>CM028130.1:1317325833-1320136666 GCA_016271365.2 Neoceratodus forsteri
CGTCCTCCACTATCCTCTGGTTCAAATCTTACCTATGTGACTAGCCACAATCTCTCTTAGTAGGCAACTCTGCTTCCCCTCCCTCCCCATTATATCAGGTGTCCCCCAAGGCTCCATCCTCTGCCAAATCCTCTTTTCAATTTTTATAAACAATTTCTCCTAGGTCTGCATTCACGCTAATATTCATCTCTACGCCGATGACATCATTCTTTATGTTTCTGGCCCCACCACCGACTCACTCCAATCACCTCTCCCATCCAACTTCAACCACATACTATCATAGTTCACAGATAACTCCCTAAAACTGAATGCAAAAAAAAAATTCTCCATGATTTTCAGCTCCCTCAAAAACTGGCCAAACTCCCCTTCCCCCCAAGTTTGCAATCTCAGATACCTCCACACTCAGCACTGTCACTTTCTACAAATACTGTGGCCTATGGCTAGACCAACATCTCAACTATGCTGTCCATATTGACTCTGTCTGCTCAAAGCTGACCCAAAGCTAAGCATGCTCTTTCACAACAAGCATGCAGTCCCCCTACATATCTGACATGATCTAGTTCTCAAGATTATTCTCCCCATTTTCAACTACAGAGACATTATATATCCCACAGCCCCTGCCTCCTCACTCTCCAAGCTCAACACACTACTTTACTCTTTTTGCAGATTCGACACAAACTCCCCTCCATGCACCTATCACTCCTCTCTCCTCTCTAAATTTCCCTCCCCTCTCTTATAAGTGGCACATTCATTCACTTACAGTCATGGCTAAATTTTGTCTCAGCCTCCTCCCTCTGTATCTCTCCTCAGTCCTCTCATCTTCACTGACTACTGCCTTCCCCCTTTTATCCTGGCATCCCTGCTCTTTCTTCATCCCCCACTGGCGCTCATCTGCTGGTGTCTCTGCTTTCTCTTACCTTCTTACTCACCTCTGGAATCAACTGGCTGCTCCTCTCCATGAATTCTGCTCCCTCCTGGCTTTCAAATGACAACTGAAATCTGTCCCCTTACCCCTTCCCCTCCCCCTCCTCTGCCGCATCTCACTTTGCTCCCACCCCCACCTCCTCCCCCCACACTTTCCTTATAATTCCTCTCTCTTTCTATATGTACAATGTGTATAATATGTAAACAATGATGGCTATCAATATTTAACTCATTCTATGTATATAACCATTGCATTATCTCTGTTATCCTGATATTGTATAATTTATTGCCCCCCATATTGTAATATGTTTGCTCATGTCCCGTCACTTGGGGAAATGAGCATTGGCTCAGTGTGCCTTTCCCAGTCAATACATTTTTTTAATTAAATTTTAAACCATAGGAATGAGACTTGTTTGCAATGAATGACTGTAGAACATCAATTGCATATAGAGATGTTGCAAAGTTTTACTTTGCCAGAGAAGTTCTGGTAAAGCTGTGAAATTTGCTTTCATAACTAACTTTGCAAATTGCTCACTTAGTCACTTTGTCACTTCACATTCAGTTTTCCTGGAAAAATTGCACTTTTTCAGGCAACGTCAAGCAGAGCTAATGTGAAGTTGCAACTTTGCCAGTGAATTTGCATCATTTCTAGTGAAAAATGCCACTTCTCCTGCCAAAAACTTCACAAACGTGGCACTTTGCAAATGTGGCAAACTCTGAGAATTATTTTGCAGATTGAAGTTGGCCAACTTCACACATCTGTTTGTATTCTATAAATACAGTAAATACAAATTCACTGCTACAGTACCTGCACCAACAGCATGCATATTAATAAAACAAATGTACTTTTCTTACCGTTTTACTTCTTGAACATAATCACTGTTTCTATCAAACAGGTATGTTACAGAATCCTTGATAGCTTCGTGTTTGAAGGATGAAGCTGTTCCAAATACAGTAACACTGGGAATAGTAAAACAAAGCTGGGCAACAGCTTGACCCTGGAAAAATAAAATTTGTAATGTTAATTATTTTCTCAAAAAAAAAAAACCCAGATTAGATTACTTAAAAGTATCATAGTTCAGTCATCTTTCAAATATTTACAGATGGTTAATAACTGTTTCACAGCTCTTGTCTTTATCACACAATGCTTTTGCCATTGTTTCTGAATCAACCTAATTCTTGATGCAACAGGAAACAAACAAAATGAGATATTAACTGCTCCAATCTGTTATTCTTAACAGTTTTCTTTTTAACATTCCTTTTTCGTGTAACTATTTCTTAGAATCATACTGGGAGCATTGATGTGGGGGTGCGTGAACTGTGAAATGCCTTTTCTGATAATTAAAATGGATGGTTGTAGCTAAGCAATATCTTTCAATCTTCATTTCTGAAATGGGATGTACTTATTACATGTAATGCTGAATGACTGGTTAAAAGTAAACACAAGAGAAGTTACGTATAATATATTTTTCCAAATCATTTTTATGTTTGCTTGCACACATGTGCAAGAAACATAGTGCGACGATCCAAAATGCAGTGCCGTACAGTTGAAAGGAAGAGCACCGCTTAAGTGAGCAGCGCTCCCCCTTCCCACACTCACACACACACACACATATTGCATGCTCATGTGCTCCTCCCCCCATGCACGCACTGTATGGCCGATGGGGGTGCCCAATCCCCTGTCGGCTTCAGGCCCCACCTCAAAACAAGCTCGTTGCCAAGCTGGGCCTGACCAGCGTGGCAAAATTCTTATTGAAGCATCGGGGTGTCCAATCCCCGCCAGCTCCAGGCCCCAAAACAGCTTTCAGCTGCCACGCTGGGAGCCCACCTCAGCATGGCAAACGCCCCGCATCGTCTTGGAAAAAGCCTATAAACAAGAAAACGGTCCCTCGTAGTCTCCCTGCCCCTACCCGCACCCACCCACTGCATACCCTGCCTCCCCACACCCCCCTCAGCCCATACTTAACTCCGGAGTCCTGCACGACGATCTTCGGTGGACTGGGAACACGTCTGCACTCTTCAAAGCCAGCCAAGAACTGAGGAAATGCTGGTAAGCTGTATAATGTAATAAATATGTTTTTTTCAACTTTGATGCATATCTCAGGCATTTTTTTGAATTTTAGCACCAAACTTTCAACATGGGGTTTTTGGGACCCCGCCTCATGAATTCTTGATCTGTCATGACATTAATCGGGCCCGATGGGTGATTTTGCGGTCACTACATGAAATCACCTTTCAGGACTGATTAAAGAAATGACAGTGCCAGTGTTCATAAGGTGGGCTCTCAAAAAGTCTATGTTGAAAATTTGGTGAAAAAATTTCTAAAAATGACTGTTTTACAAGCGTGCGTTGCACAGTTCCTACGCATGGTCGTAAGTTCATGAATTTTTAATATTTGCACTCTGGATTTTCAACATTGCCATTTTACCACACCTCCTTATGAGCAGTACAGCTGTCATTTTTCACATCTCACCCAAAATGTGTTTCCGCGCATGTAGCGCACAATGGCGTAGTCGGTGTGCGAAATCAATGTTTGGGACACATTAAGAAAATCACAGTGACACTGTTCATGAGCAGAGGTCTTAAAATTGTTATGTTTAAAATTTGGTGAAAAAATTCCTAAAAATGACTGTTTTACAAGCGTGCGTTGCGCAGTTCCTACGCGCGGTCGTAAGTCTGCGAATTTTTAATATTTGCACTCTGGATTTTCAACATTACCATTTTACCATATTTCCTTATGAACAGTACAGCTGCCATTTTTCACATCTCACCCAAAATGTGTTTCCACACATGTAGCGCACAATGGTGAAGTCAGTGTGCGCAAGCAATGTTTGGGACAGATTAAGAAAATCACAGTGACACTGGTCATGGGCAGAGGTCTTAAAATGGCTATGTTGAAAATTTGGTGACAAAAGTCCATAAAATGACTGTGTTACGAGTGAGCATTGTGCAGTTTCCACACACCCTCATAAGTTCATGAATTTGTAATATTTTCAGTCCAAATTTTCACCAGTGGCATTTTTCCACACTTCCTAATGAAAAGTACAGCTGTCATTTTTACAACATGGCCGAAATGTGTTTTCACACTTTCAGCACAGAAATGCATGGTCGCTGTGGGAAATCATTGTTCGGCACAGATAAAGAAAATCACAGTGACACTGTTCATGACCGGAGGTCCCAAAATGCCTGTGTTGACAATCTGCTGTAAAAATCCCAAACTAATTACATTCTGGTCTTGGTGCTGCACAGATTCTCATATGCTCATGACTTCACCATTTTTTTATATTTTCACTGCAGATTTTCAACATTGCCATTTTTTACACCTCCCCATGAACAGTACAGCTGTCATTTTTCACATCCTGTTCAGAATGTGTTTTTGCACCTGTGGTGACAAATACCATAGTCACTGTGCAAAAGCAGCTTTCAGCTAACAAACTGATATTGCCACTGTTCATGAGGTTGGGGTCACAAAAAAAACATGTTGAAAATTTGGAGTGAAAATACCAATGAATGCCTGAGTCATTAGGGTTTCTGACCATAACGCCCCACCCTGTACAGAATGACAGGCATCAGGGCTGTGACTTGGGATTGCTGCCTGCAATGCTCATACCATTCCACCCCCACCCACACCCTGCAGCCACTGAGAGGCATCAAGATGTGCCTCGGACTCTTCAGCCCCGAAGTTCACCCCATTCTCCTATACCGCACCCATCTCACCGTATTTCCTGATGGAACGGGGTGAACATAAGGGCTAAAGACCCCAAGGCACACCATGACACTTGTCAATGTCTACAGGGTAGGGTGTGGTGAAATGGCATGGCTGTTATGCCTGATGACCCAAAGGCACACCCAAATGCCTGTCACTATCTGCAGGGTGGTGATGGGGTTGGCCTCAGTTCAGTACTTCACTGCCATTCCTATTATGCAGCTCTGTAACTCCTACGCTACTAATGCCAATGCCAGCAAGCAAACATTCAGCTTTGACAAATGCTTGTTATTTTTATAATCATGTCTGACAATTCATAAAATATACATAAACAGAACTATAAAATAAAAAAAAAGAATTTAAAAGACAACAAATCCACATTTAAAAAATACATCAATGTACAAAAAATCTGCATCTCAGTATATTACTATACTATTCCAATGGGGGGACTACAGGTTAAATAACTCTCCATGTACTGTCTCATATGTCATCTTGTTCCTTATTATCTTCCATAACATTTTTTTCATTATCATGGTTTCTTTGATGACCAATAATGTAAATTCATAGAATTTAATTTAGTAACGGTCCTGTTCTCTAGTATCAAGTGCTTAGCCACCATTGTTGTCAATGCTGTAATTTTCTTTTCTTTTTATTAATAGTTAACCTTGTATAACCACATTTATTAGTAACATAGCTGGATCAAGTGGGAGGTGTTGCCTAACTTTAGAAAACATATGTGTATGTATCTTTCACCACCACTCCAAAATTACCGGGCACTGCCAAATTTTATGGAAATTCAGAAGGTTTCTACTTGATTACACCCATGCCAACAGCGGTCATCAACTCTGGCACCAATTTTGAATAATTGGTTAGGGGTATAATAGGCTCCATTAATTTGTATTTTATAGACTTATTTTAGCAATATATAAAGTTTGCAGTTTATTTTATACCAGTTATATTTCTTGCTATATAAAGTACATAACAGTCTTGTTGCCATCTGTTTAGTAAGTTGCTCATAATTTTATTTAGTTCATGATTTTGAATCTTCATAGTTTTGAAGTAGAAGTTGCTTATTAACTGATCTGAAAAAAAAATTATTATTCTCTATAAGCTTTCTATATTCCCCATTAGTTTTATTTGTAAATTGTGCTTTTTTTCAAAACATTTTTGGTAGACTCAACTATTTTCTATCCAATTCAAATGTCCTGCCTTACTTATTGTATTTTCTAGTGGTTTTAATCTATTTGACCTATTATTGTATATTTCCCCATATTAAATGACTGATCTTTCTGAGGTACAGTTCTTAGTACTGGTTTTTATGCCCCATCTCAAAGCCCACTCTTGTGCTTAACCATGCTAGTCTAATATAATGCCTTTTTGGTTCTAATTGCAGGTTGCACTACCTTCTGTATGACTCATTTCTAACTTTGTAAACACATCTGAGTAATATGAAACTTTTTGATAAGGTTATCCTTGTTTTCTGTTTTTAACACCTCTTGTACAGTACAATATATACAAAAATGTATCTGTTGAACAAGAAAGGCAATTAAGAACTCCCCACTGCCATGCCAAACTTAATTTCTATGATATATAGTAAGTATGTGGGTCAGGGCAACCCATCCAACCATTGCCCATTAGATTATTCCGAGTTTTCCACATTATTCTGGATATGCCACCTCTCTAAAGAAACATTTCAAAGATTATTACAAACCTACTTCAATAGTTAATAGGATGAGCGTAAATCAAATCTTGTAATTAAAGCTGTAAATGTGGCATGTTAAGCATTTTCAAAATATCAGTTCTATCCGATAGAGATATTGATATTTTCTCTCCACATCTAACTGATCTGAAACTTTTATTTTTAACAAAGTTAAGTTTACTTTTATTTTTTCTTGTTTCTGTGGTGTTAGTACGGGCTCAAGATACTTCATGTGTAATTCTATTTTAGTTTCTTAAAATATGTTTTTTGTACCCTGTTAGACATGTTATCAGAAGTACTGCCATTTTAGATTTAAGCAAGAATCCAGAAAGGGGAGAGAAAGCACTAAACTGTTGCATCCAGGCAGAAAAGACAGAAAAGGATGTCAAATGTATTTGCATTAGTATCATCTGCATAACCACTGATTTGATAGTCACTTAAGCCTTTAAGTAGTCCCCTAATACATTTCACTCTGTCTTGTGTGTTTCAACAGTGGTTCCAAATCCAGTATAAAAGGTACTGGTGCTAAAGGACATCCTTGTTGTACACCATGTTGTATTAATATTGAAAAAGATGTAAAGGAGGTAATACACATAAACACAGACTTTGATGGCAGATAAAGACTGCTGGGCCCACATAGTCTGACTATTTTCCCTAACTACAGTATCAACATAGATGCTAATCAATCCCTGGCACTTTCTCCCTTCCCCCTTCTTTTCCACCAAGATACCCTGGTGCCTATCTCATGCATTCTTGAACCCCTCACGCCCACTGTCTTTACACCAACCTCTTTCACTGGAAGGCTTCCAAAAATCCACCACTCTTTCTGTGAAGTACTTCCTTAAATCTGTTCTGAATCTACCCCCCCTCAGCATCATAACATGTCCCCTTGTTCATGAGCTCCTTTATTTCTAGAAAATATTATCACATGTACTTTGTTTAGCCCCGGAAGGTATTTAATGGTCTCTATCATATCCCCCTCTCCCTCCTCTCTTCCAGGGTGTACATACCGAGGTCTTTTAGCTTCTCATAGGACTTTTGGTCCAGAAACGGTACTATTTTACTTGGTCTCCTCTGGACCTCCTCCACTTTGTTTATGTCCTTCCAGAGATGTGGTCTCCAGAACTGGACACTGTACTCAAGAGAGGGTCTTACCAGTGATCTATACAGGGGCATCACCACCTCCATCTTTCCACTGGATATAACGCTTCTTATGCACCCCAGCATCCCACTAGCCCTCCTAACTGCCTTGTCACACTGCTGACCACCTTTAGGTCATCCAATATGATTTTCCCTAGGTCCCTTTCCTGCTCGGTTGTTGTTGATACCACTCTGCCCATTTTGTACTCCACCCCCATGTTTCTGCACCCTAAGTGCATTTCCTCAATCTCTATGTATGCCAATGAAGCACTATAGCATTTCTTAATGACATTCAGAAAAGAAGCTGGAAACCCATATGCTTCTAAGCATAAAATATAAATGTTCACTATAAGAGACAGAATGCTTTTAAAGCATCTAAAGCATTTCTATAGTTTCTATATTACTGCCCCTGTATTCAACTACATGCTATGTTTCCCAAAGACCATCAACAATTGTTCAATCCAACATGTATCCAGTCTGATTTGAGCAACCCTGTGGAGGCAGTAGTTGTTACAATTGTTTTAAGAATTAGCTTAGCCAGTAGCTTACAATCAAAATTTAATAAGGCTATTAGATGATAGGTTTAAGGAAGCCTTGAATATTTATCTTTCAATATTACCACCAAGGCTTCTAACATCAAATGTGGTACAGTATTATACATAATTTATAATCTCTGTAACATGCACAGTACAAGTCATGTTGAACTGTTTCACCACTGAGTTGGTTTAGCATTGTATTTACAGTTGGCAATGCAATGACAACTCATATTGCATTGTTTTTCAATACTTAACCAGCTCAAGAGCAATATTTGTTAAAGGGTTTTGCAACTCATTTGGAATATACTGTATCTGAAGTCCAGTCACAATGCAATGCAAAACTGAATTTTAACTCTTAAGAAACAGTTTGTGCAGGGTTTTGTAATGGATCGAGAAACACTTACTGTATGCCACTTAGTCGGAATGCTGAAGCAACTCATTGCAGGAATTGTTTAATGTGAATTGTACTGTATCTCCAGCCATGGTAGTAAAACATCCAAAAGCCAAATAGTCAGGCCATAAGCTACAGGTGATTTGGCTTTTTTAAATGTTTTAATTATTTCTACTACTGTATATCTTGTGTTACAAAATATCTAAATCTAGAAAACCTCAAATGAAGGTAGGTTTCATTCATCACATATCTGCATTTCTTTAGAAATGTCCAACCTCTGGATGTCAAATATTAAGTTGTGTGTTAGCAGTATCAGAGCATAGTGCTGTACTGCTGCCTCTAACACAGCCATCTTGGATTCCCGACAGTGAGCATTTTTTCAATTTAGTTATAAAGGCCCATTGTGGTACCAAATCAAACGCCTTGCTAAAGTCCAGAGTTATAATATCACAGGGTATTTTTTTTTGTCAAGACTACTACTTATGTTTTCATAAAAACACAGGAGACTGGTTGTATAGCTTCTTCCTTTCCTAAATCCATGCTGATCAGGATCCAGGTCTGCTAGGGTGGATAGTATTTTATTTTTAATTACGCTTTCCAGGTTCTTACAGGGGATAGAGGTAAAGCTAATTGGTCTGTAGTTGTCTGGGGCCTTGTTTTCTACCTTTTTTGAATAATGGGATAACATTTGCATATTTTCGGTCCACTGGGATGATTCCAGTGTTTAGTGAGTCCTCATACAGAATTTTTAATGGATATATCAAAAAGTCAGATATAATTTTAATCATGTTCCCAGTAATCATGTTTGGACCAGAGGAAGAATCTGCCCTTTCATTTTTCATTTTAACTTTTATTTCATCAACCAAAATTGCTAATCTATCCATTGGCTTCTCATCTGCACAGTTTACATTCCTTTCTTTTAGTGCAAATATCCCACACAAATATGTGTGAAATATTTTTACCATTTCTTTTGGTTCATTTACCATGTTATTATCCAAGATTAATGGACCAACCTTATTTTGTTGATTTTGTTAGAGAATTGACAGTATATACCTAAAACAGGCTTTGGTGTTCTGTACTTTTGAATTTTTAGCTAAGCTTATACTCCACATGTTTTACTTTCTAATTTCGTATCTGCATTTTCTCTGCATCCTTACAAATGCTTCCCATTTTGTATTGTTTTTAGTATTGTTGTATGGCTAGATAAAGTTTATTTTAGTTATCAAATGTTTAATTTTAAGAGTTAACCATTCTGGCCTGATTTTATTATTGTTATATTTATTTTACCTTTAGTATAAGCTTATCACAAATATAAAGAACAATCATCTTTAATCGTTCCCATATTTCATCTACATTTTTGTTTTTAAACAGGGAAATCCAATCAAAATTTGCTAAATATGAACTGATTTTTTTTTTAAGTCAGCCTTTTTGTAAAGATATATTTCTGTAATCTAATTATTACTTGATATGTCGGAACTAATTTCAAACAACGTGGAGTTATGGTCACTATTACCCAAATGAAGCCTATCTTACAATTCCTGATGTACTGTGTGATTAAAATAATACACATGTTAAATCATGATTTTAATTATTTTGGAGAAACAATGGAATATAAAGGTCACTAAATGTACTTGTTAGCATTATAGAGAGCCATGTAACTCTCTGCCAGTCACTGCAATTAGGTCATTACTTTGCCTGTCTGGTGGCCATTTTAGGGTGCAGACTAGGCAGGTTATTTGCAAATGGGAAGGAATGGGAAGGCTGATGTTTATGTTTTTCAAATGCTACAAAATTGCATTTATGTTAATCATATAAATGCAGTTTTGGCATCAATGAAAACAGCAGGCTTTCCTTTACCCCTCTATGATGCTGAATTTTTGAAATATTTTATTGCCAATAAAGTTAGTCTAGGTGTCCTTTAATCTCTTCTCATGTTTTTCTTCATTTCAACAGTTTTGAAGCTGCAGCCATATCTGGAGTCTCTAATAGACAGACCAACATTAGTAGAAACAGAGGTGAAAGTTCATCTGCTTGTTTCAAATGAAATAAATGTCCACATTCTGCTAAAAATTCCTCCTTCAGTGTAATTTTACGAACATACGAAATTGCCAGCAGAAAAAGGCCATAATAGTCTATCTAGCCTACTTGAGAGTGCAGCTCAGTTTAGATACCTGGAGCTGCACCCCTCTACTCCTCCTCGAGTTATCCACCTCCCCCCATACACTCTCCCCTCCCCTTCCCAGAACTGATTCCTCCCATTCTGAGTCTCTTCTTCACCCTGTCCCCCCTTGAAGCTGTCTACTGTATTCACCACTACCACCTCCTTCAGCAACTCTTTCCACCACTTTACCACCTTTTCTGTGAAAAAGTGTCTCCTCATTTCCTTCTTGAATCTGTCCCTCACCAGCTTTAGGCTATGCCCTCTTGCAGTACCCTCCTTTCTCAGATAGAATATACCCTCTGATCGAACCCTGTTTATGCCTTTGAGGTACTTGAAGGTTTCTATTATGCTCCTCCCTCTTCTGTCCTCCAGGGAAGCTCCTTCAGCCTCTCCTCATATGTTTTGCCCCCATGCCCTGTATCATTTTGGTTGCCCTCCACTGGACCCCCTCCAGTAGACTGCCATCCTTCTTTAGATAAGGGCACCAGAACTGTACACAGTACTCCAGGTGTCATCTGACCTGAGACCTGTACAGTGGCAGAATAACTTCTTCCCTCCTAGAGGTGATTCCTCTGGCGATGCAGCCCAGCATTTTATTAGAATGGCTGCTGTCTTACAGCATTGTGCAGAGTGCTTCATGTCACCCCTACCAATACTCCAAGGTCCTATTCCTCCTCTGAGATGGTCAGCTGAACCCCCCCCAGCCAACAGCTGGCCCCTGGGTTCCTGACTCCAAGGTGCATGACCTTGCACTTCTTGGCATTGAATCCTAACTGACAGATGCTCGACCACTTTTCCAGTCTAGCTAGATCTTCCTTTAATTCTTGTCTTCCCTCCTACCTAGATTTTAGCAAGGCATTTGACACAGTCTCACACAAAAAAACAAGCATTTGTCAATGCTGAATGTTTGCTTGCTGGCATTGGCAGTGGTAGTGTAGAAGTTACAGAGCTGCGTAATAGGAATGGCAGTGAAGTATTGAACTGAAGCCAACCCCACCACCATGCTGCAGAGAGTGACAGGCATTGGGGTGTGCGTTTGGGTCATCAGGCATAATGGCCACGCCATTTCACCACACCCCACTCTGCAGAGACTGACAAGTGTCACGTGTTCCTTGGGGTTTTGGCCCTTATGCGCACCCCCATTTCATTAGGAAATACAGTGAGATGGGTGCGATATAGGAGAATGGGGTGAAGTTTGGGGCTGAAGAGTCCAAGGCATACCTCGATGCCTCTCAGTGACTGCAGGGTGTGGAATGGTATGAGCATCACAGGCAAGAATCCCAAGTCACACCCCTGATTCCTGTCATTCTCTATAGGGTTGGGCGATGTAGTTGAAAAGCCTAATACCTCAGGCATTCATTGGTATTTTAACTCCAAATTTTCAACATGTTTGTTTTGTGACCCCACCTCATGAACAGGGGGAATATCAGTTTGGTAGCCGAAAGCTGCTTATGCACAGTGACTACGGCATTTAGCACCACAGGTGCAAAAATATTCCGAACAGGATGTAAAAAATAACAGCTGTACTCTTTCATGGGGAGGTGTAAAAATGGCTATGTTGCAAATGTGTAGTAAAAATATTTAAAAAAATGGTGAAGTCACGAGCGTACATAGAAACTGTGCAATGCACACCCGTTATATAATTAGGTTGGGGATTTTTATAGCAGATTGTCAACTCAGGCATTTTGGTGCCTCCGATCATGAACAGTGTCACTGTGATTTTCTTTATCTGTGCCGAACAATGATTTCCCACAGCAACCACGCATCTCTGCACTGAAAGTGTGAAAACACACTTGCCATGTTGTGAAAAATGGCAGCTGTACGTTCATAAGGAAGTGTGGAAAATGCCACTAGTGAAAATCTGGACTGAAAATATTACAAAGTCATGAACTAACAAGGATGCGTGGAAACTGCACAATGCTCACTCGTAACACAGTCATTTTATGGACTTTTGTCACCAAATTTTCAACATAGCCATTTTAAGACCTCTGCTCATGAACAGTGTAACTGTGATTTTCTTAATCTGTTCTAAGCATTGCTTTCACACACCAACAGCACCATTGTGCGCTACATGTGCGATAACACATTTTGGATGACATATGAAAAATTGCAGCTGTACTGTTCATAAGGAAGTTTAATAAAATGGACATGTTGAAAATCTAGAGTGAAAATATTAAATTTGCAAACTTACGAGCATGCATAGGAACTGTGCACGCCATCAAGAAAAGTCATTTTAGAATTTTTTCACCAAATTTTCAACATAGCCATTTTAAGACCTCTGCTCATGAACAGTGTCACTGTGGTTTTGTTAATGTGTCCCATACATTGAGTTTGCACACCGACTGCACCATTGTGCGCTACATGGGCGGAAACACGTTTTGGACAGGATGTGAAAAATGACAGCTGTACTGCTCATAAGGAGGTGTGGTAAAATGGCAATGTTGAAAATCTGGAGTGGAAATATTGAAAATTCGCAAACCTACGTGAGCATGGGAACTGTGCAACGCACACTCATAAACAGTCATTTTTAGGAATTCTGTCACCAAATTTTCAACATTGCCATTTTAAGATCTCTGCTCATGAACAGTGACACTGTGATTTTCTTAATGTGTCCCATAAACTGAGTTCGCACAACTATTGCGCCGTTGTGCGCTACATGGACGGAAACACGTTTTGGGTGAGATGTGAAACATGACAGCTATACTACTCATAAGAAGGTGTGGAAAAATGGCAATGTTGAAAATCTGGAGTGAAAATATTGAAAATTCGCAAACCTATGCGTGCGTGGAACTGCGCAAAGCACGCTCGTAAAACAGTCATTTTTAGGAATCTTTCACCAAATTTTCAACATAGCCATTTCAAGAACTCTGCTCATGAACAGTGTCACTGTGATTTTCTTAATTTGTCCCGTACATTGATTTCGCACACTGACTGCGTCATTGTGCGCTACATGGGCGGAAACACATTTTGGGTGAGATGTGAAAAATGACAGCTGTACTACTCATAAGAAGGTGTGGTGAAATGGCAATATTGAAAATCTGGAGTGAAAATATTGAAATTTCTCGAACTTATGAGCCTGCGTAGGAACTGCGCAACGTACGCTCGTTAAACAGTCATTTTTTTGAATTTTGGCACCAAATTTTCAACATGGGGGTTTTGGGCCCCCTTCTCATGAATGATGTCACTGCCATGGTGCTATTCAGGCCCGAAGGGTGATTTCACAGTCACTGCGCAGTCACTGCGCGAAATCACCCTTCGGGCCCCAATAATGCCATGACAGTGACATCATTCATGAGAAGGGATCCCAAAAACCCCATGTTGAAAATTTGGTGCAAAAATTCCCAAAAATGGCTGAGATATGCATAGTTGAAACCCCCTATCTAGCCCATTATACAGCTTACCGGCATTTCCTCAGTTCGGGGTCGGCTTTGAAGAGTGCAGATGTGTTCCGGTCCATCAAGATCATCGCGCGGAGTCCGGAGGTGTATGGGGTGAGGGGGTGGGGAGGCTGGGTCACAGTGGGTGGGTGCGGGTTGTGGGGGGGTCGGACGCACCACTGGACCATTTTGTGTTACAGGTAAAAAATAAAAAGACGTCTGGACTGCTTGGCTATGCTGGGTGGGCTCCCAGCGTGGCACAAGGACTTTGGGGGCGTCAGCCGACGGGGATTGGGCACCCCATTGGCAAAATGAGGGAAAACCTGGTGGGATTCGCTTGCCACGCTTGGCGTGGCTCTCCAGCGGGCACAAGGACTTTGGGAGCGCTTCAGCCGACGGGGATTGGGCACCCGGCCAGCAAATTATTGATTGCCATGCTGGGGTGGCTCCCAGCATAGCACCAACTACTGAGAGGGGGGAGGAGGCGATGAGCTCAGCCGACGGGATTGGGCACCCTGTCGGTTATACACTGCGTCTTGAGGGGCACGCGACGCTGCGGCTGGGGAGCTGTGCGCTGAGCAGCTTCTTATCGCTGCTCACTCAAGCGTAGCTCCCCCTTTCAACTGTATGCCACTGCATTTTGGAGCGTGTCATAGACAGCTCCAAAATGCATTGGCTTACAGGGGCCGCGCCTGCCAGCACACTGCCTGAATTGGAGGAGGAGGTGACACACCTCCGAAATCTCCCATGATGGCACTATGTTTCTTGCACATGCGTGCAAGCAAACATAATAATATACAAGTTAGCCAGCCTTGGAGTGGGTCCCAAGGTGGTAGCCTGGATAAAAAAACTGGTTGGACAACAGGACACAAGGGGTAATAGTAAACGGAGTCCACAGTGAAGAAAGGAGGGTAACTAGCGGGGTACCGCAGGGTTCGGTACTGGGACCGGTCCTCTTTAATGTCTTTATAAGTGACATTGGAGAGCACCTGAAAGGAAAGGTATGTCTCTTTGCAGATGACACAAAGATCTGCAACAGGGTTGATACACAAGGTGGGGTGAAAAGGATGAAAAGGAACTTGGCAAGGTTGGAGGAATGGTCAAATATGTGGCAGCTCAGATTCACTGTAAAGAAGTGCAAGGTAATGCATCTGGGAAACAAAAACCCAGGGGAAGAGTACACAATGTGGGGTGAGTTAATAACAACAACAAAAACTGAATGAGACATAGGAGTAATTATATCTGGTGACCTAAAGGTGGGCAAACAATGTGAGAAGGCAGTAAGGAGGGCTGGGGGGATGCTGGGATGCATAGGGAGAGGCATCAACAGTAGAAAACAAGAAGTTGTTATCCATCTGTACAGACAGTTAGTGAGACCCCATCTGGAGTACTGTGTGCACTTGGAGACCCCATCTCCACAAAGACATAGACAGAGTGGAGGCTGTGCAGAGGAGGGAACTAAAATGGTGCAGGGTCTGCACCAGAAGACATACGAGGAGAGACTAAAGCAGCTTAATATGTATACCCTTGAGGAAAGGAGGAGAGGGGATATGATAGAAACTTTCAAGTATCTCAAGGGAATTAGCAAAGTACAAGAGGGTAGCATCTTTCAGAAGAAGAGATGTGCAAGAACAAGGGGGCACAATCTGAAGATAGAGGGGGCCGCTCAGAAGTAATGTTAGAAAGTATTTTTTCACAGAGACAGTTGTGGATGTATGGAACAGCCTTCTTGAGGAGGTTGTGGAGTCAGAAACAGTGGGAGAATTCAAGAATGCATGGGACAGGCATAATGCAATTCTAGTTGGGGGTAGAAGGAAGTAAGCTGTTGATTAGTTAGGATCTGCAGCTTATCCATCAGGTAGGGAAATGGGCAGACTAGGTGGGTCAAGCGGTCCTTATCTGCCATCAAATTCTATGTTTCTATGTTTCACTGTGTCCACCCTCCCACAGAGCTTAGAATCATCTGTAAAAAGGCAGATCTTTCTTTTGACATCCTCTGCTATTTCCCCAGTAAAGATGTTGAACAGTATAGGCCCAAGTACTGAGCCCTGTGGGACCCTACAGGTTACAAGTCTGGGTTTGGATAGTTTTCTCCCTACCAGCACTCTCTGGTTCCTGCCCCAGAGCCAGCTCTCAACCCACCCTAGCAGTTTGTCTCCTATAAGCAGGTCCCTCAGCTTTCTGAGCAGCCTGCCGTGAGGCACTGAATCAACTGCCTTGCTGAAGTCCAGGTACAGGATGTCCACCACCTGCCCCCTGTCCAGTGCTCTTGTAACCCAGTCAAAGAGGTCTATCATGTTTGTTTGACAGGATCTCCCCCTGACAAACTCATGCTGCCTGTCATCCTGGAGACCATTCACCTCAAGGAAGGACACCAGCCTTTCCTTAAGAATGGTCTCCATCAACTTGCCCACTATAGAGGTTAGGCTAACTGGCCTGTAGTTACCAAGCTCATCCCTGGGACCACTCTTGTGGAGTGGTACCACATGTGCTGTAATCCAGTCCTGCAGTACACTCCCCTTTTCCAGCGATGTGTTAAACAGGTCCATCGGGGCACCTCTAGTACCTCCATCATCTCTCTCTCAGGACCTTTGGGTGTACTCCATCTGAGCCAGGAGCCTTTTCCATTCTTAGTTCCCTCAGTACTCTTAAGACACTCTCAACCCCAATCTCTCCATTATATTCCTCCCCACCCATAGGCAACCCCCAACCATCCCTTGTGGCATGGGCCTATCCTGTTCCCTAGTGAAGACTAAGCAGAAGTACTCATATAGTGCCTCCGCCTGATCCTCACCCTTTTCTGCCCACCCTCCCTCCCTCTTTATCCCTACAATCAGTTTTGTTTAGTTTTAACACCCTTCTTGCCAAACATGGCTTACCTGGGATAGAGGGCTTCTGGCTTAGCATCTGAGCGGAATGAGTGCCAAAACTCAAGAAGAGTTGCTAGTGTGGTGTGGCATTACTGAACAGTTTTTAAAGTCAAGTCAAGAATGCTGCTGTCCTGTGGTAGTGCTACTGCTCACGATGCCAGTGACCAAAGTTCAGTAGTGAGCTTGGGCCATCAGAGGCACCACTGCACACCACACCCCTTGGAGGAATGAAAACAGGAAAAACCCTCAGCATCAGGATGGTGCATGGACCTTCACATGCCCCGCACCTGAATAGCTGGGCTTGCAGGTCCAACTACTTGATCTGGTTCATGGTGGTGTATTGGGTTGCCCCACTGACCCTACTGGTGGGCCAAGTCCTGCGGGTACTGGCTTGTGGTAAATCTCAGTGGGCATCAGGGTGATGGGGCTGGGGGAGTCTAGCAGATGGGGGCCATCTGAGGTGAGGGTAAAAAAGCCAAGAATGCTGCATTTCTTTCCTCTACATGCAGCGTTTGCTAGTGCTTCAGTTCAAAGCTTCAGTAAGAAATAAATATTAAGTTCTCCATCCAAGCTTTTACAGGGATATTTACAGTATGCACAGTTAGCCTACTTATTTCCTGACTATTGCAGATATTTTACCCACTTTTATTAAGAAATTCCAGTACTGTCTGGAGCAGCTACTCATGCTTCTACTGTCTCTGTCACCATCTTGCCTTCTAATAAGCTGTATGTGATATTATCACTGAGAATATTTTAAACGTTTTTCTTTTGTGATAATGGTTTTAACTGAAATTGTTTGGCAGGATTCACACATATTGCTATACTGAGAATAAATTAACTGTAAAATATATGTAAAGAGGATAAGGTAAATAAATGTGCCACCAATTCACAGTGCTGTATCATGCCTATGAAGACAATGTGTATCTAGTAGAAAACTGACCAAATAATAATTGCCATTCATTACATAAATGTTCCATCAATAAATAAATTTATTATTTACTCAGCTGGCATTCAAAAGTGGCACCAGTTATGAGGGTTTCTCTGGTTGTATATTTGTCAAAAATCTAGTGAAAAGCTTCATGATAAAAAAGTGGCACTACAGTTAGGCCAGTGGCAGGGAGGGCTGAGTTATAAAATGGGCAGGGAAATGCCTGTATTCTGTTCAATGCACAGGTAACAAGATACCCAGAATCAGGATGGAGTGTGAAAAAATCAAGGTGCCAATAAGACCATTCATTTTCAAACACTGCCATTTTTCCCCCTCTTAGTGAGGAAACCGAAGCAACTGAGCAGCCTACAGTACCTAAATTGAGCATAAATAAAGCAAACAAACACAGTGAACTCTCTTACTGTACTCATCTGTACTTCAGAAACCTGACAGATCACCTGATATTGACAGCGCTCGGCTGAGGTTGAGCATTACAGGCCAGTAGTGCATCATGATCTCCTTATCTGTTTTGCTGCAGTTTAAAAACAGTCAATATTGGGTGCTCTGACATTTAGCCCATTTTATAAGCACAATAAGACACTCTGAGGTGTGCACTCAACAGACATTATCACACTTCCCAGGGCTGAAGGCACTCAGCCTGTGGCTTTGTACCTCACTATGCCCCTCGGTGTGCGGTAATATCTGTTCAATGCACACTTTGTTGCATCTTATTGCTTACGTTTTGGGTGCCTCATCTCCTGCCATGCCAGTGACCTGGATTCAGAAATGGATATGGGATGTTCAGAGACCACCTAGGGAAGGAAGTATTGTCTGTCCCATGGACCACTCTCTTCCCTTTGGAAGGGGGGGTTCATGTATCTCACTAGGTGGCTGCCACCTCGAGATTCTAGGTAGCAGTGCAAGGGGATGCTAGGGAAGGTGTCCTGCCCACTTGATATGACAGGAGGGGTGTCTCTACAGAAGCAAAGTTCATGCATGCATTATTGCACACACTGTGGGTCCAGAGAGAAAAACGGAGGATCCTCCCCCAGCCAGCAGGATGAAAAGCCTGGTCCCCCACAGGCTACATGCTTGGTGACTGGGCTGCCTAGTCTTCTTGGCAGAAGATGATTGTACAATAGGTAAGTACAAGAGAAGCCAGGTTATGGGACTGGGAGGGGCAGTCTAGAATGGGTCCAGCCGGGTAGACAGATGATAAACTGCTAACAAAAAAAGGGGGGCAAACCAGGATGCACCATAGTACAGTAATGCCACAGTATAATGCAAAATATTGCAGTATAATGCAGGGGAAAGTGTAATTCAATTGCAGTTAATCCCTTTTATCATGCAGTATGTTGTAAATTGCCATTTACTGCAAGTTATTGCAATGTATTGTGGCTGTCTCTGCTGTACTTAAACTGATCAGAACTAAATTTAAAAGCTCATGTACCAGACTCATACCAAGGATAAACATTCTGTAGTATGTGTTTCATGCTGCAGTTTACCACTGCATGCAGATAAAACATTAGAATAAATTTTACCTTGGAGTACAGCTCAGATTCATGAATGATTGTATTAACATTATAGTCACTACTGGAAGGCTCTACCATCTCAGAAGCTAATTTACCCCACCTCCCCACCCCCCCGAGAGGGGCAGGGCATCTTGGGACAAGAACCTCTTCTTAATTATTTATTTTTTGTTAACTGGGTAGGTGCGCTAGACAATAGAATTGCCTATTTTCAGGCATAACCTGGGAGGGTTACAGACATAATGACAGAAGTCAAATAGTAAGCAATACATTACAGAGCAGAACATATGAAGTTGCTACAGAAATGTTAGGCCCTTTCAAACATGAGCTGAGAACTCATCTGGTTGCCAAAGCAAGTTGCGACTGTTTTCAATAAGGCCTCCAGCCCTGTCTGTCGCCCAACCGTTGCACTACCAAGACACCTCTCTATCACCCTACTACTTACCCACTTTTACTTTACTGTCCCACCCTTTCTCTCCCTCTCCACCCCACTCATCCTCTCCCCTCTCCTCCCTGTCCTCCCAATTTCTCTCCCCCCCTTGTTTTTTTTTTTTTTATTTTTTTTATTTAGTTGTTTAACCAGCAGTAGCACACAAAGCTGAAAGCTTTTTTACAGGAGCAACCTGGGAGCACAGGGAAGTTAAGTGACTTGCTCAGGGTCACACAGGATGCAAATGGAAGCTGTGGGATTCAAACCAAGGTCTGGTCTGCTGGATGTCACCAGATTTACAGCTCAGAGCCTTAAACCACTGCGCTATACTGCCTCCCTTGTAATTAGACACTCCTGTACTTATCCTGCTTCCCCGATTACCCAGCACCTCTGTTTAACCCCCACCTGCTACTGGTATTGCCAGTATGCATAGTATAATGCACCCTTCTTCTCTCTTGATGAGGCCCACTATCTGGGCTGATTTCTGAATCACTTCCCTTTTTGCAGTCTGTCTTTTCTCTCTTGCCCACCTCCACCTGATCCAACCCCTCCCTCTGTTCACCCTCTCCTCCCCTCTCTTTTTTATTCACTCTTAGTAGCCAGTCCCATTGTACACAGTGTTATTTACTTCTCACTGACATGTAACTTGTATATTGTGTTACTCACTACTTACTAACACGTAACTTGTTGTTTATTCACTTTAATTGTTCAACTTTCTTACAGCTTATCCGTAAGCTGTTGTTCATCTTCTACTGTATGACCCTGACATGGAACCTATGTAATGAGCCTGTACTCAAAGGTTTAATCCAAGATTTTAAGTAAATAAATAAAAATAAATAATATATGACCTCAAATGTACAATTATGGAACAGAGCATTTAACTTTGGTTCAGCAGTGCTACAGAATAGCAATACATTACCGAACAGAGCATGTAACAGTGGTACAGCAGCACAGACAACTATAGGGGTCAAAACAAGATGATACAATCAGAGCCCAGAGTAGGAAAACAGCAAGACAAGAATGATGTCTACCCTTTGAATGCAAAAAATTTGCTGTGTTTCAGTCTGATAGTTTTAAATGATTTGGCCATCTCAAAAGTTTTGTTATAACAAACTTTTGTGAAGTGCATTTGGGACCCTGTTAAAGCACGGCCAAAAAGTAATTATTGTTCTTATTTTTTCTTGTATTTATCTTGTAGTGTTGCTCTGCCTATAACTTATTGGTTTACTTCAAGTACTGTACCTGTCTATTCCTTCTTCCAAATTGTAACCTCCTATGTTGTGTCTCAAAATAGATATTGTTTTGTCTATTGCATTTAACTAGCTAACAAAGACTAAATAAATAAATGAATTCTGTTTTACTTCAACAAAAAACTAAATAAATAGAAAACACTTTAATTCTCCACTGCTGGTGAGCATTTTTTGCAATCAGTAGCATTGGGACCCAAGGTATTATGGGATGACTCAGTCAGTGGAGTTGAGCCCAGAGGACTTTTTCCATTGAGAAGGACACAACTTCCTTTGCTTCTTCCCATGTCATTAAATTGAACTCTTTCATTCATTTGAGTTCAGCTGTCACTCTTTCACTCATTTGAGTTCAACTGTCCTTTCCACCCAGCCATTATGGATCCCACAGTCACCTAGTTTAGCAAAAAATGTATGTTTCTAAGCCCATCCAATGCCCCTTGAAGATCCCCATCCTCTGAGTCTCACTGCCTGGTTCACATTGTAGTAGTTCAGCACTGCTGGGGTGGGAAATATCAACACTTAGGCCAGGCAGAGCTAGGTTCACCAAAAAATAGCAGGCAGAAAAAGGAACTACTCATTTTTAAAAGTAGTCCCTTATTATGTTTTATTTATTTAGTAATTTTTTTCTTCCATGTGCGCATATATGTTTTTCTACCAAATACTATTGGGTGTGATGTGGAAAGCAGTGCTTTACCTGGTAGTAAACATGTCTAGTTTTCTTCCTCCTGCTACATCAGCAGCAGCAGCATGTGACTGCACTCATTGTTACATGACAAGCCCTGCTGCCTGACTGATAACATGTATCACAAGTTGCCAAGCAAGCAGTAGGAGACTGTTTCTTCTTGGTTTCTAGTGATGCCATAATCAATGAGGTCATCATGCCGATGAGGTACTGTATAGGAAGAAACAGAACTGACAATCTCAGCCTCCACGTACAGTGCCATCCCATGCATCACTCCTCTGTCAGGTAGAAAATATTCTAATTAGCAAAATAGACAAGAAAAAAAGTACTTTACATATGAAAAGTGATGGCCGAGTACTGTACTTTTGAAAGTTACTGTTAATTCCATGCAGTCCACTAGATCTTTAAGATTGCCTAATATTTGGTTTTAAAAATGGTGACAAAGACAATGATTGTGTGCCCCTCTGCCTCATGATGTGAAGTGAAGATTTTTAAGCTATTTATGGTTCAGGTACCCACCACCTTTGCTGGGAGACCATTCTATGGTTCAACTTCTCTTTCTGTAAAATTATTCTTCCTCACATCCTTGTTAAACCTTCTCCACATTAACCCCCATTTGTGACTCTGTATCCTAGCTTTTCTGTTCTTCTGCTAAAGATACTCCATGGTGTTGATTGTTATGTCATAAATTCACTTCAAGGTGCTGAAGGTTCATGGTCTCAGGTACACGCACTCACTGTGCATCTGGGCATGTATTTACCATATAAGCAAACAGGAGTCAGCATCCAGACCAAGGACTAATATCGAAGCATTTTATTTTAGACAAAGTGCAAGTGCTAAGTGCAAATATCTCTGGCTCTCAAAACCATTTTTGGTAACAGGCATGGCTAAAACCTCTTATCATATAACAGTCAAGAAACTGATGTGTGAAACTGTTGTGTCTTATTGCATCCTTATAGAGGCAGAAGGGGTTAATTGGGCAAGAAACTACTGGAGCACATTTCTATCACCTCTTTTGTAATATTTTGACAATTCCTGTACCCCTGCCATCTTTTCTCATTGAATTCTTCAAGGAGAGTTCCACCTCTCAGAGATGAGAGTTATCTCATCTGCAAATCTAGATATTAGAGTCCATCCCTCCAAAACATTACCAGTTTAATCTCTCAGTGGCAGTACAGCACCACTATACTATACAACAGTCACACTGCTTTTTTTCAATTCAGCTATAAAATAGGTGTTTAAATCTTTGATAATTACTATAGCTGAATTTGAGTCATCTTATTATTTTTGTCTTGAGGGGACAAAAACTTTCCATATTGGTAAGTTAAACTTTACAAACTAGGAAAGATACATTTAGGTACAATACTCAGCCTCCGAGGGAGTCCTGAGAGGCAAAATAGCAACAGAAAAAATATTATGTTTGTGTGTGGACTCAAAGCAGAGGTACATCTTTATAATTTACTCATTTTACTGATGGACTTAATGGATTTGGTACACTCAGAGGTACCACACCGCGAAGAGGCAGTTTTCAAGAAAAGCAGTGAGTAGGATCCAAGAAAGGTTACTAGGACAGAAGAACTAACCAATGTATCAATTTATAAATGAACATCAGAGAAGTGCAATAACAATATGCAGCAAATATCTATGTTGTGAGCAGTGGGAAACTCAGGAAATAACATGCAATCAAAAAGGAGTAAGGTTTCTGTACATTATGTGGGTAAGTTGGGGCAACAATAAATGGATTAAGTGTATGAAGTATAGATGTGCTGAAGACTGTCTCATGTGAACATAGTTTGTGAGTAGCATGGATGCCACCTGGAAGACTGGGACTCATGTGCAAGTCCCCTCCCCCCCAGGTAAGCAGGGTCTAGGGCTGGGAACTTTGTTTTTTTGAAAATTGGTGAAAAGGAAAGACACATTAAGCCAAGGAGTGTTTCAATGTGCATCCTTGGGAGAGGGGAAGGTGAAAGAAGATACATGAACAAAAACAAAATAGTGCAAGCGAGGTGAGGTAGATAATAACAAGTGAAAACACTATTAAGTACTAAGAACTTAAAAACAAATTATATACATGCATCTTATTGCACTAGTTACATAATGTAGCGTACATACAGTAATAAAAAATAAAGTACAAAATATACGAGGTGCAGTCCTTCAGAGGAAAAAAATTCCTATCATATAAGCTGAGGGTCTTGAATACTGAATCCTGGGGAGCAGTAGGTGAGTCACTTAACCCACAGGGAGGAGAGCACATACAGTACACCCAACATCCCAAACCCAAAGAGTAGGGGAATTTCCCTGGTGTCCTGGCCAAATTTCCACTCATTCACTAAAAATACCACCAACAGCTTAATCTGATTCAATTTCAGTTGCTTACCATCTGTATCCCCCCAGTTGCCTCTGAAAAAGGGACTTCTAGGCCCAGTGGGCTTACCGGGTCAACAAAATTCAACAAACAAACAAACATCTGCACACCCCTGACCAGTCAATCATGGAGCAGCAATGGTGCTGGTTGTGAAGGTACAGTACATTACCAACTTTCTAACCTTCCTGGCTGAAAGAAAGGTGCACCTATGGTGGGAAAAGCAGGAAGAGCTCACAATCTGTATTTCTGGATATCGGTTCTGCTGCTGAGATAAGCAGCCCCGGGTAGCTTTGACTACTTTATTTTGCAATTCCTGATATGTGGGCCTAAAGTACAGGGGATGACATTGGTATGCACCTCTTTCTTGCAGCTATGGTGGCCTCAGTCATTGTTTTTGGACTATGCGTAAAAAAAATAAATATAAAAAAAGAACTACAAAATTACACATACCCACTACACAAGACTCATGAGTGTACCTCATTTATATCTTACCTTAGAGGAAGATGAACCAGCTCTAATGTGGTTTTAAAGGTTTCAGTTATGGTGAGCCCAAAATAAGAAAGCAAGCTAAAAAGACAAAGAACCTCAGCACAAAAGCTCGGAGGCAAAGGTTAACCAGAAAGGGCATCGACAACAAAGCCATATTTCAAAAAAGGAAAAATCACACATACCCCATTATGCAAAGCATCACAGGATATACTGTATACACAAACCATCATAAGCATTTTGGGCTAGATTCACAAACCACTCTGAGACTTAGTTCCATGCTGCAACTCCATTTGCAGCCCCAAATCCCTGCAGCTGTGGAGATTGAAATTCACAGCCGCAGCAGTTGCGGCTGAAGTTATGGCTGATCTCACCAGTCATAACAGTTTTCTGCAGCTGTGGGGATTCATAGAAACATAGAAGTTGATGGCAGATAAGGACTGCAAGGCTCATCCAGTCTGCCCATTTCTTTTTCTACCTTATAAATGTGCCATCCTCCTTTGCTCTGTAAATGGCCTACCTATTCATACTTATCTGTATTGCTCCCTTATGCCTATCCCATGCCTGTTTGAAGCCCTGCTCTGTATTCATATCCACCACTTCCTGAGGTAGGCCATTCCATGCATCCACCACCCTTTCTGTGAAAAATAACTTCCTCACGTTACCCCTTAATCGGCCTCCCTCTAATCTCATGCTGTGTCCTCTTGTCCTGCTACTTTTCTTATATTGAAACATGTTAAACTCTTTCACCTTGTTAATGCCCTTAAGGTGTTTGAATGTTTCAATCATATCAACTTTCTCCCTCCTTTGCTCATGGGTATACATATTGAGCTCCGTTAGTCTGTCCTCATATGTTTTCTGATGCTGTCCCTGTACCATTTTGGTTGCCCTTCTCTGGACTGCTTCAATCTGTTTAATGTCCTTGTGAAGGTGCGGCCTCCAGTACTGCATGCAGTACTCCAGATAGGACCTAACCAGTGTCTTGTAAAGAGGGATTATTACCTCCCTCTTATGACTTGTGATGCCCGTACTAATACACTCCAACATCCCCCTAGTCTTACCTACTGCTTTAGTGGTCTGCTTGGATGATTTCAGGTGATCTGTGATGATGATGCCCAAGTTTCTTTCTTCCCTTGTAACTGCCAGCAACTCTTCTCCCAGCCTATAGGTGGCTTCCGAGTTTCTCTTCCCTATGTGCATCATCTTGCACTTCTTTGCATTAAACCCCAGTTGCCACTCTTCTGACCATTTTGCCAGTTTATCCAGATCTCTTCTCATTCTACCCACCCCATCTGGATCATTTACTCTGTTGCAGATCTTGGTGTCATCTGCAAACAGACAAACCTTACCCTCCAGTCCATCTGCAATGTCACTGATGAAGATATTGAAGAGGACTGGCCCCAGGACTGATCCCTGAGGTACCCCGATTGTGACTTGCATCTCTTGTGACTGTATACCATTTACCACCACTCTCTGTTTTCTGCCCATCAACCAGTTTGCCACCCAGTTGACCAACTTCTGACCCACCCCGAGCCTACCCAGCTTATTAATCTTCTATGTGAAACAAGGCAACACTACCCACAAGCTGCCATAAATCATGGAGCCGGTTCTAATCTGGCTCCACCTTTGTGGATACCCACAGACCCACAAGTGGCAACCCACTTGCACTGGGTTTTTCCTGCAGCTGTATTTCTTCGGTTTTGTAGATCAAGCCCTCAGACTGTTCTGCTTTAAAAAAAAAGGTTTTCGAAGAGGATTCCAGACAGTGATGTAAAATTGATTCAGACTGCAGATCTCCTTGAAGCTATTAGAGAGGACTTTTGAATTGAAAAGTGTGAAAATACAAAGACATTTTCCTGCCTCTGTTAATTGATAGAAGTGACAGATAGAAACTAAAGTTACCCTAAGGGAAACACTTACTTTACCAATCAAGTTTGGGAGGAGCATATATACTCTGAAAACATGACAAATGGGACCACTTGCTGTGAGGAAGCTATAAAGAGAAACATTAGCTATTTTCTTGGTGGTCTCGATTAGTCAAAGAAACAATAAACGTATGGGTTTCAAATGTATGGGTGAATGTGCAGTCTTTCTTTGTTGCTAATGACTATTTGCATATCTGAGCAGAAACCTCCCCACTTTTCATGATATATTTTTGTCCTAAAGGACACAGGGCTTACAGCCACCCATCTGTTACATACAGTAAGGCTTCAAAATCTGAACAGTATTCTTATGAGAGTCACTTTGCCCAATATAATACATTCTAGGACCTGGTTGAATATCAGACCTATGGGATCTCATAATGTTGGCTGATGTAACATATGTAGGCATGGCATGAAGGTGAGTCTGCTCACCTCTCTAGGTTCTCAAACTATGGTGACAATCCAGCAACTCATCACCTGTGATACTCAGTTTGTTGTATATGTTTTTTTGTGTTCATGTCAGCAGCTCTGTGTTGGATGGACCATCCTACTCTTAAAGTGCACATCCTCCTGAATAAATATTATACATGGCTGTATGGATAGTTCTGATGGTGCACTCTTTAATTCCACAATTATTATCCATCTGCCCTTATGTTTATGGGGATAGTGCAAGTGAGGAGAACTTCATGTGTGAAAGAGAGGCTTCAAAAACTGTTTAAAAGAGACACCAGTGTATTTTAAGCTGAACATATTAGCCCCTTTATGTCTCAATTCTGAGAATGACGTAAGCAATAAAGACAGAGAAGTCAGTCATTTCTGAGGGATTAACAATCAGTTGATGGGAATGGGTGACCCATATGGAATTTGGCATGTATGGAGTCAAGATGAGTGGAGAAAGCAAAGTTTTGATCTAGTTTCACAGCTTGACTTGAAGTGGAGGACTACTTCTAGTGAGGCACCATCAAGGGTCATGAAGACATATTTTGTTTAATGCTGACTCTCTGCTTAACATTTAAAGGTCATGGAAACTGTCTTTTTAGCATAAGAGAGAGTCAGTTGAACAGAACCAATGCTGGACATTATAAAGGTTATATATAATAGCAACAAATCCAGTTCAGGGACCAAGTGTCCAGAGGTAAAGAGGACAGCATTATTCACATACTGGACAGATGGATCCACAAGGAGACATGATGGCAGGTCATTCAGGAAATTAGATAAATGATTAGAACCAGTGTCTGATTGGGACTGGAGGATTAGGTATCAACCAATCAACAATGAGGTTTACCAGTCTTGCTTCCCCAAACTGATCCAGGAGAATGGGGTGAGACATAACATCAAAAGCTTTAGTCAGAGTGATGAAAATTGCCATGGTCCATCCATTTCAGAAGGAAATCTGTGACCAGAAAGAGAGTCATTAGTTTAAGCTTCAGCTGTTTTGCAGGAATATCAGCTTTTTCTAGTACTAATCTGGAAGGGTTTTGCAGTTTAGTGTCGAATACTTTTTGATCTTATCCACCTATATTTTGCTACAGTACTTTGGCAAAATAGACTTGTTATTGTCGGTAATATGTTCCAGAAGCTTACAATTCTCATCTGTTGATGAAAAAGAAACCCACTGGGAAATCTAGGTTCTTTTTTTTTTTTACTTATATTTAATGGAGCTTAAGAAAACATCTCATATTCAATTCACAGATAGGTGCAGAAAGAAGGAATCAATGTAGTACATCTCCGTAGGATACACTGAAACCAGTTTTAATCTGCATGACATTTGGGTATATACTGAGAGATATAATTCCAGTAGAAAACATTTTAATAATGTGACCACTATATTGGAGCAGAAAAACAGAGACTGCTTTAAAGTTCAATATAAGATGCCTGCAAATTTTACCACCAATAGCACTAAACTGTAATTTGTCTCCTAACTCTGAAAATAGGCATCCAATAACATTTAGACTCATCCATTCAACTACTGTTTGTCACAAAACATGATTACATTTTGATTTTACAGGGCTATCTTAAAAAAATTAGTTTAAACAGCAAGACCACTTTGTTCTCTCCTTAAGCAAGGAATACAGAAGTTAAATTCAAGGAAGTATCTGTCATTAAACAAATCGCCGAATGTTCTATTGCAGGCATTTGCAGTGCTGTTTGACACTTGGATATGGCTTAAAAAACATAATTTCAAGCATTCTCAAATATCATACAAAATATTTTTCAAAGAAGATGCCATTAGTGTTTGTTCTGTTTAAGAATAAATACATTCTTTTCTAGTTTGTTCTTTTTTGATGGTTAGGTGGGAAGAGAAAAAAACAGTAGAAAAGCATTTAATAAGCAACCACTATTAGCACAAAGAAGTAAAAGCAGAGGTAATGGTGGTATTAATTTTTGTGATCCTTTGATGATTATATAATTAAAAGTGATGTAGACTGTGTGATGCATGATGCTGTAACTGCTATGCATTTGGGGAAAAAAGAAAGGATTTTGGGGAAGAAACGTTACACTTTAAGTGCCCATTTGAATGTAGCTTATCATTAATTGGATGCAACAGTGTATACCATTGACCTTTTTTAGCACATTAAGAGAGCAACATCAGATCTGAAGTCAGGGGCTGTTTTTTTTTTTTTTTGCTTGTTTGTTTGTTTGTTTTGGTTGATGGGTTAACTATAGGTCAGGGGCACTCATTACTAGTTTACAAAGGAAACCCGGGGAACTTCGGCAATGAGGGCCCCCCTCCCACATTATGTCTGCTCAGGAAACAAACATAGAAACATACAGAAGCATAGAATTTGATGGCAGATAAGGACCATTTGGCCCACCTAGTCTGCCCATTTCCCTACTTGATGGATAAGCTGCAGATTCTAGTTAATCAACAGCTTACTTCCTCCTACCCCCCACTAGAATTGCCTTATGTCTGTCCCATGCATTCTTGAATTCTCCCACTGTCCTTGACTCCACAACCTCCTCAGGAAGGCTGTTCCATGCATCCACAACCCTCTCTGTGAAAAAATACTTTCTAACATTACCTCTGAGCCGTCCCCCCATCTTCAAATTGTGCCCCCTTGTTCTTGCACATCTCTTTTTCTGAAAGATGCTACCCTCTTGTACTTTGTTAATTCCCTTGAGATACTTGAAAGTTTCTTTCGTGTCCCCCCCTTCTTTCCTCAAGGGCACACATATTAACTTGCTTTAGTCTCTCCTCATATGTCTTCTGGTGCAGACCCTGCACCATTTTGGTTGCCCTCCTCTGAACAGCCTCCACTCTGTCTATGTCTTTGAAGAGATGGGGTCTCTAGAATTGCACACAGTACTCCAGATGGGGTCTCACCAACTGTCTATACAGAGGGATAACAACTTCCTGTTTTCTACTGTTGATGTCTCTCCCTATGCATCCCAGTATCCCCCCAGCCCTCCTTACTGCCTTCTCACATTGCTTGCCCACCTTTAGGTCATCTGATGTAATTACTCCTAGGTATCTTTCAATTTTTGTTGTTGTTATTATCTCACCCCCCATTGTGTACTCTTCCCCTGGGTTTTTGCTTCCCAGATGCATTACCTTGCACTTCTTTGCACTGAATCAGAGCTGCCATATTTTTGACCATTCCTCCAACCTTGTCAAGTCCCTTCTCATCCTTTCCACCCCACCTTGTGTATCAACCTTGTTGCAGATCTTTGTGTCATCTGCAAAGAGACATACTTTTCCTTCCAGGTGCTCTCCAATGTCACTTATAAAGATATTAAAGAGGACCGGTCCCAGTACCGAACCCTGCGGTACCCTGCTAGTTACCCTCCTTTCTTCACTGTGGACTCCGTTTACTATTACCCTTAGCATCCTGCTGTCCAGCCAGTTTTTTATCCAGGCTACCACTTGGGACCCACTCCAAGGCTGGCTAACTTGTATATTAATATTTTGTGTGAGACTGTGTCAAATGCTTTGCTAAAATCTAGGTAGGTCATATCCACAGCCCCTCCCTGGTCTGCTACTTTGGTCACCCAGTCAAAGAAATCTATTAGGTTCATCTGACATGACCTTCCTGCTGTGAAACCATGCTGCCTTGGGTCCTGTTCCCCACTGGCCTCTACGTACTCAACAGTTCTTTCCTTCAGAAGTGATTCCATCATTTTCCCTACCACTGAGGTAAAATTAACTGGTCTGTAGTTTCCTGCCTCTGCCCTGCTCCCAGTTTTGTGAAGTAGAATCATATCTGCGATCCTCCAGTCCTCAGGTACCACCCCATCCTCCCATGATTTGTTAACCAGAGTAGTCAGTGGCATTACTAGTTCTACCCCAAACTCTTGGGTGAATCCCATCAGGCCCCATTGCTTTGTCCACCCTCAGTTTCAAGAGTTCTTTCAAAACCCTTTCTTCTGTGAATGGACTGGTATCGACCCCCCCTATTCAGAGTGTTTCTCTTCTTTGGTTTAGGTATCTCCCCCGCCTCTTTCATTGTGAATACTGAGCAAAAATATTCATTCAGTATCCCTGCTTTTTCACTGTCACCCTCTGCCCACATTCCCTCCCCTTTATTAAGTCTCTGTATCCCTCCCTTGGTCTTTCTTCGCTCACTAATGTACCTATAAAAGGTTTTATCTCCCTTCTTAATAGAGTTGGCTATCTTTTCCTCAGTTTGTGCCTTTGCTATTCTGATTGCCTTCCCTGCCTCCTTCTGCTTTGACTGATAAAGTTCTCTGTCCTGCTCCTTCTGTTTTTCCTTATATTTCCTGAATGCTATCCTTTTCTCCTTAACCTTCCCTTCCCCCTCTTTTGAAAACAATAGTGTTTTTTTCCTTCATTTTGTTTTATTGATTTGCTTCACACAAAAGCTTTTTGCCTCTGTGATTGCTGTTTTGATTATTCCCCATTGGTCCTCCACCCCTCCTTCTTGCCCATTTGCTAGTGCTTTTCTGAGGCACTCTCTCATTTTCCCAAAATCAGCCCTCCTAAAGTCCAATACTCTAGTTTTTGTATGGCTTGACTCTATGGCTGTGTTTATTGTGAACCACACTGTTTGTTGGTCACTTGTTCCCAGATGGCTACCCACTTCTAAATCTGAGATCCTTTCTCCTTCCCCATTTGAGAGTACCAGGTCTAAGATTGCTCCCTCCTGAGTGGGTTCCAACACTAGCTGTCTGAGGCATGTCCCCTGTAGGGTATCAAGAATGACCCTGCTCTTGGATGTGCTTGCAGCAAAGGTACTCCAGTTAACATCTGGCATATTCAGGTCCCCATCAACAATATCTCCCTTTTCTGCCATTTTAAGGATGCCTTCTATCATTTCCTTGTCCATTTCCTCCCCTGAGATGGGGGTCTGCACCTGACCCCCATGCGGATTGGTGCCATTGCCTGTTTCAGGGTGATCCATAGTGACTCATCAACTTCCTGTTTACTCTTTAGTTCTGTTGCTTTAATCCCTTCCCTTATATAGAGAGCTACTCCTCCTCCTCCTCTTTTACGCACCCTGTCCCTCCTGTAGATTGTGTATCCTGGTATGTTGACATCCCAGTCATGGTTCTCTGTGTACCATATTTCAGTGACTGCCACAATATCCAGGCATCCCTCTTCCATCAAGGCAACTAGTTCAGGGAGCTTGTTACACAGACTGCGGGCATTGGTACTCATCACCTTCCATTTTTTGATGGCCTTACCCCTTTTAGCCCCATCCCTGTCCTTACCACCTTTTTCTGCATTTACCCTGTCCTGCTCTCTTCTGACTTCTCTACCTTGGTGTATACCACTCTAACTACTGTGTTTTGAGAGGGGAGGCTGGAATTTCCCTGCTCCTTTTCAGTGCCTCCCCCATTGGCTAGTTTAAATGCTTTCCAATGAAGCATTTAAACCTATCATAGAAACATAGAATTTGACGGCAGATAAGGACCGCTTGGCCCACCTAGTCTGCCCATTTTCCTACCTAACAGATAAGCTGCAGATCCTAGTTAACCAACAGCTTACTTCCTCCTACCCCCCACTAGGACTGCCTTATGTCTGTCCCATGCATTCTTGAACTCCCCACTGTTCTTGACTCACGACCTCCTCAGGAGGCTGTTCCATGCATCCACAACCCTCTCTGTGAAAAATACTTCCTCACATTACCTCTGAGCCATCCCCCTCTATCTTCATATTGTGCCCCTTGTTCTTGCATCTCTTTTTCTGAAAGATGCCACCCTCTTGGACTTTGTTGATTCCCTTGAGGTACTTGAAAGTTTCTATCATGTCCCCTCTCTCCCTCCTTTCTTCAAGGGTATATATATTAATTCCTTTAGTTTTTCTTCGTATGTCTTCTGGTGCAGACCCTGCACCATTTTGGTTGCCCTCCTCTGGACAGCCTCCACTCTGTCTATGTCTTTGCGGAGATGGAGTCTCCAGAAATGCACACAGTACTCCAGATGGGGTCTCACCAACTCTCTGTACAGAGGGATAACAACTTATTGTTTTCTACTATTGATGCCTCTCCCTATGCATCCCAGTTTCCCCCCAGCCTTCCTTACTGCCTTCTCACATTGCTTGCCCACCTTTAGGTCATCTGATATAATTACCCCCAGGTCCCTTTCCATTTTTGCTGTTGTCAGTATCTCACCCCCTATTGTGTACTCTTCCCCTGGGTTTTTGTTTCCCAGGTACATTACCTTGCACTTCTTTGCATTGAATCTGAGCTGCCATACATTTGACCATTCCTCCAACCTTGCCAAGTCCCTACTCATCCTTTCCACTCCACCTGGTGTATCAACCCTGTTGCAGATCTTTGTGTCGTCTGCAAAGAGACATTCTTTTCCTTCCAGTTCCTCTGCAATGTCACTTATAAAGACATTAAAAAGGACTGGTCCCAGTACTGAACCCTGCGGTACCCCACTAGTAACCCTCCTTTCTTCACTGTGGACTCCATTTACTACTACCCTTTGCGTCCTGTTGTCAAGTCAATTTTTTATCCAGGCTACCACCTTGGGACCCACTCCAAGGCTGGCTAACCTGTGTATTAATCTTTTGTGTGGGACTGTATCAAATGCCTTGCTAAAATCTAGGTAAGCCATGTCCACAGCCCCTCCCTGGTCTACTACTTTGGTCACCCAGTCAAAGAAATCTATTAGATTCGTCTGACACAACCTTCCCATCATGAATCCATGTTGCCTTGGGTCCTGTGCCCCACTGGCCTCTAGGTACTCAACAATTCTTTCCTTCAGAAGTGATTTCATCATTTTCCCTACCACTGAGGTCAAACTAACTTGTCTGTAGTTTCCTGCTTCTGTCCTGCTCCTACTTTTGTGAAGAGGAATCACATCCACCCTCCTCCAGTCCTCAGGTACCACCCCATCCTCCCATGATTTGTTAAAGACAGTAGTCAGCGGTGTCATTAGTTCTACCCTTAGTTCTTTTAGAATTCTTGGGTGAATCCCATCAGGCCCCATTGCTTTGTCCACCTTCAATTTTATTAGTTCTTTAAGAACCCTTTCTTCTTTAAATGGACTGGTATCGACCCCCGTCTTCAGAGTGTTTCTCTTGTTTGGTTTAGGTATCTCTCCCTCTTCTTCCTTTGTGAATACTGAGCAGAAATATTCACTCAGTATCCCTGCTTTTTCACTGTCACCCTCTACCCACATTCCCTCCCCTTTATCAAGCCTCAGTATCCCTCCTTTGGTCTTTGTTTGCTCCCTAATGTACCTATAAAAGGTCTTATCCCCCTTCTTAACAGAGTTGGCTATCCTTTCCTCGGTTTGGGCCTTTGCTATTCTGACTGCCTTCCCAGCCTCTTTCTGCTTTAACTGATAAAGTCCTCTGTCCTGCTCCTTCTGTGTTTCCTTATATTTCCTGAATGCTATCCTTTTCTCCTTAACCTTCCCTGCCACCTCTTTTGAGAACCATAGCTGTTTTTTCCTTCATTGTGTTTTGTTGATTTGCTTTACACAAAGGCTGGTTGCCTCTGTGATGGCTGTTTTGATTACTCCCCATTGTTCCTCCACCCGTCCTTCCTGCCTGTTAGCTAGTGCTTTTCTGAGGCACTCTCTCATTTTCCCAAAGTCAGCCTTCCTAAAGTCCAATACTCTTGCTTTTGTATGGCTAGATTATATGGCTGTGTTTATCGTGAACCACACTGTTTGGTGGTCACTTGTTCCCAGACGGCTACCCACTTCTAAATCTGAGATTCTTTCTCTCTCCCCATTTGAGAGTACCAGGTCTAAGATTGCTCCCTCCTGAGTGGGTTCCAATACTAGCTGTCTGAGGCATGCCCCCTGTAGGGCATCAAGAATGACCCTGCTCTTGGATGTGCCTGCAGCAAAGGTGCTCCAGTTAACATTTGGCATATTCAGGTCCCCATTAACAATATCTCCCTTTTCTGCCATTCTAAGAAGCCTTCTATCATTTCCTTGTCCATTTCCTCCCCCTGAGATGGGGTCTGTCAACCCCATGCGGATTGTGGTGCCATTTCCTGTCTCCAGGGTGACCCAGAGTGTCTCATCTGCTCCCTGTTTACTCTTTAGTTCTGTTGCTTTGATCTCTTCCTTTACATAGAGAGCTACTCCTCCTCCTCTTTTACCCTCCCTGTCCCTCCTGTAGATTGTGTATCCTGGTATGTTGACATCCCAGTCATGGTTCTCTGTGTACCATGTTTCTGTGACTGCCACAATATCCAGGCAAACCTCTTCCATCAAGGCCACTAGTTCAGAGAGCTTGTTACACAGACTACGGGCACTGGTACTCATCACCCTCCACTTTTTGATGGCCTTGTCCCTTTTAGCCCCATTCCTGTCCTTACTGTCTTTGCCTTTTTTTATGTTTACCTCTGTCCTGCTCCCTAATGACTTCTCTACCTTGGTGTTTACCTCACTAATTACCATGTTTTGTGGGGGGAACCTGGGATTTCCCTGCTCCTTTTCAGTGCCTCCCCCCTTGGCTAGTTTAAATGCTTGCCAATGAAGCATTTAAACCTCTCACTAGGATCCTGGTTCCCCTGGACAGATGCAGACCATCGCACCAGTATAGGTCTGCATCCTCCAGGTGGCTCCCCAGTCCCCAATGAAGCCAAAACCCTGAGCTCCACACCAGTTTTTCAACCATTCATTGAATTCCCTGGTGGGGAGTACCCTAGCATCACCCTTGCCATAGACAGGCAGCACCTCCGAGAAGGTTACTGTCGCTGCTTGTCTAAGGCCCTTCCCAACTCTCAAACTCCTCTTGCACTGCTCTGAGTCCCATTCCTAGCCAGGTCATTTGTCCCTAGGTGGACAATGACATCCAGCTCCTCCCTCGTGCAGCTGCTCACGATCCTGAGGATTAACTTCCTGTCCTCCAAGACATGGCACCAGGCAGGCACCTTACCTCCCTCCTTCCTCCCCCATTTCTACCCCTAATGATTGAGTCCCCCACCAGGAGTTGTTTCCTTCCCTGTGGGTCTCATGCCACCATCCTGTGGGTCTTCTTTGTGGAGGTTCTCAGCATCCTCCTTGATCTCCACTGCAGATGCCTCCACAGAGGAACCACTCTTTGCCAGAACAGCATATGAATTTTGGAGAGGTACAACTGGAGGGAGGCACCTCTGTTCCACCACCCTCTCCCTCCCTGAGGCCAGCTTGGTCCAACCACTCCTCTTTCTTGGCAACCTCTGAAGTAGCAGTGGTGGCCCTAGTGGTCCCTGGGTGGGGAAAGAGGTTTCATGAATCCTAGCCAGGTCAGCCTGGAGATGGGCAACCTCCTCCCTCAGACCAGAGAGGTGCTTGCAAACAGGGCAGCATCACAGCCTCTAGAATGTCTCCCGGAACACTGTTGCCCCACAGCCATTGCACTGCACCACTCTCATCTTGACTTATTTTGTGTCCCTTCTCCTGTTGCCTTGTATGCTTACTGTCTCCTCCCTCTATGTATTTTTACACCTACTTTCCTGCTGCCTATGTGCCCTTACAACTCTCACCCTTCTTGTTCTGGGACAGGAACTTCCTGTAGTCTTCAGTGGTCTCCTTCTTCCGTGCTTGGATTCAGACCTCCAGCAGCCGGGGAGAGAAAGAGCTATTTTTTTAGGTTCCTTAAGGTTGATGTAACTAATGTGTCTCAGTGATCTTTCCCTTCCTATTGCCAAGCAGGAAGTTCCTGTTGTCAGTCAAATCCAGTGGCTATAAAAGTAGAACTGACTTAGGGTGGGAGGGTGGGGGTGGGAAGGAGGTAATTAGTAAAAAGCTGTAGTTCTAGACTGCTGTTACTTGCTCTGAAAGCAAAATTCTCCTGTGTAAAACTAACAGCAGGAAGCTGTAACTGGAGACACCTGTTTTTGTACTCCTAAGCTCCTAAGCCACACCCCCAATTAGCTTCATCCTCTGTTCCTGACTCAGCAAATTAAGCTGACACAGCTCCCTTCCTCAAACAGAGAAACACACAGTGACTTTCTTATTTTTTTTACTTAAATGAGACCCCTGCTTCTAATAAAGTACCTGTTTGCTTAATCCAAATAGGCACTGACTCCTGCTGAGACACAAGTGATTTATCAGTAAGAAAGCTGTAGTTCTAGAGTGCTGTTACTTGCTCTGAAAGCAGAATTCTCCTCTGTCAAACTAACAGCCTGATGTACATGCTGTGTTGAAAAGCTGTGGAGGTTCTCCATAGCAGTTCAGGGCCCTCTGAACAAAGGAAAAGAAAGTCGACATGCACCCACTGCCCCCTCCTCAAAAAAAAAACTACAAACTTATAAATTAAGCAAGTTTCCTAAAGGGCTTCTGTTTATTTGCATAGGATGGCAACAGCTAAGATCAAAAGTGGTCAGCTGACCAGCACCCCCAAATGTTTTCATGGCAAATATGCCACTTATTCAGGGTGGTCATCATGTCTGTCTCTCCCCATTGAGAGCAGTGTGGCCCAAGAGTGCCAGTATCATGCTGCTGCATTTTAGGGACCAGTGAACAGTTGGAAGAGGTGGGGCTCAAGAGCACCAGCATCATGTTACTGCATGTTGGGGACCAGAGGACAGTTGGGAGCAGTGGGGCTCCAGACTGCCAGCATGATGTGGCTGCACATCGGGGACCAGTGGACAGTCAGGGGTGGTGGGCCCATGAGTTACAGGTTCATGCTGCCACACTTCAGGGCTTTTTCTGCTTCCTTTCACCAGTCCCCAGGACTCTGGTGGTGGCAAGTGCTCCTAGTGCGCATGCATGCCTGTGCATGGCTCCAGTCACCATCCTCTGTCTTCAAATCACTCTCCCAACTGCGCTTCCCACTGTGTTCACTGAGGTTGCATGAAAGCAGCAGAGCCTATGTCCCTCCCTTCCAGAGGACATTCCACTGGGATGTGCCATCCTCTCCCTCCAGGTTGTTCGGCTCTACAGTACAGATGGCAACTAAAATCAGGAGAAGGGTGCTCACAAGGATGTGGTGCTCACAAGCAAAGAAAATACATACTGAAAAAAGATAGCTCAGTCACTCACCACCACCACATTGAAAAAGGGGTCTTTGAGAAAGGGTTGAGTAGAAGACCTGAAACGTGTTAGATGGTTGTTTTTAGTCATGCTTCTATTTAAATAAATGTTTTTTGTACTTGAATACGGTGTCAGCATTTCAATGTGGTGGTGAGTGCCCGAGCTATCTTTTTTTAATACAGACGGCAATTCCTGAAGCTCTTAAAAGCCTCCTTCCTGCAGATCAACTGCAACTACTATATTTATAATATAGTTTGCCAGGGTGTTGCTGGTATAGGTTTATGGTGAACAACAGCCCACCGTCATCTATTTTATTTGTAAGTTTTGACCAGGAAAGGCTACAGTGTTAGTTATGGGTATTAACCCAAGTACTTGGTGTGGAACTAGAACCTATGACCTTCTGAGTTGCTGGTCTCAGGAAGTAGACACTTCTGTGATGGTTGTCCTGACAAGGGAGCAGGAGTTTTTGATAATTTCAAAATCATCTATCTAGCCTCATAGTGAAATAAAGAAAATATATTTGTTTTGTTTGTTCTGTCATTTGGATAATTGAAATTTGTGTTAAGTAGTATTGCAGGGTTAAACTGGCCAGAAACCTAAAGAAAATCAATTTCACCACCTCTTATGAAGTTGCATGACAGTTTCTGCACCTCTGTTATATTTTTCAATTGAATATGGAGTTCCCTCAGATTCACCTATTGGAGATTTGACAGGTCCCCCATTTTTAACATTCACAATTTAACCACAACATAGAAGTACAGTAGGAATTGCTCCCCAGCTAGCTGAAATGGATAAATGACCTACCTTCTCTCGTTGTCCTCACAAAATCCATCCCTCTGCATTGGCCCCAAGGCTTGATGGATGCTGAAGAAAGGAAGTGATCCCAGCGGAAGGCAGTACTGATGCTGACTACCCTTTTTCAGGTCGACTTGTGCAACAGTTTTGCACAGAGCAGGAAGTGAAGGGCAAACCACAGCGAAGATCAAATCAAGGTAAAACAATGTACAGAAATGCTGAACAATGCAAATGGGTCAGTTAACAGCAGGCAGCAGTCTGGACCATTCTTGCATCATGGGAATGTCGAGTAGCAAGTGCGGCTGGTAGGGGGTTCTTGGTGCGGGTTGCAGAGTGTGGTTGGGCATGCCAGTAAAATTGAAGTTTGCAACAACATGAAAATATTCAGTGAGTGCATGCATTCATTTATCTGAGGGAAACAAAAGTTCTCTGAAAAGCTCCACAGCACAGTGCAGCCTTGCCTTGTGAAGTCAGTTTGACAGTCTCGGCTAAGGATGTCAAAGCAGGACTAGGAATTAACTAGCATTTGTCAATGCTGATTGTAACATTGCTTACATATTCACCACTTGCATTGCTGCTAAAGTCTCTTGCTTGTACACATTTGTACTGTATCTTTACCCAAGCTAGACTAAATGAGATATAATATGTTAAAAGCAATAGGGACCTGATCTGAACATGCCGACATGGGAACTGCATCCCCGATGTTAGCTTCCTTAGGGATTGTGAGGTGGTGACTTCGCCGAGAGTTTGCTGTGTTTATTGAAATGTTTCACCAGGAAAGGCACCTCAGGAGGCGTGTCATCGGTGCCACTGCATGACGAGCTTGTCCCTGATTACAGCGGCACTTTTCTTACAAGTTGTGTCCACTTTACATAATGTGTGTGTCAACGCTAGCATGCTGTCTAATTGGTGAATGAGGGACACACCTACTAAAGCGTGCCCTGCATTCGCTACTAGCACAAGATGTTCCTTGTGCAAGTGTGCAAGCAAACACAAAAAGTGGAAACTTAGCATAAGAGTTCCTCCTTACATTCTCCTTCATTTTGTTCAATGTACTGTGTCTAAAAGAAATAAAACTGAAATTATTTAATCCCAAGAGGTATACATTTATCCAGGTCACAAACAATAGCATGCACAGGGTATTTTTTTGTGTTGACTGCCACATGGGAGTTATCCAGTGCACCTTTACAAAGAGGATGAGCACTCCAGTTGCAGTAAGTCTGTCAGAAAACAGCAAGGGAAATAAGGTCCTCTCCTTCTGTTGCCTCCAGTAGTCCCAGTAAACAGATGTTTAGTACCTGGGCCATATTCTTCAAATGGTCTAGCCAGAGTCTTCAAATCTTATTTTCTTTTAAGACTGCCAGTGAAATTGTCACTGCATTGCCCACCATGACCTTTACCTTCACAAAAGGTGCTTTCATTTAATGCTCTACTTCAGTAAGTCTTTAATTAAACCCTTTAACATTTCTAGTAAGGTTACAGATTGCCTATAGAACCTGCCAGATTATAGGTTTGGGCTCTGTACTGGATGTATAAGGAGCCTCCAGCCACACAGAACCAGCCTGTATCTTCCTTCTGCTTATCAGAATCACTAGGTACAGCCCTTAAGTTCTTCCTCACCATAGTGGGACAAAAATCAACCCCTGAATTTCAAAGTTCAGCACACTATATATTCCACTTGTTCATACACTAGTAAAGCAACTTTAGTTCAGTGAAAGCATTGTTTAGCAGGAACAAAAATGGAAGGTCCCCCAAAACACATCCGGTTGGACTGACTGCTGGTTCCACCCCCCCAGTTCCATTGTCAATATCAAATGTTTCTGTTTTTAATAGCGTGAGAAAGTTAAGATATCACTGCATCAAATATGAAATAAAACATTGCAGTAAATGACTCAACTGAAGAATTCTTCTAACAAAGTCCTCAACATTCAACACACGCACAGACACACAGCACTGGTTTCTGTTGTGACAGCGGAGAATGATACCTCTAGATTAAAACTGCATTTTATTTCAGCTGATTTTATTATGCTGCAACAACTGCATTATCATAAAACTGCAATGGTAACTAAAGAAAACTAGCCATTATGGTCATTTAAAAAATGACAACTGATACTCTCCCACCAGACCTTAAGTGCTTCAAATTACTAACCACGCACAATCCAAAATCTTAATGTAGCCTCTACTTATCATCTGCTTCAAGGATAACTCATAAATAATGCACTCAGCACTTGGCAACCTATGCCTGCAGGAGTTTTATATTTCTGGTAGGGATATTTAACATATGAAATATTTGGAGGTTTAAAAGAAGTAAAATGGCAGCTTTTCTCATTTAAAGAAAAAGGCACATAAATAAAAAAATGGTATTACAGTATTTCAAAGTACCAGATGATACTGTTTAAACTATGATAACTGATTGTTCCAGCAATGTGGAACCTTGTGTGGTAATACAACAATGCTTTAGCAATAACTTTTCACATTAAAGGAGAACTGCACTGAACCTGATAGATTTCCCAGTAGAAGCATTTAAGCACTGGTTCTAGTTCTGTTATTGTTCCATATATGCGGGCCTGTTACTAACCTTAATGGATATTTCCAATTTACTGTGTTGCATTAATTGCCCCTTTAGAACTGTATGATATAGTTAATATCCGTTTCAATTACAAAGTTCTATAGTAAAACACTGGTTCATTGTGAGAACAATAAAAGAGCTGATCGAGGACATAAACTACTTCAGAGTTCTAAAATGGTACTTACTCCCTGTATGTAAATCAGAAACACTTATTAGGCTAACTAAGAAGCCTGGAGAGACAGAACAGTAACATAATTGTTACACGTACTTAAAAATCAGCTTATAAAAAATTGGAAATGACTTACAGATTCGGTGCAGTTCCCCTTTAATGATAAGTGATGCATGTATGATGCTGCTGCTACCAAGAAGATGTGGTGGTGTGCATGATACCTTTGGATTGGGAGGTTTAATTGCTAGTGGATCCTTACTCTCAGACAAAGGGTTAAAAAATCAATTTCACAGGCACCCCCAATGGCTAAGGGTTCACTGTGTGTGCTTTCCATATAAAGTAACTGGGGATTGAATCATAATCCACATGAATCTTAATCAAGTGGCACTAGGGCTGTTTGAAGGCTGCACTACATCTGGGAATTGGAGTCAGTACCTTCACCACTATGTGACTGCCCCTGGTGAATAAGGGGAATGAGGATGCACAGAAATGGAACCTCCTTCAGGGACATACCTCCTTACTGTTGAGGCTGGAGATGACTTGGCATAGGTTGTGACGGCAGCCCAGTACCTAGCCCCACCTAGCATTGCCATCATGTATAACATCCGTTCAAGAATTTTATCTTCAGATACCACTCAAATTTATACTCCTGTTTCCCATAGTTCCCCAAGGAATGGGTCAACATGGGGTCTGGAGAAATGGCATTGACCCAGATACCTCTGCAGAGGAATCAGGGGAGGCTGAGAATGGAAAGGAGATGACTGAGGGTAGGTTGGAAATAGGGGAATTACCATAAATAGCACTTCATTTTAAAAAAATCAACTTCACACCAACTGGCCAAATTGCCACCAATACAGTCTATCTGATGGACAAAATTGTTATCCCTGTGTTAATCATAAAGAGTGAACATGCACTGGTGTCTTTGATCAAAGTGCTCAGTTGGCCACTTAATGCAGCTGTCCATGAATCGAGTAAACATTTTGACCTATACCTTTTCATGCTATTTTAGATTGCCACTTACCACCTGACTTGTATGATACCCTTCTTTCCACAGTTTGAGTCTGCTTTAGTACTTTTTTCACATTTGAATAATAAAAGGAGCATTCCTTTTAATATGGCTCAGACCAGGCCTTCATCAGTATTCTCAGCTGTTTTTGTCCATCAGTTGTTTAAATATCACTTCTGTTGTGACTAAAATGAACTATCATGCAGCAGGCAGTACTCCCAGACATTATGGAACAATAGGTGATCAAAAACAGCTGCAAATACTGATGAAAACCTGGTCTGAGCCAGACTTCCATCAGTATTTGCAGCTGTGTTGTTTTTAAAGTTCAGCAGTAGCACTTTTGCGCTTCAAATGTACTTTACATGTTTTGTTGCACAATACTACATATAATTTATTAGTAATATGTGGGAAGGATGGTTCTGTTAAATCAACTCATGCTAGTTGCTTTGGAATCAAATGGAAATGTTTAACTATGATCCTTGTGAATAATCCAATAGTTATCCATGTGGGGGATAAGGAAAGGCACTTTATGATTTATCCATTGAGTTTGGAAACAAGCTACATATGGGCAATTACAGCCTGGCAAAAAACAAACAAACAAAAAAAATGCTGCTGTCCACCCCTCCTTTCCTTCCTTACAATTTTTTTTCTTTCCCCTCTGCTAGCGGCCCCCTTTGGCCCTCATGATTCCCCCAACCCATTACCCGCCATCTCTGTGACTTACCTTAGGCCGTGGAGTACTCCACAGATTACCCCCTGTGGTGGGGCCATCGGGGGTCCCCAATTCCATCTTCCGATGGCAAAATTCAGATCCATGGACCTGAGTCCAGTAGGTGGTGTGGGGTCTGCGGAGCTCCGTGGCATGGCATCCTGCAGCTAGCAGTGATTTTCCATGTTCTCCCCATCCCATGAACACTATGTGAAGGCAGCAGTTAGATGTGTGCACATCAGAGGACATGCTTACATCTCCTGCTAGGGAGTGTCCTCCACCAAGGAAAAAAAAACTGGCTACCTAGGTGGCAGTGTTATGGCAGCACAGTCTGCCTTCCCTCCCCAGAGGAGGAGAGCATCTGCTCGGATGATCAATCCTCCTCCCCCCTGGCCAACTCCTGAGTGGCCCAGGGTCATTCCCAATCCCGGGTCACTAGCGTGATGGCAGGTGAGGCATGGGTGCCTCTGCCCTCCATGCCAGTGGGCCAGCTCCTTCCTTACAATTTTGGTTAAATTCACACTAAATGGCAGTTTTTTATTTAAACCTGTAACAAAACTGTTCGTCATTTGAGATTTAAAGACAACATATTTTTCTTGGTTATTAACAGCACATTGGAAGAATCAATTAGAAAAAATATAAAGAACAGAAATCAATAGCTCACCTTCCCAATCAGTGAACTAAATGAATATGTAGCATACATATCCTGTATGCTTTTAAACATGTCACTATTGCACTACAATTTTCTATCTTTGTATTCTTTCACTGCGTAGTGTGGGTTTTCAGATGTTATTTACATATTTAATCAGCTATATCACTTTGTTGCTAGTATATATGCACCTATAACCATGCACCCTGATGAAGCCTAGTGAGCAGGTGCTACGTAGGGATGCTTGCACATATGTGGTTAATTAAAAAAATCACTTGTTTGTGCCAGTGGTGCATGCACATTATTTTCATATTTTAAGTATTGCTAGTTTCCAAGTTGTAAGTTGTGCCTTGATTAGTGGTCAGTGTGTGAAACTTCCCAGTACAATTTCCTTAGGTCTATGGATATCCAAGTTTGATGGGACCTCAAACACAAGACCAACAGAGGGAGGTGTGTTTGTCCCAGACAGCTGTCAATTTGGTGTAAAAAAACAATAGGGCTGTATGTATCTACTTCAGTGAACACAAATGCAGAAGAGCAATCTGTGGTTCAAAAAAGTCATCCTGCAGGGTAGCCAGGTTAAGTGACCTAAACAACCTACACCAGCGCTGTACTGTTGGAGGAGCAGCTTTTGGACAACAGAGCTTATGGATACAGTATACCATCTTGTAATCACTGATGATGTCAGTGAGGAGATGGTGGAAAGGGAGGCTAGAAAGTCAAAAAGGGAATCTGGCTGATATCAGGGTCACAGTGGACACCACCAATGAATAGTGTAAAGGCAGAGAGAGCTTAAACAGGAGGAGTTTGTGTGAGAAGGGAATGGCAAACCAAGGTATGGTGTCACAACTAAGGTTGAGATGAACACATATAGGCATACAACAACCTCACGCACAGTACCATGGTCCTGTTTGTGGACAGCAAAGCCAGCAATAAGGACATTTACTGTATATCACTGATTCCAGCATAGGGTCAAGCCTTAGACATACAGTAACTAGAAACATAGAAGCACAGGAGCTGTCAGCAGAAATTGACCTCTTGGCCTACCTAGTCTGCCCTAAGGTCCCTACCTACTGTGCTACCATAGACTCTATGCAATCTCCGGCCTTCCTCCCTCCCTCCCCCCCCCCAGCCCTGTTACTAAGGTCCCCCTGTGTCTATCCTATGCATGTTTGAATCCTGCTACCATTTCTGTACCCACTACCTCTGCTAGAAGACTGTTCCAGATGTCCACCACCCTCTGCATGAAGAAGTATTTTCTCACATCCCCTCTAAGTCTCCCCCTTCCAGCTTCATGTCACACCAACTTGTCCTGCAGCATCTCTTTCTATGCAAAATGCCACCCCCCTGAACCTTATTAATACCTTTGAGGCATTTGAACATTTCTATCATGTCTCCCCTTTCACTCCTTTCCTCCAGAGTATACATATGAGTCTTTCCTCATAGGGTTTTTGATGCAGGCCATGCTCCATTTTGGTTTCCCTTCTCTGCACCACCTCCACATAATCTATGTCCTTCCGGAGATGAGGCCTCCAGAACTGGACACAGTACTTCAGATGGGGCCTCACTATTGATCTATATAGGGGTAACATTACCTCCCTCTTTCTGCTGGTGATACCCCTCCCTATGCACCCCAGCATTCTACTAGCCTTTCCCACAGCCTTATCTCACTGCTTTGCTACCTTCAGGTCATCGGATATGATGACCCCAGGTCCCTTTCCTGTTTTGTAGTTGTTACCACCTCCCCCCCAATTGATTTGTTGCCCTTGGGTTTCTGTGCCCCATGTGCATAATTTTGCACTTTTTGGCACTGAAGCCTAGCTGCCAAATCCTTGACCAATCTTCCAGCTTTTTCAGATCTATAATTTTTTCCACCCCTCCTGGTGTGCCCACTCTATTGCAGATTTTTGTGTCATCTGAGAACAGGCATACTTTCCCTTCTAGCCCCTCTGCTATGTCACTGATAAAGACATTGAAGATGACTGGTCCCAGTACTGACCGCTGTGGCACCCCACTGGTTACAGTGCCTTCTTACGAGGGAACCCCATTTACAACCACCCTCTGACTCCTGTTACTTAGCCAACTTCGTACCCAGTTTACTACCTTTGAACATACTCCCAGGCTGTCCAGCTTGTTTACCAGTCTCCTGTGTGGCACAGTGTCGAAGTCCTTACTGAAATCCAGGTAGACCACATCCACTGCACCTCCCTGATCCACTTCCCTGGTCACCCAGTCAAATAATTCAATCAGGTCTGTTTCACAAGATCTCCCCCACTGTGAACCCCTGCTGCCTCAGATCCTGTATTCCACTGGTTATAAGGTATTCCCCAATCCTTTCTTTTAGTAGTGTTTCCATAACTTTGTCCACCACTGAAGTCAGGCTTTCAGGTCTGTAGTTTCTTGCCTCCTCCATATTTCCACTGTTGTGAAGTGGGAACACATTCACCCTCCTTCAGTCCCCTGGAACTTCCCCCATATCCAGTGATAGATTTAACAGGGCCATCAGAGGCACAGTCAGCTCCTCTTTTAGGTCCTTCAGTATCCTGGGGTGAACCATGTTCAGCCCCATTGCCTGTTCTACTTTTAGTTTTGCTAGTTCCCTGAGGACTCACTCCTCCATAAAAGGACTAGCGTTCACCTCCCTTCCTTTAATGTCCTTTTCCCCCTGTCTGTAGCCCATCACCTGCCTCTTCCTTCATGAATAATGGACAAAAGTACTTGTTCAATATGTCTGCTTTCTTCTCATCCTCTTCCACATCACCCCCCCCATTCCCCTTTTAGTTTTAGTATCCCTGCCTTGTTCTTCTTTTCGCTTATGTACCTAAAGAATGTTTTATCCCCCTTTTTTACTGACTTGGCAATGTTCTCTTCCATTTGTGCCTTTGCGCTTCTAATTGCTCTCTTTGCCTCCCGTTGTTTCTCCTGATAACCCTCCCCATCCTCTTAATTCTGTGTTGACTTGTACCTTTTGAATGCTTGCTTCTTTGCCTGTACTTTCTCTGCTACTTCCTTAGTGAACCATAGTGTCTCTTTCTATTGCTCTTTTTAAACTGCATGATACAGAGGTTTGTTACCTTCTCAATGGCATTCCTTATTTTGGTCCACTGTTCCCCTACCCCATTCATTTCCCTGTCCCTGCTAGGGCATCCCTAAGGCACTCTCCCATTTTCTTGAAATTGACCCTCCTGAATCTAGGACCCTCGTTTTAGTGTGGCTCAATTCAAACCCAGTTTTTATATTGAACCACACTGTACAATGATCACTGGTCCTCAGGTGGTTCCCCGCTGTGAAGTCAGCAACACTGACCCCGTTTGACAGTACCAGGTCAAGTATCATCCCCCACGAGTGGGTTCATTAACTAGTTGCCTGAGGAACACCCCCTGCAGGGAGCCTAGGATTCCCTACTACTAACTGTTGCTGCAGCCATAGACTCTAATCCACATCTGGTAGACTGAAGTCCCCCACCAGTAATACCTCTCCCATTAGCCATTTCTTGGATTTCTTCCATTATATCCTTATCCCCCTCCTACCCCTGTGCTTGAGGTCTGGTGATCACCCTTGTTTAAATTATAGACCCCTTACCAGTCTCTAGGGTGACCTACAGTACCTCTGCTTCTCCCTGTTCCCTCTATAGTTCAGTGGCTTTTATGCCTTCCCTCACATAAAGAGCCACCCCACCTTCTTTTTTTTCCCTGCCCTGTCCCTCCTGAATAGAGCATACCCTGGTATTGTTATATCCCAGTCCTGGTTTTCATTACCCCAGGTCTCCATAATTGTGACTATGTCCAGGACTGCTGCTGCCATGGTGGCCTTTAGGTCTGCCATCTTGTTGCCCAGACTTCGAGCATTTGCACACACAGCTCTCTATTTTGTACTGCTACCTCCCCTCTTGTTTCCCTAATGCCTTTCCCCATTTCCTCCACTATTTTCTTTTCTCTTTCCCCCTCCCTCTCCCTCCTAGTTTCCTATTTGTATTTGTACCTTTTGGGACTTCTCACCCTCGGGATTCTCACTGCTGACCCTGTAAGCATGCGTGGGGGGAACAGTCTGTGCCATCCTGCATTATTCCACCTCCCCCATTGGCTAGTTTAAATGCTTACCAATGTAGCATTTAAACTGTTCATTGAGGATCTCAAGTCCCCTACTGGATGGATTCAGGCAATTGCCCCTTTACAGGCCTCCATCCCACCAGGTGGAGCCCCAATTTCCAATGGATACCATTGTTCAATTGCAGTGTCAGTGGCTCAGCAGGTTGCAGACTCATCTCTGAGGCCGGAAGATCAGAAGGCTGTGGGTTCTATCCCCACACCAGGCACTTGGGTTAAATCCCAATACTGACACTGTAGGGCAGCATGAGGGGGCTGCTGCATTCCTGAGGTGCTGTCCTCTCAGATGAGACATTAAACCATGGTCCTATCTGCCTGTTCTAGTGGTTGTTCAAAGTGGACATTAAAGATCCCATGGCACTTCTTGAAAAGAGTAGGGGATTTGTTTTTATTGAAAGTCATACAATCCATAACAATATATACATAATAAAAAAAAAAACAAAGTAATATAAACATAAATTTGTGAAAATGGAAAGTAGATAATAAACAGGTGAATAGTACTTCATACTGAACCCTGACAGTTTTATTCAAAACACATATATAGGTAATTTATGTAACAGGAACATCTGCGTTCATAATCCATAACAGATTCTTCCATCTCTGACATATGTTCCTTTGTATATTAGTTTTTGTTTCTGTATAATAAATTTAATTTCATTCACAAGTTATTTTTGATAATAATTCTATATAATTTATATCCTTCTGTTGCAGGGTAAATAAACAGTGGCTATTCCACAAAAACCACTTAAATACTGTAAACATAATATTTTATTAATTTATTTGCTTTTGGTAACCAGGTAGGTGCTCTGGGCATAGAGATGCCTATTTTCAGGCAAGACCTGGGAGGGTACAAGTTGAAAACATAATAATAAACAATGTGAAACAGTACGTCAAACAGGTGAAACAAAGGGTTGGAGGTCCAAAATACAGTCAACTTAGTGGCTGGGAAATACAGCATAAGGTAAAGTCAAAACAAAGACAAAAACACATGCTACTGTCCCATTTATCCCACTCTTTTGTATAGATACCATAAATCAAAGTTCTGTAGTTTACAGATGAAAAACAATCCTCCTGCCACTGTAAAGCTACAAAATCCCAGAAAGTCTTGCACATACTGTATAAGCATGTAAAAAATAGATGTTCCATCGTTTCTAATTGATGGATACAGCCTGGTCTAGAACAGATCTTTTCTTCCAGTTGTGTGTGCTTCTGATTGTCCTTAATATTTAGTTTTTCATGGCAAAATAACCAATGAATGTCTCTTAACTTAGATGGAATTCTTATATCAATAATCAAGGATTGTATGATCTTAGACAATTCGTAGGACATTTTAGGAAGGTAATGGGTTCTGTAAAGTAAGTTCCCAATACTTTCTCATAAACCTGTTTTTTTGCAAGTGTGATTATTGAGGAACCTTTAATACTCCATGTTTTCATTTTTACAAACAGATCTCTTAAATAAGGTGCTACCAATTGTTTTTTCTGTATAATTCTAAGTGCTTCAGTCTCCCATTTATGGAACCATGTGGATATGGCTCCATATAAAATTTGTGACCTCGATTTCCCTTTATGGATTAGAAATGGCTTAACATTGGTAAAACTAAATTGACAATAAAAGAACTGTAGTGGATTAACCATATTGAGATCCCCTTTTTTAACAGGAAGCTATAGAATATATTTTTTTAATAGGGTTCAATTGGCTCCCCCAAACCTTTTGAAAAAAATATACTTAAAATTGTGGTTTCCCTTGATTGGTGGTGAGGAGATATTACTGATAAATGTAAATATATGGAGAAGATATGTTTTAATTAAGTAATTTTTTTTCTGTTTACTCATTGCCCAGTTATTCCAGTTTTATGCCATTTTTTCCTGTCTCTATTTTTTTAATCCTAGTTTAGTACTGTAGGTCCATAGCTTCAGAACTAAAATCTATTCCCAATATTTTTATTGGATCTCTAGTTAGGGCTATACCTGTGACTTGTGTGTTAAAGGATTGTTTTTTCCCAAATTCTTTTCCTATACATTTATTCTGGTTCAGTTTTGCTCCAGATACTAATCCATATTTTTTGCAAATTTATATAGCTTCTATAGCTGCAGATTCTGTTGATACTATAACAATAATATCATCTGCATACACCATTGTAGAGTAGGGAATGGTTCCCTTTTTGACTTTGATTACTGGGAGAGTTTGGTTTAATATTCTAAGCAAGGGGTCTATACTAAATAAATATAAGAGAGGGCTGGTTGGGCACCCTTCACCTTTGACAAACCCCTTTTTGTATTGGGACCACAGGCCCACATCTACCATTCACCTTCGGGGTAACCACTGCCATTTTGTATAGTGTTTGAAGCCATTTTATGAAAGTAAATGGAATTCCATAGTACTGCAAAGTTTGCCACAAAAAGGTGTGGCTTACCAAATCAAAGGCTTTTTGCTGATCTAAAGAGAGAATGTACCAATCTAGTCCTGATATGTTATCCTGCTTGATTAATTCCCTTAACAATATAAGTTGGTCTGACATTGACCTACCTGGCACAGTGCATGATTGTGCCTGTTTGATCAGGTATGTGGCTATGGTTAACAGTCATTTGTTTAAAATGTTTGCTAATACCTTAAAATCTTTATTTAATAAACTAATGGGTCTCCAGTTTTCTAAATTATACTTTTCATCTTTTTTGTATAAAAAGATGAGAATGCCTTCTGCCATGTCTAATGGCATTTCTGAGGTTTCCAAAATATAAACACTTGTGCCAGTTCATATGCAATCTCTGTATTTAATATTTTAAATAATTCTGGTGTAAATCCATCTTTCCCTGGTGATTTTCCTGTGGCTAGGGAGGAGATGGCAACTTCTACTTCTTTAGCTGTGATGGGTATAGTAAGATTTGCTAGCAGCTCTGCAGAGCAATCATTAAGTTGTTTGGGGTCTAAAAAATCAGCTATTTGAACTTTGCAGGTGGATTCTTTTTTAAACAGTTTGAGAATTTTGTAACCTCCTGCAAAATATGATCTTGGTCAGTTTTTAAAACATTATTTTGGTCTAGGACTACCTCCATTATTTTCTTCCCCACTTTTTCGTGGCAGCTTAAGAAGGGGCAAATTATATCTGATTTCACCTGTGTACCAAAAGTTTGTTGCATTTTTAAGGTTTTTGCTTGTTTATTATGAAACTGTTGCATATCTCTTTTGACTGTTTTTATTTGTTCTGCAAAGTCATGTTGTGTTGACTGAGCTAAAGACATTAAATGTTGTAGTTGTTTCCATTGTTGTAGCTACTAAAAATAGTCTTTATTTCTGTATACCTTGCTTATGGTCATTAAGAACTGTTTAATTTCTTGTTTGTATCAAACCACAATGTCATGGGATCATCATACATATCATAAACAGACTTCCTTATTGTAATATGGTATGTTGTGTTCTGGATCATTGCCTCATGAATTAGAAAAGATAAATTTAACTTCCAAAGGTCTAATCCATCTTTAAAAGTTTGATGGTGACTTATTGCCATGTAATATTCACAATGGTCTGAATATGCTACTGGAAGAACCTGAGCAGAATGAATTATCAGAGATTTGTTGGTAAAAAAATAAATCTATACGGGTAGCTAGTATCCCATTATGGAAAGTTGTATCTGTTCTAGCCATTTTGGCATAGTAAGAATCAACTAGTTGGCTGTTTGTGTAATATTTCTCAAACAGGACATGTCACAACATTTTTTTTTTGCTGGTATGTTTACTTCTATCTTTAGCTGATAATCTGCAGTTAAAGTCCCTGCCCCAGATAACATTCTGGGATGAAAATAAGCAGGGTTGAATGGCTTTAAAAGTTTCTACTCTGTCTGTCTTGGTCTGGGGGACATAAATATTAATACGCCTGTAGTGATCATGTTGTATAGATACATCCAAAACCAAAACCCTACCTGGGATCAAATCTACTAATTTGATAAGGTGCACTAAAATATTGTGAAATAAGATGGAAATGCCAGAACAGGCATCTAAGCCCATTGACCAATATGACACCCCTGAATACCAATTCCTAGTTGCCTGTGAAATTTTGGTTATAATGTTGAATCTTGTGTCTTGTAGAAAACAAAATATCTGCTCTAGTGTGCCCTAGTTGTGAAAAAACTGCCTCTCTTTTACTGGAATTCTTTATACTCATTTAAATTAATAGTACAGAATGTTAGAGGCCTCTCCATGTTAGTTCAGAGATTTAACAGTAAACCTCATTGTGGTTTCCTTTTAGATTTTCTTGTTTTCCCTCCTGTTTTATTTCTTCCTTCCACTTTTTTCCCTTTTTTGCTTTGTGTGTAGTGTCTTCCTCTTCACTCAGTTCTGTGTCAGATACCCCATCTATTCATCCTATACTTAGCTGTGATCCTTCTGAATCATTTTCTGAAGGTTCACATGCATTCTGCAGTGCCTGGGATCTGTTAGATGTGGGGGTAGTCATAATTTGGGGCATTTTTGATGCTGGCTGTGACCAGGCCTGTCTATGCCTTGGTCTGCCTCTCTTGGGGTGGAGGGGGTGGGGGCATATCTATATCTGGCTGACTCAAAATCTCCTCACTGGGAGGTTCTGTGACCACCATAGCTTGTTCCATGTTCTCTTCAGTGCTGGTTTGAGGAAGGGAGTGGGGGAGATATAATCTTGAAGTATACCTGCAGTCCCCCAATTCCCTTGTTATTGCTGGTCTATTGTATCCTCTGGAGCTACTTGAGGCTGTGCCTGTTCCTGGTGTGTAGTGTGTGAGTGTCTAGCAATATACACTAATATACATTGTTCTTCTGAATCCTGGGAACTCTCTTGTCTGTGTGCTGCTCTGGGACATGTGGAGTATGTGTGTCCTTTCCCCCCCACACAAGTTACAAATAACTATATTTCTGCACCGGCCACTTGGGTGCCCCAGTCTATTACATAAAGTGCACTGTAATCTGTTACACACACACTACTAATGTGGCCTGGTGACTCACACTTGTAGCAGGTTTTGGGCTGGCCTGCATAGAACAAAACACCCATGTCCCTGCCCAGAAAAAAAAACAATTGGGTAGATGTTGTAACCCTGTGTCATCTGATCGCACAATAACTTTAATCCTCCATCCCCCATCCAGATATCTTCTGCATAAAATATAGTTTCTGGGTGCCACACCACAGTACAGCTCTGCTTTAAGCAGAAAATTAAATCCGTGACACTAACTCCTTCACTTCTGAAGAGAGCTGTAATGAGTTTGTCTAGTCAACAGAATAACTTCAAATGGGGACCATAATGGTGTATTTTTAACTTCTCTGTATTTTGCCCAGAACTTTTCAAGTCCACTATTAAGCTTAAAGCTTACATCAAATGAAGACTCCCCAGATACATGTATTAAGGCATAAATTTCTGAAGCAAAAAATGTAATATTCCTTTTCAGTAATGTTTTTGCCACAAATGTTCTGTCGAGGAACACTTCCATTCCCCTTTGTACAATATTCTGATTGCACTGTGGTGTTTAGCAGAATACTGAGGAGTCTGAAAAAAAGAAGAGTATGACCTAGAGTTCTGTCTAGGCTGCTCTAAATTTCCACCCTGTGGTGGAGCTTCTTGATGAATGGAGTCAGATATATTTCTACTGAATTAGACAGAGTTGATGCCTCACCTAATGAAGCCATTGTTTCTTCTCCCTTCAGTGGGGGGGTACCTTTATTGTTACTAGAATATTTAAAACTGGGTTCTGAGTTAGATTGAGCTCAGTTGGCAACTTTAAAGGTGAATTCGGAGTGTCAGTGAGGTTCTCTTCTGTTAGAGCCCCAGGTTGCCACTTTTCTGCAATAAGCTCAGGCTCCTTGTCTGTCTGACGAAATGATTTTCCCTCTAAGTCAATATGAACAGTATTTTGTTTCTTTATAAGGGGGCTTTACCATGCTTACCCCTGGAATCCATATTGGGGAGAAACCGGAGATCAACTCTCCTGACTTTTGTACCTATGCCCATCCTGCCACTTTCAGTGCCTTTTCTATGCTCCATGGGGTGTTGTCCTGATGCTCCATTCTGTATGCCCAGGATGCCTTCTCCATGGGTTTAATGATTTTCCTCCCAGTGCTCTGCTCTTACCGCGCTGTGAAGGAGAAAACTGTAGCAGCTTGTTGATCATTATGCTCCATCTGGAAAATGATTCCCAATCTGTCCTGTGAGCTCGGTTGCTCTGCACTCATTGTCACGGCTTAGTTGCTATGTAAGGCCAGGTCTGAAGAAATATTGGCAGCTGTTTCAGCTCCTGCCAATGCCTCTGACAGTTCTTTTTTTCTTTGTAGAAATTTCTTCTCCTCTTCCTGAATAAGAGCTTTTAAGGACACACCTGCAAATGTGATTCTTCTGATTCTGGTAAGCTTGCATCCTTTGCTCCTGTCTTGACCAATTCCTTTCCAGTTTGCCCTGTCTTCTCCTGCTGTGCGGCATCCAAGTTTGCAGCTGCCTCAAAGAATTTGTCTTCAGTCTCCTGCTATAGCAATGCTGGGGAAGAGACCTGCCCCCCTGCTGCCAATACGTCCATTACCTCTGGAGGGTCTCCCAGAGTGACCATCTTGAACTCGCTCACAGGAAGCAAGGCTCCCTGCAGGCAGAGTAGAGGAATTTTTATTGACAAAATATAAAAGCATGATACAGCCAAATAGTAATATGGCACATGAAAGCATAAAAAACAGGAAAGAAATGAAAATATGTATTACATCATACATGTAAATAAAAAGTAAACATTACAGAGTATTACTACCTGGAATCAAAGAAAAGAACAACATAAATGAACAATAAACATTGTATACCCAATAAAACAATTGATAAAGGCTACAAACCCCCTCAAAAAAGAAACAAACAACCCCCCCATCCCCACATATGGAAATTTTAGGAAAAATGTGTGGTGAAATCATACCAAAACAAACACAGAGCAGCATTACATCATGCAAATCCAGAAAAAAAGGAAAGAAAAATCAAGAACATAAAAAGTATTAGTCACACAGTAGTCCCAACCCAAAAAAAAACAACAGAACCCAACTCTCTTCTCCTTCCTACTGACCGAGTAGGGGGAATCATAACAGAATAATAGCAAAAACAAAAAAATACAAACTGTGTGAAACCACACAAAATAATATACAAAACAGAAAACAAGAGAAATCAAAAAAAATACAAAACGGTGTTAAGTCACACAAAAAGTGCACAAATCAAAAGGAAAGCAAAAAAGTAGGACATGAATACAGGTCCTAACAACTGAAAAAAGAAATCAAGAACAAAAATTTGTACAGAAGGCAAAAGGAAACCCCTTCCCCCTCCTCCTCTAAAACAGCAGGGGAGATAATAAATAAAACCATAAAAAGCAAAGAAATGAAAAGCAAATTGCAAAACCAAATAGAAAAAAACAAACAGAAAAGAGTAAATAAGGTCAAACTCTCAGTAAAAAACAGCAAGAACAAAAAGTCCTCCCCATCCCCTAAACTGAAAAGTCAGGGAGACAATGCAACAAATCAACAACCGAACAAAGAATAACAAACAGCAGTAAGACACAAAAAAAGAACAGACTAAGTAGAGGGGAAAAGAAATCAGAAAAGAAAAAAAAAACAGGAAAAAGAGGTATGAATAACAGAAAGGAGAACAAAAAGCAACAAAGCAACCACTCCAAAGGAGACTCAAGTCTAAACAAAGTACAATAAAGGACACAAGAACAGAAAAACTACAACATGGACTAAAAAGTATAAGCCCAAAACAAAAGTGACTGCCACCCCCAAACCAAAACAAAACACAGACAAGATCAAGCAGCAGAAAGCCATTCACACAAAGCCCAGTAAAGCCGGTATGTATCACAGGGCAGAGAAGCACGCTCCCTATCTTGAATAGAGCAGAGCTCTGCAAAAATCTGATCCATAATATGAGTGCTCGTATAAGATTTCTATTGCAACACCTGAGCACAATGGGCCTGCCATAGAAAAAACCTACAGAGGGCAAAGACAAGGCAGAGGGTACTAGGATAATAATGAGAAAGGGAGGCAGGAAACAGCTCATACACAAGAATGTCATACGAAATCGACGCAAGATGCTTTTCATTCAATTTATGGAGCCAAAGAGTCCAAAAATCCTTACTAAAAGGACAATCCAAAAAGAAATGACTCATGGTTTCCAGTACACCCAGACAAGTATTCCGGAAACACATACTCTCCTCCAAAGATTTGTGATGGTGATTACCATGCACCCCCAATCTCCCATGACACCACAACCAAGTAACATCCCATAACTTTGCAGGAAGTCTAGGGTCAGTAAGCTGATGAAAAATTACAGCAGTATCCAATTTAGTACCAAGAGCATTCAACAGCATAGGGGTATCTGAAAAAGAAGAAAGCAAAACAGTATGATACAATTGCTTCCTAGACTGAGATCACAGACCCTGAGGGGTCAAGGGCCATTGCCGGATTTTAAGAAAAGTGGGAAACAAGAAAGAGGGAATACCAAAAGTCTTAAAATTCCAGGGAACTTCTGAAGGAGGACCAAGCCATTTCGCACACAAAGGAGTCACCTAGGCACCTAAAATAGAAACCCAAGGAGGGTGGGAAGGCTGCACAGGAAAGGAAACAAAAACTTAAGAAACAGGCAACGAAAAAAAACCACAGTATTCAACATCTGCACACCTCCCTGACAATAATCATGATATAATAAAACCCTCTGGACAGGATTTAAACGAGAACCCCAAAAACCTTGAAAAAAAAACACCTATTGACTTTGGCTTCCAAAACAAAAGGAAGAGTGAAAACAGCAGCCACATGTAAAAATAAAGGAAGAACTAAAGTCTTCAAAAGCAAAACACGTTTCTTCTTGGAAATAGACCGACCCGTCCAAGAGGAAACAAGCTGGAGACCTTTATCAATAGCCAAATTCCAATTATACAGAGAATCATCAGGACTGCCAAAATGCAGACCCAAAATTTTAAGAGGACCAGAAACAATAGGAATCCCAGCCACAGAAATAGTAGTTAAGGAGGGCACAGAGCAGGGAAAGATCTTAACCATACTTTTATGAAAATTCAATTGAGAACCAGAAAGACAACTAAAGTCAGAAAATAGACGTGTGAAACCCGAAGCAGAAAGAGAAGACGTAGTACAAACACATAAATCATCAGCGTATGCAAAAACAGTAGGTACAGAGTGACCACCTGGAAGGAACAAGGGAGGAATAGCAGGACAGGAGTTCAACTTATGTAACAAAAGGTCAATCTGGAACAAATACAAACAGGACTCAAAGGACAACCCTGCAGCACTCCTCGTTTACTCAAAAACGCAGCACCAGGAGAATGGTTGACATGAGGGGTGATCCAGGCAGTGTTATATAAAAGCCTAAGCCAAGAGATAAAACCAGAAGGAATATGGTAGAGTGCCAAAACAGAAAACGAAAAGGAATGCTCCACCCAATCAAAAGCCTTTTCTTGATCCAAAGAAAACACTGCAGCCCTACTTACATCAGTACAAGAATACACCACATCCCTAAGATGAGACAAATTATGTAGCATGGAATGACCCGGAATAGCACAAGTCTGAGCTGTAGAAATAACAACGTCCGCTATAGGCAGGAGCTGCCCAAAAGAATGACAGCCAGAATCTTATAATCCACATTAAGGAGGCTCCAGTTCCGTAAATCAGAACGGTCGCCTTTTTTATAAATCAAAAGCAAAATAGCATCTGAAAAATGTTGAGGGACTGAAAATGAAACCAAGACATCATTAAAAACAATAGTCAGAGCAGGAGCAAAAAAATCAATGAAAGAGTGGTAAAGCTTAGTCGTCAAACTATCCAACCCCAGAGAATTACGCTGTTTCTGTTTCTTAATAGCAGTCATCATTTCTAAAACAGAAATGTGTCACACAAGAGCAAGAAGCAGGTCCTCAGAAACCTCAGGAATGACCAAATCAGAAAGATACTCAGCCGGATCTAAAACAGACGAGACAGTACCAAACATCCCTTCCACATGGGATTGTACAATGTGCTTCAAAGATGGAAGAGAAGTATGGTCCACTCCTGTAAGGGGATCAACCAGACTGTCAATAATCGTGGAAGAGATCCTATTAGAACAACTCCTGTAAGGATCAAATGCAGCCTTGGAAGCCTGCGTACCACACTGTGCTTCAACCTTCAAAGAGAGGGCATGATCATACTGATATCGTTCCATAACAGACTTCAAAGCCTAAATTTGGCTGGAGAGATCAGGATGGATTTCAGAAGTCCTAGAATAAGTATCCAAAAGCTGCTGGCGGAGTTGGGAATACTGAAAATAACTAGAACGGGACCGAGAGCTGGCAGATTTGATAAAAAAATGGCGAAGATCAGTTTTAGTATCCTCCTACCAGAGGATAGAGGAAGAATAAGCATCCAGTACAGAAACTAGCTCATAACAAATCCAGACAACCCTGAGAGATAAGAGAATCAGTCAACAAAGAACTATTCAGCTTCCAATATATACAAGAAGCAAACGGATAAGGACCAGCACTAGGAGAGCAGAGTAAAGCAACTGCCAAATGATCCGACGTCTCACAGGGAATTACAAAAGCCTGGGAGAATGAAACATTCCTGGAAACGAAGAAAAAATCAATCCGTGTTGCAAGAGCTCCCATATAAAAAGTTTTTGCACCCTGCTGATAAACAGAGGTATAAGCATCCACCAAATGGGCCGAAAGAAGGATTTTAGACAAGGTAGCAGCATCACTAAAAAGCTTGTGGGCATTACTAGGTCAGAAACAGAAAGACCACAATTGAAATCACCCTGAAGGTAAACTTGTCAAGTGGTAGATAAATAAGGTCGGATAGCAAGAAACAAAGCAGACCACGCTGCAATACTCTGCAGTGCATAAGTATTACTCAAATGAAAAGGAACAAAATCAAAAGAACCATCAATAAGGAGAACCCTCCCCAGAAACACATTGAGAACTCTAGAAATCTTAAACCGATGGCCAAAAAACAAAATGCCCACCCCATCACAGAGATCCTCCCCATGTGACCAAAAGGAGGGCCCCACAGTCTCTTGATGTCTCACATGTGCAACCTCAAACCTAGATTTAAGCCTGGTATCCTGAACAAAATAAACATCCTGTTTCAAAGAAAGCAAGAAATCAACAGTAGAAATCTGTACAGAAAGATTTCATACTGCACACATTCAAAGCGCAGCACCACAGAATAGGCTGCTGAGGCATGAGCAATAAAGGTCTGAGAACTGCAATGGGCATCAGGGGCAGGAAAAAAGAAACAATCTGACCAAAACAGAAAGCCCAGAAAAAAGGAACCCTCAAAATCACCTATGAGGGAACTGTGTTCTCTGCATCTTTTCCAACTGAGGAGTTTCTCTACCAGATTCAGAAGAAAGGTCCATATAAAAGGAAGAGGCATGAGAAGAATAAGAGTTCTCTTCCTCACCTTTAGTATCCCCCCATTGTCTTCTTTTAGCTAGCAACTGGAACTTATTTTGAATAATAACAGTAGTAGCAGGGGCATGAGACTCAGACTTACGCTTACCCTTCCCACGTTTAGTAGAAGGGACAGTAACAAAGGGCAGAACAGTTTTGGGGGGGCATAACATCCATCAAAATCAGGAATAGAGAATGGATAGCAGCAACCACAGGAGAAGCCTGGGTAGACTACAGAACCGGGGTAACAGTCTGAGGAAGAGGGGGCTCCTGGAGGGGAGAAACCGAGGGACACACAAGGTCCAGACCAGTAGTAAGCACTGGGTCAGTAGGCACCAGAGAGAGCTCCTGCTGCCACTTCTGGTCCTATAACTGGGAATCAGAGATAATGATAGAATGGTCCCGGGGGACGCTATTAACCCAATTATGTTCAGCCCAGGGACATTGGGGGTAGTTATGACTGTGATCCTCACACAGATTACAAAACTGAGCATTAGGATAACCCAAGCTAACATGGCCATAAGCAAGGCACAAGGTGCATCCAGGCTGATCACAAGTGTAACTCAGGTGAGTCCGAGAGCCACACTTATGACAGGTGCGAACCTGGCCAGGGTAGAAGCAGATACCCCTATCCCGACCAATGTAAAAGCTACCAGGAATATGCAGGACCCCCTGCTCAGTTTTCTTAAGCTGAACTTTAATCTTCCAGCCACCCATCCACACTAAATCTTCATCAAAAATAGGATGGGGAGAATCCAACAGATCACATCTCTGATGAAGCCAAAACTGCACATCATGGATATTAGCTCCTTCACTACGAAATAATAAAGTAAGTACTTTCACCAAGAGTTTAGTAAGGGGTATGGTTAAGAAAGAGGCCCAAATCAGAGTGTTCTTAACCAGTTCATACTGAGTCCAAAATTTTTCCAGAGTCTGAACAGTCTTGAAACTAACATCGTACACAGTTTCCCCCTTGATATGAATGAAGGCAAACAATGCTGAAGGGCTAATTTCCAGAGAGTCTCTAAGCATACCTTGGAGAACAGTACGGCATATGGGGGCAGTAGAAGAATCACCCAGGAACTTCAATCGAACCGCATTTTTCTGGTGAGCGGGTTCCCCAACAGATTTAAACAAATCAGACATTTTGAAAGAAGGAGCAGAAGGAGGAGATTGGTGAGCAGGAGAAGCACAGTGTTCTGTCAGTACCTGTGATTGGACCACAACATCCAAAGAGCCAGCGGTGTTCTCAGTAGCAAGCGGTGGAACAGAAAGATCTGTCTCAGGTTCCACAGGGGAAGAAGATCGAATAGAAACCAAAGCTGGAGCAGTAGGAAAAACATTCGTAGGCATTCCAATAATAGCAGCAGTAGAAACAGGACCAGGCGAAGTCCAGGGCTTCCCATCCAAAGATCTGTGCCAGCCAGCAGCATGCAGAGCAGCGTCTGGAGACCAAGTAGCACTCGATTCAACAGCGGTCCTCGAGGTAGGTCTAAGGTGCAAATGGGAGGGTGGGGTAAAAGTCAAATCAGCAGGGAGGGTTTCAGAGGCCTGTTGAAGTGGAGTCTGAGGAGTAGAAGACACAGAATAACTGGTGTCAGGCAAAGTGTCTTGTGTAGAAGCATAATCGCATATCAACTGTAGAATGAACTGTTCGTGCTGAGAGAACATCTGTCGCAACATAGCATCAGGAATCACAGCAGCTTCATGGCTGTCCCATTTAGCAGAAGTCTCCATGTCAGATAAACCAGAAGGAACAGTAGAATCCTTATCAACAGCAGAAGCAGAAGGAAACACACCGTCAATGTGAACCTGAGAAGCCTCAGAAGCAGGAACACAAACAGGCTCAGACACCAAGATAGGATCCAAAGGCAGAGCACAGCCTCCACCACCACCTCCATCTCCCAGAGCAGGAACATCAGCCATCTTGGAGTCACCAACAAAAGGGTCCCCCCTGCTCACAAGAAGCAGAGTAGGGGAATTTTCCCAGTGTCCTGCCCAAATTTCCCCCATTCACTAAAAATACCAACAGCTTGATCTGATTCAATTTCAGTTGATTGCCATCTGTATCCTTTCCCATGGGTCGCCCCTGGAAAAAGGGACTTCTAGTCTCAGTGGGCCTACCCAGTCAGCAAAATTCAATAAATAAATACAAATCCCTCTTCTCTGCACCATATCCTCAACCATATGTTGAAATCCCTGGTGCAGAGCCACCTGTCATCTCCCTTGTCATGTACAGATAGCACCTCTGAGAAAGTAACAGATTTTGTGCTAATTGCCTAAGACCCCTCCCCAATTTTCTGAACTCCTCCTGCACTGTTTCTGACTCCTCCCTAGCCAGGTCATTTGTCTCCAAATGGACAATGACATCCAGCTCTCCCTCCCTCTATGCCTCCCCAGTGATCCCTAGGATCCTCCTTCCATCCCTATGAGCTGTGGCACAGGGAAGGCACCTTATCACTCTCTCCTCATCCCTACCTGTCTCCAACTGCTTCTCCCTTACTACCGAGTCCCCCACCAGGATTCACTTCCTCTTCTTCTGGTATCCTCATCTACAACCCCCCCCCCGAGGTCTCCACTTTGGAGGACCTCCACATCCATGCCAGTCACTACTTAGGGTGCCTCTGAAGGACAATCCCACCCTGCCAGTGTGGTGTAGGAGATCTGTAGTAGAATGGGATGAGGGGATGTGCCTATGCTCCACCACCCTAACCCTCCCCGAGCCCACCATTGCCCAGCCACTCCTCCTTCCTGGCACCCTTTGAGGCAGCGGGGGTGGACTAGGTGGTCCCTGGCTGGGGGAGTAGGTCCCCTTACCCAAGCCATCTCGGCCTTAAGTCTGGTAACCTCTTCCCTCAGCCCAGAGAGGTGCACACAGATGGGGCAGCACTGCAGTCTCCAAAAGGTCTCCATGAAGACTACTGCCCCACAGATGCTGCACTGCATCACTCTCAGCATAGTACTCACCTATTGTTAGACCTTACCCACTACCCTCTATTTTATTCTCTTCCTCTCTTTCTCCCTCTCTCACACTACCTCAGGATAGTATCTCTCAGATGCAATATTTACTTCTCCAACTCAATTACCAATCCTCCGATGTAATATTGCACCCCAAATCACAGGCTATATATTTTTCTTTCCCTCTCTCTCTCTCTCTCTCTCTCTCCCATTACCTGTGGATAATATCACCTAGATACAAAGTTTACTTCTCCACTTCAGTTAACAATCCCCTGATGCAATATTACATCCTCAACCACAGGCTAACAAAATCCAGATGCACTATGTAAACACACCCCATTGAGGGCTACCTACGATCTGTCACCCTGAGCTCCCACTGCTATTCCTCACCTTTGCTGTCAGTCAGTTTGTAGTCTATAGAGTTTTGGGTGGGTGGGGGTGGGAAGGAGGGCAAAACTCCCCGGAGACTGGTGATGTCTGGTACTGGTCTTCTGCATTGCTACAGCAATAGAAACAATGGATTTTAGCCCCTGGGGTGGGGGGAAGGGCAGAGAAAGAAACAATCCATCCTCTGACCCCCGACTGTGGCAAGCTTTAGCTGTGTCTGTTTTCTGGTGCAGGGAAAAGGGCTCCTAATGCTAAAAACAGGCGTCCTCTCTGCCCTGATGCTTTCTCCTCACCTGGCACAAAGCTGAGAACTGCAGCTGGCGAGGGTTTTTTAAATCCCCTTCTCTTCCTGGTTGTCAGGGCAGGTGACTGTGATTGGTTCCCTAGAGAGCAGGGGTCAAGGCTTCTGCTTCTGATTGGCTCCTGCCTGGAGTCCTTTAACTTCTCTGAGCTCCACTCCTTCAGTAGTTTCTGATGCAGGGGAAGGGCTCCTAATGCTAAGTCCCTCTCTGCTCTGACACTTTCTGCTCACTTGGCCTGCTCACTTGGCATGAAGCCGAGAACCACAGCTGGTGAGCAGTTTGTAAATCCTCTTCTCTTTGTGATTAGAAATGCTGCCTAGAATATAGAACATTAGGCTGGAGCTGCTAGGTCCATGGATTAGTGGTTCCAACTTATGATGTATGCTGTTGTTTGGTATGGACAAGGTCAATCTTCTTTACTCCTTGTAAAGCATTTGACACAGAAAACAACACAATATTAATCAATAAGTTACAGTATCTTGGTGTTAATTCCCCTTCTCTTGCTTGGTTCCAAAGTTATCTTGATAATAGGTAATACATTGTTATCTATAGGTGCATTTACACAAATGCTGGGTTTGGGCACCATTTTGGCACCGTTACAGCACCTGTGTGTAATGTGCATTGTTGTATCGATTTCCCGTGTGTCCACACACAAGAGCTGTAGAGTGGTGCAGAAGCTGTGGAAGTTTTGTAGGCAGCCTGGCTTCTCCTTGTGATTTATTTATGTCCCTCTGCTGGCTTCTAACACTGCAAGTGCATTACTTCCGGTGATGTGAAGTATTTACAGAGAGCCTTAAAAATCAACCAACATTTCAGTTTCTCACAAGCCCCATTCACAAGGACAATTCTGCGGCATTGTTGGTGGTGTACAGCAGTGAGATCATTGCTGCTGTGCATGTCTGAATGACACAGTTTCGCCATTTTGGGCTGCTTTTCTGGTGTGACTGTGATCACCTTTTCTTGTGATTGCATTGTTTTGCAGGCATTTTGCGTCGGTTTGTGTGGCTGTGTGAACAGCACACACCAACCACAACACTGTGACAGGCTTTCCCCAGCCTGCACTTGTGGTTGTTTTGGCAGCATGAACCACTAGTTTTTAAGACCCGAGTTCAGTTAAAGGTTGGGTTTGATAGTTTAAACACAGCTAAACTCAGGGAAGTGGTTGTTTTTTGAAACTGAGGGCTAGACATTCAAGAAAACATGGTCTCAGAGGCGAGAGGTGACACTGAGCATTCACATATGCCCAGTGTCATGACTCACCTCTGAGACCATGTTTTCTGTTGTTTCTAGCCCTCGGTTTTAAAAAAACAACCACTTCCCTGAGTTCAACTGTGTTTAAATTATCAAACCCAACCTTTAGCTGAACTTGCATCAAAAAGACCCACCTGCAATCCTTCTGGCACTACCAGTTATTCTCAACCCTCCCCACCAGAAACCTCCACAAAATGCCAGAACTTCTATGGGAGCACCTACGCACTCCAGAGATGGGCCCTCTGAACACTCCTGCACAGCATTTCAGAGAGAATGGACAGAACGATCTACATGGTGCTAATGCCAATTCTGGCCATGTGTGCAAACAAAGCAACAGCTGGAGAGTGTCACAGGAGCTGAAGTGGATCAAATTACAATGCTCCCAACCCCGGTTCACACTTAGCACTTTGGCTACTCTGCACCACTAACACCATGGCAGAATGCTCAGTGTGAACAAGCCTAAAGTTTCTAAGACTTGCCTTTCCCTGGTAAGCACTAGTGTTCCCTAAGGCTCTGTTTTGGGCCCTTTACTTTCTCCATTCACACTAATGACCTTGATAAAAACATGCAGTATGCCATGTCTTATTCATATGACAATGACACTGTACTATATTGAAGTACAGACAACATTAACAACTTTCAAGAACCTCTCAGGTCTAATCTTAATAAAGTCCATAATTGTCTTATGTATTATCAGTTGGTCCTGAATTCCACAAAAATGCAAGTTATGTTTTTATGCTCCTTCATGTCTTTGAATAACTTAATGGACTGCTTAACCTTATCTACAGTAGTTTGGATAATAAATAATTTAGGGGTGGTTACTTATTGCAAATACTTAGGGGTCTGGCTAGGCTCTAGATAAAAATAAGATGCATGTATTAGTAAACAGACTTTCGTATTAGTAAATTAGTATCAAAAAAGTTTGGCTTTCTTTGCAAAAATATCAAATGACTGTCCAGCAAAATCAGACTTAAGTTTGTAAATTGCATGATTCTACTGCTGATAGATAATGAGGATACTCTGTACAATCAGGTACCAAGGCCCTTTTATGGTCAGCTTGATACATAATCAGCTGGCTTGTTTCATTTTCTCTGCCCCCAAGGACACCCATCATTGTGTGGTGGGGAACTACAGACATTTGCACTTGCCATAGTTGGCTTACAGATGTGTTCATACAGTAGTTCTGTCCCAGTCTACCTACTGTAAGCAGCTTGTTTAGAAATCAAAATCTATAGACCAGACTTCAAGTCATCAGATGGTTTGGAATGCATTTATCCCATTGTTCATACACCCATCAGGCATTTTCTTATTTAAGCTTCGAAAATTGGAGTTCTATACATATACATTTGCATCTCAATAGTGGTCATTTTCTTTCTTTTCCTATTATTTATTCAAGGTTTTAAAAAAGAAGCAGTAATTCCCATTGCATAACTGGTGTAGAGGATGTGGCTAATTGCACTTTATCATGAGTGTCTGTTCATATATTTTTGACATAGTAAGTGATTTTTTTTATGCACAAAAATGGCATATATTTATTGTAATAGTATGCTTATTATGAAGCATGCTAATCAACATTTGTATTGTTTATTTATAGCTTTTATTGTTGTGTCCTATCTGAATGTATGTTATTTGAATGCCATTTAAGATGGGTATTGCTCCATAGCTTTCTGTAGCTCCAATAAACATACTGCAATTAATTAACTAAGCTCTGAGCACTGATGTGCATAATACTCAAACCCTGGGGGACAGAGTATAGCTCAACATCTCCCAACAGAAAAAGCAGAAGGGTGATTATGAGCCTTAGGGAGTGGAATTTCCTATTGTGAGAAGGGAGGGGGAGAAAGGGAGATAGGGAAAGGAGGAAGCAATCAGCTCTGCTCACACAATGGCCAAGGGAGTCATTCCTCAGCCATTGTGCAAGCATGCCAGTGTGCAAATCCCGTGATACTCAAGTTAAACCAGCAGTTTTCCATGAGCATCAGGAACCATGTTGAGACCCCCCCCCCCCAAGCTGACCAGTTAATTTCAATGAGGCAATTTTTAAATATATGGTTGGGACTCAATGAGCCTAACAGGTGGCTTTGTATATGTTCTTATCAAGTGGGGCTAGCACAGGCCAGCTTTGAGGCAATTGAGCCCCAGTGACTGACTTTGAAGTTGCTTTATTGGGAAGAAGAGGGCCAGCATTGTTAATTCCCCCAAGCCTGTCTCTTTTGTCTTTCATCTCTGACGTGTAACATTCCCTAATGTCTGTTGACATCTCACTGGTAATCACAGATCCTGCTTTTTCCCTGGTGGTCCAGTGCTTTGGAGGTGGGGGTAATGTCAGGTTGCAGGCCCACTCCTGCTTTAGGTACTATAAGGCTTCTGCAGGCAAGTTGCAGTCAAGAAAACCTCTTTGCCCTTTGTTTGCATAACCCGTGTTGCTCATTTATACAAAGGTAACCTGTGTTTGGCCAAGTTACAGTTACATGAGCAAAGCAGCATTTTTGCTCATACAGCTTAGCATTGCATCTTCTTAATGTCAGGTACTGTACAGCAAACTTCATCTAAGAAGAGTAAAAAAGGCCCGATGGAAAATGAATAAATATTTGTTTTTGAACATCAAGGTGCATCTGTTGTATTTTACTATTGTTCAAATCTTCCTTCAGTAAGTCAAGCCTTCCTTTATCCTATCCATTGCGAAACCTACACCACCTGGAGCAGTTGCTGCTCCCCCCCACTGCATATGTCCACCATGTCCCAGACTGTCCTTCTGTGTGGGGCTAGCCAGCCAGTATGTAAACCAGCTGGAGCTCTCAAGGACTTTAAAAAGAGGGGGGGGGTTGAGACAGGAGCCTTGGAGGTCTCAAAACCATAACTGTGCAGGGAGAATGTGACAGTGTCATTTGACAGAGCAACACTGTCATTATTCCTCATTTTAACTGATGGCCAGCCTCCAATCCATTAAGGCAAAGCCTGAGATGGAGACTTTCACACCAGTCACAAGTGATGCAGGACCAGGCCTACCCATCGTATTCTGACTGGCACTCACTAGCACAAAGTGCAACTGCATAACATGCCAATTGCCTGTGCCATGCTGAAAACAGCATGTTCTCTTTCTATCTGGAGCTGCTTATTTTTACCCAAATGACTTCCTCCCCCAGTCCACAACCAGGAGGCAGATTTGCAACTGCAGGATTTGCTTACTTTCCCCAAGGCAGAATACTTCTAAGACTGATGATCAGGATTTCATCTGCCCTTTATAAGTGATGGCCCAGGTTCAGGATATGAACTGGGATTGTCAGAACAGTAGACCAAATTACTTATCATTTGGATATTGATTAGCAAACCCTCTGTATTTTAAAAATCATTAGAGTATATCTGAAAGTAGAATATTTGTTTTTACCTGTCTTATACTTGGTTGTTGGTCAGAAGGAGGCTGTGAACTCGCACTAGTGGGTCCAATTTACCCCAGCCCCTTTGAGTAAGAAACTGTCTACTTTGTTTTGTATGATATCTGAAAATAAAATTAACTATTTTTACAGTTCTTACAGCTTCAGAATTTATTCTCAATAATATGCAAAATAAAGTCCTTGTAGAGCATTAAAAATATTTATCAATAGTGCAATAGGGCAGTGATCACAGGACACATTTTAGGGTATTACTAAAAATGGCTCTAAAGAGTCTATTATAACAAAGTGGAACACTCTGCAGTATGGTGTCAACACAGCCAACATGTGGCACACATATAATCTGTCTTTGCAAAATAAAAGATTTTCTTGTACTCTTTGATAACCAGGTAATGCCCACTGGGCACAATGCCCATTTACAGGGGCAACTCAGCAACAGTGGGGAGGTTAAGTGACTTGCTCATGGTCACACAGTATGCAAGTGGAGTTTGTGGAAATCAAACCCAGGTCTGCTAATTATCCTGAAAGCTCTCACAGAACTATATCCACTAAATTATCCACAGCTTATTTAACACAATTTACCAAGATATAGATCACTGGTAATTATTACCATTTTCTCTATATGATAAAATAGTGACAATCCATATGAATACCTTGCAGAGACTTCTCTATTTCTGTCAAACTTTACCTGTCAACCCATCTACTGCAGCACTTAAGAAATGGGATAGAGGCAGGCGTCCCAGAATAGTTTTTGCCAAGCTACAACTTCCAAAACACCAGGGTGGCCTAGCTCTCCCAAATTTAAAGCTATATCATCAGGCAGTACAACTCTGACACCTAATGTCATGGCTGGATCCTACTAATGACTCTCATTGGAAAGGAATAGAATTAGCTGATTTTAATGACAATCTAGAAAAAGTTTTATTTTCATATCTGCCCAACTGTCCAAAGTCATCATCTGACAATGTATGTATATGAAATGTTTCAACAGTATGGCAGCACATCTGTACTCAATCCAGACTAATAAAGCCACTGCTCCCATTTAGGGCAATAGCCTATGATCAAGGCCACTGTTTTTCGTTTTTTAACGGAAAATCCAGTAAAATTCCGGAATTAGGGCTGCCTGAAAACCGGTAAAAATGAAGATTTCATGGAATCTGGCATTTTCTATCAGATCAGTAAATCTATAAAAACATGTGTTTTTCTTTTAATTCCTTACTGTACTATTTTCAGTTTGCTTTATTCAATGCTCTGTATATTGAGCCTTCTTTAATTCTGATTATTTATGCACATACTAAAAAAATAATAACAGAATCCCGGTAAAATCCGGAAATTGGAGTAAGAATCACCGGTGACATTCCGGAATCTTAAGTCTTGAAAACGGAATTTAATTGTTTTAATCACCGTAAATCAGTGGCCTTGCCTATGATGCATCATTTCCAGCTGTAACCGTATGGATTTTTGGGTTTACCTATGCAAACTAGACAACACTGTTGTTGAGGTTCGGCAAAGTGAGATCCCCGATGTCAACAGGCGAAATTTTGCCTGTCAGACATCGGTGTGTTTTTCCAAGTCTGAGTCAGAGTTATCTTGAAGGGGGGGTGAAAGTCAGTGAAAGGGCAAAATTTCTCCCTCAGGTACCCCACAGCAACAATCTCAAAACCTGTCAAGATTGTCACTGTGGGGGATTTCACCATGTGGGTTTCGCTGTGCGGTCGGCATACCGAATTTTCGGTTTGTTCACTGGAAGAGATTGGGCCTAATACATTTTTACCATTATTAGCTGCAGACCAAATTTAAATATTTGCAGACCTAAGAATGAATTATGGATTAGTACAGAGTGACCACTTTTGTTACTTACTGGTCAGACACTATTTACTTCAAAACCTGGGGTTGACGAAAGGGAAAAAAGATTTGTACACATTAGTGTTATTATTGGAAATATCTCATAAACAAGGTGTTCCCCCACTGTTTGTCTCCTTAGCATATCAAACATTAAATGTACCACCTTTGGCAAGGATTACCAATATTGAGACAGGTTGGGCCCAAAATCTGAACACGGACTCCCCCTCCAGTAGCATGGAAAAGGATCTTCTTATAACAACACAAAGTGTAATCATCTAGTATTTGGAGGGAATGTGCATGGAAAACAGTGGTTAAATACTTTTATACACCTGATAAAACAGCCAAATTCTCAAACTCATCCCGATCAACCTGTTGGAGGAACTGCAGAACCCACCAAGCTCCCCATATACATATCTTTTGGACTTGTCCTCAGTTCCTAATGTTTTGGTCAGACGTAGACAAGGAATTACATTTATTGAAACCTGAATTCCCTCCTCTAACAGCTAAAATAGCACTGTTGCTAGATTACCCTACTAAAATGTTGGACAAACATCAGATGAACGTATTCAATATATTATTGACAACAGCTAAACAAGCCATAATTCAGTGATGGTTAATGCAAACCCCTCCAGATTTAGAGCAATGGAGAGATATAGTGAGCCAAGTTTACCAACTAGAAAAATTAACAGCCAAATTAAGAAACAGGATGGAGGTATTCAATGCCAGATGGACAGGATAGTTTATACATATAATGCAGTCCAACCTTTGTTCTCTGATACAGAGCAAAAACAAGGTGCGGATGCTAAGCCTCAGCAAGGCGAGTACAGAAGTAAGGAAGGAGAACTGTTAAATGATGTTTTGTTCTATCCTACACCCCATTTTAATTAAGGCTGTATATGTGGTTAGAGTACTGTAGACAGCTTTATTAGAATGGTAAAATGGTAACTAATTTTAATTGCCTGTTTAACACTCCAATTACAACATGAAAATCCATCTGGATAAGAATGTGAATTCAACTGACCAACTGTATGCAAATTACATTGTAGTGTATATTTTATAAGTTACAGTTTAGAAGTAAAATAAATGCAGTATGATTGAAAAATGAAAATAAAAAGTAAAAAACCAGGTCTGCTGAATGTACCAAGCTTGCTCATAGCTTATTGCTGTAACCTCTAGGATATACTGCCAGCTCACTAAATGGAATTCTGAGAAATAGCCTCAGCTAGACAGCTAGAGTATTGCCTAAAATGAATATTAGTTTTTAAAAGTAGTGAATTATTACCTTTTATATCTGCGGTACTTTTTATTTTTCCTTTGGTTAATTAGAAGATCATTTACCTGATGTTAGTAGATATGATGTGCAGAACAGCACTCTGCCTGGCAGCTGACATATCTATCTCTTTTTTCCCATTACTTCATCAGCATTGTGACCTCACTAATTGTGACATAACTGCTGCTTAGGAACAGCCACGCAGTAACTTCCAGGTCAGTCACCTGTGATGTTCCTGTTAGTGAGATCACAATGCTAATGATGTAGAGGGGGGTACAAAGATAAATATGTCAGCTGCCAGGCTGAGAGCTATTCCACACATCCAGCACAATATTATCATACAGAAAATGTTACAATCAGCAAAAGGAAAAGAAAAAGAAAAATACTTCAGAAATAAAAACTTAAAACTGACTACTTCTTGAAATGTTTACCATTTTCCTGTCTGTCTGTTTTGGTTCCACTAGCTCTAAGTTGTAAAGAGTTTAAAAATCTAGGCAAAGTGTACTCATTTTACCATCTATAAAACAGCAGCAATAATTTGCAATCAAATGAACTTTCAGGCCAGACTGGAGGCACTGAGGGTTGAGGTGCTGGACGCAACACCTCGGGCCACACCAGCGATTCGAGTTCAGGAGCGAGTTTAGGCCGCCGGGTGTCGGCAGGGGCAGGGGCAGGGGAGTATTGAGTGTCTGGAGGACTGTTCTCCTCTCCTGAGGGCGAGTGGGCATGCTTGCCACAGTAGCAGTGGCTCCTGGTGGTGGCTTGGGCAGCGCAACTAGCGGCAGCTTTCCAGAGGGATGGGGGGATGGCATATTCCTTACGCACAGGTGTGGGAGCATGCTCCTCACATGCAGGGCATCCTTGCATGTCCGCACCCCCGAGGGGAAACCAAGCACAGGAAAAAGCTCTGGTAATCAGACAGGTGAAGGTGGGGCCAAGAATGCCTACCACGCCCACAGTCGGGCCCTGCCTGGCCTGTCACTGTGTCTCTCCTCCTCTCCCTGGCAGCCCTTCTACTGTAGATTGTAGATAAAGCGCTGGAGGAGTAAAATGGCAGTCCCACCCCGGGGGACTCAGAGTCGGGGGCTGGTGGTCAGAGGAGTTGGAGGAGAGCTCCCAGGAGCAGTGAACCAGTTCAAGAGGATCTCAGATGGAGCGGGAAACAGACGCTCCCCACCCCCACTGGAGAGGGGTCTATGGGGCCAGTTAGGAGGTAAAAAAGAGTTCTAACAAAAAAAATAAACACAAAAATGAGCTTTCAGACAGAATGATCTAAACTGTAAAATAAATGCTGCATAAGCTAAATCAAAGTATACACACCTCTGTGAACTGTATTTAGTCCAGGGAGAACAGCAGGATCAGCAAACAAAAGATCAGAGCTTATATAAACTCTAACATGCACTGCAGGCTATTGAATCTCCCACTGCTGCTGGCCTGCTCTGATGTCACCTGCAGGGGGTTGTGGGATTTGTATTTACAGAAAATGTTAGCATGAAAGTCAGCAAAATTAGTCTGATAGAATCTACTATACTACTGTAAACAGTAAGTAAAAAAAGTTTTTGCATACGAAGTACAAATTGGGAAAAGACCCACACTTCGGTGTGGAGCTCTTAGAGCTGACTATTCCTCTTTAAGTAAACTATCTGCTGCTCCGTCCAAGTCCTCCTAGGTCCCCACTCCCTGGATATTTTTTGAAACATGCTTTCCTTTGTATTGCTTGGAAGGCTGAACTACATCTGAGCTGACTTTGAACCTTCCAGCTTGGAACACCTCCTTGATAAGTGGTCATAGTACCCTTTGGATCTATAGATCTAGATTCATTATCACTCTTGCCTCATCAAACTTCCCCTTGGGGTCATCATCATCATTTGAATTTGGATTTAAGTGAGAGGAAAGAGTGCTCCTCTTTCTTTGGTCTGGGTTGGGGAAGTAAAGTACCCCTTCTCTCCTAATTACCCACAAGCTGAGATACCTCAGGGCTCCTTGGTCCTGGTACTTGTCTGCTGCACCTATGTTGACTGTTTGACCTTCCTGGATTTGCTGCATTGTCCTTCTGGTACAACATCTTTATGTGCACTATTTTGGCACTTCTTGGATACTTTGTACTATGCTGTAACATTTGTAATATTCTATTCGTTTATGAGTTTTTGGAAGTAGGGATGCTTTCACCCTACACAGAAGACTCACATGCATGTGAATGGCTCTTGTTAACTGGTCAATGAATGTTTATAAAACAAAGACAAATGCAAGACTACACCTAAGTATGACAATTTCTGCATCAACTCCAATTTACTTCCCTCTGTGGTACTTATAATACAATCCTAAGACTGGTCATTTTCTTCCTTGCATTTCTGAAGACCATGATTTTCATTTTCTTTGCACTCAAAGTTAAACAATTGTCAATGAGCCAAGACTGAAGAGTGTCAAAGCGTGTTTGCTACTTATTTTTTAAATGCATTAAATCCTTACCTTCACAGTCTAGGTACAGAAGAGTGTCAAGGAGCTATGAGTCTGCAACATGGCAGCCACCATTTCAGTCCCTTCATGGATGCAAAAGTCCCAAATCTTGTCCATACAACATCAGGAAGAAACAGCATTTTATCATGGTGGGGGCAAACTTACAGTCAATAAGTGACACCTGCAGTTCAGTTCTATGAGTGCGGTTTACCTCCTCCCCCAAACACCGACAGTACTCACAGTGGCACCAGCTCAAGCTCCCTCTTCCTCCTCCACCATGGCCTGACCTAGACTGTAAGAGACTTGTACAATTTTAAAGTAGCTGGTCTCTGAACAACCATTACTGACATCTTCTAGCCAGTGCCATCAAGACACAGCCAAGATTATATAGCTCAGAACAAATGTTTCTGAACACCTAAGTTTTTATAGTGTATGGTGGAATGTTGTTCTCCACCAAATCAGTTAACTGTAAAATGTTGTTCTGCTGCAGTAGTGACTTCCGTAGTGCAGCAAAATGACTTTTCTTTCTGCTGCACTACAGACATCACACAACACCGACTGCAGCAGAAACGGCAGGCTCAACCAGATAACAGTGGTGGCGATGGCAACACAATCGCCCAACACTCACAAACTGCAGGATCAACCAGATGGTTCCACATTTAATTAAAAGGCAGGATCAACCAGATATATAAATAGTACTTACAAACAGGAGAGTTTCCTCATGGACATCACTTCTCGTTAAGTGAGGAATTGGGCCACCATGGTTTTTTTTAAAGCCCACCCACACCTGCTCAGCAATCAATCGAAGGTTGCCCTATCAAAATGACTGATGCCTGCTCCATAGCAACCTCAAATCCCCACCCTTACAGTGAATTGAAAAGTTTGGGACCCTTACAAAAACAAATGTAAACACTGCAGTGATGTTGACATTATCATGTATTACCACTGTTTTCTTGCCCTCAAAGTGCAAGTTTTTTCACCATATACTATATAGAAAAGTGTATGGCTCCCGATGCACAACAAGGCTATTCTCCAACTTTGTGGTTACTATGCCAACTGTGTGACCTCTCGAGCTGCACTCTCAAGGTCAACAGTCGACATAGTAACCACTCAGTTGGAGAATAGCCTTGTTGCGCATCGGGAGCCATACACTATCCTATATATTGTTGTTTGCACTATTTTTATTGTCGTTGCAGTTTTAGTTTATAATTCTTCAACAGGTTGCCTCTTTTACTAAGTCAACAGTGCCCTTTCACCTTATGCAGGGAGGTATCAGGAATCTTCCCTGAAAATGTTGAATTTAATAGATATATTTCAGTCGGGGGAGGCAATGCCTTGCAACCTATTACTGCCTGGTTGTTAAGTACTGAGGGGGTGCAACAGTTTAGAAACAATGTGTTATTCTAATACCAATAGCTACATGGGATCACAAGGCTTAAGAAGTAGCCTGTAGACTCTATGAAGAGTCTCCAATGAGTAAATGGTTCATCACTGTCTTGTTTGATTTGTATGATGTTTTGGTACTGGTGAGACCTGCTGGTACAATATTTATATCCCCCAAATGTGGGAGAAAACACCGAGTATAGCAATGTCTACATCCTGTGTTAAGAATGTGGATTTATGTTTGTATGATTAATTGTCTATGCTGTGGATAACATTTTGAAATAACTTCTTATAAAATAATAAACAAAATTTATAAAAAAAAAAGGCCTCCCTTTCACAATAGAGAACCACATCAGCAGCAAGTAGAGAATGATGTTTGTAGGAGAACAGGCTTGGGGAAGGAAGTAAAAAAAAAAAAATCTGAAAAAGGGCCCTAGGTCTGATCCATCGAGAACACCCAAGTCATTTGTTAAGAATGAGGAATAACAACCATCTAGTCATACTTTATGCTTTTGGGAGGCGAGGCAATGTTTGAACTATTCACGCACATCTGTGGAAACCCTAAGTCCATGTACAACCTCCAATAATTAATTATGATGCACTAAATCGAAGGCCATGGTGAGGTGAACAAAGACAGCTGCAATCATCTTCCCTGTATCTAATGCATTCTGCACATCTTGGGTGAACCTCGCCAAGGCCATCACAGTACTATGTTTGGGTCTGAACCCATGCTGGACTTCTGCAAGAGTGTTCTACTGATCAAATAAGTTACACAACTGATCAAAAATAATCCTTTCCAGCACCATTGCCAAATAGGGAATTATTAGCCTGTTTTCAGGCAGAAGGCATAGTGCTGGTGCAAAGAGACACATTGTACAGTTTACACAGAAGAACAGCAGCACTGTCAGCAACCAGTTTCACCACACCAGCATCTATGCCATCATTGCCTACTTTGGAACTTGGATTCCTTTTATTTAGATAATATCCCACTTCCTGTATAAATAGAATTTAAAAATAAAATCTTGGTTGGCAACATTCCTTTGGAGACATTTTGATACTCACTGATTTGCTTTCCAGGGTTCTGGCAAGGAACATAATGAGATAAATTATAGAAAAATATATAAAAGGTTTCAGCAATTTCCTGGACATCAGTAACAATGTCATCACCTGATTTCAGATTGGTATATTACTACATTTATTTTTCCCTAGTAACTTATTCAAAGAATTCTAAGTCTAATGAGGATTTTTACCAAAGGAATTGTGCAGCAGTACTGCTATCACTTGTGCCTCTAATGACCTGGGTTTGGGTTGGCTGGGGGGGGGGAGGAGGATCAAGCATTCAGGGGACTGCTCTCCTCCTCCTCCTCCTCGGGGAGGAGGGTGGTGTGGCATCCACCATATGCCTGCCCACTAGCGGTAGCTGGAGGACAGGATGCTGGAAAGAAGGAGCAGCAGACATCGGGTGTACTGCATACAAATGCTCATGTGCCATCGCCCTAGACACCACTGCATGCACGCTTCTCAGGGTAGGGACCAAAGACAGGAAAATCATCCTGGCTGGCAGGATGAGCACTGACCCTCCATAGGTCCCACATCAGCAACCCAGGTAACATTCAAGACTGGATCTATGTCTAACAGGTTGAGGAGATCTTTCTGCAACCACACCATGGGGGGTAAGCCAGAGGGAATTGGATCAGGCAAGTCTGGGAGACTCTGGGTGATGGGGCTGGGGGCTTGTGTGAGGATGGCCAGCTAGCAAAGGGGGTGCATAAAGAGGTAATGCAAAAAATAAAATACAAGACTTGTAACCTATTTAGTAATTACACTGTGTGGGTTCTAAAATTATTTGTTATAAGTTTGCTTCTAATAATAACAGTGCTTCTAATTTTACTAGGTGCCAAACTCAGCCAGTTCATATTAAAATCACTGGTGACAATCTAGTCATAATTTCTAGGACATTTGTCATAAATGGTTGATATCTTCTTCATGCCTAGGTCATAAGTACCTGGAGCAAGTATGCAACAGTTATTATTAGGTATTTTGCTTGGTGAATGATGATGTTTACAGTGAGCAAATCAATTTTCAGCACATTACTTCTGGAACTAAGTGTATTAAGTTGTTTGGCCCTGGACTGGCATGAACCTTTCCTGTAGATAGTAGTAAACATAAATGCAGAAAAGGTTTAGAGGTCTTAAGTACATGTTCCATGCCTCTGTCTTAAAAAAAATATACCATTTTACCTTCATCAGTGGTATAACACAGCAAAAGTGCAAAAATGTTGTTTCATCCAACCCTATCACAGCCTCTGGAACTGACAATGCTCCAACCACCTGATTTTGTTAAAAAATATACCCTAATTGAACTTCAAACCCCATCTAATAAGCAAGACTAGTTATCATACCAATTTGATGGTAAGGCTTTTGATATGGGAAGAGGAATTATCTCCGTCAGCTACTATCCAATGAGGGGTATATACACCAACCATTAACTGAGACCCAAAACTGAGTAAGAGAAAGCCCATCTGCAATTCCTCCCTGAGTCTAATGTAGTTACAAAGTAGAACATTTCCTGTATAAACAGTTGCTCTGTAAGAACAAATAAGATGTGAATCCAAGTCTCTACATTTCCTAAACAAGTCTGGTCAGAGCCGATATGGCTCCTCATAGCAGCGAGAGTGTGGCGAGAGGAATAAAAGAATACTCAGAGCTCTTGCTACATTCTCGCCATACCGGCACAGGACAAAGGCAGTTTGTGAGAATGTTCTGACCTGCATATAGAGGATTCCTGAATACTGTGTTTCGCTGCACCAAAGAATGCCATGGTCAAGATGGTGGCGCCGATGGAATTGGGCATGCGCGATACTCGTGCATGCACTGTTTGAGTTGTTGCTGCCATTTTGTGCATGACAGAGGTCACTTCCACAACTGCGGAAAAAAAGTAGAGCACCAGTGAAGGAGGTGTTTTTATACAGCCTGTGAAGGGGAAGGGGAAGGGATGCATAAACTGCAGTACTGGACATTTGCTGTAGTACTGTGGAAGCACACTGGGCAGTGGTCCAGTCATGTGCTTCTGCAGTGCTAGTAAACCTGTTATGATGGCACAATGTCTGTGGAGCTCCGCCCATGCAGCTGTAAAAAGGAGTGAAACATACTCACTATAAAGGTTCCTGACACTGGCTCAAGTTGTCTCCAGCTGACTCTGTCCCACCTCTCCTACTGTGCCGCTCATGCTGGGACTACTCATGCAGGACTGCAGGGTGGGGGCAGGGATAAATGGGATTAAAGTTCTGCCCTCGAATGCACATTACCAGACCTGCTTGGTCAGGGGAGCTGGTGAGAAATGGCCTGGAAAGCTGGTGACTGGGCTGGTTAGCTGCTCATGAGAGTCCATGAAGATCATGCTCTTGATCCTGGCAGCAGCAAAATGGCATCTCTGACATCCATGAGACAACTGGGCTACTGGCTGTGGCATGTTTCTTGTATGGCAAAAACCAAGTTGCTCCTGCTGTTAAAGGGCTTAAAGTCCTGCCCTTGAATGCATGCATCCAGACCCAATTGGTCAGGGGAGTGAGTGAGAGGTGGCCTGGAAAGCTGGCAACTTGGCTGGCTAGCTGCTCAATGTGGCCCCTTCATATCTGGCTCCTGACTGTGGCTGCAGCAAGACGGTGGATCTGGTAACCCTAAGTCCTGACTGGGTTACAGACTGCAGCATGTTCAAGTCAAAGGATTTGGTTTCACGAGACAGGGTTCCTGTGCCCTGTAGTCTGCTCCTGCATAAGGTTACACCTGCAGAAAATGGCTCTGTCAGAGCTTGTTTGCTGATCATGTAAAATGATGGATTATTTATTTATTAATTGGTGACTGGGAAAGGCACACTGAGCCAAGGCTCATTTGAGTTGTAAACTAGGGAAAGGAGTTGAGTTTGATTCCAAAATACAATGGTAAAGAAGAGAGTACAATGCTAAAAAAAGTATAGTCTAAAGTCCCAATGGTACAAAATTATACTGAGTGCAAATAATAGGCACATAAAATAGAGCACAAAGTATAATATGCTACTAGGCAAAAGGCCAGGTGACCAAAAGTGGGTAAAAGGGACAAACCAGTGTAAGAGGACCAGAGGAGGATGCCTGGGGAGGGGGAGCAGGCACTGGACTGCTTTAACTGGGAGGGGTGGAAGCCATAAAAAGGAGAGCAGTACAGACTGAGGTGAGGAAAAAAACAATGAAAGGAAATCCCAAGGGTGAGAGAGGGAAACAGGAGGGGAATGTGAGGCAGAGATTTAGGCAAGGCCAAGAAAGAGACTATGAAGGTAACAACAGGAAGTTAAGTGCAGGCATAGAAAGGGTCAAAGTGGTTCTGTTGAAGCTGCTGAGAGGTGAGGCAGGAAGGTGAGAGGCAGATGTGATTAGGAAGGTTATTTCAGAGTGTAAGGAGATGGACAGAAAAAGCAGTTTAATTAATGGAGGTTCTTCAGCAGAGGATGTGAAGGGTGTGGGAGTCAGTGGACCCAAGCAAGTAGGAAGAAGTGACAGATAAGGAGAGGAGGGTAAAGAGGTAGGGTGGGAAGGGAAGAGTGCCAGTACTTTCGGAGAAATGAGAGGCAATTGGGAGAACCATTAGGACTCAAGGGATGGGAGTGAAAGGTTTAGGTAGAGGGAGCAGTGGTGGGTAAGGGGAGGAGAGTTGGAGGCAAAGTGGTAGAAAGAATTAAATAGTGAGTCCAGTCTAGGTAGGGAGGCCTTTGGAGCAGTTCCATAAACCACATTTGCGTAAACACCAGGAGGATAAGTTTTGGAAGGATCTCACAGCAGACTGGAAGGGGAAGGCAAGCTTTGTTGTGGTAGAGGGATGACTGATTTTGTTTTTGTGGCGTAGTGCCTTATGGAGGGCATCAATATATGTGGAGAAGTCAAGGCTTCTATCCAGCCATGCATAAAAGTACTTGAACTAGAAGATCTCTTCATGTGGGATGATTGTTAGCCTGGAAAGTTTATGTCTAGTGCCAAAGGACATGAATAGTCTTTTTGGCATTCAGTCCAAGACAGTATGAGCTGAACCAGTACTGGACATTGACAAAATAATGCTGAAGTGATGATTCCATCTCAGTGACTGAGGCACCAGTGGTAAAAAGGGCAGTGCCATTACCATACATATTTATGTACGACTCAATACAGGCTGAGGGGAGGTCATTCAGGAAGATGGGAAAGAGTACAGACCCAATGATGAAGCCCTGGGGACACCATAGTTTATGTGGAGGGGATAAGGAGTCACCTATCTGAACCAACAGATGCTAATCTGAGAGACAGAAGAACCACAGGACCAAAGGACCAGATGGTCATGTCCTTGTCAGCTTATCCAGGAGGAGGGGTAGACCATTGTATCAAAGGCCTTTGCATGGTCAATAAACATAGCAACGGTAAGACTACTTTGGTCCGTCTTGTTCAAAATGGAGTCTGTGACCTGGAGGGCAGATTAAGGAATGGAATCTGAGTTCCAATGGTTCAGAACCAACTCAGGAGTCACTGCTGTGAGTAACCTGTGGCTGTACAGGATCAAGAAAAGGGCCATTCCTGTCCAGATATTCTCCAGGAGGGGAAGATAATGACATTTGGGAGTATCTAGTATGGTAGTCACCTGAAATATTTGTAATTTAGAATCAGTGGTTATCAAGCCCTCATATCCTGGTGGCCTCAAAGAGTCTTAAAGTGCAACTGCCAGAAATTACTGGTTGTCTTGCACATTATTTGCTTCACTCCAAACATTGTTATATACTTAAATCCCCTGATATGACACATTTCTTTTCATACAGTATAAACTGAATCACATCCATGATGTATTCTTACTTGAAATGTATGTGTTATTTTAAAGGTAAGAAATTGTCCATTCTATTACCTTTGTAATGCATCCTTTAAACAGCTTTGTGGCAGCATAAAATTATGCTGGTGGCCGAATCTAGAAACAGTGGCCTCATTTTAGAAAACCGATTTAGATAGATACATTAGTAACATGTTACGTTTAAGTCCTGTGCAGTACTATGCTACCAGAACAGCCCAGGTAAAGATCCATGGATTCAGTTGTAGCATTTGAAGCATCACCGCTGTGGCCTTCATACTGTAGTTTGAGATTATTATTACTTTCCTTTCCAGCGGACTACAAATACTGTTGCTGACTTAACTGATACTGCAGTGCATTGCCTGTTTCTGCCCAGAAATGTATTCTGTCAACAGCTGTGTGTAGCTGAAAGACAATACAGGAACTCCTAAGGACAGTTACTTTGATGCACCATCTTAGTGGGTTATTGGTGCTAGGTTGGTAGGCAAGTATTGCTGGCCACATGGGGAGAAGCTGTTCATTTACATGGTTTAATTGTTTCATCTACTCCTCCACCGCCTGATCCTGTTTCCCCAAGAATACTGTTCCCTCTAGAACTTGTACTAGTCATTTGTTTATTACATTATGAGTATTGTCTGTGTTTTTCAGAGTTCTTTATGTACTGTATAGCATATTTTGTTATTCACATGGTGTATCTCTGTGTGTACAAAGGAGTTACCTAGGTGGAGGCATCATGTGCCAAGAGGAAAGAACCTAAAGGATATGTAACTGATCTCAGAGAAACTCATCTAAGGACCAAAATATTAAACTTTATATTACCTGAGGCTTACCATTACCTTGTGGGTGGAGGATGGCACATATAACAGCCCACTGTGGTTTAAAGGCTCTGTGTGATACAAATAACTGTCACTAACACAGAATCTCAAGTCATATTACATTAACATATGCTAAGCTACTGATACATGGTTCACTAAATGTAAAAACTAAATAGTATTTTTTAGCAATTTATTTTACCAAAGTGCCAACTAACTGTAACAGCAGGAACCTGACTGGCTGCAATGCTTGCCTTCAGTGTTGGTCTGTCTATATTTATATATATACCAGGGGCAGAGAAAAAATACAGTTGCATGCAATTAAATTCTACTTTAGTTTTACTACTTTAGTAACATGCTACACTTGCTTAAGATGACTTGATCACTGCATACCAAAAAATCATGACCGTATACATCAAAAACAAAAACGCCCTCTCCCACACTAACTGAAGCACTGGGCATAAAATGTTTAAAATGACAAAACTTGTGAAATACAAAGCCAATAATCATCAAACTTGTTCCTGCGCTATGCTCTAATTGTTTCTACAACAACGAAACCTGTATGCTTCTATCTACAAATATTTTGTTATTCCTGTAATCTGTTCTCTTTTTAGCACTTCGCAGTAACTTTATCAATGGCTTAAGTGTACACGATTTAGTCCAAACTTTTCCTTCCTAATTCTACCTCCAGTGGCCTTGCACAAAACATTCAGAAGTGTCTAAGAACATGTTTGTTCTAGGACATCAAGCCTCTGTAAAGCTGAGAAAAGATGTGTGCCCAAGGATTTCTATACTCTGGAAAAGTCTACACATTTCTAAGAGTTGTAACTTCTGACAGATCTTCAAGAAATCCTCAAAACTCGTATGAGTCCTAATTTTTTTTTTTTTTATTAAATTCATTTCATTTATTTGAAATTGCAGGTTAGGTACTCTGGAATTTACATTCCATTTTCAGGTATGACCTGAAGTCTAAGTTAAAGATCAATGGCAAATATTTTACACATTGTTAAAAAAAGCCTGAATTTAAGTCCCTGTGTCATGAGTAGTGTTTCCAGAAAATGTCATGCTATTTGGATTTGTGGTTTTCTTTGAATCAGCATTTGTTAACTTGTTTTGCGCTAACTGGAAATGATCAGGCTGTTTCTGTCCCTCTGACTGGGCAATAGAGAGTGATGACATCATATTGGAGTAAGCTACTGCTTCAGCAGTGCAAGTACCTGACTGACTAAAAAGCTAAAAAGCTGTTAACTTCCTAATTAGAGCAGTCTGTAGAACTAATTGTTTGCTGTCCAAGGTTTTTACTAACTCAGTCTCTGGCTTGTGTTCAGATGAATTGGCTCAACATCTATCATTCTGTTCTTATAAAAAGCTGATTACTTGAGTTTCAGTGCTGAACTGAGGTGGTATGCATTTGAGAAATCAACTTGTCTGCATCACAGCTGTGAGTTCTGTCCCATCAAAACTCTGTAGTTTTTTTCTAGCTATATAACACTGGGTTGTTTATTTAATAGATACAAAATAAATCTAACGTGTGTTAAATCATACAAGTAGTTTGTCTTTGATGTAGTCTAAATACATTGATTCATGTAAAAACAATTCTTTTCCTCTCAAATTGAAAGACAGGTGCCTGCCACATTCTGCTACATCAGGCACATGTACTATATAAACTCACAAATTTCAGAGAAACATTATATGGCATCCTGATGCCACCATCTCCGCCTACAGTTGAAGCAGCTGCACTCTGCTGCCTCCTGTCTCCTGCCCCACATTCAAGGCTGCTGCACCCTGCTTCCTGCTCCCTTCCCATATAGAGTTGGGGCTGCTGCACCCTGTTGTCCCCATTTCCTGCCTGAACAATCAGGGCCACTGCACCCTGCTGTCCCTGCCTAAACAGTTGTGGTTGCTGCACCCTGCTGCACTTTGCCTCCCCCCCAAGTCAGACCTGCTGCACCATGTTGCTCCCTTTTTCTGTCACCACAGTCAGGGCTGCTGTGCTCTGCTATGCCCTAGAGTCCCATGCCCCTTGCCTCCACATTTAGGGTTGCTGCACCATGCTGCCCATGCCACCAGAGGTGGGGCTTTACATTGCACCCTGCTACCTACTTCCATTTTCCCAAATGGGCAGGGCTGCTGAACCATGTGCATCCTGTTCCACAGTCAGGGCTGCTGAACCCTGATGCCCCCCATGTCCTGCACCACAAATAAGGCTTCTGCACCATGCTGTAGTCTGTCCCCTACCACCATTGCCAGAGCTGCTGCACCCTGTTCCTATCTACACAGTCAGGGCTGCTGTGCCCTGCTGCACCCTACAGCCCCATGCCTTCACTGCCCCATGACTCCACAGTTAGCGTTGCTGCACCAAGTTGCCCCCTGCCACCAAGGTCAGATTTTTTGCTTCACTGTCCAAATGAAAAAACAGAAAAATAATTTCACCTTGTATTATGGGGGTGAAGGACAGAAGGCAATAAGGTGCAGAAGTTCTGACTGATAGCCAGGAGACAAGGGAAGCATAAGGGTACAGCACCCCAAACTGTGGGACAGGGTGCAGCAGCCACACCTGGGTGGAGCTGACGCAACTTCAGGGGCAGATAACAGGGTGCAGCAAATACCATAACTCTTATGGCAAGTGGCAGAATGATGCAGCAGCCCTAATTGTGGAAGCAAGGGGCTCCTGGGCAATGCAGGCCACAGCAGCCCTCCCTGAGTAGGCAGAAGCAGGGTGCAGCATGGTTGCAGGTACTGTGGACAGGATGGTGCAGAAGTCTTGACTGTGGGACAGGACACAGGGGGCTATCAGGGTACAGCATCCCTGACTGTGGGATGAGGTGTACATGGTGCAGCATCCCTAACTGTTCAGGCAGATGATGGGGGCAACAGGGTGCAGCAACCCCAGCTGTGTGGCAGAACACAGTGGGCAGCAGAATGCAGCAGCCTCGAATGTGGGGCAAGAGACAGTGGGCTTGTGGGGCAGAGGATGGGGCAGCAGACTGCAGTTGCCTCAACTATGGCACAGGAGACAGCATCAGTATGCTCTATACTGTTTCTAGTTCTACATCATGTATTTTCACAACGAAACCTTCAAAGAACTGAAATTTGTGAGTTCATATAGTACATGTCCCTGAAATAGCAAAGTGTGGCAGACACCTGTTTGTCAATCTGAGAGAAAAAGAATTGTTCTTACATGGACCAATATATTGAGGCTACATAAAAGACAAACTACTTGTATGAATTAACAAACTTTAGATGTATCATAATTCCACTAAATAAACAACCCAGTGTTATATAGCTAGAAAAAAAAACACAGAGTTTTGATGGGACAGAACTCACAGCTGTGATATAGACAAGCTGATTTCTTAAATGCATACCACTTCAATTCAGCACTGAAACTCAAATGATCAGCTTTTTAAGAGAACAAAATTATACATTTTCAGCTAATTCATCTGAACACATACTAGAGATTGAGTTAGTAAAAACTCTGGACAGCAAACAATTAACTCTACAGACTGCTCTAATTAGGAAGTTTACAGCTCTTCAGTCAAGCAGGAACTTGCACTGCTGAAGCAGTAGTTTACTCCAACATGATGTCATCACTCTGCAAGACTCAGTTAGAGGGACAGAAACAGCCTGACCATTTCCAGCAGAACAAGTTAACAAATGCTAATTTAAAAGAAAACACAAAACCAAATAACATGACATTTTCAGGAAACACTACTCATAACACAGGGACTTGAATTCAGGCTTTTTTTTTTTAAATGTGTAAAATGGTTGCCATTGTTATTTAAATACAACATGCAAATATACATGTTTTTTATAATACAAGCGGTTCAGGAATAGCAATAGTACAATACATAGAGAATAATGGATTGGCAAGTGTGTGATATGACTATTTGTTACACACCTGAGGTGTTTGATGACCCATAAACCTCAAGAGCGAAGCTCGAAAGGTTTATGAAGTCATCAAATGCAGAGAGTGTGAAAAAAATAGTCATAGGCACACACTTGCCTATCTATTATTTTTTATAATTGCTGTTAAATAGTAAGTTGAAGAAATAGAACACGTGAGCTGAGATGAGGTGAGTATGAGCTACTTCTGAATTCTTCTGAAAACAGCTGTTCATGAGGGAAAAACTGCTAGTGGTGCTCGAGATGTGTTGAGCACAAACTACTGCTGAATTCTTTGAACGCTGATAATGTGGTTCTGTACAAATGCCGTAATAACCTGATTTCTGGTTATTAGGGCATTTTTTTGATCTAGTGAAATAAGTTATTAAAGGGGGTCATAAGTAATTATAATCATTTACATACATATTCATTCAAACTTTTAAAATGATTAAAAGCTGCCGTATTAGAGATATTAGCAGAGGTAGATTGCTTAACATTGGTAGGCAAGGAAATCTTAGGTGTAATTCTACAGTACTTGCACCACCAAGGTCTCAACTTATGGTGAACATTATTTTAAGACCTTTGCCATTTAGGAGAGGAAATATCCCCTGTGGAAGAAATCTCTGGTGATCCAGTGCCTACAGTTGCTATCCCTTCCAGTGTATTATCAGTTTAGAATTACAAAAAAAAAAAAATCTCCATGCAACATCTCAGTGGTGCTCAAAGAAGAAAACAGAATGACAGTTTGAATACTGCTTCAAATGTGCAGTTGTACATGTTAGAGTGCTGCTTACTAAAAATTTGAGTCAGTAGTTACATAATCTCTTGCTCCATACTTCTAATGGGATGACCAACCTCGAAGATACCCCAGAGCTCAGTGAACATGAATAAAGGAATCCCCAGCTTGGTCAGAGTGCCACACAGATGAAAGGGAAAGGAAAAGGGAAAGGGGACATTGTTTAACCAGGAAAGCCATACTACGCTGGAGCTTGTTTCCAGGTGCGACCTGGGAGCAAAAGGAAGTTAAAGAAAATCAGGGTGAGAGGACACAGAAATTATTGGGTCTTTTCTGACATCATTAAAATCATGCGGGCCCGGGAAAAAGCTTGGTCACACTACAACAAAAAACTCAATTTTTCCCTCTTGGTTACTAATAAAGAACTAAGAAACAAGTGCAAACCTGCCATCAGAAAGGCTAAAATTGATAATTTCCATAACAAACAACTTGGTGAATCAAATAAGCTCAGAAAGCTCTGGGGAACATTAAACTGTCTTCTAGAAAAAACAAAGACATCGGAACCCATTACCCTGCCTCAAGGGGATAGGCACACAAATGGCCCCAGTGAAGTGGCCAACATGTTTAATTCTTTCTTTGATGACCTGGATAAGTTCAAACCCTCCACCCAAGATGTCTGCCTCTCAACTCTCCCTCCTGCCGATAACAATCCCTGCAGTGACCCCAAAAACTGCCCTAAATTCTACTTCCGCACCATAAATCCATCGGATACCATCCACCTCATCAGAAGCAACAACCCTAAGCCCTGCATCGGTGATGATGGTATTTATTATAAAATTCTGAAGCTCTGTGTTTTGCTACTGGCCAAACCCCTGACAAACATCCTCAACCACTTCCTCTGTTCTAGCACCTTTCCTAGCATCTGGAAAACAGCTACAATCAAACCCCCATACAAGTCGGGGTCCAGGAGTGATGTAGGGAACTATCGCCCTATCTCACTTCTGGCATCTCTTTCCAAGATCATCGAGAAGGTTGTTCACTCATGACTAACCTCTTTTCTTCAAGAACATAATCTGCTCACTGAAGCACAGCACGGCTTCAGAGCTGGCCACAGCACGGAAACAGCTTTAGTCAGATTCACCAGTGATATTACTAAAGCAAGCGACAATGATCAGTACTCAGGGTTGGTATTCATTGATCTGACCAAAGCTTTTGGTTTGGTGGACCAAAGCCTCCTCCTAGACTCTCTGTCCTGCCTTCATATATCCCAGGATGTAGTTTGCTGGGTAGTCAGCTACAGTACCTATCAAATAGATCTCACAGGACAACCATAAAAGGGGTACTCTCAAACGTCTGCCAAATTAATTGTGGTGTCCCGGCGGGTTCAATTTCAGGCCCCCTACTTTTCTCTCTCTTCACTAATAATCTCCCAAAAAATTGGTCAAAATACTGAGATAGTTCTCTATGCAGATGATGCAGCTCTATATTGCAGTGATAAAAACCCCAACACCAGGTTCTCTAACCTGCAAACTGACATCCTAAGGCTCCAATCTTGCTTCCTTCAGAGAAATCTAGTTCTTAACTCTAAAAAAAACTAAGTAAATGCTCTTTGCAGGCCCCAGAAAAAATGTAGAATTAAACCTCACTGTCTCTGACCTTCATGAGAACAGTATCGATAAAGTTGAAGATTTTAAATATCTGGGCTTGGTTCTTGACCCACACCTCACTTTCCAAGTACACATTACTAATCTTATCAAGAAAATAAACATGAGGTTTGGACTGCTATTCTGGATCAGAAAATTCTTTCTTCCAGTCTCGAGATCTCACCTTGCCTGCTCCTTGCTCCTTCCGCTTCTTGGATATGGCTCCACAGTTTACCCCCCCCACCTCATCTGTTCTTTTCTCCAAATTGAGAACCTCTTACAACATTGCACGTTTCATCTCTGGCCATCCTGGTCCACCCATCACTGTTCCCTCTATCTTCCTCTCTTGTGGCTACGCCTGGAAGGAAGGTTTCAACATAAAACACTTCTTTTTCTACACAAAGTTAATCTTAACTTAGTGCCACCAAGTGTTTTGGACCTTTACCCCAAATCTGCCCCCAAGCATGGCACCAGAGGGAGCACCAGACAAATTTTTGAGGTTCCTTTCCTTCATATCACATACACGCAAAACTCAGCAAAAATTTGCTCCTGGAGAGTTACTCTTCTAAGTGCCCCCTGCAGTAAGTTTCATATAGCAGTTGTGAGGTTCCGCTCATCTCCCTAAAGGGCATCCCTTATGTCACCTCCTTTTTCTCTGTCCACACCCCCAGCTTCTCCCCCCCAGCTCTATGTTTACTGTCTTATCTTTACTTCTCCCTCCCACTGTCTACCTCCCTAATCCTCAACAATATTTATGACTGTCTTAATTTGTATTTAAATTTGTTGCAAATATGGTTATTTCTGCTCTTGTATTTTTCTTTTGCTGTGTATGTTGTGATACTCTGTAACCTGGATGACTGTGAAAATGGGCATGTTTGCTCACACTCTTTCCAGTATAAAATAAACTTGATTGATTGATTGATCGATTGAAGTAACTTGCTCTGGGTCACACTGTATGCAAGTGGGGGCTGTTGGGATTAAAACCCTAGGAATTAGGTAATGAATGATGAATGAGGTACTAGGCCCTACTAAATGAGCAATACTAATGAGGTATTAGGAATTAGGTAATTAGGTAATGAATCATGAATATGGTACTTGGCCATACTAAAGAAAAGGGGGTGGTCAAGACCAAGCTTGCCTATAGGCAGGCTGGATGGTGAGTTCAAAGTTCAAGCAATGAACAAGCTTGCCATATGCCACATGGACTTTAGGACAGTTTGAATAAAACTCAAGCTACACGACAAACCCAGCTACAAAATGAGCTACAGGACAACTCGGGCTACAACTTGGACCACAGAACAATAATTAATCTATCAACAGATAGACCTTATGGAAGAGAAGCCCCACAGCATGGCGTTACTGCAAGCTAGGCCATAGCTAATCACAGGAGGAATGGTAGGTACAGTGGGTGCATTCAGATCATATACATATGTGTGGAAGGCCTTGCTGAGTGAGTGAGGAATCCCACAAAAATGTGGGTATGTTACCATGGGAGTTGGTGCACGTAGTGTTCAAGGGCACACTGAGCTTGGTCATGGAATGGCAAGGTATGGCTTTCAGTCCAGAATATATCCACAGATCTGATTAAAAACAGTCCATTCACTAATTCCTCCTAGTCCAAACCAAATTTTATGAGATGCCAACCAGGCCAGTAGTTGAAGCAGAAAGAAACAGAACCAAGCTAATCAGTAAGAGAAAAACATGTCAACTCTGGCAGAAGCAATGCAAGCAAGCAATGCAAATCTACAGTAGACAACACAATAGTCCAGAGAAGCAGGCAACCACAAAGGAGGACACAATATGCAGCAAGGCAGGTAAGTAAAGGTTTGTTCAGCATACTGGAGCAAGGCATGAAAGGAGAGGAACTGGGATTTGGTTTTCTTTAAGAAACACCGAAGTAGTAGTAAAAGGGGACCCCCCCCCAACCCAACAAAAAATAATACATATAAACAGGGATGGAGCAAAGCTGACGGAAGCTTCAAGCCACACAGAAGCAAGGAAAATTTGTGTTCAAGGAGGCAGGAGCATGCACTTGACTAATGCTCAGAGCGGGCGGGTCATGAAGCCGGCTGCCCCACCAAACCACAGGAATAGCCTTTTTAAATGTCAACATTTTAGAAATTTTTTTTTTTTCTAGTTGTTAAACTTCTAAGTTTATTGCACACTGTTCTAACTGAAACACTTTCATTATTAGCTTACAGTAGCTGTGGAGTAAGGATATATTACCCTACTTGGCACAAATTACAGTACGTCATTAGGACATGTCTTCATGAAGCTGTGTTTTTTTGATTCTAATGGATTTACCTACAGTAAAGGGTTAAATACCCAAAAATAGTTTTAAAGAGATGTGAAGCTGTTAAAGCATCAGCAGGTCATATAATGTGACACAATTCATAAATAGTGTGGGGTTTTGAAGAATATTAATAATCCATACATGAAGAAAGGACCTTCATAACCGCTCTTCTCTGATCATCATTCATGAGTTTATCTGGTATTCTCCATGCTTGTAGAATAGTCATCAAATCTCTAGGAATATGTTGTGGGTAATATATTACTTGAGAGTAATATTGACAGGAAATCCCTGTGATTAGAGTCCACCCACTTATCTCCCTGAGTCTTCATACAGTACTAATCCTTTTACTAGTCTGTCAGTCTACAGTAGTAGACATTTTTCCACAGGTCCTGGGCAAAACAAATGCAATAAATTAAAAAAACATGAAGGCCAGGCTGTGAAGCAAGGTGATTTTTAGCTGTTGAAGATCGTTACCAAGCTGGAAAATAACAAAAGATGTACTGAACACAAGACATTATTCCTCATATGCACTACACTGTCATGGCTCTAAGTGCCTTACAGTAACTTTAATTACAGTTCTTTTTTATGTGACTTTATTTCTCATGAAGGGTGTTGGATTGACAATACTGGGAACTGAAGCTCTCTGTTTATTCACATAACAGGTACAGTACAGTACAGTACAGGTGATCATAGTGCAAGCTTCTGCAAACTGCCCCACCAATATGTCACAACTCTGTCATGGAGGGAGCGCTATGCTGGTGAGATGATAGTTCAGACTTAATGCCCATTCAGTTTTTGGCCTCTCATGTCAGACTGCAAACAGGTGGCTGAATATTGCATATTGTGTTAGTGGTTTTGTATTGTGGAAATCTGCCCACTGGGAACTGGACTGAGATCACCACAAAAGAGATTATCCTAGCTCTAAGAAAAAAGTGAACAGGAGGAACAGCACACTGGCACAGTCACAGCATTGCTGCTGAAGTCACTGGTGACCTGGTTCCATGCCCTGAGCTTGGAATGGCTTCAGCGCTGGAAAGAGGAGGAGGCTGGAATATCCTGCAGGGCTCTGTTTTACTCCAGGGAGGGACTGCTGCATTCTCTGCTGCTCTACTGCCACCTGGGTGACCACAGTGGCAGTGCAGCTAGATGCAGTGTGTTGGGAGAGGATGATGCATACAGTACAAGTGGCACAGTTGTTGTGCCAGGTAATGTGTGTCCTCAGGGAGGAGCTAGGGGGGTAGAAAAATAGAAAAAAACGTAATGAGTCAGATGAAACTGGACACCCTCCCATATACACTGCAGTACCACCTCACGCAACCATCTGGAGATTGCCTCAGGTGCCTCTGCTCACTATGGGCTGCATCAAATAGGGAAGTCACTGACAAGGAGCTATAGGTTTACCCCACCCTGAGAGATAAGCTGGGGAAGGGATTAGTGGGGAATCCTGGGTTTGACAGAGGATCAACGTAACTTCTAAGATGTGCAGAAGCATCACCAATGGCAGAAGAAGGGACCAACATGGCAGATGAGGAGCATAAATAGATATACAACCATTTGCCAATGCCAAGTGTTTCCTTGCAGTGCAACAGGGCTTTAAAGAGCCCCTGATGTTGTTGGGACAACTCTGAAAAACATAATATCTAGACACAATCTAGCTTATATTTTACCCTTTTCTGTAATTGTCACCCTTATTTGTTTATTACTAAAGACTTTGCATGGAAACAGGATCTCTGCCCTATGTACTCTGTCTGTTTGTCTTCTTCTGCAGCTACAGTTATGTTTATGAAATCCCATTCTGTTGCTGTGGAAATAATTATGATGTCATAAACAGGGCATTATGGTGTCATGTGTAGACAAGCAGCCAGTACTAATAGTCCAAGGGACAGTAATCTTGCTTTTATGTCACTTCCCACAGTAATAAAGAAAAAGGTGAAACAATTTGCATTAAGTAAAGTTCTGGCTGAATGGTACAGAGTGTAAATGCACAGAACTGTAATACAGTGAGTTGCAGGTTCAGTCCCCCTCAGGGCCATAAACAAATTGTACTACAGTAGACTTGTAGCTAGGTGACACACTGGACACCTCACCTCCCACCACACCGGCAATCTGGGTTCCAGAATGGAACAAGGTCACTTGGGGGCTGGTGGGGGGAAAGGAGGATTTAGCATCCATCAATGGATCTCCTCCGAGCTGGGAGGACAGTCTGTACTGATGTTTGACTGCCACCTAGTAAAGGGTAGGTAGCACAGCAGCAGTCACCAGACTGAGAGTCAGATGTGGGTGTTGAAAGCATGCACCATCTTCAAAATCCACATCTGAGCCATTACATGTCACCTGCTCTGACTCAAGTGGAGTAATAAGTGGAAAAGAACCTCTGGCTGCAGGATGATGTTGTGACCCTAAAGGCACTAAGCCTCCATGATCCATGTCACCAACTCAAACAGCGAGGTAAGAAGTAGATTGGGTATGGTGAAGGGCTGGGGTTCTACAACAGAAGGGGTCCAATGGGGAGGGGCAGGGGAATAAAATCCATATTAAAAAAGGATTGAAGAAATATTTCAACAATAAATTGAACTGAGTCTAACTCTCACATTTTTCAAAGTTACCCAACTGGTATCAGGGGCTCTTAAATAAACATATGTAACTTAAATCAACTATTGCTGGTGGTTTCTGTTTGTTATTGACATGCTGTTAACATATTTGAAGCTATTATATTTGCATTCTGCATTCTGTTTTTCCTGACTCTGTTTAGTGCTTTCGAATAGATAGTTCCTGACAGTGTGAGGCTTGATGTTTATCTTTAAAGCCTGATGATGTCTGCAAACTTGCTAAGGGGTAGAAAACCAGTGTGACTGGTTGGGCTTCCTCCTTTGAACTACACAAAGTTAATCCCATCAGCCAGCTAAACACTTTCATCATCATCCCACTCAGAACTGGCTTTTGAGAGACAAGTCTTCTGTATTTCTACATCCATTGGTTTATACAGTACACACCTACATAGCCCCCTACACTACTGCAACAATATGTTTGTTTTGTAAATATGCACAAGCAAACAGAAATTGAAAAGAAACACTAAATTTATATTATAGACACCATCTCAGCCTATCAACTTACAAATCATCTGCTAAGACCACCCCCAGTAACCTCCTGCTACTGCTCCTAAGACTCTGATGTACCCTACTCCCACTTCTTTTCAACATTCACATGAAACATAGAAACATAGACTTTGATGGCAGATAAGGACCACTTGGCCCACCTAGTCTGCCCATTTCTCTACAGATGGATAAGCTGCAGAACCTAGCCAACAGCCTATTTTTTCCTACCCCCAACAAGAATTGCCTTATGTCTTTCCCATGCATTCTTGAATTCTCCCACAGTTTTAGACCCCACAACCTCCTCAGGAAGGTGGTTCCATGTGTCCACCACCCTCTCTCTGAAAAAATTCTTCCTCACATTGCCCCTGAGCTGTCTCCCCTCTATCTTCAAATTGTGTCACCTTGTTCTTGAACATCTCTTTTTCTGAAAGATGCTACCCTCTTGGACTTTGCTGATTCCACTGAGGTACCTAAAAGTTTCTATCATGTCTCCCCTCTCCCTCCTTTCCTAAAGAGTATACATATTAAGCTCCTTTAGTCTCTCCTTGTATGGCTTCTCTTGCAGACCCTGCACCATTTTAGTTGCCATCCTCTGGACTGCCTCCATCCTGTCTATGTCCTTGCAGAGATGGGGTTTCCAGAACTGGACACAGTACTCCAGATGGGGTCTCACCAACTGTCTGTACAGAGGGGTAACAATTTCCTGTTTTCTGCTGGTGATGCCTCTCCCTATACATCCCAGTATCCCCCAGCGCTCCCTACTGCCTTCTCACATTGCTTGCCAACCTTAAGGTCATCTAATATGATTACTCCCAGGTCCCTTTCCATTTTTGCTGTTGGTACTACCTTCCCCCCATTATGTACTCTTCACCAGGGTTTTTGTTTCCCAGGTGCATTATTTTGCACTTATTTGCATTGAATCAAGCTGCCATACTTCTGACCATTCCACCAACCTTGCCAAGTCCCTTCTCATCCTTTCCATGCCCCTTGTGTATCAACCCTGTTGCAGATCTTTGTGTCATCTGCAAAGAGGCATACTTTTCTTCCAGTCCCTCTGCAATGTCACTTATACAGACATTAAAAAGGACTGGACCCAGTACTGAACTCTGTGGTACCCCACTAGTAACCCCCATTTCATCAGAGTAGACTCCGTTTACTATTACCTTCTGTGTCCTGTTGTCCAGCCAATGTTTTACCCAGGCTACCACCCTGGGACCCACTCCCAGGCTGGCTAATTTCTTTAGTAATCTTTTGTGTGGGACTGTGTCAAATGCCTTGCTAAAGTCTAGGTAGGCCATGTCCACAGACTTATATAACTTGGTCTGTTCCTCCCACTTTATCTCACTGCATACTGCACTGTTATTATGTAACAAATTTATTTTGCCAACTTATTTTATTTTGTTTTGTTTAGCACTCTGTACCTCAAATGTATTATTGCACTATCTAAGCATGTTACTGTGTTTTGTATGTAACTGTGTCTTTATATTGTAACTCCAGTTCCCCCTCTCCCTGGGTCACAGTTGGAAATGAGCCTTGGCTCAGTGTGCCTTTCCTGGCCACCAATCTTTAAATAAAAAAATAATATGTATAGTGGCATTATCGGGACACAAAAGGCACTGTAGATAAACAAATGAGAGGACAATACACTCCAGGTATGCAAATGAGGTGAAAAGGAACCACAGATATTCAAATAATGGGGAAAAGGTTCTTCAAATATGCTAATGAGCAATTTGTCTAACATTTACCTCATGAATGTATTTTCAGTAGCTCACAGTGTGAAGGAGAAAATGGCATTAACACCCATTTTAAACACAAAAGCAAAACAAATATATTAACTCAATATAATAGCAATAATGCTAATGGTCATCGGTTTGTACTCGGTCATAATCACAATGAGCAGTGATAAAAATATTGACATTCATCCTCAGCCTTTATCAACTGTGCCATATGCAATTTTTATGATGCTGTATAACTACTGCCCCTTAAGCTTTATTGCTACATTAATAAAATGAAGAGTGTTAATACCATCAAGTTCTGGTGGTTGCACTTTCTCAGACAAGACTTTTTCTCCAGTAGAGGCACGTCCCCAGTCACCTTTGTCTGAATGTAATTGTTTAAGGTAAATATATTTACTACTTTCTTTATCCAGAGTAAATGAGGGGTAGATATTTAGTTGAAATAGGTTTTAATAGCTTTAAAACACATTTCATAAAGTGTCTTCTGCAGTTACGGTACCACAGTGCTCATGTATTTTTGCAACAGGCGGATTAGCAACAGCCTAAAGATGAATAAACTGCAGAACTCAAACATTATATCTGAAAACAGCTTCTGTCAAGTCTGTCAGTTTTGTAGATGCATTATCATGCACACAGCGCATTATAAATTAAGGGCTAAACACGGTGCATATCAAATCTTCAGTGAGCAACTGCGCTGCTGGTTTTCTTAAATTATTAACGAAGGACCTTGCATGAGAATTTTGCAAAACTTAACTTCATAATCTTCAAGCTGTTTAATTTACCATTGGAATTGAATTTAGCATAAATAGAGTTAATTGCTCTTTAGCCATGATGGGGATGTTTACTTCTATAAACTAGGTTGGGAAATCCTGTCCACTGATTGGTTGCTGGTACTGAAAAGCAATGTATTTATGTCTCAATAACTCACAGTTCCACAATTTTTCCAACACCAAAACCACATTTTTTTTTATTCTTTGGTAACTTGGTAAGGCCCACCAAACACAAGTGCCTGTTTTAAGGGGCAACCCTAGAGCACAGGGGAGGATAAGTGTTGTTCATAGTCACACAGTATGCAAGTGGAGGTAGTGGGACACAAACACAGTTCAGCTGGATGTACTTATCTCATTCACAGATCATTACTCTAAGCTATAGGCTATACTGGCAGCCTCAAATTTGACATCACAGGGCTAAATAAGTACGCCTGAAAGTAAAACAACACAACACAATTATTAATGTTTTTCTGGTTTGTTTGAGAAACATCCATTTTAAACAGGCAACTTTATTGTACAGAGAAATGTTGGCAATATAAATATTCATGTGTATTTCATATAAGCATGTCCTAGAGAATCTGAACTTCCTTTTCAAAGTGTCAGAATATATTTTTGATTTTACCTTTTTTCTGAGTGTATAGCTCAGAATAAATGATCATTTATTTTCAGCTTAAAAATAATACAGTATACTTCTTTATTTTTTGTTATTTCTAAAACCCATATAAGCACATTTACATACTGCTGAGTTTGTGGGTTGTACTGGAATATCATGCCTCACAGCTAAGGGGTGTGTGAGTTATTACAGCTTATACAATGATGTCTGTCCATTTCTGCCTACTTATAAGTCAAGATTATATAACATGGAGCTGCTTCATCATGTCAATAACTCTGCTATAGTACTGTAGCTGCAACCATACCACATGTCTAAAGTCAGTGTTAATTATAAAATGTCACTTTATAACTACTCTGGTTCACTATGTAGCCATGAAAGGTCACTACATAACAGCTACAGTTAAAAGCATGGATATTTCCTTCAGGGACCAGCCCCCAAAACTTAATATTTCAAGAAAAAGACATGCAGAGTCAAACAATGTAAAATCAGCTATACACGCAAGACAAGACAGAAAATGACTGCACAGCTACTTCCTTTTACTGCACAATGACCAGGAATCTACACAGGCAGGAAAAAGCATAAAAACTTAACAAAATGAAAAGTTACCAGATGGCTCAGGGTGCCTTACAATGTCAGAATTACAGGAGCATAAATTAGTTAAAACAGAATAAATATACCTATAAATGCAGTCACAACTGAAAATGAAAGCAACTAAACTTTCACAAAAATGAAAAAGTAACATTTAAAAAAAACACGCAAATGTCCAGAACAGCATGATCTCTTCCTGTTCAGTACAGGCAGCGCTGACTTAAAGCCAAAATGCCATGAACACCTAAAGCATTAATAATGACTTCTGATTCATTTACTATTTATAACCATTTTATATATAGAATAACGTATTTGAGACAGGGAATTATAACATCCCTCCTGGTATTCATATCCCTTGGACAATGGCCTCAGGATATAACCCCCCCCCCAGTCTTCCATTAAATAAGCAATAATACGTGACAGAGGGGGATTTGTGCCATGGAAATGTCCCAGTTGGTGGCATTGATCCTGAGATGAAGTTGAGTACTTTAAACGACCGTGAGGGACATTGATAAAATAATAATCACCCTCTGAAAAGGGCTTCTTCTGCCTGTTAAATGTTGAGTAATGTTTAATTGTTTAGCAGTTAGTAGTGTTATAATTCAGTGTTGTATCTTTAAATGCCCAAATATAAGGTATTAGCATACCTAAGCAATAGACACGATAGGGTTTGCATTGTGCTGTTATCAATGATTATACAAAAGCACAGTAAGATGGTTGAGTGCATTTATAACTGCACAAGTCACATCCACAGAGTGTTTTACTGTGTTTATTAAATGGGTTTTATTTTTAGAAAATATTCAACAATTTAAAAAATGTGCTTTTATTTGTAAAAGTTTTTATTCAAAATGTTTTTTTCAAGTAAAATAGGCCTTTCGCCTACTGGGAACCTGCAGGAACTTGTTTGTATTTCAGCTTTGAGTTATATATTTTGCCATACTTGTACTTTTGTACTGTGTATTTCATCATTGACCTTTATATTGCAGCCCACTTCACGTGCCATACCTGTTGCTTCTTTTTTTGTAATAAGTCATCTCCCTCCAAACACCTTCACCATGACTCTTTTTTAAAATGTTTGGTTGGTTTAACAATAGAAACAAATAGCAGAAAGAGGAGGTTTGCAGCTTGTGTGTGGTCAAGTCCAGTTTTGTGTGGTCCCTGGGCTGCATGATAGAGGGCTTTGCAAATGATCAGCTGGAAGTTCACACAAAGTAACAGGTATGATTTTGTTTTAAATGGATCAGTTACTTGATAGTGGATGATGACAAGGACATAGCAGCTGTGGTAGGACACACACAATACAAGGGTGTGTGTATGTGTGTGAGATTAACAAGATTGTTCTTTCACATGTTGTGTGGTGTGTGACAGAAAGAGAGAGAGAGAGAGAGACATATGCCTGGAAGTCATTTTTGATGAAAGAACTCTGAAGCAAGGAAAAGAACTAAGACTTGTGAGGCTAATAGAGATGCAACAAATTTATATTCTGCCAGTTAAGTGGCCAAATTTGCCGTGTGGAGTAATCCGTGAAATTTCAATGGCTTAGGTGGAATTTTGCCAAGGCGAAATTTCACCTCCCTTGGGTGAAATTCCACCTTCAGCGGCACAATTCTGTCTTCCACAGATGAAATTTCACCTTCCACAGCAAAATGTTGCCTTCCATGGGTGAAATTTCACCGTGGAAGATGAAATTTCACCATTTTGTGGGTGAAATTTTGCCATTCCGTGGGCATAATTTTGCTACTCCGTTGTGTGAAAGTTTGCATTTCACTCCTCAAAATGGGTGGAATTCATGGATTACTCCATGTAGCAATTTTTTCTCACATCACCCATCACTAGAGGCTAATAATTATTATTTAGGCTGGCTATGTGAGATTTGGTATTTCTGCCTTTTTTTTTTGTTTATTTGTTTGTTTGTTTTCTGGTGCTGATTCAGTGTTACAGGGAGTGTTGGGGGACACAGATAAGACATTCTCTTGGATTTTAGCAAGAGAAAACATAGCATCCAAACATTTTTTTAAAAGAATGTCCCAACTGGCAAAGTGATTTTCTTTTAAGGGCTGGTACCAGGATGACAGTGCATTGTTGAAGGTTAATGAATGGTTACCTGGCTCATTTTGTTCAATAAAGATACTATATTTTAGTTACCCATTTTATAAATAAGAATATATAGTAGGGGTTAGGCTGTGGTTGTAAGTATTACACTAGTTGAGTGCAGTTGCAGTGCATTAATAAGGTTATGGCTAAACTGTTATAGTTGGAGCAGTTTATTTAAATGCCTAGTGCTAAGGAGTTGGGTAAAATTCTTTTTAGAGCAGTTTATGTACACGTTTTCATAATTTTTTTGATGCTGTATGTATACAATATATGTTTCTGCTTCTGTGTAGAACTGCAGTTCTTCAATGGTTACTTGTGTTTTAAATATGCATATACGTTTTCACTTGTATGATTATTTTAACGAAGAGATGCACTGAGGCTTTTTGAGTTTGGCTCTTGCAGTAAGACAATTCCGTTCTGGTATCTGTTTTAATGGGTAGCAGCATTGAAGCCTTTTGAATTTGGATTTTTCAGTAAGAAGCACTTTGTTTCAGTTGTGTTGGATGCATTTAATATGTCTTTAGTTACATATTGCATTTGTTTAATCAGTATACTGTATCTTGATGTTTCAGTTTGGCATTTATGATTGTTGAGCAATGTTGCCATGCTATGGTGGTGGGGGGGTGGAAATATTTGTCATTTTTTTATCTGCATGATGCCCTTTTGATCTTGCCAGATTGTGTGTTTTTCATATAGACATTTTGACCCTGTCAAGTTGAGATCTCAGTGAATGAACCATACGATTTCATATGAACATGGGTACGTACTGAGGTAATGTAATACCATGTAACAGGGTCCTTGCTAAAAAAGAGGCAGAAATGGCCAGATACCATTTTATAATATATTACTAATTACTGTCTCAGTATTATTCCTTATACAACCCATACTCTTTTACATTATTGATTGCAAAAATTATAAAGCAAATGTTGTTCTACTATTACTTTGCAGCTAATGTACCCAGGCTTGCCCAATGCAACATCTAATTTTTAGTGACTCCCTGTTTCTATCCAGTTCTATAACTGGGAGTACTAAAGGACAACAAGGTTCAGTAGCTAGTGCATGGCCAAACAGAGAATAAGTAAGTGACTCTAGTTTGATCTTATCCTTTGATATGCTGATTCACAGGCTTGTGGCCTAAGAAGCACTGAACTATGCTTCCAATATCTAATGATAATGTGCTCTGAAAAAAATATTACCACTAAAGTGTTTTTTCTAATATAATTTTTACATTCTTCTGTAGTTATAAACAATGCTCAAAAGGAAATCCACTGTTCTATACAATCCCAGCTTAATCAGTTGACATGGACCAGCCCACCAGCACAGAGACAAGGTGTCCACCTTCGGTGCCAATGACCTGGGTTCAGAAATGAGCCCGGAAGTCAGAGGGCTGCGGGGGAGGAGGACTGAGCATCCCATGGACTGCTCTCCTCCTCTGGGGGGGTCTTCCACTGGTGTTGCATGATTCCAAGCAGAAGCTGAGGGAGCTAGAGCACCAGCACACATGCAGGGGGAGAGGCGGGCAAACACCAACATGCTTGTACATAATGGCATCACTGCACACCTGCTGCTCGGGTATAAGGGAATTAAAGGAAAAAACAATGCCAGTGGCAGGATGCTGCCCAATCCCAGACCCCGCACCCAACAGGTGGGGTAGCTTGTCCAAATACTGTATCTGTTGTATGGTGGGAAAAGGGAGGGTCCCACCAACCCCGCTGGGGGGTTTTGCCCTGGGAGTATGGGCTGATATGACCTGCCCAGTGTTGAGATGATGTGAAGTTGGGTTTCAGGGCTGAAGGTGGTCACAGCATGGAGCCCAAAAACAAATTAACTAAACGTGCCACAGTAAAACATGTATCCTAGACTTTAGAAGGGCAGATTTTGGGAGAATGGGGAAATGCTTGGAGGAAGCACTAGCTGGAATGGGGAAGGAACTAGGGGTGGAGGAACAGTGGGCAGTATTTAAAACAGTAATAGAAAGGGCAACACAATTATGCATTAAGCAGGTTAGCAAGAGGAAAAGGAAGAGGAAACCCTTATGGTATTCCAAAGAGGTATCAGAGAAAGTGAAAGCCAAAAGGATTGCATTCAAGCAATACAAAAAGACACAGGCAGAATGGGATAGAGAGAGGTACCAGGAGAAGCAAAGTGAAGAAGGGATGGCATTAAGGGAAGCCAAAGCTCAGACAGAGGAGCACATTGCAAAAACAGTGGTTAGAGAACACAAAACCTTTTACAGGTATGTAATTGAAAAAAAGAAGGCAAAGGAAGGGGTAATGAGGGTAAAGGGTGAGGGCAAGAGTAGTGCTGAGGATGACAACAGTAAAGCAGACATACTAAACAGACATTTCTGTTCAATCTTTACAGTAGAAGGGGTGGGTAGCAGGCCAGAAGGGAGTACAAAGGGGGGGAATGGCACAGAAATGGATACAAGTCCTTTTCCACTGGAAAGGGTCCTAAAGGAACTGGAAGGAATAAGAGTCAATAAATCTATGGGCCAGATGTGGTGCACCCCAGGGTGCTGAGGGAGCTCAGAGAAGTTGTGGCTGTACCTTTGGCGACCCTGTTTAGCCAATCACTGGAAACAGGTGAGGTGCCCAAAGACTGGAGGATAGCTGATGTAGTCCCCTTATACAAGACCGGGAACAGAGAGGAAGCAGGAAACTACACACCAGTCAGTCTCACCTCAGTAGTGGGGAAGATTATGGAAGTACTACTGAAGGAGAGATTAGTGGAACACCTTGTAGCCAACAGTCTACAGGACCCAAGGCAGTATGGCTTTACTGGGGAATGTCATGGCAGACTAACCTCATTGAATTTTTCAACTGGGTGACAAGGGGGGGTGGATCGGGGGGGGGCAGTGGACGTGGCCTATCTTGACTTCAGTAAGGCCTTTGACACTATGCCTCACTGGAAGCTGTTAAACAAGCTGGGCAATATGGATCTGGGTAGGACAGTAGTGCAGTGAGTGGGGAATTGGCTCAATGACAGGACACAGAGGGTGGTGGTAAATGGATTTCACTCCACAGAGGGAAGGGTGACCAGTGGAGTGCCACAGGGATCAGTGCTGGGTCCAGTTCTCAACAGCATCTTTATCAGTGACATTACAGATACCATAGAAGGGATAATTTCCCTGTTTTCTGATGACACAAAACTCTGTAACAGAATGGACATGCTGGTGGGAGTGGATATAATGAGCAGAGACCTGCAGAAGCTTTAGGAATGGTCAAGGGTGTAGCAGTTGAGATTTAACGCAAGAAAGTGCAGAATAATGCACGTGGGGCACAATAACCCTGGAACAACATATCAGCTGGGGGGGGAGGATATAGCATGCTTCAAGCAGGAATGGGACCTAGGGGTTATCATCTCTGATGACCTAAAGGTTGGAAGTCAGTGCGATAAGGCAGTAGGTAAAGCAAATAAGATGCAGGGATGCATAGGCAGAGGCATCACCAGCAAGAAAAGGAGGTCATAATTCCTCTGTACAACACATTAGTGAGGCCACACCTGAAGTACAATGTCCAGTTCTGGAGGCCTTACCTATGTAAGAATATAGACAGGATGGAGACAGTTCATAGGAGGGCAAACAAGATGGTACAGGGTTTGCATCACAGGTCCTACAAGGACAGGCTGAAGGACCTGAATATGTACTCCCTGGAGGAGAGGAGGGAGAGGGGGGATATGATAGAGACATACAAGTACCTCATGGGGAGGAACAAGGTACAGGAAAACACTATTTTTCAGAGGAAAAGATGTTCCAGGAGTAGGGGTCATGGGATGAAACTGAAGGGATGGAGGTTCAGAGGTAATGTGAGGAAGTATTTCTTCACTGAAAGGGTGGTGGATGGCATGACCCAGATGGCATGCTGAGGGTGTGTGTGTGAGCAGCTCGGTGGCTGTCAGCAAATATACATGTCTGCTTTCTTTCCCATGCTGAACAAGAAGTATGTTTTGAATTAACAGTTAATATGGAATATGAACTCTTACAAAATGCATGAGCGGACTCAGCTTTAAGCTAACTATTTGCAAGGGGCCAAATGAGTGAAGAAAAGAGGGAGAAAAATGCCAGCGAGATCTCTATAAAGAAGAAAGAATGCTGAATTTGCAGACCTTATCTCCTCTCGCAGTTAAGCGAAGGTTGCAGTGAGTTATTGGGGAACTGTTATTTTGTTTCTTGGCAATTTAGTCAAATCCAGAGAAAGTATAAGTGCCTTACCCAGTCCTGCGGCTCTGGGGACTAGCCAGTAGCTGTTCTGGTTGTTTGAGTTTGCTGATTCCAAAGTGGTTGCTAGGCGCAGGTTTTCTGTAAGGTTGTGTAAAGCGTAGGCCTGCCGCAATAGCTCAGATTCCCTTACTGTGTGCTGAGATTTAAGGGGCATACAGGAGAGGGGCGGTGTAGGTGTTTAGGACAGAGCTATAAAGTAACAGCCCTATTTCTATCAGAACACTGTAAAAAACTAAACAGAGTGGGAAAAGTATCTGGTTCTACTCTGCATCGCCCTGAGTGTTAATTTCTCCTGTTCCTTCACCCTTTTCTCTTTTTTGTTTTTCTTCTTTTTTAAGAGGATAACTAGCAATAACACCTTAGTGAGGCATTCTTCATCAGTGCATGTGTCAAAGAGGATCAAAAGGATTAAAGAGACAGAATCCAAATTTGCTTGCACCTCGAGGCTGCCCAGGCGTGGTGCTACATACTTGGACAAAATTATGCCTAACCACACAATGGAACCAGGTCCTGACGTTAATTTTAATGTACAGAAGGATACTGTACCAGAGTCAAGTGAAGCAACTAAAGGACTGCACAAAGTAAAGGCTGATAAAATCCCTGCCCCCTTAAATAAATTGGGGAAACCTCAGAAGGCAGGAATAGACGGCCCTATGGATCAATTTGCTGTGGTAAATGGAGAAGAAAGAATAAAGGATGTGCATTCATTATCAAGAGAATGAAGAACCATTTACTTCTCAGAAGGTGTGACCCCTGTGCATTGAAACCTCATCACAGAATGCTTCTACTAGCTCTAGTCATTTTTCTGCAAACACTTTTCAAGCCATAGAGGCTTCTTTCACTGACACCTTGAATAATTCTACACAAAGATCTTTTAGTGCATGTGCGGACCTTACTATTCCTAGCAGTGGCAACGCAGGTGATAGTAGGATATCAGATAAGCAAAGTGTGCCATTCAGCAATGATGTAAATACTTATCTGCAAATACAACAGGTACAGGAATCTCTGCTGAATGAAATGAGATCAGGCTTCCAAAACGTGACTCTGGCTTTCAATACCATCAAGAACTCTATATCAGGATTAGACACCAAAATGGAAACATTAACTAACAGGTTATCAGAATTAGAAAACAGGGTAAGCACCATGGAAGATCAATTGCCTCCACTGCAGAGTGACGTGTCAGCTTGTTAAAAGGAGCTTTTAGAATTACAGACTAAAGTGTTAGATCTGGAATCTCATTTCAGAAGAGAAAATTTAAAGATCAGTGGACTGCCAGAGGGCTCAGAAGGATCTAACATTTTACAGTATATGGAACAAACACTATTAGAAGTCTTTGGAAAAAAATATCCTGAAGAAAAAATTGAATTGGACCAGGCCCATGGGGGCTTTTCGACCAGAAGAGATTTTCCTAGGTTTGCCTTCATCAAGCTGCATCATTTCCGGGACAAAGAGGAGATACTGAGGAAAGCAAGAACTGAAAAAGTAATTTTTGTAAAACGCCTCCACCTGCAAGTCTATCCAGATCTCCCACCTGCAGTGATGGCAAGTGTAAAGCTTTTGAGGGTTGAAGAAATTGTTAAGGGACAAGAGTATCTCATTCAGCTTGATCCATTCAGGACAATTGAGAATATTTCTCAATGGATCTCAGTGCACTTAAGACACCCCAAAGGAAGCAGATCTCTACCTGAAAACATATTTTCAACATGCCGAGGGTCATACCTAATATTTTCAGTATACCCTCAATTTCGCTCATTGCAAGTAATTACTGAAATATTATTTATCGGTAAAGGATAGTGTATTGAAATTTGAGTTGGTAATTGCTAAAAGAAACTAAGAGAAGGAAAACAACACACAAAAAAGATGTATAGCTATAAAATCAAATTAATAGTTAATGTTTGAATTGACTCACTAATATATTTCAATTAGGGAAAGCAGTCAACCACAACCAGTAATTATATTATCCCCTGAGAGTAAGTCTCGCGTTCACCCATCAGTAATATTGACTGTCTTTGTAGATGGCCACAAGGGGGTGAGATACTCAGCAATAAGTCTGAGTAAGGGATTTCAGTTTGATGGGGGGAAGGGGATGGGATATATATCGCAAGTACTCAGCCAGTTATGGAATACAGTAAAATTAGCCCTCATAGGAAAATTGATCATGACATAACTCAATGGTACTTTATGTTTAAGCAGTTCTATTTTGTAATTAGAATTAGGATAAAATGGAGGTTAAATTGAAATGTTTAGGTTGGAATATTAAGGGAGCAAGGGAAAGGATTACAATTTAAAAAATAATTCAATATGCAAATCAAGTACAAGCAAATTATCTTTTGCTTCAGGAGACACATTTTGCTGACAACGATTTTCGATACTTCGATACTTCTGTAATCTATATAGGGGTCATGGATTACATTCTCCATATTCAAATAATTCAAAGGGCACTGCTCTTATATATAAAAAAATCTATAAATATTACAATGAGCAGTCGACTGTAGATAGGCTAGGAAGATATGAGATAGCTTCTATTCAAAATGGTGCTAAATCATTAACAATGTGTTCTGTATATGGACTCAATAATGATGATCCAGACTTTTTTTGCATAACTTTTTGTCACCTTATTTAATCTTCAAGGGCCCTTCATCGTTAGTGGGGACTTTAATGTCACATTGTCAAATCTGGACAGATATGCAAGCAGGGGGGATACAAAAAAAGGGCTATGAAGACCTTGAAGGGCTGCATGCTAGATATGGGATTAATAGACATCTTTAGGGAACACCACCCATTGTGGAAAACATTTTCATTTTTCTCCTCTGTTTCCAAGACATCTTCTAGAATAGACAATTTCCTCTTATCACAGGAAATATTAAATAATGTGTCTAAGATAAATTATGGTTTAATTAAAATCTCAGCCATTCTCCAGTGACTTTGAAAATAGACATTTGGAGAGAAGCTTCTAGCCATAGGACTAATGTCTGGAGATTTGATAACTCACTATTGAGAGATCCCAATTTTAAACAAAAGTTGAGGGAGGAAATTAACTTTTTTTTCTCAATAAATATCAAAGATAATATACCAGTAACAACTATATGGGAATCCCTGAAAGCCTATTTGAGTGGATGGATCATTGCCTATACAAACTTTACAAGAAAAAGGCAAAGAGAAAACATCTTTACATAGAACATCAACTGCTTACAGTGGAAGAATTATATAATAGGACTGAACTGGAGGAGGATTTAAATCAGGTATTGAGAATAAGAGAAGAGATTAATAAAATAATCTCTAGGAAGGCAGAGAAAGCATTTACGAGTACTAAATCTAATTATTATTTTTCTTGCAGAAAAGCCCGATAGATTACTATCGTATCAGTGTGAATGAAATTTGAATGCAACCTATAAAATACATTTGGCTTCAGGGGAGACAATCACTGAATATTTAGAAATTAATGAAGCTTTTAAAAATTACTATGAGGAACTCTATAATCCTGATATACATCCTTTTCAACAGGAAATTAACCAGTTCCTGGACAATATACCTTTGTTTTCCTTCTCTAATCCAGCCAAATCTATGTTTGATAAACCATTTAGTATAGAAGAAATCAGGACAGTAATACAGTCCTTTAAAAATAATAAATCCCCAGGTCCAGATGGGTTTACCATAGAATTTTATAAAGAATTTGAAGATCTCTTATTCCCTGTGCTTCTTCAGGTTTACAATGTTTCTGAGCAACCTCATATCATTCCAGATTTAATGAATGATTTTATTATCTCTCTTATACTAAAAAAAGGTAAGGATTCTACAAAGCTTGTTTCATGCAGACCAATAGCTCTGATGAACCTCGATTACAAAATTATTATGAAAGTATGGGCAAATAGGTTAGCTAGAGTTGTGAGTGCCATTATTCACCCTGATCAAACAGGTTATATACCAGGGCACTGACTAGCCTCCAATATCAGGAAAGTTATACATATATTAGAACTATCTTGACAAACAGAATTGGCAATTATATCGTTAGACACAGAAAAGGCATTTGACCAGGTTCACTGGCCATTTCTACTTGTGGCTTTATCCAGATTGAATTTATGGGATAGATTTTTAACCTGGATTAAAATGATTTATCATAAACCAAGAACAAGAATCAAATCAAATCTAAACCTTTTGGATCATTTTGTGTTACAAAGGGGGGCATGGGTCCATCAAGGCTGCCCCCTATCACCGTTATTATTTGCAATATATACTGAATCATTAGTCTTATCAGTTAGAAAGAACACTATTATTAAAAGAGTAAGAATCAATCAAACATCTTGCAAAATATCTTTATATGTGGATGACATCCTTATTTTTTTAGATGACCCCTGTCAGAATGACAGGGAACTGGAAAGGATAATTGAAAACATCTCTGCAGTATCAGGTTACAAAGTTAACTGGAGTAAATCAGAATGCATATATAATGGGAATAAAATAAACAATACGACCTCCTTTCTCAATTCAACTATCAAAACAGAATTAAAATATCTAGGAATCACCTTAACAAAATATTTTGAAAATTTATATAAAGCAAATTTTCCTCAGCTACTGGATAATATAAAGTCAGACCTGGATAGATGGAAAAATTTGCCCCTGGCTATCACAGGTAGGCTAATTGTTATAAAAATGAACATTCTTCCAAGATTGCTATTTTGTTTTTCAAGCCCTTCCGATATTTCTGGATAATCATTTTTTCTCAAAAATCGATAAAATGCTAAGGCAATTTATTTGGAAAAATAGAAGACCAAGGGCGTGTTTAGATAAATTATACCCCCTTTAGAGCAAGGAGGCCTTGGCCTCGCATTTCTTATATTATATTACTGGGCAGCTCAATTGGAACAGTTGCCATATTGGTTTCCAAACCATAATATAGATGCCAATCCAGTAATTGTTTTATTAGAAGTCTTGTGTTCTCCATTTCAGTTTTAATGTCAAACTTTATATGTAAACTGTGAAAACAAAATATATAAAAATAAGATATTGAATACTACAAAAACTACATCACAGGTTTGGAAAGTGGCTAGTACATTCTTGGGACAACATGTGAATCCTGCCTGGTTCTCTCCCTTATAAATGAACTCTAACCTTACGTTTACTTAACTTAATAAAGTTTTTCTTGTATGGTAAAATGCTGATTAATTTATTTAGGTCAACGTCTATAAAATGGTAATTTAAAAACTTATGAAGTATTAAAATCCGAATTTAGCCTACCTAATGGTGGTTTCCTAGCCTATCTGCAATTAAAAGACTTCTATCTTAAAAATAATATTGAAGCATTAAAACTTTCTCCTTTAGAAAGCCTGATCTGTACTTCTCAGAATGGCAAAAAAATGATTTAAAAAATATATAGGTTATTACTAGAGGTGAACAAATGGGATGTTAATCGTTGGCAGCAAAAATGGTCAGAAGAATTGTGTACACCAATACAATGCATAAATTGGATCAGCATTCTAGCTTTTCCTGAGCAAGCTTAAAAAAAATTCTAAACTGAGGCAAATTCAGTTCAACATCATACATAATTTATATTATGCACCAAGTAAACTTAGCAAATTTATTCCAGAGCAATCAGATTTGTGCATATGTTGCAAAAATCAAAAGGGAAATATATCACATGTGATGATATCTTGTCCAGTACTAACAGCATACTGGAATAAAATCAAGGAATTAATCCAAAAATGTTAGAGAAAACCATTCCTTTTGATACAGGTGTCCTACGGTTCAGTTTATCTGTGATACTGGCCTTACTGAGGAAGAGAAAATGTTCTTCTCTCCAACTCTGGTTGCTGCAAAAAAAGTAATTCTTCTTCACTGGAGGGATGAAGAGGCACCTATATTCAAGGAATGATTAGCTCTTCTAACCGACTGTGGTAAACTGGAAAGGATTCACTATATAAAAGAGAATAGAGAAGCCCTTTTTGATAAAATTTGGCTCCCTTTTTGTACACATCTACATGTGTAAGTTACAGTTTAATGTAGTAATTCATAAAACACAAAATAAAATGAGGTTTCGTTAGGAGGATTGCTTTCCCCAGTACAGTGATGTCGACTTGATACTAAATCCTGGCTAAGTTCATCTGACCAAAAACAAGGTATCAGACTGAGTAAAAAAAAAAAAGGAAAGGGTGGAGGACAAGTCTAACACCCTGCCAAAGGAGGTGGTGGGGGCTGAAATGATTACAGGATTCAAGAATACATGTGATAGGCATTGGGGATCCTAGCAGTTGGGGGAAGGGGACAACCCAGTTCAAGAGAAGCTTAAAGAGGCAGAATTACATGCACAATTGGGCAGACTAGGTGGGCCAAAGGCCCTTATCTGCCATCAGTATCTATGTATCTATGTAAATAAAAAAAATCATCTAACAATGATTATTGCCTTAGTAGTGCTGATTTGGGACATGTTGTTAGTGCAACAAGATAAGAGATCAGAATCTTTTAGTCACGTCTAACATCATTACCAACTGGAATGATCAAGTCTAAACTGAACAGGCAATTGTATAGATGGCAGATGTATAGTGTTAACCACAGGACAGTTTCCAGTGAAAATCTTCCCATTTCCTGTAAATTAAATTACGCAAAACTGAAACATTATGACAATAAAAATGATGGAATTTGCAGTTTATACTACCATTATTACTACAGTTCTTTTCAATGTGCCCAAATTGCAAAATATATGTAAAAACTGTACAGTAACTGAGGACTTCGCTAAAAGCAACATTAAAATCTTCATTCTGAAAAAATTCACAAAGGATGCTTTTAGTCTTCAAAACAAGCCCATGTTAGAATAAGGTGAAGAAATTACTCCAGATGTAAGTATTGCACATCAGATGTATTACATGAATTTCAAATATTTTACACATGGGAGAAATATGATAACTGTTGAAGTGCATAAAACCTGTACCCTTCCATCTCCAGAACTATGTAATGCTCTGTTATCCAATTGCATATGGCCTTAACTTTGTAATCCTAACTGTTTTTGTAGTTTACTTGTAAACAGTGTATTAGCAGCAGAGTCAAATCAATTGAGGTTAGACTGACTGGTCTGTAATTTCTTGGGTCAACCCCGTTCTTGTGCTTGTAAAGTGACACCACATTAGTTACCCTCCACTCTGAGAGAACCACATCTATCTCCAGGGAACAATAAATTAGATTTGCCAGTGGTGCTTCCAGTGTCTGCTTCACCTCCATCAGCACTATATGGTGCAACCTGTCCGGACCAGACACTTTGTCCAACTTCAGGGTTTTGGGGCCCCGAGCACCCTTTCTTTTGTGACTGATCCTAAACTCCAGTCTTCTCAATCTCCTCTTTGACCAGCACACCATGCTCCAGTAGTGCCTTTCCGCTCCTCCATGGTGAAAACTTAACAAAAGAAAATCATCTAGTATACCTGCCTTTTTTCCTATCCTCCTCCACCCATATACTGTACCTTCCTTCTTTAATCTGTTAAAACCTTCCTTAGTTTTTCTTTTCCCTAATGTATCTAAAGAAGGTTTTCTCTCCCCCACCTTGTCCCCCCCTCTACTATTCTCAGCTCCATCTCTGCTTCACTGTTTCTTACCATAATTCAGACCTTTTTCAGCTAATCCTCAAATTTGATCCTGCACTGTTCTCCCTTTTATTTTGGAAACATTACCATTTTTGCCCTTACTGCTTCTCCCGCATCATTGGAAAACTAAATCATATTGTTGTATTCTTTGTTCTTCCAGACTTATCTCATGCATGTTTCCTTTATCTCTGTTACACCCATCCTCATGGCATCCAAGTTGGCTTCTGCACCTTCCACTCCCTCTACCCCTACCATCTTATATTTTCAGCATAGAAACATAGAAATAGAATTTGATGGCAGTTAAAGACCACTTGGCCCACTTAGTCTGCTCACTTTCCCTGCCAATAGTGACACTGCAGATCCTACTTGATTTCTGGCCCATTCACCCCTTTCCCTTTCTCTAAGATTCCCTTATGGCTATCCCATGCATTCTTGAACTCCATCACTGTTTTCACCCCCACCACCTCTGCTGGAAGACTGTTCCAGGAATCCACCAATCATTCTGTAAATTACTCACATCTCTCCTGCATCTACCACCCTCCAGCTTCTTATCATGCCCTCTTGTCCTTGAGCACCTTTTTCTGAAAAATACTTCCCTCTTGTGCCTTGTTTAGCCACATGAGGTAATTAAAGGTCACTATCATATCTCCCCCCCCCTTCCAAGGTGTGTATTTAGGTCTTTTTAAGCTCACCTCATAGGGCTTCTGAACAGCCCCTGCACAATTTTGGTTGCCCTCCTCTAGACCACTTCCACTTGGTCTATGTCCTTTCTGAGATATGTTCTCCAGAACTGTACATAGTATTCTTGATGCGGTCTTATCAGTGATCTATAGAGAGGCAACACCACCTCCCTCTTTCTGCTGGTGACACCCCTCTTATGCATCCTAGCATCCCATTTACTCTCCAAATCACCTTGACACACTGCCTGCCCACCTTTAGGTCATCCGGCATGATCTCCCCCATGTCGCTTTCCTGTTTGGTGGTCATCAGTACCACTCCCCCATTTTGCACTCCAGCCCTGGGTTTCTGTGCCCCATGTGCAATATTTTGCACTTTTTCACATTGCAACCCATCTGCAATACCCTTGACCGCTCCTCAAGTTTTCATAGGTCTCTGCTCATCCTTTCCACTGTCACTGGAGTGTACACCCGTATGCAGAGTTTGGTGTCATCCACAAAGAGGCAGACCTTCCCTTCTAGCTACTCTGCAATATCATTTATAAAAACATTAAAGAGGACTGGTCCCAGCACTGATCCCTGAGGCACCCCACTGGTGGCATGGGATCAATATCCCACAGACAAAAATAGCACGGTCAAGAACCCCACAGGCAAACATGCCAAAAACAAATATAAAGTCAGTGAAAACACTGACCGATACCAAAATGCCACAGCAACAATACCACCACATAGAACAACATTACGGTTTTTATTTTTTGTGGGGGGACCCTTGAAGTAGGGGGTGCAGCCCCCCACCCCCAAAATTAATGTAATCAAATCCAAGGGAGTGTGGACCTCGGGGATGAGGAGAAACTTGGGAGGGGTGAAAATTTGTTAAAAAAAATATATATATATATCCAATATTGGGAGATGGGGAACCAAACGCTGGTCCCCAGGTCTCCTCCATTCCAGGTGCTAGTGCCTTAGCGATTCCACCACAGGAGTGGCTTGATCTGGCACCACACCTGAAGTTACTTCAGCCTTTCCTTCTCTCCACAGACAGCGACAGGGTCACAGCAATTTACACATACTATTCTACCTCTGTCGCTGCCATTGTTTTTGACCTTTTTACAGCACGGTTTATACCATGTTATTATTGCAACGCTATACTGACCTGGTACCCCGCTGGTCACTCTCCTTTGTTCTGAGTGAACTCTACCACCACTCTCTGCTGCCTATCCCTTAACCAATTTCTTACCCACTTTGCCACCTTTGGACCCACTCCTAAGCTATCCAGCTTGCTCACTAGTCTCCTGTGTGTAACGGTGTTGAACGCCTTACTGAAATCTAGATATGCTATGTTCACCTCTACACCCTGATCTAGTTCCTTGGTCACACAGTCAGAGAACTCTTATCAGATTCATTTGACATGACTTCCCCCACCCCATGCATTCATGCTGCCTCGGGTCTTAAGACACACTGGATTCAAGACATTCCACAATGCCTTTGTTCAGTAGTGATACCATTACCTTTCTCACCACTGAAGTCTCACTGACTGGCCTACAATCACCAGCATCTTCCCTGCTACAACTTCTGTCCTCCTCCAGACCACTCTTGTTTCCAATAAGATGTTAAATAGGAGCATCAGAGGTGCAGCCAGTGCCTCCCTGAGCTCCATCAATACCCTTAGGTGGACCCCATCTGGCCCCATTGCTTTGTCCACTTTCAAATTTGCAAGTCCTTTTAGGACTCTCTTTTCTGAAAATGGACTAGTGTCCACCTCCCTCCCTTCAATGCTCCTTTCACATTTTTGTGGTCTCTCCCCCCATCTCTTTTCCCCTGTGAACACTGAACAAAAGTATTTGTTGAGGATGTCGGTCTTTTCCTCTTTCCCTTCTGCACTGTGCCCCCTTCCCTTCTAAACCTTACAATCCCACCCCTCACAAACCTAAAAAACGGCTTGTCCCCTTTTATTACTTCCTTTGCTATTCTCTCTTCAGTTTGCAGCTTTGCACTCCTTACTACTCTCCATGCTTCCTTCTGTTTCCCCTGATACACCTCCCAAACCTCCTCCCTCTGCACCTCCCTGTACCTTCCGAATGCTACCCTCTTAGCTTTTACCTTTACTTCCACCTCTTTTGAGAACCATAGAAGTCTCTTTTCCCTCTTTCTTTTGCTCCCTTGCTTGATGCAGAGGTTTGCTGCCTTCACTATGGCCCATTTTTATTTCCCCTACTGTTCTTCTACCCCACCCAGTTCACCTCCCCCACTAGGTCATCCCTGAGGCATTCACCCTTCTTTTTAAAATCTGCCCTCCTGAAGTCCAGGACCTGCATCTTTTGTGTGGTTCAATTCCACAGCCATCCTTATATTGAGCCACACTATACAGTGATTGCTGGTGCCCAGGTCACCCCCCACTATCCCTGTTGGTTAGTATACCATTGCCATACTGGAAGGATGGGGCATTTCCCCAGTGTTGCCAAAAATGGCCCTTCTGAAGTCCAGGACCACAGTTTTGGGGCCTGAATGATATGTTCCTGAGTTTTGGTTGCACAACACTGTACTGTGATCTCTAGATCCAGTGTTTCTCTCATCTCTACTTCTCTGACTACAGTATATCAACATTTGACAGAATCAGATCAAGGGTGGCCTCCTCTCCAGTCAGTTTCCTAACCCACTGCATGAGGAAGCAGTCTTTCATCACATCCACATGCACCTGACTTTTTGTACTGCTGGCTGCTGAGATTTTCCAGTCCACATCTGGCATATTCAGGTCAGCCACCAGCACTACCTCTCTTGTAGAGGATGTCTTCATGATCTCCTCCCCTAATTCCCTGTCTAGTTCCTCCCTCTGGTTGAGTAGACTGCACTTGGAATGGGGGTAATTTATTTTCTACCAGCGTAATAGAAAAAGCTTGGAATTGCTGCATTGTAAATGAGTATGGAGCTTTCAGGACACATTCTGGAGACTGAGGTGCTGCCCCTTTTGCACTCACCTATCTGGGTAGAGGGCAGAGGTGGCTGGACTTCATTCTAAACTAGCAAGGGTGCAGAGAACCCTTTGTTCCATACATGGGCCACCAAATCTGTCACTGCTCCCCCAAAGGATGCCTAGGCAAAGGCAGAACAGTTGGACCTTGGTGGGCACCAGCATTGAGGGGGTGGAGAGAAGGGTATACACTCCTCTGCATGTACCACTGCACAATACCTTCACCATACTGGAGTGACAGGGCAGCCGAGAAGAGGCACCAACAGCAGTGATAGGAGAAGATGTGGAGCCCTAAGGAGGGAGGTAGGGGCCCCCAAGCAAAGAAGGAAGCAGCTGCTGGTGGGGGACTCTATTGTTGGGGGGGTAGACTTGGCAGGGAGAGCTGGAAGGGAAAGGGAGGTGAAGTTCCTCCCTAGTACTTTGGCTTGGAAGGATAGGAAGCAGGTCCTGAGGATCACAAGGGCAGCAGGGGATGGGAGGGAACTAGATGTCAATGTCCACCTAGGGATATATGACCTGGCAAGGGATGGGACAGAGGTAGTTCAGGGTCATTTCATGGAACAGGAGAGGGGCGTTAAGTAGGTAGTATGCATGGTGGCTTTTGCTGAGGTGTTGCCTGTGTACAGCCAGGGTAGGGAAACAGCACTCCACACTATGGCTTTTAACTACTGATTGAAGGCATGCTGCATGGAGCAGGGCATATGTTACATTGAGGACTGGGCACCAGCCTTGGAGTATGTGGGCCCCTATAGGGGAGATGGCCTGCATCCTTCCCGGGGGAGGGTACCACAATTCTTTGTCAGAGGTTTAAATGTTAATTGGATGAGCATTTAAACTAGTCGGGGGTGGGGCTGTAATACCAAGGGATGCATAAATTGCTCCCCCAGATGATGAAGTAACAAGGACGGAGGGAACAGAGGCATACCACACAAGAATGCAGGTCCTGGGCGTTAGGAGGGTGAATTTTAATGAAATGTGAGATGGCTTCAGAAACTGCTTTCAGGGGGGGTGCCAAGGAGGGATGGGGCACAGTGAGGAAAAATAAGGGAGGGCATAATTAAGGCAACTAACCTCTGCATGAAGGAAGTGAGGAAAAACAGAAGGAAAAATAGATTGTTATAGTTCTCTAGGGGAAGTGGCCAAGGTGATGAGGAAAAAAGGGTATAATTCAGAAGGTATAAGAAAATGCAGAGGAGAAAGACAGGAAGGCATATCAAGTAAAACAAAGGGAAGCAGAAAAGGTAGTGAGGGAAGCAAAGGCACAGACAGAGAAAAGGATTGCAAAGGACAGTTAAATGGGATAAGACTTTCTTCAAGTACATATGCAAGAAGAGGAAAGTAAGTGAAGGGACAGTAAGGATAAGGAGGGCAGCAGAAGAGGATCATGAAAAAACAGACATCATAAACAGATATTTCTACCCAGTCTGAACAGTGCACTCAGGGGGGATGGAAAGATTAGAGGACAGAGGTTAGAGAGGTTTCAGAGGATATCTGGCCTGATAGAGGACAAATTGGCCCTGCGATCACATTATGCTGACTATCAGGGGGCAATCTCCTGAAAAAAGGCTGAGTTTTTGTCTAGGGAGATGGCTGCAGTAAGGAGCAGACCAGCGCAGCTCTTCTGCATGGTAGACGGGCTTTTACATCCTGCCTGTCTCCGTGTTGCTGGGGCAGGTTTGAGCACCAGGTGCAAGGAACTTGCTCTGTTCTTTGCCGACAAAGTATCCTTTATCAGGGCCAAGGTATCATCGAGTATCTCTCGAAAGGGATGCAGGGTTCAGCCTGAGCCATGTTGAAACACTCCTGTCTGAGATGAGTTTGGGTTAGTTGGGGTGAAAGAGGTGGTGGAAATAATCTCGAGACTGTGACCAACACATTGCGATCCGGACCCAGGTCCAATCTGCCTTTTGGTTGAATGTTTGGAACTGATTGGACCTATGGTTGCAGAGATCATCTGGAGTTCATTGAGGAGTGGGGTCTTTCCATTGGCCTTGAAAGAGGCCTTGGTCAGGCCCCTTTTGAAGAAACCCTCTTTGAACCTGGACTGTCTCGGCAACTACAGGCCAGTCTCTAACCTCCCATTTTTAGGGAAGATTATAGAAAAAGCAGTGGCCATTCAGCTCAAGGAGCATCTTGCCTCTTCTGCCACCTATGAGACTTTTCAGTCTGGGTTCCAGGCTGGGCACAGTATGGAGACTGCCCTGGTGAAGGTGCTAAATGATCTCCTGATGGAGAGGGACAGGAGAGATATTAATGATCTTAGTCCTCCTGGACCTCTCAACGGCATTTGACACTGGGGATCATGAGGTACTACTTGACTGCCTGCAGTTCTGGTGTGGCTTGTCCAGTAATATCATCAACTGATTCAGGTCATACTTGATAAACAGAGTGCAAAGGATGACAATGGGGTTGGCATCATCCAACCTAAAGCTTCTGTGCTATGGGGTTTTGCAGGGTTTGGTCTTGTCACTCTTGTTGTTCATGGTGTATATGCTGCCATTGGGAGACATTATTAGGTGATATGGGCTGAGCTTTTAATGTTATGCAGATGATACACAGCTATGCCTGTCTTGTGTGCTCAATAACCAGATGGTGACCTCTGTATTTAATAGCTGCCTAGAGGATATCCAGACTTGGATGACTCAAAATTGTCTTAAACTTAACCCAGACAAGACTGCAATACTGGTGGTGGATCCAGGTCATTGTGGTGGGGGCGGTGAGGGGATTCCAACTGGCTTAGTTCTGGAGGGAATTTCCCTTACTCCATCTATACGAGTGAAGGATTTGGGCAAGATCCGGGACAACAGACTGACACTTAATGCTCAGGTGTCGGTCATGGTTAAAAGTGGGTTTTACCATCTTAGGAACATTGCAGCAATCCGAGCCCTGATTCCACCTGAGGACCTGACCATGCTGGTGCATGCTTTTGTCATGTCCAGTTTGGACTACTGTGATGCCCTGTACCTAGGGTTATCCGGAGACAACCTCTGCCGGCTTCAGCTGGTGTAGAACAAGCAGCAAGATTGCTGACGAGTGTGAAAAGGTGTGATCATATCACCCTGGTCCTCTGAAAACTGCACTGGCTGCTGGTCAGGTGGAGGACTGTCTTCAAGGTAGGGCTCCTGACCTACAAGACCCTACATGAAAGGTGGCTGGTATATCTGCAAGATCTCCTTGTCCTCTACCGGCCACCCAGGCACTTTGTTCTGCTGAGGGTTGCTGCCTTGGAGTTCCCAAGGCTAGGATGCAGCATTCAGAAGACCGGGCATTTTTGGTGGCTGTGCCTACCCTGTGGAACTTATTACCTGGTTATGGAAGGAGGCTTTCTCTGTAGAAGCCTTTAAAAAGGGTCTGAAGACCTACCTGTTCCAACAAGCTTTTAATGATTAAAGAATCTGCAACGATGTTTTAATTAAGATAGATTAATTGTGTGTTGACTCCCAGTTAATTTTATTTATATTGTTTGATTTTAATAGTTGTACTGTTCTGATTGTACAGTGCCCCAAGTCTTTGGAAAGGGGCACTTTGTAAATAAAGCATCTATCTATCTATCTATCTATCTATCTGTCTATCTATCTATCATCACAAAACAGCAGGAACGTGGGGGCGGGGGGAATAAAGGTCCATTTTCAGAGTAAAGAGTCCTGAAGGGACTTGCTGCTCTGAAAGTATACCAGGTTATGAGATTGAACAGGATACACCCAAGGGTACTAAAAGAACTCAGAGAGTTGATAGCTGCCCTACTAACAGCCTTATTCAACAGCTTGCTGGAAACAGGCATGGTTTATGAGGACTGTAAGAGTGTAGACATGGTCCCTATCCATAACAGTGTAAGCAAGGAAGAGGCTAGCAACTATAGGCCAGACAGTCTCACATCAGTGGTAGGAAAGTTAATGGAAACCCTGTTAAAGGAAAGATTGCTTTGACTAGGTGACCAGGGAATTAGAGCAGGGAAGGTAGTGGATGTGACTTAGCAGGACTATAGCAAGGCTTTTGACACAGTGCCACACAGGAGACTGATAAGGAAACTGGGCAGCCTAAGGATGGGCTCCAAGTAGTAGAGTGGGTAAGGAACTGGTTAATGGATAGGCAAAAGAGGGTGGTGGTTAACAGCACTTCCTCCAATGAGGGTAGAGTGACCAGTGGGGTGCCACGGGGCTCATATTAGGACCTGTCCTCTTCAGTGACTTTTAAAGTGACATTGCAGAACTGGAAGAGAAGGTATGCTTTTTTGCAGATGACATCAAACTCTGTAATGGAGTAGACATTCTTGTGGTGGTGGAGAGAATGCGTAGGGACATTGGTAAACTCAAGGATTGGTCAGGAGCATGGCAGCTGTAGTTCAATGCTAAAAAGTGTAAAATCATGTACCTAGAGCACAGTAACCCAGGAGCTGCATATATAGGTATTAGCAGTCACTAAGCTGAAAGGGACATTGGGGTTACCATATCTGATGACCTTAAAGTTGCAGGGCAGTGTGACAAAGCAATGGGTTGGGCCGGTGTGATGCTGGGATGCATACGGACTGGTATCTCCAGCAGGAGCAGGGATATGGTGTTGCCACTGTATTGCTCACCTGTGATACTCTACCTGGAGTACTGTGTCCACTTCTGGAGGCCACACCTCACAAAGGACATAAACAGGGTGGAAACAGTACAGAAGAGTACAACTAAAATGTTGCAGGGGTTGTAACAAAAGTCCTACAAAGAGAGACTGAGGGATCTTATCATGTACACCCTGGAAAAGAGGAGAAAGAGAGAGAGAGAGAGAGAGGACATAATACAGACACACAAGTAACTCACAGGGGTGAACAGAATACAGGAGGGGGATCTCTTTCAAATGAGAAAGAGCACCAGGACCAGAGAGCATACAATGAAGCTGGTGGGGGGAAGGGATTTAGGAGGGAAGTAAGGAAGCACTGCTCACTCGAAGAGCTGTGGATGCCTGGACCAGACTGCCTGCATAAGTGGTGGAAGCAAAAAGAGTAAGGGGCTTTCAGCAGGCATGGGATGGATATAGGAGAATACTGGTAAAAAAGCGGGGGAGAGAGTCTGCAGAGTCAGACTAAGCAGGAACGATACGGGCAGACTTGGTAGGCCATGCGTTCCTTTTCTGCTGACACATTTTATGTTTCTTGTTTAGATTGCAGTTCTCACAAAATTACAGTTCCACTTTTGCAAAATTACACCAAATTTTAAACTTCAGCTAATACCATCGGAAGCAACAAGATATCTCGTTAGCAAGAATGCCGACCTCCCCCGCAGCAACGGCACAATACCAATGCAGGTATTGTGCCACCTCTTGCATTGCTGTTTTATGTGGGGGCTGTGACCCCACACCCCAATGAGGGCTCTGATCGGAGTTGGTTCGGGAGGGGCGGAACACTGGGGGAAGGCAAAACACAGAAGGACCATTACATGAATGTCGCCGTAATGGTCTTTTTCTGTGTTTTGCCGTCAGGGTGTTGACCACAAGGGGTGATATGAATACCATCTAATTTAAAAATTTCTTGTCCAAACTGTACTACATTTGGCTTTTGTACTGTCTCCTATCTGCAAGAGGAGTGTATAACATTTATTATACAATGGCAAGGAAAGAATCCTGAGCTCTGATTGGTCAGTGCTCATCTTCACCAGTGATGTTATCCCAGAATAACATCACTGTATGAAGGTCAGCACACCTGACTGTATGTATCAAAAAAAGAAGAGATCACTCCATCCTGTTCCCCACTTCCTTGTCCACCACCTGCCACAATGAACAATCAAGCTTCGATAAATTCTACACCGTCACCCCTCCACCCCACCCCACCCCGAGTCCCTCACTCTATCAGATAAATACACAGTCACCTTTAAAAGAAGGAAGAAGTTTTTTCTCTCTTCAGACTGCTGCTGTTGCATTGCGTTAAATAACTGTCAGCATGTGCTTGCTTGGCTGTCTGCTTCACCAAAAAGTCGCACTCAGTGGCGGTATTTAAAACATGCAGTGGCTGTATTGTGTCAGACTAGCAGTATTTAAAACAAAGTCTTTCCTCAGGTTGCACACTTTCACTAACCTCAATCCTTAAACTTACAACCCCCCATCTGATTTCCACCGTTTCACACCATCGTCTAGTAAAGGTGCCTGTTCCACACACTGCACCGCTCCCAAAAGTAACATCCGACACCGCCCCACTACCACAAGTAGCGGCCAACAACATAGCCTCAAAATGTAATGCAAAACCAAGTATAAGCACTTACTCAGATTGAGAACACAGAGACAGGAGACTGGGGGTTCAGGACAACTAAGCAGACAAAGGGAACACGGAGCTGGGGGCATGGCATTACATACTGTAACAGCTCCACCTAGTAGAAAAATGCTGAACAAGAACTTTTTTCCCTCTAAGAATGCTTCCATACTGAAAGATAAAGTAAAAACTATTTAAGTAATTTTTTTTTTTTATTATTTCCTCTACATAAAAATCGAGCCATTGTATAATAGCAATAATGCACTCCAGGGTGAGTGTCGTGCTGGGAAAACATCACTTCTCAGGTGTTAAATACACTTGGCCTGTGGCCTCGTGCTTCAACCACCAAAGGCATGATGTTATCCCAGCACGACATACACCCTGTTGTGCATTATTGCTTAAATATCTCTAGGTTTAAAGGGAAATAAGTTATGAGCCTGTACATTTTTAAAGGGACACTGTCAACTCTTTTGCATCATGTTACTTCAAGCTGAAACCCACATTTTATAATTGCTTACCTTCTCTTAAATTCATTGATGTTGCTGGTTGTTTCATCTGCTTCCTATCTTAGTAGATTTTAAATGAACATTAATGGTGAAATTATACCCAGTCTTGTTTTGTTTCAAATCCTTGATCTACTCATAATGGGCTCTATGCACAAAAGTTACGATTGCCTATGTGCCGCATATCCGCGGTGCATAGGTAACCCTAAGTTGGTATGCCACGAACCAGCAGTCCATTAGACCCCCAGCAGCATTCACAGAGGAGGCGTGTGAATCACACCTACCCAGCCTGCAATAGTGCATTGTCCCCACTCTGCATATATACGTTTTTGTGCGGTTAACTTACTAACTCTTTAATTTTTGTACATACTATATAGTACAATTTACTAAAAGATATTTTCTATGCTGCTGTTATTTGTATTTGATTTGTTTTGTAAAGTGCCCAGAGCCTGTGGAATTGGGTGCCTAAGCAATATATAAACTACCTTTACTATTGCAACTTGGAACACATCCAAATCATGCAGCTACTTACTGTATGATGATATAGTCTCCTTTCCTCGTACTGCATCCTGAGTGGCTAGGCTGTCTAGTGGATGTTTCTAAGTCCAGGAAACATGCAGTGGGAGTTCATCTAGAACTTTAAACAAAAATGTTTTTGTGTGGTAATACCAGTATAGTGTGCATAGAAACAGAGAAACATATAATTTGTCGTCAGATGAGGACTTCTTGGCCCACGTAGAATGCCCTGTTTTCCCTGCCTACTGTGCCACTGCAGATCTTATTCGATCTTCGGTCATCTCCTCCCCTTGCCTAACAACCAATGTCTGCTTTTATCTTTCCCATACATGCTTGAATCTTGTACCTATTTTGACACCCACCACCTCTGCTGGAAAGTTATTCCAAGCATCCACCACCCTCTCCATGAAGAAGTATTTCCTCACATTTCCTCTGATCCTCCCCCACCCCTCCAACTTCATAGTGTGACCCCTTGTCCTTGCACTTCTTTATCTATGGAAAATGTTACCTTCCAGTATCTTATTAATACCTATTAGGTATCTGAATGTTTCTTTCATATCCCCCCCTTTCCTCCCTCTGCTCCAGAGAGCACATATTATTCAGTTTCTTGGGTCTCTCCTCATAGGGCTTTTGATGCAGACCCTGCACCATCTTGATATCCCTCTTTTGCATCACCTCCACCTTATGCTAGGATTATATAGATGTACAGAAGGCAATGTGCCCATGGAGTACATCTCCCACATGGCAGGTTTTAATCCCTTACCACAGAATTCATCAGATACTTATCTAATTTCAGTTTGAAGGTTATCAAAAGTGTCTGCTTCTACAACATCTTTGGGAAGAGAATTCCACAAGGGAATAATCCTTTGTGTAAAATAACTTCTTCTTGTGAGGCTTTTTGGATTTGTTAGCATGAGCTGAAAACCATGATTTCTAAGGGAAATCTCCCTATAATTAAATACTAGCCCTAAGTCAGACAATAATGATTTATCCTTAGTAATTTTGAACATTAGCAAAAGGTCACCTCTTGATCTTCTACCTTCCAAGAATATGGTTTTAGATCTCTAAGTCTAGTTTCATAGGTCACATGTTGAATGAAGGCCATCAATCATCCTTGTAATTCTCCTCTGTACACGCTCCAATTTATTTACATCTTTGCGCAAATTAGGGTTCCACAAGGGAGGGCAGTAGTCCAACAAAAGTTCAGACTTATGCTTTATATAAAGGAATGACACATGCCCCATTTCTAGAAATAATCAACCTCTTCATACAACTAATAAGTTTGTTATTTTTCTTTGTCATCTCTGTACAGTGAATACTAAACTTGAGGTTGTTAGAGATAACAACACCCAAATCTTTTCCGTCACTGACCGACTTCAAAAATGTTCCTGTCAGAAAATGAACATTACATGAGTTATCTTTTCCCAAGTGTATGACAATGCACTTATCGGGGTTAAACATCATGCCATTAGTATTAGCCCAGAGTTCCAATCTTAAAAGATCATCTCTCAGCTTTTGGAGCCCTTCAGCATCACTGACATCAGCAGCAATTTTAGTATCATCGGCAAACTTAATCGCAAAACTATTTAGGTTTGTATTGAGATCAGAGATGAAGATGAAAAACAAGGATGGTCCCAATACCTACCCCTGAGGAACTTCACTTGTCACAGGGCCCTTATCAGAAGTATACCCTCTAATTCTAACAATCTGCTCTCTGTCTCTTAACCATGCATCAACCCATGTAATAAGGGATTTGTTTAGTGCAAGTATTTGCAACTTTTCTATCAAGGTATTATGGGGGACCTTATCAAATGCATTGCAAAGGTCAAAATAGACAACATCTACAGATCTGTCATTTTCAAGGACAGCACTTCCTTTTAAATAAAAAACTAGAGTAGCAGTAAGGCATGACCTCTGTGCTTCAAAGCCATGTTGGGAAATATCTGCTATATTTTTGAAGTTAATTTAATTATCAAGCCTATCCTTGATAATTGATTCCAAAATCTTGCCCAGGATAAAAGTCAAGCTGATTGGTCTATAGTTGGTTGTACAACTCTGATCCCCCTTTTTGTAAATTGGCCACTGCTTGTCACCATTCCTTAGGTACCTCACCGGTACTTATAGACATATTAAAAAATTTGTGCATAGGTTCAACTAACCGGGATTCAATTGCTTTCAAAACACATGGGTGAAGAGAATCTGGGCCAGGGGAAGTATTTATTTTGATGTTTCTTAATTTGGAGATAATCTCAGCCCTGGTCATTAGGTGTCCCCGTGTTTGATATAACAGGGGCCTTATTCTTAGGAGCAAAGACAGAACAGAAGTATCTATTGAATTCACTTGCCATTTTCTGAGGTTCAGTGATTACTGTTGAGTCAATTTTTAAGGGACCTATTGTACCTGATGAAGATGAACTCTTGTTGCTGTTTACATATGAGAAAAACCTTTTCCTCCACCTTTCATGTGGGCCAGCTTAAATTCAATTTTCTGTTTTTCCTTATTGATGTGCACCTTACAATACCTGAGGGCCTCTCTGTACTTATATTTACTGTATTCATTATTATCTTTTTTAAATGCCCTATAGGCTCTTTTTTACCTGAAATTAATTTGCTTGCTTTATTTGTAAACCACAAGGGAAGTTTACCTTTTTTATTGTAAAGAATTTGGTTTGGTATTTATTTGTCAGTTAATTCAATTATTCATTTTAATATTTAGCCAAAGTTGGTCAGCAGAGGAGATATCCCTATTCCAGTCCCACTTGTAAAGTTCTTGTAGAATCACCCTAAAGTTAGCTTTTCTAAATCCTTAACGGTGGTTATATCCCATGGATAACTGCAGAGCTAGTGGCACAGCTCAAACACAGGGACCACCTCTGGTACTGTGCTCGAGCAACACCTACACAAGGGAACGTACAAAAATATAAAGCTGCCAGAAACAACTGCACTCGAGCAATTCGGAATGCTAAAAGCAAATACTTCAAGGAGTCGCTAACCAACTCTTGGGGTAACAGTAAAAACTTCTGTAATAACCTGAAAGAACTCATGGGCAAGGATCCAAAGACACCACCCACTATGCTCAATATCGATGGAATATCAACACTTGACCTTGTCGCAATTTCCAACACTTTCAACAATGCATTCTCCAACCTTGGCAGTGTCCTTCCACCAAACTTCCTTGATGCCCCTTCACATACCTCACCCCAAAACACCACACCGCAGGTACACACAACTCTGCAGTTCTTCTTTAAAGAGATACCAACTCCTGTAGCCAGAACCTATATCAGCAAGGCCATCTGCAAAACTGGGTACAGTGAAGACTCCCTTGACCTGAAGCTGATCTTGTTGGTCCTAGAAGAAATCCTTGAACCCATAACAAAGATCTTCAACCTCTCCCTTAGACTAGGGCAATTCCCCTCACTTTGGAAACTGGCCACCCTCACACCTGTATATATAAGTGGAGATAGGGCCCTACACACCAACTACAGGCCCATCTCACTCCCCCCCCCCATCTAAAGCCCTGGAACGTATCATCTCAGACCAGTTAGTTGAATTCCTAGATAAGTATGAAGTTCAATGCCCAGAGCAGCATGGCTTCAGAAAGGGGCATAGCACCACCATGGCTCTGCTGGAATTTACAAGTTTCATCCATGCCATGCTTGACCAAGGGAACTGTGTGGGGGCAGTATTTATTGACCTAATGAAGGCATTTGACACCATAAATCATCCACTCCTACTAAGGCAACTGTCTACTATTGGGCTGTCCAATGACACACTGCAATGGTTTGCTAGCTACCTCGGTGGTAGGGTCCAATGCATTAGGATTGCCAGTGTCATCTCAGATGAAAAGCCAGTCCTCTCTAGAGTCCTGCAGGGGTTAATACTGGGACATCTACTCTTCTCACTATTTCTGACCAACCTCCCTAGCATCTGCCAGCAAAAAATTCTACTCTACACAGATGATGCAGTCCTGTTCACAAGCCACCATGACGCCAAACTCCTGGCAGATCAGCTACAGCTAGACTTTAAGCATGATGAAGATTGGCTGAGTTCACATAAACTTGTCCTGAACCACAGCAAAACTAAAGTCATGACATTCTGTCATGCAAGGAGCAAGTTAAAATCTCTGACCCTTTCCATCAAGAACCACTTGGGGACTTCACTTGAACATGTCTCTGAGTTCAAGTACCTTGGCATCACTCTGGACAGTACCCTCTCCTATGCTCAACACATAGACAATGTTGCAAAGGCTGCAAATATAAGAATTGGCATACTGCACAAGCATAAGCACTGTATGACTACAGATACCCATAGAATGGCTAGTCACAGCTCTGTCACTTCCATCATAAACTACGGTCTTGCCATCTATGGGTCTGCCACTACAACTGCCCTCCGCAGGATCTCAGTATCGCTCAACAAAGCCTGCAGACTACTAACGGGTGCTTCACATTAAATATACACTTGTGACCTGTATGCCCAGGCAGGTTGGCTCCCCTTATACAGTCAAATTCAATACCAGACTTGCCTGCTATCCAAAAAGGTACTCCTCGGGCTCATGCCTCCAGGGGTTGAAAAGTTCCTCACCGCCCACAACAGTACCCAGCATACACGTGGCACCCAACAGTCAATCTTCCAGGTTCCCAGGTGCAGGACCACAATGGGCCAGCAGGCATTTATGCACAGGGTGCCGCAGTGGTACAACACCCTCAACAAGGAAGCACTTTCTTCGGCATCTGCTTTGCTAGAACCCTTCAAAAGGAATCTCCAACACTATCTCACCTCAACTTCGCAATGCGACTGCCCCTCATAATTCAAGCTCTCCATCTCCCTGGCTGTCTCTGAACTGCAACCAGTAACCTCTTATAGATAACTGCCTCATGGCAACTGCCCTCCTGCCCCACCCTGCCCCCCACCACCTTACTCCTGCCCTTTGCTAGTCCTTCAAGCCACCTCCCCCACTACTGCACCCTTTAGGCATCTGCCCCACCATAATTCCACTTACACCTCACCCTTCCACCCCTCACTCCTTCAGAGGCACCTCCACCAGCCTACCTCTCCCTGTTCCCCCACTACCCTGCACGCACAATCTATCCTTTCTATTGTTTCTTTCTTGGCTCTTGCTACTCTGAAACCTTATTTAAGCTGCCCTCTGAAATCAAGCAACAATTTGTAACTGTAACTGTAATATGTGTTAAGACTGTTAATCATTGTCTACCTTTGTATGTATGTTACCCACCTCCCCTGATGTGGAACCTTTATAAATGAGCAGTCCTTGCTCAAAGGTACTTGAAATCCTAGAGTTCAATAAAATAAAATAAATAAATATCAGTCTCACTAGTGGTATTAGTATTCATCGAAAAGGTAATAATCTTGTGATCACTATTGAACAATGATTCATGAATTTTAAGGTAATTGATTTTGTCTGGCATATCAGTAATGACAAGATCTAAAAGGTTGTTCCCCCTGGTGGGCTTATTGACAAGTTGATGGAGCCCATTTGTTAGACATAGCTCTAACAAAGCTTGTTCTTGTAATGTTGATGTAGAATATTCATTCCAATTAATCCTCAGTGTATTAAAATCTCCAAGTAATATAATTTCCTTATAATGTTATTTAATAATTGACTATGTTCTATCTGACATATATCTGGAGGCCTATAACACCCCTAAAACAAGATTCTTATTATTTTTTATTTCAATTTCAACTCAGATGATTTCATTTGAGTCATCAGTATTTTTGTTCAGGTGTCTATATTTGATATTACTCCCGAAATATAGAGCCACTCCACCTCCCTTTCTGTTTGTCCTATCTTTGTGAATAAGATTGTATCCTGGAATAATTTTGTTCCAGCAAGAAGTCTTACCCCACCAAGTCTCAGAAATAGCTACAATATCAATATTTTTAGTTGATAATATTAGTTCTCATTCATCTTTCTTTATGTAATGTAAACTTCTAGCATTAGTGAGTAAAAAATTTATTTTAGGTTTCTTAGTCACAGTAGTTCTGGTATTAATTCTCCTGTTGGGCACTAGCTGAATAATTTCCCCATGTTGTCCCTTACTAATAAGTTTTTTGATCCTTGTGGTGATCTATTTATAGCCTGATGAAAAATATTACCCAACATCTTGGCACCGTTCTTCTTGAGGTGAAGACCATCAATACTGAAGAGTGAATTATTGTAAGCAAACACCTCTCATGTCCTTAAACAAATGATGTTATTTTCAAGGCATCATCTACGAAGCCAGTTGTTGTAGTTCTTCATTTTTATAGTTTTACATCTTGAAGAGTGGGGTATAGGTAGTATTTCAGATAAAATGATCTAAGCATTTAAGTCCTTCAGTATTGTCACTGCCTTGGTCATTTCTTTTACAACATCCTCTACCCCTGCTTTGTTAATATCATTGATTCCAGCATGTAAAATAACCATTTTAGGAGCATCCACCTCCTGCAATATGCCAGGGAGCATTGCAACTATATCCCTAATAGTTGCTCCCATGTAACTACAGCTGGTTACATTCGAATTATTACCTCTAGTGGAATAGCTATCTGTGTATCTTGCAGTTAAATCACCCAGAATATATATATCTGTTCTATTGTATTATCAGATATTGTAGTTTCACTGACTTACATAGTGGAACCCTATCCTACCATAGAGGAGGGTCCTTCCCCAGGATCATTATTTGTTATCTCGATCGAAGTAAGAGATTGAGTAACTACTAAAGTAGGAGAATTGTTAGAATCTACATTATGTGAGTGACTTATCAATGTCCTTCCAGAGGTGGGGCCTTTAGAACTGGACACAGTACTCAAGGTGGGGTCTTACAAGTGATCTGTACAGGGGTAATATTATCTCCTTCTTCCTACTGGTGATACTCCTCCCTATGCACCTGAGCATCCTGCTAGCCTTCTCCACTGCCTTATCACACTGCTTGGTTACCTTCCAGTCATCATAAATGATTACATTCAGTCATCAGAAATGATTATAGTCCATTTCTCTCTTCTAAAAAGAACAAAAGACTCAGACTCAAACTATCAGCTACATGAGCTCTAGACAACATAGCCATGTGGACTAATAATTCAAAACTAGCTCTGAATTTGGACAAGTGTGAGGTTATGCACTTAGGAACCAGAAATCCTAAGGTTACATACTCATTAGGGAACCATCCATTGAAAATTTCAATGGAACAAAGAGATCTGGGTATCACAGTTTCCAAGGACATGTCATTTTCACACCACTGCAGAAGCGTAGCTAAAAAAGGCAAACAGATATTGAACTGTATATTGGAACATATCAAATCCAGGACAAAGAGGTAATTATTCCAATGTACACTGCTTTGGTAAGACCAGTGCTGGAATATGGGGCCCAGGTCTGGTCACCGTATAAAGTAGGGGATGTAACATTATTGGAGAGGATCCAAAAGAGGGCCACCAGGTAAATAAGTAACATGGCCACTAAAAACTATAATACATGATTATGTGAACTGGATATGTGCTCTTTGGAGATCAGAAGGGAGAGGGGGGACATGTGTATGGTCCACAAGGCCTGGAGAGATGATGACCTCTGGGAGAGCATAGGACTAGAAGCCAGTAAAAACACTTATACCACTCAGTCCCATCTGCTGCAGCTAGAGGGTAGGTATTCCTGATTGGTACAACCACTAAATGGTTCAACCAATGGGTAGTGCAGAAGTGGAATAGACTACCACTGGAAGCAGTGGCAAGTAGATCAGCAAATGCATTCAAACACAGTTTGGATAAATACAACCAGGGAAGTTATTAATCTAAGGGAAGGCAAGCAAAAAGTAAGTAAGTCTATTAGCTCTGAAAAATCCTATGAATCCTATGAATCAGCAATCTCGACAGAATGTGACCAGTCATAACTTGTGTTTTTTTAAACTTGAGACAGTTTGAGGCCTGAGGCGGTTGACAGTGTCCCTTTAAATTGCATTTCACAAGTATGTAAACTGCATAGTTGTAAGCCCTTATAACTTTAAAACCACATCACCAATTTTATTAGGTTTATAGACCCTAAAACGGAGACTGTGTGTGTCAGCTTTCTAATCTCTTGCTTGAAGAATGGGCAAATTATAATCATCCAATAACTGCAAAATGACATCAGTAATTAAAGTTGAATTTCATGAGCTTTTGTGAAAATTGTGGAATTTTGCAGAAGCCATATACATACATTTTTCCCAGCTATGTACTTGAGCTGCCATGTAGGAGGAAGAAAATGGCTAGGAAGAAGGGTAATAAGGCAGCATTTATATAGTTCTCCATTGTAAAAGAAAAGTGGTGCCCAGCATCAGGTACAGTGGTGATCACACAAAGGTATATAATTACCACGCACTATGCATCATTGCATGGTAGAGGTATACATGTTATTCAATGGTACCACACATTTGCACGGCAGCAGTGTACCACACTACCGGTATGCTTTTGCGTGATCACCACTACCTTCATGTCAATCAGTATCTTGAGAAAAGAACCATCAAAAATAATCAAGTCTATCCCTTTACACTTGCCTGTCTTCTTGCAAATAGCCAGCTAACCACTACAGCTCACAAATTAAATGACTTATGGAGGCACATGCATGTGCAGCATTGTTTCTGTATAAGGCCACCTGCTGACTCTTTTAACAACTCTCCAGGTAACAATGTATAATTTTAGCATCCAAAACAGTGGTCCCAAGTTGCACCAAGCATTACAATTATTTGTGACTGAGGCCATTGGAATAGAAGTATTTGGATATTGTATCTGTTGTCATGATGGAACATGAAGATGCTAGGTACCACTGTAGCAGGAGTTTTGGAAGGGCATTGTAAGACCATGATGCTAGTGCAGGTAAGATGATTTACCTGCATACTGAGCAAGTCCAATGCATGTGGTCCATATACATACCAAGATGGACTGCAGTTCTGCCAAGAGGGAGGGGGTATGGTCATGTCAAAAGGAATTCGGGGGATTTAAACTATAGGATAGGGAAGGCAGCTAGTGCAGGAATCACCACTGGCAGGAGTTAGATGCATGGGTTCACCAAGTGAAAGACAGCAGAGATTAGTAACAAAAGATTAGTAGACCTCCAGCTGGAGAAAGGAAGCTTACAGGGGCAATTCTCCCTTGAAATCAGGTAACATAAGAATCACACCCAGAAAAAACTGAGTGGTCTGAGAGCTCAATTCATTGGAATTCCAGAATTTAGAGGTATTTATCTGGTGGGGAAAGAAAATTACTGGACACCAAGAAGAAGAAATGCAGTCTACTCAGAAGGGATACGTCCTATGGGACAAGGAGTATGTGTTTCTCTTTTAAAGAGAGGTTGTCTGTACAAATCAAGGAGGAAATCAGTGTGACAAGTGGGTCCACTGAGTCCTTCTGGTAAGCTCAGACAAAAAAGTATGGTGAGGGAACAACATAATCACCCAGAAACAAACTATAAGACTACAAACAGCTCAGCCCAGCTAAATGTATTCAGAGGTGATTAGTGCTTTGTGAAAGTTAAATTCCACAAATGGAATACTAGTGGCATTACCTATTACGCATTCATGTATTTTTAAACAATTTTTGACTACTGGTAGTTGGCAACATTTCAACTGCAAATTTTAAACTACTAAGCCACATTTCTCCAACTTTGTTAGATTTCAGTACCCACTGACACTGGGTATGCATGACCATTTTAGGTGTATTCTTGCAATAGCAGTGGAGCTACAAACATTCACATCTTTTCAAAATATTCACAACACTTCACAAATAATTAAATTGGAAAATTATGAACCTTTGTAACTCAAAATTTACTTCACCATCTCACTCCCCATTTAGGAGTTTCTCAGAATTGTCCAAGAAAGTTATGCATGGAACCTTTCAGATATCTAGCTCTAAAGGTGTTTGAGTTGTAAGCAAAAAAAAAAAATAGTTTCAGAAAATTTCACAAAAAAATTAATTGCAATTCTTTGAGCCCCTATACATTAACAGTCACTCACCCAAATGTCATAAAACTTGCTATTCTCTTAGGACACCTTACAGATAGTAAGTAAACATGCCAATGTTTACATCTGCAGCTGTAAGAACAGCTGAGTAATGACCTAATAAGGAATTTCAAAGCATTTAGCAAAATTCCTGGCAATTTCATGAATACACAGAATGTCCTGAAAATTCCTCAAAAGTAGAATTTGTTAATTTTTCCCAGTCCTAATCTGTACACCACTTCAACCCTAATCTTTTTACCACCTTCCATTGTCAGCTGTACCCAAACTGCATTCATTCTATAGTCTATATTAAATATTTTTAATACTTATTTCATGTCCCAGTAAGCCTTCTTTTTATGATTGCTTTTGCATGCGCAGAAAACATATTGTCATGAGTTGTAACCTGCAGAGGTGTGTCACTGTTGCATCCACCGTAACTCAGGCTACACGGAGCTCAACAAGGACAGGCCAATGATCAGGCTAATCATGATGTTGTTCTGATGGTTAGGGGGCAGAAACTTTGTGTAGTTGAAAGGTGTCAGCTACTTCTATTGCACTGTGGCTGGATCCTTTTATCTCAGTGGCACCATCCCACAACCAGCTGAGTGGCATCATTATCAAACAATACTATGCAATTCTTCCCTGCCCTGCCCTTTTTCTGTTCCTACCCACTCCATCCCTCTGCTCAGTACCACCCACCAACCCCCTTTTGCCCTGCCTGCAATTTTTCTTTGTTTCTTCTGTTCCATTCCACTGCTCCGTATCACCTAACCCCTTTCTGCCCTTCCCTGTCATTGTTTTCTGTCTCACCTGCTCCATCCATTTGCTCAATACCACCTTTCAACCCCATTCTGCCCTACTCTGTCATTTTTCCTTTTCTCCCTCCTGCTCTATCTCACTGCTTAGTATCACCATCCAACCTAGTTCTGTTTTTTTCTGTTACCCTACTCCTTTCCTCTGTTCAGTATACCCACCAGCCCCATTCTGCCCTGCTCTGCCATTTTTTTGTTTACACCAGAAAAGCAGAGAACTGCCTATCGATGTATTTTACAGACAACCCCCATCAATCCCCCACCACCACCTGACCCCCCCACTCAGCATCCACCACCCCACTGCCCCCACTCCCTCACTCACCTAAAAGAGTCCGGCACCAAAAATCCATTCTGCAAAGAAAACATGTCCTTCATCTTTAATACTGACCAGGAATGAGAAAACAAGGTAAGTGCAGTTAATGTATTTCAGTGCATTTTTAACTTTTGCTAATAACTTTGTTTTTCAATATTTTGTCTCCAAATTTTCAAAGTAGCCTTTTTTCAACAAGCTGGGTGAATGTTTTAAAATCCATCCCAAAAGGGGATTTTGCAGTTGCTCCATGAAATCACCTTTTGGGCAGGATTTGAAACATTTCACCAACCAGGTTCATGATATGGAGTCATAAAAAGACTGACAATTTAGGAGCAAAATCTTAAAAAACTGAAGTTACATTAACATTTTTTAACATTCAGTCATAACGTTAGTAATTTACAACATTTTGAGCACAAATTTTCAACATAGTGACTTTTTCACACAAACTCATGAACATGACAGGTGTCGTTTTTCAAATCTGGCCAGAAAGGTAACTTCATAGTCGCTCCATGAACTCACCCTTCTAAAATTTGAAAAAATTCACATACCAAGTTCATAAAGTTGGGTCATAAAAAGACTATGTTGAAAATTTGGGGTCAAAATCTTAAAAAAACACCAAAGTTATGAAGGTACGCTGTAGCTCTGTGTTGTTATGCCTACAGGAGTGGTTGGTGGTGGTTATCGAGGATGCTTTAACATCCTGATGTCTATGATGCACTGACATGCATTTCCATTGGTTGATTTATTATGGCAACTGTAAATTTATTTCGGATAACATGGCAAGGCCTGTTAGTGGCTGAGAGGGCAGGCAGTCTGACCATGGCTCAAATGTGTTGTTTTTGGTGCTGTCATTGTTCAGAATACTAATTTAATTGACCAACCATTTTATTTTTAAACTTTTTTTACAGTAAACCATGTGGATCGAGTGAGCATAATGGCCAGGTTTTAGCCATGGAAGAGGAGTAAGGTGCGAGTGGAGGTCCCAAGAGGACAAGAATACTGTAATTGGTGAGGTAATAAATAAATAGGGCAGTGGGAGAGAGCTTCTTCCTTTCCATTTTCTCGAGGCAGGACATTGTGCTGACAGGCCAGAGTTTGCATGTTTATCAGAAAGCTGTGTTAAGGTTTTACTCTCTTTTGTTTTTGGTAATGCTGGGCTGTGTTGTTTGGTACTACTGGCCTCTATAGCCAGTGTGTTGCTATACATTCAATCAGTCTTACCTCAGTGGTAGGTAAGATTATGGAGGCACTCCTAAAATAAAGGATAGTTAAATACCTTGCAGAAAGTGGTCTACAGGATGACAGACAGCATGGGTCCATGGAGGGAAGTTCATGCCAGACAAACCTGATCAATATATTTTATTGGGTGATGAGGATGAGTGACCAGGGAGGGGTAGTGGACGTGGCCTATCTGGACTTCAGGAAGGCCTTTGACACCATCCCTCACAGCAGACTGGTGAGCAAGCTGGGCAGTTTAGGGGTAGGGAAGAAAATAGCAAATTGGGTAGAAAATTGGCTTGGTGACAGAGGTCAAAGGGTGATTGTAAATGAGGTTTACTCCAGGGAGGAAAGGGTGACAAGTGGGGTGCCACGGGGTCAGTTTTGGTCAGTACTGGGGCCAGTACTCCTTAATATTTACATTGGGGATATAGCTGAGAGACTAAATGGGAAGGTGTGTCTATTAGTGAAAGATACAATGATCTGTAATAGGGTGGAAACACTGGAGGGGGAAGCAAATGAAAGAGGACCTGAGAAAGCTAGAGAGGTGGTCAGAGTGTTGGCAATTGAGATTTTATGCAGTGAAGTGCAGAATAATGCACATAGGGCAAAAGAACCGAAAGGTCAAATACACACTGGGAGAAGAGGAGGTTTTGGTAATGGAACAGGAGAGGGATCTGGGGATTATCATTTTGGACACCCTAAAGCAGGAACATCAGTGCAACAAGGCAGTTGGAAAGGCAAGTGAAATGCTGGCATGCATATGGAGGGCTATTACAAGTAGCAGAAGGGAAGTGATAATGCCTCTTTAAAGGTCAATGGTTTATCCCCACCTGGAGTACAGTGTACAGTTCTGGAGATCTCACCTACAAAGAGATATAGATAGAGTGGAGAGAGTCCAGAGAAGGGTGACCAAAATGATGCATGGTAGGTATAAGAGGACCTAAGAAGACAGGATGGAGGAGAGTGACCTGTATCCCCTGGAAACAAAGGGGGGGGATATGATCGAAACCTTTAAATACCTGAAAGGAATAAACAAGGTGAGGGAAGAAAGCATCTTCAAGATGAAAAGAAATCCAAAAACTAGGGGGCACAGCTTAAAGCTGGAGGGTGGAAAATTTAGAGGAAATAGGAAGGGGCACTACTTTACTTAGAGGGTGGTGGGCCCCTGTAGTAGGCTACCAGAGGGGGTGGTGGAGGCAAAAACAGTGGAAGAGTTCAAGAGAGCATGGGGTAACTACAAGGGTTTAAACTAAAATGGAAGGATAAGTTCCCTGAAGGAAAAAAGGAGACTGGAATCCACAATGGGGGTGGCACAGGGGTGGGGTGGAAGGGTTAAGACTACCTCTGGGGAGGGGATGGGGCAGACTGGACAGGCCATTGGAGTTCTTTTCCACTGACAGATTTCTATGTTTCTATGCTACTCGACCTTCATCCTAATATGAGGCTCAATGACAGCACTGAGATGAAGGGAGAGCTCACACAGGGTCTGCATCTTTTTGCTGGACTTATGCAACACACCCGGCTCACTCCAAGTTGCCCCCCCCAAACCTTATGCTACCATTGCCAAAAGGGAAAGCTACTGCCCTTTGCTGAGCAGCTGCCAAATGAACTGTCCAAACCTGCCATTACAAGACCAAATGCCTTGCTCTACTATTTTCTTAGTCCTGCCCCAACCTGGAATTCAATGTGTCCATGCTACTGCAGGAGAGTGATAGCAACCTGTGGTCATCAGACACAGTATTGTTTGGGTCCTGAGACTCAGGGGAGTCAATGGATGTGTTAGTCAGTGGAAAGCAGAAGTCTGTCTTTGTTGCACTGCTGTTGCTAGTGCTGCAAGGCCCACTCCAAATGAGGGGATTGAATATTAATAAAAACTATTGACAGTGGCCACTTTGTCTGTCAGCCAGACCTATCCATTCAGGAAGAACTCCATGAGAGACCTGCAGCTTTCTTGAGGAGTTGAGCACCATTATCTATGCGAAATAACTACACAGCAAATACAAGCAAGCAAATATTTGGCATTGACCAATGCTTGTCTTCTTCAGTAGAGTTTCCCAACTGCCTCAGTCTGGGCTTTTGCTCCACCCCCCCACCCATGGGCATCTTAGTTGCTGTATGCTGGCCCTATTCCAGTCCCCTTCAATGTCTTTATCAGTGACAGTACAGAAGACCTAGAGGGGAAAATCTGAATATTTGCTGATAGCACGAAGTTCTGCAACAGGGTGGGCACACCAGAGTGAGTGGTTAGAATGAAGAGAGATCTGCAGAAGCTTGAGGACTGGTCAAAGGATTGGCAGTTGGGATTTAACTCGAAAAAGTGCATGATAATGCACATGGGACACAGAAACCCAGTAACAACATATCAACCTGGTTGGGGGGGTAAAATGCTCCAAGCAGGAAAGGGACCTAGGGGTTATCATCCCTGATGATCTCAAGGTAGGTACACAGTGTGACAAGGCAGCAGGGAAAGCAAACAGGATGCCGGGAAGGAAAAGGGGGTCATAATTCCACTATATAGGACATTAGTGAGGCCACACCTCGAGTGCAGTATCCAGTACTGGAGGCATTACTTACTAAAGGATATTTATTTATTTAAAAGTTTTACCAGGAAGGCTTGCTGAGCAGACTACTGCTTGAATCCAGATGCATCCTGGGGGATGGGGATAGGGAGAATACATTTAGGTTACAGTGAACAAACAGACAAAACATTCAGGCACAGTACAGCACATAAGGTTAATTGTGCAAGGCACAAGCAATATAGGTTCAAAATACAGCACAAATTAGCAGTCACATTCAAAGGAGAAGCTATGCCGTAGTGCTGGAACATATCTTAGTCGCAAGTGCAGGTAGAGGGAGAAGTGTTCCTTGAGGAGGGAGTTGAGGTACGAAGTGGGGGGAGCATGTTGAATGTCCCGGGGAAGGAAGTTCTACTGCTTAGGCATGATTAATTTAAAGGCTGTCTGGCCTGTGGCGGTGGACATGTGTGGAACAGACAAAAGTCAGGAGTCATATTTCCTGAGTAAGTACCCAGGAGGGATTTGGGTTGTTAGAACTGAAGCAAGGTGGGGGGCAGGGACTGGTCCCAGAACTTAGCCATGAATCTTGCTCAATGGGACAGTCTCTGATCCTGAAGTGAGGGGAGGTCCAGGGACCAGTAGAGGATGCAATGATGGGTGGTGGGAGGACAGTCTAGGGTGAAGTGACCGAAGGTGTGGAAGAGAGGGTCCAGTTTGGCTAGGGTGGACTTGGGAGCTGCACTGTATACTACGTCACCATAGTCTAAAATAGGGAGAATCATTTTCTGCATAATTTCACGGTGAGCCAGAAGTGGGATGCTACCACGGTTGCAGTATAAGGCACCTACCTTGGGGTGAAGCTTTTTGTGGATGGCATCGACATGTGCAGAAAAGTTGAGGTGCTGGTTGAGCCAGACCCTGAGATATCTAAAGGGGGTGCAGGCCTCCAAGGAAGTTCCATCCAGGGTGTGGAATAAGGGGGGTGAAGGAGAGCCAAGAAAGTCTCTACCTTGTGCCAAAGGTTAAGGAGACAGTTTTCTTGGCATTGAGAAAGAGTTAATTTGAGTGAAACCAGAGCTGAACATCATTGAAGTCCTGCTGTAGTCTGGTCACCACATCAGTGGACGAGAGACCGGATGTATACAGTACCTTGTTATCCGCATACATGTGGATGGAGGTATGTGGGCAGGCTGTGGGCAGGTCATTAAGGAAGATGAGAACAGGAGCGGGCCAAGGACTGAGCCTTGGGGTTCACCAGTAGTAACTGGAAGGGAGGCAGAGGTGGTGTTGCCAATTCTGACAGATTGGGACCTGCCTACCAGATAGGAGTGGAACCAGCTGGTGGCCTCGCTAGAGAGCCCTGCGTGAGAAAACTTAGACAGGAGAAGGGAGTGTGAGACGATGTTGAACGCCTTTGCTAGGTCAACCAAAATGGCTGAGGTGATGTGACCTTTATCCATACCAGTAAGAATGGAGTCAGTGAGCCTTAAAAGAGAAGTGGCGGTGGAGTGTGACTTCCTAAAACCAGACTGGTAGGGTAAGAAAAAAGAGAAGTCAAGAAAGGTGGAGATTTGTGACTGTGCTGGGTGCTCTTGGAGCTTAGCTAGTATGGGGAGGAGGGAGATAAGGTGGTAGTTACCAGCAGAGGAGGGGTCACTGCCTTTAGGAAGGGGTATGACTCTGGCATGCTTTCAATCAGATGGGATATATGCGAGAGAGAAGGAGAAGTTGAAGAATGAGGCCAGGGGGATGGCGATGGCTGGTGCTGACAGGTAGAGCATCTTGGAGTCCAGTATATTATTTAAACTTTTGGTAATTAGGAAAGGCACACTGACCCAGGGCTCATTTCCAGGTGCAACCCGGGGTACAGGGTATTAGAGGACAATAAACAACAATGCATAAACATGTGCAATGCAGCCAAGAGTTACATCATTTTCAAGTGCAAGTGCAGTAAGAAAGAAAAATCCAAATTGGTAAGTGTAGTAAATCATACAAGACATTAGGGTGGTACAAAGTTATGTTTAGCATAAAGAAGATGAGAGCTGGAGCACAGAAAGCAGTTCAGAAGAGGGCAACCTAGATGATGCAGGGATTACACCACAAACCCTACAAGAATAGGCTGAAGGACTTAAGCAGGTGCTCCCTGGAGGAGAGGAGGGAGAGGGGATATAAGATAGAGACATGTAAGTACCTCACGGGGTGGAATAAGGTGCAGAAAAATACAATTTTTCGAAACAAAAAGATGCTCGAGGACGAGGGTACATGGAATGAAACTGGAGGGAGGGAGGTTCAGAGAGATCATGAGGAAGTACTTCTTCATGGAGAGGATTATGGACAAATGGAACAGTTTGCCAAAGGAGGTGGTGAGGGCTGAAATGATAACAGGATTTAAGAGTGCACAGGACAGGCATGGTGAACACTGGTAGTTGGGGGAAGGGTACAACCTTGTTTTGGGAAATGCTTGAAGAAGCACTGTTAATTAATGCTAATGGGCAGACTAGGAGGGCTAAAGGCCCTTATCTGCTAACAACATCTATGTATCTACTGTATGTATTCCAATTCTGTCATTTCCTATAGCGTGGTGTTTGGAATTGCGCACAGTTCTTTACTGCAAATGAAAACTTACTATTGCTTTAAACAGAGGTGGTATCACATTTTTTTCTTGTTCTTAGTTCCCTGTTGGATGCACCTCAGCATTCTGTTGTCTTCCTTGACTGACTCATGGTAAGGGGAATGTCTTACACAGGTGGAATACAGAACCCACTGTCACCATGACCATAATCCTCTAGGAAGATCCATATTTGAAAGATATGGGAAACATATTCTGATTACTATTAGCTTGTCTCTGATGTTGATATGATACTGATGGTGGTTATCATTAAGGAAGGAATACTGGTTGCCACAGAGAAGTATGTTAAGCTCAGGAGAAAGAACACAAGGGCTAAAGCACCCAGCTGGTTTAGTTCTGTGGTTGTCCAGGCAGTAAGAGAAAATAGGTTAGCCTATAGGAAATTCAGGGAGACCAAAAGAGAGATGGATACAGAAAATTACCTAGGTTTGACAAGTGAGGCAAATAGGGAAGTTCTGGAAGTTAAAGCACAGAAAGAGCTGCAGATACCTGAAGGAATTAAGATGGAGGAAAATGCTTTTTTTTTCGCTATATATAGCAAGTGAGAAAAGGGACAAGCAGGACAGAATTGTTAGCCTTAAGAAAGGGGAGGAGTGGGTGGAGGGTAATGGGGAAAAAGCAGAGATATTAAATGTATACTTCTGTTCCGTCTTCACCAGAGGGAAGGATGGACCAGTGCCTTAAGAGGGGAGAAGAGGAGCAAGGGGGCAGAGGAACACAGATGTAGTGATAGAGATGGATAGAATAAGGGAGCGTCTGCTAGCATTGAAGGTGTGGACAATTCACCAGGCCCAGACAGAGTACATCCAAGAGTACTAAGGCAACTAGCTAAGGAGCTGGCAGGGCCACTGGCAGGCCTATTTAATAGTTTGCTGGAATCTGGTGTGGTATGCAGGACAGCAGAACAGCACATGTGGTGCCCCTTCACAAAAGCGGTCCCAAGGATGACCCAGGGAATTACAGACCAGTCAGTCTGACCTCAATTGTGTGCAAGCTCATGCCGACCATACTTAAGGAAATGTTGGTAGAATATCTGGAGGGGCATGGTCTCCAGGATGCTAGGCAGCATAGGTTCATGGTGGGAGATCTTGTTCAATGAATCTGATTGACTTCTTTGACTGGGTCACTAAGATTGTAGACAGGGGCCAAGTGGTAGACATCCTCTATCTGGATTTCAGCAATGCCTTTGACTCTGTGCCCCACAAAAGGTTGATCAGGAAGTTGGCGGATCTTGGGGTTGGGGAGAAGATGACCAGATGGATGGAAAACTGGTTGAGGGACAGAACCCAGTGGGTGGTTGTTGGGGGAAGAGTTATCTGCCACCAGAGAGGTCACCAGCAGGGTCCTGCATGGCTCATGATGAGGCCAATGTTGTTCAATGCCTTCATCAATGACATTGAGGATAGCATCAAGGGCAAAATGTACCTATTCACGGATGACACCAAGATCTGCAAAAGAGTGGACACAACTGAAGGGATACAGGACCTACAGGATGATCTAGAAAAGCTGGGGCAGTGGTTGTGGATCTGGCAGCTTGGCTTTAATGCCAAGAAATGCAAAGTTATGCATCTTGGAGCCAAGAATCCCAGGACAGAATACTACCTGGGTGGAGTCCAGGTATCTGCATCAGAGGAGAAGAAGAACCTGGGAGTGATGATCACTAGTGACCTGAAACACTCCATGCAGTGCAAGAAAGTAGCAGCAAGGGCAAGCAAGATGCTGGGATGCATAGCTAGGGGGATCAGTAGTAGGAGAAAGGAGGTCATACTGCCCTTGTACATGTCACTTGTGAGGCCACATCTAGAGAATGGAGTTCAGTACTGGTACCCACACCTCAGAAAGGACATTAATCTACTGGAGAAGATCCAGAAGAGGGATACAAAAATGATAGTGGGTCAACAGGGTAAGGCATACAAGGAGAGGCTGAGGCACTGAACATGTACTCTCTGAAGGACAGGAGAGAGAGAGGAGACATGATTGAGACCTTGAAGTACTTGAAAGGGATAAATAAGGTGGATAAGGAGGGTTTCCTAAAGCTAAGTGGCAACCATAACATGAGGGAGCACAGTCTTAAGCTGGGGGGGGTTAAGAAGGAGGTCAGGAAGCACTTCTTCAGGAAAGGGTGGTGGATACTTAGAATGTTCTGCAGGAAGATGTGGTCTTGTTGAAGATAGTGGGCAGCTTTAAGAGAGGCTGGTATAAGCATAGAGGGATGGTAAAGATAATGGATAAGGAGGATGGAAAGGGTGGGAGCAGTGGGGAGGGGGAGCAGGAGCAGGATCAGTAGCTTAAGCTGTGGACCCTGCAATACAAACAGGCTAGATAGACCAAATGGCTTCTTCTGCTCGTTTATGCATTTTACACAAATGATTTAGTCCTAAAGCTTTTTTTTTTTGTAAAATAGTATAATGATTTTCAATGTTTATGCCAGTGATAAGACCCAGTCATAGGATTATTAGGGATACTGCACCATGGAAAGTGTAAATAACTCCAGGATGTCATATGTCAGATGCATTCAAATGACATTCAAGATCATAGAGAATACGTACACCAAGTACCCCTAAAGGTGCTACCACAAATCTGTAAGGTGGTGGATCTGTCAGAAGAAATGCAATACACACAACATGGACAGGGATTGTTTCAAGAATATTTTGTAGTATTGCCATTCACAACAAATAGACAAACACACCATTCCAATAACATGTTGCCCCACTGTACTTGGAAGAATTACACAGCATTAGATTTTAGTTAAAAAGTAATCATATAATCATAATCTTCTTTCTGGGGTGAAGTGTCAGTCTATATTGACAAATATGCATTAGCCAACAAAGGCTTATGCCAAAACATACATCAACCATGATGTACAGCATGACTTTTACACCTCTTTAAAATGAATTGAGTGAACATAGTTTTTGTGTGCCCTGGACTTTGCAACTTAATGTAAGAATTGCTGTATATAATGACACATTTTACAAGGCAAGGCAAGGCAATGCATATTTTATTTTTAAGGCGCCCAATCCCTGAGGCTCTGGGTGCCATACAAAATATATACAGATACTCTTAAAAGCAACAGAAGATAAAATCAGTACTCAAAAATAAAAATGTATTATAATAAAGACAGAGTTGGAGTATGTTATTCAGTAAACGCCTAGCTGAATAGATGGACCTTAAGCCTCTGCTTAAAAAAAACTATCGAAGGGGCCTCACAGACTGCAGGTGGAAGCGTGTTCCATAGGGTCAGCCCCAAGAAACTGAAAGCTCAATCACTAGAAGTCCTGAATCAAACCCTGGGAACATCCAGGTGGCCCTTCGAGGAGGAGCAGAGGGTGCAAACAGAGGTTGCAAGTGTCAGGAACTCCGACAGGTAGCCAGGACCCAGCCAATATAGGGTCTTATAGGTGAGCAAGCCCACCTTGAAAAGGACCCTCCATCTGACCAGCAGCCAGTGCAGAGCACGCATGACCGGAGTCACATGACATGACCTGGGTAGGCCCATCAGTAACTGAGCTACTGCATTCTGCACCAGCTGTAGCCTGCGGAGGGTCCCTCCCATGATCCCAAAGTAAAGAGCATTGCAGTAGTCAAGCCTGGGGGTAACAAAGGCATGTACTAGAGTTGGTAGATCCTTAGATGGAACAAGGGGCTGGATCCTGGCAATGTTCCATAAGTGGTAAAAAAACACGCTTAACAACAGATGACTCTTGCTCTTCAAAGGTCAGCCTGCTGTCCAGGATCACACATAGATTACGCACCCTCAGGGAAGCAACCAATGGAGCAGACCCCAGAAAAAGACCTGTGTCTGCTCCAGGCAGCAACCCATCGTGCCTGTGACCCAGCTCAATCACTAGCACCTCTGTCTTATCTGGGTTAAGTCTCAGCCAGCTGTAAGCCATCCAGTCATTGATTTTAGCCAGACAGATGTTAAGCACGTCAATGGCACCGGATGTTCTGGGAGCAAATGAAAAATACAGTTGGGTATCATCTGCATAGCAGTGAAACACAATGCTGTATTGCCAAATGATCTCACCCGGGGCAGAATATATATACTGTGGACAGCACCAGTGACAAGATTGAGCCCTGCTGAACTCCACATGACAGGGGCATTGGAGAGGAGGAGAAATTCCCCATCACTACCGACTGCACCCTATAGGAGAGATAGGACTCAAACCATCTGATGACAGTACTGGCAAGTCCACAAAACTCACAGAGCCAATCAAGAAGCACAACATGGTTCATGGTGTCAAAAGCTGAAGAGAGATCGAGCAGTACAAAAACTGACCTGTCTCCTCTATCTCTAGCCCCTAGTAGATCATTATGCACCCTCACTGGTGCCATTTCTGTGCTGTGTCTAGCCCAAAAACCCGACTGAAATGCCTCATAGATGTCGTAGGACATGAGGCAATCCTCAAGCTGATGAGCCACCAATTTCTCAACAACCTTCCTCAAAACAGGCAGGTTGGAGATAGGATGGTAATTCACCAGGATGTCTGGGTTGAGGGAAGATTTCTTTAGGTGGGGTCTCACCAATGCCTCTTTCAAGGCCACTGGGAACACCCTCTCTGCCATTGAGAACTTGGCAATCCTGGCGAACACCGAGCCAACAGCCTCTGCACATCCCATCTGGGTCTAGCTCACAGAATGTGTGCTTCAGCTCTAAAATCACCTCTGTCACTTCCGGCACCTCCACTGGCCTAAACTCTCTCCAGACAGGCAGAGGGCCTCTGCTCCCACCAGTCCCTCCACTGCGAGGCGTAATCCCCCCTAACGGAATCCCTGACCGGATGGACGACACCCTGTCAGAGAAGAACAGAGCAAACTCTTCACATAAACTGGATGAAAAAGTCTTCTTCAGCTGTAGATAGGCCTGATGAGGAGCCTAGCCACAGTCTGAAAAAGCTGGATAGGTCTGTTCCTCCCTGCTACAATCTCCCTTGACAGGAACTCTGCCTTCTTATGGGAGATTGCCGCCTGGTACTCACCATAGTGGGCACACAGGACCAGTTTGTCACCCTCCAGTTGGGTCTTCCACCAACAACACTCCAACTTCTGACCCTTGATCTTCATTGCCTTGAGATTCCCATCAAACCTTGGGGATCTCAAGTGAGGGGATCTGGGTTGTATACGAACTGGAGCAATGACGTCCAGTGCTTCGGACACCACCATATTATGGGTGGCCACCGCCTCACTGGAGACAATAGCACAAGCTGCCTCAGCTCTAGATAGGTCAGCCAATGCCAAAAGTCCATCTGGGTCTAACCCCCTTAAGGGGCGGTAGCTGACTAGCTCCACAGGGGAAGGACTATCAGGGTGGACCCCAAATATGAACCCCATGGTGCAGTGATTGAACTAAGAGACCTGATCGATCTTAAGGTTATCAACCCCAAGACCAGCTGGAACACCAGGTCGAGTGTGAGGCCATGTTGGTGAGTCATGGAAGCAACAGCTTGTGTCAGGCCCAGTGAAGACATTAACTGGAGGAGGTCGTAACTGAACTGCGAGGATTCCTCATCGACCCAAGAGTTAAGTCCCCCAGGATTAAACATCTGGGGAATTCCAACACCTGGTCGACAACGAAGTCTGCTACCTTCTACAGGAATTCTCCTCCCACCCTAGGAGGACGGTAAATAAGGAGAATCCTGCAGCCTGCACCCGGACCCCCACGCATAGCAATGCACTCAAAAGATCTGGTATTACCAACTGAATGCACTGCGATCCTTCCTCTTGCAGTGCACTATGGAATACCCGGCAGGGATGGTGGCCTCTAGAACTGGACCAGCATCATTACCCAGCCAGGTCTCCATGATGCAAGCCAAGTCAACAGAGGAAATCAAGCCCGCAAAAAAAGTGGTCTTGTTCCTTACTGACCTAGCATTGCCAAAGAGAATTAGAAGAAGCAGCTGGCCCTTTAGCTACCTGCCCACTCGGTCCGGTGGGACCCCTGGGTACAGGGACCAAACATGTCTGGCATCTCCCTCAGCCATTTTTAAACCCAGGGCATCTCCTGGACCTCATAACCTCAATGTCCCTCACCACCTCCTCCCCTACTGTCCTCTGCCAGCAACAACTCACCCACCTCCTTGCTATTCTGACCTCCCTACAGCATCTAGCTGCGATGGAAGGAACAGGGGTTGATAAAGGGGAGGAGGTCAGGCAGCAGAGAGGCAGCATAGGTGATTCTTATGAGGCCCGTGCCCTGACATATAACAGCCAGGCCAAACCAACCCAAACAAACTCAAAACACACAATTAAAATTCTTATCCACACATACCACACAGTCAGTCAACTTTACAAAAAACATTTTCTGACCTAACTTTCACACCACCATTCACTCACCCCCACCCAAATCATAAACTATTCACATAAACTATCTCCCACAACAATACTCCCCCCCACCCCAAATCACAACCATAAAATTGGATAAATAAATTTAAACTTAAAGGGAGAGATTAAACAAGTACTACAGTTTTACATACTTATCCTTGGGAAAAATCATCAGAACATTATTCTCTGACTTAGCATTTCCACTAAGTAAATGATTAAGCAATAATGTACAAAATGCCAGCCCTTTATCAGTAGTTAATGGAAATCAAGCGTTACGGGCCCAAATTAAAGCTCAGCTCAGTTTATATTTCAGCTTATCATTACCATGAATAAAGGATGAGTACAGCTCACATTATGCTTTTTACAAACAGCATTCTAATGACATAAACCATAATCTAACAATCAAATGGTAAGTCATAATGGGAGGTGTGATTACAGAAACATAGCTTCTAGCCAGTGTGCTGTATCTCAATTATAAAGTCCTCAATGTTATTTATTTTTTATTCTGTAGTATTCCTCCTACTTAGTCACCAAGGTGCCCTCTACTCCATCAACCAAACTCCTGCCCGCCCAAGGAGCTCCCCTACAACTAACCTCCACTCCAGCTTCCAATCCCTAATTACGGGTGATCGAGAACCTTTTTTCAAAAACTGGGGGAGAATTAATACTAAGCAAATTCAGATACTTAGCTATATGTTACTTGCTCCATAAATTAGAAAAAAAAATCAAAAATATAAAGAAAAGCACTCTAACCATCCCCAGATTGCCAGCGCTAGTCCAGTGGCCATGCTTTTGCCACCCAAGTTGTCTCCTGCCCTCCAGCCCCATACCCCCAGTACTACCATGATCCCATACATAGCTTATTTTTTAAAATACTGGGTCTCCTGGCACTGTACCAGGAGATGCTGCTGTATAGACTTTTGATGTCATTGCCAGACTCTTGCCCATCCCACAGAGGCTCCAAAGGGCCATTTGTAACAAGTGGGTCTCTTGCTGACTTCAAATCCATGATTTGTAAAGCAACAGTAGTGATAATCTGACTAGCCCAATAGTACCCCATGCTTAACCTGTAGCATTCCTTTGCCTAGCAGTGCACATCTTTGAAGGGGGTGAACAATTTGCATATTTGGTGATGTAAGGCAGACTGATCTGTTTGTCATTTAGCAACCCATCCTCCTAGAAAAGTTAGCTGGTGTGGTGCTCTCTCTGAGCCAATATTTGAATGGTTCTGTTGCTGCAGTACCACATAGGCTGGTACTAAATGGTTTACATAGGTGGCTCTGACTTCCTTTCTATTCAGAACTGGTCTGGTGTGACTCATGGGTCTGTCTTTGGACACATCTTGTTCTCCAGTTTTCTTAATGACCTACACACAACCCTTCACATTGATTCTGACAACAGAGTACTTTTTTCTCAGGGGTTCTAATGTCCAAGAGTTGAAAGTACTGCTTCAGTGTGATTCAGATAATATCTAACAGGCATTTCTGTCAAACCAACTCAGTCTGAATACCAAAAAACAGTTATTATGACCTTTAGCATCAGATCACAACTGCTGGAAAAATGTCTGTCCCCTAAGATTTCTTGACAGTTCTCATCTGGAACAGGCTGCAATTTTCAGATTACCGTGTTATTTGATGGAATTGCCACCTTTTCTTTTCTTGTTATATTGATGCTATTTATGCTAAACTTCTATGTTGACTGTGTGGGCTGGTAACCTCATCTTGTTACTGATCCTCCCTCTTTACTAAGGGTCAGAGAAGTGGGCCAGAACCAACCTTGGTTAGGCTTCTAGTTAGGGCCAGGAAATTTGTTTTGGCTTTGCAAGTTCAGCAAACCATTTTGGCTCCCAAAGCAATAATTTGCATATGCAATGATGGCAGCAAAAGACCAACAATTCAGCCAGTCTGCCTGAGTTCCCTGTTTGGCCTTGAGACCTACTGTCCCTTGAGGGTCATTAATGGAGGATGGACCTCTGCTGCATTGGGTAATAAAGACTATAAACAGGTGGAAAAAGCCTTGAGGTTTGCAATTTATATGAATTACTGAAGCTTACTTCTGACAGGTGCTGTTGGCATGCATCTGCTGTTGTGAGATTGTGACAGAGTCTGCAATACCCACTAAGACCATTACAGCCAAGTATGAGCTATAGTAATAACTACTATTTATTGCTGACCTCAAGGTGTATACCCACATTGTAGTCTCCAACTCTCCGTTCATACCAACTACTAAATTCTTCCTTGCACTGCCATATATTTTACATTTGAATTTTTATATTATAGTAATATTATTTATTCTATTATTTTTATATCTTGTATATATTAGTTAATAAGTACTTATGATTATAACATAAAACTCAGTTTTTATTAATTTTTAGGTATTTATTTTGTATTACAATGATAATGTTATATTATTCAATCTATTATTTTTATGTTAAGTTTTATATATTAGTTAATAAGTGGTTATGATAATAGTAAAATAATATAAAAATCTGTTTTTATTAATTTTATGTAATTTTGTATTTATATAACAAGATAACAAGATTTGTGATAATTGGCATGGGGTCATAACAGCACTGACAATAACAGCGCAACAATAAACACCGCTGGCTAAACAGCAAAGCCCGAAATAACATTGGAAACAACATCAACTGGAACAAAACAGTAGAGCCCATTTAAAATAACAAATTCTGAGGGGGTGTGGACTTTGGGGATGGGACAAAACTCAGAGAGGGAGAAAACTTTAACTTGAAAAAAAAAAAGAACCAAAAAGATGTAACACCAGGAGACCTGGGGGGGACCAAATCACGGTCCCAGATCTCTGACCCTGCCATGTGCTGGTGCCTTAGCCACTCCACCATGGGAGCAGCTCGACCAGGCATCACACACATGGCAACTTGATCCTTTCTAGCAAGAGCGCAGAGCAACAGGGATAGCGATGATTCCCTACCACTAGTATACCTCTGCTGCCCTAAATGCAGGTGTGCTTTACACAGTGTGGTTATTGCCACATGGTTTTTGTTTACCAGTATTGACCTGGTACCATGATAGTTAATGGTTTGTGTTGGCAAGAGCTAGAGGACTTCTGTGGGGCATTTATGTTATTTTATTATTGATTTTAATACCAAGTTGTATGATAGTATAATGGTACGTTTATTGGGCTGCCATAAAAGAGCATAAACAATTGCATCTGTGTCATTCATGTGGGCTTACCATGGGAAAAAACATGAGAATGGTTGCAGACTTGGCTAGTATTGGCAGAGGAGCACAGTGGCGTCTGACCTGTGACTTGAGTGACATGACAACAAATTCATTGGAGATCATAGTAATATAATATGAAATTTATGTTTAATACTTTAAATGTATTTTTATATGACAAGAAAACATGATTTCTAAATGAACATGTGATGAGTGGTGAAGATTATAATAAATAGCCCTATATATAGTGCCTCAATGGGGAGATAAGCAATCATCTATGCCTACAGTACACAGGTGGATGTGGCGGCACTGGCCTGTGGTATTGTAGTATTTGCTGCACAGTTGACAGACAGGGAAGAAAGTGATTTTACTGTCACCTACACACAAGTGATGTATGATGAGGAAAACTTGATTCTTGATTGAGGGAGCAAGAGAATAATGACAAGAAAACATGATTTCTGACTAAACACATGATGAGTCATGAAGATGATAATAAAAGCCCTATATATAGTGCTACACTTAGTGTCAGTGGCTCAGTAGGTAGCACACTCACCACTGAGGCCGGGAGATCAGAGGGCTGTGGGTTCAGTTCCCACATCTGGCACTTGGGTTAATATCCCAGTACTGACACTGTAATGCAGCATGAAGGGGTGCTGCATTTCTGAGGTGCCGTCTTTCGGATGAGACGTTAAACCGAGGTCCCATCTGCCTGGATTGGTGGTAGTTCAGGTGGCTGTTAAAGATCCCATGGCACTTATCGAAAAGAGTAGGGGAATTTCCCCGGTGTCCTGGCCAAATTTCCCTCATTCACTAAAAATACCACCAACAGCTTAATCTGGTTCAAGGTCAGTTGGCATTCATCTGTATCCCCCTCCCCCGGGTCATGCCTGAAAATAGGCAGGATTTGTCTAGTGCACTTACCCGGTCAACAAAAACTAAATAAATAAATAAACAAGTCAGACAAGCAATTGTCAACATTCACAGTGCACAGGTGACTGTAGTGACACTAGGTAAGAAGGTGGTGTCACCCACGCACTGCAGTGAAGCATGACTGACAAAAATGTGATTCACAATGGAGGGAGAAGGATGATGATGAAGAAGATGAAGAAGAAGATTGCTGTTTTTGGAAGCCAGGGTTCTTCTATGATTTTTTTTATGTAATTATTATCATTATTAAATTTGGCATTATTTATATGCCAAGAAAACACTACTTTAGTGGGTTTTTGGTGTCATCTGTAAAATACTCCTAAACTGTAGAGGCTCCAATTGTTTTTTTAGGGCCAGTGGACTGGTGCTGGACATGGAGGGCACTTCTGTAGAGGAACTGGGTGCCAGGGCGGTGAATGTAAGATGATTTTTTTTGGGGTGGCCACCGTGAAATGGCTTGCCATCAGATGGCATTTGGCAGGGCAACAGATATGATATATGAGCAGATAATATAGTATTATATAATATATGATACAATATACTCTGGAATATTATATAAAATAATATAATGTATTTTAATACATGATCACTTTTATTATTTTGCAATTATTATTTCTTATTTTGTATTTGCCAGGAAAACATGAATCTTGAAACAAAACTTGGGATCTGGTCTTGCTGCTTGACTCCCTTCTCTCATGCTGTTTGCAGAAGTCTACTAGTGATAATGGAGAGAGATATTTTAAGGAATTTGTCAGTGAATACAAGATGCTTTTTGAGGGGGAATTAGAATGTACATTTTAATATGTTTCAAATAACCTTTGGGATTCTGACACATGAATTTAACTGTAGTTAAATTATTCTGTAAAAGAAAGTATAATAAATCTCACATGTGGTTGTGTTTTCTTGATAAATGCACAATATAATTACTTAGTTGTGAGGAAAACATGATCAGTGATGACTGCAGCAAGACAGGGTTGTTGAATCTTTAGTAAATGTAGGGAAACAGATCTCGTCTTTCTACATGTAAACCCAGTGAAACATGACAAAATACATCTTGGCCAATTGCCATTAGTACTGATTTGTCACTAAAGCATAATGTAGACAGCTATAATTTAGCACATTAGGCAGTATTTGAGATAACACAAGCTTACTGAAGCTTTTTCATGCAATCCAAAATGCTAAACACAATCAACCAAACTACAACTGAGGTAATTTATGAACAAGACATCTAACTTACCACACCACCACCAGCAGAGTGAACCAGCACTGACATCCCTTCTCTTAGATTGGCCACTTCAAACAGCATCATATAGGCTGTCACAAAGTTCATGGGAAAGGCAGCAGCTTCAGAAAAACTCATATCATCTGGGATTTTGTAGACAAACTCCACTGGAATGCATGCCACCTCTCCCCAGGCATTATAATTCACAAAAGCCATGACCCTGTCTCCTATCTGCAACAAAATCAAAGCAAGAAATAAGGAAGGTAAAGGTCAATGTTTAATATTCTGTAAAACCTGCAGGATAGATTGCAAACTCTAATTTATGTGGCATGTGAGTAATTCATATCTACTCGGAAAGTCAGAACTCTGCATTATAATTTTGAGAATTAAAAATCTACCCCAAATTCTGTGAACATTCACAGTCAAGTTTCTTAATGACAAAACACATTTTTTTCTAATACAATGTATGAGAAAAGTGTGTTTTGTACAGATTTCATTCAAATCATATTCACTAAATCTTTTGGATTATAACCAACTTTATAAACAACGTCTATTAAGCATGCAACTTTAAGCAACTGTATTTGTCATGGGGAAATGTCAGCTTAACCTTTTTTCATTTTTTAGAAATAATGTATTTCCTGCAAAAAGTTGGATACTGTTTATCCTTTTTTTTTTATTTTATTCAATAGAGATGTGCAAAGTTGGAAAATTATGGTGTATGAAACATTTTACCTAGTTTCCCAACTTAGCTTCCCAGACATGGCACTGCACAAAGTTCTTCACCTTGCAAAGAAAGCACTTTGATGGTGAAATGTCACTATGCATATTTTTTTAAGAGAGGGCTAAAAATTAACGTAACCACCCTTGCACATAATGAAATCCCCCCAACCATTCAAAATGTAATTCCCCCATCAATCCATCGTCTGAGTTCTAAAAATCTCTCTTCTTCCTCCACCCATCCCAACAAAGTTTCATAGAAAAGATAATTGTAAAAGTAACAGCCAGTTCATTGTATCCCTTTAAATATCCCTTTCCCCACCCAATGCCAGTAGTAAAGCAGCACATAAACAACACTCTTTGTAAATAAGTAAACTTTTATTTTTATGGCGCTCGATCCCAGGGGCTCTGGGTGCCTTACAAAAGGAATAAGACAAGGCAGAAATTAAACAAGAAAATACATGCAAATCATTAAACAAATAATAATTAAAATCCATAATAAATAAATGACAATAAATACATAACACTAAAATCAGCTGCAGTTGACCAAACAAGGCTTGTCTAAAAAGATGGGCTTTCAGTCCCCTCTTAAAAACTTCCTCCCTCAGGGATCTGAGTAGCGAGTTCCAAAGGACCGGGCCAGCCACCTCAAATGTGCGTTCCCCAGAGGTTTTCACCTGGAATGCAGAACCGCTAGGAGGCCTTTGGTGGAGAAGTGAAGGGAGTGCACCAGAAGGGCAGGGGTCAGGAGGTCACTCAGATAGCCAGGGCCAGAGCCGTATAGGGTCTTATAGGTGAGCCACCCCACCTTGAAGATGATCCTCCATCTGACAGGCAGCCAGTGCAGATACTGCAGGACTGGGGTCACATGACAGGACCTAGGCAGGCTGCAACCAGTGGAGGTTCCCTCCACTGACCTCAAAGTACAGAGCATTACAGTAGTCCAGCCTCCACATGACAAAGACATGTATCAGTGCGGGCAGGTCATCACACAGAATTAGGGATTTAATCCAGGCAACATTCCTTAAGTGGTAAAAACCACTTTGGACAATAGATGACACCTGCGCATAAAATGTCAGGCTGTTGTCAAGGATGACACTCAAATTTGTCACTATAGTGGATGCCATTAATGGAGCAGAATCAAGGAACAGCCCTGATGCCAACCCCAGTGCATCCATATCACGCCCACGACCAGGCTCAATCACCAGTATCTCCATCTTGCCAGCGTTCAGGCTCTGCCAGTTAGAGGACATCCAGTCTTGAATCTTGGATAGACAGTTGTTTTAGCACTTCTATGGCATTATTTGTCCTGGGAGCAAAGGACATATACAGCTGTGTATCATCTGCATAACAGTAAAAACCCAAACTGTAACATCTGATGAGCTCACCCAGGAGCAGCATGTACACCGCGAACAACATCTGTGACAAGATTAAGCCTTGAGAGACTCCACATGGCAGGGTCCTCACCCTTCCCTGTAAAACCATTGATACAGACTTCCACCGCACAACTCTCTGGGACCACACCAACCCCTTTCACTCATTACTAAAAAGATACTGAAGAATCAGTCCCACAGTGGGCAAATGGCACAGCCCTCACACCATCTTGGTTGGCTGCTGTCTACTGAATGAAACTGGGCACATGCTCCAATTCTAATCACCTGATTAGCTCAACTACCCATTCAGGGTAGGCTGGATGAGGGTGGTGGGGTGGCGATCTGTTGGGGGGAGAAGGGTTTATATATGTGCTGTTTTACTGGGTCATAGGTGGGCAAGAGTTCCCCCAAAAGAATGCTGAAGAATCAGTCCCATGGCAGGAGACCAGCACAGTCTTCCCTCCACCTTGGCTGGCCACTGTCTACTGAAGGAAACTGGGCACACATTCCAGAAGTAATCACCGGTCTTATCTACGGGTTTATGTGATAACAGTGAAAGCCTAAAGGCAATCACTGTTATCGTGAAGTCAGAGTACCAAAAATTTATTTCAGCACTCTGACACCCCAGCACAGCAAAATGGTGCTGGGGACTTACTTTTTTAATGTTTTATGTAGGGGTCTGAGCCCCCACACTCCCTATTTCTCAACTGCAGGGGGTGTATGTTGAGGGTGAAAAACATTAAAAAACAAAAGATTTGGGCCAGGTGCAATAAAAACACACCAGCGCCCAGACCCGAACCCAATACCCTGCCCACCAATGCCGTCAACCCACCCACCATGCCACGGGGTTGGCTCCACAAACCCACAGTGGCACCACCCCTTGCTGTTCATGCTTGCTGTCCCCCCGCACACACCTGTACATATAGCGAATTTCATCGCTATATTCGCTGACCCCCACATCTGGCCGCCCTACCCTACCATGGCACCGATGACATGCACCGGGGATTGGGTCACCATTACTGTAGGCACCCAATTGCTGACGCCCATGTCACGGGCTACCTTCATCAACTGGTCAGTCAGGGTTGGGCATGCACTCCTGTACTGATCACCTGATTGGCTCCTCATCTGGTCAGTCAGGTGATTACTATAGGGGTATGTGCCCATAAGGTCCATAGAATGGAGTACAAATTCCAGTTTCTATAACATGAGAGTAATCAATATATATTAAGAAAATCAGAAGTCAGCATTATAGTTTAGAGAATTTAAAGTCTACCCAAATATTCTACGTACTTTCACAGCAAAGTTTCTTAATGGCTTAAAAAAGATTTTCCAACACAATTTATTAGAAACCATGAATAATTATCTTAGTAGAAATTTTACAGATTTCATTCAAATTATATTCATGGCAACATAGATAATGATGGCAGAAAAAGAACATAGGTCCATTCAGTCTGCCTTGGGACTTCCTATATTGTCCATATTGGGTTTTATCCCTCCCGGTCCACCACCCCTACTCCACTCCCTACTGCTATTCACCTGAGCAACCACTAAGTCCATCACTGTGTCCCAGCCGGGCTTGAAACCCCTTATGGTCTTGTGCTCGCCACCTCCTCTGGCAGACTGCTGCACAGCTCCACTACTCTTTCCATAAAATAGAACTCCCTCACATCCTGCTGCCTGCAGCTAGTGCAGAATGCAGCTGCTAGGTCAGTGACTGGCCTTTTGAGCTCCAGCCATGTCTCCCCAGCACTGTGTGAACTGTACTGGCTGCCAGTTAAGTGACATATCTCATTTAAAGTTGAGCTGCCAGCTTATAATGCCCTCGATGGGATGGGCCTTATAAGTTTGCAGCATATAAGATCTCCTGCATCCTTACGAATCCTCACACCTTCCACTAGGGAGGGCCTCTTGGCTATTCCCAGGGCAAAGTTAAAGATCTCGGGGACTGGGCCGCCAAGGTGCAGGGCCTGGTTCTTTGGAACTCTCTTCCTAGGGCCCTGAAGGAGGATCCCTTCAGTGGAGGACTTTAAAAGGGGTCTTAAAACATATCCTTTTGCACAGGCTTATGGGGAATGAGGGTCCACATGGCTAGCAGCCCCACCGCTGCCTATTAGTTTAAAGTACCTATTTATGGAATTATTTACTGGAAATTGTTGTATATCTGTTTGTTCTTTCAATAAATGGTTCATTGTTGCTACTGTGTTATTTGTAATGACACCCTGAGCCTCAGGAGAAAGGTGCCACAAAAAAATATAATCCACTACTACTACTCTTAAACCTCTCCTTGTCAGCTTCCATTCATGACCTTGGGTTTTTCAATGAATGTTTTGGATTATAATCAGCCTCACAGCAAAAAGATTGTAGCCATATTGGTCCAAGGGAAACAGAAGTCACTGAATAGTTTGATACCGTTCACTGGACCAACATAGGCATTGTATTAAGATGACACAGTACATCAGCTTTCAGGGCCCTACAGGTCCCTTCATCAGGTGCAGTAGCAACCTGAACACAAGAAGCTGAAGTTATAGTACAGTGAGATGCATTGTTTCAAAATAGTTTATGCCAGGCTACTGAGAAGAGTTCAAAGGAAGGGTGGTTGTACAGTGGATAAGAATAGGTCTATAGCTGTAAGAGGAAGCTTTACAAGAAGTGCTATGATATTTGTAAGAGGGAAGCTTTAGGTGCACTGAAGTGTTAATGTAAAAGGTTTCTGTTTTCTATCAGGAAACCTTTCACATTAACATATGTCATCATATAGTATATTTGGGATACACAATGGCCAGAGTCAGAATATTCCATTTACCATCATGAGTAAAGGGACCAGACCATAACTCATGATTGGCAGAGCCAGGAGTGAGTTATGAATTTCCTGCCCCCTCACAAGTGATTGTAAATGTCATATTATGAGTGAGGTTATTGTGTGTACAATTTACACAATGTATTTTAAACTGTAGAGCTTGGATTAGTTCTTTCAATGAAAAATCAACAGTTTCTGTTTGAATTCACTGCTCAGTTTTGAGCGCAGCAGATGTCAGTGTGATGTCATCAGGCATTGTTCAAGCTGCTGTCCCACTGGTTAACAGCTCCTTTGTAACTAATCTCAAGTGATGATAAATGGTGATGACTCACCTAGAATGATGATGGATATATCATTTATCTGTAAGGTTTCATTCTCACCTACATTGTATCGGTAAGGAATAAGGCATGGTGAGGTGTGGTTTGTGGCCTGACAAGAGCACGCACCAGGTGTATAATGAGTTATGAGGTGCTCATGTTGAGTGACATTAGCATCTGCTAAGTGCTCTTATCAGGCCATAAACCACACCCCAAAAGTAAATACTTTTTTTTCAAACAAAAAAGGAAGACAAATATTTAACAATTAAAAACAAATGTTTTTTATTTTGTCTTTTATAATAAAATAGTTCAGCTTTTACATTTCAATCAATGTTGAATTGTAGTCTACTGATAGAAGAGGGTACCTGTACTGTGGAAAAAACTGAGGTTACTGGCCTTTTATGCCCTCACCCCCACTCTGTCATTCATAGCTGGACCAGTTTACATACCCCTAGTACTGTCTTTAACTTGTTGACAGCTGGTTACTATGGCTTTCAGCCAGCCAGTGCCTCACAATGACTGTGGCTTTTGGCTGTTAGCCAGCACTTTCACAGAGCATGTGTCTCAGAGTGGCCACAGCTTTCAGAGCGCGACAGTTATTTTCTAAACTGCGCTACTATAAATGAATGATGTGGGTACAAATGTATACAAGCAGCTGACTCATATGGGAGGGTTGTTTCATCTGGCCACTTGCTCAAGTAAGTTTAATTATTCATTTGGACCCATTTAATTAAACTATGCAGTTAGTAGAGCTGCCGCTGCAAAGACAGATACAAGGGCAATGACCGCGGCAATCAGAGGGTAGCAGTTTAGGTACTTCTGGGGTTCATGATTAGCATGGTGCAAGGTCAGCTGGAATTCAAAATATGGTATGAATCTTTTTTTTCTATAATGAAAGAAATGTAGAACTTGCAGATACAGTATGGTGCCAGGGGTAGCGATGACAACAGCATGTGAGTGGGCAAGGGGGTTGCAGGGTAACCTGCTGTAGGGTCTATACATCGGCCAGAATTGGGAAAACATTCTGGCAGGCATGAATCTCTGGCTGTGCTGTGTTCTGGTTGGCTAAAGAAGTATCGGCTGGCACAATATGCACTGATGAGGGCATGGCCAAAGATACTTCTCAGCCAATCAAGATGCAGAAAACTCTCTACCAATGTTATAATTAGAAATAATAGGCCTGATTTCAGAAGGTGGGCGCAGGACTTGTGGCAAGCCCTAAATCCTCTGCAAAGTTTGATGCAACTGCGTCAAAGCCCTTTGATGCAACTCTGCACTATTCCAGAAGGGTTGATGCAGTTGCAACAGTTTTCTCATTTTACGGCAGCTTGCACCACATGATTGGTGCAAGCCCCATAATAAGGGTACCCCACTGATGCAAGGCTAGACCATCAGGGAGATGATCTAACTTTGCAGCATCAGGGACCTGCGGCATCGGTTTCTGGGATACCAAGTTTGACGCAAGTCAGCACTTGCATCAAACAGCCTGCCGCAAGTACCCTGCAGCAATTGCAGTCGCTTTTAGAGTCAGGCTCAATGTATTTCTGCCAAAAACATCACTTACTGCATATCCATTTTTCTTTTCATTTTATTCAGTAGAGGTTGTGTGAAGTAAATTATGCTGCATGACATTTTACATAGTTATCCAGCTTCACTTCCTGGAAGCTGTACATCACATAGTTCTTCACCTAGTATACTGCCTATTTCACCAGGTGAAGACTGTGTGTAATGCTGCTTTGCCATCAAAAGTGCCATTAAATGCAGTTCTTCACCTGGCAAAGTAGGTACTTCACCAGTGAAATGCCACTAGGTGTGTTTTTTTTTTTTTCAAGTTGCCTAAAAAGTAGCACAGTCACTCCCCCATGTAGTGACATTTCCCATCCTTCTCACCATTTATAATATAATCCCACATTCTGCTACCCCCTAAGCATCCACACCTCCCCCTCTTTCATAGTCCCAGCAAAGCTGGCTGTTGCTTTTATAGTTATCTATGGAACTTCATTAGAACTAGCAGAAGGAGTGCGGTATTGGTGCTCGGAGGATGGAGGGATTGGGGACTGCACTTTGAATGGTCTGGATGGAAGGAGGAGGGGGGAAATGTGAGTATGTGGGTGGGGTGATTATATTACGTTGGCAGGCTGTTTTTTCACTTAAAAACAAAACTGGCATACAGACTTGAGCGAAGTCACAAAAATGTTTTCCTGCTGCACAGAATGCAAAGTTCCTAGTTTCACACCAAGTTCGCTGGCAAAACACCAACAACAACAAAACTTCACTGCATCTCCAGTATTCAATTCCTGAATAGAGATAATGTATGTGGTTTTGCAGTTTAAAGAGCAACCATTTGTGTTGCCAAGCCACAAAAAAAAAGTTAAGCATCCTGGTGTGGTGATCTTCACCATCAGAACTGTGTGCATGCACCATTCTTATGCAGTCACAGTATGAATCTAGCAAGCAATGTCAAAAAGCAAACTCAACAGAAGAGAATTGCTCGTGGCAGTCACCTTTTGTGACTTAATTCAGTTGCAAAAGGACAGAAATAATAAAAGCTGTTATCTGAGGAACATAAAAAATACACTGATAATTAATTTCCATATGCCAGAAATATGTTATTGCTAGGAAAAAAAACAATATGATGATATTCTCCATGGACTAAAAAATGCTGTTGTTTTAATTTCCCTTCATACTGCACAAAGGTGGAGAGTACATAAATAAAGTTCCAAAATGATAAGAAAAGTAATAACTATTTTAATTGGTCTATGAATATACAGTAAACCCCCACTTATCCAAACCTCAATTATCCTAAACTCTCAGTTATCCGAAACTGCGGTGTGTCTCCCAGCTTAATAGATTTAAACGTAAACTTGATCCCTCACTTATCCGAAACCCCATTTATCCAAACAATTTTATCGTTCCCCAGTACATTCAGATAAATGAGTTGATACTGTAATGTGAAAATTAGCTGTTGATGCAAACATAGTAGTTTAGATTACAAAAACATTTTTGTGTTATAAATTAAAACCCAAGATTTTTTTTTCTGTGATACCTTTCTCTTATTTATAATCCATGTTCTTGATACTCCATTGCTAGAGCTCAATGTGCATCTATGAGCACTCGTGGGGCTCAATTTTCAATCGACTCTTAGATTGCCACAATTTGTACTAATCTACAGCTATGACAAACTCTGGGAATGTCAAGGACCCTACATCCTATTTTGTAAAAATGGAGGTCCCTGCACCAAAGTCCTGAGAGTTGCTATAGCCACAGGGTTGCCCTAACATATGCCACATCCTAAAGATTTGACAAGGGTCTCGTCAAACCCCCCCTCCAATATAGCACAAGCCTAGATGAATCACAGAGGTTGAGGAGGGCTACAATGCCTGGAAGGTGGGAACCAGGGGCCTATGGAGCAGTGAGGGTGCATTGGGCAGAGGGGGCACGGTGACCATGAGACAAATGTGAGGAGGTACCCGGCAGAGGTGCCATGGGAACTAGTACAGATCCAGTCAGCCCGGGTAGGGTCCTGTGGGGCAGGTGCCAGGGCTGTTGCCACCTGGGGGTCTGGGTCATGATAGTCCAGCCGTGCCACCACCCCCATCTGGGCCGATCAGCTCTCTGCCACTTCACATGGCACCCCCACCAGCTGGTGTCACACATTTCTTTCATTACCACCATGCCCCTGTCACCCCCATGGCACTCCCACTGCTCCATTGACCCCCGGTACCCACCTTCCAGTTCCCCCCAATCACCACCCTGCCAGTCAGTGGTGCAGGGCCCTTACACCAGCCCCTTAATGGTCTAACCTGAGCCCCCACTTGCAACATGGCAGAGCTTCTGGAATTCCAAATAAAGGTATGGTGCAGCCCCACCATGGTGCAAGCCCCCTTGTGACATGGCGCAAGGGCACTTCTGCCGCAAGGGTGGTGCAGGGTACCTTTGGTGTGCAGCGCCCTGATTTAGACACAGCCTGCATTTGAAAATCAGGATTGCTGCAAACTTTGATGCAAAGTGCCACTTGTGTCACAACTGTTTGGCACTGGCACCTTGCCCCAAAGTTTTCCATTTGAAAATCATGCTTTGGTGTAGGCAGCCCAGGTATAATGAGTTTAGTTGGTCAACAAAAAAGTATCTGTTCACCCTAACAGTTGCTAGAGGCTTGATTCCTTCTATGACTTTCCAGTTTTCTACAAACAAATTGCAAAGGCACTGGCAGGACTCAAATGTCATATCATTATAAAAAGGTCATGGTGGCACATCAAATGCTGCTGCTTTTCATTTTCTGTATAGCTGCTATGAAAAAAAGTGGGTGCAGTGCCAGGTGAGTTACAATAGTGGTGGGTGGTTTGTCACCATGGGACTAGCCCTGACCACCTGGGTGAGGGGGGATTGGGGTGAAGGGTCTTTAAAAGCTTTTTATTTTTTCATTTGCAACCATGAATAAACGGATACCTAAAAACTGAATACCAATTATGTGACCGCATAAAAACACATACTCTGTAAAATATTCCATTTTAGGAATTTTCACACCACTATCAGAAAAATTTCTGCAGTACCAGGTTGACTTCACAGCATATACAGTATACACAACATAAATAGTTTATGTTTCATGTCATTTTTTTTTCATTTTTATTTTTTATACTTGTAGACCAGATGAGCAAAATGCGCATTTTTACAGGTGACAGGTTTTAGATTTAACAAACAACAATAAACACCAAAATGACATGATGCCTAAGGAAAGGAGTTGTTTTAATGAATATACAATACAGTACAATATAACACAATTTTGTAAACAATAGCATCTTTAATATAAAGATATCCAAGAATGCTTTACACTGGTAAAAGATACAGGGACATTAAAAACAAAATATGCAGTTATGCAGTATAGAAACAATTAATGTAGAGGAAAGAAGTTTGTGGTCAAGATGGATGATTTAAAACTGGGGACCCTGGATAACTTGATAGCTTTTATTAGCCTAACATATGCTGTTGGTCCTGAGAACATTTATTATTCTTTTTTTTTATGTTTTACCAGGAAAAGCATACTGAGCTGGAAACAGCTCCTCTCCAGATAAGTCCTGGGTGAGCGTAATGGGGAACATTACAATGTACAAGTAATACAATTAAAGTATAAGTTGTACTTAAAACAGCAATGGTGAAATATACTATAACATCTGTGTACAATTGATATACTGTATGGGCATCCAACAAAAGGTATCAAGCCATCCAGCAACTCCAAGTCTAATTAATAGAGAAGACAGACACTGAAAAGCAATATTATTAGTGCTGCCAACTGTGACAGAAGGTAACTGAAAAAAAATTAATAAATCAAATGTATATGGCAGTGCATGTTGACAAACAAGTTAACAGGTTCATGATTCATCGAACACAAAAGTCAGAGAAAACTGATCAGAAGCTCAGGACTCTAAGACAAGAGAAAACAGATGGGTTTTGAGGCAGGAAATGAAGAGTGAATGGGAAGAAACAGGACAGAGGGAGGGAAGGAGGGAGTTCTAGAGAATAGGAGTAGAGATGGTGAAATACCTTCCACCACTGGTTGAGAGTGAGACATGAGAAACAAAAAGAAGTCTAGAGTTGGGGAACAGCAACTATGAGCTGAGTAAATTGTGACAAGGTTAGAAAAATAGGAAGGGCGTAGCCAAGCAAGTATTTTGAAAGCCCTTAGGGAAATGTTATAGTCCATATGATACTGGGCAAGAAGCTGGTGGAGGTGATGGAGGATAGGAATGGTCTTGTTTCCAAGAACTGGTGATAGGTAGGTGGTTGCATTTTGAACATTTTTAAGTTTAGAGAGCAGGAACTTGTCAAGCCTGAGAGGAGGAAGTTACAGAAATTAGTGAGAGTGGAGATGGAGGGATGGATAAGGGTTTCAGCTGAGGAACGGTGTAGAAAGTGACAGATGTGGGCAATATTGAAGAGGTGCTAGTAGGCATATTTGCAGACCACAGAACAGTGTGATGCAAATATGAGTTCTATCTGGTTTGATGGGAAAGATTTCTGAAATAATATTGTTTGCAAGAGTTTGTATTTTTCAAACAAAAGCACATCATTTTTACTGAAATTAGTAACTAGGGACTATGTAAGCTCTCCTTGTGGTATATGTTTACTATCACACATACCCCCATAATGCAAAGCACCATGGGCTGTATATGCAAATCACCACAGTACATTATGCTGGTTCAACTTTAAGCAGAAATGCATGGTACAAAAAGGTCTCTCACACAGTCTGCAAAGGGTGCCAACAGAAGACACATACACGTGTTTCATCCTACCAGAACTCATCAGTGTGCCTCATCTGTGTAACACCCCAGGGGAATGAACCAGCTACCCTAAGATGGTCTGTCTGGGTTATGTTGTTATGAACCCAATAAAAACAAAAAAACAAGCTAAAAGACAGTGAATCTCAGCACGCAAGCACTGAGGCAATGGTTACCCCAAAGGGCACTGGCCGGGAAGCCAAGTTTCGAAGAAATACAAAATCACACATACCCCATAATGCAAAGCACCATGGGCTGTATATGCAAATCACCACAGTATATTATGCTGGTTCAACTTTAAGCAGAAATGCATGGTACTAAAAGGTCTCTCACACAGTCTGCAAAGGGTGCCAACAGAATACACATACACATGTTTCATCCTACCAGGACTCATCAGTGTGCTTCGTCTGTGTGACACTCCAGTTCACTATAATATTCTCAAAGTTAACAGTTAATAGCAGTTTTTAGAACTGAAGTTAAAAATACTGTACTTAAGTATCTCCCTATTGATACATACTGAGGTCACTGGAGAGTTTAGCAGTTCACTGCTTTCTGTTTTTTTTTTAACATGTACTTTTCCTCAACATCGTCACCAGATTAATAGGTTAATACATATGAATATCAACTGTAGTGGATAAATATATAAAGTAGAAATGCTTTGCATCATCAATTTCCTAATATATATAATGAGACTTATTTACTGTTTTTTTTATGAAAACAATAAAATATGTTTAAAGAAAGACCCACAAATTTCTGACAGATGGAGAAAGGAAAGGCAAGAGTTAAAGAAGGTAAGTATTATAGGATCGTGATGACTGAGGGGAATAAGGATCCATCTTGTCTACGCCTCCTGATGCACAGCAGTGGCTATACCCATTTCAAGTATGTATACATACCCAAGCATGTCAGTCAAAATTTTACCCCTACTCATCATGTGTAATTTTGTCTGGTCCTCCTTTGAAAGTCAGAACAGTGCTAGCTTCCACAACCTCACTGGGTAGGCTATCCCAAGTGGTATCTATCCTCTGTAATGCTTCCTCTTGTTTTCCCTTATTCTGCCCTCATGCAGTTTGAGGGCAAGCCCTCTAGTTCTACTCACACTCACTAGCTCAAACATCTGTATGTACTCCACCCTGTCCAATCCCAATTAGTATTTGGTAAACTATGATCAAGTCCACTCTAATCCTTCTCTTTGCTAGACAGCATTATTTGAGAATGTCCAGACTTTTCTCATTGCTTTCACCTTATAAGCCACATAGCAGCTTGGTGACCCTGTGCTGGATCTTTGGACTCTCTTTAATACCTTTTCTTTACAACAGTGATCAGAACTGCACAATTTACTCCAAGCATGGTGAAACAAGGCCTTTCACAGGGAAAAGATGACAGAACAAGACATAATAATTTGTCTTTAGTACAGTAATACAAAAATGGGACAATTGCAGATTCAAAGTTTTGGGAAAGGTCTGGAAATTAAGATCTAGGGAATTTATGTAAGTGAGTTTTGCTGATGCCAACTGTGACATTTTTGTCCCTAGCCTAACAAGCATTTGTCAATGCCGAATGTTTGCTTGCTGGCATTGGCATTGGTAGTGTAGGAGTTACAGAGCTGCATAATAGGAATGGCAGTGAAGTACTGAACTGAAGTCAACCCCACCACCACCCTTCAGAGACTGACAGGCATTGGGGTGTGCCTTTGGGTCATCAGGCATAATGGCCATGCCATTTCACCACACCCTACCCTGCAGACACCGACAAGTGTCACGGTGTGCCTTGGGGTCTTTGGCCCTTATGCGCACCCCATTCCATCAGGAAATATGGTGAGATGGGTGCGGTATAAGAGAATAGGGTGAACTTTCAGGCTGAAGAGTCCAAGGCACACCTCGGTGCCTCTCACTGGCTGCAGGGTGTGGAATGGTATGAGCATTACAGGCGGGAATCCCAAGTCACACCCCTGATGCCTGTCATTCTCTACAGGGTGGGGTGTTATGGTCAGAAACCCTAACGCCTCAGGCATTCATTGGTATTTTCACTCCAAATTTTCAACAAGGTTTTTTTGTGACCCCTACCTCATGAACAGTGGCAATATCAGTTTGTTAGCCGAAAGTTGCTTTTGCACAGTGACTACGGCATTTAGCACCACAGGTGCAAAAACACATTCCGAACAGGATGTGAAAAACGACAGCTGTACTGTTCACGGGGAGGTGTAAAAAATGGCAATGTTGAAAATCTGCTGTGAAAATATTTAAAAAAATGGTGAAGTCATGAGCTTGTGCAGAAACTGTGCAACGCACACCCGTAATGTAATTAGTTTGGGGATTTCTTTTGCAGCAGATTGTCAACACAGGCATTTTGGGACCTCCGATCATGAGCAGTGTCACTGTGATTTTCTTTATCTGTGCCGAACAATGATTTCCCACAGCGACCAAGCATCTCTTCACTGAAAGTGTGAAAACACATTTCGGCCGTGCTGTGAAAAATGACAGCTGTACTGTTCATAAGGAAGTGTGGAAAAATGCCACTGGTGAAAATCTGGACTGAAAATATTACAAATTCATGAACTTATGAGGGTGCATGAAAACTGCATAATGCTCACTCGTAACAGTCATTTTATGGACTTTGGTCACCAAATTTTCAACATAGCCATTTTAAGACCTCTGCTCATGAACAGTGTCACTGTGATTTTCTTAATCTGTCCCAAATATTGCTTTCGCACACCGACTGCACCACTGTGTGCTATATGTGCGGAAACACATTTTGGGTGAGATGTGAAACATGGCAGCTGTACTGCTCATAAGGAAGTGTAATAAAATGGCAAATGTTGAAAATCTGGAGTGCAAATATTAAAAATTCGCAAACTTGCGAGCGTGCGTAGGAACTGCACAATGTGCGCTCCTAAAACAGTCATTTTGGGGTATTTTTTCACCAAATTTTCAACATAGCCATTTTAAGACCTCTGCTCATGAACAGTGTCACTGTGATTTTCTTAATCTATCCCAAACATTATTTTTACATAACGACTGCGCCATTGTGCGCTACATGCAGGGAAACACATTTTGGGCAACATATGAAAAATGACAGCTGTACAGCTCATAAGAAGATGTGGTAAAATGGCAATGTTGAAAATCTGGAGTGCAAATGTTAAAAATTCACAACTTATGAGCGTACGTAGGAACTGCGCAACGTATGCTCGTAAAACAGTCATTTTTAGAAATTTTTTCACCAAATTTTCAACATAGGCATTTTAAGACCTCTGCTCATGAACAGTGTCACTGTGATTTTCTTAAATTGTCCCATACATTGATTTCACACACCGACTCGTCATTATGCGCTACATGCGAGGAACACATTTTGGGCAAGATGTGAAAAATGACAGCTATACTGCTCATAAGGAGGTGTGTTAAATGGCAATGTTGAAAATCAGAATACAAATATTAAAATTCACAAACTTATGGCGTCGCGTAGAACTTCATAACCTCGCCTAAAGTAAACAGTAATTTTAGGAATTTTTCACAAATTTGCAACATAGGCTTTTGAGAGCCCACCTTATGAACACTGGCACTGTTGTTTCATTAATCAGTCCCAAAGGTGATTTCCTGCAGTGACTGCGAAATCACCCTTGGCCTGAATAATGCCATGACAGTTCAAGAATTCATGAGGGGGTCCCAAAACCCATGTTGAAATTTGGTGCCAAAATCAAAAATGCCGAGAAAAACCCTATTTACTGCATTATACAGCTTACGCATTTCCTCAGTTGGCAGTCGGCTTTGAAAATTACCCAGGCGTGTTCGTGGTCCACGAATCATCGCGATGAGCTCGGAGTAAAGTATGGGGTGAGGGGGGTGTGGGGAGGCAGTGAGGTGTGCACGGGTGGGCACGGAGACTGCGGAGACTGCCAAAGGAACTTTTGTTTACAGGTTGTTGTTTTTTCTTGGACGACGAGGATGTTTGCCACTCTGGGGTGGGCTCCCAGCGTGGCAGTTGGAAGGCTGTTTGGGGGGGGCTGTGGAGCCGATGGGGGATTGGGTACCCCCGTCAGCTATATGATCTATTGCCACGCTGGGGTGGGCTCCCAGCGTGGCAGCTGGAAGGCTGAGGGAGGCTGGAGCCAATGGAGGATTGGGCACCCCCGTCGGATATACAGTGTGTGCTTGGGGGGGAGCACATGAGCACATAATGTGCGTGCGTGCATGTGGAGGGGGAAGCTCTGCTCACTGAAGCAGAGCTCTCCCTTTCAACTGTACGGCACTGCATTTTCAACTGCTGTCATAGACAGCTGCGGTGTTCATTGGAGAACTGGGGCCACACCTACAAACACACTGAGTGAATTGGAAGATGGCTACCACACCTCTGGAAACTTGAATGATGGTACTATATTTCTTGCACGTGCGTGCAAGCAAACATAAAAATCACTGTAAAACATTCAATGGATAAAAAACCAAAAAGTTCATTCAAATAGGTTTCTATATTTGTCAAGTCATTTAGGAGGTAGTATAGCCTAGTGGATAGAGCAGAATGCTATGAACCTGGAAACCTGGTAGAAACATAGTAACAGAATCTGTCGACAGAAAAGGACCACTTACCCCCCCCAGTCTGCTCAGATGGTCTCTGCCTAGTCTGTCTCTACAGGCCCTAACTAGTATTTGGTAACCCTCTATCTTCCCTGCCTTTTTATTAATATTCCCCTATGTCTATCCCATTCATGCTTGAAGCCCTGTACTGTTTTTGCCTCCACCACTTCCACTGGCTGTGAGGTACTTGTAGGTCTCTATTGTGTCCCCTCTCACTCTCCTCTCTTCCAGGGTACACATGTTGAGATCAATCAGTCTCTCTCTCCATAGGCCTTCTGGTGTAACCCCTGCACCATTTTAGTTGCCCTCCTCTGGACTGCCTCTACCCTATCTATGTCCTTGCTCGGGTGTGGCCTCCAGAACTGAGCACAATACTTCAGGTCGGGTTGCACCAGTGAGCAATATAGTGGCAATACCACTTCCCTCCTACTGTTTGAGATACCTCTCCCTATGCATCCCAGCATCCCATTGGCTCTACCCGCTACTTTGCCACACTACCCTGCAACTTTGAGGTCATCAGACATATTAATCCCAAGGTTCCTTTCCTGTCAATACCGCCCCCGTCCTATAATCAGCTCCTGGGTGCCTATACCCTAGGTGCATGATTTGGGGCTTTTTGGCTTTGAACCCCAACTGCCATGCTCTTGACCACTTTGGGTTTCCCAAGATCTCTACACATTTTCTCCACCCCATCCTGAGTGTCCACCCTATTACAAAATTTCCTGTCATCTGCAAAAAGGCATACCTTCTCTTCCAGTTCTTCTGTAATGGCAGTTATGAAGACATCGAAGCAGACTGGTCCCAGCATTGAGCTTTGCAGCACCCCGCTGGTGATTCTCCCATCATAACAGTGAAATCCTCTTAGCCATCACCCTCTGTCTCCTATCTGTTAACCAGTTTCCAACCCACTTCATCACTTTGGATCCCACACCTAGGCTGCTCAATTTTTCAATCAGTCTCCTGTGGGCACAGTGTTGAAGCCCTTGCTAAAGTCCAGGTAAGCCACGTCCATTGCCCTCCCCTGGTCTGTCACCACTGAGCTGATACTGACTGGCCTATAGTTGCTAGCCTACTTCCTGCTGCCGCTCTTATGTAGAAAGACAATGTCTGCTCTCTTCCAGTCCTCCAGAGTCATGCCTGTTTCCAGAAAGTTGTTGAATAAGGTTGTGAGTAAGGCAGCTAGTACCTATCTGAGTTCCTTTAGTATCCTTGAGTGTATCCGGTCCGGTCCCATAGCCTTGTCTAATTTCAGAGCTGCCAGTCCCTTAAGGGCCCTTTGCTGTGAGAATGAACTTGTGTCCAGCCCCCCCACCACCACCACCATGTTCTTGCTCCCTGGTGATCCCCCTTCCACTGTGAAAACTGAGCAGACATACCTGTTCAGTACATCTGCATTTTGTGGTCCATTTCTGCACAGTCCCCCCACCCACCACCCCATCCTCATAATCCCTCCTCTTGCCTTTCTCTTCTCACTTATGTACCTGAAGAAAGTCTTGCCCCTTTTAGCTACCTCTTAGCTATTCTTTCCTTTGTTTGTGCTTTTCCTCCCCTTACTGCCTTTCTTGCTTTTCTCTGTTTAACTTGGTACACATCAATATCTTCCTCCCTTTGCATTTCCTTATACCTCCTGAATGCCACCATTTTTCTTTTACCACCTTAGCCCCTTCCTTCGAGAACCATTACAGTCTCTTTTTCCTTCTGCATTTACTCACATCCTTCACACAGAGGCTGGTTAACTTCATTACGCCCTCCCTTGTTTTTCCCCACTTCACCTCTACCCCACCCTGGCAATTCCACCCACAAGGCAGTTTCTGAGTCAGTCTCCCATTTCTTTAAAATCTGCCATCATAAAGTCCAGGTCTCTCATTCATGTGTGATTTGTCTCTGTTCTCATCTTTATGTTAAACCACACTGTACGGTAATGACTGGTACCTAATGCCCACAGTGGGACTGTCCACAGTGATGTCTAAAATGCTGTCCCTGTTTGTAAGCACAGGTACTGCAAATCCCCATCCCTAATGGGTTCACTAACTAGCTGCCTGAGAAAATTCCCTTGTAGGAAGTCAAGGAATGCTTTGCTCCTTGTCAAAGCTTCAGTTAGAAGGCTCCAAACCACATCTGGCAGATTGAAATCACCAACTAGCAGCACCTCCCCCTTACTTGCAATCCTGATGATGGCTTCCCCAAGTGCCTTATACAACTCTTGTCCCTGCGCTGGAGGTCTGTATACTACCTGTGTACAGATAACAGACCCAGAACCTGACTCAAGGATGACCCACAGCACCTCTATCCCTGCCTTTTTCTCTTAGTGCCCCTGCACTTCTGTGGCATTGATTCCCTCCCTTACATATAGTGCAATCCCTCCTACGCTACTCCCTTCCCAGTCTCTGCTGAACAGAAAGTAGCTTGGTATGACCATGTCCCAGTCATGGCTGTCAGTGCACCATGACTCTGTTATGGCTACCAAATCCAGGCTAGCATCTGCCATCATGGCCTCCAGCTTCAGAATTTTACTTTCTGAACTCCTTGCATTTGTACACATGATTCTTCATACCTTGTTCCCTCCCTGGCTGCTTCCCTGCTTCCTCCTTCTGTTTCCTGATGTTCCACCTGACCCACCTCTTCCCTTGTTACCTTCTCTGTTACCTGTATTCTTTGTTCTTTCCTTCTTGCTTCCCGGAATTATACCACCTGGTCCTCTGCCTTGTCCCCAAACCTGTCACCTTGCACCCCTATCATGGGGGAGTTTAGTCCTCTTAGGCTCTACTTCCCTGCTGATTCATCATCTGGGGGGGAGTGGCTGCCTCCCTTAGTTCTACAGCCTCACCCTCTGACTAGTTGAAATGCTCATCTAAGTAGCATATACACCTCTTATTAAGGACTATGGGTCCCTTCCTGGCAAGATGCAGGCCATCTCCCCTATAGATGCCCATATATTCCTAGGTTGGCCCCCGCTCCTCAATGTAGCTGAAGCCCTCCTCCATGCACCCTGGTGTGGAGTGTTCTTTCCTCTCCCCAGTCATGGTCAAGTAACACCTTGACAAAAGCCAGTATTCATGCCACCTGATTGAGGCCCCTGCCCAACTCCCTGAAATTTCCCTGCACTACTCCTACTTTGTTCCTTGTCAGGTCATTTGTCCCCAGGTGGACAGTGATATCCATCTCCCTCCCATCTCCTGCTTCCCTAGTGATCCTCTGGATCCACTATCCATCCCTCCAAGCTGAAGCACCTTTCAGGCACTTCACCGCCCCCTAATTTCATCCCCTCTACCAAGTCTATCTCCCTAGCAATAGACTTGATTAAAATCCCACAGCCACCACCAGCATGCTATGATCTATGAATATAGTGCTTGATTCTCTTCCAGGCTGCACCTAAAAATTCTAAATAAAAAAAATAGAAATAATACATAATTATGAAGGCAGAAACCTGGTTGTGAGGTAGCAATGGATAGTATTCTGTATTATCAGGAGTACTGTTTTTTTAGAAAGGATAGAGTACTCATCAGAGGAGGGCCGTTGTCTCCTCACCTAATTAAGGGAAGGAATGAAGCAAAAGTGAAGAGGCACAATTTTCAAAGGGCCTGGCATGGTCCATGGACTAAGTCCCCTAGTGCAATTCATTGGTGTGAAGGAAAAATCACTACACCCGGGAAAATGTTATTATCAGCAAAATTTGCACAATGGGGCAATTTCCTATATTTGCACTTGCATGCAAAATGTTACACCCAATAATACCAAGACTAGTATTTTTGTGCATCTGTTCAAAAAAAATCTACATAAGATGCAGTAAATTGTGGAAATGGTCCCAAAAAGTCAATCTTTTTGAAAACTGCATGCATGTAGAAAAACCTGCAGTTGTAAAAGGGCATCCTTCCTGGCGTAACTTTTTTTGCAGCACATGTGCATTTTTTCCACTTTTGAAAATCCATCCCAGGTGTGTATTGAAGGCAGAGGGCTAGTGCTTGGTTTCCAGATTATTGGGCATTCCAACAGTGTGGCAACACTTTGCCCAGGTTTGTGCGAACTGGCGGGGGATAGATCAAATCGATAGCCATGGAGGAATGTAGATCAGTCCTGCTTCTCTTAATATTAACAAAATTATTGCTATAACCCAGGACATTATGGTGCAAGTACTCAGCATGATTTGTGATGGGCAATGTTGTGTGCAGTATTTTAATGAAGCCCACTAAGATGCCTATAAAGTAGGCAATGGTAAGTGTCCTTAGGGTGAAGGTAGCATAATATAATTAATATAATATATAAAATAAATAATTATTCAGTGGTTTCTGTTTCTCATGTTTTCTTTTAAACTTTATATTTATTGCTTTGCAGCTTCTGCTAGAAACAATAAATACAGTATTCACATATACCCATACTAGAATACAATTAGAACTATAACAAAAAGGAGAAAAAATGACCAGCCATTTGAAAACTGGGCCATTAGTGTCTCACTGGTTAATTGAACAGACTTCTCTGTTTTGTAGGAGAGGATAGTCTACAGCAGCATTCATTTATGTAGTGTGTCACCATAATTCTTCATTGTATTTTAAGTAGCAGCAGCGGAAATGCAATATGTTGCTGTACTCATTATAGATCTTTGGTATTGATTCATGTTAATTTAATGTTACTGTAATACATTATACTGTAGCTCTGACTTTGTATTTATTCTATTTTTATTTTACAGTTTATTTATCCAATACAACCCAGCTGAGATACAATATCTCGTTTCCAGTGGGGTCCTGCCTCTACACAGAAAAGAACCAGAGTTTGACTCCTGACTAAGAATGCCTGATATCTTTTTTCCTGTAAGTACCACTTCAATACTAGGTGATGTTTTGTGGGGTATCCTTCCCCACTTCATCAAGGCAAAAACATGGTAGTATCTGAGGCAGAACACACAATAGCCAGGATATTTATATGTCCTGGTTTGGGCTCACCAAATGTTTGCTCCAGAAGCAAATTACTGGCCAAAGTAAATCAGAGGTGTACTGAAACGAGCTTGGGCACTTTGTGAGTACTAGAAGTATTACAAAATCACACATGCTCCCGTAATGCAAAGCATCATGGGCTGCATATGCAAATCACCACAGAATATTATGCCGGTTCAACTTTAAGCAGAAATGCATGGTGCCTGTTCATTATACTAGGCAGGCACCATCCAGGTTGCAATCACAAACCCCTGCTCACTACAGGACACAGGAGGTATGTGGCCAATAGAATGCTGTAGGGATTGCGATAACACTCGAGCTGTTAGGGCCCACTAATGGCAAATGCTCCTCTAGAGCAACCTGCCATTTTCATACCTTAAAGCATCAGGGTTTGTTAGTGTGGCAGTATATCAGGCTTACTTTTTGTAGTGGCGCTCCTTGTAGCTTTTATATTCTGTTTCACATTCATTCTTGTCCAACGCTTTTCATTGCCCCACAGTGCAGTTTTTTAAAGATTTTAATTTACCGACTCGAGTCTGTAAATACTTTTTTCTGTCACAAAGGCACGAGACTCAACAGCTGAGTCTGATGCATGGTTTGCATGTGTGCTCGTTCCTGTGTTATAGAGATTTTAATTGACAGACTATGAATGAGGATTCCTCCTGTTTGCGAATATTTGTCTTGTATGCTGTTTGGTTGGGGCAGGCAGTGGCAGGGGGGAAGATGCTTCATAAAATCTGTTATTAAATTTATTTTCTTTTTCTTTTTCAGGTACACAATGAAGTGATCAAACACCAGATATTTGCCTAGCAGCAATGTGCAGTTCTGAACTCGTCCTGTAATAAAGATACATTTTACTGATGTCAGGTTGTCATTGCCTTTTTTTTTAAATTAATTTATGTAAGTTGTGTTGCCTTTGATTTTTCTTGTTACAGTCATTATGACTTCTTGAGAGTCTGCTTTTAAAGTTCCTGTCTAAAGTTGTGGAGCTTGCGGTGGGGTTTTTAATTATGATTTGACAGCCACCAATCCATTGCATGTTACTAATATGAATTGTGAGAAGGCTCATTTGCTTTTGCTTGCGTACTACAGCTGGCTAATTTATCAGACATAATGTTGTCTGCGTTTCTGCCCTTGAACTACAGATTGTCTGGTGCCTGATAACTCATGAAGACAGGGCTGTGACAGGAATGACTCGAGACATACAACATTTTTCTATCTGACAGCTCAAGACAACCTTTTTGTCTGATGGTCAGCCCATTCATTTTCCTTGTTAGCTGTGGTAGTCCAAGGGAGAAAAGTGTTTGAGTTTTCTGTATAAATATTACTGAAATGGATTCTCCTAGTGTGTCAGTGCTGCTGGCAGGTCATTTCTGAATTTGACTGTTATATCTTGAAACGTGATGAGCATCGGATTTCTGTCAGATATGAATTGCCATTCTGTTTGTCTCCTGCCCCAATTGAAAACTCCCTTTGCCTCTTTTTTTTATTTATTCTGTGAGCTTGCTTTTCACTCTGCAGTTATGTGTTTATGGTGGTCTGGAGCTGATATTTTTAATATACATGCAGTGTGTCCATCTTTGCCTGCCCTTACCCCCCCTCCCCAGTCACACAAACACAGATCCAAGTTCATTGAAGTATATAATTTGCAAGGTGTGGAATGCATAACTGAGTTGAAGTGAATACAGTATTTCTCTATAATCAGTTTGATAACCATGTTTACCCTACCTCTTCCACTCATACCAGTCACATTACATAGAGGTATTACTGGCTTAATTTCACCAGAATTACTTGTGGAACACATGACATATTTGTCCTCATTTACAGCAGGAAACTGTTGTGCTCTTGTGGTTTTGCAGTGGATGATGGTATGCTGAACACTGCGATGTACTCAGATGAGAGTGGATGCATTTTTCTCTAGTGCTTTGATTGGTGGATGAAACCATGTACTGTGATGTTTCAGCCAAGGAATGTAGTGACCAACAGGAGGGTGGCCCAGGGCCCCACAGGGGAAGGAAACAACTCCTGGTGGGGGATTCAATTGTTAGGGGGGTAGAACTGGGGGAGGGAGGGGAAAGGGAGGTAAGGTGCCTGCCTGGCACCAAGGCTTGGAGGGACAGCAAATGAATCCTCAGGATCGTGGGAGCAGCGGCAAGGGGGAGGGAGCTGGATGTCATTATCCACCTAAGGATGAATGACTTGGCTGAGAATGGGATCAGAGTAGTGCAACAGGACTTTGTGGAGTAGGGGAAGGGCCTTAGACAAGTAGCTCACATGGTAACTTTCTCAGAAGTGCTACCTGTCTATGACATGGATGAGACTAGGGCACTCCGCACCATTGGATTCAATGACTGGTTGAAAAGCTGGTGCAGAGCTCAGGGATTTGGCTTCACTGGGGACTGGGGCTCCACCTGGAGGGATGCAGGCCTATACAGGTGCGATGGTCTGCATCTATCCTGGAGGGGAACCAGGATCCTAGGTGATAGGTTTAAATGCTTCAGTGGCAAGCATTTAAACTAGCCAAGGGGGGAGGCACTGAAGAGGAGAAGGGAAATCCAAGCACCCCCCCCACAAAATCAAGGTAATTAGTGTGGTAAACACCAAAATAGAGCAGTCAATAGGGAGAAGGGCAGGGATAAATGGAGAAAAAGACAAAGGCAGTAGGGACAGGGATGGGGCAAAAAGAAATAAAGCCATAAAAAAAATGGAGGGTAATGAGTACCATTGCCTGTAGTCTAGGTAAAAAGCTCCCTGAAATGGTGGTCTTGATGGAAGAGGGATGTCTGGGTATTGTGGCAGTCACAGAAACATGGTACACAGAGAACCATGACTGGGATGTCAACATACCAGGGTACACAGTCTACAGGAGGGACAGGGAGGGAAGAAGAGGAGGAGGAGTAGCTCGCTATGTAAGGGAAGGAATAAAAGCAACAGAACTAAAGGGTAAATAGGGAGGAAAGGAGGCACTGTGGGTCACCCTGGAGACTGGAAATGGCTCCACAATCTGCACAGGAGTTGTATACAGACCCCATCTCAGGGGGGGAGGAAATGGACAAGGAAATGATAGAAGGCATCCTTAAGATGGCAGAGAAAGGGGAGCTATTGCTGATGGGGGACCTGAATATGCCAGATGTTGACTGGAGCACCTTTGCTGCAGCCACATCCAAGAGCAGGGCCATTCTCGATGCCCTACAGGGGGCATGCCTCAGACAGCTAGTTTTGGAACTCACTCGGGAGAGAGCAATCTTAGACCTGGTACTCTCAAATGGGGATGGAAAGAGGATCTCTCATCTTGAAGTGGGTAGCCATCTGGGAACAAGCAACCACCTAACAGTGTGGTTCACGATAAAAGCTGTAGAGTCAAGCCACACAAAAGTGAAGGTACTGGAATTCAGGAGGGCTGATTTTGTCAAAATGGGAGAGTGCCTCAGAAAAGCACTAGCAAACAGGCAAGAAGGTGGGGTGGAGCAACAATAGGAAAACATCAAAACTGCCATCACAGAGGCAACAAAAAAGAAAAAAAACACTATGGTTCTCAAAAGAAGTGGTGGGGAAGGTAAGAGAAAAAAGATAGCATTCAGGAAGTATAAGGAAACACAGAAGGAGCAGGACACAGAACTGTACCAGTTAAAGCAGAAGGAAGTGGGTAAGGCAGTCAGAATAGCAAAGGCCCAAACCAAGGAAAAGATAGCCAACTCGGTTAAGAAGGGGGATAATACCTTTTATAGGTACATTAGGGAGCAAAGAAAGATTAACGCAGGGATACAGAGGCTGAACAAAGAGGAAGGTGGTTGGGCAGAGAGCGACAGTGAAAAAGCAGGGATACTGAACGAATACTTCTGCTCTGTATTCACAATGGAAAAGCAGGGGGAAATACCTAATCCAGTCAATAGAAGCACTCTGGATAGGGGGGTTGATATTAGTCCTTTCACAGAAGAAAGGGTTCTGAAAGAACTCTTAACACTGAAGGTGGATAAAGCAATGCGGCCTGATGGGATTCACCCCAGAATTTTAAAAGAACTAAGGGAAGAACTAGTAACACCACTGACTACCCTTTTTAACAAATCATGGGAGGATGGGGTGGTACCTGAGGACTGGAGGAGAGCATATGTGATTCCCCTTCACAAAAGTGGGAGCAAGACAGAGGCAGGAAACTACAGACCTGTCAGATTGACCTCAGTGGTAGGGAAAATGATGGAATCACTTCTGAAGGAAAGAATTGTTGAGTACCTAGAGGCCAGTGGGGCACAGGATCCAAGGCAGCATGGATTCACAGTGGGAAGGTCATGTCAGGCAAATCTAATTAATTTCTTTGACTGGGTGACCAAAGCAGTAGACCAGGGAGGGGCTGTGGACATGGTCTACCTAGACTTTAGCAAGGCATTTGACACAGTCCCACACAAAAGATTAACAAACAAATTAGCCAGCCTGGGAGTGGGTCCTAGGGTGGTAGCCTGGGTAAAACACTGGTTGGACAACAGGACACAGTGGGTAATAGTAAATGGAGTCCACAGTGAAGAAAGGAGGATTACTAGTGGGGTACCGCAGGGTTCAATACTGGGGCCGGTCCTTTTTAATGTCTTTATAAGTGACATTGCAGAGGGACTGGAAGGGAAAGTAAGTCTCTTTGTAGATGACACAAAGATCTGCAACAGGGTTGATACACAAGGTGGGGGTGGAAAGGATGAAAAGGGACTTGGCAAGGTTGGAGGCATGGTCAAATGTATGGCAGTTTAGATTCAATGCAAAGAAGTGCAAAGTAATGCACCTGGGAAACAAAACCCAAGGGATGAGTACACAATGGGGGGTGATATACTGACAACAACAAAAATGAAAAGGGGGTAGTCATATCAGATGACCTAAAGGTGGGCCAGCAATGAAAGAAGGCAGTAAGGAGGGCTGGGGGATACTGGGGTGCATAGGGAGAGGCACCACCAGTAGAAAACAGGAAGTTGTTGGCCCTCTGTACAGACAGCTGGTGAGACCACATCTGGAGTACTGTGTACAGTTCTGGAGACTCCATCTCCACAAAGACATAGACAGGGTGGCGGCTGTCCAGAAGAGGAGGGCAACCAAAATGATGCAGAGTCTGCATCAGAAGACATATGAAGAAAGACTAAAGGAACTAAAGATGTATAGCCTTGAGGAAAGGAGGGAGAGGGGGGACATGATAGAAACTTTCAAATACCTCAAGGAATCAACAAAGTCCAAGAGGGTAGCATCTTTCAGAAAAGAGATGGGCAAAACAAGGGCACAATTGAAGATAGAGGGGACGGCTCAGAGGTAATGTGAGGAAGTATTTCTTCACAGAGAGGTTGTGGATACATGGAACAGCCTTCCTGAGGAGGTCACAGAGTCAAAAACAGTGGGGGAATTCAAGAATGCATGGGACAGACATAAGGCAATTCTAGTGGGGGGAAGGAGGAAGTAGGCTGTTGGTTAACTAGGATCTGCAGCTTATCTGTTAGGTAGGGAAATGGGCAGACTAGGTGGGCCAAGCGGTCCTTATCTGCCATCTAATTCTATGTTTCTATGTTTGTGCTTGGTATTGGGTGGGTTGGGCCAGTGACTATTGTGGTAGTGTTTGGGTAGGGGGTGGGTAGATGAGTCTTATGCTTTGCTCATGGATGGTGTTGGGGTTCTGGTGATTGGTGTTTCTGGTACAAGTGCCTTTTAATAATGCCATGTTACTGTATTTTTTTGGTGTCGGAGATGGGGTTTTCTGATGTGCTTTACTTGTGGGTGGGGGGTGGGGTTTAACTTGTGGCATGATATTTATCTGATTGGACTGGAGATGGGTGAGCAGGTGGCTGAACTACTTATGTTGTTGATGGTGGGCATGTTACGACTGTTCATGTGCCATAGAGGGGTGTTGGTTAATCTTGTACTTTGAATAGGGATATGGGTGCAGGGTAATCCTTTATTTATTTTGTGGAAGATTGGGGTCAGGTTATTTTTTAACTCAGGCATGATATTCAGTCACTGTTTCAAGTGTGTCTTGTTTGGATACAGTTATGTTTTGAAGTGGTCTTGGGTGGTGGACATGTGAGTATTTTGCTTTATCTGGATAGCGCGTGCAGGTAACTATTGGTCTTGGATCGTGGATTGTTGTTGGCAACTTTACAATATGCACCAGGATGGGTGGAGATGTTGAAACATAAAGAAATCTACTTTCACAGCTGATAATGACTTCTTGGCCTACATAGTCTGCCATTTCCCTACCTATTTGATAAACTGCACATCATAATTCACCAACTGTCTACTTCTTCCTACCCCCCCTACCCTTTACAATAGCCTTATGTCGGTCCCATGCGTTCTTGAATCCACTCATTTGTTGTCACCACACGACCTCCTCAGGTAGGCTGTTACATGCATCCACCACTCTTTCAGTGAGAAATTACTTCCTCAAGTTGTTCTGGAGCCATCCAGTTTATATCTTCAAAGTCTGCCCCCTTTGTTCTTGCAATCTCTTTTTCTAAAAGATGAAATACTCTTGGATTTTGTTGATTCACTTGAGATACTTAAAGTTTCTGCCATGTCCCCCATCTCCCTAATTTCCTTGATGGTATACATATTAAGCTCTTTTAGTCTCTCTTTGTATGGTTTCTGGTGCAGACCCTGCATCCCATTAGTTGCCCTCCTCTTTACTGGTATCATGGGTAGGATAGTGGTCTGTAATATACGTGGGATGACAGTTTGGATTAACATACTGTGCAGGCTGGGGAGGGTTGTCCAATCTGTCACAGGCTAAGAATACTCAAGAAGGAGGAGGAGCTGTGAATTGGTGCAGATTTGGAAAAGATGGGTGATGGGGAGCTGGGCCTGGAGGGCCTCCATCAGGGAGTAACATGAGGACACCACTTGGAAGGAATATTGGATAGAGGGTGGGGGTAGGGGGTAACATGAGGACACCTCATAGGAGTAACACTGGATCGACGTATGAGATGGGGAAGTATGTGGTGGATAAATGAACAGGAGGCCTTTCAGTGAAGTGAAGGCTTAAGTCAGGAGTAAGGAGCCAATGCACAATATTGAAAAGGGGGCCGGTAATAAGTGTGCAGAGCTGGCAACATTGGGGGAGGAGGAGGTGCTGAAGGAGCCCCAGGAGGGGGACAGGAGAGGGAAAGGTAGGGTAATTCACAAGGGATGGTAGTCAATCAGAAGAGGCTGGCTCAGGTGAAGGGGGAGGGGCACAGCTGGAGTGGTGTTCGAAGGGAGCAGGGATACAGGGAAGAGGTGTAGGGTGGAGACAGAGGACGACAAGGGAATATCAGAGGGTGGGGGACAAGGGTGGAAGGTAAGGATGTGGATGATAGTGAGAGATTGGTGAGAGGTTGAGGGGAAGGGGAGGTATGGGGGAAGGGGGAGCCACAGGGGGAAGGGGGGGAGCTACAAATGTGGCAGACTCAAGAGATAGGTACCTATGTAATAGGGTTGGGGCTGAGATGATGAATGCAAAGAGGGGTGTCCTGATGCTGGGGGAATTCCATACTCAAAGGGATCAGATGGGGCAGTAAAGCGGAAAGACATATTCGCATATTGGTGGAGTCCATACCTTCGTTAACAGCGGGCAGGGTGGGGTAGTCAATTCTTAAGTGAGTAAGGATGGGTAGGAAGAAACTGCATCTCATTTTGCACATGAGTAGAAATGACCTGGTGGTGGAGACGGTTTAAGTAGTAAGGGAGAGGTTTGAATGAACTGATATTATAAAAACGCTGTGAGAAATGGAACTTTCTGGTTGGCTGTAAACATTGTAACAGCCTTATGTTAATCTTTTATTAACATACATGTAGAGCGTAACCATATTCTAAACAAGGTTTAACACAGTTTAAACACATTTTATTATAATAGCAATAAGGCACTCCCAGGATTTATGTTAATGGCCAGTTAATCATCCTCTAGAGGCATGTGGAACTCGGCTATGCTTCGTGCCACATTGTGCCTCTAGAGGGTGATTAACAGACCATTACTGTAACCCCTGGTCATGCCTTATTGCTTAAATGATGAATGAGGAGGTGGGAGAATTGGTGGCATTCTCAGAGATGCCCCTAGTGCCCTTCGAAAGTACAGCTTAGAAAGGGGGAATTGGCGAGATCAACATGTGGCTGGGGGAATGGTGTAGATCCATGGGATACAGGTTGGTGGGGGGCTGGGGCATAACTGGGAACAATAATGATCAATTCACAGTGGACAGGCTACACTTCAGTGTGAAGGGGAAGGGGGTATTAAAGCAGATGATAGAAGAGTACATAACAGCGAAGGTGGATTTAAACTAGGTGTGGAGGGTGGCAAGTTAACAGCTGGTAGGCAGGGATATCATGGATTTGGAGGACCAACCTGGGGTAGGACCGCTTGCCTTCTCCAGAGAGGGAGTGGGCTTATGGCTCAGCATTTTGGCCGATCCCAGTCAGAGGTCAAAGGGATGGCAAGTGTCCAGCCACATTGATTTGGAAACGAGCATGGAGGACACCTGCAGTAATGCATTGACGGCATGGTGCAAGCCATGCTCGCATGGAAAACAGAAATAGCTCACCATGCATTGGGTAGACAGAGCCCCCAGTGCGAATACCAGAAGCTCCTAACTGCCTCTCCTGAAAGCTGTACCCATCACAGACAAGACGTTCAGGGTGTACAGGCCCCATCTCATCCCCGTCTAGGGGAAACAACCATGGCTACATGGCGGATCCAGCAGAGCTCCAGTTATGTATAGGAAGTGGAGCAGATACCATAGACACCTCCAGTATGTGCAGTTCTTGGGGAGTCTGGGTGGAAAACAGAAAGTTCAAAAACAAAAATAAACAAGTCGGCTAAGTTGCAGGCTGTCTTGGTCATGGAAGGGAATAAATTGCGACCATCACAGAACCATGGGCCATCCAGTACAAGGACTGGGATTTGATTATCACAGGGTACAGGATATTCAGGAAGGATAGGATAAAGGTGAAAGTATGGACATGGCAACATAGGTATATGAGGGGATAATGCATGTAAGAGAGGAGGGGGAGGAAAACAGGACAAAGGCCACATGAATGCAGTTTAAGGGTCCAAAAGGTATGACAATGAAGATGGGGGTGGTATACAGACCTCCAGCTCAGGGGGATGACCTGGATAAAGAGTTAGCTGAGCACATTACAGTGGTTTGTAGGGAAGGGAACACAGTGGTGGTGGTGGTGGTGGACCTCAACCTACCTGGATTGGAGTACAGCACTCCAGCAAACTCACGTGCAAATGATCAGGTCATATTAGAAGCATTTCAGGACTGCTTCCTGGTACAGCTGGTTTACGAGTCATCTAGATTGAAAAACAATCTGGATCTGGCACTATCAAATGAGGAGCCTTTAAGAGATCTGGGGGTAGATGATCCTTTGACTGGGGGTGACCACTACTCAGTTTGGTTCACCATCAATATGGATATTGAAGCAGGGGTACAGGAACCAGTGTAATAGAATGTAATGGGTTGGACTTTAAAAGGAAGATGAAAATTTGGGGTATGCATCTGGCGGGTACTCAATCAAGCATAGATGCTAGTCAAAAATTGAACGTTGTTAAAAAATGGCTGGCAGAGGTTACTGTGACATGCACAAAGACACGGTGTAACAAGGGAATGGCAACGAAGACTGGTTGGATGACTTAATAGGTCACTGAGGGTGCGAGGGCCAAGATAAAAGCATTTCTGAGATGCAATAAATCAGGAGGAGGGGCAACAAGGATGAGTATATGAAGAAGTCCAGGGAGGTTACCAGGCTAGTCAGAGCATCAAAGGCTGCAGGAGAATTGAAAATGGCACAGGGTATTAAGGATGGAGAAAATGACTTCTATATATTCATAAGCAAGAGAAGGAAGAATAAATACCAAATTGTGAGGATAAGCAAGGACGGAGGGTTGGTGGAGAAAGTTGTGAATCATGCAGAAAGAATGAATGAATACATCTGTTCTGTGTTCAAGGATGAGAAAGGGTGGCAGATATCACTAGGGAGGGTTGCAGTTGGATGTGTGTGTGGGGGGGGGGTGACTGATATATGGATCACAGATGACATGGTCCTGGAAGGATTAAGGGCACTAACGGTGGACAAGACACCATCACCAGATGGCATTCACCCTGTGGTACTTCATGAAATATCAGAGATCCTTCTAGGATCACTGGCTGACATGTTCACTAACTCTCTGGACACAAGATGCGTACCACAGGATTGGAGGAAGGCCCATGTGGTGCCCATTTACTCATCTCAAAGGTCTGCAGACCTTTTGTGCTCCATCAAAATAGGAGTACTGCATATACCAATAGGGTTCCTCACTCTCCTCATGTAGACCACATCCAATATGGCCAACAACATACAGGTCTATCAAATTCTCCTACAGCTCCCTTCCCACTGAAGTAGAATACACTGACCAATTTATATACATGGATGAAGCGATATGGCAGTAAGTCAGTACTCAGAATGACACATTATTTAATCAGCAGCATTATCTTTCTTTCACGCAGGTATATATTAGATCTGTTAACTGTTTTTTCCAATATAATATTTAATGTTTTAATTTCCAGTTTCAGTGTATTACATGTGTAATATGTGGCTTTCATTTCAGACAACATGGACACTCATATAAAATGGAAGAGAGGTCAGCCAGCATTACTTAATGTTGAAGAGGCGAAAAGAAGGAAGCTGGAGAGGGCTGGACAGTACCGAAAGTCCCAAGCATACTTAGGGTCTGCATATGTGAAGTGGGCCGAACTCAGAAATGAGTTGCGATATTAAAAGGATGAGGAATTTGCATTCTTTCTCATAGCATTCTATAGGTACTGAACTCTGTAATACGTGTTTTACAAGTTCGACAAGAAACTGTCAACATCACTTCCAGCACAATACATTTAATCATTAAGGCAAAAAGGCATGTTCAACGGTTAGAGTAACAGTCTGTTACTAACCCACTATGAGTGTAATGCGGCATTAGGCATTGATGAGTGTTATAATTCACATATTGAGTGATTTACTGACTGTTCACCCAACTACTGGGAGAATATATTTTCTTGACTGTTTTCCTAATTTATAGGTCTGGTCACCACACTACTCCCCAGATAGTACACCAGTTGCAGCCACCCTCAGTATCCTGTCTGCTGACCAGCTCCTAACCCAGATTACCACATTGTCTCCCTTGCCCACATTACACATCTTGTTAATCATCCTTCTATGTTGGATGGCGTCAAATACTTTGATGAAATATAGGTAGGCGACATCTACTGCCCCTCCCTAATTTATTTCTATATTCACCTTACATATTCTCTGGTGGATGCCTTCTGGCCCCATGGCCTTATCAGTCTCCAGCTTTGTGAGTTCTTCCATAAATCTACACACTGTGAATGGACTGGTGTCCACTTCTGACACCCCTACCACCTCCATTACCTCTGCAAGCCAACGGTGGTCCTCGACCCTCCTCATCCTTATTGAATTCTGAGATGAAATATTTGTGCAGTATTTTTGCTTTGTCCAGATTACCCTCCTTACACTCTCTCTACTCCTATTTGAGCCTCACACACACAACCCTCTCACTCCATGTTTATTCTTCTTTCACTAATGTACCTATGAAAATGCCTTTTACCTGTTTGTTTACAGGCTGTGCTAAATCCTCTTCTGTCTGCACCTTCGACCTCCTAACAGTCTTTCTTGCTTCCCTTAGACATTCAAGGTACACCTCATTGTCCTCCACACTTTTGGCTCACCTTATATTCCCTGAAACTGATCCTTTTACCTCTAACATTGTCCCCAACTTCTTAGGAGAGCCATGTGCTCTTGTATCTCCTGTATCACTCATTATACATTATACAGTGGCTTTAATAATCCTGTTCTCTGATTGGTTGGCTGGCACAATTTACCCATTGTTAATCCTGGCATTACCAATGCGAAAAAGTGCCTGTCAGCCACTTCTATTCTACAGTTGTTGAAATCCATCCGAGCCCTTCAGAGCAAACCAAGCCATATTGACTCCCACTAAACCACAATGGTAAAGCGGGAGTTTTAAATGAAGTACTGTACACTTTTAAACAAAAACCACAACACTTCCCAATGAGGTACTCATTGCAGTCTGTGACCATAGAAAACTGCCATATTAACTCCCACTAACCCGTGATGGTAAAGTGGAAGTTTAAAACTCAAAGTGCACCAGTTTATTCACAACTTGTTCCTATAACTGACATTTGCACCTTCCCTTTTTTTTTCCCAATTCCTCTAACCTTACTTCTTGCTCTGTCCACTCCACCCCTGTTTCATCTCCGCTCCATTCCTGGCTACAGTCCTACTCTCTCTCCTAAACACATGTAGTGTGTGGGGGTGGAGGTTAACTAGCAATAGGGAACTATTTCACCCGTCATAACAGCAAATTCAATAACAAAGTACTTAAAGTTGAAAAATTATTTTTTTTTTTTTACAAAATCTGAGAGGGGCATTGTATGATCACAATATGCCACTCAAGGGTGTTGGTGATATCAGGATTTACCCACATCTTGTGCTTTTCGTTCACCCAGCTGCGCATCGTGACCAAAGAACACACCAGGCATGGGTAAATCCTGCAATCACCAACACCCTCCAGTGGTTTATTGCTTAATTCTATGCCTGCCTGGCCCTCCCTGCCTGCTTTAGCTGTTCTTGTGGTCAGTTTATGTTCCTGCACGTTCCCAAGGGTGGTTGTTCCTAAGCCTCCTGTTTCTCCTGGTTCTCCCGGCCCGACCATTTAAACTTCTCACAAATGCAGAAAGCCCCCCTCTCTGTGCATATTTGTAATTCCCCTCCCCCTTCTGATCACCCGCCCGAAGGATAAAGAGTCACTGGTAACCAGTGACACCTGGGCTCACTCGATAACCCGCCAGATGGTCAGTCACATGTGAACATGGTGTTCTGTGGTCACTCCAGTTACCACCCACTACTACCGCACCGCACACACAGACTGTATGACCTTGGACTCCCAGTTTCATTCTGTTGACTGACAACTGAAGTGGTGGGTCGATAGTTTTGTTGCTCACTGTCAGTTCACTGCAGCACTGACATGCAAGTATGAGAATTGCCAGTGCTGGGGGTGGGGTGGGGGGTTCCCTACCAACTTTCACCATCACCGAAAGAGAAGAACTTTCCATTGACATGCTCTAATCAGCCTCTGAGCTTTTTTTCCTGATCCAGGGTCACTGGTGTAGTGTGTGGAAAGGTTTTTAGAGCCTCAACCTTCTGCGATACCTGATTGGTTCTCATTGATATTTTGAAACATTACATTGTATGGGTACTACCAGTGTGAAAGTACATGTTACATGTTTTCACATTGATGTATTTCAATTGTTCTACAAGATGGGTCTTGCATTTGCCCACACTGTGGCACATCATCATATGTAGTAGTTGCTTTAGTGGAATGTGATAGGTTAGTGAAAAATGTTTTCTAATAGATTAAATAGGGATATTGACTCTGCAATGATGGAATTTAATGTTTTAATTACAGTTAAGTAGAAAACATATGAATATTAAAATATTTTTAATTCTGAGCAAGACCATTTGCATACTAACAAGTAATGATTGCTTAAATTGAAATAAGTAAGTCTACTGCACTTGCTTATTTTCTAATTTCAGGTCACAATGTAGAGACAGTTTCAATGAGTCACAATCTATTAGTTCCACATATACCTCCACTTAGACATTACTATAACATTATTTTACTTAGTTATAATTTTTTTTTATGATATATCTCATAACTGTTTCTGAATCCTATATACAAATTTTTATGATTCATTTTGATAGGGTCTACTACAGTGTCTTCAACATCTTCGAGCAGCTGCAGCTCACCAGTTTTGCTATTCCCAAAGCTGCCACAACACTTGGTTTCCGCACCAAAATATGTTAGTAAAATTATCACAAATTGTGACGACTATGTGTAAGACATTACTCGTTTCTTGTGTTTGCACTATACAATATATTGGAATGTAATGTTGCATATCTTTTCTTATGTTATTTTTTTGGTCCTGTATTGTTAACATTTCAGAACCAGTGATGACGATTCGGAGTCTCACGAGGAAAGCATACAATACATTGATGGCACCGATGTAACATATGTATCAGGCAGTGACAGGTAATTGGAAACACCCTTTAATTTATTATTTGTCAGTATCTATTATTTTTTAATAGCTTAAAGCGTTCTCCTAGAGATTAGCCACATCAGCGACTTTACTTTGTGCTAATGAATGTGGTGTTACACACTAGTAAGTAAGCAATGAGGCACAAAGGGGTTTGTGTAAACCATATTTTACAGCATGGCCAGGGGAGTAGTAAGGCACAAGGTCAATGGCCAAGTGACTTCATCCACTGACCATGCTGTAAAATATGGTTTACACACACCCCTGAATGCCTTATTGAGCTTATAAAATTTTTTTTTTTTTTTACTTTCGACTATTGGGAAAAGCATGTTTATATGTAGAAAACTAGATTTACTTTGTGCATTCGTGATAACATAATCCATCCGTTCACTGAAAGTGATGTCATTGATGATGTCATTGTATTATTGCCTACTTTCTTCTTCTTCCTGTTTTTTTTTTCTCTGTTGTTCCCCGCATTCAAGATATGGAATGTTTATCATGGAATGTTTACCATGGAATATATTTATTCAAAATTGTGCTTAGTTACACTGGCAGAATGTTTCTTTCCCAACACACTATACATAGAGACAACAAAGGCATTTGTTACAACCACAGACTCGGTTATCTCACTGGCAGGGCAAGAAGAAGGGAGTTCCCTGATAAGCAGTTAAAGATAGACAGGGGATTTTTGACTGTCAGCAAAGAAACAGTTGTAGTGAAAACTATAAACAATACTTATTGTTTCTGATTTGTTTATGTATGTAAGGAGAGTGTGATAATCAGGGAAACAGCATTTAATTCATTTGTTTTATTTTTTATTTAAGGTAGTTTCATTTTTAGGGCCCAGTTGAAGTTTTTTTACAGTATAAAGGTAGCAGCCATGTTTGTGGTGGAAGAGCTGCTCTGGCAGTAGACAGCTAACTGAAATGCCTGTGTTCCAAATGCCCATTGATCTGTGTTGCAGACTCTTCACTGCTGAGCAGTCTTATTTTTATACCTATGTGTAAACCGTATTTTACACATAAATAAGTGCCAATCAGATTACACGATTTTACCCTGCCATTTTATAATTAAGCAATAAGGCATGACAGGGTGTGCACCATTGCTGAATAACATAAAACCTAGGGTGGGTTGAAGAACGAGGTAGCAGACTGAGTGCTTCTGCCACCCTGGGTGTGATGTTATTCAGGGATGACGCACACCCTGGATTGCCCTATTACGATTATAATATGGCTATAAAAAATCTGAGAAGATTTAATGATCAATAAACATAAGAAACACATCAGAAGTTATAACCGTATTATAACTAATTTAGATTTAAAATAGACCCTTCAAGAGATTTACTGCATCCCTCCATATTGCTTACACTGACTTTTTTATAGCTGATTTTATTACTTTGAACTTATCAATATTTTTTATACTCCTGCTTTTATATAATTGTTCACGTCGTAAAACTGAACACATCAATACTGACAATCCCATTAGGTGTCCCTATAGAGATCAATCATGCTACGGAAGATGCATCCATATGGTTATTTCCTGTGATTCAATTTTTTCTTTTTCCTTTTAACGGGCGTGAATACTGTCCTAACTAACAGAAAAAACACAATGAAACAAAAAAACATGTCAGGGTATGCAAAGTGGTTGGATAGTAGCACTCCTCGGGTGTGTCATGAAGCATAACCAAGTGCCTTCACTTCAACCACCTGAGAAGTGCTGTTACCCACCACAACGTGCAGCCTGGATTGTCCTTCTGTGATTATAAAATGGGTCTAATATGTTTTTTGGAGGAAGAGAGGGAGTGAAGAAATGCACAAAATCAAAAAAGAAACATTTTTATGGCTTTTTTAAAACAGTCCCAGCACATCCCAGCACTGACAAGCCATCTCGGGTTTAAATATTATGTACAGCAAAATTCATGTATTTTGAATTAGCTCTTAAACCCTCTAGTTCCCCCAACCCACCCCCTTTTACCCATTCCTTCACCTTTTTTCCTTTCTTCATCTTTATAATATTTGCTCCCTTTTCTTTGTCTTGTTTATTTTCTATCTTGCCAACATTCAAGAGATGGAATGTTTACTACAGATAGAGCACAAGAATTCCAACCTCTGCTCAGTACTGCTGGCAGAATGTTTACTCCCACCAGCACATAACAGAAGGCCCCAGATGGAACCAGGGATTATGTTTTATCTGTGACAGCTGAAACAACACAGATTTCCCTAGTAAGCAGGTAAGGATGGGGGGGGGGGGTTCATGGTCAGCAAAGAAACACCATAAATTATAATTCTAGGTACTGTTGTACTTAATTTTTTTAGGTTATGTATGTGTGTGTAACAAGAGTAATATGAGGTCAAACAACATTTAATTCTTACGTTTATAAAATTATTACAGTTCTATTTTTAGGGCCAAACTGAAGGTTTTTTAGTGAGTACAGGTGACAGCCACATTTGTGATGACAGTCAGGAATGACTGGTACTGTTGATTTTATTGTGAAGAGGCTACTGGACCTTCTTTCAATGCTGTCGCCATTAGATATCAGCAATGGGTTCCAAGCTTCTCAGCCAATCAGATTACTGGATTTTTTTTATACCCATATTATAATTGTTCACAATTATCAATTGATAGCATGAATTGGACAGTATTTACTTTCAACTGATGTGGTACATCAATAATTTGCATAGGATATATTGTTTTTTACATATAGAGAAAAACACCATTGACATTTTTACAAATATACATAAGAGTAATATATATGTCTTTGAGACTGATTTGTCAACCTTAGTCGTTTATGTCTTATCATCAAATGCACTTGTTTGTTGTTGAACAGCTTCAAAAAAAGTGATAAAGATGACACATCAATAGATGATGGCTTCTTGGATATTGACACTACTGACATGGATGACCAAAATTATATACATTTCGATGATGACAATGAAGAAGGATCTTCACATAAGGTAGATATTTCAGATAGCAAGTCATGCATTGCATGCACAGACTGTGTTATCAGTCTTTGTAGAATTGCTTTTTCAAGATGCAATCGTATCCAATGCAAACAAATCAGTGACAATACAGTATAAGATGGTAGAAATGGTCCTGCAAGTGACAGCGAAGTGTACTGATGGCCATGTAAGAAAGTGATGGTCACAACCACTGTTACTTCGAATGCCAGCTGGGAACTTTATGCTCACTACTTCAACTGTTCTTTCTGTGAGTAACTATGCAAAAATATCACTGTTGTTAACATTTTTGAACATGCCCACTGTTAGCAAAATCACTTTTTATGCAATCCAATGGAACTATGTTGGTCCAGCTGTCAAAGATTACTGGCTGCACATGCGACAGGACATTTTATCGCAATTCAAGGAAATGGTTGTCTTACTTGGTATTGGGCAAAATTACAGCCTTGGATACTGTGCCAGATTGCAGAACCTATACCTTTGTGGAGAATAACTCCAAGCAAATTTGTAGATGTGCAAATAATAGATGTTAGAGAAGCACAGGGCAAATCAACAAATATGGAAGTACAAAATCACACATGCCCCCACAATGCAAAGCATCATGGGCTACATATGCAAATCACCACAGAATGTTATGCTGGTCCAACTTTAAGCAGAATTGCATGGTGCCAAAAGGCCTCTCACACAGTTTGCAAAGGGTGCTAACAGAAGACATAGACACGTGTTTCGTCCTACCAGGACTCATCAGTATGCCTCGTCTGTTTGACACCCCAGTGGAATGGACCAGCTACCCTTAAGGCAGTGTGCCTTGGATATATTGTGGTGGACCCATTAAAATAAAAACTATTTAAAGACAAAGAACCTCTGTGCGAAAACATTGAGGCAAGGGTTACCCCAAAGGGCATTTGGCTGGGAGGCCAAGTTTCAAGAAAATACAAAATCACACATGCCACAAATATGGAAGTACTTTGTTTTGAAAGTACTTGGTTTTGAAGGTCTCCAGTCATTACTGGACAGTGGATTGAATGTTTCTGAAGTGGTAACATATGCTACTGTGCAAGTGATTTCACTAATGAGCTTGTAAATATCTCAACTCATAATTCTTTAAGTAACAGGAAAGCCACAGTTTTGTATGGAACCTTGATGTGCAGGGGAGGGTTAGTCAATAAAGAGCATGGAATATTAGATAGTGTCAGTGGCTCAACAGGTAGCACACTCGCCTCTGAGGCCAGGAGATCAGAATGCTGTGGGTTCTATCCCCACACCAGGCACTTGGGTGGGTTAATATCCCAATACTGACACTGTAGTGCAGCATGAGAGGGGTGCTGCACTCCTGAGGTGCCATCTTTCGTATGAGATGTTAAACCGAGGTCCCATCTGCCTGTTCAGGTGGATGTTAAAGATCCTGTGGCACTTCTCAGAAAGAGTAGGGGAAGTTTTTATTAAACAATCATACAAAACAAATAAAAGAATAAACCAGAAAATCACAATGAAATAAACAAAAAGTGCTAAGCAAAAGGAGACAAGAAGTAACAAAGTCCAGTAGCAATATTCATGTAACAGGTACATCTCTGACTGTTATCCAAGGCAAATTCCTCCAAAGTTGCAGTAAACAAGATCTACCAAGAACTTTCATTTCAGAAAATTAAATCTTCTGCAGCTCATACAAGATCTTTCCGTACAGTTTGGTATGGGAAATCGGGAGCTGTTGTAGGGTAAAGAGGCACCTAGAATTCCAAACATACCACTTTATGACAACAAAGATAATATTCAAAGTACTGCTATCCCATTTAAACCAGGAAAAAGGGTAATCCCCATTCATAAGCCTGGAATAAATAACATGACAGAAAATAGGCATATCAGTCATACAGTACAAACAATGCCAAAAAACAAGAATAAAAGAGCAAGAAAAATACAAATGATCAATTGTCTCAGGTTGAAGGATGCATAAAGGCTGGGAACAATTCCATTCTATGACCTGCTTATGTTTCTGGTTAGCTTTACCATTCAAACACTCATGACATGTTAGCCAGTGGAAATCCTTCATTTTGTCTGGTATTCTCTTATCCAAAAGAGAAAGCACCAAGACCACACGGAATTGCTGTGGACACTTGGGAAAAGGGGTCAACCACCTGGAACTACGTCAGAAGAATGAGGGAATAAAGTTGTTTCTTAGAGTGAATTGGCACCAAGGTATGGGTCACGCCCCACTGCCAGAGCTTAACAAAAACATCTTGAAGATAAGTCAGCGGGGGGGGGGGATGCCTGATTTGTCTGGTCTGACCACCCGTCCAAGCCTTATACCGTTGGGAAATGGAATGCAAAAAACTAGCACACCGAAATCCAGCGGAGGCTTGAAGTAGGGGCCGAAAATTAGCATAGAGAAATTGACAGAAAAAACACATAGAAACATAGACTTTGACAGCAGATAAGGACTGCTTGGCCCACCTAGTCTGCCCAAAAAGAACTGGGTTCACCATGTTCTGGCCCCCTTTGGGTAAGGGTAAATAAAGAACATTATGACAAATATGGTTGAGCCTGCTGCCCCAAAAGGCTTGAAAAAAAGTCTATATATAGTGGCTTCTCTAGATTTGGGCACAGGAAAAAGAGCACTAATAAAAATAAAAATTGGTAAGAGAAAAGTCTTAATAAGATGTATCTTTTTCCTAATGGACATTTTCTGTTTAGACCAGGAGTGCAACAAAACTTTCCCAAGTTGAAGCTTCGCATCCCAGTTGAAAACATCCATCTGAGTACTGCCAAAAGAGATCCCCAAAATTTGGAAATCTTCAACAGTGATTGGGATTCCTGCCACAGTAAATGGAGAGATGCCTGGGACCCCAAAGAGTCTCCCCTTACTTTTAAGCACATTAAGTTGCGTCCCCGAAAAAGAGACAAAATCATGATAGCGAAGAATGGCTGCTTCCATTGAAACAACATCCTTTGTCAAAATGAACAGATCATCGACATAAGCAAGGGCCGAATAAGGGACCTGTTGACACGGCAAGCCAAGGGGAAGTATTTCCAGAGCTGAATGAAGAAGGCACAAAAGTGGATAATAGAGATAGCATACAACAATGGGCTGAGTCGACAGCCTTGTCGAACACCCTTCTGTATGAGGATATAAGGTCCCAGATAACCATTAACACAGGGTTTGACTGTAATAGTTTTATGTAATATATATAATATATATAACTACTAGTATATAATATATATATATATATATATATATATATATATATATATATATATATATATATATATATATATATATATATAGCTTGATAGATGGATATATAATATCTGCAACCATACAATAAAATAATGGGGAATACCAAAGTATACCACAAAAAGGAATCACTGACATTGTCAAAAGCCTGTTTTAGGTCCAAGGAAAGGAGATACGGAGCCACAGTTAAGAGTCTATTATTAAAAATCTTGGCCAGTAACTTAAAGTCAGTATTCAGGAGACTGATAGGTCTCTAATTGGTGATATCAGTCTTCTCCCCTTTCTTAAACAAAAAAATCAGCACACCAGTAGCCATTTCCAAAGGAACATCATGGTGCTGCAAAAAAAAATTAAAAACTGCAGTAAGTTCCTCAGAAATTTATTGTCCTAATAGTACAAATAATTCAGAAGGGATACCATCTAGACCCGGTGATTTTTTAGTGGCTAAAGTTTTAATAGTATCCGAAATCTTGGAAACAGTTAAAGGGTCAAACAATATTCGAAGTAGGTCAGGTGGGGCTTTAAGAAGAGGAAGGTCTTGAAAAAAAGAAGCAAAATCAGGTTGAGCCAGGACAGGGCATCCAAATAGGGAAATGCATAATCTGTGGCTATGCAGAGAAGACAGGGGTTGGAGGTATGGAGGATGCCGGCAGGGTCTCTGAGTGCTGACATCAACTAGTGGCCAAGGTGCGACTGATTATGAAGCAAAGGGTAAACTTCATGAAAAGCACCAGTCATACAGAATTGTTGTTTGAGGTGTAATCCTTCACACTGTGTGGAATGATAGGATAACATTTTAGTTTTGATGCTGGAAATTTGGTCTGAAAACACATGTTTAGTGAAATAAGAGAGGGAAATGAGATGCTGCAAATGTTTACGATCATTCAAATAATCCACATAAGTGGAAGATTGAATGTGTTTGCCATTCCTCATGAGTAAAGTCCGAAGCTCCGATTTGGTCTCCGTCCACCATAAGAGAGGAGTCTCATAAAGGTCAAAGGTCATCTTTCTACAATGCAAAAAGTAAATAATGTGTTGGAGAAAGAAGGCCTGTCTCAAAAGCGTAGAATTCAGTTTCCAATATCCAGGGCAAAAAGAAGCCTCTGGACTACCTAAAAGCAGGGTTAAAGAACAATGATCTGAATATTCCACTGGCTGAACATCAGTACGATCAATGTGCAGCATTTTAGAAATAAACATAAAAACAATCCTGGTTGATAAAATCCCTTTGTAAACAGTGTGTTCTCATTTCCCAGAGTGCATCAAAAAAGCATCTTTCAACCCAGCCAGATGTGTAATGGAGCAAAGAGCAGACATATCCCCAAAAATGTTTTCAGTCATTGTTAGAGAACCCCTATCCGCTTACTGGTCTCACAATTAAAATTTCCTCCCCAAATGACATTATGGGCCACATGTAAATATGGACTAATCAGGTGAAACATAGCAGTTAACTCAGCTTTAGATTGTGGGGCATAAATTGAAATGACATGGAAAGAAACATCTTGGATATGAAAATCTAATAAAAGGTCATGGCCAGGAATCAGGTCCAAGAGTTTCAGGACAGTTGGCTGAAGGGGATGGAATAAAATACCAAAACCAGAGCAACTCTCAGTACGAAGAGACCAATAAGAGATTCCAGAAGTCCATTCCCTAGTAGCCCTGGCAGCATCAGGAAGGGTATGGAGTCTCGTATCCTACAACAAAAAAATACCTGCGGGCAAGAACGGAGGAGATGAAAAACTGCCCCTCGCTTCTTGACCTGCTTAATACTATTGACATTAGAGGTGAGAAAAAGCAAAAAAGATAGTAAAGGCATATAAAAAGTTATGTAAGAGGTCAACTCTTCCTTTTTTTCTTAACTCTGCCTCTCTTAGGTGTAGGTTTGGAACTAGAGGCCTGAGCGCCCATAGGCATCACCTCGTCCACTAGATCTTGTGAATGGGAGTCTGCAGATGAAGTAGCTGACTCAGCTTCAGAGACCACATCATCCTCTAATACTTGGTATCTATTAGTGATAGTAGTAGGGATAGCCTTGGGGACTTTAGGCACAGGCAAGAACCCAGACTGGCATTTTCTAGTAATCATTTTCCCTCCCAGAGGGTCAGAGACTGGTTGAGAAGGGGGGCATAACTATCAGGGATGGTTCATGCAACAGCTCTGGAGGGGGGCGCCACCGGTTGTGGGTCCACAGTGGGTCCAGCTGGAAAGGGAGATGGAGGGGAAAGGGGGGTAGGGGCAGAGGGAGGGAGGAATAGAAGGTTCCTGTACAGTACGGGAAGGAGAAAGATCACCCCCTGATACTGGGAGACCCATAGAACCTATCCAAGAGGCTGGTGGATGCTGAGGAAGTGTGACAAGAGGCACCTCCGTGATTTGCCGTTAGTTAAACTCCCTCTGTGCAGTAGTCACTAGTAGCTGTTGTTCCTCTGGATCAGCAGAAGCCGGTTTCCTGTGTGCCCCTTCAGGGCAGGAAGCATAGGCATGTCCAGTAGCACCACCTAGATTACAATGCACTGAATTACTGTAATGGGAACTGGTGTGACTTGATTCATGACAGAAAGAACACTTTTGATGATCACAAACGCTACTAATGTGGCCCACTTGATCACATTTGTAACAGGTTTTAGGCTGGCTAGGATAGAAGAGAGCACCCCCATCCCTACCTAAAAAAAAAACTATTAGGTAAATGCTGAAAGCCAGCATCATCAGATTGCAAGATAGCCCTGATACACCAACCCCCCATCCATATATCCTCAGAATCAAAAATGGCCTCTGGATGGCCAGTAACTGTACTGGGTTGCTTTAGCCAAAGGAGGAGGTCGGTTACACTAACCCCCTCATTGTGAAACAGAACTGTGATTGTTTAATGGACTGGCTTGGTCAAGGGAACAACCTCAAAGGGGGACCAGTGAGGAGTATTCTTCCGCTGATGGTATCTGGCCCAAAATTTATCAAGACTACTTTCCAACTTAAAGCTGATATCAAAGATATTTTCCCCAGACACATGAGTCAAAGCATACAGTTCAGACACAGTAAATTGCAAACAGTCCTTCAAAAGAGTTTTACCAACATACACACAGTCAGGAAAGGTATCCAGACCCCCCTTATAAATAAGCCTAACCATATTATGGTGTTTAGCGGGATAAGTACTTTGTTGGAAGAAAGAGGCATAAGTTTTTTGTTTATGAGACGTGTCCGGTTGGGGTAAAGTTAAGACAGGTGCCACAGGCCTATTCCTAACGACAGCAGGAATATTCCTAGGAATGTCTGAAAAATCCGAAATATCACTCATCCTATGCTCAGAAACATCCTGTGAAAAGTCCAGAGGTTCAGTAGCAGGAGCCGTAGGAAAGACAGGGTGTCGAGTCAATTCCAAATCAGGGGTCAAATGTAAGGGAGAAGAGACAGGGACTGAATGCTGGGCCACAGTAGAACTTTGAGGTACCGACTGAACAGTAGAACTCGGCCTGTCAGAATCAGAGACAACAGCAGTACTCACTGTGGGAGGTTTGGTATTCGGGGTCAGAGACACCCCAGGGATTTTAATAGGAGCAAAACCAGAAATCCAGTGTTGAGAATCAGGAGAATGAACCCAGCCCGCCACTGCAAGGGAGCTCTCTACAGACCACGGTTCTCCCTCTGGCCAAGGTGAATCAGCCCAACGAAACTTGCTAGGAGCACCTTTCTTTGTAATGCGGTCCAGTAGCGGGGAAGTCGTAGGGGTTGAAAAGGAGACCACAGTAGCCAAGCTCTGATCCGTACCAGCGGAAAAAAATGTATGTTGTGTGGCATGTGCAGTGTCTGTACCAGTGTCCATAGCAACGACGGCCACAGCCGGTTCAGCATTAGAGACAGGCCTCCCCGCAGTCTCCAGAGCTTGGGAGTGAAACTCGCCCAAAAGTTCTTATTTTCTCTTCAAATGTTCCGTCTCTTCAAGAAGCATAAGTCGATCCAGTGTCAGCTGCATCTCATCCCATTCACAGGACACAACCACAGACGGGCCAGAAGAATCCCGTGGTTGCACATGATCCATACCAGACTAAGGCAACCATAAATCCTTAACACCATCCATGGAAGAAATTGCTGCAGCATTGAAAAGGATCTCAGTTTCAAGCAACTCCGGTGCAGAGGAGGAGACAGGCTCCACAACCTGCTGTCCCTCCAGCACATCACTCGTCAGTAAAGCAACTGACTCAGCCATCTTTCAACAGCCAAAGGGTCCCCCTACTGTTGAGTAGGAGAATTTCCCCCGGTGCCCTGGCCAAATTTTCCCTCATTCACTAAAAATACCACCAACAGCTTAATCTGGTTCAAGGTCAGTTGGAATTCATCTGTATCCCCTTCCCCAGGTCGTGCCTGAAAATAGGCAGAATTTGTCTAGTGTACTTACCCGGTCAACAAAAACTAAATAAATTTAGAATTGTGTTAGATTATTTAAGAAATAAGGCATGACAGGGGATGTGTTATGGTGAAATAACGGCCCACCTTGAGGTGGGTTGAAGCACAATGCAAAGCCAAGGGCTCCACCATCCAAAAAGGGCCATTAGGCCACCATAACACACCCACTGGACTGCCTTATTGCGATTATGAAATGGGTCATTTTTAGTACATTTTATGCATTGTTAAACATGATACTTTCAGATGAACCATTGTGCTGGGATAATGGCACAGCTGAAAGCAACTCTTGGCCAATCATAATTCAGTATTCTTTCTACCCATTTCATAATTTGACAATATAGTTGTGTAAAATTAGAGTTTGCTTTATTGTAATAACACTGTTAATTTAAAAACAAAGGAAAATAATAGGTGGAAATACTTGTACATCATACATAGTGTGGTTTATTTCTCAACATGGACAGGAAAGAAGTAGCTAGACATCTGTCATCAACTGGATGTGTGGCATGGGAGTAAAGCAGTGAACAAACGGTTTAGTAAGGTAATTTACTTATGTCATATTTGTGTGTCAGCAGTTAATAAATGCCTGATTTCCAGTAAAGGACTGACAATTTACAATCTAAATGGTCAACATGGTATGTGTTTGTCCAATTTGTACACAGCGTAGTAGTATACTGTCTAACCTTAGTATATCCTCTGAAAATAGGTGTGAGCAATTAAGGCAAACTAGTCCCTTAAGCTGTAGATACACGACATTGTTAATCATTTTTGGTTCAGTTGTGTGAATTGTGAATGGAAGCCAGAACGATTATGGGTAAGGTCAATCTGGTGATAAATATTGTACATTTTTTTTCTAAACTTATGCCCACTAGTGATATGAACCATCTGCACACTTTGATATTCTTTGAGATTCACCCCAAAGAATATCAGTGTGTGTGGATGGTTCATGTCACTAGTGGGCATAAGTTTAGTAAAATAGTAGTAACCCTGCCATTTGTAAGGACCTTTTGCCTCTTTTCTTTGATAGAAGAAAAATGAAGCACAACAAATCACAAAAAGGTTGTGAAAAAGAGAACATAAATATTGTACATTGTTACCCTCATTATGAAAGTAATGTCAACATTAAGGCATCCAGAATGTTTATGTGACTGCCAGTCATTAAATACCAGGGATTAGCTTATAACTCTGTTAATCGTCAATTAGTGGTGAGCTCTGAGCGGTGGCATATCCATAACTGTACAGATGTTGCACAATATTTTTAACAACAAATTGTTGAGAGATTATTTTTGGGAATTTTTACATCTTCTAACCCATAATGTGTCTGTGCAGATAGTTAAAACAAACCCTTTTTCATACTTATTGATTAATGAAGTGGCCCACAGGCTTGACTGAATGGTATTGTATTGTCTTTTATTGCTTTTGAAGAGAAACATTATAACATGTAATGATGACATGCTCTCTTTTCAATCATTACGTCTCTGTGGAGAGGTGATCTGCATCACATCATGGACCAACACACATGGGACACAGTGTACCCAGGTGATGATGGTGGATGCAGTCATGAACCAATCAAGAGTCTGGAAGGGAAGGAATGGCTTGAACCTCAGTCTTCACCACATCAGGCATTGCACTCAGTGGTCTATGATCCATGGCTGAAAGGGAAACTCTCATACTTGACATGCACAAGGTATAGTATAATGTAAAGCTAGTATATCAAGACCAGGACAGATAGTCTATGAGGACCACGATACAGTATAAAGTTTTAATGGACAATTAGTGAGGGATTTTGATGTTGAATTGCAACAGAAATTGTGCAGACATGTATACAAAGTTATGTACTATTGAGTGGAGTATTAGCAGTTTCAGTATTGATGTACAGTATACATAGTAGTCATGGCAGCATTTAATCGTGTAAGCATTGGTGTAGCTCACAGCGTCCCATCCAGTTCCAACTGCATGCTTCAAATTTTTTTCACTGAGGTTAATTACATTGCACAAGCATGCTTAATTAAGTAATAAGGCATGCCCACGGCTTAGACTAACAGTCTGTTAATCACCCCCAAGGGTGTAATGTGGCACGAGGTGCAGTCAAGAGCCATACTACCTCCTAGGGGGTGATTAACTGACTGTTGATCTAACTCCTTGGAGTGCCTTATTGCTATTGTAAAAAGAAATTCCAAAAGAGAAGTGTTAAAAGTATACTTTTTGAATATTTTTACTTATTTGGAGTTTTTTTTTTAATAAACTAGTTCTTCCACCAACAGTTTAAGAATGCTGGTTCAGAATCAGAATGCATCATTTCAGTCATTCAGCAGTGCTAGAGGACAGAATGCTAATAGAAAGAATCCCTGTGCCATGGTGATCAGGCTGTACGTGACAGTTTAACAGGGATTAATGTAAGGCTGTTGGAATCCTAACAGCCAATCAGATTGTAGCATTTCCGAGACCTTTTTTATAATGATCCACACTTTATATGTTTTCAGATCCACAAGTGAACTGGAAAACTTCCACAATCATATACTTATGTATGCATCCAAGAGATTCTTTTACTCGAACGTATATGTAACAATGCTACCTCATGACAATGGTCATTTTGCTGATTAACTGTAAGTCTGCTGCACACCTTCTTTGACACATGTAACAGCAGCCTTCAGTCAGTGTTATCCTCTATGTATCAAAATACATGTGCTATATAACACAAGATGGTATGACTTATGCTCGAATTGAGTATTGCTACCCTAATTGGTAGCATTAAAAACAATAGTGAAATGCAATAATGACTTTTGTTTTCTTGAGTAGTTAATTTTGTAAGATCAATGTATTTACTTATTTATAGTTAAAGGGAATCTGTATTTTTGTGTGCCACTCTGCATTATTTGTTTACTCACCAGTGTCTGCAGTCTCTCCCATAATGCCTCTGTCTGCCCAATAATGTTAAAATTAAAAAAATCTAATAAAATAAACCCACCACACCACGGAGCACCCGCACCGTTTTCTGTCTATCTCCATCATGCTACTGCATGCACAGTCGATTCTAGTGATGTCTGTGCCTCACCACTGTGTGATTGGCTGCCCATGTCATCTTAAATGTGGAAGTACTGTTCATATTATTGATACTGTGGCAGGGAGAGCAAACACTGGTTTCGATCATAAGAATACTATGAAAGCACTTTACTATGCAATGCTTTTCTTGTTTTACTCTGTACTTGTTATTGCGTCATAGTGTATTTGTGCAGGGGTAATTTTAATCACTGTTCAATGCTGCAATTATGTGCAGATGCACCTTGTGTGCAGTGGCTCCAGGACATACAATCTCAGCCTACAGCCCTCTGCAGCATTCTTTATTGCCAGACACTAATAACATTACAATGAATCATTGTGATATTGCACACCATGAAAGCCAATTGATAGGTTACAGGAGGCAGATGTTATGCTGCTTTCACTAGCTGATGAACAAAACATTTGATAGCCCACAAGGTAGTCAGGCTACAAGAATGATAGGGTATTCCAGCACTAACTTCCACCAAGGTTGCCACAATAATCACAGAAAAGCAATAATGGTAATGTCCACACCAGAAGCTACAATAGAGATACTATAATACAAGTATGTAGCAGTAATTAGCACTGTCTGATTCATAATATTGTAAAACAGTAGGAAGCAATGTTATAGTGAGGACTACAATAAACAAAATCAACACATCTCAAATTAAAAAGCTGGCACACAGTTCATGCTTCAGAGCTGTGCGCAATGCTTTAATGTACAATATAGTAGTTAGTGCCATAGGTTGGCAGCGTTAGCACTGTCTGATTCATAATACTGTGGAACAGTTGGAATCCATGTTATAGGGAGTACAATAAAAAAAACAGTACATCTCGCTGTCACACAGTTCACTTGATGTGTTGCTGCTTTTTTTTATTTCTGCCATTCACGCCAATTGTGACCCTCTCGTGGCCTCCATGCATAGTGTCTCTTTTTGTATGCTGACCTGCCCAATAACAGTATTTTTCAATGTTGCTGCCAGTGTTATGGTGCCCCAAGGTAACATTTTTTAAGCGTTTTACTACACAAAATGTCATTACGTTGTTTGCTACATGCAGTCATCAGGCTTATGAAGCACTTGCTAGGAAGTGCTTCATAAGCCTGATGACGGCTTCTAGAATACAAACGCATGACTTTTGGGGGAATAAACAGCTGAAAAATGTGTTAGCTTGTGGCACCAGAATAGTGGCAGCTAACTTGTAAAATACTGTTATTAGGCAGGTCAGCATACACAATTACTGAGCAGACACTATGATTGGAAGCAATGAGTGGGTCAGAATTGGCCTTAATGTCAAAAATAAAAAAAAGAATCAATACATTAAGTGGACAATAACAATAACCAAAATTATATTAATTTGATTATACATATTTATGCACAGGAGTCACCAGCCTTGCACAGCATTATCTCATAACAAGCATGGCCAGACAGCAATGCGATTCACACAGGCGCAAGCTGCATGTCTGATCTGTGTAGCCTGACTCAAAAGACAAGATCATCACAGGACAATTGCAGGTTAGCTTAAGATGAATAACAACAAAACACACTGAACACAATAGGATTTTTAATATAAACTTTATTTAAATACACACCCTTTCCAAAAATCAGAGCGATAGATACAAGATAATATCCAAGGCACCCAGACATGCGGCTGAGATGGAAGTGAATTCCTTGGTGAGGCGAAAACGTCACAACAGGTGCCAGCACTGCACAGACACACCCACTCATTAAGAGAAAATGGAAACCATGACCAATTTGCAATAAAATCTTTATTTTCACTATTTGACAAACACAAATATCGTGCAACCAGCAATTGAAAAGTAGCAAAACAGGTAACAATTTTAAAATGATACAAAGGGAAACAAAACTACAGCTTTCCTCCAATTCAGTTTTGCAAACTGGTATGAGATGAGTTGTTTGCAATGTAAGATCGAGGCATTTGACATAAGAAACAAGTTGGCGGCTATAGACTACAGTAAATACCTGAACAGGGATAACAGAAGGACGGGCACAGGAGATATTATGTAAGTAATCACCACTTCAGATGTTGACCATTTGTGACTCCTAATCTCATTACAAATTTTCTTGTATACAGCATGTAATGTTGAAGACAAAATGAATGTAATATATGGTAGTGCAGGGATTTATTTAACTCTAAAAATTGATTAGCGTTTTGCTCACAAAAGTTTTAAACCATTGTGAAAAAGCATAGCACTTGCCTCACTGCGTTTAACAAACATAACACTTCTAGAAAACCTATATAAATGCTTTCTGTACAGTTATTATTGCCCGAAGGAAAAAAGTGCTAATCAATTATTTAAAACACTGTAGTGCCACAGCATAATGCACTACTGAATGGTCTGCATTACAACTATCAATAGATATATAAGGAATATGTGATGGGCTTGTGTGGGATACATGATTTAGTCAAATAAATGATGCATCTCTCACACAAGCCCATCACATGTGTGATTTATGCAATGGGCTTTTTTTTGTGTTTTTGTTTTTCAAGGCAATAGGGCCTGATGGCATACACCCCAGGGTACTAAAGGAGCTAAGGGTGGAACTAGCAGTGCCTTAGCTGGCCTGTTATTTGGCGAGTGTGAAACTGATTGAGATAAAATAGTTGACAATTTTCAGCCTTCAATGAAGTAAGCATGACGGGCAGGATTCTCAAAACATTTGCACTTACCACATCTTGGATGCCACGGCACAAATGAGACACATCAAGCAACAACTGCGATATTCACAGAAGATGTACCGGGGGGATGCTTCCAGTGCATCCACTGTGTGAATACCACAGTTGCACCAAAACTGGATGCGCCAGAGAAATACCATGGTCAGACTGCTAATCACATTTGGCAACACACTGCATGGTGCGCTGCAACTAATGTCGCTATTCAGATCCATCAACATGCAAATGGGGCCATTAGACATGCACATCCCACCAGCTGGCAGCATCCATTGCCAACACCAGGACATAATCCAGGTGGTCCAGTGCTCCCTCCCCAAAAATGTACACGTATACTGTGTTTTTTTAATGTTTTAAATTTCTGGAATCTTACATAAGCAAAATAGTCATATTAAATAAACAAAACATCTGCATCATGAAGTACTTGTACTTCGCAAAAATCTGAAATTGCAAATATTCAACAGTAACCATAATGAGAAAATTCCACAACAGAAAACAGCATATACACTAAGTAATCATGTAACGTAACATCAAATTATGAAAACAGCTTTTGGCCAGCCCAGTGGCATTGAGGGCTGAGGCACTGGATGCAACACCTCACATCACGCTGGCAACCCAGGTTCAGGAATGGACTCAGGTCGTTCGAGGGTCGGCTGGGGGAGGTAAGGATTGAGCATCTGGATGACTGCTCTCCTTCCTCGGGGAGGGAGGTTTGTGCTGCGTGTGTCAGTACAACAAGAGGGGTTTGGCCCACACCCAGGGTGCTTGACTGCCTCCACAGAGGTGGAGACAGCTGCTGCACCAATTGCACGGGCATGGAGGAGAAAAAAATGGAGGAAAATACCAGGACCCGGCAAGACCCATGATGGCCCAGATGGGCCAGAAGACATACCCTCCGAGGAGGGGGTTGTAGCCCCTTCCAGGTCTGCGGAGGTGGTAAATAATGCTGTGATAAAAAAAAGATAGCTTTCATTTAATAAGTCATTCATCTGTCAAACTACTTAAAACATATTTTAATTTATGGATAATGAATTTAATATGGTCCTAAAGCATACAAAAAATATCTGGTAATACCATCACTCCCAAAGTGATAATACCACACCTTGAGATTGATAATACTATCGTTCACGTCCCGTAATAGTATCATTCGGGACCTGAACGATAGTACAGTAGCAGCCACAAACACTGCCAGCTATTTCCTGAAATTTCTGTGATATATCCAGAAATATCTCCTGCTTTCTGCATTTCCACAGTGAGGCAGCAGAGAGAAACTCCTCAGAAATTTCGCAAAATGTCTGGAAATAGCTGGCAATGTCTCTGGCTACTACTGTATTACCAGCCAAGCTCAACAGTGCAATCCCATAACTCCCCAAATCGGTAAGCATTGTAAATGTCAATCAACCATTGACACTCACAACGTGGCTAATCATTGGCCACTTCCTGTCTGTGGGCAAGTTAAATGGTTTTCAAAACATGGTGGTCATTTCTCGCTTAGCGAGAGTGCATACTCTCCACTGTACGTCCCATTTTTTTAATTTTCAGACAGACTTATCTGGTTGATCCTGCACTCCCCCCAAACAAAAAGAAGACAAGGTACGACAAAAAACCTATTTTTTTTTACTGTCCTGTGTGTGCGAGCAGGCAGGGGAGAAAGACACAGAGGGAGGCAGTGTCCTGTGTGTGCACAAGCGGGTGGGAAAGAACGAGATGGAGTGAGACAGTGCAGCGGTTGGCCAGGACTAACGGAATCATTCATGTCAGTAGCCGACTGCCCAAATTTTGAGGGAGAGTTTTAATAATAAAATAGTTATTTCACCAACAGTTTAAGAATGCTGGCTCAAAATCAGAATGCATCATTCCAGCCATTTAGCAGTGCTAGAGGATTGAATGGTGTCAGGAAGAATGCATGTGTCATGATGCTAAGGCTGTACATAACAGTGTATAGCAAGATAAATCACTAGTATAGAACAGTTAAGTTATCAATCTGTACAGATAGTTGGTGAGACCCCATCTGAAGTACTGTGTGCAGTTCTGGAGACCCCATATCCGGAAGGACATGGTCTGGATGGATGCAGCCCAGAGGAGGGCAACTAAAATTGTGCAGGGTCTACAACAGAAGCCATACGAAGGGAGAGTAAAATAGCTTATTATGTGTAACCTGCAGGAAAGGATTGATTTGGATGACATGATATAAACTTTCAAGTACCTCAAGGGAATCGACAAAGTCCAAGTTGGCTGCATCCATAAAAAAAAAGAGAGATGTGCAATAACAAGGAGGCACAATGTGAAGATAGATGGGGGACAGCTCATGGGCAATGTGAGGAAGTATTTTTTTCACAGAGTGGGGGTTGGACATGTGGAATAGCCTTCCTAAGGAGATACCGTACCTTCAGAAAGTATTCACCCCCCTTGGATTTTGTCACATTTTGTTGTGTTACTACCAGAATTTTTAATGCATTGAAATGATATTTTTCCCCCTTGATTCACACAGCATACTCAACAATTTAAACGGGCAAAAATATTTTTATTGTGTAACAAAAATTTATGAAACATTAAAAACTGAAATATCTTGTTTACTTAAGTATTCACCCCCCTGAGTCAATACTTTGTAGAAGCGCCTTTGGCAGCAATTACAGCTTTGAGTCTTCTTGGGTAAGTGTATCAGCTTTGCACATCTGGATTTGGGGATTTTCGTCCCATTCTTCCTTGCAGATTTGCTCAAGCTCTGTCAAGTTGGATGGGGAGCGTCGGTGAACAGCAATCTTTAAGGCTTTACACAGATTCTCAATGGGATTCAAGTCTGGGCTTTCGCTGGGCCACTCAAGGACATTCACCTTCTTGTTCTGAAGCCACTCCAGTGAAGCTGTATGCTTGGGGTCGTTGTCCTGTTGGAACGTAAATCTTCGCCCCAGTCCAAGGTCTATTGCAGACTGATGCAGGTTCTCTCAAGGATGTGCCTGTATTTGGCTCCATTCATTGTTTCCTCTATCCTGACAAGTGCCCCAGTCCCTGCCACTGAAAAGCATCCCATAACATGATGCTGCCACTACCATGCTTCATGGTAGGGATGGTGTTACAGGTGATGAGCTGTGTTCAGTTTGCGCCAGGCATAGCGCTTTGCATTCAGGCCAAAGAGTTCAATTTTTGTTTCATCAGACCAGAGAATCTTTTGCTACATGGTCTCAGAGTCTGCCATGTGCCTTCTTGCAAACTCCAGGCATGCTATTGTGTGGCCTTTTCTCAGGAGTGGCTTCCATCTAGCCACTCTCCCATAGAGGTTACATCTGTGAAGTGCTGCAGAAATTGTCATCTGGACAGGTTCTCCCATCTCAGCCATGGAACTCTGTAGTTCTGTCTGGGTGGTCATTGGGTTCTTGGTCACTTCCCTGACCAAGGTCCTTCTTGCCCGGTTGCTCAGTTTTGGAGGACGGCCTGCTCTAGGAAGAGTCTGGGTGGTTCTGCAATCTTTCCATTTCCTAATGATGGACTTGACTGTGCTCCTGGGAACTTTAAACACCCTAGAAATGTTTTTATACCCCTCCCCAGATCTATGCCTCCTCACAATTCAATCACGGAGTTCTATGGACTGCTCCTTGGTCTTCATGGTAGTGTTTCTGCTTTGACATGGACTGTCAACAGTGGGACCGTATATAGACAGGTGCAAGTCATCTGAAATCATGTCAATCATTTGAACTGACCACAGGTGGACTCCATTCAAGTTTTAGAGTGATCTCACAAGGAAATTGGATGCACCTGAGCTCAATTTGAGTGTCATAGCAAAGGGGGTGAATACTTATCAAATCAAGACATTTCAGGTTTTTATTTTAAATTACATGTACAAAAAATTCCAGAAGTTTCATTCCACTTTGACATTATAGAGTAATTTGTGTAGATACGTGACAAAAAAATCCCATCTAAATGTATTTTAATTTGAGTTTGCAACATCACAAAATGTGACAAAATCCAAGGGGGGTGAATACTTTCTGAAGGCACTGAAATTGGATTACAAACAGTGAGTGAATTCAAGAAAGCATGGTACAGGCATAAGTCAATTATAGTAGGAGATTGGATAAAGTAGGATAATGTTTAATGAGGATATACATTTTATCAAATTTCTGCCACTATGTCTATATATACTTCTGTGAAAATGGTCAGACAAGGCCGGCCAGATGACACTGTATACTGTTGCGCTGATGCCTTACCTCTCACTATAGTGGTGACCCGGGTTTGGAAACAACATCGGGTCAACAGGTAGACACCTGGGGGGTGGTGAGTTGGAGTGGGATTGAGATGCAACCTGTGGCTCTTCCCTCCAGGGGGTGGATGCCCACTCCTCTACAGTCACGTTCCCACCTGGTGGAGGTCTGGTGGGATGCGCAGGTGGCAAGGAGCGGTGCCATATGTCTTGGGAGGGGCCGAATGGGCCACCTGATCATGGAGCATGCATCTGCCTGTATGTGCACAAACATTTGTGTATGCCATGGCCATGGGTGGGACAAAACCAAGAAATACCAAAAAAAAAAAATGGACAGACAAGGTGGGCCATATAGTACATATCTGCCAATGGAATTTATGTTTCTGTTTCTGTAATGGTGAGGACTATCAGCTGACTAATGTACTGAAAACATTATTTAAACATAGCTCTACAAATCTCAGGAAAGCAACAACAAAGACTTAATTTGAACATAAAAAATAGAAACATAGACACTAATAGAAAATAACCACCATTTGGTCCACCTAGTCTGCCCAGTTCAATACATATTGGATAAACTATTGATCCTACTAAATCAACAGCCTACTACATCCTCCCCCCAATATAATTGCATTATGTCTGACCCATGCATTCTGTTTATTCCCCTGATTTTTTTAGAACCCATGACCGCCTTCCGGAGTATGTCTAGGGTCCAAAATTAGTGGGTGAAAACAATAATGCTAAGCACAATATATGAGACTAGTTGTAAATATCTGCTGGCAGTGTACACATTTCAATGATGGGTGTTAAGAATTGCTTTACATTATTGTTACATTACCTACACAGATGAGAGTTATATTGATATATTTGTGTACAACCCCAAAAAAGATTTATTATTACATTGACTTTGGTTGCCTGCTCAGAAGGATCCATCAAAGCATATCTAGGAACATTAAGATTAGTCATATACTGTCTACCACAAAACTGTACTCCTCTAGTAGACCTCCTTCTTGAATGCCCATATCTACAAGATACAGATTGAGAAGATCGACATCTTCTTCCTCTTTCCCTTGCAGTACTGCCATCTTGTGGGAGAGACACGGGTGCAACTGATACACTATACGACCGCAATGCACTGTCATGACCACTGACTAACAATGATGAATCACTACTGGACCTGCATTTAATAATATAAATAGATGTTTATAAACTTTAATTATGCTAAGTGAAACAGCTATTCACACCTATAGGTGGCTCCAGTACTAGAAGCTAACATAATAAACAAAATTTTCGCTACTAATGCATATAGGCCAGCAGACATTATGTAATGATAACCTGAAATTATTAACACAGTATATCAAATAATGGCACAGATAACATCCCTGGAAATTTTCAGGGTAATTTGAGAGAAGAGCACATTCACACACTGAGGCCATTTAAAATCCAAGCAATGTAATACATGTATGGTTGGTTTTAAGGAGGTGTAACGGTACTGTTCAGGGGTTCTGTTTTGCCGTGACTCTGACCACAGCATACAGAGTCTGGTTTTGGGGGAGGCTTCCCAGATTGAATCTGTACAAGGTCACAGTCTTGTAACATATGTATGATGTTAGTATAAGGAGGTTGTGATGGCAATGTTAAGAGGTTCCGATTGGCTAAGACTGTAAACTCAGAATAATGTGTCTGATGTTTGGAGGGGGGCGGGGGGAATTCCCAGACTGAGACCGTTCTAGGTTAAGCTGTTGTGATATATGTGTGGTTGATACCAGCAAGATTAAACGGTACTGTTTAGTGGTTCAGTTTTTGTATGGCTGTGCTAACAGGGCCCAAAATGATTGGCGTTGGGGGCCACATACAAGACTGAGACTATTCATCGTCCCAGCATTATAACATACATGTGGTTGGTATCACTGATGTATAACGATAATGTTTAGGAGTTAACCTGTGATATGGATGTGAGCTCATAATCCAATGCCTGATGCTTGGTGGTGGAAGGGTGTGGGGGGGGAGAGCCTTCCCAGACAGAGACCATTCAGTATCCCAGTATTGTAACATATCTGTGGTAGATATCAGGAAGATTTATTTATTTATTTATTTACCGAGTTCTCGGATTACAACCGTTGAGCTACAAGCTAATTTACAAAGGTTCCACATCAGAAATAAATGGGAACAACTGGAAACACATACAATTTCAGTAACATAGGAACAGAGGCAGGTACGGATTAAAAAAAAAAATTCAAAATACAGTCATCTGCAAGGAATCAAGGCTAAGCAGGAGCCAATATAGTTAGAAGGTGATAAGAGAGAGCAGATTGTAGTCTAGGGGTGCTGGGTAAGGAGAGGTGTGTGTGGGTGAGGGCAAGCAGCAACCTCTGTCACAGAGTCACCTTATCTGTTATGGGGAGAGAGGGTGGTGAGGGAGAGAGTTAGAAACAGTGGGCTGGAGAATTGGAGGGAGGGGTGGGCATTGAACCAAGAGGATTAGAGGTGTGGAAGAGGTAGGAGGGGGAGGGTAATTGGGGAGATAAGTAGTAGGTTGGGCAGTTTTTGGAGTGCTAGTGTCAAGGGTTTCCAGAGTTTGAGTACAAGTGGAGGTGGTCATGGGTAGCAGGAGCATACCGCTGGGCTGGACAGGTGGGCTTTGAGAGCTGTTTTGAACGGGTCGATTTTACTGATGGAGGTGAGCTCAGGTGGGAGTGAGGTGAGCCAAAGTGGAGCACGGTATTCAAAGCAGCACTGACCTTGGGAGGTGCGTTGGAAGGGTACTTTAATGAAGTGATTATTGGAAGCCTTTGAGGTCCTTGCTGGCACAGCCTGGTGTAGGAGGGAGCTGGGTCCAGGAGGCAGTAAGCCCAGGACCACTTTTTTGGCAAGGAGGCAGACTTGATAGCGGGTCCTGCTGTTCAGGTTTAGCCATCCCGTTTGCTGGTAGAGGTGGCAGGTATGGGTTGGACATGGGGCTCCTAGTGCTAATCTGCAGGCTTTGTTAAGTGTAGTGGCGAGACGCCTCAGGGTGCTGTCAGAGGCTGCATTGTAGATGGCAAGACCATAGTCGATAGTTGAGAATACCAACCCGGTGATGGCAAACCATAGGGCTTTCAGTGAGGCAGCTTCGGTGTTTGAATAATAGTCCTAGCTTCCTGTTAGCAGTTGTGGCAACGCGATCGACATGGGAGATGAAGGAGAGGGATCTGTCAAGGTAAGCCCTAGGTACTTGAAGTTGGGGACTATTTCGACGGTTGCATTTTGTTTGTTAAGAATATTTATTGAAGATGTCTTAAAGTGGCTATGAACTGAGGCAAAAAGCATGGTCTTAGTTTTTTTTATGGTTGACTAGCAGCATTGCTTTACTAAACCAGTCCTCGACACGATTAAAGTCCTCCTGAAGCCACCTTTCTAGGGTGGCTGGGTCAGAATGACTGAAGCAGATTACCACATCATCTGCATAGACAAGTATTTTGTGCTGGCAGACTAGTGGGAGGTTGTTTAGAAAAAGGCTGACTAGTATGGGCCCTAGGATGGATCCTTGGGGGACAACTGTGGACACTTTCTGGGGGTCCGAGATCACATTACATATTTTTATCTGTTGTACACATCCTGTAAGGTAGCTCTGGAACCAGCAAAGTGAGTCAGGGGATAGTCCTGTTGCATCTAGTTGGGCCAAGAGGAGGTCATGGTTGGCCGTGTTGAAGGCCTGAGTGAGGTCAATAAAGGTTGCCCCCACCAAGTGACCGTGATCGAAGGCATTGTGTATGTATCCCGTGAATTCCAGAAGAGCTGTGGTAGTACTGTGGAGTTTACAGAAGCCATGCTGCTGCTGGCATATTAGCTGGTATTTGTCGAGGTGTTCGACCAGCTGATCGTAGACTAATTTGGGCGACAGTTAGAGTGGTCAGTCCTGCTACCTGCTTTGTGTACAAGTGTCACTACTGCAGCTTTCCAGAGCTTAGGGAAGGTTCCTGAGGTGAGGGACAAGTTGATGATTTTTGTCAGAGGTGTTAGCAGTTCATCAAGTGTGCGAGAGATTAGTTTTAGGTCCAGGCCCTTGGCACTGTGCCTGGACTTCCCTAGAACTTTGGAGAGGTATTTTGTTGCCTCACCTTTAGACAATATTCTGAGATAGAATGGGGGTGTGGTTTGCTGGTTGATTTCGTGGAGGTTTAGGTGGGTTCACAACAGACAGGTTTTGGAAATTGGGGGGCAGCATGGTACTGAAGTCGGTGAAAGCTTTGTTAAAGATGTCAGTGATAGATTTAGGGTCTTAAGTAATGGATCCATCATGGCTCAGCATTGTTGGTGATGGGGTCTCCCATTTCCCAGTGATCGTACTGATATTCTTCCTGAATCTATGGCTGTCTCCCCGAGTTGAGCTCAGATTTGTGGAAGTTGGCTTTTGCCTTGTGGATGGTGTGGATACATTTAGTGTGGGCAGTCTTGTAGTTTTGCAGATCTTGGACTGAGAGTATTTTTGTACTTATATCACAGGAGGTCCCTGGAGCTCATCAGAGCCAGGAGGTGGGGGATTATCCAGGTTTTATGTAAGCCACTGATTTTTTTTTGAGACGGGGGCATAGATGTCACAGGCAGCATTGTAGATTTCAATAAATTTTGCTGGCGCAGTGTCAACATCCATGGCAGATAGGACTGGTGCCCAGCTCAGTTGGAGCAGGTGTTGCTTAAAATGCCTTAACATGCCTTTTATTATAATGCAGGATGTTATAACCTTAGCAGGAGCTTTGGGGGTCTTGTTCGACCAGGCGAAGATGATGGACGAGTGGTCGCTAAGGGAGTCTGGGAGCACTTTTAGACCAGAGATCCACTCCAGGTGGTTAGTGAGTACCCAGTCTAGTAAGGAGCAGGAACCAGTTCTTTAGTTTATTCTGGTGGATTGATACACCAGTTGAAGGAATCTGATAGAGGAAACCGCATCCTTGAAGGAGACAGCATCCTGGGCCAACCAATTAATGCTGAAGTCACCTAGTACAATGGCTTCGCTACTGGAGCGGAGGTCAACCAGGTGTTCGTGCAGCACTCTGAAGCCCTCAGCTGTTTCCCTGGGGGTATGTAGACTGAAACAAGAGTAAGGCTTTTACCCTGTGAGCCAAGGGATAACCTCACGGACAGTATCTATACATTTTTTCCTGTACTTAGCTGTGGGAGAGCTATCCCCTGCAGGTGATTTTTTTATATAGATAATGCAGCCGCCTTCCCTTTTCCTCTAGTCTATCAAGGCGGAAGGTGGTGTACCCAAGGAGCTGGACTTCAGAGTCCATTGTCCTGGGTGTGAGCCAGGATTCAGTGATGGATAAGATATCTGGGGTGTGCTGAGCTACCCAGGCTTACAGTATGTCCAGTTTTGGCAGGATACTGCAGATGTTAATAGATGTAATGGAGATCAGGTGGCTTTTCCCAGGTTGCCCTGCAGTATTGTTCCAGGGCCAGGATTAGGATGAATATTGCCTGAGCACATTAGGAGTAGCCAGGCTACTCTGATATCAAGGGATTTAAGTTGCTTATTAGAGCAGGGTGATTGGTGGTAGCGGGATTGGGCACTAGGCCTGCAGGCAACTGGGGTTGTGGTTATGGCAGGCAGTGGAATTGGGTAGTGGTGGCCTGTGGTGGGCAGCCACTGAGATCTGATCTTCTGGTAGACATCTGTATTTGAGAGAACAGTCCCTGATGTGGAGTTTGGGAGCCCGTCCCTGTATATAGGTGAAGGTCTCAGAAACTCCTTACTACACGCCTGTGGTAATGTAATAGGTAGTAGTATAGCGGTGAACACTAACATCACAGACCAGCTATTGGGCAGTGGCATGGTCGGCATTCCTGCGGTGGGTATTTTGCTGTTAGGTGTGGGCGTGCTGTATGAGCCTCCATGTGTCCAACCAGGGAAGATGGTAGCTAGAATGATACACCCTACAGGAGATCTTATCTACACTATGAGAGCTGATTGGGATAGTGCCCAACTGTGTGTTGAACAGCTTTAAGTGGCGAGGACAGAGTTTAGGTATGGTGCAGCTTTAAGAGGCTATATTTAATCACTGGTATACATTCTTAGGCATGGTTTGGAGTGGGGAAGTGAATTTAAAGAGTGCTGGGGAGGGGCTGGGTGGGAGGGCCACAAAATTGAGTCTACTGCTAGCTGCAGGCACTGCACAAGGCAAGAGTTTCACCACAGGTGTGAGCATTCTTGGGAAAGCAGGCTGCAGCTTCCTGAGCTTGGATGTCCAGGTTTGACGCACCGGAGTTCTATTGGCTGCAACAGTCCAATGATCCAATTACCAGGCAGCCGCTGGTGAGGTCAGCCAGTCAGGTATAAGCGGGCAAGAGGCACCGAACTTTTAAAATTTTAGATGCACTCACAGTGGAGAGGAAAATTTACCTTGCGGTTCCGAGTCCAGGAGCTGCTGGTGGGGGTTGAAGGAGGTGGGCAATGGCGGCTAGAATAGGGCCATGCTGCACTCCGCCAGCTTAGTGGAGCTCGGCTGGGCAAGGCTGTCCTGAGGGGAAATGAGAGAGAGAGAAAAATTCATTAAGTAGGGGCAGTAGGCAGATGGCGTTGATCACCGGAGGGGGAACTTTGGACATGAATAAAGTTGGCTGGGGTTGGCGGCTGGGCTAACCAGTGGAAGGGCTAAGCTAGCCTGCGCTTGACTACCAGGGGGGAGGAGCAGTGTGAAATGGGTCAGAGCTACAGAGAAACCAAAACTGGATTTTCTGAGAGTGAAAGGGCAGGCGTGGGGGTGGGGGGAAGGTTTGTAAGTATTGAGTGGGAAAGGAGGGTCTATGCACAGGTTGCCTTTACAGTACTCAGCTGCGTAGACAGGGACAAGATGATGGTGGAGAGCGTGAGTGTAGTAGAGAGAGATTAGCTAATGAGAGATGGCGTGAGGAGCATGGGTGAAAGAGGGGAGGCAGTTGTTCAAGAGAGACAGACAGAGGGCGAGAGTGGGGGAAGGGGAGCAAAAGACAGCAGTACAGCACTTTGGCAACAACTTCACTTAAGCAGTATCCTCTAGTTTAAGACAGACTACTGTACCCAGATAGCAGTCGCTAGATTTCTGTGAGCTGGGTTCAGGCAGAGCAGTATAATGAACTACAGAGTCTTTTTAAACAACAGGTTATCACATTTTAAATACTGGCATAACAGCTGCACAGTAATATTGAGGGGTTAAGTAGGGCTGTGAGCTCAGGATCCAGAGTCTGATGTCTGGGGAAGGGACTGGAGAATTACAGTATATTGGATGAGGACATTGAGCAAAAATGATCATGAGAAGGTTATGAGGTACAGATTAAAGTGCAGACTCAGTTTGCAGGACTGGACTTTTCCTGCTGTCAGAATACTAAAACTGTAATATTGCACAACGTCACAACAATAAAATTAAGATAACTTGCACATCTGACCAGTATAGAATTGGTATATTAAATTAGGCAACGCTAAGGGTAACATTCCTTATCAATTCAGATGCAAGCTTATATGAGGATGAAGGCCTGCATCTGTCTGGGAAGGGAACACTGGTCCTTAATGAGACTTACAAGTACTTCATAATCAAGCATTTCATATGGTCAGTATGATGGAGAGAGGCAGGAGGGTCAAGAATATTAGGAACCCCTTCCCCACCCCATATGACCATAAGTCGACAACAGGAAAAGCTACAGAAGGCAATGAAGAGGCAGGAAAGGGAAAAGGGTATGCTGTGTGAAAAAGGAAGGTGGGGGCGATAGAACATATAAAGAAAACAGCGGTAGGGAGAAGACAAGGGGTAGACAAAACAAGATGAGAGAGAGTGCACACTGTAAATCATGATATGTCATTTTAACAAATGCCAGTTGCCTAGATAATGAAGTTACAGACTTGGATGCCAAGTTGGCAGATGCAGACATTCACATAGCATCAACCACAGAGATGTGGTGTTCTGCAACTCATGACTGGGAGATCAGTAGCCCAGGCATTACAGTGTTCATGAGGGTTCGGAAGGGTACAACTTATAGGGGTGGGGTTACTGTTCACCATACTTGGAATAAGGTTACAACTGTGTAGGGAAGAGGGAGGCAGATGCAATGTGGGTCACCATTAAGTCAAGGAATGGATCTGCAGTAGGTACAGGGATGATATATAAACCCACAACACATATGGAAGAAGTTGCCATGAAACTAGTGGAAGACATACACGACTTGACTGATAAAGACATACTCCTGATTCCAGTGGAATTCAATATGCTGGACATGGATTGGACCACCCAGTTAACAGAAACTAACACAAGCCCATCCATCCTATAATCCATTCACGGTATTTGACTTAGGCAACTGGTGCATGAACCAACTTGAAACAACTCAATTCATGAGCTGGTATGAACCAGTGGTTACAGAGTCAAACAAATACAGGTGGAAGGAATGCTGGGTTCCAGCAATCACCACATTACATGGTTCAGCACTGAGACAAAGACTCAGGTATGTGAAGGGGTAAACAAGGATAGGGGGATAGCATCTTTAGGCTGAGCGAAAACAGAACCACCAGAAGGCGTACCTTTTACAACATCCCAACTATAACATTGTCAAACACAATTGGTAATATGGCATGGAACACAAAGCGGTGCACTGTGGCATGAACTAGGAACCAGTAAACATTCAAACACCTTAAGGGCATTAACAAGGTGAAAGAGTATAACATGTTTAAATATAAGAAAAATAGCAGGACAAGAGGCCACAGCTTGAGATTAGAGGGAGGCCAATTAAGGGGGAATGTGAGGAAATTCCTTTTCACAGAAAGAGTGGTGGATGCATGGAACGGCCTACCTCAGGAAGTGGTGGCTATGAATACAGTGCAGGCTTCAAATAGGCATGGGATAGGCATAAGGGAGGAATACAGATAAGTATGAATAGACAGGCCATGGACAGAGCAAAGGCCTATGGCACATTTATAAGGTAGAAAAAGAAATGGGCAGACTGGATGGGCCTTGTGGTTCTTATCTGCTGTCAACCTCTAGTAAGAATACAGAGGGTGGTAGTAAATAGGGCACAATCTGGGTAGAGAAGGGGTGACCAGCGGGTTACCTAATGGTACACTACTAGAAACATTCTTATACTGTATATATTCTTCAATATCTTCATTAGTGACACTTCAGCAGGTATGAAAAGAAAGCCTGACTGTTTGCAAATGATGTCAAGATCTGCAACAGGGTGGATACTACAGACAGTGCAGAAAATGAATAAGGACCTGGGTAAGCCTGAAATATGGTAGGATATGTGGAAACTGAAACTAAATACAAAGAAGTGCAAAATACTGCATATGGGGAAAGAGAGCACCAAGAACATATACAGGTTAGGGTTGGAAAACTGAACTTCCTGTCATGAAAGAGGAAAGATACCCATATGCTATCATCTCTTACTACATTAATGTATCAATGCAATGTGCAGCAGCAATGGGTAGACACACTGGCATGCTTGGTTCATAGATTGGGATATCAGTAGCAGAAGGAGGAAGATAGTGATGCCATGTTATCAAACATTGGAAAGGTCTCACCTGGACAACTGCATATACTTTTGGAGGAAAAACATACACCATCAAGGGCATAAACAAGGTGGATACTATGAAGATAAGGATGACAAAAATAGTGCAGGCCATGCACAACAAAACATATAAGTAAAAATGAAAAGACCTCAATGAGTATTATCTGGAGCTGAAGAGAGAGCAGGGTGACATGATTGTAACTTACTAGTACCTAAAGGGCACAAACAAATTACTGGTTAGAGAGTACTAGAACAAAGGACTTCGACATGAAATTTGTATGGTATAGATATAGAGAATACTGGATAGGCAACTATGCATAACCAGTGTGTCTTGCCACAGAGAGGTACTGATTCCCTTTGACTTTGAGAGTGAAGTTCTTGTGGTCAATGAGAAACATATCCCCGAGGTGGTAGAACACAATGGTTGTGCATAAAGTTGTTGATCAAGATTTTTTTTTTAGTATATAAAATCATGTGAAATGTCCACAAAGTATTTCATTGGTATTAAGAATTAAACTGTTTTGTGCAGTCTCTATATGTTCCAGAATGCTGGTGTACAACAGAAGCATACAATCACATTCCATGACCTCAGAACTGTGAAACAACAGCACAGTGGGTGGATTTAAGCAAGGCTAGAGACACACACATAGGTACCTTGAGAGGGCAGGGAGTGAAAAAAAGCCACTAACTGCATAGTGTCAGTGAGTACATTCAATGCGTAGGGCCCACGTGTAGTCTGGATGGGCCTAGCAGACCTCAAATACCAACAATCACTAGGATTCTATGTTTAAATGAGTAGGTTAAGAGATGTGTAGGCAGCTCCTTTGACACTACCAATGTATAGTATTCAAGTCACTTTTTTAAGGTTGAGGGGTGAGGGATTGGTTTTAACCATGTCTCTCAGACAGCACCAACCCTCTACCAGAGTATTCATCACACACAGACCACTCTTCACCATCCCAATCATTTCCAGATGTACGTGTGTGGGAGAGGTGACATTTTTTTTTCCAAAATACAATAAAACACAAATATTAAAAAAAAATTGTATTCCTTGATGAATTAGAATTATTCTCTAATGTACGGGGAGCCCTTATTATTAATTGAAATCAAGCAGATTACAACCTTGTTATGACATCACTCTGTTGTTAATACTTCTTCAGTATGTCATATCAATGTTCTAACAAAATGGAATGCTCACAACAATCAATGTTCTGTAAAGTAATTCAGTAAAGTAAATCAATCTATGATTACACAATCTTGGTAGCCCATACACTATAAAATATGATGTAAGGTCTTTGGTTAATAACCATGCTGTAAACACCTCGAGAGGTTGCCATGACATCTGAAGACCCCTCGAACTGCATTCTTGAGGTTTACAATGATGTCATGGCAATATCTCGGGGTGTTTACAGTGTGGTTATTAACCAAAGACAATGCATTATCATCTATATTACAAACGTCAACTGTCATATGGATTGGATTCTGCTTGCATTTACTAGACTGTAATGAGGAAGAATCACATACATGAGAAATGACACAACATGGGGTGTTGGAATGATAAGAAACAATCAGAAGAGATTGGAAATAAATAATATGAACCAGCTTGGACCAAGGTATGGGGTGGATCATGACAGAAGAGATTGGGGGGATCGTAGAGTATGGGACTGGACAGGGAAGGGACAACAGCAGCAGGTACCACCTTGGTGGTGGGGGGGAGAAAAAATAAGCACCAAGCAGGGATAGGAATCAAGGATTACGGGGGGGGGTAATTAGTTGGCTGTAATGATTGTGAGGCTGCTGTTTTCATGAGAACGCTACATGGTAGTGTCCTATATATCAAAACCTAAGGAGGATGGAGGATAAACTAGCAAAGTTTAAAGGGGAACTTCAGCAGAGGGACAGGGGATGGGAAGGAGGGTGATGAAAGGTCTGTAGGGGCTGAGAGGGAAGCAAGAGGAGGAAAGAGGACTGCAGGTCCCAGGGAAGGAGCAGTGGGGATTGAGGGACATGAAAAGGGGAGGGAAAGGGGAGGATTCCAGGAGGCAAACAGAGGTAAGGGAAGATGAGAGGGGTGCATGACAAAAGTGGAGTAAGGGCAGCAAAGAGTCAGAGAAATGTAGGAGGAGAGCAAACAGGCAGTAGTGACCGGGGAGGGTGAGCACAGCACCGACAGAGAGAGGACATGGAAAAAGCATAGGGTTGGGGGTGGGGGTGCAAAAGATGGAACAGGAATCCAGGAATCATATGATTGGGGATTTCCCAAGAGAGGCAGGGATGAAAGCAAGTAGCAAGGAAAGAGGGGAGGAGGTAGCCAAGGTGGAGAGGACATAATAGAGGACTGGAAGGAACGTTTGAGAATGGGAAGGTGCCTATACAGGAAGAAGGAGGCAAAAATGGACAGAGCAATATGGGAGAAGCAGGCCTGGGAAAAGAATTACTGGGGGCAGTGATTGCATATGTGGATTCTATCATTAAGGGGATTCAGAGTCAAAGGAGGACAGTAGAATTCAAAGGGAGGTCAGTTTTCTATGATCCAGGAATGGAGGCGAAAAGGGAACTCCCCATGATAAAGAACTGTATCAATCCAGTGGGAGGACAACCACACCTGACAGTGAATCTATAAACAAATTACTTGGCAGGGGATGAGGTGGAAGTGGTGCAAAGGAGGTTCAGGGAGTTGGTGGAGGGCTGTAAAGGTTTGGTGAGATCCCGGACCTTGTCAGAGTTCACACCAGTACATTGCACTAGCACGGCAAGGCAACTCAGGATAAATGATTTTAACCTCTAGCTGAGGAAGTGGTGTGGAGATGATGGATTCACATGTCTAGGAGAATGGGGGATACATGGGTGGATGAACACCTGAACGTAGGAGACAGGCTACATATAAATGATGCAGGGGCTAGAATACTGAGAGAGAAACTGCAGGGGTACAGTGATGATACGCTGGGGGTAAACTGGGATTTAAATTAAAAAAGAGGGAGTGTGGCACCTGGAGGGAAGGTGATCCTTGGCTTAATGCAGACAACCCAGCCAGCACTGTCCCAGCATGTGAGACGAGAGATGAATTAAAGACAGGGTACTATATGGGGGGATGGGGGGGTTGACAAGAATTCTAGCCAACGCCAGGAGCATAAGGAACAAAATGGCAGAGCTGGAGGCGGTGGTGCAGTTGGACAACCCGGACCTAATAGCAGTAACAGAAACATGATGGATGGAGAGACATAGCTGGGAGATGGCACTACAGGGGCACAACCTATTTAGAAGATATAGGCAGGTAGAAAAAAGGGGAGGTGTAACCCTGAACATGCGGGATGGGATAGAGGCAGTGGAAGGTAGGAGGGGCAAGGGATCTGCTGAGATCCTTTGGTGTACGTTGGGGAGAAAGGAAAGGGAGGCAATAAGGATGGGGGTAGTATACAGACCACCTCATCAGGGTGAGGAGGTGGACCAGGAACTGGCTAGGGAGATACAGGAAAGGGCCAGAAAAGGGGAACTCCTAGAGGTGGGGACCTGAACCTACCAGATGTGAACTGGCAAATTCCAGCAGCAGCAACAAAAATGAGAAGGGGATTATTGGAATCCCTACAGGATACACTACTAAGTCAACTAGCTAAGGGACCTAACGGGGGGAGGCTACACTAGATGTCATCTTAACAAATGGAGACAGAATAGGGGATGTTGAGCTTGGGAAAAACTGGAAGGGGGGGGGCAGTTACCATCGGATGGTCAGGTTCTCCATCCAGGCAGGGGTGGAATTGGGAGGGTCATCCACCAGGGTGCTCAACTTCAGGATAGCAAATGTTGAGAAATTGGGGGACATCTTAAGAAGAGAGCTTGCAGGGATCCAGGAGCTGGAGGATGTAGATCAGCTGTGGAAAGTAATCAAGGGAGGAATTCTCAAGGCCATGGAACAATGTATCCAGAAAATCAGCAAGCATAAAAGGGGAAGGAAACCACTGTGGTTCACAGCAGGGGTTAAGAAGGCTGTCAGGGAGAAGAGGAAAGCCTTTAAGGTCTACAAAAGGTAACAAGGGAAGGCAAAAAAGAAGATCTACAAGTATAAACTCAGGGAAGCGGGAGCAACAATTAGGAATGCAAAAGCAGGCACAGAAGATAACATAGCAAGTGAAATGAAGATGTGCCAAATGAGATTTTATAGGTATGTGAGTGATAAGGGGAAAAACAAGCAAGGGAGTCCAAAACCAATGTGGGAGGGGGGCAAAATAGTTGTAGGAGAAGAGGAGAAGGCAACACTCCTAAATGAATATTTCACATCTGTTTTCACAACAGACAAGGAAGGGAAAGGGCTTGAATTGAGTAGGAAGGGGAGAGAAGGCAAGGAAGAAGACACAATTCCATTCATAATGGAGAGAGTGTTGGAGAAGCTGTGAAAGCTAAAAACAGACATATCCATTGGGTCTGACCAGGTACACCCGTGAGTCCTTCGGTAGATAAGGGAGGAGCTGACAGGGCCTCTGGCAAGACTGTTTAATCTATCCCTGGATTCAGGAAGGGTACCAGGAGACTGGAAAAAGGCTGAGATGGTACCAATATACAAGGGAGGGAGAAAGGAGGAGCCTGGCAACTACCACCCAGTCAGTCTCACTTTGGTTGTGGGTAAGCTGATGGAGACTCTCATGAAGGCAAGGCTGGAGAGGTACCTAGAGGAGGAGGGTCTAATTGATGATAACCAATATGGGTTCACAGGTGGCAGGTGTTCCCAGACCAACCTGATCGAATTCTTTGAGGAGGTTACAGAGGTATATGATAAGGGGTTGGGGGCCGTGTATGTGGCCTATCTGGATTTCAGGAAGGTGTTTGACTCCGACCCACATAGAAGGTTGGCAAGCAAATTGAGCAGTCTGGGTGTGGGGCCTAGGCTTGCAAAGTGGGTGGAAAATTAGTTGGATGTGAAGGCACAGAGAGTGGTGGTAAATGGGAAGCACTCCAGTGAACAAAGGGTGTTGAACGGGGTGCCACAGGGTCGGTGATGGGTCCCATACTATTTAATGTGTACGTGGAGGATTTAGCGGAGGGTCTGAATGGAAAAGTGTGTTTGTTTGCAGACCATACAAAGCTATATATAAGCGTGGACACTCCAGGGGGGTAGAGAGGATGAAGCAGGATGTAGCCAGGCAGGAGGAGTGGGCAGAAAATTGGCAGCTACAGTTTAATGTAGATATGTGCAAAATAATACATGTAGGTCAAAATAACCACAGATCCACGTACTAAGTAGTGTGGGGGGAAGGCCACTGCAGGCCACTGAGCAGGAAAAGGACCAAGGGATATAGATCATGGATTCATGAACAGACAGCTGGGAAAGCAACGGGGGTGCTGGCATGCATCGGGAGGGGCTTCACGAGTGGGAGAAGGAAGATGATCGTGCCATTATATAAAACACTGGTCCAGCCACAGCTGGAGTATGGAGTTCAGTTCTGGAGGCCCAATCTTCAAAGGGGTCAAGGATAGGCTGGACAAATTTCATAGAAGGGCAACCAAGATGATTCAGTGGAAGTAGGGAAGAAGATATGGGGAAACACTGGAAGAACTCAAACTTTATACACTGGAAATGAGATGAGAGAGGGGGGACATGGTGGAATCCTTCAAGTGTATGAAGGGGATAAACAAGATTAGAGGGGGGATAGCATCTTTAGGCTAAAAACAGAACCACCAGAGGGCATGCTTATAAGATGGAGGGGGCAGATTTAAGGGGAATTTGAGGGGGAGTTAACTCTCGGAGAGGGTTGTACAACCATGGAATAGGCTGCCATGGTGGGTGGTGGAGGTGGACACGGTGGAAAAATTCAAAAGAGCATTGGGCAACTATATGGGCCTAGGGAGAGGAGGGAAGAGAGGGCAGAGTGATGTCAAGTAAATGGGTGGTGGGGGCTATCTCGGGCTGACTAGATGGGCAAAATGGTCTTTTTAGGCCAACAAATTCTTTGATTTTATGACTGTAAACAGATTCCCCCCCTCCCACACACACACACAGGTTATCTACATGGCCATTCACTGTGAATCACTTTGTGCTTTCATATGACACTTCAGAAAAGTTCCATGGTGAACATATTTACTCTTCAAAATATACAACATACAAATTGATTCACCCTACTGTGAAGTGCAGAATAAATTTGTGGCTATATGTAATAGAATCAACTGGAGTTATAGTGAAACATACAAGTAACATGATAAAATCATGATGCCATTATTTCTTTCATTTTTTGATTTTCGGTTAGTGGGGATCTTGGGAATGTTGTTGACTTATATTTATAATAATTTAATCTACCCATTCAATTTAACATCAGCTCTCAACCTCAAAAAGAAAGCAAACGGAGATCACGTGATGCAAAGTGCTGAGTAGCAGCTCCCTCAAGCAGCTCCTGCTTCCTGTCTCTTATTTAGCTCATTTTGGTGCTCTATTTTATTATTTTCTCTAGTTTCTAAGTGTTTACGTTGTGCAATAGCTGTTGCGATCTGGTCTGGTTATCTTTCGAGCGGATGGAGGCTTATATGAAGAAAGCCCCACAGAAGCATACCCCTCCAGCAACTCCCGAGAAGGCCCCTAAGAAACCCAGGGCCTCGGGTGGTTCTAACTCTGATCTCCCGAGCCAAAGTGGTGATCAGGAACCTCTAACGCTGGTCAGATTTCTCGAGGAATTCAAACCCTTTCGAGAGGAAATAAGGATATGGCAACGGACTTGAAGTCGTTATCCAGAAAATTAGATGAGCTCTCATTGTCAGTTTCCGACAACGCAGCCCGAATTGTTTCTATTGAGAAAAGAATTGGTAGTCTTGACCCTGAACTGGTCTCAATGCGCCAGAAAATGTCTCGTCTAGAAGCCAAGCTCGAGGACCTAGAGGGTCAGAGCCGAAGAAATAACGTGGTGGTCCTCGGTTTACCGGAGGGAGAGGAAGGCCAAAATGTCAAGGCATTATTCAGAAATTGGTTGAGCGGGTGGCAGGCCCATCCCAATTTGGCTCAGGCTACATTATTGAGCATGCCCACAGGGCTTTACGGCCTAAGCCACCACCTGAGGAACCCCCCGGCCTTATTGTGTGCCGGTTCCTGAATTATCTGGAGAAACAACATTTTCTACAAAAAGTGCGTGCTCTGCAAGAGGTTCGCCGTGAACATATAAAGCTGAGAATCTCCCAAGATCTACCCATCTCGGTCTGCATGAAATGCAAGGCGTTTCACCCTATTGTTTCCAAGCTAATTGCTGCAGGCCTAAAGTTCAGAATGAGTTATCTGGCTAGACTACAGATTTCAACTAACGGATCCTGGAAAAGCTTTGAAGACCCTGAAGAAACCCTGAGGTGCCTTAAGTCTATGTTGCCTGATCTCTTCAAAGACCCTTGAATGGTGGTGGCGTAGTATCGAGTATTGCATGGAGCCAAGAACTCGAACTTTCGTTTTTCTTTCTTCGGAGAAATCTTAAGAATGTAAAGACTCAGGCGACTGCATAGTTTGCAGTGAACTTGGGGGGTCACCGCAGGCTGCCCCGTTCCTTCTTTTCTTTCCATTTCATAATGGACCCATAGTGGCCCGATGTAAAGGTCACTAGGGTCTCGAGCCTTCTTGGGGGGGGGTTGCGAGCCAGGGTGTTTTGGCGACAATTTTTGCTGGGGGTTGAAAGGGGTTGAAAGGGCCCAGTTTGGTTGTGGGCTAGTTTCTCGTTTTTTCCTTTAAGGCTGTTGTTGGGATGGTCCTGGGCTTTCTCCATCTCGCCCTCCACTTGGGTTGGGTCTGGGAATTGACCACTAGAGGGCACTCCTACCTCTGGGGACCCACAGGGAAACTCTACTCTCGAGGGATTTAACAGGGGCATTGATTAGCTGGGAGGCAGAACTCTCAATTTCTCGTGGAGGCTCTGTTCACCAGATACTGACTGGGAGTGGGGAAAGGTAGTTTTTTTTTTTTTACCTTCCTCCTCTGGTCTATAGTTTCCAGCTTTCTTATTTTAATTCTCTTCTTTAATGCGAGCTGGGGCATTTCTTCCTCCAGGTGTTGCTGAAACCAGCACCTCCGATTTTAATATGGATTACCACGAGCGAGTGGGCGTTGACATGGCCTTATCATAGCCCCCCTATGTTATATTCTCTCATACCCATGCCTTGGTTGGAATGAGGCGAAGACCCAGGACTACTCATTCTTGTTGGGGGTACAACTGACAGGGCTCGATTTCTGAAGGCTATCGTTTGTGTGCAACAGCCCTAAATAGCAAAGCTTAGTATCGTGGGGCCGGAGTAGAGGGATTAGAACCAGTACTGTGCTGAACGTAGCTTGTGACAGATTGGAGGGGTAGAGGGGGGCAGGGGCATGGTTGGGGTGGGGGGTTACAGGGGATGGGCGGTATCCACTTCTGGCTGGGCTAGGGAAGAGGGTGGGCTTTACTGCAGTAACACTGGGGATATATGTAATGAAGTTTTGCATCTCGTGTGCAGAGTATAATTATTTCAGTTTGATATCTCTTCTGGATGGTAAATGAGTTAACATTTGTGTCTTGGAATGTTAAGGGGATCAGAAAGCAACATAAGCAATTTCAGGTTCTTAAACACTTAAGTTTGTTTAATTCACAGATAACTTTTTTGCAAGAAACCCATTTATTAGAAGGAGAAGCTTTACAATTAAGGAGGCAACAAGTGGGATCGATTTACAGTGCCCAGGGCACAACAAATAGCTGTGGGGTCATGCTCATGATTAACAGGAGTATCCCTTTTTCTCCTACACAAGTGATCAAGGATACCGAGGGTAGGTTTATTTTGGTCAGAGGTACCCTCTGGTCTGTCCCAATTTTATTGGGCTGTGTTTATGGCCCTAACCTGGACGACCCCGGATTTTTTGTGAGACTTATATCTGTCATTCTCCCAATGATTCCCATTAAAATTATTTTAGGGGGAGATTTCAATCAAGTATTTGATTCTCACTTAGATAGACTGGATAGTGGCCCAGGTGGAGTTACCCCTGGACAGAAGGCACTCAGGGAGCTATTAGATCAATGTGGGCTCTGTGACATCTGGCGCGTCTTATACCCTGCTTCCAGAGAGTTTACTTTTAGGTCCATGGTGTATGGCTCGCAGTCCCGCACTGACTATTTACTTATTTCTCAGTGCCTCCTGCCTGGGGTGAAGACCTCCTCAATTCAACCTGGCCCAATCTCTGACCACTCACTGGTGGTATGCAATTTGGTACTGCTCAATTCATTTAACAGGGAAACTAGATGGAAACTCAGTGATCAACTTCTTAAAGATGCTAAATACTGTAAACTTATTAGGGAAAAAATAGAATATTTTTCCTCACTAAACCCCTTAGAGAGCGTAAAACCTGATATCTGGCGGGGGGGCCTTCAAAGCCTTCATGAGAGGGATACTGATTAGCATGGCAGTTGGTAGGAAAAGAGAGTGAGAGGAAGACCTTAAATCCCTATTATCCCAAATTAGATCTCTGGAAACAAACCTTCCGACCAATCCTCTAGATGAGGATATTCAGAAACTCCTGAAATTAAAGGATAAATATCTGGGGTTACTTCAAGAGAAAGCAGAACTAGCTATTATTCGTACCAGAGCTAAATACACTGATCAGGGGGAAAAAGCGGGACGTTTACTGGCATTGCGTATTAAACAGCAAGAGTCAATGAGATTTATCCCGCCTATCAGGTCATCAGCAGACGGAACTCTCAAAGTGTCTCCTAATGAAATAGCCCAGGAATTTGCTGCTTATTATTCTAAACTGTATAGCGACATGGAGCACCCTCACTTCCCAGAAGATATACAAGATTATTTAAGAGGTTCCCACTTGCCCCATCTCCCTGACAGGTGCGGTGAAACTCTGGTTGTCCCTATTTCTCAGGAGGAGATTGCTAAGGTTATTAGCGAATTGCCTGCCGACAAGGTGCCTGGTCCAGATGGATTTTCTCCCTTGTTTTACAAGGTCTTTCAGGACCTTCTTGTACCAATACTTGGTCGTTTATTTCAACAAATTCTATCTGGGGAGGATACAGATCCGTATCTCTACGAGGCCCTGATTGTTCTGCTTCCCAAACCTGATAAAGACCTTGATAAGGTTCAAAGTTATAGACCCATCTCTCTCTCTTAAACCAAGATGTTAAGATTCTCTCTAAAATACTGGCCAACATGTTAGCACTGGTTCTTCCTGGGTTAATAGGTACAAACCAGGTTGGATTCATGAAAGGGCGATTATCTTCTGATCATTTACGCACTTTGTTACATGTCTTCTCGGCTACCAGGGATGCGGGGTTCCCAGCGGGCCTGGTCTCCTTGGATGCTGAGAAGGCATTCGACCGTGTGAACTGGAATTTCTTGTTTCACACTTTGGAGGCTTTCCATATCCCTTCTCTGTTTATCTCCTGGATTGCTGCCCTTTATAAAAACCCCTCGGCAAGGATTTCTGCGAATGGGGCCTTCTCCCACTACTTTCCGCTTCATTCAGGTACTAGACAGGGGTGCACCCTCTCTCCTTTATTATTTAACTTACATCTGGAACCTCTTATCCAAAACATTCTCAATAATGACTCTATACAAGGAGTTATAATTGGGCGGCATGAAGTGAAGGTTAACGCATATGCTGATGATCTGTTAATACATCTGTCCCATCCGGTATCCTCTGTTCCGGCCTTACTAAGTGAAGTGGCAAGGTTCAGTGCCTTGTCTAACTACAAATTGAATACCAGTAAGTCCCTGTTTTTTCCCTTAAATCACAAAGTTTTCAAAACTGATATTAGTCCCTTGGGGCTATGCTGGACTCCCAGGTCTTTTAAGTATCTGGGTATTAAGCTTTCACGTAACCCCTTAGTATGGTTCAAGGAAAACCTAGATTCTTTAGTGCAGGGAATTACACATGATCTAGAGAGGTGGTCCAAACTCCCTATCTCTCTGTGGGGCTGAATTAATATAATTAAAATGAATGTATTTCCTAGGATTTTTTACCCTTTGTCCCTTCTTAATGCTTTTGTTCCTTTAGTTTGGTTCAAAAAGGTTCACGGTATTTTTACTAAATTTATCTGGGCCGATAGGTATCCCCACCTGGCTTACCATAAGCTGGCAGCTCCTAAACTGGAAGGGGAGTTGCGAATCCCCCACCTAGCTATATATTATTGGGCTAGTCACCTTGCAAAATATTCGCGGTGGGTATCTCCCGGCCCAGAGGAAGCGCAATCCATTTGGCTCAAAATAGAATTGGATGCAATAAACTGGACCCTCTTGCATTATTTTTCCTTAAGTTATCTTAAGTAAGTACGGCTGTAGATTGTCCCATAATAAGGACCTCTTTAAAGGTCTACCTACAGATGTGCTCCTTTTTGCAGTATTCTCCCCATCTGGACCTGGCCCAGTCTATATGGAATTTGCCATCATTTACTATTAACAAGAATCAAATCGCCCATCTTTGGTTGCCTCAACTCAAAGAGGGGAAGCTCTCGACCCTTACTGATGATAAGGGGCACTGGCTATCAGTGGAGGAGATGGTTAGGAAATTTCACATCCCGACTTCTTCTTTCTTCAAAGTCTTGCAATTGAGACATTCACTGGTAATTTCCCTGGGGAGTACTCCTCCCTCTCAGGGCATTTCCTCTCTGATACCCGAGATATCCTCGCTTTCTGGGTCCTCTGGTGTAATCTCTAAATTATATCAGGTTTTGTTTCACAAAAAGTTCGGGGGCCGCTTTGGGCCATCAAGATTGTGGAGTAACTTTTTCCCCCATCTGCAGTTAGATTGGCATTCTCTCTGGAAGTCATGTCACAAATTTATCTCTCAGGATAGACTGCGTCTCATGAAATATCATGTATTACACAACCTATACTATTCCCCGGTTAAGCTCCACAAGTGGGGCTACTTAGACTCCAATAAATGTAACAAATGCTTGCAAGATGAGGGCACGCTTTTTCACATGCTTTGGTCTTGCCCAAGTATTTCCACCTTTTGGGTCTCAATTCAAACCTCCTTAGACCCCTTGTTGGGCCTCCAAGAACATTTTATCCCTGAGGTATGTGTGTTGGGGGACCTATCTTCCATTAGAGTCAAGGTGCGTAAATGTCACATATCCATGGTCGCCTTGTCGGCTAAGAAAATAATCCTCCATCATTGGAAAGACAGGTCCTCCCCTTCTTTCCAGGAATGGGTAAGAGAAATTTTATCCAACTTGCACACAGAAAAAGCAATAGCCAGCCTACATAACAGACTGGCAACTTATGCTAGAATCTGGGATCCCCTTCACTCATTAATCTCTCTGGTTCCAAACTAGGTTTACAATAGGCTCAATGCTTTTATAGGGCCTTTTGATTAGAGGCTCGGCATTTACGGGCACTGCGATGGGTTACTGCAGTAAGGGGAGGAGGGGGGCAGCATCTTTTTACTATGTGTCAATGTGTCTCTGCCAGCTTCTTTGTATGCTGCCTTTTATGGTGGAAACTGTGTGAATAAACTTTAAATTAAAAAAAAAAAAGAAAGCAACCATTGTACATTGTCAAAGTCTCAACCGCACCTCAATGTGATCTAGGTCTCTCAGTGTCGCTCTCAGTAGCAAAACAGTGTCCTCAGCCCTCATAGTGCATCTCTGGACCCTCTGATGGCTGACTGAATTCACTGTGTCCAAATCAATATTATTTATTTTTATTTATTTAAAGTTCTTGACCAGGAGAAGCACACTGAGCCAGAGCTCATTTCCAGGTGTGACCCGGGGGAGAGGGAATTGGAAAGGTTACATTCAAGAACAGTTCTCACTTTGTAGTACAAGTTACAATTTACACATTTAATTTACAATGTATAATTAATAGTTCAAAGTGACCAATATAAGGTGATTGTTGCAATGTTACAGAAATGAGATGAGAGACAGTGAGTGGAAGGGTGTTGATCAGGGTTTGAGAAGATGGGAGAAGTGTTACCAAGTGAGGAGGGGCAGGAAGTGCCTTAACAGTGCACATGAGGTTGCTCGCCGGGGGATGGGAGTCAGGGGTAGAAAGGGGAAAGGGGCCGGAAGTAAAAAGGAGGGGCAGTAGAAAGGGCAGGTGTGACAGAGGTGACAATACAGTTGTGTATGGGTTAACTCACAAGGGGAAGGGGAAGGGGTAGGGGGAGAGAGAGAAGGAGAAAAGGAAAAAGTAGGTGAGTAAAGGAAGCAGAAGAGGTGAAGCAAGTGATTAACTGTGACTACATGCAGTCAAGGGGCTGCAAGTTTAGGGTTTGTCTGGGGAAAACTTAGTTGAGGCGGAGCAATTAATAATTAGCAGTTACAGCGGCAGGCACTGGAAAGGTCAGATTTGTGAGACAAAACACGTTTTAGGAGTGGGGCAGAAGGGGAGTGTCTGACATGGTAGGAGAGAATGTTCCAGTGCAAGGGCAGTCTGTAAATGAATGCAACTGTGCCAGCACAAGAGGAGGGCCATGGTAGGGAGAAAGTGCTGGTGTCTCGTGACCGAAGAGGGCAGGCAACCTCTGAGGAAGAAGACAGAAGAGAGGAGCGGTAAGAGGGTAAGGATCCAAACCAGTATTTAGAGATGAAGAGTGAGGAGTGTAGCAGGCATCGGTATCGGTGGTGGAGATGGGTAAGGGAAAGAGATGAGTAGATGGAGCAGTGTTGTGTATGGGAGGGGGGGTGTTTAGGGCAAAACAACAAAATGCATTGTAGAGGGAGTCCAGCCTTGTTAGAAGGGAGGCTGAGGTGGTGCAGTATACTATGTTGGTGTAGTCAAATGAGGAGATAATCATTTTGGTCAGGAGCTGATGCCGAGTAGAAAGGGAGAGGGCTTCTTTATTTCTATGCAGCATACACAGTTTTGGGATAAGTTTTGTCTGGATATGCTCAGTACGTTTTGTGTAGTCTAGATGAGAGTCAAGCCAGACCCCTAGATATTTGTAATGGGGGACTATATCCAGTAAGGAGCCATCCAGTGTGGTGAAAGTGAGGGGGGATGGGAGGGTAGCTAGTTTTGGGGGAGTCCCAAATGTTATTGACAGTTTTGTTTTTTTACATTTACCTTTAGAAGGTTTTTGTCAAACCAATGACGGACTGAGTAGAAATCAGCTTGGAGCTAGGGTTTGACTACAGCAGTACAGGGGCCAGTAGTGAATAGAACATTGTTGTCAGCATACATCTGTACATTTGCTACAGAGCATGCTAACAGTAGATCATTTAGAAACATTGAAAATAATATAGGGCCCAAGATGGAGCCTTGGGAACACCAGTATGGATCAGAAGGGGTGGGAGGAGAGGGGTTTGTCAGTGCTGACGTCTTAGGTTCTACCAGAGAGATATGAATTGAACCAATTTATGGATTCTGGGGAGAGGCCAGTGGAGGAAAGTCTGTTTAGAAGGAGTAGATGGTAGACAGAGTTGAAGGCCTTCTCAAGGCCGATGAAGATGGCTGCAGTTAAGTGGCCTTGGTCCATGGCAGAGAGAATGGAGTTAGTGACACATAGTAGGGAAGTGGTGGTGGAGTGGTTAGCCCTGAAACCAGATTGGAAGGCAGAGAGGAAGTCTGTTGTGTTTAGAAAGTCAGTGAGTCATGAATGGAAAGCTATATTCTGGGCTATGGAATTTGATGATGTGTCCTGTGGGGGATATCTGTCCGGGGTGCAGTGGTGTGTGCCGCAAATGCTGGTTCTGCTTCTGACATGTTATGAACAGACCATCAAAGATCTGTCTGCTGAAGCCATTACTCTTAGCATGGTCATACGTATGGTGAGTTTACCTGAACAACACACACAATGTTATATGACATCTTCCACAACAACAACCCAACAAAGCAAGGATGGTCATGGTGCCAGTGGTGATGCTGATAGATGTGGTGGTGGTTGTGGCATCAGCGGGTGATGATAATGACTTGAGGAGTGGTGATCAGGATATTAGTGCAGGACAAGGTGGTGCTGCTGGTGGTGGTGACACCGGTTCATAATCTCAACAGCAGTCAAAACAGGATGCAGTCCTTAATGGGTAAGTGATAGATGTTTCTGACACAACTTGAAGAATGATTTCAAAGCATAGAAACATAGAAATATAGAATCTGATGGCAGATAAGGACCACTTGGCCCACCTAGTCTGCCCATTTCCCTACCTAATGCATAAGTTGCTGATCATAGTTAACCAGCAGCCTACTTCCTCCTACCCCCTACTAGAATTGCCTTATGTCTGTCCCATGCATTCTTGAATTCCCCCACTGTTTTTGACTCCACAGCCTCCTCAGGAAGGCTGTTCCATGCATCTACAACCATCTCTGTGAGAAAATACTTCCTCACATTACCTCTGAGCCGTCCCCCCTCTATCTTCAAATTGTGCCCCCTTGTTCTTGCACATCTCTTTTTCTGAAAGATGCTACCCTCTTGGACTTTGTTGATTCCCTTGAGGTACTTGAAAGTTTCTATCATGTCCCCCCTCTCCCTCCTTTCCTCGAAGCTATACATCTTAGGCTACTTTAGTCTTTCTTCATATGTCTTCTGGTGCAGACTCTGCACCATTTTGGTTGCCTCCTCTGGACAGCCTCCACCCTGTCTATGTCTTTGCGGAGATGGAGTCTCCAGAACTGCAAGCAGTACTTCAGATGTGGTCTCATCATCTGTCTGTACAGAGGGATAACAACTTCATGTTTTCTACTGGTGATGCCTCTCCCAATGCACCTCAGTATCCCCCCAACCCTCCTTACTGCCTTCTTACATTGCTTGTCCACCTTTAGGTCATCTGATATAACTACCAGCAGGTCCCTTTCCATTTTTGTTGTTGTCAGTATCTCAACCCCCATTGTATACTCTTCCCCTGGGTTTTTTTTGGTTTCCAAGGTACATTACTTTGCACTTCTTTGCACTGAATCTAAGTTGCCATACATTTGACCATCCCTCCAACCTTGCCAAGTCCCTTATCATCCTTTCCACCCCACCTTGTACATTAACCTTGTTGCAGATCTTTGTGTCATCTGCAAAGAGACATACTTTTCCTTCTAGTCCCTCTGCAATGTCACTTATAAAGACATTAAAAAGGACCGGACCCAGTACTGAACCCTGTGGTACCCCGCTAGTAAGCCCCCTTTCTTTGGAGTGGACTCTGTTTACTATTACCCTCTGTGTCCCATTGTCCAGCCAATTTTTTACCCAGGCTACCACCCTGGGACCCACTCACAGGCTGGCTAATTTATTTATTAATCTTTTGTGCAGGACTGTGTCAAATGTCTTGTAAAGTCTAGGTAGACCATTTCCACAGCCTTTCTCTGGTCTACTACTTTGGTCACCTAGTCAAAGAAATTGATTAGATTCATCTGACATGACCTTCATGCTGTGAATCCATGCTGCCTTGAGTCCTGTGCCCCACTGACCTCCAGGTACTTAACAATTCTTTCCTTCAGAAGTGAGTCCACCATTTTCCCTACCACTGAGGTCAAACTGACAGGTCTGTAGTTTCCTGCCTCTGTCTTGGTCTCACTTTTGTGACGGGGAATCACATCCACCTTCCTCCAATCCTCAGGTGCAACATCATCCTCCCATGAAGTGTTAAAAATGGCAGTCAGTGGTGTTACTAGTTCTCTCCTTAGTTCTTTGAGAATTCTGGGTGAATCCCATCAGGCCCCATTGCTTTATCCATCTTCAGTTTTAGGAGTTCTTTCAGAACCCTTTCTTCTGTGAAAGGACTGATATTAACCCCCCTATCCAGAGTGCTTCTATTGACTGGATTAGGTACCTCCCCCTCCTCTTCCTTTGTGAATAGTGAGCAGAAGTATTTGTTCAGTATCCCTGCTTTTTCACTGTCCCTCTCTGCCCAACCACCCTCATCTTTATTCAGCCTCAGTATCCCTGCTTTAGTCTTTCTTCACTCCCTAATGTACCTATAAAAAAAAGTTTTATCCCCCTTCTTAACCGAGTTGGCCATCTTTTCCTTGGTTTGGGCCTTTGCTATTCTGACTGCCTTCCATGCTTCCTTCTGCTTTAATTGGTACAGTTCTCTGTCTTGCTCGTTCTATGTTTCCCTATACTTCCTGAATGCTATCTTTTTCTCCCTAACCTTACCTGCCACTTCTTTTGAGAACCATAGTGTTTTTTCCTTTTGTTTTTCTTCCCCTATATATTTTCTCTCCTTCCTAGGCACGGTCGGCAAGTCATCCTGACTGACCCCCTGGCCCTAACCCAAGATCAGGCCACCTCCTCCTAACTCCAATGGACTACCCCCCCGTGGCAGGGCAGCGAGGAGCTACTCACAGCTCAACTCGCCCAGAGAGGATCCAGCTGAGGAGGCACCATTCAGGTCAAGCCACGGAGGTCGGAAGATCATGCTGCCCAACCTGTGCCCATTGTTTCCTCTGATTTTCTCCCTGTGGAGTGCAGGCGTGCAATGACGTCAGGACTCAGAGTGCTGACGTCTGCCTCACTCCGCCCCCTTGTGGCACCACTCTAGCAGTGCTCCAGGTCATTTCCAGGGGCCGCTACAGAGTGGTGGGTCCCTGGATCCCTCCCCGGGATAGAAGAACAGTCCTCTGGATGCTCAATCCCATCCCATCCCTGCCAACCCCTGGTGGCTTGGGCTCGCATCTGAATCTGGGTCACCAGCATGGCATGAGGTGTGGTGTCCAGTGCCTCAACCCTCAGCCCCACTGTGACGGCCTTTTTTTCTTTTGTTTCAATTTGTTTATTTTCTTCACACAAAGGATTGTTGCCTCTGTGATGGCAATTTTGATGTTTCCCCATTGTAGCTCCACCCCACCTTCTTGCCTGTTTGCGAGTGCTTTTCTGAGGCACTCTCCCATTTTGACAAAATCAGCCCTCCTGAAGTCCAGATCCTTCACTTTTGTATGGCTTGACTCTACTGCTAACTTTATCGTGAACCACATTGTTTGGGGGTCACTTGTTCCCAGATGGCTACCCACTTCAATATCTGAGATCCTCTCTCCATCCCCATTTAAGAGTACCAGGTCTAAGATTGCTCCCTCCCAAGTGGGTTCCAATACTAGCTGTCTGAGGCATGCACCTTGTATGGTATCGAGAATAGCCCTGCTCTTGGATGTGGCTGCAGCAAAGGTGCTCCAGTTAACATCTGGCATATTCAGGTCCCCCATCAGCAATATCTCCCCTTTCTCTACCATCCTAAGGATGCCTTCTATTATTTCCATGTCCATTTCCTCCCCCTGAGATGGGGGTCTGTATACAACCCCTGTGCGGATTGTGGTGCCATTTCCAGTCTCCAGGGTGACCCACAGTGCCTCCTCTCCTCCCTGTTTCCCCTTTAATTCCGTTGCTTTGATCCCTTCCCTTACATAGGGAGCTACTCCTCCTCCTCTTCTACCCTCCCTGTCCCTTCTGTAGATTGTGTACCCTGGTATGTTGACATCCCAATCATGGTTCTCTGTGTACCATGTTTCTGTGACTGCCACAATATCCAGGCATCCCTCTTCCATCAAGACCACCAGTTCAGGGAGCTTGTTACCTAGACTATGGGCATTGGTACTCATTACCTTCCATTTTTTGATGGCCTTATCCCTTTTTGCCCCATCCCTGTCCTTACTTCCTTTGCCTTTTTCCCCATTTACCCCTGCCCTTCTCCCTATTGACTGCTCTAGCTTGGTGTTTACCTCACTAACTACCCTGATTTTTTTTGAGGGGGGCTAGATTTCCCTTCTCTTTTTCAGTGCCTCCCCCCTTAGCTAGTTGAAATGCTTGCCAATGAAGCATTTAAACATTTCACCTAGGATCCTGGTTCTCCTCCTGGACAGATGCAGACCATTGCACCAGTATAGGCCTGTATCCCTCCAGGTGGAGCCCCAGTCCCCAATGAAGCTGAAACCCTGAGCTCTGCACCAATTTTTCAACCACTCATTGAATCCCATGGTGTGGAGTACCCTAGCCTCACACATACCATAGACAGGCAGCACCTCCAAGAAGGTTATCATGCATTCTACTTGTCTAAGGCCCCTCTCCAACTCCACAAACTCCTCCTGCACTGCTCTGATCCCTTTCCAAGCCAGGTCATTTGTTCCTAGGTGGACAATGACATCCAGCTCCCTTCCCCATGCAGCTGCTTCCGCAATCCTGAGGATTCACTCTCTGTCCCTCCAAGCCATGGTGCCAAGCAGGCACCTTACCTCCCTCTTCCCTCCATCCCCAGTCCTATCCTACTAATAATGGAGTCTCCCACCAGGAATTGTTTCCTTCCCATGTGGGGTCCCATGCCACCCTCCTGTGGGTCTCGTTTGTGGAGGTTCCCAGCATCCTCCTTGATCTCCACTGTGGGTGTCTCCATAGAGGAACCACACTCTGCCAGAATGGCATATGAATTATGGAGAGGTACAACTGGAGGGATGCATCTCTGTTCCACCACCCTCACCCTCCCTGAGCTCACTGTAATCCAATCGCTCCTCTTTCTTGGCAACCTCTGAGGCAGCGGCGGTGGCCCTGGTGGTCCCTGGGTGGGAAAGAAGGTCCCCTGAATCCTGGCCAACTCAGCCTGGAGATGAGCAACCTCCTTTCTAAGACCAGAGTGGTGCCTGCAGATGAGACAACACTGCATCCTCCAGAACATCTCCCGGAAGACTGCTGCTCCACAGCCACTGCACTGCACCACTTCCATCATGTCTTTATCTGTGGTCTCTCAACTGTTGTTTTGTATACTTACTGTTTCCTCTCTGTGTTTATTTAATTTAATATATATATATATATATACACCCTACTTTACTACAGCCTCCGTGCCCTTAAAGCTCCTGATCTTCCTGTTCTGGGACAGTAAGTTCCTATATTCCTCAGTAGTCTCCTTCTTACTTGCTCAGAGTCAGACCTCCAGCAGCTATGGGGTGATGGAGAGCTACTCTTTTCCTTCTAGGATGGTGATTCTTTTGTGCTTCTGTTATCACTCCCTTCCTGCTCCAAAACAGGAAGTTCCCATTGTTAGTCAAATCCTGTGCCTATAAAAGTAGAACTGGCTAAGGGTGGGGGGTGGAGGAAGGACAGCAATATAGTCCCAGCAGAGAAGTATAGTTGTGACAGCACCTCCTTCCTCTTGCTGTTCTCTGCCAGAAGCTATCAAGGACAGTTTTTAAATCCAAAACACCTGGCTTCCTTCTGGCTAAGTCACTCTCCTTAATTCACAGCTTCCCTTTACACCTAGATTTTAATTTTTTTTTAATTAATTTTACTCTTTGGTAACCGGGTAAGGCCCACTAGGTGCAAGTGCCTGTTTTCAGGGGCGACCTGGGAGCACTGGACGGTTAAGTGACTTGCTCAGAGTCACACAGTATGCAAGTTAGATAACTGCACAGATAACAATTCACTTCACCCAACTCAGACAAATGCACTAACTCTTTTTTTGTTTATTTTTACCCTAAATTGAAGGTCCTAGCAGTAGAGTTCTAGTTCAACTAGACATCCAATTTGGCATGGCAGCATTACTGGATCCCAGATACTGTATAAAGATGTCTGCATTCTTCCTGCACGTGTTGACTATGTCAAGCAGAAATCCTTGCAGACAGTTCAGCTAGAGCAGCGCAGACAAGAAACAGAAGCCTCCTCCTCCATTTGGGCCAACTTCCCATGCTTCCAGTGCCAGAAGGCATCGGTGTAGCAGTGATGATGATGATGGCAATGATGATGATGACATCAGATGGAAAGAGGAAGAAATTGATGATCAAATTCCAGGAGATACAACAAAAGACTTATGGGAGCTGTTTGACACACAATACTGATGTTGAGCAGACATTATGCATAAAGGCACAACATAACACTAGACTACATTATGAGGCTGGTTTAGAAAAGTCATTGTCTAACTAAAGTATCGATGCCATCAAATTCTGGCAGGCGGAAAAGTCATTTGTCATGTACTGTCTAAAGTGGCTTTGTACTTTCTGGGATGTCCCCCAACATCAGTTGCTTCCGAAAGGTGTTTCAGCACAACTGAGGATATTGCTTCACCATATCACTCCTGGCTATATCCAGACAATATTGAATACCTAGCCTTTCTGAAACTGAATTTAGCATACATCAACTTCACCTATCCTGATTATGCCAACTTCCAACAAGTGTCATCAACTAACCCTATACCTCCTGCAGACATGTCTCCCTCGTACTCCCACTGGCACTGGCAGTACCACAGTCCAGCTCACCACCACCTCCACTGGTAGCACAGTTACCAGCAGAGAAAGGATTTAGACACACCCTTGCATCTCAAGTCCTCCAGAAGATACTACAACAACTTTTGTTATGTCATCACCAGCAATCTCAATTTGAGCAGGTGGCAGATGCCCCCAGCTTCAATGCAACTCAGCCTCAGCCTCACAAGCTTAAAAATAGTCACTGGCATGTAAATCATAACTGTGATGTCACCTAAACCACTGGCACTGGTAAAGGATGACAATGATCACCTTAGGTAGCATAGGATTGGCAGTCTGTGAGAGACATGTCAGAATGACTCTGCTATTGGGTAGCAGCTGTTACAGAGTAAAGTTTAGCACTAAATGTTGAACAAATATTTTTAAAAAGTTAAAAGTTGAAATAAAAAATTAAAAATATTTACAAAAAAGGACATATACAAATTTTGGAAGGTATCATATGCAAATCAATACCCTACTATGTGTATAGTATGGTAGTATTTGGGCTTTTCTTTGGGATGCATATTTTTGGGGATGGATTTATTGTGAAAACCTATGTGGAACTAACATAGCTATTGGCATGAAGGGCAAACAGGGGCTAGAGCTTGGTGGAAGTTGTGAATTCCACTTTTTGCAGAACTTTTCCAGAATTTCAGAAATGTTGTGAAATTTTCAGAATTTCCACCTTGGGTGAAATCAGAATCTTCAGTATATGTCTGGAGGATTTTCAGCCTGTTCTGTGACATTTTCTATCTGAACTGTGGAATTATACACATGAACTGCATAGTGACAGTTCTGAGGAATTCAATTCCGCAGTTTAGTATATTAATCCACAGTACATGTAATTATTCCACAGTTCACTGATCAGTTCTGTGGAATTTCAGTCAATGAACTGCAGAATGAATGTATGAATTGTGGATTAATGTATTAAACTGCAAAAATAAATTCTGCAGAACTGACCCTTAAGACAGTGATCAGTTCTGCAGAATTTCTTTTTTGCAGTTTTATACATTAAGCCACAATTCATACATTCATTCTATTGTTCTAAGTCATAATTTCCATGAAAAATGCCACATTGCATTCAGAAATGTCACAAAAGTAAAATTCTGACTTTCGCCAAAACTCCGCCAGTAGAACTTTAAGTTCACAAGCAAAGGAACTAAGAATTACCATAAATGTTAAAAGAAAATTTAAAAAGTTAAAAAATTTCAATAACATTTTCATTTAAAATATACAAAAAGTAAATATACAAATTTGGGAAGGTAAGGTAGGCAAAGCAGTGCCCTTTTATACTGTAGGTATAGTATGGCAGAACCTGGACAATTTTTTTGGGGGGGGATTCATATTTGGGGTGGGGGGATTTATTTGGAAAACCTATGTGGAACTAATTGGCAGTCATAAAGGAAAACAGGGACAATGGGGCAGTGAGCCTTGAGGCCAGCAAAGGAAACTTAAAATTACAATAGCTCTGATGGGAGTGAAAAAGAGCAGAGCGGCTTGAAATGTAGGAGTTTCCTAGTGATGTTCATTCATGGGTGTTTTTATGCCACTTTTCATATTATTTATATTAATAAATGATGGAACTTTGAAGTAACTGAAACTTCTGTGACTTTATCTTTGGGTGGTGTTCAAGACCAACTTCTTTACTGCACTGTGTCACACCACAGAAAACACAGCAATCCCCAGCCGTGGCATGGCAACACCACCTACCACCCATAAGCTATAGTAATTCATGGGAATTGCTGACTCAAGGCTTCATTTTCCCTCTTTTCTGTAGTGTGTTATGCCCTATGTCAATTATTCCATTAGGAGCTGAAGTGATTTGGTTGAAATGTCGATGCCAAACTGATTTTTTAACCCCCCACCCCCATCGAGACTGATCCGAAGCTGCTGCCAGGACACTTCGCTCACCCATAGTAGGTGAAACAGAAAAGCAAAACTAGCTGCCTAAACCTACTTTGGGTTCATGTTTGTGAGGTAAGGGTCCTCTGGCAGCATCCAGTATAAGTTAAACAAGCTAGTCAAGCTATGAATATGAAAAGAGAATGAATGCATTAGTTAGACACTTTTCTGTGCAACTGCAGTCCCCCTAGACATGGATTTGCTGACAGCATAATAACTTGACTAGCTATGCTGGGAAAGAAATAAAAATTAAAAGGAGACATAGAAAGCTAAGTACTTACTTTTCCTAAAGAGATGGGGTGCCTTCTATTACCTAATTTTCAGTTAGATTATTTTGCCTCTCATGCTAGTAAATATCTTCATTAGGGGACCTTATAGGGAACGTGTCAGTGGATTATGTTTCTCAATGGTTACAAATTTGAAAGATCTTTATATTGATTTGGGCATTAATCTAGCTTCCCTACTGTTCCTTCCAATGTCCCGGGTACCTGAGAAGTTAGGTCAGGCTCCATTCATATGGTCCTTAAAGGCCCATAAACAATTGTATAGATCATTCCACTTTAAAATAGATAAAGACCTTGGCCAACCAGTTATTAATAATTCTTAATTTCCAAATTGCCAGCAAGCCTCTAAGACCATATCATTGGTTAGGATTTCCTATGCTTCTGGTGAAAGATTTTATAGCAAGAGATTATTTTCTCTTTTCAGGTTGACAATGTGGTCTTTTCAAAAGGTGTATCATTTATCAAACCGAGATAGTTTCAAGTTCCTGCAGTTACATCATTGCATTTTAAGCTCTCTGGGCTCTCCACCATGGGCTGCCATGGCAGGGAAGGCTTTTCAGTAATGACTTTTGTTGCAGAGGCTCCCCTACCCAGTTTCACAAATATATTCTGCCCCGCAAATGTGGGACCATTAATCCCATGATGTTAGTTGCCCATATTGGAAGTCTACCTTGGTCCAGTCTCTGGAAGAAGCCGGTTGGCACAGAGTATTGGCGAGATATGTATGTATATGTGAAACAGGATAGGTTTTGTTTACAACAATTTTATACTTTACATAACTTATACTTCACTCCCAGCAAACTATATAGAATGGGCAAAAAGGCTTCAAATTCTTTCATAAAATGTGGGGAGTCAGAAGGAACTCTTTATCACAATCTTTGGCAATGTGCTAAGATTCAAAGTTTTTAGAAGGAAATTCAGGTATCACTTGATCCCCTTCTGGGTCTATAAGATACTGTATATTCACCCCTGAGATAAGTATTTTAGGGCTCTTTCATGATCAAGTTTATAGACCGAGAAGGGGTTATATTGCCTTAGTGGCAATGATAGCTAAACTGGTTATCCTGCATCACTGGTTAGAAGTTTACATTCCCACCAGAGAGGAATGGCACAGGGAGATTCTTTTTGCTTTAAATACTGAGAAAATGATTGCAAATATGGATGGTCACTATTCAGTCTTCCAAAAGAGAGAGGAGCCCTTATATTTCATGTTTTTTTTTTTGTTTTTTTTTATTTGTTTAACCAGGAGTAGCACACTAAGCTGAAAGCTTTTTTACAGGTGCATCCTGGGAGCACAGGGAAGTTAAGTGACTTGCTCAGGGTCACACTGTATGTAAGTGGAAGCTGTGGGATTCAAACCCATGTCTGGTCTGCTGGATGTTACCAAATTTGCAGCTCAGAGCCTTAAACCACTGCGCTATACTGCCCCCCCCCATGTTGTCCATCTACTGAGGGATAACTGGCTTGCTGGGCCCTGGGTTGGTTCCCTGGGCACAACTATTAAGCAGCATGTACAGATGGCTTGTTTCAGCTGGAGGAGGCTCACAGTTTCAGTTCCCCAGATGTGTGAAATTTTGTGGGGAGCCTGTTCTCTAGGTGTGTTACTTATTTTTGATGTCCTTGCCAGAGAGTCCATTCTGGTCTGGATTAGGAAGGCCGGGGATATGGTTATGTTTTGGGGAGGATGTATTGTTCCTTATTTGTTCTTTTATTTTTTTACTGGTTTTAGATTAGGAGTTGCTGTACCTGTCAGTGTGTTTTGTTCTGTATATAACATCAATTTCTAATAAAGTGCATTAAATTTCAAAAAGCAAAGAACTCTTAGAACTTTTGTGGTATCATAAGAGACACTGAAATGAATGATACCATGGTTATGTTTGGCATACTTCTTGAAATCTAAATGAAAGAAACTGTACACTAATTTTATTTCTGAGAAAACCTGCAAAACTCTATTTAGCTGCAGAATATCAAATGTTATTTTATCATAAAAAACACTCTATTCATTTTATTTTTAACAATATCCAAAGAAAATAAGCAAATGGCCAGCAGCAATCTGTATGCATGTGTATAACATGCTATACAATTGGAGCTTGTGTAATTGATCAATGTAATTAATTTGAGCAACATTCAAGTTTAAGTGGTGTTCAGTACAAAACTGTGCAATTTATTTATTTAGTTTTTGTTGACCAGGTAACTGTGCAAGTGATGCCTATTAGCAGGTGCAACCTGAAAGACTGGAGTGAAAAACAAGTTAACAAGTTGCAGGAAGAATCCAATAAAACAATACAAGTCAGCAGCAAAGAAATAGGAATTAGGCATATGACATCAAAGGCAACAGAAACAGTGCCAATCCACTACAACAAACCATCAGCTACAGTACAACAGCCTTAAGTCTACTACAGTATATAGCAATGGCAAGCAAGTTTACGACTGTCTAGTACATGAACCATCTTAATTAACAATGAATTTGCAATAGTGACAAGTATACATATATGAAATATAAGTTAAGTCAAGTGCAATTGCAGACTGAGTTGATCAGCAGATAACCCCACAGAGACTTTCTGAAAAGATAGTGGGAGGAGAAGCTGTGGACCAGTAATGGCACAGAATGCCAGAGTCTGGGGCAAAGGTAAAAAAGGCTTTGTTGCCCATTTTAGTATGAGCCTTAGGGACTTCCAGTAGGGATTTGTTATTGGAACTTAATATGTAGTTCTGATGAGAGTGCTAAAGAAACTCAGATACAACAGCAAGTGAAACAGATCTGAGAAGCTTATCAGTAAAGCAACCCAAAGCAAACAAGTGGACACTCAACGGGATAACCACTCTAGGTTTTTCATAAAGGTCACAGCAGTGTGTGAGATGAGGAATGGACAATTCAAGTCAGCAAATTTTGTTGCACATCATGTTCTATTTGTGGTATATGGGAAAGAGAGAATGCCATAGTATAAGCTAAGGAAGAGCTAGCATACATTTGGATCTGTAGTTCAGGCCTAACCTGTAGTTGACAGCAGGGCAGACACAGGGGGATAAATGAAGAAAATTCTAGAGAATGATCTAGTGCAACTCAAGGGTGCTTAAAGGAATGGACCAGATTAAGCAAGAAATCATCAGAACAGGGTATGGCTAGGGGAAACTGAACTGGATCTAAGTTTTGCTGAAGATCCAAATAGCACAGGTTGGGTCTTGTTGGAATTTAGTACAAGTTTACTATGGTGAGCCAAGTGTGTTTTTCTAGAAATTGGCATTGAGCAGAAAGGTGATGTGACCAACACTTTTGCAACTAACAAAGAATGCAAGATCACCAGGATATAATGTTAGCACAGGACATAGACATAAGAGGAAGATTAATTTTGAAGAGAGAGAGAGAGAGAGAAAAGAAGGAGGCCAGAATGGATCCACAGGGTGAGGAGAGAAATCTGGGGCCAATAACTTCGAGCAGAGCAGTTTATGATCTACCAGGTCAATAGCTATAGCTAGATCCAAGAAGACCCCATCTGTCAGTGCACCTTGATCCATGGCAGTTTTAATAGGAGGTGTAAGTTTAATTAGAACTGTGGCTGTACTGTGAACCTTGAACAAAACCCTGCTTTTCAAGTGCTAGAAGATTGAGTTTGTATAGGTGTTCTGATAATTGGGCCACCACAACCTTCTCAAGAAATTTACTGAGAACAGCTAGAACTGTAATAGGGTGATACTGTAGGTTTTTAACCTATTTTTTGGATACCCTTGCTAAAAGACTGGAACCACTCTAGCAACTTTTCAGATGTCAGGCTTAATACCAGAAAGAAAAGATAGGTTGACAATGTGGGCCACCGAAGGGGCAAGGAAGCAGGCTACCAGTTAAATTAATTTTGACTTCAAGCCAGAAGGACCAGCAGAGATGAAAGTGGAGGGAGTACCTAGGAGATTAGGAATTGCCCCAGTGGTCACAATTTTGAGATGAAATGGAGGGTGTGTGGGATGAATGGGGGTAAGGATTAATACTGTCCTGTTTTGATAGGCTAGAAGACACAGAGGTACTGTGCAGGCAGAAAGGTCATAACCATGCTTATTAAAAGTCTTAGCAATGGCTAGGGGATTACTGAGTTATGTAGATCTTTGGCAGATGCCATGAGTATAGTCCTACATAAATCACTTTTAGCTGATCAGATGGCTTTTTTACAAATATTTCTCAGTCTTCCATATTCCTGTAGGTCAAGTAAACTTTTGGAGGGCGTACAGACACACCAGCATTTATCTCTAGCTTTCAAAAGAGAAGATGTTGCTGTAAAGAGACTTGGTGGCAGTGCCCCTAAACTCTCCCTTTAATAAGTGGGGCATAGGCCTCCTGTGAGTCGCAGATTAACGAAAGGAAGTTAAAGAAAGAGAGAGAGAAAGCAGTAGAGACATCAGGTGAAACAAGGGCAGTGGACCAGTCAGTATGGGCAAAATCAGAAAGAAAACAGTTCACATCTAGTACAGAGTAGTCCCTCAGAATGATAACTTTAGGTGGAACCTTGGGCAATTTGACTTTTCATACACAATAGATTGGGTATATTCACTTATAGCATCCAAACAGGTCCTAAACTGGAGGATTCAGTCAGTTGTGTTGGACAGCAACCAGTCAATTTGGGTATATGGGCCACTTCTAACTGAGATTCTGGTGGGAGCAGAGATTAGTTGGGGGAGGTTGAGCCTTCTAAGTATAGTTTGGTTTAGTCTGTCTATAAGTTGATGTATGATGAACGATAAAAAGTTAGTAATTAACTGAAAATGATTATGTGGCTCTGAGATACTGTATATGGAATAAAAGTAGCGATGATACTGAGAGGTTTTAAGTTCTCCAAAGCAGAAGGACAATGACACAGGAAATGAAATGTGGCATCTCAGATAGGATATTCTATGTAAATAAATTGTGTGTAAATCACTATGAGATATATAAAAATCACTTTATAAATGTAAATCCTATGTGAGTCTACAGTTCACATACTACAAGTAATTGATTACCAATGCTACTGAGAGGTGCAAAAGCAATTCTTCTCATATTTTCCTTAATTCATTTAGCCTCCATGTTGTTACTGCTGCTCTTGTTTAGGTTCCAAAATTGACATCTCTAAAGAAATAAAGACCAAACAGCCAGACATTTCTTTGCAATTAACAACTGGCTGGGGGTGGCCCGAGGCGTAGTCAAGGGCCATACCTGACCCAGCCAGTCATTAATCAAAAGGAAATGACTGGCTGTGAGGTTATTATTGTGATTATAAGTCTAATCGCAATAATGAAATTTTTTTTGAGGTTTTTAGTGCTGAAAACAGTTTTGTATTGGCGCCGTTTCTGTCAGTGTGCCACACAAGTTAGTGTTGCTTCCGTGCCGGGCATTTCTAAATTTCAGACCAGCACGGCAGCCAATCAGTGAGCTAGTTTAGCTCATGACTAATTAATTAGACTTATAATTATTATTATTGCTGTTCACATTATATTTTCAAATGTATTGAAAATAGTTTGTGCCTGCTATGCATGCTTATCAAACTGTACTATACTTGCATCTCTGATCTTACTTTAATGTTATCTCATTTGTAATCTGCTGGGTTGTACCAAAAAATTGGTATTTATTTGTTTTGTGTACCTACTGTACCTGGTAAACAAAAACTAAATAAATAAACTCTTTCAAGCTTTTAACCCATTCCTCCTCCTGGATCGTAGTACCATTCTAAGTGCTGATTTGCTTGATCAGTAACAGAGGACTGCAGTGAAAAAATCCGCTTGCTTAATCGCAGCCAGCCACACAGGCCCTCAACAATACAATTACATCTTTAGAAAAGTAGCCAGTCCCCTAAAGGTCAGTGTACAAAAAAAAATTACAGTCTACTTACATAACTGAAAAATAGCACAACAGAAAGGCCATCTGCAAGAAGAACAATTTGTACAGTACTATGCATAAACGATACAAGAAGATAGATCTTTTTTTTGGGGGGGGAATTATCTCCAACTACATGCATGCATTTTAAAGCCTAAAATGCAGTGCAATGCAACATGGTTTTGCAACTCTTTGTGCTGGGGGTGGGGTAAGCTGAATCTGAAGAATCTGAAGTATCTCACATAAATATAAATTCTATACTATTCTACAGTTTACTCACTGCCAGCATTTAATCAAAGTGTCAAGGTTAGCGAGACATGACCAAGTAAACCTTCCTACTCTGCATTCATTTCTTCAAACTCCACAGCTATTATTCTTTTACACAATTCCATCGCCTTGACTGTAGAACCCTAATGAATGCCCATTTGTTTGATAAGCAACAGAATACAACTGTGAGCCATCAGTTGTGTAATCACTGCCATCAACACACAGGACAATGGCAATGAATAATAATGCAATCACTCCTACACTGGTGCACTCAGTCCAGTACATACTAATGTACTGTATAGGACACCCATTACAGGTAATATAGCATGACTGAGAAGCACCATAACAGAAAGGCAATGTGCAGAATACATGCATAATACAAGAATAACAAAAACATCCCATTTGGTTGGTATCTGCTAATCTCTCCAATCACATTCATGCATTTAAAAAACAAAATCCCACTGCAAAGTATCATAGGTACACAAATCCTTGTATGTAGTAGTAGTATTAGTAGTAAATCTTTTTATTCATAAACTCATTTACAATGAAGTCCCAGGTATCAAAAGACAAACATCAAACATCAGTTTCAAAGACATAACAATCAACATAATCACACTACTGTATAAAAATATATAATTTATACAGCAAGGAGCATTATATAAAGTATTTGGTTGGTTAATAAATACCACATTGTCTACAATTAAATTGTCTACTACCCCATTTCAAGTACCATTTATACAAGTCAGAAAATTTTTTCTGATTCTCATCCCTTAAACGTACAGGAATTTTATTCCAAATAATCATCCCTCTAAAGGGGACAGCTGTTTTGCCAATATTCAGATTACATTTTGGGATTAGATAATGCAAGACCTGGGAAGATCTAAGATTATCCTTCACACTTCTGGGAGGAAACAATTGAGAGATATAAATTGGGACTTCTTTCTTATAAATTTAAGGACATGAAGGTTCCTGAGTTCAAGGGGCCGCACCTTACCCAAACTGGTAAACAAAATCATCTATGAGTCCTATAAGAGACCTCCAAGACAAATCGAGCCATTCTATGAAACATCATATCTACCTTATCCAGTAAAAAACCAGAGGCTCCTCCATAAAGGAGAGCCCCATAATCTAAAATTAGGCATTAAAAAAAGAGTTCACAACTTTTAAGCGAACATCCCTGGACATATATCTCTTAAACCTATATAGTGCCCCTAGTTTCTTATTTAAACCCATTATCATATTATTTATGTGAAGGGATCAAGATAAGTTACAGTCTAACCAAACACCCAGATATTTGTAATGATACCCTTCCATTATGATAGTACCATCCAAAGTTGTTATATTCAGGTCTAGTTTCTGATCATTAGCCTGCTTATTCATGAATACAACAACCTGGGTCTTCTTAGAATTTAATACTAAAAAATGCTTCTTAAATCCTGTACCTGATCGAAAGCAGACTGAAGTTTGGGTTTAATCACATATAGGGTAGGACCTTCTACATATATTATCATACCATCAGCATAAAGGTGATACCCTATATCTGGAAGGTCAAAAATAAGATTATTAACATAAATGTTAAATAACAAAGGTCCCAAGACTGACCCCTGTGGAACACCATTTAACATATCAACTAAGTTAGACCTAAATGGACCAATCTCAACAAATTGTTACCTCTCATTTAAATAAGATGAAAACCAATTAACAACTTGGATAGATAATCCAATCTGGCTGAGCCTGGACAGGAGCACCTGATGGTTCAAAGTATCAAAAGCTTTAGAAAGATCAATAAATAAAGCTCCGACCATTTATCTCCTGTCCAGGCTCCGCTGCAGATCGCTAACCACCTTAACCAATGCAATATTAGTAATGTGTTGGGATCTAAAGTCAGACTGATAAGTAAACATTCTACCATTAAAGTCCAAATAATCTCTCAGATGGACAGAGATAATTTTCTCAGAGATTTTGGATTTCTCAAAGAATGTGATCGGGGGAGGGTGGGGATGAGCTACGGTAGTTAGGAAATCTCTCAAGCCGAGATTACATTCTGCTGTCCATGTCACTACTCAGACCACAACACAGCTGACTCAAACACACTAAACATAGTAATAATCTTTACAATCTGCCCAAAAGAATATGCATCACAGTAAGAGGTGTTGCATTGTAGCGAGTTATTGTAATATTTTGTTTTGTTTTGTTTTTCTTTATATGTTTTACCAGCAGAAAGCTCCACTGAACAATGCTCATTTAAAAGGAGGTCTTGGATAGGACAAATAAATGATACAGAACTAAACTGAATACAGATTTTAAAAACAGATGGCATATCAACCTACAGTACATGTCAGTTTTGCAGAAAATATAAAGGCAGTTACAGGGAAATTTAATGTCAGCTGTCATGGAAAGACTAATTATATGGATTATGCAGTACATTTGCAGAAAGATATCAAGTCAGTTACAGACACTCCAAGTTCAGCAGAACTAGTGGGGTGATCTATGGCATTGCCATGTGCCATTATGGCAATCTTCTAAGGAATTATTTTTTTCCACAAGCAAGCTGCCCACCACTTGCTAAAGTTCCACTTACAGTATGCACGATAGAGAGATATTTTGAGTTTTTGTTTAGTTTTGTCTTCCTGCCAGGGGTGTCTTGTCTCTTTTTCCCGAATAAGCCAAAGAAAACTATTAACTTTATAAAAATGATCAGAGTACAAGTTCAAACATTTTATAAATTACTGAAAGGAAGGAAGAAACTGAAGAAATGTTTTGTTGTTTTATTTTTTTGTCAACTCTTTTTACCTCTGCTAACACCAGCAACTCGTGACCTCTGTCAGGTGTACCTCACTCAACCCTGGCTCCTACTGCCCACCTGAAACCTGCCTGACCAGGGAATCAGGGGCAGAGACCCCCTTCCCCAGCCCCTTGGACCCCTGGTTGACCCCTTGGGGGCAGGGCCGCCAAACTCCTCACCTTGGTGTCCTTTTTGGAATCAAAGCAACCGGGATCCAGGAGCAAAGCGAGGGCTCAGGAGAGCTGGTTGGGTTGGGTCCAGCACTGGGTATGTGAGCCGAGGTCCCTTGAGGTCACCGTTGCCCTTCTAAGTGCCAGGGGTTTCCACCTTGTTGAAGTCCCAGGGGTGCGGACATGCAATGGTGTCTGCGCACAATGTGTGTGCCCCCCATACCCTGTATACATGCCTTCACAAGTTGCATTGCTCCCAGTCACCACTGGGAACCAATAGAAATGTGAGGAGCAACACCCACCAACCTCAGGAGAGGAGAGCAGTCCATCAGATGTTCAATCCTACTCCTCCCTGGCTGACCCCCCCGATGACCTGAGTATACACCCGAACCTGGGTCATCAGTGCGGCGTGAGGTGTGGCGTCTAGTGCCTCAACCCTCACTACCACTGGGCCAGCTAGAAATGTTGGTTTTAAATGATAGTTTTACTGTACATACCACAATTTATACAAGCTGTATCCCATTACCATGGCAGTATCCAATTCAAGAGAAGGAGGGAAAGAATGTTAACGTTTTTGGCCAAAAAGATTCAAAGAACACCGAGTTTATTTATACACTGCATAGAAAATAAGTAAAGGGAGGTTACTGTATGTGACTTGCTCAAGTCACATAACAAATAAGTGGTAGTGGGATTCACACCCCGGTATCCAGGTTCACATGTCTGAGCTCTAACCAATGAGCCTAACTGCCTCCATAAACAGACTGGATTATACATTTCAATTTTAAGAATGCAGCTTTCTGCCTTTTGTCATTTTGACTTAGCTTGTTGGTAAAATATTTGATGCTAGCAAGTTTTTAACCACTTTCAGAGATTTACAATGACTGCACAACAGCAGGTACAGTGCAGCCAGCCACAATGCAATGCAGTTACTTGCAGTAAATGACATGTCACAAAATACTGCATGACAAAATGACTTAATTTCCTGCAGTATACTACAGCATTACTGAGTTGTATCCTAGCTGGTGCTGTTGTAGATGTTTTTTAACCTGCAAACTGCTGTAATTTTACCCATAATTCTTTATTCTTTGGTAAGGAATAACGAGGTTTCAGCTACACCAAATAAGGTTCACAAGGATGATCTACAGCAGATATAAAAATTTTACATCATCTGTTTAGACCCTAATCAATTTGTTGGAGACACAATGAGCCAACTGTTGATTAAGAAGCATTAACAATTGTGGAACCACTGTTACTTTTAGTAAATCATTGTTTAAGTTGTATCATCTGCCATGATCAGCTCAATATCAGTACTTTAGATCACCCCTTTCTGTAATTTGTATTCTTCGTCCTCGTCTGCTGAGGGGTTAATATCATCCTGGAGGCACCTGTGCAGACATTTCCTAGTGCACACATCCACAATCTACTTAATGTCTACTCTAAGATAACATAGCAGTAAGTCCCTACCACTGTTCCTACTCTCAATACACTAAAGACTTTACCTCCCCTGTCCTTCTTTTAGGGTGTTTGCAATAGTTGCATCTTTTGCTGCTAAAGCAGATACACAGCTTTTGGCTACTGATTTCAGCACTAGTTATTACTCACCTAAGTAAGGTGCTATGGTACTGTAGTGTGTCTGTCTGAAGCTACCTTCCTAAAGACTGAACAAATGACCTTTATGACACTTTAACCTGGAACTGTGGTCAAAGGCACACAGATCTGAACATATTCCTGAACTTGAGCCCTTTTAACTGTTTGATCTTTTGTTCTGGTCTGTGTGTGGCTCCTTTGGTTTGTCTGGTTTGTAATGGTGCCTTGAGCTGCACATTTGCAATCTACCACATGGAAATTATGTTGTGTTATGCAGATTGACTGTGATAGTAAGATTTCTTTTATTAGAGCAAAACAGATGGTGCACATAGCCATTGCAGTAAATAATCTTTTGGAGCCGTACAGGTTCCTTCAGCAAGTGTCTGCCCTGAAATTCTAAGTACTATAACATCTATGTACAATATCTTTTTTTGCCCAGTATAATTGATCACATTATCTGAATCTAGTTTTTTAAGGACTGATACAGTTGTAAACATTCTTTGTTATCATAGTACTGTACAAAATGCAAGGGCATGTTTATGTAATGCTAATCGACATATCTTCAAATTACATTAATTTGCAAAGCCTAACACAACACAGTAAGGTGACAGGAAGCAATTTTAGAACAGTGTGCATTTGAATGATTCCTTATTTCTTTCCATTATATTAAATCTTATAATCTGCCTCAACTGTTATTTCCTTTTAAAATTACTTTTTATCATGTTTATTAACTGGCAAATTGTGCTTTGCATTTGCCTCTTCACTGCTTACTCTTCCTATTTCTGGGTTCCCTCGACATTCTCTGATGTCAGTTTATACTGTTCTGTAATGTTAATGAATAAGTGAGGAAAAGTGGCAAATGATATTAGAAGATATCCAGGAAATGCTGAAACAGAAAGTTATAAACAGCAAAGAGTTGAAATTTTGGTAGAATTCAAATAAGTAATACAAATCATTTTGTGAATCAAAATCATCCAGTTCCTGTGAAAGCCTTGGCTATTACTGAATGGAAAATACAATCAGATAATTAAATCTATTTGAAATTGTTTCCTATCATATTAACCTTTCTTATTCCTGGTAGTATATTAATAATATGCCTTTGTCTACTCTCTCCTGGCCTTTTATATATGGTGATGAGAAAAATATTGTAACCTAGCTGGGAACTGAACCCAGGCCCCTGAATTGAAGGAAAACTACACCCTCGTATCTTGTCAATTTTGTTTCTTTCCATGTCAACAGACAACCCTTTTCCTGTAGTTGTTAGGGATCTATGTGATTGCTTTAGTTTATTTTCACTGCTTATACTAGTCCCTGTAACTACCTGGGGTCTCCATTTTATGTTAGTTGAAATCTCAATGTCCCTGAGAACTTCATTAGCATACAATATGAGAACATGATGTGAAATCACCCTTTAGACTCTACAGTATGCCTGTCTGTTTAAGGTAGCACATCAGCTCCATGAAGGGAATTACCACGCACTCTGAAGCAGCATGGTGAAAACTGCTAAAGTCCAAACTGCACATGAAGAACACAGCAGGAGAAGAAAAAAACAGGTAAGGGACAACATTTCACTGGAGTGGTGGTCCATGGCGGCATGGTGTTGAAATAGTAAATCACGCTTACACACAAATTCACAGCAGGATTTTCCATACGCAGTTTGGACTTCAACGGTTTTCACCTCGCTATTTTTACCACAGAGCATTTCCCTTCATGGAGTTGATGTGCAGCCTCTGCTTAATTAGATTTCAACAAAACTAGTCACAGCAAGGTGTGAAACACCGTATTTGCCTTCAGTTAGCTTTGCAAACTATCTGAGTTGTAATACAGGGTTTCACTCATTAAATTGTTTTCAATTTATGTGTTTTCAGAGAGTTTTTTCAGGATATTTGTACTGTCAGCATAGAGATTCATGGTATAAATGGTTGATTTGATATCATGTTCTAATACGCTAATTCAGCTCTCATGGAAAATGACATTTCGACAACCATAAAATGTAAACCTCCAAGATAGTTGCAGGGGACTAGAATGAACAGTAAAAACAAACTAAAGCAAACCTATATATCCCCATCAGCTACTGGAAAAGGGTTGTCTGTTGACAAGGAAACGTGAAATTTATATTATATGAGGGTGGTGTTTTCCTTTAAGTGAAGGGGCTGTACCAGCTGAGCTACAAAGCTAACTGTTTAGCTTCAGCTTCTCACGACCACCTTCATTTTTATGAATCCAATTTGCTGGAATAAGTGTTGCCTAAAATGATGGATTTTATTTTTCCAAAAAAAAATCATGTAATGCCAGTGTGTATCACCAGTATTTCATTGGTTCACACACCCACTTCATCGGGGAATATGTTGCAACTTTCCTACCATTATAAATAAATATAAATTTATTCTAGGTTTCTGGACTCTTAACCTGAACTCTACAAACTTCTAAGCATTAAGCAACCTGAATGATCTGGGGACTGGGGAATATGACATATGAGGAGAGGCTGCAAGAGCTCAACCTGTTCTTGCTGGAGGAGAGGAGGAACTGGGGGGATATGACTGAGGTCTTCAAGTACCTCAATGGAGTAAATAAGGTAAACCATGAGAGGATCCTTTCGACTGAAGAAGGGAGGGGTCACCAGAGGGCACAGCTGGAAGATTGAGGGGTGAAGGCTTAGGGGGGAAAGGAGGAGGAAGTACTTCACTGAGAGAGTGGTGGAACCATTGAGCAAGCTGCCCAGGGAGCTGGTACAGGTAGCTACAGTGGGAGGGTTCAAGAGAGGATGGGACAGGTATAGGCGTGGGGTGAAGTAGACGAGGGCTTGCCCGGGGAGGGAGGGATGGGATAGGATAGGAGGGGTGGGTATGCAGGAAAGGAACATGGATGATGGCTACAGAACCCAATCAGGGTGCTGAGGCCCAAGTAGACTCAATAGACCATGAAGCCTACTGGCAATTTTAGTATATTAGAATGTTCGTATTATATTTATCATTAATCAAAAATTCATGTTGATGAAATACCTTTTGGACTTCCAAGCTACAGAACTTATTACCTCCTTATATTCTGTACCACATGATCTTTAATCATTCATTTGAATCTGGATCACAGGGATATTTATATTAATTAAAATATTAAATGTTTATCTGAATTACACATTACATCCCTAAAGCCCCAAGGGAATTTCTACTCATCCCTGTAAATTTCTTTATTTCACCTCCATCTCATGTACAGGGGTGAGTAGAAATTTCCCTGGGGCTTTAGGGGTGTATTATTTTATTTACACAGACAATAAATATTTTAATTTATAAAATGGGTCAGGAGCTTTCTGTATCCTGATTCGCTAAGAAGTATTACTTATGCCAACCAGGATGTAGCACAGCCATAGAGATAGATGCCTGACAGAAAGTTTTGAAATTTTCTGGTAGCCATGTTGGTAGTATAAAATCAGTACTTGCCCAAACACACAAGTGGCAAACACTCCAAAGCAGTTCAATAAATCAACACAGCCCCAGTCTCATTTACTAGACAGTTAAAATCCCAATCTGACTTATATTTCCATGTTTGTGTAGAATAGTTTCTTGCAGACCACTGATCCACAAGTCTCCTGCTGAATGTAGCTGGCAGTAGCTCCATAGCATGCCCACTCCCCTCTGCAGCACTGCCTATCAGTCGCTGAAAGTCTCCTGTCCTCCTGTGCTGCTCATCTACCCTCCCTCCCTCTCTCCTTGCACCAATTGTCATGAGGAGACTAAATGCAGAGCCACTCTTCTCAGTTGCGGCTTGATTATGAGATGCACACTCACAATGCTTAACAGTAAATCCACTCTCCTCGCTACTACTGCCTAACAGTAAAAGAGTCAGTCTCCACACTTGCAGCTTGCCTTGGAAAGCCATGCTCTTGCTAGATACAGTGGCTTGCTGGGGACAAGCTTGCTTAGAACACACTAATTATTGAAAAAAGTAAAGTCCATCAGAAACAAGATTTAAAAAAAATGAAGTGATGGTGGCTAAGAGAGACAGAGTGCAGAGAAAAGAGAGATAGTTTGAGGGGGGAGAGATGAACAGAAACCAATGCCCTCTAGTGGCTAGATTTTACATCTGGACTAGTACTACATTACAAATGCAGGGACTATTTTTCTACTTTTTTGTACTATCTTTAACATAACTTTAAACACTTTTTAACATACTTCTTTTAATAGTTAAAATTTGTTTTACGGGGGAGGGGGGGCGTTACAGAGGGGACCCATTGTATAAGCAGAATAAGACATTCCAAGGTGTGGTTTATGGGCTGATAAGAGCACTTCCTAGGTGATAAAGGCACTTGGTGCAAGTGTTTCATTCCTCATTACGCACCTGGGATGTGCTCTTATTAGCCCATAAACCACACCTCATTGTGTCTTATTCCTCATATAATATTTAAATTTTCATAGAGTTCCTGGTACTTCGTGAGTTAGCTTTTATTTCAACAAGTTGGTTCTAGATGTGTACCATAGTTAGAACAGGCTTCTCCAGGTGTCTTAATTTTCAGGAACCATGGGATCACACTGGCTGTTTCGTTACTTTAATTTTTATATATGAACCTTTGCTTTTGGGACATTCTAGATAGTGCAGGGAACTTGGCACAGAATTAGCCATTCTGTCCATTATCTTGCATTGGAATCAAAAAGTGTAATAAGCAACAAATAATGTGAACTATCTAGGAATTGAACAATGGCTGCCTGAATACTATCATCGATGCTTTTGTGGAGCCTGGGTTCAATTTTTAATGGAGTTTACATCGCTTTTTTAAGATAACATGAGTTTCCAATGCCCAGCTGTGGATAATACTTTGCCAACAATATTTTATTACATAGCTGCATTTTGTTAAATACTAAAGAACAGCATTTGTCAGTGTGCACACTATGAAAACTGTGCAATTACTATGTGGCTTTGGGGAGAAAGAGGCCAGACACAAGGTTCCTGAACTGCCCCAAACCTTAACTACCAGTGTAATCATTTTGAATGGTGGTCGACTAAAGCAAGGCACCTGTTCACTGCTGTGTAACAGCTACTGCAGGGAAGGGTGGAAGGTCCAAGGTAAGACGGTCAACTAAGGCAAGGTACCTGTTCACTACTGTATAGTAGTCATTGCTGGGAAGGGTGGAAGGTCAAAGGTAGACCAAAACTGGGAATAGGAACAACACCAATCTAGGGGAGGAGTATAACAAGATTTAAACAAGGCTCAGGGAAACACAAACAGAAACAAACAAAAAAGTGAAAACTAGAAACACCCTGTTGAGTTTAGGGTACAAAAGTATTTCTAGGTAACACAAGGAAAATAGAAGTTGTGAATGCTGGGAGTGGTGCAGTGCAGTGGCTGTGGAGCAACAGCTTTCAGAGAGACCTTCTGGAGACTGCAGTGCTGCCCCAGCTACACACTCCTCTCAGGATTGAGGGAGGAGGTCACTAGATTCCAGCCTGAGTTGGCTAGGATTCATAGGACCTCTTCCCCCACCCAGGTGGCCACCAGCCAACCATTACTTCAGAGGATGCCTAGGAGGAGGAACAGCTGGACTATGGTGGGCTCTGGTGGGACAGTGGCACATTCCTCAGCCGGTACCACTACGTAATATCTATGCTACTCTGATGAGGTGGGACTGCCAGAAGCAGGCACCCCTTGTAGTGACCAGGGAGGATGTGAGGGCCCTCCATAGTGAAGACTCCAGGAACGGTGGTAGAGAACACGAGAAAGAGGAAGCAATTTCTAGTGGGAGACTCAACTGTGAGGGAGATAGATTTGGGAATAGGAAAAAGGGAGCAAAGAGGCAGGTTAGGTGCCTAGTAGGTGCTACAGCCTGGAGGGATGGGAAGCAGATCCTAAGGATAGCTAAGGCAACAGGATAGGAAGGAGAGATGGATGTCATTGTCCACCTGGGGACTAATGACCTGGCTAGGGATGGGACTGGGATAGTGCAGGGGGAGTTTATGGAGTTGGAGAAGGGTCTTAGGCATGAAGCTCGCTCACTGACTTTCACAGAGGTGCTGCCTGTCTGTGACAGAGAGCAGGAGAGGGAACTCGGCACCAGGAGCTTCAATGCATAGCTGAAGGAATGGTGCAGAGAGGAAGGGTTATGGTTACAATGGGGACTGGAGACCCACCTGGGAGGATAAGGGCCTATACAGGGGTGATGGTCTGCATCCATCTGAGAGGGGAACCACAATCCTCAGTGGATGGTTTAAATATTACTTTGCTGAACACTTAAACTAGCTTATGGGGGTGGCAGAAGGAATCGGAGTCAGAAACTGCCCCCCCTGACAGGTTGAAGTAGAGAGTAAGGAGAACCTGAGGGGAGAGAAATCCCCCAGGGTATAAATTAATAAAAGAAGCAGGGTGGTAGAGATAAGGGGGAAAAGAAACTGGAGTATTAAAAAGAGAAAGGGGAAGAAGGGAAGGCAAAAAGGCAAAAAGGGTGAGTGGGGACAACAAGCAGAGTGGAAACAAAATCTGAAAGGTCATGTGTGAAAATGCTAGAAGTCTAAGAAATAAGATTCCTGACCTAAAGGCCATCATGGCAGAGGCCCAGCTGGATACTGTGACCATTACCAAGTCATGGTGCACTGACAACCATGACTGGGACATGGCCATACCAGGCTATACTTTGTTCAGGAAGAACTACGTGGGAAGGAAAGGAGGAGGCATGTTGTTTTGTTTGAGGAAAAGCATAATAGTGACGGAGATGCACAATACAGTGGGAGGCAGAGGTATTGTGGGTCATCCTGGAGACTGGGATTGGAGCCACTATTCGCAAGGCAGTGATCTATAGACCCCCAGCATAAGGGGAGGAATAAGATAAGATACTGGTAGAAGCCATTGGCAGGATGGCAGAAAAGAGTAAGGTGCTGCTGATGGGGGACTTCAACCTGCCAGATGTAGATTGGAGCCTCCCAGTAAAGACTTCAGCTAGAAGTATGGACATCCTGGACTCTCTGCAGTGGGCATTCCTCGGGCAACTAGTCAGTGAACCCACTTGTGATGGGGAAATACTGGGCCTGGTTCTCACTAACAGGGACAGTATTGCAGACATCAAGATGGGAGGCCACCTGGGACCCGTGATCACGATACAGTGTGGTTCAATATAAGGACAGCTGAGGAATCAAACCATGCAATGGCAAGGTCTTGGACTTCGTGAGGGCAGATTTCATAAAGATGGGAGAATACCTCGGGGATGACCTGGTGGGGGGATGGCCTGGGTGGAATGGAGAACAGTGGGGGAAGCTAAATGGGAGTGCAATAAAGGCAACAAACGTCTGTGTCAAACAAGTGAAAAAAAGCAAGATGAAACAAATACCGCTATGGTTCTTGAAAGAGGTGGCTGAAATGGTAAAAGCAGAAAGGGTAGCATTTAGATGGTACAAGGAGACACAGATGAAGGAGGACAGGGAGGTGTATCAGGGAAAACAGAGGGAAGCAGAGAAACCAGTAAGGAGTACAAAGTTGCAGACTGAAGACAGAATAGCTCAGGAGGTAACGAAAGGGACAAGACATTTTTTAGATAGGTAAGTGAAAAGAGGAAGACCAGGGGTGGGATTCTTAGGTTAAAAAGAGAAGGGGGAACTGTACAGAGGGGGACCAGGAAATGGCAGACATCCTGAACAAATATATTTTTAAAATGTTCACAGAGGAAGGAGAAGGGGAAGGGCCACAAAAAAGTAACAGAAGCTTTCAAGGGAAGGAGGTGGACACAAATCCTTTTTTGGAGGAGAGAGTCCTGAAGGGACTCACTATTCTGAAGGTAGACAAAGCAATGAGGTCAGATGTGATGCATCCAAGGGTATTGAGGAAGCACAGGGAAATACTGGATACTATTTAACAGCTCACTGGAAATAGGAGTGGTTCTGGAGGACTGGAGCAGAGCAGATGTAGTCCCGCTACACAAAAATGGCAGGAGGGAAGAGGCTGGTAATTATAGGCCAGTCAGCCTGGCATCAGTGGTGGGATAGTTAATGCAATCACTGCTGAAGGAAAGGATTGTGGAATATCTTGAATCCAGTGGGAAACAAGACCCAAGGCAGCATGGTTTCACAGTGAGGAGGCCATGTCAAATAAATCTGATAGATTTCTTTGACTGAGTGACAAGACATTTAGATCAGGGTGGAGTGCTGGACGTGGCCTACCTAGATTCAGTAAAGCTTTCAACACTGTTCCACACAGGAGACTAGTGAGCAAGCTAGGTAGCCTATGACTGGGTCCAAAGGTGGTAAACTTGACAAAAAGCTGGTTAGTGGATAGGTGACAGAGGATGGTGGTAAACAGAGTTCACTCTGAGGAAGGGAGGGTGAACAGTGGGGTGCATCAGGGATCAGTGCTGGAACCAGTCATCTTTAATATCTTCATAAGTGACATTGCAGAGGAACTGGAAGAGAAGGTCTGCCACTTTGGGGATGAACCAAAATTTAAAATAGGGTGGACACTCCTGAGGGGTGGAAAGGATACGCAGAGACCTGAGAAAACTAGAGGAGTGATCAGGGGTACGGCAGCTGGGTTTCATTGAGAAAAAGTGCATAATAATGTACTTACGGCACAGAAACCCAGGAGTGGATACAAAATGGATGGAGTGATATTGACAACCACTATGCAGAAAAAAGGCCTGGGGTAATCATACTGGATGGCCTAAATGTGGCCAGGCAATGTGACAAGGCAGTCGGGAGAGCTAGTGGGATGCTGGGGTGCTTAGGGAAGGGTATCACCAGCTGAAAGAGGGAGGTGGTGCTGCCTCTGTATACAGTAAATCATTGGTAAGATCCCACCTAAAGTACAATGTACAGTTCTGGAGACCACATCTCCATGAGGATATAGAGTGAAGGCAGTCCAGAAGAGGGCAACTAAAATAGTGCATGCATGGTGCAGGGTCTGCATCAAAAGCCTACGAGGAGAGACTAAAGTTCCTCAATATGCACACCTCAATATGCACACCTTGGAACAGAGGAGGGAGAGGGGGGGGGATATGATAGAGACCTATAAATACCTCACATGGGGAAATAAGGTACAGGAGGGAATTACTTTTTAGAAGAAAAGGTGCTCAAGAACAAGGGGACATGCTATAAAGCTGGAGGGGTGGTAGATTCAGGACAGATGTGATGAAGTACTTTTTCACAGAAAGAGTGGCAGATTCCTAGAACAGCCTTCCGGTGGAGGTGGTGGGGGCAAAAACAGTGGTGGGGGTTCAAGAATGCATGGGATAAGCAGAAGGGAATCATAGTGGAAATGAAGGGGGGAAGAAAGCTGTAGATCCAGTATGGTCTGTGGTAATAGTATAGGTAGGGAGGAAGGGGGCCGACTGGAATGATAACAGTAACCTAGAGACATATAATGTGATATAACACAACCAATTTCATTCTAGGAAAAGGCATGGAATGGGTAATAGCAAAATAGAGGCTTCAACACAAGGCACAGAAGGATTTCTTCAAATCTTGCAGGGATATCTGAGCTCACAAAATTAAAGGGAGAACAGATTAAAGTAGGATGAAGTATAACAAGAGCAAGCTGCTGCTACCAATAACTGCTCCGGTGCTGTAAGTGAAATGTATACCATTTTTGTTGTAGTGTTGTCTAACTTTCAGAATCATGATACCGCAAATAAAAGAGGACAGTTCTGTTAAAAATCAGTGATGTGATACACATACAGAATTGTGTGACTCAAAAGGATGGCAATGACCCCTTTGTGCCATTGTTCAAACTTAAATCATTGACTGCTACTGTTCCACAGCCCATACAATGACTACTATGTACTGGTGATACTCAATATATTATCTTGTATGGTTATCATACTCTGAAAATGCCATACCATGTGCTTTTTGCATTGGCCTCAGGACTTTTTCTCCCCAGGCATGTTTTTTCAAACTTTCTATGTTCACTCTCTCAGCTGAGTTGGGGGAGGGGGTCTGATAAGACACAACAAACATAGCAGAACTGTAGTCTTTTGGTGATCATCGAGATAGACTTAGCCTAAGTCTCAGAGGTCACTGACCCTTTCACCTCTTGGCTAAGCTGTAGTGCTAGTCAGTGATGTAGCTGGAAGGGGGGGTGGTTGGGGTCACCAGTGACCCAGCAGTAGCACACTACTCTTCCATGCAGGTGACCCGGTTCAAGAGTGAACCTATGATCTTGTACCTAGGTGGCCAGGGCTGGGAGCTGTGTTGTCACATTCCAGCCCTCAGAAGGAAGTCACCATAGTCCACCTATTCACTGGGCTGGGAAGCCTGCTGTCAATTGAGAGAATTTACAGCACAGCCATGGTGTGTAAGGACAGCTAAAAAGGGTAAATGTTTAATAGAAGTCCTGTATGTTCATGGGTTAAGTGCAGTGACCCTTGGCCCAGAGGTGCCAGCTAGTAGTGTACCACACTACACTGCTGCAGACCAGAGATCAATAACATCTCTACTCCCCTGTTAGACTGCAGCAGCAAGGTGCTCTAATCAGAAAAGGGGCAGGCAACCACTTCTGCAATACATTCAATGTCAGGTATTGATGTAACCACCCAGTCCACTAGAGTTACTAGAATCCCATCAGTGTTAGACTAGGAAGATAGCTGGGCAGCTGGTAGGGAGTTTATTAGAAGCTCTCTACAGGCACCTCATTGTTTACTTAGCTGGGCTAGGTAGATGAGGAGTGATGTCATTTAGAACTCTCGCAGCAGCATAACCCTTTGGCAACTGCAGGGGAGGGAGTTTAGAATCTAGGGTTCAGTTGGTCTGTGAGCTGTGTAGTATCCAGAGTGGAGAGTGGAGCTGTGAGTGTAGCGATGCCTGCCAGCCTCCCCTAGGCTGGGTGAAGGACCTCTGGTCATTTTTCTCAGCCTAGAGAGTGAGACAACAGCCTTTCAACAGGAAGTGGCGGAGACATGTGTCAACAGGACACCAGTCGGTATTTTCTGTGAAAGTGAAATGGAACTGAGAAATCAGTAGGTCCAAGGGGCAAACCCCTGAGGGACTAGAAGATTGTCCAGATGCCCAGAGCAGGAACTGAGAGAGTTTGTGACAAAAAGCTATGGATTCAAGGGAAGAAAAGTTTTTTCTTTTGTTCAAGTTTGATGTCTGTAACAGAGGGACAAACAAACCATGGCTACAGTAACATTAAGAGAATTTAGGGAGCCATCTGGTGGTGTATGTGCCCAATACAAGGCAAGATTATACCTCTCAGGACCCCAGTGTCACCACAAAGGTGTGCTGAATGCAATTGTAATTTCTATGTGGAGGTCTTTAGCAATCCATGTGGGACTGAAGGATCCAATGTGTCTCCTGGAAGGAATGGCAGAGGCTGGCTGGGACCAGGGTGGGCAGACCCTCACCTGGAGTGCTGGTCAGGCCTAACTGGTTACCTGAAAGACACAGGTTACCCTGCAGGTGTTAACTTATCCCATCTCATCAGGAGGATTTTGAATTTAAAGTGTGTGGCAACTCCCACGTAATAGACACTTAGAGAAAAGAAAGTCCAGAGATCCCAAGTAAGAGGGATGGACAGTTCGTTCTGTAGAGAAGTTTTGTGTGAAATGCAAATACTGCCTGTTCGGTGAGAAAGAAAAATTCTTGTCTGAAAGTTCCATGTTTCTATAATGACAGTTTCCAAACCTGGAGGAATACTCAATATCTGCCTCCATCTGTTAGAAAATAAAGCCATACAATACAATCCCAATTTTCTGGTGTGGACAGTCCATCTGTGAGTCCATGTAAAATGTATATGGGGCCCCCTCAGATAGAAGACACAGCATAGACCTGGCACCTCTCTCCCAGAACTCAGAGTAAATATAAATGTTATTTTGCGCTCTAACCCCCAATCTCTTAGATGCCAAGCCAGGTATTTACCTTAAAGCTAGGAGTGGTACCTTTGTTTATGCCAACTTGTAGTTTGTTGCCTTGTCTGTGAACAAGTAAGGGGGGGACCTGGTTGCAAGATGATGCTCTTTTTTTTGTTGTTGTTACTATGGTATTTCTCCCCATACTGGCTGGCACTCCTAGTACCATCTGCTGTCCCCCCAGTGCCGTCTCCCAAGGATCAGGCCCCCTTATGCTCCCATGATTTACCCTTTGTGGCAGGGTGGTGGGGAGTGTCTCAACCCACCTGAAATGGATCCAGCTAGGGAGATGCCTTCTCAGGGGTGCCGTCTCCAGGACACAGAATCATGCTGTGAGGCCAGGACCTTTTCCATTTTCTTCCTGAGGTGAGGCATGCAATTATGTCCTGGGAGAAAGTGCCCATGCACCCGCACTCCTCCAAGCATCTGCCCCATCTCCTCCCTTTTTCTTTAGCATTGGTACACTGCCCTAAGCCACCACTGGGGCCAGTAGTATGCTGATCTCTGGTGACCCCCCTTCCCAGAGAAGGAGAGCAGTCTGTCGGATGCTCGATCCTTCTCCTCCCCTGCTGACCCCCGGCGGCCTATGCTCGTTCCCGAACATGGATCATTGGCATAGCGTGAAGTAAGGCGTCCACTGCCTCAGCCCTCAGCACCACTGGGCTGGCTATAAGATGATGCGCTTGACTGGGGTAAGGGTTGCAAAACTGTGGGCTCATCCAAAGATCTTGGTAGAGAGGAAAAAAGTTGCCATGACAGTGCAAATGTTGAGGGTATGTCTGTGGTCTTTTCTGTCTGGTGGCAGTGCATCATTGTGAGGAAAGTTAAAACTGTACCAATGAAAATGCCATTCAAAGATCTACTGCCTGTGATTTTTTTGTGGAGAAAATGTGCCGTTTGAGTGCTTGTTTAAAAATTGTGGTGTAAAGACTGTTGTGCTGAGCAATGTGTACCCTGTCAAACAAAGTGCTTAAAACTGTTAAAAGCAAAGATTTTAAAGTTGCTAAGTAATTGTGGACAAGAGAATATTTGTGCCTAAAATTACAGAAAGTTTCAAGTGGTTGTGAAGTAAACTGGTGGAGTAGCTAGAGGAATTGTACAAAAAACTGTGCCAAAATTGCCTAAGAGTGCTTCAGCCTGTGAAATCCAAGCCGTGGGAAAAAAGTTAGTTTTTGCAGTTTAAATTTGCCTGCTCAATGATCATCGTGAAGAAGAGCGAGCAGGAGAAAGAGAGAGTGAGAGCAGCTAATTTGCATGGCATCATGTGATTGGACCTCACAGCCAAGTCCCATTCCTAGCTTGGAGTTCCTGCTTTGAGGAGTGTTCGAGTAGTAGGAGAGAGAGAGGAGCATGCGAGGAGTGCAGACTGCAGTTGCAGTAGTGAGCCAACATGTTGGTGGACTCCAGAGATTTGTTTCAAAAAGAAAAAACAACTTTAAATTTGGTCTTCTCCCTGTTAGCGACTGCTTCAGTGGGCAATCGCGAGTGAGCATGGTGCCAATCATAGGGCTTGACAGCTGGACTGACCCCAAGTGTCATTAAATCGGCAGGAAGGCCACAATATCCATCAGATGGAACCAGCTACTTCTGTAAGTACTCTAATGTATGGCAGCCAAGCAAAGACTCTGGGTAGCTAGTGTGTGTGCAAAATAGATTGAGTGCAAAAAGTCAGCAAATGTTGAGCAAAGCAAGTAAAGTTGTAAACGGAGAGCAAAGGACTGAGCAAGTGCTATAGTTGTAACTGGTACAAGCAAACAAGCTGTGTTAACTGGGCAGTACTGAGCAAAGTCACTGAGAGTGTGTGCAAAGATTTAATAGATTGTGCTGAATTAAATAAGGTTTCTTGAGTCAATCTGCAAATGTTGTCCAAAAAAAAAAGAAAATCGCTATTGCAGAGAACCAAATGCAGCCAGAGTGCAAGAACAGTGTGGTTATGATGCAGAAAAGTTTCAGTGGCCATGTTGGGGCGTAGTTCCAAAGCAATGTAAACAAACAAGCAGCACCATGTTAGGGCAGGGTCCTAGTGGTAAAAACAATCAGGGTGTGTGCAAAAGTTTTGAAAAACAGAACCAAAATCAAAGCAGTAGATTTCAGCACAGGAGCGTGAGAGACAGATATTTTTTTTATAATTAAAGTCAGATCCAGTGTGTCAGTGTGCATAGAGCAGATCAGTAACCTTGGACTTGTGTATTGTTTTTACAGAGCAAAATGGTTAACAAAAAGGCAGGGTTCGCCTTCATACCAGTATCTGGATATATGAATATATGAGAGAGAGAGAGAGAGAGAGAGAGAGATCTGAACAATTTGAAAAATTGTATGGATATGAAGGAGCACCAGCAAATGTTGCATTATCAAATTTTCCAGTCAATGAGTGTGATCTGCATGAAAACTGGGAGAGATATTTTGATGATTCCTCACTGCAAGAACTGTAGAAAACAGTATGGCATGTGTATGGAAAGTGGTACTGTGCAAGCCAATATCAAAACAGTATGTCTGTCTCCGATGTGGACCCTTGGAGAAGGTCCAACCTGTGCATTACAGAAGACAGCTACATGTAGGCAGGAAGACCCAGAGGAGCTTGTGAGAGAATCCTTTGAGGGTGTGACCAAAAGCGACTCACAGTGGCAGGCAGAGATAGACTTTTCAGCCCAGGCAGAGGTTGATAGGGACCAGCCAGAAATCAAGTCCGTGGATCCGTGGGCAGCAGGCCCAAGTCCAAATTTGATTAGAGAGGATGAAATGGAGGAAGCCTTGTGCTGGGAGGCAACTGCCTCAGAACATAGTGAGGAGTGGACTGTGTCAAGGGCTGAAACAGCTATCAGTTCCTGGGCAAAGCAAGTAGAAAGAAAAAGAAACCTAACAAGTTAGTACAGCAACTGGTAATGAGAATGAGCTACCAGTGGCCCTACCTGCAAGTGAGCCACCAGAGACTGTACAAGACTCAAAAGAAATGGAAGTGAGCACAGGGATGGACTGCAATTTCCTTGTTTGGAATATCCAAGACTGGCCTGACCAGGTCTGGCCTCCCCCAAGCCAAGCTGCAGGTCTAAGTCTGCCCACAAGCAGCAAAGAGGAATGCCTGAGGAGATGCAGGGCTGAAACAGAACATGGACTAAAGTATCCATTTTTCAAATGACGGATGTGGGAAGCAATTGAGGACCATAGAGAGGAATGGTTGCTGGAAGAAGCCAGAGCTGCCATTAAACCTGACAAGTGTATGTTCAAAGGCATCAAAATATGCCATGACAAGTTAAAGATGTGGAGACTAGGTCGCATCCTCCATCTTGATTCCATCAGAGTGACTGATAGAAATGGAAATGAGATAGTCCACACTAAAAGAATTATTCATCCCGATAAAACTGTAATTTATGGTCCTCATCCCAAGGGGTACTATCCATAACCATACCTGGAAGATCCAGTAAGTGAATATGCCAGCTTGAAAAAAAAGCAATACAGGAGGATGCCATACGAACATACGAATGTGCCAGCAGAAACAGACCACCCAGTCTATCTAAGTCTGCTCGAGTGTGCAGCCAGCACCCCTAGTTTACAGCTGCCCCACCCCCTTCCCTTTGTCATCCCACTGCCGCCCTCCACCTCCCCCACCCTCACTCTCCCCTGTTCCTTGTCCCTTGCCCTTTAAAAGCTGTTCGCAGATCTACATGACACCACCCATTCTGGTAGTGCATTCCATTTTGCTACCACGCTGTATGAAATAGTGTCTCCTCATTTCCTCCCAAATCTCCCCTCATTCTTAGCCCATGCCCCAGGTGTGCCTCCCACCTTAGCTTAAAGACCCAATCTGCCCCATTCTTATTGATTCCCCTCAGATACTTAAATGTCTCTATCATGTGCCCCCTGTCCCTTCTATTCTCCAGGGTGTACATATTCAGGTCTCCCAGCCTGCTCTCATAGTCTCACCCCTCTATTCCACATTTTATTTATTTAGTTATTTAAGTACAATAGGAATTACAACCCTTTGAGTCACAGACTCATTTCCAAAGGCTCCACGTCACAGATACAGTATACTGCATTAACAAAAGGAGATTAGGACATTTGAGTACAGTACGGTATCATCCAGGTGAGGAAACATATGTACTGATGAGTTAGATGCCTATACAAGTGGTAGCTAGGCAGGAGGAGCATAACAGGTTACAGTTTAGTCCAGCGTAAGACAATAGAGCAATGAGATTAGGGCAATTAAATACAGTCCGGAATTATACAGGTGTGAAACACACATACAGATAAGGTAATTTGCCTTTACAATTGTTAGCTAAGTAGAAGTTACAACACAGTTTCAATCTCATAAATGGGAGCTACCTCCAAGGAGGTATTGTGAGATTCCTGTGAGAAAGAGTTTGTTCTTTATTTTTTTTGCATGGACATTGGGCCAGTGTGCCTCAGCAGAGGGTGACTGGGCGTAGCCTCAGGCAAGGAATTGTAAGAGCCAGGAGTGTCCTATTGTGAGTGAGGTACAGACAAGTGTACTCACACCAGCACACTCCTGTTGTGAGTGAGCCTGGCCTAGGAAGGCTAGTGGTCACATTGGCAGCTGCGTGAAGACAAGATATGGGATTTTAATGCTGCCTTAAAAGGACCTAGATTGGCTAACGTGGTGATAGCTGGGTGGAGGGCATTATACCATGATGGGGCTCTGAAAGGGAAGGATCTTTGGGCCAGAGTGGTTCTGACCCCGGGTACCTTCCAACAGTTTTGGTGACCACGTGGGTGGTAATGAAATGGGTGCCTGATTGAAGGGAGGTGGCAACCCCTACCAACCCCTGTCAGACCTAGGTATATTTTTTTGGTAAGTAGACCAGTCTGGTATTTTAGCCACTTCTCTAGCGAGAGAACATTGACGAGGGCATAGAGGGTGCAGGTGTGAGTATGTCAGCCTGCTCCTGAGATGAGCCAGAAAGCTTTATTGAGAGTCAGTTGGATTTGGTGGAGTGCCGTGGGGTCAGAGGCTGCATAAATTGTGAGTCCATAGTCCAGAAGAGACAGGACTAATGATGTTACTGCCAGGTGTAGATCTTCTTGGGGAAAGCAGTCTTCATGGTGGTATAAGAGGCCTATTTGGACATTGGTGACTGAGGTGAGTATTTTGATATGTTCGAAAAATGAGAGGGTGGCATCAAAAGTGACACCTAGGTACTTGTAGGTTTGGACCTGGTTCAGTGGGAGGAGTGAACTGGATAGGATTTTCAAAGGGTGTTTCCTAGCCCTATTTTGTCGTTGCACAGAGAGCATGGTTTTTGGTTTTTAATGTTGACACCTAGTCTGTGGACTGTGAACCAGTTTTCTATTTGTTTGTAGGAGTCTTGAAGGGATAGCTGGAGGAAAGAGGGATTTGGGTGTGAGGCAAGTAGGACTGCATCATCCGCATATAGGAGAATACTTCTAGAGCAGGAGCTTGGTAGGGCATTAAGATACATGCTGAAAAGCAGTGGACCTAGGATGGATCCTTGTGGTACCCCTGAGTGTACTGGTAGGGTGGTTGACAGAGTGTCTATATTTTAACACACTGGGTTCTATTGGCCAGATAGCTGGTGAACCAGGTGAGGGGACCTTGGGATATGCCAATGAGTTTGAGTGTGTTCAAAAGGAGGGGATGGGAGACCATGTCAAAGGCCTTTGAGAGGTCAATGATCATGGCCCCCGCAAGGTGCCCTTTGTCCAGGGCGAAGTGCAGTGCATTGGAGAATTCTGTGAGGGCAGTAGTAGTGCTGTGACCTGCTCTGAAACCATGATGTTCCTTACATAATATGCTATGGGTGAGGAGGTACTCAGTGAATTGGTCCTCCAGGATTTTTTCCAGAGCTTTGGAGAGTCGGGGGAGAATCGAGATGGGCCGGTAATTGTTTGGGGAGGTGCAATCACCGCTTTTCAGAATTGGGGTTATAACTTCAGTTTTTCATGTGGTTGGGAACTGACCCAGGAACAGGGAGCTGTTTAATAGGTCCGTGAAGAGGGATAGAACTGTATCAAGCACAAGGTACAGAATTCTCATGTCAAAGGCGTCTTTATTATAATTGGAGCTGTTGAGGGCTTTGAACAGGTAATTTCTTGCCTCTTTCGGTGTAATGACTCTGAGGTAGAAGAGGGAGCAGTGGAGGTTTGGCACTGGGGTGGTCTGGATGGGGTCAAAAAAATTATTTGGCAATACTGGGCTAAGGTCCGAAAAGGTGGAGTTGAGGCAGTTGGTGATGGAGAATAGCTCTGTGGTGATAGTGCCATCAACGTTAAGTTGGGATGGGTGGGGGGCATTATCTCCTGTTAAGATCTTTAATATTATCCAAGAAATTACGTGACCTACCCCAGGAGGCAGTCAGGGTGGTTTTATAATGGTCCACCTTAGCTTTTCGTATTGCCCAGGTACACCTGTTGTGGGCAGCGTTATGTGCCTGCCTATCCACCTGCGATCTAGAGTCAGTGGCACAATGCCAGAGGTTGTTTCTTTCCTTGAGCTGTTGTAGTAGCGCTGGGGTAATCCACAAAGCATTACACCTCTTGGAGGTTATGTTAGTGAGAGGGGCAAAAGCGTCACAGACTTTATTGAAGATGCAGGTGAAGTAGTTCAAGGCATCATCGATATTAGAGGCCCGGGAAATAGAGGACCAATCACAGTGTGACAGGTGCAGTTTGAGTTTTAAGAGACTGCTGGTCCTTAAGAGGCACCAGGAGGTGACATTGGGTGGCAGTTTTGGTAGTTGGCAGGAACAGGTGAATAGGATTGGGGAGTGATCACTCAGGGAGTTAGGGAAAATCACTATGTCAGTGATTTGGTGAGGGAGATTTGTATGTAGTATGTCTAGCAGGGTTTGAGTACCATTAGAAGGATTGACCCTTGTGGGTTGGGATACGAGCTGGGACAGATCAAGTGATGCAAAGGTGTCCTTGGCCTGAGCAGCTGAGCTGACTAGTCAGTTTATATTGAGGTCCCCAACCAGTATCCATTCCATCTTATGTGGGAGCGTGGCTAGGTAATCTGAGAGTGACTGGGTTGCTGATGATTGGTTATGGGGGCTCTGTTAGGGTCCGGGGGGAGTCTGATTGAGAGTGCTTGAGCGTTATTGTCCAGCGTTGGAGCAGGTAGGGCTTGGCAGTGCAGTGTGTGCCGCACATAGAAGGTGCAACCACCACTTTGCACATATCATGCCAGTAATCGTAGACCACCACCCAACTCTGCAGTCAATCAGCTGAAGAAAGAGATCTGAAGGCCAGAGTCAGTGTCCCCCCTGGGAGAAACACATCAGTGTCCCCCTGTGGGAGCAACATGTTAGCGTCCCCCTTGGGAGCAAAAGAGATATTGTGCCTGCTGTTTCTTCCTTGATCAGCAGCAACCAGGTCCAAAGGTGGCACTGAAGAGTTTGATTCAAAGATGTGTCTTCAGCCAGAAAAGGAGAAGAAATCCAGCCCAGATCCAGAGAAGTGATGCAGATTGTCAGCCTGCACTTCAGGAACTGGTGGGCTAAAATTTCCTCTTAATTTTTATGCTATGCACTTGCCCATCTAAGAGGAGATGTCCTTTAAACTGTTGGTCCAAAAGACTTCTGGATCTGGACTGATGTTTCCAGCAGGCCTCGAGCCTATTGACAAGAACAGTTGTGAGAGGGCTTCGGTCCACCAAGCCTTTCTTGAAGGTGAGTGCCTTGTATACTCAGGACACTTGCTCTTAGATAGGACTGTGAAGGGAATCACTCTCCAAAATGTTTGTATGTGCCATTTTGGTACTTTTATACTGTCTTTTGTAGAAAACCCTTTAAAATTCTTTTTGGGATTAAATTGTATCTGCTGATGGGAGATTTGGTTACTATTTTTCCTTGCAGGTTGTGTTTTGGGATGTTTTCTTTTACAGGTGCGCCTGAGAGAAGAAAAGACGACAAGAAGAGAATGTTTAAGGCTCATCGGAGTCCTCCTTTTGGGTGTTTTGAAATGTGTTAACTAGGAAATGTTAAACATTTTTGCTTTTCAGGTTTAAAGTGTGTAGTACTGGGGTTTGGGAAATGCATAGTAATGCCATATGTATGTTTCTAAAGCAGTACACTCTGTAATTGTGAAATGCTTGTAGGTATAGGCTACCCTGTGAGTAGCGTAGGTTACATAGCTTTTCCCTAGATGGCTAGGGGATGGATAGGTTGGTGCTTCTGACTCAGGCAGGGACCATCAGTTCTACCAAGCTTCAGGCAGTCTCTTGGAGCCACTGAAAAGAGTCCCGAGATAGTTTGGTAGGTGAAGCTGAAGTTGCTTCAGTGGGCCTCTGTTCTCTGGTGCAACCTGCATATGTTTTGACATAGTTAGGGGACGAGCCTGGCCACTTCTCCCCCTAGGGCACCCAGAGGATGGATGGCCTGTGTTGCAGACCAAAGCCCTTGCTGTGGACAGCAAGGTTTGTCTGTTGGTGGTGAGTGTAATCACCCAGTCCCCTGGGGTTATTAGAATCCCATCAGTGTTAGACTAGGAAGGTAGCTGGGCAGCTGGTAGGGAGTTTATTAGAAGCTCTCTACATACACCTCATTGTTTACTTAGCTAGGCTAGGTAGAAGAGGAGTGATGTCATTTAGAACTCTCACAGCAACATAACCCTTTTTCAGCTGCAGGGAAAGGAGTTTAGAATCTTGGGTTCAGTTGGTCTGTGAGCTGTGTAGTATCCAGAGTGGAGACTGGAGCTCTGAGTGTAGAGGAGCCTGCCAGCCTCCCCTAGGCTGGGTGAAGGACCTCTGGTCATTCTTCTCACCCTAGAGAGTGAGACAACAGCCTTTCAACAGGAAGTGGTGGAGATCTGTGTCAACAGGATCCCAGTGGGTCATTTCGGTGAAAATGAAATCGGACTGAGAAATCAGTAGGTCCAAGGGACAAACCCTCTGAGAGACTAGAAGATTGCCCAGATGCCCAGAGCAGGAACTGAGAGAGTTTGTGAGAAAAAAACAATGGTTTCAAGGAAAGAAAAGGGTTTTCTTTCATTCAAGCCTGGTGTCTTTAACAGAGGAACAAACAGACTGTGAGTACAGTAACATTCGGAGCATTTTTGGAGTCATCTGGTGGTGTATGTGCCCAATACAAGGCAAGATTATACCACTCAGGACCCCAGTATCACCACTAAGGTGTGCTGAATGTAAATGTAATTTCTGTGTGGAGGCTTTTAGCAATCCATGTGGGACTGAAGGATCCAATGTGTGTCCTGGAAGGAATGGCAGAGGCTGGCTGGGGCCAGGGTGGGCAGACCCTCACCTAGAGCTCTGGTCAGGGCTAACTGGTTACCTGAAAGGCACAGGTTATCCTGCAGGTGTTAACTTAGCCCATCTCATCAGGAGGATTTGAATTTAAAGTGTTTGACAACCACCACATAGAAACATAGACTTTGACAGCAGATAAGGACTGCTTGGCCTACCCAGTCTGCCCATTTCCCTACCTATTGGATAAACTGCAGATCCTAGTTTACTAACAGCCTACTTCTTCCTACCCCCCCAGAATTGCCTTTTGTCTGTCTCATGAATTCTTGAATTCCCACACTGTTTTTGAACACACAACATTCTCAGGAAGGCCGTTCCATGCATCCACCACCCTCTATGTGAAAAAATACTTCCTCATGTTGCCCTTGAGCCATCCCCCCTCTATCTTCAAATTGTGTCCCCTCGTTCTTGCACATCTCTTTTTCTGAAAGATGCTACCCTCCTGCACTTTGTTGATTCCCTTGAGGTATTTGACAGTTTCTATCATGCCCCCCCCCTTTCCTTGAGGGTATACATATTAAACTCCTTTAGTCTCTTTTCATATGGCTTCTGGTGCAGACCCTGCACCATTTTAGTTGCCTCCTCTAGACTGCCTCCATCCTGTCTATGTCCCAGCAGAGATGGGTTCTCCAGAACTGCATGCAGTACTCCAGATGGGGTCTCATGAATTGTCTGTACAGAGGGATAACAACTTCCTGTTTTCTACTAGTGATCCCTCTTCCTATGTATCCCAGTATCCCCCCAGTCCTCCTTACTGCCTTCTCACATTGCTTGTTCACCTTTAGGTCATCTGATATGACTACCCCCAGGTCCCTTTCCATTTTTGTTGTTGTTAGTACCTTCCCCAATTGTGTACTCTTCCCCTGGGTTTTTGTTTCCCAGGTGCATTACTTTGCACTTCTTTGCATTGAATCTAAGCTGCCATACCTTTGACCATTCCTCCAACCTAGCCAAGTCCCTTCTCATCCTTTCCACTCTCCTTGTGTATCAGCCCTGTTGCAGATCTTTGTGTCATCTGCAAAGAGGCATGCTTTTCCTTCCAGTCCCTCCACACTGTCACTTGTAAAGACATTAAAAAGGACCAGACCCAGTACTTAACCCTGTGGCACCCCACTAGTAAACCCCCTTTCTTTGGAGTAGACTCCATTTACTATTACCCTCTGTGTCCCATTGTCCAGTCAATGTTTTACCCAGGCTACCACCCTGGGACCCATTGCCAGGCCGGCTAATTTGTTTATTAATCTTTTGTGTGGGACTGTGTCAAATGCCTTGCTAATGTCTAGGTAGGCCATGTCCACTGCCTCACCCCCCTGGTCTACTACTTTGGTCCCCCAGTCAAAGAAATCTATTAGATTCTTCTGACATGACCTTCCCTCTGTGAATCCATGCTGCCTGGGGTCCTCTGCCCCACTGGCCTCTAGGTACTCAACATTTCTTTCTTTCAGAAGTGATTCCATCATTTTCCCTACCATTGAGGTCAAACTAACGGGTCTGTAGTTTCCTGCCTCTGCTTTGCTCCTACTTTTGTGAAGGGGAATCACATCTGCCATCTTCCAGTCCTTAGGTGCCACACCATCCTCCCATGATTTGTTTAAAAGTGTAGTCAGTGGTGTCACTAGTTCTCCCCTTAATTCTTTTAGACTTCTGGGGTGAATCCCATCAGGGCCCATTGCTTCGTCCACCTTCAGTTTTAGGACTTCTTTCAGAACCCTTTCTTGTGTGAATGGACTGGTATTGACCCCCCCCCCTCCATCCAGAGTGCTTCTATTGATTGGATTAGGTACCTCCCCCTCCTCTTCTTTTGTGAATACTGAGCAGAAGTATTCATTCAGTATCACTGCTTTTTCACTGTCACCTCTGCCCACCCACCTCCCTTTATTAAACCTCACTTTCCCTCCCTTGGTCTTTCTTCGCTCCCTAATGTACTTATAAAAGGTTTTATCCCCCTTCTTAACCAAGTTGGCTATCTTTTCCTCAGTTTGGGCCTTTACTGTTTTGACTGCCCTCCCCGCTTCCTTCCTTCCTTCTGCTTTAACTGGTACAGTTCTCTGTCCTGCTCTTTCTGTGTTTCCTTATACTGCCTGAATGCTATCTTTTTCTCCCTAACCTTCCCAGCCACCTCTTTTGAGAACCATAGTGGTTTTTTCCATCATTTTGATTTGTTTATTTGCAGTTTTGATGTTTCCCCATTGTTCCTCCACCCCTCCACATAATAGACACTTAGAGAAAAGAAAGTCCAGAGATCCCAAGCAAGAAGGATGGACAGTTCATTCTGTAGAGAAATTGCATCAGCTGAGCTGGGGAGGAGTGGGAGACCTTTTGCATTCAGGTCCCCCCTCCCCCTGCAATGGACACTGGGACTGAATCTCTGGGGCAATATTTTAGGAGCCTCTCCACCTGCACAATCTTATGACCGCCTACCTGAATTTCCCCATGCCTGCCTCTTCATTGTTCGATCGGGGAACGGAGCTCCTCTGTAGGCAGTTTTGGTCACCAGATTTGAAAAGTTACAGTGCTCCCTGATTTGCTGCCGCTATCATATTGCCTGGCTCAGTGAGCTCAAAAGAGCCATCTCTGAGCACCGCGGCTAGGGAGAAATTGCATCAGCTGAGCTGGGGAGGAGTGGGAGACCTTTTGCATTCGGATCCCCCTCCCCCTACAATGGACACTGGGACTGAATCTCTGGGGCAAAATTGTGCCCCCCAACCCACCCAGTTCCCTCCTCCCGTTAAATCCTCTGAAGCCCCACCTATTCCCCTCAGGTGTGCCGATCGTCAGTGCCTACGCTTGGATCTGCTGACCTTATGCATTCTGTTCACTGCTGCCTAGCTCATTCCCCAGATCAATCCTTTCTACCTGCTCTGCACACAACTGACTTTATCTTTAACTGGTCTGCTATTTCCTTATAGTAATTTTAGCTTCAATCAGAATCTGTGTACATATAGTTATAAGCCTCAGTTACCTGCTTACTCTAGCTAAAGCCTAGTTATTTTTGTGGGTTCTACCCTATCAAGTATACAGTGTTTTTCTTCTTCAATTGCAATGCTATCTATTTCTGTATAAGTAATTTCAACGTCTATAGAACCTGTTTTTATATAGTTTCAGCCTCAACTACTAGCTATGCTAGCTTATGTCTAACCTGTGTATGGATGGTGTGCCCATTTTTCTGGGCTTCTCAAAAGGGCAGATATTTCTCCTTGTCCTGCCCCCACTGTAATTTTTCAGGCCGTAGGCTCCTCCCAGAAGGGGGGGGTGCTTTACTAAACTGCTGACCCCTTCTCCTTAGCTCCCTCAGTGCTCCTGTGTATCTGTCCATTCCCCCTGTTTGCCTTAACTTGATTTTCTCTTTCCCCGTGTTCCCCTGCCATCATGTCTTCCCTTTTGTCCCCCTCCCCAGTGGAACAATGTAAAGGGCCTAAAGGTTGCCCACTTAAATGTCCGCAGCCTCCTAGCTAACCTCCCTGAGCAGACCGCTTGGGTTGCTCACTATAACCCAGACATCCTGGGGGACTCTGAAACATGGCTCAAGCCATCCTCCCCTGACTCTGTCTGTGCCCTCTCAGGGTACAACACTGCCAGGCAGGATACGGCAGGGTGCAAATGAGGGGGTGGGGTTCTGCTCTACTATAAGACCCACCTTAATGTGTCTCTCATACCCCACCCTGCCTCCCCCTAATGTGAGTTCCTACATGCCCTCCTCCTGTTGGCAACTCCAAAAGGCTCCACCTGGCCTGTGTTTACAATCCTCCAAAAGGTGGCGCTCATGGCTTCTCCTACCTCCTCAATTGCCTCAGTTCATGGGTGGGTACTAGTGAACTCCTAGTGTTAGGAGGCTTCAACATAAACAGGCTGGGTGGCAACTCCAAGGTATATGAGTTCCTACTGTCTGGCTTGCCCTTGGCCAGCTTATCTCCGAACCTACCAGGCCATCCTCCTCAGGGGTAAAAGGCACCCTCATTGACTGGATGCTGAGTAACAGGCCGGACCACATGTCCGTGTCTGGCCTCTTCCCTGACTCCATCTCGGACCACTCTCCCACCTTATGTATCTGGAAAGTCCTCTCCCCAAAGGTCCCCATAAAGTGATCCAGATGAGGGACTACTCTAAATTCAACACTTATGACTTCCTCGCTGACCTTCGTACAACCAACTGGTCCCAGGTTACAGCTGCTGGAGACCCCACAGCTGCCCTTGACAACTTCCTTACCTTATTTTCTCCCCTTCAGGATAAGCATGCACCCCTCACAAAAAGAAGGGTGAGGGGCACTGTCACCAAATGGCTGAATGGTGGCCTGTTTGCTCTTATGAAGCTCAGGGATAAACCCTGGCTAAAATTCAAAGCCTTTGGGGATAGCTCTGACTTCTCACAATACAGGCAGTTCAGGAACTCATGTAAGAGGGCTATCCACTCAGCAAAGAGCGAATTCTGCAAATCATCCCTTGAAGCTTCCGCCAAAAACCCTTGGCGCTTCTGGTGTACCATCAAGCACACATTAAGCCGCCCAGCCAGTGCTCAGGTCACCGACATTCAAATTGGAGGAGTCAGTTGCAACAATGCTCTGACTATTGCCAATGCTTTCAACACCCAGTTCTCAGACCTGTCTTCCTCCATCTCCTGCCTCCAATGTGGTAGCCCCCTCTGAGGCAACTGTGACTCCTTGTCACCCCTCCTCTACTTTAAGACTGTATCCTGGAGTGAGACACGGAAGCTCCTAGCTGGACTCTCCCCTCACTCCGGCACTGGGCACGACAATCTCAAGCCTAAGCTGCTCTGCCTGAGGGCCCCTGTCCTGGCCCAGCCTATCTCCCTTATCATCAACTCCTCTCTTATATCTGGGACTATCCTTGATATCTGGAAGGTGGCTTGTGTGGTCTCTGTCCTCAAGCATGGTGACCCAATCATGCCAGAAAATTACTATCCCATAGCGATCTTGTCAGCTGTTAGCAAGCTGCTCAAGAATGTGGTGGCCTCCCAGCTCTCACTCTTCATCAACACCCACGGCCTCCTTTCCCCAGCGCAGCACGGGTTCCACAAAGGTCACAGTACTGCCACTGCCCTTGCTCTGGTCACCTCTGAAATCAGCACTGCAATTGACCAAGGCAAACATACTTGAGCCATTTTCATAGATCTGTCCAAGGCCTTTGATCTGGTCGACTACACACTCCTTGGTTCTATCCTCCGGTCCTTGCCTGGTTTGCCAACTACCCATTGGGCAGGCAGCAGTACACAAGGTTCCACAAAGCCCTCTCCGGGCCTACACTGGTGACCTGTGGGGTGCCACAAGGGTCTGTCCTTGGCCTTATACTGTTCTCCCTCTACATCAATCAGCTGCCATCAGTCCCTGCCCATGGGCATTCCACCCTGTACGCCGATGACCTTGTGATATTATCTATTTCACAGGACATCAACATCATTAACTCCAGGCTTAATACTGACCTTGACCTCTTTCAATGTTGGCTGAAGGCCCATAAGCTTGTCCTCAACCTCTGAAAGACCCAGGCCATGCTCTTTGGTTCCCTGGCCAGAACAAGAGCATGCCCGGCCACTTTCAAAATTGCTGGAGCTGACAGTACTAACTTACGAGTGGTTGACTTATTCAAATACCTGGGAGAAACCCTTGATCCTCAACTTGACTTCTCTCTCCACATTCACAATTCTTGTAAGCCACAAACTGTAAGCTGGACCTGGCTTACAGAGCCAAAAGTTGCCTCACACCTGCTCCTTGAATGGCCCTCGCAAAAGGGTCACTTCTCCCCACATTCTGCTATGGGCACCCCTCCTTCCTGAATGCTTCAAAAACCTGGCTCTCCAAATGGGACACAGCGTACAATAACATTTGTTGCTTTGCCCTGCCAGCCCCACCGCCTCACACACCACTGTTAGCTTTACTCCAGGCTCGGGTGGCTCTCCCCTGATAACCACCAAACTTTTGTTATGGGAAACTCATTGACAATATTGTCAGAACGTCCACCCCTCTGGTGATGGATGAACTGCTCAAGCCTGCCTCCCCCCCATCTACCAGCTATGGGCAAGTGACTCCCAGGCCCTTAAGGTCCCCAAAACTTGCTCCCTTGCTGGGGATCAGGCCTTTGCTGCCCTTGCTCCTAGAACTTGGAACCTTCTCCCTACCCAGGTAAGAGATGCTTCTTCACACTCTAGCTTCAGGTCCTCCCTATGGGGCCACCTGAAGCATGCATCCGCCTGCTCCTGCACCTAGTGCCCCCACCCACAGAGATGGGCCAAAAAGCCTCTTGGTCTCCGGGCAGCTGCACCTTGGGCCAGGGATTCTACGCTGTGTTTCCCCGAGCTCCCTGGCCTATCTTCCTTGATGCCTAAATCATCTGCTCCTGCTTTGCACTTGTTTTAATCTGCCTCACCCTCTTAGGGGCAAGTGTCCCCTGCCAGGCTAGCAGCCTCGAGTTGTTTTCTTTCGCCCCCCTCCTCTTGGAACAACTCTCCAAATGTCTCTCCCCTGCTGCTCATGTTCCCTACTCCTTGGCCCTTCTGTACTCCAGCTGGGTACCCCCACCTGCCTGCCCTGGTGCTATCTGATGTTATTCTGATGTTATTTCTTGTCTGTTCCTTATTGATCACTATGCTTTGACTCTGTAACGCTTAACCTATACCTGACTGTCCCTTGTTGATTGCTGTACCTTGGCTTTGTACTGTTATTTCCTGTGCCTTGATTTTGTACTGTTATTTGCCTGTGCCTTGTAATTCTCCAGGGTCGCACCTGAAAATAGCACCCAACTGTCTACTGTGCTTACCTGGTAAACAAAAGCTAAATAAAATAAATTTATTTTAATACTGCCTGTTCTGTGAGAAAGCAAAGTTCTTGTCTAGAAGTTCTGTGTTCCTGTAATGACAGTTTCCAAACTTGGGGGATCACCCATTTTCTGCCTCCATCTGTTAGAAAATAAAGCCATACAATACAATCCCAATTTTGTGGTGTGAACAGTCCATCTGTGAGTCCATGTAAAATGCGTATGGGGCCCCCTCATATTGGAGACACAGCATAGCCCTGGCATCTCGCTCCCAGAACTCAGAGTAAATATAAATGTTATTTTGTGTGCTAATCCCTGACTTCTTTGATGCTGAGCCAGGAATTTACTCTAAAGCCAGGGGTGGTACCTTTGTTTATGCCAACCTGTGACTTACTGGCTTGTCTATGAAGAAGTAAGGGGTTCTGGTTGCAAGATGCCGCTCTTGATCGGGGTAAGGGTTGCATTGACATTATTGGTGACCACATGATGTCTGCTGCACCACCTCCACCCCAGCTCCCCATTAGGAACAGTTGCTGTGGGTAGCCTTTCAACTGGATGGTGGAAGAATTTAATCTTCCTGGTCTGTAACCTCCCAAGGACCCTATTCTCTGACCTCACTGTTATACACTGGATTCATGTCTCTGGGTAGGTTGGGAAGGCACAACACATGTTAAACGGGGCCCTGCTGTAGGGGTAATGGAGGTTGAAGTGGGTCTGGAGTAGAATCCAGTGGGGTAGTAGCTGTGCTAGATGGGCAACTTGAGAAACATGTGACCAAGTAGAGGTAAGGAGAGTGAGAGTGGTGACATAAAGAAACAACCTAGTGATAAAACAAGAATTCTTTTGTGACATTCCATAGGGGGATGAGAGTTTAGCAAAACAATTACAGACTTAAGTTGTTTTATTTAACCATTGGCTGTACATATTCTAATGAGTAATGAGCAAGTCAGTTAGCTAGTGGATGTTAGCAGACCATCTGATTATTTCTTTCCTGAACACAGAAACATTGACATTGATGGCAAAAAAGGCCCACTGGCCCATCCAGTCTGCTTGAACCAGCCTGTAATACGATGTGAATGCCCTAGTGATTACTCACTCCCCACCCCCCATGTTATTCTCCCCTGCAATCCTCATCAGCATCATATGCCTTTTCCACCATTGCTCAACTCCCTGGACTGATTTGACGCACACCACCCCCTTCCAGCAGTCTGTTCCACTTTTCCACCATCACCTCTGTAAAGAAATACTTTCTGATATCGTTCCTGAATCTCCCTCCCACCAGCTTCTTAGAGTTACCCCTTGTGCCTGTGTTTCTGCTCAGTGTGAACAGTTTGCTGGTTAATCCCATAAAGAAACTTAAATGTTTCACTTATGCCACCCCCCAATTTCCAGTGTCTACATGCTGAGGACCTTGAGCCTCTAAATGTAGGATTTCTCTTGCTGCTCCTGAATCATTTTTGTTACCCTCCACTGCACCGCCTCAGCCATATCCCTGTCCTTTTTCAAGTGCAGACTCCAAAACTACATGCAGTATTCCAAATCTGGCTGCATCAGGGATCTGTACTGGGGCAGGATCACCTACTTCCTTCTGCTGCTGATCACTCAGCCTATGCACTTCAGCATCCACTTTGCCTTTCCCACTGCTTTGCTTTACAGTGCCGACTGCTTTAAGCTATCTTCAGTGCTAATAAGACAACATGCTTTCTCTCCCTTGCCATTTTTTCTAATACTGCATCTCCCACCCTGCGTTCTGTCTTTGGGTTGCTGTCCCCTCTTGTGCATAACATTGCACTATTACATTTTTTTGCATAGAATTGTACTTGCTAGACCCTTGACCATTTCTCCAGTCTCTTCAGTTCCTCCCTTAATAGCCTGACTCCTTCATCACTGTCCCCGATACTGAAGATTTTTGTTTAATCTGCAAATAGGTACATCTTCCATTGGATCCCTTCTGTGATATCACAGATCAAGCTGTTGAAAAGTACTGGGCCAAAGACTGACCCCTGCAGAACCCCATTGGTGACCTCTCTTACCTCCAAGAATTTCCTGTCTAAGACTACTGTCTGTGTTCTACCACTCAGTCCATTCTTGACCCATCTTGCAATTGTATCCCTCCCACCCCTGGCCCTTCCAATTTCTTAATCATTCTCCCACGTGGGAAATGACTAAAGGTTTTCTAAAGTCTAGATACATCAAGTCCACCGGCTGTCCTTTGCTCACTGACTTCATGTCCCAATCAAAGAGGTCAATCAGATTGGTGAACATATCTTCCTCACGCTGAATCTGTTCAGTATTTTGTCCTGAAACCCTCTGGCATCCAGAAACTCCACCATCTTCTGATTAATAATGGTTTTAAGTTATTTGCCAACTACAGACATCGGACTGACTGGTCTATAGTTTCCCGGTTCATCTCTGCTCCCACTGTTATGCAGGGGCACCACATCAACTGCCCTCCAGTCCACTGGCACCATTCCTGTTTCTAATGAACAGTGGGATGGCTTTAAGCCTAAGGTTCAATGGGTGGAGCAACTCCTCCTGGATTATTATGGATTAATCCTCCTGGATTGGTGCCACTCCTCCTCACTCTGCTGTGACTTTTTTTGGGTGCCTCCAGCCACTGGTTCTGTTTCTGCACAGCTCCTGCACCTTCCTTCCCCCGCTCACATTTTCCACGCCTTTTCCCGCATTGCCTTCAAGCCAACTGCTCCTTAGAGTTCGGCCCTTCATTTGCCCTTGCTCTGCTTGCTCCAGCGCGCTTCGTTCCTGTTCTCTGCACCATTCTGGAAGCATTTTATTTCTGTCGGTCCTCCCCTCCAAGAGTCTTTCTCCACCTCTGCACACCAGCGCCTCAAATTCCTCGGTCTTGTTGTCCTGCTCCCATACCTTGCTTGCCCTACCTCGCTTATCAGGGACTGCTGCTCTGGCCTCTCTCTGGCCCTCATGCTTCTGCTCGGGGTGGTCAGTAGTCTGCCTTTCACCCACTCTGGCTTTCTCATCATGCTCCACTTTTGGCCTACACCTTGGGTGGATGCCTGCCTCTCTCTGTCTTTCAGAGGACTTTGGCCATTTGAACCTATCTTGATTGGTCTCATTTTGAAGCATCCAAATAGAAACTGCAACTCTTTTTGTATGATGGCCTTCTTAATGGTTTCTGCACCAGCACCCAGCTTTGCTGACATCTTCATTCGAATGTCCCTTTCTCATATCCACCAATACTTAACCATCTGCCACTAAGGAATTATTACAATACAATGCAACTGAACATTTCTCATCGCTCCATTCTCCCCACCATTTTTCTGTTGCATAGATATCTTAACAGACCCTTGAGGGTTGCTATTTCAGTGCAGTATTTTGGCAAACAATGCTTCCTAATTGTTTTATCGGCTCCTCATTCCTCATTCTTCCTTCCTTCCCAGTATTAACACTCTGCTGTCTTCTAGATGATTTACTGGTTTCTACAAGAGATGACCATGTCATTACATTTGTTAATCCAGATGGATGAGGGACCTAGCTTTCAATGGCAGGCATTTCTTATGCTTTTACAGAGCACCTTCCTTGGTGCCTTTTCCAACTCAGTATAAGCTCCCTTAGTTGCCTGGGAACTGTTTTGGTAGACTTTACTTATTTTCTGTTGTTGCTCCCTCAGAAGAGAAGGGTCATTCCTTGCCATTAGGGACCAGTTGAGTGATTCCTACTACTTCCTACATTTCTGCCCCCCCCTTCATTCCTCTCTATGATGGGCACTCACCCTCCTCGTCCCGTTCCCTCCACCCTCCATTCCACTCTCTGCCCTTTGCTTTCTTTTGGGGTTTTTCCTATCCTGCCATCACCCTCCCTATTCGTATCCTCCTCTTAACCTAGTCCATTTGGCCCTATCCTGCTATCACCTTCCTTATTCATATCCTCCTCTTACTTTAGTTCATATGGTGTCCAGATGCATGATTCCATTTCTCCTTTTCTCAGTCTGACCTCAGGTTCTACTCATTTACATTGCTTAATCGAGCATACCTCTCATTAGGTCCTATGCTACCTCATCGAACTGCCGCACTTCTGTGGTTATTATCACCATCAGTCTTCTCATGCCCGTATCTGGGTATCTCTCACTCATCCTACCTCTATCTGGGTCTACTCCTTCACATCAAACACTTGAGCATAATCATCCTGGGTCCATGCTACCTTGACTCGATCTGCTCACCACTGGGAGACATGCCTTCACCTCTGTTGCCCCTTTGCTAGGGGCTGGCAGGCTTCATCTCCATCATTGTTCATCGTTCATTTCATGTCTCTCCTTAAACCATTCAGGCCTTCAAGGCTTTTTTCCATCTTCGTACTTCCTGTCTTGCTTTTGAGCATCCAGTTGCAAACATCAATCATATCCCTCGACAGCTGTCCATTTAGGGCAGAGATAGAGCTTCCTCTAAAATTGGACTTTTCTCACTTCCTCGATATCTACTTTAAATTGTTGTAGCAGAGCTGTGTCTAATCAAAACATCCTTCAGCCTGGAGGGAAAATGACCTAGGCCTTCGATCCCCAGAGGTTTCCTCCTCAAAGGGTTTTTTCCTCTCCTCCAAGCCAATGGTCATAATATTAGTCAGGGTTAGTGCTTTCATAGGTTCCTTAGTTAGGTTCCGCTGTTGGATGGAGTCAGATGGTGGCCCTGGCTGTTCCCTCTCTCCTTAGGAAGTCCACCCTTCTGCATCTTGTCAGCTTTCATTTTGTTCCTTGTCCTCGTCGTATCTCATTCTTCTCCTGTCCTTCCCATATACGTCTCTTCCTTACTTTCCATTCTCGATATATGCTGATTTCTCACCTCTTCTATGCTTGAAACCCTTTTGGGTATTCTTTGTGGGTTTCTTCCTAAGCTACCTTTAGCCAAGGGAATCATTCCCATTGCACCTATGAGTGGGAACCTTCCTCTAGAGTTCCTTGTGTCATACCCCTACAGGGTACAAATGTATCGAAGTCACACTAGCATATATCTCATCCAGTTGCATAAGCATAATTGAATTAATGATGTCTGCCAATTATGTGGCCTGCATCTGCTGCATTTCTTTTAGCTCTCTAGAGTCCAACCTGTCTGGGTCCATCAATTTGACAATATTCAGAGCTTCAGAACACTTAGGCCCCTCAGCACCCTCTACACAGTGATCAGTTCCATGTTAACTTTGACACCACGCCCTTTTGGCCTCTGAACACATTCAGGTATTGGTCCTATGTCCTCTACTATAAATACCAAGCAGAAATATTAATTTAGTATTTCCCATTTACCTTTATTCTCCTCCATCTATCTTTCCTCTCTCTTCATTCTAACTATCCTCCTCTTAGACTTTTCATTCTCCTAAATGTAGTAGAAGAATGCTTTCATTCCCTTCACTCCCTCCACTGCCCTCACGTCTACTTCTGACTTTGCCCTCCTACAATACCCCTCTTGTTTGCACCTGTCATTTTTGATCTGGTAAACATCCCAGTTTTGATAAACATGTAATGCCAGGTTTGCTCATTGTTGAAAATATACAGATGAAACAAAACACACTCACGGTTTTGTAACTGTTACAATAGCAGGGATAAGGCACAAACCAAGAATTAGGTGAATCTGTGCCAAAGCCCAGAAGCTAACAAGAAATTTGGATTTTTGGTTGGGGGTCTAGGATTACCAAAAATGAAGAAGTCTCATGATTTATTTTATTTATTTATTTAGTTTTTGTTAACCGGGTAAGTGCACTATCCAGTAGGTGGCTATTTTCAGGCACGACCCGGGAGAGTACAAGACAATACATACAGTGGGTGTTTACACAGACAATACAGTTTGTAAGGCAATCAGACACGGATAGAAGTAAAACAGCACTGGTCAGTACAGAAAAACAGCATTGTTCAGTACAGTATATAACAAGCAGAGTAGTTACAGTTTCAGAAGCAGAGTTATTCCATGTTCTACAGGTAGACATAAAGTACAAACAAGCAGGAGAGAGAAGGCAATAAGCAAGTAAGTGAGTTTAGGGAGATGCTAGAGGAAGGGGAAGGGAGGAAGGGGTGTGTTGATGTCAATGGGCTGAATACTATACTCTCAGGAACAGCAAAGCTGGCAATGGTAAGGTGGCTGCTGTTGGTGTTAAAAAAATAATCCATAAACGGCAATGATCTGTCAAAGGAAGTGTAATCCAAGACTGAGCCCAGCTAATTCAAATTAAATTGGAGCATGAATTCCCAGCATTCTTAGGGTGTTGGCAGTACAATAGGAACTAAATAACAATATAGCTGTTACACTATCACATACAGAAATTAGAAGACTGAGTACCTTTTTGTAAGTAAGGTTTTGCTGAGGTTTGTTGGGTGATGGGTCCCCTTGCCGGAGCCTGCCTTTGTCATAGTTGCTTATGCCACTCCCAGATGTAGATCAAAAAGAAAACTGGTAAAGAGCCGGTTGGGAGAAATGTTACACTTCAGCACTGGAGAGACTCTTTTTCTCCTTTTTGTGGAGGTGCTGAGCACTGCCATGATTGTGTGTGTGTGTGTGTGTGTGTGGGGAGGGGGGGGTCACCTGGAGATAGACACAGGATCCAGGCCAAGAGTATGCAGGACTCACAGTAAACAGGTGTGCACTCCTGTACCATTGCTTATGGGGTGTCTTACCCCTCTGTCTCCATCAGACCCTGTAGGCCTTTCCACTCACCTTCAGTGTGCAGCATCCAATGGTTCTGTCCATGTAAACCTGATTGATACTGCAGACAGAATGGACAGCCTTGAATGCCACTGAGAATCTGGCAGCTAGTACAGGCAGAATGGACAGTCTTGAATGCCATTGGATAATTAAATGCTAAGTTTAATTTTTTTTTTCTCTGCTACTAATTATTGCGCTCCACAATTGCTCCATTAACCTGTTACTCATTGTCTTCAAAATGTTCCAGAATGGTATAGTGGCAATTGGTTTCCCCCTGGTCAACCCTATTGCTATCTTAGTTATTTGTGGGTCTCATTGCCTGTCTGTCTAACTATCTCAGAAGGTAGGGTCTATCGCTTCTGACTGAGATATAATTATCCATTGCAGGTTTTGCAACTCCAAGGGGGGCAGCTATAGTTTCCTGCCCCATACAGTGCACGCTGCAGAAGATTAGCAACCGAGAATGTAGTTTGCCAGGTTTCAGAATGGCAGTCTTTGGAGTGCCTGCTCACCTAGGGGGGGCACACCAGCATTTTGCCATTTTCTCAAAACTACTGTTGTGTCCCCACAGGAAACTATGGAGAAAAGATCTAACTGTACACAATGTGATTACAAAATAGCACAGTACTCTGGACCAGCAATAAAATCATCGACTAAATTATAATTTCTTTCACACACAGAGTAACATGGACATCATTAGCAGATACATTTATTTCAAGAAGAGTTTGTCAGAAAAATAAGTCATTAAAACTAGTATATACTATAGCTGACGTATTGTGTCCAGAAACTTCCAATTAAAATTGAACAACCAGCAGTAAGAGCCCCAAACCAAAGTGTAGGGCTGGTCCCATTTTGCACTTTGTGTGCAAAAACCTTTTTCCTTTATTTACTAGTTACTATAGTAGGTTGTATCAGACTAATTGTACTTACTTCCAGGCAGGTATTTTCAATAACTACAAACCCCAGAATCCCCTGCAGCTGACATCAGAGCAAGACTACATCAGTGGAAGATTTAATAGCCTTCAGTGCAAGATAGAACTTTCGTAAGTTCTGATCAGGTGTTTTCTTGTCCTGCTTTTCTCCTGATACAGAATACAGTCCTCAGTGAATGTACTTAGACCAAGAAGGACAGTGGGACTAGCAAACAAAAGATCAGAGTTTATATAACTCTAAAATGCACTACAGGCTATGGAATCTCCAACTGCTGCAGCCCTGCTCTGATGTAAACACAATGGTAAATGCACTACAGTGAGTCCGGGGGGGGGGGTGCAGCTAAGGGGTGGCTAACCCTTAACTCATATAGGTAAAGCAGGATAGCTGCACATAGATATATAGATGCTGTCATCAAATAAGGACTGCTAGGCCCATCCAGTCTGATCATTTAACCTGCCTAACGAAGCGTACACTGAACCTATCTGGTCACTGGCTTTAGCTTTTTCTTCCTGTCTCTATTATTCCTTTGTTTCTGTCCCATGCATGTTTGAAACCCGACACTGTACGGGCTGCCACCACCTCCTGGTGCAGGTTATTCCATGCATTCGCCACCCTTTCTGAAAAAAACAATTTCCTGATATTTTCCCTTATGAGGCCACCTCTCAGTCTCATGTCGTTTCCTCTTGTCATGGCACTACTATTAATCTGGAATATGTTGTCCCTTTCCACCTTGTTAATGCCCTTGAGGTACTTGAATGTTTCGATCTTGTCTCCTCTCTCCCTCCTTTGTTCCAGCGTGTACAAATTGAGGTCCCTCACTCCCTCCTCATAAGGCTTGTGATGTTATCCCTTCACTATTTTGGTCTCCCTCCTCTGCACCGTCTCCACAAATAACGCTGGTCAGTCTAAGCTCACAGACTTTCAAAACTTTATTGTAGAAAATGCATACAGTATAGCAAAACTGATCAATGGCCATTCGTCACTCAGTGAAGCAAACACCCAGCACCTCGCCTGTAAAGGCTTCTTCGGGGGAGGTGGATATAAGGGGATCAAGCTGCACCTTTATAGTCCTATATGGTGACTTATAGTGAACATTAACACAGACAAGGTGCAACCATGAAAACAGACATACATCAGTTCAGATCACCTTGCAATTAAGGAGCACTTGGAGGCAATATTTAAATGCAAGTAAAAAGCTGTTTGCTAAAAATGTGCCCCATTCCATTCTCATTAAGACTGCAAGTGATCACCTGTAAATTTTATCTGGAATTCTATGGGGATCAAACAAAGCCAAGTCCTATGGAGAAAGGAAAAGTATGGAAGTCCTACTATAATCTGTGTCATATGAGCCACTAAAACACCAAAGTATACATACACATTTACAGCTTATCATACCACCAGTTCATTTAAACATTAATCTAAACCTTAGTCTAATAATATCACAACCACATATAATAAATGCATATGACAATCAGAAAGTGTGGGAGGAGGGGGGATGCGATCATTACCAAGGGCTGCTATTCTTAACACAGACATCTATGATACATTATTATTAGTCATAAGTAATCACACCTAGTAATATAAAAAGTGGGGGGATGCAGGGAAAAAAGGGGGAGGGACATTTTTTAAGATCTAAAGGGCTATGTAAGAATACTATCAGCCTTCCTAAATGTATTTTATGGCATCATTGAAGACAAACAAAATTTCATTTCACAGAAACGGCTTCAGAGCCCACATTTCATTAAGGCCATATGAGTTAACCTTATTTAATCTGAAAATCCAGAAACTCTCACTTCACAGCAAGAGGTTCAATCGATCCCCACCCTATTTGAGACATTTTGCACATTCAGTCCCTATGCACTTAAAATATCTGGGATCAAAATTATGTTTTTCCACAAAGTGTCACCCTACACTCCTGTCCATCCTTTTGTTAATAATAGAATGTATGTGTTCCTGAATACACTCCTTTAAAGTCCTGATTGTCCTACCTACATACCCCAGGCACAGGTGCACCAAACCAGGTACACTACAAACATAATATTACATGAAATGAAGTCATGGATTTTTATCTGTTGGTTATTAGAAAAAGCACCCAGGTCTTTGCCCAGCTGTACATACTGGCAAATATTGCAATTTAAGTATTTATGACAGCTTGCAGGTTTAACAGGTAACCAAGTCTTCTGGGGTAAAATTGCTTTTTGAAACTGGCTATGCACTGTACCAGTTGATCCCTAAAATTCAAACCCCTCCTAAATGTTACTTAGAGTTTACCCCAACCACCTTCCCCAGAGTTTCATCTCCTCAGAGAATGGGCCAATTCATCCAGATTACATTTCCAATTTTCCCAGCAATGTGATTATGTTCAGTTGAGAAAGTGACTAGACACCATTCCATTCCTTCCTACTACTTGAACTTCTTACATCGTCTGTGTTTTCCATCAGTTCCCTCTGATTTTTTCATTTCATTTCTTCATATGCCCTTGTTAACATCTCCTCCCCATAACCTCTGGCTCTGAACCTCTCTTTTAGCTCCCTCACATGCGTCTCAAAATCCATGTCATTTGGACAGTTTCTGTATTCTTAGCATCTGGCAGTATGGGATGGATTTCTTTAAAGATGTGGGATGAGCACTGTCATAACTAAGTAGTGCATTGGTGGCAGAGGTTTTCCTAAATCCCTTTGAGGTAACTCTTTTATTTACCACATCCCTCGTAACTGTAATGTCCAGGAAGTTTATATTTTCATTTGCAATCTTAATGTAAAATGCAGGTTCAAATTATTCTGATTTAGTCACTCTGCAAAGCTGTCTGTGCTGATGTAATACCTCCCTCCCATATATAGACAATCATTAAAGTATTTAACCCACTTTTTAATATTTTTTACAAATGGATTTACCACCAGGCTATAGATTGTCTCCTGCTCCCAAAGCCCCAAAAATAAATTGGCATACAATGGGGACACAGTGTCCCCCATAACAGTGTCACAGACTTATAAAAAATATTCTTGCTGAAATTCAAATACTGTATGCGTCAATGCAAAGTCCAGTGCTTTAACTAGAAATTCCACTGAAACCACGGGGCCAATCTCACTTTGCTCCATGAAAAACTGACATGCTCTGATCTCACCAGTTTGGCATACTGAGGTGTATAATGCCTCCACATCAACAGATAGCCATAAATATGTTTTCTCCCATTACAAATCAGTTAGTTTTTTTCCAGGTATCCTCTGTGTCTTTAAGGTAAGACAGTAAATCAGACACAGAATACGGTAGGAAGAAATTAATAAATTTACCATGGTGATGAATTTGTTGACTAATGAACAAAACTATAAAAAAAATTGAGTGGGAACCCCATCAATGTGTTTAAACAAGAACTCCTGTAATTATTGTAGGAGGGAATAGCAGATGGTTCAATTTCAAATGAAGAATTCAAATTTCTATGGTGCAAATTCCCAGTCATGCTCACATTCTATGCCTTACCAAAGGTCTTCAAAAACCTAGAAAATCCACATGGATGACCAATCGTGTCAGGGATATACTCCCTGACAGAGAAGTTAAGTAAATTTATTGATTTCTTCTTACAGTATTCTATGTCTGATTTATCATTGCACCTTAAAAACACAGGAGACACCCTGAAAACCTAATTGATTTTGATGGGAGAAAACATATTTATGGCTATCCATTGATGTGGAGGCATTATACACCTCAGTATGCCACACTGATGAGATCAGAGCATGTCAGTTTTTCATGGAGTGAAGTGAGACTGGCCCTGTGGTTCCAATCGATTTTCTAGTTAAAGCATTGGACTTTGTATTAACACATAATGGGTTCGAATTTCAGCAAGAATATTTTTTACAAGTTTGTGGCACTGCGATGGGCACTGCTGTGGCCCCATCATATGCTAATTTATTTGGGGGGCTTTGGGAGTGGGAGACAATCTATAACCCAGTGGTAAATCCATTTATTATAAATATTAAGAAGTGGGTTAAATACATTGATGGTTTCCTATGTATATGGGAAGGAGATATCACATCAGCACAGAGCTTTGTAGAGTGTCAAAATTGGAATAATTTGCACTTGAGTTTTACATTTGCAGTTGTACCTGAAAGTATAAACTTCCTAGACAATACACTTATGGGGAATGTGGTAAATAAAAGAGTGACCTCAAAGGGATTTAGGAAAACCTCTGCCACCAAAGCACTACTTAGTTATGACAGTGCTCAGTCCACATCTTTAAAGAAATCCATCCCATACTGACAGATGCTAAGAACACGAAGAAACTATTCAAATAACATGGATTTTGAGACACATGTGAGGGAGCTAAAAGAGAGGTTCAAAGCCAGAGATTTTGGGGAGGAGATGTTAATGAGGGCACAGGAAGAAGTGAAAAGGAAAAATCAGAGGGAACTGTTAGAAAACACAGACAATGTAGGAGGTTTAAGTAGTAGGAAGGGATGGAGTCCAGTCACTTTCTCAATGGAACATAATCACATACAGTAGCTGGGAAAATTGGAAATATAATCTGGAAGAACTGGCCCATCCTCTGAGGAGATGAAACAGTGGGGAAGGCAGTTGGGGTAAACCCTAGGGTAACATTAAGGAGGGGTTAAAATATTAGGGATAGAGTGGTACATAACCAATTTCAGAAAGCAGTTTCACCCCAGAGGACCTGGCTACCTGTTAAACCCTGTCAGGTGGCAATACACAATAGTGATTACGGGCACAGAGCTGCAAATCTGGAGACCTGGGTTTGAATCCTATCAGCCCCCACTTGCATACTGTGTGACACTGAGCAAGTCACTTAACTTCATTGTGCTCCCAGGTTGCACCTGGAAAAAAGCTCTGGCTTAGTGTGCCTTTCCTGGTTAAACAATTTCCCCTTTCCCTTTCCTAAACCTGCAGGCTGTCATAAATGCCAAAGTTGCAATATTTGCCACCAGTAGGTGTGCCTCTTTACAGATTACACAAAGATGTGCAATAGGGTTGACACACTGAGGAGGGGGTGGAAAGAATGAGAAGGGACCTGGGCAAGCTGGAGGATTGGTCAAATGTATGGCAGTTGAGATTCAATGCAAAGAAGAGCAAAATTATGCACTTAGGTCATGGGAACCCGAGAGAAGAGTACTCAATGTGGGGGAGGTACTGTCGGACACCAAACAGGACAGGGATCTAGGAATAACTATATCTGAGGACCTAAAGGTGGATGGACAGTGTGAGAAAGTGGTTAGAAGGGCCAGTGGGATGTTAGGTTGCATAGGGAGAGGCATGAGAAGCAAAAAAAGGATGTGGTGATGCCACTGTACAGATCATTCGTGAGACCTCATCTGGAGTACAGTGTCCAGTTTTGGAGGCTGCATCTTAGGAAGGACATAGACAGAGTGGAGACAGTCCAAAGAAGGGCTACAAAAATGGTACAGAGGCTGCACCAGAAGTTACATGAGGAGAGGCTGAAAGACCTCAATATGTATTCTCTAGAGATGCAAAGAGAGAAGGGAGACATGATAGAAACATATAATACCTTAAAGGGATCAGTAAGGTACAGGTGGGTAGCATCTTTTAGAAAAGAAGATGGGGAGGTCACGTGACGTGCATGGAGTGAGGCAGCAGCTTGTGGGTCTCCCACTCCCTGCCAACGTAAATCGCAATTTTGTGCAGCTAAACAGGGCTAAAAGGCATTGGGACACTGTTAAGTGCCTGCAGGATCTGTTTTGGTGGCATTTGGCGATAACGCCCGATTCGGCGAAATGCAAGCGGCCGAAATTGAGTCGGAAGTAAAGCGCCCACGACGGGGCTCGTCGCCATCACTCCAGGAGGAAGAATTAAAGCCTGCAAAGATTTATAGCGATCTGACCACTATAAAAGATGCCCTATTCAAACTAATAGAGGAAGTGGCGGAGATAAAGCCAGCCCTGACACAACTAGCACGAAGAGTGACAGATGCTGAGGCTAGAATTTCGTCCCTTGAGAGAGCCATGGATAAGGCAGGGCCTAATATGGTGGAGTGCAAAAGAAGCATTACAAAATTGGAGAATCGTCTAGATGACCTGGAGGGCCGCAACAGACGCAATAATTTGGTCCTGCTGGGTCTCCCAGAAGGAGAGGAAGGGCCGAACACCATTCAGTTTCTTTAGAGACTCATAAAAAAAATCAGTGGACCCCTCACCTAATGGGCCGGAGTACATCATAGAGAGGGGTCATCGGGCCCTTAGAGCCAAACCTCCACCTTCAGAGCCACCGAGGCCAATTATCTTCAAATTACTTAATTATCTGGACAGGGAGCACATTTTAAATGGAGTCAAAAGCTGGCAGCTTTCCAATGGGAGGGCAAAAGCTGCGTCTGGTGCCTGACCTAACCTGAAGATGAGACAGGCTCGAGCTAGCTTCAGGCCGATCACCCTGAAGCTCTGGCTGCAGGGATTGACACTTGCCTATTACATCCCAAGTAGGTTGAGGTTACATTTAAAGAAGTCTGGGAAGAGATTTAATTAATTGAAGAAGCACTTGAATCCTTGAGATCTCTGCTACCTGACCTGTTTCCTAAAGGGTGAAAGCTAAGTTCAATTACATGGACAGCATGTAGAAACTTTCTGATTTTTTGCAAGACTGCGGCCGTGTTTCTTTATTTGCTGTTAATAATCATTATTTGACTTCTATTGGGGGTATCTAATAAGTAGATATTTTTCAGTGTATCTTAGTAAAGCTAGTGACAAGTTGGGTAAGATAAAATGCATGTTGTAGTGTGATACATTTAACTCCTATACAGATGGGCAAGGGAGCTTTAACAACTAAATGGTTGCCATATATTCTTGTTAGAAACAGTATAGTACTCTGGATTATAATTAAAAAGTTGGGGAGTTTATGTCGCTTTCTAGTTATAGGCTTAAGACTAATATGTTAAAGAAGATACAGGTTATAATGATTGCATTTGTACCAGTAGGAAAGTTTTAGTTTCTCTTTGAAGCCTATATGATTGGTGTCTTAAGAATATTAACAGTTCTTCAACTGTAAATCACAGGCAATGGGGTTTTATTAGTTGAGCATGTCAAGTTAAGACTTAACAGCCAAGGGGTATAATGCAAGGCAAGATTTTATGGCAGGCCTGACAGCTATGCCTTAGATTATATAATAGCACCTGTTGGGAGCAGCTCGGCCTGACCTTGATCTTGTAGATTTAGTTAGAGCCCTTTATTGGGGTTGATGCTTAGAGCGTTATGGAAAGATTTGTAATTTCGCTCGTCAATGTCCAGAAGACTGGAGGTATTTATTGGGCCGGCAAATACTTTATTAGTTGAATGGATGCATTATACCCCTTAACCCCTATTTGTTTGTGTTTTGCTATCTGATTTAATTGAAGATCTGGAGATGGAAGTAAATTTTCTTTTATTAGCCTGGTTTCAGATCGGTTTGGTAAGATTATTTATCCAGTTCATAACAACAATTGTGGCGGGGTATACCATCTCTATGTTGCATCACGCTCCAGTGGATTTGGTAGTTGGCTCTCGGGGCCAGAAGGGAAGGTTATAAGTTATTTATGGGTGTGTTGTGATTTTTCTTTGGGAGGGAGAGGTAATTTGGGAAGTAAATCTTTTGCTCTTGGGGGGGTTTGTATGGGGCAGCTATCCCAAGACTTATATGGACTGGGCAACAAATGGATGATAGGCTGAATATAATCTCTTGGAATATTAAAGGAGGAAAGGACAATTGTAAAAAATTTGTTATTTTGAACCATCTTGCCCGCTTGAAACCAGCGATAGTATTTTTACAAGAAACCCATGTCCTTGCTGACCGCCTGGCCCATTTTAAGAAAAAGTGGGTGAATCAGGTTTTTGGGGCGGGATTCTCTTCTAATAGTCGGGGAGTTGCTATTTTAATTGCTCGTGGGATTCCATTCACACACTCGAAAATAATATCTGACCCGCAAGGTCGATATATATTTGTTTTAGGTAGTATTGGTGGGATTAATTTAGTGCTGGGCTCAGTATATGGGCCTAACCTGGACTCACCTGACTTCTTTACACAGCTGGGATTGGCCTTGGTTTCTTTTGGGAATGTCCCAATAATCCTAGGTGGGGACTGGAATTTAGTCCAGTCTAACCGAGTTAGACGATCGATTGTAAAGGCTCTCCTCCTCCCCAGCACAGAAGGCCCTAAGGGAGTTCATGCTATCAGTGGGTCTATAGACTCTGCATTTCTTGGAACCCTAACGTCTGGAGCACATTTTCTTCTGTAGTGCATAAGTCGTGACTCGAGGATAGATTTTTTTTAGTTAGTCAGCATAGCTTGTCCTGGGTGGTGGAGGCCACAACTTTGCCCCGTGTAATTTCTGACCATTCCCTATAAACATTATATGTTCTTTACCACTTCAACCTAGCAGGTCATACTCTTGGTCACTAAATAACAATATCTTAAAGGAATCCAAGGCATTAATCAGATTTAGATCCTTCTTAGAAAGTTCCATCATTAGTAACTGGGGTTCTATCAACTATAGATCAAACTTGGGTGGCTCTTAAGTCTATGTGGGAGGCGTGTTAATGATGGCAACAGTACGCGCTAAAGTAAGGAAACTTTGGATGAGTGCTTAGAGAGATTAAGGAACTAGAAAATATAAATGACAGCCAGAGAACGGAAGAACAAGAAAGTAAATTAATCTCCTTAAGAAACTGGTATGGGATAAACAGAGAGAGAAAGTTACTAGTTCAGCCTCCAGAGTTAAGGCTTTGTACCTGGGACAAGGCAGCAGGGCAGGGAGATTGCTGGCTTGGCAGTTGAAGCAAAAAGCTTCGGCAAAGTGGGTGACTGCTCTCAACCATCCAGAATCAGGGCAATTGGTCACAGATTCGGCTGAGATACTAGGAATTTTTAAGCTTTTCTATCAAAAACTTTATACAAGCCAGCAGCCCTCCCTTCAGGCATTTGATGGAATTCAAGAATTTTTGGATGCTATTCCTTTACCAAGATTGTTAAATGATGTTGGCCCTCAATTAACAGCCCCTATTTCTGTGGAGGAAATAGAAAAGGCTATCGACTCCTTTTGCCCGGACAAGGTGCCTGGCCCGGACGGGTTCACAGCCTTTTTTTTTCAGCGATTCAAAAATAATCTTGTGCCCTTATTGCAGGAGTTATTCTCTTCTGTGTGATCAAGGGATCAGGACCAGACGCCGCTTGAGGCCAAGATTATTTTGTGCCAAAGCCAGAAACCCCCGAGGAAGTAAGTAGTTATAGGTCGATTTCCTTACTAAATCTGGATGTGAAGATTTTGCTAAAATTTTGGCCAGCAGATTAAAACAAGTATGGCGGATTTTATTGAGCCCAGAGCAAGCCGGTTTTGTTGAGGGTCGCCTCGGCTGATCATTTTCGTAGAACTGTTTTATTTAATTTTCGATTCTGCGGATCCTGCTTTGGAAGCGTCACTAGTTTCGCTAGATGTTGAAAAGCTTTGACAGGGTGGAATGGACCTTTATGTTCACTACCCTGTCAAAGCTAGGCCTCCCAGATAGATTTATTCATATGGTTCTTATCTTGTACTCTTGCCCTTCAGCTAAAATTCAATGCAACAACTTAATCTCAAAGGTTTTTCCACTTTCTAGGGGTACCCGAAAGGGTTGCCCTTTATCACCCTACCTTTTCAATTTGTATATTGAACCGCTAATCAGATCCATAAAGATAAACAGAGCGGTGAAAGGGCTCAAGATATGGGACTCTGAATTTAAACTTTCAGCATTTGCTGATGATTTATTGCTACATATTTCTAATACTACCTCTCCCCTTCCTAAGGCTCTCGATTTAATTGATAAGTTTGGTATGCTCTCAGGGTGTAGTTTGAATAAGGCTAAAACTTCAGTATATTCCTTGACCCCATTTCTTCAGAGAAGTTGGTGCCTTTCTCTGGGACTTCGCTGGCAAACCAGATCACTAACCTATTTGGGGATTCAAATATCTAAGAATTTAGAGAACTTGGTCGATTTAAATCTTAAACCGTTAATTAAAACCATCAAGGAAGATTTGGTCAGATGGTCAAAGCTTCCATTGACTTTCTCGGGAAGAGTCAATATGATTAAAATGGTGGTTATGCCCAAACTTTTTTATCCATTATCAAATCTAAACGTTTATTTGCCAAAGTCCTTTTTTAAACCACTACTCCAACAATGCGTGGTATTTTTTGTGGAATGGGAAACCTCTAGAAAGAAGTTACCTCAAACTTACTCATGACGGCAATTGGGAGGGCTTCAGTTGCCGTTCTATGTCTATTACCTTGCAATCCACTTGGCAAGGTTGGGCGATGGGTTTGTGATGAGGGTTTCATACCCGGACTTCATCTAGATCGACTATTTGTTAAAAGCCTTAAGCTGGATTTAGAATCTTTACTATATACCCCATGGGCTAAGATTCCCAAAAGAGCGAGAGGTACGCCGTTAGGATGGGATGTTAAAGCTTTGCAACAATTTTATGCGAAGTTTCAAATTTCACAACGATATGATTTATCCCAACCTATATTAAGAAATCCGAACCTGACAATTGGAAATCAACCAATAACTAGATTGGGAACTAAATGGGCAACGAAATTGCGAGTCAAGGACTTCTATCAGAACAACGGGTTACTCCCACTCCAGACACTGGTGGAGAAGTTGGGAGTGGAACCCCAATCTTTTCTAAAATTAATTCAAATAATAAGTTGTGTTAGATCTTATTTCAGCAAAGGGCTGGGACAGGACACCCTGGGATCAATGTTCACTGAGTTGAAAGGGTTCGTACAAGTGGGCAAGATGATATCTAAAATTTATAAATACATAATAGTTAAAGGGAACTCGAAAGTGTCCCCAATCCCGGTACATTGGGAATTAAATTTGTCTTTGGGTAAATCAGCAGAAATATGGGAGAAGGCTTGGGTCGATATCTATAAATTTATTAAGCAAGACAGATTGAGAGAAGTTCAATTTAAGTTACTTCATAACTTATATTTTTCACCGGCTAAGCTTTCTAGAATGGGTAGCCGCTTTTCAGCACATTGTACTGAGTGTAACGATTCTCTAGCTACCAGTTACCACAAATTTTGGACTTGCCCCAAGGTGGTTGGGTTGTGGCATTTGGTGAAGCAAAAGATTAGTCAATTTTATGATCTTGCCAGGTTCTTCACTCCAGAGGCTTGCATATTCGGGGTGTTTGACAAAATACCAAGCAATTTAACTAAATATCGAATAGCTATGGTAGCATTGGTAACTAAGTTAATAATTCTACTCCACTGGAGAGATGATTGGACTCCATCATTTGGGGAATGGTGGGAGGAGTTTATGAATGCATTGAATGCAGAAAGATCGGTTTTCTCTCTCCACAATGCTTCACCAATATTTCAACAGTGTTGGGGTAAGTTATACCAATGTTTGAATGATAGGTATGGGTACTAGGGATAGTTGTCTCTTTTCTCTCTTTTCTCCTGTTACTGGAATGGTATCGGCCCTGGCTCGGTAAGTTAATTTCGTAAATCCTTTCCTCCTTGGTGCCTTTTTTTTTTGTGTATCCAGTTAAACTATGTATAGTCGGGTTATATTTCACTTGCTTCTTTGATGACATTTTATGATTATGTATTGATCATGGTGAGTCAGTCAATGGATAGCTGCCAGGGGTGGGTAGGGGGTGGGGTTGGAGGGTTTCTTTCTTTTTTCTTATTTCTGAGGGGGTTTTGGGGTTTCCTTTTCCCTCTGTTATCTCTTTTTTCATTTATCATTTTATGGTTTCTATGTATCATTTAATTGTTTGGTGTGTAATTTATGTTGGAAATGGTTCAATAAAGCTTGGTTATTTGCAAAAAAAAAAGAAAAGAAGATGGAGAAGAACTTGGGAACATGAGATGAAGATAGAGGGAGGAAGATTCAGGGATAATGTCAGGAAGTATTTCTTTACAGAGAGGGTGGTGGAACAGCCTTCCCACAGGGGTGGTAGTTGCAAAAATGGTGGATGAATTAAAAAATGCATGGGACACACACAAGGAAACATGAGAAAAAGGGAAAAGTAGGAAAACCACTGATCAACTACAGTCTGCAGCATAAGATAAAGGTAGAAATAATAGTCAGTGTAGATGGGCCAGGTGGTCCCTATCTGCTGACAAATTCTATGTATCTATGCTTTTTCTAATAACCAGCAGATAAAAATTCATAACTTCATATTGTGCAATACTGTGTTTGTAGTGTACCTAGTTTGGTGCACCTGTAGCCTAAGGTATGTAGGTACAGTGAAGCCCACCAGGATGAAGTGCAGTGTCACAGGTTTCCTGCATTAGAAATGAGATTAACTCCCATTGAAATTGCATTGTTTGCTGCAGTAACTCTACTGCAGAATTCTGCAGAGTTGGGCTTCATCCTGGTGGGCCTCACTGTAGAACCATCGGGACTTTAAAGGAGCGTATTCAGGAACACATACATTCTATTATTAACAAAAGGATGGACAAGGGTGTAGGTTGACACTTTGTGGAAAAAAAAAACTTTGATCCCAGCTATTTTAAGTGCATAGGGACTGAATGTGTAAAATGTCCCAAATGGGGCGGGGATCAATTGAATCTATTGCTACAAAGGGTGAGTTTCTGGATTTTCAGATTAAATACAGTTAACCCACATGGCCTTAATGAAATGGAAACGTGGGATCTAAAGCCATTTCTGTGAAATTAAATTTTGTTTGTCTTCAGTGATGCCTTAAAACACATTTAGGAAGGCTGATATTATTCTTACATATCTCATTTGATCTTAAAAATTCCCTCCCCCACTCCCTTTATTACTGCATCCTCCCACTTTCTTTACATTACTAGGTATGGATACTTATGATTAATGATAATGTATTATAGAAATCTGTGTTAAGTATAACTGCCCTTGGTAATGATCACACACCCCCATTTCCAATTATCATATGTATTTGTTATATGCGGTTGTGATGCTAATAGATTAAGATTTGGATTAAAGTTTAAATGTTTACATGAACTGGTGATATGACAATTTGTAAATGTGTATGTACAATTTTGTGTTTTACTGGCTAGTATGGCACATAAATGTGAATCCTCAGATTATATTAGGACTTCCAAACTTTTCCTTTCTCCATATGACATAGCTTTGTTTGATCCCCATGGAGGGGTCGAGGTGTTTGCTTCACTGTGTGGTGACTGGCCATTGATCAGTTTTTGCTATATGTATTTTCTACAATAAAGTTTTGAAAGTTTGTGAACTTAGACTGACCAGCGTTATTTATGTAGTACAGCTATCCTGCTTTACCTGTTCTGACGTCAGCTGTAGGGGATTCTGGTATTTGTAGTTATAGAAACTGTCAGCCTGGAAGTAAGAAACATTAGTCTGATATAGTTTACAATAAGATAGTAAACAGCAAGCAAAACAACATGTTTTTGCACACAAAGCACAAATTTGGACCAGCCCCACACTTAGGTGTGGAGCTCTTAGTGCTGACTGTTACCCTTTAAGGTAGCAAGTAGCAGGAGGAACAAAATATGTTAATGACAGTGTCATTCCACTTTTGCCAAGTTAATTACTTAATTCTGCTATGCTGTTATGTGCTTAAGGTTGGAGAAACAAAAAACCTGTGACATTCATTCAACCTTTTTTATTATTTTTATTTTATTTATTTATTTGCTTTTGGTAACCGGTAAGTGCATTAGGCAAGCACCTACCTATTCTCAGGCACAATCTGGGAGAGTACATGTCAAAATACAGAGGTACAGGTAGCAATACAGGGATTAACAAATATTTGACACATCAGGTGAATACATTAGAGTCGAGGGAACAATGGATGGATACATAGTTATTGGGAATAAACAAAACAGTTGATATTAAGCAAGTAAACATCATCATAACTAGTTGACATGAGGTAGCATTCAGACAGGATTGGTTATAGCTTAAGGCAATTGTACACAATAAGTTAAGAATGGCATAAGTGCATATCATAAACTCAGGAAGAGTAGTTATGAGGGGGAAGGCAGAAACAGGAGAATAGAACAGTAAGTGCAAGGAAGAGAGGTTAGCAGGAAATCCCGAGTGATTAGTAGCATTTGCAAGTGTTTAAGGCCACAAAGTAACTGAAGAGGACTAGTTTAAATGAGGCATGTGATTTGGAGGCATTAACTCAGCATTTTACAGTGAGGTTACCACATCACATTGAGACTAAAAAATCACTGTGAAATTAAAGATTACCAGTAGTTTAGGGCTCTGAGCTGCAAACCTGGAGACCTGGGTTTGAATCCCACAGCCCCCACTTACATACTGTGTGACCCTGAGCAAGTCATTTAACTTCCTTGTCCTCCCAAGTCACACCTGGAAAAAAGCTTCGGCTTAGTGTGCCTTTCCTGGTTAAACAATCCCCCCCCCCCCCCCCCCCACACACACACACACACACACACACACACACCTCATGTCTGGGCTATATGTATTGGTTGTATACAATGTATTTCTGAATGGAGGAGAGGCTGTGCCCCACCAACTGTAATGGGATCTTGGAGTGATTGTAGGAGTTCAGGGGGCTTTGCCTCTGACAAATGTATTGTCAGTACCATCTCGCATTTGTGGCAAAAAACTCACAAGAAAAGGCATTATATTACAATTGTAGATGAATTCTCTGCCTATTCCTCCTCAGCCATTAGCCAGCACATAAACATGGTGATAGCTTTATTTCTATGTGGGTGGCAGCGAATTTAATCTGCTAGGTCATAACCATAAAAAAGATAACACATTATCATCAATAGCAGAGCTGAATAACAAAACCATTAATATATTTTGCAAGTTCAGAAAATCAAGCTGGGGTATTATATTACTGGGCAGAAAATAATTTTCCAATTCATTATACAGTACCTCTAGCAGGCCATGCAAATGGAAATCATTTTTGTGAAAGGTTCAACAACCAGAAATTATTTGGGAAAACATTTATGTTATAGTATTTGATTAGAACCTTTTACAATATGAACATTAAAAGATGATAAGCATATACCTCAAATCCTTTAGTGTTTTCTCCCAGAGTTTCAACAATTCCTGATAATTCAAATCCAGGGACCAGAGGGGTCTTGGGAGGACTGTCAATGTTTCCTTGTCGAACCATCAGATCAATGAAGTTCAAACCACTGAAAGCATGAAGACATGAGTGTTAACAGTCTGCAGACAAATGCACAGTAAAGCAGCCTTACATCTACATGGTACAGTATCACAGAGTTTTCAATGCATAAAGGCTGGATTTTCAAATGTAATGTTGCAAATGCAGTTCCTTATTTTGGGCTGCTCCTGCATCACCTAAAATGTACAAAAATCTTCTAATTCTATTTGCAAAACCTGCTGAAGCATTTCAGATAGTTCCCTGCTTTATGGCAGCTTGAGTCAAAAATATTAAACGTGCATCTTTTTTCTGTGCACACATCATTGTAGGTAAAAGAAGGAAAGAGCATGGGAGTAGTGCTGCACAATGGGTGTGGAGTTGCAGTCTTTGGGACACTTTCTGGAGACTGAGGTGCTGCTCCATTTGTACTCACCTCTTTGGGCTGAGGGCAAAGATTGTTGGACTCCAGTCTGAACTGGCAAGGGTGCAGAGAACCTTCTGCCCCATCGAGGGACCACCAAGTCTGCCATCACTCCCCCACAGGATTCCTAGGCAGATGCAGAGCACTTGCAGCATGGTGGGCTCTGGAAGGGTGTAGGTGTTGGGGATAACACACACTTCTCAGCCTGTACCGCTGCAGAAGTCCATCACTGCACTAGTGGAATGGGGCAGCCAGGAGGAGGCACCCACAGCAGTGGGAAGGGAGGAAGTGGGGATCCATAGAAGGGGTGGCCCCAAGAAGGGAGGAAGAGACCCCCAGCTGAGGAGGAAGCAGCTGCTGGTGAGGGACTGTATTGTTAGTGGGATAGACTTGAAAGCAGGGCAGGAAGGGAAAGGGAGATGAAGTGCCTGAGAGATGCTTCAGCTTGGAGGGATGGACAGCAGATCCAGAGGATTTATAGGGCAGCAGAAGATGATGGGAGGGAGCTAGATGTCATTGTCTACCTGAGGAAAATTACCTGGCAAGAGGCAGGGTGGGGTAATTCAGGGAAATCTCAAAAAGCTGAGAAGGAACCTCAAGCAGGAGGCATGCATGCTGGCTTTTGTCAAGATGTTACCTGTATGACTGAAAGAGGAACGGGCCCTCTGCATCAGGGCTTTTAACATGGTTGAAGGTATGGTGCATGGAGGAGGGCTTCAGCTACACTGAGGACTGGGAGCCAACCTGCAAAGACATGAGCCTGTATAGGGAAGACCTTCTGCATCCTTCTAGGAAGGGGGCCACAGTCCTTACTGGGTAATTTAAATTCTACTTGGAAGAACATTTAAACTACCAATGGGAGGAGGCCTCAGAACTAAGGAAGACGACATTCCTTTGGACATGGAACCTTTGTAAATGAGTCTCTTGCTCAAAGGTATTTCAAATTCTGAGACTGTAATAAATAAATAAATAAATAAATAAAACAATTGCCACCCATCCAGATGATGATGAAGCAGCAGGAGGGAGGGCCTGAGAGTAGTAAACTCACCCAGGTCAGGGGCACAAGAAGACATGGGTGGGGTTACAGCAGAGGACAAGGAGGGTATAAATCATAGTAGCAAAATGGAAGGAGTCAAAGAAACAGGTAATGGAGAAGGTAACAAGGGAAGAGGTGGATTGGGGGAAGCATCAGACAACAGCACAGGCAGGAGGAGGGAAGTAGGAAGGGAAGAAGAAGTAAGGTATGGAGTGCCACGTACACCAATGAAAGGAGTCTGGGAAATAAAATTCCCAATAAGGAGGTCCTCGTGTCAGAAGCTAGCCTGGATTTGGTGGCTATAACAGAGTCATGGTACGCTCAGCCATGAGTGGGACATGGGCATACTGGGATACTCTCTGTTCAGGAGAGACAGGGAAGGGAGAAGGGGAGGAGGGGTTGTACTGTACTATATGTAAGGGAAGGAATCAAGGTCATGAAAGTGGAGGGGTACTTGAAGGAAATGGAAGGGCTGTAGGTGCTGTGGATCATCCTGGAGACCACTATCCATACAGGGGTGGTATACAGACCTCCAGCACAGGAACAGGGGTTGAATAAGGCACTTGGGGAAGCCATCATTAGGATGGCAAGTAAGGGGGAGGTGCCGCTAGTGGATAACTTCAATCTGTCACATGTGGATTGGAGCCTTCCAACTGCAGCTTCAGCAAGGTGCAAGGCCATCCTTGACTTGCTACAATGAGCTTTTTCACAGGCAGCTAGTCACTGACATCACTAGGGATTGGGCAGTGCTGGACCTGGTGCTTACAAACAATGATAGTATAGGCCATTATACTATTATAGACCAGGTTGACTCTCTTTTGTTGTAAACTGTAAATTGATAATTACATATCCCAGTCAGCTAGGTAGAGCCTCATTCATAGGTCTGTATAGGGAGGGGGTACAAAGAGGAGACAGTCAACTGTGGTGACTGTGGGGCATTCTTCTCTAGGGATATGCTCTGGAGGAGGGGGCACTGCACCATTTCTAGGACCTTAATGGAGCTCCATGTTCAGGTGATGACAGCAAGGGTAGAAAAACTTGGTTGCGTCATCAACTGAACTGGAGCCCACCCACCACTTTCCCAGAGGCCCAGTGGTCCAGAAGGGTGGAGAGTAGTGTGGAAGGTGGAAATGGAATGGAGGCAGGATTAGCCATAGAAAGGTTGTCCAGTTCATTACTATCCAGACAGCAAATTGCTTTGCACCTTTTGAAGAGGATCAGGTACCTGACTCCGCTGGGGGGGGCACTGAGTCACAGGAAAAGGGCAGGACAACATGATGGCTCACAGGGGGATCAACAGGAGCAAATCTACTAGGAGAGTCTTAGTGGTTGGGGACTCAATGACTAGAGATGTGGAGAGGGTGGTGGAAGGGAGGGTGGAAAGGAGGAAGATGGTCAGGTGCCTTCGTGGTGCATCGGTCATCTAGGATTTGGACAGGATAGGAAGGAGGTGGAGAGGGAGTGGGGGAGCTTGAGATGGGGTACACATGAGTACCAATGGTCTGGCAAACCAGTCAGTGGAGATGATGAAGAGAAACTTTCATAGAATGGGGGACAGACTGACAGCACACTCAGTCTCCCTGGTCTTTTCTGAGAACTTCCCTGTGTGGGGCAAGGAGTGCAAGAAGAATAAAAAAAGGATGAAACATACAGTAAATGGGTCTATTATCTTTTGTTTTGGGGAGAAGAACTAGAGAGGGCTGTCACCTATCCTCTGTTTTATTTGCATTATATATAGAACCCCAAGCCTCTCATTTCCGGCACTCTCCATTAATACAAGGGATCCCCGTGGGATGAGGTATTATAGGATTGCCCTATTCACAGATGACATCCTACTCACAGTCATAAAACCCACTGACTCCCTCCTGGTGGCCAGGGAAATCTTAGTCCACTTTGAAAAGGTGGCAGTCTTCCAACTAAACATGCATAAAAAAGGAGGTGCTAGCTATTAATTATGCTCCATGCCAGAATATAAAAAATCAGCTTTGCATATGGTGGAACAGGAACTCACTGAAATACCTAGGGATGTATCTAACTAGAAACCCAGACCATCTAGAGGTTCTCAGCTATAAGCCTTTAACTACAGTCGTGGCAGCAGACTTAGATAACTGGCCCACACTAGGCCTCTCCTTTTTAAATAGGGTAGAAGCCATCCACCAAAATATATTACCTCAAATACTATTCTATTTACAAAACCTCCTGCTCTGCCCAGATCGCACCTATTTTCAGGAGTGGAAGGGAGGACTCAATTTTCCAAATTTATGTCTTGACGCTGTAGCCTACCAGTTGAGATTGATCTGCCTTTGGACATACGAAGAGTATCAAGCACATTGGAATGACATAAAATTCAACCTTATGACTTCTCTGATATGGGCAAAATTATCTATTCCCCCTTCCCAGAGAAATCTCCAATTATCTAAATTTTTTAAATACATTGCCATGGCCCTATGAGTGTAGCATGGAGTGTGTAGGGATCAGTTAGGAGAGTGTACACCCCTCTTGGGAGCATTAGCATGGACACAAGCAAATCCACTGAATAAAATAGACCCCTTCCTGAAAAGATGGGCTAGGCAGGGACTGGTCTACTTACATTACTTCCTTGACACAAAAGGAGTGTGCCCATTCTCCAAACTAAGTGCCACATACTGTCCCCGGCCTCTGACCACTATCGCTACCTACGGGCATGGGTATATTATTACACTACCCCCTCAACATAGACAACTCCCATACCCACCCCCAGCTCTGTTTGCACAGTTGCAGCTCCACTAACAGGGTGCAGTAGGAGAACTCTTGGTCAGTTATATCCAGTTATATGCCATACTTAGAGACCAATGTAAAGACTCCAAGACTTCCATACTTAACCAGTGGAACATAGATATTTAGGTCTCCTCTGACCTATATCAGTAGGAAAAATATTCCCTCCCAGCCTGCAAACTCTCAATGGCACCTTATTTGTAGGAATTTGAATGAAAATGCCACAAGAGATTCTTTAGGACCACAGTGGTCCAAATGAATTTCCTGGGGAGAGGGCAGGAGCATGTTGGTGTGCCTGTGGTGAGACAAAAGTGGATCAGGCCCACATCTTTTGGTCCTGTCCCCCTCCTGGGAAAACACTGGGAAAAATTTACACGTGTTATAGAATCAATATTCAATACCTCACAACTTCTTTCCCCAATGCTGGTACTTCTCAACATGCTGCCTAGTTCAGTAACTTGTTAGAAGTAGACAATTTAAGTTTTTATTACTTTTAATTACAGGAGTTAAAAAAGTAATTACCAAACTATGGCTTACGCTACAGTCTCCCTCTGTGAGACAATGTCTCAAAGTCTTAATAGACTCTTCATTATTTAGAAAAAGAAACTTACTACTATTTAAATCATCTTTCCATTTTCAATGAAATTTGGAGACGCAGGGTATTATATAAATTGGGAACAGATCCAAATTTTGTACCATAATTGTTATATATTATATTATATGGCTAAAGCCAACAACCCACAGACAGGAACGCTTTTCTAAAGGTGATCATCAATGCTTTTTGATTGACAGGTGGCAATAATCCTTTCTAAGTGTGGATTATCACCACATGTAAATCATCAACAGTGGATTATTGCAAAGTGAAAGTATTCTGCGCTCACACCACTAAAACAAATAACAGGAGAAGTTTTCCTCACACTGCTACTGTTACGCTTCACTCACTCTCACTTTCAGCTGAGTGAAGCTAGCATTGTGCTTCATTCCTCCAAATCTTGAGGACAGACGAGCTTTCATACAGCAGCAAAAAAAACATGAATAACACCAAAAAACACTATGTGACCTTGGGTTAGTCACTGCTTATTTGGAGCGCATAGGAGAAAATCAGGAGATTCACAAAATTCAGCTGAAAGCAAGAGAGAGTGAAGCATGATGACAGCAGTGTGAGGAAAACTGCTGCTGTTGTTTTAGTAACACTTTCTTACTTTAACTGTGGGATTTTATATATAATCTGAACAATAAAATGATGGGGAAGTGTGAGTTATAAGGTGTTAATTCAATCTCAGGGTTTATGGAACATCAAAATCTCTCAGCCATCATCCTCATGGATTATTATGTTCTATAAATCCTCCACTGAACTGGGGGGACAGAGTCTCTGTGGGTGTAACTCATGGCGGCCTCAGTCAAGAAACTTCACTTTGGGGTGATCTATAGACCAACAGGGCAAGGGAAATAGAGGGACAGAAAGTTCATGGAAGAACTAGAAAGGGGGATGGCAAAGGGGGAAATAGTGGTAGTGGGTGATCCGAACCTGCCAGACATCGATTTGGATGTTCCAGTGGCCAGGAGCCCCAGAAGTCAAGCCTTGCTGGATGTATTCCAGGACTGTCTACTGGTATGGTTAGTTAAGGAACCTAACAGGCAGAAGGCCATTCTCGATGAGGTGCTCACCATCTCAGAGGTGGTAGGAGCTGTGGGAGTCAGAGAACCACTACAGAGCAGCGACCACAATTCTATTTGGTTCAAATGGGCCCTTGGGAAAGGAGAACCCCAATCAGGGGCTGAGGTCCTTGATTTCACAAAGGCAGACTTCAACAGGTAAAGGGAGATGGTCTGAGACAAATTAGTTGGGGCAGACAGCAAGAGGAGGTGTGGAAAAGAGATGGGGGGAAATAAAGGGGGACATTCTCAAGACATCTGAGCTATGCATGACAACAGTAACCAAAAGGAATAATTCAAGAGACCGACGGCCAGGGATGTGGTGAGGGCCAAGAAAAAGCCTTCTCCTGGTACAAAGAAAAGCAGGAGAGGGAAGAATGGAAAGAATACCGACTGACAAATGTGGAGGCAAAAGCAGATACAGAGCTGTGTATTGCAGAGGGGGGTCAAGGGCAAAGAAAAGCATTTCTTCCAGTATATCAGAGAAAAGAGATATAAAGGAGGTGGAATCGTTAGGTTATCTGAGGGAATTAGGGTGATAGAGAAGAATGTGCAAAAAGCTGCCATCCTTAATGATTACTTTTGCAATGTCTTCACTAGGGAGGATGGCAGCCCCTTGCCAGACAGTGGCAACAAAGCAGCAACAAACAGGGTTCTGGAAATGAGGCAGCCAGTATTTATGAGGAAAAGGAACCAAAAGGGCTAGCAGCCCTAAAGATAGATAAAGCCCCGGAATTGGATGGGATGCATCCCGTGGTACTTTGGGAACTTGCAGCGAAACTGGCTGAATCCCTGATAGGACTGTTCAATAGGTCATCACAGGCGGGGTAGTTCCAAAGGCCTGAATGTTGGTGAACATAGTTCTGCTCCATGTGGAAGGCAAGGAACAAGCAGGGAAGTACAGACCTGTCAGTATTACCTCTGTTGTAGGGAAGCTGATAGAGTCACTAGTTAAACAGGATCTTGTGGACTACACAGAGAGATATGGGTTCCAGAATAATAAACAGGACAGGTTTGTGGCAGAGAGGTCTTGTCAAACTAACTTGATAGTTTTCTTTGACTGGGCGATGAGAGAATTGCATAGGGACCACACCATGGATTTACTCTACTTCGACTTCTGTAAGACTTTTGACTCACAGATGCTTGCTGAAGAAGGTGGAGGATCTGGGTGAAGCTAGAAGCATAGTAAGATGAGCAGGTAACAGGCTAAAGGGGAGGCAGCAGATTGTTGTGGGTAATGGGGTCAAATCAGAAGAGAGGGATGTAAAAGTGGGTTACCACAGGGATCTGTCCAGTGCTCTTTCCTCTTCAATATGTTCATCAGTGACATTAGAGAAGGGATCAAGGGCAGGTTGTGTCTCTTCATAGATGTCACTAAGTTCTGTGGGAGGGTGGATAGCAACAAGGGAATCAGAGAAATGCAGAGTGACCTGAAAAGGCTAGAGAGGTGGTCTACGGTTTGGCAGTTGGAATCCAATGCCAAAAAGTGTAAGCTGAGGCACCTAGGGAACAAGAATCACAGGACAGAGTACTGGATGAGTGGGGTAAGAGCTAGCATTACAGCCGAGGAAAGGGACCTAGGAGTTATCATCAGTGACACCCTCAAACAATCAAGCCACTGCAACAAGGCCTATAGTAAGGCAAATAGGACACTGGGGTGTATCATTAGATATATCAACAACAGAAAGAAAGAGGTAATACTACTCTTTTACAGATCTTTGGTGAGACCACACCTAGAGTACTGTGTCCAGTTATGGAGTATCTACCTCAGGAAAGATAAGGACAGGCTGGGCACAGTGCAGCAAAGGGTAACAAAGATGATTCAGAGCCAACAGTGTAGGTCTTATGAGGAGTGTCTCAAGGTACTGAACATGTACTCGCTGGAGACCAAATGGGAGAGGAGAGAGATGATAGAGACCTTCAAGTTCCTAAAAGGAATAAACAAGGTGAATTGCAAGGAATCTTTTAGCACAAATAACAGTTCGAGGTCACGAGTGAAAATTGACAGGATGGAGGTTCAGGAGGGACATTACAAAAAGGGTGGTGGAACAGTCTACCTGCTGAGATGGTGGACAGTAAAACCATTAATGATTTCAAGCACAGTTGGGACAGAGTGATGGGTATAGTGGTTACTCAGGGCAATAGATATTGGGAAGAGTATAAGTAGGCTGGATGAGAAGGGCTGTGACCCTACATGAACATTAGGTTCAGGGTTAGATAGAAAAGCACAAGCAGACTGGATTGACCATTGTTTTTTCTGCTGTCATTGTCTATTTTTCTGTGTTTCTATGATAGCATTGCAGACATCACAAGTCCCTCTGCACTTGTAGTAATTTTACAGTGTGTTGTTTTTGGTTTTTTTGTTAATTCTTTGGTAACTGGGTAATACCCACTGGACACAAGTGTCTTTTTTCAGGGGTGAACCAGGAGCACTTGGTAGTTAGGTGACTTGCTCAGAGTCACACATTATGCAAGTGGAGGTTGTGGGAATCAAACCCTGGTCTGATGGATGTACCAAGCTCGTTCACAGCTCATTAGTCTAACTTCAAGGCTATACTGCCAGCCCACATTAAGACCACTGCCAGTTTTAACGTTAAGACAGGAACAGATGCAAACCACATGAGGACAATGGTCCAGGACTTAAAAGGTGGATTTTAAAGAAATGGGAAACCACTTGAAACTGCCTCATGGGGATTGCCAGGAAGGGTAGAGGTACTGAGTGGAAAATAAGGGAGGGCATAATTAATGCAATCAGCTGCTGCATGAAGGAAGTGAGTAAAAAGCAGAAGGGAAAAGAAACCATTATGATTCTCTAGGAAAGCTGCCAAGGTGCTGAAGGAAAAAAGGAGGCATTCAGGAGGTATAAGGAAATACAGAGGGGGAATACAGGGAAGTGTACCAAGTAAAACATAGGGAAGCAGGAAGGGCAGAGAGGGGAGCAATGGTACAGACAGATGACCAGATAGCCAAGGAAGTAACTAAAGGGGATAAGACTTTCTTTAAGTACATAAGTGAGAAGAGGAAGGCAAGGGGAAGAACAGTGAGGATAAGGAGGGCAATGGTGGGGAGGACAGCGCAGAAGAGGACTAAGGAAAAACAGATGTCCCAAACAGGTACTTCTGCTCAATCTTCACAGTCGAAGGGGAGGGGAAGGAGCAGACCTATTCAATCACAAGAGTGCAGTGTGCATATGGAACACATACAAACAGAAGAGAAAAAGAGCAAGTGCCTCAGCTGGGATTTAAATCCAGGTCTCCCAGAATACCGTTCCAGTTGCACTACCAGCTGTGCCACCAAGGCAACTGGAAACTGGGCACCAAGAAGCAGCAGGAACAAAGCGGGGGTGGACACATGTCAATTTTCAGAGAAAAGAGTATTGAAAGGATCTGTAGCTCTGAAAGTGGACAAATCAATGGGACTGGAAGAGATACACCAAAGGGTACTAAAGGAACTTAGGGAGGGGCTAGCTGTCCCACTGATGGCCTTCTTCAACAGCTCTCTGAAAACTGGTGTGGTTCCAGAGGACAGAAGGACAGCAGACATGGTCCCTGTACATAAGGGTGGTAGCAGAGAGGAAGCTAGCAACTACAGGCCATTCAGTCTCACTTCAGTGGCGGGGAAATTAAGGGAAACCCTGTTAAGGGAAAGGTTGCTAGAGTATTTTGAGCACAATCAGCTGCAAGATCAGATGCAGCACAGATTCATGGGTGGGGGGACATGCCGGCTGAATTTGATTGATTTCTTTGGCTGGGTAACCATGGAAACAGATCAGTGGAGGACTGTGCATGTGGGCTATCTGAACTTTAGCAAGGTCTTTAACACTGTGCCACTTAGGAACCCAACAGAGAAATTGGGTCACTCAGGGTGAGATCCAAAGTACTGAATTGGGTTAAAAACTACTTAATAGATAGGAGACAGAGGGTGGTGGTTAACGACACTCTCTAATGATAGGAGAGTGACCATTGGGGTGCCCCAGGGCTCAGTACTGGGCTGGTCCTCTTTAATGTCTTCATAAGTAACATTGCAGAAGAAGTGGAAGGGAAAGTATGCCTTTTGCAGATGGCATCAAAATCTGTAATAGGAAGGATGCTTAGGAGGGGGTGGAGAACATTTGTAGGGATCTTGGGAAACTCAAGGACTGGTCAAGAGCATGGCAATTGGGGTTCAATGCCAAAAAATGCAAAATCATGCACTTAGAGCATAGGATCCCAGGAGCTGAGTGTAGGATAGAGAGAGACACTGACAGCCACTAAGCAGGAAAGGGACCTTGGGGTTATCATGTCTGATGGTTTCAAAGCTGCAGGACAGTGTGACAAACCAGTGGGTAGGGCTAGTGGGATGCTGGTGTGCATAGAGAGGGGTATCACCAGCAAGAAGAGGTAGGTGGTGTTGCCACTGTATCATGTGCAAGTGAGATCCAACCTGGAGTATTGTGTCCAGTTCTAGAGGCTGCACTTCTGACAGGACATTGGCTGAGTAGAGGCAGTCCAGAGGAATGCAATTAAAATGGTGCAGGGATTGCACCAAAAGCTTTAACCAGTTATTACTGCACTTAGGTGTTTAGAGCAGCTCTGTGTTCAGAATGAATTCAGTCCAGACTGCTCCAAAACTGAAGGCAGTCACCCTGGCAGTCAGTTGGCAGTTAGTTCTCTGTACGTACCTTTGTGTATCTTACACAATAAACTAATTCTGGTTTATTTTGAGTGGTCTGGAATGAATTCATTCTGAACACAGAGCTGCTCTAAGCTCCTGAGTGCAGTAATAACTGGTTAAAGTGTTTGTTCTATTGGGGTTGCAACCCCTTTGCTTGCACCAACTTTATTTTCTGTGTGCAGTACTTTTTGGAAAGGAGTTACCCCAAAAGAACTATGAGAAGAGACAGAGATCTCAATATGTACACCATGGCGGAGAGGGGAGCAAGAAGGTACATGATAGGGCCTACTGTACAAGTACCTTACAAGTACACAAGATGCAGAAGAAGAGTCTCATGCAAATGAGAAAGAGCACCAGGACCAGAGGACATGTGATGAAGCTGGAGGGGAGGGAGTTTAAGAGGGGTGTGATGAATTACTATTTTATTATACAATGGCAAAAAAAAATCTTGGGCTCTGATTAGTCAGTCTGGGACTGGACCCGTGATGTTATCCCAGTACAACATCACGGATCTGGTCCCACCACAGAAAAGACCGCATCAAATGTTAAAAAAAAAAAAAAATCACTCCATAACGCGATTGACTGCCCCCATCACCCCTCGTGCTGACAGGACGATTCTGTCTTACTACCTGGTCTGTTCTCTACACTGACAACACTGTGTTTACTGAACACCGAGTTCAAATCTGCTCTAAGATACCCGATAAAAAGAAAACTACATCAGGAACCCTGTAATTTCAAGCTGTGATGAGCCTGCATTTTAAACAGTGACACAGCGGCTCTACTCATACGCTCACTGAGTCTCTCTTGCCATAGCTCGCTGACTCCTCACACTGAGCAAGTGAAGTGAATCACCACATTGAGCGATGAAATGCATCGCCAATGTCTTTTCTGAACACACAAAGAAATGTGATCGAGGAGCCAGCGGCGTTATAGCAAGAGAGGACTCAGCGAGCGTTATGAGTAGAGCCGCGTGGTCACTGTTTAAAATGCAGGCTCACTCGCGTCTGAAATTACAGAGTTCCTGACGTAGTTTTCTTTTTATCAGGCAACTTAGGAGCAGATTTGAACTCGGTGTTCAGTAAACACAGTGCTGTCAGTGTAGGGGCAGACCAGGTAGTAAGACTGATCGTCCTGTCAGGAGGAGGGTAGTGGGGAGCCACAAAGACAAACATTAAAACGAATACAGAGAAACCATGTAGGGGGCAGCGCCACCTCCTGCACAAGACAGGAACTGTGCACTTTTTTTTTCAATAAGTATACATGCCCAAACAAAAAAATGAAATAAATTTATATTTTAAACAGGTTTTCCTATCTTTTTCTACTTAAAATAAAACGAGCCATTGTATAATAGCAATAAGGCACTCCAGGGTGTGTGTTGTGCTGGGATAACGTCACTTCTGGGGTGATTAGTCGCACTCGGCCTGCGGCCTCGTGCCTAATCACCCCAGGCGTGACGTTATCCCAGCACAACACACACCCTGTCGTGCCTTATTGCTTAATTGAATGAGTTGTAGACACCTGAAACAGACTGCCAGCGGAAGTGATGGAGGCAAAAACAGGAGATGACGTGAAGTATGCGTGCAGTAGACATAGGGAATATTAGTAAATAGGGAGGGACGAAGGAGGGTCACCAGAGACCAGTTAGGGTCTGTTGAGACAGACTAGGCAGAGACCATCTGGGCAAAATGATTGTGCCAAGAAGTCATTTCCTGTCAACATATTCTAAGTTTTCATGTTCCTCAAACTGCAGCAACTGCAACAAAAAGATTATGTTTTATGTGGTCTAACATTTTGTTGCAAGATGCGTTGTTGTGCTAAACTCACAAAAGTGGTAGCAGAGAAAAGGCTGGCAAGTACAGGCCAGTCAGCCTGACTTCAGTGGCAAGAAAATTAGTGGAATCACCACTTTAGGAAAGGACTGTGGAATATCTAGATTCCAGAGGCTTACAGGATCCAAGGCAGCATGGATTCACTGAGGGGAGGTCATGTCAAACAAATCTGATTAATTTATTTGACTGGGTTATCAGGGAGTTAGATCAAGGTGAAGCAGTGGACATGGCCTACCTAGATTTCAGTAAGGCCTTCCACACTATTCCACATAGGAGAGTCTTAAACAAACTGCGCAGCCTGGGAGTTGGTCCCAAGGTGGTAAACTGGGTAACAAATCAGTTGAGGAACAGGCAACAGAAGGTGGTAGTAAACAGAGTTTACTCTGAGGAAGGGAGGGTGACCAATGAGGTGCCATCGAAGATCAGTACTGGGACCAGTCCACTTTAATGTCTTTATTAGTAACATTGCATACGGGTTAGGAGGGAAGGTATGCCTTTTTTGCAGATGACACAAAGATTTGCAACAGGGTAGACATTCCAGTGGGGATTGTAAAAATGAAGTGGGATCCAAGAACGTTTGAGGAGTGGCCAAGCACATGGCAACTAAATTTCAATGCACAGAAGTGCAAAATTATGCACTTCAGGCACAGGAACCTAAGAACAGAGTACAAGATGGGGATGTGGTACTGGCAACCATCAAACAGGAAAGAGACTGGGGAGTAATCATATCTGATGAGCTAAAGGTGGCTAAACAATGTGACAAGGCAGTGGGAAGAGCCAGAGGGATGCTAGGGTGCATAGGGAGGGGTATCATCTGCAAAAAGAAGGGGGTGGTGCTACTTCTGTGTAAATCATTGGTGATACCTCATCTAGAGTACTGTGTCCAATTCTGGAGACCAAATCTCCAGAAGGACACAGACAGAGTACAGACAGTCCAGAGGAGGCCAACTAAAATGGTGCAGGGTCTGCACCAAAAGCAATATGAAGAGAGACTAAGGGACCTCAATATGTATGCCCTGGAGGAAAGGAGGGAGGGGGGGATATGACTGAGACTTTCAAATACCTCACGGGTAGAAATATAGTATAAGAGGGTAGCATTTTTCAGATAAAAAGATGTTCATGAACAAGGTATCATGCTATGAAGCTGGAGGAGGTAGACTCTAGGGAAATGAGAGAAAATACTTATTTACAGAAAGTGTGGTGGATGCATGGAAAAACCTCCCTGATGTGGTGGTGGGGACAAAAACTGTGACAGATTTCTAGAATGCATTGGATAGGCACAAGGGAACCTTAGCAGGTAGAAAAGGGAAGGTAAAAGCTGGAGATCTAATATCTTCTGTGGTATTAGAGTAGGTGAAGAATAATGGCAGACTGGGTGGGCCAAGCGGTCCTCATCTGCCATCAGGGTCTGTTTCTATGCTTCTATCTTAAAAGGCTGCCACAATCCATAGCTAACCCTTTGAAAATCCAGCTGCAAAAACATATTGTTTAAGAAAGGGGATGCAGGGGGAGCTGTGGAGCAGCAAGATGGTGCCAGCATCTTAGAGAAGTTCCTGATCACTATTTTAAAAACAGAGTACAAATGCTATGTGTTGGCAGTTTCTAAAGATCTAAATAGAGCCAGTAAACTGCCTAATGCTATCGAGAATAAAATGGGGCCACGAAAAGACTCAAAATGGGCAGTGCACAGCATGGAAGCGTTCTTGTCTCCAGCGAGCTCCAGTGCCAGAGTTAGGCCAGTAGCAGCGAGTGGCATGCCTGTGTTGGAGTTGCTGACTAACCTAATTCTATCAATACTCTCCAAGATACAAGCAAATGGAGAAGAGACTGGCAGCAGTAGAAAATAAATTGTTGGACAATGATCGCAAGATAATACCAGGGCTATTAAAGACCTACAGGAATCACAAGGTCACCAGGCTGAGAGTAATACTGCCTATGTTCAGGACCTCATGTTTCTGAAATCAAAGGTGGAGTAATTAAAGAACTCGCAACACCAATCAAGTATCTGGATAGTGGATTTTCCCCCTCATCTCGCCGGAGCCTTGGAAATCCACCCTGCAGTCACTAAATTAATCTTTGAGGACCTAAAATTGCTGCCTATAGATTCTGGTGTCATGATCTTAAAAGTATTTGCGATACCTCAATGCACCAAGCCACGAGGTGACTCGCAAAGTAGGTCACTCACTGCGATAACTACCCTGTCTACGCCTGAAGCTCAGATATCGCTCCTGCAAGTTGCTAGATCATGGGGAGAGATAGTATGGGAGGGCAGTTGATTGGGTTTCTTCCCCGGCCTGTCATTGCAAACCCAAGCATGCAAGAAGGAGTTGCAACTTATCAAAAAGGACCTTTTGCAGCGCTGAGTGGAAGCCCATCTAAATTACCCAGCAGGGCTACAGATCCGACATGAAGGGAAATCGCATGTCTTTATGGACCCGGTGACAGCTGCCCAGTTTGCAGAAAAATTCATTGAAAAACTGAATCCCCCTGAAGCATCGTCCGAAGAGGATGGGTGAAGTATTGACATTCACTAGGACTATTTAAATGTACCTATGTGGGACTGGGGCTTTTTATAGCCCTAATAATTGGCTTTACCAGTAAAAGTTTACTGTTTCACTTATCAGTTTTTTTTTTTCTCACATAATTTGAGCTGCCATGTAATTGAAGCCAAAGTTTCTCTATTTTGGGATAGTTCTAACAGTTTTTGTTTAGGGATATATGTTATGCCTAATTGCTAATAACACTGCTTCTGTTAATTAACCTTAGTTAACATACTTTAAATGACAAGAAATGTAGTTGAAGTTTGAGGGTGAATATGATCACCACTCAGTTTGTGAACATTAACTAGATCCTGTATATTCCTATACTCACAGGCAGGGTGCTGTACTCTACATTGGTATGTGGGTTTTCAAAGCAATTTAAAGGGGACCAGGCTTTCATTTTCAATATCCTGTCTACAGGAGTAATTGTTACTCAGCCCATCACAAATCCAATAATTCTGCAAGGGAACTAATATTCTGGACTTCCGATGTCTGGTAGATTATTCATGTGGTGAGAGTGCTAACGCTCTACAGAGTAACTTGTTCAAACTGATCTCCTTTATAAGATTCTGGCAAGCTCTACAGTGTCTGGACTTAAATACTTATGTATACCTAATAGAAGTTCGATATTTCCACCCTGTACGTTCACTGTGGAGGTCTGCGAACCTCATATTTATTTTTTCTATGTATGATATAGCTCATGCTGTTTTATTATGAAAATTTTAAAAATAAAGTACAAATAAAAAGAAAGGGGATGCAGCAATCAGCAACAAAAAATTACAGCTGTTAGCAACAAGAGTCAAGTTTACTACATCGAAATGAGCTTGTCACTTTCAGAAAACATTATGTAAACTTAATATTTAGATATGGTTCAGTATATATGTAATGGATTTTCTGTATTTCTGTTCCTTTTAGTCGTTATTCCTAGGTTCATTTCCATGGCAACAGAATCCTGTGGCCCCCTATAACTGAAATACTCCTGCTGTTTAATCCTTTGCTAAAGTCACAGTCCTTTGTTTCTGACATCATTTTCATCTCTGCTGCAACACACGATGATATCACAAACAGAGGATTTTGACTTTAGCAGAGGATTAAACAACTGAAGCAGATAAACTTTAGGGGACATGGATCGGATTTCCCTGCAAAAAAGCCTAGTGATGAATAATAAAAGGAAGAGAAAAACAGATAAACTATTCCATATCTGATGAAGGAGAGACAAGTTGTATGGAAACACCCGTTGGTGCATGCATATGCTTGTGTACAATTCCCTTCTGCTTGGCTAAAACAACTACTTCTTACAGAAGAGGTATTAATAATTGGTTAGCCAGCATCCTGGATTAAGGGCTGAAATGCAACAGTACTATCAAGAAACCTGTTGGAAGGGAATGTTTGCACCTAACTACAAGTGTGGACACCTCCCAAAAATAAAAAAAAGTTGCCTATAAGTTAAGACACCATCCTCAACTTGTTTTTGTTGGGTTTTGTGACCGAGTGAAAAGGCATTGGATCCAGTTTTGACTGGACACGCTTTCTGGCATTGGCTTTCCCCTTTGCGTTTTGCTCTGGTTTCCGTTGTTCTTGACAATAATTTTGTGCATAGAGCAGAGGGTGCCTCTTGACTGGGATCTGTGTCTAAATATTGTGATTTCCAAAATTCTCTCAAAAGTGACAAACTCGTTTTAAAAGATGATCCACAAAACATTCAGGGCCAGATATTCAAAACTTTGCGCTGGGCAAAAACCATTTGCGCAGGTCTAGCGCGGGATTAGCGCGGGTCTGCTATATTCAAAAGGCCAAATAGTGCAGGCAAACTGCATTAGCGCTGGGCAAAATTATAATGTATGCAAGGGGCAAACTGACATGAATACAGGTGCAATGCTATATTCAGTGACTAGCGCCACGCTAAGTGATTTTGCACGACTTAGCGCGACACTTAGCACGGTGTACATTACCGCCCAAAAAAAGCTTGTCTTAACCCTGGGCAACCAGCTTTGCGCGACACTATGGCTTTGCGCGGTGTTTGCGCGGGTTTAGCGCGGGTTTTGCGCGACCCTAACAAAGAAATATGACACATAGATAAAGCCAAACATAGAGGAAGCATGCTGCTAACTGATGGCATCACAATGATGCCATCATCTGCCACCAGTCCCAGCCATGCCAGGCAGTAAGTGGTGACCCTGCTGCCAATGGACAGCATGGCAGTGTGGCCATACAGCACACACCTGCGGACCACACTTCTGTGGACACCAACAGATGCCAGCACACACATGCAGCACTGTGGGCATGGAGGATGTTGAGGGGAGTATGTATGGGTGGCAAGGCTGTGCCACAGGCCAGATGTGGCCTCAAGGCTGGGACACATCATGCAGTGCACATGGGCCAGTATTGGGAATACCCCAACACCAGTGTGCCTTGGATAATATATGCCCCCCCCGGCCACATACCACACAGCTGTACAACTGCCACAGCACACAAAGCCAGAAATGTACATGTCACTGTGAGCATCCCATGCCACAGGTACAGCATCTGTGGGTCACACAACAGCGTAACAGTAATGTCCACTGTCAGTAAACACTTGCAGGTTGGGCCTCTCACTGTGTATAGTGCAGTCATCATCACTGCCCTACACACCAGAGGCAGCGCTGTGTCCCCACACTACTGGCCCCCTTGCTACTGTAGTTTCTGCTGTGCACTGTAGCATGACCTACAATGTGACAGTTGCATGCAGCACCACCACCATCTGTGCCTATGCTGTGTTGTCCCAGTACAGCTGCAGGCAGCAGAGCATGTGGAAGTAGTGTTCAAAACTGTACAATATTCCCCAAGCTGTTTGCACAGCACTAACACGTTTGCGCGGGTTTAGCACAGGGCTAAACAGTTAGCCCGGTGCAAACTGCATGCAAATCAGGATGTTTGCCCACAGACTACCTAAGCAGGCTCATTTGCATGTCACTTTTGAATATGGCAAAGTTTAGCTCCGGGCAAACGTGTTTGCTCTGGGCTAACGGTTTAGCCCTGCGCTAAATCCACGCAAACGTGTTAGGACCAAAACGGAATGATAGTTGCTGCTCTGTATGTTGCACTTCAGGTGGTGGAAACAGAGGTTCTAGCTCTGAAACAAGAGTTAATCTCCAGATCCAAGGAAATGTGCAAGTAATGGAGAGAGTTGGAAAAAAGGTTGAATGGCTCAAAAGTGAGTCTCAGGCAATAATAAATGTAGTTCTGTTGTTACAGAATCCTAAATGTTGTAGAGGGATGTCTTGTGGGAGGGGGGGTTTGGGGGCCTTTTTTTTTCCTTGGAGTTGCTAATTGCTTTGTTTTCTTCCTTCTCCATGTACAGCTCTGTGTGGACTCATCGTTTTGTGATATTTGCTAAAACTAATAAAGTTGAATTTCAAAAAAAAGTGAGTATCATAATTAAATGCATTGTATTGTACAAGAGAAAGACAAAGAAAGTGTAAGATTGAGAGAGGATTGTGAAATGTTACAACAGGATAAGAAACAGGTAGTGCAAATGAATGATTGGTTGAAAGAATCAAAAGAGAGATGCGGAGAGATTGTATTGAAATGGAAGTAGAGTTAGCAAAATGTCAGGATAATTTGGACAGGGAGATCAGGGAAAACACCAAGTGAGTGCAGTGTACAGAGTTTTACAGAAGCATTTTCGTGAAGGGCAAGTTATAAACAGAGCTGATCATTCAAATGTAATGCAAATTTGAAAAGGTTAGGTCAGCAATTGACAGTCCTGAAGGGTCATATGAAAGCTTTACCATATGTACTACCCATTGATCTGGCATTATAGGAGGATGACGAGATTAATGATGGAGACTCCATCCAAGATGGTGGTTCTTGGAACACTGGGGGGAGGGGGAGGAGACCTCACCCACCTCTGGTAGCTGTCTTGACAAAACAAGACAGGAGTGAGATTGAAACATTGATAAAACAGGCGCTTGATAGGGCTGGAATTCCTGAGACTCATTCCAAGGCATTCCAACACTCCATAGTCGATTTGTTACAGGATGAAACTTCGAAGCAACGGCTGCTTCATAGCATGGTCACAGCCATGGCCGAAGTGGTCATCACAGGCATAGATTTGCAGCACTCAACATCTACCCTGAATGTTTTGCAGTCAACCCATGCCATCCAAAGCATTGTGGATAAGATAGGCCACATGTCCCCTGGCGACAATCTCAGTTGCCATTTTGGAAAATGTGCAGAACCAGTGCGAAAGGCTCAAGTCTTCTGCCTGAGCATACAGTACAGGTTCTGAGGCAAACCATAGACCCTACTTTGTGGGCTAAACTATCAGAAGAGATCCACAATGATGAAAAGGCTGAATTTGACACGGTCGCATCCAGCCTCCTGGTGGTGTAAAACCCAAATCTGGTTGGCATTATGTTAGCCCAAGAGATCATGCACAAACCCCAAGAAACCCTAGCCAGGTACAACAGCTGACTGTGGCTTGCATACAGAGCAGGCAAAGAACTGGAAAATGAAGCTGCAGTAAGAAATTCGATTGATTATAAATGTTTGTTTTTGAAAAATCTGCTGCTTGCACTGTGTGAAAAGGTTGAAGCAGTGGTGAATCTGAAATGGCAAATGAAGCTGCAGCGAAAAATTCAATTGAGTACAAATGTTTGTTTTTGAAAAATCTGCAGCTTGCATTTTGTGAAAAAGGTTGAAGCACTGGTGAATCTGACAATGGATGATTTTGCTGTCATTATGGACAGGGTGGAACACGCAAATGAGATCTACTGTATGCATGTGACCTGGCTTTTGACTCCAAGGCTAAGGTAGCCGCAGTGCACAACAGCACTGAACCATCCACCCAGTTCATGGTGGAAGGGAAATCAAAGGATTTCCAACAAGATGGGCCCACTTACCCAAAGCAGGGAGGGTCAAACAGAAACAAACAACAATATCGGCAAAAGCAAAACCAGCAATAGAAGAGAAACAATGGACAAAAATACCAGTCCACCCCCACGTACAAAGATTTTGCCACAGAAAGCAACCAGTTATGGGAATGGATGGCCAAGGTCCAATCCCTCACATCGGTCCTTCCAGCTAGACCCATAGTGGCCCTCCTGTCTGCACCCTCAATGGATGAAGAGCCAGGTGGGAGTGAACAGGCCAAATCCCTATAGTCTGAAGCAACACAAATGCTTTGGGCTGTTGATTCCAACCCAAAACCCGAAGCAGGCAAATTGGACTGATGGTGTCAGGCCCTAATTCGCATCATCACAACCTTAGTGACCAATTATTCCAGCCATCCATGTTTAGAGGCACTGGTAGGGGGCCACCAGCTTGAACTGCTTCTAGATATGAGTGCTGCTGTTTCAGTACTACATTAGAAAGACCAACAGCTATTATGCAGGTCCAAAGGAAGAGCAACCTCTGCATGTACCTTTGAAGGGACCATAGCTACAACATACAGGTCCATACCCATACCAATCATTATTGGTGTTTTGAAAGTTGAACACTGGTTCGACTTCATGACATTACATCATCACCAAAGCATCCTGGGAATGGATTTTCTTGGACACTACAGCTGTGTATTGGATCTAGCCAATAGGCTATTACTCCAAATACTAGGCCAACACCACACAATTTGGATTTCTATTCTTTTTTTTTACTTTCTTTTTATCCCCTCATATTGCCCCATCATTCCACTCCTTTGGGGCTTGTTCATGCTACCCACCCTGACACTGAGTCTGCCCCTAGAGTGCCCATGGGTGACTCCTACCTTTCCTCCCATCTTTCTTTGAGCAACCTGGTACAGCAGGGTCCGCCCGTGGTTCCTGGACTGGGCAGCTGGAGCGGCCATCATCTAGGACTGCTGAGGTGGGTTTACATTTTTCTGTGCTTCCCATCCCCCCTCCCCTGAGGACATCGGCTCGGGCAAGTGCGTGCTGATGCATGCCTGCCAAGTTCCTAACAACATCCTCCCTGACTCCAGCCTTTCTGAAGCCACCAGTGCCCCATGAGAGCCAGTGCTCCTACCGGATACCAGAGACGTTGGGTGCTTACAGCACCCCTGGTAACCCCCCCCCCGAAGGAGGCGAGTATCCATTGGGATGCTCAATCCTCCTTTCCCCTGCCGACTAACGACCCGAGTCCGTACCCGAACCTGGGTCGCTGGCATGGTGCAAGGTGTGGCATCCAGCTCCTCAACCCTCAGTGCCACTGAGCCAGCATGATTTGGATTTCTGACACACGTGATAGCAGCAGTAAGGGCCAATGATATGGAGTATGATGTCAGCCTCATGCTCCAACACCATAAACTTTTTCCTCAACTGAAGCCAATTCTGATAAAGCATCAAGAAGCCTTTGCCAAACACAAGTATGACTGTGGTAAAATGGACACTCTCATACAAGTCACTGGTCATGAGCCACCATGCCAAAGACAATACACTTTTCCCCCAGAAGCAATACCCACACTGAGGGCCACAACTGATTCCCTTACAGAGCAAGGGGTCATCAGGCCTTGTGTATCTATAGTCAATTCTCCCATCTGGTCAGTAAAAAAGTCCAACAATGGTTGGAGACTTACCATTGACTACAGAAGAGTTAATCAAGTCACCCCTAGTTGTGGATCCACAGTGGCATTGGCCCCATATGTGCTAAAACTTCTAAAACCTGAACACCAATGATTCAGCATCCTGGACATTTCCAATGGCTTCTGATCCCTACCATTTGCCCCTGAGAGCCAATACAAGTTTGCCTTCACATTAGAAGGATGTTAGTACACATGGAGCTGCCTCCCACAGGGGTTACACAACAGTCTCTCCCTCTTCCACATTCACATGAGGGATGCAATAAGTGGATTCTCCACACCCGTATGTGAATGACCTACTTTTAGCCACCAAAGGACTAAAGAAACACCTGGAGCCGCTAGATGAGCTCTTGACACTTATACAGTGGGCAGACCTCAAATGCAATCCTGCATAAGTACAATTGAGCCTCCCAGAAGTTTTTTTTCTGGGTCTGCCTATTACTACAAATGGCAGTAGCCCAGCCTTGGATAAGGCTCAAGGTATCCAAGACCTGCCACTACCTACCAGTATGGCAATCTGAGATGTTTCTTAGGGATGATTAACTATTCCAGGGACTTCATATGCAATTTTGTACAAAAGGCCACACCCCAGTATGGGCTTCTGAAGAAAGATGTCCCCTGGCAGTGGGGGCCTGACCTCACAAATGCTGCCACTTCCATGAAACAGGCTTTGGCCTCTGCTCCATCACTGGTCAACCCAAGTCCTGACCTACCATTTAATTTGGAAACTGCCACCACTGAGATAGGAATGGCAGCAGTCTTGGCACAAAAGGCAACTGGCACTTTCAGACCTATTGCCTATGCTTCAAGAACACTTTCCCTTGTGGAACAAAAGTACTCTGTGCAAAATGAATCTGTTGGCAACCTTTTAGGCCATCAAACACTTTGCCTACATTATCGTATTTTATCCTATCATACTGCACACCAACCACACCCCTACCAACTTCCTGTTAACCAACAGGATCAAGGATGGCAATGTGTCCAACACCAGACTCACACACTGGTCCCTCCTCCTACAGAACAGAGACATCATCATGCTTCCCATCAAAATGCCCACCATTTTGGCACATGGTCTCCTCTGTCAAGGAGACTCACATGAGTGTGGTCTATAGCCACCCAATATACCAGACCTTGGTCCTTTATACCCTGAAAGCAACATAACAGAATGGGCTACACCATGTCTTTACAGACTGATCTGCCTCAAACAATGGGGGAGAACAAGTTGCAGGTTTTGGGGTCCTGGTAATTTTTCCAGCAGGAGACATCTTTAAGGTGTCAAGAAGTGCAGAATCCTGTCTGCACAATATTCAAAACTAGCAGCAGTAGCCTGTGCCTTTGAAGTCATCCAAGACCAGAAACGTGAGCATATCATCATTTTCTTAGATTCCTCATTTGTATGCCATTATCTGACAGTTTCTTCCCTTTTGGCAAACCCATGAGTTTGCCTCTTCAGAAGGTACCCCTGTCAAATACAGGGAACTCTTTATTTACATTGTTGACCTTGCTAACAAACTCAAATTCAACCTGTACATACACAACGTCAAGGCCCATTCTAAAACTGAACCCTTCCATGACCAAAATGACTAAGCAGACATTTTGGCTAAAAATGGAACTCAAGGGGGGGAGATGTGGATTATGCCTCATCTACCTGTCACTGTGCCACACCCAGTGGCAGCCCAGAAGAGGACCAAACAGGTCCCCCTGGATCTTCATGCTGTACAGATGACTGATCCAGAGATAAAAGAGGTGTATGAATGCCTCTGAAAAGACATATAGCAAGAAATGCCTGTAAACAATCCATTCAGGACACGCTCTGAGAAACTTCATCTTTCACAGGATCAGAAACTGGTCCTTTACCATAAAGAAAATTAGAAACTTTGGGTAATACCCAAGGCACTCAGATCAGAGTTAATTAATAAGATCCATGATACTTCGACTGGTGGACATCAAGGGGTGCATAAAATTAAACAGAGACTCAAAATTGTAGGCTGGTGGCCTGGAATGGCAACAGACATCCAGCACTACATGGATAACTTCATCACCCATGTTCAGAACAACCCAATACCTGGCAAGAAAAATAACAAACTGCTTCTGCAGAGACAAACAGGCCCTTGGAATGCACTTCAAATTGATTTCATTGGGCCCTTGCCCAAAACAAGCAGAAAAAACAGGTATCAAAGAATCATAAAATTGTGCTGGCAGAAAAGGACCGTACGGGCCATCAAGTCTGCCCGATAGCCCCCCATCACCCCTTTATGCGCTTTATGTGCTTATAAACACTGCCCTCTTCTCTAAATGGGTTGAGGCCTACCCATGCAATACAGTCATGACAAAGGCCACAGCCAGAATTCTGGTGGAACAAGTATTCACTAAATGGGGGCTACCTCTCAAGGTAGTCTCTGACCAAGGGACCCCTTTCACAAGATACCTAATGCAGGAATGTTTGATGTTATTGGGAGTTAGCCAAACGTTTCACATTGTATACCATCCTAAGCCATCAGGACAGGCAGAGAGATCAAACAGGCAAATAAAGTTAATGTGTAAATTTGTGGAAGAGAATCCTAAAATGTCAGATACTCTGCTGCCCTTACTCCTAATGGCAATAAGAGCTACTCCATCTACATCTACCAGGTATACACCTTTTGAGGTAATGACTGGTAAGTAAATGAGACCAGCAGAACATCTGTGGATTGATCACAACAACCCCACTGCAGACAGAGTGTCAACAGACACATATGTTGCAAAACTGCAAGATGATCTTCTACAGACTCATCTTTTTGTTGCATGAAATCTGGGCCACGACCAACAGCAATCCAAAATGTACTTTGACAATAATGTAAAAGAGGTATACTGGAAAATAGGTGATCAAGTGATGGTACTAAAATTTTCCATCCCTGCATATCCATTTGCAAACAAATGGGCAGGACCCTTTGAGATTATCAACAAACTGAGCCCTGCTGTCTATCAGGTTCGAGTACAACCTTCTAACATGAAGCACACTAACAAGTGGTGCCATGCAAACCAGTTCAAGCTGTGTAAAGGTGACTAATTTGCCTCTCATGCTCCTTCCCCTGGCCAGGGAAGGGAGATCTGTATGTTTACCTTTTTGTTCTTTTTCATTTTAGAAACAAAAATAAATGTTTCCAAAGATGCTGCTGCTAGGCCTCTTTCTCCTTTGTTTGTGCAAAGGCAGTCATGCCTGATCCAGAGCTTCCAGACCAAGATGAGTACCAGAGGAGTTTTTGTTCTTTTCTCCAGGTTCTGGAATCCTGGAATCCACATTACCAACCTTTACCCTCTTATCCCCTTTACCCAATTTCCAGGAGTCACTATCACACTGCCAGATACTCACATCACTGTCCAAGAAAGAAGAGATGCCAATCTTTATGCCATGTGGTATCCGCAGACCAATCCAATTTAGAAATTTAATGTAAAGTTACTGACTCTACTGGTAAACAAATCCCCGTGGCCCACCTTGCCAAAGTAACTTTTCAAGGCTGGCCTAATACACACATTTCCCCAAACTGAACTTCAAGTATACACCAAGTTACTCGGCAGAACTCTGGGTTTTATAATTACTGCTACGATAAACCCTCACTTTTGTACATGTTTCCACAACACCACCATGCGCAAACTTTGTTCCACTCACACTGCTGCATCAAACACTATTTTTCTTTTACTTATTTTACAGGTTTTATCAAAAGATTTTTTACAATGCCCAAAACAAGAACCAGATACACCCTGTGGCCTGACTGCAACTTCTATCCCTGGGACTCTGATAAACAATGTACAATTTATGCATGTACCAGTTATTTTGAACTTTACACACTGGAACATGGCTGAGTTTGGTCATTGTTCCAATTCTAATATTTTAAGATTTCACACTGTTGAGGTGTTAGATATAATGGCAGCATATCAGGCATGTATACAGGACCCTGTAGCTGGGCACCAATCAATTGAACACCGAGGGGTGTTCAGGTCTAAACAACAAAAGAGAAGTTTGGGTATAGCCAACATAGCAGGGACAATAGGACCTGCTACAGGTATGTTTGACACTGGACTGTCAATCTGGAATTTAGCCAATTTGGCCAAAATTAAGAGAAATGCAAAATATTTAAAATCAAAATTGAGCCAGAATGTGATACAGCCCATGTTACATGGTATTGCAGGCCTTGCACAAGAAGAAAGATTTACAATGTATAGAATGCTTGATATTGCACATGTGTTTAATCAAACCAGAGACAGACTTACTCTGCTGATACACTTGAATAATAAAGAAGCTAGAGAGCAACACATAGGAAGGGAAATTCTATGTTCTGCTTATGATAACTTTGCAATAACAACTGTAACAAATCTCTTCTGGGATTTGGAATCTGTGAAGATCCCAGATCTTATTAATGACAGATGTATGGCAAAATGGTATTGTCCTTCCTGTAAAACCTTATCATGAACTACCCAATGCATGGATAAGACTGTGTCCTATTCTTTGGCCACTGCACAGAACTTGAGTTATGTGACTCCCCATCCCAATTAAGGGCCCTACCAATCTTTGGGCTAATGTGTTATTAGAGACACTATGTATGTTACATTCACAGTTTTGCTGCCTTTATGTAACAAAGACTCGTCAGTTTTTGAAAAGCTTTCTACAATTAACTCCGTGGGGCATCTAGAAGAAGACATCTTTCATGAACATATTAACCTGCCTTCTTTGTTGGTGTTTCATACTCACCTGGATGCCTGGGTTTCCCCCCATACTGAATGTTGTGCAAAAAGGAGCTACCATTATTTGTGCCGATGTGACGTCTTTGATGTACTACACCAGTATTTGGCTACTCACCTGAAAATATGGACTGGTCATACATATTTGATAATGATCAAACTGCAACTGACACAAGTAAGAACACTAACAATGTTACTGACTCTTTAGTCAAGCAAACCATCAACCTTGCCTCAACAGCAGATGGACAATGCCATACCAGTCAACTCACCAATGCTTCCGTTACCTGCCCAATCCAACTTACCAAGTGGCGACTTCCTGAAGTTCATGTGACCTACAATTTCGAAGGCCAATACTGTATTGTAACCAACTATAAGACTTTTTCCTATGGACGTCTTGTATGAGATGTCACTAGTCCCAACTTCTGGTTTGTACCTAATGAGCATACTGTCATTGGTCATATGGATATCACTCTGTTCCTACCCCGGAACAAGATTACATATAGATAGTGACCCTAACTATAGTATCTAAATGATATGAAGCAATATTTGCCTCAAGTTAATGTACACATTACACAACCTACACTACACCTCAGCAAGTTATTGCAAAGAAAAGATACACATCTTATTCATATTAGTAATTATATTAAAGGGACTGTTAATCCGTTTTGCATCATTTTATTTCCAGTTAAAACCCCACATTTTATGATTGCTTACCTTCTCTGAAATTCATCAACATTGCTGTTTGTTTTGTCTGTCTCCTTGTTTAGAAGAAATGAAATGTGCAGCCATGTATATTTATAAACAACTTTGTTTTGTTTCAAATCCTGAATCCATTCTTATTGAATACTTCTAAACATTGGAAGCACCCCCAAACAAAGCAGTCACTCATGAGGCAGTAGCCACCTAAAATCCCACTGCATCATGAGTGGCTAGACTGTGTTGGAGGTGTTCTCAAGTTCAGGAAAGATGCAGTGGGAGTTGATAAAGGAATGTAAATAAACCTGTTTTCTTGTAGTAACACCAGTATGGTGGGCAGTCTGTTTTTCACTTTTTAAAAGAAAAAAAGAATCAGAATCACACTACTAGCTACAACAGCAATCTTTACAGAATGTTAGCAATCTTAATATGTGTTTTTAAACAAGGGACACTTTGAGGTATAAGGAGTTGACAGTCTCCCTTTAATAAAGCTGAGCAATCTCTTAATTCAATGTTTCCATGAGCAAAATTTCACATTTTGCACCTACAAAATATCTCACGGAATGGTGGTATTTCGCAAAATGTTTCGCATAACGAAATTTCACAATTTTGCACATCTCTAACTGCTTTTCATACTCAGCATGTCAGAAAAACTAATTAAGGCTGGATGGATCAAGAAAAGCTTGACAGCTCGAGGTTGGAAGCTGACTCAGCACTATATTTAACACTGAGACCATCAGGGACAATTAGCTCTCCTGCTGAGGGTGCCCAGAATCCATGGACCTCAGAAGGACAACCCAGCTCTAGGGGCAAGTCTCGAAATGAAACAGAGACCAGAGAATCAGCTATTTGGCCCCCAGAAAATATAAAACAGCAGTTTCAAGAGCCTGAGCCTGCAGAACTGGTGGGAAACAGTACACGGGACTGAGAGCTTGTCCCTATAGTTAAAAAGCAATTCTGTTAGCAAGGCAGCAAAGCTGTGGCTTCACAAGAGGATGAGAGAGCACACACCTCTCCCAAAATTCTCTCTGCAACTAAGACTTCTTTGAACCCAAAAAACACAATTAATAATACAATCCCACAAGACAACCCTGCTGCAGCCTGGCAGATCACAAATCATGGGACTGAAAGACTTTCTGCCTGCACAGTGAGGAATTACTGCAGGACCCAACTATTCAGGGGTCAAAACCAAGCATCAACATTGTAGCATGAACCAAGTGAATGGAATGCCTTTTGAGAATGGCAAGATGGATCCATTAACAACCACAAAGGTAGGCCCACTTTTTTGGGGGGATGTGCTGGACTCCTTTGACAGTGCTACAGATATAGACCCTATACTATTTAAGCCTAAAAGAAAGAGTGGTACCACTGTATTTGTAGTACCATAAGTCCCCCTTTCCCCCATTCCCTCAGTTTCTGAAACAGTTACATAAGAGGCAATGTTAAGGATAAGGCCCCGTTCAACATTTCTGCCCAGAATATAATCCAGGATCACCCAAGTCTAGAAGAACACCTCTGTCTGTTACAAACATTGGTCTCAGAGTCACATAACTGAGGGGAAGTGGGTTCCAGGGCACATACAAGTTCAGCTTACCATGACACATCCTGACAAGGGGGAGCCCCCTGACATCAGAAGCTACTGAGACTGAGAATGGTCCTTCTTGGAAAATAAATAGAACTCAGGAGGGGATGGATCAAAAAAAACATGAGCAGAAAAGATATGCACAGGTTTTAAGCATACCTTTAAACCAGTTAAGAGACAGAATGCCATCACATTAAAATACAGAGGAGGGCTGGACAAAGTTCCAAACTGGATTTTTGCGGCACACTCTCGGTTAAAAGGTAGCATGTTTTTTTTTGTAGCCGAGTCGTATGCCTTATACATACCTCTGGTGACACGTCTTTTGATGTCGGTTTTAAGAGGCAGGAGGGTTTGGATCTGGACTCAGTAACATGAGTTGAAATCCACTCCACTGTGGTCACCATTTATTGCCATCCTCCTTACAAAGCCTGCTTTTAAAACAATGACAGTATTGTTCAAAAAATGAGGGGGGCTATTATTGTCAATGTGTTATATTGGATGAAACAAGAATGTGAGGTACTGTGTCCAGAACCAACCTTGGACTCTAAAAACATCTGGATTGGTGGCTGGAGGATGAGGGTTCATTTACCATATTCTAAGTTTGGTCTACAGCACTTCCCCAACCTTTTTTTTTATTTAGGCAGAGACACTGGGATTATTTTTTATCATGGACAGCCCAAAGCCTGTTATTGCAGTGGATCAAAATCACATTTGAGCAGCATCTGCGACATGGTCAGCTGTGGCCTATGCGCTGAAATAGGCCACTCCAGCACCAACTGCAGAGATAAAATGAAGTGTAACCTGTGTGGCGAGCTAGGCCACTCTTATTGAAACTGTCCATGGGCCTTACACAATAAATATAATCCAATGGATCAAGTAGAGCAGGCATTTCATGTTACTCTAGCACAAAGGAAGGGCCCCAGATAGGACTCATGCAGAACCCTCATGCCCCTCACCAATCCATAGTCCCGAACCACAATTGATTTGACAGGAATCCCCTATAGCGCAGCAGAATCCTGGTCCTCAGATATTAGGATATTAGATGTAGAATATGAAGTAGTGGATCCTGAAACTCTACAGGAGGAATTACAGCATATTGAGGACACACATGACCATCTTCCAACCCTTTACCCTCTATTGTATCAGTGAGAGAAGACACCATTCCTCAGGGCTCAGACTTGGCCCCTAATACTAGTACAGGGGCTGATCCACCTCAGAAAACCCTGGTGCCTTTTCCTCAGGGAACTGGAAGGAGGATGCTCTCTAAAACCACAGGCTTGGCCAGTTATCCTGATATACTCTCATATCAGGATCCTTGGTCGGTCTGGTTAGCAGTAAATAAAGAGGAATGTAAAAGTAACACAACAATTAAGATACTTGATTTTAGGAATGCAAATGTTCCCAAAATGAAATTCACGCTCAAGACTATGCTTGACACCAGTAACAAGGGGGATGCAGATAACTGCTAGGAGAACTTAAAGAATGCTTTAAATACAGTCACTGAGCAATGTACAAGACAAATCAGCAAAGCCAAAAGAAAGAAGAACCCTCTCTGGTTCTCCAAAGAGGTAACAACCAAAATCAAGGAAAAAAGGGGGCCATTTAACCAGTACAAGGAAACAAAAGGAGAAACAGACAGGGAGGAATATAGAAACAAACTCAAGGAGGCAGGAAAAGCAGTTCAGATAACCAAAGCCCAAACTGAGGAAAGAATAGCACAGGGGGCTAGGAAGGGAGATAAGACTTTCTATAGATACATAAGTGAAAAAAGGAAGAGTAAAGGGGGAATAGTCCAGCTAGCAATGAGGGAAGGCCAGCTGTTAGAGAAAGATGAAGATAAAGCAAAGTTGTTACAAATTCTTCTGCTCAGTCTTCACAATAGAAGATATTAGCAAAAGACCTAAATTAAGTAAGATAGAGTAGAATAATGGAGAGGCAGAAACAAGTCATTTCACAAAAGAGGGTCTTAGAAGAGCTAAACAAAATTAAGGTAGATAAAGCCATGGGGACAGATGGTATCCACCCCAGAATATTAAAAGAGTTTTGGAAAGAAATAGCTGCACCACTAGCTGAGCTGTTCAATCTATCTCTGGAAAGCTGTAGAGTACCTCAAGACTGGAAAAGGGCAACAGTTGTGCCCTTGTACAAAAGTGGAAGCAAGGAAGAGGCAGGAAACTATTGCCCAGTCAGCCTGACCTCTATAGTGGGAAAAATTATGGAGACATTACTAAAAGGAGAGAATAGCTGTCCACCTAAAGGAAACTGGAAAACTTGACTCCAAACAACAAGGCTTCACAGCAGGGTACTTGTGCCAAACAAACATGATTGATTTCTTTGATTGGTTTACCAGAACAGTGGACCAAGGTGGGGTGGTGGACGTGGTGTACCTAGACTTCAGCAATGCCTTTGACACCGTTCCCCACAGGAGACTTGCTAACAAACTAGAACACACAGGAGTCGGACAGAGCATAGTAAACTGGATTAGAAACTGGCAGCAGAATAGGACCCAGAGAATTTTGGTCAATGGGGCATTATCATGGGAAGGAGGTGAGACTAGTGGTGTTCCACAGGGATTGGTGCTAGGTCCAGTCCTCTTCAACAAATTCATCAGTGACATCACTGATGAACTGGAGGGGAAAGTTTGCCTGTTCACAGATGATACAAAGCTCTGCAACAGAGTGGATACATTAGAGGGGGCATTAGGTATGGAAGCTGACCTAAGGAGACTGGAAGGATGGTCCAGAAATTGGCAGTTAAAATTTAATGCCAAGAATAAGGTAATGCACCTGGGGAAGCAGAACCCAGGAAAAAAGCACATATTAGAAGGGCATCAATTAGAGGAAACAAAGATGGAATGGGATCTGGGCATGATCATTACCAATAACTTAAAGGTAGAAAAACAATGTGAAAAAGCAGTGTAAAAGGCAAGTGGTATCCTCAGATGCATAGGAAGGGGTATTATGAGCAGAAAACAGGAAGTTATCATGCCCCTCTACAGATCCTTAGCGAGGCCACACATCAAGTACTGTGTCCAGTTCTGGAGGCATCACCTAAAAAAGGAGATCGACCATCTGAAGATGGTGCAGAGAAAGGCCACAAAGATGGTGCAGGGGCTACATCATGAGCCATATGAAACAAGACTCAAAGAGACAAATGTATTCTCTCTGGAACAAAGAAGAAACAGGGGAGACATGATAAAAACATTTAAATATATCAAGGGAATTAACACAACTCAGAAGGAAAACCTCTTCCAGGAAAAGAGGGCAGTGCATACAAGAGGGTACAACTTGCGTCTGGTGGGAGGCAAGTTTAAAAGCAACTGTAGAAAGCACTTTTTCACTGAGAGAGTGATAGACCCATGGAATGGCCTGCTACCAGAAGTGGTGTCATCGAAGACAGTAAGGGAATTCAGACTTGCTTGGAACAGGCAATGTGGGCAACTTAGGAAAAAAAAAATATAATTTAGGGTATAGCCACCTTGAGCAGACTAGTTGAACCACATGGTCCCCATCTGCCGACACTTTTCTTATGTTCTTATGCCCTCACCCTCAACCTCACAGGCCTCAGGGACAGTCCAAGCCAAAGATCCACAGACAAGAAGTGTTGTCTATAGGTAATGGGGGTAATCATATCAGATGACCTAAAGATGGCCAAGCAGTATGATAAGGCAGTAGAGGCTAGTGGGATGCCAGGGTGCATAAGGATGGATATTACTAGCAGAAAGAGGGAGGTGGTGTTGCCTCTGTACAGAACCCTGGTAAGACCCCACCTAAAGTATTGTACCATGTCCAGCTCTGGAGACCACATCTCTAGAAGGACATAGACAGAGTGGAGGTGGTCCAGAGGAGGGCAACAACAATGGTGCAGGGTCTACATCATAAGCTCTATGAGGCGAGACTAAAGGACTTCAATATGTACACCCTGGAACAGGGATGTAATAGAATGCTTTAAATACGTCACGGGGTAAATAAGGTACAGAACAGAAGCACTTTTCACAAAAAAAGGTGCTCAAAAACCAGGAGACATACTATGAAGCTGGGGGGTAGATTCAGGAGTGATATGAGAAAGTACTGTATGTCTCCACAGAAAAAGGGATGGATTCCTGGAACAGTCTTCTGGTGGAGGTGGTGGGGGCATAAACAGTGGTGGGGCTCAAGAAAGCATGGGATAAACACAAGGGAATCATAGTGGAAAGGAAAGGGGGAAGGAGAGATAGCTGTAGATCGGGCACAGTCTACGGTAATAGTGTAGGTAGGGAGAAATAGGCAAACTGGATGGGCCAAGCGGTCCTTATCTGCCGTCAAATTATATGTTTCTATGTTTCTGTGAGGTTCTGACTTAACATATAGACGGGGGGGAAGACATAGGACATGAGTCTGATGCTTCTACAGTGCTTTTCTCCCAGTTTGATCAGTCCTCCAGCATAAAAGGGGTACCCCCTAAAATACCCTACCATAAAAATGGAACAGTAGATCAAAGTCAGGAAGAGGTAGGAAAAAAGGAAAAGGTGGTCTTTTTTTCTCCTTGCAATGGATAGTGAGTCAGGTCACAGTCTTTCTTTTTCCACCCTAAAAAAACAGGGGACATGCTATGAAGTTGGGAGGGGGTAGATTTTGGAGATATATGAGAAATAGGCAGACTGGATGAACCAAGCAGTCCTTATCTGCCATCAAATTCTTTATTTCTATGTTTCTGTGAGGTTCTGACTGAACATACAGACTGGGGAGACACAGGACAGGAGTCTGCTGCTTCTTCAGTACTTTTCTCCCAGCCTGAACAGTCCTCCAGCATAAAAGGGGTACCCCTAAAAAACCCTACCATAAAAAGATGGAACAGTAGATCAAAATCAGGAAGAGGTGAGAAGAAAAGAAAATGTTGTCTTTTTGCCTCCTTGCAATGGGTAGTGAGCCAGGTCACAGTCTTTCTTTTTCCACCCTAAATGTAAATAGTATTTTGAATCCCACTAGCAGGCTTGCCACTATTATCATCTTATGTGACCGTGCCATGATAAATATTTTTTTACAGGACTCCAGACTACAATCTCTTTCTGAGATTGAGAAAGCCTTTATGGCCTGGCCTGAAGGATCTTCCTTTCAGTCAACTGGGGAGAACAAATGTTCAAGGGTGGGAATCCTATTTTCATCTTACCAATACAGAGTAGAAAAAATTTTAGACATCATCCCTGGATAGGCATTGCTACTAGGTATTTGCCTAAATGATTTGATATTATGCCCTATCAATATATATGAGCCCCAGACTAAGACAGCTTGCTCCAGCCCATTTTGTACACAACTAAAGGTGTGATATGGGTTGGAGACCTTAATTGTGGCCTGACTCAAGCAGATACAGGGGCTCGCACTATGAAAATGTCCAGTGATATGACTAGTCTTAATCAAGTAATCACTCAAGCTAGTGTTACGGATGCAGTTTCTACCATACATAAAGGAAGAGAACTCTCCTATAAAGGGCCCCTCTCTCCATCCGTCTTTATTTCTTATTCACCTCACCTTGGTTGCAGATTGTCTGATCACAGATCATCCCCATAGAGACTTCAGATCACAAATTAGTACCTGTATCAGTAGGGGAGTTACCTACATCCATGGGATCAGTTCTCTGGAGACTGAACACCTCCTTTTTGAAAGATCTGAGTGTGTGTATGTGTCTCAAGGATTTTGTTGAAGCAGAAAAATCTCTGATTGATATGTACAATACATCAGTTGAGTGGTGGGAGCATTTTTAAGTGGAACTGATAACTTTCATATAAATGCAATCAAAAATAATGAAAGGCCACAAAATAACCTTAAAAATCTGGATCTCAGACAGCAGTTCTAAACACTTTTGTTCTTGTCTGAGGAAACTAAGGGATATGTTTCTGCCCAAATTAGAGCCATTAAAAAATAAATGGCTCAGTTCCAGTATGACATGATGACAAGTCTTTGGAAGGAACAAAAATTTTGGAACATGGGAAGAAAAGCCTAAACAAGTCCTTTTTCTGCCTGTCAAAATAGGGTAGACCCTCAAATTATGAAAAAGCTTCTCAAGGGAGATGGGCACATAATCACATAAATATTATCCTGTGTCTTTGAACATGCCTCTGACACATTTGGGGTTCAAAGCCCCCCAAAGTATGTCCAAAACAGATTACATATCTGGCACAACAGCCGCCAAACTTTAAGAAGTTACAAAAGTTCTGCTTCTGGAAGCTATTCATAAAGGTGAAATCTTACAAGCGATAGCCTCACAGACTTCTGATATGGCCCCAGAGGAAGATGGTCTTCTGGGTGATGTGTATAAACTTCTAAAAGATAATGTGGCAGAACTTCTGACAGTTGCCTTTCAGTATATTTTGGACAATAAGAAAATTGGGGAATGCATGAATAATGTGATAAAAGAAATAAGGCAGATGTTGATAACTGTCAGTCTCCTGAATAATGACTTTACAATCCTGTCAAAAATTCTAACATCAAGATTGGTAAAAGCTGCATCCAAATAAATAGACTACTCTCAGGTTTGCTCCCTGTCAGACAAACATATACAGGACAATTTGCTGTTACTATGAGATATTATAGAATGTGGGATCTTTGAAACAGCACAGACCATTCACCTCTCCATGGACCAGGAAAAGACCTTTTACAGAGTTTTGCACACATTTTTATTTGAGGTTTTAAGAAAACATGGTATACTGACCTCTTTGATTTCTTGGATAATCTGCCTAAGATTTCTTGGATCACCTGCCTATACGATGCAGTGCTAGTTACACTCCTAGTATATGGGTGTCAAGAAAAGATGTGCCAGATCCACATGGGATAAGAGAGGGGTGCTCCCTTAACCCTATCCTGTACCCATTTTTTTCAGCTCTGAGGAAGCCCATGGTGAATGGGCAAAATCGTCAGTTTACTCCGCCTTTGCTGTGTGTCCATATAGTCTGACAGATTTTCCGTCCCTAGTGATGTCCAGGTCTGTTACTGCCTTTTTTGCATTTTATACATAATAAATGGATTTGATATATACTGTTTGTGTGGTTCATTGGCTATGGGTGCTTGCTACTCTCACATTCCTTGTTTTTTTGTAGACCTAGTCATCCTAATGTTAAATACTGGAAATGGGGTTGCTCATATTTCTGCACCAGAGGGACGTGTTCCCACAGCGGTCCTGGTTATGCTGATGATGTTTGTCTTCTAGTTCACAATACCATGGCCGGGGAAAGCCATTCTGATTCTGAATAATTTTTCAGAAGCATCCGGATCAAATCTTAATATTTTGAAAAGTCATGGGCTTATTATTGGTTACCCAGATTGTTCCATATTAGGGATAGTCTCTGGAATCCTGATTTCACAAGAACCCCTGCAAATTTTGGGACTCACATTTGGAGGAGATGATATGGCCAAGCATAGCATATCAAATGGCATCACATTGGAATAAGTGACCCATATCCAAAACAAAACATGTATAGCTGGCCAAAACCTTCATGATACCACTCTTTTTGCACATTAGCTACAATGATATTAAATTGTATGGTCTTTTTTATTTAAATTACTCTGGGAGAGCTGACTTAACCCGGTGAAAAGACATACACTTACAGGGATTGGGTGAAACATCATGGCAAAAAATAAAACTTGTGGAGTTTATGGATGTGGTCTGCTGTGTGGGTCCTTATTCTAACAGAGTGAGTGGAGTTGTGGAATAAGCTGCCAAAGGAGGAAGTCTGTATGAAATTGGTGGGGGAGAGTCAAACATTGGAGGGATAGGTATTTGGGGCTGGTGAAGACAGAAGCAAAATGTTAGGGAGGAATGGGGGAGAGATGGAATGGGGTGTGATGGGCCACTAGGACCCTCACCAAATCCGTGGAAGATAGATCGGGTTGGACAGACTTAATGGGATGCTGTGACTCATTATGCTGACAATGTCTATGTTGCTAATGTTTTTACTAGATTTACATAATTTTATACCAAGGAGAGCAGAAGTACAGGGAAGGCAAGTGACTTACTCAAGATCACACAGACATCCTATGGCTATGATGGGATACATGTGTGTCATCATCTGTCCTGATAAGTAAAGAATAAAACAGGGAAAGAAATGGGTTCTGCAATAATGCCCTCCAGTTGGTTGAGAGGCATGAGGCATAGTAAAGTTCTTTCAACTGCCTGGGATATATAGAAGAACCCACAAATCATGGAGTGTATTATTGCACTTATAAATTAGGTTTTAAATGTAGGAGTGAAAAACAAAGCATTTTAAAGATGGACTTGAAACTGTTTTAGTTGATCCAGATGCTGGGTGTGGGGATTCAATGATGTAATGTGGTTAGTTGCCAAACAAAGTGCCAATGCATGGGTTGTTGTGACATAAACACACTCACTTTGGGCACCAACAACCAATCACATTAGAGCAGTACTGCCACCATAGTTAGTGGACTGTATCTGTAATGTTTGCCAGTTGAGTAGGCACTGTAATGGTAAGCCTTTGAGGAGGCAGTATAGTGCAGTGGTCTAAGGCTCTGAGCTGCAAATCTGGTGACATCCAGCAGACCAGACCTGGGTTTGAATCCCACAGCTTCCACTTGCATACTGTGTGACCCTGAGCAAGTCACTTAACCTCCTTGTGCTCCCAGGTTGCGCCTGTAAAAAAGCTTTCAGCTTAGTATGCTATACCTGGTTAAACAACTAAATAAAAAAAAAAGTCATGTTTTCAATCAAATACAACAAAGCCATATTTTGATGAAGAGCACTGAAATTGGAATGTAGATATTCTGTGAAAGGGTCACCAAACAAACAAAATTTGTTAAAATGTGGCTAAGTAATTGTTAAATTAGAGAAGGCTCAAAATGTGAACATTATTAATTTCAAGATTCTTTTTTTATAATGAAAAACAGAAAAACTGTAAAGATATGAACACTGAAAATTTCAGGTTCATTACATCCTGACAATAAGGAATGCCTTCTGGTGAAGTTGGAACAAAAAACTTAAAATATAAAAGTTATTAATAATTTTAGAAAGGACATCTGTGCATGTGCACTGCATAGTTGCATTCAGCAGTGGTTTCTGATTCCCCACCTCTTTTTATTGTGGCTGTGGGGGTCCATCCTAAGGGTCACTTATGTCACCCAAATCATAAAAATATATAAACTGAAGGCAGTAGAAGGCCAGTTGATCTAGCCAGGCTGCCCTTAATCCCTGCCAAACGTATGAGGTTAAAAGACAAAGAACCTCTGTACGCAAACACTGAGGCAAGGGTTACCCCAAAGGGCATTTGGCTGGGAAGCCAAGTTTCAAGAAAATGCAAAATCACACATGCCCACACAATGCAAAGCATCATGGGCTGTATATGCAAATCACCACAGAATGTTATGCTGGTTCAACTTTAAGCAGAATTGCATGGTGCCGGCTAGGCCCCCTATTGGTCACTCTTCTCCTCTCTCATCTTTTGTTCCCTCCCTCCCTTCACTGCTCCCCACTAAACTCATGTGCATTTCTCATCCATGCTTGAACCCTACCGCTGATTTTGCACAAACCACATCTTTGGCCATTCTGTCCCACCTTTCCACCACTCTCTCCTTAACAAATAAAAAAAAAAACAGTACTTTCTGATGTTCTTCTTAAACCTGCCCCTACTAATTTATTTGGATTATCTCTCGTGTTTCTGTTTGCAATTAAGATGAACAGTGCACTGTTGCCCACTTTATCTCCTGTAGAAACTTAAATGCTTCTATCATGACCCCCCAAGTCAGTACATCTTATAGTCTGTCAGCCTTGCTAGGACCTACCCTACTGTTGCTGAATCATTTTGGTGGCCCTCCTTTGAACTGATTCCACCTTATCCCTATCATTTTTCAGGTTAAGATTTCAGAGCTGTACACAGTACTTTTTATTTATTTATTTGTTTATTTAAAATTTGTTAACCAGGTGAGAACTCAATAGCATAAAATGCCCATTTTCAAAGGGGACCTGAAAGACAATGCAACAAGAAGAAGCCAGAAGGGGAAGGAAGGAAACATATTCAATTCAGTGCTTTAGAGTAACTGGTAATTGCTATTTTTCTTTTAAACTTAGATTGTGGGTGTTTAGTGACACTATACTTTCTTTGTTGTCTTTACTTATAATTGTTTTTGGGCTGTTGAAAATTTAAAACATAGTGGTGGTGTAATTCTGCGCTTTCTTTAATTGCTGCAAATTTTCGCCCCCCCCTTCCCCAACTCTTAATTATAAGCCCTGATAAATCTGATTGACAGGAGCTAAACACAGGGTATAGTAAGGGGTGTGAAGTAGGAGGGGCATAAGGTGGAAGCAGCCCACCCTCAGCACAACAAGTGTTTTGACTCATTTATTTATTTATTGGTTTCTTTTTCCTTTAAAAAAAAAATATCTGAGGATTAGTGACAGGATTTTTAGTACAGCAAATTAATAAAAAGAGAACTAGGAGAGCTTCAGTAGCAGACAAGTAGAGGAATTGCAGTATAATGTGGGGAGTGGTGCAATGCAGTGGCTGTGGGGCAGCCATATTCAGGCAGACCTTCTGGACACTGAGGTGCTGCCCTATCTGCATGCATCTCTCTGGACTGCAGGATGAGGTAGCCAGACTCAGAGTGGAAGTAAACTGGGTCAGGAGTACCATCACCCCTATCCAGGACTACCCAGTCCAATGCAGCTGCCTCAAAGGATGCCGAGAACGAGGAGCACTTGGATTACAGTGGGCTCAGGGAGGGTTAGAGCAGTCAGGCAGAGGCACATCCCAGATCCTATTCCACTCAAGAACTCATATGCCACACTGGCAAACGAGGACAACCAAATAGAGGTACCCAGAGAAGTGGAAGGAAAGGATGTGGAGGTTAGCCAAGGAGGTGACCTCAGCGGGGAAAGCAGTGGACCCCAGAGGAGGAGGAAGCGAATCCTGGTGGGGGACTCCATCGTAAGAGGGATCCAGCTAGGAACACAGGAGGGGGAGGACAGGGAGGTGAGGTGCCTACCAGTTGCCATGGCATGGAGGGATGGAAGGAAGATCCTGGGGATCACTGGGAAGGCAAGACGGGAGGGTGAGCTGGTTGTCACTATCCACCTAGGTACTAATGACCTTGCAAATGGGGAGCCAAAGGAAGTTCAGGAAGAGTTTAGGAAACTGGGGAGAGGTCTCAAGCAAGTAGCTACTTCTGTCACTTTCTCAAAGTACTACCTGTGAGAGCAAGGGAGAACATAGGGTGCATGCACAGAACTTTAACTCATGGTTGAAGAACTGGTGCTGTGAGGAAGGGTTTGGATTCACTGGTGACTGGGGACTCACCTGGAGGGATGGAGGTTTGTTCAAGCCTGACGGCCTGCATCCATCCTGGAGGAATCAAGCACTCTAATGATAAGTTTAAATGCTACATTGACAAGCATTTAAACTAGCAAAGGGGCAGGCCAGCAAGGAGGGTACCTACTTGCTCACCCCCCACAGCTAGCAGTGGAACCAGTGAACCAGAGGAGGCTCTCTCTGCAAAGCAGTGTGCAAAAGATGGAGATTAGCCCAAGAGGTGGATAAGCAGAAAGGGGCAAAATTCAGCAGAAGGGCAGACAGCAAGGAGAACCAGGGATAAAATGACAACCAAGGAAGGGGCTGGAGTAGAACAGTGAAGCAGTCTAGGAGGTCAAATCATGGAAAGCCATGTGTGCAAATGCCAGGAGCCTTAGCAACAAGATGGAAGATCTGGAGGCTGTCATGGTACAGTCAGACCTGGACATTGTGGCCATCACTGAAACCTGGTGTAATGATAACCATGACTGGGAGATGGCCATACCTGGCTACAACATATTCAGAAGAGACAGAGCAGGCAGGAAGGGAGAAGGAGTGGCACTGTATGTGAAAAATGACATAAGGGCCACAGAGATCCAGGAGGAACAAAATGGGGGAGAGATACTGTGGGTTAAGCTGGAAAGGAAAATGGGACAGCCATCCGCACAGGTGTGGTCTATAGACCACCAGCCCAGGAGGAAGAAACAGATAGGAGCTGATGCTAGCCATCCAAGGATGGCAGACAAGGATGAGGTAGTACTGGTTGGAGACTTCAATATTCCAGACGTGGACTGGAGCATCCCAGCAGCAGCATCAACTAGGAGCAGATTTATCCTGGACTCCCTTCAGGGTGCCTTCCTCAAGCAACTGGTCATGGAACCAACTCGGCAGAAGGCAATACTGGACCTTGTGCTCACAAACAGGGACAGTGTGATGAGGGTAACAGTGGGGGAGCACCTGGGTAACAGAGACCACCAGTCATTGTGGTTTGAAATCACAGAAAGAGCAGAACCAAACCACACAAAAACACGTATCCTGGATTTTAGGGGGGCAGACTTTGGGAAAATGGGGAGATACTTGAAAGAGGCATTAAGGGGACTGGGACAGGAATCAGGGGTTGAGGAACAGTGGGCAGTATTTAAAATGGGGATTACAAGAACAACAGAATTATGCATTAAGCAGGTTAGCAAGAGGAAAAGGAAGAGGAGACCATTATGGTTTTCCAAAGAGGTAGCAAAGAAAGTGAAAGCCAAAAAGATTGCATTCAGGCAATACAAAAAGAAACAGGCAGAAGGGGATTGGGAGAAGTACCAGGAGAAGCAAAGGGAGGCAGGGAGGTCAGTAAGGGAAGCCAAAGCTCAGACAGAAGAACACATTGCAAAATCAGTGGGTAGAGGGGACAAAACCTTTTACAGGTACATAAGTGAAAAAAGAAAGACAAAGGGAGGGATAGTGAGACTGAAGGGGGAGGATGGGAGCCGCATGGAGGATGACAACAGTAAAGCTGACATATTGAACAGGTATTTCTGCTCAGTCTTTACTGAGGAAGAGGAGGGTAATGGGTCTGAAGGGAGTACAAGGGGTGAGAATGGTGCAGAAATGGACACAAGTCCCTTTACACGAGAAAGGGTCCTGAAGGAACTGGAAGTAATAAGAGTTGATAAAGCAATGGGGCCAGATGGGGTGCACCCAAGGGTCCTTAAAGAACTAAGAGAGGTGGTGGCTGAACCTCTGGCTATCCTGTTTAGCCGATCACTGGAAACAGGGGAGGTACCCAAAGACTGGAGGACAGCAGATGTAGTCCCCTTATACAAAAGTGGGAACAAAGAGGAAGCAGGGAACTACAGACCAGTCAGCCTCACCTCGGTAGTGGGGAAGATCATGGAAGCACTACTGAAGGAGAGATTGGTGGAACATCTGGTTGTCAATGGACTACAGGACCCAAGGCAGCATGGTTTCACCAGGGGAGGTCATGTCAGACCAACCTCATTGAATTTTGACTGGGTGACCAGGGAGGTGGATCAGGGAGGGCAGTGGACATGGCCTATCTGGACTTCAGCAAGGCCTTTGACACTGTGCCACATAGAAGACTATTACACAAACTGGGGAATATGGGTGTGGGCAGGACAGTAGTGTGGTGGGTAGGTAACTGGCTGGGTGGCAGGACACAGAGGGTGGTGGTAAATGGCTGTCACTCCACAGAGGGAAGAGTGACCAGTGGGGTACCACAGGGATCAGTGCTGGGACTGGTCCTATTCAACATCTTCATCAGTGACATTCGCAGGATCTAGAAGGCAGAATTTCACTGTTCGCTGATGACACAAAGCTCTGTAACAGAGTAGACACACCAGAGGGTGTAGACAGAATGAAGCGACCTGCAGAAACTTGAAGAATGGTCAGGGGTTTGGCAGTTGAAATTCAATGCAAAGAAGTGCAAGATAATGCATATAGGCACAAAAACCCTGGCACAATATATCAGTTGGGGGTGAGGATATAGCATGCACCAAGCAGGAAGGATCTTGGGGTTGTCATCTCTGATGACCTCAAGGTAGGGAAACAGTGTGACAAGGCAGCAGGTAAAGCAAATAGGATGCTGGTATGTATAGGCAGGGCATCACCAGCAGGAAAAGGAGGTCATAATTCTGCTATACAAGACACTAGTGAGGCCCCACCTGGAGTACAGTGTACAGTTCTGGAGACCATACCTACTTAAGGACATAGACAGGGTAGAGAAGGTTCAGAGGAGGGCAACAAAGATGGTGCATGGATTGCATCACAAGTCCTATGAAGACAGGTTGAAGGAACTGAACATGTACTCCCTGGAGGAGAGGAGAGAGGGGATATGATAGAGACATACAAGTATCTTACAGGGAGGAACAGGGTACAGGAAAACACTATTTTTAAGTGAAAAAGATGTTCCAGGACTAGAGGGCATGGGATGAAGTTGGAGGGAGGACGATTCAGAGGAAACATGAGAAAGAATTTCTTCACAGAACGGGTGGTGGACAAGTGGAACACCCTGCCAGAGGAAGTGGTGGGGGCTGAAACAATCACGGGATTTAAGAATGCATGGGATAGACATAAAGGAATTCTAGAGGTCAGGGGTAAGGGGCAACAGACTTCTAAGAAAACAAACTGAACTTACAAGCTCAAATGGGCAGACTGGGTGGGCCATAGACCCTTATCTGCCGACACTGTCTATGTATCTATGTACTATAGACAGTAATACACAAATTAAGCAAAATATGGAGAATACTGGATGGGCAACTATGCACAACCAGTGTATTATGCCATAGTGGGGTTCTGATTCCCTCTGACCTTGAGAGGAAGCTTGGGAGAGTCCGTGGAATCAAAACCCACTGTGACAGAATACACTGGATTTGTGCAATGAATACACATCCAAATATTTCGTGTGTATGGTGTCCCTAATAGTAATTAAAAAAAAGTTAGATCTTTTTTCTAGTAAGTAAAGTTTTGCTGCTGCATCTTATTCCAGGATTTAAGGCTGGCTGCCAGGGTCAGTGGTGTGGTCGTAAGGGAGCAGACATCCTGGCATCTATAGTATGGACTTCCATTGGTTGTCATTTGCATTTGGGAGGGATTTAAGAAAAAAAACATGGCGGCTATATTTCTCTCTAAGTGGGAGGACTTACTGTGAGGAATCATGTTTGACTTTGTATTTTTAAAATGTCTGGTTGATCCTGCATTGTATTTTTTTATATAAGTAAATCCTGCATTGTATTTTTTGTGTAAATAAAAATCTATGGTTGATCCTGCATCTGCAGGGTATGCTGGAGTCATGGGTTTCTCGTGAATTCAGTGATGAAAGTGAACAGGAACTCAGTTCCTGTACCTTTTTTGCAGCAGGAATGAATTTCCTGTACTTCTTCCCACTGACAACGGAACAGAAATTCTTAAACCTGCAACATAATGACAGTTTCTGGACATTTGACCTAAAATCAGGGTTTCCATAACAACATTTGACCTGTACAACAGTGCTATTTTTCTAGAAATACTTCAGTATCTCAAGTGTCTTGACACAGTTATCCTTCAGATTAAGGATCTTCATTCGGCACTTCATATCTGCCTATGCCAGAGTTCCTGTACTTCTTATCTACCATTTGCACAACAGCTCGTGATCATGCTGCCATGAGTTTCTATCTGGTTGATCCTGCAGTTTCTGTTGCCTGTGGCTCACGCACTTTCCAAATCAGCTGGAACATTGTAGGGTACAGTCAGATTCCATGACCTCTGAACTGTGGTACAACAACATTTCAACTGAGATGGAAAGCAGGTTGGAACCACGTTCCAACATACACTATAATTACATAAAGATTCAGTGGCATAATAAGATTTTAATTTTGCTTTGAATGCAAAGTATGAATTGACACAATGAAAACATGAAGGCAATGCATTATATTCTTACAGTGACTGGTGACCCCTATATTGACTGGATATCCAGGCTTGATAAAACACTGTAATAGTCTGCTGAATTCCATAATAACTCGATAGTGGGTTATTACTGCATTTTTCTCCTTGTACTCTCATTTCACTGAAGCACAAAAAAAGCACACTGTATTTGTGTGAGTACAGCAGCTGCTGAGGGACACACTCACTCACACAAATACAGGTTAAAGGTTTTATCTCCAAAACTTTGCATGAGTTATTATAAAAAATAATGCCTGTGCAAAGTTTGTTTTATGAGGATTTTCTACACACCCTCGGTGTGTGAAAACTCATCGTAACACACACTTACACAGGCATTATTGTCTATTTAATATGGATAGAACACTGACATGCAGCTGTTCAAAAGAGAGGAAGCCTCAGTCGTTGTTTATATTTGTTAATCCGGTGTTGTAACTGGCAGAAAGGTAATTTTAGCTGGTACCAGCCTAAACCTCCAGAAACTAATCAAACTAAAATAAGAACAATGTGCAGCAAAGGAAAACCAATTAAATTTGAAACATAAATCACATTATACAATGGCAAAAAAAGAATGCTGACATCTGATTGGTCAGTCTGGGGATACAGCTGGGATGTTATCCCAGCATAACATCCCAACTGTAGTCCCAGCACAGCTATGACCACATTAAAAGAACCCCGCCCCCCAAAAAAAATCACTCCACAGCCATCGCTGGCATCGGCTTCATTGGCACCACCTTGACCAAACTGAAAGTCGCATTCGATTGGCTTACATTAATGCAGAGCCCTCACATGTTCCCCCAAACAAACTTGCCTTTCATTACTTAAAAAGAAAAAAGAAAACAATGAAAAGAAACCCAACTGAAAGCCGTCTTCAATCTGCTTCACAGCAGTCTCCTGCTCCTTCCTCGCTACCCGCCTTGCCAACACCACCATCGTCAGCTTCACTTCCTATCCCCCAAACAAACTTACCTTTCATTACTTAAAAAGACAAAAAAGAAAACAACAAAAAGAAACCCAACTAAAAGTCATCTTCGAGATTGGCTTCACAGCAGTTCCCCACTCCTTCCCCACTGCCCGCCTCCCCAATACCACCATCGCCAGCTTCATTTCCTGGTTCCTTCTCAAAAGCAAGCAATATTACCTGCTCTGTTTAAATAAAAAACAGTAAAAAAACACTCGATCAGAATGAAATATAAGCCTACCAAGTTAGCGGGAGTCTTTCACCAGTCAGTACATGACCGTTGAAGTAACACTTGCTCGCTGTTCAGCTCGTCTTCCTTCTCTATTTTTTCTTTTTTTTTTAACTGTACAACAGAAGGAGAAAAATACTAAAGGCTGAAAACTTTAACCAAACATGAGTAGGGCGGGGGGCAGGGGACGAGGGTCAGCCATTACAAAGCCACAGAATTAAGGCAGAGACAGAGAATAACAGCTCCACCTACTGCACAGTGTAAGGAAGGAACTACTTTTTAAACCAATATCCTTCCACAATAAAAAACTTCAAAAAATACAATTAAAACACTATTTTTTAACCTATTTTTTTAATATAAATCTAAACAAGCCATTGTATAATAGGAATAATGCCCTCTAGGGTGGGTGTTATGCTGGGATGACATCCCTTCTTGGGTGCTGGACACCCTCAGCCTGCAACTAGGCCCCAACACCTGGGCGGAATGTTATCCCAGCATAACACCCACCCTGTCAGGCATTATTCCTTTAGTGATGAGTGAAACTCTAAGTGGGGTCTCACCAAGGATCTGCACAGGAGCAGTATCATCGCCTTTGGCCTACTGCTGATCCCTCTGCATATACTTACCAACATGTTAATGGGCCTGTCCACTGCCTTATTACAGTGAGAAAATTGTTTTAGGTTATCATATGTAATAACCCCTAGATTCCTCTCATCCTTCGTTTGCTCCACCCTTACCCCCATTCCTGTATTCTGGTCTCATTTTATTTTGCTCCTAAGTGACTTTGCACTTCTTCGCATTGAACTCCACCTGCTCAAACCTTTCCAAATCCTCCATAATAACCCTTGTTCCTTCCTTGCTATCCACCCTTCTTTAGATTTTTGTGTAATCAATGAAGAAGCAAATCTTGCACTGGATAGCTACGCCTACTGTATGTTACAAATGAAGATGTTGAAAAACACCAGCACCCAGGAATGACCTCTGCAGCACCCCACTTGTAACCCCACTCACCTCTGAAAATTCCACATTGGTCACCACTCTCAATGTCCCCCTCCCTCTGCCAGTTTCTAGCCAAGTAAGCTAGTTTCTCCCCTACGCACAGATCAGCCAGTTTCTTAACTAACCTTCTATGTTGGATGGAGTCAAATGCCTTACTAAAGTTCAGGTACAGTACTGTACATCCCCAGCCTGGCCTCTGTCAGCAGTCTTTCTTACCCAATCAAAAAAGAGCAAATAAGATTCATCTGACAAGATCTTGCCACCACAGACCAATGCTTCCTGCTGTCCTGCTGTAACACATTTACCTCCAATGACTAGCTCTTTCATTAAACACAAACTGCAAAATTGAGGTCATAGAATTTAGATGGTGGCTGTAAGAGGTGGTGAGTGAAGAGTGTAGCCAGATGCCATTGGGGAGGGTCCTTTTTGGTGGTGGAGACACCTGGGACTGCAGAGCATGAGGTGAAATGATGGAAGGGGTGCTCCTGGATACTAGGAACTGAATGGCAAGGGATTGGGTAAAGGAATGGGTGTCGCTGGACACCTAGTACTAAATGGCATGAGTGGGATGAACGAGGAGGTGCCACTGTACACAAAAGACTTACTGGCCTGGAGATAGAGTATAGAAGAAAGGTACCACTAGATACCAGGGATGGCTTGGCATGGGTCTTAGGTAGGGTGGCTACTGGACACAGGCATTGGGATAAGTAAGAAAGGAGGGCCGTTGAACATTATAACTCCTTAGCATTAAGCAGGGTGAGGGAAGGGGTTCTATTGGATGCCACAGACTGCTTGGTATGGGGAAGGATGAAGGAGAAGGTGACACTGTTACCAGTAACTGCTGAGCAAGGGTGAAGTGAGTAAGGTGAGTTTCATAGGATGCCAGGGACTGACTGACATGAAGATGGGGTGAAGAAGGGTCTGTCACAGGATGGCAGGGATTGCTTTGCATGGGGAAGGGTGAGGGAGGTGGGTGCCACTGAACCCAAGTGACTGCTTGTCACAGACAGTATTAATAATGCAGGCTGAAGGCTATTGTCAATACAAATCAACATTGTCAATACAAATTAGTAAGTGCATGTTACATAGATACATAGATGTTGTCAACAGATAAGGGCCTTGTGGCCCATCCAATCTGCCCTATCCCTCTTTCTAATGCTTAAGGTACCCTAGATGCCACAAGCCCCTCCTTAACCCCTAGCTTGATAATTCCCATGAGCCTATCCCATGCATTCTTGAATCCCTGAACCATGGCCACCCCCACCACTTCCTGGGGGAGACTGTTCCATCTCTCCACCACCTTTTCAGTGAATAGAATTTCATCAAATTCCCTCTAAGTTTTCTACCTTTTAGTCTCATGCTGTGCCCCCTTGTTCTGCTATTTCCCTTCATGTGAAAGATGCTCCCCTCTGGTACCCTGTTGATCCCCTTTAGATATTTGAAGGTCTCTATCATGTTCCCCCTCTCTGTCCTTTCCTCCGAGAAGTACATATTTAGAACTCTGAGTTTCTTCTTATATAACTTATGCTGCATCCTCCGACCTCATTTTTGTTGCCCTCTTCTGTACCACAGTACTCCAGATGATGCCTAACTAGGGAGTTGTACAATGGTACTCCACTTCCCTCCTTCTACTTGTTATACCCCTCCTTATGCACCCTAGCATTCTGTTAGCCTTTCCAACTGCTTTGTTGCACTGTTTAGCCACTTTGAGGTTGTCTTCTATGACTATCCCTAGCTCCCTTTCCTCTGTGGTGGCTTCCAGTGTTACCCCATCTAGTTCATACTCAGCCCTAGGATTCCCTCTCCTTAGGTGCATAGTCTTGCACTTTTTTGTTATTTAATATCCATTTAAAAAAGGATAAATATGCAAGCAAAAAATGTTTCATTCAGTCATCAGTTAGGGATGAAGCACAAGGCCACAAACATAGGGAAATATGATGTTCAGTTACAATATTCTGCTAGGAGACCACATGATGCCACTGAAGGGTTAGCAGCTCTGACTGCTGGCTCCCGCCTCATCTTCCGTTTTTCTTATTTTCCCATCATATTTCTTCAAAAACTGCAACAGCGTTTATAATATTAACTTCAGATAGCCTCCAAGACATCTTGAGAAGAAATTGATTTGGGGAACTAGAAGTTGACAGCAAGGACAGTGCTCCCCAACTCTGAGGCCTACTCCTATAACATGGAAGTGGAGATGCGCCAGGATCAGCCCCCGCACACTCCACCACAGACTCCGGAAAAAGTCCCTAAGAGATCCAAAGGGCAACCTGGCACTACTACAAAAACAGCTGCTTCTTCTTCCTCTAATCTGCCCATCTCAGCTCCGTTAACTGAAAAAAAATTTCTGGAGGAACTACACCCATTTAAAATGGCAATCCAAGAACTTACCTCTGAGCTGAAATCCATGTGAAGAGATCTCACTGATGCGACTAGGGCAATCTCGGACGTGGCAGCCTGCACAAAGTCGATAGAGTCCTGGAAGGCAAAAATGGAACCAGAGATCACGGGCCTATGACAAAAACTGCAACGTATGGAGACCAAATTAGAAGACCTGGAAGGTCGAAGTCGCCGAGACAACATCCTTATTTTCGGCCTTCCAGAGGACACTGACGGGTCGGCACTAATATTATTTCTGCAAGAAATGCTAAACAAGATCGCTGGGCCCTCTCCCAGCAATACCACATATATCATCGAGAGGGCCCATTGTACCATCAGGCCTAAGCCAGCTACTGAAAAACCGCCAAGACCCCTAATTCTCAAATTTCTCAACTATTTGGATAAGGTCCATGTCCTGATTAAAGTCCGCGATCTCCAAGAAGTCTCATGGGAAGGCCAACCTCTACGTTTCGCCCATGACTTACCAGCACCAACTAGACAATGGAGAGTCGTGTACCATCCCATGGTTACAAAGCTTATAACGGCTAGCATAAAACACAAAGTGCAATACCCATCGTGCTTATCTGTACATTGTAATAATACCTGGCATAGCTTTGATTCGGAGGAGCAAGCTCTTCCCGCACTGCAATCCTTGTTCCCCGATTTATTCCATGCCTGCTGAAGCCTTACTGGTAATCCCATCTCTGGCTTGCAGTCAACACGATTGTGCGCATGTAAGACCACACAAACCTTCAATATCAGTACGATTTCACAGTATCACCACAAGAGGGCAGCATGGTCCCAGTTCTAATGGATCTACGCTCGACCTGGTCATGGAAATTATCTAAAACTTTGATGTTTTTTCTTTCTTTCCATTTATCTACTGTTTATGGAAGCCAGTTCAAGGGTATCTTAAAAGCTAAGATTCTTGAGGAGCAGAAACTTTGCATTTTAATGTCTCAGTTTGCTGTTTGCTGCCAGACAGTGTTCCTGATCCAGTTACAGTGGAGACAAGAAGCTTCTTGTTACCAAGTTTTGGACAGCAGCTTAGCGACGGAATTGACTTCATATCTGAAGATGGGGATAATCCTCTTTCTTTTTCCTTTTTTTGGGGGGTATTACCAACTGTTGGGTTTTTTTTCCCCTCTCCAGAAGTCACTGGTTTTACTCAAATTATGTGTGTTCAGGGAAAGATCTAATGATGCCAGGTCAGTTTTGTATAAGCCACAAGAGGGCAGCAAAATCTTAGTTTTCAGAGGACTCAGATTTCATTATTTATAAAAGGAGGTCCTCCAAGATTTGAGAGCCCGTTCTTAGACTTACCCCAATATTTTTTTCGGATTAGTTTGGGGTTGGTAGATAATAGGAATTCCTGGAGCTGACTAAAAGCTCTTATAAAAGGGATGTTAGAGCTGGGCTTGGATCCATAACTGAGACCACCTCATTTGTTCCCAAAATGTTGGAATTTTTGTATAATTCGCTTTTGCTTTCTGAGGTATAATTGACACTGTTGGGTATACATATTTTATTTAGTTTTTGTTTACCGGGTAAGTGCGCTAGCCAGCAGAGTGACTATTTTCAGGCACAACCCAGGAGAGTACAATACATCAGAACATATCAAGCAATGAAAGACAAACATTACATCTTGGGGAAGACAAGTCCTTATGCATGGCAAGTATGGAGATTTGAGCACAGTAACATAGGGGCAGAAACATAATTAACAGGTACAGAGTAGGAGTAACACCCTGTGACGAAAGCAAAACAACATAGTGAGTTAACAAGCATAGATAGTGGATAGGTTACAGGAAAGGTACAAACATAGAACAGAGCAGTTATCAGGAGATCAAGGTGGTAATCAGACAGTAGATGTTAGATTATAAGTGAGGGTAGAGTAAGTAGCCAAGTCAAGGTGACAAGCAGTCTGCCCAACACCGAAGATTAGTGGGGTTGTGGATAAGAGCTTGGGGTAGTGACACAGGAACTGTAGATAGGGGGCCTGACAGGAAGGAGTTAGGGAGGATCAAAACAGATGCAATGAATAACCTGCATAAGATAGCGACGGAGCATGGTTTTGAAGTGAAGGTGGGCCCCTGACTGTCTGACTGCCGGGGGAGAGTGTTCCAGAACTTAGGAGCCACATGTCCAAAGACACCTTTACCTGTTGTAAGACATCTGGGGACTTTGAGTAGGGATTTATCAACTGACCTCAGTTCATGTGGGGACATGAAAGGAAGGAACATCTCCGTAATTGTAGTTGGAATTTGTAGCCTGATGATAGAGTCAACAAGAGAGCCAAGGTAGTAAAGCCTAGAGACCACAGGGGAGAGCCAGCCTAAGTCACCATAAAGTAGGCAACAATGCCTAAGTCAAGTGGAAGAAGAGGGCCCTCCACATTATATCTGAAATCAGGAGCTACCGTCTGTCTTATCCACACCACATTCATGGTCCAAGATCTGGCCCCAGCTCTAACAAGATATAAAATGGACCAGATACCGTATTTTACAATTCTATGTTATACACAATTTGTATTATACACCTACTAAATTATATAAGATGGACAAACTCCCTTCCAGCCTGTGTTCGAGATGTCAAAAACACCCTGGGACTCTGTTACATATCTTATGGGACTGTGAAAAAACCTCACTGCCATGGGAGGCTATTAAAACCAAAATCGACCCCCTACTAGGTCTTACAAATGCTTTCAGACCAGAAATATGTGTACTGGGGGATTATAGTGACTATCTAATTGGAAAGCAACAAAAACACATGGCACTGATATCATTATGTGCCAAAAAGGTCATTTTAAGGCATTGGCTAGACCAGACTGTTCCCTCTTTTACAGAATGGTTCAGAGAGATATTGTTTGCTCTTCAAGCAGAGAACACCATTGTCCACATGGCTAAAAGACCACACCACTATCAAAAGGTATGGGCACCCTTGTACACACTGTTGACCATCAAATAAATGGAAATAGGAAATAGTATATCTCAAAAGGAAAAAATCAAAATCTATATTACTGAAAATGTGACTCTCAACAATTATGGCAGATATCTAACTGTCTACAGACTTAAGACCTTGCATACGGAATGGGAGGGGGAGGGGGAAAGAAAAGAAGGGATAGGTGGAGGAAAGGGTGGGAAGGAGGGTAGATAAGTATAAGTAGGAGCATCAACTTTAATGTATACTTTTCTAAGTTGTAGTTCTATGTTTGACTGAGCATGTTGTCAACCACATATGTAAGATGCTATGTCAGTCTTTTACTCTGTTACTATATAGAACATTGTCACATAGTACTTATAGACCTTTTTGGTATTTTTGAAAAGAAAAATCAACCTTCCTTCTAATAAAGTTTATTAAATTTGAAAAAAAAAAAACAATATTCTGCTAAATCCTGGGGAATGTCTGGTATGGTGTTCCTAAGGTTATAACAATTACTTGAAACATTATCAGCATTACCCTAACATTTGCACCATCTCTTCAAGCATTTGTTTTTCTTTCTCTTTTTGGGGGGGAGGGGGGTTGAAGGCTCTGTTTCTCATACTTTGCTTCCCATTCATAAATAGGTGGCAAGAACATAAGTGAGTCTATTATCATATACCCATTTGATTGAGGTGGACTTAGAGCTATAGAGTACCTCTCCCATAATCCCATCCTACCTTCTGTTCCAACCACAATTATAATAATAATACCCTCAGAAGAAAGGAGCATTAGGACATATTGCCCAACACCTCTAAAAATGGATTTCATATCTCCCAGAATACCTGAACTCTGTCTTCTGAGACATAATACTTTTGTTCTAATTTGATAGTATCTAATAATAAAGACAATGATCATAGATCAGAACTTCAGTAGTCTTCCAATTAAGTAAAATAGGTTTTCTGGCATTCACCAACATTAGGGCAATTAATTTTGCTAGATACATATTTAATGATGCAAAATCAAAATTCCTATAAGTTATATCTAATAATTTAGTGCCAGGATCAAAAGGGAAAGTATGAGCTAATATTCAAAGCACTGATGTGAGTAAACTTCCTTATCTTAAAGGCAATACCCAAGTTAGGAAATCACCAGCACTGTTCCAAGTAATCATTCAAACCCTAGGAACATCGCACAGCATATTCACCAAAACTGAGGTGAATAATTTACCCTAACTCAGATTTCCCTACGTTTGTGGTATTTCTGTATCAGTGCTAACTGTTGCCTACCATAAATGTAGTTTTGCACGATTACGATTCCATATATCATTAGTATTTAGCTTTCCCTTTGTCTTAAAAACTATGTGCATTTATGAAAACAGGGTCACTTGTCCCCTAGACTTCATCTGCTCTAACTGTTTGTCTATACCAGACATCTATACCAGACATCACAATTCTCTGCTTCTAACATTATGAATATGATCTGTTGCTGTGGTAATTATTATGAAATCAAAAGCAGAGGATTTTGATATCAGGTGCAGACAGGCAGCCAGAAAACAATGAAGTCTAATGGACAGTGATCTTGTCTTCATGTTCATAGTAAGGCAGTAACTTAAGGTCAGAAATGACTCTAGGTCCATCATGTCTGCCCACCTGCTTCACAGGCAGGGATGAAGTCAATATCCTGTGAAATCATGTACCAATTTATAGGGGTTCCTTACCACACTTTACTATTCTACTGTACTACATTTAAACAAAAAAGCTGGGCACCAAGAAAAAATGCACTATCTCTCATAGGCTCATATGAGTGTTAAAAACAAGTTATATTTTGAGACATAGCCCAGACATGATGATACCTGTAGTCACCAACATTTCATGCTGATATTACAGCACTTTGTCAATATGTCTACTATACTATCCAGGGTACCCGATGAGTCCCTTGCTAAGCAGAAATCTGCCTAAACTGTCTTCATGTCTACTATCTCAGCTGAAAGGCTGTTCCATAGATACTATAAACTGGCTCCTAATGTTACCCTTGAGTGTACCACCCCTGTGCTTCAGGGGCAGTTCCCACATCCTACTACAGGGCAGCAGATCAAGCATCTTCTGACTATTTGTTCTTGTCAGTACTCTCAGATATGCAAAAGACTCAGATTATGTCCCATCCCAGCCTCCATTTTCCTGGATGAACATGTTTAGGACCTCCAGCCTCCTCATAATTTTTGTTTCCCATACCGCTGATCATTTTGGTGGCCCTGTGCTCTATCATCTTGTCTGCCTTAATGTTCTTTTTTTATTAAAAAGATCAGAACTACATGCAGTACTACGGGTGGGGCCTGCCCAGGGTCTTGTAAAGTGGCAAAATTACTTGCCCTGCTTTACTGGCCCACCTTATAATGCACCCCAGAATTTTGCAGGCTGTCTTTGCAGCAGCTGCATTTTGCTTGTCCTGCTTCAGCCCTTTGTCTATTATGACGCTATGGTCGTTTTTTTTTTCTTGACTGCAGCAAGAGGAACTCTACATGTTGAGTAGGTATCACTGGTTGGAGCAGTTAGGACGGTCAATAGGGGGCTATATACAGAGCTGTTTTTATTCATTTTCATTTTATTTTATCTGCTTTATACCTGAAGGCATATGAGCAAAATGTCCATTTTCACATGCATCCAGTTTTAACAAAAGACATCCACATTAAGTACATTCACAGTAAGTATGAAGTAGAACACTGTGAAGGCAGACAAATACAGGAGCATGGTATAAGCATTAAAAAGCAATGATTATCCAAAGCAATTACATGTTGATCTGCTGAGAAGAGTGGACCTAAGATTTTTTTTTTGAAAGAGGAAATCTTGTTAAAGGTAGTGAGTGAGTGAGGATGGTAAGCCCTTTTAAACTTTAGATGCCCTAAACTGTAGACCATTTTGGACTGGTTTGGTATGCAAGAACAATACTTTTAATGAACACTTTCTCTGAGACTGGTTTTAAAGATGAGGAAGGCAGCAAAGAAACAGAAAGGCATGTACAGAAAGAGAACAGGGGGTCAGCAAATATGTCTTGAAATGAGAAACAAAGAGTATGTTGGCAGAAAGAGACTGATGGTCCATCAAGTCTTCAGACTGTTGCAATGTTTCTGTTACTTTTAGAAGCACTTGGTTATCCATTACAACATTCCTTTAGTGCATTGTGCTGCTATGCTGGAAACCCAGATAGAGGATCTAATGCAGGCCTCTGGCAGTCAAGTGGCCAGCTAGGATGAAACATTGCTGATGTTCACAGGTCCCAAACTGGGAAGAGTTGGCAGCACACTCTGCAACTGCAGCGACCCCAATGGTGGACTGGATTTGGGAGCATGCTCTCCCATTAGGGGGGCCATGGCATTTGAGCAGTAATGGAACTGTATGTCACTGTGGAGGTGATGGAAAATGAAGTCATCTAGGAGAAAATGGTCAGAAAACCTCCTCTCTGTCTAAATTGCACAAACCAGCACTCTCAGACCTCACATTGTATCAGTCCTCCCCTCATCCCCGCCCTGCTGAAAGGGGGAGTGTAGTGTCTGTTGGGGTTTGGTGGTCTCTAATACTCCAACCTGAAGACTGGGAGGACTGTTCCTGTATGGTGGGAGAAAAAGCTATATGAAGAATATATATTTTAAAGCACTTAAACCTGTCTGATTGCTCACAAAGTAATACATAACCTGATCAGAGAGGGAATGAAGTCAGATTCCTACAGACATGGTGTGAACCCTCTTCATGGAATTGATGCTGTCTTAAATATTAACACCCAAAAATAAATTATAAATTAAAATGTAGGGTCCTGGCTCACTGTGAGGCACAGCAGCATATTGCCCTGTTGTGTGTCATATATGTAGGTCCGTCAGTGCTGTGTCAGTGCATTTGTGCAGGTGGCATGCTCCCCTGTCAGTAAGTAGCTACAAATGTTCAACACTGCATCACCATCTTCTGGATGACTTACAATGGAGCTGTGCCACCAGACTACTTCTCGGCATTCCTCATCAGTCTTATTGCTCGCAGCCATTACAAATGACTGGTGGCAACTGGCTTGAAGAAAGGGGAAGGAAATGCCCTTCTAGAGTGGATGATAATGCCAGAGGTTGGAGCTTTCTGCTGGGGTTTTTTAGAGCAAAATAGAGTGATCTCAGACTCTGTCCTACTCCCATTTCAGAACAGGCACCTCAAATATAAGTGGAGAGCATGGGGATGGGAGAAAGTATGAAAGCGAACACAGGATATGGTGGAAAAACAGCATTAATGAAAGGTTTTCCCAAAACAGATGTATGGTTATACTACATTTATATTATGAATGATATTAATATGAACTTCTGTTTCTAACAAAATATAGTCAAATCATGTATGTATTAGTATGCAGAATTCTGAACTAAAAGCACAAAAAATGCAAGTCAATTAAGAGCAAGTGAATGCCTAAAGTGTGCTTCTTTCAGGAAATGGCAGGATGCCAAACTGAAGGCATCTCATCCACTCTATGTTTAACATGATGTGGAAGTTAAGCAAAGCATTTATTAACATGTCACTCACAGAAAAGGGGAGGATGGGGTATTATTACATTTAGGGCAAACTCATTTATCTCCTGATCAAAGCAATGTGGAGAAAATAACAAGGTAAAGAATGAATGGTAATATCTTGCCCTTAGACCCCAAAACTAGGACTGTGTTGAGCGGTTATTTCTACATTAGTACTGTATATGCTATTAAATGTAAAATTAATGACATTTTCAAATATCTGTCTTAAAAACATCAACATGGCTTTTTCAGTCAGCTTAATATATCAGCAACCACTATTGACTAGTAAGTGCACACTAAAATTGGCATTTGTGCTTTAGTTTGGTGACAGTGGCAGGAGTTTAGATACTTTCTGTTTTGGGGCAGACAATTCAGACAGATCCAGATTTCTGAGTCACTGAGTCAGTGAGTTCAGACAGTTAGAAAAGACATCTAGTGGAGCAACCCTCAAAGCTGGGGCCCTTGGTCCTGCAACTGGGAATATCTTTATGGTCAATATGTAGTGGGACCGCTGGGAGGGTTCTTCTTCAGGGGAGCACCCTGATGGCTGGCTTGCCTGAAAATGAGTCCCCAAAGCATGGAAGGAGACCCTTGTTTGGGGGGGGAGTAGTTGATAGCCATGGCAAGGAAAATGGAACACAAAGAAGTGTGAACAATGGCTGGTCCAGCGGTGCTGGAGGTTGAGGCGCTGGTCACTACACCTCGCACCACGCTGGTAACCTGGGTTCAGGAACAAGCCTGGGCTGCTGGGGGTTGGCAGGGGGGAGAGAGGATCGAGCGTCTGGAGGACTGCTCTCCTCTCTGAGGGGGAGGGAGACTTGTTGCCCCACTTGTCGATTGGCCTCTGGCGATGGCTGGAGGGCACTATAAGTTGGGAGACATGTATCGGTGGTCTTGCATTGGTGGGGGAGGATGGGAAGGGAGAAAGAGGAAAAAGGAGCCTGGCAAGTTCCATGATGGCCCCATGTGCCAGAGGGTTGCTCACGGTGTCTGGACTGGGTTTCTGGGGGGGAGAAGCCAGCACCCGCCTCCCTGGCCCTGCCACGGGGGCAATCCATGGGGGGGATTTCTGCGGGTTGGCAAAGCGGGGATGTGTGGGACCAGGGAGTGAGTCCTTCATGAGGAGGACCACAGCCACCTGCCAGGGTTCATGGAGGATAAAAACCTATATACAAAAAAAAAGTGTAAGCAAGATCCAGAGTAGAGACTGTTTTCTGGTGGGTAAGAGATGCCAAGTCTCCAGCCTTGAGGAGTCCTGAGGTGGAGGGACCCCAATTCTTGAAGCTGCCACAAGGTTTGGGGTATAGCAGGAGTTAGCAGGAATGCAAGCCTGACCTGCTATGCACATCAAAGATTTGTTTTTGAAAGCTTGCATGGCTGTAAATACCCTATGAAAAGTCAAAAAACAGGCCATGTGGAAAGTGAGACAGCCTGAAGGTCACTAGTCGAGTGACACTAGCAATTACTTCCTGCTAGGAGATTGCGGTGATATGTGGGGGTTGGGAGTGAGATAGGGTTAAAACAGGTTCCCATCCATGTGTCTTGCTTGTCCGAGTGAGCTGCTATAAAGACATACTGTATGTTGCCAAAGCTGAAACTACCTTAATCCTAACTGCTTCTATGAGGTGCTAAGCTGAAAGATCTGCACTCTCTCATACAAAATTGATGTAACCATATGGATGAATTGCTATGGCCAAATGACTTGGGTTTGTTTGTTTGTTTGTTTGCTTAGATTTGTTGACCCTTTAAGGCCACTGGGCCTAGAAGTCCCTTTTTCAGGGGTGACTGGGGGGGGGAGATACAGATAGTAAGCAACTGAGATTGAACGAGAGTAAGCAGTTGATGGAATTTTTAGTGAATGAGGGAAATTTAGCCAGGACACTGGGAAAATTCCCCTACTCTGACAGTAGGGGTAGCTGCGGTCCCTTTTGGCAAACTGCCAAGATGGCGGATGGGCTGCTACCCGAGGTGGAACAAGACAACTTTATGGAGATGGATATCCTAGAGAATAATGAGAAAATGCAAGAAACAAATGAAATGGAAGCAACAGAAAATCAAATACATACTCCGGGTAAGATACAGCTGGATACTTCAGTGCAAACTGTGACTGAAATAATGACAAGCTTGCCAAGTGATAGTGATTTTGCTCTGGATGAAAATGTGCTGCAAAACAAGGAGGGTATTGGATGTACAAGTATGCCAGAACAAGAGGTATCTTTGAGGACACAATTTGAGACAGAAGAACATCAGTACTTTTTGAAAAAGGCACGATTTGAAGTGTAGCTTTGAACAATGCATACTGACAAGCCGCAATTGCCTGTCACAGCCACTCAGCTGGAAAGTTATGATGCACCAGCATCAAAGGAAAGTGAAAGAAGCTGGGAAGAGAGAGTAGAGAAGGCGGAACACGTTAGCTCTCAGGAGAGGGCGGAATGCAGCAATCAATCGAGTGAATCTACAGCCGTGAAGTCAGGAATGGCAAAACAAGTACAACTTAGCCTATGACTTGATGTGGCTGGGAAGCAGAAAGCAACACCAGAGAAAGAGCAGAACTGGTCAGTCTCTAATGCTTTAGAGGCAGAAGGATGGCAACAAAATCCTAAGACTGGGCAGTGGAAGTCAGGTAATACTCCCATTATTATGCCTCGACTAAAAAGTATAACAAATGTAAAAACCTCTGATGGACATGACAGTGCAGAGCTGGATCTCCCACCAGAACTTCAGCTCACCCAAAACCTAGAGTTACAATTATTTACAAACCAAACTGAACTAAATGCAGAAGGGGGACACCCCATACAAACAGAAAGTACTGACCAAAGGCCTTTGAATATTATTAGAAAAGACACACCTAAAACGTTTGCTTCTCTGTTTGAATCTCCAATTTTTCCTGCAAAAAAGGCATAATGCAGTGCGATTGACTTATATAGGGGCATGGAGGATCCACCAGGTAGACTATTTGTTGCATGAACATTATTAAAAGAATCTATGAAGTTTTTCTCTACAGAAAGTTATGCCTTGATTCACATCTCAGGGGAGGTAACCTTTGATGTGAGTTTTAAGACCCTGAATGGTTTGGAGCATTTTTGGACAAAATATAATGTTTTGAAAAATTCTTCACTCTGGGCCCCTTTTATGGCGACTCCTTTAACCAGGCCTACTCAAAAAACAATTACTGTTTTATTCAGGAACTAAGGAGTAAGCATGCATGATCTAACTATCTGGCTGAAACAATGCTGTACAGTGATAGAAGACCCAATAGCGATTCTGGATTCAGAAAACATATGGACAGGGGGCTGGAAAGCAAAGGTCATGCTCAAAACATCAGATACAGGATCGCTGCATCTACCAAACTCTTTTTTTCTAGGTCGGGATAGGGGCATTTTATTCTATGCTTGCCAGCCCAAAATGTGTTATAAATGTGGTGCTTTAGATCACTTAAGTGGTATATGTGACAAAACAAGATGTACAGTATGTGGTGAATTAGGGCATACAGGAAATGATTGTCAAAATGAACGTAAATGCAATGTATGTGGGGATTTAGGTCACACATTTCAGAACTGCAGGAAGGCTGTGCATAATCTCCCAGACCAAGCTGATGGGGAGGAACAAAGATTAATGGTGGCCCTGGCACAGAAAGATAAAGTGGGGAATTGCAGGCTAGGCCCTAATAGAGAACAAGACATGCCAGAGAGAGATCCCAGCACAGCCCCCCCTTCCCAAGGCAGGCAGGGAACAAGAGAAATTACACCACACATGACAGAAAACCCAGAGAGCAGGAATCTTGACTGCACCCACACCTTCAGAGAGAGAGTAGAACCAGAGGATGGGCCCTCAGGGAAAGTGATGCGCCCCCCCACTCCAGGGAAGAAAACAGAAGGAAAAATAACAAGACAGAAATCCAAGGAGGTAGCAGAGCTGGAAAGAACATCAATCCCTTTAAAAAACAAGTTTGATGTTCTGCAATCGGAACATTCAGAAGAAGATCTGAATATTCCTCAGTGGAGTCCTCCCTTCAGGAAGGCACAACAGGCATAGAGGGGAAAGACAAACCTAAGGGGCAACAGAAAAGAAAAGCCTGAGTTAAACTGAAAAAAATTGACGAATAAAGTAGGAAAGGGATCATGACAGAACCACTCTCTATTCATATGGTAAATGTAAATGGGATAAAGAGAGCTGAAAAAAGGAAAACAGTTTTTTCTGTGTTATCCTTTTTACATTTTGGGATATTGTTCCTGCAAGACACAAGGTTACACACCTTATCAAAAGTGCAGCAAGCCACCAAAGCGTAGTTCTTAGGAACATCCTTTGGTCTATAGGAGAGGATACCTGTTCAGGGGTGGCAATATTATTTAAGCATCCAGAGGTTAGATTATTAAAGCTTTTTGATTTAATACCAGGCAGGGTTCTAATTTTAGACGTGCTACTACAAAATTCTCCATATAGACTTATAAATATCTATGCACCCCAGTTGAAAGCATTACGATGTGAAGTACTACAGGTGATTCAACCATATTTACTAACAACACATACTATTGCCTTTGCTGAAGATTTTAACTGCCCAATTAGGGCAAAAACAGCAAAACAATACTGTGATTCAAACTTACTAGCACAAGTGATACAAAGATCAAATTTGAAAGACGCAGCATTCCAGTGGACAAAACAGGAGCTCCCAACTTATCACAAAATGTGTCTAACCTCTCGAATAGATTATATATTTCTATCAAAGACTACACCCATTAGTAAAGCTGTGGTAACAGTAACAGAATTCTCAGATCATAATATAGTTTCAGTAACTTTGGGGAGGCATATAAAAGAATTAAAAGGACCAGTATATTGGAAACTCAACACCTCCCTGCTCTCTGAACTAGAAACAATACAATAATGCAAGATTTTTTACAGGCTAGAAAGTCTGTTTTCATTTTTTTGGAATTCCCAGTCATCTGGTTTTTAGACACAAAGGTGGACCTCCAGAAACTATGTAAAAGAATACATAGAAATTGTAATAGAGAACAACATTTGCAGTATCTACAGTACAAACAGAATTTACAACAATTATTATCAATATCACATGAAACTGGACAAAATCTGACCTTACAAATTACAAATTTAAAACAAAAAATGTTAGATTTCCATAATAAAAAAGCTACCGTATTGCATCATCAGCAACAATTTGGAACCCTAGGTAAGTCAGAAGTAATATGCCCTTATGAACACTGGCAAAAACAAATACAAAGTAAAACTATGGTTAAAATGAAAAATAAAGAAGGAATAGAATATATGGAACAAAAAAATATTAAAGAACTTGTGACCACGTATACTAGATATATGCATGCTTTACTACAAGTAGAAAATGGAAATGCTCATAGTTTCTTAGGAAACTTAGACATACCATTCTTAGAACAAGAAGAGATACAGACTTTAACAAAAGATGTACAGGAGGAGGAAGTACAGAATGCAATATTAACACTAACAGGGAATGAAGCACCAGGACCAGACCGCCTACCAAATGAAATAATGAAGCTCATAGGCCAATGTCTATTACAGGAATTAACTCAAGTGTTTAATGCTATGCTTGGGATGGAACAAATTCCATTAGAATTAAATGAAGGTATATTAACACACATATACAAAACAGGAGACAAAGCGGAAATGAAAAACTGGAGGCCGATCACTTTGTTAAATTCAGACTTTAAAATACTAACAAAAATACTAGCTACAAGACTATCAAAAATAGCACCAAAACTTATCTCCCCAGCACAATCATATGCAATTCTGGGGAGACAAATACATAGTCACCTCATATTATTAAGAGAAGTAGTGGAGCAAGGGAAACTGGACAACAAGGATGGATACTTGGTGTCCTTAGACCAAAAAAAAGTATTTGATCAGGTCAACCATGATTTTTTATGGGAAACATTAACTCACTATCATATACCAGAGAAAATGGTAAAATGGTTAAAATGTACCTATAATACTGCAGCTATCAGACCAATAATACAAGGTTGGAAGGGCCCTCTCATACATTTGAAGACAGGAGTCAGACAAGGCTGCCCCCTGAGCCCCAAATTATATGACTTTTTTATAGACCCTCTATTAAAGAGGACCTTCACCAGTCCTTTTGACTTCCATGCATAAATTACTCCTTCTTGCATTGATTCTGGAATTGTATTCATTACTGTCTGCTGCAGTTAGTTTTTGCATTCTGAGCTGCTAAACATTGCAGGGTGTACTAGGGCTTCTATTGCAAGCCTGGTGCTTCTGTGGACCTAGGGTTGTACTGCTGACATCACTGTAGGGCAGAGTCAATTTCACAAAAATAAAAAAAACATACTGACAAGGCATTTGGATTTTGGCAAAATGCATTGCTAACAGGGTGTCTTGGGGGAGGGGGAACACAGTATGTATACTGAGTACTGGTAGGTTTCTCTTGCAACATTGTTGCAACTGCATGGTACTGCACAGTATGAGTCACTCCCTTATCCTACAATGATGTCACCAGGAGCTAGCAGCCCAGCAGCTAAACATCAATGTCAAGTGCAGCAGGGCTCAAAAACAAATCCAAATTATGGAAGGCAGAGTAAACCTTTGCCAAAAATCACAAATGCACACACCCTTTCAGGTCTAGTACTGCATATAATGGCTACAAGCTGTAATTTTTTGGACCATCACTGAAGTTCTTCTTTAAGAGCAGTAAATGAATGGGAGGAAATAAGAGCAATAACAATAAACACACAGATGATCACATACAAAATAATTGTTTATTCAGATGACATGACTTTAATGGTGCAGGATGAGATGTCTCTTTGTAAAGCTTTGGAAATCCGTGAGAGATTTGGGAATATATCAGGAGCATCTTTAAACTTAGAGAAGTGTATAGGGCAGAGATTGAACTATCAATTGAGGTGGCAGGGGGTTATAACAGGTATTGACATTACAAGAGAGCCAATAAAAATATTGGAAATATTTTATGGAAATGAGAACTTAGACAGACTGAACTGGGACAGGAAAGTTAACATCAGCAAGCAAAAAGAAGATAATTTACTTAATTAAAACTTATCTAATACCAGTTTTCTTGTATACTAGCTACATCTTTCCACCACCAAAAGAACTAGAAACAACAGTGTTAAGCATATTTTTACAGGCTTGCTGGGGAAGCAGGTTAAATCCTTTAAAAAGAGACATTTTATACTTACCGATAAAGAAGGGAGGTTTGAATATGCCAAGTCCAATTCTATTTTTTAATAGTTTTTTTCTTATATGCCAACATAAAACCTTTGGTAATGAATATAAATACAGAATGGGAACATCTCCTTAAACCAAAATGTGCACACTGGCTACAAATGTGGGTAACAAAATATTTTAGAGCTTTAAAAAGATCAGCTATAATCCCAGAATACAAAACATATACTTTCTTGAGAATAAAACAATGGGATGTTACAAAAGAGCAGATAATAGATATGCAAAGAAAACAGCTATATTTTTATACATTAGAAACTACCTGTTTGGTGGAAGAGGTTTTTGTAAAATGTCCTAGAGAACACAAGAATGCATTAGTTACATTTTTGAATAACAAGCAAGCACCAGAATACATATGGGATTTTCACCGGCTAGCATGCCATGAAAAAATCAGTGTAAAGTCAAATCAAAAACATAAACCTCAACATGAAAGGATTTGTAGCAGATTAATATGTATAAATGTGGAAGAAACCATAATGCATCTTATTCCAATGCTTTTTTATCTCAGGATTTTACGGCACAACAATGGAGGAAAAATATTTTTAGTACTATAAGCTTTGAAAATATTATGTATGGAATATTTAAAACTGAATGGCAAAATGGCATACAAGTACTTTACAAATAATGCTGGTAATTTTTAAATGGAATATCTGATCCATGAGGTATAATTTTGTGCTACAACAAAAAGAAGGAGGCTTTACAGAATTACTGAACAAAATTGCAGTCAATTTAAAAAAATATCTATGGGAAAAAGAAAACTATCTTGACGAGGAGGAAATTATTAGAATTTTGGAAAGGGCTTCAGTGGATAACAGATAATGACTTTTCTATCACGTGGGAAAGTAATTTTGATTCCGACAGGAATTACTGTTCATGGAGTAGATTGTGTAGTGGAGATATGAATTATGAAAGTACCTCAGGAGTACTGACCTATTAAAATGTCTTACCTTGAAAACAGGGAGAGGGTATGCTAGAAAGGGTGATGGAAAGTACATAGGTTATTTAAATAAGAATTCCCCTCATTCTGGAGGGGTACCCATGTTGCTTTGATATATTTATTAAATCTAAAAGGGTATACAGGGGCTACATAGTTTAAAATTATGACAAATAAGAAATTGGTCAGATATAGAACACAGGATTGCAACAATTATTTACTTTCTATTTATGAACTACATACTCTTGTATGATTTGATTCTATTTCTCAGTTTGCGGGATTGGACCCTATAGTTGTACATATTGTTTTGTGTGACTTAACACATTTTTTGTACACGTATGGTTTTGATGTTGTCAAAATTAAAAACTCCCCTACTCTTTTCGATAAATGCCATGGGATCTTTAATATCCACCTGAACTACCACCAATCCAGGCAGATGGGACCTTGGTTTAATGTCTCATCCAAAAGACGGCACCTCAGGAGTGCAGCACCCCCCTCATGATGCACTACAGTGTCAGTACTGGGATAGTAACCCAGGTGCCAGATGTGGGAACTGAACCCACAGCCCTCTGATCTCCCAGCCTCAGAGGAGAGTGTGCTACCTACTGAGCCACTGACACTACACGTGAACTTGGGTTCTCGGGGCCATGGTGTGAATATGTTGTGATGAACTTCCACAGTTTATTAGTAAAGCCTGATGTGTCCTGGTCAAGTATTTCTCTACTGGGTGCCAAGCTACAGACTGTCTATCACTACATTAAAACTATGACCTAGGAACAAATAGAAATGTTCTCTGTGAGGATATCCCCAGTTGAGTGGAACCCTTGGACTGGAAGTGTCCCAATGCATCACACTAGGACTAACAAGGTTGCTCCCCTGCCTGTGCTAGCCAGGAGCAACAGCATCAAAAGACAAGGTTGCAGCATGGAATCTCATCCAGGACTTGTTGGTGATGTGGTGGACTACTGATTTGCCAAAATGGTCCATAAGTGACTGAAGTTAGGACTAGAGAGATAGCCACATGGCACAGGATAAACAGAGGCCTAGAAAAGTGTTTGCTGTTGCTCACTTAGTTGAATATGGTGTGAAGATGAGTTGAGGCAGTGCCTGTGTAAGAAGAGGCACCCTCATTTGCATACTAGTAGCTGAGTGGTCAGATGTTTTGCAGGGGAGTAACCCTCCCAAAGAACACGTCATGTATATGATGATGTTTTGGCAGCTCTCACATGTTGAACCTAGATTGAGGATGGCATTGTAGCCTTTGATGGTATGATTTGAGACAGTTGTCACTGTGTTATTAGGTAGCCACTTGTGCCACTGAGTAGTTGATCTGTCATTGACAGGAGAGACCTTGCATGGTGAATGTAGGTATCCCCCCATGTTGCAGGTGGGAAGGCTCTGGGAATCCCTAACATGATGCCCAGTTGGTACACAATGCTGAGTCAATGGCAGAGTAATGCATATGTCCTCATAAGACTTGTGTTGAAGAGCAAAGCAGACCATTCAGGTGAGACAGCAACACCGGGCATGTGCACGGGCTCCTTGCTGCAAGAAGTATGAAGAGAGTGAGCCTGTAGTCAGAGGGGTTATGTTGTATGGAATTTGTTGTGGGAAGAGACTAATCGATTAACAAGACACAGTGGATACCAGCACCAAGGTCATGACTGAATAACAGCCCACAGAACTGGAGCCACAGAAAATGTAGTGCAATGGTTGGTAACTGCATGGAGCAGTAGGTGGAGAGATGGACAGCCTAGCAGACAGTCTGACAGAGGACCTCAAGGCACAAGGTGACATCCGTGGCAATGATGAACAGTTTGATGGGGTTTGAAATGATGACCCAGTTTTGCTAGGCTCCCCCATGCCACCTCTCCTCTACCAAAGCAGACAAAAACCTCTCTACCACCCAAAGAGATGGAAGAGATGACAGGGCCAAAGGAGGCAGCGAGTGATTAATTGATAAACAGACCACTCCTGCTGGCCCGATCATGGCTGAAAGATACAACCAATCCCACTTTGCCACCTTCAGTGGATGGAATCAAGTCATCATCGTGTCTGAGTCTGGAGGATAGTTGTGACCAGAAGTAGACAGTGATGAAGAAGCAGAACCCCAACCTAACCCAGAACCTAACCTGCCTGAGGTTCATGACTGTAAATGACCATCGCCACATGGCTCTTTGGGGGATTTCCTATCACACACATCACTTGAAATACCCCAGGTTTGGCTGCAATGGACAATGTCCTTAGGGTGTGGTATGTGGGGCATCTGGACTGGTCTAACTGGACTAAGCACCGGTGTGGAGGTAATCACACCCCAATACGAGGAGGATTTGGAGAACTGATTATGTCCAGGACATGGCAGGATTCTTCTTTCAAAACTGTGCCAGGCAGATAGCAAAGCCACCTGAGTGAGACAGAGATGGGGATGCTAGTTCTTGTATTTCTCAGTCTGGCTGTGGGAAACTGTGGAACTGAAAAGAGATGCATGTCTCTTAGAGGAGGCAGAGGAAAAAATGAAGTACCAATAGACAATCTCGCAGCAAAAGTGTGAGGATCACATTGAGCAATTTATAGGATGTCAGAATGTGAGTCATAACATCCATATACATAGTTTGTGTATCGTAGCCGTTCAGGAGACCTGACTATGAAGCAAACCTAGCTATAGAGGTTTGTTTGCAAGCTTCATCAAGATCATCATGGTTGACTATATGCACAGATGTTCTCCCTGAGACAGCCGAGGAGCTAGTAGGCTTGTCCTGAAAAGCTGGGCACTGAAGCTCATCAGGTTCGCTTCAATATATAGTATCTCTCAATGTTGGCCAGTTGGTCATGTTTGGATATAAAAACATCAATATACCATGGTATTCCTAAACTCAGTGTCCTGAGTCTCGGGACACCGACTCCACTGACCCGAAATGAATACTCCCAAATCAATCAGATGGGCGAAAATATGATTTCGGCAACTGATTGAAAAATACATATTGCAATTAGGGGGGCTCCACCCTCCACACCCCTGTAACTAAAATAACTAACTCTAAGGGTGAACAGACTTCGGAGTTAAAAAAAAAAATAGTTACAGGGGTACGACTGTGTAAAAAACCTCCAGGACGCAGCATAGGATAGAACCCATGCCTCCCAGAGCACACTGGCTAAGCTGCCAGTGGTTTAGCCCTCAACACCACTGGGGCAGCTTGGCCAGCCTCCCAATTCCTCCACTACTTGAAATCCATCTACAGGGGTAAGGTAGCAAGCCGTCGCATCCTCTACCTTACCCCTGTAATGTCCGTCGTGTTTTCTTAATGCTGGGATGCTCCCTGTCTAGACACTAAACCTGTTGGGCAATACTGCCCGGGCAGGTCAATGTCATAATAGTGAGCCTTGGCACACCATAAGGGTACCAAAAAGACTTAACTGGACATTAGGGTCTCAAAATTATTATAAGAACTGCTATAGCAGAAAAAAGAGCATTGATGTATAGTGATTTTTTGCAAGTGAAATATTTAAATGCATGTTTGCATGATCTATTGTTTTCTTTCTCCCCAGGCAAAGGTTATAGGGTAAAGATAAGCAGACAGCTGGCTGAAGACATGTCACCAAAGAGCCACCGCTATGGTGTTTGCAAGAAGTGACACCTCATACCACAAAATCAAAGATATAAGCACATATCTGACCCTCTCTTTTTTAACTGGGTACACTTTGTTATGTACTAGGTGGCAGAACACAACCAAAGATGGGAAGCAATTCACACATCCTCTGTGTGAACAGTGGGCTGGTCATGCAACCAGCAAGTGACCCAAACAGGTGTAGTGACAAGGCAATGGTTTCCAGACGGCCAGAGTAGGGTTTGTAAACCACAAGAGCAAGCACTGCACCTGACTGCGGGGCAGAAGGCAGCTAATACGGGGCAATTATTCTGGGCAGAAGGAAAGTGCCTCTGACAGTCAGCACTGAAATGGACTTAAGTGCCTTCCAAGTTACTTAAACAAGGCAAGAGGATGGCAGGCTCCCTGAGCTGTATGGCAAGAGATGTCTCAAAGAGTGAGGTTATTCCTCTCAGGGTAACAACATTTGCATTTTAGCCAGTGTTTTGGCACAGTGGTAGGCTACTGCTTGTGATATGGGAATTCCTGCATTAGCCTGGCAGAGGTTAGTTTCAGTGAGAGGAGCTCAGATATAGTTTGTTCTGGAGCACAGTTCAGACACACAGATCCAGGTCTCAGAGTCAGTGAGATCAGACAGAGTAGATCTCACAGAGCGGAGCAGCCCCAGGTGCTGTTGCCTTTTTGCCCCAGCTCAGAATATCTTTACAGATAAAATGTGGTTCTACCGAGATGGTGTTGAGACCATGGGGTTCTCTCCTCAACAGTAGCACTCTGATGGCTGAATGGCCTGAAAACACTTCCCTTGATGCTCAGAGGGAGACCCTGATGGGAGAGAGTTTTGGTTGGTGCCTATGTCAAGGAGAATGGCACATTAAGAAGCAAGTGGAGTACCCAGATGGAAAACTAACTGCTGTAAGTTAGCGGATGCCTATTGTCCAGGCTTGAACAGTCCTGAGGTGGAGGGAGCCCAGGTCATGAAGCTGTTATGAGGTTTGGGGTATGTCAAGAGTTAGCAGGAATGCAGGCCTGACCAGTTATGCAGAGAAGAAATTGTGTACTGGAAAGCCTGCATGGCTGTAAATCACCCTACATAAATAAAATCAATCTGTAGCATTTAGGACAAAGCTTAACCTGGTGCCTGACCTTTGTGATTAATGCTTTGATACTAACCAAGAGTGTCAGTGAACAGCTGGAAGGAAAACCATTGCTAGTGAAACATTGTGGTTCCTGATTCTTCACACGTTTATAAGAGTTGATACTAATCTTGGCTTTTACAGCAATAAGACTTAAGGGGATAAATCTGAGAGATCTCCTCAATCTGAGACACATACCAACTGGAAAGAGAATCAGCCTGAAGGTCACTGGTTGAGTGACACTAATGGTGATTCCGTTAGGAGGTAGTAGTGATGTGCAGGGGTTAAAGCAAGATAGAGTTACCATGTGCTCTTATCTGCAGGCTTGCTTATCCCAGCTAGAGGGACCAGAGGAGTGCCTGGAGAAGCCTTAAATCTAGCTACTGCCACAAGATGCTGAGGTGGATGAGCTGTTCTAACTTATGTAGAACTGATAGAACCAAATGGATGAATTGCTATTACAAAATGACTCGGGTTGCCTCACAGTGATGTGAATGCATTATGAACTTCTGCAGTTTATTAGAAAAGTTTAATGCTTACTATACTACTACTACGGATTATACTACAGATGGTAAACAGCAGGAAAAGGCTGAGGCTGGTTAGCCCATGAATTCTTCTCCCCTACTATTTCAGCAGTAATGCTTCAGATTCTGGTGCCTCATTACATATTTATCTAATCTAATCTTACAAGCTGCTTTGGATGGACTGATGTTATTTCCAGTGGTAGTTCATTCCACAGACTTATCACCCTTTGAGAAAAGAACTTTCTGTTGTTTGTTTTGAAGGGTTTCCTTCTACTTTTTAAAGGGTGACCACAGGTCCCACCGTAATATGGTTTGTATTCAGTATTTAATTGTGTCATGAGAAAGGGGTCCCACATGACGTCAATTAGCATTATCATATCCCCCCAATTCTTCTAGTGTAAGCAGTCATCAGCTTAAGAGCCCTGAATCTATCTGCATATGGGAGGTTGTTAATCCTTTAAATATGTTGATGGACCTTCTCTGTACCTGTTCAATCATGTTTACCTCTCCTTGTTTATTAGGGGCCCAGAACTGTGAACTGTAGTCCAGTAATGAGCATACATAGACACCATATAATGATGCTAAGATTTGAGTGCTTCGGCTTCTAATAGATTTTTTAATTGGTCACCATACCCCGTTTGCTTTTGCAACTACATTTAAACACGGTTCTCATACACCAATGTCCTCACTGACTAATACTCCAAGATCTCTTTTGAGTCTGGGTGGCTTAAATGGAATACCCTGTAAGATGCAAGGGTGCTGTACATTTTTATTTCCCATATGGAGCACTACACACTTATCATAATTAAACGTATGCTCCACTTTTTCCCCCCATGACCCAACCTGATCCAGGTAAGCCTGGATTTGGGTGCACTCCTCTGGTTTTTTGGTGGCACCCTCTCTTTTAGTGTCATCCATATACTTGTGACACCATCCTTCTAGATGTTCATCCATATCTGAAATAAAAGTATTGAAGAGCACCGGCCCCAGTACCGAACACCGAGGAACCCCACTAGTAACTGGACAAGAAATGGAGGCAATCTCATTTATGATAACCCTCTGTGATCAGTCTTTTAACAAGTTAATTACCCGCAGACTTAAGAATGATGGAACACTGAGTCATTGGAGGTTTGTTGATATTGCCCAGTGTGGAATCACATCAGAAGCTTGACGTCAACAGGATAGCCTTGATCTAAAAGATATCTTACATTTTCATAAAAGCAAAGTTGGTTTGTAATGGTGGATCTCTGTTTAGAAAATCCATGCTGAAAAATGTCCCCTTTCTCTACTTTATAGTAGTAGTAGTAGTAAACTAGTTTATTCTGTAGTTCCAGAAAAGGATAGACCAATTGAGCCAAAGCTCATTAACAAAGGGGTCGCTAGTACAAGTAAACTGTTTCACATTTAAAATGCTGGTTACAAATACAGAGACATATCTATGTGTTCTAATAGCTAATCCTTATTAATACTCTCCATGAGTTTTCCAATTATACTCGTCAAACTTATCAGGCGATAATCCGCTGGATCAGATTAATTCCCTTTTTTAAAAATAGGGTCTTCAAGTGCTATTTTCCAATCAGAAGGGATAATATTTTCTTCTGTTTAAAAAAAAAAGATAATGAGAAGTGTCTTAGTACCCTGATTAATCATTAATTGAAGCATTTTACCTATTATTTCATCAGGCCCTGGTGCAGAACTTGTTCTTAATGATTTGATTTCCCCCTAATTTTTCTTCGGTGATTTCCCAATTGTTTTGAAATATGGTATAGTCTATGTCAGAGGCCTTTTCTTTAACTGATTTCACAAAGACAGAGCTAAAATAGATATTAAATATCTCTGCCATAGCTGCTGGAGAACTCACTTCAATTATTTCATTTATAAGTGAGCTAATTGCATTCTCTTTTCTTTAGTGAATTCATGGAAAGATTCATTTTTTTTTAACCTCTGAACCATTTGCATTTGTCACTTGTTCCTTTTCCATTTTTTTTCTTTTTTTTGAGGGGGGGTTATTGATTAAGCAGTTTGTAAACCTCTGTTGTTGTCTGTATGTATCCCATGTTCCCAATTTGTTGTCTATTTTGTATTTCTTTTTTGTTGCTAGTTTCCTTTTCATCTTTTTTGTGTGTTTTCTTTATTGATTTAGTGTTTTGTAAACCTTTGTTGTTGTTGTATGTATGCATCCCAACTTTCCAGTTGTTGTCTATTTTTTTTTTTTTAAGTTTATTACTTTTATTTATGGCTACTTTTATTTTTCTCATGAGCCATGTTGATCTATGGCCTTTCTTAATTGCTTAAATTTCAGTCATGAATCTTATACACCTACATTATTTAATAAATTTGCCCAGTTAATGTTACTTAGTGCTTAATTTATATCCACTGTATTTATTTAACTATATGTATATTTCTGTTGTTCGTTAGTTCCCGGGTCTGATGCGATTGATAGTGAATACCACAGATGAATGGTCTCTAATACCCAAAGGGGGGATAACTTTACAGCTGGAAATTATCTAGTGCCATGAATATTAAAACCAATATGTTTTTTCCTGTAGTTGGAATTCTCACAGCCTGGGTCAGGTTACACTGTGTTGTTAGTTCTGAAAAGATTTTATTCATTTTAAAATGAGCTGTTCCTGTTTCTCAGTCAATGCCAGGCATACCAAAATCTCCTATTATTATCAGGCCTGGGGGTGGGTCACAAAGCGGAAAACTGGGTTAGAAACTGGTTGAGGGACAGAAAGCAGCGGGTGGTAGTAAATGGGATCAAGTCCAAGGAAAGAAGGGTGACCAGTGTGGTGCCTCAGGGATTGGTCCTGGGGCCAGTCCTTTTCAATGTGTTCATCAGTGACATTGCTGAAGGGCTGGAGGGGAAGGTTTGCCTATTTGTGGATGATACCAAGATCTGCAACAGAGTAGACACTCCAGAGGGGGTCAAAAGAATGATGAAGGATATGGGTAAGCTGGAGACATGGTCACAAGTGTGGCAATTAAAATTTAAAGCAAAGAAGTGCAAAATCATGCACCTGGGGTGAAGAAACCTGGCAGAAAACTACAGTGTGGGAGAGGAATTGCTGACAGTCACCAGGGAAGAAAGAGTTTTAGGGATAATCATCTCAGATGACCTAAAGATGGCCAAACAGTGTAACAAGGCTGTTGGGAGGGCCAGTGGGATATTGGGGTGCATAGGAAGGGGTATCACCAGCAAAAGAAAGGAAGTGGTAATGCCATTGTACAAAATGCTGGTCAGACCTCATCTAGAATACAGTGTTCAGCTTTGGAAGTTGCACCTTCACAAGTACATAGACAGGGTGGAGGTGGTTCACAGAAGGGTGACCAAGTTGGTTCAAGGCCTACATCACAAAACATATGAGGGCAGATTAAAGGACCTCAATATGTGGTCTTAAAGAGAGAAGGGAATGGAGGGATATGATAGAGACCTTTAAGTATCTTAAAAGCTTAAACAAGGTGCAAGTGGGCGGCCTCTTCCAGTACGAGAGTTGTACAAGGATGAGTGGGCACAATTTGAGCTTGGAGGGGGGCAGGATAAGGGGAGACATGAGGAAGTTTTTCTTCATGGAAAGGGTGGTAGATGCTTGGAATAGCCTTCCCCAAGAAGTGGTGAGTGCTAACACAGTGGGGGATTCAAACATGCATGGGATAGACATAAAGGAGCCCCATATGTGGGAAAAAGAGGCAAAAGCCAATGACCAAGTAGGGTCAGCAGCTGCTGATGCAGGCAAGGAATACGGGCAGACTAGGTGGGCCTAACGGTCCTTATCTGCTGTCAACTACTATGTTACTATGTAGGGTGTTGTAATTATCACTGGCTAGTTTGATTTCCTTATACAAGTTCTGGATTTCTTGTTCATTTACATTCAGAGGTCTATAAATTAAGCCAGTAAGTAATTCTGGCCCAGTTGGATGGGCAGTATTAATCCAGGGGGATTCTGTTTCATTGTCATGTTCTTTTGTTTGTAATAGCTAATGAGATAAGTAATGTCTTTATATATACAGTAGTACAAGTCTCCCACCCTTCCTTTCTTTTCTAGCCCTACTGAAAATGTTATAGTTAGTTAATGTGGTATTCTATTCAGCTTTTTTCATCCCACCAAGTCTCAGTAATACTTGTTTGGGATTCTCTAATTTATAAGTATTCCCTTCCAGCCTACTTTCTTTTTGATTTCAATGTCCTTTACAACTGAGTTATTGGCTTTGGCTTTGGAGTTTGACTTTGCTCATACTATGTCAGATTTGGGTATGACAAACCCCACTTTTACCCTACACCTTAGTTTAAAGGATACCTAAACAACATTTTGACAACAAACTACTCAAAAATCTGACTTCATAGGGGACAAAAGGAAAGGCTGCTGTATTCATTAGTGCTAAAACTACATTTATATAATTTACCTAAATGTGGTTCCAAAGCATTTGAAAAATATAAAATCAGCCTTCCAGTTTCAAAAAACTGCTTTACCTGCTTCTTAAAATGGCCACTAAATGTGTTAAGTGATTACATCATAGGAGCCAGAGTCCGAGAGCTATATGGCTCTCTATAGTGCTAACTAGTTATTTTTTCCCTTCGTATAGAATTGTTGCACCAAAATGGTCAAAACCATGTGCATTATTTTGACCAATACACATGTTAGGCTATGGTTCTGTTCATTTTGTTTACATTAATATGCTGAAATTATGTTTTAATCCAAACGACTTTCTCTTTGGCAAACCACAGTGCAGTACAAATCATAAATAACCTGGTGGTCTAGTGGTTATGGTGGATCCAGGATGTTACAATGGGGGTGCTGGGGTGGTGTGCATACTTGATATGCACTTTTTAACATTTTTATTAAACCTTTATATTGTTTGATATTATTTTTTTAGTACATTTTTGACAGCACCTACAAATGAAATACAGTGGCGTGAAAAAGTATTTGCCCCCTTCCTGATTTTCTCTATTATTGCATATTTGTCACACTGGATGTTTTCAGGTCTTTAGACAAAATGTAATATTAGATAAAGGGAACCTGAGTGAACAAATAACACTTGTTTTTTTTTTTTATTTCACTTATTTAATGAAAAAAAGTTAACCAACACCAATTGGCACTGTGTGAAAAAGTAATTGCCCCTTACACTTAATAACTGGTTACGCCTACATTTAGCTGCAATGACTGCAACCAAACACTTCCTATAATTCAATATCAGTCTTTCACATCGCTGTGGAGGAATTTTAACCCACTCTTTCCGCAGAACTGCTTTAATTCAGTAACATCTGGTAGGCTTTCGAGCATGAACTGCTCGTTTCAGGTCCTGCCACAGCATCTCTGTTGGGTTTAAGTCTGGACTTTGACTAGGCCACTCTAAAACTTTAATTTTACTTCTTTTTAGCCATTCTGATGTGGACTTGCTTTTGTGTTTTGGATCATTGTCTTGCTGCATGACCCAACTACGCTTCAGCTTCAGCTGACGGAAGGATGACTGGACATTCTCCTTAAGAATTTTCTGGTACAGAGCAGAATTCATGGTTCCTTTAATTATGGCAAGTCATCCAGGTCCTTAGGCAACAAAGCATCCCACACCATCACACTACCACCACCATGTTTGACTGTTGGTATGGTGTTCTTACTGTGGAATGCTGTGTTTGCTTCGTGAGACATTATGGATCCATGTTGTCCAAAAGTTCCACTTTGGACTCATCTGTCCATAGAACATTTTCCCAAAAGGCTTGTGGATCATCCAGGTGCTTCTTGGCAAATGAGAGACGAGCATTTATGTTCTTCTTGGTTAGCAGTGGTTTCCGCCTTGCTACTCTCACATAAGCCCATTTTGCCCAGTCTCTTTCTGATTGTGGAGTCATGAACACTGACCTTAGCTGAGGCAAGAGAAGCCTGCAGTTCTTTGCATGTTGTTTTAGGATCCTTTGAGACTTCTTGGATGATTTTACACTCGCCCTTGGAGTAATTTTGGCAGGCCGCCACTCCTGGGAAGGGTCACTACTGTTCAAGTGTTCTCCATTTGGAGATTATGGCTCTCACTGTGGTTGATGGAGTCCCAGAGCCTTAGAAATAGCTTTGTAACCCTTTCCAGACTGATAGAGGGCAACAAAATGTTTTCCTGATCTTTTCAGGAACTTCCTTTGATCATGGCATAATGTGCTTGTTGAATCTTTGTGCTGGCAATGTGACTCTGATGGTAAGGGCCAAAATAAGTGAGGTTTATATTGAGCAGGGCCTGGCTGTAATCAAGCCTGGCTGTGTTCAATCAGCTGATTCTAATTATCCCTTTAATTGGGTTGATTTAACTGGGGGCAATTACTTTTCACACAGTGCCAGTTGGTGTTAGTTAACTTTTTATTAAATAAATGAAATAAGTGAAAAAAAAGTGTTATTTGTCCACTCAGGTTCCCTTTATCTAATATTATATTTTGTCTAAAGACCTGAAAACATCCAGTGTGACAAATATGCAATAATAGAGAAAATCAGGAAGGGGGCAAATACTTTTTCACGCCACTGTACATAGTTTTGAATGTAAATATTTGTACAATCAATAAATCAGACTTCTTCAACAAAGTGAAATGCAGCATCAGGCAAGTTACAATGGGGATGAGGGTGCACCCACACCCTTCACCAGCCCCCCAGCTCCACCACTAGTTTGTAGCAAAGTTCTTGTGTAGTCCAATGCCAGAGTTCATACTTTCTCGGAAATCAAAAATATGCTTGTCTTGTCTTCTTTTTCCATGGGAAATAATAATAAGAAGAATCAACATTTATACAGTGCTTTTTATACACACTGTATCCCAAAATGCTTTACAAGCAATGCTAGACTGGTAGTGAAGTGCCTGAACATGTAGTGGCAGCCATTTCACACATTAATACCCACACACAGCCTTGGGAAATTGCATGAACTGGTTTTATGGGAAGGGAACTGTTGGCCAAGACAATGGGGTCAGATAGTGATCATGGTGCTGGCAGCCCCACATCTTATATCTCACAGTGGTCTCTCATATTTTCCCCATCTGTCTTCCCCCTTCCCTGAATATAGCAGTACCTTGCATGAGTAGCTTTCTCAGTCCCCCTCTGGTATTCATTCTTCACTCCTTCTCCCCACACCAAAAACAGGTGACCTCATCACCCTTCTTCATCACAAATGCAGGTAGTACAGTCCCCGGGTTTATTGACATATCAAAAATAAACACATTTTTCCATGAAGTCAGGCTGATAACAGCAAGGAACAAGGGGAAAGATGGGCTTTCCTATCCTTAAAAGAACTAGGCTACCTTTGATTAAGCACTATTAAATGACGGGTGTGCACATCATTATGCACATCGTTTAATAGTGCCTAATCATAGATGGCTTAGATCTTATATGGGTAGGAAAGCCTATGTTTCCCTTGTGCCCTGCTGCTATCAGTCTGGCTTACCAGAAGATCACATTTATTATTAATATGTAAAAATAACACGGGAGACTGTACTAACTGCATTCATGATGTGGAAGGGTGGTGAGCTCACCAGTTTTTGGTGTGGGAAGCAGAAGAAAAGAATGAATGCCAGAGAGGGACTGAAGAGGCCATTCCAGCATGGTACAGCTATATTCAAGTTAGGGGAAGACAGGAAGGGGGACGTTGAGCAGATCATTCTGAGATCTAAGATGTGGGGCTCCCAGCACCGTAATCACTACCTGACTGTGGATGAGAGCAGTCAGTGATGACAAATACTCAGAATGGCAGGGCTGCACCTAAACCGTTACTTGAATTCAGTGTAGAGAGATTACCCTCGGGTGGGGGGGATGTTGACATTTTTTAGGACAGTATCAAGGGAGCTGTGTATAGCTCATTCAAGATTCAGAAGAGTAATAGCCTGCCAACTTGCATTGTGGAGTATGGCACAGAAAAGTACTTGAGAAGAATTGCCGGGAACTGTCCTGCAGGGTTCTGAAGATCACAGGTAAAGGAGTAGACTAACACTGGAAGTTGGGTGGATTCGCTCAAGACATTAGTATGCCTCTCCTGCTAAATAATATTGTTATCCATAGTAAGTGCAACCCTTATGAGGGCATGAACAGCAGTTTTTCTTGTGTGTCCTGATGCTTATTGCTTGGCCTTCCAGGAAGACCTAGTTGTTGGTTAATGAGGTGGGGAAAAACACAACAGGGGGGCTGTACATACTGCCATTACTGTGCAGAAGGGTGGTGATCCACTCAATGTTTGCTGTGGGAGCAGAAGTCAAATATTGACAAAGTGGACTGGAGAGTGATTTGGAAGGCATTTTTTAACAGTGCCAGCTGATGAAGCATATTGGTCTAGGTGTGCACAACTCTTTGAGGTACAAGATTACAATCTGAGGTGTGATAATTCTCTTCATGAGACCACAAGCTCATATGCAGCCCCAGGCAGTTCTAAGGACAGAGTATGGATGGTGGGGTGTTCAACAGAAGGCAGGCTAGGTGCAGGGGGTTCACATGGAAAAAGACTACAAGAGAAGCTTATTTGTGGATTACCAAGAAAGCATGAGCTTTGGAATTGGACCAGACCAGTACTTCGCTACAAATTTCAGGGCATCACATAACCACGAGATCATCAGGTATTTGAAGTGTTCTACTGTACTGCAGTTTGCCAAAGAGAAAGTCAGCTGGATTACAAAACATTTTCAGCAAGTTAAAGTAAACAAACTGAACGAAACCACAGCCTAACATGTACTGATCAAAATAATCCACATGTTAACACATGGTGTTGATCATTCTGGTGAAACAATTAAAAAAAAAGGGGGAAGATGAACTAGTTAGCGCGATAGGGAGCCATGTGGGTCTCTGCCTCTGGCTCTAATTATGTCAATATGACTCATCACTTAACACACTTGGTAAATATTTTAGGGGGCAAGCAAGGCTGTTTTTTGAAAGTGAAACGCTGATGTTTACATTTTTCAAAAGCTATGAAACTGCATTTATGTTATTTAGATAAATGAAGTTTTAGCATAAATGTAAACAGCAGCCTTTACTTTACCTTGCTATAAAGCCAGATTTTGGAGTTTACAGTTTTAAAAAATTGCTTGTTTAGGTACCCTTTAAATGGTTTTTCAGGGTTCTATTTATTCTATTAGCCAGTAGACTTGCCTCCTGTTTTTATTTATTTATTTATTTATTTAAGAGTTTCACCAGGAAGGCATACTAAGCAGAGTATGCTCGATTCCAAATGCATCCTGGGGGAAGGGGAAAGGATGTATACAGCATAGAAAAGTACACAGTAAGTACAGTACATACAGCAACAACATGGTATTAAATAGATACAAGTAGCAACACAAGGTCTAATACTTAGATGACGAGGCAACCAGTTGGTACTCAGAGTGCAGTAGTTTAAGTTAACTAGCTAGCAAGTTCAGTGGTTCAGCAACTCATCTAAGCCATAAAGTGCCTATATAAACTTGATGGTCACACCCTATTTATACAGGAAGATTAACAGGAGAAATACTATGGCAGTGGAGTGAGTACAGACATTGCATATTCAAGAGAGGACACTGAAGGCTTGGGACAGACACAGATGCATCAGGTGTGGCCAATGGGGTAATTAGGAATTGTGTTGGGACTGGCTGCAGGAGCAGGTGGGGGGCTTAATGACTTAAGGAGGAGATTACGCTGCTGGGTGTTATCTGTATGCCTAATGACCGCCAGTAAGGAGCTCCACAGTTTAGGCACATGGAGCATATAATAAGGGTAAAGATATAGTTTTCCGTGAAAGACTCTCCAGTTTCTTTGAAAAGTGAATTGTTCTTTATCTGCCCAATGCTTTAGCCATGGATTAATGTGCCCTATTGCTTGCTGTTTAAAAGTTGACATTATGACCACTGAAAGAACCTCAGAAATAATAACCTTGTATCCCCTAGCTTTTAATTTCCCTTCTAGAGATTCAAATTCAGAGAAGAGTTTCTGTTCGGGCGTTCTTCCTGCATCCTCTGTTCCCATATATACTGTATAACTACTGAAGGATATGGTCCTGATTGTTTCAGAATATCCTCCAGTCTGTATGATATATGGTGTACTCTAGCTTTAGGGAAACAAGTAACCATTGTGTTCAGCTCATCATTCAGGCAGGAGTCTGTAAACTGGAATATGGAATCCCAAGTAACAATGTTTTGGTTTGGTGGTGGGGTAGCACTTATTGGGGGCATTATGAAGGCCCTGGTTTGAGGACTCGTGGGCATGTTAACCCTCTGTCTGGGTTCAGGAATATGTCTAGGTTCTGGATCAGAAACTAGGACTTCAAATCTGTTTGAGGTGTTAATTATAGCTCAGAAAATCTGTGCCCTCCTACCCCTTTATGATACTTATTTGGACTTTCCAGACCACTCATTATCTGGAGAACAGTTTATTGTATTTCTCTCTTGTCTCACCCCTTTACTAGGAATAATATCTGACTAGCAGCCAGTGCCTGAGTACATGTCTTCTTTTATTCCTCATTTTCTTAAATGTGGATTGAGGAGAATATTCTCTATGAAGTTTCTCTCCTATAAAGATCTCTTTTCAGCCTCAAGGGAGTCTAGGAAACACAACACTGCATTTTCTTAATTTCTAGTGCATGCTTAACTTCCTCCTTCAGAGGTATTCTTTCTTTCTGTGCAGCTACAAGAGAGGCATATTTATGACAAGTACAAGGTCTCGTATTAATAGGTAGCATTTAAAGCCGGTACCTGTCTCATCCTGCACACTGACTTACATGTTCTCCTGTGGACAGGCACAAATGAGTAGTCTCCATTCTTGGAACATTAGAAAGAAATAGACAAGGACACAGTCAAAAGTTGTTTTTTCCCTCACGAACTAGTTAGTGAAAACATGTAGATGCTATAATCTAACAGGGCATGATAATATGATAAACTTTTGTAACATCTTTAAGGGATATTCTCCAGTGTATGTAAAAGAATAGAAAGACAGTTCATTAACAGTGTTATCAGAATCACTCAAATGACTTAATATGCGATAAGGACTTACAGATGTGTTGTGATGGATAAAAATAACATGGCAGTTTCCCAGTCTGACCTGGCTGACATGGCAGACAGAACAGGTGCCTCTGCTGAGTCATCTCCATTGTGGTCACTGATGCTCTCACAGTCACCTGTTTTTATAACCCCAAAACCGGAAGGGTCACATTTTATTTTAAGTGGCAGTTTCAGTGTAACTGCAGAGTAGGTAATCATTAATTACATGCAGCAGGGGTTATTACACTGTAGTTACAGGTTTGTTGCATGTAACTGCATTGCAATTCCAATGCAATTACGGTGCATTTACAATGTAGCAACAGTGCACTTAAGGAAACTTAAGGTGTTACCAGTGAAAGTAGCATCAGTGGCTCACTTCCGGTTTTGCAAGTTACACAGACTATTCCAAAAATAGTTAAAACCCTATTTATGATATGTCTATACTCTTACAATGCAGTCTATGACTGCTTATCATCCCTGTGGGATGTTTGTCTGGTTCAAGGACACAATAGCAAAAATGAGGGGGTGGGGGGGACTCAGTCATCCCAGTTCCCAGCAGTCTATGTCTTTAGGAATTACAGTGGTGAAAGAGAGGGTATCCCACATCAGAGTTTCACACCCAGATAGAGTGATAAGACACAGAGAGGTTTAAAATATGCAAGCACTGCATGGGCAGTAAAAAGTGGTGCTTGTCACACAAATTTCACATCCCATGCACCAACTGATGCTTGCACAGTCACCAATTCTTATAGCCCCAAAACTGGAAGTAGCATCAGTGGCTCATTTCCGGTTTCCCAAGGTACACAGAATGTACCAAACACAGTTAAAAAAAACTATTTATGGTGTGCCTCTAACCTTACAATAGAAACATAGAAACAGAATTTGACAGCAGAAAAGGACCACTTGGCACATCCAGTCTGCCCATCTTTCCCTACCTACACTATTACCTCAGATTTGCCCATTCTACAGCTCTTTCTCCCTCCCCATTTTGTTTCCACTGTGATTCCCTTGTGCTTATCCCATGCATTCTTGAATACCACCACTGCTTTTGCCCCCACCACTTCCACTGGAAGGCTGATACAAGAATCCACCACTCATCTGTGAAGAAGTGCATCCTCAAATCTGTCCTGAACTTACCCTCCTCCAGCTTCATAGCATGTCCATCTCTTCTTGAGCACTTTTTCTTCTGAAAAATACTCCCCTACTGTATCTTATTTACTCCTGTGGGGTATTTAAAGATCTCTATCATACCACCACTGTCCCTTCTCTGTTCCAGGGTATAAATACTGAGGTCCTTTAGCCTTTCATTATAGGGCTTTTGATGCAGATCCTGCACTATTTTAGTAGCCCTCCTCAGGGCTGCCTCCACTCTGTCTACGTCCTTTCAGAGATGAGGTCTCCAGAACAGGACACAGTACTCTAGGAGGGGACTGACCAGTGATCTATAGAGAGGCAATACCACCTCCCTCTTTCTGCTGGTGATACCCCTCTCTATGCACCCCAGCAATCCACTAGCCCTCCCTACTGCCTTGTCGCAGTGCATTGTCACCTTTAGGTCATTCAATATGATTACCCCCAGATATCTTTCCTGTTTGGTGGTCATCAATACCACTCCACCCATTTTATACTCCGCTCCTGGGTTTCTGTGTACTAAGTGCATTGTTTTGTACTTTTTTGTATTGAAACCCAGCTGCAATACCCTGCATCACTCTTCTAGTTTTCTAAGGTTTCTGCTTATCCTTTCCATCACCCTCGCAATGTCTACCCCAGTGCAGATTTTGCTGTCAGCTGCAAAGAGGCAAATATTCCTATCCAGCTCCTCTGCAATGTAACTTATAAAGACATTAAAGAGGACCAGTCCCAGCACTGCTCCCTGAGGCACCCCACTGGTCACCTTCCCTTCCTTAGGGGAAACTCAGTTTACTACCATCATATGTCACCTATCGCCTAACCAATTTTTTATCCAGTTTACCACCTTTGGACCCATTCCTAGGCTATCCAGCTTGATTATTAGTTTGCTGTGTGGAACTGTGTCCAACACCTTACTGAAATCTAGGTATGCCACATCCACCATTCCACCCTGATCTGGTTCCTTGGTCACCCAGTCAAAGAAACCTATCAGAGTCCTTTGACATGACCTCCCCTCTGTGAATCCATGCCATCTTGGGTATTGTAACCCACTGGATTCAAGATATTCCACAATCCTTTCCTTCAGCAGTGATTCCGTTAACTTTCCCACCACTGATGTCAGGCTGACTGGTCTACAATTGCCAGTCTCCTCCCTGCTACCACTTTTGTGTAGTGGGACTACATCACCCTACTCCAGTTCTCCAGAACTACTCCTGTTTCCAGTTAAACAGAACTGTCAGAGGTGCAGCCAGTATTTGCCTGAGCTCCCTCAATACCCTAGATGCACCATATCTGGGCACTTCAGGACTCTCGCCTCCAAACAAGGACTAGTAGACTAGTGTTCACCTCCTTCCCTCCAAAATGCCTGTTATTTTTTTGTGGTCTCTCCACCTTCTCTTTCCTCTGTGAACATTAAATAAAAATATTTGTTCAGGATGTCTGCCTTTTCCTGGTCTCCCTTTGCACAGTCCCCCCTCTTTTTTTAACCTTACAATCCCACCCTTGGTTTTCCTCTTTTCACATGTTTACCTAAAAATGTTTTGTCTCTTTCATTACTTTCTTGGCTATTCTCTCTTCAGTTTGCATCTTTGCACTCCTTACTGCTTTCTCTGCTTCCCTTTGTTTCACCTAATACACTTCCCTATCCTCATCCCTTTGTGTCTCTTTATAACTTCTGAATGCTATCCTTTTAGCCTTTATCTTTTCAGCCACCTCTTTCAATAATCATAGAGGTCTCTTTTTGCTTTTGCTCATATATTTGGCACAGAAGTGTGTTGCCTTTACTATGCTCTCTTTTATCTTTGCCCTCTGTTCCTGCACCCCAACCAGGCCATCCTCCCACCAGGACATCCCAAAGGCATTCACCCATCTTTATAAAATCTGCCCACCTGAAGTCTAGGACCACTGCCCTTGTGTAGTTTGATTCCACAGCCGACCTTATATTGAATCACACCATACAGTGATCATTGGTCTACAAGTGAGCTCCCACCTTGACGTCTGCAACACCATCCCTTTTAGTGAGCACCATGTCCAGTAAAGCCCCATCACAAGTGGGTTCACTGATTAGTTTATTTATTTTTTGTTTATTTAGTTTTTGTTAACCAGGTAGGTGTTCTAGCCATGAAATTACTATTTTCAGGAATGACCCAGGAGAGTACAACAATCAAAGACAAGGACAATAACATTGGTACAGGAAGACTGCATATACTGTAGTGTTGGTCAGTACAGTCAAAGTAGTCAGTGCTAGAAATACATACAGCCAATAAACATAATACTCTAACAGATTGCATATAGTTACCCAAGGAATGTCCCTGTAAAGAGTTCAGAATGTCCTTGCTTGTAGCTGAAGCCACTGCTGGGAGGCTCCACTATACATCAGGTAGGCTGAAGTCTCCACCAGTAGCACCCCCCCCTTTCTGCCATTTTGCCAGTGGCTTCCACCAGTACCTTCTCTGATTTCTCCCCCTGTGCTGTAGGTCTGTAGATCACTCCAGTGTGAGTAGTGGCTCCATTTTCTATCTGCAGGTGACTCACAGTACCATGACTCAGTAATGGCCACAATATCCAGAGTAGCCTCTGCCATGATGGCCTGTAGATCCAGAATATTTTCCTAGACTTCTAGCATTTACACATATGGCCTTCTAGATGTTGTTTTCACTCTGCCTATTGCCTCCCTTTTTTCCTTTTGCTCTCTCTCTCTCCTTCCTGCCTCTCTTTTTAATGCCCCCGTTCCTTTCCCCTTTTATCTCTACCAACCTGCTCCCTTTATTAATTGCAACCTGAGGGATTCTACTTCCCTTGGATTTTCCTTACTGTCTACTTCAGCCTGTGGGAGGGGCAGTTTCTGACTCCCCATTTCCTTCCACCACCCCCTTGGCTAGTTTAAATGTTCACCAAAGTAACATTTAAACCATCCACTGAGGATTGTGGTTCCCTTCCCCAATAGATACAGGCCATCACCCCTGTATAGGCCCTTATCCCCCCAGGTGGGTCCTCAGTCCTCAATGCAGATGAACCCTTTCTCTCTGCACCATTCCCTCAGCCATGAGTTGAAGCTCCTGGTGTGGATATACCTCTCCTGTCCCCTGTTGTAATCAGGCAGCATCTCAGTCAAAGCCACTGAGCTACCTAAGGCCCCACCTGGCTCCCTAAACTTCCCCTGCCCTGTCTTAACCAACTGACAGAGTACCCCATCTCTTCTTCCTTCTACTGATGCCTATGATGCCAGTCACCTGTTCCACTCCTTCGCTGTTCCACTCACTTGCTGGACACAAATGTGTGGGACACGTTGGCAGTAGTGTCTTTTATGCAGAACTTGCTCTCTTTCTGGTGGCGCACTATTGGCTGTGGGAGGTCAATTATTAAGTAAGTAAGGTCCCAGGGCAGACAATAAGCAACCCTCACCCAAACTACAGGGCTAGACACAGTTCTTATAATATGGCCCCTAAACGTGGGCTGCTCTGGCTTGCCTCAAATTTACCCTTCACTTAATAATAAATGCACTAATTCAAACAAGTTTCACCATAATTTACCTCATATATGTTGTCTCCAAAAACACAATCCTTTGTGTCCCTCCTATGGCAAATGCAGGCAGAGTCCGTTTAAAGAAGTAGTACAGTCACATACGTTGTGCAGAGTGTTTTGGTTTGTATGTGTAGTACTAGTGTGTCCTTCCCTTTGGCTGCTATTAGGAGTTTTTATAAATTAGCCTGCTAGTTTTACAGACGTGTTATGGCCCCTGGGGATCTCCATCTTAGTATGGTGTATTGCTTTTCTTGTTCCTACAGTTCCTCCTGCCTATGTGACAGTGATGTATCCAAGAGCATGGATTCAGCAAGCACTGGTTTAGAGTCAATTTACAACAGTACATCTATGATATTAAGTAACTTTCATTATCCCATGAGCATTGATGGCTGTGTTTACAGTTTAGCAAATACTTGAGGGCTAATTTAGTGGGTTGTTCTGTAAGAAAACCGCTAGAGTATCTACCAATTATGGCATTGATAATCTGGGGTGATTTGTGTGCTTTTTATGGCTATTGGTAGTTTGATTAAATGAAAAGTTTTAAAAGCAAAGCATTTACTCCTGTTGGCTAGACCTGACACACATGTAGAAAACAACAATACTGAAATAGAGCTATTTAGTTGAGGTCAGAACATCAGGCTCCTTCAGTCTCTCTAGTACTTGCTAAATCAATGGTCCTGGACACAACACTGTCACATGAGATAGAAGGCATTGTAAGAAAAAGAAGAGCAATAAACCATGGTAATATGGAGATTCCCAAGGGCCATAAAACTACCACATAACTAGCAGGTTAAATTAGAAAAACTCTTAATAGCAAACAAAGGAAATGACACACCAGTACTACCACACAAATCAATACACTGCACAACATATGGTTTTGCAAATTTTGACTGTACTTCTTCTGAAAGACAATGTGGTTTATGACTGCCTGGAGTCCCTGTGGTTTGTTTGTCTGGCTCAGGGGCACAATAACAGAAATGCGGGTTTGGGGGGGCAGTCCTCCCAGTTCCTAGCAGGCTGAGCTCGTAGGGATTAAAATACTAATAGAGTGGATACCCCAGGTCACGGTATACACCCAGATAAAGTCATACAACAGAGAGAGAGAGAGAGAGAGGGAGGTTTAAAATATGCAGGCACTGCATACACGGTTAAAAGTGGTGCTCATCATGCAAATTTCATATCCCATGCACTATCTGATGCTTGCACAGTCACCTGTTCTTATAGTCCTAAAACTGGAAGTGGCATCGGTGCTCACTCCCAGTTTTGCAAGGTAGACGGACTGTCCCAAACACAGTTAAAAACCTATTTATGGTATGCCTCTAACCTTACAATGGAGTCTATGACTGCCTATAGTCTCTATAGGCTGTGTGTTTGGCTCAGAAACACAATAACAGAAATGAGGGTGGGGGGTCTCAGTAGTCCCAGTTCCCTGCAGGCTATGCTCTTAGGGATTGCAGTACTAACGAAAAGGGAACCCCAGGTCAGAGTTTCACACCCAGACAGAGTCGCACAGCAGAGAAAGAGGTTTAAAACATGCAGGCACTGTACAGGCAGTTAAAAGTGGTGCTTGTCACATAAATTTCACATCCCATGGAACATAGTCTCAAGAATTTTTTTATTGCTTCCCAAGCTGCAGACTATCTAGCCCACATAACATCCAGGATCCAGGGAAAAATATAAATGTTCACTGTGAGAGATTCTTCCCATAAAGTGCAACCTCTGGACAAGGAGGGTCCTGGGGCATCAACCCAGGACTATCAGGGTGCCCATCTGCCTATTCTGGTGCTCAAGCCATGACAGCCAGAATCAAGGGGGCAGAATACATGGAAAGGGTCACAGAACAATCAGTTTTATGACAGTTTGGGTTCTTCAACATTTTATGTTGCTCCTTTGCTTTTCAGGAATGCCAGTGACATCTAATAATTTGAGTGCAGAACTGGGAATCGGGATCCCACTGTGGTCATTGACTGACTGTGGGTCTTTCACCAAGTGGCTTGTCATTCCCATGCTTCACTCTTTCCAGCTGTAAAAGTATGCAGAAGCAGCACCTCAGTGCACATGCTATTTTAAATGTCAGTTGAGCTGTCCTGGGTAAACATGTTATAAAATATCTGATGTTCTTTCCTTGGCAAGAAGATGACTGCTATATATTAAGAATAATGACAATTGCCATAGTACAAATGAATAATCAATCTCTGTAAATGGTAATTTATTTTCTTATCAGTTTTTCTCAAATAATCATTTCATTTGCAAGACCCTACCCAAAACCCTTGGTACACATAAAGTTCAGAAATCCAGCCTTCCTATTGGCTGGGAGTGGGACTCATGTGAATACCAAATGCCATTTACTATTTACACAGCTTGCACGTGCATTATGCTATTAAATCAAGCATGGTGCATGAATAGGATGCTGCAGGTGAGTTTTCGATTTTAAAAGGTTGCAAAACAAATGCATTATCAAATTGTAATTGAGATAAGGTGACTCTGTGGGTTGGGTTATCAGTTGCAAATCCAGGTTATATGGTGACAAACACTGGGTGGGGGTGGGACTTTTTGAAAGTCACCCACCCATTATTGTGACTTACTGCTCAAATAAATACCACAGCAGGATTTCTGAAAATATTTTTTTCCTGCCCAATCTCACCTTCATCTATCTGCTAACACCATCCTCTTTGTGGAAGCACCCATACCCTACCTTGCATCTGCCAATACTCTCTCTTCAATGTAAAACCAACATCCTGATCCCACATTTACTGATATGCATGACTGCCCATGTCAGTATCCAAATGGTAAAGATTCTCATCATCTGCTGACATCCTCCTACTTGTGCAAATAAGGTAATCCCCTTTCCACTTGCAGACACCTCCTTCTCTGTAAGTACTGCTAATCCACCATATGCTGATACTACTCTGCACATGTTCATGCTCCAGTCCCCCAATTCCCCAGTCTGACTAGACACTCCACTTCTTGTAGAACAATATTTCTCTATCAACCCACACTAAAGAAATAGCTAAAACCCTCTCTCATCAGTGGTCTGCCCCTCCCCTGGCCAAAGTAAATACCCCAAGAATTTTTGAAAGAACCCATACAGATGTTCTCTGCATCACAGCCCTGATCCTACTTCCACTAACGTATACTTACCGTCTGTGCAATAATACTGACATGTCAGCTATGACCACTAAAATGTGAAGGAAGAGCACATACTAGCAGAAGAGATGACTTGTTGGAAGATTTATCTCTATAAGTACGTTCAGAGTTTTGGGGTATTTATGTGGGCAGGTTAATCTATCAGCAGAGAGAGAAAGAGAGAGATCAGGGTTTTACACAGAAAGAGGAGATTGCTGGCAACTGGGAGATTCGGTATTCTTACAAGTACAGGAGCTGTTTACAGACTCATGGGGGATCAAGGTAAAGTATGTACAGTAAGTGGGCAGAGAACATTGTTGATAGGTGGGAGATAAAGGTATCTATTTGGGTAGTAGAGGTTGTTGGCACACATAGATGGAAGTATTTACTTGGCTAAGGAAGGATGTTGTCAGATGGGGACTGAGGTATTTCTTTGGATAAAGGAGGTAGTAATCAGATGGGTTATGTGGTGGGGTTGTACAGAGGAGTGAAATCACGGGATTTAAGAATGCATGGGATAGACATAAGGGAATCCTAGCGATTAGGGGATAAGGGGAAAGAGACTGCTAGAAAAACTTAAAGTGATCTTATCAGCTCAAATGGGCAGACTGGGTGGGGCCCTTATCTGCCAACAGTATATATGTATCTGTGGGATGGGGACAAGAGTGCTAGCCAAAGGAAGAAAAGCAGAATGCTTTGGGATACATATTGAGATGCTGCCTGAGATATATGTGTGTGAGAAGGGATATTTCTAATAAACAGAACCATAGATCCATTGAAATACATGGCATCTGGTTTGAAAAATTAATTCAGGAGTTCTATAATTGATGGTAGCATCCACAGGTAACTATTATCAATATGATAATGATCATCGTGATCAATAGCACCAGCTGCAGGCCTCATACATCAATCTATTAATAATGTGTACAACTGAAGGCATCAGTCACAGGCCAGTGTCATCAGTCAACAGTACTTCACTATTTTATTTTATAATGTATTTCTCCACAATAGCCCAACTGGAAGGCAACATTTTAGTGAAAGGAAAACTACACAAATAAAATTGCCCTCCCCCACCAATTACCAACCTCAGATTAGTGGTCTGAGCCTAAAAAGATTTGTTTTTGTAACTACCTTAACATCCTTTATCTTTTCTATAATGCACCACAACTTCCTTTTCAGGGGTCAGTCTCTGGGCCAGTCATATTTAATGTGTTTATAAGTGATATATGTGAGAATACTACATTAAAGATGTGTCTCTTTGCAGATGGCACAAAACTAGGTGGCAAGGTGGATAATGAGGAGGAGGCAAATGAGTTGTGCAGGATCTGGGAAAGCTGGAGAATTTAACTAACCTCTGGATTCGTGTTTCAGGGCAAATAAATGCAAAGTGATGCCCACTGGCTGGAGAAATCCTTGCTGGAAATACACAATGGGGAGTGGTGGTGAGATTAGTCATGACAGGGGAGGAAAGGGACCAGGGAGTAATTGTTAGTGAGACATCCTCAATGTCTCTGTAACAATGCAATAAGGCTTACAGCAAGGAGAATAGAATGCTGGGATGCACTAGTAGAGATTTTGACAGCAGAAGGGGAAAGTGATGTTGCCCTTGTACAGATCTCTTGAGGCCACATCTTGAATACTGTGCCCTATTCTGGAGTTAGCACATGAAGAAGGATAAAGAAAGGTCAAAGGCTGTCCACAGAAGGACCACCAGGATGATCCTTGGCCAGAAGGACAGGGCATATAAGGAAAAACTTACAGACCTCAATATGTACTTGCTAGAAGACAGAAGAGAGAGGGGGAACATGACAGAAACATGCACATTTCTGAGAAGGATAAATAGACTGCATAGTATGAACCTGTTCACCAGGAATGGAAACACGGTTATGAGAAGGCATGACAAGATTAGAAAGGAGGGCAGGCACTAAGGAGAGGTTTCAAAGAGTTCTTCTTTACTGAGAAGGTGGTGAAGTAGTGGAATAGGCTACACAGGGGAGCAGTGGATGCAGGGACAATCAACGGGTTCAATGAAAGGTGAGACAGATTTAGGGGGTTGTTAAAAATGAAATGGGTAGCAGAGGGGATGGGGGCTGGTTCAGTAGGGATCTGACCTACTGAATTTTATATTATTAATAGCAAGTACTGGGCAGACTGGATGGACCATGAGGCTTTTTCTGGAGTCACTTTTTGTTATTTATGTATCTATTTCAAAGGCTGCACCCAGCCATATCAAGGTAGTCACACTCACACTCTTGCCTTACTCTTTGCTAGTGAGTCCACTGACCAATGGCTACGTTGGCATGGCACATTAGCATAGAGAGTGAGACAGGGAAGCAAATGGCTGTCTGGGAAGTGGCAGCAGATAGTCTTTGAAATATGAGTTACCACACACTATAACAAAGATAAAACAAAGGTCATTAGGGTATTTAAACAATGTCTTTACAGGGTAAAATTGCTAATGGGATTGGGTGGTTAGTTCTCAACAGGGGGGGAGCTCTCTTATTTGTGTGGTTTTCGTTCAAAGTGTGATCCTACTCCTACATAATTTTACAACTGTGGAGACAGGAGTAGAGGGAGGTCAAGTGACTCACTCAAGATCATGCAGTGAGGGCCACCATTGACTCAGTGGCAGTACAATGTGCTGTCATGCCAGCTACCTAGCTTCATGAGCAGAATCAGGATATTTTGCATGGGTGGCTTGGCTGGGAAGGTACTGCCAGTAGCAGCGCCTCCTATACCAGGGAGGGGGTGGTACTGCAGCTGCAGCAACCCCTGTGGTGGTCCATGGAACATATGTGCGATGCCACCAACAGAGTTGTGTGGTGCCACCATACACAGGTGTAGTGATGGGTGAAGTGACCACAATTAAGCTCCCATGGAGTGATTCGAGGTGAGGAATTCACGGAGGTAGCCTCCAACGCTGGGCAGAGCATTTCAAGTATTACGGGTACATGAAGTCCATTGAAACACTGACTTCGCTAACTCCGCCTTTCCCAAACCACTACTCCACAATTCTTAAGGTGAAGTACATTGAAAACAATGCACTTTGCCTCACTTTGCCTTGTTTTTAAGCTCCAAAGACAAATTTTGCAGTGATTCATGGTATTTCGGGTGACATGGGCTCTAGATTGTTCTGCACAGCCTCAGTTTGGGGTAGTGTGTGTAGGAAGCTGTAGGAGACAATCTGCTCTGAGAGCTCTCTGTGATTCAAACCTCCAAAAAGTTGTTAAAAAAGCCTCTTTGAGTCCTTTTTTTTAGCTGAAACTTTAGTTAATCGACTATAGGAAACCCTCCTGTGCTCATATCATTGAGCGTTTATTGTTTGTGTATGGATTTTGAATATTAATGTACAACATTGAGTCTGTGTACTGAGAGACAGTGGAAGTGTGCTTTGGGGGGGCGTATCTGTGGTGTAGGTAGGTTAACTTGGAGAAAAAGATAGTGCTTTCTGTTTTGGTGATATTTTTCTTATATAACTGTGTTAATGTACACACAGTAATATTTTCAATATTTCTTGCCGTTTTTTGCTGATTGTTATGAAGCAGCAGTGTGTAATTTTAGTTTGTTTAAAATATGTGGTTATATTACTGAAGTTTTCAATTTGCTATGCATTACTTAGTGTGTGTGTGAGTACGTGTGTGATGCGTGTCATCAAATCAGACACCTTTTATTGTGCCACATAATAATTTCAGCAATGTGAAGCTGCTATCCATTGCAGCTGTGTGATTTTTGAACTTCTTTGTGGTATCTTTACTGGTACTAGTACTAGTTACTGTTATTGCCGCAATGCATAATTTTAGTTTGTTTAAAATATGTGGTTATACTACTGAAGTTTTCAATTTGCTATGCATTACTTGCTGTGTGTGTGAGTATGTGTGTGATGCGTCATCAAATCAGACACCTTTTATTGTGCCACATAATAATTTCAGCAATGTGAAGCTGCTATCCACTGCAGCTGTGTGATTTTTGTACTCCTTTGTGGTATCTTTACTGGTACTAGTACGAGTGACTGTTACTGCAGCAGTGTAGTACACTGCCCCCCCCGCAGCCCACCCCAACCAGCGAAGGTATTCTTTTCCAGATTTGAATTTCTGATAGTGAGCACTGGTTAGGTGTTGTGCCTTTGTGTCTGCATCTCTTCAGTGCACAGCGCAATCTTAATCTGTCTGTGCATTTGCATCTCTTTAGGGCCCAATCTCCATCTGTAACTTAAGTCACAGTTGTTTCTTTGGCTTCCCTTCAGAGTACTGGACAGGTGTGGTGCTTAATTCTGCATGAACATTGTACTTATTAATATGCGTTTTTAAGTCAGGACCATCATCACGAGTCACTCGTGATACAAATCATGTTCTTCATCATCACAGTCACAAATGCAGTCACAAATCATGATTCACAATCATTCACTTTACGAATCACAACATTAATTTTTTTTCTAGTTTCTTGGATGTATTGTAAGCCTGTTTTATAGTATCTCTCCAGGCTTCACCACCCCACCATTGTACTCATTGATACGTGCTTTTAAGTCTGGGAATTTTAAGCTACAGCTCACCAGGGAAGTGCAGCCGTAAGCAGTAGGCATTCATGTTTCTTCATCATCACAGTCACAAATGCAGTCACAAATCACGATTCACAATCATGTCACAAATCACAACATTAATTTTTTTTAATAGTTACTTGGATGTATTGTAAGCCTATTTTGTAGTATCTCTCCATACTTCACCACCCCACCATTGTACTCATTAATGTTTGTTTTTAAGTCAGGGAGTTGGACAGTATCTGCAGTACATACACAGACTGAAAAGAAGACTGACTGCACACATGCAGTTTAGTACAGTATACTTGCACTGCTCAGAATACAAAGTATCATGCATATGGAAGACAACAAAAAAGGGCATAAATACATACAAGGGTAGGGGATGGTGGAAGAATACATTTTATAACACAGCAAGGAAGGTGTGGGGGGGCACATGGTGTGAGAAAAAAAAATAATGTGGGATCCCATGGTGATCCAGCAGCAGTTCCAGCATTGACATAATTTGCAACTGCTGTCCCTCTATTTGATCCAGCTGCTGCTCCACAGCACTCACCCTCTCGTTGTTATCCTCGACAGCACTCCAGAGACTGCCAAGTCAGCTTGTGTTACATGCAGTTCTCTGGGGTCCACACATTCTACAGGCTGACCTGCTGGTAGTGGTGGTGGTGGTGGGGTGCTGGTGGAGCAGCAGGTGCTGCTGAGACCCTCCCTTTTCTTAGGGATGCCACAATGCACAGCTGTACCCTCTGCCACAGAATGGCCAGCAGATGCAGGCATGGTCCATTCTGTGGCAGCCTGCCACTCTAACTGCTGGTGATTGAGCATATGGGTGTGCTGGCCCCTGGTCCCCAGGTGAGTCCCCCGGGGGCCACGGTGCACATCCACCTCACATAGGCAGCACTTGACCACACTGCTGTCCCCCCAACACAGTCAAAAAACTGCCAAACAATGGAGGGGTGGGGAGGACCAGGCAGAGGCAGGGGATGGCCAGATGAACTGGCAGCCAGCTGGTCATGGTGCTGAATAGGGATGGGATCCACACCTGGGCTCGGGGGGAAGAGGCACATCCTGCTCCAGAGGACCTGGTGCTGGACTTGGTGGTGGTGGTGGTGATGGTTCAACTGCCTCAGAGTCAGGACAGAAGGTGGTGCTGGTCCTGCTTCTGGGGGGGCACTCACACGTTTTGGGCGGTCCAACAGGAATGAGCACCCATGCCCTCCACACATGCACACGGTACATTGCTTACCATTACCACGCTCTCCAACAGCTGCCCCCACCTCAAACATTCCCTCACCCTGGTCCATCTCTCCTACTGAGCTCCCTCAGTCTGAGCAATCACTACTCACACTGTCACACAACACACACACACAGTCACACAGACAAACAACTAACTACTTATAAAGGTAAGAAAAATAAAATTTACAGAAAGAGCAAATTAAGTAAAAAAAGAGCAAAGAAACAACAAAAAAATGTAGCTTTTAAAAAAGCTGTTGGATCTAAATCAAAGTTTAAATCTCCTCCTCACTCTGATCTCAAAGTATCAGTAGTCACAAAACACACTACTCTCTCTCTCCATCTGCAGAGGAGAAAGTAAAAATGTCTGCTTGTATGACTCACTTTCTTCCTGCCTAGCTAAAGAGCATGTGACTTACAGTACTATAAGCAAGGGTCAACCTTAACATTCATTTACTAGCCCTGGTATTAGTGCAGATTGTTGCGGGTTAGTGCAGAATCTCTGTTACTTGCCTGGCTGGGCTAGTGGAATTCCTCCTGTGGAAAGCTGCAGTTCCATTTTCAACATGAGTATCAAATAAATAAACAAATAAATACATAAATATAATTATAGTGTATAGTGGAACATTGTTGTTCACTGAAATCTAGCGCTCTCAAAATGTTGTTCTGCTGCACTAGTGATGTCTGTAGTGCAGCAGAACCAAAAAGTGACGTCCGCAGGACAGCAGAACGACTTTTCATTCTGTTGCAGTACGGATGTCACACATGGTGTCCTCGAGCAGCAATCTGACATTTAGTCATATTTTTAAAAGAAAGATGTAGTATTTTTTTTGAGGCAACGACGTTCCACTATACACTATACAGAACAGTGCATGAGTACCAGTTAACAACAGGGATATTCTTTCACTGCGTTGGTACTATGACGACTGATTACCTCTCGAGCTGCACTCTCGAGGTAATCTGTCATCATAGTACCAACTCGGTGAAAGGATAGCCCTGTTGTTAACTGGTACTCATGCACTATCCTATATGTTACTTAATTTAAAGCCAGGTCCTTTTCATTGAGGTTTAACTATGTGCTGTCTTAGCTAAATGAACAAAATAGATGTCTGTGTGTAGAGCATTTACAAATTGTTTCATTTTATACTAACTACTGCTTTTATATTTTGCTGGTAAAGATCCTTTCTCCTTTTCCTTTCCTTGTTTGGCTCAGTACTCTTGACAGACATATTTGTGATTGTGTCCAGGAGCAGCACAGTTCTAGGGTTGCCACCTGTCCAGTTGTAGACCGGATAATCTGGTTTTCAGGGTCCTTATCTGGTCATCTGGTTTTGACTAAATGTAGTCCAGTTTTGGGGTCATTTTGAGTGCTCAGATAGTATTAAAACTAACTGTATCAAATCATTCACTGTTGTATGTATGTCCAGGTTACAAAAAAAGTTCTGATGTCACTATTCACAGGCCTTTGTTTGTAAAATCAGCCTGTCTAGGAGGTGTAAAGTATGACCGTTAAGAACATTAGCAGTAAATCAACCTAATCTTTTCAACTCTGAATTTTAAGTATGGTCATTTACTGCCATGATAGGAAACCGTTTTTACACCTTTATATGCTGGAATGGGTTCCTTTTTGTTTTTCCTATATTCTCATATGTTTTAGACCCACTTTTTCAAATTAGTTTTCACATTTTTATTGCCTTTGTCACTGTGTTGATTATTTCTCTCCTAAGTACTCAGCAGCTGCTGCTCTCATTTTTTTATACTACCAACCTGAACATTCTGTGATATTAGCTATACCTGTACAGGCCACTGGAATAAATAGCATGGAATGGTGTGTCTGAAACTGCGGAATGTGATGTCTTAGACATTTGAAAAGAAACCGCAGTAGCTGATGAGGAAAAAGAAACACAATGTATTATTGAGGATACCACAAGTACTAATAGTTTAATTATCAAAAAGGTGATAAAAGCATATCAGAATACCTGGCTGTCATGGAAAGGAAAACTAGAGAGTATTTAACAGAAAGAGCAATAGGCTGTGAATGGGCTTTGCACATCCAGCAGATCTGGGTTTAAATTCCCACAGACTCCTCTCATACTGTGTGACCCTAAGTAAGTCACTTAACCTCCCTGTGTTCCTGGGCCACCCCTGTAAATGGGTCTTGTGCCCAATGGGACTTACCTGGTTGCCAAAGAATAAAAATAAATAACAGTATGGGTTTATGCTGTTGAATTTATTTTTTGAGGGGTGAACATTTTTTAATAGAACTGGGACAATCAAGCATTTCTGGGATCTGTGGCCATGGTGGGAAAAGAAAGGGAAAAAGGGAAGAAAAAGACACACACTTTTCACAACACAACTTTATTAACTACAAATCTGAAAATGTGGAAATATATTAAAGAAGTCAGTAACCCAGCTGACATTAATAAAAAGCATGCTGACGAAGACAAACAAATAAAAGATCATGAGTTTGAAAAGATAAAACAAAGCCGTCAGTTCCAGCAATGTTGGCTAGAAAAATAGGACTGGTTTGGGTATGATGGTGCAAAAGATCTGATGTCCTGCCATTTGTGTATCAAGCATGAAATACAGTTGAATAAGGCGGGCAATAACAATAATTTTCATTTCAGTACAGATAACTTCTGGCTTGACTCTGTCTCGTCCCATAATATCAGTGAAGCTCATGCTAGGGCAAAGGAAAGGGAGGATGCCAGCAATGCTACTCCAGGGACAAGCAATGCAGAGGAAATGCTGAAGAACATGAATGAATCAATGCTTAACTGTCTGGATAAACTGTTTCGCACATGCTATGCAATTGCAGGAAAGGACGTCCTTTCACAGACTTTTTGCGGATGTGCAGCCTTGACGATATGAAATGACAAGATATCAGTTCAGCATATCAGAATGACAACTATGCCTGCAGCTTTATTCACTATATAGTTGAGGTAGATCACATGGCGCTACGAGAAAAAATTATGGGAACAAAGTTAATTTCAGTCATCAGTGACCACTGATTCTTCAGTCACAGAAGCTGAGATAGTGTATGTACGATTTTCAGTTAAAAGCACAGTGCAAAATCAGTTGGTAGGTGTCCAGACTGTTGGCAGGACAAATGTGATTTTATTTGCATTTTGTTTAACAAATCACTGTTAAGCATACTGACTGCGGGCTACGGCAAACTTCTGCAGGCTAGTGCAATCTCTGGTTCACTAACCCGGCTGGCTACTGCAAAAAAAGGTTAAGGTTGACCCCTGGCTGTAAGCCATGTGATGTGTCGGGGGGGCTGCCAAATCTGAAACACCAAGTGGGTCACTTAGAATCATAACGAGGAATGAAAGTCCATTAAAACAATGACTTCACCTTATGCATTGCCATTTCCTGTAAAAATGTAGTAATGATAGTAGTGAACACTTTGCATTGCCCATTCCATGTAGCAGAGAGGCAACATGAAATGCCCACTTTGTGTTCACGTCACCGCCGGAATTTAAATTCACTGCATCTCTACACAGGTGGTGAGTAGACTAAGGGAGAATCAATGGATATAAAAGAGCAGCTACCATTTTATTGATAGTACAGTACACATGTGCTCTACTCCATTGGACCTGCCACATGTTCCAGTCTTGTAATGTCTGGAGGAAGAACTACCCTCTCCTGTAAGCCCTCCATGGTGCGGAAACATGGGGGACAGAAGATGCAGCAGGATAGCAAAAGAGTGGACTGGGTGGCTGTTCAGAGCCAGAGGAGGACTGACATGGCCAGAGGGAAGAGAAACCTATATTTAAAAAAAAAAAGCAGACCATGCAGTGAATCTGAGGCAATGGTGAGATTCAAACCAGTGATATCCCATTTACAGATCAATGCTGTAGCCAGCTGCTTGCACTGGGGATGGTCACTAAAGGCCAACATCATCAACCCAACAAATAATATTTAAGATACAAAAAGAAATAAACCACCTTTAAAAGCTAAGTAAATTAGATTAAAAAACAACATGTCTCTAGATGACACAAAGATGTGCAACAAGGTTGATATGCAAGGTGGGGTGGAAAGAATGAAAAGGGACTTGGCAAGGTTGCAGGAATGGTCAAATGTATGGCAGCTTAGATTCAATTCAAAGAAGTGCAAAGTAATGCACCTAGGAAACAAAAACCCAGGACAAGAGTACACAATGGGGGGTGAGTTACTGACAACAACAAAAATGGAAAGGGACCTGGGGGTAGTCATATCAGATGACCTAAAGGTGGGCCAGTAATGTGAGAAGGCAGTAAGGAGGGCTGGGGGGCTACTGGGATGCATAGGGAGAGGCATCACCAGTAGAAAACAGGATGTTGTTGGCCCTCTGTACAGACAGTTGATAAGACCACATCTGAAATACTGTGTACAGTTCTGAAGACCCCATCTCCGCAAAGACATGGACAGGGTGGAGACTGTCCAGAGGAGGGCAACTAAAATGGTGCAGGGTCTGCACTAGAAGACATATGAAGAAAGACTAAAGGAGCTTAAGATGTATAGCCTTGAGGAAAGGAGGGAGAGGGGAGACATGATAGAAACTTTCAAATATCTCAAGGGAATCAACAAAATCCAAGAGGGTAGCATCTTTCAAAAAAAAGAGATGTGCAAGAACAAGGGGGCACAATTTGAAGACAGAGGGATGATGGCTCAGATGTAATGTAAGGAAGTATTTCTTCACAGAGAGGGTTGTAGATGCATGGAACAGCCTTCCTGAGGAGGTCATAGAGTCAAAAACTGTGGGGAAATTCAAGAATGCATGGGACAGACATAAGGCAATTCTAGTGGGGGGTAGGAGGAAGTAGGTTGTTGGTTAACTAGGAACTGTAGCTTATCCGTTACGTAGGGAAATGGGCAGACTAGGTGGGCCAAGCGGTCCTTATCTGCCATCAGATTCTATGTTTCTATGTTTAACATTTAACTTAATGTTAGAATGCCTTAAAATCAAGATTCCTGGAATTCTGAGATATTGTGGCCATTTAATTTTCTGCAGAATTTGCATCATGCTGCAGAATACATATAGTGCCACATAATTAACTGTTCTTGGTGAATTTTGAATCAGGTTTGCAGTTTATCCATCGTGACTGGCTTTATTCCCCATTTAATTTATCCTGAAGCCCATTCTCTATGCTTGATATGTGATGCCATCAGTGACTTCACATCATATTTCAGCCAACGGCAGGACTCCATTTTGTCAGAGAAATGAATAAATCAGGCTGCAGAAATCAGAAAATGCTGCCACAGATGCCTAGGAGCCCTGCTGTAGCAATTAGGAAAAAACGGTGCAGAGGATAAAGGATCCTGCTTAAAATAGATTTATAAAGTTAGGGCTGAAAAGATAGAGAGTGATGCTGTGGCATTTCCAGAGGTAAAACTATGCCATTAACAAGGGAATGTTATCCTAAACTTCATCACACTGTCTCATAGAATAGATATGCTGTTGCTTAGGTAAGCAATAATACCCGACAGGGTGGGTTGGTGTTGGGCTATACCAGACTGCCCAGGGGTGTAATGAGGCCCGACACTGCAGGTGGAGGGCCTTATAGCCCCTTGAATATATGGAATAGCTCAATACCACCCACCCTGGAGGGTATTATTGCACATAGAAAATGTGTATCTATAGAGTACATGTTTAGAAATAAAAAAGATTGCTAAAACTTAAAAAAATTATAGAAAAGAAAATCAATTAAAAAGACTTTCTTGTAAAGTAGTCCCTCTGTTGGTAGCATTATCAGTAGAGGGCGTTGATGTTTACAAGACCTCTTTTGTGTGCTTGCTCATCCCAGCACTAAGATAAAAAACAGAGTAGGAGATTTAGTGGTCTTTTAGTTTTTTTATTAATATGGCAGCAGCTTCACAGTGAGAGTGATGGAGAAACATTCTCTCTTGCCCTCTCTGACTGTGGTGGAAAGAACATTCAGCAGTGCAGTTCAGCTTAAATGAGAGAAGTGAGCACAGTTTAGGTTTGCAGTTCACAACTGGTAAGCTGTAACACATGCATGTATAGCCCAAACAGCAGGTGAGAAATGACAAGGATCTTCTCTCAAAGGATGTAAATAAGGATCCCCTTCTTGCTTTCCACCCACCCACTGGTGAAAACTTTAATGCTCACTCACCCGTTCCATTGACTGTGTGCAGTCCAGGATATGACTAGAAGTCCACAGAGACAGGGCAACAAGGTACTGGGTGAGGAACTGGTTGAGCCATTAAAAAAAAAAAAAAAGAAAAAAATGTTACAGTGATGGATGGTACTCGTGCATCGAGTGGGTGGGCGTAGGAGTCATGGCAAGCTGTGGAAGTTTTCAGTGCTATTGTTGTTGCTGTGAGCTGATAAACTACTAAATCAGTAAAAGATCTACCACATAAAACAAGCTCTGGCAGAGCCACTATGACTGTGAATGCATTAACTAGATAAGGGTGTTTCATGGGCTTAAACATAAACATTTATTTATTTATTTAAAAAATATCAGATTTACAAACCATTGAGTCAGAGACTCATTTACAAAGGCACCTCGTCGAAACTAATACAAAGACAGCCCAGTTAACAAGTCCAAAAACAATGGCTCAGAGAGCAGACAGTTATAACAATCATTCACTGGAGATACATAGGTAGCAGTAGATAAACAGATTACATAGTTTAGGCACACAGTCACCACATCAAGAAGACCAAAGCAGTTCAAACAATATACAATAGCTAAAGCAAATAGACATCAGGAGTCAAAGACAAGCCCAGAGTGTTCACATGAAGGCTATTGCATACATTAACTGAATCAAAGCATAGTACATTGAGAAAGGGCATATTTAAGCAATAAGGCATGACAGGGTGTGTGTTATCATGTAATAATGTCACTCCTGGGGTGGGTTGAAGCATGAGGTGAAGCCGAGTATTTATTTGCACGTATTTATTTGATCCACTGGATCAAGCTGTGCCCAGTGCAGATTTTATGGCACTGGTTCTGGTCTGGTGATCTGGGTTTTACCCATACCACACTGCATATGGCTTAGTGATATACTATACAGATGGCTGCAGAGTCTAACACATTGAAGGTTGAAGTTTCAGAAAACCATTATGGTCAGGAAAAATGAATTTGTAAAAGAAACCAAAATCCCCATTTATCAGTTCATTGAATCACAATACAGTATGTCATGAATTTTTCAGATTCTATGTTGAAATCTAGATTTAGTATTTGCCGTATTGGTCCTTGCAAGAACAGATCCAGAAGCAAATGATTTGATGCCTTTTAATGGACCACCATAAATGTAACAACAAGAACAAAGTGCTCTAGCTTTTGGACCAACCAGTCCTTCTTCAGAAGTCTAATGGCCGTTGTTTAGGAAAAAACAATACTTTTAACAGCTAGATCATGCAGAAAAAAAACAGAAAAATCCCCACTGGTTTCAAATACCAATTTAAAAAATACAGTTGATGATGTCAGAGAAGTTTAACAGTACCATATTACCTTCAGCCATGAGGTTCCCAGGGTCAAAGGTGCTTGGTGCAAAACAAATACAAAGAATCCTACTGCATATAAATTTATTTAACATACGATTACACTGCAGGAGCAAATGTCTCTTAAATCAAGCTATAAGTGTCACAGTGTGTATAAGGATGTGATTACTGAAAAGCAACCCCCACCCAGATTAACGACATACTAAGAATGTCTTAGGACTCCAAGAAGTTTCAATGCATGCATTATAGACAAGAAATTACCAGTGAAGTTGTCTTAAAAACATCAGTGCACACTGTATGATGTGTAAAACTTAGCTGGACCTATCACCCAGCTGTACTCTCCAGCTAGATATTATGCCCCATAATTTCAAAAACCTCTAGTATAGTGACAGGACTTTATAAATGATAATTTAAATATAAATTGACAGTATTAGTGTCAAACAAAAAACTCTAGTTGAGGACCACCAAGGAATTAAGACCATGTAGCCTGATATGTACTGATGTCAATATACACTGAGAATTTAACAACTTGGTGTACCATAAGTGTCTAAGGAATCTGAAAAAGTGATAACAATTTCATTTCTCTCCTCCTCTTCACACAAACAATACACCCTACCCCACCCCACATCCCCATAATGCGGGGGGGGACTAGCTTTAAGGAGATACTCTCTCTCTCACACACACACACACACACACACACTCTCTCCAAATGAACCTTTATTCACATCAGTCACTGCAATTGTTCCCCAAAGGAATTCAACTTGTCATGAAATCCTAAGTAAAAGGGCTTATGTATCCTAATACCTACAGAGTAAAAATGTGACACTATTTAACTGTACTCCTATCTGCGTAGTATTATAAGGAGCAAGCTTTCACCAGAAAAGAATACCATGTCACACAATGGCACATGACCCTGCAATCAACGCACCTGTAAGACTTGTGAGCTAATTTCCACCTCGGACTGTGTGGTTACATCACAAAACAGACAATTCAAGGTGCATGGGAGTTATACATGCACATCACGACATGTTGCTTATTTCATGCAGTGCAAAAGATGTCCAAAAACAGGTTATGTTGGAGAGATACGCCAACAGCTCCACACTGGCTGCAGTGTTTTTTTTTTCTCTGCTGTGGCTAAGCAAAACACTGTAACAAGACACTGGCCTGCTGCAGCGGCTATTAGACATCAAACCAAAGGGTAAGCTGTGAAGACTAACTTGGAGAAGAGCAGGGAAAACTGAAGTAAGGTGCCTGCCTGGTGCCATGGCTTGGAGGGACAGGAAGCGTATCCTCAGGATCACAAGAACAGCTGCACAGGAGTCTGAGCTGGACGTCATTGTCCACCCAGGGACAAATGACTTGGCTCGTCATGAGATTAGAGCAGTGCAGAAGGACTTTTTAGAATTGGCGAGGGGCCTAAGACAAGTAGCACACACAGTATCCTTCTCAGAGGTGCTGCTTGTCAATGGCATCAGTGAGGCGAGGGTACTTTGCACCATGCAGTTTAATGAATGGTTGAAAAAAATAGTGTGGAGCACAGGGGTTTGGCTTCATTGGGGACTGGGGTTCCACCTGGAGGGACACCAGCCTATACTGGCAGGATGATCTGCATCTGTCCAGAAAGGGAATAAGTCTTCTGAGCAATCGGTTTAAATGCTTCATTGGCAAGCTTTTAAACTAGTCAAGGGGGGAGGCACTGATAAGCAGCAGGAAAATCCCAGCCTCTCCCTACAAAACAGGGTACTAAATGAGAAAAAGACCGAGGCAGAAAGGTCAGTGGGGGATGCTGCCACAGAAGGTAAAGCCATCAAAAAATGGAGAGCAATGAGTACCAATGCCCATAGTCTGAGTAACAAGCTTCCTGAATTAGTGGCCTTGATGGAGGAGGAACATCTGGATATCATGGAAATCACAGAAACATGGTACACACAAAACCATGACTGGGACGTAAACATACCAGGATACACTATCTACAGGAGGAACAGGGAGGGTAAAAGAGGAGGAGGAGGAGTAGCTCTTTACATAAGGGAAGAAATCAAAGCAACAGAACAAAAGGGTAAACAGGGAGGAGAAGAAGCACTGTGGGTAAATTTGGAGACCGGCAATGGCACCACAATCCGCACAGGGGTTGTATACAGACCCCCTTCTCAGGGGGAGGAAATGGACAAGGAAATGATAGAAAGTATACTTAGAATGGCAGAAAAAGGGGAGATATTGCTGATGGGTGATCTGAATATGCCAGATGTTAACTGGAGTGCAGTTGCAGCAGCCACTTCGAATAGTGGGGTTATTCTAGATGCCCTACAGGGGGCATGCCTTAGACAACTAGTATTGGAGCCCACTCGAGAGGGAGCAATCTTAGACCTGGTTCTCTCAAATGGAGATGAAGAGAGGATCACAGATGTAGAAGTTGGTGGCCATCTGGGAACTAGTGACCATCAAACAGTATGGTTCACAATAAACAAAGCAATAGAGTCAAGCCATACAAAGGCAAAAGTACTGGACTTTAGGAGGGCTGACTTTGCCAAAATGGGTGAATGCCTAAGGAATGCACTAGCAAATGGGCAGGAAAGAGGGGTGGAAGAACAATGGGGAATAATAAAAACTGCCATCACAGAAGTAACAAGCCTTTGTGTGAAGCAAATAAACAAAATGAATTGAGGTAAGAAACCACTATGGTTCTCAAAGGAAGTGGCAGTGAAGGTTCAAGAGAAAAATAAAGCATTCAGGAAGTACAAGAAATCACAGAAGGAGCAGGACAGAGAACTGTATCAGTTAAAGCAAAAGGAAGCTGGGAAGACAGTCAGAACAGCAAAGGCCCAAACCGAGGAAAAGATAGCTAACTCAGTTAAGAAGGGGGATAAAACCTTTTATAGGTACATCAGGGAGTGAAGGAAGACCAAAGGAGGGATATTGAGGCTTAATAAAGGGGAAGGGGTGGGCAGAGGGTGACTGTGAAAAGGCAGAGACACTAAACAAATATTTTTGCTCAGTATTTACAAAGGAAGAGAGGGAGGTACCTAAAACAAACAGCAGAAGCACTCTGGATACAGAAGTTGATACCAGCCCATTTACAGAAGAAAGGGTTCTGAAAGAACTCAAAACTAAAGGTGGACAAAGCAATGGGGCCTGATGGGATTCATCTCAGAATTCTAAAAGAACTAAGGGTAGAACTAGTGACACCACTGACTACCCTCTTTAACAAATCATGGGAGGATGGGGTGGTACCCGAGGACTGGAGGAGGGCAGATGTGATTCCCCTTCACAAAAATGGGAGCAAGGCAGAAGCAGGAAACTACGGACCTGTTAATTTAACCTCAGTGGTAGGGAAAATGATGGAATCACTTTTGAAGGAAAGAATTGTAGAGTATCTAGAGGCCAGAGGGGTACAGGACCAAAGGCAGCATGGATTCACAGCGGGAAGGTCATGCCAGACAAATCTGATAGATTTCTTTGACTGGGTGACCAAAGTAGTTGATCAGGGAAGGGCTGTGGACGTAGCTTACCTAGACTTTAGCAAGGCATTTGACACAGTCCCACACAAAAGATTAATATACAAGTTAGCCAGCCTGGGAGTGGGTCCCAAGATGACAGCCTGGGTAAAGAATTGGCTGGAAAATAGGACACAGAGAGTAATAGTAAATGGAGTCCACTCTGAAAAAGGGGGTTACTAGTGGGGTACCGCAGGGTTCAGTATTAGGACCGGTCCTCTTCAATGTCTTTATAAGTGACATTGCAGAGGGACTGGAAGGAAAAGTATGTCTCTTTGCAGATGACACAAAGATCTGCAACAGAGTTGATGCACAAGGTGGGGTGGAAAGGATGAGAAGGGACTTGGCAAGGTTAGAGGAATGGTCAAATGTATGGCAGCTTAGATTCAATGCTAAGGAGTGCAAGGTAATGCCCTGGGAAACAAAAACCAGGGAAGAGTACACAATAGGGGGTGAGATACTAACAACAACAAAAATGGAAAGGGACCTGGTAGTCATATCAAATGACCTAAAGGTGGGCAAGCAATGTGAGAGGGCAGCAAGGAGGGCTGAGGGATACTGGGATGCATAGGAGAGGCATCACCAGTAGAAAACAAGTTATTATCCTCTGTACAGACAGCTGGTGAGACCCCATCTGGAGTACTGTGTGCAGTTCTGGAGACCCAATCTCCGCAAAGACATAGACAGGATGGAAGCTGTCCAGAGGAGGGCAACTAAAATGGTGCAGGGTCTGCACTGGAAGACATATGAAGAGAGACTTAAGGAGCTTAATATGTATAGCCTCGAGGAAAGGAGGAGGGGACATGATAGAACTTTCAAGTACCTCAGGAATCAACAAAGTCCAAGAGGTAGCATCTTTTAAAAGAGGTGTGCAAGAACAAGGGGCACAATTTGAAGATAGAGGGGGTGGCTCAGAGGTAATTTAGAAGTATTTTTCAAAGAGAGGGTTGTGGATGTATGGAATGGCCTTCTGGAGGAGGTTGTGGAGTCAAAAACAGTGGTGGAATTCAAGCATGCATGGAACAGTCATAAGGCAATTCTAGGAGGTGGGGGTAGTTAGAAGTAGGCTGCTGGTTAACTAGGATCTGCAGCTTATCCATCAGGTAGGAAAATGGGCAGACTGGGTGGGCCAAGTGGTCCTTATCTGCCGTCAAATTCTATGTTTCTATGTTTCTATGCAATAAAACAAACTTGAATGACAGCCCCAAGACGTCATAAAACACCCAGGGAAAATTAGAAAAACTCCTCTAACAGCCTAGGCAGAAACAAAACACTGGATTGAAGTGAGAACTCAAAACTGGTAGCAATACATACATTCCTGATTTTAAAATGCAGTTTTCCTTTAAGAAGATTCAGTAGAATATAAACAGTAGCACAGAACTGCCTGCCTGAGAATGAAGTTGGTATATTATTTGGAAAAAGGGAAGGCTAGGTCTCTTATTATGCAATGTCCTGTAAAGTATCACACCGACTGCTCTTAGGATGTTGATGTCAAATGCTGGTGCCATGGGGAACTTGTTATGCAGAAAGTTCCAGGAAGTGTTTAACCCATTCTACGTCTAATAGCTTTCTCAAACTTAAAAAGAAAAATACACTTCATCACAGACTGTGTTTACAAAGTACTGTGCCCAAGATTAAAATAATTTGAACCCCATCCCCCCAAAAATGTGCCCTCACATGAACATGCATGATTTATCTGTAAAGACAATTAAAAAAAATATTTCTAAATGCATTAATAACACCAATGCAATATTTTGAAATTACTAAAAGACAAACTATATATATAGAAAGATAGAATAGGGTAAACAAATATTGTTAATCCCAAAAGCTGAACTTTGTTTTCAGTATATAAATGTTTAAGCAATAGCTGAAAGCTGTCTATTTCCTTAGTTTTTAGACACTTCTTAGTCTTTCCTTTTGAGACACCAGGTGACTCTGATAATCATTTGTTCCAAGTGTTTTTAAGTCAGTTTGAAGGTATTTTAAGTATCTTCTGTTCTAGTCCTTAACAAAATGCAGGGAACTCCACAGAATTGTTCTGTGTTCCTTCGTCCACATCCCAAACATGTGAGTCTTCTTTCAGGATAATAGATCCACCTCATGCCCCTCCCACATGAATAAAAAAAAAAGGTGGGATGGAACTTTTAGAGCTTCTTGGATGGAGGTGGGGTGGACCTTACTTCCCCCCAAAAAACAATGCTGCCTCCCACTACTCAGGTTCCAGTTCTTGTACCACCCATTTAAGAAAGAAAACAGTACCCTGCAACCATTAACTAACATGAAAGTGTATTTATTTGAGGGCGGAAAATATTTCTTTGAGGAGGGTAAGGCGGAGGAGACTATTTACACCTTCAGTCAGTTCCACGGACAGAAAACACGACATCACTCCTTTTGTACGTGCAATACTGCTGTAAGCTCCACCCACAGTCTTAAAAAAGCAGGTTGCTTTTCTTAAAAAGAGCTTAGGATAGCTGATGGGAGTGGGAGCACAAAGTAAGAAAAAAACAGAGACAGGGTTGTGCTTGTTCACTTGCTCCCACTCTGATTTTAAACTGCTTCAGTGAACAAGCGAGAAAAATGCACGCCATAGTCAGAATGCCCATGCTGCCATTACTACTACAAAGAAAAAGTGAACTTGGCAGTGAGAGGGAGACCTAACGCAGGGCCGGGGACAGGAGGCATCTTCAACATGGGAGCAGAACAGAGCGTGGAGAGGTAAGCCATGCCAGTGAACAGCATTGACTCAACTAGTATCCCACTATTGATTTATTTTTGTATCAATTATTTAAATACAGTAGAGTAGCGGGTACCGACAGGAGGGGAGCTGGTGGAGCACAGCTGGAGGACAGCCATAATGGGCAGCCAGGACCGACATATTAAAACTGCAAGGAGGGTAAGGGTAGTGAAGAGAGGTAATGGGTGGGGGGAAGGGTTATTCAGTGTTGAATGTTGACTGTTTGGAACAGGGACTTTCGTTCCTCATTAAGTGAGAAAGACAACATGGTGGCATTTGCCTTTCTAACGTTCTACTTGCCCCGTACTACTCAGAATGATATGAGGCAACAGAGACTAGGACTAGCTACTTCCTGGTCTCTATTGTCTCATACCAGACCAGCAGATTGGTGACTACAGCCAATCAGTATCGAGGATACTTTTTGCCCATTTTCTAAGGCTGATTAGATGGACCAAGGGTCTTATTCTGTCATTATTTTCTGTGTTTCTATGTTTCTGTGATATGGAACTAAAAATCCTGAAAACAATATTGCCATGACTTGAGATGGTGGACAACACTGACACAAGTATAGATGTATGAACTGACTGTGAGCTTGCAGTAAAAAGCTGTATTTGTCATACAGTATGGCCACAGACATCTTTGTTTTTTCCAAAGAAAATAGTTGTGGCCATAAAAAGTGATTTGCATAACATTCTGCAATCTGTAGGTACACTTTTAATGTAAATTACAAATCCAGGCAACAGACATGACTGCTAAGAAGGACATGTAAGCAATAACATAAAATATTAACACAGTTGCTAAGAAGGACATGTAAGGAACAACATGCAATATTAACACAAAAAAGGAGTCTACGTAAGCAATAGTACCCAACAGGGTGGGCGGTATTGTGCTATACCGGACTGCCCAGGGGCGTAATGAGGCCCGACACCACAGGCAGAGGGTGTTATAGCCCCTGGAAGGTCCGGTATAGCACAATACTGCCCACCCTGGAGGGTATTATTGCGCTTAGAAAATGGGCACTGTAAAAAAAAAATAAGTTCAATAAAAAGAAGATTAATAAAAAATTATTTTAAAGTAATTTTGTAAAAAAAAATAGTTCCTCCACCTGCATTAGAATGATGTTTTTTTTTTCTTGAGTTAGGGTCTTTTGTCCTACTGAAGACTCTTAAGTTTAAAAAAAAAAAAAGTCTCTCCTGGGGAGCTCTATAGTGCAGCAGGTCACCCATCAGCAATTGTTTTTTTTTGTGTGTCTTTGTTTGCTTTTAAACTACAGAAAGAGGCAAAGACAGCAGTAGTCTGTGTCTATAATTTGTAAAAGCAATAGGTTTAAAAATATTAACTAAAACGCTATTAACTTTAGTTCCCAGCAGCTCCTAAACAAAAATTTACACAGGCACACTGTCAAATGTTGATCTCTTCCTCGATTCAGCCAAAAGTAACATTTCAGCAGGCATGCCAATTCACCATTCCTAGTCCCATCTCTTGCTCTCGCTAGTGTCTTATTCCAAGACTCATCATTTGCTTACCTCTTATCGTAGCTGCACCTGCCCCTGCCTGTCTGGGAGGGTGTTGGGATTTTGAAGTAACTCCTTTGATTTTGAGAAGACCTTCAATTATATACATTCCTAGCTATTCACTCTGCCCTGTATCTAGAAGTACAGGTATTCTAGCAACCTTGCAACCACTAGTGTTTTAAAAATACTGTTTAAACTGCAACTGCTTGCCTCATTGTAAAACAGTGCATTTTCACAGGTTGTGGGGTACAGATTTCTGCTGAGTGGCCTGCTTCTCCTTGGGATGGCTCTAAGAAAGTCTCGACAGGTGAAGGGGGGGGGCAGTTCTGCTGGGCGTCAGTGTGTTGTTAGATTCAGTGTGGACCAGGCTGATCAACTTTACTTGGTTTAATCTCCAGTGGCACATCCCATCGTGTTGCTTTTAGCAGGAGAAAGCAGATCTGCAATGTGGTTTTATGTTGATGATGGAGGGAGGGCTACTTGTAAATTTCAGCACTGAAGCCAAATGAGTTGAGGAGCAGAGAAAGAGCACTAGCTTCAGTAGCACTATTGTGTGTGAGAGGAGCGGTACTTTCTTAGTTTTCCATACCGCAGATTGATGTTCATCTGCGGTATGGAAAATTACAAAAGTACCACTGCTGTCATACAGTAGCGCTACCGGAGAGAGCTCTCTGTCACTGAACTGATCGGACTGACTCCTTTTCTGTTTTCTTTCATTTTTTTTATGTGTGCCTGCCTACTAATAATTTGTTTACCTAAAAATAAGTCGTGGGGGGGAGGCGGCCGCCAGCTTCCTAGATAAGCAGGGACAAAATGGTGGCGGGTCAAATATGAAAATTCTAACTGGCCTCACAATTTCAGTGATCGGGTCAGTTGGGATTGGCACTTGTACTAACCAGGGCTCTATTGTCTGATACCTGCCCACCTTGCCAGTGGTATCAGCCAATCAGAGCTCGGGAATTTCTAAGCCCATTTTCTAATTCAAATGAGGACATGCACCAGGTCAAGACAGCATGCAATAAAGCTGGGGGGGAGGAGGAGTTTAAGAGGAATGTGAGGAAGTAGTACTTCACTGAAAGAATGATGGACACCTGGAACTGTCTGCCAACAGAAGTAGTAGGGGCAAAAACAGTAGGGGGCTTCAAGCATGAATGAGATATGCCTAGGGGAATACTGGTAAATAGGCAGGGACAGGGAGGGTCACTGGTAGTAACATGCTAAGTTGACAAAATTTGCTACGTGAAAAAAATCCTCACATTTTGACAAATTCGCAAAGATAAGGACTACAATTTGTGGTGTTCTTTGTCAAGCAATTGACCAAATTCACACAGCAAATGGCCAATTCATGGGTAATTACAAACATGAATTGCATGCTATACCCCCTCCTTAACCCAAAACCAATAACAAACCACCACTCCCCCACCAGGAAATTATACAAAACACGATCCCCACCTCATCCCTTACCTCCACTGGCACCCTCCTTCCCCTGCCCTGGCAAAATGCTTCTGCACACCTGAATCTACTGCTCTTTCTGTGCTTGAAAAAGAAAGCCCTTCCCCCCCAGCATGCCAAACACACTCCCCCCACCGGAGTCCCACTGTCTTTATTAAGCAGTACACCCAGTTCCCCAACCCCCACCAACCCCCTCTGGTCCCCACCAACCTCTTCTCCCCACTCCACCACACACAAATCAACTTGGAATAATAAAAACAGTCTCCAGTGCAGACTGCCTGTTCTGTTCAGTGTCAGCAAATAAATCAATCAATGGTGATGTCTTTACTGCTAGCGAAACCTGCTTGGTTGAATTTTCTTCCAGTCAGGTTTTACTAGGAGCAAAGGCATATCCTACTCATTCATTACTGCCTTTAGAAGATGAACGTCGAACAGAGCAGACACTCTACACTGGAAGACCATTTTCTTTATTCCAGGTTGATTTTGTGGGTGCTGCTGGGGGAGGGCAGTGGGGGCTCAGAGGGTGGGGGTGGGGAACTTGGTGTACTGCTTAATAAAGACAGTGGACTCAAGTAGGAGGAGGTGTAGAGTATGTTTTATCTTGTGGAGTTGGGGGGGAAGAGATTACTTTTCGCCACAGTCAGAGAAGAAGAGGCAGAAGCATTTCCCAGGGCTGGGGTGGAGCAGTGCCAGTGGGATGTGGTGGTGGATCATGGCTTTTATCATTTTTGGGTGAGGGAGGGGGTGGATTGTACAGCACAGTGGGTGGAGGAGGTTCTGTTAAGGTTTCAACTAAAAAAAAATCTGCTGGCAAAGTTGGTGTGTCTGCCATGGAATTTGAGAATGTAGTGAAGTGCATGTTTCCACGGATTTGTACCAACACTGTCGACAGTTTAAATATCTGCAACTTCTCTAGTAACTGGAGACCAGCTAGGGTCTGTGGAGACAGAATAGGAAGGAAACATCAGGGCAGACTGGGTGGGCCAAGCTGCCCTTTTCTTCTGACAAATTCTATATTTCTGTGTAACACACTTAAGGGTGTACATTTATAAGAGAATAATGCATACACCCTTAAGTGTGCTATCCAACTTATAAAATGAGCTTTTATTTGTAACAAAAAAAAAACATGTAGTTTAGGTAAGGTGTGCGATTATCAGAAAATAAGCAACAGTCATGTGATATGTTTTGACCAATTAGGTTACAGGATTTTCATTACTCATTTTATTGAGTTATCCAAGAGGCAAGCACCTCAATGCAAAAGCATTGAAGCAAGGTTTATGCAAAAAGCGTACTGGTATTAAGGCCACATTTTAAAGAAACACGGTTTTTCACATAACTAATGCAAGGCCTCATGGATAATATATTCAAATTATCATGTCAAATAATATGATAAGCAATACAAGATATAATTCAGAACACTGTCACCACTGACAGACTGTTCTTCCTTAGCTGTTATATGGCTATATAACACCAAAGAGCTCTAGAAAGGATGAAACATTCTCCTGCAGTTTGCTGTTTTCACATTTGCAGATTGTTTGTGAAGCTTTTTGACACCTTACAGTTTTGCTTAAAGCATAGCAAGCCTAAATAACTTTGAGGTGATTTGCATATATTACCCATGATGCCTGCATTAGAGGATACTGTGTAATTCTGTATTTCATCTAGAAATACCTTTGCATTATTGAGTTACTGATGAGGAACACGTATTTTTGAACACTTAATTTGTGATGGTCATCCTAGCATGTTAATACAGGTTATTTTGCAATGTACTCATAATAATAGATATTTTGCAATTTATTAATAATAATAATAATCATGTCCCATAATTAAAATCTATTGTTCTAGTTCATCCAGTTGGGTGCTTATGACAAAAGATGAAAAGAATGCAGTCTACAAACAGTGCAGTATTATTGTCCTGCTTTTTCTTTCCCTTTAATCTAAGACCTCCTGGGGAATTAATGCAGAGGTTATCAGTTCAGTCTATTGGCTAGTCTGGACAGTCTCATATTAACTGGAGTCAGCTACTGATAACATCAGGTTAATCTAATAGTAAAGTCAGTATATTTTGTGTTAGTGTAACTCATCTTCTTGTGTCGTGTAGGTTAAAGTGTGTCCCAAAACCCCTAAAACTTGTTATTTTAATCAAAGTATGTTCACGTTAATTGATTTATTAGCTGAACTTAACCCTTAGAAGACCGTGGACATATATATATATGTCCAGAATCTATATGCGTTCACACATATTCAGTTCTCAAAGGGTTAAAGAAACTATTCCCTCTTTCAACCTACAAGGCAATCTAATCATCTTTCATGTAAACTAGTTTGGCCTTCTACAGTATGTGCCTGAAGTGAAAGTGCTTCATGCTTGACTCGACAAGGTATCTAGATTTAACTGAACTGGCTGCAAGAAGTATAAAGAAGGACCAATAATTTCATGGATGAAGAATGCAGTCCTACTTTTGCAATGAAGGTGTATGATTTCTTATCCATATCTGAATTGCTCTGGGGCTGAAACACAGAATTCTTTTTTCCTGCATATTGGGCTATGTAGATTTCAGTCAAGTATGACTAATTTTGAATCCCTAAATATAATGTTGCTCAACAGTCCTATGAGAAATGGCCATTTAGCAATCACCAGTAGCATCATTTCACCAGAATCATAGGGTTTGCAAAAGCCTGTTTCAGTAAAATCATAGGAGTTGAGAAGCTCCTCCACCACCCAATTTCTATATATGAAAATGCTAGGGAAATCTTTTTAGGGGTTGCAGTGGACATCATAGGGGTTGCACAGAAATGATAGGGGTCTCAACCACAACCCCTGGCTACCCCTAAATGTTGGCCCTGGCAACCGCATGCATGTTTTGTGTTCTTCAGCAAAGACGCAAGAGGTTATGAAGTGGGCACAAGCAAATTTGCTGAACCTTTAGCTGAGCAACCACACATTTCATGGAAACGAAAATGGCTTTGTTTTCTTCCTCTTTCAGAATAGAAACAAGTGCTCTAGGAATGAACTTCTGATTGGATGAATGAACTGTGCACTCACCTTGCTTTATAGAGGACAGGAATGATTTCTAATTGGTAGTGTTATATAATGATCCAATTTTCAGAAAAGATATTCACCTACCCAAATGATCCACATTTATCAGCATCTAAATAAAAGTTTATGTAAAAATACTGTATGTTGTATTATAGTTTATAGTAGAGTATTGTTCTATATAGAAATCTATCCTTTTAAAAATGCTGTTGTACCACAGTTCAAAGGTCATGGAATGTGATTGTACCTTCTGTGGTAGAACAGCATTCTAGAACCTCTAGAGACTGCTCAAGTCAGTTTCATTGTGAAAGAGAAAAAAAACACAATGTGCACATTTCACATAATACTATGTACTTTAAAAATACAGGATGAGCAACTTTCTGCATAACCAGTGTGTTCTGACACCTTGGGGTTCTGATTCCAATGGACCTCTTGAGCTTTGCTCTCAAGGCCAGTGGGAATCAAAATCCCTCTGTAGCAGAACACACTGGTTGTGCATAGTTGGCCATACAGTATTCTCTATGTTCTGTTTTCATGAACCACACTCAGTACCATTCTTTTCAAGGAACCAATGATGATGAGTTTTAGCTGTGTCACAGTTTCTCCACAGAATTCTAAGCACATCCCTTATAAGCCCATACCTTTCACTTAGCATTTGGTACACAAACCGTAACACTGTCAAAACTCCAACTTACTGGTTCCATGAAAAAAACTGTATAAAATGTTGCCCATAAAAATAAAACAATACATACTGAATAATGGCTGGGTAGGTGATAGTGATGAGAATTTTGCACACACCTGAGGTGTAGGATGCCACATAAACCCCAAGAGCAAAGCTTGAGGGGTTTATTATGGCATCGCACACCAAGGAGGTGTGTAAAATTCAAATTTTACACACCTCCCTAGCCTTTATTTATAGAATTGCTGGGGAGCATTTTTTTCACCACAACAATTATATAAAATAAAACCAAATTCCTGTTCAGCTGTGGTCCTGTCTGGCTTAAGTGCGGTCCCTGGCTGGTGAGATATTTTGTTTTGTTTTTTATGTTTGCTTGCGCATGCACAAGAAACATTTCGGCACAGCTTAGGAGAGAAGCGGAGTTTTGGAGGTGCAGCAGTGTGGGGGCCAATGGCCCCAGTGCTTTTTGAGGCTTGGCCCACTTTCCCCAATGTGGTGGCATGCTGCTGCTGACATTAGTTCAGTCAGCGTGCCACCACCTTGAAATGAATCTGCCGCTGCAATGAGGGAGCGACCCATCATTGTAGGGCAGGACCTTGCCATCCCCAACCCAGTTCATTTGCCGACGGGGAGCCCAATCCCCATTAGCATAATGCCCCCAACCCCAAGTTTATGTTGTATGCTGAGGGAGTGTCCAATCCCCCTTGGCATATCGCCTCAACAGTCTTTCTTTGCCGATGGGGCCCAATCCCCATCGGCTTCAGTCCCACTTCCCAGTTCAATTTGCCCAACTCCCCATTGGCATAATGCCCCCAATTTGTTGTCTGCCAAGGTGCCCAACTCTTGGCCCTTTCCTCATCTCGTATGTGCCGATGGGTGCCCAATCCCCTCGTCGGCTACAGCCCCCCCAAAACACTCAGGTGGCATGCTGGAAGCCCACCCCAGAGTGCCAAATGTCCCTGAATAAATAAAACAGTCCCGCGATGTTTTTTTTTTTTGGTAACTTTGTAAAACAGAAAACGGTCCCTCATTGAGTGCGTGGCCCTTCCACCAACCCACGCCCACCCTCTGCACACCCTGCCTCCCCACACACCCCCACACTTACCTCTGGAGCCCAGCGCGATGATCTTTGGTGGACCAGGAACACGTCTGCACTCTTCAAAGCCGACCACGAACTGAAGAAATGCCAGTAAGCTGTATAATGGCATAAATAGTTTTTTTCAACTTTGGTGCATATTTCAGGCATTTTGGGGAATTTTGGTACCAAATTTTCAACATGGAGTTATTGGGACTCCTCCTCATGAATTCAGCCACTGTCATGGCGTTATTCGGTCCCAAAAAGGTGATTTTGTGGTCACCGTGTGGAATCATCTTTCAGGACCGAGTACTGAAACAACAGTACCAGTGTTCATGAGGTGGGCTCTTAAAAAGCCTATGTTGCAAATTTGGTGGAAAAAAATCTAAAAAATTACTGTTTTACGAGCATGCATTGCGCAGTTTCCACGCATGATTGTATCTTCGTGAATTTGTAATATTTTCACTCCAGATTTTCAACATTGGCATTTTTTCACACCTCCTTATGAACAGTATAGCTGTCATTTTTCACATCCTGACCAAAATGTGTTTTCGCACTTCCGGCGCAGAATAGGTGGTCACTGTGGGAAATCACTGTTTGGGACACATTAAGAAAATCACAATGACACTGTTCATGAGCAGAGGTCCTAAAATGCCTATGCTGAAAATTTGTTGATGAAAGTCCATAAAATGACTGTGTTACAAGCATGCATTGCACAGCTTCCACGCATGCTCACAACTTCGCAAATTGGTAATATTTTCACTCCAGATTTTCAACATTGCCATTTTCCACACCTCCTTATGAACAATACAACTGTCATTTTCCACATCCTGGTCAAAATGTGTTTTTGCACTTCCGGCGCAGAATAGTGCGGTCGCTGTGGGAAATCAGTGTTTAAATCAGTGTTTGGGATACATTAAGAAAATCCTAGTGACACTGTTCATGAGCAGAGGACCTAAAATGCCTATGTTGAAAATTTGGTGACAAAAGTCCATAAAATGACTGTGTTACAAGCTTGTGTTGTACAGTTTCCACATATGCTCTGAAATGTGCAAATTTGTAATATTTTCACTCCAGATTTTCAACATTGGCATTTTGCCATACCTCCTTATGAACAGTACAACTGTCATTTTTCATATTCTGCCCGAAATATGCGTTTGCACATCTGGCGCACAATGGCGTGGTCGCTGTGGGAAATTAATGTTTCGGACAGATTAGGAAAATCATAGTGACAGTGTTCATGAGCAGAGGTCACAAAATGCCTATGTTGAAAATTTGGTAAAATAATTCCACTGAATGACTGTGGTACAAGCATATGTTGTGTAGTATCCATGTACGCTCGGAACTTCGAGCATTTTTAATATTTTCACTACAGATTTTCAACATTGCCATCTCTTCACACCTCGCTATGGATGGTACAGCTGTCATTCTTCACATCCTGCCTGATCTGTGTTTTCGCACATCTGGCGCAGAATGACATGGTCGCTGTGAGTTAACATGAGAACTCAAAGTTCGGGACACATTAACAAAATCACAATGCCACTGTTCATGAGAAGAGTTCCCAAATGCTTTCATGAGGTGGGGGTCACAAAAAGGCTACGTTGAAAATTTGTAGTGCAAATACCAACACACGACCGGGGTGTTAGGGTTTCTAACCATAACATCCCACCCTGTACAGACTGACAGGTATCAGAGGTGTAACTTTGGATCACCGGCTGTAATGCTCATGCCATCCCACCCCCACCCTGAAGCCAGTGACAAGCATTGAGGTGTGCCTTGCACTCTTCAGTCCCAGACTTCACCCCATTCTCCTGTACTGCATCCATTTCAGTGTATGTTCTTCTGAAATGGGGTGACTGTGAAGCCGAACACCCCAAGGCACACCTCAACATGTGTCGGTGCCTACAGGATAGGGTGAGGTGAAATGCCATGAGCATTATGGGCAATGACCCACAGGCACACCCCAATGCCTGTCCATCTCTGCAGGGTGGAGGTGAGATTGGCGTGAGTTCAATACTTCACTGCCACTCCTATTCCACATCTGTCTAACTCCTCCACGTCCAATGCTAATATCAGCAAGCAAACACTCGGCATTGACAGATGCTTGTTTAATTTGTGAGGCTCCTTTGCTCCAGGCACTCTTTAAATAGTTGTAGGAATCAAGGGTTACAGTCAATTTTGTTCATTTAAAAAAAATTTACTTACTGCCCAGACCGAGCGGCGGTGTGGTGTTCAGTGCGATATCAGGGAGATGGGCAGCTGGCGCATGCGCAGAGTGAGGGAAACCTGGTATGTGTTTGCTACTATAACCAGCTGGTTATGATGGCAAATTTATAACCAGGTTTCCCTATGGGAAATAACATGACTCAGTAATTATAAAACAGTTCCTCATATATCAGTAGTGGTTCAGGTACAGTTGAATATGTATCATTTGAAGGAACAGTATGAATTTAAATTTCTATACATAGGACCATTACAAACAGCTGCCATTTAGCACACATTTCCTGTTCCCTTTAAAGAAACAGATGTTTTAATGCAATCGAACTCAAGTGCTCTAGTAAACCATGTCATAAAAAGATGAGGTAATACGTTCATACTTAAACTCTTTAAATAGGATAGTCTATTAGCAATACACATTCTCTAAAATGCATTACAGAAGATATATAGGTACTGGGTAGGTTTAAATAATCTTTTTCAGGCATATTGCTAGCTGAGATAAGAAGCCTTACATTCAGATTAATGCAGCCAGACCAATAACATGTCATAATTTAATGTATATTTAATATTTATTTCTTACCAAACAGGTAAAGAGATATCTCCACCACCACCCCGGGACATGAACGGCTTCTGTCCTTGTCCTTTCTTTTTTTTTTCCTGCTTAAACAACAGTAACTTATACATGTATTGGTCTGTTGTAAACTTGGAAATACTTTTTCCTTTTTTCCAACAGGTTTGATTCTGCATGTAGCAAACAGTCCCACCTCTCCCATTTTCATGTAAAAGGGCCACAGACAACCCATTTGGATGTTCAGAGAGTCTACATAAAGGAGAAGTGCACTGAATCTGTAAGTCATTATTCCCAGTTGAAGCTGTCTTTTTTAAATACTGGTTCAAATTCTGTTATTGTTATAGCCATCCAGGCCAGGCCTTTTAGTTATGCTAGTGGGTGTTTCTGATTTACATGCTGCTGGTAAGAACCATTTTAGAACTGCATGATGTAGTTTATATCCCTGTTCTATCCTTCTATTGCTGGTACAATGCATCCATGTTCTGCTATAGAACTTGTGGCTGAGAGAGACATAAACTATATCATACAGTTCTAAAATGGTACTTACCAGCAAACTGTAAAGCAGAAACAACCACTGAGACTACTAAAAGGCCTGGGTAGCTGGAACAATAACATCATTTTAACCAGTACTCAAAAAACAACTTCTAATGGGAAAATGACTCACAGATTCAGCACAGTTCTCCTTTAAGAAGTAGGCTAATGGTTGGACCAGTGACTTGGCAACCACATACGAACATACAAAAACACCAGCAGAAACAGGCCTAACGGTCTACCGAGTCTGCTCAATTGAGCAGCTAGCCCCTCAACTTGCAGCTGCCACACCCTCCCTCCCACTCCTCTTAATTACCCCTCCCCTCACTCTGTCCCACCCCCTCTTATACACATGTTGTGTTGCCACGTAGGAGACCAGATCCAGGTGGTCTGGTGGGGGCTGCATTGCAGAGATGATGTGCTCACTCTCCAAGGAGACAGACTGAGCCATGTTACATACCATCATTTGCTGTAGCCAAGTAATCAGTGAAACATAGAAGAGACTTGGAGGTGACCACCACCCATACCCCTCACTGCTGAAGACTGGTGCCAGATATGTCACAGTAGGGGACAAGAGAAGAAATGGGATAAAATGGGAGGAAAACAGCAGTGGGGTAACTGTGGACCAACAAATGTGTAAACAATTGCTGATTAAGCAGCAAAGAAATAGTGATGGGGTGGGAACTGAAGGCAAAATCCTGGCCTAGTAGTTTTGCTAGTAGAGTACCTGTACAATGACCAAGGTTTGCAGTACCCAATTCATTCAGTAATGTTTTTCTTATGCAAATCATCTGATATACATATATATATATATATATATATATATATATATATATATATATACACACACACACACAATGTGTCTATTATACTGATGCCTTTCCAAACACAAAATCTCCCAAGACAGCATCACATCTATATGGGCTTGTTAGATATACTGTGTGTCCACATTAAATAAAAATCCTCTGTATGTACTTTTGTTGAAATAAAAACTATATTTTCCACTTATAGACTATTTGGAAATTATCATTTTACAGATCTAATGGATGTCAGTTTAGGACTCAGTATTTTACCAGAGAATTCACTTGAATTTCTCTCCCAGAACAAGTCAAAGCCCCAGAATGACTTGTCAAACTGATGCTCATCAGTTGGCAAATAAACAGTCAACTGACTACAAGGACAGGAGAAATGGAGAAGGAGAGGTGTAGTGGCATTTGCTTCTGTAATGATTTACACTGAGAATTCAAACACATGATCAAGTTAAAGAAAATGTATTATTATGTCATTATACAGTATTATTATGTTTAACCCCCCCTTCACGGTGCCACCTGCCTGAGCCAGTTCCAATTAATAGCACTAAAAGGAACCAGTATCTCAAAATTCCTAGCAGTGGTAAGGAATGTTTAATTATTCTAAATTAGGTGCACTTGTTTCTTTGTGACTCAAGGCATGCAATCTGGATAGTTATTGCTTAAGAAACATCCTAACACATCATGTGGCTGAGAACTGCTGAGCTGTAAAACATTTCATTTTATCCATGATGCAGCTATATCAATACCGTACTTGTTCACAGTACACATCTAATCATATGCTGTCTGTTCAGTATGTTGTATATCTTTAATTCACAATGCACCCAGTTAGCTGTAGCTATACAAGAATAAAAAGTATACTTCACCATGCTTTGACTCTTATTTTGATCTCTCCTTCTTGAGGTTCGGGCATAGGTTTCTTGCTCACTCTCAGCTTGTTGAGACCCCCAAAGCCAGAGAGAACCACAGCTCTCATCTCTTTGGTGTCTCCCCCCAAGCCATTTTCCAGTTCTTTTCCTCCATCCTTCTCTATCATCTGCTCTGTCTCTTCTGCTTTCTCCACTCCTTCCTTTGCCATGACGATTGGATGTAAGGAGAATGCTGAAATGCTGCAGATTTTCTGAAGGATTTCCTCCTGTTGAACGTGGTGCTTCTGTGTGCAATGGCTGCACAGATTTATTGATGTGAGTCTCCAACCTACCGTAGTTCTTGATATAGGAGGGCAAGCTAATTCTTGAAAGAAACTCAGGCTATACACAATTCAAATCTAAAGCTCTGTCCTTCATTAAATTACTCTCAAACACTTTCACTTAACCATAATACATTTTTGCCACAAGCACAAAATGGCTAAACTGTTTTATAAGTCATTAGTCTGCTGGCTGAAATTTCAACCTTATGCCCTTGTTCTCAGAGGATCAAATGGTCCTAGAACTGCACATCAGGCCGAGGGGAGAACAAAAAGGACCTTTTTAAAACTAGGTATATTTACAGTTAGACAAATTAAAAAAGAAGAGCATGTCAAGCTTCTATGCAGATTATATGAGGTATACACAAAGAATATTTAAGGTGGATTACTAACTAAATTGAGGGCAAGGAGCAGAGGGTGGCGGAGGTTCTGTCTGGAGAAGGGGTGCTAAGCTAAGTCCCTCATAGTCAGAGTTGAGGCGGTCCAGAGGAGGGCTACCAAAATGGTGCAGGGTCTGCATCAGAAGCCCTTCAAGGAGAGGCTAAAGGAACTAAATATGTATATCCTGAAGGAGAGGAAGGAGTGGGGATATGATAGAGACCTTTATATACTTCACAGGGGTTAATAAAGTACAGGAGGGAAGTATTTTTCCAGAAAAAGGATGCTCTAGGACAAGGGGGCATGCTATGAAGCTGAAGGGGGATAAATTCAGGAGGGATGCGAGGAAGTACTTCTTCACAGAAAGGGTGGCGGATACCTGGAACAACCTTCCAGCAGAGGTAATGGGAGTGAAAACAGTGGTGGGATTCAAAATGCCTTGGACAGACACAAGGGAATCATAAGGGTAAGGAATGGGGGTAGAAGTGATTGAGCTATAGATCAAGTCGGGTCTGCAGCAAAAATATCAAGGTCAATAATGCAAAAAGGAAAATGGGCAGACTGGGTGTGTCCAGTGGCCCTTATCTGCCATCACAGTGTATGTTTCTATGTTTTTATATGTTTTATCAGGTATCGGTGCTGGGGCCACTGCTTTTCAATGTTTTCAATAATAATGTAGAAGCTGGGGTCCCCAGCAGCAGACCACTTAAAGGGGAACAGTGAGCACTAAGAACCTCACCCCAAGTGTGGGGCTGGTACTAGTTTGCACTTTGTGTACAAAAATATTTTTTTTTACTTACTCGTTACTGCAGTATAGTAGATTGTATCAAACAGAGTCTGCTTACTTCCAAGCTGACATTTGCTGTAACCAGAAATCTCAGAATCCCTGCAGTCAATATCAGAGCAGAGCTGCAGCAGTAACATAGAAACATAGAAGGTGTCGGCAGATAAGGGCTCATGGCCCACCTAGTATGCCCTTTTTCCTCTTTTATTCTAATGTGACTCTGTAGACTCTGCTCTGCCCCGGTTCCTCTCCCCCACCCCTTTTACTTCAAGATCCCCTTGTGCCTATACCATGCTGTCTTGAATCCTGTAACTGTTTCTGATCCCACCACCTCTGTCGGTAGGCTATTCCACTCATCTACCACCCTTTCAGTGAAGAAGTGCTTCCTCACATTTCTTCTTCAGTGTCTGTCAATGCCTCGCACATCCCCCCCCCATTTGTATGTTTCCCTCAGATTTTTGGGCCCCATATGCATTATTTTGCACATTTTTGTGCTGAAACCCAGCTGCAAATTTCTTGACCATTCCTCCAGCTTTTTTAGATCCCTGCTCATTCTATCCACCCCCCCCCGCAGTGTGTCCACTCTGTTAGAGTTTCGTGTCATCTGCGAAGAGGCATACATTTCCCTCCAGCCCTTCAGTAATGTCACTAATAATGACGCTGAGGAGGACCAAGCCTAGTATTAATCCCTGTGGTACCCCACTGGTCACTTTGCCTATTCCAGAGTGAGTCTCATTTACCACCACCCTCCGAGTCCTATTGCTCAGCCAACTCTCTACCCTTTTAACGACCTTAGTACCCACTCCTAGTCTCCTCAGCTTATTTATTAATCTTCTATGTGGAATGATGTCAAAGGCCTTGCTGAAATCTATGTAGTCCACATCCACTGCCCTTCCCTAATCCACTTCCCTGGTTACCAGTCAAAAAACTTGATCAGGTTAGTCTGGTACGACCTCCCCTCTGTAAAGCCATGTTGCCTTGGATCATGAAACCCACTGGTGACAAGCTATTCACTATTTGTTTCCTTTAACAGTGATTCCATTACCTTACCCACCACTGATGTCAAGCTGACAGGTCTGTAGTTTCCTGCCTCCTCCCTATTTCCACTCTTGTGTACAGCGACCACATCTGCCCTCCTCCAGTCCCCTGGCACCACCCTCCTTTCAAATGATAGGTTGAACAGAGATGTCAGAGGTGCTGCTAGCTCCTCTCTGAATACCCCCAGTATCAGGGGTGCACCACATCCTGCTCCATTGCCTTGTCCACCTTCAGCATTGTTAATTCCCTAAGAAACCTTTCTACTGTAAAGGGACTTGTGTCCACCTCGCTGCCCCTAGTGCTCCTGTCCTTTAACCTTGGCCTGTCCCCTGCCCCCTCCTCTGTGAACACTGAACAGAAATAACTGTTCAATATGTTCACCATTTGGTGACCCCCCCTTCCTTCAGTGCTACTGTCCCTCCCTTTGTCTTTCTCTTTTCACTTATATACCTAAAAATATTTTATACCCTCTTTTCACTGATTTAGTGATCTATTCCTCTGTTTGCGCTTTTGCACTCATAACTGCCTCCCCTGCCTCCCTTTGCTTCTTCTGGTAACTTTCCCTGTTCCCCTCCTCCTGTGTTAGTTTGTATCTTCTAAATGACAGTTGTTTTTTTTTGTTTGTTTTTACTTTCTTTGCCACCTCATTGGAGAACCATAGTGGTCTCTTTTTCCTTTTGTCCTTGCTAACCTGCCTGATAGAGAGACTTGTAGCCTTCTCAATGCCCTCCTTTATTTTTGCCCAATGCTTCTCTACTCTCCCCCCCCCCCCCAATTCTCCCTAACCCTGCCGGTTGTCCCTCAGGCATTCACCCATTTTCTTGAAGTTGGCTTTCTTGAAGTCCAGGACCCTCGTCCTTGTGTGATTTGATTCCGATCCGGTTTTTATATCAAACCACACCAAACAGTGATCACTATTTCCCAGGTGGTCCCCCACTGTGACATCCATGACACTGTCCCTGTTTGACAGCACCAGGTTCAGTAATGCCTCCTCCTCAGTAGGAGATTCATAGATTCACAGATAATTGCCAGCAGAAAAGGACAGTCTTGGTCCATCAGGTCTGCCCATCCACCCATTACTTACCCCCCCCCACGCCCAGAGATCCCCCTTCCACTCTCAAGCCAAACCCTTGGGTTTGTCCCATGCCTGTTTGAATCCCTTCACTGTTCCAGCCCCCACCACCTCCTCCGGCAGACTGTTCCAGGGCTCCCCCACCCTCTCCATGAAGTAATGTCCGCTCACATTTCCCTTAAACCTACCCCCCCTCCACCTTCAGTCCATGCCCTCTAGTTTTTGTGCCTACCTTCCTTGTGAATAAGCTCCCGGCCCCACTTTATTAATCCCCTTCACGTACTTGAACATTTCTACCATGTTCCCCCTCTCCCTTTGGGTTTCCAGTGGGTACAAATTCAACATGTAGAAACATAGACTTTGACAGCAGATAAGGACCACTTGGCCCACCCAGTCTGCCCATTTCCCTACCTATTGGATAAGCTGCAGATCATAATTAACCAACAGCCTATTTCCTCCTAACCCCCACCATAGTTGCCTTATGTCCGTCCCATGCATTCTTGAATTCCCCTACTGTTTTTGACCCCACGACCTCCTCAGGAAGGCCATTCCATGCACCCACCACCCTCTCCATGAAAAAACACTTCCTCACGTTGCCCTGAGCCATCCCCCTCTATCTACAGATTGTGCCCCTTATTCTTGCATATCTCTTTTTCTGAAATATGCCACACTCTTGGAGTTTGTTGATTCCCTTGAGGTACTTGAAAGTTTCTATCATGTCCCCCCTTTCCTTGAGGGTATATATGTTAAGCTCCTTTAGTCTCACTTCGTATGGCTTCTGGTGCAGACCCTGCACCATTTTAGTTGCCCTCCTCTGGACTGCCTCCATCCTGTCTATGTCCTTGCTGAGTTGGAGTCTCTAGAACTGCATGCAGTACTCCAGATGGGGTCTCACCAACTGTCTGTACAGAGGGATAACAACCTCCTGTTTTCTACTGGTGATGCCTCTCCCTATGCATCCCAGTATCTCCCCAGCCCTCCTTACTGCCTTCTCACATTGTTTGCGTACCTTTAGGTCATCTGATATGTCTACCCCCAGGTCCCTTTCCATTTTTGTTGTTGTTAGTACCCCCCCATTGTGTACACCCTCAACCTCTCTTCGTATGGCTTTCCACTTAACCCATGCACCATCTTAGTGGCCCTTCTCTGAACTCTCTCCATGCCATCCATGTCATTGCGTGGGTGAGGTCTCCAGAACTAAACCCCATACTCCAGATGAGGCCTCATCATAGACTTGCAGAGTGGCATCAGCACCTCCAGCCTTCTGCTAGTTATCTCTCTCTCTCCCTATGCATGCCAGCATTCTATTCGCTTTGCCGACCACCTTGCTGCATTGGGTCCATACTTTAAGGTTGTCTGTGACCATGATTTCTAGGTCCTTCTGCTTAGTTGCCTTCATTTCCTCCTCCCCCAACATGTAATTTGCTTGTAGGTTATTCTGCCCCATGCACATCACTGTGCATTTTTCTAGCATTGAATTTTAGCTGCCATGTTTCCGACCACCCTTTCATCAACCTTAGATCCTTCCTCATAGCCTCCATTCCCTCTGGGGTGTCCACCCTATTGCAGATCTTTGTATCATCTGCAAAAAGGCAGCCCTTCCCCGTAGCCCCTCTGCTATGTCGCTGATGTAGATGTTAAACAGGATGGGCCCCACTGCCAACCCTTGAGGTGCCCCACTCGTCACCCCTACTTCCCTGGAATGCACCCCATTTACCACCACCCTCTGGCTTCAACCCTTCAGCCAGTTCTCCACCCACCTTGTTATTGTCTTTCCTACCCCCAGACTCTACAGTTTATTAACCAATCTTCTGTGGGGCACAGGGTCGAAGGCCTTCCTGAAGTCCAGATAGGCCACATCCACTGCTCCCCCCACGATCAACCACCCTTGTCACCCACTCGAAGAACTTGATCAAGTTCGTCTGACATGACTTCCCCTGTGTGAAGCCATGCTAATGGATGCCCTGTAACCCACTATCCTCCAAGTATCCAACCACCCCTTCTTTCAATATCGCCTCCATCACCTTACCCACCACCGATGTGAGGCCGACCGGGTGATAATTGCCCACCTCCTCCCTGCTGCCACTTTTGTGAAGCTGCACCACATCTGCCCTCTTCCAATCCTCCAGCACCCACTCTGTATCTAGGGACAAGTTGGATAGCCCTGCCAGTGGTGCTGCCAGCTCCTCCTTTAGCTCCCGGAGCACCCTAGGATGCAGGGCATCCGGACCCATAGCACTGTCTACCCTCAGCTTACCTAATGCCTCCCTGACCCTGTCCTCACTGATTGTGCTAGGATCCACCCCTAAGTCTGCCCTTCCCTTCTCCCCTAACACTGGTCCCCTTCCCTTTCCTTCTGTCGTGAAGACCGAGCCAAAGTACCTGTTTAGCACCTCTGCCTTCTCAAAGTCCCCTTCCACTGTTACTCCCCCCCTTTACTCTTACTATCCCCTGCCTTGCTTTCCTCCCCTATATACCAAAAAAAAGTCTTATCACCTCTTTTGGGCTGCCAAGCAATTTTCTCCTCCGTTTCTGCTTTTGCCTTTCTAATCCCCTGCCCTGCCACCCTCAGCTTTTCCATGCAAGTTTCCCTGTCCTTCTTCACCTGTGTCCTCTTATATTCTCCAAATGTTCTTTTTTCTCCCCATTGCCCCCCTCACTTCCCTGTTGAACCAAAGCAGCTATTGCCCCCCTCACTTCCCTGTTGAACCAAAGCAGCCTCCTTGTCTTCTGCTTTTCCTCACCTTCCTTATTCAGCTCTCTGTGGCTTTTAGTGTCCTTCCTTAATCTTGTTCCAAAGGTCCTCAACCCCCCATCTTCTCCTTCCCTCCATGTCATTCCAGATATCTCCCTCATTCCGAGAAAGTCTGTCCACCTGAAGTCCAGGACCTCAGTGATGGTTTGACTTGCTTGATACCCTGCTCTAACCCTTGTAGCACACTGTGTTATGGTCACTTGCTCTTAGGCTGACCCCCACCCCCACTCCCTCCACACTATCACCATTGGTGAGCACCACATCAAGTATGTTATCCCCCCGGTGGGCTCCCTAAACAGCTGCTGCAGGAAGGCTCCCTGGAGGGACTCAAGGATCACCCTGCTCCTGGATGACCCAGCTGATGGAATACTCCAGTCTATATCTGGAAGGTTAAGGTCGCCCAGCAGCAGAATCTCCCCCAAGTGCCATCCTCTGAACCACCCGCAGCATCTGCATGTTAACTTCCTCGCTCTGCATTGGAGGTCTGTAGACCATTCCCAGCCTTATTGATGCCCCAGCCCACTTCTCTATTGTGACCCACAAGATTTCTGCTTCCCCTTGCTCCTCCTGCCCTTCTGTAGCCTTAATATCCTCCCTGATGTACAGTGCAATCCTCCCCCCCTTCCTACCTACCCTATCCTTCCTGAATAACCTGTACCCCAGGACCCCCACTTACCAGGTCTGGTGCTTGGACCACCAGGTCTCCGTTATGTCTACAATATCCAGGCCCTCCCCCACATCATAGCTTCTAAGTCCACCATCTTGTTTCCCAGGCTTATTGCGTTTGCGAAAAGTCCTCTCCACCATATACCCCCCTCTGCCTACCATCCCTCCCTTCCATGTCTGTTCTGTACCTTGCTCCATTTTGCGGGGGAGTGCTTGCTAGTCCTTTCTCACCTTCTGTTGAACCTTCACCCAGCCTATCCCTGTACTCTACCTTTACCAGTTTAAACCTCCCCCTAAGACCTTATCAATGTATCCTTGCAGTCCCCCCCAAGTATTCTTGCCCCCCTCTCACTGAGATGCAGTCTATCCTTCCAGTATAAGTCTTCATCCTCCCATGTGTCTCCCCACTCTCCTATGCAGGCAAACCCTTCCTGACTGCAGCATTTCTAGAGCCATTCATTGAACTCCTTGAGTCTTCCCTGGCTAGCAGTGCTGGCACAAGGAACTGGCAAGACTGCTGAAAATGCCAAGGATTTAGTCTCTTCCAGGCATCCCTTTGCTAGTGCCTTGAACCTCCTCTGGACCTCCTCCACTTCATTGTTTGCCAGATCATTCATTCCCAAATGAATGATACGGTGTGGCTTCCCTACCAACCAAGCCCTCTCCCTGATTTTTTGCATTGCCCTCCCCATCTCCACCCCTGGTTCAAAAAAACCGACCTCTGCCTGCACGTAAGACCCCTCTTGAGCCAATGTATCCCCTTAATGATGGAGTCCCCAAATACCATGGCATTCTCCACCTCTACAACCAGGGGATCTGGTCTGGCTCTTTTCCTCCTAACTACCTCCCCCTGTCTGGAGCTGCTTACTTAAATCCCCCTGCCCCCACCCGGTTCCCCTCCCGTGCCTCCCCTGGTTAATGGTTCCTGCCTCTTCTCTACTAATCCCCCTCTGATCCCTGAACACTACCTTCCTCACCTTCCCTGCTTACCTGTGTCTCTTGATTGCCTCCTGCCTCCCCCTCAGCCACCTTCTTTCCCTTCTCCTCCCCTTGCCCCCCTTCCCTGCTTCCCCGCTCCCCCTGCATCTTCTGCTTCCCTTCCATACTCATCTCCCCCCATCTGCTCCCCACACTGTGTTTTTATCCTTTCCCTCCATGCCGGCCCCTTCCACACCTTCCCACTGTCTGCTTTCCTACCCATGCTTCTTTCCCTTTCCCCTCTGCCCATCCCCTTTCCCTGGCCCATACTTACTGTTCCCTCCGATCCTTTCAGAATTTCCCCCTCTATTCGGTCTGCCAAAGGTATGAACCCGTTGGAGAACTGTAATCTCCCCCCTGCTGCTGAGGAATGTGCCCATCCTTGAGCCCTTGGCATCCTCCTCCCCTTACTCCTCACTTCTTGCCAGCCATAACTACCTTTATCACCTGGTCTGGGTCCCTGTTCACCTTGACCCCCCCGTCATGCCTTTTCACTCCATGTCCCCAGCTATCCTCACCCTCCTCTCTTTCCATTTCAGTAGCCCCCCACATCCTTCTGTTGCCATTGTAGTTCCCCCTCCCCCTTACTGTCCCACCACTTTCCCTTCCCCCCTTAAAATGCTTAATTCCACTTTTATTTGCCCCAATCTGATACAAATCAGACAACACCCCAACCTCCATAGTGTTTCCATGAACACCGCTGCACCACATCAGTTGCAACACACTATTCTGCCTGTTCTTCTGACTTAGCTTCCCTCCCCATCCAAAATGACCCATGCCCCTGCCCTCTCCACCATCCTGCGTAATTCATTGTTATCTTAACAGTACCTATAAATACAGTAGTTAACTTCTTAAATTCACTAACTTAAAAAGTACCTACAGAGTCAGTAGTTTAGATGCAGTTTCTACCTAAATGTCCCATCAATCACCATACTTTACAAACTGCAATTTACCCTCTGCATTCCCCACCCCCAGTACCTAGAAATACAGTACTTAGATGCAATTTCTTTCCAATGAGCCACACATTGAGTAGTTTAGGTGCAATTTCTATCTAAATGTCCCATCAATTGCAGTACTTTACAAAAATGTAATTTTCCTCCAAATACCCCAATCCCAGTGCAATTCCTCTGAATACCCTACCAAAAATAGTACCTACAAATACAGTACCCTAGATGCAATTTCTTTCCAATGACCCACACATTCAGTAGTTTAGATGCAATTTCTATCTAAATGTCCCATCAATTGCAGTACTTTACAAAAATGTAATTTTCCTCCAAATACCCCAATCCCAATGCAATTCCTCTGAATACTCTACCAAAAACAATACCTACAAATACAGTATCCTAGATGCAATTTCTCATTAAATTCCCCAACTGTCCATTACTTGAATCCTCTCCCCTCAGGTGCCTTTGCAGTCCTATTTCTTTTTTAATTATTTATTTATATATTCTCTCCTTCATACAGGATATAAAGTTCAGTGCATTACAGCTTTATCTCAACAAATACACAATATTGTGAACATGACACATTCCACAATACAACTTAAGCCATGTAGATTCATAACAAAAGATCTCAGGACTGAGGGAGCAGCAGAAGAACAGTCCTTCACTTCCATTACCCCCACTTTGCTTTCAGGGAACAAATGCATCATCCTTTTGTGACACATAGAATACCCAAGTCCTGCATGATATTTCAAATTATTGCATTCTACCCAGATGGTTAGCTATTGTCCATTCTAGAAAATATACTTCATTCATTACAGCGTGCCATTGGGCCAAGGTCAGTGCAACAGGACTATGCCAAAGGTGAGTGATCACCTTTTTTGCGGCTGCCAAATATAAATATAACTTACTCCTATGGGGTGCAGTTGCATTATCTTCTAGTATGTATAAAAGAACCAGCTGCAGTGAGAGAGCTAAATCTACACTTATTTATTGCGCCCAGCTAAAGCCCACATCTAACCAGAACTGGAAAAGCACTGGGCAATTCTAGAAAACATGAACTGTGTTCACCCGCTGCTCCCCACATTGCCTCCAACAGGTACCATAACTCGCTGGTAAATATTTTATCAGTTTGACAGGGGTATTAAAGAATCAAACTCTACATTTTCAAATAAACTCCCATCAATATGGAGCCTACGAAATTGTCATTGAGGGCTGGATTGGTTCCACCCACTTGTCATAGGGAATGTCAGTGTCAAGATCCTTGTTGCATGCCCTAAGAATAGTTAATGTTGATTCCTCCCAATGGTCACGAAGGGTCTTATAGGTTAAGTCCACTAAATGTAATGCCTGATGACCCCTTAATGCCCCAAGTATAAGTTGCATTAAGCAAGGGGCAGGATTTGGCAATGCATTCCAAGTAGGGGGTTCTTCCACAACAAAAAGGTCCAGACTTGCACATGGTCCTGGTATGGTAATTGATGGGCTGCCAGTAACGTGGCAAAAGGTACTATCCCCTACAATTTGGTATGTGAAAGATAAACGCTAATGATGCCATCTATGGAAAGTTAAATTCATTTGCACTGGTAAAAGCTCTGTTTCTGATATAAGTAATTTGAAGTAATAAAAGTTCTGTGCAAGCAGAGGCTGGGTTCTCATTTCATACCAACTCCAGAGAGTATGTCTTGTACCAAATGAGAAGTTTCTAAACCTTGGTGGAGCAGTAATGGGTGCAAAACTATGGTGGCAAAATCAAATAGCGCATTCAATATAAATTCTATAAATTTCCATGGGGCGTTGTAACTCTTATTGAGTCATGTCAGTTTTGTTTTGCTTATAACTGCTCTATGATAGTATAATAGGTTTGGAAGGTTCAAACCTCCAAGATCCATTGGCAGCTGCATAAGTGGTCAGCATATTCTAGGGCATTGACCTGCTCACACAAATCTGGAAAAAATTCTATTCCAGGTTGTAAATAAAACTAGGAAGGGGTTAATGGTAAAGTTTGGAAAAAATATAATAATTTAGGAAAAATCGTCGTCCTTATAGCCTCTACTCTTAAGATAAATGCCAAATGTAAATGTGACCATTTCCCCCATCTGTTCCTCAAGTTCCTGTGTCAATGGTTCATAATTCAGTAGTTCTAAATTAGTTAAATTCTGGGGTAAAACCACCCCTAAATACCAAATGTATTACATCACCAGCGAGAGGGTAAGATAGTCTTCAAATACTGTGTTGGTGTCAAGTGAAGTGTCAAAAATCTCAATTTTTTGGCTATTAGTTATATAACCAGTAAGAATAGCAAAAGTTTGTAGGACTTCCAGCATGGCGGGGATAAAATGTTAAGGTTCCAAAAGAGTTAATAATAGTTTGTCCACATATAGGGAAAGAGTAAAGACCTGGCATTCCATGGGAATACCCTGAATATCAGGGCGGGTTTGAAGTGCTTCAGCCTGCGGCTCTAGGTATAGGGCAAAGAGAAGAGGGGATAAGGGGCAACCTTGTCAGGTGCGCCTAGCCAGAGGGATTGGGGTAAGAGTTGATCATTCACCTTGATAAAAGCCCAGGACACAGTATAAATTTGTTGGAGTAGTGTTATAAATTCGTTCAGGAATCCTAAGGTATCCCATGTCTTACATATACATGGCCATGATACCCGGTCGAATGCCCTTGTCAACATCTAAGCTGATCAAAGTGGTCGGAATACTTCTCTAATTTATGTGGTCCATTAGGTGAATTGTTTTCTGGATATTATCGGCAGTCTGTCTGGACCAGATAAAGCCCGATTGGCCAGAATGTACTATAAATGGTAATATCTCCACCACTCTATATGCCCATATTGACATGAATAATTTGTAATCCATATTCAGGATGGATATCGGTCTATATGATGAAGCTAGTTTGAGTCCTTACCCAGTTTTATGATGGGGGATATAGTGGCATATACCCAGGATGGGGGGAGGAGAGCACCCTCCTGGACCTCCCTGAAAGTAGCCAAAAGGGGGGGGGGGGGTTTCTTAAATTAAGTTTTCTATCATTCAGATGGCAAGCCAACAGGCCCAGGGCATTCTGAAGTTTTTACTCCAGGAGTTAACTGCCTTAAGTTCCCCCATTGTTATTGGTGCAAGGAGTCTATCGGAGCTATTCTGTGATATCCTAGGGAGTGATATCTGAGTGAAAAGCTCTCAATCTGGGACTTAGCCAGTGGGGTAGGGGCTGTGTATAACTGAGAGTAGAAATCTTGGAAAATTGCCTTTATATCTTGTGTGGTCCTGGCTCTTTGACCTGGTGGGGGAGAGTTTAACTGTGAAATGTACTCAGATACTCTGTGACCCCTAAGGCGACGAGCCAGATGTCTAACTCCTTTAGGGCCTCCCTTATATCCATATTTCTTAAGGTAAAATAAAGCTTGCTGGAAATTTTCATCAAGAATTTTTTTGTAATGTAACTTTCACTTGTCTTATCCAGTTACGGCCTTCTGGTGTGGAGGCCTCCAGAGCCTGATGTACTGTCTGCAATTCTGCCTGTAATCTACCATATGCTGCCTCCCTCTGTTTATGCCTATAAGATGCGGATGCTATAATTTTATCACAGTTTACTGCTTTCAGCGTATCCCATATCATACTTGTAGAAATCTCCATGGAAGTATTTTCCTCCAAAATCTGGAATATTTTTTCTCCAAGTAGTTTTTTTAATTCTTCATCTCTAAGTAGGGCTCTATTAAGGCGCCAGATAGTGGTTTTCCTTGGAATATTTAAATTTAGTTTTAATAGCAATTGGGAATGGTCTGAGAGGAACCCTGGGCATATGGTATTATTGTGCAGCCAATCTGCATGTTCTCTAGATATAAAATAATTGTCCAATCTAGAGAATGCATTAAATCGTGGCGACTAATATGTACAGACCCGGGTTGAAGGAAAAAAATGGCACCAAATATGTTAGCCCCATGGAAGCTTGTTGAGCATGAAAAAAATTCTGGGAGACAGTGACCCTATGTGTTGTGGACACTGAACTATATAGCTGAGGTGAGAGAGTTAAATTGAGGTCCCCCATTATTAAGCACCCCTGTTGCATATCTAATAACTTATTAAAAAAAGTCCTAAACTTAGTTGGGGAAGCCTGTGGGGGAAAGTATACATTTGCTAGGTACCCTTATGTTGCCCCATGGCTCACTATCCTGACATGCACCTGCCCGGGCACTGTCTATTGCCTGACAGATTCAGTGTCCCGATAGTGATTATGCCGATGGAGATATGCCCGACAGTGTTATGGGACAGGGTAAGGTAGAGGATGTGATGACTTGCTACCCTACCCCTGAAAACACCATCAGATCTGGAAGCTGACTGAGCTACCCTTGTGGCGTGGAGGGCTGGAGCACAGGCAGCTCAGCCAGCATGCACTATTGGACCTGGATTCTGGTCCAGCCACACACTTTTGCCCCGCCCCCGTAACTGTTAGTTTTTACTCTGGGTTCCACTCCCCCTCAGAGTTAGTTATTTTAGTTACGGGGCAGCCCCCTTCCCCATTAAAAGAAACAGCAATTGTTGCCGTGTTGCCCAATATTGCATCGGGGCAGTGGTGCCATCGGGATTGAGCATTCCAGTTATCTGGGCTCGGTATCCTGAGCATCAGGATACCAAGTTTTCAGATAACATAGTATATCCATTTGCTAATGTGACCAGTTTCCCAAATAAGACCTCAGTTAAAATTACATAACATCCCTTGGGAGCTATATACTGATTTTCCATTTGAAATTGAGTCAAAGAAGGAATCAAAATTGCTGTACCCCTACATTTCCCCCTCAGGTATGATGAGGAAAAAACCTGATACCTACCCCCCATAACAGTTTCAAATGTTCTCCCACTGTCAAATGACTTTCCTGGAGAAATATTACTTCACTTAATTGCTTTTTAAAATTTTGAAAAAGGTGGGACCTCTTTCGGAATTATTTAGCCCATTAATATTAAGTGACAAAAATCTCACTGGTAAGACTGCCATTACTACCTTATAGTCAAAAAAAGTTTACTCTGAAATGATCAACTAGATCCCCACTTTCCCCTTGACAACCATCCCCGTCCTACATTATCAAGCATTTTTGTTTCCCTCATTATAATTGTTACCTTTTCACACTCATAATCCATCCCCTACCCTTTCTGCTCCTGTCCCATAACAAGTGTGGTAAGTGCCATATTTGCCAGCAGAAAACTGTGCGTTCAATACATTCCCAGTGTAGCATATTTTGCTTTGTACCCACAAAAGGATAGATTTTTTTTCAATAAAACATACATAATATCTAATAACCTAAATACCCACTGAGTTCTAATTATAAAACTAAGGGTGAAATAACACCAACTATCACCCCTACAATGATAGCTATTTACAAAGTGGTTCACGCCCCCTACCGCCCTCAGATCTAGATGGTATGATATCCAAGCAAACCGTGCAGAGAGGGGCAGATCCATGGCTCCCAAGGTGGGGGAGAACAGTGGTTGTCTCCCTATATGTGCTTCCTGGATAATCACAGGAAACACCAGAGGAAAGCAAGGGACATACTACTCCTAGATCTCCAGGGGGTAACAACACCCCCTAAAAGGAATAATACATTGCGGCTCTGGCATCGCAATGTCAACAGAACTTTTAAAATGTTGAAGAAGTAGTCCCCAAAATAGAAACAATATTGAGCGTCTTCACATAGACAGCTTTTTGCTCCCTTCTTCAGTTATCAAGAGTAATTGCTATATTGTAGCAACCATTCCCTTAATCTTTTATTAAAATAAGAAACCCTTCCAGAGAGCTATTAAAATTCATAGCTCCTGTCAATTGAACCACTGGAAAATTACAAAGCCTTCGTTTTACCTGCTAAGGAATCTTATCTGCACCTCCATACAATTAAGAAAATATTATTCTCTGTCTGAAGCCAGGAGGGATGTATTTTCCCTTGAAAAGCAAACTTCCAATTAGTTTGCAGTTTTCTAAATTATCAATTAATCTAAGTGATGTGTGCCCCTCCTTACTTCAGGAGAAGGTCATACCCTCATATTTATCACTACGAAGGATGTAACAAAAAAAAAATATCTTTGTTGTTCTCAGAGCACCCAATATCAATAAGAGTTCCAACATTTGGAGTAGTCCCTATAAGAAATAAAATAAATTCCATGTTAATTTAGGGCATGATGTAATGCAGTGTTTAAAGTCCCATCCTGTAATGACTTACAAAAAAAATCACAATTTTTAATGTATATTGCAAAGCAGCAGATAAGGGTCTCAAAGAAACAGCAGCTGTAGGGCGGAGATAATTCTGACCTAAAATCTAAACCCTGCACTGCCTAGAGAATCAAATAGAACACTTTCTTGCACATTCGAACCAAGAAAATTAAGCCATGTCTAGTATTTGTTGATTGGTTCCCAGGCTCTTCTCAGCTGCAGTGAAGAATATCCAGTAGTATACTTTGGAGACGAGTCAGCCATCCGAATGAGACTTGCCACAATTACAGCTGTTCAAGACTGCGATACTCTTTAGAGTTTTCAGGTTCACCCCCGAGCTGAGCAATGAAAAGAGGCCAAGCGAGTAGAAATAGGGACTGTTGCCAATGCAGGTATGTTCCGAGTATTTCTGGAGGTTGGTACCATCTGCCATCTGGAGGGTCGCATTTCCACCAGTATCAGTTTTGATTCGTTATTTTTAAATTGCAAGCCATGTTTAGCTAGCTCCTCCCTTGCCTCATCTGCTGTATTAAATTGCTTTCTGCCTGTCAGCAAGTTCACCACCACCTTAGCTGGATATGGAGTAGTAAACTTGTGGCCATGTTCCTTCAGTACTGGTAGGATGTCAGCATACATTCTCCTGGCCTTCATAGTTTGAGAAGTATAGTCATTGTCAATATAAATGCATGTCTGTCCATACAAAATGTTTTGTTAGCTGGCCCAATGGCTCTGAGGATTGAGGCGCTGGACGCCACACCTCATGCCACACCAGTGACCTAGCTTCAGAAAAGGACCCGAGCTGTTGGGGGTCGGCAGAGGAAGGAGAGGATCGAGCATCCAGAGGACTGCTCTCCTCTCCTGGAAGGGAAGGGGGGATTGTCCTGCATTATTAGCAGCACCTGATGGAGACTGAAGTGAACTTCAGTTGCAGGGAACATGATGGGCAGCTACCTTCTGGACATGAGCAGAAGTGCCCACGTAACAGGCTGGGCAGCATTGCACATCCCACGTTGGGGGGGGGGAGAAAAAGTAGAAAAAAAAAACTCACGCCAGTGGTAGGTGATGGTGGGGACAGAGGTGACTACGCATGTCACCGCCAGACACTGTGGTAGCTCAGTCCGGACCTCTCCTGACTGGTAGCCCTCAATATTGTACATAGAGTGCCAGAGGAGTAAGGCAGTCCCTCCCAAGGGGACTTAGATCTGGGGGTCAGGCTGGCCAGTCTAGGAGGGGGAGTTGGTGCCGGAGAGAGTGCCCAGGCTTCTGGCAGATGGGAGAAGTAGCAACACCGGGAGCCCACACTGGAGAGAGGACACCAGAGGTGAGTTGAGAAATAAAGTTCGAAAAAAAAAAAACATTTTGTTGTCTCCATTCTGTCAATAATACTTCTCTTTGGTGGCATAACTCAAAAATCTTGCAATAATGGACCTGAGGTGTGCGTTTGGATCCAGGGGTTTCGGGCCCAATGCACGATGCATGCACTCCATTTCTAAAGGCAAATCTGCAGGTAAATCAAGGGCTGTTCAGAGCAGAATGGCAATAAAGTCCACAATGTCCTGATTTTCCGAACCCTCTGGTATACAGTAGATCCTGATGTTTTTTCACCTAGTGCAATTTTCTGCATCTTCTTGGTGGGTCTGCATTTGGATCTGTTGCTCTTGCAAGGCCTGGACTGTGGTTTCCAGATCATCTACCCTGTTTTCTACCACAGTAATTTGACATTCGGAATCGTCTGTTCTCTGCTCCAAGTGTGCCACATCTCTACAGAGTTTTGCCTACAAATCCTTGATTTCTCCCCGAAAGGACACTAGCTCTTTATAAATTGTGTCCAACTTCACTCTTTTGCTCATCTTGGTTCTTAAGGCAGTGCAGTCAACATGATCTGTGGAAGTGAGTGAATGTTCCAACTTTGATGCCTCTCCAGCGGATGCCCTGGATTCCTCTTATATTGTAGCGATCTCGATATGATTAATTTCAACGTGATTCAGGTCGGGAGGTATTTTCCCCTCTAGTATTTACTTTTTTTCTCAAATGCTGTTATTAAACTGAGTTTGTTAGGGTAATTTGCTTGAGGGGAATGAGGAGCCAACATTTCAAGCTGCCATCTTGCGGAGCACTCAACCAGAAGTCCAGTTCTATTTCTTTTCTTATTTCTTTCAGCCGACGAAGTCCCTGTCCCAAAGTTCACCTTGTTGCCACTCCTCTTGTTTTACACCACCTCCTGTCCCCTCTTGATAGGTGGAGCCTCTACTGGGAGGAGCCTAGCGAGACCATTTAATGCTGGAGGAGGTGGAGGTGGCTGGGTGGCTGGAAGAAAAAACAACCACAGACAGTCCTGCAATGCGAGCTGCAGGCTATGGCTTTTTATAGTCCTACCGTTCTTTTCGAAAATTGTGCCCTCCTTCTGATTGGCTCCTCTGAAGCCTGGTCAGATTCAATAGCCTGTAGTACATGTCAGAGATTGTATAAGCTCAGATCAAATGTTTACCAGACCTGCTGTTCCCTCAGACCTAAGTACAGTTCACAGTGAATGCTATACACTCTGCAGAAGTGCTGTACACGTCTGCACAGTGTGTCACAACCAATCTGCAAGTGGATATTCTCAGATATAAACATGATTTGTGTATGCAGACACAGGCACACAGCATGAAATCAGAGTCTGCATATGCAGATTACTAGCCTAAAAACTATGCTACCAGGGGGTCTAAGTAGTATTGGTATATCTCCATTGCAGCAATACATAAAACATACACCCACTGAAACAAGTACACTGTAATGAACATGGAAATGAACAGTATAGCACAATCAGATAAAAAGCCACAGATGTGAGCACACAGATAACTTCACACAGAAGGCCCATCCATGAACACCTTCAGCACAGTGACACCAGTGTCTGTCAAACACAAACTCACAAGCAAAACATTCATGTACCACTGCAATGAGAAACCACATGCACATACTATATTATAGGGACACAGTCGCACCCCTATATTTAGGGTTAATTAGGCAGTTTAATGTTAAACCCAAATTTTTGCACGTTAATAACTTCGCAAATGTTCAGCAGATTAACATGAAATTTTACATGCATAGTTCTGGGTGGTAGATCGCTAACCCCAATTTTTGCACTTTAATAACTTCACAACTGTTCAGTGGATTTGCATTAAATTTTGCATGTATGGTTTTGGGTGGTACATCTCTGAAACTGCCAAGTTTCGTTTGGGTCAGATGTGTGGATTCCAAGTTCTAGATAGTGCAAAAACTGAATTTTCATAAGTTTTTTCCAGTTGGTTTTGCTGATATTTTGTCTGACACCTGTAGCGCCCAGATGGTTTGGAATTTTTGCATGAAATTTTCAGGGTGAAAAGGGTCCAGCCCACAGATGTGCCTTTTGCTGGTTTGGTGGAAAAATATTAATCCATTCCAAAGTTATTTAATTTTAAAAGTTTCATAAATTGGTTCTAAGCATGCTCAGAAAGCACCTCAAGATAGCTGTATGAAGTGAAAAAAATAATTATTTTCTTTTACTGATGTCATCCTTTTTCATGAGGGAAAAATCATTTTTGGTTTTCCACCATCTTTTCTATTTTCCATAAAAATTCAAATAAAAAAACACAAATATGACATTCTGGGGAGCAATCAACACATGTAGCTTGCTTATTGGGACCCCCTTAACTGGATTCTGCACTTAACTATTCAAGAAATGACCTTCAGTTGTGGTTTTTTTTTGTTAGATTATAAATCTTTTTTCGTATCATGTGATATGAAGAAAAATTATTTTTTCGTATCATGAGTCATGAAAAAAGATCCTTTTTCGTGAGGGGAAACTGCTTTTTCTTTTGCTGACATCTTTTCCCTGATGTCCAGTGTAACCCCCTGAAATTGGGGTTAATACAATGTCTTTCTGGGCTCCTAAATGCCCACTGTCAGGCTGGTGTCCTGTCTTAAGCAGTGCTATCTATTTGCGAGAGAGTGCCCTCATGAGCCTCTGCGCCTGTCTCTTTAAGAGCTTAGCTAACCTGTGTTAGAAATTAGTCTGGGCTGGGTCCAAGTGATTTAAGGCTCGTAACCAGTCAGACAGTCTGTCATTTAGCTCCATTCTGCAGTCGCTACTTGCACAGAGAGAGCTTTCATAGGAAATGTGATTATTTACTGTTTAATTGCTGTTATAGTAATAGAAGTTTGTCTAACCCACTTTTATTGCAGCTCAAACATTTGGATGGGAGCCACCATGTTAGATTCTGGACTTCCAGTATTTGGGCCAATTGAACCACTGGGGATCTAAAATGGAGCCTGTCCCCAGAGGCCTTGTGGGAAGGAATTCTGTAGTTTTTGTAGTTTTAAGTGATGGAGCCCAAACAGACCAGGAGTGGGAGCCCTTGCTGCGACAGACAGTGCTCTCAGCCAACAGAACCTTTTGGATTACAAAGGAAATAGTCAGACCTGCCTGAAGCAGTGGATCAGTTAGAGTTGGAGGTTGAAGAGTGAACAGCTTAAGCTTTTGAGCAGCTGTTCCCAGAAGGAGTGTAGGGGAATCAGAAGGAAGAGGCTTTGCCAGTCTGCCTGCCATGTTCTCATGCCAGTGAACTACCTTTTGCAGAAGTCAGATCTGGTTTTGATTTCCATAAGTGGAATTTGCAGCAGAAGAAAGAAGTTTGTTATTGCAACTTGTGATTTGGACTGAAGACTTGCTCCAGAAGCGATCGGCCTGTCTGATGATAGAATTAGCCTCAGATTGAAAGATTTGTGCAGTGAAGCTATAATTTGCAACTGGACTGCATCCGAGTTGTGGCTTAGAGAAATAAGTGATTTAAATGCACTGAATGTACTTTGAGGGTGCCGATTTGGTTCCCCTCGGCATACTCTTTTACGCCAGCTGGAGGTTTCATCAGCAGAAGAGCAAGAATTTTTGCAGAACTGTTCATCCTGCGTGGGCCATGCCAACTCAGCCTAGGCTGCTACTCCCACTTCAGAGACCATCTCAGTGAAAGAACATCTGGGGATTTGGCCCCCTGCCCAACATCATTGAGTAGGTAGCAACCACCCAGAGGTGAGTCATGTCAGCCCTTCTTCCCCTGGCCTTTCAGATCATCATCACGAGGTCTTTATCTCGCCTGTCCTGAATCCAGGTTCTGGTAGCATGAGTACAATCCAGGGTAGCTCCCTGCAACAACAGTCAAAAATCATTGTGGTACCATCTAATTGTTTCTTTTTCTGAGTTAAAGCAACAGACTGAGCGATCAGGCTTGGATTACAAATAATTGGGTTGTGTACATGTTTAACTGTCTTTCTTTTCTTAAGGGCCCCAAACAACAGCTGCAATGCAGGCCACCCCAGGCAACACTTCAGGCTAGCCTGCATGACATACTGGGTTGTACCCAGGGTTGTTGAACTGTTTAAAAGGGACTTACAGTGCATGCTGAAGCAACCTGAATTAAATCAGAGTGCTACTCTTTCTGCAAGATTCATGCCCCTTCCTTGTTCACTTCCTCTAAATAAATATGATTGTCTGTTTTCACATTTAACCTGGCTAGTATGCATATTATCAGTTGGGTTACAGTGGTAAGACTGTATTGTTGTATTGCTGAACTTATTTTCCAGGGTGTCTCCAGGGCAGTTGCAGCAGATCCAGCCCTGGTGGTAAGTAAAAGGGGTGTGAGCATATTGTTACTGCTATCTCATGAAAGTGAATGTACCCTCGTGTTACTGTTTAGGCCACTAGAAGGGTTGGTATGTGGTTACAGCATCCTGGAGGGCTATACCAGAGCAGATAAGCTACCCCAATACCATTCTTCCGGGTGGAGGCACCCGTTTACAGAACTCAGGCCCCTCAACCTGTGTATTGCCATATAAGCAGGGGTAGTATCTCTTAGAATAGTGCCAGCTAGGGGTTACATCTTGGAGGCACTGCTAGGATTAGTGCCATCTAGTGGTCAAAAGTTAAAATTGCAGTCAAGTGCAAAATTGAGACAGGAACTGAAATGGAGGCACTTACCACACCCAAATGGAAAATTTCCCCTCACAAGTTGGTTGTGTACCTCATGATGGGGTAGAGTGAGGCCAAAGGGGTAGACTCCCATCACACCAAGCTACTACTTGATATCCTTGTGGGGACCATTAGTGAAACTATTGAAGAAATGGTGGAGAAGGTTAATTGTTTGGGAAAGATTGAAGTACGCGGGCGGAACTCAGATCTATTTGCTCAGACCTTGGCGGCCCTCCTCTCTTGTAGCCTTCCTATAGACCCTGAAATGGTACCCCCTGTCATCATGCCAGAAGGATCACAGACAGGGTGGAGCATTATTCATTTACATAGTGACCCATCTTCCCCTGGTGGGGTCCCCAAGGATCGAGGGGTTTAAGGACAAACTATTGAAACTCCTAGCTACCGAAAGGCATTCAGCTAAGGAGTTATTGAAGACCTTGAAGGACTCGGAGGAGACCACTCCAGTACAATCTCCTCCGGCCTCTCCATCCACCTCCAAGTCATCCCCTATTGTAGCATCCCCCATTGTGATACCTTCAGTACACCTGGACTCTAATCTCAGTCTCAGATTTTTCTCTGGTGCAGTTTGTGTGCCAGTGGGGGAGGACGACTTAGAAACATGGATGGACTATGGTACTCCCCTGGTTCAAGAATGGCAGTGCTCTGAGGGGGAGAAGAGAAAGAGTCTTATGGAAAGTTTAAGGGGCCCTGCACTGGAGGCTATTCGGTTCCTTCAATCCACAAACCCAGAGGCACTGAAGCTGAGTATCTCTCAGCTTTAGAAAGGGTGTTTGGCAGCACCGAATCTGGGGAAGATTTAATGTGGAAGTTCAAGTCTGCTAAACAGTGGAAGAATAAGAAGTTGTCTCCTGGTTTTTATCACCCATATTTGAACGGGCCCTGCAGAGAGCACATAGAAAGAGGGGTGTCCCAGCTAGTGAACTGAATCTTGTCAGGCTGCAGCATATCCTAAAATCTGCCCATTATTCAAGTGTGCTTATGTTAAAATTGAAGTTTCAGGACAGGAAAGCTAATCCTTCCAAATACTGCTGGCTGATGAAGAAGATTTGAGAGGCTGAGAATGATGAGGATGGTTAGGAACCATATGCTGGGGTTGCACACACCACTCCGACCCCAGACAGACCCGATGAGAAAGAGGAAGCTCTTAAGACACAGCAGGTCCAAGAGTTGCTGAAAGACATAAAAGAGATGTGAGCCAGCCAACAAACCACTGCTGAAGTGGCCAGGAACTCTAACTTTTGCCCGCCTAAGACTGAAACTGGCAGTGAGGCCCCACCTGTGGATGTGGGGGCTCATGCTATTGCCCCTGAACCTCGAACTGAATGCAAACTGATGGAAGAAGATGAGGGAGCTGCAAGCTTTAGTGGGGGACCTCATACACACCACCTGAACCTCTGCCCCCTGGCGGGATTGCAAAGACAGGGAACCTGAGCCCAAACCAAGAGAGGACAACAGAACTCCCTCCTCCAACCGTTACAAATTTTGTGAAGAACCAAACCACCCTAGTAAACATAGAAACCAGGTGTTCTGCTATAGGCGTGGAGAAGATGGCCATACCCGACGAGGTTAAAATTCCCTGAGGATCTGCAGAAGGTCACTACTAGACTGCTCAACCTGGTTCAGCAGAGCAATATAAAACCTCAGCCAGGCCCGCTGTGAAAATCTTTTTCCTTCAAAACTGCTGTGTGCCAGTCCGCAAAACAGACTTCCCCAGATTGGTATGAGATGGTGGGTCCCTCCATGGAGACTACAGTAACAGATAACGGTATATCCACTCGAGCTGTGCTAGACAGTGGCTCGCAGGTCACTATTATATTTCAAGATTGGTACAACCTGCACTTATCTGACCTTCCAATCCTACCTCTCCAAGGACTACATGTGTGGGGGTTGAGTGAAAAATCCTATCCTTACCAAGGGTATGTACAAATCTGATTGTCTTTCCCTACTGCTATTGCTGGTGTGGATGAACAAGTGGAGACCCTGGCCCTGGTGTGCCCGCTGACTGGACTGTATGATGGTGCCCCTTTGTTGATTGGCACCAAGACCCATATGTTTGGCTGGCTAGCCCATCTCTGTCAAGAGAAACAAACCAAGCAGACTGGAAAGACCCTACATATTCTGGCCTTGGTGCAGTGAGCCTATGATTTACAGACGTAAAACAGAAAGATTGAGAAAGATGAACCCATGGGGGTAGTATGGAAAAAAGACCCAGATTCACAGGTATTGCCTCCAAATGATCAGTGTACCATAAGTGGCGAAGTGCGCATAAAAAAGGATGTCAAAAACAAGATTCTTATGCTGGATGCCCCAGAAGACGGGAAACTGCCCGAGGGACTGCTGGTCAAGCTTAGCATTCTACCAGCCTGAGCCCATGCCTACGCTCGTTGGGTAGTGATGCAAGTACAAAACAAGTCAGACCAGGAGGTTCGAGTAAATCGAGGGTGCACCCTAGCTACTGTATATTGTGTAGATATTGCTGTGCCCTAGAGAGGATGACAAAGTAACCCCTGATCTGTTTGACTTTGGAGAGTCCCTGCTGCCTGCAGAATGGAAAGCTAAGATCAGCCAGAATTTGGCTCAGAGAAGCAAAGAGTTTTTATTGAAGGAGTGGGATGTGGCCGAACACTACATCAGACTTCATGATGGGAGGCCGTTCTGAGAAAGATCCTGTCACCTTGCGCCTGTTGACATTGATGATGTTTGACCCCATCTCCAGGAAATGATGGCAGAGGCAATCATCCAAGAGCCTCAAAGCCCACACGCCTCTCCAATTGAGGTAGTCTGGAAGAAAAATGGATCAGTGAGGACGTACGTGGACTTCTAAACATTAAACTGAAGAACTGTCCTGGACCAATACACCATGCCATGTATCCAAGATGCCCTCGACTGCCTCAATGGAAGCCAGTGGTTATCAGTGTTAGACATTCTGAACAGGTATTATCAAATCCCGATGGCCCCAGAAGACAGAGAAAAAACAGCCTTCATTTATCCCCTGGGTTTCTATGAGTTCATGTGCATGCCACAGGGTATTTCAGGAGCACCTGCCATGTTCCAGCAGCTGATGGAGCAAGTTGTGGGAGAAATGAACTTATTACATAGAAACACAGAAACATAGACTTTGACGGCAGATAAGGACCACTTGGCCCACCCAGTCTGCTCATTTCCCTTCCTATTGGATAAGCTACAGATTCTAGTTAACCAACAGCCTACTTCCTGCAACCCCCCACTACAATTGCCTTATGTCTGTCCCATGTATGTTTGAATTCCCCCACTGTTTTAGACCCAACAACCTCCCCAGGAAGGCAGTTCCATGCATCCACCACTCTCTTTGTGAAAAAATTTCTCACATTACCCTGAGCCATCCCCTCTATTTTATAAATGCCCCTTGTTCTTACACATCTCTTTCTGAAAGATGCTACCCTCCTGGACTTTGTTGATTCCCTTGAGGTACTTAAAAGTTTCTATCATGTCCCCCCGTCCTTCCTTTCACCAAGGGTATACATATCAAGCTCTCTCAGTCTCTCTTCGTATGGTTTCTGATGCAGACCCTGCACCATTTTAGTTGCCCTCCTCTGGACTGCTTCCATCCTGTCTATGTCCTTGCGTAGATGGGGTCTCCAAAACTGCACACAGTATTCCAGATGGGATCTCACCAACTGTCTGTACAGAGGGATAATCACTTCCCTTTTTCTACTTGTGATGCCCCTTCCTATACATCCCAGTATCCCCCTGGCTCTCCTTACTGACTTCTCACATTGCTTACCCACCTTTAGGTCATCTGATATGACTACCCCCAAGTCCCTTTCCATTTTTGTTGTTGTTAGTACCTCCCCTGCTATTGTGTGCTCTTCTCCTGGGTTTTTGATTCCCAGGTGCATTACTTTGCACTTCTTCGCATTGAATCTAAATTGCCATATGTCTGACCATTCCTCCAACCTTGCCAAGTCCCTTCTCATCATTTCTACCCCCCTTCTGTATCAGCTCTGTTACAGATCTTTGTGTCATCTGCAAAGAGGCATACCTTTCCCTCCAGACCCTCTGCAATGTCACCTATAAAGATGTTAAAGAGGACTGGATCCAGTACTGAGCCTTGTGGTACTCCACTAGTAACCCCCCTTTCTTTGGAATGTGCCCCATTCACTATTACCTTCTGTGTCCTGTTACGCAGCCAGTTTGCTACCCAGGCTACCACCATGGAACCCACTCCCAGGCTGGCTAACTTGATTATTAGTCCTTTGTGCGGGACTGTGTCAAATGCCTTGCTAAAGTCTAGGTAGGCCATATCCACAGCCCCTCCCTGGTCTATTACTTTGGTCACCCAGTCAAGGAAATCAATTAGATTCATCTGACATGACCTTTCTGCTGTAAATCCATGCTGCTTTGGGTCCTGTGCCCCGCTGGCCTCTAGGTACTCAACAATTCTTTCTTTCAGAAGTGATTCCATCATTTTCCCTACCACTGAGGTCAAACTTAAGGTCTGTAGTTTTCTGCATCTGCCTTGCTCCCATTTTTGTGAAGGGGAATCACATGTGCTCTCCTCTAGTCCTCAGGTGCCACCCATCCTCCCATGATTTGTTAAAAAGTGTGGTCAGAGATCACGTGATGCAGGGTTCCCGATAGCAGCACTGAAGAGGAGCTCCACCACCTCACCTCTCTTCTGCTTAGTATTTTAAGCTAATAGCCTAAAGAGTTTTCGACCAAACTTGCTACAGGTCAATCTAGAGGATACAGCCCCAGGCTAGCACAGAAATTAATTTCATGGCCGGCCTATTTACTGCGATGGAGGCCGAAATGAAGCAGGCCCTGCCCAAGCATACTCCTCCAGCCTCACCAGAGAAACTGTCTAAAAAACAGAGGGCCCAAGGAGCTATGGCCAGTAAGGTGGCGTCCCCAACTCCAGCGGCAATTCCATTAACAGAGGACTGCTTTTTGCAAGAAATCCTGCCTTTTAAAGATACCCTGGCCGATATTGCCTCGGAGCTGAAGTCCCTCCGCAGTGATCTTAACGGCCTTACAATGAGGGTGAGAGATGCAGAGGCCCGTATGGTTTCGACAAAGAAGTGGAGGAAGAAGACAGAACCTGAAATTGTGCAGCTGCACCAACAGATACAAAAGCTGCAGCTTAAAAACGAAGACTTGGAGGGCAGGAGCAGACAGAAGAATATACTGATCCTGGGGCTACCTGAAGAGGAAGAGGGTGCTAACACCATGGCCTTCATGCAGAAGTTTCTCCAGAAAGTAGTGGGGCCTTCCCCACTCAGTGCCAACTACCAAATTGAGCGGGCGCACCACTCCCTTAGACCACGACCCCCTTCAGGAGCTCCCCCAAGACCCGTCATTGTGAGGTTCCTGAGCTTCGTGGAGAAGCAGCATACCATTAACAAAGTTAAAGAGCTCCAGAAAATAATGTGGGAAAATGCCACCCTCAGAATAACACAAGATTTGCCCTTGGAGACCCGACAGAAGCGGGCCACTTTCCATGCTACCATCAAGAAATTAATAGCTGCTGGTATTCCATTCTGAATTTTGTACCCAGCCAAGCTCCGTGTTTCAGTTCAAGGTTCCTGGCTCACATATGACATGCCTGAACAAGCCGCTGCAGACCTTTCCTTGAAGCTACCTAGTTTGTTTAAAGAAGGATGAGCTTTCTTCTAACTGACTGTAGTGCTTCTATAATTATGGACAAAGGACTTATTTGATCTGTTTACCTGTGGGCTGGCTGGTTCTGAGAGGTGCTGGGTCTATCCGGGGGTATTCTGCTGGTATCTGTGCTGGCGGGGGGAGGGTTAGGGTAGCGTTATGCTTAGGGAAGGATCCTGGTAACACTCCGGTTTACACAGGAACCTTTTTTGAAGGAGGGCAGTTTCCCAGTGGGACAACATGTAGAGGGCTAGTGGGAGCACCCTCCTTATCTTTCCCCCATTCACTAAGCAGGCACGTAACCCAGGGATTCAGGTCAGTTTTCTTATTTTATTTTACTGGCCTGGGATGGGCTCCTTAGCTTGATTGGGCGATGGAGAGCGGTTTGATGCCAGTGTTGACCCTTGCTGTGACCTGGTGTTTTCGTGGAGGTAGCCCATGGTAAGGGCTCAGCTAGGTTGTATCCACGGCTTGAAACCTTAACTAGGCCTAGAAGGGTGGGACCGGTCATGTTTACGTTTGCAGGGGGAATAAAGGGTTTCTAGAAGGGGTACATTTTTGGAATCGCAGTCTGAGGCCTTATAAAACTCAGTTCATTACAGTCTGATCCTCCCGATCGGAAATAAGGTTTATAACCTTGAAGTGGCTTCAATATAATGAAAGGTGGGGTGGGGTGGGGGCTCCAATTGGGGCAACTTGGGAGCACTGCACAGCGTACTGATTTGGGGGGAAGATGGCATTTCGATCAGTTTTAAAATTAGTGCCATTCATTTTAATGGCCCCTTAGTTCAGAGTCCAGCTACAATTTTTTGTGAATCACGAGGGGTAACAATTTCCTACTTGTCTATTATTTCTGTGGTAGTAAGGGTAATCGCCATGGGGTTTTGGCCAATCACACCAAAAGTTTTTCGGAGTGCATTTACTCAGACTGGGGGTGAGAGGCCTATTGTATATAGTTCTGAGGGTTTATTAAGGGCTGGGGGGATTGAGTATTTTGGGTATTTGGAATCTGGATATTTTTTTCTGAGTTTTCCAGTTATTATCAGGGCAGAAAGTTTAAGGGCACGCATGTTACAGGATAGGGTAATTGTCTCTGTAAAACTGAGTTCTGTTGTCTCAAATAAGGTTATGGGGTGGAGCAGGGGAGGGAGGTGGGCTGGAGTGTGCCTTAAGGGATTGATCTGGGTCACGCGGAATTTTTTGAGGCTGATACCTGTAGTGTGGAGTGAAAATGGTTAACAGTCTTACTAAAATAATTACTTGGAATGTCAGAGGAGTAAGAGATGTTCTGAAAAGGTTACAAGTACTTAAGCACTGTTCACTTTTAAATGCAGATATTATTCTGCTCCAAGAAACCCGCCTGGCAGCTATGGAATCATTATGTTTACGTAGACAAGGAATATCTCAGGTTTTTGCAGCAGGAAACTCATCTGCAAGCCGTGGGGTGGTCTTCCTCATCAAAAGACGCATCCCTTTCAGGCAGAAAATACAATCACTGACCCTCTCGGGAGATATGTGCTAATCAAAGGTATCTTAAATAACAATACGGTGGTCCTGGGTTCGATATATGGCCCGGTAGGAGGAGATTCTGATTTCCTGATGGATCTGGCTAACAAATTTGCCATGCTTCTTCCCGCCCCCCTGATCTTGGGTGGAGATTGGAACATTCCCCTTTCCCAAGATTTGGACAGGACTTATAGACCGCTGAAGCCTCTTTCATCTTCACAGAATGCTTTAAGAGATTTTAATAACCTTGTTAGGGCTGGGTGACCCGTGGCGTATTTTAAATCCCTCGTGTCAGTCATACATATTTTATTCAGGTGTCCATCAGACCTGGTCAAGATTAGATTATTTCCTAATTAGTTGCTGCCGTATGCCCGGTATTTACCAGACAGGAATAGAACCCACAATGATATCTGACCATGCAGTTGTTTGGATGGCTATTTCATTGGATCCCCATACTCAGAGGGAAACCATCTGGAGACTGAACACCCAGTTGTTGAAGGATGAGTCATTGGTCTCTCACATCAAGAAGCTCATTGCTACCTTTATGGAACATAATAGGGATTCAGTCTCGAGATGGGACCTCCTTTGGTGCTCCCTGAAGTGTTACCTTCGGGGCGAGTTTATTAAGGCCTCCAGAAGGAAAACATTACAGGACTCCAAAGCTCTGTCCTTATTAACCCAGATTAAAGAGAAAGAAAACTCCCTATCTTCCACTACCTCCTCGGGTACCCTAGAAGAGCTGTTAGCAATGCGTAATGAATATGCGGCATTAATAAGGGAAAAAGCAGAATATGCTCTGGTCAAAACCAAAGCTAGATATGCAGAGCAAGGCAAAAAAGCCGGTAAGCTGCTCACCTCCGACTTCGCCAGCTGGAGAGCTCCTGCCAAATCCCTTTGATTAGGGCCTCTGATGGCTCTATTAAAACGGAACCTCGGGAGATTGTACAAATCTTTTAAAAATTTTACAAATTATTATATGGGAAGTGCCTTCCGAACACAAATTCTCAAGACATAGAAACCTATCTAGAGTCCCTAAATCTTCCAACGTTGGATGATTCCAGTCAAGCCCTCTTAGCTTCCCCGATATCCACTACAGAAATAGAAAGAGCCATTAGTAGCCTTACCCTGGACAAAACACCGAGCCCAGATGGATTCCCATCAAATTTCTACAAAACATTTGCTAAAGAACTAGCCCCCCTTTTGCTTAAATTATACAATTACATGTTCAAATTAGACAAGTTGAACCCAACCCTCATGGATGCCACGATTATTTTTTTACTCAAACCAGACAAGATCCACTTAGATCCAGCTAGCTATAGGCCAATCACTCTGTTAAATTATGATATTAAAATCCTGGCAAAGGTCCTTTCACTCCGAATAAAAGCACACTGGACTCGACTTTTCAGTCTGGAACAGGTGGGGTTTGTAGCAGGCCGCTCTCCTGCTGACCACCTTAGGACACTCACACATATTTTCCAAGCAGCCCAGTCTTCCCAGTCCCCTATGGCGCTAATTTCCCTAGATGCCAAAAAGGCTTTCAATAGGGTGCACTGGGAATTTTATGATTGGCTTTGCGGAAAATGGGCTTCCCCCTCAGTTTATTGTAATGATACAGTCCCTTTATGCCTCCCTGTCGGCCAAGATTTATTGTAATGGGATTGTTTCTGCCAGGTTTCCTTTATATACGGGCACCAGACAGGATTGTCCCTTCTCACCCTTTTTGTTTAACCTTTATTTAGCACCTTTACTCTAGCATATTAAACAGGCCCCCATAATTAGGGGCAGCCCTACCCATACTCAGGCCCTCAAAATCTCGGTCTATGCTGACGATATTCTTCTCCACTTGGCCCACCCAGTTTCCTCATTGGAACAAGTCTTAGGGGTTGTCAACCAGTATGGTAAGCTATCCAATTATAAACTAAATATTTCTGAAACCGAAATCTTCCTTCTGAACAGTTTCACCTTGAAATCTGATTTTGTACACTTAGGTATTAAATGGTCCTCCCAATCACTCAAATATTTAGGTATTTACTTATCTAGAGAACCTATTCTAGTTCAGAAGCTCAATCTAGAGGACTTGGTTGGTGTTATCCAACAGGATTTCTTGAGATGGCAGAATCTACCACTCTCTTTATGGGCCCGATTAAATATAATTAAGATGTATATCGTTCCCCGGCTTTTTTAACCCCTAAATTTATTAAACCTATGACTTCCAATTTCCTTTTTCAAACGTTTACACTCCATGATATCAAAATTTATCTGGCTAGGCAAACATCCCCGCCGAGCCTTTTATAAACTCAGTGTCCCCAAAGACCAGGGTGGACTTTGTCTCCCCAATTTTCTTTTATATTATTGGGCGAGTCATTTAACTAAATTGGGGAAATGGTTAGCGCAGAAAGAAATGGAATACACCCCCATTTGGCTTCAAATTTAGAATGATCTCTTAAGATCTAATAACATTAATCTTGCTATGGTTTTTTACCTAACAAAATCATCGCTGTCAGAAAGGCTACAGGACTCGGTAATTAACACTTCGTTAAGAGTACTGTCACAATACTGCTCATACCTTAAGATACCCCTTAAAGTTGATATGGGTCAGCCAATCATGCTAAACCCCAACATCAAAATTGGGGGTGTCATGTCTTTTGCCTCAATGGCTCCCACAGTTACAAGCGGCTTGTGTGGAAGACCTATTTTCTCAGGACAACCTCCTTTCTTCAACTGAAATCCTCGGCAAGTTTGACATCCCGAGATGGCTGATTTTAGAGTGTACCAAAAATGCACACTACAAGTACCTTTTTTGGGGTAAAATCTCGACTATCCTTAATCAGACACTTAATGGCTCAAGTCAGTGAAAGTTCTTTAAGACCACACTCATTTTCTACAGTATACATTCTCCTCATGTCGTCTATATGCTCCAGTCCTCTTCCTTGTTCCCCAATCTGGTCGGCCTTACTTCCAGATGTGAACCTTGACTGGGCCTGGATCTGGAAGAATCTTTTTATCTACCACTCTCAGGATGGACTTAGACTCACTCAATACCACATACTCAATAATATGTATTATACCCCTATGAGACTGGCTAAATTGGGCAGGACACCAGACACCACTTGTACCAGGTGTGGCAGGGAGGAAGGGAACATGGTGCACATATTTTGGCATTGTGAGAAGGTATCCTCACTCTGGCGGGAAATCAGATCTAAGCTCAACCCCTGGCTGGGGTTAGAAGACCTTTTCACAATCGAGGTTTGTATCCTAGGACGATATGAGGGTATTACTGTTAAGGAACATAGATATCATATGGCCTTAATCGCCATCATTGTTAAAAAATTGGTTCTGAAGCACTGGATAGACCAGCTAACAATATCTTATAGTGAATGGTTAAAGAATATATCTAACTTTTTTAGATCTGAACGACTGATAGCAGGTTTTAGGAACAACATGGCAAGTTTTGACAAGAAATGGGGGAAGCTATGTGCATTATATTTGTAATGAGTGTCTGCCAATTCAATTGGATGAACACTTGCCTTAATATAAGGGATGTCTCTTCTCCTTCTTCAAGTGACATAGACAGGCACACTCCAGAGGGGTGGTAAGATGGGTGGGGGCTGGGAGAAGGGCGTTTTTGGGGGGACTTAGCTAGCTGTTTTATGTATAGTTAGGAGGTTTAGATTACCACTGTACTTGACATATGCAATATACCTGGCTTATGTGTAACTGCCTTTTAGTAAAATGAATAAACTTTGAATTTAAAAAAAAAGTGTGGTCAGTGGTGTCACTAGGTCCTCCCTTAGTTCTTTTAGGATTCTGGGGTGAATCTCGTCAGGCCCCATTGCTTTGTCCACCTTGAGTTTTAGGAGTTCTTTCAGGACTCTTTCTCCTGTAAATGGACTGGTGTCAACCCCCCCTACCTAGAGTGCTTCTATTGTCTGGTTTAGGTAACTCCTTCTCATCTTCTTTTGTGAATACTCAGCAAAAGTATTCATTCAGTGTCTCTGCCTTTTCACTGTCTCCCTCTGCCCACCTCCCCTCTCCTTTATTAATCTTCACCATTCCTCCCTTAACCTTTCTATGCTCCCTAATGTACCTATAAAAGGTTTCATCCCCCTTCTTAACTGAGTTGGCTATTTTTTCCTCAGTTTGGGCCTTTGCTATTCTGACTGCCTTCCCCACTTCTTTCTGCTTTAATTGAAACAGTTCCCTGTCGTGCTCCTTCTGTGATTCCTCATACTTTTTGAATGCAGTCTTTTTCTCCTTAACCTTCCCTGCCACCTCTTTTGAGAACCATAGTGGTTTTTTACTCCACTTTGTTTTCTTTATTTGTTTCACTCAAAGACTTGTTGCCTCTATGATAGCAGTTTTGATTTTTCTCCATTGTTCTTCCACCCCTCCTTTTTGGCCATTTGCTAGTGCATTCCTCAGGTATTCACCCATTTTGCCAAAGTCAGCCTTTCTAAAGTCCAGTATCCTTGTTTTTGTATGGCTTGTCTCCGTGGTTGTGCTTATTGTGAAGCACACTGAGCAGTGGTCACTTGTTCCCAGATGTCTACTGACTTCTAAATTTGTGATCCTCTCTCCATTTGAGAGTACCAGGTCTAATATTGCTCCCTCCTGAGTGGGTTCCAACACTAGCTGTCTAAGACCTGCCCCCTGCAGGGCATCGAGAATGAACCTGCTCTTTGATCTGGCTGCAGTACATGTCATCCAGTTAACATCTGGCATATTCAGGTCCCCCATCAGTCGTATTTTCCCTTTTTCAGCTATTTTGAGAATGTCCTCTATCATTTTCTTGTCTGTTTTCTTCCCTTGAGATGGGGTTCTGTATATAACCCCTGTGCAGATTGTGATGCCATTCTTTGTCTCCAAGGTGACCCAGAGTGCCTCTTGTCCTCCCCCTTTACTTTTTAGTTCTGTAGCTTTGATCCCTTCCCTTATGTATAGAGCTACTCCACATCCTTTTTTACCCTCCCTGTCCCTTCTGTAGACTGTGTACCCCGGTATTAGAATGCCTTGTCTAGCTTAATGACATCATTGTGTTTGGCTGGACCCTTGAGGAATATGAAGCCCATCTGTTTAAGGTTCTCGACCGCTTAGATAATTTTGGACTGAAATTATCAATAGACAAGTGTAAATTTTTCCAAAAATATGTTGGTCATATAGTGTCGGCTTAAGGGATACAGACAGATCCGAGCAAAGTGAAGTTTTTGACCACCTGGCCCCAGCCTAACAATCTGAAAGAACTGCAAAGATTCTTAGGGTTCTCCATCTATTACTGCCGGTTCATAAAAGATTACACCAAAATCAACCTCCCTTTGTTCAATTTAACTCAAGGTTACCCACCTACAAACAAGAAATATAAGAGAAGTGCAGTTAAAAAGGAGGAAAAGTTCTACTCTCGGACAAATGAACCTTTTGGAGCCAGGTGGACTTCTGAGTGTGAGGCGGCCTTCTATGATATCATTCGTCAACTCACCCATGCTCCTGTGCTTGCGTATGCCGACCCTGCCAGAACCTACGTGTTGCATACTGATGCCAACTTGAAGAGACTTGGTGCTGTTCTATAACAAGAATAAAAGGAAGGCTTATGCTCCCTGGCATTTACTAGACAGAGCTTAACACCATCTGAAAGAAATTACCCTGTACACAAGCTTGAATTTCTTGCATTTAAGTGAGCTGTGGTGGACCAATTCCATTAATATCTTTATGGTGCAAAGATTCTACTGAAAACTGACAACAATCCTCTCACCTATGTCCAGACTTCAGCTAAGTTGGATGCCACAGGGCATCATTGGTTATCTGCACTTTCCACTTACAATTTTTCCATAGAGTATCGGCCAGATTGAATCACATTGATGCTGATGCCCTCTTTTAGAAGACCTGATTCTAATGCAAAGTGGGTGAGAATGTCTGAACAGTCTGTCAAAGCCCTTTGTCAGAAATTTGATAAAGATGAACACCCCTCTCCTGAAACAGTTGACTGCCTGGTGAATTGCTAGGGTCCTCCTGACACTTGTGTTCCTGTGGCCTATTGCCACCTTGCAGCCTTAGATCTCAGCATGCTGCCCCAGCTCACCCCGATAATATACAGTGGGCTCAGGCTCAAGACCCCATGATTAAGCCAGAGTTAGACGCTATCCATGCTGGAAAAAATGTGTCCAGGCTTCATTCTTCAGATCCATGAACTGCCCTGTTGTCTAGAAAGGGGCCCAGACTAAAGTTGTATAACTATCTACTTTACAGAGAGACCACAGATTGACAAGGTCAGATTGTCAAGCAGCAACTAGTGTTACCTACAACTTTCAAACGTGTGGTTCTATGTGCCCTTCATTACCAGATGGGACACTTAGGGTGTGACTGAACTATGGACTTGGCCTGTGCTTGATTCCATTGGCCAAGAATGGGGGCTGACATTGAGACTCGCATCAGAACTTGTGGCCATTGTCTCCAGAGGAAAGGTCAGCCCTAGTGGGCTGCACCCTTAGTCAATATTTTTAGCAGTGCACCCATGGAGCTTGTGTGTATTGACTTCCTGTGTCTCCAGCCAGATCAAAAGAATATTGGCAATGTGCTAGGTGACTGATCATTTTACTCATTCTGCCCAGGCATATCCAACCAAAGACCAGAAAGCATCCACATTGGCAAAGGACCTAATTGTAAAGTTCTTTGTCCACTGTGGTGCCCCCCAGACAGTTCACTCCAATCAAGAGAGAGACTTTGAAAGCCATTTGACCAAGGAAATGCTGTCACTCTGGGGAGTGCAAAAGTCCAGAACCACCCCCAATCACTCCCAGGAGGATCCACAGCCTGAAAGGTTTAATCGAACATTACTAGACATGTTGAGCACACTTCATCTCTGGGACAAGACCAAGTGGAGCCAACAGATAAGCACCTTGGTACATGTGTATAACTGCACTAGAAGTGATGCCACTGGGTTCTCTCCCTACCACCTAATGTTTGGCAGAAAAGCCCAGTTACCAGTGGACATCTGCTTCAGAGTGTCCCTGATGGAGTCAGAGCTGAAAATCACCTTCAATATATTCAAAAGTTAAAGGCCCAGTTAAACAGTGCCTACCAACTAGTACACACCATGGCAGCAAAGAGGAACTTAGGCAATAAAGAAAGGCACAACAAGCATGTCAAGGCCTAAGAACTGCAACCTGGAGACAGAGTTTTTTTACGAAATTTGGGACTGCATGGAAAACACAAAATTGCCGATAGGTGGTATCATACCCCTTACATTGTTGTCAACAAGCAGGAGGATCTGCCAATCTATATAGTGCATCCAGAAAATGACCCACGAGCTGTCAAGACAATGCACACTGAAATCACTTGCTGCCCATTGATCAAATTATCATCTATTCTGCACCCCAAGACACTGCCCCTCCTGGGCCTGTAACCAGAGCTGCAGCTAAAAAGAAACAGTCAGCAACCTCTCCCACTGTCAAGGATTCAAGGTCTTCCCCCAGTCAGGCCCAAATGACATTAACTGCCAGTCTGAATTTGATGACAGTGAGTGTGAAGCTCCCTATTACCCATCTTATGAATTGAGTCAGTTGTTTCAGGGTAACCCCATGTACAATTTTGGAGATGAAGCTGGACTTTCCAGGCTGTCTAACACTCTAGCCTTCTCCACAGCCGCTGTGCCCCCTGAAAGTGAAGTTATAAGTGTGACTTCTAATGTAGCTGCTTCTTTGTGTCTGGTAGAACTACAGTTGGTTAACCCCAAAGAAAGAGAGCCAGAAACAGAAGGAACCACTGGTGACATACCAGTAAGTACAGAACTGTTTGCAAACAATGAATCTGACAATGCTATGGAAAATGGTGTTGCAGAAGTTAATGACTCTGAAAGTATCAGTAATGTGTTACAAGATTTGAATTCCATGGAATTTCCTCTAGATGACAAACCTGGAATTTCTACAGAACCAAGTAATGACAGTAATATTGTTGAGCCAGAGCTAACAGAACCAGAAGCTGACAGTGTTTCCAGTATTAAACAGACAACCAGTGCAGAGGTACCCCTTTCTACAGAAGCAGACTTATTGACAAGCAATGAGCCGGGACTGCAGGACCCAAATGCAAATGTAGAAAGAAATGAACATGTGCCTCCCAGAAAGTCAGGAAGAGCTTCAAAACCAGTAATACACCTCAGTTATGACTCCATAGGAAGGCCTGTATATCTTCCATTACATAGAGAATAATGGCCGGGGATCGGGTGATAACCATGCTGTAATCACCTCGAGTGGTTGCTGGGGCAACATGGTAAACCTCGAGAGCGCAGCTCGAGAGGTTTACTGTAGCCCTAGCAACCACGAGAGGTGATTTCAGGATGGTTGTCACCTGATCCCCAGCCATCATCTTTTATAGTGTATGGTGAAAAAAACACTGTTTGCATTCTACGTGTGAGAATTATGGAACTCTGGTGCATTCTCTTTTGTTATGCCACTGTCTGGAAGTTCCAAAGTGTGGTTAACAACTTTTAAAATTCTAAACAGTGCATAACAAAGCTGTGTGACTGCTGATTATGGTGGTTAATAGGCACTTACCATACATTATATATAGTTCACAAAGGGGTGTATATTTCTGAAAACTCTCTTCCAAAGTTGAGTTATTCTGCCACTTCTAAGTTGATAGGAACAGGCTACCAAGAGTTGCTGTTGAAGCTAATAATTTCAGCATATTCAAATCTAGATTAGACAGATTGCACTATGCTGGTGGTAAAATGGTTTAACAAGCCCGCACAGTGCAGGGGACAATCTAGATGGGCATTTTGCCCCCTTTTGTCCTACCATTCCTAGTAGTCCTAGTAATCCTAGATAGTTAAACCCTCTAATCAGCGTACCAATGCCCTTGCCCTAGTGTAGCTGATAGGGATAGGCCACAAGCCATGTGTGTTAGTGTACAGGAGGTAACCCAGACCAGAACTGTAAGGGTAATGTGCCTGAATACTTGAATATGTTAAACTGTTTTTGTGAAATATTATGAGAAATGTGTCCTTATGAAACTGTCATTGCTAAAGTGGAAAATATAGCAGTACTGTTGTTATGATATATATGTCTAACTGATGCATCAGCCATTATTTTTATAGCATACTACCAGAACATGCATGTATTTTGTATAATGTCTTTATATTTAGAATCTTATAGTAAGTGTAGACTTGACGTGGACGCCAAGTTTTTCCAGGCAGGAAAGAGTGCAACCCTCCTGCAAATTGGGGTTTACTATGTCTTCCTGGGCTCCTAAATGCCCACTGTCAAACGGATGTCCTGTCTTAAGCAGTACTATCTTTTTTGTGACACTGTCTAGTGAGGCTCTGTGCCTGTCTCTTTAAGAGCTTAGTTAATCTGTGTTAGAAATTAGTCTGGGCTGAGTCCAAGTAATTTAAAGGGAAACTCCGATAAGGCTACAAAGTGCAGCAACTGGTGCAAAAACACCCGATTAGGGCTTTTTGGCATAAAAAGAAAGTTTTCTTTTACCTGCTGGTTTTCTGTTTAAATCAAAAAGATCCGCTCCGTGCTTAATGGTGGCAGAACCGTGGATGATCATTTCATGCACCGAGGGTGGCTCAGTGCGCATAGTATGCTAATGAGGGCTACTAACTCTGCCATGAGTTAGTAGCCCTCATTAGCATACCCTGTGCTCAGGAAGCCATCTGTGTGCATGAAATGGTCGTCCGCAGTTCTGCCATGATTAAGCACGGAGCGGGTCTTTTTGATTAAAACAGAAAAGTAGCAGGTAAAAGAAAATTTTCTTTTTATGCCAAATGCCCTAATCTGGTTTTTCTGCACCTGTATCTACACTTTGCAGTTTTATCGGAGTTTCCCTTTAAGGATTGCGACCAGTCAGTCTGTTATTTAGCTCCACTCTGCAGTCACTACTTGCACAGAGAGAGCTTTCATAGAAATGGTGATTATTTACTGTTTAATTGCTGTTATAGTAAATATACAGAAGTTTGTCTAACTCACTTTTATTGCAGCTTGAACATTTGGATGGGAGCCACCATGTTAGGTTCTGGGCTTCCAGTATTTGGGCCAATCGAACCAGTGGAGACCTAAAATGGAGCCTGCCCCAGAGGCCTTGTTGGAAGAAATTCTGTAGTATTTGTAGTTTTAAGTGTTGGTGCCCAAATGGACCTGGTGGTGGAGTCCTTGCTGTGACTGACAGTTCCCTCAGCCAACAGAACCTTTTGGATTACAAAAGAAACAGTCAGAACTGCCTGAAGCAGTGGATCAGTTAGAATTGGAGGTTGAAGAGTGAACAGTTCAAGCTTTCGAGCTGCTGCTCCCAGAAGGAGCATAGGGGAATCGGCAGGAAGAGGCTTTACTGGCCTTTCTGCTACGTTCTCCTGCCAGTGAACTGCCTTTTGCTGAAGTCGGATCTGGTTCCAATTTCCATGAGTGGAATCTGTAGCAGAAGAAAGAAGAAATTTATTATTGCAGCTTGTGATTTAGACCAAAGACTTGCTCCAGAAATGATAGGCCTGTCTGATGATAGAATTAGCCTCAGGTTGAAAGATTTGCGCAGTGAAGCTGCAATTTGCAACCAGGCTGTATCCGAACTGTGGCTTAGAGAAATAAGTGATTTAAATGTGCTGAATGTGTTTTGTGGATCGCAATTTGGTTCCCCACAGCAGAATCTTTTATGCCAGCTGGAGATGTCACCAGCAGAAGATCAAGAACTTTTGCAGAACTGTTCATCCTGCCTGGGCCCTGCTATTTTGACCTAGGCTGCTTCTCTCACTTCAGAGACCATCTCGGAGAAAGACCTGCTTGGGGATTCAGCCCCCTGCCCAACACCATCGTGCAGGTAGCGACCACCTGGAGGTGAGTCATGTCGGCCCTGCTTCCCCTGGCCTTCCAGATCATCATCACGGGGTCTTCACCTTGCCTGTCCTGCATCCAGGTTCTGGTAGCGTGAGTACAATCCAGGGTAGCTCCCTGCAGCAACAGTCAAAAATCATCCTTGGTACCATCTAATTGTTTCTTTTTCTGGGTTAAAGCAACAGACTGAGCCATCCACTTGAATTACAAATAATTGGTTTGTGTGCATGTTTAACTATCTTTCTTTTCTTAAGGGCCCCAAACAACAGCTGCAACGCTGGTCACCCCAGACAATGCTTCAGGCTAGCCTGCATGACACACTGGGTACCCAGGGTTGTTGAACTGTATAAAAGGGACTTACAGTGCATGCTGAACCAACCTGAATTAAAGCAGCATGCTAATCTTTCTGCTAGATTCACACCCCTTCCCTGTTCACTTCCCCTAAATAAATATGATTGTCTATTTTCATGTTTAACCTGGCAAGTATGCATATTATTATTAGTTGAGTTACAATGGTAAGATTGTATTGTTGCATTGCTGGATTTATTTTTGAGGGGATGTCCAGCGCAGTTGTAGCAGATCTAGCCCCGGTGGTAAGTGAAAGGGGTGTGAGCATATTGTTACTGTTATCTAATGAAAGTGAATGTACCCTTGTGTTACTGTTTAGGCCACTAGAAGGGTTGCTGGGTGGTTATAGAGACCCAGAGGTCTATACCAGAGCAATTATGGTACCCCAATACCATTCCTCTGGGTGGAGGCACACGTTTACAGAATTCAGGCCCCTCAGCCTGTGTATTGCCATTCAGGCAGGGGTAGTATCTCTTAGAATAGCGCCACCTAGGGGTTACACCAGTTTGTAGTTTTGGTCTGAAATTTTCAGGGTAGAAAGGGGATGGCCCACAGATGTGCCTTTTACTTATTTGGGGTACAAATAATAATGTGTTCTAAAGTTATTGCATTTTAAAATTTTGGGTTCTGTGCATGCTCAGGTAGTACTTGCAGATAGCTGTATCAGACAGCTGGTGTTCTCTTCTTCTGACACCTGAGTTATCACAGGGTTGACAACCCCAAGGAAGATTGCACCCCTATTTTTTTTTAAGGGTGGGGTGGGGTTTTATGGTTGGAAACCCCAAAGTCACATTTCCATACTTTTGTCGCTGTAGCCTCAACCCTAAATGTTGCATTAATGCAGTTTTTTGTAAAGAATGCTGTATATAAATTATTATTTTCCAATTTTTTGTATTAATTTGTAATCTTGGACCACGAAAGGCACACTAAGCAAAAATACAGTAGGTTTTTTTTAACTATGTCTGGGGGGGGGGTTACATAGACCTGTTTTATTGACAAGGGGAATACTGTCAATAACACCAAGGAAATGCCCCTACTCCTCATGGGGGGGTGAGCTCTCTGCTTCTTGTGAGAAAGCCAGCCTCTGGCATGGAGGAGGACAATGTGGCCCAGAAAGTGGAGTCTTCCTACTTACCTGTCCCGATATAATGAGGAGGTTTTGGTGTGTTCTACATCTAATGCAGAAATGGGACTGATAACTCAGAATCTGTTCCTGTTAGTGATCCTGTTCAACAAAACCATCCGGTCACTCTGGGAAAGGCTAGGGTTCTCCTGAATAAGCAAATGAAAGAAAAAAAAGCATACCTCTTAAACCTCATCATAGACATAGAAACATAGACTTTGATGGCAGATAAGGACCGCTTGGCCCATCTAGTCTGCCCGTTTCCCGACCTACAGAATAGGCCACAGATCCTAGTTAACCAACAGCCTATTTCTTCCTACCCCCACAAGAATTGCCTTATGTCTGTCCCATGCATTCTTGAATTCTCCCACAGTTTTAGACCCCACAACCTCCTCAGGAATGCTGTTCCATGCATCCACTACCCTCTCTGTGAAAAAATATTTCCTCACATTGCATCTGAACCGCCCCCCTCTATCTTTAAATTGTGTCCCCTTGTTCTTGCATGTCTCTTTTTCTGAAAGATGCTACCCTCTTGGACTTTGTTGATTCCACTGAGGTACTTAAAAGTTTCTATCATGTCCCCCCTCTCCCTTCTTTCCTCAAAGGTATACATATTAAGCTCCTTTAGTCTCTCCTCGTATGGCTTCTCTTGCAGACCCTGCACCATTTTAGTTGCCCTCCTCTGGACTGCCTCTATCCTATCTATGTCCTTGCAGAGATGGGGTCTCCAGAACTCTGAGGAGACCAAGTATCTGCCTAAAAACAAAATACTGTAAGCAGTGAAAGAAACTGAAATGATTGCCAGTAAAGGACTCCCAGTTTTCTCTGCTCAGTCAGGGGAAATCAGCTGTAGTGATGTGACAGCAACAGAGGAAATGGCGATGTCTCCTTTGATCTTTACAGTGCAGCTGGAAATTGTATCACTGACCACAACATTGTTTCAACAGCTGATAATTTGTACAGAAATCAGTACAAAAATCACTCCAGAAAGACAGGATATCTCTGCTGTTCCTAAAAACAAACCTGAGACTGGAAAACCATCACAGCCTCCAGCATGGGGTAAGCTTAGTACAGCATCAACTGCAAAACATCTCTGGATGACTGGAGGCCAAAGTTCTATAACAAGTGAACCCATCTTGGAGCTCTTGATTGAGGAAGCCCTCATGAAGGTAGGGTGGATCTGGTCACTGGACAGAAAGGAATGGCTGTCAGACTGGCAACAGGATGCTAAGACTACTGATGGTAATAGTTCATCCTCCAGTACAGCGTAACCTGGACTTTTTTCAAGTCTATGGGTCCTGAAGCACTGGACATTCCTGATAGAATGGGCATAAATGATAAAGACACATTACCTACTCAAGAGTCAACTGATAGACTCAGTTGAAAAGTTCAGCCACTGCATATTCTACTGCTAAGGCTCCCACTCTTTCCCAGAGCTCAGGGCAACAGATTGTGTCAGTGCAGCAACCTGTTCCAAGTGTAACAACTGACCAAAGCTCTGATGCACAGGCTGCTGGTCTAAGTACAGAAGAAGCACCTCACTTTAACAGTACTGTCATCACAGAGGAGAGACTGAGGAAGATGGACATGTGGGTAGTGCTGTGCAGAACGTGGAATTCCGCCGGTGGAATTAGTGCAGAATGACCTAGTGCACTTGTTCGCCTGCAGAATTCCGCCTACTGTGATCCACGGAACAGAACAGCAAATTTTTCAGCGGAAAATTATTCTGCAACAATTTCTGTGGAAAATATTGAGATCCACAGAATATACAGTGATTTTTCTGCAGAAATCATTTTGCAACTATTATATGCTGCGGAATTCCTCCATTTCGCTTCCGGCAGCATTTGGCAGAATTTCGGTGGAATTTTGAATATTTCTCAGAATTTCATTCCACCAGAATTTGAAAATTCCACACAGCACTACATGTGGATTCCAGGTTCACTAAAGTGGATTTATTTCAAAACAGCCATTTGTCAATGCTGAAAGTTTGCTGTTAGTATTGCAGTTGTACATTCTGGCCCAGATATTCAAAAGAGTTGAGCCATGCGCAATAGGGTTGAGCCTACGCAAGTCAGAAAATGTGCCATTCTGTGATATTCAGCAGGAGGCAGTTGCAACCCCCAAATCACACTGAGCGGCAGCGCAATAATGATGAAAGCATGCGCAACTGAAGGGGGAAGAACCGTGCATAAATGGCGCAGTGCGATATACTACAGCTTGTGCCATGCGCAATAGGGGAGCAAGCGGAAGTTGCGCCATAGCGGAAATGATCCAAAATAAAAGGGAGCAAGGGAGAGGCGCAAGAACACTACAGGGAAGCCACATGAGAGCAAAATACAGCAGGACACACTGGGCAGCAGGGACACACAGGGCCAGGCAGGAAAGGGCACCTGGAAGCAACAGCCACAGGGGAAGGTGTGGGAAGACAGTGCAGAAGGGGGAAGTACGCCATACAGCAGTGAGGCAAGCACAGGCAGGTGTTCCCAGTGCAGGAGAAGTAGCAGTGAGGACAGCGGGGGGAAGACAGTAACAGCTGCCGGGGGGGTGAACACAAGCCAGGGACATGGCCAGTACCACCTTCCAGATGGAGGCCGTTATGAGGGGGGTGAGAAGGCGGGCAGCAGGAGGGCATGGCTGTGGAAGGGCCCATTGGTGGTATGCCCCCAACAGGCAGTACCGAGCCCGCACCAGCTTCAAGCTGTACAGTGATACTGAGATTGTGTGCTGGTACCGCCTGAATCAGGCAATTCTGAGGTGACTCTGTGAGCTGTGCAGTGATGTGATGCAGGCACCCACGAGAAGGAGCCATGCTCTGTCAGTGGAGACCAAAGTGACAGCTTGCATGTGCTTGCTCGCCATGGGTACCTTCCAGAGACTAACAAGGGACACCACAGGCATAACCCAGTCGGCCACGTCATGCCACCTCACCCAATTCCTCAGCACACTGCTGCCACATGCTGCGGAGTACATCCATTTCCCCAGCACACCAGCGGAGTGCACAGCAAACATACAGGAGTTCCACAGGGTAGCACGTATGCCTGGTGTGCTAGGGGCAATAGACTGCACCAATGTGGCCATCCGCACACCACCTGGCCCTGAGGGGGCCGCACACATCAATCGCAAGGGCTATGCCGGCATCAACTGCCAGGTGGTGTGCGATGCCAGGGGGCTATTAATCAATGTCTGTGCCACGCACCCTGGGGGAGCACATGATGCCTTCATCTGGCACCAGTCTGCACTGTGCCACAGATTCGAGAGTGGGGATATCCCCACTGGCCACCTAGTGGGTGAGTATGCAAACCACATGGACAATCATAGGGCCTGGGGGGGGGCATGTTCAGAGGTGACATGGGTAGTGGCCTACATGGCCGGGGCAGGGTGATGCTGATCACCAAACTAACCTCCACCCTCTACACACAGGTGACAGTGGATACCCACTCCGTCCCTGGCTGCTCACACCCTACCAGCCCATGACCCCATTGCAGCAATGCTACAACGAGGCACACGCCACCACACACAATGTCATCGAGCGGGTGTTCGGGATGCTGAAGGCACGTTTCCGTTGCCTGGACACCTCCAGCGGTGCCCTACAGTACAGCCCCTCAAAGGCCTGTGGGCTATTCCTGGCCTGTTGCATCCTGCACAACATGGCCAATGAATGTGGGATAGCCATACAGGTCAAAGAGGGGGACAGCGATAGGGACAATGAGGACACCGGTAACGATGGTGATGGGCAGCCCCCCCTTGGGCGTGCTCCAGCTGGCACAGCTGCACCGGGACACCATCACGGAGGAGCACTTCAGCCAACCCAGGTAAGTCATGGAGCCATGTGCAGCCAACAGTGGCTAAGGCACAACCCACAAACACGCATGGACACACACCAGGGGTGCATGCCATCAAGGGAAGTGGCTGGGCATGGAACCACACACTCAACCAGGGATGGGTGAGGTCTAACATGTCACGCGGATGGACACACACGCACGCAGATATACACAATGCACCAAACATGCACAAAGGGTAGGAGGCACACTGACCCAGAATGCCATCCCTAGCCACACACATGTCCACAGACCACCACACCTACTGCCTGTCCATGTGCGTGTGTCAGATGCTGAGCACCATTGCACATTGCTGTACAGTGCAATGCAGGCATCATCATGCAAGCACAACTGTGGACAGCAGCTGGGAGGGTGTGCAGATGGACTGTGTGTCCACGTGCAGGGTCAGGTACCCACCCATGTACTGCCCACTGAAAGACACAATGCACACAGGGCAGCACAAGACAGTAGCCACGTTGGGAGACAGGTCAGTCACGCAACACAGTACCCTGGCCACCACGATGCATGGGCGGCCCCGCCGAGACCCGCCAGCACTGACAGGCCGACCACTGGCCTCATGGGGTGGCAATGATGGCCTCCCCCAGGGGTTCCACTGCGTGAACGCAACCATACTCACGCAGGGGTCTGCAGCACACCGAACATGCCTGCGCCAGGCATGCTCGGGATGCCCACAGCTGAATCCGGTGTCGACAGGGAGGGTGTCACACGACACCAGGAATGGGGGGTGGACAGTGCACTGCCTGGTGTCTGCAATGAAATGGGCTCATGACTGTGAGCCCATTGTGGCCATGACAGCAGTGAATGCCTGTGTCTGCCTGTTATGGCAGCAGTCACATCCTCCCGCAACCGGTCCATCCCTGCCAGAATCAGAGCGGTGTCTCTGCTGCAATGCTCCTCTGCCTGCTCCCGAGCCGCACGCAGTGCATCCACCGACATCGCAAGCCGCATCTGCTGCTGGACTGATGCTTGCAGTAGGTGGGTGTGCTCATCCAAGAGGTCATCTGCCTCCTCTGCATTCTGTCCCTCAGAGTGTGCGCGGCCCTGATGCTCAGCACCCCTTGAGGGTGGGCGCTGCACACTAGGACCAGGTCTGGGCATGTCCACAGGTGGTGCACAGATGCCGGCAGCTTGACCCTGTACCCTCAAGCCCATTGGCTGACTGCTGATGCTGCCCATCTGGCTGCCACTCCCCAGGGCTCAGTGGTGCTGCCGCAGTGGCCCGCAACAGTCCCACTGTCCTGAACACACACACCAGTGCTGCCCCACTGGTGCTGACAGGCACAGGCTGGGACTATGCTGACACGCAGGCCTCCACGGCAGCACCACCCACAGCCATGGCCGCAATGTTACCTGCCGTGTGGCCATCCCATGGCACACACGTCACTGCCCATGCCGTTAGCGACATCATCATTGGTGAAGGACCCAGCACCGGGCCCGAGTCACAACTCACTGGCATCCGTGGACGCTGGCATGCTGCGACATGGGCAGGGCTTCCTCCACACCTGTTCCAACAACATCAGTGTGGACAGCCAGGCGGGCCCACTGTCACACTGAGCCATGTATACCTGTGGAGGTGGATGGGCCCTCCTCCATCTCCAGCTGACTGTCCTCAGTAGACAGGCCCACACCACTGACCCATGCAGATGCTCAGGATCTGTAAGGGAAAACAAAGTCGCATTACTGCATGTGACCTACCCTGCCCCCCCCATAGACAGACCATGACCTACCATGCAGTGATGGGCTACCACCCATCTGGAAGCCACCACCCGGAACACCCTCAATAGCACAACGCTGCATGCTTCCAGCAACCCTCTCCTCCTGTGGGGTCTGGTGTACTACCTCCGGCTGTCCCCCACCTGTCGCAGCTTGTGCTGCCCTGATGGCAGCCACTTTCTCCTTTATCCTCCTCCTGTCTGTGCCCATTTTCTTCTTACACTCCTGCATGGAGTGCTGGTGGCTGCCATGCAGGTTCACAGCACGTGCCACCTCCTCCCATGCAGCAGTATGGACTTGAGGTGTTCCCTGCCGTCTGCTAAGAAGTGGCTCCTGATCCGGTAGGCCTCAAACAGGGCATCGGTCTCGGCCTTGGTAAAATTAGGCCTCCTCCTTCTCCCACCACTGTGTTCCACCTCTCTCACAACTCGCTCGGTCATTTTTTAGTCTGTAAGAATGACAGTTGTTACCTGTGACTGTGCAGTCCCATACATGTCCCTAAATCCACAGTCCACACTCCCAAACAGCATGCAACTCACCAATAGACTGCAGTAACCAACTATGGCCAGTGCAGCCCAATGTCACACTTTTATAGCGCAACCCATGCAAATGAGGTGAGGCGCAACTTTAAGTGGATGCAAATTGCAGTGCTGCGCCATTGAATGGCTGATTAGCTGTTTTGCATAGGACGACTGAATATCGCGCTGTTGCACTTTGCGCAATTGTGTTGAACGTGCTGAGCCAAGGGCGCAGTTCTGTGACATGTATACTACACACCTCACTGCGCATTCCTGGGTTGCTGACACAGGCGTCTGCTGTGCTGCTGGCGTGCTGTGCATGGGAAACAATGCAGGGCATGGTCACCATTGTGCCAGTGGTGCTACAGAGATGTTCACCTACATGGCGCTGTGGCACTGGGCAATCATAGGCGCACTGGGGCAACAGCGCGGTAGGCTGCTACTGGAGGTAGCACACAGGCAGTCAATTGCGCTACACACATTGGGTGCCAATGGTGCTGTGCATGTCCATGCACCAGAGCCCCTTGATCCTGTGCCTGACCTTTGCCTCCTAGGCGCCATGCGTCAGGCATGGGTGCACCACTATCGCGCTGTTCAGTGACAACACGATAGGGAATGTCAGCGCTGTACCGCGCAGCATCTGCACGTGGGGAGCTGTGCTGCAGAGTGCCATATTTGCAGACTGAGCTAGGAGAATGGCACGCAGGAGGGCTGCACAGTGAAGCCAGGTAGAACTGGCCAACCTAGTGGCCATAGTGGAGCCACACCATGGACAACTGTTTGGGGAGGCATCCCTGGACAGGTCCAGGAGCCAGGTGTGGCAGGAGGTGGCCACTGCACTTGAGGAGGCCACTGGAAGGAGGCGGACAGCAGAGCAGTGCCGCCACAGGTATGGCGACCTGCGGCAGAGGGAGCCAGACCTGCTAGCCCACCTGCAGGCACATGCAAGGAGGGGCACGGTGCCATGGCCAGGTAGGTGTAACGTCAACACACTTTTATCTTCCATATGAGTATCACAGTTGTATGTGTCCAGCACATGGGGAGGGACCATCCGTGTTGGCTGTGGTGGTGTTATCAGGGTGTGGGTGGTGGGTCTGGCTGGGTTGGAGGGCACACACCGGCATGGGGGCTTTGCTACAGGATTGTACTGATGTTCTCTCCATGTTTGCACCACAGGGCCGGAGGAGCGGTGCCTGGCACGTGAGCTGCGGCGCCACCAAGAGGACAGGGGGCACGGTGGGGTGACGGTCCACAGCGCCCGAGGGACTGGCCCAATGATGGTGAGTGCCATACCTCCATGATTACTATTGCATGCTGTGTAACAGGGTGGGCAGCGGGGCATGGTCACCATCCATTGACACCATTGCCATGCACGCAACTTGTTACAGTCAGCACTGTCCAGTGGCAATGCATGTCTGGGAGTGCATCAATGGTGGTCCATGCGTGCACCGGGTACATGGCTGTGCCACTGCCTTTGCACCACATAGCCATGTCACTAAATGGCCATGGTGGTGCTGTGTGTGTGACTTGGCTGGTGGGTGTGCGCAGCATTCCTCATGGCTGTATCCACCTGGGTGGGCAGGTCATGTGGACGTGATCACTGTGAGTGGTCACACACCATCACAGAGGCATGTCCCACAGCCGTATGCCATGCACAGTGGGTGGGCTGTATGAGGCTGTGCATTCACACCTATTGACTGTGCTCCCTTGTTCTAGGTGTTCACCAGCTGAATGACATCAGGGAGGTGTTGCGGGAGATCCTGCATGTGGCAAGGTCGTCCTTGGAAATACTACAGAGGATTGACCAGATTGGGGTCCTCAGGAGTCACCGGCGGAGGAGCAGCCAAAGCGGGGACCGGGGCTCCCGTTGATGGTCCCTCTGCCCCTGATATCCCCTACCCCCCTGGACCCACCCTCACACCCCTCCTTTCCTGTCCCATTTGTTCACGCCTGCCCCTTACCCACCCCCACCTTGTTTGTGGCGCTCCCTCCCAACTTTGTATATATTATTGTAAATAGTTCATTTTTACATTGTTTTTGAATACAGATCTTGTGATATGAATACTGTGGTGGTCTCTGATTTGCAGTGGGCTATAGGTGCTCAGCTGCAGTGGTGTGCATGGCATTAGGGGTGGTGCAGTCATGGGTATGTGTGTGTGTCCGTGAGGTGGTGACTATAGTGTGGGGGTAGCTATCAGTCAGTGTCTGTGGTGTGTGTGTTGTGCCCTGTGCACTGGATGACTGGGTGCAGTGGTCCATGGTGCACACTCTGTGTCCATGGCACCCCTGTCAGCCCATCCATGGCCTGTGCAACTGACACCCATGCATGTCTGTGACCTGCACGGTCTGCTGGCATGTCAGTGGTGGCTGTCCATGCAGGGCAGCCACTGTACCCGTCACAATGCTGGATTGCCACCTGTCACTGGTGTGGTGCATGTCTGCCTCGGGTGACACTGTGGCCTCCACAGTTGTTGACCCACCTCCATGTTGTGGCTTGTGTGTGTTGCAGGGGATGTGCACCACTGTCTGTGACTTGTGCTCAGGGCAAATGCTGGTGGCATACAGGTCCACAGTGCCTGCGAAAGGGGGCTGGCACTCCTGTGCCATGGAGGACTGCAGGTTGTGTGTATACAGTTTACATGGGCCCACACTGGGGGGCTTGGTTGCCCCACTACTGCATCCCTGTGTTGTTGTGCCCTTGGGTATGGGTGGGTGTCTGTCCATGACTGTGTGGCATCCGGTGTGGTGCATGCTTCCATGCACCACTGTGGGTGTCTGCGCTTGCTTTTGTGGCCAGTGCTGGGTCGGGGTGTGTCATTGGGAGAGTGTGCAGGGTGCTGTACCACTGGTGGTGGGGTCTGGGGCATGTCCTGTCCCATGTGGGGTATCTCGTGTGCTGACGCATGGTTGGACTCTCAGCAGTACCTCGTGGGGGCGCTGTGCATGGTGGCACTGTGTATTCCATCATTGCATTGCTGTGTGCTGCCACCCACTGATGGGTGCTCATGGTGGGGCTGCCTTGCATGGTTCTGTGGTGCACAGGGTTGCATTGCCACAGTGGGGGTGGTGGCATGCATGGGGTTTCCTGCAGTGGTGGACGCTGCTCCTGGGCAGGGTGTCTGGGGGTCATGGTGCAGGGTGTGCTCTGCATTGGGGGGATGGTGTGGCATGGGGTGGTCAGCCCTCCTTGTGTGCCAGTCACAGCTTGCCGGGAGTGTGATGGGGCACCATGGCCCGGCTGCAGGTTGGTTGCTTGTCTCCATGGGCCAGTGGTTATTCTAGCCCTCCCCCAGTTGTGCAGTGCATGGGGTGTGGGGGGACGATGTCTGTTCTGCTGTGTGTTCCTTTGCCCATCTGTGGCATGGGTGGTGGGCCCCTACCTCCCTGGTTGTGCAGTTGCAGTGCCACCCTGCTGCTGGGGGGCATCCCTGGTTGCACTATGGTGCCTCTGGACAGCTCAGCTGAACATCCCTTATCTATGCGCATCTAGTCTCAGCTTCCTCTAGTTGCACTGTGGCACAGGTGGTGCGATATTCAGTTGTCGGCTGTAGGCGCAGTTTGGCCGGCTCAGTTTTTGAATATCGCACCTCTTGCACATGGGTGCAATGGACTTGCACTTGCTCCTGCTATTGTGCACTTTTTGGGCATAGTTTGAATATCTGGGCCGCTGTGTTTTGCTACTGCACATGCAGTGTTTCTTATGTTCTCCCAGCACTGGTTACTCTCATCAGGATTCTGAATCCCACATCCACATTTGGACCCCAAGCAAGGTTTGCCCACTACATCACTGCTCAGCCTGATTTCCTGGACTGTAAAATTTCTTGTGCCCCCCCACAATCTCTCTCTCTCACCCCCCCCCCCAGGATGGCACACATCAAAGATTCATTTTGCCAGCCTCCTTGCCCTGGACACACAGCCACTTTGAGCCAGGAAAAAATAATCTTTTATTTGGGATTTCTGGGACTGTTAAATTTCGTCCCCCCACCCCTGAATCTCTCTCTCTCTCTCTCTTTCTCTTTTGTTCTCTGAATGGCACAAGTCAAATATTTATTTTGCCAGCCTGCCCTTGCCTTGTACACACAGCCACACTGAAGCCAGGAAAACAAAGAAACTTTTATTTAAGATTTCTGGGACTGTTAAATTTCTCATGGCCCCCTTATGTGTCTCTCTCCTCTCTGGATGGCACAAGTCAAATATTTATTTTGCCAACCTGCCCTTGCCCTGTACACACATCCACACTGTGCAATCTCTCTCTCTCTCTCTCTCTCTCTCTCCTCTCTGGATGGCACAAGTCAAATATTTGTTTTGCCAGCCTGCCCCTGCCTTGTACACACAATCACTCTAAAGCTAGGATAAAAAGAAACTTTTATTTTGGATTTCATGGACAGTTAAATTTGTCATACAAAGTAGAATGCCATTCCGTGCCACAGGTGCAAACACAAATTTTGGACAGCATTTGAAAAATTACAGCTATGACATACAGAAGCACGGGTAATAAGAAGGCTATGTTGAAAATCTGGGGTGAAAATATTTAAGATTTCTGCAGTTAACAAGTGTACGTACCGAAATTGCAATGCATGGGCATAACTTTGTCACTTTTTCATATTTTGACTCCAAATGTTGAACATAGTCTTTTTGTCACCCCACCTCATGAATCCATTAGGTGTATATTTTCAAATCTGTGGGAAAATGGCAATCAGTGCCACCGGTGCGAAAACATGTTTTGGGCAAGATATGAAAAATGACAGTTATACTGTTCATGAGATGGTGTGATAAAATGGCTATATTGAAAATTTGGAGTGAAAATATTGAAAATTACCAAAGTTACGTGCATGTGTAGAAAGGTTTGAATACCCACGTGTAACTTCACCATTTTTAAGAGTTTTTTTCACCAAATTTTCAACATGGCCTTTTTGGGACCACACCTCATGAAGAGTGTCACTGTCATTTCGTTCACTGGTCCTGAAAGGTGATTTCGCACAGTGACTGTGCCATTCTGTGCCACAGGTATGAAAACACATTTCAGGCAGGATGTGAAGAATGACAACTGTACTGTTTATGAGGAGGTGTGAAAAAATGGCAATGTTGTGAATTTGGAGTGAAAACATTAAAAATTGCAGAAGTTATGAGCGTGCATAGAAGAATTTCAACAACTGCGAGTAACTCGGGCTTTTTTTTTTTGTTTTTGTACCAAATTTTCAACAGGGCTTTAGGACCCACCTCATGAATATTACACTGTCATTTCATTAGCTCAGTCCTGAAAGGTGATTCCATGCAGTGACTGCAAAATCACCTTTCAGGACTGAGTAACAAAATGACAGTGCCAGTGTTCAAGAGGTGGGGTCCCAAAAACCCAAAGTTGAAAATTTGGTGCACAAATATTGAAAATGGCAGAGATATCAACATAAGTTGAAAACACCACTGACAAACATTATATGGTGCTTACCTTGATTCTTCAGTTCATGGTTCAGCTTTGAAGGCTGCAGACATGTCCCAGTCCATAGAAAATGACAGCCACTGAACTTGGATGGAAAGTGTGTGTGGTTGGTGGTGGGTTGCTCAGTGAATGGTCAGGATGTGGGAAGGGGACAGGGAAACAATGAGGAACTGTTTTATTTTTTGCAGAAAAAAAACCATTGGGGGACCATTTTCTTTTTTTATACAGAGACCGATTACTGGAACATTTCGAGACACTGGGAGTGGGCTCCCCAGTGTCCCACAGTACTGGAAAGGGGAGCTCCGAGCACTGAGATGGGAACTGGGACTCCCGTTGTCAGGTTTAATCCTCAGGCAAGAGCAGAGCACTCCCAGAGGGGAGACATGATTGAGGAGCCACACCACGGCTACAGATGAGCCCCGATGGGCTATATAATGGTGGTGGGGGGGCAGCACAAAACCAAGTAAGGAGAGTGTTTGGACATCATTGATCAGCTGTTTGCTGGACGGTGTTCATGCCGTACATCAAAGAAAAAGCCGCCATATGATTAGTGTGGCTTTTTCTTCACAAGTAGAGGATGTTTCTGCCCATGAAAAAAAAAACAGCATCACAGTTAGCCTGCCTGATGATTGGTGTGTCACTGTCAAGCCCCTTGTAGAGCACTCTGCATTGGACAGACAGTATCAACCCCCCCAAAAGGCAGTTATAGCAAGAAGTTCACTGCACATGTGTGCACAGCAAACTTAAAAGTCTAAGCTTGAAAGATGCCTGAATGTGGTTCGGATTTGCTACAGAGGGAGCTCCGAAAATCTGCCACACTGAGTATTTGTTCCTGGGACTCTTTTAAAATGCTCACTAAATCTTGTGCTATGGAAATCTAGGTCCTGATTCACATCTCAGGTGAGATCATTTCTGATGAGAGCTTTTTTCTTTTTGCAGTTAATCTTTTTCTTGGCATATATGTGTCGTACAAATAGAACACAATTAAGTAAAAGGGGAAATACATGATATAATTACAAGTACAACTCAGATATACAGATTTTGCGTATAATAAAAACAGGGTGTGAGATCTCATATATGCCTAAAGTTATCTAAGGTAGAACAAATGTAACAAATATAAGAACAACTGTGAAATCCATCATAGATAAACATTAAAGAGAGATATAGCACATAATAGATGCAAAGCCAAGTATGTTATACTGAACATTCAGGAAACCTAGGCACTGCATACTTTGTTAGATTTCACATCATTATAATAGGGTGTCCTGCATGCATCAAATTCTGAAAGTTTTATCCACTGTTAAATGTGACAATCTGTTGAACAGGGTAGTATGAGAAAGGCTAAACAAAAGTTCATCGATACAGGGGATGATAGGGGATCTCCAGCAGGTCAGGATTAGGCGTTTAGACTGCATACAAAGGAATGCCAGCCACTTATGCGCCAGCCAAGGAAGATGTGAAGCGTAGTCCATAATATCTAGGAGGAGCAGAGGGGCTGAAAGGGGTATAGTATGGCCAAGCACCGCTTCTGCAAACTGCTGGTCTTGCTGCCAAAAGGGTTGAATAAGACAGCATAACCAAAATATGTGGGGTATGTTACCCACAAGAGAAGCATATCTCCAACAGTTATCATCAGAGTGGAGATGTAGCCAATGAAGTACAGATGGAGTCCTGTACCAAAAGTGAAGAATTTTGTTTTGAATAAGCATTCTACGTGCATCCTTAAAAATATTGTGACAGAAAGTCTAGCAGTGCATCCATGATAGGTTTGAAATGTGGATTTGAAGTGCTCATTCCCATTTAGCCTTGGAAGCTAGTGATAGGTTAGGAATATGATCTCTGATGGTTCGATAGATCAACCCTGCTCTTCCTGATGTGCATTTTAGCCAGGAGGAAAAGGATGTGGATTTATGAGAGGAGGAATGGGATGCTTGGAGCATTGCATGAAGAGCAGCGCACAGCTGCAGATATTTCCAAAATTCCTGCTTTTGTAGGCCCCAGATAACTTGGAGATTTGAGTAGGAGTCCAGGTGATATGTATTACATACTAAAAGGTCCACTAGCTGTTGCATCCCCTTGGTTTTCCATGGATGCCAGAAGAGTGGCTTTTCCCACTAGAGTTATGTTTGCATTTCCCCATAAGGAGTACATGAGATAGGTTTGGGGTTATCTGATGTGCGCTTTAAAACTCCCAAACTACCAGACAGATCTTGGAGAAAGTAGAGGTCAAATACTCCACATTGTGGTTTCCCTTCATTGTCATTCCTTTTACCCAGCCTACTTTAAAAACCATCATGGTTTCGTTGATGAACAGAGGGTTGAATGTGTCAGACATTTTATTCTGGTTACAGCAGAAATGTGAGGTACGAGGCTGACCTGAACCAATTTTTGACTCCAAATAAATCTGGAGGGAAGGTTGGCAGTTCAAAGTACAGCTAAGGCAGTCTGTTTCTGGAGTTCAGCACTTACCAAACAGCTTCATTTGTCGGGACTGGGGGCATCGTATTTTAACTAGGCGAATTTAAGTCTGCTGTAAGTGTGGCTTGAAAACACACGTAAACAGTGCCTGCGACCAGCTGAGGAGTGGGCTGCACTTCACCTTTGCGCTCATCTGTACCAACTGTGGCAATATTTTATTTATTTATTTATTTAGTAATTCGGAAAAGATCTTTGAGCGCAAGGTCTTTTACAAAGGTTCTACATCATAGATTGCAAAACAAAGAACAATATGGGAAAGCAAAGGTACATTACAATGAACGATACAGCTTGGATTCAAAACTTACAGAATAACTCAAAACATAGGTACAAGTTAAAATAACAAGAAAAACACTTTATTGGGGGGGGGGAGCAGCTACAGAGTGCCTTGTCAGTAGTTCAGAGGGACGGGGATAGCTGGCAGTGGGGTGAAGAATGGAGGTACGAGAGAGAGGTATGTAATGCGGTGGAGGTGAAGGGTGGGTGAAGAAGGGCGATAAGGTATAGGGATAAATGGTGGAGTGAAGGGAGGCTGAGTGGAGAAGACATACTAAAATAAATGGTGGGGTGTAAGGGGGCATGGTCAGGCAGCCTGCATTAGTAGTGACTGTTAGGGAAACTCATGGGACTGTGAGTTGGGGGAGGGTGGGGTGGCGGATACCGGAGGAGCATGATGCAGACTGATTGCTGATGCAAGTCATGAGAAGGGACAGAGGGAGGGGGTACCTGAGGCCTGTCTAGTGCTTGCTGGGGGGCATAGAGAGCAGGTGTGGCTGGACTCAGGGGCAGGTGCACTTAGAGAGTGTTATACGGTGCTGTTTGAGGTCAGTTTTGAATTGTGCCAGACAATTGGTGGCCAAGAGGTGCCAGGGAGTTCATTCATTCACAGGGAGGCACGGTAGGCAAATGCACATTGCCCAAGTGAGGTGCGATGGAAGGAGATAGCCAAGGCCCCTCTAGTCCTCCCTCTGGTGACCTGTAACAAGTTGGCTGCCTTGATCAAATTGCCTACACAAGGTGGTGTTACCCAATAGAGCCTTCTTCCCTAGGATGCAAGTCTGGAATTTGACCCTGTTTCTTAATGACAGCCAATTTGCGTGTTCATACAGAGAACAGGTGTGAGTGCCACGCTTAGCATCCAGGGTGAGTCTGCAGGCTTTGTTGAGCACAGTCTGAACCCTCTTGAGCACTGTATCCTTTGTTGCCCCATAGACCACTAGTCCATAGTCAATAGTAGATATAATTGAACTGTGGACTAAGAGGTGGAGGGCCCCCGGAGAGAGGTGTTGCCTGTGCCTGTACAGGACACCAATCTTTGTATTGACTTTCTTGACCAAAAAGTCAATATGGTGCGCAAATGTGAGGGTATCATCTATTATGACCCCCAGATACTTGAACAAGTGAACCTGTTCCAGCGGCTCACTGCACGAGTTGGAGATGATGAGGGGATGGTGCTTATTTTTGTTGTGGGGGCTGCACATAAGCATGGCCTTTATGATGCAGCTTATGTGATGAAAGAGGTTATGCATATTATTCCTGTCCTTGGGTAGCCAATAATAAACAAGAGCAGTTGAAATATGACAGTTTGCTCGCTCAGGCACAGAAGATGAGGTCCACTCATCCCACTGCAGTCAACACTTTGCCCCAGTGCCCTACAGCTCAGGAAATGGTTGTGCCCAGTACATCTCATTCCACTCTGCAACCCCAGCCTAATGAACAGGATCCAGCAGTGGGTAAAACTGACTCCCCACACTCTCTTGCAAACCAAGAGAAACCTACTGAACCTGCTCAGCACACTCCTAAATCATTTATTTAGCATACTACAGAACCTGTGGATGTACGGAGCACCTACACAACAAACAACCAGTGGGTAGTCCAATCAGATGAAAGCTTCAGATATGCCCCCCTCCAACTTCCAGATAGGGGCATGACACTGGCTCCAAGGAAACATCATTAAAGGAGCTAGCAGCCTAAATCCCAGCTCTTGAAAAGGGACCCAGTTAAGCCGCAAAACAAATATGAACCTTCGGTCCACCGGAAGAACTGGGGTGTTTCAGTGGAAGGGGAAGACCGTTAAGAATTGGATACCTCATCAATTGCTTCTACCTAGTGGCTTTTATCTTCCGACACTGAAGAAGTCTGTTCAGAGTCTACCTCTTCCAGAAAGAAAAAGAGTAGACTGGACTCTAGAAACTGTGCTAAATCCAGTAGAAAGCATTTACCATGAGGGAAGTAATTTCTTGGATGCTGTTCACATTGGGCCCCATGCACTACACAGGTGGGGGTAAGTGGAAATCGCACATACCCCACCCACATAGCTGTGCACCTGCATTCATTACTGGCAGCCACCTATCCACAGCCCCGCCCCCCGGTGCGCAGGACTCCACAGTGCGGCCGTGGGCAGAATCACGTGACCAGACCAGGCAGCTCAGTGGATCCCCTATGTGGTGGGGCACGCGTAGGCAGTGCACCCTGCAGTTGACCAATGGCCAGCAACTGTGGAGGTGTGTAGAGGGTAATGCTGCTGGCCCAACCAAGGAGCATCACACAGCAGTGCACTGTAACAGGGCTGGGGGGGTCATACAGCACACCGAGATGGGAAACTCTGTATCCGTGGGGTAGTGGGGGGGCGCCGATGCCTATGGGGTGGGGGGCATAGCTGTGTTCGGGTGCCACAGCACACAGTGGGGGACAGGGCAGCCATCCATGTGGTGGGGTGCAGTATATGGTGCAGGGCTGGGGTTCCAGTCCTGTGGGGTCCACAATGTCCTGCCCGTTCCAGGATGTGTATCCGGAAGTGTGTGTGTGTGTATGGGGAGGGAAGGATTCACATCTACTGCCGGGGCCAGAATGCGTAGTACAGGTCACATTGAGCACTTACAGCAGGATCCTCCCTGGTGTACCCTGTGCCCCCCTCTGCACCCCTGTGGCCAGCACTACACACCTTGGTGTGTAGTACGTACTGCTGGCATGCCCCCCACCCACCCTCGGGGCGTGTTGTGATCCGCCCGGCTGGGGGATTGGATGCATTGCAGTTGTGCACTCCCTGGCAATGCACCCGCACGGGGGGGTGCAATGGGTGTGGAGTGGCTACACGCCCGAGATATGCAGCGTGTAGCCACTCCCCCCATTATTGCCTAGGGACCACTGTTTGTCATTGAGTCATTGATAGTGTCTGATCTTATTTTGGCATGTGCCTCTTAAATGCCAATAGCATCAAGACTTTGAAAAGACAGATGACCACCTTTCCTTTCTTACAGGCTTTACCGTATTAATTATATTTTCTGTGGGACACTCACTTGATAACATGTTACGATATTCAGCACTTCAAAAAATTACAGGGGGGGTTGCCCTTTTGGTCTTTGGTGATGAGGCCTGTTCAAGGGCAGGTATCTGCTTCAGAGATTGAATGCTGTGGACTAGACTAATAAGAAACAGTCCCAGGAAGATTACTAATCCTCAGTGTAATAATTTATAATCAAAACTATCACTTAATCAACATTTCCGCACCCTCCCCAATCTAAAGTAAAAAAGAACTGATCTTTTTAATATTCTGCAATCCTTTTATGTACTTTTAGGCCAATAATCATGGGAGGGTATTTCAACTGCCCAATGTTCTCTGATAATGCTAAAGTCTCTTGTAAAAATAAAACATTGCGATTCTCTTTTTTTTCTCTGCAACATATCCAATCTGCAGGGCTGTTCAATGCATACCAATATGTTCATATGTCAGAGGAGGATGCTTTCTTCAAGGGGTCTCTCTCTTCCAGAATTGATTACTTTTTGTCTCCAAGCATCTCTGTTTAGGTGGCCCAGTAATTGTGGTGTCTGAAACATCTGACCATGCTGTTGAGGGCTGAAAATTTGTTAGATAGGACTTATTATACTAAAGTATCTGGCCTTTGGAAGGTAAACAATCAACTTTTGTAAAATTTTGAGGTAAGGAAAGTTCTTTTAAATTTCAGTTGGGTTTGACATACCGTGAAATGTCTGAATGACTTTTGCTCTGCATGGTGGGAGGACATGAAGAGGAACATGAGTTTTTTTTTGTAGAAGGGTAAAGATGTTGCTAAGGAGGGTTCCATAAGTACCTCACCCTATGACAGCAACTCTATTATAAACTCATTTCTCATACACAAGAGAATGGGGCAAATCTTGCCACCTAGATTAATCAGGGAAGAAATGAACCACTTCCAATACAATAGGGCTGTCTCTCTCTTGGCTGAACTGAGAGATGGAACCAAGGGCAAACAACTTTCTAGCACTCCCTTCGATAGCTGTGCACATAGAATACAGCATAGGGTGATGTCACAAGTCGATGACGACAAGGGAGGCATCCTCCAAATTTGAGAAGAAATACTGCTCAGTGTTGAGCAGTATGTTGTGTTTGCTCTGGAAAAGGACACAGCTGTCCTTCCAGAGGATGCTCTCTACTAGGATAATATAATTTGTCCACAATTAAAGAAATTTTGGTGACATTCTAGTTCAGCGCATCTCTGGCAAAGAAGTGCAAATGGCAATTAAAGCCTAAAAATCAATAACAACCCCCGGGTTGGACAGCTCACCATGAAATGGTACAAGACTAAGCAGGAGCACATATGTTCATATCTAGCAGAGCCTTATAAAGACTGTTTATCTCAAGATACTCTTTCAGGGAGTATAACCGAAGCATTTATAGTCTTTTCATTTGAAAAAGGGGATAGGCAGACATGAATAATTGATACAAACATATGAACATACGAAGAAACCAGCAGAAGAAGGCCATTTGGTCTATCTAGTCTGCTTGCATTGCAGTGTCCACAGCTTGAGCTACTGACACTGCCCCCCCATCCACTCCTTCCATTCTCACTAGCCATGATCCTTACCTTCCCTCTATGTCTATACTATCTTCTCTTGATGCTGCCCACTGTCTTCAATGAAACCACCTCTTCCAGTAGCACATTCTAAATGTCCACCACCCTCTCTGTGAAGAAGTGCTTTCTGATCTCCCTCCTAAACCTCCCCCCAGCTTAAGACTGTGTCTCCTTGTGTTATGATTGCCACTCAGCTTAAACAGACCCTCCTTACCCACCTTATTTATCCCTTTCAAGTACTTGAAAGTCTCAATCATGTCCCCTGTCACTCTCTCCTTTCCTCCAGAGAGTACATGTTCAGTGCCCTCAACCTCTCCTCGTATGCCTTACTCTGCTGACCGACTATCATCTTTGTAGCCCTCCTCTGGACCTTCTCCAGCAGGTTAATGTCCTTTTTGAGGTATGGGCACCAGTGCTGAACTCCATACTCTAGATGTGGCCTCACCAGTGACCTGTATAAGGGCAGTATAGCCTCCTGTCTCCTACTATTGATCCTCCTAGCTATGCATCCCAGCATCTTGTTTGCCCTTGCTGCTGCTTTCTTGCACTGCATGGAGTGTTTCAGGTTACTAGTGATCATCACTCCCAGGTCCTTCTCCTCCTCTAATGCAGATACCAGGACTCCACCCAGGTAGTACTCCATCCTGGGATTCTTGGCTCCAGTGTACATAACTTTGCATTTCTTGGCATTGAAGCCAATCTGCCAGATCCCAGACCACCTCCCCAGCTTTTTCAGATCATCCTGTAGGTCCTGTATCCCTTCAGCTGTGTTCACGCTCCCGCAGAGCATGGTGTCGCCCCTGAATAGGCACATTTTGCCCTTAATGCCATCCCCAATGTCATTGATGAAGACATTGAACAATACCGGCCCCAGCACCGAACCCTGAGGGACCCCACTGGTCCCCTCTATGGTGCCAGGTAACTCTCCACCCACAACCACCCTCTGGGTTCTGTCCCTCAGCCAGTTTTCCACCCATCTGGTGGTCATCTCCTCAACCCCAAGATCCGCCAACTTCCTGATCAACCTTTTGTGGGGCACAGAGTCAAAGGCCTTGTTGAAATCCAGATAGAGGATGTCTACTGCTTGGCCCCTGTCTGCTGTCTTGGTGACCCAGTCAAAGAAGTCAATCAGATTCGTTTGACATGCTCTCTCCCCATGAACCTGTCCTGCCTCACATCCTGGAGACCGTACTCCCCTACATATTCTACCAACCTTTCCTTAAGTATGGTCTCTATGAGCTTGCACATGATTGAGGTCAGACTGACTGGTCTGTAATTCCCTGGGTCATCCTTGAGACCGTTTTTGCAGAGGGGCACCACATGTGCTGTCCTCCAGTTCTGGGGCACCATGCTTGACTACAGTGAACTATTAAATAGGTCTGCCAGTGGCCCTGCCAGCTCCTAAGCCAGTTCCCTTAGTACCCTTGGATGTACTTTCTCTGGGCCTGGTGATTTGTTCACCTTCAATGCTAGCAGCCCCTCCCTCACTCTATCCTCCTCTATCACTACATCTGCGTTCCCCTTCCCCCCAGCCACTCCACTTCTCCTTCCTGAAGGCAATGGTCCATCTTTCTCCCCTGTGAAGACTGAACAGAAGAAGTTATTTAGTATCTCTGCTTTTCCCCCGTTATCCTCCACCCACTCCTTCCCTTTCTTAAGCCTAACAATCCTGTCCTTCTTGTCCCTTTTCTCACTTATATAGCGAGAGAAGGCCTTCTCCCCCTTCTTAATTCCTTCAGCTATCTGCAGCTCCTTCTTTGCCTTAACTCACCGGACTGCCTTAGTTGCCTCACTAGTCAACCTTAGGAAATTTTCCCTGTCTACTTCTCTCTTGGTTTTCCTAAATTTCTTACAGGATAACCTCTTTTCCCTTACTGCCTGGGTGATCCCAGAACTGAATTAGCTGGTGCTTTGGCCCTTGTGTTCTTCTCCCTGAGCCCAACACACTCCTCTGTGGCAACCAGTATTCCTTACTTAATGAGGAACCACCTTTGGTCCACCCCATATCTGCTCTGATGCCTGTCAAGGGGCTCCTTAGCACTTTGCCCATATTCCTGAAGTCCGCCCTACTAAAATCCAAGATTTTGGTCTTAGGATACTTTTCCTGTCCATATCCAACTGGAATCACACTGTGCAGTAGTCAATCCCACCCAGGGGCAACCCGACCATTATTTTCTGTACATGCTCCCCATTCATGAGCACCAGATCAACAATTGCCTCTACTCTTGGTTCTGTGATACCCTGAGTAAGGAACCCATTTTGCAGTCCTTCCAGGATCACCTGACTCCTGGCACATGCTGCGGATGGTGCACTCCAGTCCACCTTGGGCAGGTTGAAGTCCCCCACAATTACCTCCTCTCTTTCCCTGCAGCTTCCAATATTTGTGAGCTCAGTTCTCTGTCCCTCTCGAAATCCTGGTTGGGTGGTCTGTAAAGTACCCCCAGCCTCACCTTTCTCCCTCTGTAGGACCATAACTGAACCCATAATGCCTCCACCTTCCCTTCCTCTAACTCCTCCCACGTACAAGTTACTCCATTCCTGATGTAAACTGCCACCCCTTCCCCCTTTCTGACTGCCCTGTCCCTCCTGTATAGTTTATATCCAAGGATCGCGAAGTCCCAGTCATGGTGTGGTGTTACCCAAGTCTCAGTTACCGCTGCTATGTCCACCATCTTGTCTGCTAATGGTGCCTGCAGGCCATCCATCTTGTTTCCAAGACTCCGCATGCTCAGAGACACCACCCTCCATCTAGAATCTGACCTTCCTACCCTTCCCTCGCTCCTTCTCTTTACATTTCTCCCCTGTGTGTGCACCCCCCACCTACCCTTGTTATGTGTTCCTCACCCCTCTACCCTTTGCTGTTTTCTCACCCCTTCCACCTCCTCTCTCCAGACCTCTTCCATCACTGTGGGGGGGGGGTAGGTTCATTAACCTCCTCCTCTCAGACTCTTTGTGCCTGTAGGCCTGCCCCCGTAGTTTAAATTAAGTGTAGTGGTTATGTATTCCCCCAGTTTATCCCAGAGTACCCTTGAACCTTTCCTACTGAGGTGTAGCCTGTCTGGTGAAAGGAGTGTTTTGTTTGTCCAGATCTCCTACCAATCCCCAATACTGATAAACGTCTCCTTCTTGCACCAGTTTCTCAGTCAGTCATTAAAATCCTCTATTCTTCTTTTCCTGACTGTGCTGACCCTTAGTACTGGTATCACCTCTGAGAAGGCCAGCAAACTTGCTTCCTCCTTATAGATCTTTCCTAACTCCCTGAACCTACTTTGCACTACCACAACCTCCTCTCCAGCTAGATCACTGGTCCCCACATGAATACCTAAACTTGGTTTTCCTCCGACATCCCATATTATTTCCCTTATTCTTGGGCCCACCTTCCCTGCTGTCATCCCTGGCATACAAACCACCCTCCTGCTTACATTTAGGTCCCCTTTCCTTCCCCAGTAAATACCCCTAATTATGGAGTCCTCTATAATTGCCGCACTTCCATCTCCTGCACCTATGCTCCCTGTCCTTCCTTTCTTACCTTGGGTACTAGCTACTCCCCTACCTAACTGCTCCCCTGCACCCTGGTGAACTTATCTCCACATCCACTGTTTATCCCTCTAACTGTTTTTCCATCTCCTACTCTGCCCCCCCTTCTGACCATCTGCACCTGCTTCTACTTTTCCCTTCCCTCTTCCTTTCCTTTTCTCTCCCCTCCCCCACAATTCTGCACTCCATTTTGTATGACTCCTCTTCCCTGCCCAACCTGACTAGTTCCTTCTCCCCTTCCCTGTACCAACTCTTAGCCCTGGCTCAACCCAACCTTCTACCTCACCTCCTGCTGCCCCTTCCCTCCTTCCAGATAGTGGTGCAAATCAATTTAATAAAGGCATCCCTCCAGAAGTTCCCACCCCTGATGCCACGCTCACCTTCCCACCCCATCCCCTTACCACTTATCATTCCTCCACCATGGACTCCCTGGTCCTCTGAGGAAGAGATACTCCTGTGTACTGGGTGGTTCTCCCAGCTCCCATCCCCTGCCTGATGCTCTCACTCCCCTGGGCACCACCCATCTGCCTTTCCCTCCAGTGCTCTGCTCCTCTGACTTCCCACACCATCCACACCATTTGATGGCAAATAAGTTTATTAAATGTTGACTTCAAAATAGTTATGAAGATTTTGGGCAAAATACTGGACTGTATTAAAATCTGTTATTGCACCTGCTCAAACCTCAGCACATCTGGGCAGAAGAATACAGGATTGTTTATTATTATTATTCTTAAGGGAAATTTCTGAGCAACTGCAAAAAGGAGCACTGTCAGGAATAGTTTTATCCCTTGATCAAAAAAAGCCTATGACAGATTGCCTCATGACTATTTAGTCAGTGTCCGAAGAAAATATGGTTTCCCTGATACCTTAGTAAAGTGGGGTCTCACCTGTTATTCAGGTGCTGGGGTTCGTTCATATGTAAATGGGTGGCTGGGGAAGAAAATTCCTGTTTTATGTGGGGTGAGACAAGGCTGCCCATTAACTCCCCTCTTGCATATATATGGGATTTGATCCACTCCTTAGGAAACTGGAACAGTGTAATTACATTAGGGAAATTGAGGAACAGGGTGTAAAAAAGTTGCCCAAAGTATGAGCACACTCCGATGACTTAGGCCTGCTGGTACGAGATGAATCACCATGTTATAAAGCTTTTCCTATCGTATATACTTTTGTATATGAGCCTAGCTTCTCTGCTTAAAAGGAAGCTAAGGATACTTCATATTTGGACTTTTAAAGCCCTCAAGGGTATGGTCCCACCATACATCGAGGAATTATTAATAAGGTTAACCGGGCTGAACAGCCTCAGAAAAAATTACTTGATCATTCTCAAAACTCACAAATTTTTTACCACTTCTGGAAAATAAAGCCTTCAGCTGAATGCTCCTACCCACTGGAATACCTTACAAAAGATTGTTTAAGTTGAATTCACTCTTTGGCCTTAACCCATTCAAAAGGTTAATTGAGAACCACTGTGCTGACACCTGTGAATACTCCTGAATCCTCAGATTCACTAATCCCATGGAACATGATATTTTACCATGTGTTTAGCTTTTTTTTTCCTCGCTTCTCATACGTTCACATTCCTGAAATGCAATTTATTGTATCTTGTTTGTAAACCCCTCCTCTATCCAGGTGGTAATAATGGGAGATGGGCACTTCCCAACCTAAGCAACCACAGTCCAAGGTGATAGAACAGAATAACTTGTTACCTGTTTTTTTGATTTGTTCTGACTGGAGATCACGGTAACCAGGGAACCAAATCTGGTGCAAGGATGTTCAGGAGGCTGCAGGGGGAAATGGGTTAGCAGGCAAGCATTCACAGTCACATTGATTAAGTTCATTGTCCACTCCAAGGTCAAAATGCAAAAATGATTAATTAACCTGAAAAACAGTAACAACCACTCCATGGAGCAGGGGGTGTGAAATACGGTGGGTGTCTTTCACAGACACAGCTGGAAAATCTTCTACAACAGTCTATTGGGCTAACAGACTAATTTTTTTCATGCAGCTTCCCTTAAGCTGTGCAGGCTAAATTCCTGGCAGCACTTGTTGGGTCCAAAGAAGGCTTCCACTTGTGGTGGCTTGACATGGAACTGGTCATAATGGCGCACCAGGAAGAGCACTGAAAGAACCGTGCTGTGTAAAACGCGAGAGGGTTTAGAGCAACGGGTTAGACTAGTGATAGGGAATTACCACTAATCCTGTTGCTCTGCAGACATCCTGTGGAGAAACTGAGTAGCTGTATGCTGAGGTGCTGGTCAAGCCACTCCTGTGGTGAAGTGACTAGGGTACCAGCACATGACAGAGCAGGAGACCTGGGACTGCGGTTCAGTTCCTGCCAGGTTTGCTGCTGCTGGAACTTTTTTTATTGCTTTTAAGTAAGTAATTTCCTCCCTCTCGATTTTCTCCCCATCCCAGAATTCCCTGACCCCCCGGAGTTGGTTATTTTAAGTCCGGGGGGGTGTGAGAGAACAAAGCCCCTGCATAAAACAAAAGTCCCATTATTTTCAATGGGGTGCTGTCATAGTCAGGTCACTGTTGTGCCTGGCCGTTGTATCATGTGACTGCTGCTGTTTTCCTTGCGGCATGTATTGCTGCACGGTTAGTGTCTGCGGCAGTATGATCCTGTGTGACACTATTACCCTCTATCTAACTCATATCTCGTTCCTCAGCTTTCTTTCTCAGCTGCTACATTTCCTTTCCAGCCAGACTGTTCTATGCAATTCCATTCTTATGCACTTCTCTCTGGGCTTAAGACAGCACAAGACATTTCTACTGTCCCAAACCCTCTGACGCTTTCCATTTCCTTCCAATCGCCTGGTCCCACACTTTCTCCACCCAGGGACTATTCTTATGGAGCATATCCTTTTTCCTTTCCAAATGGTCTTAACTCAGTAACTTTCAATTGATGTCTTTTTAGCATGAACTGAAACACCAGAACCCTTTCAGACATCTGATGCCTTGACTGGCGGCTGGGCCTTATTCCAGTGGTTTTGGAGTCCCCGGACCTGATCGCTGTCACTACCGGCATGCTCCGCTCATGCAGTGAATCCAACCTCTGAACCGACTCATCAGGGGGACCTTGCCAGTGTCACACCAGATCACCCGACAGACTGCCACCCCGCTGGGGTCCCAAACATCACTCCCCTGAATGGATTTTTCCCCACCTCCATAGGCGGCTCATCCTGTGGGTCCCAACTCTGAGGTGGCCTATAACCTGCTGATTAGGGGTAACTCTGCCATCGTTACACCCTCAACTGCAAGGGCTGCCACTTCCAAGCTGTGTCCCAGGACCTACTGTCATAACAGGCCTGCCCACAGTAAAACCATCTGACCCAGCAGCTGACCTCTCCCATGGGTAATCTTTCTTTTAGAGCTTTTAGGCCTTATCGGTGCTTATCCTGCCAAGGTGCCGAAGTTCACTCGGTCAGCCTCCATTTTAATTTCTTCTCCCCAGGCTCCCAAATACATCGACAGGCCCTTATGCTTTGCTCCATTGCTCACCTTACTTCACTCCTGCATCGTCATTCTGTCATCACGGGTCTTCAAGGGTGGAGGGCCGAGGCTGCAGTAGGACCACCCCGGCTCCAAAACAGCCCTCCAGTCGAACTCATGGACCAAACCACCCCCAACTCTCTCACAGCAGCTGGAACCCCCCCAAAGCACATGCACCTTCCCTTTTTATACTCTCTGGACATGGGCCCCACCTGCAGGCAACAAGCAGGCTCACATCCAGACTTAATGGCACCACTAGCTCCTCCTGCCTAGCTACATCTAGCAACCAGCTCAGCAACACCAACAACAACCAGCTCCTCTCTACCTCAGATCGGTGTCCTGGACCGGCCAGCCGTGTGCCTTGTTGGCACGGCTCGGGGCCCCCCGACACCACCACCAGCCGCCGCAAAACCCCTCACAGAAGCTGGGTAAGGACCTCACTGGGCCGGGGAAGCAGGGATTGGCAGTAATTGGCTGACCACGCTCTGAGATGCTCTCCCATTGGCTGCCGGTTCCAGCCACTGCATTCCCATTGGTGCCACTGATAGCGTGCTGTGCTGGGCTCAGCGCCCATTCACTTGCACTGCTCTTGGCTGAATTTTTTGCCTGGACACTTTTTGGCCTTAAATTGTAATTATTCTGACCAGCTACTGTTAGCAAACTGCTTCCAGGACCTTGTCTTATTTCTGTTGGACTGAGCTAGTTTGCACACGTTTTCCCAATAACTGTTTTTAAATTTGTGATTTATTTTGCATCTACTAGCACTGTGTGTTTCTGAATGCCATATTGCCAATACTGCTGTCCTATTATCTAAAACTACAAAAGAATAGTGACTGTTTCTAATTGAAGTTGCTGTATTCTGCTGTTTTACTCTGTGCCCTTGCTCCTGCTTAGCCCAATCTGACTGCTCTTCTCGTCCTGTCAGTGCAGGGCTAGCCTGCACATCCCTGCTGGAACTCTGCTCTCTAGTCTTCTGATCTCTCTCCCTGCACGAACCCCCTCCCCTGCCTTGGACACTCCTATGAGTGCCAGCCCCTCCGCCTAAACTCGAGCCCCATGGTTGTGATTCAAGGCCTGCTCTCCATTACCGAGGTGCACTGTCTCTCTCCTCAAGTAAGGGACCACCAGAGTGCCATCGCTCTCTCCCCCACCTTTCCCTGTCTGCCTATTGCTGTCCGCTTAACCCTATTTCTCTAATCATCGCCATCTTTCCCCACTAGTACCTCTATCTCTCTCCAAAGCCTCCCTGCTGATCTCTGAGCCGCCTAGACCTTCTACCTGCCCAGCCGGCGCCAGCGCCTATTCGATCACTTAAACTTGATCGTTTCTCTGGCAGCTCCCCCCAACCCCCGATACTGTTAAAGGACACTCCTTTGTCATTTTTATTTTTTCTCTGTCTCCTGCCTCGCTAAACTCCCGCTTCTACACTATATCCTGCTTCACCTGCTTGCCCTGTCCCCCGCCCCCTCGACGGAACGTATCTCTATCAACGTCACCACTCTTTTGTACTGTTACAGCCTGCTTCTGCTTAAATACTGTATACTTACAGCTGCCTCTCTCTCTCTCTCCTACCCAGATCAGACTCCTGGACGGCCAGCCGTGTGCCCATTGTGGCCAGGAGCCCCGACGCCACCACCAGCCGCCCCAAAACCCATTCACAGAAGCCGGGTAAGGACTTCACTGGGCCGGGGAAGCAGGGATCAGCTGTAATTGGCTGACCACGCTCTGAGATGCTCTCCCATTGGCCGCCGGTTCCAGCCACTGCATTCCCATTGGTGCCACTGACAGTGTGCTGTGCTGGGCTCAGCGCCCATTCACTTGCACTGCTCTCAGACAAATTTTTTGCCTGGACACTTTTTGGCCTTAAATTGTAATTACTCTGACCAGCTACTGTTAGCAAACTGCTTCCAGGAACTTGCCTTATTTCTGTTGGACTGCGCTATTCTGCACACGTTTTCCCAATAACTGTTTTTAAATTTGTGATTTATTTTGCATCTACTAGCATTGTGTATATTTCTGAATGCCATATTGCCAATACTGCTGTCCTATAATCTAAAACTACAAGAGAATAGTGACTGTTTTTAATTTAAGTTGCTGTATTCTGCTGTTTTACTCTGTGCCCTTGCTCCTGCTTTGCCCAATCTGACTGCTCTTCTCGTCCTCTCAGTGCAGGGCTAGCCTGCACATCCCTGCTGGAACTCTGCTCTCTAGTCTTCTGATCTCTCTCCCTGCACGAACCCCTCCCCTGCCTTGGACACTCCTATAGTGCCAGCCCCTCCGCCTAAACTCGAGCCCCATGGTTGTGATTCAAGGCCTGCTCTCCATTACCGAGGTGCACTGTCTCTCTCCTCAAGTAAGGGACCACCAGAGTGCCATCGCTCTCTCTCCCCCACCTTTCCCTGTCTGCCTATTGCTGTCCGCTTAACCCTATTTCTCTAATCATCGCCATCTTTCCCCACTAGTACCTCTATCTCTCTCCAAAGCCTCCCTGCTGATCTCTGAGCTGCACAAACCTTGCCCGCGCAGCCAGCGCCAGCGCCTTTTCGATCACTTAAACTTGATCGTTTCTCTGGCAGCTGCCCCTACCCCCTGCTACCGCTAAAGGACACTCTTTATCATTTTAATTTTTCTCTGTCTCTTGTCTCACTAAACTCCTGCTTCTACACTATATCCTGCTTCACCTGCTTGCCCTGTCCCCCCGCCCCCTGACGGAACGTATCTCTATCAACGTCACCACTCTTTTGTACTGTTACAGCCTGCTTCTGCTTAAATACTGTATACTTACAGCTGCCTCTCTCTCTCTCTATCTCAGATCGGACTCCTGGACCGGCCAGCCATGTGCCCCATTGGTATGGCTCGGGGCCCCCCGAAGCCACCACCAGCCGCCGAAAAACCCCTCACAGAAGCCGGGTAAGGACTTCACTGGACCAGGGAAGCAGGAATCGGCTGTAATTGGCTGACCGCGCTCAGAGACGCTCTCCCATTCGCCGCCGGTTCCAGCCACTGCATTTCCATTGGTGTCACTGATAGCGTGCTGTGCTGGGCTCGGTGCCCATTCACTTGCACTGCTCTCGGCAGAATTTTTTGCCTGGACACTTTTTGGCCTTAAATTGCAATTACTCTGACCAGCTACTGTTAGCAAACTGCTTCCAGGACCTTGTCTTATTTCTGTTGGACTGCGCTAGTTTGCACACATGTTTTCCCAATAACTGTTTTTAAATTTGTGATTTATTTTGCATCTACTAGCATTGTGTATGTTTCTGAATGCCATATTGCCAATACTGCTGTCCTATAATCTAAAACTACAAGAGAATAGTGACTGTTTTTAATTTAAGTTGCTGTATTCTGCTGTTTTACTCTGTGCCCTTGCTCCTGCTTTGCCCAATCTGACTACTCTTCTCGTCCTCTCAGTGCAGGGCTAGCCTGCACATCCCTGCTGGAACTCTGCTCTCTAGTCTTCTGATCTCTCTCCCTGCATGAACCCCCCCCCGCCTTGGACACTCCTACGAGTGCCAGCCCCTCCGCCTAAACTCGAGCCCCGTGGTTGTGATTCATGGCCTGCTCTCCTTTACCAAGGTGCACTGTCTCTCTCCTCGACTAAGGGACCGCCAGAGTGCCATCGCTCTCCCCCCCCACCTTTCCCTGTCTGCCTATCACTGTCCACTTAACCCTATTTCTCTAATCATCGCCATCTTTCCCCACTAGTACCTTTATCTCTCTCAAAAGCCTCCCTGCTGATCTCTGAGCTGCACAAACCTTTCCCGCCCAGCTGGCGCCAGCGCCTTTTCGATCACTTAAACTTGATCATTTCTCCAGCAGCTGCCCCTACCCCCTGCTACCGCTAAAGGACACTCTTGTCATTTAAATTTTTCTCTGTCTCTTGTCTCGCTAAACTCCTGCTTCTACACTATATTCTGCTTCACCTGCTTGCCCTGTCCCCCGCCCCTGACCAAACGTGATCTCCATCAACGTCACCACTCTTTTGTATGCTATAGCCTGCTTCTGCTTAAATACTGTATACTTACAGCTGCCTCTCTCTCTCTACCCCAGATCGGACTCCTGGACCGGCCAGCTATGTGCCCTGTTGGCATGGTTCGGGGCCCCCCGACGCCACCACCAGCCGCCACAAAACCCCTCACAGAGCGGGTATGGACTTCACTGGGCGAGGGCAGGGATTGGCCACTGGCTGACCAAGGCCTGAGACGCCTCTCCCATTGGGCCGGTTCCAGCCACTGCATTTCCATTGGTGCCACTGATAGTCAAGGCCCCTAGAATTCTGCGGCCGCAGAATTTTGTGCAGAACTTGCAATCTACCGCAGAACTTCTGCGGTGCCGCAGAATTCACTCTTCTCGGTGATTTTTTATTAATATTTCTGTTTATCCATAGAATCTGGTTCCCGTCCCCTCTTTTTATATCCTAACCCCTTATATGCTCAGAATATGATGTTATCATTGCTATAACATCATACATTAGCTAATAAAATGACTGCATTCTGCAACAGAAATGAACAGTCACTTATCTACCACATGGCACAGCACATTATGCATGGTGATATTTGCTCAACCTGCACTACAACCTAATACAATTTTCAGTCTTAAATTATTGCACTAGGGCCAACTTAAACAAAATCGTGTCAATAGCACAGACCTGTTAAGTACATACCTCACTTTGTACAAACCCGTTTGTGCCTTTAAGGTATAGAGACATCATCTGAAATGAATAACTGATAAAATGAATTTAACTGTCATTTTTAAGAAAAATAAAGTAATTATGTCCTGAAAAGTGGAATATAATAATGTGTAGACCTGTTGAAAGAATAGACCTGTTAAATAAATAATTGCCCTGTACGCATTTTTGCCAGGGTTATTGATTACATATTGTCATTGGTTGATAGAATCACCTAAAAGTTATGGAGAAATGTTGTGTGCAGGGACAGCTGTTGGGCCAGCGGGTAGCATGCTGTGTTTCTGTGCCGGCGACTCAGGTTCAGAGATTACTGTAGCTCTGGGAGCTGGCTGGGCAGCACAAGGATTGGTGGAACACATCACTGCTCGGAGCCTGTGAAGGTATGGTGCAGTGTTCTGTCACATGGTGGACACATTGTGATGGGTTGGAGAGCTCTATCTCACAACTGGTTCACATGCATGTCATGGCCTGATGGTGTTACGCAGTGCGTCGGGGAAAGCAGGTTGACATGAAAAATGAGTTTTGCAATAACTCCTCTATTCCATTTCCAATGGGACCTGTATGAATGAGGATGCAAGTTCATGGAAATAAAAAATTATATATATATATATATATATATATACACACACACACACACGCACACCACACACATATACAGTACCTCTGTCTCTTTCCCCACACACACACACACATATATTTGTATGTATGTTACAGACTGTATATAAATATATAAGTGATACACAGTGGGAACCTCAAGAGTGGTGTAGAAAGCACACACAAAAATATAAGTGATAGACAGTGGAGACCTCATTAGTGGGATAGATAGCATGCGTATAGAAATACCTTATTAATCACATAAGATCCTCTCTGCATATGTTATTTATGCAACAGGCTAGGACCTTAGGGAAAGAGACATTTGTTTTGCTTTTCTAGGCATAAAATTATTTTTATGAGTCTGTTATTTTTTGAACTAGTGTTACTGTGCTTTCCACCATCCTGATTGCTATAACCACTGCCATGAAAGTGAAGTCAGGATGACAAGCTGACACTGTGATGTGGTAGTTTGTTAGTGCCACAGAACTTCCGCAGAAATTACAAACCACCGCCGCAGAAGTTCTGCGGCAAATGGTAGTCTTGCCGCAGAACTTGGTCCCACTGTGCTGCAGAAAAGTAGGGGCCCTGCTGATAGTGTGCTGTACTGGGCTCGGCGCCCATTCACTTGCACTGCTCTCGGCCACATTTTTACGCCCACCCCCCGGCCCTCCGACCTTTATTAAATAGGCTCTTCGCTCTGCCCCTGCACATAGGACCCGCCCCCTAACCTACCTTCCATCCTGTTCCCACAGCCTATACTCTTCCCCCTCCTCCTAGGCGCTGCTTGACTCCCTCCTCTGCAGGACTAAGCATACCCTTTCAAAACCCCCAAATCTCTTTCAGTTACCCCCTACTTCATTTCTTTTTGTTTGCCCCCACCCACTGTCTGACACTCCTAGTACACAGTGCTGTGCTGTTTTCACCAACAATGCCTTCCCTTAGAAACCTCCTCATCTTTTCTCCTCCTCTCCCTCTTCTATCCGCTGTGCCAACTTCCTCTCTCCTCCTACCCCTCGCAACCTCCCACTGTAATCATCATTACCTGCTACCTGCAACATGGAACCATGGAAAAGCCTCCTTACCCTTACTTGAGGCACCCCCTTACTAAGGACTGGGTGCAAATGGCTGCCCACCCAGCTGGAAAGATGATATACTGTATCAACACCTGTCACTAGCCATCCCCCTTTGTTGGGACCCTAGACGACTACATTGTCTCCAAACCAGTAAAAAACAGAGGAAAAGCATGACATACTATGAGCTTCGGGAGATATCCCTAAAACTCCTGCTCCTCCTCCTTCTTATGTCAGGTGGGGTCCACCCAAACCCTGGCCCTGTCTTAAGCAGGTTAACAAAGGTAGCAAAAGCTGAAAAGGGGCTCTCCATTGCTACCCTAAATATCTGCAGCCTCCTTCCTAAGCTGGCATCCCTTCAAGTCTTTGTTGGTCAAAACAATCCTAACATATTAGCTATTGTTGAGACCTGGCTATCACCAAGCACTCCAGATCATGCAATCTCGCTTCAAGGCTACAATCTCTTCAGACTCGACCGGTCAAAAAAAAAGGGGGGGAGGTTGTGCCACCTACATTAAGGACAACCTCTCTAGTAAGCCTACCAGTTTCTCCCCCACAAATACCCTAGTGCAACTTCTCCCTATCAAGCTACTTCTTGGTGCCCAAAATAAAGTGCTAACCGTGGCTGCAGTCTATATCCCTTCTAAAGACCCTCGATCCGGTCTCCAGACAGTTCTTGAATTTGTAAGATTGCAATCTTCTGACACTGAGCTGCTCCTACTTGGTGATTTCAATATCAATTGGCTCATCTCTGATATCGGATCCAGCAAGGATGCTATCCTAGCAGCCAGCCTAACGCAGATGGTCAACTCCCCGACTAGAAACAACTACAAGACTGGAACTTGCACTCTCATTGACTGGATACTTACTAGTCACCCAGACCGGATAAAAAACACCACTGTTCTCTCCGACTCTCTCAGTGACCACTCCCCTGTGATCTGTACCTGGACAAATAAATTCCTTAAACCACCTCCCAAAACCATCTCAAGTAGAGTGCTACCACACAGAAATCTCACTAAACTCAAGACCTGTCTCCTACAACAAGACTGGTCCCCAATCTACAATACACTAGATGTTGACGTTGCACTAGAATTCTTTATTACAACTTTCAACACTCCTGTGACACTTACACTCCATTAAAAAAGCATAAAATCAAAGCTCTCTCTAATCCTTGGCTCACGGCCAAACTACTGACTCAGCTCAAAGCTCGTGACCATCTTGGGGCCATAGCCAGGGCCACAGGCTCCTTGACAGATACGCAGAAGTACAAACGGGCATGCAACCTATGCACCTCGCAAATCAGGCAATTGAAGAGCTCCTATTTCAAGAATGCCGTAGCAACCACCTGGGGGGATGGGAGATCCTTCTGGGACAACATCAGAAATATTACGGGCAAACAGTCCAAATCCTCTCCTATGATAATGAATGTTGATGGCTCCACTACCCTTGACCCAAAGGTTATGGATGATGCCCTATATAAAACCTTCACAGACCTCAGTGGGGTCCTCCCGCCAGACTTCTTCTCGGACTTGTCCTTGCCAAAACTCACATCCCACATCACCTCACCTGACCAACCGCTATTTCACTTTAAAATAGTTAAGGCACATGAAGCCTACAAATATATAAAAAAGGCTTGCTCTAAATCAAGAACTAGCAGTGACACCATTGATCTAAAAATTCTGTCTCTCACCTTGGAAGAAGTGATCCACCCTCTCACCAAAATTCTTAATCTCTCCCTCTGCCGAAGTCAACTTCCTAGTAAATGGAAGTCCGCTATAGTTACACCAGTGCTCAAAGGGGGTGACAAATCCACACCAGGGAACTATCGGCCTATATCAATACTTCCACCCCTCTCCAAAGCCCTTGAATGGATCATGGCTGATCAACTCTCAGACTACCTGCAAAAGTATAATTTACTCTGCATGCAGCAACACGTATTTAGGAAAGAACACAGTACGTCGACGGCCCTACTAGATTTCTCAGGTGAAGTTCACAATGCCATGGATAAGGGATACCAAACCGGAGCTGTTTTCATTGACCTCACAAAAGCCTTTGATACTGTTCACCATGGCTTATTAATCTCACTTCTACTCAGTATTGGGCTAGCTGAGGGACCAGGAGCCTGGGTAAAAAGTTACCTGGCACAACGATCACAAACAGTAAAAATCTCTGATGTTCTCTCCGACGCTAAACCGGTCCTCTCTGGTGTCCCTCAGGGATCAATCCTAGGCCCTCTCCTTTGCAGCCTATTCCTAAACTCGCTCCCTGAATCCTGCCCAGAAAAAATAATACTATATGCTGATGACGCTGTAATTCTCTCCTCTCATAAGGATCCCAAACCACTACATCAGAGCTTGCAACTTGCTTTCTCTTGTGTGGAAAGGTGGTTCCTTGATCACAAGCTGGTCCTAAATCACAAAAAAACAAAAACCATGCTTTTCGCCAGTCATCAAAACAGAAAAAGGCATATTCCACTCACAATAAAAATTTCCCCTGGAAATACACTTGATCAAGTGAATACATTCAAATACCTAGGCATCACATTTGACCAATGTCTTACCTTTGAGACCCACATTGATAACACAGCAAAAACAGTGAACCAACGCATTGGAATACTGTACCGGAACCGTCAATTCTTTAACCAAGCTGCCCTGAGGATTGCTGTACAAAGCTCCGTCATCTCAATCATAGACTATGGTCTAATTATCTATGGCTCTGCCACTACCACCTCACTAAGGTGCATCTCAACAGCCCTAAACAAGGCCTGTCGACTCCTCACTGGAGCGCAGAAATGGACGCACACCTGTGAGCTCTACACGGAAACCAGCTGGTTACAACTCTCCAGTCGCCTAATGTATCTCACATGCTTGATGGCAAAAAAATCAATCTTGGGACTCACTCCGCCGTGTATCCAAGATCTACTCTGCCTGAATAACGGCACTCATCCCACCAGAAGATCTGAGCACCAACCTTTTCATGTCTCCAGATGCCAGACTGCTCAGGGACAAAGATCATTTGCCTATCGTGCCCCTACCTGGTACAATGCCCTTAACTTACCCACTCTGTTCTCCACATCATTGGGAGCTTGCAAATCTATGCTATATGCTCACCTCACAGCCTCCAGCTCCTGTGACTGCTTTGACTAAAGACTCTAACCTCTGACTGCACTTGCAGCTGTTCCATCACTCGCCATGACCCCTCACTTGACAAAGTACTCTCGGAGTACCACTAACTGGTCCTGTCTGCTACTGAACTTCTTATTTTTCTCCCCCTATCTCCTCCTTCTTTTCCAACCTTATTCTTTTCCTTAAATGCCTCTGAGTTTTCATTCTTTCCTGTAATTGAATATTACCATTTTATTGTAGCCTTTATAAATTGCTTGCCAATTGTTTGTAACATTGTCTTGTTGCTTATGTACTTTTATGACTTGGAATCTTTGTAAAAGAGCCTTTGGCTCAAAGGTATTAATTCCTAGAACAATAAACTAAACTAAACTAAACTAAACAACACCTAGCAACCCAAAATTAACTAGCAAGTACCCAGAGGGTGCTTACATGTATTTTTTTTAGCTTCTTGAATCTGTACTGATGTTATTTCATATATCTGTGACAAATGTGTCTATCCTGCTGTATTATTTTTGTACTCTGTCCTACCCAGGACCTCCTTATAAATGAGCTTGCTCAATGGAGCTTCTTCCTGGTAAAAGAAATAAATACGAATACAAGAACCGTGGACACTACCAGTTATCCAGGTGTAACCCCCTCCTAAAAAGGGGCTTACCTTTGCCTCTCGCAGGACCACTACTGCTGCCTTCACCCTGGTCCAGATTGCTGCTGTAGGACCCAGGGTGGGGCTGGACACTGTCATTTGTTCTGCAGGTTTGTTCAATGCCCTTCTCACTGTGGCCGGCATGTCACCACCTCTCTGTGCTCAACCAGCCCTGGACTGTCTTCAGGGTCAGGGAGTCCACAGCAATGAGATTGATCAGTTTCAAGCAGCTCTCAAAGCTGCACAAAGTCCAAAAATACTATGAAAGCAGCCATGTTTGTAGTTTCTCTAGCCCCAAGATGACTGAAAACGGGGTCAGAGGACACACAACATGCCTGAGAATGTTGGGTGTGCCTGTGTTTAGCTTAGTAGAGAGTAGGATGGTTAACGTACCACGTGATTTTCATGTCAGGAAGTTCTCCTGTCAGAAAAGAGACCTTTCTGTTAGGGCATTCTCCTGTCAGGAAATGAAATTGTCCTGTCAGGAACCACCACTCCCAGTTTTCCCCCGAAATTTCCTGTCAGGAAATTGTCCCGTCAGTGTCAGGAAATTGTCCTGTTAGGAACTGCCATGTGGTGTTTTCTCACTCCCACCAAGGCTTTCACCTGTACAGCTAAAGATCTCAACTTCGTAAAGGTTATTTAATTATTCATTGTTGTGCCACCACTGTGGTGTACTGGAAAGCTCTTCAGCCTCATAAACAATAGACTGTGGGTTTGAATCCAGACAAGATCCCCTTACTTTTCTTTTCTCAGAATTTCACTACAGTGGTGATCAATGGGGGTGTGGTGTTAACATAGTAAATATATAGAAAAAGGGACTTACTGTAAATGTAAGAAACAGTAAGTACGACTTCTGCAGCACAGCTGTCCTCTCAGAACAGGTTCCGGACAGGAAAATCTTATGATACATTAACCATCCTTGCTTTGCAGAGTCAGCCAGCAGAGACTAGCTCAGGTTTCAGTACATCTTGTCCTTGTGAAACTGACATCAGCTTAGAGGATAGCACAGCTCTGCAAAACAGTTTAACTGCAAACTGGCTCAGGATTTGTACACATGCTTTTCCCAAGGAATTTACAGTCACTAAGAGCCGGGAGTTTAGCATTATGAATATGAGATGATAGCCACTGATGTTTGACCCCTGGATTTTTGCACAAGGGAGAGACATGTGACTAGAGCAGATCTGTCTAGGAGACACAAGGAGAAAGACCTGTGAGTAAAATCAGCAGGCAGTCACAATGTTGGAAGAAAGCTATTTAAAGAATCTTTGCAAAAAGATTTCTGCTTCCTCCAGGAACAACACCAAAGCTCCTACCCTGGGCATTGTGAGCAATCAGGACTTGCCTGACAGAGAATCTAAGTCACATGAGGCCCCAAGTGACAGCCCACCCTTGGGGTGAAGGCACATTTCTTGTTAGGTGAAGAGGACATTGGAGACCAGGATGGTACTCTCACCATCCGCAGGCACGTTGGATCTGTTGCACCAGTACCATCGCCTGCATCTGCAATCCTGAGGGAGACATCCTGACAGAGCCAGGCTACAGAGTCTGCTAAGGTCATGAGTACTGGGTCAATACCCCTCCAATTCTTCTGCTAGTCAGGAACAGATAAGAGTAACTGCTGGGCATTTCTGCATGATTATTATTCAGACCCCATTGACAGAATTGCAACAGCAGCAGGAACTAACATTTGTGTAGAATAATTTGTCCGGGATCCCCAATCACCAGCCTTCAATCGGTACCGCACCACAGTCCAGCATTAGGCCTGCAACTGTCCACTGTGTGTACACAATTAATAGACTGCCTTGGGAGCTCCCAATGGACTTGTATTTACCATTGTGAGTTCTTTATTTTTTCCTGTGGATTACATTTTTGATACTTGTTTCAGGTCATAGAAACAGAATTTGTTAGCAGAAAAGAACCCCTTAGCCCACCCAGTCTACTCAGATGTTTCCTGCCTAATCTGTCCCTGCAGACCCTAACTGGACTTAGGCACCCCCCCCCCTTTCTACTTTCTAATACACTTTTATTTCTATCCCAGACAGATTTGAAGCCCCCGCCCCCTGTTTTGGGGGGTTTTTTGCTATTTAGTATGCTTTTTGCTAGCTGCAGCTTCCCAGGGCTCAGCCTCTACTACCCCCGCCCAATCTCCCGGCTTACCTGCTATGGCGAGTGCTTCTCCACTTCACTGGCAGTCTGTTACAAGCATCTACCACCTTTTCAATGAAGAAATATTTCTTGATATCTCTCTTAAATTCTCCCTTCAGCTTCGGCTCCATTGCTTGCTCTTGGTCTCAGTGCTCCTCCTCATTAGAAAGACATCTCTCTCCTGCACCTTGTTCACCCCTGTGAGGTACCTGTAGGTCTTTACCATTCTGCCTCTCACTCTCCTCTCTTCCAGGGTGTGCATGTTAAGACCTCTCACTCTGTCCCTGTATTGCTTCTCTTGCAACCCCAGAACCATTTTTGTTGCCCTCCTCTTAACTGCTTCTACTATGTCCTTTCTGATCAGTCTCCAAAACTGGACACAGTACTCCAGGTTGGCTCTTGCCAGTGTGCAATACACTATGCAACATCACGTACCTCATCCTGATGGATAGAGCCCTTCCTATGTACCCCAGCATCACACTAGCCCTACCCACTGCTTTGCTACACTCCTCTGCTACCATGAGGTCATCAGATATGATAACTCCAAGGTCCCTTTCTTATTTAATGACTGTCAGTACCTCCCCCATCTTGCTCAGTGCCTGGGTTCCTATGCCATAGGTGCAAGATTTTATGTTCTTTGGCACTGAACCCTAAATGCCATGCTTCAGACTACACAACTTGAGTTTCACAAGATCCCTGCTCATTCCCTCCACCCCCTCCTGAGGGCCCACCCTATTGCAGATTTTGGTATCATTTGAAAAGAGGCATATCTTTCCTTATAGTTCTTCAGCAGTATCACTTATGAAGACATTGAAGAGAACTGGTCCCAGTATTGGCCCTGCAGCACCCCGTTGATCACTCCTCCATCATTCGATTGAGTGCCAGGTACCACCACCCTCTGTCTCTTATCTGTTGACCAGTTTCTAAGCCAGTTTACCATTTTAAAATCCACACCCAGGCTGCTCAATTTCTTAGCCTTTATCATCCTCCTGTGTGGCACAGTGTTGAAGGTCTTTATGATGTCCAGCTAGGCCACCCAATGATTTTCCCCAATTTATTTCCATGGTCACCCAATGAAAGAAGTCCAGCAGATTCATTTGGCATGACCCCCTTCCCTCCACACTGTGAGTCCATGCTTCCTGTGATCTTGCAACCCACTGGATTCAAGTCTTTCTTTTAGTAGGGTTTCCATTCATTTCTAGGACCTACCTAGCCTAGAATAAGGACTCACTCTGGCGTATCATCCCTAAGTCATGCTCTCCCTTCCATGTGGAATATCCTCCAAAAGTCTTTAAAACTCACACAAATTGTTGAGTTGCACACCTTTAAATCCTTGCTGAGCCACTCGTTGCTGGAATCTTGCAATTGTTATTCTTAATCTGAACCAAAACCTTCCTGAGGAACCTTTGTTGTACCACCCATACAGCACTCATTGTCTTCTTTTAGTCGATTGTTGTCTTTACTGTACTTATTGTCCTCTTATAGCGTGATGAATTTTATGAGTTCCTCCTTTCTCCCCTGTTGCTCCTGTTTCCAAAAACTGCACTTTAGAACCCTAATGTCCTATCCTACTGTAACTGCTCCCTTATTGTGTATTTAGTCCTACATTGTTAGAAACAGTCAATGAATGTATTTGTAATTGTATTGCTATTTTATGCCACTGTACCTGCTCCCTTATTGTGTATTTAGTCCTTAGTTTATATCAGCCTCCTGTGTGGCACAGTGGTGAAGGCCTTTGTGATGTCCAGCTAGGCCACTTCCAATGACTTTCCCCAATTTATTTCCATGGTCAAGTGTGATGAGCTAGCTCAGTTCTTCGCAGATAGGCTTGCCAGCATCAGGTCCAGAATCGACGCGGCTCTCTCTATGAGGGGTTGCGGAGGTCGATGGGAGGTGGTGAGCACCCGGTCTGTCTGGACAGATTTCAGCTGACCGGAATTCATGGACATTGTGAAGATTGTCCAGACTTTGCTCCCAACCTGCTGTAGTTTGGATCCAGGCCCCACCCCCCTTTTAGTGGGGTGTGTAGAAGTTATCTGTCCGATCCTAGCTGAAATTGTATAGAGATCCTTGGAAGAGGGGATCTTTCTGGACTCCTTAAAGGAGGCGGTCATTTGACCACTCCTTAAAAAACCTTCCTTGGATCCCAACAATCCAGCTAGCTACCAACCTGTCTCTAATCTTCCCTTTGTTGGGAAGGTTATTGAGAGGATGGTTGCGTTGCAGCTGGTTGATCACTGTGTAACTCACAAAGTCTATGAAGCCCTTTAGTCTGGTTTTAGGAAAAGGCATAGCACGGAGACTGCCCTTGTTCAGGTACTAAACGACCTCCTAATGGTGAGAGAGTGAAAGGCTCATACCATCTTGGTCCTTCTCGATCTCTCAGCAGCTTTTGACACTGTGGAACATGGAATGCTTTTGGAGACCCTGCGGTTCCTTTGTGGACTATCGGGTACAGTCCTCAATTGGTTTTGATCTTTCCTCACGGGCAGATCTCAGAGGGTGGTCACTGGAATTTATTCCTCTGATGCCCTCCTCCTGTTCTGCAGGGTGCCACAGGGCTCCATATTGGTGCCCATGTTGTTCACAGTGTATATGCTACCATTGGGAGATATCATCAGGTGATACGGCTTGAGTTTTCACTGCTATGCAGATGATACTCAGCTGTATATGTCCTTTGTGCCCAGACAGGTTGATGCGATCTCTGTGCTAAATAATTGCCTTTCTGAGATCAATGTCTGGATGGGCTCCAGTTGGCTAAGACTGAATCCGGATAAGACTGAGGTGTTGGTTGTGGACCCAGGTCACCCAGGGGTGGGTTTGGGGGCTGGGCACATGTGTGGCCTGTGGCTTGATGGTGTCCAGCTCATGATCTCAGATCGGGTGCGGAACCTGGGCATTATTTTTGATGATGGCTTGACCCTGAAATCTCAGGTGTCAGCTGTGGTGAAATTCTCATTTAACCATCTGAGGAATATCGCTGGGGTGAAACACCTGGTTCCACCTGGCAACCTTCCAACATTGGTCCATGCCTTCATCACTACCCGTCTTGACTACTATAATGCCCTCTACCTAGGGCTGTCTTGGATTGATATCTGCCACTTGCAGCTGGTGCAGAATGCTGCAGCCAGGCTTTTGACAGATACCTCCAGGTCCAGTCATATAACACCTGTGCTGCGCGGACTGCACTGGCTGCCGGTTCAGTGGTGGATCACCTTCAAGATAGGCTTGCTTACCTTTAAAGCTCTACACAAACAGGGACCTGACTACCTGAAAGCTCTCCTGACTCCCTTGAGCCCTAATCACCCTCTCCGATCTGCCAATGAGGGATTGCTAGAGATTCCTAGGGTTCATCTTAAAACATCTGGAGCTTGTGCATTTTCATTTGTAGCACCGACCCTGTGGAATTCTCTGCCTCATCTGTTAAGAGAATGCCTGACCGTCAGTAGTTTTAAATCCGTGCTAAAAACGTATTTATTTTCACTGGCCTTCCCAGACTGAATGATTTTTAAATAATTATATTACTCTCTGTTTTTATATTTGTGCAGCGTCTTGTTATTGAAAGGTGCTATATAAATAGTGATTTGATTTGATTTGATTTATTGTTAGAAACAATCAATGAATGTATTTGTAATTCTATTGCTATTTCACTTGCATAAGTTCAATGTCCTTGGTATCATATTTATATTGCTGTATTTGTATTGCCTCATCCTGTTGCGTCTGTTCAATGGTGTTATTCCTGGTAACATAAAAAATGAACTGAATTAAATTGAATTTTCCCAGCACTGAAGTGAGACTGATCGGTCTATAGTCGCCATCCTCCTCCCAGGTGCCGGGCTGTAGTGGGGCCACATCAGATCTTCTCCAGTCCTCTGGAGCCATGCCTGTTTCCAGTAAGCTACTGAATAAGGCTGTCATTGGGCCAGCAAGTACCTCCCCGAGTTCCTTTACAACCCTTTGATGTATCCCTTCCAGTACTGTAACTTAGTCTACCTTTAGTGCTGTATGTCCCTTCTGGACTCTTTCTTCTGAAAATGGACTTGTGACCACTTCCCCCTGTTCCTGTTATTCCCTCATGGTCCATCCCCTCTTCCCTGCATTGTAAAGGCTGAGCAGAAATAACTGTTCAGGATGTCTGCTTTTTCTTGGTCCTCTTTCGTGCAGCCCCCCCCCCCCTTCTAATCCTCACTATCCCTCCCTTTACTTTCCTTTTCTCACTTATGTACAGTATTTGAAGAAAGTCTTATCCTCATTAGTGACCCCTTTGGCCGTTCTTTCTTCTATCTGCAACTTTGTACCCCTCACTGCCTTGCCTGTTTCCCTCTGCTTTACTAGGTATACCTCACTGTCTTCTTCTATCTGTGTTTTCTTTTACCTCTTGAATGTCACCCTTTTTCCTGTACCACCTTTGCCACTTCCTTACAGAACCATAGCAGTCTCTTTTTATGCTGGCTTGCGCGTACTCGTAAGTAACATATTGTGCTAGTAGCACATTTCAGAGGTGTGTCAGTGTTGGCGAATGCAGGGCATGCTTTAGTACGTGCGTCCCACATACCCTAATAAGCCAGCATGCTAGCGCTGACACAAGAATATGTAAAGTGGATGTAACTTGTCAGAAAAGTGCCACTGCAATTAGAGACAAGTTTGTCAAGCAGAGGCACAGATGACATGCCTCCCGACGTTCATTTTCTGGTGAAACATTTCAATAAACATAGCGATGAAGCTGCCACCACACATTCCCCAACATCAGGGGTGCAATCCCGGTGTCAGCATGTCTGGCCCACCCCCCCACATTGTGTGGCACACTGGGAACCCACCCCAGTGTGCTGCCGCTTACGGTAAGCCAATCACGTCAGCATGTTCCTGCCCTCGGGCCCGCCCCACTCCCATTGTGTGGCACACTGGGAGTCCACCCCAGTGTTGCCAACATCAGCCCTCCCAAAAGTCATAGGGAACACTGGGAGCCCACTCCAGTGTGCCCAACATTTGTTTTGTTTCACCTGTAAAGAAAGAAAACTGTCCCGTGGCACAGTGTCCATTTTTTTTTTGTACCTGAAAAAAAGAAAATGGTCCGTTGTCTGCGGTGCCTCCCTTCCCCCAACCTGTACTCACTCTCTGCACACCCCACCTCCCCACACCCCCCCTCACCCCATACTTACCTCATGAGGTCGACACTGTGATCTTCATTGGAGCAGGAACATGTCTGCACTCTTGAAAGACAACTGCAAACTGAAGAAATGCCGGTAAGCTGTATAATGGCATAAATGGGAGGGGGGGTAGTTCAACTTAGGTGGATATCTCAGCCATTTTTTTGAATTTTGGCTCCAAATTTTAAACATGGGGTTCTTGGGATCCCACCTCATGGACACATGCACTGTCATTTCATTATTCGGTCCCAAAAAGTCATTTCGTGATCACTGTGTTGAATCACCATTTGGGACCGATTAACAAAACGACAGTACCACTGTTCATGAGGTAGGGTCCCAAAAATCTTATTTTGAAAATTTGGTGAAAAGAATTCCAAAAAATCATGGTGTTACAAGCGTGCATTGCGCAGTTTCCATGCTCGCTCGTAACTTCACAATTTTTTATATTTTCACTCCAGATTTTCAACATTGCCATTTTTTCACACCTCCTTATGAACAGTACAGTTGTCATTTTTCACATCCTGCCCAAAATGTGTTTTTGCACGTGTGGCACACAATGGTGAGGTCACTGGGGGAAAACAATGTTTGGGACACATTAACAAAATCACAGTGACACCGTTCATGTGTGGAGGTCCCAAAATGCCTATGTTGAAAATTTGGTTAAAACAATCCCCCAAATAATTGCGTTACGGGTGTGGGTTGTGCAGTTTCTATGCACACTCGTGATTTCACCAGTTTTTCATATTTTCACTCCAGAGTTTCAACATTGCCATTTTTTGCACCTTCTTGTGAACAGTACAGCTGTCATTTTTCACATCCTGCCTGAAATGTGTTTTCGCACCTGTGGCACCAAATGGCGCAGTCACTGTGCAAAATCACCTTTCGGCTAATGAACCGATAGTGTCACTGTTCTTGAGGTAGGGTCACAAAAAGCCCATATTGAAAATTTGGAGTGAAAATATCAACAAACACCCAGGGCAATAGGGTTTTCAACCATAACGCCCCACCCTGTACAGACTGACAGGCGTCAGGGGTGTGACTTGGGATCGTCAGCTGTAATGCTCACACCATTCCACCCCCCCACCCTGTAGCCAGTGACAGGTATCGAGGTGTGCCCTGGACTCTTGGTCCCAAAGTTCACCCTATTCTCCTATACTGCACCTATCTCAGTGTATTCCCTTATGGAATGGAATGAGGCTAAGGCCCAAAGACCCCAAGGCACACCGCGGCACTTGTCGGTATCCGCAGGGTAGAGTGAGGTGAAATGGCATGAGCGTTATGGCCGACAACCCAAAGGCACACCCCAATGTCTGTCAGTCTCTGCAGGGTGGGGTAGGGTTGGCATCAGTTCACTACTTCACTGCCATTCCTATTACGCATCTCTCTAACTCCTACACTACCAATGCCAGTGCCAGCAAGACAACATTCAGCATTGACAAATGCTTGTTTCTTCTGCTTTCACTCACTTCCATTATGCAGAGGTTTGCTTCTTTAGTTACACTCATTATTTTTCCCCATTGTTCTTCTACCACTTTGTAGCAATCCCCTTCTTCAAGGCAGTCTCTGAGTCAGTCCCCCCATTATTTAACATCCACCCTCCTAAATTCCAGGACTCTTGTCCTTGAGTCATTAGCAGAAAGGCAGAGATGGAGGCAAGGCAGAAGAAAAGTAGGGTAAAAACCATGTAAGCAAGAGTAAAGGACAGAAGGAGTCAAGAAATTGAGGAATTATAAAGGTATGATGATGGCCACGCTGGACTGCACATCATAAGTAGAGCGAGGGAGTCCACATTTTTTTATTCTCTTTTACTGTTTTGTCGTCCGTCTACTTATTTTATACTAACATACTAAAATGCCAGCAGAATAGGCCTAACAGTCTTTTGTGTCTGCTCATTTGGTCAGCCCCCACCCTGGGAGGTGACCTTGCTGCCCCCTTCGCTTTCTCTGGCTTCTCCCTTCCCAGTTCCGGATATTCTCGCTGCATTGGATTTTGCTTCCAGAACCCTTCCCCTGTACCTGTCCCACCCCCTCTTGAACCCCCTCCACCGTCTCTGCCTCCACCAGCCTCCTGGGCAGCACATTCCATGGCTCCACCACCCTCTCAGTGAAGTAGCACCTCCTCCTTTCTCCCCTGAATCTTCCCCTCAGCTTCCACCCATGCCCTCTAGTTGCCCCCTCCTCCGTTCTTCGAAGCATCCTGACTGCTCCTCCCCTATTTACCCCCTTCATGTACCTGAAGACCTCTATCATGTCCCCCCGGTCCCTTCTCTCTTCCATTGTGTACCTATTTAGCTCTTTGAGCCTCTCCCCATAGGTCCTGTCCCCCAAGCCCCAAATCAAGTTGGTTGCCCTCCTCTGGACCCTCTCCAGGAGTTTAATGTCCCTCTTTAAGTGTGGCCTCCAAAACTGCACTGTTTAGTTAGTGAGTAGGTGTAGATTGGAGTGTGAGGTAGGGGTTTTAAGTGAGGTAGCAGAAGGAATCAGATGTTTTATTTTGAGAGAGGACGGTGTTCTGGAGTGCCTTCCAAGATCACTGTTAGTGAGGGAGAAGTCGGAGGAGTCAGAGTGTTCTCGAGGTGCTCCCAGTGCAAGTCGTCGCAGAGTACTAATGTAGTTGGCAGTGGATTCCTTTCTGTGACTGTGGAGAAGATGCAGCAGAGGAGAGTGATTATAGACTACATTAGCCCTGATATTGGTAGATCAAGGCGGTCAGCTGACTGGTTTGTCTGCAGAGTGAACTCTTGTCAGGAAAGAACGTGTTTTTTTTCCCTGGAAGAGCTGCTGTAGCTGCAATGTGGTACATACGCCTACTCCAACAGTGGAGGTTAGGAGGGCCAAGATTAGTGTGGACCTGATGTCGGCCTGCCCTGTGAGTGGGAGTGTGGTACAGGGAGGCTGAGCCCACTGAGTACTTTTCAGGACTTACGTTTCGGGACTTGAGTTTGGAGCCGGCATTGTGTAGTGAGAGGGCCAGTGCTGGAACTAGAAGATGAATTTTCCAGTCCATTCGTCCTGTCGTGGAGTGCTTTGTTTGTGGATTGAACAGTTTAAGCATGACTGGGACTCTTAGGTAGGTGCCATTGGTTTCTTGGGCTGTGAGAGGACCTGGGTTTACCCATTAGCTGGGACCACATTGAAGAGAGCAACCCCAGGGGTGACAGCCTGGTGGCTGTGTACTGCTTGCACTGCTTTTTGTGTGACTCTCTCCAGGTATGTCTCTTCAAGATCTGTTTCTATTCATTGACTGAACAGCGTGTCAGGGGTAGCTCCTGTGAGAGAGGATCATACCTGCTGACTATAGAGTCCTGTGGGGTCTATTTCTATTATACGATTGGAAGCCACTGCATGGACTCCCTTTAAATACTGTTTTATTGAATTGGTGTTATAAATTTGGGTGGGTTATTGGGACGGTTTGGGTTTGGAGTGAGTAGTGTGAGTGAGTGTGTGCGTATGTGTGTGTGTGTGTATGAGAGGGTTTAGGGTTTATAGATATTAAACTGTGTAGAGTAGTAGATTGGCAGTTGTAGAATGTTTTTTTTTAGTGCAGACCCCAGGGATTCAGTACTCCCCTACCCTCCTGAGGGCGTTGAACCCCTTTTATGACCCACCTCTTATGGCCACAGTTCAACACCATTGTAGGGAGATGGGTATTGCTAGGAGGAATGTCCGCAGGGGAGGAACTGCTGGGGATTTGATTGGGGAGAGACCGATTAGGGTTGTAGGTACCAGAAGATGCCCTGAGAGGAGGAGAAGACAGGTGGAGCGGAGTCCGCCATGTCTTGTCTCTCTGACCATGGAATCTTTCAAACTTAGGGGGCAGGTAGCTGATGGACCGGCCTCCACCTTTCATCCTCTTCGGGTGGTGCTATGCAATGCCAGGTCAATGGCTAACAAGACCGCTATAATGGTGAATCTTGTGTCATTGGTTGATCTGGCTGGGGGATACCTCTGGCCCTGTGCTGGAGACGTCAATCCCGGCAGGGTTTTCAGTGATTCACTGCTCAAGGAATGAATGTGGGGGGAGAGCATTTGTTTCAGGTCGAGGCTGGATCTGACTATGCATCCAGTGGGGGACGCAGGGTCTTTCTGAGTGTGTGGCAGTGTGTGGGGGTCAGGTCGTGGATTTCAGGGTACTCCTTGTTTATCATACACCTGGTTGGAGCAAGGAATTCCTGCAGGAGTGGACGGCCTTTGTCGCAGAGTTGGTGTTGGAGTCGCTGAGGTGACTTGAGGTAGCAGTAGGAACCCGATGTTTTATTTTGAGAGAGTACGGTGTGGTGGAGTGCCTTCCAAGATTGCTGCTACCTGCAGGGAGAAGTCGGAGGAGTCAGAGTGTTCTCGAGATGTTCCCAGTGCAAGTCATCTCGGAGTACTAATGTAGCTGGTGGTGGATTTCTTTCTGTGACCATGGAGAAGATGCAGCACAGGAGAGTGTTTGTAGACTGCATTTGGCCTGATATTGGTAGATCAATGCAGTCAGCTGGATGGTTTGTCAGCTGAGCAAACTCTTGTCAAGAAGGAATGTGTTTTTTTTCCCTGAAAGAGCTGCTGAAGCCGCGGTGTGGTACATGCGCCTACTCCAACGGTGGCGGTTAGGAGGTGAGCCGAGACTAGTCTGGACCTGATGTTGGCCTGCCCTGCGAGTGGGAGTTTGGTGGAGGGAGGCTGAGCCCACTGAGTACTTTTCAGGACTTACATTTCGGGACTTGAGTTTGGAGCTGACACTGTGCAGCGAGAGGGCCAGTGCTGAGACTAGAAGCTGAATTTTCTGGTCCATTTGTCCTGTCGTGGAGTGCTTTGTTTGTGGACTGAACAGTTTTAGCATTGGGTTTGGAGTGAGTAGTGTGAGAGAGAGAGAGAGAGAGTGTGTGTGTGTGTGTGTGTGTGTGTGTGTGTGTGTGTGTGTGCGTGTGTGTTTGTAGGGGTTTGGGTTTGTATATATATTAAACTGTATAGAGTAGTAGATTGGGGGTTGTAGAATGGGTTTTTTAGTGCAAGCCCCAGGGCTTCAGTATTCACCTGCCCTCCTGAGGGCACTGAACCCCTTTTATGACCCACCTCTCATGGCCACAGTTCAACACCATTGTAGAAGAAATGTCAGGAGGGGAGGGACTGCTGAGGATTTGATCGGGGAAAGACCGATTGGGGTTGTAGGGACCAGAAGATGCCCTGGGAGGAGAAGGCAGGTGGAGCGGAGTCCCCCATGTCTTGTCTCTCTGACCATGGAATCTTCCAGACTGAGGGGGCAGGTAGCTGATGGACCGGCCTCCACCTTTTGTCCTCTTCGGGTGGTGCTATGCAATGCCAGGTCGATGGCTAAAAGATCGCTATAATGGTGGATCTTGTGTCGTCGGTTGACCTAGCGTGCATTAAGGAGATGTGGCTGGGGGATATCTCTGGCCCTGTGTTGGAGGCGTCAATCCCAGTGGTTCACTGCCTGAGGAATGAATGCGGGGGGGGGGTGGCCATTTGTTTCAGGACAGAGCTGGATCTGGCTATGCACCCAGTGGGGGACGCAGGGTCTTTTGAGTGTGTGGCAGTGCGTGGGGTCAGGTCGTGGATTTCAGGATACTCCTTGCTTATCGTACACCTAGTTGGAGCAGGGACTTCTTACAGGACTGGATGGCCTTTGTTGCCAAGAGGGTGTTGGAGTTACCGAGGTGACTTATTCTCGGCAACTTCAACACCTGGGTGGACCATGAAGGCTAGTCCTGGTCCAGGAACTTCCTAGCTAATATGGAGTACCTGAGCCTTACCCTTGCATCCATGGCTGGGACTCACCGCTCTGGCCACGGGCTCGACCTGGTGTTCTCCTAGGGCTTGAGGCTGATACCCTTGAGATTGACATGGTCATTTAGTCAGATCATTGCACAGTTAGGTTCAACTTCAGAGCCCCCGTTATGGTCCCTTCCCCTGTGGAAATGGTCCAGTTCCGCCTCTTGATAGGGTTGCAACCGGTGGGACTGATGGCAGAACTTGACATTTCATCTGTGATGGAGGCTTGCACCAAAGGTCCAGAGGTGGCTGTGGTGGCCCATAATAGGGCTGTTTGAGGGACTCTGGACCTTTGGTGCCGTACCATGTACGCCCATTGGTTTTGCGACTTGGCTCGCCTTGGTTTGATGGCTGGCTAAGGGCACTGAAAACCAAGGGGCAGAGGTTGGAGAGACATTGAAGAAGGACCAGGACTCAGGAGGACAAACTGGTTCTGATAGCTAATTATCATGCGTATCAGAATGCAATCATACATAAAAAGACAGCTTTTATGTCTAGGACCATTGCAGCTGGGAAGAACCAATTGGCTCAGCTCTTCCAGGTGGTGGACAGGCAATTACATCTGGCCTGTCTAGAACCCGTAAGAGCTTTTTCAGCTCAGAAATGTGAGGAGTTCACTCGGTTCTTCTCAGACAGGGTGTCCTCTGTTTGTCCTGGGATATCCTTAGTTGGCATACTATCAGCCGACGGAGTTGGGCCCCGGGGTGATGAGTGCGGTCGGCTGCCCTGGGGAGAATTCCAGCCGGTAACAGCGGCTGAGGTCAGTGGGGTGATTCTGAAGCTGAAGCAAACTTTCTGTGGCGTAGACCTGGGCCTGACGTGACTACTAGTGGGATGCGTTGGAGTCCTAGGTCTGTTGTTCTCCGAGATTGTTGGGTGTTCCTTATTGATTGGGGGGGGGGGTTCCAGAGCCCTTAACAGGCTCTGGTAAAGCTCCTGCAGAAGAAACTATCTTTGAACCCTGATATCTTGGCAGATTACCATCCTGTCTCAAACCTTGCCTTTTTAGGAAAGGTTCTTGAGAAAGTAGCCACAGAACAGCTAGAGAGTCACCTTTTCAAACTTTCAGATTTTTTGAGCCACTCCACTTCAGGTTTAGGGTGAGGCACAGCATGGAGACCACATTAGTATGGGTGCTGAATGACCTGATCATGGTGACGGATAGAGGAGAGTCACTGATTCTCATTCTCCTCGATATCTCCTCAGCGTTTGACACTGTGGATCACGGGGTTCTGCTGGACAGGCTACGGGAATATGCTAGACTCACCGGCAAGGTCATCAGCTGGTTTGAATCCTTTCTCCTGGGCAGGTCCCAAAGGGTGGTTTTGGGGAATTATTCCTCAAGCCCGATGACCCTGCTCTGTGGAGTACCCCAAGGCTCAGTTCTATCCCCCATGTTATTCGTAGTGTACATGCTACCTCTGGGTGAGATCATAAGGTAGTATGGTCTGGGTTTTCATCGTTATGCCGATGATACCCAGCTCTACATGTCCTTTGCACCCAGATGATCAGATACAGTCAACGTGCTCAATAAGTGCCTGTCTGAGATCTGGGCTTGGATGTCGGTGAACTGGCTGGTGCTCAATCCAAGGAAGATCGAAGTACGGGTAGTGGAGCTGGGTCAGAGAGGAGAAGTGGGTGCCTCCGGGATGAACCTGGGTCTATTTATAGGATCAGATACACTGGAGGAAACTGCAAAGGTGAGGAATTTGTGTGTATTCCTGGACAGTGAGCTGACACTTAAAGCTCAGGTGTTGGCTGCTGCCTGTGTTGGGTTTTATCATCTCTGGAACATTGCCCGAATCAAACCTCTCATCCCCCTGGATGACCTGGCCACTCTGATACATCAGTTTGTCACCTTGAGGCTTGATTACTGCAATGCTCTCTACCTCGGGTCAGTGGAGGAGTGATGCGGCACCTGCAGGCAGCTGCTGCAGAATGCTCCAGCCTGGCTTTTGATGGGACTCTCCAGGTCCTGTCATATTATGCCAGTGCTGCGTGAACTGCACTGGCTGCCAGTGCGCTGGCACATCTCTTTCAAGATAGGTCTATTGATCTATAAGGCCCTACATGGGCTGGGTCCAAGTTACCTGAGTGAGCTTCTGCATCCCTACACCCCAGGACGTTCTCTCCAATCAGCAGGAGAGGGTCTCCTAGAGGTGCCCAGAGTGAAATTTAGATCTTCTGGGGATCGGGCATTTGAAGTGGTTGCCCCAGTCCTTTGGAATTCGCTGCCAGGGTACCTCCAGGAGGCTCCCTCATTGTTAGTTTTAAAAGGCATCTGAAAACTTTTCTGTTTATTCAGGCATTTGAGGTCTAACTGGTTAAGTACAACTGAATACTGTCATTTATAACTGCTGATTTTAACATATTTATTTATGTATATGTTATAGTTGTTTGGTTGCTTATTTAAATGAAATGTGTTGTACTGCTTTTATGTAATACTTTGTAAAGGTGCCCTGAGCCTTTGGAGATGGGTGCCCAAAACAAATAAAATCTACTACTACTATGAGGAAAGTCAGGGAGAGCTTCATGGAAAAGCTCAGTCAAGACTGGCAGAGGGAAGCAGAGCAGAAGCCATGGTGGAAGGAAGGTATGGAAAGCCATGTGCACCAATGCAACAAGTCATGGAGGAGGCTGACCTGGGTGTCATGGCCACTACAGAGTCATGGTGCATTGAGCACCATGACTGGGACATTGTCATACTGAGTTACTCTATGTTCAGGAGAGACAGGGAAGGGAGGAGGGGCTGTTTTATATGCATGGGAGGGACTCAAGATCATGGAGGTACAGGAGCACCAGCAGGACAGTGAAGGGCTGTAGGTGCTGTAGGTCACCCTGAAGATAGGATCCTGGGCTACTACCCATAACATTGTAGTGTACTGGCCTCCAGCACAGGGAGAGGAGTTGGATAAGACACTTGGGGGAGCCATCATCAGAATGGCGAGTAAAAGGGAGGTGTTGCTAGTTGGTGACTTCAATCTGCCAGACGTGGAGTGGTACCTTCTAGCTGTAGCTTCCACAGACAGGCTCCTTACAAGGGGCTTTTCTCAGGCAGCTATTCACAGAATCCACTAGGGATGGGGCAGTGCTGGACCTGGTGCTTACAAACAGGGACAGCACTGCAGACAATGCAGTGGGCAATTCCCTGGGTACCAGTGATCACTGTACAGTGACGTTTACATTAAACTCAAGTAAACTAGAAACACTACAAGCTTTCATGGAAAAAAAAGAGTACCCCACAGAATGTGGGCTGCATTAAGGTTGAGCTGCCATAGCAAAGTGGGGATTTGGGTCAAAAGGAAGCATGAGAGTATAAAAAAGGTACTCTCCTAGGCCAGGCTGTGAAACTAATTTAGAAACCCAGGAATACTACCTCCTAGAGTATCCTTATAGTAGGAATTTCTGGACCCTTGTTGCTACTAAGTGCCAGGAACCATTGTTCTCTTCTTTTCGGTATGCAGAACTAGTCTTTGGTATTCTCAGGTTGAATTGAAAAGATACCGTAACAGCACAGTTCTGTGGTTTCTGATACTGAAATTATTTATATGGCAGGTCCATTGTCGTTTTGTTTTGCAACAGCAATTTATATCAGTGTCTGAACTGGAGTCCCTTGCTAATAACAACATCTGGAGTGTATACAACAGGGAAAGTGGACAATTCTTAAAAGGAAGTTGGCATTATTGGGGAAGGAATGAGTTCTGGATTCTTCCCAGGTAATTTGCCTTCTTGACTGAATCATATTTGTTCATTAAATAATTTTTCCTTCTGCACGCCTGGTGGTGCAGAGGGCTGAGGCACTGGCGCCTTACCTCGCATCACACTGGCGACCCGGGTTCGGGAAGGGACTTGGACACCAGAGGGTCAGCGAGGAAGGAGTAGGATTGAGTGTCCGGAGGGCTGCTCTACTCTCCCGGGGTGGGTTGGGGAATGGTGTCTCTCTGTAGCGGCCCCCGGTGGAGACCAGGGGAAGCTCAGTTGTGACACGAGTAGGGGAATCGGAGGAAAAATTAGAAAATGGCATCTCCTCCTACCGGATTATGGCCTTGCAGACCAGTGCCTCCTTGAGCTCCACAACAGCCAACCCGGCCACAGCAGCACCCAGGGCCAATGCCTAGGCCAATAGGCCATTTCTCCTCAGAAGAGGAGGATCCACCTGATGAAGGGTCACGTTGGGTTACCCTGAGGTGGCTGCCAAGTGGGGTCGAGATCAGCAGCGGTGACGGGAGAGGTGAGAGTCCTTGTGGCAATTGGCCTGAAGGAGAGGTAGGTCAGGGTCGCAGGGGAGATAAACAGATAAAGCAAAAAAATATGTATATTTTTCCTTTGTTTGTTCTTCATTTTAAGTTTTCCATAGACCTAATGTTCTGTGAGTGTAATTTTTTTTTATTTTATTTCAGGTAACAGTTTTGGGTTCTGTATATTTGAGTTTCTTGTATAAATACCTTTGATGTATTTTTTTAATACGAATTCCCCTAGGAAATTCTGATATGTGCCATGGGATCTTTACCTTCTACCTGCACAGTGACCAGAGACAGGCAGAAAGAACCTCGGTGTAACACCTTATACAAAGGATGGCACCTCAAGCAATACCTTCCTCATACTGCACTTCAGTGTCTGTTAAGGGTATTACACCAAGTGAAACATCATATTAGTCCAGAGTGTTTGCCCCAGTAACCAAGGCACAGCACACCCAGACATGGCTCTCTGGGATACAGTTAAATTGCCAATGGGTGTTTATCCCTGTTACTGGGATAAGCCACACCCTAGTTTGGGCTACATAGACACTGGGTATGGCCTGACAGACATGTACTGCAGTAGCCCCATCTCTGCTTCTCCTGCTGCAGCTCCTTCAGTGGGAACCCTCCACCCCATCCCACAGTGGATCCCAATCCTCCTTCTGGCCTGGTCCCTATCCTCATACTGCCAGGGCCACTCTGGATGATGGTCCACGTTGGGGTCATATGGCTGCCTCTTGGTGGGCTCAGTCCTGGCCCTCCACCAGCACAGTATGATAGTGCTAAACATGAATGAATGAATTTTAATTGATCACTCATAGACCGTTATAATAAAACAAATAAACAGTAGCACATATGAGCATATAAAAATAACAATAAATAGTAAATATACATTAACATAGAAATATCTAGTCACAGTCACACCTAAAAAGTCAGGATATTTACAAATACATGTGAAAACACTACAATGCTGTGATCAAGCTTCTGGAGTCAGTAATAATAACCAGACTTTACAAGACTTAGTTTCTCCTGGATGTATGCATCCAAACCCTCTAAATGTTGTATAAAGCTAGAGGAATTGGTTACACATGTTTAGCTCTGATTCTTGTTACAGCCCCAAGACAGCCTGCCAATTTCTGAATAATTTTATTTTTTTCATTTATTTATTTATTTCAATCTAGGATTAGAAAATACCTTTGAGCATAGTGGAGCTCATTTACAAAGGTTCTACGTCAATAATGGGAAGAGGGTTACAAAACAGACAGAGTATAAGGCACAATAACATGTACAGATAATATCAAACACAGTGAACAGTAGAACAACACAATACATAGCAAACATAGGTGATTGCAATTAGATACATAGTTGGCATTCTAGGGCTTTATAGGTGAAAACGTGGGAGGGTAATCCCATTTGGAGATCGGGAAGGGTGAGTCAAGGGATGAAGAGTAGCAGCAGGACAGAAAACAAGATGGGGTGGCATGCAGCTGGGCAGCATTGTCAAGCATGTTGGACGAGGCAGGAAAGGGTAGAATGGCTGGGAACGGGGCAAGCACAGAAGGAGAAAGTGACAGGAGGGAGGAGATGGTGAGGTGTGGGGGGAGGGAGGGAAGAGGGGAAGGGGAGGAAGAAAGGTGTGGAAAAGAGTCAGTCAGGGGTCATAGTGGGCGAGTTAGTGTAACAGAGTAGGAGGGTCAGGATGTGACAGGTAGGGGTGAGAGTGAGAGAGGCTATTGAGCAGGGGAGGAAGGATGCAGCCAGGGGGGCCTTGTCGACGAGGCTGGGGAATGCAGGTTGCTAGATGAGGTGCAAGTCATATTACTAATTAAAGCAGGTACACTCACTTTCCTTCGAGATGTGCAGATGCAGGAGATGCTTGAACTGGGTAAGTTGAGGTATGCTAGTCAGTTCACAGCTCAGGCCATTCATCCAGTTAGGAGTTCTATAAGGGAAGGATCACTGGCATTGGGTGGTCCGAACCCCAGGAACATGAAAGAGTTCAGAAACAGAGGACCAGGTGTGACGTGACTTTTGAGGCTTTGACAGAAGACTTGCGATGCCCATTGGCAGGGCTCCAAGCAACACTTGCTTGGCAAGTATACATGAGTGGTACTTGATGTGGTCTTGTAGTTTGAGCTACCTTGTTAGGACGAATAGATCACAAGTACGGGCGAGGTAGCCGGTACCAGTGATAAGTCTACCGGCTTAGTTTAGGGCAGCATTTAGTCTTTTGAGAGATGTAACTGTGGCAGCTCCATATATAGCCAAGCCATAGTCAATAACAGATAGTACTAAGCTGTGGATTGCAAGTTTAAGTGCTTCTGGGGCCAGACTTCATCTGTGTCTGTAGAGCAGTCCTAGTTTAGCATTTACATTCTTAGCAACAACATCAATGTGTGGCTCATAGGTAAGGTGGCAGTCCAGGGTTACTCCAAGGTATCTGAAGTGCTGGATTTGTTCAATTGGGGCTCCTTGGTTATTTTTAACTGTGAGGGCATGTGACTTGTGTTTATGGCAGAGGATGAGAACAGCACAAGTTTTGTTTTTTTGTAGTTTAGAACTAGCTTGTGGGATTGGAGCCATTTTTCAACTTCAAGGAACCCATATTGTAGGTGGTCTTCAAGCACGATGGGATCTGGGTGACTTGCAAAGATGGCAGCATCATCTGCGTAAAGGAGGGTCCTTAAATGACAGGTCTTTGGTAGGTTGTTTAGGAAGATACTAAACAGAAGGGGTCCCAGGATGGACCCTGTGGGTATGCCTGATCTGATAGAACACAGTTCTGAGATGGAATTCGGAATCTTCACCATCTGTGACCTGTTGGCAAGGTAGCTGCCAAACCATTTTAGTGCGTTAAGTGAGAGACCAGTCTTTGCAAGTTGGTCAAAGAGGAGTTTGTGATTCACGGTGCCAAAGGCCTTAGTAACGTCTAACAACACCGCTCCTACCAGACTGCTATTGTCAATGGACTGTTGGATGAAGCAAGTAAATTTTAGCAGAGCTGTAGTCATGAAATGCTTTTTCCTAAAGCGGTGCTGCTGTGTGCATTGCAGGGAGTACTTATCAAGAAAGTCCACAAGCTGGTTGGTTACTATGCATTCCAGAACCTTTGACAGTGGAGGGAGGATGGATATTGTTCTGTAGTTGCTAGGTTCCATACAATCACCTGATTTGTGCACTGGCATGATCATTGTGGATTTCCAGACTTCTGGGAACTGGGACAGAGTGAGAGATAGGTTGAGTATTTTAGTTATAGGCAGGAGAACCTCTTCTAGGGTAAGTGCAATAAGTGTGAGGTCCAGCAAGTCCCCATAAGTCTGGTTTTCCCCAATACTTTGGATAGCAGTTTCCTGACCTGGGCAGCAGAGACCTGTTTAAAGTAGAACAGAGGGTGATCAGGCTTCTCTGCATCCGAGCATGGGGCAGCCGATGGGTGATCATCTTCAAAGAAGTCTTTAGGAAAGACCTCGATAGATTAGTGAAGGCAGTATTGAAAGTATTTGCAATTGAGAGAAGGTCGGTAATGGGATTGTCTTCAAGATTTAACATAGTCTATATATATAGAAAAATATATTCATCATTTGAAGTGAAGAAGATATTCAATAATAAAGTCTGATCCATTGTTGCAGTTTCCTTCCACAATGGTTTTAACCATTCCTCTCTGGATTTTTTTGTACCGGGGCAAATCATAATAACATAAAATAGATCTTAAACACTCTCATTGGTGCAAGAACAATAAGTAGAACTGCATTCCATTTCTTTACTATATCTGGCTGTCAATACGTTGACAAGGAACATTTTCAATCTGAACTTTGTAAAAAGCTGTCTTTATTTTAAATTAGTTAATACATCTAAATACTCTCTATACTAAGATGTAATATCATTTTGACAAACTTATGGGGCTATTTTCAAATTTGAAATAATTACAAGAGCAAGTGTTTTAAAATAATTTCTCTTTTTTGTAATATATGGTTTATATTTGGGACTGATTGAAATATTTTTTTTCAGGTACTTTCTTAAAAAGGATAACCCTGCTGTTTCCAAAATAGCATAAAGCCCAGTTAGTCAGTTAGACTTCTTGCAACCACTTTCTTCCCAAGAGCACTTTTCTTTCAGTGCACGTATTGCAATCTATTGTGATCTAATGTTAACAGCTTCACCCAGTAGTTCACTTTTCTAGATTGTGCATATGCCAGTGGACTGACTAAACCTAGTTCAGCCTGCAAAAGGGCAACAGGAGTAGAGTTATTCAGGCCAAGAGAAGATCTCAATAATTTATTAAGTGGAACTTCAACTGCTTGATGATTTACAAATGCCCAAATTTAAGAGTGATATAAGGCTTGTGCATAGTACTTCAACTTGGCTGCTATAATTAGTGGTTGGACAGAGTTTCTCCAATATTTATGACTGAAAGATTTTAGGGAATTAGCAGTTTGTTTTCGCTTAGGAAGAAAGAGAGTTGACATGTCTGTCCCATTTCCCGTCATTTGAGTAGTGGAGACCCAAATAGACATAAGACTTTACAGTACTAAGTCTTTTCCCACATATTCTCCAAATTTTAGTTCATTTATTTGATCCCATGACCATTATTTCACTTTTATTCTCATTAATAGACAATTTATATTTAACAGCATAGTCGTGTAAGAGATCAAGTTTCCCCTGTAATCCTCTCTGTGATAATGATAATAAAACAAGATCGTCAGCATATGCCAGCACTGGACAAAATGTATCTATTATGCTGGGTGAATCAGTTGAAGATTTTTCTAGGGAAATTAGCAAGTTTTTTATGTAAATGCAAAACAAAGTGGGGGCAAAAACACAACCCTGCCTGACCCCACGGTTCATTTCAAAGGTAGTTGAAAATTGTCCGGTTGTCCTTATTTTAACCAGGTCCAAGTGTTATGATACAGTTATCTTATAATAGCGATGAGTCTAACAGCTATGCCCCAGTCCTTCATTATTGAACATAAAGTGCAAAGCAAAACAGAATCACAGGCAGAACTAAAATCTATGAATGCCAAATATAATTTCTGTTTGTGTAATTTGACATATGTTTCAAAAAGGTAAGATAAAATAAAGCAGTTATCCGAAGTGCAATATCTGGCCTGAAAGCCTGCTTGGAAGTCAGACAGATAGATCACCCAGTGATTTAATTTGTTCTTTTAATCTAGAAAGTACTATTTTGGAGAAAAGTTTACATTTATCTAGCAAGGAAATAGGGCGATACATTTTAGTGTCAGACGTATCCCCTTTTTTATGTATTGAAATTATAATGGCCCCTTTCCATGTTTTAGGAAAGTTCAAATGAGTAACAAAAAAATTGAAAAGTGATATTAGAATTGAAACCCAATGTGTAGGGGAATTGAGAAAGACCTCTGCAGGAATCTGATCAGGGCCAGGTGCTTCATGTTTTTTTTTTTCATAGATGTAATAGCAAGACACACATCAGAGTGCCTACAAAACACAAAGTGTGACATATCTATTTTTAACTCAAACAAATCATGAGAATGACTTGAGTCAAAAAACATTTTTTAATAATACATTTGCCAAGTATCCAAGGAAATATAAGAATCTATTCCAGATTTATAATTATTTGTACCATGGGCGACCATCTGCCAATTGGCACAGTGGTCATTATTATAGTATTGATAGCCCTCAACATCTTGCCCCACTGAGAATGATGAAACTTTAACTGTTTTTTCTTTAATTATCTCTTTGTATGAAGCTCTAGCATGCTTTAATAATTTAAATTGACCTTTATGATTACTAGTTCTGACTTGTCTAATTAACTGATTTAACCACTTCTTCGCCAAACAGCACTACTTGTCATACCAATTATACATCAGAATCCCAGAATTGTTTGTAGCTAGCAGGAGTAGCTCCCTTATTGCTTTAAAATGTAACTCCAGTTGGTTAACTAAGCCAGACCCAATCCATAGGGTAGAGTCCATTTTAGGGAAATACCTGCATATAAGGGAACCGATCTCATTGCTGCACGTGTGATTCCATATAACTATAACATTGTTCCTTATTTCTAAATTGTCATAACATGTGACCAAAGGTTTCTTAACTGGAAGTTTAAATAGTAACATCAAAGGAAAATTATAACTATCAGCTCTGGGGGTAATTACACATGAATCCCAGATATTCATGCTGTCATTCCACAATACTAAATCAATAACTGAGGGCCCAAGCTTATTGTAATACGTGAAATTACCCATAGCATCTCCTTTAAGTCTACCATTAAGTGGTACTAAATTGTAAAGTGTTAAAATATCTATACGCTTGAGGCCTCTGTCATTGACTCTTAAATCTAGAGGGAATCTGGTACTTCATTATCAGAGAATTCATCACAGCTGCCTAGTCTAGCGTTAAAGTCACCACACATTAAAATTTTCTCACATGCAGTTGTGGCCCATGACTTATGTATAAGATCATCTAAATCCTCCCAAACTTTGATATAAAACAAATTTGAATTACAAGGGGGTAGACAGACATTAATTAAGCAAAATTCCAGTGAGCCCAATGTAACAAAAAAGGACTGAGAAAAGGAATTAGAAAATAATAAATCATCTGATAAGACTTCTGTAACTTTGAACCAGGCGACTAAGCCACCAGAAGGCTTGCCAATTTTTGAATGCTTACTGCCCAGGATCTATTAAGTGGAATAACCATGTAGGGTAACATCATTAGTTGCCAGATGCCAGGTTTCCTGTAAGCATAATATTAGAGCTCAATTCATAAAATCTATACAATCGTGATCTGCAAACTTTGTTAATAAGCCAGCTATATTCCAATATATAAGCAATAAGTTACTTTTTGTTCCTAAATCGTCAGTCCCTGTACTGGGGGGGAAACCCTGTAGTCAGTCACCTTGCTCCTTAAGTGAATTAAATCGATTTGAAATTGAAACATTGCATTCAGTTTCTGGTACAGCTTGCTCTTGGGAAAATTTGTTCTGCTTATTGGATATGGAATGTTCAGAATTCTGATTTGTTACAAAGAAAGTGGTCTCATTGCGATATACAGCCCCATTGCAACAAGTATAGAAAGATTTTGCAGGTTTTATCATACAGGCTTTTATATTTAACCTGAATTAGAATTTGATCAGTTTCTGGGTCATTACCCAATCTCTGCACTATTAAAGCATTTTGATCACTAATTGCAATGTTAAGTAGTTGTTCAAATAAATCAGTTACAGTCAGTTTAAGTTTCCCACAGTCTCACTTTCTGTCCGACATAAGCCATAAAGAAACAACTTTCTGGGGAAAGAGGACTTGTTATAGGCCTGCTTATCAGAGTTATTTTTCAGGTATGCTGGGCTTAAAACATTGCTATCAACAATGTTCACCCCAGATGGGTCCAGTAATGGAGCTTTATGCAGAATCATGTCCAGAACCCCCTTACCTGACAATACAGCATCAACCTGCCCTATACCATTCTGTGTCTTATGCCTGTAGATTTTAGTTATTTTAACATCTAAAGCTGGAATTTTCAAAATATGTGTAAACAGGTCAAGGACATCATTTTTCAGTCTACCTGGATTTTTGTTTGGAATGGGCTTTAATCCAAAATTGCTGATATTGCCTGTATTGTTCCCAATTTTAAATTGATTCAGCAATTTCCTGTTAATAAAATCGACTGAGAAACCCTAAGACTGCAAGCTCGTGTTGTTAAGCCATATATGATTGGCAACAGTGCACCCCCTTCAGGTCAATACCCTGATGGCGAAACTGGAAAAAGACCATTACGGCGACTATCACGGTAATGGTCCTTTTCCTGTGGTTCGCTTCCCCCAATGTTCCACCCTCCCCCCCCGGACCAACTCTGACCTGGAGTTGGAATCCTAAAGCATGGGGGGGGGGTGCACACCCCCACAGAAAACATGATTTGAATGGGCAGCACAATACCTGCGTCAGTATTTGGCCGTCGCTGTGGGAGAGGTCAGCATTTTCACTGTCGGCCTCCCTTGGTGCTTCTGATTAGCAACCCTAGCACTAGTACAGTACAGAAACACACACCTATGGCTGTCATAGTCTTTGTCATTCCATAATTGGACTATATCATTATCAACAATATCAGCACCAGTGGCTGCCCTTAATAGGTGCACAATCTGTTTTTTATTTTGTTCTAAAGAGATTACATTGTTCCAGTGATAGCCATATAGACTCGGGAAATGTACAGTCTAAGAGATCTATCAGCTCTTTCTCCACTGGTGGATGTATATATCATGCGCATTAAATATATAAGTGCAACCACGTGATCAGCAGTGGGAAAAACAAAGTCAGAAAACTAAAAAAGTTAAAATAAAATAAAAGAGAGGAAACAAACATAGAGACAAGCGCTATTCTGCTAGTCATTAATCACCAACATTCAGTTCTCTAAAATTGTATCAGACAAAACCCCCTACAATACAAACTGCAAAAAGTATTTTTCCTTTAAATGCAGTGGTATACTGCAATTAAATGTATGTGATTTATTTAAGCAGACTATATAAGATATTATACAATGGCAAGAAAATTTCCTGAACTCTGATTGGTCAATGTGTGCCTGAGACAGTGATGTTATTACACAATAACATCACTGTATTGATTTTTTGGATGATCCTTATGAGCCACTTTTTTTTTTCAGAAGCAAAGATATACTGCTTCACTAAAAATCTACTAAAAACATTTTTATTTTTATTTTTGTTTTCTATAACATTGAGCCATTGTATAATTGCAATAAGGCACTCCAAGGTGTGTGGTATCGTGTAATAACGTCACTCCAGGGGTGGTGGAAGCACTCAGCTTTGCCTCGTGCTTCAACCCACCCCAGGAGTGACGTTCTTACACGATAACACACACCTTGTCATGCCTTATTGCTTAAATATAAGATAATGGTTGGTTGGTTGGAGTACACTCCTTTTCCTTTATTTTTGCCACATATGTTTTTGTCCTGTGTGTCCTGAATGGCTTACATTTGCCATCGGGTTTAACTTATTTCCTCTGCTGAAAGAAAACCTTCCTATTTATTACTGGTGATCTGCTTCTGGGCCAGGTTTGGAGTTTGGAGTTAAAGAGGATTGGAGTCAATCTATCCACTAGAGTGGAGTTCCTGTTTGGGAGTGTAGGAGATCTGGTGGAGTTGTGGCCATTGCCACTGGAGTATAGAGTAGAGTGGGAGCCTTGTCGTAGCTGGTGTTGTGGATTGTTGGAGTTAAGCTACAGGGGTGTTCTTGGCATTTTGATGAGTTGTTGCCCTGGACTTTGGATCAAACTGCTACCGTGTTTTTCCCATGGACTGACAGATTGCAGGCTTATGTCATTTGGGCCCCATGCTTGCTGAATGGGCCCCGTCTGAACCCAGGGTAGAATCCGTTGGGGTTGTCAGCCGCACAGGAGGCTGGGTCCAGTGTTGTTGGACGACGCACATTGTGGTGCCCAGCTCTCCTTGGTTTTCTGTGGGACAGACTGGAGAGCCTGTCCTGCATTGAGACCTAGTTGTGGCCTTCTTTTCTGGTGGTGCCTCCTTGGGGGAATGGTTGGGCAGCGTGAGGTAGCGGGAGGCCTGTTTACCTGAAGACTGAGGATTTCCTGAGAACCCTGATAAGGAGGCCTGTTTGCCTGAAGCTGGAGGATTTTCTGAGAATTCTGACAGGGACTGCACCGGAGAGACAGTTTGACTCTTTCTTTTTACTTGTTCTCTGATCCTGGTGGGTGGTGAGAGTGCCTCATTCTGACTTGGACATCTTGTAATAAGTTTGTTTACTGTACCCCCCAACCTAGGTGGGTGACAGGTTGGGAAACCAGTATCTCTTTTCCCTGGTGAGGTGAGAGCTCCCAGAGATTGCAATCATCTTTGCTTGGAGAGTGTTGTGGCTACTATTTATTCTGTAATCAATTTCACTTCTTATTATCAGTTGCTTTGTTTTGGTTTTATTTCATATATATTTGTGATTTTTGGCACTGTTTATTAGTTTGAGTGTTTGCATGTGTGTGGTGTGCAAGTCTTAGGTTGATTGAGTAGTTGTGTGTGCGGGTGGTGAGTGTTGAGTGTATGTCATTGTTTTATTTTGGGTGTCTGCAGAAAGTGGCAGAGATGTGCTGGGAAGGTGTAGTGATGGTCAGGCATTATTCCTCCTCCAGACATAGGGATCTCCATCCTTTTTTCTGTCCTCCATTATCCCCAGAGGTTTATAGATGGTACAGGGCTCTGGGGATTGCTAGGAGGAGGAGGAGGAGGACAGGGACCAGGACAGGAGGGGGAATGGAAAGGAGTGGTCGGATTGGGATAGTGGGGACAAGGAGATGCCCTGGGGTGAAATGGGTCCAGGAAAGGAGTCTTCCCTGTCTGGTTCCCATACCCAAAGGCTCTGTCTGTAGCTGGCAGGTAACACAGTCTTCCTTAGTTACTCATCCTACTTGGACGGTGTTATGTAATGCCAGGTCCATTTTAGAACAAGACTGCTATAATAACAGATCTTGCTGGATCATCGACCTGGCTTGTATCACTGAGACCTGGCTGGATAAGAATGCTGGTCCAATTATGACATCAGCAGTTCCAGCTAGGTACTCGGTAATATACCGCCTGAGGATGGATTGTAGGAGTGGGGGAGTTACCATCTGTTTTAGATAAGAATTGAACCTGGTGGAGCTACCAGTGGGGACAACCAACTCCTTTGACTGTATCATGGGCAAGAGTGTGGGGTGCAGGATTCTTCTCATCTACTGTCCACCAGGAGATGGGAATGTTTTCCTGTGGGAAGTTGCAGACTTCCTTGCCGACTTTACATTGGGATCCCCCAGATAGCTGATCCTGGGGGATTTTAATGCCTGGGTTGACGATGAACTCTTGCAGTTTGGTCAAGACTTCTTCTAGCTAATGTGTTCACTGGGCTTCACATAGGTTATTTCCTCCTCAACCCATACTGTTGGTCATTCATTGGACCTGGTGTTTCTCCTGGGGATGGAGATATCCAACTTGGTGGTGGAACCAGTCAAGTGGTCTGACCATCATACCATTGGGTTTAGTTTCATGGCCCTCTTAGTAGGCCAGCCCCTATGGGGATGGTCTGGTACTGCCCTTTGAGGGGTGTTTCACCCGATGGCTGTGCTGGACCTATCGGGTTTACCAAGTGAATGCATGGATCCTGGGGACCTGGTATTTGCCTATAACAAGGTGGTAGTAGTGGCCCTGGATTCTATTGCTCCTGCTTGTGTTTGTCCCCTCACTCTTTGCCCCAGGTCTCCTTGGCTTGATGAGACCTTGAGGGAGTTGAGGAAAGTGGGACAATGGTTAGAGAGATGTTGGCAGAAGTCAAACCTGGTGTGTGACAGACTTAGATTGATGAACCATTATGGGATCTATCAGTCAGCAATTACCCATGAGAAGGCAGAATTCCTGTCCAGGGGAATTGCTGCGGTGCAGAATCGACCAGCCCAGCTCTTCCAGACTGTGGACAGATTGTGCAAGCCAATCTGTCTCCAGCCTGGAAGTGCTTTTTCACAAGAGCAGTGTGAGGAGTTTGCTCTAGTCTTCTTGGATAAGGTTGCCACAATCAGGTCCGATGTCTGCTTGACCTTCTCTCATAGGAGTTGTAGTGGTCGACAGGTGATGTCGGATGCCCAGATTGTGTGGTCTGACTTCTGCCTGCCCACAAACAATGACATTGTGATGATCATCCAGTCTTTGCGACCGACCAACTATAGTTTGGAACCGGGCCCTACATGCCTCTTAGTAGGCTGTGTGGATAAAATTGGACTGGTCCTTGCCGAGATAGTCTGGATGTCTTTGGACAGGGGGACCTTTCTGGATATCCTGAAGGAGACCATAGCTCAGACCCTCCTTAAAATGCCCTCCTTGGACCCGGACTGTCTGGCAAGCTACAGGCCTGTTTCTAACTTACCGTTTGTGGGTAAGGTAATTGAGAAGGTGGTTGCGTCTCAGCTGGAAGATCATTTGACCAGTCACAATGTCTATGATTCTATCCCATCCAGATATAGGAAGAGACATAGTACCAAGACAGCCCTTGTCCGGGTGCTAAATGACCTCCTAATATCGAGAGATCGAAAGACCCATTCCATCTTGGTCCTTCTAAATCTCTCTGTGGCATTCGACACGGTAGACCATGGTGTGCTGTTGGAGTGCCTGCAGTTCATCTGTGGACTGTCTAGGATGGTCCTTGGATGGTTTCAATCTTTCCTTGAAGGTAGGACTCACAGGGTGGTGTCTGGTATTTTTTCCTCGGCACCACTCCCCCTATCCTGTAGGGTGCCGCAGGGCTCCATCTTGGCACCCATGTTGTCTGCGGTGTACATGCTGCCGTTAGGAGTGATTATTATGCAATACAGCTTGCATTTTCACTGCTATGCAGATGATACTCAGCTGTACATGTCCTTTGTGCCTGGTCAGGATGATGCTGTTTCGGTCTTTAACAACTGTCTCGCTGAGATCCAGGATTGGATGAGTGTGAGTTGGCTGCGGTTAAACCCAGAAGAAATTGAGGTGTTGGTTGTGGACCCAGGTCATCGGGAGGTGGGTTTGTTGGCAGGATTACCTTCAGGACCATGGCTTGGGGGTGTTCAGCTAACTACCTCAGACCAGGTGTGGATCCTGGACATTATTTTTGATGACTGCCTGACTCTTAAATCTCAGGTGTCAGCAGTTGTCAAAACCCCCTTTTATCATCTGAGGAATATTGCCCGGGTGAAGCACCTGGTTCCTTCCGAAGATTTTCCAACTTTGGTCCACGCCTTTATTACCTCCTGCCTTGACTCTGCAATGCCCTTTACCTGGGGCTACTGGGGTTTGCTATCTGCCATCTGCAGCTGGTGCAGAATGTGGCAGCCAGGCTCTTGATTTGTACCTCTAGGACCAGTCATATAACACCTGTGCTCCGCGAACTGCACTGGCTGTCAGTACAGTGGCAGATCACCTTCAAGGTCAGTTTGCTGACCTATAAGACCCTACGTGGCCAGGGATCTAGTTACCTGCAAGATCTCTTTCACCCCTACTGCCCTTCCCGCTCGCTCCGATCCACTGACGAGGGATTGCTAGACATTCCCAGAATCTGTTTATAGACATCTGGTGCTAGGTCATTTAGTTTTATGGCCCCGACCCTGTGGAATTGTCTACCTCATTGGGTGCGAGATTGCCTGACCATCCAAAGTTTTAAAATTGCTCTTAAAACCTTCTTATTTAGCCTAGCCTATAATGATTTTTAATGCCTCTTTTGTATTTATTGGTTTTCATTTGTTGCATTTGTCATTTATGTATTTTGTTTGTTCATTGTGTTGTACAAGCGCCTTGGTTTCAGAAAGGCTCTTTTTATAAATAAAGTTTGATTGATTGATTGATTGATTGATTGATTCAAGCTGAATTTCTTGGTAGTCTGCCTATGCTCACCTCACATCGACTGATGGTGTCCTTGAGTAAATCACTTCACTCCAGCTTGCAGGTCATAGTCATTGCTGTGGCCTTCTTCCTGGGGAAAAACAGGGAATAGAGGAGAGCAACAGAAACATAGAGCAAGAAGAAAATGACTAGAATGGCTATGCCCACTTCTGAGGCATGTAAAGCGCACTGCCATATTGTGGATGTCAAAACCCGAAATCTGACTCATTGACATCCACGTGTTTGGCAGCATGCTAAGTTTAAATTTATTTTTTAAAACACGGAAATGAAAGCAGGACTACTTGGGTCATTTTTTCCATAGACCAGACTCCTCTCTATTCTTTCATAGTGTTTCAGTGAGCTGATGTACAGTCTGGAGGTAATAAATTATACTATTAACCATCCCAGCCATGGACTGTGCAGAGGAACTAGTTGCAGGGGAGGAAATCTATTGTACAAGGCATTTACCTTGGGATTATGTGTTGCAGGAATGCTAAATGGAAGCAACTGGCTGTACTAGGGGTTTCTCTGCTGCATGCAGGGGAATTTCATGAGCACAGGGGCTGCTGGTGGGGACTTCTGAGGCTGATGCATACTGACAGTGCTCCTAGATTGGCTGGGCATTTGATCTGCCCTGTAACTCCATTGATATGTTTTTCCCTAATTACACTTCTTACTGTACTGTGCGGCTCCCACATACAGTTCTCTCCCCCTCTCCAACCCTGGGGATAACTAAATGTGCCCTAAGAGGATCCCCAGCCCCCCAACACGCCCTGCCTGGGGTCTCTGGCAAGCCTTTTTTCTTTAGTGCCCCGTACGTTGTTACTTGGGTGCATAACGTACTGTATACCATCCCCACTCACATCTGGAACTCCCACACACACATATGCACAGACAAGACAAGACAACCCCTGCAGCTGCCCCCAGCCCCCAGACACTCCTCTCCCTTCTGTGCCATCCCCACACCCACCACACTCCTTGGGCCCCCCTGGACACCTCCTCCCTCCTGGCCCCCTAGATACCCACCTTTCAACACTCTACATTTGCACTCATGGAGCTGCCACATCTTCACATCCTGAGTCCACCACCTATCACTGACTTCTACTTACCAATCCCCCAACCCCCAGCACTAGCCGCTGACTCCTGAAGCCAACATTGCCTTAGCAGCATGCTCCATGACCCCCCACCAAAGTGGCAGGCTGGTTCAGGGGTCGAAGGAGTTCTAGCAGCAGGGAGAGTATTGAGCTAGGGAGGGCTGGCTGACCTGGGTGCTGGAAGTGTGGTCTACCTGAGACTCGGGAGGAAGGCTAGTCCAAGGACATTGAGGGTGGTTGGCTGGTGATGAAAGGCTGGTCTTGGGACTGAAGGGGGTTGCCCTGGTGTGGGAAGGGTGGTCAACTAGAGAGGAGACGCTGGTTAAGGTGCTGGAAGGGGTGGCTCAGTGGTATGGAGAGTGTTTAGCTGGGATGATGGAAGCTGGTCAAGGTGGAGGGATGGTGGGTGCCCTGCTGGGGAGTAGAAGCTGATCTAGTGACTGAAATGGTTCATGGGTGCCAGTACCATGGTTGGCTAGTGCCAGAAACTTTTCCAGGTAAGAGGGGTGTTCTAGGTGCAGTGAGGTTGTTAGTTTGGGGGAGGTTGGTCCATGACCTGGGGATGTGGTTCAGAAACAGGGAGAGTGATGAGATGAGAAAGACTGTCCAAGGGCTAGAAGAGGGAGCCAGCTGTAGGGAGGGTGGTCAGCTGAGGGGTTCAAGTGTGGTCAGTTGTTGGTTGCAGGCAGGTCTGTGTGATGGACGTATGTTCCATGTCCACAGAGTTTGTTCAGCTGGTCTGGGGACTGGAGGGTGGTCCACTTGGGTATAGGGTGGTTGACTGGGGGGGAGTAATCCATGTGAGCGTCTGGTCCAGGGGCTTGAAGGGTGGTCCTGTTGCAGAGACAGTGGAAGATGGGGAGGAAAGGCTGGTCTGAGGATGTAAGGGTTGTCTGTGGGCAAAGAGAGGCTTGTCTTGGGGCTGGAAGAGTGGTCTAGGTGCAGGGAGGGTGGTTGGAGGGGGAGGAAATGCTCGTCCATGTACTGAATGGGTGGTTCATTGTCAGTGAGGGTGGTTGGCTCTGTGTTAATCCTAGAGTAACATACATACAGAGTCTTGTCATACTACTCAGGAGGTGAAGCTGGAACAGCTCCGTGAGTGTGGGCATACAGAGTTGTATGCTGATTGTCCAAGTGGCTTGGAGGAAGATGTCCAGGGGGCCTGGGGGATGTCCAGCGGCCAGGGAGTGAGACATGTGTGTGGGCCCAGGAGGGAGGGTCGTAAAGAGTTTATGAAGATGGGAGTTCAGTTGGAGGTGTTTCAGAAGAGGACCGGGATTTAAATTGCACTGTCCCCATCCATCCCACATGGAGAAGGTGCTGCTAGATAAAAAAATTATTGCAAATTCAGACTTTAAAGCTGATAATATATTCTAAGATCCTAAATCAAAAATACTCTTTTTACAGTGTAAATCTGTGGTGCCCCAAGTAGCAAAATTCAGCTTCCCTACAAAAAACTTGCTCCCCAGGGAACCCAGGCCAGGCATGACAGGGTACTCGGGGACCTGATTAGTGTCCATTTAGTAAGCCTGGAGACAGAAATGTGTATAGGGGTCCCAGAGTGCAGTCTGAAATTTCATTAGGGAATATATTTCTTTTTAAGGCATCCTGCCTATACCACTTTCCAATATGCCTCTGCAGCCCCTACCAGCAACCCCTCTGCCAGAACCACTGTTGATGAATATAATAAAACCTGGTCTACAGAAAAATTCCCCAAGTCAGCATGCTATTATTTACAATTTTTTGAAAATTAAATGTAAACTAAGCACGCAACCAAAGATGTGTGCAGGTCAATGAGCCCACTCCTGGGTTTTAACTGTCACAGTATCGGGGACGGCTTTATGTACAGTGCTCCCTCATTATAACAAACACCTCAGGATTCAACCCATTTGTGTGCTACAGGGTTCGTTATAAGGAGGGACTGACTATTCTTACCTTATATAACTAAGTTCTACCATATTATGCGAGAAGGGACTGTTTCAACCTGTACTAACCTTTCTAGCACATTAAATTATAGTAGTGTATCTCTTTCTATTATTAATGATAAAAGGATCTGAATATAGCAATTAACAATCATGGGTAAGACTGTACTTCTCACTTTTGAACAGAAGTGAGTAAAACCAAAATTTGATGCATACAAATAAAAAAAATATATGGTGAATAAGAAGTACATATTAAAGTGCTATAAAAAATTAATTTGTGCCATTTGTCCCACACACTGGTCCTCCTTACCGTGCAGTTGGTACTGCGCTGAAATGACCGCAGGTGACACAGCACCACCACCACACACCTCCTCAGTCCCCCCACTGTCTGACAGTAGCAGGAAGCATGGTGCTTATTTATAAATTGCCCTATAAATAAGCAGTGTGCTGCTCCCTGCTACTGCCAGATGGCAGATGGTTGATGAGGTTTATGGTGAGGCTGTGTCACCCACTATCATTTCTGCGCAGCAGCTACTTTACAGCAAGGGGAATGGGGGTGGACTACCAGTACTGCGGTTGGGTTGGGGACCACTATCACCAATGGGAGGTTGGTTGGGGCTGCAGGACCACTCTGTCTTGGAAACAGGGCCAGGGCTTTGTTGTTGAGGGTGGGTTCTTGCCACAAGAGTTGCATGGCTGTACCAGGCCAGCCGTGGCCATGTGGGGGGGGGGCATGACACACCGAGGTGGGGTGGGGTGTTGTCATATTTTGGAGCCATTGCTCAGGTTGGGGATGGACCACTGGACACCAGGGAATGATATTAATTGTACTGAAAGGGGCTCAGGTGTGGGGGAGGGACCCTGTACACTAGGGAATATTAACTGAATGGGATTGGGATTAGGAGTACTGAACACCAGGGATGTCACCTAACAGTGCCAGGATTGGAGTGAGGGAGTTGCCACCGTAAGACAGCAGGGCATAATGTGCTGGGGGGTGGGGTGCTGACACACTACCTCTAGCAGCTACTAGGTTGTGCCAGATTAAGACAGTCAAAATGGTTGAGTGGTCCTGAAGACCACCCAGCAGGAAAGAGATCTGTGGGTAATCATTCAGATGACCTAAAGGTGGCCAGGCAGTGCCATAAGGCAGTAGGTAGGGTGACTGGAATGATGGGGTGCACATAGAGAGGTATCACCAGCAGAAAGAGGGAGGTGAGCTGGCCCACAGGTGCAGTGATAGTGCTACTGACTGAGATGCCAGCAACTCAGGGTCGGGAGATACCTTGGGTTGCTGGAGGGTCAGCTGGGGGAGGAGGATTGAGTGCCTGACAGACTGCTCTCCTCCTACAGAGAGGGTGGGCTGTGAGTCCTGCCACTTTACTGGCACCTGGGTGACCACAGGTGGAGGTGCAGCGGGACCGCAGAAGCTTGGGAGGAAGGGCGCCGGCCGGGAGTCGGAGCAGTGTCTCATCTCAACGTGCCCCAACCCTAGGATCCCCTCGAGTGCTGGCACTGTAGGGGAGGGACCAGACATAAGATGCTCGAGGTCCGGCAGAGGTGGATGGAGTAGCCATAGCATGCTATCCACCCCTGAGGGGGGAGGAGGCTAGAGTGATTCTGGTTATGGGGCTCCCGGGTGACCACAAGGAGCACTGTCACCAGAGCACCAATTAGTGTGCCACACTAGGGAGAGCATCTTGGATGCATGACGTTGGTGCATCGCAACAACAGCTTGACATGCCCCCCCATCAAGGAAAAAAAATACAGAAAAAATTGCCTCTGGTGTGCAAGATGACGCCCTGCCCCGAGAGCGGCCTGGACCCCACCACAACCATGACTGCGCACCTTTGGAGTAGTGCCTGGGTTCTCTGAAGGCTCCGCCCTGCGGGGAGTCCAGGGGGCACTGTGGCAGGTGGTTCTGGGATACATCCAGCAGGCAGGAGTCAAAAAGGGATTACTGCCAGAAAAACATAAAGCACAAGTTAAAAAAAAATAAGAATGACACAGACTTCTGTAAAAATGCTAGTTTGCCTAACAGCAAAGTATCTCATTCTGTTCTGCAATACACTGTACAAGTCTTTTTCTGTTGGTACTTTCCTTATAATGGATGACAAGAGCCAGAAGAGGACCATTGACAACCACATGTTTCAGGTGGTGTGCTCAGTCTCCATGACATTTTTAACTAATTGCATAAATTTCTGGTAGTGCATGCGGCACGGTGCAATTACAGCAGTGCAGCGACGGTAGTTAATGTGGCACAGTAACAGCAGTACACATGGTACAGTGCAGTTTTGGCAGCACATGCTTTACAGTGCAAAGTCAGCCATACACATGAAACAGTTTGGAGAAAGTCATACATGTGGCACAGTACAGTGATGGCAGTGCACAAGGCACAGTGCAGTGACAGCAATGCATGTGGCATAGCACAGTGACAGCAATGCACACAGTACAGCTCAGTGATGACAGATCATGTAGCATACTGTCGTTTCTGCAGTGCACATGGCACTACAATGTGGCCACAATACATGTGGCACTACACTGTGGTGGCACCGCACTGTGCCATGTGAATTGGTGTTGCTGCACTGCACTACAACCGCTGCCAAAATTACCTAGTGCAACATGCAGTGCTAATGTAGTGCTGTGCCATGTGTACTGCTATATACAATGCAGAAACCACTCTTTGCCTCATGCTCTGTTGACACTGTGCATTGCATTGCACTATGTTATCAGTGCACTGTGCCATATCAACTGTCTTGTGCCACGTGTACTGCCAGCACCGCCCTGTGTCATGTGTAATGCAGACACTGCACTGTGCCTGTGCCATGAGAGAACATGTGCAGCATGATTATTGCCATCACTGCACACCTCTTCCTCCACACTGGGGATGAGGAGAAAAAGTGGGAAAATGATGACTGGTGGGATGACACCGGTTTCCCGCATGCACCGCACCTGGCATTCCGGGCAATGATTGAGCAAATTTGATCCTGCTCTCAGTGGGGCTTGAGGGGTTCCCGTTGGCCCTGCCAGTGGGGAAAGCAGACCCATTGCAGCTACTTCTGGTACTGTTTACTCACTTGGCCTGCGGCCTCATGACCAAACCTCACCAGGGTGCACGTGGCACATAGGGGTGACCAGCAGTGCATGTGGCAGCACTAAACACCGCACTTCTCTGTGGTTGCACTGTGCTGTGTACCTGCACTAGTGTCACCACACTGTGCCACATGCTCTGACAATACCATGCACTGCCACATGCACTACTGTGCAACGTGCATGACTGATACTTTGATGTGCCGCAAGCACTGCTGTCTCTTCGCTGTGCTACATGCATTGCCGAAGACATGCTGTGCAATATGCAATGCAGACACTGTGCTGGGCCACATGCAGTGGTAACATCATAGTAGGTCACGTGCAGTGCTGATACTGTACTATGCCATGTGCAGTACTGACACTGCACTATGCGGTGTCTGTAGTGCATGTGGCACACCGTGCTGTCTTCAGCTCATGTGGCCATGGGAATGCCACTGGGTAATGGTGATGGCCAGGTATGTGACACTGTGCAATTGCAGCAATGCATATGGCACATCACAATGACAGTAGAGCATGTGGCACAGCACAGTAATGATGGTGTGCATGGCACAGTGCAGGAAGTACATGTAGCACAGTGCAATGACAGTCATACATGTGAAACACTTCAGTGATGGCAGTGCATGTGGCATGGCACAGTCACAGCAGTGTATATGGTGCAGCGCAGTGACAACAAACCATGTGGTACAGAGCAATGACAGCATACCATGTGGCACACTGTTGTGCATGAGGCACTGCACTGTGGCAGCAGTAAATGCCACAGTGTGGTACGTGCTATGCCAACACTGCACTGTGCCACATGCAGGGCAGACACCAAATTGTGCCACATACAATGCTGACATGGCACTTTGCAACATGTAGTGATGCCACTTTGTGGTGTCACATGCAATGCTAACAACGCATGGTGACATGTTCTGTCGATAACACGGTGTGCCACTTGGAGTGCCACAACTCACTGTGCCACATGCTATGCAGACACAGCTCACAGGGAATTGTGCCCTGGGATCACTTATTTAACCTTTATCCCCACTTTCACATACACTGGAGCACCGTGTACCCCCTTCCCTTCCTCCTGCACATCCGGGACTAAATATTTACCTCCCTCCACTTCACCTTCCATGGCACAGTTTGTCAACATACCAAGACTACTTGAACCTCCACCATCCCATGTACCCCAGAACAGTTTCTCCACATATCATCACCCCACACATCTACCTCAAGAGCACTCAAGTACCCCCTTCCCATCTGCCACCTATGTACACACATGTTCTTTCAACAGTCATATGTTCCCACACGCATAGACTGGCATGGTATCTCCACATACATCTGACCACCCATGTACCTGTCCCACTCAGACCTACCCCAACACTACTCATGTACTCCCCCCAACTAACATCCACGTGCACACAGTACTTCTACAGTCCAGTGTTTCCAAGCACATGCCTCATCACAGGGTGGCGCACTATACAGTTCTGACACCACGCTGTGCCACGTGTACTCTGACACCACACTATGTCATATGCACTATGATGCTGCACTGGGCCATATGCACTGCTGACGCAATGGTGTGCCACATACACTGCTGTGACGGATCTATGCCAAGTGCAATGATGACACCACACTGTGCCACATATACAGAGTATAGTTCCGTGTTGGCAGTGCATGTGGCACAGTATAGTGATGGCACTGCATATGGCACAGTGCTGTGTTGGTTGTACACATGGCACAGAAAAGTGACAGCAGTGCACATGGTACTGTAGAGTGTCAGCAGTGCATGTGGCATACTGCAGTGTTGGCCATGCATGTGGCACTGCTAAGTGAGAGGTAACACAGAAATGGCCATGTCTTGATTGCATTTCCTGAACTCAGGTTAGCTGAATAGCAAATGTTTTCAGCTTTCATCTGTTACTCTGGAGATTTCTTTGCACAGCACAGTAACGGTGGTGCACATGACACAGTGTAATGACAGCCACACTCTTCACACAGGGACCTGCAACCTCCTAATCCTCCACCACCATGGGACTGCACCTCACTTCCCATGCAGGAGCCTGCAACCCCACTCCCTATGTAGGAGCCTGCACCCACCTCCCTACACAAGGGCCTGCACCCCCCTTCCTGACTCAGAGGCCTGCACCTCCCTATGCAGGGCTTGCACCAACCCTCTAACACAGCACTGTGCCAGGTGCAGGGATGACACTTTGTGGTGCCATGTGCACAGTTAACACTGTGTGGTGCTACATGCACTGCCGATAACATGTGCCACACGTACTGCCACAAGTCACTATGTCACGTGCTGTGCAGACATCATGTTGTGCCATGTGACATGTAGACATTGTGCTGTGCTACATACAGTGCTGACATGGCACTGTGTACTGTGTAATGCCATCAGTGAGCTGTGCCACATGCACTGTTGGCACTTTACTGTGCCACATGCAGTGCCGATACAGCACTCCTATATGGCATAGTGACATACTGATACTGTACTGTGCCATAGTGATGCTGACACCTTAATTAGAGCTATCAGTTCCTTCAACAGCACCCTTAAGGACCATCTCCTCAAATCTTCCACTTGTATATACCTAGAACAACCTCCCCCTTGAATGTGCTCTAATAAGCACTGCCATTCTAGCCTTGCTCTTCTAGTTTGATGGGTTGTGCCATATAACTAGTTTTAGGGTTTGTTCCTTGGTGGTCGCCTCAGAGGCACCACAAAATCTCCTTTAGGGGAAATTGTTTAACCAGGAAAGGCACACTAAGCTGGAGCTTGTTTCCAGGTGTGACCTGGGAGCACAAGGAAGTTCAGTGACTTGCTCAGGGTCACACAGTATGCAAGTGGAAGCTGTGGGATTCAAATGCAGGTCTGGTCTGCTGGATGTCACCAGATTTGCAGCTCAGAGCCTTAGACCACTGCGCTATACCAGTAAAGCAATGTGTGGGTTGTCCTCTAAAAAGCTGTTTAACTGGGTCTTCTTTTACCTATACTATAGGTATTTAATCTACCCTCAGAAGACCGATTAAAACTAACTATGCCACAACTCGTATTGAGAAAGAAATGGTGTAATGCAGGGAACTATTGCTCCAGTCAGTACATGCGATTTGCCGTGTGTGAGATGGTGCTAGATAGAACTGCAGAAGTACGCCTTCCCATAGAATCATAGAATTCAAATATAAAATAGAGAGGGGTTAGAGCGTGGACTCAAATGATTCAGTTGAAGCCATGAGTCCACCATATTAGAGGAGGGTTGAGGTGCCAGTAGAGAGCAAGAACCCTTCTGGAAACTAAAGATAATGGCACCAGCACACTGTTTTTACACAAATCTAGTAATGCACTGCAAAGGACAAAAGAGCATGCCTTGTTTTTATCACCACAATGCGTGTCTGCTTCATTACTTCCCTGTTGTCAATGGTGCTTGTTACCCAACCAGATCAGGAGGTTTCGATCAAAACATCGTGCAGGTGCCATTATCTTTATTTTCCAGACTGGTTCCCATTAACTACCGGCACCTCAGCCCTCTTCTAATATGGCAGACTTGTGGCTTCAACTGAGCCATTGGAGTCCACCCTCTAGCCTATTTTATATTTGAACATTATGCATAGAACTAGAAGAGAAATACTAGAATGGCAATGCCACCTTTGGAAGCACATAAAGCGCACTACCATCTTGTGGATGTCGACCCCGGAAGCCAGCTCATTGACATCAAGTAGTCCCTGGCATCTAGTGGCACACCCTGCTTTCCAATCCCTGTCCCTGTACTGTAATAAGTAGTCCCTGGGGCCTAGTGGCAACCCCTTCCCTCTGATCCCCATCCCCTACTGTAATAAGTTGTCCCTGGCATCTAGTGGCGCACCCTGCCCTCCGATCCCTGTCCCTGTAATGTAATAAATAGTCCCTGGTGTCTAGTGGCACCCGCTGCCCTCCAATCTCCATCCCCATATTGCAATAGTCCCTGGTGTCCAGTGGCACCCCTGCCCTCTGATCCCTGTACCCATACTGTAATAAGTAGTCCTTGGCATCTAGTGTCACCCCCCCCACCTTCCAATCACTTGCTGGTGTCGAATATATAATGTCCCTTGTGTCTAGTAGCACACCCCATCCTCCAATTTCTCACCGCTGTTGCATAAATGTTCCCAGTGGCTAACAGTAACCTGCCATCCACACCAACCATCTACCCCCTCCATACTGCACTGTCCTGGTGCTATGCAGATCAGAGATGGTGATCAGCACAGCCCTCCTTTCACCACCTCGGCCGGCTGCTGTATGGACTGATGGGGAGCACATGTCCTGTTTACTGTAAAGGGAGCATACATACTGTTTCCTGTAGACAGTACACTTGCTTCCGTCACAGTATACAGGATGGACAGGGTGCTCCGTGTCAGTCCATACGGCAGCTGGCAGAGATGGAGAGAGAAGGGCTGTGCAGCTCACCATATCAGATCAGTATGGTACCAACCAGTGCAGTACTGGGGGGGTGGATGCTTGTTGTGTACAGTCTGGGTGGGGGGGGGGCCATGAGCTACGGGACATAATTTATGCAACAGCAGCAAACAGCAGAAGAGGGTGAGTAAGTCAAACAGATCGAGGAGCCCTACGACATGCACTACTTTCCTCAATGAGATTACAGTATACTGTATTTGGCCATAAACCAAACTTGCCCATGAGCAACAGAATCAGTCTGCTACTGAATCAAAACATCAGCAGTCATGTGTGCTCGCACACAGCCCCACCAGCATAGAACTGGAGTAAATGGCTCTGGATGTCAATGCTACTGCAGTACCAATACATGTAGCATAGTTACTGCTGCATTTAAATCTTTTGTGTTGCCATGAGAACTTAATGTCAGTGCAGACTTGCAGCATTACTGTCTGCAACACAGTCTGCTCTTCCAAAAATCACCCACAGCAAACACAGTTCTTGCTTTTGCAATTAAAAAATTAAACGTAAAGGAAACATGCCCAGGAAATCTTGTGGCTGTCAATGAGCACTTTCCAATACTTGACATCCACAAGATGGCGGTGCGTTTTAGGTACAACTACTCGGCAGTGCTGATAGGTGCTGCCATTCTAGTCTTTTTCTTCTAGTTCTGTGGACAGAAACTAGCAGGCAGAGGACACAGTAAGGTGTTCTGGCAAGATCACACTCTACATAGGCAATGATGGCATACCTTTCGCTGAATAAAACATACTGTGTGACCCTGCTTCCCAAAACTACTCTACAGTTCTTGGGAGTGTGTAATGCTGAAAGCCTTCCTCACCAACCAGCCGTCCCTGGAACAGACTGGGATCAAGCGCAATTACATGATAAAGGGACCATCTGAGAAGATGCATTAAAATAATCCAGATAACAAGGCACAGATGCAGATATCTGTGTGTACCTACCCTGGAATGGTTGACCACCCTCCAATAATTCCCCTGCCCATCCTGATAGCCCACAGCCCTGCAAAATTATTATCTGGTAGGAACCAGAGGGAAGCAGTGGTAACAGCTTGGGCTGGGGGCCTCTTCACATGCCAGATGAAGGTGGTGATGTTTAGCACAGGGGATAAAGCACCCCCCTCCCTACTGGCCTGCCTCCACCCTGAAGTGACCTTCCCTTAAGGGGCCAGTGCATCCACATGCCATGTCTGGACAGTGGTACTTTGTAGACACTGTACTGTACATGCTATGTTAACTGGCAGTGCATGTCCACCATAACAGAACATGGCACACATTCATGTGCTGGGTGCACATCTAAGTCTTCAGTTTCTTCCTGTACATGCAGGCACCAGGTACATAAAGTGCTGGATCCACAGTCACAGACATACACATGACGTGTCCAGTTTCATAAAACTGCAATGCCAGGAGTAATGGGTGGTGTCACATAAGTGTGGCAGATACCAAGGTCCATGTATCTGACACATATGACAGATGCCCTACTATTACAAGTGGGCATTACATGCTACACCTGGTCATTGGTGCAGACAACAAGGATAACATGGCAGGTTTGTGTGTACTACCTGCTATACCCAGCAGTAGTACAGAACTGTCCTGCATGTGTGTGTCAGTTGTGTATGATCTGTGGCAGTGCAGGAGTGATGTGCTATACACTGTCAGGAGGTCTAAACCTCACTCTCAAGTTCTTTGTAAAAATGGGAATGCAAGGAATCACAAACATGTTGCATAAGAGTAATAAACTTGTTTATTACTACCAAAGGATAAATCACAGCTGCCCTAAGCAGTTCTTACCAAATATGAACTGGGAGCTAATGCTAAGCGTTCCCTACTCCTCAAGGTTTCTTTGTGTCTCCAGGGATCTCCGAGGTATACTGTAAGACATAGTGTCTTACATTATATACCTATGATAATTACTATGGTTACCATAAGATAGAAACATTTCTAGTTACAGAGATGAGCCCTATTGGTTAAATTAGAGGTGGCTCCACAGTCTAAGATAACATTATACAATTTTGTAGTAGTCATCACTTTGTAAAGACAAAGAAAGCTCAGTTATACATCTATTAGTGTAATAATACAAATTATCAAAAGATGGCAATGCCGACTTATATATCATCATCATTACAAGGACACAGTCGTCCTAACATCTTGTGAGCAAGAAATACATATGTGTATTAGAAAGCAAAATGTATAACAATAATGTGCATACATATCCTGACATCTACACTTACACGGTAGCTACTTAATGCCCTATATGTTAGTATATCATATACCTAAGTACTAGCTGTCTATGGTGTGCCTCTGGGGGTACCAATAGGGGTGCAGGGACCTCGTGTAACAACGCACAAGATGCATCATTGCTATGCTGGTGGATTTGTGTTTGCAAAGAAACCAGTGCATGCCAAGTGTCCAGGCTAGGGCTGTATGGAATTTGCAAATTCCAATGAAATGGAATTCCACAGAATTTCAGAAAATTACAATTATTTCAGCAGAATTCCATCAGTAGTCAAATTCTGAAGTTTCGAAAGTGGAATGCTTTTCCAAGAATAAAACTCCCTGAGCTGCGGTGCATTTGCTAAAAGGTTCCCGGACTCACTCCCTGTTGCGGTGCGGAATTTCATTGGTGCCAATTTCAAAGTGCCTGAACGCCTCTTCGGTCGGCGTGTGAGCACTAGCCCCACCGCCCCCACCACCACCCTTGGTCGGCTCTCTGTTAAATAGGGTGTGAGTTGCCACGTGGTGTATGGAAAATAACCTATCAGCCCTGTTTGCCATTTGCAGGCTATTTTCTCTCACCACTAGTGGCCATACTATCAGCCTTACATTCTCTTCACCCTTTTATTAAATCCACTCACACCTAGCTCAGCCTCTTACTATTCTTCCCTTGTGCTACCAAACTCCCTGTGCTCTGCCTGGGCACCTATACATAAATTTTCCCCTCTCCTTCCGCCCTCACTTGGACAAATCCCCCTAACTTCCAGCCCATCTCTTTGATTCATTTTTTCTCCTTTTTCTCTCCATCCTGTCCAACCGTAAAGGGTACTATCACTACTGTCCTTACATATCCCCTAACCAGAGCTAGCAGGACCTACCTGGGGTTATGGCCTCCCCTCTCGGCACACTATCCTCCCCTCTGCCTCTCCTCCCCCTCCCATGGCTCTCATCAAAAGGGCTCAAAGTTGCTCACTTGAATGTGTGCAGCCTCCTACGCAACCAAACCAAACTCACGGCATGGGTCGCCTACCATAAGCCTAATATCCTGGGCCTCTCAGAAACCTGGCTCAAGCCCTATATTCCTGATACCCAGTGTGCCCTTCTGGGCTATAACCACTTTAGACAGAACAGACCAGGTAAGAAGAGAGGTGGCGGGGTAATCCTCTACTACAAAACGCACCTAAACTTGACCACCATTGACCACTCACCGGCCCCCCCACCTGCAAGTGAGTTTTTGCACGCTCTCCTCCTGCTGGGCCATACAAAGAAAATCCACCTGGTATGCACCTACATCCCACCTAAGGATGGCCTGACTGGTCTCTCCTCACTGCTTGACTGCATCGATACCAAAGTGGGTCCTAATGAAACCCTACTAATAGGCGACTTCAATCTCAAATGGCTGGGTACAAACCGCAACTTGTACGAGCCTCTGCTCTCCAGTCTTGCACTAACCCAAGTCATAACCGAACCCACTAGGCTCTCCTCACGAGGGAACTCAGGCTCCCTTATCGACTGGATCCTATCCAACAGGCCTGCCAACATTACATCCTCAGGAACCCTCTCGGACGCCATCTCTGATCATTCCCCTACTGTGTCTGGGGCACCTCCCAGCCCAAAATCCCTAGCAAGGTGATTGAACTAAGGGATTACTCCAAATTTAATACCCATGACTTCCTGTCTGACCTCCGAGCTATTGACTGGACAGAGGTCACTACCTCCAACAACCCCTCTCGAGCTCTGGATTTATTCCTAGCCAAGTTTGTCCCCCTTCAGAATAAACATGCCCCCCTCACTAAGAGGAGGGTGAGGGGCACCGTCACCAAATGGCTAAATGGGGACTTATTCTCCCTTATGAAGGCCAGGGACAAAAGTTGGGCTACATACAAGGCCTCCCAAAATGTTAGTGACCTGATGGCTTACCGACGCCTCAGGAACTCCTGCAAAAGGGCCATCCGCTCAGCGAAAAGTGAGTTCTGCAAAGCCGCCTTGCTCTCCTCTGGCAGCAACCCAAGGAGCTTCTGGCAAATCATTAAAAACGCTATTGGGGGGTCAGCAAGGCTCAGGTAACTGACTTACTTGTTGACGGGGTCAGCTGCAATAACCCCCACACCATAGCAAACACCTTCAGTTCCCTGTTTTCCAACCTGCCTGCCCCCCTCCAGTCCCCAGTCATCTTATCGCCCAGGGCCCCCTCAACCGGCCTCCACCCCAGACCCCCCTTCCAACTGAGACAAGTTTCACCAAAGGAGACTCAGAGGCTACTCTCAGGCCTCTCCCCTCACACTGGCGCAGGATATGACAGACTCGAGCCTAAACTGCTCAGACTGGGGGCCCACCTCCTTGCCAAGCCCATCTCGCACCTATTCAATACCTCTATTAACTCTGGGCTCATTCCCGACCTTTGGAAAGTGGCCAAGGTTGTTCCTGTCCCAAAACCGGGAAATCCCAAGGATCCTGGCAACTATCGTCCCATAGCCATTCTATCCGCCACTAGTAAACTTCTCGAGAAAGCTGTTGCCTCCCAGCTCTCCCAATATATCCAGGACCACAACATCCTCTCTCCTGCTCAACATGGCTTCAGGAAAGGACACAGCACGTCTACCGCCCTTGCTGTGGTCACTTCACTGATCTGGACTAGTGCTGACCTAGGCAACCTCACTGGAGCCATTTTTGTGGACCTCTCTAAAGCTTTTGATAGGGTGGATCACTCGCTCCTTGGCTCCAAGCTCCTATCCCTCGGATTTTCCTCTTCCGCCTACACCTGGTTCATGAACTACCTCTCCAACCGACAGCAATTCACCTACTTCAACCGGACGACCTCCAACCTCTTACCAGTCCACTGTGGGGTCCCTCAAGGATCAGTCCTTGGTCCAACCCTATTCTCACTATTCATCAATGGCCTACTGTCCGTCACTGTCCATGGTCACACCACCCTGTACGCGGACAACCTAGTTCTCCTGGTCAGCTCCCGGGACATCTCAACTATAAACTCCCACCTGAATTACGACTTTGAACGCATCAAAACTTGGCTGGGGGACCACAGGCTCACCCTCAATCTCAAAAAAAAATAATCCATGCTGTTTGGGTCTCTGAACAAAATAAAATCTTGCCCTGCCCCCCTGCGGATCCTCGGGGCGGTCAGCTCGCCCCTTGAGACGGTAACTTCTGCCAAGTACCTGAGCATCACCCTGGACCCACAATTGGACCTTACCTTGCACATTCGCAACGTCTGCAAGGCCACTAATTGCAAGCTTGGCTTTGCTTACCGAGCCAATAACTGCCTCACCCCCACTGCTCGCCTAGCCCTAGCTAGGGGGGTCCTCCTCCCCTCTCTCTGCTACGGACTCGTAGCTTTTGCCCCAGCTCCTAAATCCAGCCTCTCAAAGTGGGACACGGCCTACAATAATGTCTGTCGCTTCGTGCTTTCCGCCCCTTCCCTCACCCACCGATGTGACCTATACAGCCGCCTGGAATGGCTTCCCCCCGAAAAGCACCGTTCCTTTGTCCTAGGTAACTTCATTGACAATATCATCCACTCTGGCACCCCTCCTGCCTTAGCCCTTCCCCTTAAACCAGGTGCCCCCTCCTACCACCAAAGATCTGGGACAAACCAGGAATGCCTGGTTCCCAGAACCCGCACCCTTGCAGGGGATCGGGCCTTCTTCACATATGCCCTCATACTCTGGAACTCACTCCCCGAGTCCACTTGGTCCTCCTCCTCCCATCCTAGCCTTAAAACCTCCCTCTGGAACTTCCTGAAACCTCCCTCCCCCTGTTTCTGCTCCTTGTAGCCCTACTCCTCTGACCCTCTCCTCCCTTCAGTCTGGTGGGGTGGAGGCCTCAGTGCTTCTTGCACTTCTCTCGGGAACTGACTAGGAATCCTGGACTAGGCCTCCCACCTAGGGCCTCTCCCCTCCCACCACAGGCACTTACCACTGTCTGCTTCTGTTTTTACTCCACTGTCCACCTCCCATTTCATTCCACCTACCCCTCTCTATTGCAATGCACTGTGCCAACCATGCCCTAGTGCCAGCCTCAAATGCCTGTTATTTCTGGTATTTTTTGTTACAGACTCTTCAAATGTCCTTCTATGAGCATGGTGCCTCCCTCGCTCTTGAATCAGCCTTGAAATCCCCGTTTACTCCCTATGCAACTTACTCAATTCCTCAGCTGTCCATGAATGTACTCTGTGCCTACTGTCCTCTAATGCCTGTCTTGAATTTGCCTGTTGTTCTCAGAACCTGCCTTGAATTGCCTGTTGTTATGCTATGTATTTCTTTTGATTCCTCAATGGTTATGTAAAGTTGTCCTCTGTAATTCTCCCGGGTCGCACCTGAAAATAGGCACTTGGCTGTCTAGTGTGCTTACCCGGTTAACAAAAGCAAATAAATAAATAAATAAATTATCCTATGGTTTATGTAGTATGCAGAAAGTTATTCCTCGGTTTACATAGAAATGCTTTTCAGGATTCCATAATAATAATAAAAAAACAAGTTCCCCAAAACATTTCTGAAGCGGAATTGCCATTCTGTGCAAATTCTGTCATCAGAATACAGCATTCCATGCAACGCTAATATCGGCCCATCATTTCTGCTGTGGTCATGGTGAAGCATATAAACAGGTGTCTGACCAGGGACAGCATATCTCTGAGGATAAAAGTATCCTCATACATGTTTTTTTTTGAAATCACACTTTATCCTCCTCACAGCCTGCCTCCTCCGACCCTTCAGCGATGACCCACGGACATCCCACTACCCGGAACCCTGCCCACACTGACCACAAGTCCCCATGGAGCCACGGTTTACCCCCCGGGCGGGGACGAGGTGGGGGGGATCTAACCCCGTAACTTACATTTCGTTGGCCTCCTGGACTGCTGGGCGGGTACGGGCACATCATGGGCACGTCCTGGGTCCTCACATCTTCCCGGACGAGGCAGGCTCTTTTCTCGTTTTCTCCTCCCGAGCAGTCAGCGACCTCCCTGGACGTCATGGCGCATGCGTCGGCGTTTTGCTCAGCGGCCAACCAGCCAATCCCTAGGAATTGCACTTTCTCGAGCCTCCCTGTCTAAAGGTCTGTCAAGTGCAGTATGGCCGAATCCTCCCTCGAGCAGGCGAGCTGTCATCGGACGCCTGCCTGTCTCCCCGCTGACCTTATCGACTACCCGAGTCCGCTCCCGAACCCGGGTCGCCGGCATGGAACGAGGTGTGGCGTCCAGCGCCTCAACCCTCGGTGCCACCGGGCCGGCCCTCATACATGTTTATTGATACATGTTCATCATGCCAACAGCCTGCCCTATTATTAGTCCACAAAAGTGACACAGGAGGCACATAGCTGACATGTTCACAACATTACCAAACCCAAACACACCAAAATCTGGCCAGTGGAAGATCATGTACACAAATGCTCACAGTCTGGGAAACAAGATCCCAGACCTGCAGGCAACAATGACAGAGGCTAAACTGGACATAGTAGCCATTAGCGAGACATGGCTCACCAGTAACCACACTTAGAAGACTTCAGTACCCAGCTATATACTGTTCAGAAGAGACAGAGGTGCAAAAAGGGGGGAGGAGGAGTGGCCCTTTATGTCAATGAAAATATTAAAGCTACAGAAATTCAGAATACGCATAGGGAGCCAGAAGAACGATGGGTCACCCTGGAAACAGGAAATGGGACAGCCATGCGAACTAGGATTGTTTACAGGCCTCCAGACCAGGGGGAGGACATAGACACATTACTGTTAGAAGATATACAAAACATGACAGCTAAGGGGGAGGTTCTGATAATGGGAGACTTCAACATACCAGATACAGATTGGTCAATACCAGCAGGAACATTTGCCAGAACTAGACACATAGTGGATTCCATGCAGGGGGAGGGTCTCAAACAACTGGTACAACAACTCACAATAGACAGGACTATTCTAGATCTAGTACTGACTAACAGGGAAAGGATCACGGATCTCCAGGTAGAAGGTCACCTGGGGGCCAGTGACCATCACATGGTATGGTTCAGTTTGGCCACTAGAACTAAATCATCCCAATCCAAGGAAAAATATGGGACTCCAGCTCACTTAGATAAGATGGCCAACAGAGTTAAGCTAGCCCTGGCAAGAAGAAGTACAGGGGAGGGGGTCCAGGCAAAGTGGGCAAGTATCAAGGATGCAATACTTGAAGCAACATCCCATTGTGTTAGAGAGAAAAGGAAGTGCAAAAGAAGAAGGAAACCACTTTGGTTCTCAAAAGCAGTAGTCGAAAAGGTCAGAGCCAAAAGGCTGGCCTTCAGGAAATATAAGGGGAACACAGCGGGATGAAGATAGGGAGGCATACCAAACTTCCCTAAGGGAAGCAGGGAAGACAGTAATGCAGGCAAAGGCCCAAACCAAGGAAACACTAGCACAAACAGTAAAAGAAGGTGACAAGATTCTCTATAGATACATTAGTGAAAGGAGAAAGTCCAGAGGAGGTATTGCTAAGATCAAAGGGGATAAGGGGGCGTATGAGGAGGAGGACCATGTAAAAGCGTCTATCCTAAATGAATGCTTCTGCTCAGTATTTTACTGAAGAGAAGGTAGAGCAGGGCCCACAGCTCAGCACCATGGACACAGGGGGGGAAGGAGGTGTGCACTAGTTCCTTCACAAAAGAAAGGGTCCTACAAGAGCTCGATAAGCTCAGGGTGGACAAGGCAATGGGACCTGATGGCATACATCCCAGAGTACTAAAGAAGCTAAGGATGGAACTAGCAGAGCCATTATCAGAACTGTTTAGTGAGTCTCTGAGCACAGGAGAGGTCCCAGAAGACTGGAGAAGGGATCATGTGATCCCGCTCCACAAGAGTGGTAGCAGAGAGGAGGCAGGGAACTACAGACCAGTCAGTCTTACCTCAGTAGTGGGCAAGATTATGGAGGCACTCCTTAAGGAAAGGATAGTGCAACACTTGGAATCCATAGGAGCACAGGATCCTAGACAGCATGGGTTTACAACAGGAAGCACCTGTCAAACTAATTTCATAGATTTTTTTGACTGGGTAGCCAGAGTGGTGGATCAAGGGGGAGCAGTTGATGTCGCCTACCTTGACTTCAGCAAAGCTTTCGATACTGTTCCACACAGAAGATTGATTAATAAGCTGGGTAGGCTCGAGGTGGGTCAGAAGTTGGTCAACTGGGTGGCAAACTGGTTGATGGGCAGAAAACAGAGAGTGGTGGTAAATGGTATACAGTCAGAAGAGATGCAGGTCACAAGTGGAGTACCTCAGGGATCAGTCCTGGGGCCAGTCCTCTTCAATATCTTTATCAGTGACATTGCAGATGGACTGGAGGGTAAGGTTTGTCTGTTTGCAGATGACACCAAGATCTGCAACAGAGTAGATGATCCACATGGGGTGGGCAGAATCAGAAGAGATCTGGATAAACTGGCAAAATGGTTGGAAGAGTGGCAACTGGGGTTTAACGCAAAGAAGTGCAACATCATGCATATAGGCAAGAGAAACACTGAAGCCACCTATAGGTTGGGAGGGAGTTGCTGGCAGTCACAAGGGAAGAAAGAGACTTGGGCATCATCATCACAGATGACCTGAAATCATCCAAGCAGACCACTAAAGCACTAGGTAAGGCTAGGGGGATGTTGGTGTGTATATAGGGGTATCACAAGTCGTAAGAGGGAGGTATTAATCCATCTTTACAAGACACTGGTTAGGCCCTATCTGGAGTACTGCATGCAGTACTGGAGGCCACACCTTCACAAGGACATTAACCAAACTGAGGCAGTCCAGAGAAGGGCAGCCAAAATGGTGCAGGGACTGCATCAGAAAACATATGAGGGCAGATTAACGGAACTCAATATGTATACCCTAAAGCAAAGAAGGGAGAGTGGTGATGTGATTGAAACATTCAAACACCTTAAGGGCATTAACAAGGTGAAAGAGTCTAACATGTTTCAATATAAGAAAAACAGCAGGCCAAGAGGATACAGCATGAGATTAGAGGGAGGCCGATTAAGGGATAACGTGAGGAAGTTCTTTTTCACAGAAAGGGTGATGGATGCATGGAATGGTCTACCTCAGGAAATGGTGGATATGAATACAGAGCAGGGCTTCAAACAGGCATGGGATAGGCATAAGGGAGCAATACAAATGAGTATGAATAGATAGGCCATTGACAGAGCAAATGCCGATGGCACATTCATAAGGTAGAAAAAGAAATGGGCAGACTGGATGGGCCTTGCAGTCCTTATCTGCCATCAGCTTCTATGTTTCTATGTAACCATAGCAGCACAGGTGGCATGTAATGTATGCCATATATGAATCAGGCGTATGTGTGTTATGAATGATGAGTAGTGCATCCTGTGCATGCACAAGACAGATGGCACATAGCAGCTGTTGCCTGTGCAGGTGGTCTGTGTTTGTTGTGTGATGCATGACAGTGCAGGATGGCACCATCACCTGTCAACCGAATGTCAAGACAGATGCTAGGGTGGGTGGTGGGGTGCTCAGTCATGTCCCACGAGCCATGCCATCACAAGACTGCTGAAACAGCAGGGTGGTGCCAGCTCCACTAGGGGGCCTATACTAGGCAATGTAACCCAGGCCTTATGATGGATTGCAGATGGCAGCTGCTGAAGTTTCTTTGTCAACAGTGAAGGCAGTTTGGTGGTGTATGTACTTGCTTCAACTGAAGCCTGATTCACAGTTACACTGAAGCATTGCTCCACATGGGGATTATATTACCTTATGTATTTGTAGGATCAATGGTTGTTCTAGAGAGACGTCCGTGTTTCCGCAGAGCATGCTTTTCCTTTTTATGTGCCTCTCCACACAAATTTGTGTGCATGGCAGATAGGACTGGTTGAAATTTAACGTTCGCCAAAGAAATTCAAGCAAAAATACAATTCCACTTCTGCAAAATTTCATGAAAATTTCATTTGTCTGCACTGTCCAACACTGGTACAACTCAAGTCCCCTACCTCCTGGACATGTTTCGGATCTCTTGGGGTGGGGGTTGAGTTATAAGCATGAAATATTTGGAAATATTTATATGAAATTTTGCAAGTATGTGAAGTGCACAATTTTAGACTCCTATAACTTTAAAAGTAGAGAACTCAGTGTCACCAATTTTGGTAGCTCTATTGACCCTTATGATTAGACTGCATATATCAGCTTTAGGGGTGGGTGAAAATGGGATTTTCCGCTGCAGTGAAACTTCCGAGGAAATCAGGTAACTTTCGTGGAACTTCCACCCATGGCAGAGTGAAGAACTTCCACGAACGTTACCGGCAAAATTTCGCCTGGTTACCCACTTTTGTCTGCCCAATTATTTTGCCCAACTTGCCCAGCAGCCCCACATTGCAAAAAAATACCCAGACCCTGGTGGCTAGCAGTCCCTATCCCCAACCGGCCACCCGCCACTGTCCCTAACAGTATATTACTGTTTACCCCACACCATCCTCATCCCTGACCCCTATATATTAATTTTACCCTGGTGGTCTAGTGTAGTAGTAAAATTCCCCTCCCTCCCAGTTCCCAAATCCCAATCCCCAATATTTTTTTTAAATGTACTTATATCCTGGCTTGTGGTCTAGTGCCCACCCCCCACCACCCCTCCCCACCTAATAGGTAGGTGCCACCCCCACTTCCCCATCCCAAAACGTAGCAGCAGTGGGCCACAGGCACAGCCCTCTGCTCTCCTCCTCGCAGGAGGCCCACTGAAATTTGTGAATGAATGAGCGCGTGCTCATTCATTCATTCATTCATTCACAAATTTCAGTGGGCCACCAGCTGAGGAGGAGAGCGGAGGGCTGTGCCGGTGGCCTGCTACCACTATGTTTTGGGATGAGGATCAGGGTGAGAATCTACCTACTAGGGTGGGGTGGGATGGTGCAGGGGGGGGCCACTAGACCACAAGCCAGGATATAAATACATTTAAAAAAATACTGGGGATCAGGATTCGGGGACAGGGAGGAAGGGGAATTTTACTACTACTACACTAGACCACTAGAGAAAATTATTATATGGCGGTCAGAGGATGAGGATGTCACAGGGGGTAAATAATAATATTATACTGTGAGGGACACTGGCGGGTGGCTGGGTGGGGGTAGGGGCCACTAGCCACCAGGGTTTGGATATTTTTTTCATTTGTGGGGCAACGGAGGAAGCAGGTGGAATTTCCGTGAAAGATTGGAAATTGATTTCCGAATTTTCGCAGAAGCGAAAGTCAGACTTTCGCTTATCTTCCACCTGTGGAAGATTTTTTTCGCACACCCCTATTCAGCTTTATAATCTCTTACTTAAAGGATGGCCATGTTAAGAGCAACAAACATTGCAAAATAACATCACTGATTAAAGTGGAATTTTATTACTTTTTGTGAAAATTGTGGAATTTTGTGGAAGACATATCCATGAATATTGCCCAGCCATAAATTTGAGCTGCCATGGAGAAGAAAGGAAAATGCTGGGTTAAGTGGTAATAAGGTAGTATCCATAAGGGCTCCATAGTAAAAGTAGAGTGGTGCCTGACATCATGTCACTCAGTATCTTGAGTGAAGAACCATTAAGATTAATCAGGCCATCACTTTGCACTTATCTGTCTGCAATATGCCAACCAACCAATAGATCTCACAGACTAAATGGCTTGTGGAGGCACACACATGCACAGCATTTTTTCTGTACCATGCCAACAGCAGAATGGCAGTATAGCGCAGTGGTTTAAGACTCTGAGCTGCAAATCTGGTGACATCCAGCAGACCAGACTTGGGTTTGAATCCCACAGCTTCCACTTGCATATCATGTGACCTTGAGCAAGTCACTTAACTTCCCTGTGCTCCCAGGCTGCACCTGTAAAAAAAGTTTTCAACTTAGTGTGCTACTCCTGGTTAAACAACTTAAAAAAAAAAAAAGAATGTTTAATAACCCTGCAGCTGACAGTGTACATATTTAGCCTTTGAAAACAGTGACACCAAGTGGCACCCAGCATTACAAGTTGTGACTGAGGCTATTGTGACAGAAATATCTTTAGTCAAGATGGAACATGATGCTGGTCACCACTGCAGTAGGAGTGCTGGAAAGGACCATGATGCTTGTGCAGGTAAGGCTACTTACCCAGCTGCTGTACACATCAAATGCATGTGATCCATCACCAAGTCAAGATGGACTGCAGTTCTGTCAAGACAGAGGGGGTACAATCACGTTAATGGAAAGAGGTCAGGAAGATAATAAACTAATGGATAGTGGAGGCAGCTAGTGAGGGATCACCGGTGGCAGGAGGTAGATGCATAGATTCAAGAAAGGAAGCAGAGCTGAGTAGCACAAGAATAATAGACCCCCCACTTGGAGAAAAGCAGCATAGAGGGGAAAGCCTCACTTTACATCATACCATAAGAGAATAACACCCAGCAATATTGAGTGATCTGAGAATCCAATACAATTGGAAGCCCAGGACTGAGAGCCACACACAGAGACCTGTTGCAGAAGAAAATGACTATTGTACCAGGATGGTTAAATTCTTGCTATTCCACAGGGATATGTCTGACAGGAAAATGAGTATGTGTGCCTTTTTAAGGGAGGGTGTCTGAAAAACAAGGAGGAAATTAGTGTGATAAGTAGTTGTACATCTGATCAAACTAAGAGAAAAAGCAAGGTGGGAAAAGGCAAAACTGTCACCCAGAAATGGACTACAACTACAGGACTGCAAACATCTCAGCACACCTAAATAGATTTAGTGGTGATAAGTGCTTTGTGAGTTCTAGTGGCATGACCTATAACGCGTCCATGAATTTTTGATCAAATTTTGTCAATTAGTAATTTACAGTATTTCTAATGTAAATTTTAAACTAGTAAATCTGATTTCTCCAGTTTGGTTAGATTTTAGGATCCATTGACAATAGGTATGCATGCCAAATTTCAAGCCTATACCTAAAATAGCATTGGAGCTATAAATACATCAATTTTGGGAACATTTTCACAAAATTCACAAATAAACTGTAAAATTTAGAACTCTGTAACTTAAAATTTACTTCATTCTTTTCACATTTAGCAGTTTCTAAGACCTTTCCAGGCCTTAGAAAAACACTAGCAAACAGACTAGAAGGAGGGGTGGAGCAACAATGGGAAAATATCAAAACTGCCATCACAGAGGCAACAAGCCTTTGTGTGAAGCAAATAAACAAATTAAAATGAAAGAAAAAGCCACTATGGTTCTCAAAAGAGGTGGCGGTGAAGGTTATGGAGAAAAAGATAGCATTTAGGAAGTATAAGAAAACACAGAAGGAGCAAGACAGAGAACTGTACCAGTTAAGGCAGAAGGAAGCAGGGAGGGTAGTCAGAATAACAAAGGCACAAACTGAGGAAAAGATAGCTAACTCGGTTAAGAAGGGGGATAAAATCTTTTATAGGTATATCAGGGAGCATAGAAAAACAAAGGGAGGGATAGTGAGGCTGAATAGAATGGATGGTGGGTGGGCAGAGAGTGACAGTGATAAAGCAGGGATACTGAATGAATGAATACTTCTGTTCATTATTCACAAAGAGAAGTAGGGGAGGTGCCTAATCCAATTAACAGAAGCACTCTGGAGAGGGGGGTTGATCCCAATCCTTTCACAGAAGAAAGGGTTCTGAAAGAACTCCTAAAACTGAAGGTGGACAAAGCAATGGGGCCTGATGGAATTCACCCCAGAATTCTAAAAGAATTAAGCAGAGAACTAGTGACACCACTGACTATGCTTTTTAACAAATCATGGGAGGATGGTGTGGTACCTGAGGACTGGAAGAAGGCGGATGTGATTCCCCTTCACAAAAGTGAGACCAAGACGGAGGCAGGAAACTACAGACCTGTCAGTTTGACCTCTGTGGTAGGGAAAGTGATGGAATCACTTCTGAAGGAAAGAACTGTTGCGTACCTAGAGGCCAGTGGGGCACAGGACCCAAGGCAGCATGGGTTCACAGTGGGAAGGTCATGTCAGATGAATCTAATTGATTTCTTTGACTGGGTGACCAAAGTAGTAGACCAGGGAGGGGCTGTGGACATGCCCTACCTAGACATTAGCAAGGCATTTGACACAGTCCCACACAAAAGATTAGTAGTCAAATTAACCTGCCTGGGAGTGGGTCCCAAGGTGGTAGCCTGGGTAAAACATTAGCTGAACAACAGGACACAGAAGGTAATTGTAAATGGAGTCCACTCTGAAGAAAGAGGGGTTACTAGTGGGGTACCGCAGGGTTCAGTACTGGGTCCAGTTCTTTTTAATGTCTTTATAAATGACATTGCAGAGGGACTGGAAGGAAATGTATGCCTCTTTGCAGATGACACAAAGATCTGCAACAGGGTTGATACGCAAGGATGCGTGGAAAGGATGAGAAGGGACTTGGCAAGGTTGGAGGAATGGTCAGAAGTATGGCAGCTTGGATTCATGCAAAGAAGTGCAAAGTAATGCACCTGGGAAACAAAAACCCAGGGGAAGATTACAGAATGGGGGGGAGGTAGTAACAACAACAAAAATGGAAAGAGACCTAGGGGTAATCATATCAGATGACCTTAAGGTTGGCAAGCAATGCGAGAAGGCGGTAGGGAGGGATGGGGGTATACTGGGATGTAAAGGGAGAGGTATCACCACCAGAAAACAGGAAATTGTTATCCCCCTGTACAGACAGTTGGTGAGACCCCATCTGGAGTACTGCATCCAGTTCTGGAGACCCAATCTCCGCAAGGACATAGGGTGGAGGCAGTTCAGGGGAAGGCAACTAAAATGATGCAGGGTCTGCAAGAGAAGCCATATGAGGAGAGACTAAAGGAGCTTAATATGTATACCCTTGAGGAAAGGAGGTAGAGGGGGGACATGATAGAAATGTTTAAGTACCTCAGTGGAATCAACAAAGTCCAAAGAGGGTAGTATCTTTCAGAAAAAGAGATCTGCAAGAACAAGGGGACACAATTTGAAGATAGAGGGGGGACGGCTCAGGGGCAATGTGAGGAACTATTTTTTTCACAGAGAGGGTGGTGGATGCATGGAACTGCCTTCCTGAGGAGTTTGTGGTGTCTAAAACTGTGGGAGAATTCAAGAATGCATGAAACAGACATAAGGCAATTTTTGTGGGGGGTAGGAAGAAATAGGCTGTTAGTTAAATAGGATCTGCAGCTTATCCTCTAGGTAGGGAAATGGGCAGACTAGGTGGGCCAAGCGGTCCTTATCTGCTGTCAAAGTCTATGTTTCTATGTTAAGGTTATGCATGCACATTTCCATGTATCTAGCTTCAAAGGTTGCCAACTTGTAAGTAGACATGCAGCAAATATAAACTTGGCCAGTGAAGGTGTTTCAAAGTTGGGGACTTTGCAGTACACATTGTGGGGTAATGTTTCCTCCTTGACTTCACCAACTTCACATGACAAAGTTATTTTTCCCCCTCAAATACCTACCCCCTGCCCACTAGGGTATACTATGTTCACCCCCTCCCACCAGATTAACCTTTTAGAACAAACTACTCTCACTGTCCCACCCACTAGTACCCAACCTCCCTCTTCTCCCCCAAAGCCCAAATGAAAAGAATGGATACTGTGCTAGACTCAATAATACCTGAACAGAAGAATACCATCCAGTGCAGGTCAATACCCTGCTAGCTACAGAATGAATTAATGATGATGTTTTCTCCTATAGTAACACCTCACTGGCAGACAAGCAGCCTGTCAGGTGTTACTATAGGTGAGGACAGCATCATTCATTCATTCTGTAGTAAGACACCAAGCATCGCGTAATGGTTTTTCATCTTTACTGGTACAAATGGGGAGCACATACAAGACATAACAGTCAAGGAACCCCTGAGAGGTAGCGACCTCAGCAGTGTGGTTCAGGTTGGATATGGGCAGGGAATGCATCCCCGCTAAGATCAAAATCCTGGATTTAAGGAGGGCAGACTTCAGGAAGATGGGCAAGGTGCTAAGGACACACCTTGACGGTATCAGAGTGGACACAGTGGTGGATCAAAAATGGGCCATCATCAAAGAGGCAATACTGGCTGCCACAGTGGAGTATGTTAGACCCAGGAGAAGAAATCAGGGCCAAATCACCCAGCTGGTTCAACTCTGGGGTTGCCTGGGCAGTGAGGGACAAGGGGTTTGCCTACAGGAGATACAGGAAGATCACAAGTAAGGTGGATAAAGAAAACTACCTGAAGTTGGCCAAGGTGGCATGAAAGGTAGTGTAGCGGGCTAAGGCACAAAAGGAACTACAAATAGCTGAAGGGATTAAGAGGGGGGAGAAGACATTCTTTCATTTCATAAGTGAGAAAAGGGACAAGAAGGACTGGATAATTAGGTTTAGAAAAGGGGATGAATGGGTGGAGGAGGAAGGGAACAAGGATAAGGTATTGAATGAATACTTCTGCTCTGTTTTCACTAGGGAAAAAGACAGACTAATGCCATCTGGAGGAAGGGGGCACAGATGTGGTGATAAAGAGAGGTAGACTGAGGGAGGGGCTGCTAGCACTAAAGATAGACAAGTCACGGGGACCGGATGGCATACATCCAAGGGTACGAAGAGAGCTGGCAGATGAACTTGTGAGGACACTGGCGGGCCTCTTCAATAATTCCCTGGAGTCGGGCACGGTGCTGCAGGACTGGAGAATGGCACATGTGGTGTCTCTCCAGAAGACGGGTCCCAGGGATGACCCATGGAACTATAAGCCATTTCAGTCTGACCTCAATCATGTGAAAGCTTATAGAGAACATACTTAAGGAGAGGTTAGTAAGGTCTATGGAGGAGAATGGTCTCCAGGATGGGAGGCAGCATAGATTTGTGGGAGGATGCCAAATGAACCTGATTGACTTCTTTGACTGAGTCACCAGGGCAGTCGACAGGGACCAGGTGGTAGGAATCTTTTACCTTGACTTCAGCAAGGCCTTCAACTCCGTACCCCAAAAGAGGATGATCATGAAACTGGTGAATCTCAAGGTTGGGGAGAAAATGACCGGGTGGGTAGAAAGCTGGCTGAGGGACAGGACTCAGGTGGTGGTGGTAGGGGGAAGAGTTATCCAGCACCATGGAAGTAACCAGTGAGGTCCTGCAGGGCTCAGTGCAGTGGCCAGTGTTGTTCAATGTGTTCAGCAATTACACTGGGGAGGGCATTAAGGGCAAAAGGTTCCTATTTGTAGATGACACCAATCTCTGTGGCAGGGTAGACACAGTGGTAGGGATACAAGACCTATGGGAGGACCGCAGAAAATTTGAGAGATGGTCATGGATCTGGCAACTTGGCTTCAATGTCAAGAAATGCAAAGTTATGCACATTGTAGCCAGGAACCTAAGGACGAGTATGACTGGGTGGGGGGTCTGGGTAGCAGCAACAGAGGAGGAAAAGGATCTGGGAGTGATGATGGCTAGCAACCTGAAGCACTCCTCACAGTGCAAAAAGGCAGCAGCGAATGCAAATAGGATGCTGGGGTGTATAGCCAGAAGAATCAGCAGTAGGAAGAAGAAAGTTATACTGCCCTTGCACATGTCATTGGTGAGCCTGCATCTAGAGCATGGAGTAAGATACTGGTGTCCATACCTTAAGAAGGACATCAATGTACTGGAGAAGGTCCAGAGGAGGGCAACTAAGACGATTGTGGTTCAGCAGGGTATGTCTTACGAGGAGAGGCTGGGGCCCTGAGGATATACTCCATGGAGGAGAGGAGAAGGAGAGGGGTGACATGATAAAGACTTTCCAATACCCACAAGCCACTAGCAGGGGCTACACCTCCCTTGCAGCTCACTCCTACCCCTCCCCCAGTGCTCTGTTGTCTTCTCCCACCCTGAATACTATTGTTATTTCTATTACTGAATCATGAAGCAACCTTACCCTGTTTACCTAAATGTTATATACCTTGGTATGCGCGATTGCTGATGTACCTGGTACTGTTTACCTTATATTTTCTCTGTTAGCTTGACCTACACTGTAATGTTCCCTGTATGATTTATTCTGTTCTCTCACTGTATTTTTACGCTGTTTGTGCCAGTTTCTAACCTGGACTGTGCCTATAAAAGGTCTTAGGATCTGTACACCAACCCGGTTACAAAATGAATACATAAATAAATACTTGAAGAGGATAAATGGGTGGATAAGGAGGATCTCTTCAAGCTAACTGACAGCTGAACCATGAGGGAGCACAGTCTAAAGCTGGAAGGTGGGAAGTTTAGGAGGGATGTTAGGAAGCATTTCTTCATGGAGAAGGCAAGGGACAATTGGAATGCACTGCCGGAGGAAGTGGTCTCAGTGAAGACAGTGAGCAGCTTTAAGAGGGCCTGGATAGGCATAAAGGGAAGAGAAGGGGCCTGGGGGGTCAGATAGGGTGGAAGGGGGGGGATCAAGGAGCGGGGGCAGGGTCAGTGGCATTAGTTATGGGCCCTGCAATATGAGCAGACTCAATAGACCAAATGGCTTTCTTCTGCTGACTCTTTCATATGTTTATACATTTGTACTACTGGGTCTAGTACTATATGTCTTATTTTCATGGGGCTAGAGGGTGGTAGGGTGGAGGTATTTGCTAAGTGTATGTCTTGGGGACAGGATCTGGGTGGGGGAAGGTGGCTGGTTTTGTATGATGTGTGGGGAAGGGCTATTCTATTGATATTACTAAGTGAAACTGGCACACTTTGCAGTGACTGTGGGGGGAGGATGGAGGTGGGTGCTACAGGGTGGGGTATGTGGGGTACTTCTTCTAAGGGGCCTGGTTGGTGAGTGGGACTGGGCCCATTTTGCCACAGCAGGTGTGGGTAGGTTCTTCATTTTAAAAGTCTTTTTTTTTTGTAAGAAAACAAACACTTTGCTAAGTTTTTGCCAGTGAGATGCTGCGTTGCCCAGCAGTAACTATACTTAGCGACACTTTACCAAAACATTTGCTGGCCAAGGGCCACCATATGTAGTCGTTGGCAGGTGAATGTGGGCATTTCACCACATAAAAACTATGTGAAGTATTGCCTCTGGTGAAGTGAATCAGTGTCCAGCATTTCCAGATATGGAGTTTAAGCTGCTATCTTGTATACTTGCATATTAGGAGTGGTGCAAGAAATTGAGGCTGGACATTCCCTGTAGATGAAATAGGGGAAACATAGCAAAGCCCTTTGCAAAGTGAATTTCCTTGTCTTTGCTCATCACTAGTTGCAAAAGAGAAGAATTTTCAGAAAACTTTGCAAAACTGACCTGGTAGCACAGCAGTATCACTACTCTCAGCTATGTGGACAACCTGGGTTCAGAAGCAAACTTGAGCCAGTGAAGGTCAGTGGGGTGGAGGGGATGATCAAAAGGATCATGCATTTTTTTGAACTGCTCTCCTCTCCCATGGTGAGGGGATCATACCTCCCACAGTGCACCTGATACTAGTGGAGGCTGGGTGTTAAGGCACATGAGGGGCCCAGAACGGTTTGGGACATCAACGGATGCTCTGTCTCAGTGCACACTGAAGTGCATTAAGGTGGAGCATTAATACACATTGATGTCCCAGGTGACAAAGTAGAGAAAAAGCTTCTTATGCTGTGGTGGGATGAAGGATGTCTTCTTACAGGCCTGGGACCACCACCAACTGGTCTCCCATTTCATTTGGAGGGGCAAGGGCAAGACCCTTTGATCCCACCACAAGGGGTAAATCATGGAGGAAAAAGGAGGTAAGTCTTAGGGATGGTGGGTGACTCAGCTGGGGGGCCATTCAGATAGAGGCAGCTAGGGCAAAGGTGGATAAATAACAAGTGAAAAGCAAAGTTCACAAAAAAGTAAACTGCCAGAATCTGAGCCATATGAGTTCAAAATAACTCATCCAGATGTCATGAAACAAGGCAGCTCCTCTGGACTTCTTATAACAGCTATGCTTGCCACCCTACAGGTTTCTAATTTCAAGAATGGTGGAATTCTGACCAAATAAAACATTTTACAAAATGTTGCAAAATCCCATGACATTTTGTGAAATCCTCAGAATTTTGTGAAAGTCCTATAAAAGCAGAATTCATTGATTTCACCCAGCCCTAATGGCAAACCCCTGCAACACTATTGTAAAACAGAAGACTAGTGCATATCCTTTACCGTGCATAATGCAACACATTATTTATTTATTTATTTATTAAATTCTCGGATTACGAATACCTTTGAGCAGAAACAGCTCATTTACAAAGGTTCCACGTCAAAGGATGAGGGTCAACATACATACAGAGGTAGTAAAAGAATGCACAATAAACAACAAAAACAACTAAAAGAAAAAATAAAGATACTCAGTTATAATGTACTTTGAGATAATATTCATATAACGAGCAGCTTGAGTAGGCAGCTGGCTGCGGTAACAATAAGAGATAGAGGGCACCATAGGCAGTTAGTATTGCAGGTGTGCGACTGGGAGAGGAAGTTGGCAGGCTAATGGGCCACTGTCTGATGGTGGTAGAAAATGTCTTGTACCAGTGGAGATGTGAAGCAGGAAAGGAGTCACAAGGAAGGCCCAGTGCCAGAGGAAATGAGACTGGGAAAGGGCAGGCTGTGAGACATGAGTGAGCTGGGAGGTGTTCAGAGAGATCTCTGTTCAGAGAAGCAGTCACATTGAGTGGTAGAGGTGAGGTAAAGCTTGAGATTCCTTTTGAAGGGTCCAAGTGTAGTAGAAGAAAATGCTTCTTTATTGAGGGAACTGAACCATTGAGCGGCTCTATAGATAAAGGACTGCTGACCCATAGAGGTACGACATCTGGGAACCTGAAAGGTTAGAGATTGGGCACCACGTGTTTGTTGAGTGCCACTGTAGGTAGTAAGGAGTGAACTAACACCAGGTGGCATGAGACCAAGGAGAATATTTTTGGTAAGTAAGCAGGTGTGGTATTGTATTCTGCTGCATAGGGGTAGCCAGCTGGCCTGTGCATAGAAGTCACAGGTGTGAGTTTGTCGGGCTGCACCCGTTAGTAGTCTACAGGCTTTATTGAGAGCAACTGAGATCCTGTGGAGGGCACTTGTTGAGGCAGAGCCATAGATGGCAAGGCCGTAGTCAATGATAGAGGTGACAGAGCTGTAGATGGCTAGTTTAAGGGCACCAATAGGCATACAGTGCTTGTGTTTATGTAGTAGTCCAATCTGTATATTGGCGGTCTTGGCAACAGTGTCAATATGCCGAGTGTAGGAGAGGGTACTATATAGGGTAATACCAAGGTACTTGAACTCCTTGACATGTTCGAGTGGGTTCCCAGTGTTGTTCTTGATGGTGAGGGACAGAGAGTTGTGCCTGCTCAGTCAGTTACAGAAGGACATGGCTTTAGTCTTACTGTGGTTCAGGACAAGTTTATGAGAATTGAACCAGTCTTCAATGTGCCTGAAGTCGAGCTGCAGCTGGGATTCAAGGACTGTAATGTTATGGTGGCTGGAAAACAGGACTGCATTGTCTGTGTATAGTAATATTTTTTGGTGGCAGGCACTGGGGAGATTGTTGATGAAGAGGGAGAAGAGTAGAGGGCCCAGAATAGACCCCTGGGGGACTCTGGAGCTGACCGGTTTCTCATCCGAAGAGATCCCTGCAATCTTTACATGTTGGATCCGATTATCAAGGTAGCTGGTGAACCATGGAAGGGCATTGTTGGAGATCCCAATGGAGGACAGTTGCTTGAGCAGTAGGGGGTGGTTAACTGTGTCGAATGCCTTGGTAAGGTCTATAAATACTGCCCCTCCACAATTCTCTTTGTCAAGCGTGGCATGGATGAAAGTTGTAAATTCCAGTAGTGCAGTGGTGGTGCTGTGCCCTTTTCTGAAGCCATGCTGCTCTGGGCACTGTACATTGTACTTATCCAGGAATTCAACTAGTTGGTCCAACACTATTCGCTCCAGCGCTTTAGATAGTGGGGGGAGGAGTGAGATAGGTCTGTAATTGGTGTGCAGTGTCCTATCTCCGCTTTTGTGAACCAGTGTGACAGTGGCTTTCTTCCAGAGGGAGGGGAAATGGCCCAATCTAAGCGAGAGATTGAAGATCTTTGTAAGTGGTTCTAAGATTTCATCGAGGACTTGTGCCAGCAGTTTCAGGTCAAGGGAGTCAACACTGTACCCTTGTTTGCCGATGGCCTTTTGAATGTATTTTCTAGCTACAGTACTTGTGGTGGGACCTCCTTAAAAAAAAAGCTTTGGGGTTGTACGTTCTAGTTGGGGGGTAACTTGGGAGGAGCTGGAGGGGAGGTCGTCGAAAAAATTTGCGGGAAGGACACTGTCCAGGTTTGTGAATGCATTATTAAAAGTGCTGGTGATGGTACCTAGGTCGAGTGTAGGAGTGCCATGAAGGTTGAGCATAGTGGGTGGTGCTTTAGGATCCTTGCCTGTGAGTTCTTTTATGTTGTTCCAGAATTTGTTTCCCTGGCCCCAAGAGTTGGTCAGAGCCTCTTTGTAATAGCTGCGTTTAGCATTCTGTATTTTTTGAGTGCAATCATTTCTGGCTGCTTTGTATAATTGTATGTTTACTTATATGTGCCTTTTGTGTGTATTTTGGCAACTTTTATGGATTGGGCCCTTTATGACTACGTAATACCATGTAAGAGGTTTGATTGTCATCACCTCTTGCACCAGGCCTTTACTGAAAATATGGCCATGTTCCAATTAACAATTATTTCCATCCTTTTTTGGGTAGATTGGGCAGTTATGAAGTTATGAATCCCCTACCGTTTATTTATTTTATTTATTTATATAAACATATTTTACCAGGTAAACAAGCAGAGCCCAGAAACTCATGTCCAGTTGCAACCTGGGGGATGGGGTGGGGGTAGGAAGGTAATAAGTACAGGTAACAAGTTATAAAAGATACAGGAAAACATTCTTCTACAGGTGTTATTATCAATAGTAGCAGTACCATAACAATACAACACAAATATATACATGGTGCAGTATTTAGGCAGGTGCAATTAGAGTCTTACAAAAGAGACTTACAGCATCTATGGATCATATGACAAACTTGTCATACAACAGGCAGTGTGCCAAGTAGGCTTGGGTCGAAGGGGTATAGCTTGTGGCTCATCATGCCCTCTATGAAGCATCAGGCCAGTGACTGTTGAACCCAAAGGAGGCATGACTGGGGCAGTTTGTGCACGCAATCAAGGAAGCATGGTGAGCCTCGGAGACAGTCAAGTACTATATGGAAGCAGCTAGGGAATCTCCTTATGAAGGCAAGTGGAAAAGTCATGTCCACTCATGTGACAGTTTACCTCCATCCTAGTTTCCATTCCTCACTGTGTGTGTGTGTGTGGGGGGATCATGTGACCTTTGCATACATATAGATTTCTCAGAGCTGAATGTAACAGCAATAAGTCATCCCTTCAGGCAGTTTGGAAACATGAACTATGTGTCATTAGGCGCTTTTACACACGCACTGCTGTTCCGAAACCATAGTTACCTGTCCGGCGCAGCTACAGCCTGTTGCACTTCATGTCCTGATTAGAAGAGCTCCTGTTTCTCCACAACATCTCCCAGCCCTCCATAGCGGTGCAGTAATGGTGCAGTACTCCTTGCGAGAACGGGGAGGGGAAAGAGGGTAGAACAGTGGCCATCACGCGAGAACTCAAGAGCTGGAGTTGTTGAGCCAGAATGGGCGCTTACACTGTGCACTGCAATGGCATGTTTGGGGACAAACCACCCACACCAGGGAATGCGGTTCCGGTGACCGTTCATTTTACAATGGAACAAAAAGCGTTTAGACAGCATGGGATGGACCAGTACTGTCCTTCTGTAATGCTTATCCTGTTGTAAGAGTGCGTGTGTAAAAGCGCCTATTGTCTCAGATAAGCTATGGCCTAATTCTGTATCATACTAATGAAATAATGTCATCTATGAAGATTAAGAGCCCACTCTGTCAAGACAAGATATAAAACAGAATGTACTGGTCACCTGCAACGTTTGATAGAGTTGAGCTTCATTTGTCCTTTTATGGCTGTAGGTATAAACAAGTCAGAGGCACACTGGAACTGTAAACAGTTAACACAGCAATGAGCACAAGTAATATGTTGAAATGTCTGAAACCAAGTACCACATTAACTCCAGATACAATATTATGTTCATTAGGTGGCACTCTTTTAAATTCAACTTTACTTTATGTTGTGCCTTTCATCCATTATATATCATGACATCATTTTTAGCGAATCAGGATTATTTATTTCAAAACGTTCTACTGTAGTTACTCCTATACTAGTCATAGGAGGGTGTCACATGCAAACAGTTCTCACACAGTGAATATTCTAAGATCAACTGGCTTAGCTCATTTCCCACAAAGGAATTTGTCTAATTTTGTGCAAATAAAAAGACATGGGTTTAAATAAAAAATTCCATGTTTTAAAAAACAGAGGTCTTTAACATGACTTATCATAAGTTTATAAAAGCAGTTACTACAGTATGGCCAGAATATTCAAACAGCCTTTTTTACATGTGCAAAATGTTTGCTCCAAAGGCAAACTAGTGCCTGGAATGAACTACAAGTATATTAGTACATGCCCAAAGCACACAACGAGCACTAACAGCATATTCCGGTATACCAACCAATGAAGCTAGGCACTATCCCGACTACTCCCGCAAACCACAGCCCCTACTGACCACATGAAGTATGTGGCCAAAGGACTATGGGGCTTGCAAGAGCAAACAGTTATTTAGGACTTGCTAATGGCAATTTCTACTGTGAAGCAATCTGCCATATTTGTACATCCCTATGCAAATGACCCCATAGCACTAGCAAGGCACTATAATCATTTGCATCCCATTAGGACCTCATTGCAGGCTCAGAGCAAATTGTGTCAGCACCATCCCACCTCAGTGCCCATTCATTACTGAAGTTATAAAGCATAGTGCTCTAGTGACTCGCTGCCCCCCCCCATTCAGCTGACCATTATGAAATATATGGTTTCATGCATCAAGTAGGTGGAGGGTGAAAGAAAACTGGGAAGAATAAACCATGGGCCATCAGAATGAAAGGCTCAGGCCTTGCTCAATAGGCACCATCAGCAAGGGGATGCAGGGGCAGCAGCTGTTGGAGCCAAGAAGTCACCAAGCACCAGGGAGGACAGAATTAAAACATTATGGACCTGGGAGAAAAATATATGCTTTAGGACAACAGTTGGAAAGTGCTAAAAAGTCAGTGGAGGACAGAGTGAGACAGAGAGAGACAGACAGAGACAGAGAATGATAGACAGAGACAGAGAGACAGTAATGTTGTACCAGACAATAGGGGCTGCAAAGAAGACTCCTACCAGCAGGGGTTCACTTAATTTATTTTTAGTGGAGGTCTAAAAGTTCCAGGAGTCAAAATCTGGAAGTCATTCCAATTTTTTGGAAGTCAAAATACTTCTAGGATCCCAGTTGTGGAAGGAAATATTCTAGGAAGGACCGATTTATGGATGTTAATACAACATACTTTGGTGGTAAAATATAATTTCTTTCAGAAAAATCCATAATTTCTGACTTCCATGCCTACCGTTTTGGAAGTCATCTAATTTTTTTGTTTTGCATCTGGAAGTCAATGACTTCCTTCCCCTTTGTTTTGGCAGTTTTTGACTTATTTTTGGAAGTAAAATACTCCAGAAATGGAGTTAACTGAACCCCTGCCTACCAGCAATGGTGAAGTTGTAGATAGGGACAGACGGATGATACAAAATGAATGGAGGGAAAGGTGGAGTATTAGGACACGAGATCAGTGAGATATAGTATGCATGAAATTATGTAAAGCTTTGAAAATGATAATAGTGCTGAACTGAGTCACACAAGTAATAGGGAACACGCAAAAGGGTTGAATATTGGAGTAATGTAGTCTTGCTTTTTGGTGCAGGTAAGATGACAGGCAAATGTATTTATGGTATAATGGAGCCTGAAGAGTTGGGGCATGAGAGGCCCCAGAAAACAGGGTTATAATGCAATAGTCTAGGTCAAAGAAGACTACAGCATGAATTAGGATTTCAGGAAAAAGGGGCACTTCTTCCCTGTCTACAGTGCATAAGGAAAATGTACATTAGCTTATTGTAACTTTGCATAAAGGAACCATAATCCCCTGTGCAATGCACTTGGCCCCTAGCCAGCTTCAATATTGGATTCTGTGAGTCCTAATCTTTCAGGTGGCAGTATGGCATACTTCCACCACACCACTGGATCAGTCCGTAGTCACACTTCTTTGAACTTCAGCTGGCCTTCACCTTCTAAATCATTTGAGCATTAACATTCCCTGACTCCAGCTGGGGGTACTGCATCTAAGTCTTACCTTGTTTTGGAGTCTCCACAAGGTCTACACCAACTCAGGCTCTGTGTCTATTCTCCAGTGGGTGAGGGGAAGGGGACACTCTTTGATGGCTGGAGGCAGTCTGGTACATCAGAGATAAAGGAAGGTCCTATTGAGCATTGACCCAATGGTGCAGGTGGAGAAAGGTAGACATCATCTGATGAGAGAGCTGGTTGTTTTTCTCTTTACAGGCCATCCTTCCTTGTGATGAAGAAGGGTGATGACAGTGCACTCCTCTCTGGGTCATTTCTCCCTCCCTGAGTCTCAGTTGAAATGATACGCTACCTACCACCTAGTATAAAAATCTAGCTGTGAAGTAGAATTAATTCCCTCACACCAAATATGATGTTTGATTAAGTCTGCCAACTACTGTTTCTGACTGCCAGGACTCATGGAATTGGTTACTATGCCTTAAGACACTCCCAACAGTAGTGTAAGATATGCAATTGTTGGTCTTTTAGCCAGTGTTTAAAGGGACACTGTCAACCTGTTGTTCATCATATCATTTCTAGTTTAAAACTCACATTTTATGATTGCATACCTTCTCCAAAATTCATTGATGTTGCTGTTTGTTTTCTCTGTCTCCTTGTTTAGCAGAACTGAAATGCATGGCAATGTATATTTACAAACAACTTTGTTTTTGTTTACAATCCTGGATCTGTTCTTACTGCATTCTCCCTCAGCATTAGAAACACACCCAGACAGAGCAGTCACTCATGAGGCAGTAGCATCCTAAACTCCCACTGCATCACAAGTGGCTAGACAGTGTTGTCGGTGTTCCCAAGTCCAGGAAAGATGTAGTAGGAGCTGATCAAGGAATGTAAACAAACCTGTGTTTGTGTGGTAACACCAGTATGCTGGGCAGTCTGTTTTGTCACTTTTTCTAAGAAAAAAAAGTCAAAATCAAACTTCCAGCTTCATCAGCAATCTTTTCAAAATGTTGCCAATCATAAAATGTGTTTTTTAAACTAGGGACACTTTGAGACATAGAGGGGTTGACAGTGACCCTTTAAGTTGGTAGAACAAATAATTTCTTATATACAGTTGCCTGAAGGACAGATTTTATGTGTCAGTAGGACAGACAATTGCTTACAACACTTGTCTGTCCTTCAGACAGAGTAGTTCTTCCTATCAACAACCACCTACTGTCCCCACAGCAGTGAATTTATCTGGCTGACTCTGCCCACAGTCTGAAGCATTATTTTTTTACTCCCTTCTTCACAAATCCTCTAGCATACTACTTCTGTCTGTTGCCCCCACTCCCTAAAAGTGAAGTTTAAGATATGTGGTTGATTCTTTCTCCTACCAGGAATCAATATATTACCCTTCCCTCAATCACTGCCGCACCCTATCACCCCGTCACAAGTATTAGTGTCCCTTTTCTCCTAACCTAGTACTTCCTACAACCACCACCACCACCACCCCAGCCCTCTTGGCAGTCAGAAAAAAACTCCACTCACCTTTCAAGCTAGTTAGGATGTGTCTTCAAAATATTTCCTACCACAATACTGGATACCTGCATGGGATAAATAGGGTGTACTGTAAAGATATATTCATCTTGTGTACAAATACAGGTACAGTACATGAGGGAATTCACCAAAGCTGGTGGGGGGAAGTCAGGCAGGATGTTTTTTACACTGAAACAGTAGTGGACAAGTGAGGCAGAGTTCCTGAGGAGGCAGTGAAGGCCAAAACCAGCAAGGAGAGGTTCAAAGTAGGGTGGGACAGGCACATGGCCATATTAAGGGAAAAGGAAAATTGTTTAACCAGGAAAGGCACACAAAGCTGGAGCTTGTTTCCATGTGCGACCTGAGAGAACAAGGAAGTTAAGTGACTTGCTCAGGGTCACACAGTATGTAAGTGTTGGCCAACAGGAATCAAACCCAGGTCTCCAGGTTTGCAGCTCAGTGCCCTTAACCACTATGCTATACTGCCTCCTATGTATTAAGTGGGAAGTGGGAAGAGACCAGAGGTTTGGGGAGTGATGGCAACTAGGGCCTACCTATGGTAGTTAGGCAGGGTAGGCAGACTGGAAGGGCTGCTGGCCCTTTTTCTGACATCATTTTCTATGTTTCCATGCTTCTTCAGGCTCGATTAAGGATCCGGTATTGTTTGGCAAGGCTTCCTATATGTTTTTTCCCAATGACTAGATCCCAGGCATCCTTGTGACAGTTTCATTTACTATTTTTTATTTGAAATATGCGTCATGTAGTGGCTTTGACAAATATATCTTGTTTTCATGGGGCGGCTCAACATATCGGAATCCAAAAATGCAAGGTATGGTATTAAATATAATAAAAAAAAAGGTTAATCAGGTACTAAAACACAAAGGATATATACATGCAAATTTAAGGTACAGTGAACATAATTTTGACAGTTGTATGACTCTTGCAATCTAGTGATAGTTTCCAATAAAAAGGTTTGCATAAACATTGAGCCAGAAACTACAGAAAGTTGAAGAGAAGGCATGTGATACCAGTACAACTATATGGGTGCTAAGAAATACAAAATCGCATATGCCCCCATAATGCAAAGCATTATGGGATATATATGCAAATCACCAAGACATTTTAGGCTGGTTCAGCTTTAAGCAATAATACATGGTGCCCAAGGGCCTCTCACACAATCTGCAAAGGGTGCAAGCAGAAGACACAGACAAGTGTTTTGTCCTACCCAGGACTCGTCAGTGTGCCTTATCTGTATCACACCCCAGAGGAAATGAATCAGAGCCCTTAGTTGGTCTTACGGGTTTGGGTCATGATGAGCCCCCCCCCCCAAAATAAAAACAAGTTAAAAGACAAAAAAACTCAGTGCAGAAGCACTGAGGCAAGAGTTAACCTCAAAGGGCATTGGCAATAAGGCTAAGTTTCAAAGAAATACAAAATTATACACATGTCTGTATCTTCTGTTTGCACCCTTTGCAGACTGTGAGAGACCCTTTGGCACCATGCATTCTTGCTTAAAGCTGAACCAGCCTAAAATGTTGTGCTGATATGCATATACATTTCATGATGCTTTGCATTATGGGGTATGTGTGATTTTGTATTTCTTTGAAACTTGGCTTTATTGCCAATGCCCTTTGGAGTAACCCTGAGTTTTTTTGTCTTTTAGCTTTTTTTTTTTTTTTGGAGAGTGGGCTCTGCTATGACCCAAACCCATACACTAACTAAGGGCTTTGGTTCATTCCCTGGGTGATATGATATACAATAATTGATGAGTCCTGGGTAGGACAAAATACATGCCTGTGTCTTCTGTTTTCACCCTTTACAGATTGTATGAGAGGCCTTTTGGTACCATGCATTTTTGCTTAAAGCTGAACCAGTCTAAAATGTCATGGTAATTTGCATATACATCCCATGATGCTTTGCATTATGGGGGTATGTGTGATTTTGCATTTCTTTGAAACTTGCATACTGCAGTGTTGGCTAGCCAGACTGTTTTCTGTTGCAGCATTCCTGCCGAGTTGGAGTTGAAGGTTATCATCTGTTTGCGGTGTGGTTAACTGTCCCCCACAATGAGAAGAGAGGGGAGATTATGCACTGCACTTGTAAGGAAGTCATGACTGAAACAACTGAGGTACTGTTTTCTGTGAATTCCAGAACATTTGGCTCACAATATCCTATGGAGGTAAGAGGTGGGCAGATCTTTATAGCCCCGGTGATTGACCAAAGCATAGTGAATCTGCTATTTTATTCTGCTTAGCTTGACCTAATGAGCACAGAGGAAGACTGCAAGAGGGCTTGAGCCACTACAGTTGCAAACATATGGTGCCTATTTTTGCCTGGCAGTTAGCTCAAGGTTTAAATGCAGTAAAGAACTATTCAGGAGTTGAAACCGGTCTAGAGGGGTCCCTCAAGCAGTGTGAGGGTTTGGGGTCCCCAGTTTCCTTGAACTGATTTAAACTAGATCCAAAAGAGCTGCTTCAGTGGTAAGAGCATGTACTGCTCTAACTGTGATCCTACTGGACTTGCTGGGTGGGATATTACATATACGCCCCGGTGCGATATTCAAAAGGGGATGTTGCACTGCGCAGATCCCGATGCGCCGGGGCACACCAGTAATGTATGCGGTACAAGTGCGGGGGCGTGCCCAGGCATATTCTGCACATCCCGATATTCAGCCTGGGATGTGTGGCGCATATGCTGGTGCAACCCCTACTTGCGCAGCACACTGGTGCTCAAAGTTGAGCCACAAAATATTGGATCAAGGGCTGGCCACCCACAGGTGAGCTGACGGATGCAGGATGCAACATGGGAGCTGCCAGCTGTGGGTGGCCACCCGAGCTCCGGAGCCAGGGTCTGTCAGCATTACGCCCCCCGCGCGCCCGATCGCGGGCATAAGTAATATAAAGTACACGTCCAATATCCCTGGTGGTCCAGTGGACCGCTTGCAGCCCAGTCGCGGGCATAAGTAATAGAAATCACACGTCCAATATCCCTGGTGGTCCAGTGGACCGCTTGTAGCCTGATCGCAGGCATAGGTATACTAATATCAGTGAAATCCAACCCTGGTGGTCCAGGGTACCTCCTTCCACCCGCCCACTAAGCCCGCCATCCGCTCCCCAGTCAGCTGCGGGTGGCGCACCCACCGCCAAGCTGCCTGCCGGCTGACTGCGTACAGTGCGGCTATCGCACGATGATCCTGGCGTGAGCCAATGAGCATGCGAACCGTGCCGTACTACACAGATCCTGATATGTGAATGAATCCACTTCACATATCTGGACTGTGTAATAGTATGGTCTGCATGTCGCCAACCCATGCTGTGGACCAACAAGCGTACAACCGTATCAATAGTCGTCGTGACCGAAGTAACTTGCGGATGGGGTGCTGCAACCCGCCACTGACCGGGGGAGCGAGGGGTGATGGGAGCTCAGTGGGCGGGTGGGAGAGACTGCTGGACCACCGGGGTTGAACTGCACTGAGTTTGAGTATACCTATGTCTGCGATCGGGCTACAAGCGGTCCACTGAACCACCAGGGATATTGGACGTGTGATTTCTATTACTTATGCCCGTGATCGGGCTGCAAGCAGTCCACTGGACCACCAGGGATATTAGATGTGTGATTTCTATTGCTTATGCCTGCGATCAGGCTGCAAGCGGTCCACTGGACCACTAGGGATATTGGACATGTATTTTAAATTACTTATGCCCGCGATCGGGCTGCAAGTGGTCCACTGGACCACCAGAGATATTGGACGTGTATTTTAAATTACTTATGCCCACAATCGGGCATTGGGGCACTTTGCCGATGTGCAGGGGGCATCGTTCCCCGACAGCTGCAGCCTGGCAGGGCGACAGGCACAAGTCGCAGGGCATCAGCGCACCTGCATGCAAATGGAGCTATAATGGCATGCTAATGGCCCCAGTTGTGCCTTGAATGCATTATGGCCCCATTTGCATAGCCACTGCTGAATATCACGGCTCCTGCACCTAGAGCAACCGCACTTGCGCTGGCGCATTCCCCTGCTCCACTTTTTCCACTTGCACTGGTGCAGTGCGGGAGGCCAAGTTGCAATATTCAATGGTGCTGAGCCATGGCACAGCTCTGTTGAATATCGCCCAGTACACGCTCTGGCGCATCCCAGTTGTGCTGCGCCCTGCTTGCTCCCCTGCCAGGCGCAGTTCTGAATATCCCACCCGCTGTTTCTTTGGTTATTTGGTTCACAGGTTTGGCTGACATTAAAGTCTACAGAACATTGAAAGGGACACTCCCTGTGAGAGAGGACAGCAACCTTTTTGAAGATATTGTAGTATAAAGAACTAAACGGGTTTCTGCTAGGAGACAACCTCACAGAGTTAAAGACTCCACCTAACTGGACTGACTTTAGGGTTTTATGGTTGGAAAGGTTTGGGGTGGAAGGGTTTTTGTTAAAATAGTTGTAATTGTTGCTGGGATTGGGTGGTTAGGGTTTTTTAGGTGGGTGGTAGTGGTGTGATTGGTTGTGTGAATGCGAGTATAAATGTGATGGTGGTAATTCTGTTGAGTATTTATAATATTTGTTTGGGGATTTACTAATAGTAGTACTTTTTAGTGAGATGTAATAGTCAGGATGTGCCTGGGATGTAAGCCTGCAAGGTGCAGCTACTCGGCCGCCCACCTCCATTTTGAGCACCTCTTGCTTCCTGCAGAGACATGTAGAAGGTGCAGGACATTGGGAATTGCTCATGGTGGGGTTGGGGGGCCAAGCGAGTGGCTGCCAGGGAGTCACAGATATGGGTGGTGAGGCCAAGGAGGTGTACTGGGGTTAAATGGGAACTGGAAAGGGGCCCACCTTGCATGATTCCCATACCCAAGGGCTCCACCGTGGAAAGTGGCAGGTGGCTGATCCGTCAGCCTCCCCTGATCCTACTCAGGCTGTGTTATGCAACACTAGGTCAATGAGGAACCAGACTGCAGTAATAGCAGACATGGTGTCCTTGGCAGACCTGGTCTGCATCACCGAGATCTGGCTGGATGAGAATGCTGCCCCCAATTTGGAGATAGTGTTGCCAGCTGGATACTTGGTGATACACACCCCAGGGAAGGATCGCAGAGGTGGGGGAATAGCTGTCTGTTAGAAATCTAACTGCTAAGATAATAAATCAGATTTGTTCTATGTCTACAATGTTAGTGCAAAATAGCAGTATCATAGTATAATAGACCAGAGATATAGTGTAAGGCATATGTGGGGTACTAGGGACATAACCCAGGCACAACATAGTCATTTGTTTTAAACATAGCCTGGGCCTCACGGTGCTTCTGATGGGTCCTGCCAGGTCGTTTGAGAGTGCTGCCATGTTAGGGGTCCTGGTGTGGGCTACAGGATCCTCCTGCTCTACTGCCCACTGGGTGGGGAGAGGGAATTCCTGTGAGAGACTGGCGACTTCATCACCTGCCTAGTGTTGGAGTCCCCCAGATGGTTAATTCTGGTGGACTTCAACGACTAGGTTGATGACGGACTCTCATCATCTGGACATAATCTTCTGAGAGTATGGAGGCTCTGCGTCGCAGGTTGTCACCTCAGTGACCCACTTGCACAGCCACACATTAGACCTGGTGTTCACTTTGAGTCTTGGGGTCAATGACCTTAAGATTGATCTGGTCATTTGGTTGGATCATAGCAATGTGAGGTTCACATTTGGGGTCCCCTGAGGATCCATCCTCTGTGGAGATGGTCTGATACTGCCCTTTACAGGGATTGTCCCCAGCAGGACTATAGGTGGTAATGGCCTATTGAGTGTGGAGGCTGTGTGTGCAACCGGACAGGAGGAGGCAGTGGTGGCCTATAATAGGGCCAACAGTGCTGTTTTCAACTCGATCACACCCATTTGTGTATGACCTTATCTACTCGACAGAGGCCCCCCCTTGGTTTGATGAGGTGCACAGGGAGTTAAAGATAAAGGGCTGGAGGTTGGAGAGGTGCTTGAGAGGATCTGGGCTGATGGAGGACAAATTGGCTCTGATGTCTCATTATAGTGACTATCAGGGAACAATCTCCCAAAAGAAGGCAGATTTTTTGTCGAAGGAGATTGCTGTGGCAAGGAACAGACCAGCTCAGCTCTTCCTCACAGTAGATGGGTTATTACATCCAGCCTGTCTCTGAGCGGGAGGAGCAGGTTCAAGCACAAGGTGTGAGGAGTTTGCTCTGTTCTTTGCCAACAAAGTGTCCTCTATCAGAGCAGAGATTTCTTCCAGTGTCACTCAAAGGACTTGCGGGGTTCAGTCTGAGGCTTGCCTGACCACCCCTTTTGTGTGGGATGAGTTTGACCCCGTTGGAGTGAAAGAGGTGGATGAGATAATCTTGAGGCTGCGACCAACATATTGTGATATGGACCCAGGGCCAGCCCTAATTTTGGTCGGGTATATGAACTTGATAGGATCTGTGGTTGCAGAGATCATCTGGAGTTCCTTGAGGAGTGGGGTCTTTCCTATGGCATAGAAAGAGGCCTTGGTAAGACCCCTATTGAAGAAACCCTCAGTGGACCCAGAGTGTCTTAGCAACTACAGACCGGTCTCAAACCTCTCATTTTTAGGGAAGGTTTTAGAGAAAGTGGTGGCCATGCAGCTTGAGATGTGTCTTGCCTTCTCCACCACTTATGAGCGCTTCCAGTCTGGGTTTAGAGCCAGGCATAGCATGGAGACTACCTTGGTGAAGATGCTGAATTATCTCCTAATGGTAAGAGACAGGAGAGAACATACCATCTTGGTTCTTCTTGATCTCTTGGCAGCGTTTGACACCATGGACCACGAGGTGCTGCTGGACCACCTGTGTTACTGGTGTGGCCTAACTGGTAATGTCATCAATTAGTTTAGGTCTTACCTCACCAACAGACTGCAGAGGGTAACAATGGGGTTAGCCTCATCTAACCCAATGCCTCTATGCTGTGGATTTCCACAGGGGTCAGTCCTGTCGCCATTGCTGTTCACGGTGTACATGCTGCCATTAGGAGACATTATTAGGCAGTATGGGCTGGGTTTCCATTGCTATGCCGATAATACCCAGCTATACCTGTCCTGTGCACCTGGTAACCAAATGGTGGCCTCTGTGTTTAACACCTGCCTGGAGGAGATCCAGAACTGGATGACTCAAAATTGTCTATGACTCAACCCAGAAAAGACAGAGGTACTGGTGGTGGATCCTGGTTATCATTTTGACTGGGGGAGGTCTGGGAGATTCCCCTGGTCTAGTACCAGGGGTGTTCCCCTATCACCCACCAAAGATCTGGGCTTGATCCTCTATGATGGCTTGACAGTTGATGTGCAGGTGTCGGCTGTCATCAAAAGTGTTTTTTAAAAGAATATTGCCCGGTCCTGGGCCCTTATACCAGCTGAGGACCTGATTACCCTGGTACATGCTTTTGTCACGTCCAGGTTGGATTACTGTAATGCCCTGTACCTGATGCTATCTGGAGGTATTCTCCACTGAAAACAGCTGGTGCAGAACGCGGCAGCTGGACTGTTGACGGGCACTGTGAGATCAGAGCATATTATGCCTGCCCTCTGTGAACTCTGGTGGCTGCCAGTTAGGTGAAGGATTGCCTTCAAGGTCAGATTACTGACCTATAAAGCCCTGCTCGACAGTGGACCAGACTACCTACAAGACCTCCTTGTTCCTCACTGCCTGTCTCAGGCTCTCCGTTCCTCCGAGGGTTGCCTCCATGTGGTTCCCAGGGTTAGGTTGTGGCATTCTGGAGATCATACATTTTTTGTTGCCATGCCAACCTGTGGAACTCTCTGCCTAGACATCTGCAGGAGGCACCCTCAGTGGAAACCTTCAAGAGGGGATCAAAAACATTATATTATAAGTATAGTTCAGGAAATCTCAAATATGGAGGAACTAACATATAAAGTAAATCAGAAAATATGTGTATACACCAGGAGGTGAGCAAAATGGTTGATCTGGCAAGGCACCTACTCAGAGCAGGAGGGGGGAAAGGATTAGCATCCTACATAGGGGGTTATGAGACCAAATCTGTCACAAACCAACACAGGGAGAACATTGCTTAAGTGAACAAGGCATGAGACTCACAGAAGAAAAGAACCTTAGGTTAGGGACTGACACGATAAAGCGACTTGTGTATTAATTAGCTTATAATAAGAACTGCTTGCATTAACTGAAATTCGAATCTGTATATGTTCCTGTAATCATGTAAAGCACTGATAAACTGAAAATTTTAATATGTGCACCTTAACTTATCAATAAAGATGAATTAAAAAAAAGAAACTGGATGAACTGAAGTGGTAACCAGGAGGAGATGGCACTGGTATCTTGGGAGAGTCTGGATCAAATGACTAAATCAGATAATAAGGTGCTGGATTGGGTACAGGGAGGTTGTCATGAAGTGAAAGAGGACTACATCAGGTACACAGATACACAGATGTCTATTGACAGAAAAAGACCCATGGTCCCTCCAGTCTGATTTGGTGATGTGGTGATGGAGGGGTCAGGGAGTCTGGCACCACTAATAGGCTCTACTTTGTAGGTAAGGCAAGGCAATTTAATTTCTAATGCACTCTTTCCCTGGGACTCAGGGCACCATACAGAGTAAGCGCATTAAATAAACATATAACAAAAGGCAGATTTCAAAAAAATATAACTCCTGCTAACCACTAATTTTTTTAAAGAAAAGATTATTACCAATAAATTAATAAATTAAATAATTAAAAATTATGTCAGACAATAGGCAAGGTTAAAAAGATGGTATTTCAGAGCCCCTTTTAAGGCCTCCATTGTGCTAACCATATGGATGTGAACTGGTAATGCATTACATCACATCAGTGCAGCCACCAGGAAAGACTTAACCTCTAAAAGCTGCGGTTTAGATTGGAGAACAGATAACAAGCCAGCATCACTGGATTGAAGAAGGGGATAGAGATAAGTGGAGTCAGGAGATCTTTTCAATAGCTAGGATATAGACCATGCAGTGCCTTGTATACCAACAAGCATACCTTAAAGTTGACATGCCACTGAATAGGCAGCCAGTGCCATTTGCATGGCATTGCAGTAGTATAATCTCCAAGGGATATCCTGAAGATCAAACATGGTACAGCATTCTGAATGAACTACAGGCAGTGCATCAGACTCCCAGATAACCCTAAGTAATCTAGCCTGGATGTGACAAAAAGCATGGACTATCATCACCAGCTCATTGAGCACTAGACACCGTTTGATCCGAGTGATGTTTTGAAGATGGTATAAGCCATTATGGACAGTCACTGACACCAGACTCACCAAGATCAGCTTGGAGTTCATGATGATGCTCACATTCCTAGCTGTATCCACAGCTCCAGCACCATTAAATGATAGCAACCAAGTGCTGCTCCCTGTCATAACTGACACAATTACCTCATTTGATACCCATAACCTCAGTGTTACCTGGGTTGAGACTTAACTACTTGGAGGCCATCCAGTTGCTGATCTGTTTTAAACAATGACACAGCAGCAAAGCAACATTTACACTGATAGATGTTTCAACACCAGTGACGCACCACCACCAGCTGTTTGAACAAATGTGTTGGTGAAGGACAACTGTGTAATTTGGTGTGTGGCACTGCCAATAGGCTGTATGGTACCTCCCGCATTATGTGAGGTTCGAGTAACTGTACCTAAGGTTAGCCTCTCTGCACTATCAGTCAACATGAACAGTGAGGTCAGAGCTCACTACAAGCATCTGTGCCAGAGGAGAAGTCACAGACTGCAGGACTGCTCTGCTGGTTTTATTTCTTTAAAAGGTATGCCATCTATGTTAAGTAATGTGCAGTCTTACCAGGCCATCTTATTGTGAGCCCTGGCCAGGTCCATACTACTTCTTGTTTCTCCTTGTGTGTTGTTACACAGCTCTGTGGTTCCCCTGTTAATGGCAGCAGAGTGGAAAACAACCAGTGAGATGCTGTTCAGACCGGCGATGAAGAAGAAGTCTCAGCCCTGAAAAAAAAAACACTGTGAGGTTAATCCTGGAGCCCTAGTGACCAACTGTTGGATCCTGCAATTGTACCTTCACAAAAAGGGATGCATAAAGTCCATAGCCCTAAAGTATCTAAAGTGTTTACCTGTTTGCTGTCCCCCATTTGTGTGTTTGTAATATGCTGTTGAAAGGGTCAACTCGCTATTTCGTTGTCTTCACTGATATTCTCTCCTTTACAATATTTACAATGTCCTTATTAAAGAATCCCTAGGTTTTGGTTTTAGGTGTGGAACTACAGTTTAAAAAATTATTTTTTACTATTATTTTAAATTTCCTGGGGGTTCATAGATCACTCAGTGACCAGTAGGAAGCCCGCATTCGCCACCAAGGTATAAAGACACATGCGAGTCTTTTTTTTCTCGGATGCAACAACAACTTCTGAAGGGGCAACACTGGTCTGATTTGTCTGTAACTTGCCTTTCCTTTTTATTGCTGAAAAGCACTATAATATAGTGATATACTGGTATCCTAGTTGTGCACACAAAGATTAGTGAAGGAATTTTGAAGGATTTTGGAGGAGTTTTCCTCGATTCTTCTTGTACTTCTCCAAGATTAAGTTATTCCTTTAAAATCAGGGGATTAACAAGCTGGGGGTTTCATAGGTTTAGGAGTCCTGTGGTTCTGAGGTTTAGAGACATTAAAGTAGTAATTAAAGAACCAGAGACTAAAAGACAGTCAATGAGAACATTTTATTCTGACCCTGTTTTTTTTTGTTTATTATTATCAGTGATTGGCTGCTTGGTGTCTGGATATTCAAGTTGTGATTTTACTGCACTGCTGGGGCATTTCTTGATCCTTAGTTGGTCTTCCAGAGTCAAGAACTCTGGGGTTTATAGCTGTGACTTAGTCTATGTGACCTACGTGCTTGTGCCAGGCCTGTGCTCAGCCTGGCGATTGAAAGAGGTTGAAAAGGGTTGTAAAAGACTGCAAAGAACCCACAGTGCTTATACTGTAGCAATCAGTTGCGGATTTATAAGAGCACCTGTGTCTGTTGACTTAACTGGGAGCCTTGCTACTCTTGCTCTACTACTTCTTACATCACTCCCTCAGAGGACTGGAGGTCTAGATTTTTGAATACATACTTGGAACTAGCCCCAAACGCTGTGATCAATAATTAATATTTCAGATGGCAAGTCAATATCTTACAAAAATCTCTTATAGAGACTAAATACTGGTATTTATGTTAAGACTCTTTGGTGATTTCTTTTCTTTTTTTTTTTTTTTGGAGTCTGTATTCTTTACTGACTTTTGGAGCACATGAAATATCTCAGAAATATCTCAGAAATAATTAATCTAATTAAGAAGCTCAGTTTGAGCTATTTGAGCTGAAAGTGAGCACTTTGGATTTGATTGTATGATTGTGCTGTGCTGGTTTTTAAGCTGTTTTTTACTGATTTGGAAACTTTATGCTCTAGACGTATATAACATGTGTCATTATTCTTTTTTTTATACCTATTTGAATCTGTTTGTTTGTATATAATCTGCTCATTTAACATGTATACTAGAAGTGGAAAGGAGTTAATTAAAAAAAATTGGGATCTTACAAACAAAAGACAAAAAAAGAAGTAAAAATTGCTGTGTTTACTCACAAGAGTTAACGCTATCGTCTTCCACCCCTAATGGTCCAATAGAGCCTCTTCATCATACAGCTTGTGTTAGGGAGGAAGTGATATTCGATTATAGACAGTCTCCTCCTCCTCCGCTTTTAAACCTTCCTTCTGTCTTCCACACATCTACTTCTTTAGAGCAACCTCAGCAGGGAGACACTGAGCTAGAGAGAGCTTTTTTAAAACACAAGCAGACAATATCAAATTTTTCAATGGAAGATGAGTTACAGGATTTTAATTACCCAGATACTTCTAATATACTAATTTCCACTACTTCCTTTAGTAAAAGCCAATTATAACATGGTAAGTCACCCTCCACTATTGCTTCTAAATCTACTCATTATTTACATGGTAAACTTACTGATTTTTTTTCTTCCTTCTAGAGATAGGATCTCTAGGCCTGATACCAAAAATAAACCAGTTGTTTCAGATGTTTCAAATGAAGAAATAGACAACAGTAAGGAGCTACTATCAGAAGCTTGTGAGGAAAAAGGGGATGTGTCAGAGGGGGTAGAGATTTCCTTACAACATCTAGGCTGAATCTTTTTAGCCCGTTGGATACAAATATCAGTAATCTTAGTGATTTAAATAATAAAACACCTTCCCCTTCCGCTGAGGACCACTCAACTCTGGCAGGCTGCCCCGATGAGGTCTTTGAGAGATTAGATAAAGAAGTGGAGCAAATAAGCATAACTCCTGAATTTTTAGCACAATACCCAGATACTATTTCACAATACACAATTAAAACATTAGCACATCCAATAATGGCTAACATTGTATTGTTAAAAGCATACAATGAACTTAAGCATCATATGAAGGATCTGACTGGTCTATTTTTGGACAAATTTTCTGAACTTTTACGAAGGATAGATGAGCTGGAAACAGTAATTCTGAAAAGAAGAGAACAACACCTCTCATTCCTTTCTATTCATATCCCCACCTCTCCTAAAAAAGAGGTGAAAAAGAAGGGAACTAACCACAGAAAAGTTAATAAGAAACGTTTTAAAAAATATAAGATAATTAATACAAATACAACTTGCTTAACGGGAAAAAAATGGGGAAAAATTATCAACCTCGAAGCTGCAAAAGGCATTAGTTAGGGACCCTTCAACAAGAGACCATTCAGGTCCCTTTTCTCTAGGAAATAATGTACAAACTTTAACAAATACTGTGATTCGCTTAGAAGAAAATTATACCCCTGGAACAAACATAAGTTACTCTGATATTGTTCCTGTTGCTCCTACTCCTAATACTCAGGAAGAATGCATATCCAGGGACTCTACTAACCTGGTAGTTAAACAGGATAGTACATACTCAACAGGTTCTAAGAAGCAAACTAAAGCTCTAAGTAGCCAAGAAATAACTATAGAAAAGGATGTAGTTTTCAAACTCGAAAATATTTTTGTTAAATCATGTGAGATGGAAGAATTTCTGACTGATCTCATTAAACTTTTATTTAGAGCTTAGCTTGAACTCCCTGAGGCTGCCGCTGATATTAGGCTTGTCTACAGACATAGATCTGTTGTTAATAATCCTGAGTATGTTCTATTATCAAACATGGACACCGAAAAAAAAACTGGGGCAAAACAGCGGTACCTTGATAAGTTGGGAATACTGTTATCATTCCCAGTAAATTGGTCTACAATTTGGAGATGTGCATATGGGAAAAAGATAATGCCTACTATGCTTACTTCCAAAAGCATAGGCATAACATTAAGGGCCAGATATTCAAAATGTTGCCCTGGGGCTAAATTAACACTGCCCAACGGGCAAATTTAGCCCGGAGCAAACTGCAAGCTATATTCAAAAGGAATAGCCCATACAAAACCAGCTGAATATAGCAAGCAAAGGAAGCTTGGCAAACAGGGTCAGTAGCGCAGGGCAAAAATAGCCTGGGAATAAGACAGCACTGAATATAGCAACAGAGAAGTGCACACTGCAACTGCAGCTCATTAGAGTTTGGAGCAAACCAGTGTTGCAGATGGAGCTGATTGTGATTTCACAGAGATGTCTCACATCTACTGCAAGCAACAATGTAAGCCACACACTGCAGAACTGTGCTATGCTGAAGTGATGTTTGCCTGGGGCTAACCTGATAACACAGTGCTAACACAATAGCCCGGTGCAAACTGGTTAGCCCAGTTAGCAGGTTAGCTATATTCAAAGCTCCCATGCAAATGAGCCTACTTAGGTAATCCATGGGCAAACAGGCACATTTGCATCTCATTATGTACTGCTTAGCATACATTACCATGCAGTTTGCCTGGTGCCACTGCATGGAGCACACAGCTCCCCCTTTTGGTCAGAATGGAAGAACAGGCTGGAAGCTGCAGACCAAGGCATGCCCACAGCATTCCCTGTTGGTTAGAATGGAAGCACAGGCTGGACACAGCTGGAACTGTGTGCTGGCAGGCACAGTTAGTGCATACATACCTCCCAACCCCTTGCCTCCTTAATCAGGGACCAGGCTTATGAACATCAGGGACAAAGACCCAAAATCAAGGACACATCCTATAATGTGGTACTATTCACTCAGAAAGCTGATAGGGGATCTGTGATAAGATGCATCCTCAGAAGAGGAACAAGTCTGTAACTTTAATGTTCAACATTATTGTGTGAGTGTATTCCGCACTGTTCTATCACAAAATCACAACATTTATGAGGGACAGATGAAAATATGGAGGCAACATCAGGGACATCCCTGACACTCAGGAACAGTTGAGAGGTATAGGTGCATACAATGCACCCATACATATGTGTGCCTGTTACACAACAGTTTCCCTGGTAGTCTAGTGGTCCCCCCACTCCCCTAGCACGAATCCTGACCCCCATCCGATGTAAGTAAAATGTATTTTCCATGGTAGTCCAGTGGTCCCCCCAACCCCAAGCATCATCCCCAACCCCCATAGCTGTGGTAATAAAATCATTTCCCTGGTGTGCTAGTGTTCCCACCCCCAAGCACGATCCCGACCCTGTGGTCATGGTAATAAAATCATTTCCCTGGTGTGCTAGTGGTCCTCCACCCCTAAGCACGATCCCTGACCCCCATAGTTGCAGTAATAAAATCATTTCCCTGGTGTGCTAGTGGTGCTTGGGGGGTGGCGGGACCACTAGAACACCTGGGCAATGATTTTATTACTGCAGCTACGGGGGTTGAGGATTATGCTTGGGGGGAAGGGGGACCCATAGCACACCGGGGAAATAATTTTATTACAGCAGCTACAGCGGTCGGGGATCATGCTTGGGGGGTGGGAGGACCACTAGCACACCAGGGCAATTATTTTATTACTGTGACTCTGGGGGTCAGGGATTGTGCTTGGGGGGTTGGGGGACCACTAGCACTCCAGGGATTACTGTGCTTATTGGGGTTACTGGGGCTTGGAGATCATGCTGCAGGGAGGCACCGCTGCATTACCACCAGCTATTTGTCAGCAGTATTTAGTGCCGTGCTACAGGTCGCGCTAATGCCTGTAGCATGGTGCTATACATTTGAATATGCTGCGCTGCCAGCATTCAGGGCTACTCCCCTAACTCCCACCCCAGCATACATTTTCTTTTAGCGTCAGCGCTATCACACAGTGCCGGCGCTATTAGGGCTTCTGAATATTGCAGCCTGGCACAAATCCAGCGTTATTCCAGTGCTACAACTTTGCGCCAGGCACAATACTTGAATATCTGGCCCTCACTCTCTTAATACAGGTTATTTAGGAAAATGAAAATATATGCACTCTTTATTGATTTTATAGCAGCATTTGATTCCATTGTTAGAGAAACTGTATGGAACATACTTTACAATGGAGGCCTTATATTAGACATACTTATTCCCATCATTGTACTACATTCTAACACATGTACTGCTGTTAGATATGATAATAATGGTAACATCTCTGAATATTTCCCTACTAATAAGGGGGTGAAGCAGGGGTGCTTATTAGCCCCCTACTATTTAACATCTACATTGACTCCCTACTTTGTTTTGATACAGCGCTGCCCTTTGACTCTCCTAAAATTAATAACACACATATCCCCATATTAGCTTACGTGGATGATTTGATTTTACTAGCTTTATCCACTATAGGATTACAATGAAAATTAGATCAGCTTAAATTTAAATGTGAATACCTTCAATTAGGAATTAACTTAAATAAAACCAAAGTTATAGTAGTTGGAAATCAACCTCATAACCAACACATTTATTTGGATAACCATTCTATTGAAGTTGTCTCATCTTATACTTATTTGGGTGTTAAGTTTTCTTCAATGGGTTCATGGATTCCCCATGTTAAATCTCAAGTTACTAAAGCTAAGCACGTTGAGAAAGCATTACTATGATTTAATGCAAAATTTGGAGGCCATTCAATACTACCCGCCATTAGAGCTGGGGAAGCCAAGATTATCCCTCTTCTCCTTTATGGAGCAGAAGATTAGAGAACTCAGGAAATGCCTAACTTAGAACTCCCATTATCATACTATTATAGGGCCATTTTGCAGGTCCTCTTTCCACTTCAAATCCAGTCATGCACTCAGAGTTGGGAAGAATTCAGGTGACATTTATAATGAATCTACAACTAATCTCATATTGGCTGAGAATCACTAACAACACAAAAAATGATATCCCACTTCTTTGCTTGACAGAGAAAGGTCTATGGCTTACGAGTGGAAATTGCTCTCCCTGGTTAAAAAAGTTGGTCGCTACTCTAAAGGTATTGATGCTATTCATTTATGGAATGATTGTTTGCTGGGAATAACAATATCCGAGTCATATAAATCTAAAATAAAGGGGAAAATCTTTGAAGTAGCACAAAAGGAACAGATGGATTATGTTAGAACCCAAAGACAGGCCCCTTGGTTTAGTCGACACAAAATCAATTCTGTTATTGAAAATTACTTATTACTCTCAATAGCCCCCAGAACCCGTAAAATGATCACTTGGGCAAGATTCGATATTGTTATTTCCAAGCATACATATTTTAACCAGATAAAGTTAACTGATGGTCCCAGAGAAACTAATTGTTTATGCAATAGCAGCTTTACTGAGACTCCTGGACACATTATAGCACAATGTACATTATATAATTCTTGTGGAGATTATTTACTAAAACAATTTCTAATTGGGTAATCTGATGTAAATTATGACCCTATATTCATATTACTACACCCTATGAGTATGGAAAACACTAATATGATTGCCTAATTATCATATTTGTTATTAACTCCAAGAGAAAGACCCATGCCAACTGTAACAAATAAACATGTTATAAGTTACCATATAGAGCTGTTAAAGTAACCATAACATTATGTGATGTTTTATCATTCTTTTTGCAAATGATGTATTTAACTGTTGTAATAATGATTTTATGTTTTTGTAATGTCCAAACTAGTATGTATTGGCTGAACAATAAAATATGATGATGATGATACACTGTCAGGTACACACAAGAGGTGTAGTTGGATATGATCTGCATAGCAGTGAAACTCCAAACCATACTATTTGATGATCTTGCCCAAGGGCAACATGTGCTGAGCGAACAACACAGGGGTCAGGACTGAGCCTTGAGGTACACCACAGCCCAATGCAGTCATCTTGGAGATGGAATTACCCAAAACTACCTGCTGCATTGTTCCAGACAAGTAGGACTCAAACCAACACAAAACAGTACTGGTGAGAGCCACATAGTGCCTCAGGGAATCCATAAGCATCTCATGGTCAACCGTGTCAAATGCTGACAAGAGGTCAAGAAGAACAAGACTAGAACAATGTCCTCTATCTCTTGACATGAGTAGATCACCGAACACTTAAATGAGTGCCATCTCAGTACCATGACAAAACTGAAATCCTGACTGGAGAGACTCATAGATATCTTATCTTTCCAGGTGAGCCTCCAACTGCCTCATCACCATCTTCTCGATCACCTTCACCAAAAAAGGGGTTCAAGACAGGAGTAGTTAAGAAAGACATCAGGATCCAAAGATAGTTTCTTTAGGAGGGACCTCACCACCACCCACCACCCACCACCCCCCTTTTCAGAGCAGAAGGGAAAACCCCCTCCCTTAAAAATGACCTGACAATCTCTGAAATAATCAGCCCATGACCCCCCCCCCACCTACAATCAATAAGCAGTTGGACAGGCCCCGGTTTAAATAGACAGTAAGTGGGATGTAGTCCCGAGATCACCTGAATTACCTTGTTATCCATAACTGGTCAGAACTCTACCTAGGATGGCTGACAGCATTAAGATATAATGGGTACATGATTTAATGATATATAGCACTACATCTGCAAGCAGTTGCCAGAATATTGTTAGGCCCTATACCCATGACACCTACCTAACACCCAAATCTGTGATTTGCACTATACAACAATCTCACTGGGGGACTCCTACCCCTGTTGTATAATACCATCTATGGGATCTCTGCGCTAATGCATACCAGGTACGTGCAAGAGGTGTGTACTGGCCAGCACAGCTCCGCACCTGCAGAGAGGCATGTGGTAGCTGGCATTCATGATCACCGAGCACCTGTTTGCAGCTCCATCCACCCCCATCATGTAGGATCACGGGGTGGATTGGTGGGGAATTGAGGACACAAACGAGCATCTAATTGGATGCCCGACTTGATCCTGCAGGATTATAGGTTGGTGTAGGTTCCAGATTTGAAAACTACTGGGTGAGGGTCTGAATGGAGGGTTGGGGCAGCATAGTGGGGGAAGGCTATGGGTTCCTGTGGTGGGTGAGGGTATGCTGGGGGGGCACGCAACAGTTACGGCAGGGTCCCTGATGCCATCCCATAGTGTATAGGCCCCATTGTGCATATCATAACCAGGTGCCTATGTGATGGTGAGCATCCAAAGCGCCCCTTATGCAACTCTCCAGACTGCAACTGAGCATTGGCTCATATCTATTTGGGCACAACTTACAGAATAGTTCATATATTATTTGTACCCCTCTCCATTTTAGAAACATAGGAACATAGAAGTTGACGTCAGATAAGGACCACAAGGCCCATCCAGTCTGCCCATTTCTTTTTCTACCTTATGAATGTGCCATCAGCCTTTGCTCTGTCAATGCCCTATCTATTCATACTCATCTGTATTGCTCCCTTATGCCTATTCCATGCCTGTTTGAAGCCCTGAACTGTATTCATGTCCACCACTTCCTAAGGTAGGCCGTTCCATGCATCCACCATCCTTTCTGTGAAAAAGAACTTCCTCACAATACCCCTTAATCGGCCTCCCTCTAATCTCATGCTGTGTCCTCTTGTTCTGCTACTTTTCTTATATTGAAACATGTTAGACTCTTTCACCTTGTTAATGCCCTTAAGGTGTTTGAATGTTTCGATCATATCACCTCTCTCCCTCCTTTGCTCTAGGGTATACATATTGAGCTCCGTTAATCTGTCCTCATCGTTTTCTGATGCAGTCCCTGCACCATTTTGGTTGCCCTTCTCTGGACTGCCTCAATTTGGTTAATGTCCTTGTGAAGGTGTGGCCTCCAGTACTGCATGCAGTACTCCAGATGTAGCATAACCAGTGTCTTGTAAAGGGGGATTATTACCTCCCTCTTCTGATTTGTGATACCCCTACTAATACACCCCAACATCCCCTTAGCCGTACCTACTGCTTTAGTGGTCTGCTTGGATGATTTCAGGTTATCGATGATAGTGATGCACAAGTCTTTTTCTTCCCTTGTGATTGCCAGCAACTCCCCTCCCAGCCTATAGGTGGCTTCAGGGTTTCTCTTCCCTATGTGCATGATCTTGCACTTCTTTGCATTAAACCCCAGTTGCCACTCTTCCAACCATTTTGCTAGTTTATCCAGATCTCTTCTCATTCTGCCCACCCCATGAGGATCATCTACTCTGTTGCAGATCTTGGTGTCATCTGCAAACAGCAATGTCACTGATGAAGATATTGAAGGGGACTGGCCCCAGGACTGATCCCTGAGGTACCCCACCTGTGACCTGCTTCTCTTCTGACTGTATACCGTTTACCACCACTTTCTGTTTTCTGCCCAAAAACCAGTTTGCCACCCAGATGACCAAGTTCTGACCCATCCCAAGCCTACCCAGCTTATTAATCAATCTTCTATGTGGAATAGTATCGAAAGCTTTGCTGAAGTCAAGGTAGACGACATCAACTGCTCCCCCTTGGTCCACCACTGTGGTTACCTAGTCAAAGAAATCTATGAGATTAGTCTGACAGGACCATCCTGTTGTAAACCCATGCTGTCTTGGATCCTGTGCTCCTATGGATTCCAGATGTTGTACTATCCTTTCCTTAAGGAGTGCCTCCATAATCTTGCCCACTACTGAGGTAAGACTGACTGGTCTGTAGTTAACTGCCTCCTCCCTGCTACCACTCTTGTGGAGCGGGATCACATGAGCCCTTCTCTAGTCTTCTGGGACCTCTCCTGTGCTCAGAGACTTACTAAACAGTTCTGATAATGGCTCTGCTAGTTCCACCCTTAGCTCCTTTAGTACCCTGGAATGTATGCCATCAGGTCCCATTGCCTTATCCACCCTGAGCTAATCAAGCTCTTGTAGGACCCATTCTTTTGTGAAGGAACTAGTGCACACCTCCCTCCCCCCTGTGTCCATGGTGCTGAGCTGTGGGCCCTGCCCTACCTTCTCTTCAGTAAATACTGAGCAGAAGTATATATTTAGGACAGATGCTTTTACATGGTCCTCCTCCTCCTCACATGCCCTCTTATCCCCTTTGATCTTAGCAATACCCCCTCTGGACTTTCTCCTTTCACTGATGTATCTGTAGAAAGTCTTGTCACCTTCTTTTACTGTTTGTGCTAGTGTTTCCTCGGTTTGGGCATTTGCCTGCCTTACTGCCTTCCCTACTTCCCTTAGGAAGTTTGGTATGCCTCCCCATCTTCATCCTGCTACGTTCCCTTATATTTTCTGAAGGCCAGCCTTTTGGTTCTGACCTTTTCTGCTACTGTTTTTGAGGACCAAAGTGGTTTCCTTCTTCTTTTGCACTTCCTTTTCTCTCTAACACAATGGGATGCTGCTTCAAGTATTGCATCTTTAATGCCTGCCCACTTTGCCTGTGCCACCTCACCTGTATTTATTTTTGCCAGGGCTAGCTTAACTGTTTCATTAAGGAGATGTATTACAATAGAATCTGTTCATTTAGACTTGACCTGCTTGTGCTGCTTGTCCAGGGCCAGATTAAGTGGAGGGAGCAAACAGGACAATGTCCTGGGGTCTTCTCTCTGAGGTGGCCCTTGACCAACTGACACATTACTGACAGATCTAACAGCCAACCTTCAGCAAGTATCTGTCTACATGGGCTTCCCTCCCCATGTCAGCTCCATGCTGTATCAGCACACACAAAGAGGTGTGAACTTTACTACTCAATCTTTCTGATCTCCTCCTTTGGCGGCCACTTTCTTCTGCTGTTAGAGAGCAAGCCAGCGGAATCACAGTCCCCATAATAAATACAGCAAGGTGTGAACTTTACTACTCAATCTTTCTGATCTCCTGCCTTGGCAGCCACATTCTTCTACTGTTAAAGAGAGAGCAAGAGAGCGGAATCACAGTTACCATAATAAATATAACAAGGTGTCAACTTCACTCTGTCTTCTGATCACTTTCCTTGATGGCCTCTTTTTTTTTTCATTGTTAAAAGACAGTCGCTCAGGTTGCTACCTACCTACTTTGTGTCCAGACTCTATTGTGCAGTGGCTAAAATCAAAGTAGTGGCCGAGATCAAAGCTGAAATGGCCAGTTAAGACCTGGAGTACTTCCTCTGCAGTACCAGGCTTTGGGGTCCCCGACTCCCCCCCCCCACGCCCCCACCATATGTTCTAACTTCTCCTGACTCCTGATTACCAGCCAGCCCAACCTACACACATGCTGCAGATGTATGAATTCTGCTAAACTGGCCAATGTGGTGGGGCTGCATCCTCCTCCTGGACCTTTGTGCCAAATCATGCTGGAAGCATAGGCTTAGAATTTTTTGCAGCAGGTGCCCAATATTTATGGCAGCAATTGAGCATCTCCTCAGTTGTAGGATTGAGTCCCAAATCAGAAGTGATACTCCTTGACTGCGACTGCACTGCCATCACTAAGCAGCTCTACTGAGCACCGACTCAATGTACCACCGAGACCATCAATCAACACCAGGACAAAGCACTAAGAGATAAGATAACAAATGGCCCTACTGGTGAAGTCTGGCCCAGTTAAGGTACTGAGGTCAGACTCAGCACTGCAGTATTAGGCCAGCACTACAGATGAGTTGAGTGAGTCCACCTAAGTTTCTAGCCAGTTCAGGTCAGTCAGAAGTCAGGTAGCCAGAAGGTGTTAAGGGTGGGGGCCAACACAACATTATTGCTGGTGCTGTGCAGCCTGGCTGGACTGACCCTAGAAGAGGAACAACAATCTGTTCAGCAGTTGCCAGGACCTGTGGCTGGGGACAGTAGGAACCTGTCTGTCAGCAGAAGCAACAGCAGGGAGTCAGAGTCCAAGTGAGAAGGAACATCAGGAGCACTGCAGGAGAACAAAGACCTACCTAGCATTTTTGCACCTCCGATGGACCTGGCATAGAGACAGACTGTCCGAGCAGCACAATAGAGGACAAGACAGACTTGGACAAAAAGCCACCTTTTCCTTCAGATAATCACAGCAAATGGTAAATGGAACTGCACTGATTTTCTTTTTCTTATTTGATTTTAAAACAGGTAAGGAGCCCTGATAATGGCAGGGTATACTGTAGTACTTCAGTGGGGGGGGGGGCAGAAATAAAGCTATGTGAAGTTGAGTGGGTCGACTAGGGACCTGGGACCCCAGGGTCAGTTCCTGCATAGTCAGCATGCTGCATTTTATCCTGTCTACATTAAGTATTGAGTAGGATGCTGAAAAGGGAGGACCAGGCCAAGCAACTGGGGGGAGGTCTGAATGTTAAAAGTGAGTGAGTATAGATCTTTTCCCACCAATGCATGTAGAAACAAATTACCACAATAAAATAGGGTTACCACCTGTCCTGATTTTCACAGGAAAGTCCTAATTTGGGAAGCTGTGTCCTGCAAGAAACCATAAAAAATACATGTCCTGACCTTGCAGTACAGAAAATGTTTTCTAACTTTTCTCTAAATGTTGCAGAGAACTATAATACCTTAACTAACCTACCTTAAAATGATAAGAACCAACAGCAACAACTAAAAAAATACAACACTTTGGGCTCGATTTTCAGAGCCTTGAGAATGCCATAAGCCCATGGTGCACTGATTGTTTGGCGCACAGGGCTTGTGGCATTCTCCCGGCTGGCAATCAGGATTTTCAGCCCTGAGATCCACATGCCACAAGTTAGACAAGCTTTTCCATGGTCTAAGTTGTGCAATGGGAAGGACCTTTTTTATGGGGCTCGCACCAAATATTTGTTGAAAGCTGCCGTAAAGTGTGGAAACTGTTAAAACTGCACCTGATGTGCTAAAATCGAATGCAGCTGTGTCAAAGAAGTTTGGTGTAGCTGTGCCAATGAACGGTCTTGACACAGGGCTTGACAAAAGCCCTGTGTCAGTCTTTGAAAATCTAGCCCTTAGTCTTAATTCTGTCTGCTTAGAGAGAAAACAAGTCTGTTGCATTGGTCTAGGTTGCATATTGTCCTGCAAAAAATCATGATTCAGTAAGAAAAGTCCCTCTTTGGGCTTCTTGAAAGGTGGTAGCCCTACACTAAACTCATGTTAAGCAAAGTTTTAAAAGGTAGCACATGACAGCACAATAACTCCCAATGACCAAACTCCAACTGCCCATTAAAAGATTAGTTTCGTATGCAGCGAGTTCTGTGTACTCATACCGTATGTGCTACTTTTCCATTCAGTTTACCTTGAGAGAGTGGTGCCGTTTGTTTCTTCCATCCTCCTCTGGTGTCACTTTTCTTTATTTTTAATGTTTCAAACCAAACTGGTGTCATGCTGTCCAATGGACATCGCACCAGATCAACTTTTTTGTGTAATCAGTGGACATGACAGTAAAAGAGGAAGGAGGAGGTTAGAACAAGCAGCTATCTCAAAAGTGGAAAAAACAGGCCCTCGCAGAACAGGCAGAACAAACATGTAGCAAGTTTGTGGTGCTGCATTAGTCTCAGAAAGCTCTAGTATACTTCTCTTGTGGTAATACCTTTAATTAGACCTACACCTGATGAGGAGGAGACCTTAGATGTCTCGAAAGCTTGGGTAAAAGTTCTTCATTTACTCCAATAAAAGGTTTTACCACAAGCAATGTGTGGTGTAGCACATAGAAACATAGAATTTGACGGTAAATAAGGATCACTTGGCCCACCTAGTCTGCCCATTTCCCTACCTGATGGATAAGCTGCAAATTTTAATTAACAGCTTACTTCCTCCTATCCCCCACTAGAATTGCCTTATGTCTGTCCCATGCATTCTTGAATTCCCCCACTATTTCTGACTCCACAACCTCCTCAGGAAGGCTGTTCCATGCATCCACAACCCTCTCTGTGAAAAAATACTTTCTAACATTACCTCTGAGCTGTCCCCCCTCTATCTTCAAATTGTGCCCCCTTGTTCTTGCACATCTCTTCTTCTAAAAGATGCTACCCTCTTGTACTTTGTTTATTTTTTTATTTATTCCACAACTCGGATTTACAACCTTTGAGTCAAAGACTCATTTACAAAGGCACTTCATCGCAGGGAGGGTAGACAACAATTGATGGAGTACAACAATGCAGGTGAGATACAATAAAAGAACACACAAAGAAATTCCGGTGATATAGTGGTGTACAAAGGCTTCAATTAGTTATAATTAGTCTAATATACATATAAATAATAAGGTATCCCTAGAGGTTCTGGGTAGCAATACCTTGGGGGGGGAAGGGATGGTTGCTGGGGGAGAAAGGCAGTCCAGGAGGACTTTGTCTGTAAATTGGGCCAGGCGGAGCTCTAGGTATAGCCCAGTCATGGGCATTTACAGCTCTGAGAGTCAGTGAGGTGATTTCGGAGGGCGATTTTGAAGGGGTCGATTTTGGGGATGTTTGTGATATGAGCAGGGAGGGAGTTGTACAAGGAGGGGGCTCTGGAGTGGAATGATCTTTGGGTGAGCGAAGTCCTGGCTCTCGGGACCTGGAAAGTGGCTTTGGTTGCATTTCAAGTGGTGAACGAGTGGGAGACCAGTTTTTTGGGATGTAGCAACCCCCGGGGGGGAGGCCAAGTAGCGTTTTTTTGGCCAGTATACAGGTGTGGTAGTGCAGGTGCTTATCAAAGGTGAGTAGGTTCAAGGAGGAGTAGAGCTGGCATGTGTGCATTCTGCTGGGGGCACCGGTCAGGAGCCTGCAAGCCTTGTTGATCAAGGTCTGGACTTTGGTAAGGGCAGTGGAGTCAGCAGCCGCATAGATAGGGAGCCCAATTCCCTTGAGATACTTGAAAGTTTCTATCATGTCCCCCCTCTCCCTCCTTTCCTCAAGGGTATACATATTAAGCTGCTTTAGTCTCTCCTCATATGTCTTCTGGTGCAGACTCTGCACAATTTTGGTTGCCCTCCTCTGAACAGCCTCCACTCTGTCTATGTCTAAATGGAGATGGGGTCTCCAGAATTACACACAGTACTCCAGATGGGGTCTCACCAACTGTCTGTACAGAGGGATAACAACTTCTTGTTTTCTACTGTTGATGCCTCTTCCTATGCATCCAAGTATCCCCCCAGCCCTCCTTACTGCCTTCTCACATTACTTGCCCACCTTTAGGTTATCTGATATAATTACTCCTAGGTCTCTTTCGATTTTTGTTGTTGTTATTAACTCACCCCCATTGTGTACTCTTCTCTTGGGTTTTTGTTTCCCAGATGCATTACCTTGCATTTCTTTGCATTGAATCTGAGCTACCATATATTTGACCATTCCTCCAACCTTGCCACACATATATAGCAAATATAGGCCTTGTGAGGGGTAATTGTTTATAAGGTAGGCCAGGGTGAAAAGGACAGCTATTAAAATACAACAAGGACAGAGCTTAAAGCAGCAGTGTTAGTCATCAAAAAATGTCATTTTATAGTTTTTCTTTTAACAAAAATGTTTTTCTAGCATCCTTTGCATCCATATATTTTGCATCAAAGTATGTTTATTTCTCTCAGATATTTCTACATGTGCTTTTATCACTCACTTTGTAACTAACACTGCAACTAATTTTAATGTTAAACTGTGTTTTGGAGTGTGGTGTGTGTGGAAGGGAGGGGGTCTGATTGGGAGCTGCACTATGGGGAGGTGCGAGGGGTAGCGTTACAGCAGAGTGGCCTTGAGCTCAAAATGTCCTGGGGTCTTTGCACCCTTAATCTGGCCCTGTGCTGGTCTACACCTAAAGTCATTATTATATGTGTGTGGATTGGGTTTTCCAATTCTGACAGGTCAGGCTTGGTTAGACCAGAAAATAGGAATCAGAACTTTTACTAGAAATGTACTACCCAGTATATAGTAAAAGTAAATGGTGTCATTTATTTACAATGAGTATGGTGTACACATATTTGAAATACAATTTTAGAATTAAGAAAGAAAGAAAGAAATTCCCTAGCAGGGATTGAACCTAGACCTGCTCGGAACACTGTTCTGTTGCACTACCAGCTGTGTTACCAGGACATCTAAAAAATCTGAGGATCCCAAAAGCACTCATCTTTTTTCAGTGCACACCCTAGACCCACAAACAAATTACATTTACACTTTTATTTACAAGTGTGCATTGTGCATATATTTTAAATACCATTCTAGAAGTGAGAAAGAAGTAAGTGCTCCATCTGGGATTTGAGCCCAGGCCTGCTCAGAATGCTGTTCTGCTACAGTATCAGCTGTGCTACAAGGACAACCAAATGCTGCTGCACAGTTCACTGTCTCTCGGGCTACATCTCCTCCTCCTCCCCAAATTATGCCAAGCCTGTTGATTCATGAGTGGGAGAGTGAGTCAGGAGGGAAGGGAGAGGTGGTGGCAGCCATCGTACTCGATGTTCCTCTGCAGAGGGGCCTTTCACATCATTTCCATAACAGATCTGCATCATTTTTGGGGCGAGATGGAGTCAGACGGGCACAGGTCCAGGTTAGCTTGTTCTGATCGGACAGGGCAAAACCCAGCTGACATAACTCTCCAGCCCAATGCACACCCTTTCTCACTTTAATCCATTGCTTCTGATATCCCTATCTGTTGCCATGGAAATCAGTAAAGGGAAAGCACATTTATCCTGCATCTTTCTAACATCCAAGGTGCCTCACAGTGTGGAAGCAACAAATACATAAATAATCATTGACAATAATTTGAAACTGATATAAATGCAAAATGATACATTATTACAGAACATCCCATTCAACCATAATTATGTTGGGACCTTTTTTTATATTTATATATAGATTTATAGTGTGTGAGCTGTTCACAAATGATGTGGTAGTACATTCTGGCAAATGGGTATTGCTAGAATACTGTCTCCTGCTGTTTTCAAATTAAGTTTTGTGACTGACAGTAGTACTATAGTGCCTGAAAAGACGTAAGGATCATGGGTGGATGTGGAAGCACAGAAGGTTCTCTTTATGAGAACTAAATGACAAACAGAGGATGATGTTAAAGAGAAGCAGCTAAAGAATTCTAGGGAACAAAGATCATTTTTATTTCTATATCCTTAGTAGGGTTACTATCCATCCAGTTTCAGGCTGTTCGGACAATGAGAACTACCTGTGAATCTGGATCTGCTCATTCACTTTCCAAACCCTTTATCCAGGCTAAACCAATCAGACAGTGCATTATCTGTACAACCATAGCGATAAATAACAAGGGGTACATATATCCAGGAAACATAAAATATAATCATAACTTTATCTAAATGTCCCTCAAAACTACATGCTTGTACAGTACACTAAAGCCTCAAAGCAAATGCAAAGCATCATGGAAAGGAAATCCCATGGTCAGGACAGGCTGAAATGGTTTATCTAAAATAAACATTGCCCTTTAAACAGGCCTTTACACTAGGTCAAGCCAAGACTGAGAACAACAAACTACAGACACATGTTGTGTCCTGCTGGGACTTCCATATCCATGAGGCTGTACACTGAGAGTTAGGCTTTAGACTGCACACAGGCAGCCACAGTGGAGAGACATGCAGGAATCAAACTATGAATATTTGTTCTCTCTGTGAATCTGTTTCAGATCTTGCACATTGCACTTCTTGCAAATTCCATACTTATGTATGCTATCTCCACGTCTACTGAATGGCAAAAATGGGCTTCTGAAACCTTCAGTCTGCAACTTCATTGGTCTAAACTAGTGGCACTCAATCCTGACTAGCTCAGAAGCCACATGAGCAGTCAGCGTTAGCCAAGGATCCACAACAAACACCTCCTAGTAAATTCTGGCAAACACACACCAATGTAAAAGAACATTATTTCATTTAGTAAACATTTATTTCATTTCATTTACTAGATATTAGTTAACTTTTGCACAGTCTGAAAGGGTGCAGCTTGCAAGAAAATTTACATTAAACTTTGCAAATAATGCCTACTGGTGTACAATGCAGTGGTATTATATTGCATCCTGGTTGGTTGGGTTATACTGTATAGTGAGGGAACTATTTGCATCACTTATTGGGAAGAGCCGCAGGTGATAAGCTGAAGAGCCACTTGAGGGTCTAGAGCCACAGTCTAAGGATCCCTGGTCTAAACACATCATATGACCAACTACTAATCTCTGGCATACAAACAGTTTGTAGCTAACCTGTCCTTATCTACTTACCAACAGTGTAACTATTTTCATTAAAATAAAAGTTTTCCACTTTTTAAGCACACAACCCCACAACAGGGCATAGGTTTCTTCAAAATAAATGCACTTTCAGGTTTCATTCAAAGGCACATAGCCTTTGTTACCAAATGCAGATGCTCTGGCTAGCAACAACCTAACTAAAGGAAAATAAACCCTTTTTCTATTAATAAAAGTACTTTTTTCATTTTATAACCACAAAAAACAACTCCAGGAAACTGGAGAATTGATGCGCTTTCTGGGTGCACTGAAAGTTAACCATTGGCCTTGTGCCTTCCAATTCACCTGGGGCATGCATTAATTCTCTAGAAATGCATACCCTGTTGTAATTTGTTGCTTATATAATATAGCTCTCTGATGCGCCTGTAGTGTTTTAATCAAAATGAGAAATGCATAGTTAGCTATATACAGCCAGCTACAATACAGCTACCGTATGAATGTAATACAGAATGCTGCTGCGAGATGGGGGGCTAGCTCCACAATCAAGCAGACTCGACAGACCGTAAGGCCTAATTCTGCTGGCATTTTCATAGTGCGTGATATAGCAACCAATAATAGGTAGGTATAATACAATGCATTAATCATGTCAAGTCTAATTGGTAGATCTGATAGCAGTGCATGAAATTACTACTACCTTTCTTTTCTGTCGGTTTACCTTACCATTATTGCCATTTTACACTACAGTACAGTATTAGAACATTTTCTTGGTACTACATTTTAAGCTACGTACTGTAGCAGTTCAATTTCAGTCTCACTACACTGGGTTTCACATCACATACTCATCCCCAGTTTTTGTTGTTACTTGAGGATCTAATTTTTTTTTATAGATATTTATCTCCACTTCTGTCATCCTTGTGAGATTCGCCAACTCCAGCCCTGGTACCACTACACAGAATTTCATGCAGCACACAGCCTGAGAATACTGTTGGCTAACATTCTGCTATCCACAATTATATTTTCTCCTCTGTCCCTCCCTTGACCATGCATTGCAGCTATGATAGTCTTACCTGCACACCTCTCATCCCGTAGAGGATACTGAGCTCCATGGCCCTCTACATATGTTGCTGCAGAAGCAAAACAGGATGCTGCCCTTCCCTTATCAGGAATGGCTTAGCAACCATGGCCACCCAATTGTGGGACCCCCAGGCTTGGTCTTTATTGAGGGGGGTGCTAGCTCTTCTTTCTATTTTTCTTGTTTTTTCTTTAAGCCATTCAGGTGAATTTTTTTAATTTCTTTGCTGCAGGTGCTGTAGGGTTGCATTCATAGAAACATAGAAACATAGATTTTGACGGCAGATAAGGACCGCTTGGCCCACCCAGTCTGCCCATTTCCCTACCTAATGGATAAGCTGCAGATCCTAGTTAACCAGCAGCCTACTTCTTCCTACCCCCACCCCTAGAATTGCCTTATGACTGTCCCATGCATGCTTGAATTCCACCACTGTTTTTGACTCCACAACCTCCTCCGGAAGGCCGTTCCATGCATCCACAACCCTCTCTGTGAAAAAATACTTCCTTAAATTACCTCTGAGCCGCCCCCTTCTATCTTCAAATTGTGCCCCCTTGTTCTTGCACACCTCTTTTTTTGAAAGATGATACCCTCTTGGACTTTGTTGATTCCCTTGAGGTACTTGAAAGTTTCTATCATGTCCCCCCTCTCCCTCCTTTCCTCTAGGCTATACATATTCAGCTCCTTAAGTTTCTTTCTTCATATGTCTTCGGTGCAGACCCTGCACCATTTAGTTGCCTCCTCTGGACAGCCTCCATCCTGTCTATGTCTTTCTGAGATTGGGTCTCCAGAACTGCACGCAGTACTCCAGATGGGGTCTCACTAACTGTCTGTACAGAGGGATAATAACTTGTTTTCTACTGGTGATGCCTCTCCTGCATCCCAGTATCCCCCCAGCCCTCCTTGCAGCCCTCTCACATTGCTTGCCCACCTTTAGGTCATCTGATATGACTACCCCCAGGTCCCTTTCCATTTTTGTTGTTGTTAGTATCTCACTCCCTATTGTGTACTCTTCCCCTGGGTTTTTGTTTCCCAGGTGCATTACCTTGCACTTCTTAGCATTGAATCTAAGCTGCCATACACTTGACCATTCCTCTAACCTTGCCAAGTCCCTTCTCATCCTTTCCACCCCACCTTGTGCATCAACTCTATTGCAGATCTTTGTGTCATCTGCAAAGAGACATACTTTTCCTTCCAGTCCCTCTGCAATGTCGCTTATAAAGACATTGAAGAGGACCAGTCCTAATACTGAACCCTGCGGTACCCCACTAGTAACCGCCCTTTCTTCACAGTGGACTCCATTTACTATTACTCTCTGTGTCCTATTCTCCAGCCAATTCTTTACCCAGGCTGTCATCTTGGGACCCACTCCCAGGCTGGCTAACTTGTATGTTAATCTTTTGTGTGGGACTGTGTCAAATGCCTTGCTAAAGTCTAGGTAGGCCATGTCCACAGTCCCTTCCTGATCTACTACTTTGGTCACCCAGTCAAAGAAATCTATCAGATTTCTCTGGCATGACCTTCCCGCTGTGAATTCATGCTGCCTTGGGTCCTGAGCCCCTCTGGCCTCTAGATACACAACAATTCTTTCCTTCAGAAGTGATTCCATCATTTTCCCTACCACTGAGGTTAAACTAACAGGTCTGTAGTTTTCTGCTTCTGCCTTGCTCCCACTTTTGTGAAGGGGAATCACATCTGCCCTTCTCCAGTCCTTGGGTACCACCCCATCCTCCTATGATTTGTTAAAGAGAGTAGTCAGTGGTGTCACTAGTTCTACCCTTAGTTCTTTTAGAATTCTGGGATCAATCCCATCAGGCCCCATTGCTTTGTCCACCTTCAGTTTTAAGAGTTCTTTCAGAACCCTTTCTTCTGTAAATGGGCTGGTATCAACTTCTGTATCCAGAGTGTTTCTACTGTTTGTTTTAGGTACCTCCCCCACTTTCTTTGTAAATACTGAGCAAAAATATTTGTTTAGTATCTCTGCCTTTTCACAGTCACCCTCTGCAGACCCTCCCTCCTCTTTATTAAGCCTCACTAACCCTCCCTTGGTCTTCCTTCGCTCCCTGATGTACCTATAAAAGGTTTTATCCCCCTTCTTAACTGAGTTGGCTATCTTTTCCTCAGTTTGGGCCTTTGCTGTTCTGACTGCCTTCCCAGCTTCCTTTTGCTTTAACTGATACAGTTCTCTGTCCTGCTCCTTCTGTGATTCCTTGTACTTCCTGAATGCTTTCTTTTTCTCTTGAACCTTCACTGCCACTTCCTTTGAGAACCATAGTGGTTTCTTTCATCCTTTCATTTTATTTGCTTCACACAAAGGCTTGTTACCTCTGTGATGGCAGTTTTTATTATTCCCCATTGTTCTTCCACCCCTCCTTCCTGCCAATTTGCTAGTGCATTCCTTAGGCACTCACCCATTTTGGCAAAGTCAGCCCTCCTAAAGTCCAGTACTTTTGCCTTTGTATGGCTTGACTCTGTTGCTGTGTTTATTGTGAACCATACTGTTCGATGGTCGCTAGTTCCCAGATGGCTATCCACTTCTACATCTGTGATCCTCTCTTCATCTCCATTTGAGAGAACCAGGTCTAAGATTGCTCCCTCTCGAGTGGGCTCCAATACTAGTTGTCTAAGGCATGCCCACTCTAGGGCATCTAGAATAACCCCACTCTTTGAAGTGGCTGCTGCAACTGCACTCCAGTTAACATCTGGCATATTCAGATCACCCATCAGCAATATCTCCCCTTTTTCTGCCATTCTAAGTATTCTTTCTATCATTTCCTTGTCCATTTCCTCCCCCTGTGAAGGGGGTCTGTATACAACCCCTGTGCAGATTGTGGTGCCATTGCCAGTCTCCAAATTGACTCACAGTGCTTCTTCTCCTCCCTGTTTTCCCTTTTGTTCTGTTGCTTTGATTTCTTACCTTATGTAAAGAGCTACTCCTCCTCCTCTTTTACCCTCCCTGTCCCTCCTGTAGATAGTGTATCCTGGTATGTTTACGTCCCAGTCATGGTTTTGTGTGTACCATGTTTCTGTGACTGCCATGATATCCAGATGTTCCTCCTCCATCAAGGCCACTAATTCAGAAAGCTTGTTACTCAGACTACGGGCATTGGTACTCATTGCTCTCCATTTTTTGATGGCTTTACCTTCTTTTGCAGCATCCCCCACTGACCTGTCTACCTCAGTCTTTTTCTCATTTAGTACCCTGTTTTGTAGGGAGAGGCTGGGATTTTCCTGCTTCTTATCAGTGACTCCCCCCTTGACTAGTTTAAAAGCTTGCCAATGAAGCATTTAAACCGATTGCTCAAAAGACTTGTTCCCTTCCTGGACAGATGCAGACCATCCTGCCAGTATAGGCTGGTGTCCCTCCAGGTGGAACCCCAGTCCCTAATGAAGCCAAACCCCTGTGCTCCACACCATTTTTTCAACCATTCATTAAACTGCATGGTGCAAAGTACCCTTGCCTCACTCATGCCATTGACAGGAAGCACCTCGGAGAAGGATATTGTGTGTGCTACTTGTCTTAGGCCCCTCCCCAATTCTAAAAAGTCCTTCTGCACTGCTCTGATCTCATGATTAGCCAAGTCATTTGTCCCTAGGTGGACAATGATGTCCACCTCAGACTCCCGTGCAGCTGTTCACGTGATCCTGAGGATGCGCTTCCTGTCTCTCCAAGCCATGGCACCAGGCAGGCACCTTACTTCAGTTTTCCCTGCTCCCCCCAGTTCTATCCCCCTAATAATTGAGTCCCCCACCAGGAGCTGCTTCCTTTCCTTGTGGCGTCCTCTGTCTCCTTCCTGTGGGCCTCCCTTGTGACAGTTGTCCTCAGCCTCCTTAGTCTCCTCTGCGGGTGCATCCATAGGGGAGCTATGCTCCCCCAGAATGGTGTATGGATTGTGGTGTGGAACAACTGACTGGGTGTGCCTCTATTCCACCATCCTCACCCTCCCTGAGCCCACTGTGGTCCAACTGCTGTGCTTTCTTCACAACCTCTGAGGTAGTGGTGGTGGCTCTGGTGCTCCCTGGATGGGGAAGGTTCCCTTCCTGCCGTCCAGTGTGGCCTGGGGGAAGGTCCCCTTACTACTGTCCAGTGTGGCCTGAAGACAGGCAACTTCCTCCCTCAGGGCAGAGAGTTTTCTGCAAATAGGGCAGCATCTCAGCCTCCAGAAAGACTCCGGAATACTGCTGCCCCACAGCCATTACATTGTACTACTCCCACATTTTTTGTGTGTGTGTGTGATTGGTTTGTAATATATATATATATATATATATATATAGATATATATATATATATATATATATATATATATATATATATATATATATATATATATCTATATATATATATATACTGTGTATGCTTATATTGTCAGTGCAGTGTGCTAGAGGATATGACAGTGATATACCTTGCACTCTTCAGGAAATGATGTCAGAACCCGGGTATAAAGGAACTATTTCCAGGGGTGGGTGGGGTGAGGGTGGGAAGTGGTTGGGCCTAAACTGTGCCTCACAAAACAATCAGCTAAAAGCTCTGACCCACCACTGTGATGAGTGCCTTCCTGTCAGCAAGATGCCTACACAACAATTTGACAGAAAAATACCCTGCTAATCAAACAGAGAAAAATCCACACATCCAAGTCAGACACAGGTAAACCTCCCCAGCCCCAAAACAGGCCTGGTGGTTTGTGCTCTGAAAGTTGCCAGCCCCAAAATAAGTCAGCTGTGCTTTAAACTCTTCCTGTACTAAAAATGTTAAGAATTGTAACAAACGTAAACCTAGATCCACCTCCCTCTGTTGCTTGAAAGACTGTCTTTTCCTGTTTCACACTGCAGGTTTTTCTATGACAACTCCTTAACCACAGTAACTTATTTAAAAATAGTTTAACTATCACAAACTCCTACGCACCAGTAAATTATTTAAAAATAGTTTCTGTCCCAAAATCCTAGTAGTCAGTCCAGCTACCCCCAAGGGACAACCAAAATGCAGTATTCAAACACTTGTGAAGTTACTTCCAAGATAAGCAGAGTTTGCAGCTTCTTTTCAACTCCTCAGCCACCTGTAATTTATTTAAAAATAGTTTAACTGTCAGAAAATCCTAGTAGACAATCTAGCTACCTCCAAGGATCTACCCAAATGCAGTATTTAAATGCTTCTAAGTTACTAACAAGATAAACAGAGTTTTGCAAGCCCCTTCTTGGTTAAACACTAAATAAATATGTGAATAAAAGCAATTACCAAGGGTAGTTAGTTTCACCTCCCACAGAATTAAGCAAAAGTGCACGTTTGTTGCAGATATCAAGTGCAATATAGAATTTCTCACACAGCTCACAGCTGAATAAAGAAGTAGTGTCCTTCCAGGTCAAGCAAATGTGCTTTGTGTCCTGTACAGTACCTTTAGCATGACCTTCTCTGCCTCACCACTCCCTTTCTTGTGTGGTCTTTATCAAGTACTTGTATCTGTTGCTTCCTTGTTTGAATCCCCCTCTGATTGTGCACAGACCACTTCCTCGGCAGCCTATTCCACCCTTTCATCACCTCTCTATGAAAGGTACTTCCTGGTATCTCTCTTAAACTTGCCACCCACCAGTTGCATGTAGTTACCCTTGTGTTTGTGTTACCACTCAGTCTGAACAATTCCCCCATACCTACTTTATGTACCCAGTGGAGGTATTTGTACATTATGTTTCAATCATGTTCCCTCTCGTCTCAAACATGTACATGTTAAGATCTTCTAACTTCTCTTAAGGCTTTTCATGCTGCCCCTAGATCACCTTTGTTACCCACCTCTACACTGCCTCCACTCTGTCTCTGTCCTTCTGTAGCTTAGCCCACTGGCAGTCATTTAACTTTTCTTTCATGACCTCCAGAATGCCAGCTTGCATGTTTTCCTTATTCAATTATAGCCAGTTCCATTGTAATCTTGCAAGAGTCTTCATACACATTAATTTTGCTTGTGCTTAATAAGAACTGTTATAATTCTTTTTTACAGTCTGAAGCAAGCAAACATACATACAGAAATTATTTATTTATGGTTCTGTCAGCTGGCATAGATCTTCTCTTGGCTTTTGAATTCTTTAATGGGGTGGGTACCAGACAGTTATCTGACCTGTACACCTAAAAAAATACTTGAACTGCTTGAACCTGGGATACATCTCCAGGCTTTTAATATTTTAACATTTTAAAAGCACCAAATAAATAACAGTTTGGTATTCCTTAAAAAGTACATAGAGTATATATATGTATTTCTATTACATAGCAATCATACTGTACCTTGCATCCCCTCTTGTAGACATGGGTACTATATTGTGCAGATTTTAAAGATTATTGTTACAATAAGTGTGTGTGACTCACCTGTGGTGGGATCTGAGTAGTAACATGAGAAGCAGAATGTTCTTCCAGCTAGAAGATTTCCAAGCCACCTTACCCCCTCACCACAGCGACACCCTCATGGATTTGTATACTCATGATGCTATATGCTGGGTTTGAGCCATTTGACTGTATGTATATTTACAGACACCAAACAAATCTGAAGGTATCTGCCTTCTTGTATCATTTATGCATCCTACATATCATTCTTCTTCTTTCTTATCAGCTTTTGAATTACTTCACTTCTTTCCCCTCACAATGACAGTAAAAACAGTTCAGATGCATCTGCTTCTAAGGCATTAAAACAACTGTAGCTGCCCATTCTTGTGAGATTTAGCTGGCGGTAAAAAGCAGTTGTCAGCAATTTGTGAGTAGTCCTTCATAAATGGCTAACCCTGGAATCCCAGGTGTTGGCAGTAGTCAGGGGGTGCTTTTACCATTGCCAGATTTCACTCCTTTCTTAAAGCTGAAGTGGGAAAACAGTTGTGAAGCCCTTTGTTGGCTCATGAAGTGTAGTGCATTTGCCCAGATCAGACAGTTGCAGCTGGTACAGAATTTACTATTTCCCTAAATCCTCATCTGTATCTTATACAGATCAGCCACTACAGGCCACTGCTGCTTCTATTTTACTTATCAACATCATAGGTTGCCTGGCCACTAGATGCCACTGCTGCTTCACTTTTACTCTCCTCAGTACTTCCATGGCCTCCTCCTGTAGCCTCCTTCACCCCCTCTTAGCCCTCCATTTCTTGCTTCCTGTCTTCCCCGGTTTTAACCCCGTCCTATCCTAGCACTCTCCTTCTCACATCCTGCCTCCTGTGTGACCACCCTACCTATTCCTTTGATGCTCCACACCTCCCCCTTTACCCTTTCTAACTACCACATGCTGATAATTCACCCAGGGCTATTCAACACTTCTGTCATTAAGCTTGAAGCCATCTGTCATCTCCTGCTTCCAGCCTCCTCCAAACGGCCCCCCTCTCTGAGGATACCAGCTAAAGGCAAAAAGACATTCCCCCCCCACAATCACTATCTAGTCTTTCTCCTACTTCTAGCTGGTGATGTTGAGATCAACCCTGACCCCTCCAACCCCACCTCTCCAGTGGACCTCCCCAGGTGCTTGAGATTCTTACATATAAATGCCCATAGCCTTCTTCCCAAACTGGACGATGTAAAATTCTGGGTCACTCAGCAATCCCCTGACATTCTGTGCATCACGGAAACATGGCTGTCCTCATGTATTCCAGACACTCAACTTGCCCTCCTTGACTATAACCCCCACTGACAAGGCCATGGAAAAAGTGGAGGTGAGGTTGCAATTTACTCCCGCAACTCCATGTCTTGCACTGGCACCCACCATGAAGCTGTCCCATAATCTCATCAACTCCTCCTGGCTAAGCTAACTTTTCTGTCCTCAACACCACTTTTTGTCGTAGTATTGTATGCCTCCACCAAACTCCCTCCTTCCTCCCTTGCCTCCTGCATCACCTCTACTACCTCCCTTGCATCTGCAGATGATTTCATCCTTCTTGGAGACTTCAGTCTGGACTGGCTCTCCCCCTCATCGAAAAAAGTCCCAACTATGCCACCACCCCTCCCCCGTTTGACATTTTTGAGATCTTTATGTGCCCTCATCTTCCCCTCTGCATTCTTTGATGGGCTAAAGCAACAGGTTTTGTAAATCTTTGGGTGGCACTGCTGTGTGTGTCCTCCATCCTCTAACCCTGCACCCCAATGTTCAATAGTTATGGTAGGAGAAAGCAGTGTAATAAGGGCCCTGCTCCCTGCCCTTTAAAAAGCCGCCCCGCCCCTTCCCCATTTACCAAATTTATGGTCAGGTCTTCAGGGACCACAGCTGTGACATTCACCTAGCCTCAAACCCCATTGCTCCTATGTTCATCTGCAGCTATAGTGGGGAAAGCAGCATAAGTGTCACATCTTTCAAAGCACCCCATTTAAAAAGCAATGTCCAGATTATAAGGCAGCAAAGCTGTGTATGCCCCCCATGCTCTGAACCCTACATCCCCCAACACAACAAGTTGCCCCCACCAATGCCTGGTTATGTCGGGGGAGCAGCACAGAAATATATCCACAAAGACGGCTGTGCGCAAGGAGGAAAACACAGGCATGCATGCCCTAGAACATTGGAGTCAGTGCTACTGCCAAGTGACAGGGCTTGTGAAAACCATCTTTGTGGCTGTTATCTTGCTGAAACATAGAAACATAGAATTTGTCTGCAGAAAAGGACCACTTGGCCCACCCAGTCTGCACATTTGTCCTTACCTGTACTGTCACTGCAAATCTACCTGATCTATGGCCACTACCCCCGCTTTCCTACCAAGATCCCTTTGTGCCTATCCCATGCATGCTTGAAGCTCACTACTGTTATTGCCCCTACCACCTTCACTGGAAGAGTAGGCATCCACCATTCTTTCAATGTTGAAGTACTTCCTCACATTTCCCCCTTCCAGCTTCATTGCATCCTTCCTTCTTCGTGTGTATCTTTTCTTCTGAAAAACACTTCACTCCTGTACATTATTCATCCCTATGAGAGAAATACCACTTTCTCTCAGTGCGGTTTAACTCCTGCAAGGTATACATATTTTTTATTTCTAACATTGGTTCCTAGTTGCATAATTGCGCAACACTAGAGAAAGGAGTGTGTGTGGCTGTAAGGAAATTCCTCAGACGCTTTGACCAGTGAGCCTGTAGCTTAATGGTTAGAGTGCTGGAACAGCATACCAGAGATCTGAGGTTCGTATCCCAGTAGGCCACACTTTTCCTTTCTCATTTCCATCCTTGATTTAAAAATATGTGTACCTTGCAGGGGTTAAACTGCACTGAGAGACAGTGGTATTTCTAACATTGGTTCCCAGTTGCATAATTGTGCAACACTAGAGAAAGGAGTGTGTGTGGCTGTAAGGAAATTCCTCAGACGCTTTGACCAGTGAGCCTGTAGCTTAATGGTTAGAGCGCTGGAACGGCATACCAGAGATCTGAGGTTCGAATCGCAGTAGGCCACACTTTTCCTTTCTCATTTCCATCCTTGATTTAAAAATATGTATACCTTGCAGGGGTTAAACTGCACTGAGAGATAATGGTATTTCTAACATTGGTTCCTAGTTGCATAATTGCGCAACACTAGAGAAAGGAGTGTGTGTGGCTGTAAGGAAATTCCTCAGACGCTTTGACCAGTGAGCCTGTAGTTTAATGGTTAGAGCGCTGGAACGGCATACCAGAGATCTGAGGTTCGAATTCCAGTAGGCCACACTTTTCCTTTCTCATTTCCATCCTTGATTTAAAAATATGTATACCTTGCAGGGGTTAAATTGCACTGAGAGAAAGTGGTATTTCTAACATTGGTTCCTAGCTGCATAATTGCGAAACACTAGAGAAAGGAGTGTGTGTGTGGCTATAAGGAAATTCCTCAGACGCTTTGACCAGTGAGCCTGTAGCTTAATGGTTAGAGAGCTGGAATGGCATACCAGAGATCTGAGGTTCGAATCCCAGTAGGCCACACTTTTCCTTTCTCATTATCATCCCTATGAGGTACTTATACAGTAGGTCTCTATCATGTCACCCTTTTCCTCCTCTTTTCCAGGGTGTACATATTGAGATACCTCAGTCTCTCTTCATAGGGCTTATGATACAGCCCCTGCAACATTTGTGTTGCTTTCCTCTGGACAGCTTCAACCCCATCTACATTCTTCCTGAGATGTGCTGCTCCCCCAACTCACATTATGGGACATTTGGAGGAGTATTTAAAAATGCTTTTTAAGCCTCAAGATCTAAACTGAACCTAGGCTGTTTGGCTTGGGCTTGTTTACATAGGGTAGGAAATCGGGCAGATTAGATAGATTGCATGTTCCCCTCCTGGCAACACATTCTTATGTTCTTATATAAGCAGTCCAGGTTTGGGCTGCTTGGTTTTCATGGTGAGGCTTTGTCACATCCCTAGATTTTACAAGGAAAAAGTTCAGACATTTCCTAGCCAGCTTAACCTTGACACGAACACACACACACACACGTTGGCATACCCATGATGCTTTGTGCTCGGTTTCAGTCTTTTGCTTGTATGTGTGCTTACAGAATCCACACAGATTGGTAAAGTATCTGCTTTCTTGTATCATTTGTGCATTCTACTTCTACTTCTTTCTTATCACTGTTTTAATTACTTCACCCCATTACACTCACTACAACAATAAAAAAAGTTAAAATGTATCTGCTCACAGGGAGTTGAAGGTATTGTAACTACCTGTACATATGGAATTCAACATGTGATAAAAAAAAGTTAGTAATTTGGGAGCTTTTTTTTAATAGACATATGACCCAGAAATTCTAGTGGTTGGTTGAAGTTAACAGTTGCATTTTCCATTGCTGGTTTCACCTCTTTCTTGGAAAGGAAGATAGAAAAACAATGATGCAGCCTTATGTTGCTGCAAGTAATGCACTGCACTCAGCTTGATCACACAACAGCAGCCAGGTTCCATACACACTGGTTTACATGCTTATTGGATTTGATGCTTTTGATTGAATGTCTGCTTCACACAGGTTTGTATGCCCACAATTCTTTGTGCTAGCTTGAGACTTTTGATTGTATGTGTGTTTACAAAATCCACAGAACTTTGAAAGTATCTGACTTCTTGTATCATTTATGCAGGGGCGTCATCTGGGGGTAGTCAGAGGTTGCAGCTGAGACCCCTATGATTTATTTGCAACCCCTATGATGCTCATTGCAACCTCTATGAACCTGTAAAGCAAGGTTTCCCTGGCATTTATTTATATACAGTGTGGTGGGTGGAAGAGCTTTGTAACCCCTATGGTTTTGTTGAAATGGGACCTTGCATCCCCATGATTCTAGTGAAATGATGCTACTGCATGAATGTGTCCTGCTTGTTGTTGTTCTTTCTTATTAGAATTTAAATTACAGTGCTAAAAACACAAAATCTTAAAGGTGTTGGGAAATTATTTTTTCATACTTAACTGCCCTCCCATCTTCCTTTACCTGCCAGTTAACTCTGATATGCTTGGACCAATTTTTTATACAGTATATAAATAATCTAGTGTTGGGGTGCTCTGAAGACTATGTAGAGGTCCACCCCCCTCAGCAGTTACTACTCTTTCTTTTCATATTTCTAAGACACTCCATGACATGACTTACACCATTCCATGCTTTTTATCTGAATGGCCTAGAATGGTGTTACCAGTGTAATAGAATGCTCACTTATTATATCGGAGAGAGCGGCAACCGCTAAGGAGAGGAGGATTCAGGGTAGTTGCAAAGGCAAACAGATTAGAATAATTTAACAAAAGAGGGTAAAACAAATCCGAATATCAGATAGACACTAAAAGAAAAACAGGAGAGTATCTACAGGTATAAAAAACAACTGTTGCCTGGCACCTTTAAAGGGAAAGTCCCCTCAGCCTATTTTTTGTATACCTGTGTACTCTGTAGGCATGAACAATGATTCCTTCTCTTGCATACCCCAGTTTCATCCTAATTTAAACATAAATAAGGTTGCTTCACCCTGTTTTTCCCCTGGTGTGAAAACCTATTTGTATCCATTGTAAAGGTCATTACCCCACTCATGCAGAGCATCATGGAAGTTGATGCATACTCACGTAAGCCAGCAGAAGTTAAACTTTCATTCAGTTCTGTTACATGTTTTGTGAAGTCCCTGTATTCTGTAAAATCATTTTTTCTAACTCAGATACACTCTAGAGGGGAAATGTCAGCAATAAGAGCCTTACACCCAAGTGTGAGGCTGATTCCAATTTTCACTCTGTGTAAAAAAACATTTTTTTTTACTTACTGTTTACTGCAGTATAGTAGAATGTATTAGGCTAATTTCGCTGACTTCTAAAGTTTCATTTCCTGTAACCAGAAAGCCCAGAATCTCTTGTAACTGATAACAGAGGAGGACTGCAGAGCTGGGAGAGTCAATAGCCCATAGTATACATGTAAATTATTTTGTAAGCTAAAATCAGATGTTTACTGGTCCTGCTGTGCTCATGGGGCTTAGTATAGTCCTCTGTGACTATATCTAGCCCCAGGAGAACAGCAGACCAGCAAACAGAAGATTACAGCTTACATTCACTGTAGGCTACTGAATTTCCCACTGTTGCAGTCCTCCTCTGATGTCAGCAGCAGGAGAGTCTGGCATTTCTGGTTACAGGAAATGTCATCTTACAAGTCAATGAAATTAGCCTGATACAATCTACTACACTGCAGTAATCATTGAGTAAAAGAAAGTGTTTCTGCACACAAAGAGCTAATTGGGATTAGCCTCACACTTGGGTGTGAGGCTCTTATTGCTGACAGTTCCCCTTTAAGCTACAGAAAACAGAAGGGCACTTACTATACCTTGAAAAGTTTTATGGGTAGCATAAGACAAGAACATAGGGACTGCAAAGGACAGCAACAGCACTGACTAATACAGCATAACTACTGCAGGCTTTAGCATTAAAACATCATATGCTGGCTCCATGGCACTGGGTGAAGGGAGTTCGCTTGGCATGCTGGTGACCGGGTTCATGCCTGAGCCTGGGACAACAGGAGCAGAGACCGGCAGGGAGGGTTAAGAGCCTCCGAGGGATGCTCTTCTCCTGGTGGGGGGAAGGTGGGATCCAGCATTGCCCTTCAGCAGCTTCTTGTGGCTGGCCAGCAGTGACATACCTTGAGGAATGGGTGAGCACACACAGCGGTGCATCAGGCCAGTGCATCAGGCCAGGATGTTGTGGTGTGCAGCACCAATCAGGTGGAGGGGTGGGTGGGGAGAAACAGTGGGGAAAAATGCAGTACATCAGGCCAGGATGTTGTGGTGTGCAGCACCAATCAGGTGGAGGGGTGGGTGGGGAGAAACAGTGGGAAAAAATGACTGCCTGGCCATCCAGATGGCAGAGCCCCACCTCCTGACCGCTGCAAAGCCATATGTGTCCATGCTGCACCCTTGTCGGACCTCCCAGTGAAGATAGAAGAAGTGCATGTGGGCACAGAAAGTCATTCCTCCCCAGTCGTGACCATGGGGGGAGGGCTCCCTCAGCGAAGTGATACACCGGGACAACTAGGGGTCTGACAGGATGAGGGGCAGTGGATGGTGACGGGGAATCAGTGGCAGGAGTGGGCTTAGGTCACCCGAAGTAGTGGACAGCCAGGTCTGCTTGGTGCAAAAATTGATAAAACAAAAAAAAAAAACATCATAAAATTCCAGGATGCCTTACACGAGTCTGGTCTCATGACCTTTGTAATGGAGTCAAGTAGGTTTACACTTCAGACTTAAGAACCTTCATTTATATTTAAATCCTGATGAAATTAGGAGGGTGCAATAAACACAACCATTGCTCATACCTACAAACTACAAAGGTAAACAGAATAAAATGCTGAGGGGACCTTCCCCTTAACAGTGCCTTGAAATGCTGCAGCAGATAAGGAATGCATGCTGCAGCAACTCCATTGTCTTCAATGCTAATTTGATCCTGTTAGCTCATACATACATAGATAATGATGGCAGAAAAAGGCCTGTCAGCCCATCTTATCAGCCCACCCTACCTAACTACTCTGCACTAGTCATAGTGTCCATCCCTCCCCTTTGTCCCCTCTCCTTTTCTAACTCCAGATGCCTGTCACATCCCTGCTTGAAGCTGTTCACTGATTTGGCATGTACCACTTCTCCAGCAGATTTTTCCATTTGTCCATCAATCGTTCTGTGAAAAAGTGCTGAAGGATGTCCCTTTTAAATCCACCCCCCCCCCCGCATGTTTAAGTGAGTCCCCACTCATCCCTGTATTTAAACACAAGGAAAAATGTTTCTTGGTGCCTACCCTGTTTATCCCATGCAGTCACTTGTATGTCTTGATCATGTCACCCCTTTCCCTCCTTTTCTCAGGGGTGTACATGTTCAAGTTCTGCAGCCCCTGCTTGAGTCCTGCCCCTAGTCTATGGACCATCTTGGTTGCCCTGCACTGTACTACTTCCACCTTGCTCCAGTCTCTCCAAAAGGTGTGGACTACAGTACCTTGCACAGTATTACAGGTGTGACAGCACCAGTGACCTGTACAATAGGAGGATCACCTCCTGATTTATACTGCTTATCCCCCTTCCTATGCAGCCCAGCATCCTGCTGTTTTGCCCACAGCTCTGTGACAATGTGCTGTTGTTTTTAGGGTTCTCCAATATTATGACCCAAGGTCCTTTTCTTGCACTGTGTTTTCCGCACAACTCCCCATTTCATATTACACTGCTGGGTTATTCTTCCCAATGTGCATCACTTTACAGTTTTTGCATCAAAGCACAGATGTCAGATCCTTGACCAGCCTCCAGCCTGCACAGATCCTCCCTGGGCTTCCTTATTCCTTCCTCTGTGTCCACCCTCGCACAGATCTTTGATTTACCTGTGAAGACACATATTTTGCCCTTGATGCCAATAAATACATTGAAAAGGACTGGGCCCAGCATAGACCCCTGAGTATACCACTTGTTATTTCCCTTACCTCTGAAAACTCCCTGTTAACTACTTCCCTTTCAGTCCTTCCCCTCAGCCAGTTCTCTACCCAAGTTGCCAATTTTTTTCTTACCCCTAAGTCCCTTATCTTTCTGACCAGCCTCCTGTGGGAGACAGAGTCAAAGGCCTCGCTGAAATCCAAGTATACCACATCTACTGCCTGTTCCCTGTCTGCTGCCCTGGTCACTCAGCTGAAGAAGTCAACAAAATTTGTCTGGCAAAACCTTCCTCAAGTGAATCCATGTTGTCTTGGGTCCTGTAGCCCATTTCCCTCCAGAAAGTGAACCAGCTCCTCCCTTAGTAAAGATTCCATAATTTTCCCCACTATATGCTCCAAGCTGATTGGTCTGTTGTTACTTGGCTCATCCTTCCTTCCGCTGTTGTGTAGAGGGACCATGTCCACTATTCTCCAGTCCCTAAGGATCACCTCTGTGGCCAGCAAGCTGTTGAATATGTTTGCAAGTGGCCCTGCTACAGCACTTCCTTCAGCATCCTTGGGTGTAAGCCATCAGGTCCCATAGATTTATAGATTTATAGATTTATTTACTTACAACCATGTAAGCTTTTACAGCACCCTTTTGCATGTTATTCTAACCATGCCACTTGGGCCGTTGTTCTTTTTGTATTGAATATAGAAGTTCAGATCCCTCAGATCCAGATTGGACCTTAAGTCCCCTGTGGATTTGGGGACTAGGAAGAAATAAAAATAGAACCCCCTGTTTGTTTGCTCCCAAGGAACTGGTTCTATGGCCATCTTGTGCAGCAACGTACATATTTCCTCTAGTAGCACAAGTATGTGACATGGAAGATAAATTGAGGGAACTGACAGAAGTTCCAGAGGCAATTCCAGAAGTTCTAGAGCATGGCCCTGTTCTATTAGTTGTAGGACCCAAGCATCTGCTGTAACCTCTCTTCACTGGTCCAGGTGGAGGAAGATGCGACCCTCTACCACCTCCTCCGGGTTGAGTGCTGGAGGGTGGGGGTCTAACAAGGAGTCAGGCTGAAGCAGGTCCTGCAGTTGGGCTGCACCTCCCCATCTGGAGTTTTTTCCTGTGGTGGAGGAAGGGGCAGGCAACACTGATATTGCTCTGCCTTTGCCCTTCTGTCTGGCACCCAACCTGGGTTTGTGCGTGGCTTGACGAAAGAGTACCCTCTGCTCTCTTTTAACTTGGGTGTGGTAGAGGGAGTGGACTGACCTTAAAGTACTCCCCAAGGCTTGTAGGTCAGAGAGGATATCCTGCACATCCTCCCCAAAGAGTTTGTAACCTCTGAAAGGGGCATTTAGAATGGATTGCTGGACATCACTAGCAAATCCTGACACTCTGAGCCAAGAGGTCTGACCCTCCTTTAGATATCTCGGGGTCTGACTGGACCAGCATCTCGACTTTTTTGTACATGTTGATGCCATCCACATAAAGCTCCACCCAAAACTGGGTGCCCTATACCACAATCGTGGATGCATCCTGCTGCCAGCCCACTGTGCACTTGTACAGAAAATGATTCTCCCTATCTTTGACTATGGAGATGTAGTCTACAGTGCCACTCCTAAGTCCACCCTAGCCAGACTGGACCCCCTTTTCCACTTTTTCTGCCATTTCACCCTTGATAGCCCGCCCTCCTCCCACCACTGCATGTTCTATCGGACTCTCAATCTTTCTTTGCTCCATGACTGCTGACAGTCTCACTGCGCCAAGCTCTTGGCAAAGTACTGGTTCCAATCATTGCCTCTGTACCTCAATGCTGTGTTAGCTGCCCATTCCCCTCTTGTCTACTCCCTTAGGAATTCTGACACCCACCTTCTGGTGGCACCGCGCATGTCCTCTTCGATTGGCCAAGTAGCTTTCAGACATCGCATGCCCAAATTATGGAACTCCCTTCTTGTCAGCATTCGGCAAATGCCCCCTTCACAGCTCCTTGGCTACCTCATCACTGAGCACTTCTCCACGACCTGTCCATGTGGCTAAGATCTGCCTGCAAATGAACTAATGGTCCAGCCTACTATCCTCTAACTGGTGTTTGACCCTGATCTTGATGCTTGTTTGTTGCTTCAATACCGTACCTCACATGTTGTACATAATTACGTATTTGTTATGCTTTTAACTCATACCTCTGTATGTTCATGTTGAAATTATTGTACACTCTGTGTATTGGATGGATGTTTTTCTCTATGTTCTCCTCCCTCAGGATGCACCTGGAATCGAGCAGTACTCTGCTCAGTGTGCCCTCCTAGTAAAACTTTTCAATAAATAAAAAAAATTAATAAATAAGAATGCCTTCTGAAGCAGAAGCCAGCTGCAGCTGCTCTGGCTGAGGTGTCAGAAATATTACAGGTAGACCTCAAGAGGTGCTTATCCACATCTGCTCCAGTCTGGAGGGTTCTGAACATCTGTTTCTAGGGACCTTCTGGAAGGGCCTGGGCTGCTGCTTTAGCCTTTTCCAGAGGGTATTCTGGTATTTGACCATATGGGCCTTGTAAATTGGCTATTCTAAGGCCCACTGTAGCAGAGGAAAAAGTTCTCTTGCCCATGAGGTCCAGTTTTCTCGATACCTTATCTGGAGGAAGAGAACTGAGATGTTGAGGTCTCGTAGACCTATCAAGAGCTGCATTTATCTCTACTGAATCAGTCTGAGGTCACCCTGTGAAGAAAGACTTCCCTGAAGGAGACTGGTACAGCTTGTCTGCTTTTCTGGGCATGGCAGGGATCAAGATTGGTCTGTGCCAGGCAGCCATAGTGGCATTTTCTAGTGCATCCAACAGAGAAGGAATAATCAGAGGGGGAGAATCTGGTAGTTCCAGGAACTTTATCAGGTTTCTTCTGGTGATGTCTTTTTCCTCAGCATCAAGACCCATTGCAGTTTGTAGTTACTTCATTACAGAAATGAAGGAGGGGTCTTCAGGAGGGGACCTCATGGTATACAAAGTCAAGTCTTGACTCCTGGAGGAAATGGTAGAGTCAGACATGTCACAAGGACTCCCATCCATATCTTCCTCCTCCTCATCTTCCTCTTGCAGGATGAGGTCAGGGCAGTGTTCCTGATCCTTATTTATGAGCTCTGAAGGGTACAAGGATGGAAGCAAGGACACTGATACCCTGAAGCGAGCAGAGCACGTCGATGTGGCAGGCATTGCTGTGGGGGCTGGTCTGGTATGCCCCATCATCATGGTGCCTGGAGGAGGTGCAAGGCACTGCAGTAGGCAAAGGCAAAGGCAAATTTATTTAAAAGACGCCCAATCCCAGAGGCTCTGGGTGCCGTACAAATTTTTATAACATTACATACAGCATAAGCATTTAAAATTAAAATAAAAACATCCTATAAATAATCAACATTAAACACCAAACGCTTGCAAAAATAGGAGTGTCTTCAGGCGGACTTTAAAAGTGGCTATGGTGGGGGCCTTCCTGACTGCAGTTGGTAATGAGTTCCAAAGAGCGGGAGCAGCAACACTAAAAGCTTGGTCGCCTGCTGATTTTAACCTCGCTCTAGGAACAGTCAGGAAGCCACCGCTAGAAGATCGGAGATGGCGGGTAGAGGAAGTAGGTACCAGGAGTGCTGACAGGTAACCAGGGCCCTGCCCGTGTAGGGCCTTATAGGTGGGAAGACCCACCTTAAAGAGGATTCTCCACCTGACAGGCAGCCAGTGCAATTCGTGCAATACACGTGTAATATGACAAAATTTGTTTTGGCCGGTCAAAAGCCGGGCAGCAGCATTTTGCACCAGCTGCATTCTATGAAGAGAACCTCCAGAGACCCCGAGATAGAGCGCATTACAGTAATCAAGCCTAGATGTGACTAAGGCATGTATCAAGGTAGGGAGGTCCAGAGGCGGAACAAAGGGCTTAATCCTGGCAATGTTTCTGAGATGGAAGAAACAGGTACGGACCACGGAAGATATTTGAACCTCCATGGTCAAGTTCCTGTCCAGAATCACTCCAAGATTTCGCACCCAAGAGAAGGCCATCAATGACGCAGCTCCCAGCACAAGTCCAGTTGCAGAGTCAGAGGCCACCTATCACGAACTCTGTTCGACTCCACTACCAATACCTCAGTCTTGTCAGGGTTCAGTTGCAGCCAGCTGGAGGCCATCCAGTCGTTAATCTCGACCAGACAGATATTTAACACATCCACTGCGTTGGATGTTCCTGGGGCAAAGGACATGTATAGCTGAGTATCATCAGCATAGCAATGAAAACTCAGACCATACTTCCTAATGACCCCCCCCAAGGGCAGCATATACACTGCGAACAACATTGGGGCCAGTATCAAACCCTGAGGGACTCCACATGAAAGGAGACAGGGTGTAGATGAGAAATTTCCCATCACAACCCATTGTCTCCTGTTGGTAAGAAAGGACTCAAACCAGTTGATGACGGTACCAGTGAGTCCACACAGCTCCCTAAGGCAGACAAGCAACACACAATGGTCCACAGTGTCAAATGCTGAAGAGAGATCAAGGAGAACAAGAATTGTCCTGTCCCCCCAGTCTCTAGCCCTGAGGAGATCATTCTGCACCCGAACAAGCGCAGTTTCCATGCTATGTCTAGCCCAAAAGCTGACTGGAAGGGATCATACAACTCGTGAGTCATGAGGTGTTCTTCCAATTGAAGCGATACCATCTTCTCAACAATCTTTCCCAAAAATGGGAGATTGGAGATAGGACGGTAATTTGCCCTGATCTCCAGGTCCAAAGAAGGTTTCTTTAAAAGGAGTCTCACCAGAGCCTCCTTCAAGGCATCTGGAAAGGCACCCTGAAGCAAGGAACACCGTACAATCGAGGCAAACACCGGGCCAACAGAGTCAATACATCTCATTAAGAAACGCGTTGGCACTGGGTCCAGCTCACAAAAGGTATGCTTCAAATTGACTGCCACCTCAATAACCTCACGAACCTCCACTGGCCTAAACTCCCCCAAACTAGGCGGACTGCACTCAGAACACATCTGGCGACCACTGTCAGCAATGGTATTGCTAGCTGAAAAAAACTCCCACCGGATCAAGGACACCCTGTCCGAGAAAAACCGAGCAAACTCCTCACAGTCTTCATTAGAAGAAACCCTCCCGGGCTGCAGACAGACAGGATGCAGAAGTCTATCAACAGTCCGAAAGAGTGAGGCTGGTCAGTTTCTCCCAGCAGCAATCTCCCTAGACAGAAACGCTGCCTTCTTATGGTTGATTGCCTCCTGATATGCACAATAATGCGCACGCAGGACCAGTTTGTCCATCTCCAGGCTGGACTTCCTCCAGCAGTGCTCTAATCTCTGACCCATCTTCTTCATCTCCCTAAGGTCTCCATCAAACCATGGGGACCTCAGGTACGCAGTTCTGGGTCATACACGGATAGGTGCGAGGGAGTTGATGGTGTCAGATAACACCCTGTTATAGGTGTCAACCCCGACATCAACACCTCCGACGCATGCAGCACCCACACTAGACAATTCAGCTGCCGCCAAAAAACCCTCAGGGGCAAGATCCCATAAAGTATGTCCAGAAAAGCAGAGAACACCATCTGTACATTGATGGGGGCATGCATTGCAGGGGGGCCTTGGAACATCAACAGGGAAGGCTGGAACCCCGGCATCAACAGAGTGGCCTGCAACAACGACAGGTGTGGCTGGAGTTTGAACATCGATGAGCCGATGTTGGCTGTGAGAGATCCAGCAGAGGCAACTGCCAACTGACTTTGAGGGGGAGGTCTGAACGGCAGGAGTTGCAACATCGATGGGAACCCCGACATTGACAGAGTGCCTTGCAATGTCGATGGGGGTGTCAGCAACCCAATGTCGATGTGTCTTTGCTGGCTGTGGGAGGTCCAGTGGAACTCGCTGCCAAAACCAACCCTGTAGAAGCAAGGGTTTGGGTGGTAGAAGGTGTCACCGCTGAGATGGACAATGATGCTACAGTGACCAGTGCCAAGTGGAGCAGCAACTGAGAGTGTACCGGGGGGGATTTATCCATACTTTGTTCTCTCTCCCAGTGCTTGTGTTTCCACAAAAACCTTATCCTGGGTCTTGTAAGAGTGGGAGCCCAAAGATGGGGCTGGTGGTGCAGAGGAGCTTCTCCTCTGGAGCTCTCTTTCCATTCTGACTACCTTCTGCTCGAGGAGGAGAGACTGCAGGACTTTCTGATGGCATCTCTGGGTATCTTGGTTAAACTTCAGGCAGTGCTCACAGGCCTTAATGTTGTGGGCCTCTCCAACACAGTGGACGCAGATGACGTGGTTGTCAGAGTAGATTTTTCCACCACACTCGCAGTAGTGAAAAAGTTTAGAGGGATCTTTCATCAACATACACGACAACAGTAATCACCTTCAAAATAAAGTGATAACGTACTAGGGTGAGAAAATAACAAACTTAGAAAAATTTGGAAAATTCGAGAAGTGACAGTCGACTGAAGCGAGACCATCCCATGGAGTCCAGTGCATATGGTCGACTGCAGGAAAAAACTGAGGAGGGCATGGGGCCACCCACTTTTATATAGTGTATGATGTTGTCATCATGTGTGGCCCCTAGTAGACTGCTAGCAAAAATGTTCCTTTGTGGTCCTGGCACCTGATAGCTATAGTTCCGTATGTGTAGCCTGATGAAAGAGAGATCCTTGAAGAAGAGTCCCCATTCCCAGTGCCTGCCTAATTTGTGTACAAACCTCTGACCAGAATGCCCATAGTGTTGGGCAGCTCCAGAAATAACGTAGGTAGGTCCCATGTGCTGACGTACATTTACCACTGATAGATGACACCCCCACATTAAATTTACTAACAGTTTCCAGAATCACATACAACCTGTATAAATTTAAATTGGTCCGACTTAAAATGATTACACATGAGAAGCCCCATGTATGCCTCACATGCCGTTATCTAGGCCTTGTCTGTAATGGTACAATGCAGGTCTCTCTCTCTCCCACACAGGCACCAACCTTCAAGGATTGATCAGGAGTTTTATGTCTAAGAAGGCATTATTATCTTGCCATCAGACCCTGTGGAGCTTCTCTAGTCTTCATGCTTTCTCTTTTAACACTATGCAGCTCTGACTTTGAGGGATCCAGACATTCTGTACCCCTAATTTAGGTCTCTGCTTGTTAGTACCGAAATCTGTATTGTTTAGTGATCTCAAGCCATTCTGTCAGATCTGTAAATGTCCTCAGGCCCTGAAAGACAAACAGGTCCCTTAAGCATTGTACCCCTCTATACTGCTATAATCAGACTCCTCTCAAATTACATGTCCCAGCACCCCAGGCCCTCAGAGTATGTGTGAGGAAAGGGTTCACAAACTACCTTGAGCTATACTAGCCCAGGCCCTTTTTGCTGAGACAGCTGGTCAGTGCTAAATTCCCATCACCCATTTCCAGGGAAGCCCTGCTTGCCCTATCCCCTGACATTACTCATTCCCTTAGTAGTCTTAGCTGTACAGTCAGATGGTATAAGGACGGTCTGGGAATTTAGACCATCTCTGAAAGTCATTCTTTTCAACCTAAGAAGGTTTCCTGGATATTGTTCTTTTCAATCTGAGAAGGCTTCCTTGGATCTCTTCCCCTGCCATAAGAATTCTGTACACCATGCATCAAGCATCTGGCAATCCTTTCTCAAAAGCCCCACGGGCAATATCTGAAGGGGATACAGTATCCTAGGGAGTACATTCATTTTCAACACATTTATTCTACCCATCATATGATTTACAAAGTCTCCAGTATTACTTAAGAAGGATTTGTTGGGTTTGGGTAAGAGTTTGACCCCCCCCCCAAAGTTGTCACAAACAGATATACTGTACCTGCTTGTCAACCAAGGCAATGCCTGGAACTTCTCAACATTTGGTGCAGGGCTCATCTGATCAAGAAGCAATTATTTACTAAACAATTGATATACATACTATAAACAGTATAGTACATACACATATATATAATGTGTACTCTCCTGCACAATAAATGTACAGTAGGCAGGGGCCTGTGTATGTAAAGCTGTGTCTCACCCACTTTTGGCTTCTCATCGGTTCTATGTATTTTAACCTCCTGGGAACTCTTGTGCTTTACATATGCACTTCATGAGTAATTAGGTAAGATGGACAGAATGGATGGGCACATATGCTTTATTTGCTGTCAATGTCCATGTATCTATGCATCTCCTAGGTGCCTGCCATTTCCACGACCAGTGCCAGTGCCCTTTGACATGCTAACCCCCCAGGACTTTAAGACTGGTTATTGCCTGCTTTAATTTATATGGTGCTATATAACTAGCTATAACCAAGACTACCTGCACCTATAGTATTATGGTATGCTTTAGAAGATCTTACATGTTATATATTCTTCTTTCTGATCAGTCTAATCTGGAAATCTTGCACAGTGGCACAAGGCGACATCTGAGACTGAGCAAATACTGCACTTAAAAATATTATAGTGAAAAATACTGCATGTAACTTTTCCTTTTTAATATATTTTTTGGTTTTAAAATTGTTAAATATAATGTTTGCAGATATCACACATTATTTACTGTAAGAAATGAGGACATGCAGACTGCAAACAAAAAAAAAATTAAAAAAATGTAGCTGCCCACATCATCATCATTATGCAGTATTTTTGAATAAATGACCTCCCCAGGATAAAAAATGCCACAATAGATGATTTCCTGATTAGTCTAACTGGAATTCAACTTTTTTAAAGATCCATTCTACTGATATTTTTAACTTATAAAAGTGAGAATGAAGCAACCACTTGTCAGAATATTAATGGCCTGCCACATAAAATGTGGCATGTTCAGGAAGAGGAGACAAAAAGTCCTTCGTCTTACATGGAAGACATTGCCATTTGATTGCCCCAAGCAGAATGCTAACATTTATGCTTCATTTTACTGCAGGCATTCAAAGGTATGACACTGGAGGTAATGAAACAAATGTATGTTTTTTAAGTTAGTTTTTGAGATGCATAGAAGAAAACACCAATGAATCTTCAAGCAAACTGAAATTTGAACGATGAAAAATATATTTTTTATCTATGCACTTCATTTTGCTCAGATCCGAAACACTGTTCACATCAGACACCCATGACAACCTATTAGCAGTGTGGAAGAGACAGTCTCCATGGCAACTCAGTTAACCAAACAAACATGGATGTGTTGCTGCGTTCATTACTACATCTTTGTATTGCTAGCTCAACCCAAGAACTCTTTGTAGATGTGCACACAGATATCAGATCTTTAGTTCCTGCTATTCAAACTGCCAAATGACAGGTTAATCATGACTACAATTAAATGTATTTTCTATGAGCAAATATCCACCTACTGTATGGAGAATACATGGTATTCTTGCCTTTCCAGAATGACCAGTTGATAACCTTTCATAAGTTCTAAATCCAACCAACACAAGAAAAGGTTCAAAATCATAGGCAGAGCACAATGCCAAAAATGGATAACTACAAACAGAACAAAATACCCTTGAAAAAGAATGTGTTCAATTCTGTACTCCCAAAAGTCTGTAGATGTGTGTACATGGCAGGAGAAGGTTATCATAGCAGGTAACATGTGGAATAAATAAAGAAAATAAATTGTTCTGCTCCCCAAGAAATTAATAAGGTAAAATTCACTACAAATACTATTACGTTCCTGCAGTTATTAGGAATTAAACATTGTATTATTTAATGATGTGCCTTCCATGAATCTTGAGTTATTCTGTGCAGTGTGTCTGTTATAAGGCTTTGCTGTTCTGAAAGTCACTCTTTTACAGCCATCATATGAGAAGAACACTTTGTTAAACTACCTTTCACCTTAGGCAGGCTAGATGAGCTAGTGGATACTATTCAGCTCTTGTGGATTCAGAGAGGGTGCCAGATTACATTTTTTCCTCATGCAATTAAACAAGTAAACATATAAGGTTACACAACAGAGATCTGATTGTTTATTGATTATTCTTCCTGGAATGGCTGGGAGATTGATAAAGTGATTAACCACTAGGCCTCATGGGTTTTCTTTTCCCAGTCAACGCAAACCATCTGTCATAATGTTGCCTGAATTTAATTTTCTGCAACAAGTCATTTACCCAGCATGACCCTACTTTGCACTATAATGTTCGGACTGAGTGTTTCTGGAAATTCTGGGCAGGCAATTTTTTCATGAAAACCATGTTTTCAAATATGCTGGAGCTGTGCAAATGTTTTAATAATATGGGGCTGATTCTCAAAGCCCTGGGAAATGGTGCAAGGTGCCTGCACAAACCAAAATGGCGCAAGTGGCACCTTGTGTCCAAAACTGCTATCGGAGCTATTCTCTAAAGCAGCCTGCATCAACCGCAGGCTGCTTGCACCTCCTATGTACCCGAAAATGAGCTGCAACCTGGTGCTAGGGGGCATGTGGCAGACAAAAGCTGCCACATTCCCAAAAATAGTATTCATAGATCTCCCCCAGAGGGAGAAATTCTAAGCACCCTTAGACCAGCCAGCGCTGGTCTAAGGGTACTTAGAAAACTCCCCACTGGGATAGTTGGTCTGCATGTGGCAATGTGCCATGGTTCCCAAACCCCTATGTCACCCACAGGAGTAATGACTAGTAAGCTCCCCACCCTCGTGGACTAGTGGCCCCCAACCCTTCCCAAACCCCAATCATGCTGCCAGTGGAATAATATGAATATTCCCACATCTTTAGTGTGGCCCCCCCTTCCCAAACCCTGATCGTGCTGATATTGAATCAATATAATACTTCCCTAGGTGGCTTCCTCCTGAACGATTGTGCTTTAATTAAATAATATACAATCTCCCACATCTCTAGTGTGGCCCCTCCTCAAAACCTGATCATGCTGCTACTTAATTAAATGAATACATCACACATCCCTGGTGGTATGGTGGCCCCACCCTCCCCATCCCAGCAGGCAGTGTCCACCATTCCACTCCTCCCAACCCGGCTCAGAGAAGGTGACCAGCACAGCCCACCTCACACCTTCCCAACTGGCTGCTGACTGAATTGTCAATGACAGTACTGTAATGTGTATGCGCTCATGCACACTTTAGAGTACTATCATTAACAGTTCAATCATTGGCCAGCCATGGAGGTGTGAGGTGGGCTGTGCTGGTTTCCAGCTCCGAGCCGAGTTGGGGGAGGAGCGGGGTGGTAAACACTGCCTAATGGGGTGAGGAGGGTGGGAGCCCACTATGCCACCAGGGATGTGTGATGTATTCATTTAATACAATAATGGCATGATCGGGGTTTAGGGAAGGGGGGCCACTCTAGGGATGTGGGATATTTTATATTATTACAATAACAGCACAGTCTGGGTTTGGGGAGGGGATGCCACTCTAGGGATGTGGGAAATATTATATTAATTCAATATCAGCATGATTGGGGCTTGGGGAGGGGAGCCACACTACTTATGTGGGACATTGTATATTATTTCAAAAACAGCTCGATTGGGGTTTGGGGAGAGGGGTCACTAGACCACTGGGGATGTGGGGCAAACTGCAGTATATGGTTAATTGTATGTTCGGAGATCAGGGGATCGCTTGCCACAGCCACAGAGAGCCTGTGCCAAACTCCTATGGTGTACCCTGTGTTTGGCACACGGAAGAGGTTGCCGTAGGTGTCAGGACTTGGGCACCAGGATCCCTCCTGTACAAGAATCTTGTGCAAGATTCCTGATGCACTGGGCTTCATCACAAGCTGCTGTTTGCTGCAGCTTGTGCCAGTCAAACCCTCTATGAGAATTGAGCCTGTGGTCCATAGCGCTGTAAAGCTTATCTGAGAAAAAGGGCTTGATTTTTCAAAGAGCCAGTAAGACCGATACAAGCTGCAGCAAACAGCAGCTTGCATCACAGCCTGGTGCACCAGGGACCTTGCATCAGATTTTGGTACATGAGGTGTTCTAGCACCAAAGTCCCCAGAGTTGCGGCAACCGCTCCCTTGCATAATACAAATGGTGAAAGGTAGGGGTTGACCAAGGGTGCTGTCATCTCTTGGCAGGAGAACAGCTGCCCCCAGGACACCCATTATAGTGTGAACTATACTCATGTATCACCAGTGTGGATACCCACAACAGCCTCTGAAGTGCCGACTGACTGCCCTATGGGGTATTGAAGATGCTGGAATTATGTTCGATGCTAGTTACACAATAACATGGAACTGTATGTTGTGCCCACCTCGGTGTGTACCGTATCTCACAGGAGCAGACTGCAGAACCACAGGTCAACATCTGTCATATGCAGAGACACAGAGTGCACAGGTGTATGGCATTCAGGCTGCTGTCAGCCATGGAAGATCCAGACAGGATGTACCTCATCCGATGCATGGTATACCACTGCCAGTGCAGCTGCAGATGCTGCATCACCTGGAGCCTTTGAAGCAGGTTGCTGTATCTCCAACTACTGTTGGTCTCACTATGGTCCATGCCCCACCATCTACAGCAGGATGGGGGAATGGCAAGAAGGGTGCTAGATCCTTGCAGGGTTCTCAGCTGTTGCCGGCACCTTGGGCCACAATATGCCCCCCATACCTGACTTTGATATCTGCGCCCACCACTGTGGTCATAGGATCATTTGTCAGCACAGGATCCTGTTGGGTGCATACTTGAGACTGCAGCACTGAGGCAAGCCCTTTGTGCCACTACTGCTCCAATGGCAAGGTTGCTGGTGATGGGCACAGCTGTGGGTATTGTATGTGGGGGAGCAGAGACAGTATGTGACCCAGGAACGCAAATGTCTCAACGGTGCATCAGCAGTCAAGTGGCTAGCAGGGCATCCATGACAGTGTGAGATGCTGCTGTCTGTGCATGGGATTCATGGTACTAGAGAAGCACATGATGTGCTTAGCATGCCCATGTCCAGTTCCACAGCAGACACAGTCCACCACTGCAAGCAAGAGAAGTGCTGTCCCTACTGTTTACCGGGTTTACCAGCAGCAGGAAACCCATGGGGGCTTCATCTGACAACAGTGGCCCAGTGACTGTGCTGTGGTAGACAAGATTCCAGAAAGGCAGACTCTGTGACCTCAACCACCACATGCGCATCACTACATGTATTGCCTGTATGGTCTAGGCTTTCCTGTAACACACCACTGTCACAGATCAATGATTACACTGCCTTACCTAGGGCACCACTGCACCCCTGGGCTGCTCCCATAGTTTCTCTCTCCCTCACCCCAGTGTCTCTCTTGCTCTGTACTTTGGCACAGTGCCCATGGCTGGTGTCTGCTAAAAGGGGCACATGAGCTGCCTGTCATTGTGTAGTGGACTGACACGTGATGCCAGGGCACCAAGAGGGTTACTTCATTGTAGGCAATGGACTGGTCCTTCACCCAAAGGATGATCAGTGGTGTGGCATGGTTCTGTGACAGTGCCCCATAGTTCTGTCTGTGTCCAGTACCCACAACTCTGTATGTCTTCATGTTCGCCTGACGTAGGAGTCAGCACACAGGGCCAGTAGACCAGCTCTGGCTGGTTTAACCACTGGCATGACCTGTGGCTATTAAGAGCCTTTGAGAATCCCACAACAAGGGATGTTGCAGCCATGTTGTGATGCAAGCCCCCTGTCCACCATGGCACAGCCATGCATCTGCCACTAGCACAGTGCAAGCCCAACTGGTGCGGGCAAGCTGCATGCGAAAATCGGGAATGATGCAGGGCATGGCACAAGGTACCCCCTGCATCATTTCTTTTTGATGCAAGCACTGTGCATTCCTGGTGCTTTGAAAATCAAACACACAGTGTTTAGGGGTGCAAGACTATCCAATTACTATCAAGTTGTATTCGTATTCCCGGGGTTGGAGCTGCATGTTTTATTAAGGGGATTCTGTAATGCTGCAAAATAATGAAAGCTGATAATGCTACAGCAGTCAAAAGCTCCTACAAATGTTAATGAAGTATGCAAAAGAGGTAGTGCTCCCTACAGTATCTACTTTTCTTTTCCTTTACTACTGCCTGCTCCTTTAAAGAGAGAGTGCTGGATTTTAAAGGGGTGTCTAGGACATGCAGCATCATTTTAATGCAACCAAACAACATACAACAAACAATTAGACCACTTAAAATGTAACCTAACATTTTGCCACATTTGTGGCAATTTGCATACAGAAAATGATGCATGCAACAAAAGAAATGGTGCATCACTTTACTGTTTTCAGAAAATATCTCTGAAAAACAAGTGCCCTTTTTCAAAGGTTCAGCATCATGTTTTTGTGCTGGAAAGCAGGTAAACTGTTGCAAACATGTCAAATGTTTGAAAATCAAATGTTTTGGTGCCTTTTAGATGATGCAGGTGCTGCCCAGAAAAACAGGAGTTGGAGGGCCAGCCGGGGGGGGTAGAAGGATTGAGCATCCCAGAGACTGCTCTCCTTCTCCAGGGGGAGGGGGGCCGAGTGTCCAGTGCATCACTGACCTCTGGCCGAGGTCAGGGGATTAGTAGGGACTGGTGCCTGAACTTTGTAGGAGACAGAACTGACATCGGAGCTTGTACCACGGACATCATTGCATGTCCCGCCCACCGGGGAACACTTAAGAAAAAGGGGGTCCACCGAGATGATGTCACCCTCCATGCACTGGACCTCATGTCGCAGGCTGCAACCCCTCACCCACACCAGTATCACATTCCATTGGGAAACTGGCAACCTGAAGCCAGGGTGCTTAGTGTCAGGGAGGTGTGTCCCGGTCCACAGGCCAAGACTTGGAGCCCAAGAGACCGATGGAGGTCAGTAAGACCTGGGAAAAAGCATAGTTAAAAAAAAAAATAACAAAAAGTTGTGTCAGTGTCATTACTTTTGAACATGCAGCCCCTCATGTACTGCTTGAATTTAATATTAACTTTCTGAAATAAGGAACTATAACTTCTTATATCTGAAGTATTTTTTTCTTTCCCTTTTGCTAATTAGATGATTTTGGTGTGATGTGTGGAAGGGTCCTTTACCTGGAGACTGACATACCGTAGTTAGTTATATTCCTCCGCATACATCATTAACCTCATGACCTCACAATCTGTGACACCACAACTGACCAAGCTGAGTTAGATCGGTCACTTGTGATGTCACAGTAAGTGAGGCTGCAGTGCTGATGAGGTATGAAAAGGAAGAGAACCAGATATGTCAGCATCCAGGTGCAGTGCAGCTCTTTATATGCCACCTAACACCACCAGGGAGAAATCTTCTAATGAACAAATGAAAAAAGAAAACACCTCAGAAATAACAAGTGACAAATGACTACTTTTACAAATGAATACCATTTTCTGAACGCTATCTTTGGTGCTACTGGCAATTTAATGGGAATATAAACCTTTCTTTGCCTTTTTTAACATGCCTGGAAATGTTGACCCGAGCATATGTTGATGCTCTGTAACAAGTCCTGTCATGTCTCAGCATGTCCAACAGTAATTCCAGTCAATGGTTAATCGTATCAGCCTCACACCAATTTAACGCTACAGATATTCCTAGCATGAAAACTAGATATGAAATTATTAAAGACATCATGATAATAGTATCAGGATCTATTCAATTATCGTGCAATCTGTAAGTGAGCACAACTGTAGCCTCTTTAATAACCCATGCTTTTTTGTCTTTTGTTTGTTTTAAACACATCTTGAGGTTTTTTTCTGTTTTTTATTTCTTCTTTAGGGTCCCTTAGGCTCCCTTGTTGATGCTGTACTACATTCTCCTGTCTGATATTTGTTTTTGAATTTCTGATTAGTTCCTGAACCCGGCAATATCAGTTAAGTGCAAACTCACAGTCCAAGTTTCAGTGCAAGGCCTCCATTAAACAGATCAGTATTTATAAAAAATTAATATTAGGCAGGGGAAAATGCAGCTGCAATGGGGGACCATACCAAAAGGAAAAAAAGATTATTTCAAAGCAAAAAAAAAGATTAAGGGGATTACACTCACAAACTAAAATGTCCAGTTTAATTACACAGAAAGGACTACATGGCTAGGTTGGTATGTGTGTAACCAGAATTTTACACTCCTGAGGCATGTGATGCTAAATAAAGCCTAAGAAAAGCTCAGGTGGCTTATATAGAGAATAATGGATTGGTAGCTAGTTATAACAAGGATTTTATACACCCCCGAGGGGTGGGACGCCACATAAACCCCGAGAGCCAAGCTTAAGGGGTTTATTTTTTTTTTGTGGTTAATAAGTTTTATTGATTTGACTTATTAAGACAATACAAACATTAAAGCAGTCAGATACATTGCAAAGATCTTACAGACTGTTACATATGTCTGTAGAAGCAGAGAATGGAACATGCTGGCCAAATAGTAACAAACTGAATACACTAGCCAGGTAAGCAGTAGGATAAATACTCTGTGCCTAGATGTACAACACCTATCCAGCTGGAGATTAACTTTGAAAGTATTCGCAGTTGGTGCATTGCATTATGGCTAGTTCATACAAACATATCTTACCTGGCCCCGTCCTGCTAGTTTCTGCAGTATTTGACAAAGCATCAGACATTATGAGAGGTCCAGGGCCGCTGTCCTCTACTTTAAGCCTACAAAATACAAGAGATCACACACACAAAGCAAACAGGTCTTCATTGTCAGGGAAGATACTATCCTTTACTGATATTATACCATGTCATTCGTAGAGCAGAGTCCCCTATAACTCAATAACAATCTCTCCAGCACTTGCCCCTAAATGCACCATGAGAGGAGACCATTATAGTAGCGCAGTTGTGCCTATTCAGCCGATTCCCTCCCTAGGTTTCAAAAACAGAAAGAAGGAAGTCCAGAGGGCAGTATATTTAAAGAGGGTATTGGTCACAGTATGTGATATTCTGGTCCAGTTGGCATCTTGAGCCATGGAGGTAAGTACCTCCCCCAGGGAGGGAATTATCTGGGACCGCCATTTACACAGTAGGAGTCTTTTAACCTGCATACTGAGTGTCAGAAGTAGTTTCAACTTGGAGAGACGAAGGTGAGGGGCTGGGGTCAGGAGTCCTAATAACAGCAACTCAGGGGACTTAGGCACAGGCTTCCTAAGTATTTTGGACCCCATCTCACAGGTAGCCTGCCATAGGGGCTGGATCAGCCTGCAGGACCAAAGTATATGGAACAGGTCACCAGGGAGTTCCTGACACCTCCAACACAGGTCAGACTGAGCCAGCTTTGCCTTGGCGAGGACTACAGGAGTCTTGTACCAGGAGTGAATTATCTTGTTGTGTATTAATTGACTACTGGTGTCAGGATATGCCCCGTGTGCTAGTTTTAGACCAGACTTCCACTCTAGGTTCATAATAGGGGCATGCAGTGCTTTCTCCCATTTATGCTTGTATTCCTCTGTTTTGGATGGGATGGTACTCCGAATGGCTGCTTGACTGTCCTCTTTCTAGGGCCAGCCATGACTCTACTTGGGAGATTTGTTGCTCTTGGTGCTGCTTATGCCTGTACGTAAGGATGGCGCTTCTTATTTGAAGGAATCGCCAGACTTTGGGAGAGATCCCATAAGAGCTCCGCAAGCCCTCAAAGGAATTAAGGGTATCTGTACCAGGAATGAGCATATCTCGAAGCAATGAGATACCACCACGTTCCCATGAGGGCCATGCAATTGGCTGTTTATTGATGGTAATCTCATTATTGCCCCATAGTGGGGTAAGTGTTAGAGGAGATGGGGAGGCACCCAACTTCTTATGCACCTTGGCCCAATATTCCAGAGAGGGACCTATAGTAGGATGAGAGCGAGTGCCCTAAGGGGGATGGTTAAATAACAACAGTACCAAGTGAGTACACTTACATACCTCTCTCTCCATATCCAGCCACTGGGGAGCATTGTGTTCAGGGAAAAGGAACCATTTTAACGTCTGAGCCAGCTGAAAGGACCATTTATATCCCTCTAACCACGGAAGACCCAGCCCCCTTCCGACCAATGAGCTCTCAGCTTATCTCTCTTGTACCTAGGTTTCTTACCCTCCCACAAAAAGGATCCCAGCAGGGAATCTAACTTAGTAAACCAATGACGAGGTATTTTCAAAGGAATGTGGGAGAGAAGATACATAATTTTTGGTGCTGTGACCATTTTAATTGCGGATATTTTACCTACAAGCGACAGTCGAGGAGATTTCCATCTGTCCAGTTCTGTATGAATGGACGCAAAAAGTGGTTTCATATTCAGGTCCCAGATTTTATGCAAATTAGGAGAGATAGTAATGCCCAAGTAGTTAATCCCCTCTGGGGCCCATCTGAGCCCATGCTGAGCAACCATTTGAGAGGTAAACATAGAGTTTAAAGGTAGGACCTCCGTCTTGGCCTGGATAATCTTGAGCCCTGAAAATGTAGAGAAATCTGACAAGGTGGACTGTAGGGGAGGGAGGTAACAATATTGGCTATAGTGAGCAACAGGTCGTCTGCATACATAAGAGTAGGGTATGCCCTTGTTCCCACCTGGACCCCAGAAATTAGAGGATTTTGCCTAATAGCGGCCGCCAGGGGTTCTACTGCCAATACAAAAAGTAGTGGGGAAAGTGGGCAGCCCTGATGGGTAGACAGCATCGTATTGGTGAGTATCCGTGCAGCTGGGGATGAATATATTGCCCCAATCCAGGCCCAAAACCCCGCCCCCAAGCCCATAGTGCAAAGTACTTGTTGGACATAGTCCCACTCCAGGGAATCAAAGGCCTTTTCGAAATCTATTACAATGGCAGCAGTGGGGGAAGATAATGTTTGGGCCTTATGGATTAAATTTACCAACGATCTAATATGGTCCACGCTAAAGCGGCCCTTAACAAAGCCTACTTGGGATGGGTGGATCAAACTGGGAAGGAGAGGATTAAGTCTATTAGCTAGTATCTTAGTTAGCTCCTTGCTGTCAGCATTCAATAGTGAAATAAGGCAGTAGCTGGATGCTTTAAGAGGGTCTTTACCCTTTTTTGGTAGGATAGTAATAGTCGCCTCCCTAAGGGATGAAGGGAGAGACCCTGTTTGCAATGACTCAATAAATACTTGTTGCAATACTGAAGAGATTATGAGATGCAACAGCTGCCACACTTCAATAGGGAAACCGTCCCCTCCTGGGGCCTTTCTCTTTTTAAGGGAGAGGATGGTGTCTTCCACCTCCTGGGTTGAGATTGGGGCATCCAGGGCATTAGTCTGGGCTTCCGAGATTTTGGGGAGATGTAGGAACTCCAGAAATGGGCGGACCTTCTGGGGGTCTGGGGCTCTGAAGGATTTGTATAATGAGAAGTAAAAATCCATCATTACTTGATTAATACCTTGCGCCGAGGTCTGGGTCCTACCCCCTGCATCCTCTAAAGCTGCTATATGCCTTTCGGCTTGCTGCTTTTTGAGACAGTATACCAGCAGCTTTTTTTTTTTTTACCAATTATTTTACCAGGTGAGACACACTAAGCTGAAAGCTTGTTTGCAGGTGCAACCTGGGAGCACGAGGAAGTTCAGCGACTTGCTCAGGGTCACACAGTATGCAAGTGGGGGCTGTGGGATTCAAACCCAGGTCTCCAGATTTGCAGCTCAGAGCCTTAAACCACTGTGCCATACTGCCTCCTCACTTACCCCCCTTTTCTCCCCCTTCCCAATATTTATGCTTGAGTCTAATGATCGAAATCTCTGCCTTTCTAGAGACCAGCTTGTTCACTTGCATCTTCAGAGAGGTGACCTTGTGACCTGCCTCTGACTGAAGGGAAGGGACGTGAAGGGCCTTAAAAGCAAGCTCCGCTTCTCGGAGTTGTCATTCAAGCTCCCTCAAATGTTGTTCCCTCCTCTTTCGGCGCCAGCTCACATACCCCATTATCGCCCCTCTTAGAGTAGCTTTGAATGCCTCCCATGTGGTACCTGCAGAGGTATCTGCTATGAGGTTATGCCGAAAAAATTCTGTTGCTTCCTTTTGAAGCCAAGGGGGAAAGTCTGGGTCACGAAGTAGCAATGGGTCCAGCCTCCATGCCGGAGACTTAGGGAGAGGGGGGCCCCATGTGAAGGCAAGATGCACAGGGGCATGATCCGAGATTACTAAGGGATGAATAAGGGTATACACAGTGTTACTAGTAATAGTAGGAGAGGTGAGCCAGAAGTCTAGTCTACTAAGAGAACTATGTACTGGGGAATGAAAGGTGTAGTCCCGCTGGGAGGGGTGAAATATTCTCCAGATGTCCATAAGGGCCAACTCTTGTTGTAATTGAGCCACTACCATTACAGCCCTGGAGTGGGGCTCAGTATTGGAAGGGGATCTATCCAGGAAAGGGTCCAGAGTAAGATTAAAATTGCCCCCTAATAAAATGGGGGTGTCTTCCGAAGCTATGGATCCCAGCACCTGTGCCAACTTGTGAAAGAAGGAGGGTGAGTCCTCATTTGGAGCATATACGTTACCCAGGATCAGAGGGCCCTCCCAAGTATCCATGAGTACCACCACCCATCTACCTTCAGGGTCTCTCAATTACCTCTGCAATTTCCATTGTAGTTGCTTGTGAAGCAGAATCGCCACCCCTCTCTTTCTAGAGGAGGCCGAGGCATGTATGACCTGACCTACCCACTCCCCCTTCAGTCTCTCAGGATCCCCCCCCCCGTAAGTTTGGTTTCCTGCAGGAAGGTGACCCTCGCTCCCAGTCTCTAAAGGTGGTCCAAAACTTGCTTCCTCTTGTTTGGGGTGTTAAGCCTTCTGACGTTCCATGTCAGACAAGTGATATCACCTGTTAGTAATAGGGAGCAAATATTTAATTAAGAGATATATCAAGAACAACCAGCAGATAGAGGGTGAGGGCAGCCCAACCAGAAGAGGCAAATTTCTATACAGCACCACCAGATATGGAGAGAGTGGGTAAAGCCCATATACCCTGCTGCTACCAGATGACCTTATATTACCAAATAATGAAACATCTGTGTGTGTCTCTTGTGAAACAAACATACATAAACACATTAGCAAACTATATACATTGTGCACAGTGTACCATGCAATTTGGGGATATAGAGGTGTCTCTTCAGCCGCAGAGCCTTGCTGTAGGCCAGCCCCTATTCCCAGCGTTATCAAGAGGTATCCATCCTTCCTTAGCACTATGACGAGTGCGGGAGGGAGGTCTCCCCCCCCAAGAGAATTGAGCAACCCAATAAGAAGGTTGGACTACGTGGCTCATTGCAACCCCAGAGGGTTGAGAGAGCTGCTCCAGTGGTGTAGCTCAGAAGCTGGGGTAGTTAAAGTGGAACTACACAACGCTTTTAATGAGGTGGGGGTTTTCAGGAAAGAAAGTGGGGGAGAACTGCCCACTATTTCGGCGAGCCTAGGGTTATTGCTGATGGGTGCCAACTTGTTCTCACAACAAAAATCTTGGTGAGGTCAGGCTCATCACAACTATGAAGAGTGTACTGTAAGCCACCCAATGTGGGGGCTGGGAGACCTCACCCTGATAGAAAAAAATAATTAAAAAAAAAAAACATACCAGAGGGGCACAGGCCCGTGCCATTCACCACTTGGGGCCTCACGTAAAACACATCCTGGCTACCCATTCAGTGCAACAGTTTATGCATGCCAACAAATACTTTCATATTATATGACACAGCTTCCCAGCGGACCTCACCCCCCACACACACACACACACACACACAAGTAAGCGAGGTAGAACACACAAAAGTTCTGCTGTTTAATCAGATGGTACAAAAAAGGCCTTATTTGCCATCTAGACATGTCTGGACCTTTGACCAGGACGTCCACTAAGAGCTTGTTGGTAGATCTCGTTGAATCCCTCGGAGTGAGGCATCTTCTCTGCCATATGGCAGTGCAAGTCGGGGGTCAAGGTTGGGATGAAGAGGTGCTCGAAAGTTCCCTTACACGGATAACATGGAGAAAGTGCAACAGATCGGTCAGCCAAGGAGATTGTCCACTGATGATCAATTCAGACAGCCCAAACTAGCCCCATACCTATAACTCCCCGTGGGATTTAAAGAACAGGAATAGAAAGAAAATAGAAGGATGACTACTTATCTGACCATGCCGGTGGGTTTTCTCTGATCGATTGCCCTGGAGATGTAGAGCGCTCAGGATGATCCACACTGAAGATGAGATCTCCACTCGTAGATGAGGCCTCCCTCATAGCCTTTGGTAGATGCTGCCCTCCGCTATCTGTAGCTCCGTTCTGCGGCTGGTGAGGAGTTGCTGATGGGGACAGGTAGCTGGGCTGCAACATAAGAGTAGGCCTGCCTTCCACGGTCGAATCCACGATGCCTCGGTGTTGATCCGGAGAGCTGGGGCGTATAGCTTTATATATATTAGTGGTGTGGTAGGCCTGTAACAGATCTGGAACTACAGTGTCCATGCTTGTGGCCTCCTCTGTGTTGTCTTGCCCTCTCTCTCTGAAGGATGCTCCTGGCTGCCATGTTTTTTTGAGGATTGCCTCTTTCAGTGTGCTTTTGGGGGGAGTTCCCAGTGTTTCTCCCTGAGGTCTTGCCAAACTGCAGGCCTGCTCACTGATGGAGAGGAGTGGCAATCCAACCTGTCGGTAGCAGTTTTTGCCGAAGGGGCTCCCGGGGTAGTGGTGGTGAATTCTTGTGGCCAGTTGTGCCGTAAAAAATCCATGAGTGCATCAGGAGATTCAGAACTGTTTGGGACCCCATTATGCACAACCCACATCGTGGCTAGGTAATGCAAGGAGAAGGACAGTCCAATACTGTGCATTTTATGCCTTGCCTCAGAGTATGCTCGGCGTTTGTCTGACAGATCCTTACAGAAGTCCTGAAAGATGTGGATCCTATTCGATCTCCACACTACATGCTGTAATTCACAAGCTGTAGCTAGGACCTTCTCTTTGTCGCTAAAATCAATAAATCGGGCTATGATAGGTCATGGTCTGTCCTGGGCCTGAGACATTGGGGGCTAACATACGGTGTGCGAGTTCCACCTGGAGCGGTATCAATGGGTCCAACTGCAGCATTTCAGCGATGGCTAATTGTAGAAATCCCTCAGTATCTTTGCCTTCTACATGCTCGGGGAAGCCCAGGAAGTGAAGATTATTACGGTGACCTCGATTCTTGAGGTCATCCACCTTACTGCACAGCATCTGTATGGTCCATTGTTGACCTCTTAATTCTGCCCTTAAGTCCTGAACATGTCCCTCCGTCGCCGAGACCCACTGTTCAGGATGCAGCATCCTGGCTTCTAAATTTTGAACCACTTGGGTGTTTCAATTAGTTGCCACAGTGACTTGTGCTATCTGGGCCATAAGTTGGCCGAACATCGCCTCAACTGATGGTTGCTCCCAGGTTTGTAGCAAGCGGCCTTCAGCCATATTTTCAGGCCTACCTCGTCCAGGAGGCTCTTCAGTAAAATAGCTATTTCCACACAGCAAATGAAGGCTTTTTGTATAAATGAAGCTAAATTAGTGTAGCTTGAGTATTACCCCACAAGTTACAGTAGAATGAGGATATAATACCAGCTGGTAGAAAAAAGACTTTAAAGGATATCTCCCTCTGGGTTGTGGAGCTGATCTTTAAGCTGCCATCCTATTTAGCGACCCTAGTGGCAGCCAGCTCGAGGGGTTTATGAAAGCATCCCACCCCGAGGGGGAGTATAACATCTGAGTTTTAACTAGCTACCCATCTTTTATTTTGTATAATTGCTGGGGATCATTTTTTCACCACACCAATTACACAAAATAAATGTACGTGTCTACGGAGTTGAGCCGCCGATTGTTGGAAAGCCCAGACTTGAGCGCGGTAGGTAGCTGTCCATAAATGGAAGCAATGTTTATTGTTTTTGTTTGGTTTTAACTGCCATGATGAAGGTTTTCTGTGCTGAGAGATGTTTTTTCTTTAAAAGAAAAAACTTACCACTGACGACTTCTGTCGAGGAACACTGCAGCACTGAGGCATCGTGACGGCGGCGCAGAAAAGGGGAAGTTCATGGTAGGTGCATGCACAGAAGTAGAGAAACAGGGCATGTGAATGTCGTTATAATCAGCTGGTTATAATGCTGGATTTACAACCAGGTTTCCCTATGGAAAAAAACAATAACCAGTTATTATAAAATAATAAAACATGGGTTGGCGTGTGAAACGTAGAACTTTCTGTGCACTCTGTGTATGTAATGCTTTTATAATTACTGGGTAGCACTTTTAATTGAATTTGGAGAATATACCATGTTGTTTAGGACTGCATGCTCAGTTAGCTTGTCCTGATTACATACATACATACACACGCACACACACACACACACACAGTTCCGTGTGTATTCAAAATGCTAACCAGTAAATATTAAAAGGTTAAGTTTTATATTCCTTTTAATACATTTATCCATGCATTGCACCTGTAAAAAGCACATACGGTATGGAACTAATGGGCTGAGGGAGTCAAGAAGAGTTCTGACAGAAAATACAGTAGTGTTATTCGATGTTTGAAAGGAAAGAAGATTGCCTGATGGCAAAAAGCCTGGATGTTAGAGAGACACTGGAAAAGATCTGGATAGCAACTATTCTGTAACAGACCTGGGTTCACAGCCTGAACCAGAGTCCAAGCCTCAGGCCAGTGTGATCACCCCACCACTCAAGTGCATCCTTTTGTAAGGCTCAAAGCAGCACTGATGTTGCAGGCAACCCTACAATGCATGCGTTCCCCAATAAAAAGGTCAGGTACAGTAACCGCCTATACCAAAAGACGTTATGATGCACCAACTGGAGTGTCATATACTGATATTGGTTGGAAAACCACATTCAGTTGAATGCTGCTTTTCCAAAATGTACCAATATTGGTATTCCACTAGCATGCCACAATTCATCATGGCAATGGCTACCACTGTATGGGTTGGGGCAGTCTTCAGTAAGCAGTAATAAATGACGGGGTAGGTGGTGTTAGGCTATATCCACCTGCCTGGGGCATAGTAAGGATCAGCACCACAGCTGGGAGCCCTTCAGCCCCTGGAAGGGTGGGTATAACCCAACAGTTCATGGCCCTGAAGTATATTATTGCATTAGAAAATGGGTATGTGTTTATAATTTAAACTTTTTTTTTTTTTAATTTAATACAAAAATATGTTTCTGTAAAGTAGTGCTCTCACTGGTAGAATTGTCAGCAGAGGGGGCTGCTGTTTTACTGTGCTGTTTTCATGATAGCTACTTTCCTTTTGTGGCTTGATTCCACAATCCCCCACCCCCACCCCATAAGTATTGAGACTTTGTATTGTATACAGGACATCGTTGTTAAACAGGCCTTTGGCCTAAAGTTTTATCCTGTAAAAAAATGTTTTAACTAACTAACTATGAGTAGCAGTGTTTGGAGAGGACAGTTTAATGACAGTTTGTATTTGTGAGGAGCGAGTTATGGACTCAGTTTGAGTGCCTTCTCTTAAAAGTAGTAGGTGTTTCAGCAGTGTTGGTGGAAAGCAGCAGTGTGATTAGATTGTGATCATCAGCATCTATGATGCAGTTCAGGTGACAATGGAATTAACAAGGGTGCAAGTGTTTGGTAAACTTGATTTCAGTGGGTAATAGTTTAACTGAAAATATTTAAAATATGCTGACAGTTGGATTTTTTTTTTTTTTACAGTTTGGGAGCAGAGGAAGTGAATGGTGAGGAGAACAAAAGGAGGGGTGAACAGGGTTTAAGTGATGGCAAAAAAAATGGGCACTGTTTAGTTTTAAAAATGCCATCCTGGTCACAGTGATTCATTGTGAAAACAGTCAGGCTGGCACTGGAACTTGTTTTTCCCCAGTCTCTGTTGGCACATAAATGTGCCCATTGGTACAGATCTCAGATAATCAGAGACCTGCATTTTACTACCCATTTTCTAATAAGAAAAGAAGGAAAAGAGAGAGGGTTTACAAGAGTTAAAACAGTTGTAGGTGTTTTAAGATTAACCCTACCAGAATGCCCATGCTTCAATGGCCTACGTGTAGTCCTAAAAGTCCTGCCACTCCATTGTATCCTAGAAGGGTTCTGCAAAGAGTCTTATTGTGGTGGTGAGTATTGGGGGAGGCAAATAAATGACACAAACTGGCCACATGCTGATGGAGAACCAGGGAACCCTTTAGAAGTGTATGGGTGAGTAACCAGATGATGCAGAACTGATTAGGTGTCACTCACGCCGTGAGATAAAAAGTGAATAAACAAAAGAATAAGTACAGTAACTTGGGGCCCAATCCATGAAAGTCTTTGGACCCTTCCACAAATGGGGAGTACGGATGCTCAGAATTGGCTGATTCTGATTTGATCGGGCTTTTTAAGAATTTATGAATTTCTGATTCTAAATTTGATTCCTAGCCAAGTCTGAAAAGGACTTCAAAACTGGAATCAGAATCATATTTAGAATCCTAATTTCTAAATCCCAAATTTTTATGCATAGACATGTTTTATCTTTACAGACTGCAATTCCAAAAATCCTAATTCTGAGATTAGATCAGAATCTAATGAATCCGATTCTGTGACTGAATCTGAGCAACCATAGTGCGGTGGTCCAGAAAGAGCCACAGTGTCCCCTCTGCACATGTTAAGCACCCCACAGCACCCAAGCCATGGGTTATGCTGACCCTCGATATCTGATCGCACTCTGTGCACATGTCTATATTTATTTATTTTTGAAAGCTAGATTTACAACCTTTGAGTCAGGGACTCATTTACAAAGGCAGCTCGTCGCAGGGAGGGCAGACATGGTTACAGTGTGAGATACAATAGTGGTAACATACAGGTGCAATACAGATAATAAAAGCACACAATATAACAGTGGTTTATGGAATAAAGTTACATGCAGTAAATAGCAACCGTATAAAGTATAACAATAGTAGAAGTCACAACCCTGGTCATACCGAGGAAATACCTATGTGGAAGGGTGGGGTGGAAGGGGGGGGAGCAGTCCAATGGACATTGTCAAGGCTATGGGCCAGAAATGGGGAAGGATAGCCTATATAGGCTGTCAGATCAGGCACAGGCTTGCATGCAGTATGTGTGGATGTCACAAAGGAGGTGCAGAGGATACCAATGTTTTTCCTACCAATATGTATAACCTTACATTTCTTAACACCGAATTTACTTTGCCACCCCCCAGGCTACTTCTTCAGCCTTCCTAGAAGTCTTCTAAAGTCTCTTATTCCCACTTCTGTGTGCATCCTCCTGCAGATCTTGGTACAATCACCAACGTGGACACTCAGCTAGCAGGCTGGCTAACGGCAAGGCACTTTGGGACACTCGGCTAGCAGGTCGGCTAGTAGTGGAGCACCTTGGGAGACTCAGCTGGCAGGTCGATTAGCAGCAGAGCACCTTGAGAGACTTGGCTAGCAGGGTGGCTAGTGGTGGAGCACCTTTGGGACACTCAGCTAGCAGGGCAGCTAGCAGCAGAGCACCTTAGGACACTCGGCTAGCAGAATGGCTAGTGGCAGAGCACCTTGGGACACTCAGCTAGCAGAACAGCTAGTGGCGGAGCACCTTGGGACACTCAGCTAGCAGGTCAGTGGTCCAGTAGTGTGGAGGTCTAGAAAAAGTAAAAGTGTCCCCTCTGCACATGTTAAAGCACCCCACAGCACCCAGGCCATGGGTTATGCTGACCCTCTACTTCTGATCGCACTCTGTGTGCATGTCTATATTGGCTGTCAGGTCGGGCACGGGCTTGCATGCAGTATGTGTGGATGCCATAAAGGAAATGCAGAGGGTACCAATGTTTTTCCTACCCATATGCATAATCTTACATTTTGTAATGCTGAATTTACTTTGCCACCCCCCAGACTCCTTCTCCAGCCTCTCTAGAACTCTTCTAAAGTCTCTTATTCCCTCTTCTGAGTCCATTCTCCTATAGATCTTGGTGCAATCAGCAAAGTAACAGACCTTGCTCTGTATACCTTCTGCTATGTCATATCTGAAGTTGTTGAACAACACCAGCTTCAGGACCAATTACTGTGGCACCCCACTCATTACCCCCTAATCCCTGAGAATTCCCCATTAGCTACCACCTGCTGAGTCCTGCCGTACATGTTTTTCACTAACCTTCCATGCATAGAGTTAAAAGCTTTGTTGAAGTACAAATATAGCATATGAATTGCTTGCCACCCCCTACTGTCTTTGAAACCCACTCAAAAAAAATTGATTAGGTTAGTCTGACAAGAACATCCTGCCACAAGCCCATACTGCCCTTGTCCTGTGTCTGTTAGCCTCCAGAAACTGTGCCAGGTACTCCTGTATGATGGTTTCCAGCAGCTTGTCTACTTTCAAGGTCAGGCTTACTGGCCAGCAATTTCCCAGGTTATCTCTGTCCTAATGCTTCTGGAGGGGTACCACATTAACTGACTCCCAACCTTCTGGCAGAACTCGTCTTTTCAGCGAGCACTTAAACAGTGCTGCTGAAAAGTATGGTGCTGCCAGTATCTGACTCACCTCTCTCAACAACCCAGGGTGCATGACATCAGATCCCAGTGATTTATTTACTTTTCAGGGCCCTAAGTCCCTAGATCACTCTCCTCTGATACCATTCCTACCCTTGTCAACTTGCCTGCACTCCTCGGGCCCTGATCTCAGAATCTGAGAGTGCCCCCCAACCTTCTTCTACTGCAACTACTGGACAAAAATATTAATTCAGGATATCTTTCACCCTTCTACACCCACTCTGCAGCCTACTAATTATTTCTTTCATGTTCCTGTTTTCCTTCCTCTGACCACATATACAATTCTCACCTTTGCATCTGCCTTTGCCTTGCTGGCTGTTTGTTGGTCTCTTTTATCTTTTCTAAATAGTATCCCCTATCATTCTACTCTCTGTTGTACATCCAGAATACTGCCCTCTTAACTCTAATTGTGTTCTCTACCCCGTTAGTAAAGCCACACTGTTTTTCTGTACTTTCTATTCTTACCCATCCACCTAATGAAGGTCTAGGTTGCTTCAGTTATCCCCTTTTGATTTTATCCCGTTTGGCCTCCACCCCTCCCTTCCTCTGCCAATCTTTCCCTGAGCTGTTCATTCATTTCCCAAAAATCTGCCTTTCTAAAGTCTAGGCCCTTTGTTTTTGAGTTGGAATGATGGGTCTCCAGGTCAGTGTGAAATCACACTGAACAGTGGTCGCTGGACACCAGCAGCTTCATCACCCTGACATCTCTAATAAAAATCCTTGTTAGAGAGTACCAGATCCAGGCTAGTCCCTACATGTAGGTTCCTTAATCCACTGTACATGAAAACAATTCTGTAGTACCTCTTCCAGCACTTGGCTTTTGGCTTTCTTTCCCACCCAGCCTACATCTGGTAGGTTCAAGTCTCCTAGTGCAACCTCCCCATTTGCTGATGATTTCCTCATTTCTTCTCCCAGTGCCCTAGGTTTGTGCTCTTACTGATGTGGCAGTCTATATACTGCTCCCACCCACATTCCCACTTGATGTAAGCTACAGCCAGACTGACTCTCCATCTCCCTCTTCTCTCATTGATGTGCCACAGTGACATCTATGCACTTTGTAATATACAGGGCCACCACTCCTTCCGTACCCTTCTACCTGACCTTCTATAGAGGATTTAGCCTGGGACAATACGGTCCCAATAATTATTGTTCAATGCTACAGTTCCAGTTATGATGATCAAATCTAACCGGACCTGCACCATTACCACGTGAAGCGCCTCCATTTTGTTTTCCAGCCTTCTGGCATTTAGGCAAGCAGCTTTTCTTGATCGCAACTGCTTTTACTGCCAGCCTTCCTGCCACCCTGTTTGCCCCTAACCACCGTCCTGCCTCAGTTCTCCTACTTACCTTGTTCCCCCATAGTACCATTTCCTGGCTGTCCTACTGCACTCCTCCCCCTTTTATTCTTACTGCCAGTGCTCCACATTTCTCCTCTCACCCTTCTGGTTGGCCTGGTATGACTTCTGCTCATGGTGCATCACCCTGCTACATAAGCTGAGTGGGTATTCTTCTACTCCCCAGAATGCCCCCACTATCTGGGGAAGTGCTAACTAGGTCTTCATTACCTGAGTACCTCATGAGGATGCCCCTAGCTACAGCCTCTCAACCCCTGCTAGTTCAAACACACAAAAACTTAAACATCTACCCAGTACCTTTGTTTCTTACCTGTTTGGTTAAAGGCTGTCCAGTTTAAATAGGCATTTAACCCTCCTAGAAACACTACAGTCTTACAGGAAGTGGAACCCCTCTCAAGTGCACCATCCTTTCAACCAATCATCAAATTGGAAGATTTTCAGCTTGATTAACCTACTCCCCATCTGTTCACTGGGAGACCTCCAATATGGTTGCACTACCTGTCAACATTTTCTGCCACTGTAGCCACCCCCTCCCCACTGTCTAAGGGTCTGGTGGAAATTTAGGGGAAGGGCACAACTCATTAGCAAAACCACATCCAAAAGAAAGAATAAAGATGCCACATACTTTCACAGGCAGTTGCTGAGCGTGGACAGAGACTGGGTACAGACAGCAGGAGTCCCAAGCTGTAGGGGTAAGATGGTTACAGCTAGGAAGATGCACAGTTCATAAATCTGCAGGAGGCGACACTGAAGTAGAATTTAACAATAACAAACTAATTTATTGTAGACCAAACAGAATCAAACAGCTCCCAGGAGTAAGGAGATATGCAACTTCTGTGGCACAGAGCCATGGCACCAATCTTGTGGAAGAGAAGGCAGGGATGCAGGGTCCTTGCAGAACCAGGGGTCTCAAACTGGTAATTTTGGTAGTAGCACTCAGAGGCTGGTCTCTTCTCATCTCTCAAGCCTCACAAAGTGACAAACTCGACATACGGCCTACCACTCTTCACCTTGCACATTTGCAGTGGCACCAACACAGACTGCAGCACTTCCACTCCCTTCACAGTCTGCCCTGCAACTTAGGGCATAAGGTGCCTGGATCCCTGCATCCCCAAATGTGGGCGATCCAAGAGATGCACTGAGCACTACTAATTGCTGCTCTTAGGCTATCTTCACTGGTGCAGAGCGCCACACAGATACAGGGAGGTGGGCTGCCACCACTGCCATTCCCACAGCACAGGCTGCCACCACTGCACCACCTCCTTGGCACCAGACTCCCAACTAAGCCAGATCTCTTGATACTGGGCTGAACTCCCACCCCGGTGCCATGGTGCACGTAGGTGGGCTCCCTTTATGCTCCAGGCTGCGGCTTCCACCAACTGGCTCAGTTACAGATACACTACAGATCCCTGGGCCACCATCTTACCCCTCCAAGCAGATTCACATACACCGAGCCACAGAGCCCGACTGGACCGGGGCCAATGCTTTGACCAACACTGGATGTTCTGATCTCTCCCTCTACTGCTGGCCTCCTCCTTGGTGGGCAAAACTGCCCAATAAATACCCCAGGAGGACTGGCTCCACCTGACCAGTAGACAGGCCAGCCCCACTACCAAAAAAGGGAAACTGGGAGGAGAAGCTACTATAGTAAGCATCCCTAAAATGGGGTGCTTACAACTGGAGCCTAGCTCCCTAAAACTAGCCTTCACTTTTCCAAAATGACCCCCTGCCAGGTCATTCATCCCTAGATCAGCAATAGCAGCTTGTTTTACACCCACTTCCTTAACCAACCCTTCCAACCTGGGAAGTACCCTATCAGCTGTCACACCTGAGAGATAGAGCTCCACCCTCCCCTCTTGATGTGAGTCATAGACCGTATTCTCAGTACCCCTCACTATGGAATATGTTAAGATGAGTACCTTCTTCCTAGCACTGCCATACTGCCTGCTGTCCTCCCTTGTAGGAGTCACTACTACAGCAGTTTTGGGGGATCTGGTTGCAACAAGGTGCTCCACCCTGGGAGGGTGAACAGCATTTTTCACTTTGCTCAGTATTAAGAATCAGCTGTGCATTGCAATACCACGACCACTCCCCATTCGTTGACACCTACCAATCTCCTAAACTGTCCACCTAGCTTCCAACTCAAATTGTGAACCCTTGGAAGCCTCTGAGGAAGAGGAACTCCAGTAGGCACTTCTGGCCCCCACTCTAATCTACTCCACAGTGTGTGTTTGTCAGACCATGATGCAGCTAAATTTGAGTGGAGTGCTGCCAGCCTCCTGCAGATTCGACAGCCTCCACAAATCCAGTGTACCATGGAGGAGTGTGGCATTGCAGTTCCAATAGCTAATTGCCCATTCCCCCATGCTTCCAGTAATCGCCCATGATACAGGACTGTTTATAGAAACAGACTGTGCCGACAGAAAAAAAGTTCATCCACTCTGTTTATTTTCTTGCTAGTACCATGGCCAGCCAAATGATTTTGAGACCCGATAGCCTTAACTGCTGATCATCACCTCCTTTCCCAGATATCCCTTCCTCTCCCTCTCCCTCTGCCTGTGGGTCCCAGTATTCCCTTAAATCTGTCCCACACCAGTTTAAACTCCATCACAGCCTAGGCTTCAACTCTTTCTTTGGCAGTCTATTCCATTTGTCCATCACCCACTCCATGAATAACTTCCTCGGGTCCCTTCTAAATCCCCCAATCAGTCTCCACCCATGTCCTCTGGTTACACTGCCCTCATTCCTTGAGAACAAGTCCTTTAAATCCAGCCTGTTGATTCATTGCAAGAACATATATGTATGTATGTTATCAGTCACATCCTTAGTTTCCCTTCTGGCTTCCAGTGTGTACTGTACATGTCAAGGTCTGCCAGCAATTCCTCCTATGACCTCTGCTGCTGCCCCTGGATCCTCTTTGTGGTCCTGCTTTGTGTGGTCTGTTTGCAGTCCCTAACTCTTTATTGATGTGGACTTCAGAACTGTGAATAGTACTCCAGGTATGGCCTTACCACAGACTTGTACAGGGGCATCACCTCCTTCCTCCTGCTATTAAATCAATGCCATATGCAAGCTGCAATCCTGTTTGCCTTCCCATGTGCTTTGTTGCACTGAACCGAAGATTTCAGGTTGTTGTTATCACTAGTGATGGCCCCAGGTCTCTCTCCTCAGTGGTGTGCACCACCATTACTCCCCCAATCCAGCAGTCCATTTTAGGGTTCTTTCTACCAATGTGTAATACTTTGCACTTTCTTACATTGAAGTTTAGTTGTCATGATCTGGACCACTTTGCCGATGTTTCCAGGTCTCTTTTCACTTTTCTAATTCCCTCCTCAGTGTCAAGTCTGCCACAGATATTAGTGTCATCAGCAAAGAGGCATGCCTTATTCTAATTCCCTCTCCTTTGCTTCCCTAATGAAAATACTAATGAGCACTGATCCTTATGGTACTCTGCCTGTGACTCTCCTGGGATTTGAGTGTGTCCCATTGAAGATCACCCCCTGTGTCCTACCTCCAAGCCAGTTTCCTAGCCACCTGATCAATTTGATACAACCCCAAAACCACCCAGCTGTTTAGTTAGCCACTGTGTGGACTGGAATCAAAGGCCTTGCAATTTATTTATTTATTCAAGCATTTAACCAGAAAAGGCATATTGAGCATGCTAAATGCTCAATTCCAGATGCGTCCTGGGGGAGGGGGAACATAGACAATAGTTGAACAGCATATAATACAGGTGAAAATACATAGTGTGAATTCTCTAACATTTGGTCCAAGTGTCTAGGCATAGAGTACATAGAGTACAGAAAAACAGTAGAATATACAATAGCTTGACAGCATAGTGCAGACAACGAGAAATGGGAGATCAGTAGTTATTGACCCAGATTAGTTGCAGTACAAATGCAGAACAAAGTACTATCATTTCACACGAGGAGCTGAAACTGCCTGGGCACACGTACAGGTAGGTGCAAAGTGTGCTTGGAGCAAGGAGTTACAGTGCAGAAGGCAGGAGAAATGATGGATGTTTGCTGGGAGAGAGTTCCACAACACTGGTATGCGGTAGCTGAAAGCAGCCTGACTGGCAGTAGTGGACCTATGCTGGACAGCCAGGGGAATGGGAGTCCAAGTTTTGGAGAGAGTAAGCTAGAGTGCAGAGGGTGACCAGGGCAGCGGTGAGGTAGGAGGGGAGTTGCTGGGACCATAGCTTGGCTGGGATTTTGGCGCAGTGGGATTGTCTGTGATTATGTAGTGAGGGGAGGTCCATAGATTGGTAAAGGTCACAATGGTGTGTGGAGTACGGACAGTTTAGTGCAAACCAGCAGAAGGAATGGAAAAGAGGGTCCAGCCTGACTAAGGTCGACTTAGGGCCAGCACTGTAGACTACATCTCCATAGTCGAAGACGGGGAGAATCAATTTCTGCACAATGGCCCTCCGAGCAGGTGCAGGGATGCAGTCACGATTCCAGTAAAGTACTCCAAGCCTGGGATGTAGTTTCTTGAGTAAGGAGTCGATGTGTGTGGAAAAGTTGAGGTGCTGGTCCAGCCATACACTGAGGTATCTGAAGGTGGTACAGGCTTCTAGTGGTGTCCCTTCCAGGGTGTGAAATGTGATTTGAGAGGGGAGCCTAGATAGTCTCTGCCTAGTGCCAAAGGTTAGAGAGACCGTTTTCTTGGCATTGAGAAGGAGATGATTTGAGTGAAGCCATTGCTGGACTGAGATAAAGTCTTGCTGCAGTCGGATCGTGACCTCAGAGGGCGAGGAGCCGAATGCATATAGCATAGTGTCATCTGCATACATACGGATTGAGGTGTGTGGGCATGCAGAGGGCAGGTCATTCAGGAAGATCGAGAATAGGAGTGGGCCTAGGACAAAAACTTGCGGTACGCCTGAGGTGACCAGGAGAGGTGCCGAGGTGGAGGAACTGATACGGATGGATAGGGACCTGTCAGCAAGGTATGATTGGAACCAGGAGGTGGCCCTATTGGATAGATCGGCGTTGGCGAGTTTGGCTAGGAGTAGGGAGTGGGAGACTGTGTCGAATGCCTTGGCTAGGTCGATGAAGATGGCTGCTGTGATGTGGCCAGCATCCATCCCAGTAAGGATGAAGTGGTAATCCTGAGAAGGGAGGTAGTGGTGGAATGGGATTTCCTAAAGCTGGACTGGTAGGGGGAGAAAAAAGAAGAGGCGTCCAGAAAGGGAGATAGGCGAGAGAGTACCATGCGTTCCTGTAATTTTGCGAGGATTGGTAGGACAGAGATGGGCCGGTAATTGTTTGGGTTTGAGGGATCCCCACCCTTAAGAAGTGGAATTACGGTGGCATGTTTCCATTCAGGGGGATTTCAGCATGGGAGAAGGAGAGGTTGAAAAGGGAGGCCAGGGGTTTGGCTAGGGAAGGGGCTGAAAGGTGGAGCATTTTGGAGTCCAGCCCAGTGGGGCATTTACCCTTACTTGGATTAAGGGCAACCAGCGCATTATATACCTCTTCTGGGGTGACCTGTAGGAAAGAGAAAGGCTGAGCTGGGGGGGTACCCCTACCAGGGGGATGGGGGGTTGGTGATAAGTGTGTGGAGGAGCTGGTAGGGGAGTAGCATGGCTGTTTGTGAAATGAGAGTTAAACAGAATGGCCAGTGCTGGAGGGTCAGAGATGGTGAGACTGCCTACCTGCAGGAACGGTGTGGGGGGCTGCGAGCAGGGGCTGATGAGTGACTTGACCACATTCCAGAATTTGGTCGGAAGATGGGAGGTGGAATTGAATGCGCTTTTGAAACAGTTAGCTTTTGCTTGGTGGATTTTCCTAGTACTGGAGTTTCGAAGCTCACGGTAAAACTGGAGGTCAGGTGGACAGTTGGACATCTTAAAGGGTTTCCAGGCCTTGTCTCTGGCTCTAAGAAGGGCTAGCATTTTTTGTGTAATCCAAGGGAGGTGAGTACCTCTGACCCTGGTTCTTCGGAGTGGGGCGTGGCAGTCCCAGATGGCAGTGAAATTGGATTTGAAAGACAGCAGGGCCTCATCTAAAGTAGTGGACTGACTAATGCTCAACCAGTCAGTTTTGTCTAAGTCGTTTAGTAGTGAGTGAAGGTGCAGGGATTTGAAGGATCTAGTCAAGATGATTCTGGGAGGGGGAGTTTTTGGTCTGAAGATTTTGTGTACCGAGTAAATTCCATGGTGGTCACTAAGGGAGTCCGGAATGATACCAGAGGCTAGGATCCTATGGGGGTACGAGGTGAGGGACCAATCTAGGAGGGTGTGGTTCTGTGTTTTGTGGTTTAGTCGCGTGGGCTCAGAGATTAGTTATTTTAGATTTAGGGCTGTCACCTTGTCCTGAAGCATGGAATGAACCCCAGCAAGCCAGTTCTGGTTGAAATCCCCGAGGATATGGAGCTCCTCTCCAGCTGCCAAGGAGTTTAGGGAGCCCAGGTGATCCAGTAGCGTAGGAGTGTTAGTGTCAGGAGCACAGTGGGTACCTGCTATGAAGATTGGAATTGAATGGGGGATGTGGAGTTTGACCATTAGTGCATCAATGGACTCCGAGGGCAGGGATAGGGTAAACGGGGAGAACTGGATGGTGGAGGTAATGTACATGGCTATGCCTCCCTCTTTTCAACCCATCCGGTCATGCCGGATGAGTGTATAGCTGGGTAGAGCAAATTCATTGTCAGGGCTGTGTGGCTTTAGCCAAGTTTCAGAGATAATCAGGATATCTGGGCTAAGGGTCATAGCGAGAGGTTGGAGTAGGCTCATTTTACGTAGAAGGCTACATATAATTAGGTGCACCAGTTTAAGGCCTGAGGGGAGTTGGGGAGGAACGGAAGGGTTTGGGGTATGGTAGTGGGTAGGTCCAGGGTTAGGCTCAATGTCACCTGCAAGGAGTAGTAGTAGGGTGATCAGGAGTTTCGTAGTTTGGACGGCACAGTGAAGCTTTCTGGGGTGGTATGATGCTTGGTTGTTGAAGCTTTTGACCGCCAATCATGGGGTAGGAGGGCTAAGTGATTAACTTGGAAGGTGGAAGGGAGGACACTGGGGCCAATTGGCAGTGTATGTAGGTGGCATCCAGGGTGTGAGACAACTGTGTTAGCAGAGCTAGCAAAGTTTAGTGGAAGCCTGAATCATAGGGCATGGCAGACCGGCAGGGAAGGGAAACTAGCCAGTGGGAGGGATACCCAGGGGGTGAGGCTGAAGAAGGTTATTAGAACCAGAGGCAACATCTTGAAGAATGCTACAGAGTGAGGGTTGGAAAATCCTTTATGTATATTTTTTTATTTTACTAATAAGATGTGTCCCTAGTGTACAGACCTCTAGTGGTTGAACTGTATAACCTGCCAATTAGAAGGTGAGCCGATTGGTTCAGTCACTACATGTGATTAAGCCTATATAAGTAGGAGCCAGCTATGGGTGGAGGTGGGGTGGTGGGAGCTGGAGCGGGCGTCAGCGGGCTTTCTCACAGCTGAGGCTTGCAGACTGGGAAGAGCCGTGCAACTTTAGCACTTCTGAGTCAGGGGGGTCTGTGTTCCATTTCGTGGGAGGGCATCCCTTGTGCCCTCTCGACCACCAGCAGACTCTAAGGAGCAACGGAGAAAAAGGACTTATATAGGTAACCAGAGGAGGGCCAAATTCAGAATGCAAGCCTACAATTACAGCATACTAGCAAGAAATGTAACTACACCAGCCAGCATAGTTAAATTGGATTTGAGCTGCTAGAGCTGCTGAGCAATTAAATATTTGGTACAGACAGCAGGGTGTGAGCAGCTAGAGGTTGTAACACTAGGCAGGTAATTAGATTTGCTACAGAGCTGTGTGGAGAATTAAATTCGGATTCGGATTGAGCAGCTACTGAAAATTAAAATCTCCCTCCTGTAAAACTGGCAAGTGAGGTTGTAACACTAGATATAGAGTTATACACTAGGCAGGTAATTAGATTTGCTATGGAGCTGCGTAGAGAATTAAATTGAGATTTGGATTAAGCAGCTACTGAAAATTAAAATCTCCCTCCTATAAAACTGGCAAGTGAGGTTGTAACACTAGGTATAGAGTTATACACTAGGCAGATAATTAGATTTGCAAAGGAGCTGCGTAGAGAATTAAATTCGGATTTGGATTGAGCAGCTACTGAAAATTAAAAGCTCCCTCCTATAACACTGGCAAATTGTTTTAGAAGCACAAAATTAATTAAGGTGTCCTGCTGAAATGAGGGAAATTATTAGCTCATATTATGCTGAGAGCTTCTGCAGACCGGGAAGAGAGCCGTACCTTTAGAGCTTCTGAGTCGGGGGGGTCTGTGTTCCCTTTCGTGGGCGGGCATCCCTTGTGCCCTCTCGACCACCAGCAGACAATAAGGAGCAATGGAGAAACAGGACTTATACAGGTAAGCTGAGGGAAGGGCCAAATTCAGAAAGCAAGCCTACAATTACAGCATACTAGCAAGAAATGTAACTACACCAGCCAGCATAGTTAAATTGGATTTGAGCTGCTAGAGCTGCTGAGCAATTAAATATTTGGTACAGACAGCAGGGTGTGAGCAGCTAGAGGTTGTAAAACTAGGCAGGTAATTAGATTTGCTACAGAGCTGTGTGCAGAATTACATTCAGATTCGGATTGAGCAGCTACTGAAAATTAAAATCTCCCTCCTATAAAACTGGCAAGTGAGGCTGTAACACTAGGAATAGAGTTATAAACTAGGCAGGTAATTAGATTTGCTACAGGAGCTGCGTAGAGAATTAAATTCGGATTCGGATTGAGCAGCTACTGAAAATTAAAAGCTCCCTCCTATAACACTGGCAAACTGTTTTTAGAAGCACAAAATTAATTAAGGTGTCCTGCTGAAATGAGGGAAATTATTAGCTCATATTATGCTGAGAGCTTCTGCAGACCGGGAAGAGAGCCGTACCTTTAGCGCTTCTGAGTCGGGGGTCTGTGTTACATTTCGTGGGAGGGCAACCCTTGTGCCCTCTCGACCACCAGCAGACCCTAAGGAGCAATGGAGAAACAGGACTTATATAGCTAAGCTGAGGGAGGGGCCAAATTCAGAATACAAGCCTACAATTACAGCATACTAGCAAGAAATGAAACTACACCAGCCAGCATAGATAAATTGGATTTCAGCTGCTAGAGCCGATGAGCAATTAAATATTTGGTACAGACAACAGGGTGTGAGCAGCTAGAGGTTGTAACACTAGGCAGGTAATTAGATTTGCTACAGAGCTGTGTGGATAATTAAATTCGGATTCGGATTGAGCAGCTACTGAAAATTAAAATCTCCCTCCAGAAAAACCGGCAAGTGAGTTTGTAACACTAGTTATAGAGTTATACACTAGGCAGGTAATTAGATTTGCTACGGAGCTGCGTAGAAAATTAAATTTGGATTCGGAATGAGCAGCTACTGAAAATTAAAATCTCCCTTCTATCAAACTGGCAAGCGAGGATGTAACACTAGGTATAGAGTTGTACACTAGGCAGGAAATTAGATTTGCTACGGAGCTGCGTAGACAATTAAATTCGGATTCGGATTGAGCAGCTACTAAAAATTAAAACTCCCTCCTATAAACCAGGCAAGTGAGGTTGTAACACTAGGTATAGAGTTATACACTAGGCAGGTAATTAGATTTGCTACAGAGCTGCATAGAGAATTAAATTCGGATTTGGATTGAGCAGCTACTGAAAATTAAAAGCTCCCTCCTATAACACTGGCAAATTGTTTTTAGAAGCACAAAATTAATTAAGGTGTCCTGCTGAAATGAGGGAAATTATTAGCTCATTTTATGCTGAGAGCTTCTGCAGACCGGGAAGAGAGCCGTACCTTTAGCGCTTCTGAGTCGGGGAGGAGGTCTGTGTTCCATTTCGTGGGAGGGCATCCCTTGTGCCCTCTTGAGCACCAGCAGACCCTAAGGAGCAATGGAGAAACAGGACTTATATAGGTAAGCTGAGGGAGGGGCCCAATACAGAATGCAAGCCTACAATTACAGCATACTAGCAAGAAATGTAACTACACCAGAGAGCATAGTTAAATTGGATTTGAGCTGCTAGAGCTGCTGAGCAATTAAATATTTGGTACAGACAGCAGGGTGTGAGCAGCTAGAGGTTGTAACACTAGGCAGGTAATTAGAATTGCTACAGAGTTGTGTGGAGAATTAAATTCGGATTCGGATTGAGCAGCCACTGAAAATAAAAATCTCCCTCCTGTAAAACTGCCAAGAGAGGTTCTAACACTAGATATAGAGTTATACACTAGGCAGGTAATTAGATTTGCTACGGAGCTGCGTAGAGAATTAAATTCGGATTCAGATTAAGCAGCTACTGAAAATTAAAATCTCCCTCCTATAAAACTGGCAAGTGAGGTTGTAACACTAGGTATACAGTTATACACTAGGCAGGTAATTAGATTTGCAAAGGAGCTGCGTAGAGAATTAAATTCAGATTTGTATTGAGCAGCTACTGAAAATTAAAAGCTCCCCCCATAACACTGCCAAATTGTTTTTAGAAGCACAAAATTAATTAAGGTGTCTTGCTGAAATGAGGGAAATTATTAGCTCATATTATGCTGAGAGCTTCTGCAGACCGGGAAGAGAGCCGTACCTTTAGCGCTTGTGAGTCGGGGGGGGTCTGTGTTCCATTTGTGGAGGGCATCCGTGGGGCCCTCGACCACCAGCAGACCCTAAGGAGCAACGGAGAAACAGGACTTATATAGGTAAGCTGAGGAGGGGCAAATTCAGAATGCAAGCCTACAATTACAGCATACTAGCAAGAAATGTAACTACACCAGCCAGCATAGTTAAATTGGATTTGAGCTGCTAGAGCTGCTGAGCAATTAAATATTTGGTACAGACAGCAGGGTGTGAGCAGCTAGAGGTTGTAACACTAGGCAGGTAATTAGATTTGCTACAGAGCTGTGTGGAGAATTACATTCGGATTCGGATTGAGCAGCTACTGAAAATTAAAATCTCCCTCCTATAAAACTGGCAAGTGAGGTTGTAACACTAGGTATAGAGTTATACACTAGGCAGGTAATTAGATTTGCTACGGAGCTGCGTAGAGAATTAAATTCGGATTCGGATTGAGCAGCTACTGAAAATTAAAAGCTCCCCTATAACACTTGCAAGTTGTTTTTAGAAGCACAAAATTAATTAAGGTGTCCTGCTGAAATGAGGGAAATTATTAGCTCATTTTATGCTGAGAGCTTCTGCAGACCGGGAAGAGAGCCGTACTTTTAGCGCTTCTGAGTCGGGGAGCGGTTCTGTATTCCATTTTGTGGGAGGGCATCCCTTGTGCCCTCTCAAGCACCAGCAGACACTAAGGAGCAACGGAGAAATAGGACTTATATAGGTAAACTGAGGGAGGGGCCAAATTCAGAATGCAAGCCTACAATTATAGCATACTAGCAAGAAATGTAACTACACCAGCCAGCATAGTTAAATTGGATTTGAGCTGCAAGAGCTGCTGAGCAATTAAATATTTGGTACAGACAGCAGGGTGTGAGCAGCTAGAGGTTGTAACACTAGGCTGGTAATTAGATCTGCTACAGAGCTGTGTGGAGAATTAAATTTGGATTCGGATTGAGCAGCTACTGAAAATTAAAATCTCCCGCCTATAATACTGGCAAGTGAGGTTGTAACACTAGGTTTAGAGTTATACACTAGACAGGTAATTAGATTTGCTATGCAGCTGTGTAGAGAATTAAATTCAGATTCGGATTGAGCAGCTACTGAAAATTAAAATCTCCCACCTATAAACTGGCAAGTGAGGTTGTAACACTAGGTATAGAGTTATACATTAGGCAGATAATTAGATTTGCTACGGAGCTGCGTACAGAATTAAATTCGGATTTGGATTGAGCAGCTACTGAAAATTAAAAGCTCCCTCCTATAACACTGGCAAATTGTTTTTAGAAGCACAAAATTAATTAAGGTGTCGTGCTGAAATGAGGAAAATTACTAGCTCATATTATGCTGAAAGCTTCTGCAGACCGGGAAGACAGCCGTACGTTTAGAGCTTCTGAGTCGGGGGGGTCTGTGTTCCATTTCATGGGAGGTCATCCCTTGTGCCCTCTCGACCACCAGCAGACCCTAAGGAGCAACGGAGAAACAGGACTTATATAGCTAAGCTGAGGGAGGGGCCAAATTCAGAATGCAAGCCTACAGTTACAGCATACTAGCAAGAAATGAAACTACACAAGCCAGCATAGTTTAATTGGATTTGAGCTGCTAGAGCTGCTGAGCAATTAAATATTTGGTACTAAGAGCAGGGTGTGAGCAGCTAGAGGTTGTAACAGTAGGCAGGTAATTAGATTTGCTACAGAGCAGTGTGGAGAATTAAATTCGGATTCGGATTGAGCAGCTACTGAAAATTAAAATCTCCCTCCTATAAAACTGGCAAGTGAGTTTGTAACACTAGGTATAGAGTTATACACTAGGCAGGTAATTAGATTTGCTAGTGAGCTGCGTAGAGAATTAAATTCGGTTTCAGATTGAGCAGCTACTGAAAATTAAAATCTCCCTCCTAAAAACTGGCAAGTGAGGTTGTAACACTAGGTATAGAGTTATACAGTAGGCAGATAATTAGATTTGCTACGGAGCTGCATAGAGAATTAAATTCGGATTCGGATTGAGCAGCTACTGAAAATTAAAATCTCCCTCCTATAAAACTGGCAAGTGAGGTTGTAACACTAGGTATAGAGTTATACACTAGGCAGGCAAATAGATTTGCAACAGAGCTGCATAGAGAAATATATTATGATTTGGATTGAGCAGCTACTGAAAAAAAAAAGCTCCCTCCTATAACACTGGCAAATTGTTTTTAGAAGCACAAAATTAATTAAGGTGTCCTGCAGAAATGAGGGAAATTATTAGCTCAAATTGTGCTGAGAGCTTCTGCAGACCGGGAAGAGAGCCGTACCTTTAGCGCTTCTGAGTGGGGGGGTCTGTGTTCTATTTCGTGGGAGGGCATCCCTTGTGCCCGCTCGACCACTAGCAGACTCTAAGGAGCAACGGAGAAACAGGACATATATAGGGAAGCTGAGGGAGGGGCCAAATTCAGAATGCAAGCCTACAATTACAGCATACTAGCAAGAAATGTAACTACAACAGCCAACATAGTTAAATTGGATTTGAGCTGCTAGAGCTGCTGAGCAATTAAATATTTGGTACAGACAGCAGGGTGTGAGCAGCTAGAGGTTGTAACACTAGGCAGGTAATTAGATTTGCTACAGAGCTGTGTGTAGAATTAAATTCGGATTCGGACTGAGCAGCTACTGAAAATTAAAATCTCACTCCTGTAAAACTGGCAAGTGAGTTTGTAACACTAGGTATAGAGTTATACACTACGCAGGTAATTAGATTTGCTGTGGAGATGCGTAGAGAATTAAATTTGGATTCGGATTGAGCAGCTACTGAAAATTAAAATCTCCCTCCTATAAAACTGGCAAGTGAGGTTGTAACACTGGGTTTAGAGTTATACACTAGACAGGTAATTAGATTTGCTATGGAGCAGCGTAGAGAATTAAATTCAGATTCAGATTGAGCAGCTACTGAAATTTAAAATCTCCCTCCTATAAACCTGGCAAGTGAGGTTGTAACACTAGGTATGGAGTTATCTAGGCAGATACTGAGATTTCCAGGCTGCAAGAGAGAATTAAATTCGGATTTGGATTGAGCAGCTACGAAAATTAAAATCTCCCACCCAAAACTGGCAATCGAGGTTGTAACACTAGGAACAGAGTTATACACTAGGCAGGTAATTAGATTTGCTACTGAGCTACGTAGAGAATTAAATTCGGATTCAGATTAAGCAGCTACTGAAAATTAAAATCTCCCACCTATAAAACTGGCAATTGAGGTTGTAACACTAGGAACAGAGTTATAAACCAGGCAGGTAATTCAATTTGCAAAGGAGCTGCGTAGAGAATTAAATTCAGATTTGGATTGAGCAGCTACTGAAAATTAAAAGCTCCCTCCTATAACACTGTGCAAATTGTTTGAAGCACAAAATTAATTAAAGTGTCCTGCTGAAATGAGGGAAATTATTAGGCTCATATTATGCTGAGAGCCTTCGCAGACCAGGAAGAGAGCCGTATCTTTAGTGCTTCAGAGTCGGGGTCTGTGTTCCATTTCGTGAGAGGGCATCCCTTCTGCCCTCTCGACCACCAGCAGACCCTAAGGAGCAATGGAGAAACAGGACTTATATAGCTAAGCTGAGGGAGGGGCCAAATTCAGAATGCAAGCCTACAATTACAGCATACTAGCAAGAAATGTAACAACACCAGCCAGCATAGTTAAATTGGATTTGAGCTGCCAGAGCTGATGAGCAATTAAATATTTGGTACAGAAAGTAGGGTGTGAGCAGCAAGAGGTTGTAACAGTAGGCAGGTAATTAGATTTGCTACAGAGCTGTGTGGAGAATTAAATTCGGATTCGGATTGAGCAGCTACTGAAAATTAAAATCTCCCTCCTATAAAACTGGCAAGTGAATTTGTAACACTAGGTATAGAGTTATACACTAGGCAGGTAATTAGATTTGCTACTGAGCTGCGTCGAGAACTAAATTTGGATTCGGAATGAGCAGCTACTGAAAATTAAAATATCCCTCTTATAAAACTGGCAAGTGAGGTTGTAACACTAGGTATAGAGTTGTACACTAGGCAGGTAATTAAATTGCTACAGAGCTGCATAGAGAATTAAATTTGGATTTGGATTGAGCAGCTACTGAAAATTAAAAGCTCCCACGATAACACTGGCAAATTGTTTTTAGAAGCACAAAATTAATTAAGGTGTCCTGCTGAAATGAGGGAAATTATTAGCTCATTTAATGCTGAGCATCTTCTGCAGACCGAGAGAGAACTCTTGTTTTCTTAGCCTCTGAGTCGGGGAGGTCTGTGCGATTTCTGTGAGGGTGATACCCTGTGCCCTCTCGACCAGCAGCAGCCCTAAGGAGCAACGGAGAAACCGGACTATATAGGTAAGCTGAGGAGGGGCCAAATTCAGAATGCAAGCCTACAATTACAGAATTACTAGCAAGAAACTGTAACCCACACCAGCCAGCATATAGTTAGAATTGATTTGAGCTGCTAGAGCGTTGATCACTAAATATTTGGTACAGAAAGCAGGGTGTGAGCAGCTAGAGGCTGTAATACTAGGCAGGTAATTAGATATGCTAGAGCTGTGTGGAGAATTAAATTCGGATTCGGATTGAGCAGCTACTGAAAATTAAAATCTCCTCCTATAAACTGGTAAGTGAGGTTGTAACACTAGGTACAGTGTTATACACTAGGCATGTAATTAGGATTTTCTCATGGAGTCATGTGAGAATTAAATTCGATTTGGATTGAGCAGCTACTGAAAGTAATTAAAAGTCCTCCCATAACACTGGCCAATTGTTTTTAGAAGCACAAAATTAATTAAGGTGTCCTATTGAAACGAGGGAAAATTATTAGCTCATATTATGCTGAGAGGTTCTTGGCAGACCTGGAAGAGAGCCAGATCTTTAGCCTCTACTGAGTCGGGGTGGTCTGCTCACCGGGAGGGCATCCTTGTGCCCTCTCACCACCAGCAGACCCTAAGGAGCAAGGAGAAACAGACTATATGTAAGCTGAGGGAGGGCCAAATTCAAAATGCAGCCTACAATTACAGCATACTAGCAAGAAATGTAACTACACCAGCCAGCATAGTTAAATTGATTTGAGCTGCTAGAGCTGATGAGCAATTAAATATTTGGTACAGACAGAAGGGTGAGCAATAGAGGGTGTACACTAGGCAGGTAATTAGATTTGCTACAGGGCTGTGTGGAGAATTACATTCGGATTCGGATTGAGCAGCCGAAAATAAAATCTCCCTCCCATAAAACTGAGTAAGTGAGGCTGTAACACTAGGCATAGAGTTATACACTAGGCAGGTAATTAGATTTAAGTACTACATAGAGAATTAAATTGATTCAGATTGAGCAGCTACTGAAAATTAAAGCTCCCCTAACACTTGTAAGTTGTTTCAAGAAGCACAAAATTAATTAAGGTGTCCTAGCTTGAAATGAGGGAAACTATTTAGCCTATTTTAGCTTGAGCTTTGCAGACAGGGAAGAGTCAGACTTTAGCACTTCTGAGTCGGGGACGGGTTCTGTGTTCCGCTTCGGGTGGGAGGGCATCCCTTGTGCCCTCCTCACACCACAAGTCACTCAATGAGCAACGGAGAAACAGGGACTCATATAGGCAAGCTGGAGGGAGGGCCAAATTCAGTATGCAAGCCTACAATTACAGCATACTCAGCAAGAAATGTAACCACCAGCCAGCATACAATTGATCTGCAAGAGCTGCTGAGCAATTAAATATTTGGTACAGACCGCAGGGTGTGAGCATGAGGTTGTAACACACACTAGGCTGGTAATTAGATTTGCTACAGAGCTGTGTGGGAGAATTAAATTCAGACCGGATTGAGCAGCTTTAATGAAATTGGAAAATCTCCCTCCCATGGCAAGGAGGTTGTAACACTAGGTTTAGAGTTGTACACCAGACAGGCACTAGATTTGCTGCTACGAGCAGCGAGAATTAAATCTAGATTCAGATTGAGCAGCGCCACTGAAAATTAAAATCTCCCTCCTATAATCCTGGCAAGTGAGGCTGTAACACTAGGTATAGAGTTTTACACTAGGCAGATAATTAGATTTCCTACTGAGCTGCGTAGAGAATTAAATTCGGATTAGGTTGAGCGCTACTGAAATGAAAAGCCCCTCCCATATAACACTATAAATCTTAGCTAACAAAGCACTTGGCGGTGTCCTGCTGAAATGAGGTAAATTTTTATTCATATTATTTAGAGCTTCTGCAGGACCGGAAGAGACAGACTTTAGTGCTTCTGAGTTGGGGGTCTGGGTGTTCCATTTCATGAGAGGGAATCCCTCGCAGCTCTCCTCACCACCACAGCAGGACCCTAAGGAGCAATGGAGAAACAGGACTTATATAGCTAAGCTGAGGGAGGGGCCATATTCAGAATGCAAGCCTACAATTACAGCATACCAAGAAATGTAACTACACCAGCCAGCATGGTTAAATTGAGCTAGAGCTAAGACAATTATATATTTATACAGAAAGGGTGTGAGCAGCCAGAGGTAACAGTAGGGCAGGTAATTAGATTTGCTAAGAGTCAGGTGGAGAATTAAATTTGATTCGGATTTTGAGCAGTTACTGAAAATTAAAATCTCCTCTTATAAAACTGGCAAGTGAGGTTGTAACACTAGGTATAGAGTTGTACAATTAGGCAGGTAATTAAATTTGCTCAGAGAGCTGCATGTAGAGAATTAAATTTGGATTTGGATTGAGTAGCTACTGAAAATTAAAGCTCCCTCAGAGATAACACTGGCAAATTGTTTTAGAAGCAAATTAATTTAGGTGTCCTGCTGAATGAGGGAAATTATTAGCTCATTAATGCTGAGCTTCTTGCAGACCCGTGAAGAACCTTACCTAACAGCTTCTTGTCGGGAGGTTCTGTGTTCCATTCTCGTAGGAGGGATCCCTGTGCCCTCACCACCAGCAGGCCCTACGGCAACGTGGGAAACCCGGACTTATATAGGTAAGCTGGAGGGAGGGGCCAAATTCAGAATGCAAGCCTTGCAATTACAGAATACTAGGCAAGAATGTAACTACACCAGACAGCATAGGTTAAATTGATTTGAGCTGCCAGAGCTGCTAAGCACCAAACATTTGGTACAGAAAGCAGGGCGTGAGCACAGAGGCTGTAATACTAGGTAATTAGATATGCTACAGAGCTGTGTGGAGAATTAAATTGATTCGACAGCTACTGAAAAGTTCAAAATCTCTCCTATAAAACTGGTAAGTGAGGTTGTAACACTAGGTATAGTGTTATACACTAGGCATGTAATTAGATTTTCTATGGATGAGAATTGTACCTGATTTGGATTGAGCAGCTACTGAAAATTGGGTATTCCCTCCTATAACACTGGCCAAATTGTTTTGTAGCCACAAAATTAATTAAGGTGTCCTGCTGAAACGAGGGAAACTATTAGCTCATTATGCTGAGAGGCTAAGACCTGGAAGAGATTTAACTTTAGCTCTTCTGAGTCGGGGGGTCTGTGTTCCGCTTCATGGGAGGGTGCATCCCGGTGCCCCTCTCGACCACCACAGCAGACCCTAAGGACAAGGGAAAAACAGGACTCATATAGGTAAGCTGAGGAGGGGCCAAATTCAGAATGCAAGCCTACAATTATATACTAGCAAGAAATGTAACTACACCACAAGATAGCAAGTTAAATTCGATTTTGAGCTGCTAGATGGGCTGAGCAATTAAACATTTGGTACATACAGCAGGATGTGAGCAGCTAGAGGTTGTAACACACTAGGGTAATAGATTTTGCTACAGAGATGTGTGGAGAATTTCATATTTGACTGATTGAGCAGCTACTGAAAATTAAAAAGCTCCCCTATAACACTTGCAAGTTGTTTTGTAATAAAATTCACTAAGGTGTCCTGCTTTGAAATGAGGGAAATTTGAAGGCTCATTTTATGCTGAGAGCTTCTGCAGACCGGAAGAGAGTCAGATTTCACCGCCTTGAGTCAGAGTTTGCCCCTGTATTCCATTTTGTGGGAGGGCATCCCCGCCCTCTCAAGCACCAGCAAGACACTATGACAAACGGAGAACAGGACTCTATAGGCAAGCTGGACGGAGGGCCAAATTCAGAATGTGCTTGTGCAATTACAGCATAATTACAAGAAATACACCAGCCAGCATAGTTAAATTGGATTTGAGCTAAAGTTTGGCTTCGAGCAATTAAACATTTGGGCACAGACAGCAGGGTGTGAGCAGCTGAGGTTGTAACACTAGGCTGGTAATTAGATTTGCCACAGAGCTGTGAGGAATTAAATTTGATCTGATTGGAGCAGCTACTGAAAATTAAAAGTCTCCTATAACACTTGCAAGTTGTTTTAGAAGCACAAATTAATTTATGTCCTGCTGAAATGAGGGAAATTATTGGCCTGTTTTATGCTGAGAGTTCTGCAGACCGGAAGAGATGCGTATTAGCTTTATTTGGAGTCGTTCTGTATTCCATTTTGTTGGAGGGCATCCCTGAGCCCTCCTCGCCAACCAGCAGACACTAAGGAGCAACGGAGAAATAGGACTTATACAGGTAAGCTGAGGGAGGGGCCAAATTCAGAATGCAAGTCACAATTAGTAGCATTACTAGCAAGAAATGTAACCACCCCCAGCCAAAGCATAGTTAAACGATTTGAGCTGCAAAGAGCTGCTGAGCAATTAAACAGTTTGGTACAGACAGCAGGGTGTGAGCAGCTAGAGGGTTGTAACCTTAGCTGGTAATTAGATTTGCTACAGAGCTGTGTGTGGAGAATTAAATTTGACTGGATTGAGCAGCTACTGAAAATTAAAAACTTCCCTCCCATAATACTCACAAGTGAGGTTATACACTAGGTTTAGAGTTATACACTAGACAGGTAATTAGATTTACAGCTGTAGAGAATTAAATCTCAGATTCGGATTGGAGCAGCAATGAAAATTAAAATCTCCCACCTATAAAACTGGGCAAGTGAGGCTAGGTATGAGTTACACATTAGCAGATAATTAGATTTGCTACGGAGTCATGAAGCAGAATTAAATCTCGATTTGGATTGTTGTGCCACTGAAAATTAAAAGCCCTCCCATAACACTGGCAAATTGTTTTGTAGCACAAAATTAATTATGTGTCGTGCCTGAAATGAGGAAAATTATTAGCTCATATTATGCTGAAAGCTTCTGGCAGACCGGGAAGACAGCCGTGACGCTTGTAGGAGCTCTGAGTCGGGGGTCTGTGTTCCATCTCATGGGAGGTCATCCCTTGTGCCCTCTCACTCACCAGACCTTAAGGAGCAACGGAGAAACAGGACTTATATAGCTAGGCTGAGGAGGGGCCAAACTAGAATACACTACAGAAGTTACAGCATTAAAGAAATGAAACTACACCAGCCTGAAAGCATAGTTTTAATTTTGGATTGAGCCATTAGAGCTGTGTTTTGAGCAATTAAATTATTTGGAAAATGAACAGGTGGGTGAGCAGCTTTCAGAGGCTTCTGTAACAGTAGGGCAGGTAATTAGGATTTACAGCAGAGCAGTGTGGAGAGAATTAAATTGACCAGATTGAGCAGCTACCACCAAAATCTCCTCCTATGTAAACTTGGCAAGGAGTTTGTAACACCAGGGTATAGGTTGACACTAGGCAGGTAATTTTAGACGGTTAGTGAGCTGCGAGAATTAAATCTCGGTTTAAATGAGCAGCTACTGAAAATTAAAAATCCTCCTTGGAAAAATCTGGCAAGGGAGGTTGTAAACAATAGGGTATAGAGTTATAATAGTAGTAGGGTAATTAGATTTGCTAATGGAGCCAAGCGTGAGAGAATTAAATTCGATTCGGATTGAGCAGAAACTGAAAATTAAAATCTCCTCCCATAAATCTGGCAAGTGAGGCTAAAATACGGGTATAGAGTTATATACTAGGCAGGCAAATAGATTTGCAACAGAGCCAAGGTGAGAGAAATACATTATGATTTTGGATTGAGCAGCCACTGAAAAAAGCCCTCCTTAACACTGGCAAATCTGTTTTGTGAAGCACAAAATTAATTATGTCCAGAAATGAGGGAAATTATTAGTTCAACAGAGCTTCTGCAGACCGAAAGAGAGCCGACCTTTAGCTCTGAGTCGGGGGTCTGTGCTCACTCAGGAGGGGCATCTCAGCCCGCCGACCACTAGCACTCTAAGGAGCAACGGAGAAACAGGACATATATAGCTGGAGGGAAGCCAAATCTCAGAATGCAAGCTCACACCATTGCATACCACAAGAAATGTAACTACAACAGCCAGTTAAATTGGATTTGAGCTGCTAGAGCTACTGAGCACTAAACATTTGGTACAGACAGGGTGTGTGAGCATGAGGTTGCAATTAGGCAGGTAATGATACAGAGCTGTGTGTAGAATTAAATTGATTCGACTGAGCAGCTACTGAAAATTCAAAAATCCACTCCAAACTGGCAAGGAGTTTGTAACACTTGTATAGAGTTATACACTAGGCAGGTAATTAGGATTTCACGGAGCTGCTACGAGAAACAAATTTGGATTCGATTGAGTGTGCCACTGAAAAATTAAACTCCCTCCTATAAAACTGGCAAGTGAGGTTGCAACACTAGGTATAGAGTTATAAACCAGGCAGTAATGGTAAAAGAGCTATGTGAGAGAATTAAATTCGGATTTGTATTGAGCAGCTACTGAAAATTAAAAGCTCCTCCTATAACAGAGTAAGTAATTTTGTTTCTTTTTAGGAATCTACAAAATTAATTAAGGTGATGCTGAAATGAGGAAATTGTTAGCTCTTATTGAGAGCTTCATTTAATCGAAGAGACTGCATCTTTAGCTGCCTTCTGAGACGGGGGTCTAGAATCACTGTGGAGGGGCATCCCTTGTGCCCTGTCGACCACCAGCAGACCCTAAGGAGCAATGGAGAAACAGGAACTTATATAGGTAAGCTGAGGGAGGCCAAATCTGAAAGCAATTATTACATACTAGCAAGAAATGTAACTACACCAGCCAGCATAGCAATCTGATTGAGCTGCTAGAGCTGCTGAGCAATTAAATATTTGGTACAGAAAGCAGGGTGTGGAAAGCAGCCAGAGGCTGTAATACTAGGCAGGTAATTAGACATGTTACAGAGCTGTGTGGAGAATTCAATCTGATTTGGATTGAGCAGCTACTGAAAATTAAAAATCTCCCTCCCATAAAACTGGCAAGGAGGTTGCAATAATGAAGGTAGAGTTATATACTAGGCAGGTAATTAGATTGCATACGGAGTCATGAGAGAATTAAATTCGATTTGGATAGAGATAAAGAAAATTAAAAAAAGCCCTCCCATAAAACTGGCAAATTGTTTTAGAAGCACAAAATTAATTACATGTGTCCTGCTGAAATGAGGAAATTATTAGCTCATATTATGCTGAGAGCTTCTGTTAGGAAGAGAGAGCCGCACTTTAGCCTTCTTCTGAGATCGGGGTCTGTGTCCCATTTCCTGTGGAGGGCATCCCTTTGTGCCCTCGACCACCCTCAGCAGACCATAAGAGCAACGAGAAACAGGACTTCAGAGAGAAAGCTAAGGGAGGGTCAAATTCAGAATGCAAGCCTACAATTACAGCATACTAGCAAGAAATGTAACTACACCAGCCAGCATAGTTAAATTGGATTTGGAGCTGCCAGGGCTGAGCACTAAATATTTCATACAGACAGCAGGGTGTGAGCAGCTAGAGGCTGCAAATTAGGCTAAATTAGATTTGCTACAGAGCAGTGTGGAGAATTAAATTGGATTCGATTGTGCAGCTACTAAAAATTCAAAAATCTCCTCCCTATAAAACTGGCAAGTGAGGTTGTAACACTGGGTTTAGAGTTATACACTAGACAGGTAATTAGATTTGCTATGGAGCAGCGTAGAGAATTAAATTCAGATTCAGATTGAGCAGCTACTGAAATTTAAAATCTCCCTCCTATAAACCTGGCAAGTGAGGTTGTAACACTAGGTATGGAGTTCTACACTAGGCAGATAATTAGATTTCCTACGCAGCTGCGTAGAGAATTAAATTCGGATTTGGATTGAGAAGCTACTGAAAATTAAAAAAGCCCCTCCCATAACACTGGCAAATTGTTTTGTAGCACAAAATTAATTATGTCCTGCTGAGGAAATTATTAGCTCATATTATGCTGGAGAGTACTTCTGCAGACCGGAAGAGAGCCGCACTTTAGTGCTTCTGAGTCGGGGGAGTCTGTGTTCCATTTCATGGGAGGGCATCCCCAGGCCCCTCACCACCAGCAGACCCTAAGGAGCAGCCGGAGAAACAGGACTTACAGCTGCTTAAGGGAGGGGCCAAATTCAGAATGCAAGCCTACAGCTATAGTGATACTAGCAAAAAATGAAACTACACCAGCCAAAGTATAGTTAAATTGATTTGAGCTGCCAGGAGCAGCTGAGCCAGGACAAATATTTGGTACAGCAGGGTGTGAGCAGCTGAGGTTGTAACAGCAGGCGAGGTAATTAAACTTCCTACAGAGCTGTGTGGAGAATTAAATTTGGATTCGGATTGACCAGCTACTAAAAATTAAAATCTCCCTCCTATGAAACTGGCAAGTGAGTTTGTAACACTAGGTATAGAGTTATACACTAGGCAGGTAATTAGATTTGCTACGGAGCTGCATAGAGAATTAAATTCGGATTCGGATTGAGCAGCTACTGAAAATTAAAATCTCCCTCCAAAAAGTGGCCAGTGAGGTTGTAACACTAGGTATAGAGTTATAGAGCAGGTAGGTAATTAGACGAGCAATACGCCAAGAGGAATTAAATTGATTCGGATTGACAGCCACAAAAATTAAAATTCTCCCATAAAACTGGCAAGTGAAGTTGTAACACTAGGTATAGAGTTATACACTATGCCGGCAATTAGATTTGCAACAGAGCTGTGTAGAGAAATAAATTCTGATTTGGATTGAGCAGCAACTGAAAATAAAAGCCCTCCTATAACACTGGCAAATTGTTTTAGAAGCACACAAAATTAATTACAGTCCAGCTGAAATGAAATTATTAGCTCATATTGTGCTGAGAGCTTCTGCAGACCGAAGAGAGCCGCATCTTTATGCTTGGAGTCGGGGGTCTGTGTTCCATTTCAGGAGTGGGGGTGATCCCTGTCCCCTGGCCGACCACCAGACCCTAAGGAGCAACGGAGAAACAGAGGACACATAGGTGAGGAGGGGCCAAATTAGGAATGCAAGTCACAATACAGAATAGCAAGAAATGCAACTACACCAGCCAGCATAGTTAAATCTGATTTGAGCTAAGGGCTGAGCTGCTGAGCAATTAAACACTGGCACACAGCAGAGTAGCCAGAGGTTGCTACACTAGGCAGGTAATTAGGATTTGCTATGAGCTGTTTGGAGAATTTAATTCGATCTCGGATTGAGCAGCTACAGAAAATTAAAATTCAATTTGTAAAACTGGCAAGTGAGTTTGTAACACTAGGTATAGAGTTATACACTACACATGTAATTAGATTTGCTACAGAGCTGCGTAGAGAATTAAATTCATATTTGGATTGAGCAGCTACTGAAAATTAAAAGCTCCCTCCTCTAACACTGGCAAATTGTTTTTAGAAGCACAAAATTAATTAAGGTGTCCTGCTGAAATGAGGGAAATTATTAGCTCATTTTATGCTGAGATCTTCTGCAGACCGGGAAGAGAACCTCACCTTTACCGCCTCTGAGTTGGGGGTCTGTGTTCCATCGAGGGCATCCCCTTGTGCCTTGTCGAGCACCAAAGAGACCCTAAGGAGCAATGGAGAACAGGGACTCTAAATAGCTAAGCTGGAGGGAGGGCCAAATTCAGAATTCAAGCCTCACTGCTACAGCATAATTAGCAAGAAAATGAAACTACACCAGCCAGCATAGCTTGGGGTCTGGATTTGAGCTGCTAGGAACTGCTGAGCAATTAAATATTTGGCATGGCACAGCAGGGTGATAGATATTGTAACAGTAGGCAGGTAATTAGATTTGTTACAGACGTGGAGAATTAAATTGATTCGATTGAGCAGCTACTGAAAATTCAAAAATCTCTCCAATAAAACTGGCAAGTGAGTCAGGACATCAGGGTATAGAGTTATACACTAGGCAGGTAATTAGATTTGCTACAGAGCCATGAGAGAATTAAATTCGGATTTGGATTGTTGTTACTGAAAATTAAAAGCTCCTCCCTCTAACACTGGCAAATTGTTTTAGAGGCACAAAATTAATTAAGGTGTCCTGCTGAAACGAGGGAAATTATTAGCTCATTTTATGCTGAGAGCTTCTGCAGACCGTGAAGAGGTTTTCGTACTTTCTACGCTTCTGAGTGGGGGATAGTGTCTGTGTTCCATTTCGTGGGAGGACAACCCTTGTGCCATCTCAAGCACCAGCACACCCTAAGGAGCAATGAGAGAAACAGGACTCTACATAGGTAAGCTGAGGGAGGGGCCAAATTCAGAATGCAGTTCTACAATTACAGCAGCATACTTAGCAAGAAATGTAACTGCACCTGCCAGTGCATAGTTAAATTCGTCATGAGCTGTAAGAGCTGTTGAGCAATTAAATATTTGGTACAGACAGTAGGGGTGAGCAGCCAGAGGTTGTAACACTAGGCTGGTAATTAGTTTTGCAGAGCTGTGTGGAGAATTAAATTGATTCGATTGAGCAGCTACTGAAAATTAAAATCTCCTCTCTATAAAACTGGCAAGTGAGGTTGTAACACTATGTTTAGAGTTATACACTAGACAGGTAATCAGATTTGCTATCGAGCTGCGTAGAGAATTAAATTCAGATTCGGATTGAGCAGCTACTGAAAATTAAAATCTCCCTCCTATAAACCTGGCAAGTGAGGTTGTAACACTAGGTATAGAGTTATACACTAGGCTGATAATTAGATTTGCTTCAGAGCTGCGTAGAGAATTAAATTCGGATTTGGATTGAGCAGCTACTGAAAATTAAAAGCTCCCTCCTCTAACACTGGCAAACTGTTTTTAGAAGCACAAAATTAATTAAGGTGTCCTGCTGAAATGAGGGAAATTATTAGCTCAGAATATGCTGAGAGCTTCTACAGACCGGGAAGAGAACCTTACCTTTACCGCTTCTGAGTCGGGGGGGGTCTGTGTTCCATTTCGTAGGAGGGCATCCCTTGTGCCGTCTCGACCACCAGCAGACCCTAAGGAGCAACGGAGAAACAGGACTTATATAGGTAAGCTGAGGGAGGGGCCAAATTCATTATGCATGCCTTCAATTACAGCATACTAGCACGAAATGTAACTACACCAGCCAGCATAGTTAAATTGGATTTGAGCTGGTGCTGCTGATCAATTAAATATTTGGTACAGACAGCAGGTTTTGAGCAGCTAGAGGTCTGTAACACTAGGCAGGTAATTAGATTTTGCTACAGAGCTGTGTGGAGAGTAAATTCGATTCGGATTGAGCAGCTACTGAAAATTAAAATCCCTCCTATAAAACTGGCAAGTGAGGTTGTAACACTAGGTATAGAGTGAGACACTAGCAGGTAATTAGATTTGCAAGGAGCTATGGAGAATTGTTGATTTGGATTGAGCAGCTACTGAAACTTAAAAGCTCCTCCTATAACACTGGCAAATTGTTTGTAGCTATCAAATTAATTAAGGTGTCCTGACGAGGAAATTATTAGCTCATTATGCTGAGAGCTTGCAGACCGGGAAGAGTGCCACTTTTAGCTTTTGAGTCATGGGTCAGTGTCTGTTGCGGGCATCCCTTGTGCCCTCTCGACCAGCAGCAGACCCTATGAGCAACGGAGAAACAGGACTTATATAGGTGTAGAGGAGGGGCTAAATTGAATGCAAGCCAACAATTACAGTATACTAGCAAGAAATGTAACTACACCATTGCAAGCAGAAATTATTTGAGCTGCTAGACTTGAGCATGTAATATTTGGTACTGACAGCAGGGTGAGAAGAGCTGTGACTAGGCAGGTAATTGGATTTGCTACAGAGCTGTGGAGAATTATTGGATCTGATTGAGCAGCTACTGAAATTAAAATCTCCTCCTATCAAACTGGCAAGGAGGTTGTAACACTAGGTATAGAGTTATACAATAGGCAGGTAATTAGATTTGCAAAGGAGCTAAAGAATTAATTTCGATTTGATAGAGCAGTTATTGAAAATTAAAAGCTCTCCCTAACACAGGCAAATTGTTTTAAAGCACAAAATTGATGATGCTGAAGGGATATTATTAGTTCATATTATGCTGAGAGCTGCAGACCGTTAAGAGAGTCGTACTATTAGTTTGGAGATCGGGATCTGTGTTCCATTTCATGGGAGGGCATCCTGCCCTCTCAACCACCAGCAGACCTGTATAACGGAGAAACAGACTTACATAGGTAAGCTGAGGAGGGGCCAAATTTGAATGCAAGCCTTCAATTACATATTGAAGAAAAATGCACCACACCATCCAGCATAGTTAAATTGATTTGAGCTGGTAGAGCTGCTGAGTAATTAAATATTTGGACAGACAGGGTGAGCAGCTAGAGGTTGTAACACTAGGCAGTAATTAGATTTGCTACAGAGCTGTGGAGAATTAACGGATTGGATTGAGCAGCTGAAAATTAAACTAACCCCATAAACTGGCGAGGGTTGTAACACTAGGTATAGAGTTACAATAGCAGGTAATTAGATTTGCAAAGGAGCTGCACAGAGAATTAAATTCGATTTGGATTGACATTGAAATTAAAAGCTCCCTCCCAAAACACTGGCAAATTGTTTTCAGAAGCTGTATTAATTAAGGTGTCCGCTGAAATGAGGGAAAATATTAGCTCATATTAGTTGAGCTTCAGACCGAAGAGAACCATACCTTAGCTTCTCTCTGAGGGGGTTCTGTGTTCCATTTCGTGGAGGGTATCCCGTGCCCTCTCGACCACCACCAGACCCTATGAGTGCCGGACAGGACTTAAATGTTGTTGTGAGTGGCCACCAGAATGTATTCCACAGTTACAGCATACTATCAAGAAATGTAACTACACCAGCCACTATAGTTAATTGATTTGAGCTGCTAGACTGGAGCAATTAAATATTTACAGACAGCAGGGTGGAGCAGTTGAGTTGTAGCACAGGCAGGTATTAGATTTGCTACAGAGCTGTGGAGAATTGCATCGATACTGATTGAGTAGCTACTGTGCATTAAAATCTCCTCCTATAAACTGGCAAGTGAGGTTGTAACATCAGGTATAGAGTTATACACTATGGGTAATTAGATTTTACGTGCTGCGTGAGAATTAAATTCGGATTTGGATTTACAGCTACTGAAATTAAAAGTCTCTCCATAACACAGGCAAATTGTTTTAGAAGCACAAAATTAATTAAGGTGTCCTGAAACGAGGGAAATTATTAGCTCATTTTATGCTGAGAGCTTGCAGACCGAAGAGAACCTTACCTTACCGCTTCTGAGTTGGGGAGGTCTGTGTTCCATTTCAGAGCATCCCTTTGCTGCCTTATCACCAGCAGACCCTAAGGAGCAACAGAGAACAGGACTATAGGTAAGCTGAGGAGGCCAGATCAGAATGCAAGCTTCACTACAGCATACTAGCAAGAAATGTAAATACACCAGCCAGTAGTTAAACTGGATTTGAGCTGCTAGGCTGTTGAGCAGTTAAATATTTCCAGACAGCAGACATGAGCAGCTAGAGGTTGTAACAGTAGGCAGGTAATTAGATACAGAAACGTGTGGAAAATGAATTGATTCGGTTGAGCAGCTACCAGAAATTAAAATCTCCCCTATAAAACTGGCAAGTGAGGTTGTAACTCCAGGTATAGAGTTATACAAGGCAGGTAATTAGATTTCCCACAGAGCCTGAAAATTAAATCGACAGGATTGAGCAGCTACTGAAATTAAAATCTCCCTAATATAAAACTGGTGCGATATACACTAGGTATAGAGTTAGGCAGAAGGCAGGTATCGTTGCTACAGAACTGCTTAGAGAACAAAATTGGATTTGAAATGAGCCACAGAAATTAAGCTCCCTCCTATAACACTGAAAATTGCTTTAGAAGCACAAATTAATTACAGTGTCCCACAAATAAGGGAAATTATTAGCTCATTTAATGCTGAGGCTTCTGCAGACCAGGAAGAGGCCGCACCTTAGCGTAGGGCGGGGGAGGTCTGTTCCATTTCAGAGAGGATATCCCTAGGCCCCCTCGAGCATCCAGCACACCATAAGACAACGGAGAACAGGACATATATAGGTAAGCTGGCGAGGGGCCAAATCAGAATACAAGTCTGTACAACATACAAGCAAGAAATGCAACAACACCAGGTAGTTAAATTCGTTTGAGCGCTAGAGCTGCAGAGCAATTAAATATTTAAAGACAGCAGGGTGAGCAGCTAGAGTTTGTAACACTAGGCAGGTAATTAGACGGCTACTGAGCCGTGGAGAATTAAATTCGATTCGACTGAGCACTAATTAAATCGCCTCCCATAAAACTGGCAAGTGAGGTTGTAACACTAGGAATAGAGTATACACTCGGCAGGTAATTAGATTGCTACGAACTGTGAAATTAAATTGGATTGAGCAGCTACTGAAATTAAAATCTCCTCCTAACCGGAAGTTAGGCTAAAACACTAGGTATGAGTTATACACTAGGAAGGTCATTGATTTGCTACGAGCCAAGCAGAAAAAAATTCATTTAATTGAGCAGCTACTGAAAGTGACTCACTCCAATAACATCGCAAATTGTTTTAAACACAAATTAATTAAGGTGTCCTGCTGAAATGAGGGAAATTATTACTCTTTTATACTGGAAATGCAGACTGGGAAAAGAACCGACCTTTAAGCGCTTCTGAGTCGTAGGGGGTCTGTGTTCCACCACCGGGAGCATCTCTTGCCCTTTCGGAACCAGCAGACCATATGGACAATGGAGAAACAGAACTATAGTAAGCGGGGAGGCCAATCAGAATACAACCTACAATTACAGCATACTAGCAAAATGTAATTACACCCATGCATAGTTAAATTGATTTGAGCTGCTACAGCTGCTGAGCAATTAAATATTTGCACAGACTGCAGGGTGGAGAGATGAGGTGTAACGCTAGGCAATAATTAGATTGCTGCAGAGCTGTGAGGAGAAAAATTCAGGTCGGATTGAGCAGCTACTGAAATTAAAACTCTCCAAAATTGGCAAGTGAGGTTGTAACACTAGGTATGGTTATACAACTAGGCAGGTCAATAGATTTCCTAACAGACCAGAGAAATTAAATCGGTTGGATTGAGCAGCTACTGAAAATTAAAACTCCCTCCCATAACACTGACAACTGTTTTAGAAACACAAAATTAATTAAGGTGTCCTTCTGAAATGAGAAATTACAGCATGTAATGAGAGCTTCTGCAGACGGAAGAGTACATTTAAGCTGTTCTGAATTGTGGGGGGTCTGTGTTTATTTAGTAGGAAGGCATCCCTTGTATCCTCTCGAGCACAGCAGACCCAAGAACAACGGAGAAACAGGACTTATAGGTAAGCTGAGGAGGGCAAATTCAGAATGCAAGCTCAACCACAGCATACTAGCAAGAATATAAATACACCAGCCACATAGTTAAACTGGATTTAAATGAAAGAGCCGCTGAGCAATTAAATATTTAGTTCAGACAGCAGGTGAGCAGCTGCATGTAACACTAGGCAGGTAATAGATTTGCTACAGAGCTGTGGAAATTAAATTGATTCGGTTGAGCAGCTACGAAAATAAAATCTCACTCCTGTAAAGCTGCAAGTGAGTTTGTATCACTAGTACAGAGTTATACATACAGGTAATTAGATTTCACAGACTGCGAGAAATTAAATTTGGATTCGGATTGGAAGCTACTGAAAATTAAAGCTCCCCATAACACTAGCAAATTGTTTTAGAAGCCAAATTAATGGGTGTCCTGCTGAAATGAAATTATTAGCCCATATTATGCTGAGCTTATACACACCGGAAAGAGCTGCACCTTTAGCGCTTCAGCCTGGGGGTCTGTGTTCCAATGGAGGGCATCCCCGCCCCTCGACCACCAGCAGACCCTAGGGCAACAGAGAACGGACTTATATAGCAAGCTGAAGGATAGGCCAAATTAGAATTCAAGCCTAATTGCAACACACTAACAGAAATGTAACTACACCAGTCAACAAGTTAAGTGGTTGAACTTAGGCTACTGGCAATCACATCTAATTTTAAGCATGCATGTGTGAGCAGCTGAGGTTGTAACACTGGAAGGAAGTAGATTTGCTACGGCTGTGTGGAGAAAAATTGATTCAGTTGAGCAGCTACTGAAATAAAATCACTCTCTAAAAAGCCAAGCAAGTAGGTATCAAAGGCAGAGTATACACTAAGGTAATTAGACTGCTAGGCTGCGTGAAAATTAAAATTTGATTCGATTGAGCAGCGACTGAAATTAAAACTCAATTCTATAAACTGCCAAACGAGGTTGTAACACCAGGTAAAGAGCTACCCAGGTAATGAATTGCTAGAGCTAAGGAAAGTCCAGTTTGGATTGAGCAGCTAAAAAAAAAAACTCCCTCCTATAACACTGCCAAAATTGTTTTAGAAGCACAAATTAATTAAGGTTTCCTGCAAATGAAATTATTAGCTCATATTGTGCTGAAAGTCGGCAGGAAAGAAGCCGCACCTTTAGCTTCTGAGTAAAGAGGTCTGTATTCCATTCGTGGGAGGCATCCCTTGTGCCCTCGGCACCAACAGACCCAAAGAAGCAACGGAGAAACAGGACTTATATAGGTATGCTGAGTGAGGGCAAATTCAGAATGCAAGGTTACAATTAAAGATATTAAAGAATCTAACCAGCCAGCATTGTTACAGTGATTGAGCTGCTAGAGCTGCTGAGCAATTAAACAATGGTACAGACAGCAGGGTGAGCAGCCAGAGTTGCAACACTAGGCTGAATTAACCTACCAGGCCGAAAATAAAATGGATTCGGATTGAGCAGCTACTGAAATCAAAATCTCCTCCATAAAACTGGCAAGTGAGGTTGTACACTAGGTTTACAGTTATACACTAGAGGTAATTAGATTTCTACGGACAGAAATTAAATTCAGATTCGATTGAGCAGCTACTGAAAAAGTAAAATCTCCTCCTATAAACTGGCAAGGAGGTTGTAACACTAGGTAGACATACACTAGGGAAAATTAGATTTCTATGGTGCTGCATAGAATTAAATTGATTTACCGACAGCTACTGAAAATTAAAAAGCCTCCAGAACTGACACATGGTTTTAGAAGCACAAATTAATTAAGGTGTCCTGCAGAAATGAAATAATTAGCTCATAATATGCTGAGGCTTCTGCAGACCGGGAGAGCCGCACCTTTGAGCTTCAGTCGGGGGTCTGTGTTCCATTTCATGGGAGGGCATCATATGCTCTCGACCACCAGCAGACTAAGGAGCAAGGAAGCAGGACTTATATAGCTAAGCTGAGGGAGGCCAAATTAGAATGCAAGCCTACAGTTACAGACACTAACACAAATTAAACTACACCAGCATAGTTAAACAATTTGAGCTGCTAGAGCTGCTGACAATAAATATTTGGCACAGACAGCAGGGTGAGCAGCTAGATGCCGAAACAGTAGGCAGGCAATCGTTGCTACAGGCTGCGGAGAATTAAATCGGATTCGAAGAGCAGCTACAGAAAATAAAAATCTACGAAACCAGTAGTTTGTAACACTAGGTATGTTATACACCAGGCAGGTAATTAGATTTGCTAAAAGGCAGAAAATTAAATTCGGATTCAGGGACAGCTACTGAAATTAAAATCTCCCTCCTAAAAAGTGGCAAGGAGCTGTAACATAAGTATAGAGTTATACAGGCAGGTACTGATTTGCTACAGAGCCATGAGAATTAAAGCCGATTCGGATTGAACGCTACTGAAAATGAAAACTCCTCCTATAAAACTGGCAAGTGAGTTGTAACACTGTATGAGTTACACTAGGCAACATTAGTTGCAAGACTGCGAGAAAAAAATTTGATTGGATTGAGCAGCCACGAAAATAAAGCTCCCTCTATAACACTGGCAAATTTTTGAAGCACAAATTAATTAGGTGTCCTGTGAAATGAGGGAAATTAGTCACATTGTGCAGAGCCTGCACCGGAAGAATGACCTTTAGCGCTTGTGTCTGGGGGTCTGTATTCATTTTAGCAGGAGGCATCCTTGCGCCCGCTGACCACCAGAACCCTAGACAAGGAGAAACTGGACATACAGGTAAGCTGAGGAGGGCAAAATCAGTCAAGCCACAATTACAGCATACTAGAAAATATGTAACTACACAGCCAGATTAAAATGGATTTGAGCTGCTAGAGCTGCTGAGCAATTAAATATGGTACAGACAGCAGGGTGTGAGCAGCCAGAGGTTGTAACAAGGCAGGTAATTAGATTTACAGAGCTGTGTTGAAATTAATTCAGACCCGATTGAGCAGTGCAAATGAAAATCTAACTCCTTTAAAACTTACAATTGAGGTTGTAACACTAGTACAAAGCTATACACTAGGCAGGAACTAGATTTACACAGACTCAGTGAAATCAAATCGGTTCAGTTGAGCAGTTACTGAAAATAAAATCTCCCTCCCATAAACTGGCAAGTGAGGTTGTAACACACAGGTACAGAGTTATACACTAGAGATAATTAGACGCTACGAGCTGTGTAGTGAATTAAATTCGGAATCGGATTGAGCAACTGAAAATAAATTCCCTCCTATAAAACTGGCTACTGAGGTTGTAACACTAGGCATAGATTAATCACTGGGCAGGTAATTAGTTTGTTACAGGCTGCGAGAAATTAAATTCAGATTGGACTACAGCCACAAAAATTAAAAGCTCCTCAACACTGGCAAATGGTTTAAAAGAAATTAATTAAAGTGTCACAGAATAGAAATGACACTCATTTCATGCTGAAACAGTGCAGACATTGAAGATACAGTACCTTTAGCTTTTCTGGTCGGGGAGGTTGTATCACTGGAGGGCATCACTCGTGCCCTCTCGACCACCAGAACACTAATGACAATGGAAACAAGACTTATATAGTTAAGCTGAGGGAGGACAAACCAGAATGCAAACCTACAATTACAGCATACTAGCAAGAAATGTAACTACACAAGCCAGCATGGTAATTGGCTTTGAGTTGCTAAAAGCTGCTGAGCACCAAATATTTGATACAGAGCAGGGTGAGCAGCTAGAGGTTGTAACTAGGCAGAATTAATTTGCTACAGAGCTGTGTGGAAAATTAAATTGGTTCGGATTGAGCAGCTACTGAAAATTAAAATCCCTCCCATAAACTGCAAGTGAGTTGTAACTCTAGGCATGAGTTATACACCAGGCAGGAACTAGATTTCTACGGATGCAGAATTAAATCGTTCGGATTGAGCAGCTACAAAATTAAAATCTCCCTACTATAAACTGGCAAGGAGGTTGTAACACTAGGTATATTAGCAGAAGGCAGGCAATTAGATTTGCTACAGAACTGCTTAGGAACAAAATTCGGTTGGAATGAGCAGCCTGAAAATTAAAGCTCCTCCTATAACACAAATTGCTTTAGAAGCACAAAATTAATTACGTGTCCTGCTGAATGAGAAATTATTAGCTCATTTAATGCTGAGGCTTGCAGACCAGAAGAGACCCGACTTTAGCGCTAAAGTCGGGGAGATCTGGGTCCATTTGAGAGGATATCCTTGTGCCTCTCAACATCCAGCACACCACAAGAACAACAGGAAACAGACATATAGTAAGCTGAGCGAGGCCAAATTCAGAATGGTCACAATTACAACATACCAGCAAAATGCAACAACACCAACCAACATAGTTAAATTGGTTTGATAGAGCTGCAGAGCAATTCAATATTTGGTACAGACAGCAGGGTGTGAGCAGCTAGAGTTTGTAACATAGGCAGGTACTAGATTTGCTACTGAGCTGTGCGGAGATAAATTAGTTCGGACTGAGCAGCTACTGAAAATTAAAAGCCACCACAAAACTGGCAAGGATTGTAACACTAGGAATAGGTTATACACGGGTAATTAGGTTGCTACCGAGCTGTGTGAAATTAAATTCGGATTGAGCACTACTGAAAAAATAAAATCTCCTCCTAAAAACTGGCAAGTTAGGTTGTAACACTAGGTATAGAGTTGTACACTAGGAAGGTCATTAGATTTGCTACGGAGCTGCGTAGAGAATTAAATTCCGATTTGGATTGAGCAGCTACTGAAAAGTGAAAGCTCACTCCAATAACACTGGTAAATTGTTGAAGCACAAAATTAATTAAGGTGTCCTGCTGAAATGAGGAAATTATTAGCTCATTTTATGCAGAGGCTTCTGCACAGGAAAGAGCCGTACTTTAGCTTCTGAGTCGTGGGGGTCTAAGTTCCACTTAGTCGGAGAGCATCTCTTAAGCCCTTTCAGGAACCAGCAGACCATATGGAGCAATGGAGAAACAGGACATATATAGGTAAGCTGAGGAAGGGGCCAAATTCAGAATGCAAACCTACAATTACAGCATACTAGCAAAAAATGTAATTACACCAGCCTGCATAGTTAAATTGGATTTGAGCTGCTACAGCTGCTGAGCAATTAAATATTTGGTACAGACTGCAGGGTGTGAGCAGATAGAGGTTGTAACGCTAGGCAGGTAATTAGATTTGCTGCAGAGCTGTGAGGAGAATTAAATTCAGAGTCGGATTGAGCAGCTACTGAAAATTAAAATCTCCCTCCTAAAAATTGGCAAGTGAGGTTGTAACACTAGGTATAGAGTTATACACTAGGCAGGTCATTAGATTTCCTACGGAGCTTCGTAGAGAATTAAATTCGGATTTGGATTGAGCAGCTACTGAAAATTAAAAGCTCCCTCCTATAACACTGGCAAACTGTTTTTAGAAGCACAAAATTAATTAAGTGTCCTTCTGAAATGAGAAATTATTAGCTCATGTTATGCTGAGGAACTTCTGAACCGGGAAGAAACCACTACCTTTAAGCTGCTGCCCGAATTGTAGGGGTCTGTGTTTCACTCTCGTGGAAGGCATCCCTTGTGTCCTCTCGAGCACCAGCAGACCCTAAGAGCAACGGGAGAAACAGGACTTATATAGGTAAGCTGAGGGAGGGCCAAATTCAGAATGCAAGCCTACAATTACAGCATACTGGAGAAATGATCAAATACACCAGCCAGCATAGTTAAATTGATTTAAGATACGAAGCAACTGAGCAATTAAATATTTGGTTCAGACAGCAGGGTGTGAGCAGCTAGACGTTGTAACACTAGGCAGGTAATAAGATTTGCTACAGAGCTGTGTGGAGAATTAAATTCGGATTAGGATTGAGCAGCTACTGAAAATTAAAATCTCCCTCCTATAAAACTGGCAAGTGAGGTTGTAACACTAGGTATAGAGTTATACACTAGTCAAGAAATTAGATTTGCTATGGAGCTGCACAGAGAATTAAATTCGGATTCGGATTGAGCAGCTACTGAAAGTTGAAAGCTCCCTCCTATAAAACTGGCAAGTGAGGTTGTAATAATAGGTATAGAGTTATACACTAGGCAGGTAATTAGATTTGCTACGGAGCTGCGAAGAGAATTAAATACGGATTCGGATTGAGCTGCTACTGAAAATCAAAATCTCCCTCCTATAAAACTGGCAAGTGAGGTTGTAACACTAGGTATAAGTTATACACTAGGCAGGTAATTAGATTTACTAAGACTGGGTGAGAGAATTAAATTAGGATTGGATTGAGCAGCTGCAGAAAATAAAATCTCCTCAATAAAACCGGCAATTGAGGTTGTAACACAAGGTATGAGTTATACACTAGGCAGGTAATTAGATTTGCACTGAACTGCATGAAGAATTAAATTCGGTTGGATTGAGCAGCTACAGAAATTAAAAACCACCTCCTATAACACTAGCAAATAGTTTTTAGAAGCACAAAATTAATTAAGGTGTCCTGCTGAAATGAGGGAAATTATTAGCTCATTTAATGCTGAGAGCTTCTGCAGACCTGGAAGAGAGCCGTACATTTAATGGTTCTGAGTCGGTGGGGGGTCTCTGTTCCACTTCATGTTAGGGCATCCCTTGTGCCCTCTCGAGCACCAGCAGACCCTAGTGAGCAAAAGAGAAACAGGACTTATATAGGAAAGCTGAGGGAGGGGCCAAATTCAGAATGCAAGCCTACAATTACAGCATACTAGCAAGAAATTTAACTACACCAGCCAGCATAGTTAAAATGAATTTGTGCTGCAAGAGCTGCTGAGCAATTACATATTTGATACAGACAGCAGGGTGTGAGCAGCTAGAGGTTGTAACACTAGGCAGGAAATTAGATATGCTACAGAGCTGTTTGGAGAATTAAATTCAGATTCAGATTGAGCAGCTACTGAAAATTAAAATCTCCCACCTATAAAACTGGCAAGTGAGGTTGTAAAACTAGGTATGGAGTTATACAGTAGGCTTGTAATTAGATTTGCTAGGGAGCTACGTAGAGAATTAAATTCGGATTCGGACTTGAGCAGCTACTGAAAATTAAAATCTCCCTTCTATAAAACTGGCAAGTGAGGTTGTAACACTAGGTATAGAGTTATACACTAGGCAGGTAATTAGTTTTGTTACGGAGCTGTGTAGAGAATTAAATTCGGATTGAGCAGCGACTGAAAATTTAAATCTCCCTCCTATCAAACTGACATGTGAGGTTGTAACACTAGGTATAGAGTTATACACTAGGCAGGTAATTAGATTTGCTACGGAGCAGAGAAGAGTATTCAATTCGTATTTGGATTGAGCAGCTACAGAAAATTGAAAGCTCCCTGCTATAACACTGGCAAATTTATTTTAGAAGCACAAAATTAATTAAGGTGTCTTGCTGAAATGAGGGAAATTATTAGCTCATTTTATGCTGAGAGCTTCAGCTGACCGGGAAGAGAGCCGTACCTTTAGCGCTTCTGAGTTGGGGGGAGGTCTGTGTTCCATTTCTTGGGAGGGTATCCCTTGTGCCCTCTCGAGCACCAGCAGACCCTAAGGACCAAAGGAGAAACAGGACTTATACAGCTAAGCTGAGGAAGGGGCCAAATTCAGAATGCAAGCCTACAATTACAGCATAGTAGCAAGAAATGTAACTACACCAGCCAGCATAGTTAAATTGGATTTGAGCTGCTAGAGCTACTGAGCAATTCAATTTTTGGTAGAGACTGCAGAGTGTGAGCAGCTAGAGGTTGTAACACTAGGCAGGTAATTAGATTTGCTACAGAGCTGTGTTGAGAATTAATTTCGATTCGGATTGAGCAGCTACTGAAAATTAAAATCTCCCTCCTATAAAACTGGCAAGTGAGGTTGTAACACTAGGTATAGAGTTATACACTAGGCAGGTAATTAGATATGCTATGGAGCTGCGTTGAGAATTAAATTCAGATTCTGATTGATCTGCTACTGAAAATTAAAATCTCCCTCCTATAAAACTGGCAAGTGAGGTTGTAACACTACGTACAGAGTTATAGACTAGGCAGGTAATTAGATTTGATATGGAGCTGCATATAGAATTAAATTCGGATTTGGATTGAGCAGCTACTGAAAATTAAAAGCTCCCTCTTATAACCCTGGCAAATTGTTTTTAGACGCACAAAATTAATTAAGGTGTCCTGCTGAAATGAGAGAAATTATTAGCTCATTTTATGCTGAGAGCTTCTGCAGACCGGGAAGAGAGCCGTACCTTTAGCGCTTCTGAGTCGGTGGGGGGTTCTGTTCCACTTCGTGGGAGGGCATCCCTTGTGCCCTTTCAGGCACCAGCAGACCACATGGAGCAACAGTGAAACAGGACTTATATAGGTAAGTTGAGGGAGGGGCCAAATTCAGAATGCAAACCTACAATTACAGCATACTAGCAAACAATGTAACTACACCAGCCAGCATAGTTAAATTGGATATGAGCTGCTAGAGCTGCGGAGCAATTAAATATTTGGTACAGACTGCAGGGTGTGAGCAGCTAGAGGTTGTAACACTAGGCAGGTAATTAGATTTGCTACAGAGCTGTGTAGAGAATTAAATTTGGATTCGGATTGAGCTGCTACTGAAAATTAAAATCTCCCTCCTATAAAACTGGCCAGTGAGGTTGTAACACTAGGTATAGAGTTACACACTAGGCAAGTAATTAGATTTGCTACGGAGCTGCATAGAGAATTAAATTCGGATTCGGATTGTGCAGCTACTGAAAATTAAAAGCTCCCTCCTATAACACTTGTGGAGAGTGATTTTAGAAGCACAAAAATTAATTAAGTGTCCTGCTGAAATGAGAAATTATTAGCTCATTTTATGATGAGAGCTTCTGCAGACCGGGAAAGATTGCGCTCTTTAGTGCTTCTGAGTCGTTAGGGTCTCTGTTCCACTTAGTGGGAGGGCATCCTTGTGCCTCTCGAGCACCAGCAGACCCTAGTGAGCAACGAGAAATAGGACTTATATAGAGTAAACTGAGGGGAGGGGCCAAATTCAGAATGCAAGCCTATTACTGCCATACTAGCAAGAGAATTGAACTACACCAGCCAGCATAGTAAAATGGATTGTGCTGCTAGAGCAGCACGGCAATTAAATATTTGGTACAGACAGCAGGGTGTGAGCAGCTAGAGGTTGCAAAACTAGGCAGGTAATTAGATTTGCTACAGAGCTGTGTGGAGAATTAAATTCAGATTCGGATTGAGCAGCTACTGATAATTAAAATCTCCCTCCCATAAAACTGGCAAGTGTGGTTGTAACACTAGGTATAGAGTTATGCACTAGGCAGGTAAACAGATTTGCTATGGAGCTGTGTAGAGAATTAAATTCGGATTTGTATTGAGCAGCTACTGAAAATTAAAAGCTCCCTCCTATAACACTGGCAAATTGTTTTTAGAAGCACAAAATTAATAAAAGGTGTTTTGCTGAAATGAGGGAAATTATTAGCTAATTTATGTGAGAGCTTCTGCAGACCAGGAAGAGACCCGCCTCTAAACGTTCTAAGTCGGGGGGGAGGTCTGTGTTCCATTTCGTGGGAGGGCATCCCTTGTGCCCTCTTGAGCACCAGCAGACCCTAATTAGCAACGGAGAAACTGGACTTACATAGTTAAGCTGAGGGAGTGGCCAAATTAGGAATTCAAGCCTACAATTACAGCATAATAGCAAGAAATGTAACTACACCAGCCAGCATAGCTAAATTGGATTTGAGCTGCTAGAGCTTCTTAGCAATTAAATATTTGGTACACAAAGCATGGTGTGAGCAGCTAGAGGTTGTAACACTAGGCAGGTAATTAGATTTGCTACAGAGCTGTGTGGAGAATTAAATCTGTATTCGGATTGAGCAGCTTCTGAAAATTAAAATCTCCCTTCGATAAAACTGGTAAGTGAGGTTATAACACTAGGTATAGAGTTATACACTAGGCAGGTAATTAGATTTGCTATGGAGCTGCATAGAGAATTAAATTCAGATTCGGATTGATCAGCTACTGAAAATTAAATCTCCTCCTACAAAACTGGCAAGTGAGGTTGCAACACTAGGTATAGATTTATACACTAGGCAAGTAATTAGATTTACTTTACAGACTGCGAAGAGAATTAAATTCAGATTTGGATTGAGCAGCTACTGAAAATTAAAAGCTCCCTCTTTTAACACTAGCAAATTGTTTTTAGAAGCACAAAATGAATTAAGGTGTCCTGCAGAAATGAGGGAAATTATTAGCTCATTTTATGCTGAGAGCTTCTGCAGACCGGGAAGAGAGCCTTACCTTTAGCGCTTCTGAGTCGGGAGGGGGGCTCTGAGTTCCATTTCGTGGGAGGGCATCCCTTGTGCACTCTCGAGCACCAGCTGACCCTAAGGAGCAATGCAGAAACAGGAATTATAAAGGTAAGCTGACTCAGGGAGTTCAAATTCAGAATGCAAGCCTACAATTACAGCATTCACGCAAGAAATGTAACTACACCAGCCAGCATAGTTAAATTGGATTTGAGATGCTAGAGCTGCTGAGCAATTAAATATTTGGTACAGACAGCAGGGTGTGAGCAGCTAGAAGATGTAACACTAGGCAGGTAATTAGATTTGCTACGCAGCTGCGTAGAGAATTAAATTCGGATTTGGATTGAGCTGCTACTGAAAATTAAAATTTCCCTCCTATAAAACTGGAAAGTGTGGTTGTAACACTAGGTATAGAGTTATACACTAGGCAGGTAATTAGATATGCTACGGAGCTGCGTAGTGAATTAAATTCAGATTCGGATTGATCTGCTACTGAAAATTAAAATCTCCCTCCTATAAAACTGGCAAGTGAGGTTGTAACACTACGTATAGAGTTATAGACAAGGCAGGTAATTAGATTTGATATGGAGCTGCATATAGAATTAAATTCGGATTTGGATTGAGCAGCTACTGAAAATTAAAAGCTCCCTCTTATAACACTGGCAAATTGTTTTTAGACGCACAAAATTAATTAAGGTGTCCTGCTGAAATGAGAGAAATTATTAGCTCATTTTATGCTGAGAGCTTCTGCAGACCGGGAAGAGAGCCGTACCTTTAGCGCTTCTGAGTCGGTGGGGGGCGGTTTCTGTTCCACTTAGTGGGAGGGCATCCCTTGTGCCCTTTCGGGCACCAGCAGACCACATGGAGCAACAGAGAAACAGGACTTATATAGGTAAGTTGAGGGAGGGGCTAAATTCAGAATGCAAACCTGCAATTACAGCATACTAGCAAACAATGTAACTACACCAGCCAGCATAGTTAAATTGGATTTGAGCTGCTAGAGCTGCGGAGCAATTAAATATTTGGTACAGACTGCAGGGTGTGAGCAGCTAGAGGTTGTAACACTAGGCAGGTAATTAGATTTGCTACAGAGCTGTGTAGAGAATTAAATTTGGATTCGGATTGAGCTGCTACTGAAAATTAAAATCTCCCTCCTATAAAACTGGCCAGTGAGGTTGTAACACTAGGTATAAAGTTACACACTAGGCGGTAGTAGAATTTTCACGGAGCTGCATAGAAATTAAATCGATTCGGTTGAGCAACTACTGAAAATTAAAAGCTCCTCTATAACACTGGCAAATTGTTTTAGAAGCACAAAATTAATTAAGGTGTCCTGCTGAAATGAGGGAAGTATTAGCTCATTTTATGATGAGAGCTTCTGCAGACGGGAAGAGAACCTCACTTTAAGCTTCTGAGTCGGTTGGGGGTCTCTGTTCCACTTCGTGGGAGGGCATCCCTTGTGCCCTCTCGAGCACCAGCAGACCCTAGTGAGCACCGGAGAAATAGGACTTATATAGGTAAGCTGAGGGAGGGGCCAAATTCAGAATGCAAGCCTACAATTACTGCAAACTAGCAAGAAATTTAACTACACCAGCCAGCATAGTAAAAATGGATTTGTGCTGCTAGAGCTGCAGGGCAATTAAATATTTGGTACAGACAGCAGGGTGTGAGCAGCTAGAGGTTGCAAAACTAGGCAGGTAATTAGATTTGCTACAGAGCTGTGTGGAGAATTAAATTCAGATTCGGATTGAGCAGCTACTGAAAATTAAAATCTCCCTCCCATAAAACTGGCAAGTGTGGTTGTAACACTAGGTATAGAGTTATGCACTAGGCAGGTAAACAGATTTGCTATGGAGCTGCGTAGAGAATTAAATTCGGATTTGTATTGAGCAGCTACTGAAAATTAAAAGCTCCCTCCTATAACACTGGCAAATTGTTTTTAGAAGCACAAAATTAATAAAGGTGTTTTGCTGAAATGAGGGAAATTATTAGCTAATTTTATGCTGAGAGCTTCTGCAGACCAGGAAGAGAGCCGTACCTTTAGCGCTTCTAAGTCGGGAGGTCTGTGTTCCATTTCGTGGGAGGGCATCCCTTGTGCCCTCTTGAGCACCAGCAGACCCTAATTAGCAACGGAGAAACTGGACTTACATAGTTAAGCTGAGGGAGTGGCCAAATTAAGAATTCAAGCCTACAATTACAGCATAATAGCAAGAAATGTAACTACACCAGCCAGCATAGCTAAATTGGATTTGAGCTGCTAGAGCTTCTTAGCAATTAAATATTTGGTACACAAAGCAGGGTGTGAGCAGCTAGAGGTTGTAACACTAGGCAGGTAATTAGATTTGCTACAGAGCTGTGTGTAGAATTAAATCTGTATTCGGATTGAGCAGCTTCTGAAAATTAAAATCTCCCTTCGATAAAACTGGTAAGTGAGGTTATAACACTAGGTATAGAGTTATACACTAGGCAGGTAATTAGATTTGCTATGGAGCTGCATAGAGAATTAAATTCAGATTCGGATTGATCAGCTACTGAAAATTAAAATCTCCCTCCTACAAAACTGGCAAGTGAGGTTGTAACACTAAGTATAGATTTATACACTAGGCAGGTAATTAGAATTGCTACGGAGCTGCGAAGAGAATTAAATTCAGATTTGGATTGAGCAGCTACTGAAAATTAAAAGCTCCCTCTTTTAACACTGGCAAATTGTTTTTAGAAGCACAAAATGAATTAAGGTGTCCTGCAGAAATGAGGGAAATTATTAGCTCATTTTATGCTGAGAGCTTCTGCAGACCGGGAAGAGAGCCTTACCTTTAACGCTTCTGAGTCGGGAGGGGGGGTCTGAGTTCCATTTCGTGGGAGGGCATCCCTTGTGCACTCTCGAGCACCAGCTGACCCTAAGGAGCAATGGAGAAACAGGAATTATAAAGGTAAGCTGACTGAGGGAGTTCAAATTCAGAATGCAAGCCTACAATTACAGCATTCAAGCAAGAAATGTAACTACACCAGCCAGCATAGTTAAATTGGATTTGAGATGCTAGAGCTGCTGAGCAATTAAATATTTGGTACAGACAGCAGGGTGTGAGCAGCTAGAAGATGTAACACTAGGCAGGTAATTAGATTTGCTACGCAGCTGCGTAGAGAATTAAATTCGGATTTGGATTGAGCTGCTACTGAAAATTAAAATCTCCCTCCTATAAAACTGGAAAGTGAGGCTGTAACACTAGGTATAGAGTTATACACTAGGCAGGTAATTAGATATGCTACGGAGCTGCGTAGTGAATTAAATTCAGATTCGGATTGATCTGCTACTGAAAATTAAAATCTCCCTCCTATAAAACTGGCAAGTGAGGTTGTAACACTCATTATAGAGTTATAGACCAAGGCAGGTAATTAGATTTGATACAGAGCTGCATATAGAATTAAATTCGATTTGGATTGAGCAATACTGAAAATTAAAAGCTCCCTCTTATAACACTGGCAAATTGTTTTAGAGCACTTTAAAATTAATTAGGTGTCCTGCTGAAATGAGAGAAATTATTAGCTCATTTTATGCCAGAAGAGCTTCTGCAGACGGGAAGAGAGCCGTACCTTAGCGCTTCTGAGTCGGTGGAGGGTTTCTGTTCCACTTCTTGGGAGGGCATCTCTTGTGCCCTTTCGGGCACCAGCAGACCACATGGAGCAACAGAGAAACAGGACTTATATAGATAAGTTGAGGGAGGGGCCAAATTCAGAATGCAAACCTGCAATTACAGCATACTAGCAAACAATGTAACTACACCAGCCAGCATAGTTAAATTGGATTTGAGCTGCTAGAGCTGCGGAGCAATTAAATATTTGGTACAGACTGCAGGGTGTGAGCAGCTAGAGGTTGTAACACTAGGCAGGTAATTAGATTTGCTACAGAGCTGTGTAGAGAATTAAATTGGATTCGGATTGAGCTGCTACTGAAAATTAAAATCTCCTTCCTATAAAACTGGCCAGTGAGGTTGTAACACTAGGTATAGAGTTACACACTAGGCAGGTAATTAGATTTGCTACGGAGCTGCATAGAGAATTAAATTCGGATTCAGATTGAGCAGCTACTGAAAATTAAAAGCTCCCTCCTATAACACTGGCAAATTGTTTTTAGAAGCACAAAATTAATTAAGGTGTCCTGCTGAAATGAGGGAAATTATTAGCTCATTTTATGATGAGAGCTTCTGCAGACCGGGAAGAGATCCGCACTTTTAGCGCTTCTGAGTCAGTGGGGGGTCTCTGTTCCACTTCGTGGGAGGGCATCCCTTGTGCCCTCTCGAGCACCAGCAGACCCTAGTGAGCAATGGAGAAATAGGACTTATATAGGTAAGCTGAGGGAGGGGCCAAATTCAAAATGCAAGCCTACAATTACTGCATACTAGCAAGAAATTTAACTACACCAGCCAGCATAGTAAAAATGGATTTGTGCTGCTAGAGCTGCTGAGCAATTAAATATTTGGTACAGACAGCAGGGTGTGAGCAGCTAGAGGTTGCAAAACTAGGCAGGCAATTAGATTTGCTACAGAGCTGTGTGGAGAATTATATTCAGATTCGGATTGAGCAGCTACTGAAAATTAAAATCTCCCTCACATAAAACTGGCAAGTGAGGTTGTAACACTACGTATAGAGTTATGCACTAGGCAGGTAAATAGATTTGCTATGGAGCTGCGTAGAGAATTAAATTCGGATTTGTATTGAGCAGCTTTTGAAAATTAAAAGCTCCCTCCTATAACTAGCAGGTGTTTTTAGAAGCACAAAATTAATAAAGGTGTTTTAAGGAAATGAGAAATTATTAAGCTCATTTATGCTGGAAGCTTCTGCAGACCAGGAAGAGCCTTACCTTTAAGCGCTTCTAAGTCGGGGGGGGAGGTCTATGTTCCATTTCGTGGGAGGGCATCCCTTGTGCCCTCTTGAGCACCAGCAGACCCTAATTATCGACGGAGAAACAGGACTTACATAGTTAAGCTGAGGGAGGGGCCAAATTCAGAATTCAAGCCTACAACTACAGCATACTAGCAAGAAATGTAACTACACCAGCCAGCATAGCAAAATTAGATTTGAGCTGCTAGAGCTACTGAGCAATTAAATATTTGGTACACAAAGCAGGGTGTGAGCAGCTGGAGGTTGTAACACTAGGCAGGTAATTAGATTTGCTACAGAGCTGTGTGTAGAATTAAATCTGGATTCAGAATGAGCAGCTTCTGAAAATTAAAATCTCCCTCCTATAAAACTGGTAAGTGAGGTTATAACACTAGGTATAGAGTTATACACTAGGCAGGTAATTAGATTTGCTATGGAGCTGCATAGAGAATTAAATTCAGATTCGGATTGATCAGCTACTGAAAATTAAAATCTCCCTCCTATAAAACTGGCAAGTGAGGTTGTAACACTAGGTATAGATTTATACACTAGGCAGGTAATTAGATTTGCTACGGAGCTGCGAAGAGAATTAAATTCAGATTTGGATTGAGCAGCTACTGAAAATTAAAAGCTCCCTCTTTTAACACTGGCAAATTGTTTTTAGAAGCACAAAATGAATTAAGGTGTCCTGCTGAAATGAGGGAAATTATTACCTCATTTTATGCTGAGAACTTCTGCAGACCGGGAAGAGAGCCTTACCTTTAGCGCTTCTGAGTCAGGATGGGGGGTCTGAGTTCCATTTCGTGGGAGGGCATCCCTTGCGCACTCTCGAGCACCAGCTGACCCTAAGACGCAATGGAGAAACAGGAATTATATAGGTAAGCTGACTGAGGGAGTCCAAATTCAGAATGCAAGCTTACTATTACAGCATTCAAGCAAGAAATGTAACTACACCAGCCAGCATAGTTAAATTGGATTTGAGATGCTAGAGCTGCTGAGCAATTAAATGTTTGGTACAGACAGCAGGGTGTGAGCAGCTAGAAGATGTAACACTAGGCAGGTAATTAGATTTGCTACGCAGCTGCGTAGAGAATTAAATTCGGATTCGGCTTGAGCAGCTACTGAAAATTAAAATCTCCCTCCAATAAAACTGGCAGGTGAGGTTGTAACACTAGGAATAGAGTTATACAATAGGCAGGTAATTAGATTTGCTACGGAGCTGTGTAGAGAATTAAATTAGGATTTGGATAGAGTGCTACTGAAAATCAAAATCTCCCTCCTATAAAACTGGCAAGTGAGGTTATAACACTAGGTATGGAGTTATACACTAGGCAGGTAATTAGATTTGCTACGGAACTGTACGGAGAATTAAATTCGGATTTGGATTGAGCAGCTACTGAAAATTAAAAGCTCCCTCCTATAACACTGGCAAATTGTTTTTAGAAGCACAAAATTAATTAAGGTGTCCTGCAGAAAAGAGGGAAATTATTAGCTCATTTTATGCTGAGAGCTTCTGCAGACGGAAGAACGCACGTACCTATAAGCGCTTCTGAGTCCGTGGGGTCTCTGTTCCACTTCGTGGGAGGGCATCCTTGTGCCCTCTCGAGCACCAACAGACCCTAATGAGCGGAGCAAACAGGACTTTTATAGGTAAGCTGAGAGAGGGCCAAATTCAGAATGCAAGCCTACAATGTGCAGCATACTAGCAAAAATGTAACCACCAGCCAGCATAGTTAAAATGGTTCAGCTGCTAGAGCTGCTGAGAAATTAAATATTTGGTACAGACAGCAGGGTGTGAGCAGCTAGAGGTTGTAACACTAGGCAGGTAATTAGATTTTCTACAGAGCTGTGTGGAGAATTAAATTCGGATTCGGATTGAGCTGCTACTGAAAATTAAAATAGCCCTCCTATGAAACTGGCAAGTCAGGTTGTAACACCAGGTATAGAGTTATACACTAAGCAGGTAATTAGATTTGCTCAGCAGACTCGTAGAGAATTAAATCGGATTCGGATTGACACTACCGAAATTAAAATCTCCTCTCCAAAACTGGTATGTGAGGTTGTAACACTAGGTATAGAGGTGATACACTAGGCAGGTAATTAGATTTGCAACGGAGATGCATAGAGAATTAAATTCGGATTTGGATTGAGCAGCTACTGAAAATTAAAAGCTCCCTCCCATAACTCTGGCAAACTGTTTTTAGAAGCACAAAATTAATTAAGGAGTCCTGCTGAAATGAGGGAAACTATTAGCTCATTTTATGCTGAGAGCTTCTGCAGACCGGGAAGAGCGCCGTACCTTTAGCGCTTCGGAGTCGGGTGGGGAGGTCTGTGTTCCATTTCGTGGAGGGCATCCCTTGTGCCCTCTCAGACTCCAACCAGTCCCTTGAGGAGCAATGGAGAAACAGGACTTATATAGATAAGCTGAGGGAGGCCAAATTCAGAATGCAAACCTACAATTACAGCATACCTAGCAAGAAATGTAACTACACCAGCCAGCATAGCTAAATGAGTTTGAGCTGCTAGAGCTGCTGAGCAATTAAATATTGGGCATTACAGACTGCAGGTGTGAGCAGCTTGAGGCTGTAACACTAGGCAGGTAATTAGATTTGCTACAGAGCTGTGTGGAGAATTAAATTCAGATTCGGATTAAGCAGCTACTGAAATTAAATCTCCCTCCTATAAAACTGGCAAGTGAGGTTGTAACACTAGGTATAGAGTTATACACTAGGCAGGTAATTAGATTTGCTACGGAGCTGCATAGAGAATTAAATTCAGATTCGGATTGAGCGCTACTGAAAATTAAAATCTACCTCCCATAAAACTGGCAAGTGAGGTTGTAACATAAGGTATAGAGTCATACACTAGGCAGGTAAATAGATTTGCTACGGAGCTGCGTAGAGAATCAAATTCGGATTTGGATTGAGCAGCTACTGAACATTAAAAGCTCCCTCCTATAACACTGCAAATTGTTTTTAGAAGCACAAAATTAACTAAGGTGTCCTGCTGAAATGAGGGAAATTATTAGCTCATTTTATGCTGAGAGCTTCTGCAGACCGGGAAGAGAGCCGTACCTTTAGCGCTTCTGAGTCGGGGGGTCTGTGTTCCACTTCGTGGGAGGGCATCCCTTGTGCCCTCTTGAGCACCAGCAGACCCTAATGAGCAAAAGAGAAACAGGACTTATATAGGTAAGCTGAGGGAGGGGCCAAATTCAGAATGCAAGCCTAAAATTACAGCATACTAGCAAGAAATTTAACTACACCAGCCAGCATAGTTAAAATGGATTTGAGCTGTAAGAGCTGCTGAGCAATTAAATATTTGTTACAGACAGCAGGGTGTGAGCAGCTAGAGGTTGTAACACTTGGCAGGTAATTAGATTTGCTACAGAGCTGTGTGGAGTATTAAATTCAGATTCAGATTGAGCAGCTACTGAAAATTAAAATCTCCCTCCTATAAAACTGGCAAGTGAGGTTGTAACACTAGGTATAGAGTTATACACTAGGCAGGTAATTAGATTTGCTACAGAGCTGCGTAGAGAATTAAATTCGGATTCGGATTGAGCAGCTACTGAAAATTAAAATCTCCCTCCTATTAAACTGGCAAGTGAGGTTTTAACACTAGGTATGGAGTTATACACTAGGCAGGTAATTAGATTTGCTACGGAGCTGCGTAGAGAATTAATTGCATTCAGATTGAAGCAGCTACTGAAAATTAAAATGACCCTCCTATAAAACTGGCAAGTGAGGTTGTAACACTAGGTATAGAGTTATACACTTGGCAGATAATTAGATTTGCTACGGAGCTGCGTAGAGAATTAAATTCAGCTTTGGATTGAGCAGCTACTGAAAATTAAAAGCTCCCTCCTATAACACTGGCAAATTGTTTTTAGAAGCACAAAATTAATTAAGGTGTCTTGCTGAAATGAGGGAAATTATTAGCTCATTTTATGCTGAGAGCTTCTGCAGACCGGGAAGATAGCCTTACCTTTAGCGCTTCTGAGTCGGGGGGGGTCTGAGTTCCATTTCGTGGGAGGCCATCCCTTGTGCCCTCTCGATCACCAGCTGACCCTAAGGAGCAATGGAGAAACAGGAATTATATTGGTAAGCTGACTGAGGGAGTCCAAATTCAGAATGCAAGCCTACAATTACAGCATTCAAGCAAGAAATGTAACTACACCAGCCAGCATAGTTAAATTGGATTTGAGATGCTAGAGCTGCTGAGCAATTAAATATTTGGTACAGACAGCAGGGTGTGAGTAGCTAGAAGATGTAACACTAGGCAGGTAATTAGATTTGCTACGCAGCTGCGTAGAGAATTAAATTCGGATTTGGATTGAGCAGCTACTGAAAATTAAAATCTCCCTCCTATAAAACTGGAAAGTGAGGATGTAACACAAGGTATAGAGTTATACACTAGGCAGGTAATTAGATTTGCTACACAGCTGCGTAGAGAAATAAATTCGGATTCGGCTTGAGCAGCTACGAAAATTAAAATCTCCCTCCAATAAAACTGGCAGGTGAGGTTGTAACACTAGGAATAGAGTTATACAATAGGCAGGTAATTAGATTTGCTACGGAGCTGTGTAGAGAATTAAATTAGTATTTGGATAGAGTGCTACTGAAAATCAAAATCTCCCTCCTATAAAACTGGCAAGTGAGGTTATAACACTAGGTATGGAGTTATACACTAGACAGGTAATTAGATTTGCTACGGAGCTGTATGGAGAATTAAATTCGGATTTGGATTGAGCAGCTACTGAAAATTAAAAGCTCCCTCCTATAACACTGGCAAATTGTTTTTAGAAGCACAAAATTAATTAAGGTGTCCTGCTGAAAAGAGGGAAATTATTAGCTCATTTTATGCTGAGAGCTTCTGCAGACTGGAAAGAGAGCTGTACCTATAGCGCTTCTGAGTCCGTGGGGGTCTCTGTTCCACTTCGTGGGAGGGCATCCCTTGAGCCCTCTCGAGCACCAGCAGACCCTAATGAGCAACGGAGAAACAGGACTTAAATAGGTAAGCTGAAGGAAAGGCCAAATTCAGAATGCAAGCCTACAATTACAGAATACTAACAAGAAATGTAACTACACCAGCAGGCATAATTAAAATGTATTTCAGCTGCTAGAGCTGCTGAGCAATTAAATATTTGGTACAGACAGCAGGGTGTGAGCAGCTAGAGGTTGTAACACTTGGCAGGTAATTAGATTTGCTACAGAGCTGTGTTGAGAATTAAATTCAGATTCAGATTGAGCAGCTACTGAAAATTAAAATCTCCCTCCTATAAAACTGGCAAGTGAGGTTGTAACACCAGGTATAGAGTTATACACTATGCAGGTAATTAGATTTGCTACGGAGCTGCGTAGAGAATTAAATTCGGATTGGGATTGAGCGCTACTGAAAATTAAAATCTCCCTCCTATAAAACTGGCGAGGTTGTAACACTAGGTATAGAGTTATACAATAGGCAGGTAATTAGATTGCTACAGATGCGGAACAATTAAATCGGATTTGGATTGAGGCTACTGAAAATTAAGCTCTCCCTATAACACTGGCAGAATTGTTTTAAGCACAAAATTAATTAGGTGTCCTGCTGAAATGAGAAATTATTAGCTCATTTTATTCTGAGAGCTTATGCAGAACGGGAAGAGAGCCGTACCTTTAGCGCTTCTGAGTCGGTGGGGGTCTCTGTTCCACTTCGTGGGACGGCATCCCTTGTGCCCTCTCGAGCACCAGCAGATCCTAGTGAGCAACGGAGAAACAGGACTTATATAGGTAAGCTGAGGAAGGGGCCAAATTCAGAATGCAAGCCTACAATTACTGCATACTAGCAAGAAATTTAACTACACCAGCCAGCATAGTTAAAATGGATTTGTGCTGCTAGAGCTGCTGAGCAATTAAATATTTGGTACAGACAGCAGGGTGTGAGCAGCTAGAGGTTGCAACACTAGGCATGTAATTAGATTTGCAACAGAGCTGTGTGGAGATTTAAATTCAGATTCGGATTGAGCAGTTACTGAAAATTAAAATCTCCCTCCCATAAAACTGGCAAGTTAGGTTGTAACACTAGGTATAGAGTTATACACTAGGCAGGTAATTAGAATTGCTATGGAGCTGCGTAGAGAATTAAATTTGGATTCGGACTTGAGCAGCTACTGAAAATTAAAATCTCCCTCCTATAAAACTGGCAAATGAGGTTGTAACACTAGGTATAGAGTTAAACACTAGGCAGGTAATTAGATTTGTTACGGAGCTGCGTAGAGAATTAAATTCAGATTCGGATTGAGCAGCTACTGAAAATTAAAATCTCCCTCCTATAAAACTGGCATGTGAGGTTGTAACACTAGGTATAGAGTTATTCACTAGGCAGGTAATTAGATTTGCTACTGAGCTGCGTAGAGAATTAAATTCGGATTTGCATTTAGCAGCTACTGAAAATTAAAAGCTCCCTCCTATAACACAGGCAAATTGTTTTTAGAAGCACAAAATTAATTAAGGTGTCTTGCTGAAATGAGGGAAATTATTAGCTCATTTTATGCTGAAAGCTTCTGCAGACCGGGAAGAGCCGCACCTTTAGCGCTTCTTAGTCGGTGGGGGTCTGTGTTCCATTTCGTGTGAGGGCATCCCTTGTGCCCTCTCGAGCACCAGCAGACCCTAAGGAGCAATGGAGAAACAGGACTTATATAGGTAAGCTGACTGAGGGAGTCCAAATTCAGAATGCAAGCCTACAATTACAGCATTCTAGCAAGAAATGTCACTACACCAGCCAGCATAGTTAAATTGGATTTGAGATGCTAGAGCTGCTGAGCAATTAAATATTTGGTACAGACAGCAGGGTGTGAGCAGCTAGAGGTTGTAACACTAGGCAGGTAATTAGATTTGCTACAGAGCTGTGTGGAGAATTAAATTCGGATTCGGATTGAGCAGCTACTGAAAATTAAAATCTCCCTCCTATAAAACTGGCAAGTGAGGTTGTAACACTAGGTATAGAGTTATACACTAGGCAGGTAATTAGATTTGCAACGGAGCTGCGTAGAGAATTAAATTCGGATTCGGATTGAGCAGCTACTGAAAATTAAAATCTCCCTCCTATAAAACTGGCAAGTGAGGTTGTAACACTAGGTATAGAGTTATACACTAGGCAGGTAATTAGATTTGCTAAGGAGCTGCGTAGAGAATTAAATTCGGATTCGGATTGAGCAGCTACTGAAAATTAAAATCTCCCTCCTATAAAACTGGCAAGTGAGGTTGTAACACTAGGTATAGAGTTATACACTAGGCAGGTAATTAGATTTGCTATGGAGCTGCGTAGGGAATTAAATTCGGATTCGGATTGAGCAGCTACTGAAAATTAAAATCTCCCTCCTATAAAACTGGCAAGTGAGATTGTAACACTAGGTATAGAGTTATACACTAGGCAGGTAATTAGATTTGCTATGGAGCTGCGTAGAGAATTAAATTCGGATTCGGATTGAGCAGCTACTGAAAATTAAAATCTCCCTCCTATAAAACTGGCAAGTGAGGTTGTAACACTAGGTATAGAGTTATACACTAGGCAGGTAATTAGATTTGCTACGCAGCTGCGTAGAGAATTAAATTCGGATTCGGATTGAGCTGCTACTGAAAAATAAAATCTCCCTCCTATAAAACTGGCAAGTGAGGTTGTAACACTAGAAATAGAGTTATACACTAGGCAGGTAATTAGATTTGTTACAGAGCTGCGTAGCGAATTAAATTCAGATTTGGATAGAGCGCTACTGAAAATCAGAATCTCCCTCCTATAAAACTGGCAAGTGAGGTTGTAACACTAGGTATAGAGCTATATACTAGGCAGGTAATTAGATTTGCTACAGAGCTGTGTAGAGAATTAAATTCGGATTTGGATTGAGCAGCTACTGAAAATTAAATGCTCCCTCCTATAACACTGGCAAATTGTTTTTAGAAGCACAAAATTAATTAAGGTGTCCTGCTGAAATGAGGGAAATTATTAGCTCATTTTATGCTGAGAGCTTATGCAGACCGGGAAGAGAGCCGTACCTTTAGCGCTTCTGAGTCGGTGGGGGTCTCTGTTCCACCTCGTGGGAGAGCATCCCTTGTGCCCTCTCGAGCACCAGCAGACCCTAATGAGCAATGGAGAAACAGGACTTATATAGGTAAGCTGAGAGAGGGGTCAAATTCAGAATACAAGCCTACAATTACAGCATACTAGCAAGAAATGTAACTACACCAGCCAGCATAGTTAAAATGGATTTCAGCTGCTAGAGCTGCTGAGCAATTAAATATTTGGTACAGACAGCAGGGTGTGAGCAGCTAGAGGTTGTAACACTAGGCAGGTAATTAGATTTGCTACAGAGCTGTGTGGAGAATTAAATTCGGATTCGGATTGAGCAGCTACTGAAAATTAAAATCTCCCTCCTATAAAACTGGCAAGTGAGGTTGTAACACTAGGTATAGAGTTATACACTAGGCAGATAATTAGATTTGCTACAGAGCTGCGTAGAAAATTAAATTCAGATTTGGATTGAGCAGCTACTGAAAATTAAAAGCTACCTCCTTTAACACTGGCAAATTGTTTTTAGAAGCACAAAATTAATTAAGGTGTCCTGCTGAAATGAGGGAAATTATTAGCTCATTTTATGCTGAGAGCTTCTGCAGACCGGGAAGAGAGCCGTACCTTTAGCGCTTCTGAGTCGGGGGGTCTGTGTTCCATTTCATGGGAGGGCATCCCTTGTGCCCTCTCGACCACCAGCAGACCCTAAGGAGCAATGGAGAAACAGGACTTATATAGGTAAGCTGAGGGAGGGGCCAAATTCAGAATGCAAGCCTACAATTACAGCATACTAGCAAGAAATGTAACTACACCAGCCAGCATAGTTAAATTGGATTTGAGCTGCTAGAGCTGCTGAGCAATTAAATATTTGGTACAGACAGCAGGGTGTGAGCAGCTAGAGGTTGTAACACTAGGCAGGTAATTAGATTTGCTACAGAGCTGTGTGGAGAATTAGATTTGGATTCAGATTGAGCAGCTACTGAAAATTAAAATCTCCCTCCTTTAAAACTGGCAAGTGAGGTTGTAACACTAGGTATAGAGTTATACACTAGGCAGGTAATTAGATTTGCTATGGAGCTGCATAGAGAATTAAATTCAGATTCGGATTGAGCAGCTACTGAAAATTAAAATCTCCCTCCTATAAAACTGGCAAGTGAGGTTGTAACACTAGGTATAGAGTTATACACTAGGCAGGTAATTAGATTTGCTACGGAGCTGCATAGAGAATTAAATTCGGATTTGGATTGAGCAGCTACTGAAAATTAAAAGCTCCCTCCTATAACACTGGCAAATTGTTTTTAGAAGCACAAAATTAATTAAGGTGTCCTGCTGAAATGAGGGAAATTATTAGCTCATTTCATGAGAAGCAGCCAGTGAAAAAACTATCTTCATTCGTCTGCTGACAGAATTTGAATTTGGCACCCTTTTTCTTTGTTTCTCACAGCTGCTGAGAGCTTCTGCAGACCGGGAAGAGAGCCGTACCTTTAGCGCTTCTGAGTTGGGGGGGTCCGTGTTCTGTTTTGGGGGAGGGCTTCCCTTGTGCCCTCTCGACCAACAGCAGACCCTTTAGCGCTTCTCAGTCGGGGGGGGTCCGTGTTCCATTTTGGAGGAGGGCTTCCCTTGTGCCCTCTCGACCACCAGCAGACCCTTTAGCACTTCTGAGTCAGCGGGGTCCGTGTTCTGTTTCGGGGGAGGGCTTCCCTTGTGCCCTCTCGACCAACAGCAGACCCTTTAGCGCTTCTCAGTCGGGGGGGGTCCGTGTTCCATTTTGGAGGAGGGCTTCCCTTGTGCCCTCTCGACCACCAGCAGACCCTTTAGCACTTCTGAGTCAGCGGGGTCCGTGTTCTGTTTCGGGGGAGGGCTTCCCTTGTGCCCTCTTGACCACCAGCAGACCCTTTAGCACTTCTGAGTTGGGGGGTCCATGTTCCATTTCGGGGAAGGGCTTCCCTTGTGACCTCTTGACCACCAGCAGACCCTTTAGCGCTTCTGAGTCGGGGCGTCCGTGTTCCATTTCAGGGGAGGGCTTCCCCCGTGCCCTCTTGACCACCAGCAGACCCTTTAGCGCTTCTGAGTCGGGGGGTCCGTGTTGCGTTTCAGGGGAGGGCTTCCCTTGTGCCCTCTTGACTACCAGGAGACCCAAAGTACAATATATCCAGTGCTTAGCATCTGTCCTCTGCTAGCGTGACCCAAAGAAGTTAATCAGGTTAGTTTGGCAACATGTCCCTGCAACCAACCCATGCAGTCACTTGTTCTGCAATCCATTTGCTTCCAAGAATACCACTATGCTCCTCAGTGATGGTTTCCATCAGCTTGCCTATACTCAAGATTAGTCTGTCATTTCCTGGGTCAACCCTGTCCCCCTGTGTTTGTGAAATGCACTGCATTAGCCACGCTCCAGTCTGCTGGCACCATCCCTGTCTCCAGGGATTTGTCAGTGGCACTGTCAGTATCGACCCTACTTCTTTTGGCTCCGAAATTGCTACCCATCAGAGCAAGTGCTTTGTTCACTTTCAGGGTTTTGAGGCCCCTGAGCACCTTTCTTCCGAGACTGGTCCTAACTTCAGTCATCTCACCTGCCCCTCTCTTTCGTCAGCACTTTGCACACTGGTAGTGCCCCCCTCATGAAGAATACTGAACAAAAGGAATTATTCAGTGTATCAGCCTTTTTCCCATCCTGCTCCACCCATGTCCTTTTCTTTGATCTAATAATACTCTCCTTAGCCTTCCTTTTCCCCCAATGTGCGTATAGAATGTTTTCCTTACCCTTCACCCTTTCCACTATTCTCATCTCTGTCTTTGCTTTAGGCATGGCGAACTGGTTCATCAAAAATATGAACCAACCCAAACATGTCGAAGTGTTCATAAATGGACAGTTTCCAAACATTTTGGCTTTTGGGATCGGTTTGGACAGCCGTAGTATCATGGAAAATGTAGCGTGAGAAGTGCCAGAGCAGGAGGAACCCACAGGAGGGACCAGAGACAAGACTCTGATTCCTCATTGGATGGTCGAGCTGTCCGTCTTCCTAAGGTGGCACCTGACTGGATTTGCTCTAGCAACCCACATGGTCCACCTTAGGAGCTATGCAGAGGAATACAGGATGGAGAAGGAGCAGCAGTTTCTACAGGCTGCTCCATGATTCTGTGCTTGTGTGCTGCTTGCGTTTGCCCATTGGGCAAGAAAGAAGTTGATTCATGGACTAAAAACAAAACAAAACTAAAGAATTAAATTTTCTTTATATTTATTTAAAAAAAAGAACTAAAAGAAAACTTGGGGGTGGGGAGTCGGGATCGGGAGGGGATTAGAGCTGAGGACTGGGTCAGGTGTGGGTGCGGGAGTCAGGGATTGGAGAACTGTGAGAGAAGACTTGGAGAAGACAGTAGGAACTTGGAGACTGGGGGCAAGTGAGTATGTCAAGAAAGACAAGAAGAGAAAAGACTGAAGTGCCAGAGTCAGATTGCCAGTTTTTTGGGGGGAGCAGCAGAGGGGGTGAACTGTGCCACCCATACCACACCACTCCCAGTGAGCCTTCTTGCTGTTTGACCAATTGACCCCCAACAACAAGTCAGCTCTCCATTCTCCTGCCTGTGTTCACTGCTCAATCACTTAAGCGGGGATTTATTATTTTTATTATAAAATCTTTGGCTCAGTGGCCATTCCGTCACATCACGTGGAATAAATAAAAGTAAAAATCCTTGAAGGGAAGGTACTGTGTCAGAGAGGGTTAGCCAGGCAGTGTCCCTGATTGCATACTTTCTGTGTGACCCCCCCCCCAAGAAGCCAATGATCTGTCATCTTCCTCTCTGTGCTCACTCAGTGGGCAGGGCATTCTGTCACATCATGTGGAATAAATAACAAAATAAAATCCCTGAAGGGAAAGTACTGTGACAGAGAGGGTTAGGCCAGGCAGGATCACTGATTCTCTGCTGGCAGCAGCAGCAGTGCCTGTAGCATTGGCCCGTAGCCTAGGTGGTGTGTGAAATAAATTCTGTTTGTGTGAAATAAAATCTGCCAGCCAGTCACCAATGCCACTTCATGCATATTGTCTGTGTGACCCCCCACAAGAAACCAGGGATCTGTCATCTTCCTCTCTGTGCTCACTCAGTGGGGTATAAGCTTTGGCTCAGTGGGCAGGGCATTCTGTCACATCATGTGGAATAAATAACAAAATAAAATCCCTGAAGGGAAAGTACTGTGACAGAGAGGGTTAGGCCAGGCAGGATCACTGATTCTCTGCTGCCAGCAGCAGCAGTGCCTGTAGCATTGGCCCGTAGCCTAGGTGGTGTGTGAAATAAATTCTGTTTGTGTGAAATAAAATCTGCCAGCCAGTCACCAATGCCACTTCATGCATATTGTCTGTGTGACCCCCCACAAGAAACCAGGGATCTGTCATCTTCCTCTCTGTGCTCACTCAGTGGGGTATAAGCTTTGGCTCAGTGGGCAGGGCATTCTGTCACATCATGTGGAATAAATAACAAAATAAAATCCCTGAAGGGAAAGTACTGTAACAGAGAGGGTTAGGCCAGGCAGGATCACTGATTCTCTGCTGGCAGCAGCAGTGCCTGTAGCATTGGCCCGTAGCCTAGGTGGTGTGTGAAATAAATTCTGTTTGTGTGAAATAAAATCTGCCAGCCAGTCACCAGTGCCACTTCATGCATACTGTCTGTGTGACCCCCCACAAGAAAACAGGGATCTGTCATCTTCCTCCCTGTGCTCGCTCGATGTGGTATAAGCTTTAGTTCAGTGGGCAGGGCATTCTGTCACGTCATATGGATAAATAAAAAAAATAAAAAAATCCTTGAAGGGAAAGTACTGTGTCAGAGAGTGTTAGGCCAGGCAGGGTCCCTGATTCTCTGTAGGCAGTAGCAGTACCTGCAGCATCAGCCTTTAGCCTAGCTGGTGTGTGAAATAAATTCTGTGTGTGTGAAATAAAATCTGTCAGACAGTCACCAGTGCCACTTCGTGCACACTGTCTGGGTGACCACTCCCCAAGAAGCCAGTGATCTGTTATCTTCTTCCCTGTGCTTGCGGGGTATAAGTTTTGGCTCAGTGGGCAGAGCATTCCATCACATCATGTAGAACAAATAAAAAAATAAAATCCTTGAAGGGAAAGTACTGTGTCAGAGAGGGTTAGGCCAAGCAGGGTCCCTGATTCTCTGTTGGCTGCAGCAGTGCCAGCAGCAATGGCCCATAGCCTCGGTGGTGTGTAAAATAAATTCTGTGTGTGTGAAATAAATTCTGCCAGCCAGTCACCAGTGCCACTTCTTTCATAATGTCTGTGTGACCCCCACCCCACAAGAATTTCATTTCATTTTTCATTTTATTGGTTTTACCAGGAAATGGGCAGGATCCGAGGTCCTTTTTCAGCCACATCTGGAGGAGGGGTACAAAAGTTCAACATACTAAATACAATGGGTGGGATATTCAAAGCAGTTGCGCAAGGCGCAAGTGAGATGTGCCAGCGCAACAGCGGATATGCTCCAAAGAGCGATATTCAGCGGGTGACAATGCGCAGTGCAAATCACAGTGTGCCAATGCACAACCCTAATGAATGCAAGCGCAAGTGCAGGGGGCGTAGCCATGAATAAACAGTGCAGTGCAATATTCAACAGCAGGCCAATGGTGCAAGCGCAGAGCAACAGGGACATCCGTGGAGCAAAGTTGAGCCTATAAAAGGATGGAGTAAGCAGGGGATGGTGGCTTGCACCCAGGGGAGCAGGGATGAGAGAGGGAGAGAGAGTGAAAGAGAGACAGAGTGAGGGACAGAGACAGTGTGAGACAGTGACAGGGTGAGGGCCATTGGCCAGGCAGGACAGCAGCAGGGATGCAGGACAGTCACAGAGGCAGGAGGTGCAACGGGCTGTGGGACATAGTGTGTGACCCAGACCGAGCCCATGGGCAGGCCAGACCATGCGTGTGGGTCCCCAACACAGAAGTGCACCCAGTGCAGGGGCCCAAGCAGCAGCATAAAGCTGGGGAAGCCCAGGGAGACAGCTGCGGGGGGGGTCGGACAGGCTGAGCCATGGCTAGTGCAATATTCCAGATGAAGGTGGTAATGAGGGGTGTGAGGAGGTAGGCGGCTGAGCGGTGCAGCCATGGAAGGGCCCAGTGGCGGTATGCCCGGAACAGGTGGTACCGTGCCCGCACATCCTTCAAACAGTACAGCGACACTGAGATTGTGGGCCGGTACTGCCTGAACCGGGTGATTCTGAGGCAGCTCTGCGAGGTGTGGAGTGACGAGATGCAGGCACCCACAAGACGGAGCCACGCCCTGTCAGTGGAGACCAAGGTCGTGGCCGTGATGTGCCTGCTTGCCACGGACACCTTCCAGAGACCAACAGGGGACACCACAGGCATAACCCAGTCAGCCGTGGCACGGCTCCTCATACAATTCCTCAACGCGCTGCTGCCACATGCTGTGGAATTCATCCACTTCCCCAGCACACAGGCGGAGCGTACAGCAAACATGCAGGAGTTCCACAGGGTTGCACATATGCCTGGCATGCTAGGGGCCATTGACTGCACCCACATAGGCATCCACACACCACCAGGACCAGTGAGGGTGGCCTACATCAACAGGAAGGGCTACCCCAGTGTCAACTGCCAGGCAGTGTGTGATGCCAAGGGGCCCATAATCAATGTCTGTGCCACACACCCTGGGGGAGCACACGATGCCTTCATCTGGCACCAGTCTGCACTGTGCCGCAGGTTTGAGAGTGGGGACATCCCCTCTGGCCACCTAGTAGGTGAGTATTCAGCAGGAAAGGGCAGCCCTGCACATGGGGGGAGATGGTATGCGTGGGGTGTAGAGGGTTTGGCTGTGTAGGAGGGGGGGCAGCCACACTGACCAACGTGCTAACCCAAAGTGTTCCCCCACAGGTGACAGCGGATACCCGCTCAGGCCCAGGCTGCTCACCCCGTACCAGTGCCCGCCAACCCCAGCGCAGGAGAGATACAACGAGACACACGCCAGTACACGGAACATCATCAAGTGTGTTTGTACTGCTGAAGGCACATTTCCGTTGCCTGCACAGGTCTGGCGGTGCCCTACAGTACAGCCCCTCGGAGGCCTGTGGCCTATTCCTGGCCTGCTGTGTGCTACACAACATGGCCACTGACTGTGGGATAGCTGTCGAGGTCGAAGAGGGGACCATCAGTGGGGACAACACAGACGCCAGGGCCAACGGTGGTGGGCATCCCCCCCCCCAGATGACAGGAACCCTGGCTGCGCAGAATGGCCCAGCGGCACAGGGACACCATTACAGAGGAGCACTATGGTGCATGCAGGTAGGTGAACAGGTCCACACACATGTCCCAGGGACCGGGGCACAGTAAACAGGCATGGTTGGCAGGGCCCCACAACAGACATGGCCAGAGGTGGGCGTCGATGGACATGGGATAGAACACTGTGGAAGCACCCCTGACAGAACAGTGGACCCCACCCACACAGCCCCACACACCCACACAGACACAATAACATGGGCTCACACACACGCGCACACCCCGAGGCCACCAACGGGCATGTGTCAGACGCTGAACACCGGTGCACTGTGGTGGCCGGTGCTGTGATGGCATCATCATGCACATGCCACGGTGGCCAGCGGCTGGGAGGGTGTGCACAAGGAGGGCATGAAGTGCGGCTTCGGATGTCATGGCCCAGGTACATACATGCACATATTACACCTCCGTGCATACAGGGCTGTGGCAGGCAGTGGACAGAGAGGGCGGCGGATCACATCCGCCGTGCAGGTGCATGGCCACCACGGATATGTGGACGGCCCCGCCTAGACCGCCCTGCAGATGCAGGCTGTGCGGCGACCACAGGGGGTGTTACAAATGTACCACCAGGCATGTTGTTGTGAGAACACGACCAGTCCCTCGCAGGTGTCTGCAGGCCCCCAAACTAGCCCACTCCAGGCATGCCCAGGATGCCCACAGCTGATCCCGGTGACAACAATGCTGGGGTCGCATGACACCAGGACCAACGGGTGGAGAATGCACTCTGTGGTGACTGCTGCAGACGGCCCTGCACCAGGGTGGCCAGTGATGCCAGGCCGGCCATGACTGCAGCGGTGAGCCGATCCAGGCCTGTGGTTATGTCCTCCCGCATGCATGTGGCCTCGGTCAGGAGATGCTGAAAGTCCCGGTCATGCCTCCCTGTGGACTGGCACAGCTCAGTGTGGTGTGCACACACCCCTGCCATGACCCGCATCTGTTGCTCCATGGATACCCTGAGCAGACGGGTGTGCTTGTCAAGTGGGTCAGCGCCCTGGAGGCCTTGGGCAACATGCCAATCCATGGGGGTTGTGCGGCCCTGCTGCACAGCCCCACGCGCAGGTGGGGGCTGCACAGCGGGGCCCTCATGGGCCTGTATTGTCTGTGGTGCACTGGCAGAGGACACACCACCTGGTCCACCCTCTGCACTGTCCTGCTGCCACCGCTGCCCCTCCAGCTGCTGTGCACGTGGCATCACTGGGGAGGCTGCACACCCACCGCCAGACAGGTTGGACTGTGCCGCAGGTATGGTGGCCACCACAACACCGGGCAGTGCAGCTAGAGGGTCTGCCAGTGCCACCCATGCACCATCCGCGCCGCCATGTCCGGTGCATGGTAGGGGTGCCTGCCCCGTACAGCATCATCACTGTCCTGGGCGGCGGTCATGTCGTCATCGGATGTGGACCTCGCCCCGATCACTGTATCAGCATACTGGATGCCATGGCTGGCATCCCGCTGAAACATTGCCCTAGGCCTCGTCCACACCCATGCCACAGGTATCCTTGCTGACAGTGTGGTGGGTCCAGTGGGGGGTCTGGACCACGGACCCTGGTGGAGGTGGATGGGCACTCCTCCAGGTCCCCGACATCACCCAGGGTGGGCACCGCAACCCCTGCATCAGCACACAGGTGCTCAGGATCTGTAAGGGAACATATACACATCAGTGCCGCCGCCACGGACCCCTGCCCCAATGTACCCCTGACCCACATCCCCATGCACCGCTGTACCTACCATGCAGTGAAGGGCTACCCCCCATCTGTAATCCACTGCTGGGAATGCCCTCAACGGCGCTGCACCGCATAGTCGCCGCCACAAGCTCCTCCTGCGGTGTCAGCTGTGGCACCTCAGGCTGTCCACCGCCCATGGCAGCACGTGCGGCCCGGATGGCTGCCACCTTCTCCTTGATCTGCCTGCAGTCCATGCCCACCTTCTTCTTGCATTGCTGCACCGACCTCTAATGGACACCCTGCAGGTTCATGGCCCTGGCTACACCCACCCATGCTTCTGCCCTGGCTTGCTGGGTGCCTGTGGAGCCACTCAGAAGGTGCTCCTGGTACAGGTAGGTGTCATATAGGGCATCGCGCTACGCCCTTGTGAAATTGGGCCTGCTCCTCAACTTCCTCTTGCTCCAACATGCTGCTCTTGTGGGTGGGGACATGTGGTAAGTACTGGTTACCACACACGTGGCCCCCCCCACACCACAGTCCCAACATGCCCAGTGCCTGGCATCCTACCTGTGAAGGATGCAATACCAGTCTGGTGCCTGTGCTGCCACATGGCGCCTTTATAGCGCATCACATGCAAATGTGGGAATGCACAACTGTAATGAGATGCAAATACCTCTGATGCGCCATGGATATGCTGATTTGCTAATCTGCATATGCCTGCTGAATACCGTGGAATTGCACATTGCGCAGTGAAGTTGCTCATGCGCACGTCATGGCGCATATGTGTGACATGAGCAGTCCACATGGTAGAGCGCATACACGCACTGACGTCAAGAGATACGGCAGTGGCACTTGCTACACACAGTGCGCCAGGTGGCATGGTGCTCTGCCACTATTGGGCAAGTCGTGGCACATGTGCTGTCACCCATTGGTGCCCATGCACTATTGGCACATGGGCCATGGGGCACACTGGACCCAATTGCGCTCCATGCTATCCATGCCCTATCACACTGACGCGCACGCTGCGCGTGCCACCCTTTGACCCCTGTGTGTGCCCCCGGGTGCCTGCGGCACGTGCCAGCGTTGCCCCAGCAGTATTGCGCATACCCTGCCGATGCACGATTGGGGATGGCAGTGCATCGCCAGGCATGTCGTGCATCTATCACACGTGCGTCTCGTGCACTCAGCAGCACCATTATGCTTCTGCAGTTCTGGATACAGCCATGCCTCGCAGGAGCATGCCTAGAGCACCAAATTGGACACAGGTGGAATTGGACAACCTGGTGGCATTGGTGGAGCCACTTATTGGTGCCCTCTATGGGCAGGTACCCCTGGACCAGCCTCGTACTGAGGTGTGGCAGGGGGTGGCAGAGGCACTCGAGGAGGCCACAGGATCATTCTGTAGCAGGGAGCAGTGCTGCCACAGGTACGAGGACCTGTGGAGGAGGGACCCGGACCGTCTCAGGACACTGCAGGCATGCATCCAGAGGGGCGCTGTGCCATGGCCAGGTGAGTGCACATATCCCCGTCCATGCCATGTCGGTGTTGTGTGGGTTGCCAGTGGGTGTCACACAATGCTGCTGTGGGGGGCAGTGGCTGGGAATGCCACCGGCCATGGCAGCACATCGTAGGTGTGTTGTGCCTCGGCATTGCTGCTGCGTTGGGTTATAGGGTATACTGTGCTGAGGGGGCCGTGTGTTGCTGCCCAATGCTGATGTCTGTCTCTCACTGTCTCCCTACTAGGCCCTGAAGTTTGGCACAGAGCCCAGATGGTGGGTGCCGCTGCCGGATGGCAGTAGGCCAGTGGTGTTGCACAGCGGAGGGATGCTGCCCAGCCGGGATGTGCAGGTGGCCAGGTGCCAGTCAGGCTGCAGCTTGCAGGTAGGCATTTTGATGGTGTATGCTGTTGTGTGGGGTAGGGGTGGGCCACTGCCCCCCCTGCACATGGCCAGTACATGCTGTGCTTTGCCAGCATGGTCCATTGCACCATGCTGCGCCCTAGACATGTGTGTGTGGCCACTGCGGGTGGGCTGTGGGTGCACCCGGGTCCCAGCCAGGCCACTGACAGCCCCATGCAATGGCCATTCACTTGGCTGCCATGGCTGTGGCATGCTGTGCATGGCCAGTGGTGTTGTGCAGTGCTGTGCATGGCCGTGGATGGTCGGGATGGCGGCTTGTGTGGGCACGCATGCTGTGGTCGGCTGTGTGCTCCCTACAGAGTGCATGCGACCACTGTCCACTGCGCAAGCTGGAAGGGGTACTGTCATGTGGGCATGCACTCATCCATGTCCCCTCCTTTGTCCTAGGTGCCTATCTGGTGGACATGCATACCAGGCTGCTGGACTGGATCTTGTGGGTCACCACGGCCACACTTGTGGTGACCCACATCATACGGCGGGCCCTGTTCCAGCCACAGAGGAGAAGGCGGCAGAGGCACCGGTAGTCGTGGACCTCCTGAGTGGCCCGTTGGCCTGCATCACCCTCCCTCCCTTCCACTGACACCCCTCCCATTCCTCCATTGTACACAGCCTACCATGTCCCCTGTCTCCCAACCCCCCTTCCCCAGCCTACGTTCCAGATTGTGGCCTCCCCATTCCCTGACCCCTATCCTTGTTCACCTGTAAATAATTTTTTGTTGTTGTTGGTTGTTGCTTTTAATACATTTCTATTTTCATAGCCATCCGTGTCTGTGTCTGCTTTGCAGCTGGCTTTGGTGCCATGCTGCAGTGGTGTGCATGGTGGCTGTGTGGTAAGTTTGTGGTTGCCTGGGGTTTGTGTCAGGTGGTCTGTGCACAGTGGCTTGTGTGTGTGTGCCCCGTGGTGTGCGTTTGTTCCCTGCTGGGCTGTGTGTCCAGTGTGTTGTGTGCTGTGTGCTGTCGGCTTGTGTGATGTCAGCTTTGGTCCAGGTACCATGTCCCGTGCCATCCTGTGGGTGTTGCCTGTGGCTGCCTGCCAGTGGCCATGGGTGTCACACCACCCTCCATGCGCTGCAGTGGATTGTGTGGTCAGAGCATGCGGCCGTGCACCTGCCTTGCCCCCCTCCGGTCATACCCTGCCCTGTGGTGGCAGTGTGTCCTGCTCTTGTGGCCTGCTCCACACTGTGCCAGGTGCCCTGTGCTATGGCACATGCACCTCTGTCCCTTGCCCTGCTCTTGCTGTGCTTCTGCGCTTCCTGCCTTGCTCCATTGCACAACTATGGTTGTGCGATGGTGCCTCCTGACTTGCTCCCTGGTGCAGCCCTTGTTGCGCTATGGTGCATCCCTGCGATATTCAGCCATCTTGCGCTATCACTTGCCTTGGTGCTCAGCCTTTGAATATTGCATTGGTTGCGTACCTGCACAGTGTACATGCGCTGCGCTACCCTTGTGCCTGCTTCAGGCGCATTTCTGAATATCCCACCCCATATGTACAAATAACACAATTAATTTTAACACATTAAAATTACGTAACTTGTGTTCAAAACCAAGTAAAACATATTCAACATTACCACACTATTACAAAAGATCAGGTTTAATCATGCATACAGTTCTTAACATCACACTATTAGAACAATGAGCTAATTCCTTATGTGAGAAATCCTTACTCGTTTAACCCCATTACACCTACAATTTGAAGGTCTTTTAAGATTGCACTCTAATGTTCTCTTAAAGATAGCTCGTGTACTATTGATGTCCACATTCATATATGTTAAATTATTAATCATTTTTGGACCATATGTTGTTATTGAATGTTCAGCTGTTTTGGTGCTTGTCTTTTTTCTAAAAATAATCTTGTTGTGGCAGCCCTCAGTACTCTTAATGTAGTCTTACACGGAAAACACACTGACAAGATTAATGGAGTATCTGAAGTAATCTGTACAGAAACATATAAACTGCTTTTATAATTCTCTGTGTTGGAGGAAGGGTCTCAGATACATGATATAGTTTGCAGTGATGCTCTCTTTTGTTTGTACAGTCTATAGCAAATCTTATGATGTTATTAACGGTCACTGTATATTTTTGCAACAGTGTATCCGATATTCCAGAGCTGAAAACAAGACCTGCTTTGCAATAAGTGTTCTTGCTTGTGTCATTAAGCAGTTCTTGTTTTTGTACAGGAAACAGTTTATTATTTACTTTGTGAGTCACTTTCGATATGTTTTCTTTTAAAGTTAGACCACTATCCATATTGACTCCCAGGTAGTTAAACCCATTCACTTGTTCCAATTTAATACCATTGTTGCCTATGATAGATAAGATGTTCCCTTCTAGCCTACATGTTAAGCCAAATAACATTGTGACTGCTTTTTCTTATTTAATAAGATTTTGTTCTGCACAAACCACTTTTGCACATCCCAGTATATGGCCTGAAGTTTGGCTTGTAGGTCTGCTCATCACTCTCTCATCCATTGTAAATTACTGCAGTATCAGCATACATAATCACTGATGCTGTAGCGCAAACTGTCGGTAAATCATTTATGAAAACAGAAAAAAGGAGCGGACCCAATACCGATCCCTGCGGTACATCTGTATGGATATTTCTCATAGGTGATGTCAATGAACCAAATTTAACTTGCTGCATTCTAGCTGTTAAGTAATGTTCAAACCAGGTGGTGGCGTAAGATCCCACCCCTAGTTTCCTTAACTTGGATATCAGAATAGGGTGGTCCACCAAGTCAAAGGCCTTGGTCAGGTCAATAAAAATGCTTCCTGTTAGGAGGCCTTTGTCTATGTAATCTAGATGTCACTTGTTAACCTGACCAAGGCTGTCGATGTGCTGGACCATCTTCGGAACACATACTGATTTTCATTTAAGAAATCATTTTTCTCCAGGAATTCAGTTAGTTGTTTTGTAGCTATTTTTCCAAAGTTTTTGCAAGAACTGGTAATACAGATATTGGTCTATAATTTGTGACCTGTTGTTTGTCCCCAGATTTGTAAATGGGGGATATTGTTGCAATTTTCCACAGATCTGGGATTTTATTTGTACACAGTGAAATATTAAATAAGTATGTAACTGGTTTACACAAGTATTTAGCTGCAATTTTCATTAATCTTAATGGTAGCCACTGATCTGTCATCTGCCTCCCTGTGCTCGCTCGGTGGGGTATAATCTTTGGCTCAGTGGGCAGGGCATTCAGTCACAATATGTAGAATAAATGAAAAAAATAAAATTGTTGAAGGGAAAGTACTGTGTCAGTGAGGGTTAGTCCAGGCAGGATCCCTGAATCTCTGTGGGTAGCAGCAGTGCCTGCAGCATCGCCCTTAGCATAGGTGGTGTATGAAATATAAAGAGTGTGTCTGTGTGTGTGTGTGTGTGTGACAAAATCTGCCGACCAGTCATCAGTGTACCAGTGCCACTTCTTGCATACTGTTTGTGTGACCCCCCCAAGAACTCAGTCATCTGTCATCTTCCTCCCTGTGCTTGCTAAGTGGGGTATAAGCTTTGGCTCAGTGGACAGGGCATTCAGTCACAATATGTAGAATAAATGAAAAAATAAAATCCTTGAAGGGAAAGTACTGTATCAGAGAGGGTTAGGCCAGGGTCCCTGAATCTCTGTGGGTTACAGCAGTGGCTGCAGCATCACCCTTAGCATAGGTGGTGTGTGAAATATAAATTCTGTGTGTGTGTGTGTAATAAAATCTGCCAGCCAGTCGTTAGTGCACCCCCACTTCTTGCATACTGTCTGTGTGACCCCCCCCGATCATCTTCCTCCCTGTGCTCGCTCAGTGGGGTTTAAGTTTTGGCTCAGTGGACAGGGCATTCCATCACATCACATGAAATAAATAAAAAAAATCAATAAAATCCTTGAAGGGAAATTACTGTATCAAAGAGGGTTAGGCCAGGGTCCTTGAATCTCTATGGGTTGCAGCAGCGCCTGAAGCATTGGCCCTTACCCTTAGTCTAGGTGGTGTGTGAAATAATGTGAGAGTGTGTGTGTGTGTGTGTGTGAAATAAAATCTGCCAGCCAGCCATAGTGACACTTCTTGCATACTGTCTATGTGACTCCCCCCCTAACATGTCAGCTGTCATCTTCCTCCCTGTGCTCTGTGGGGTATATGTTTTGGCTCAGTGGGCAGGGCATTCCATCACATCATGTGGAATAAATAAAAAAACATAATCCTTGAAGGGAAAGTACTGTGTCTGAAAGGGTTAGGCCAGTATCCCTGAATCTCTGCGGGTAGCAGCAGCACCTGCAGCATCGGCCCTTAGCCTAGGTGGTATGTGAAATACTCTGAGTGTGTGTGTGAAATAAAATCTGCCACATAGCCACCAGTGCCATTTCCTGTATACTGTGTGACCCCCACCCCAACAAGTCAGTCAGCTGTCATTTTCCTCCCTGTGTTCCAGATTTTGAGGTGTAGATGGCACAGTGGGTGAGTCATCTAGGACGGAAGAAATGAAGAAAGGAAGGAAGGAGAAGAAAGATGGAGGAAGAAAGACAGCAGTAGTGTGTCAGAGGAGGGCAGTCCAAAGCAAAATGGCAGAAAGAGTGAAAAAGGTGGTCCAGTCTGGCAAGGGTTGACTTCGCAGCTGTGTTGTAGACAATGTCCCCATAGCTGAAGATAGGGAGAATAATCTTCATGACTAGCTGACAACAGGTGGGGAGTGTGATGTTGACTTTGTTTCTATGCAGCGCACCTAGTTTGGAGAGGGGCTTGAGGGTGGTGGCATCAGTGCATGCTGAGAAGTCGAGGTGACAATCAAGTGAGACCCCAAGGTATTTAAAAGAGGAGACATCCTCAATCTCAGTACCATCAAGGGTATGGAAGGAGGAGATGGGAGAGAGCCTGACAAGCCAATGCCTGGACCCAAAGGTCATGGAGACCATTTTCTTGGCACTGAAGGACAGAGGATTGCAATGGAATCATCTCTGAATGCTGATAAAATCCTGTTGAAGATGAACAGCTAGGTCAGCAGCAGAGCAGCCAGAAGCAACAGCATAGTGTTATGTATGTACACGTGTATGGCTGCAGAGGAACAAGCTTAGGTAGGGCATTTAGGAACACAGAGAAGAGGAAGGGGCCCAGGACAAAACATGGAGAATGCCAGAAGAGATAAGGAGCAAGGGTGGGGGATACTGATACCTTGCAACTTGCTCTCATGGTATATGGCAGTACTGTATATCCCATAATGAGCTGGTTATTATTCTTATGTCAAATTCAGATAAGTTGACAGATTTGCTCACTTTTTAGAAAAATGTTATTGTAGGAGGAAAAACAAAATGCAGAGGAGGGGCCATCTGTAAGCAATACTGTGTACTGTATGAGCAATGAGGGATTTGTCAATTTAAAACTCTGTGAAGTGACTGTTTATAATAAGTATGTCTGCAGAAGTATTATTTTATTGATGTATTTTTAAATGGGTGTACTAAGTTGGCTCTGTCTTTTTGAAATTGTATGTGCTGTGGTTAATCTAATAATAACATGTAATTGAACCTCAAACTAATGTACCCTACATAAGGATATTACCCCCTGTTATACTACATTGATTACAATCTCCTGCACCATTTTACCCTAGATAGGGATTCTTTTACTGGTACTTTCAAAGTTACTAACCAACACTCCCTGACTATAGACACATATGCATACAGTACATATAAAAAAAAAATGAATCCCTTTCTATCAATCCCCTTCCCTGCTATTGCCTCCTGTACTGTGATCTCTTGTCCTTAAATATTGGTTTGACTCTCTACCCCTTGTCTCTCTGCTCTCCTATTCTTTCTAATTCCTACACTCTTTATTGTCGTAACTCCTGTACCTTCACCATACCCAACTCCAACTCTGCTGCTGGAAATCAGCTTTCTCCTCTCATCTTCTGCTAATCTGGGCAATCTCCCTCTCTCCACTTATCTCCTGCCCCCCATTTATCCCTTAAATGCCAACTCAAACCTTGTGCTGTCCCTTCATGCTCCTGCCCTGGCTATAATGGCAGGGCTTGCCCGAGGTTCAATGTGGGGACTAGCTCCTCCCACAACCTCTACATAAGCCTTCCTCTAACACACCTCCCTTGCTTAGGGTGTGTTTTTTCCCCTGGGCTCCCTGCGTGGCTCATGTGGCTGTGCTGTCTCTGTGCTTCCCACTGCTCTATTTGGTTCATTTTCATTTGTCATGTCCCACCCCTTCCCTTCTTGTGGTTTGCTATTTCTGTTGTTTGCCTTCTCTCCTGTTGTCTGTGTCTGGCCTTGTTTCTCCACTTGGTGGCATGTTCTGCCTTCCAGCTCCCTTCCTTGCCTCCTTCCCTCCTTCCCTAGCTGCTTCTGGATTCTCCCCCTCCAGGCTGTCTTTTTTTTGGGGGGGGGGCTTTCCAGCACATCCATTACTGCACCAGCGCTGATGCTCCTGAAGTACCCCCAACTTAATTTTCCAGTTCCTTGGATGCCTCCATCTCCCAACCGATGCATGCCCATTTCCTGTCAGTTCACACCAGGCATCCCTTTCTCCTCCTCGATCTTCCAGCTGCAGCAATCCTGTCTCCACGGCGCTCACATTTGGATTCATTGTTTTTTCTCTACAGCACGCTCTACTCTATGCCTGTAAGTACTGCTGCCTATTGTTATTTGGGGATGTTCCACAAATTGCGCACCAACAAACTGTTCATGCTAGATTTATAAGACCTCTCATCTGTTTCCTGCATCATACCTGCATTTCTGTGGGGACCAAGGATGTTAGGCAGTCTCCCACTGTACTAGACCCCTTTACAGCATATTTGTACCATAAGCCATGGCACCCTGAACTGCTTTTGCTCTCTACTGCAGCCCCATGAAAGCATACATGCACATTACCCAGCAGCTTCTTTTATCATAACCACATCACCTTCAGTACTACAACCTGTGTATTTTCTCTGCATTAATGCCAAAATCTCACACTACTCTGCGGTTGGACTACACGTACTCTTCGTTATTTACACCTACTGGGGCATCAGTGTTTGGAGAGGCTTGATACTGGTGGTGGGGTTCGTCTGTCAGGCCGCCCCATGGAATTTGGATTGCCCTTCAGGATGACTTCTTTTGGAGTGCCATGCTTATTTCCTATCTGCTCTCTGTCTTTTATTCCTGCTCCCCTTATCTCTTGGCTGGCTGCTTGTCATATCTGTCCCTTTCCAGGAACATTTGCGCTACATGCCTCAGGACAGTGAGGGGTTTGGGTATGGGGGTTGGGGGGGTGCTCCCATTCGTCCAAACCTAGTTGTCCTATCCCATCAGCTCCTACTGCTTATGTCCACGGTCACCTGCACCCACTTAGTTCTCTCCCCTCGTTCCTATGTCAGTTTACAGTGGGACCTTCCTTCCCTTCCATTGTTACTGCTTCCACAACCGGACCTTCTCTACAGCTATGCCTGTTTCCGTGCCTACCATTTTCATCATGCTATGTATGTCTTGCCACACCTTGTACTATTCATTATGCCTATCTCATTTTGCTTCCCTAATCTACTCTCTTTCTACAGCAGCATTCAGTGCTTTCAGCCAGCCCATGCCAGCAATATTCCAGACTCCATTCCTAATTCGCATTTTCTGAGGTGCTGAGTGAAGGTGGGCTTCCCTCATCTACCGTGGATGGGAGTCTGTTTCAATCATTACATCCTACTACTACCAGCCTGACATCCTCCATCCCCAACTCTGCTGGACTGCATCGAGTGAAGGTTTGCTGCCCTGATGACCGGGGATGGGAGTCATGTCTACCACATACGAACTGTTATCATACCTTCTCTACCTCATCCACTTGCTGCTTTTCTTCAGGAACAGAACTACCTACTGCTTACCACCTTGACATCCTCTGTCCCTAACTCTGCTTGGTTGCATTGACTGCAGGTTAGATCACCACGACTACTGGGGATGGGAGCTATGACCCCAATCTACAGACTTATACCATGCCTTCTCTACCTTACACCAGTTGCAGCTTCCCTTCGGGAATGGAACTCTCATGCTCTGCATACCATAATCATGCTACTTATATTGCTTCAGGTGACTACTGTCCATCCTGGACTTGGATCTCCTACTGCTGAGTGGTCTCCAATTCTTCTCGCTGCAGCTGTTCTTCCTTCCTCAACATGTACACACTACAGAGACTACTTTGCCAGGTCTATGGCCCTAGCTCACTTCGCTGTGTCCGATGTCTCCTTCCCTCCCTATTGCAGGTTGCTGCTTCCCTTCAGGACCGGGGCATTTCACTTCACCAGCCTTTCATACTCAGCTCTGCCTGCAACATCAACTGCAGAACCAGGACCTCCTCGATTGGTTAACTCCATCATGTCAGTTTGCCATGTCCCTTTCAACGCTGGACCCTTCCGATCTGCTGATTCCACTTGACATCCTGTTCATCCATGGACCTTCATTCTCTAGCTCTTTTTGGCATCCTTCCCTCCTCATATGGATCTTAATGGCTTGTCCGATCCTTCTCACTCCTGGTCAATTGAAACATAGAAACATAGAATTTGATGGCAGATAAGAACCGCTTGGGCCACCTATCCTGCCCATTTCCCTACCTAACGGATAAGCTGCAGATCCTATTTAACCAACAGCCTACTTCCTCATAACCCCCACTAGAATTGCCTTATGTCTATCCCATGCATTCTTGGACTTCCTTGTTACAGGTTCTCCATCCAGCTGCCATGCAAACTTATTTTCTTTGCTGATTGGAATTCATCCTTCATCACTCCATCACTTTCCATTCTCTTCTCTGGTCACTTCCGGTCTTCCTCAGAAATGGGACTTCGTTGCTCATAGGACTTGGCTCGGCTCCCTGGCTTCCATGGACCATTATCCTATGCCTTCCTTCAACATTCTCGCACTTCGCTGCCATTCACCATGGAACTGACATCGTCCTGCTCCTTCCTGCTCTGGATGTCATCCGGCTTTGCCTAACCCATAGCTTCCTCTGCTTCTTCCTTCAGTTGCTCAGGATACACTCCATGCTTCCTTCTCATATGTATGGCTTTCTTCTCCTCTTTGCCTTTCTGGCTCAGGGCTTCATTCAGTTTGCTGTGGCTCTTTTGGGCCTTGTACCTCATTTCCAGCCAGTACTCCTAACAAGTCATCTGCTTCCATATGATCCATCCCCAACTTCTACTCCTGCCCTTCTAACAGTACCTTCCACTACTCATGCGATCACTTATTCATTACTCTGGAGTGATACTTCTGCCAGCAAAACATTCCTTGGCTCACATACCCCATAGACTCTTATGTTATAATTGAAGTCCCACACTGCCCATTCAGTTCTTTGCAATCATTCATGGAATCCCATTCACCTGGACAATAGGAAGATCTCCTCTGTCTTTATTGGATATACCATCTGATTCCTGTCCATCCAATCACCATGACTCCTCAGATGCCTCATCTCATTGGCCATCCTCATACATGGAAAGAGCTTAAATCCTTCTGTTCTATTCAGACTTCATGATCAGCATTGCTTCTGTGGATACTTGGAATCACACGATAACCATTCAACTATGTACTTCATCCATTTTATCTTATGCCACCTCGTATTTCACCAATGACTCTGATGATGAAGTTACTTGACTCCTTCTTTCCAACAGTCATTGCTAGTTTTAGAAATTGCACAGATATTGTCCAGAATATTAATTGTGGGATCTTCATCGCCTAGCTGATTCCTGACTCCATGCCATCCACACATTCGTTTTCCCTCCTGGACATTGTTGTCCCTTATATTATTAGCTGCACCTGTTAACCTAGTACTTTCCACCAGGTTAACCATTCTTCCAGCGGACCATTCAAACCTCTTCTTCTCAAAGTACTTTCCTAATCTCTACAGTAAAGACCATCACCAAGAACTGGCTCTCCTGAATTCTATCTGGCAATCCAAGACAAATTCACCAACTCAGCCTTGCATCACAATCAGTATTTATTGGCTGTAGCACTATATCATATGGCATCCTGTATTTATATGTCTCATTACCAATCCAGCCTACAGAACTCTTCCTCTCATCCATCCCAAGCTTTTCTCATGTACTTCAGCATCAGGATTACCCGTACATTTAACCACCTATGCCACCACAGTGCATCTCCTACATGATCACACTACAGGAATACCCACACATACTTCAGGCAGCTTACCAGCAAAGGATTAAGCATAAAGTCATGAACATCATGACCAAAGAAGCCATATATTCCTTATACTGTGCCACATTTCCAACCATTTCTCATATACATTAGGTTATCATCTGTATAGCTCCGCAAATCATCTTCTGGGCTTTACTAATCACTTATGGCATTACTGTCATCTGGCACTCAAACTCCTCTACTCATTTTACTCTGGGATGCTTACCTAATGACTTTTGCTCACTAATTGATTCTTTACCTTCAAACTACCTTGAATATCAAATCTTTTACAAATTGGAGCAGTCACTCATAACTTTACTACTCATCACAACTACCACAGTGTACTGTCTGGTCTTATATCAATCTCATCTTACTTTCCCACCTCATGACCTCCATATAATCCCTTGGACATGCATCCTTTGTCACTTTGGAAATATGGTCTGCATTAGCCCTTCCTTAACTGGATCTGCTTTACACATAGGTTGTATCATCCCTACAGAAAGATGTACCCTTCATCTTCAGGATCATCATTCAAGCTGTATCATACTTGAATCGAGACAAACCATCATCTCTATGGCTCCCAAAGACTCTTCTACAAATTCTACTCTAGGGATGTTTCCTTAGTGACTCCTTGTTCAATACAGAATTCCTAGCCTCCAGACCATACCCTTACATTTGAGCCTCTCACAAGTTGGATTATTCACCAATGACTTCTTCCACCATTGCAGTTCCACCATTCCCAGTTTAGTATTTTATCAATCCAGTCATGATTCCTCTGCCTATTACAGTTATGCTGGACAAGCATCATTCATCATCTTGGATACTTGGACTTCCTTCACTAGGATTTACTTTATACTTAGGATTGTATTGCTCATGCTGAACCGATCTCCTCTTCAACCTCAGGATCATCATGCGATCAGCATCATCCATGGATCAAAGATGGATTATCGTCATTCCAAGCAACTCACCAACCTCAAATTAGCTATGGTTACTAGAACCTAGATCCTTCTACATTTAGTATGCCTAGAAGGACAGGCAGACTTCCGGCCAGGGGTCCTCAGAGGTTTCCTTCACCCGGGGGGTTTTCCTTACTGAGTGCCAGGGGGTCATACTGTCCGTGAGTTAGAGAAGGTTTCTTTTCGGGCCTTCTATTCCCTACAGATTACTACCTACCTACCTACTACTCAAGGGTAGGAATATAGTAAAGCCACAAAAAGTACTACAAGTTACACAAGCACTATATACCCCATCTCTCCTTATTGCTATTCCACAAACATTGAATGGGAGGGCTTGGCCGAGGTTCAATGTGGGGGATTGCTCCTCCCACAACCTCTACGTAAGCCCTCCTCTAACACACCTCCCTTGCTTAGGGAGTGTTTTTTAATCCACCTCCATCTCCTCCTCCTCCTCCTTCTCCAGCACTCTTCTCAACCTTTGTTCATGGGCCTTCTATTCCCTACAAGTTACTACCTACCTACCTACTACTCAAGGGTGGGAATAGAGTAAAGCCACAAAAAGTACTACAAGTTACACAAGCACTGTATACCCCATCTCTACTTATTGCTATTCCACAAACATTGAGCTGATTTTACCATGCTGTTCTCGTATCTAGCCTTTGTTGTTCCTAAACCAATTGCCTTAGCTTTATTTAACTAGTCTGTATTTTGTTTTACTTTTAACTAGCCTGTATACTGTTTACAGCAAGCATTTGTTTTTTTTTGCTTGTTTTGTTTGCTGCACCTTGTCACTTTATATATATTGCATATATGCACTTTACCACCATGTACACTTATTTTGTTTCCCCTTTTTGCCATCCCTGGGTCACACTTGGAAATGAGCCTTGGCTCAGTGGACCTTTTCCAGTTACAAACTTTCAATAAATGAATATATCACTTGTAAGAAATCCTTGTGTGATCCATATACAAAGAGCAAATTACTGGTATTTTTTGTTTCAGACTGACAAAGAACATTTCTCAGTATTTTAGAACTCAGTGGGATGCTACTTCTAATGGGCTACCAGAATCATAACACTATGCGAGTACATCTGTTACTTTGCAACAGACAGATGCTGACCAAAAAATATTCTTCTATTTTTTTTTTTTTAAATAGAAATTATCAGTTCAGGAAGCCCACCAAACAGTGACATTTGGAAATCACAGCACCACACCATCCACAGGCCACTGCTGCAACAAACCAGAAAATTCTGGTAGTAAGGATAACCCCATAGAAGGTACACACAAAATGTGAAAATACACAAATAAAATTAAGCTTGATTAGAAGTGATTCAACACAGACCAAATGTGGTGGCCATCCTGACGTCCAACCAGCACCCAGCACACAAAAGCCAGAACCTCCCTGTAAGCAACAATATCCTCCACGTCAATCTGCCAAATGTACACAAGAAAAGTATTTTAAAATAGAAACATATGGAAAAAATTGTTTTTATCTATTGGAGCTACACACAGACAAAGACACTTTGCCATCAGCATTTTAGAATTTCTAGCATTTATGACGTAGTTCCCTCCATTTAGAACTGTATTACTTCATTTAGGGATTTACTATGGACCTATTCCTAACTTCAATATTGCTGCTTCCAGGTACCACAGTTAGTTGAATACTTTTGCTTCAAGGTACTCCAGTTAGGGATTTAATACAATCTTAAAAAATACAGTGCAGTACCCTGAGTTCAAAGCACCTTTGATTGGGATTTGCTGCAGACTTATAACATTGCTGGCAATATTGAAATTTTGAGATACCCCAGATAGAACTTTAGTACATTCCCAAAACAAAACATACAGAAAACACAGTTATACTTTGAGGGTGACGTACCCTAGATAGGAATCTGTTATTGTCCTATATCCCATACCTCAGTACCTTATTCATCAACGTAACCCATATAGAGTCTTGAGGATACCTCTTATACCGACTTACCTGCACACATGCCGATAGAAAGATTACTAACACAATTACAGTTCCATATAGATATGTCCAGTACAGAAAATCCATTGGTGGATAATACCAGGAGGATCTGCCTTGGACATTCCCCGGATGTATGTGTTTTCATTGATACACATGATTGTCCATGGACATCAATGGACATCCCTGCTCAGGCACTAATCTTTGTCTGGGGTAACTCCATTCATCATTTGTAATCCACGATTCATAAATAAGATTGTCCATGGTTGATGAACATGCACGAATGCCCGGAAAGCCATAAAATCAGGAGACACTATAAATGTGGGAACTTAATATGTTTTGCATTTGGTAAATGAAAGAAGAAAGATGCTCATAAAAGAAAATGTAAATTATTTCTGGTAGTAGTTTACATAGTCCATGATCTGCCTATCATTTTAAGTATCCATGGCTGATGATTATTTTCATAGTTTCTTTTTCAATTAATCAAACAATTTTATTTTATGTCCTGTTTAAGACTGTTATATATTTATTTATTTCATAAGTTGTACCAGGAACAATATACTGAGCTGGTAGCAACTTGTTTCCTGATGTGCCCTGGGGGAGAGGGAAGGGGAGAGTACAGTGCAATTACAAAATACAATGTCCAGAAAATGCAATATGTAATAAGTACAACAAAATGAGCAATTCACAGGCAATAGTAAAACACCTGCCCGCCCCTGCTTTCACTTTCCTAGGTGATGGTATCCCTCTAGCTGCAAGGAAGGGTAGTTACAGGGACTGGTCAGATAGCTACATAGATTAATAAAATAAAAATGACAGTGCTAATAGGAAATACCACAGAGGTGGGAGATCACTTTCAAAAATACAGCACATTTATTTTTTAACTTCAGGCAATGGCTCTATCAGTTACTAAGCTAACAGCTGTGCATTCTATTCAATAAATTAACATTTGCACAATCTGATTAACATTTCTCTTTTCCCTGACAAAAAATTCCTATGAATTACTGCAGAAATCAGCACTTTAAACCCCAGCCCCAAAATAGCAGTGTCCCAAAGTCAATTCAGAGTCTCTGAGGTCATAGTCCCTACTACCTCAGCCCAGATGGGTGCTGTCCATAATAATTATGGTGACTCCAATGCGTGCTCTGGTCAAAGATGATGAGGCATTGTCTTCTGGGTCCTTTTATTGGCTCTGCTGTACCACCAGTCCTTTTCTGGTCCTCCAGTCTTCTGACTCCTCTGCACCTCTGGTTCTCTAATGAGCAGGTGAATTCCCTCCCTAAAACTTTTAACTGAGTAAAATAACAAACTCGTCAGGGATGTCTTGCACAATTAATTAAAAATGGACTTCCCCTCACCCATCTGTAAACTGGACTATCAAAGTCCAAGTATTTAAGTAAAAAAATGTATTTGACTGAACTTTTCTGGACTAAAGTGGTTTATTTCCCTACCTTTGGCTGTGGTAGCCCCATAACTATCTAACCTGTCACTTTAACATTTTTTCTGCACTTTTTTTTCAGTCCTGAGAGGAGGAGTTGCCTGTGGCAGATACCAGACAGAGCACTCCTGACAGCTTGAAGAGAAGGAGGGAAGACCCTGAGGTCTCCTCCTCCTTCAGCCCTTTAGCCAGTGCTACTCAAAAGCTGATTGGTCCACCAAGCCTCTAAGGCCCCTGGCAGCCAATTAGGAGTGAGATTATGTACCCTAGAGGCAGGAACATCTCGAGCCAGCTCCTCTTGACTGCTGTACCTGCTCCCCTTTGAGCCCCTCATTTTACCATTTGGGAGAGAACAAACCTGCTACCATTTGTGGGCCAGACAGGGTTGGTGATTCCCTATCTACCCCTCTTCATATTTTTTTTTAAACTGGCACCATTTGGCCCTTAGGCACAGCTGAATAGCAGCACCCCCTGACTGCACATTGAATATCTGCCTGATCCTGCCTCTTGCTGATGACGTCAGGACACCACTGACATTACAAAAACCCAAAGTGTAGCACACTAGAACCAGGTATAACACAATAAGTCCAGAAGACTGCAAATGCAAATTCAGACATTTATTTGTAAAATTTGTTCCAAATGTACAACAGCCCAAGCTATGGCTCTCTGCCCCAGGCATGTTGTGTTATACCTGATTCTAGTGGGTTCAATGTCAAAATCACAACTCTCGAATGGCAAGGAGTCAAAACAGTACAGAATAATAGCGAGTGCCATTATCGGCAAACTTTCTGTTTGCTGTGTCCCCCCCCCCAATATATCAACTCCAAGGAGGGAGGTAGACCTTTGGGGGACAGAAAGTTCACCGATATGGCACTTGCTATTATTCTGTGCCATTTTGACTCCTCTCTGTTTGGGGGTCACTGTCTTCATGGGCTACCATTCTAGTGTGCTATACTTTGGGATTTTGTTCTATCTACTTGGGCTGGCCACCTGCTAGTGTTTAGCACCACCCTGCACTGGCTGGTCGCAGCAATCAACCATTTTGGACTTTTCATCCCTGACATTAGCATCTGCCAGCAGGCTCCAACATGGCCTGCCTGTAATGCATTCCCTTGAGGGACTGTTTGTTTTGTTCCCCCCTCCCCAGGTAAACATATTTATGCTTACTCTATGCCTATCAGGGTTCCTTTATCAGCCACAATCCAGTTTCCTCTTAGGCATTCCTGGCCCACTGTGTAGCATTCTGCCCCCATTCTCTTAAACAGCCCCGGAGGCTCTACATATAACCACAATGCAGCTTTCCTATATTGCTCCCCAGTGAGCCAACTTGATCCTGCTCCCCGATCCTGCCTCTTGCAGACTTTTCAATTAAATTTAAGTCCAGTTGGGCACTTTAGCTGCGGTGCAGCTCTACATATGCTGCTCCCATGGTGCGTAGTGTTGCTGTCCTCCCGAACCTGCACAGAAGCCCATCAGGGCAGTTTAACTTTAGCTGCATGAGTGGCTTCACATCCTGGTGGCTGCTGCCACCTCCTGCTCCCACAAATATGTCCCTTGGGGGACTTTAGCTAATGGCCACAGTGTAGCTAATCGAGTCAGTGGAGGTAGGCATAACTGCTGTCACCTCCTCTACCTCCTGAAACTTTCTGTCACCCTCCTCTCACACCCACGTGAAGCAGGCCACAGCATGAGCTCTGTATGGGCTGGGAATAGCAAGTGTCAGCTGGCACTTTCACGTGTAGCGTGGTCATACTATAAGACTGCTACACTTAGCAGAAGCAGCTTGCTGTCCTCCTTACTCCACCTCCCTAGCCCGCCATCACAATATTGGGGTACTGGGACCCCCACTAGATCACAGGGAAGGGTTGTTATTTATACTTAAAACATTGGTCACTGGCCACCAGGGAAAAAAAATAAACCACTAGCCCACCAGAGCTACTGTATAAAATTAATGGCCCCTCAAGATGATTCTAGCCCTCTTGACCACCAATGCTAACTTTTACTACAGGGCCCACTAGCCCAAAAGAGTCCTTACTAGCTCACCCATGCTACTATTTTAAAAACTGACCACTTGGTCATCAAGGGGCACTAAGGTGTTTCAGCTGAGCCCACCCCCATAACACCTTCTCATCGCTTTTCTTATATTTCTATTATTTTATTTTCTTGCTCTATATCTCTATTTTCCTACTTTGACCTAACTGTAACTTTTTATCGAAAACTTAAATTTTCTTTAGTCCTATGCTGTCCTATACCTCTTTCGTATCTCTCTGCTCTCTGTCTCTGCTCTTGCTACTGTATTTTATCCATAGTAACCTATTTCTCTCTTTACTTTAACAAGTCTGACATGATGCTGATTCCTACTGCTTCAGATAAGTATTATTCTCTGTCTAACCTGTCCTATCTGTCCCATTTACTCCCTAAGAACTGCAGATCCTTTGTGACCACTTTCCTATACTTTATTTTACAGGTCCCACAAACATTGGTTCTTTAAGACCCCTACATCTGGCTCCCTAGTACTCAGGTAAGAGATCCTCCACTTATACAGTACCTATACTTGCTGGGTGACTGTAACAATGTGGACTCGCCCATTACAATGTTTCTGAGCAGGAGATATGCCATACAATAAAGTGCAGAAGAAGAAAACTATGCAATATGCAAAAATGCAATTCTAAGTAGGGGTTGGGGGGACTGGAAAAAACTCAGTGAGGGAGGGTTATACTAATGATAATGCAGGGTTTAGGCAGTGGACAAAAGTCCAAGACCCACTGTCAGGGGATGTCATTACTTGGCATTACTCGGTTAACAAGACAGTAGTAGGCATGCAGCCCATCTGAACAGTCCCTACCCTACCAGGTCATAATGCTGCATGCTTAATAGCATATGATATTATGGCTAAACTGGTACAGCGCTGTACCTGTGAGTGAATGGTGCAATACCGCGTATACTGCTGTATGCGGTATTGCACCATTCTCACTCTCCCAGGCAGAGGATAAGACCTCTGCTGGGAGTAGGTTCTGCTGAGCAGCTGCTGTGGCTCACTGGACTGAGCCACAGCAGCAGGAACCCAGGTGCTGTGTCTGAGATGGGGTTTGATTCCCAGTCCCAGAACCTTTTATTTTTTTTGGACTTTGTGCGCCCCAAGGTAACCCCCACCCGGAGTTGAGAATCTTTGTTGGGGTAGTTCGGGAGTAGCTGTAATGGGGTGTGGAAGAGGAACACCCCAAAAATAGATTTTATGCCTCATGGCAGAAATCGTACTATATTGGCAGTGCGATTGTTATGCAGCATAATGTCTTGGCGACATTATGACCCTGCGTCAGTCTCCTACTTCTAGTGGGTGTATCATTCCTGTATTAGTTTGTTTGTAAAATATTTATCTAGTTCACTTTTAAATTTGTTGAACTCTGGACAGGGGCGGACTGGCAGGGGTGCTTGGGATGCTATTTGCATCCTGGCCTGTCCCTGGCCTTTCAGCATGTGGCCTGTGTGTGCTGCCTTGCTTTTTTTTTTCTGTCGTTTTTTTCTATGCTTAACACCAGTTGCCATTGCCATGATTGCCAGATTCAAGTTTTTTTTTATTTCTGGAAGGGTCTGTCACAGACATCAGGGCCAGAACGGAAGTCCAAAAATAGATCAAAGGCCCCACACCCACCAATGCAGCACTGAGCCGATTAACTATTTAGTTGCTTCTATTCCCATCCCCAGCCACAGTGCAGCCAATAACATCAGCTGCGGAGGTGGGGAGTGCTAGCTGCACATGCTGCTCACTGTCCCATCATGCCAGGATCTGGATGTGCTCTGCTCTGGCTGTGAAGCAGGGAGAAGAAGAAGGTGTTATTTCGATTGGTGCCAAGTGCCATTTTTTGAGTAGAGATGGAGAGAGGAAGTCCGGGTCGTGTGTTTGTGCTCATTATCACTACACTGCAGTCTGCACCTGGAGTCAGAGAATGTGTGTTGACCGCGGTTTCTTTCTGTGATCGATACTTGGTGCTAGTTGTTATTGGAGGGGTCGTGGGCTGTACCAGTCAACCATCCATCGATGTCGGCAAATATTAAATAATTTTTCATTGAGTATGTGGGTGGGTGGTTCAGGGGAGTGCATCCGTCAGTACACTGAGTTGCTGGCATTCTTAAAACAAGACCATCATTCGTTGAGGAGGACTGGAGTGTGTTGAGTCTGAGCATGCCTGCCCTGATGTAGGTAAAGTAAATGAATTTATTTTGAAATGTGTATTTATTTTATTCCTCTGATGATCTTGCCTTAAAGGCTTTTCCAGTTCTGATGATGATTGACTGGTCATGGTGGCGATATGATGGGACCACACAGGTCAGCCAGGAGTCAAAATGGTACTAGCTGGAGTGCTATGGAATGGGCCGGCCTGGAGGGGGTAATCATATGAAATGGGGAAAAAAGTGCCACCAGGGCGGACTGTGGCCCAGTCTTACTGGACTCCATAAGAGTGAGTGTAAATGAACTTTAATTTAGTATTCATTATGCCCTAGACCTTGCCCTCTACTGTATCTTCCTCCTGGTGTTCGACCTCCATGATTGGAGAGGGGATGGTGGCTTGGTGGGAATCAGTCCAGTAGTCCAACTTGGAGATGAGCAATCTATGTGTTGAGGCCTGGGGGCAGGAGGAAAGATCACTGCTGGCAGGCAGGAGTCAGGACTCAAGAGCCGATGGGGCTGGGGCCTGGGGGTCAGTCAGGGGATGCCATGTGAGTCGTGGGACCAAGCAGACAGGGTTTCTTAGATCATCTACAAACACTATTACCGCGTGCCTGCAAATATAACCGATGCTGCTCTGTGTCGGAGATGGCTAATCTCCGCATAAGAAACAAAACTCATCAAAATGCGGTGTGCAAATGAAGAGCAAGGCAAAGAAGTTTGAAGGCTCATAGAGGAGTCGAGGCGCTGGGGTTACTGATTACCTGGAAACTGCTTTTTTGTGGCAATAAGTAAAAAACACACCGGTGTTTATTATTCAGACTTCTTTGCCTTGCTCTTCATTTGTGCACCGTATTTTGCTGAGTTTTGTTTCCTAGATCATCACAATTTATTGGTAGGATGCCTGTGGAATCTACTGTTAATTCTTCTGTTCTTTGGGTGTGCATTATGCAAGTGTCAGGTGAATAGATCAAAGACTTTGCAAAGGCAGTGTGCATGAGCAGCTTTATGTTGCAGCACCAATGTTGGGACTTGGTTTAAACGCAATTATACTCTATGTGTGCTGGCATGAGCAACAAGTCATTGACATTTTCCAGAATCCAGCATGTCAGTCCACCCAGCTACAAAAATGGACAGGAATCCAGGTGTTACATGTCAGCTGGGCTACCCTAGGTAAATAAACTATCTTTTTGCTAAAGGATATAGCAGTTTTGTTTTAGCTTTCCCCCATCCCAACTCACATCTTATAGAAACAAAAAATGGTCACATTATATCAAAATACAAAATAAAATGAATCAGTGCTCATAAATAGAGACCCTGCTTTGGTGGTGTGGGGGGGTTGCAGGGACTCGGACATTATCTGAAGGATGATCAACTGGCACAGAGGTTTTGGTACAGGAACCCAAGTCGACATGTCAGTCACACAGTATGCAAGTGGAGGTTGTGGGAATAAAACCCATGTTTTCTGTATGTACCAAGCTCACTCATAGCTCATTACTCCAACTTCTCAGCTATACTGCCAGCCCTGATTTAATACCATATACCGCACAGTTGGATCCCAAGGACAAAACAAGCATTAAAATCAATCAATCAATTCTTTATTTTACCAGGCAGAATACAATTGAGGTAAACTCATTTACCTCAGTAGTGTTCTGCCTGGTAAAATACAGAATTGATTGATTGATTTTAATTGATTGATTGACTTTAATGCTTGTTTCATACTTGGGACCCAGCTGTGCAATATATTAAATCAGGGCTGGCAGTATAGCTTAGGAGTAGGAGTAATGAGCTTGGTACAGATAATGTCCAGTACTGAGTCCCTGCACTTCGGCAGGGTCTATATTTATGACCACTGATTCATTTTATTTTAGATGTCACATGAATGTACAATTTCTTTAACACATATGTAATTGTACTGTCAACTGCAAATTGGGTTCATTACGTACTCATTCTAAATGCGACACCATTGTAAAGGAGTATCAGCTCAATGGGCTTTCCTTTTCAGTGGTTCCCAGTATTAATTGATTCCTACATTAGGATCCAATAGTCAGGCGGGGCATTATGTGCATATAACTTCTGGATCAGGCAGCAAGACTTCTATATGTGCGTGAGCCAGTGCCAAGAAAATCAGTTATGTTGACCTCTCTTCTCTTTTGAGCACCTCCACTCATCCTTTAGCAGCTGGGTCCAGCAGGTGATCACTGGACATGTTGGTCAGAAAATAGTGATGGGAGGAGAGGGGCCACTTTTGATGATCAGGATGTAGGGGGGAGCTTGACAAAAGGATACAGGAAGTACAGAGGTAAGAAAAGAAATGGCAAAAGGGTGTGGAGGTTGTTATTAAAACAATACTGAGAGGAAGGATCTGTTGGGTCTGTGTCGGAGGAGGAGATGTATATATCTAAAGAGAGACAGAGGGAGGAAGTGCCCAGATTCATGGAAACTGATGGGTCTGTGGTGGGGGAGGAGATCTGCATATCTAGAGAGAGTGAGGAAGTGCCCAGATTCATGGATACTGATTATGTGCTTCAAACAAATCCTGTATGTGATGCATTCTGCATCCAGTCATGCCATTCCCTGTATTCTCTCCTCCATTAGCAATATAGCAGCATAACTCTTGATATGCAGACATAGAAATGGGGTTGAGTGCCCACACAATTAGGAATCAGAATTATTACATTTTTAGGATGTATGCTTGCCTTAGTTGCAATCCTATGTTATCAGGCCCACTGTCCAAGAAGCTCTGCGGTAATGGAAGTAACAGTATAATAGCACAGGTCTTCTGAGTTCTGCATTTTATCCTGCTCGTAATGCACACATTTATATTCTGCTGTTGCCAGTTAGTTTTTATTACATTTTGCAACTTTGGTTAAAATGAGAAGAGATGTCTAACATGGATGTAATTTTTTTACTGCATCAAGTTCAAGTCTTTTACTTGCGGTACTTAACTAATCATGCAAAACATTACATCAGTAAGCATAGAATGCACTTAGAGATATGTTTATATATAGAATAATGTATGGGTCGGGTGTCAGGGGTTAAAATTAAGTTTTGCAGCCACTAGCCAGCAGGACTACTGACTGGGAAAATCCACTAGCCCACAGACTTTTCCACTGGCTCAGCTGGTGTGCTTATTGGAGACAGCATAGCGCAGTGGGTTAAGGCTCTGAGCTGCAGATCTGAAGACCTGGGTTTGAATCCTACAGCCACATAGGTGCATACTGTGTGATCCTGAGCAAGTCATTTAACTTCCTTGTGCTCCCAGGTTGCATCTGGAAACAAGCTTCGGCTTAGTGTGCTACTCCTGGTTAAACAATGTTTCCTTCCCTTATTGAAATATAACCTTGTCCAGTACAAGCCTGAAGGGCTAGTTAAAGGATCTACCAGCATTCGGCTGCTCATTGGCTGGTGCTAATTTTTGACCAATAGGGTGAAGTAATAGAAGTTTACACACCCTTGGGTTAGATGCTATGTAGCATCTATTACCTCAGGTGTGTGTAAACTTCAAGAGGCTTTTCAGCCTCAAAAACTATATATTTTCTTGGCAACATGTAATAACAGCAATTCCGATGTCTTCGGCTGTAAGGTAAAGGAGACGGGAGCAGTGCCACATCATTTGACCTGAATGATGTGACTCCATGATGCAACTCCACGCTGTGGAGTGTGGAGCCACACCAAGCTGGTCAAATGATGCAGCGCTGCTCTGGACTCCTTTACTTTATAGCCAAAGACATCGGAGTTGATGTTATTAAATGTTGGTAACAAAATATACAGTTTTTGAGGCTGAAAAGCCTCTCTGGGTTTCTGATTTGGGGACTGGGGTTGTTGGAAGGAGTAGAACACAGGCATGTGCGATGTTCTGGCACCCACTCTAACAATCATGCACAACACTGCTGGGGCGAGGTAACAATGTTGTGTGTAGTGATTATTCCATGTGTAATTTTTTTTTCCCCCACTCTTCCCGGACAGACAATCAAAGCCTATCCTTTTTAAGTTTTTTTTTTTCAGCAATACTGCAAATAGACTTAAAACCACATGCTTCTTACAACAGTGATGGCATGGCAACAAGAGGCAACAAGCCTTTGTGTGAAGCAAATAAACAAATCAAATCGAAAGAAAAAGCCACTATGGTTCTCAAAAGAGGTGGCTGTGAAAGTCAGGAAGAAAAAGATAGCATTCCGGAAGTATAAGGAAACACAGAAGGAGCAGGACAGAGAGCTGTACCAGTTAAGGCAGAAGAAAGCAGGGAGGTAAGTCAGAATAGCAAAGGCCCAAACTGAGGAAAACAGAGCCAACTCAGTTAAGAAGGGGGATAAAACCTTTTATAGGTACATCAGTGAGCGTAGAAAGACAAAGGGAGGGATAGTGAGACTGAATAGAATGAACAGTGGGTGGGCAGAGGGGGACAGTGAAAAAGCAGGAATACTGAACGAATATTTCTGCTCAGTATTCACAAAAGAGGAGGGGGAAGTGCCTAATCCAATTAACAGAAGCACTCTTGATAGGGGGGTCGATCCCAGTCCTTTCACAGAAGAAAGGGTTCTGCAAGAACTCCTAAAATGAAGGTGGACAAAGCAATGGGTCCTGATGGAATTCACCCAAATTCTAAAAGAATTAAGGAGGAACTAGTGAAACCACTGGCTACTCTTTTAATAAATCATGGAGGGTGGTGTGGTACCGAGGACTGGAGGAAGGCGGATGTGATTCCCCTTCACAAAAGTGGGACCAAGACAGAGGCAGGAAACTACAGATCTGTCAGTCTGAGCTCTGTGGTAGGGAAAGTGATGGAGTCACTTCTGAAGGAAAGAATAGTTGAGTACCTAGAGGCCAGTGGAGCACAGGACCCAAGGCAGCATGGGTTCACAGCGGGAAGGTCATGTCAGACAAATCTAATAGATTTCTTTGACTGGGTGACCAAAGTAGTAGACCAGGAGGGGCTGTGGACATGGCCTACCTAGACTTTAGCAAGGCACTTGACACAGTCCCACACAAAGATTAATAGTCAAATTAACCAGCCTGGGAGTGGGACCCAGGGTGGTAGCCTGGATAAACATTGGCTGGACAACAGGACACAGAGGGTAATTGTAAATGGAGTCCACTCTGAAGAAAGGAGGTTACTAGTGGGGTACTGCAGGGGTTCAGTATTGGGTCCAGTCCTTTTAATGTCTCATCAGTGACATTGCAGAGGGACTGGAAGGAAAAGTATGCCTTTTGCAGATGACACAAAGATCTGCAACAGGGTTGATACAGCAAGGAGGTGTGAAAAGGATGAAAAGGGACTTGGCAAGGTTGGAGGGAATGGTCAGAGGTATGGCAGCTAGGATTCAATGCAAAGAAGTGCAAAATAATGCACCTGGGAAACAAGAACCCAGGGAAGAATACACAATGGGTGGGAGGTAGTAACAACAACAAAAAGGAAAGGGACCTGGGGTAATCATATCAGATGACCTTAAGGTTAGCAAGCAATGTGAGAAGGCAGTAGGGAGGCTGGGGGTATACTGGGATGTATGGAGAGGCATCATCAGCAGAAAACAGGAAGTTGTTATCCCTCTGTACAGACAGTTGGTGAGACCCCATCTGGAGTACTGTGTCCAGTTCTGGAGACCCCATCTCCGCAAGGACATAGACAGGCTAGAGGCAGTCCAGAGGAGGGCAACTAAAATGGTGCAGGGTCTGCAAGAAAAGCCGTATGAGGAGAGACTAAAGGAGCTTAATATGTATACCCTTGAGGAAAGAAGGGAGAGGGGGGACATGATAGAAACTTTTAAGTACCTCAGTGGAATCAACAAAGTCCAAGAGGGTAGCATCTTGCAGAAAAAGAGACTTGCAAGAACAAGAGGATGCAATTTAAAGATAGAAGGAGGGCGGTTCAGGGGCAATGTGAGGAAGTATTATTTCACAGAGAGGGTAGTGGATGCATGGAACAGCCTTCCTGAGGAGGTTATGGGGTCTAAAACTGTGGGAGAATTCAAGAATGCATGGGACAGACATAAGGCAATTCTTGTGGGGGGTAGGAAGAAATAGGCTGTTGGTTAACTAGGATCTGCGGCCTATCCTGTAGGTAGGGAAATGGGCAGACTAGATAGGCCTAGCGGTCCTTATCTGTCATCAAAGTCTATGTTTCTATGGTATACCAAAAATTGGGTTTGTATACCAGTTTTCAAGACAGAATACCTAATCTTTGGTAATGGTATTCCATGTCAAACACCACTTTTTAAAATTAATTTCTAGTCCTGTTAGGGATGATCTCTTTAAGCTGAGTGGCAACCATAACAAGAAGGGTAACAGCTGGGTTGGGGGGGGAGGGCTGATTTTAAGAAGGAGGTCAGTAAGCACTTCTTCAATTTCAAGGAGAGGGCGGTGGTAACTTGGAGTGCCACTGCTGGAAGTAAGATGTCTCACTGAAACAGTGGGCAGCTTCAAGAGAGGCTTGTACAGGCATAGAGGGAAGCAGTGTAATAAATACAGGAGGCAGTATAGCGCAGTGGTCTAAGGCTCTGAGCTGCAAATCTGGTGATATCCAGCAGACCAGACCTGGGTTTGAATCCCACAGTTTCCACTTGCATACTGTGTAACCCTGAGTAAGTCACTTAACCTCCTTGTGCTCCCAGGTCACTCCTGTAAAAAAGCTTTTAGCTTAGTGTGCTATACCTGGTTAAACAATGAAATAAAAAAAAAAAATAGTCTGCATTGCATTGCACATTGCGATGCAATCCGCTGCTCAGACAAATCAATCTTCACAATGGATCGAAAAGAAATACAATCCATTTTACTGTGACTTTTTGGTTTGTATGCTATCTCTGCTACCTCTCCACCTCTCCCAGTCATAAAAGCCATCAAAAATGTGCATCACTTTCCCTCTTTGTGTCTCTGCTGTAGCTCTGCCCAAATAAAGTGTTGTTTGGCTGCATCCTGCTCTTGGATAATTATGGTTCATGGAGGAAGGTGTCTGACAGTTCAGGAGAAAGTGGCCTGTCCTCCTTGTGTAGCACCCTGGCCTGTGACCCAGCAAGTCCGCCCCTGACTCTGGAACCTCAATTAGGCTCTGGGGCAGTGAATTCTATGTCTTAAGGGCCTTAACTGTGAAAAAATGGTCTCTCTTGGTCGTGTTTGCCCTAGGGATTGTTAATTGTTGATTGTGTGATCTGAGATTCACTGGTCTATTGTTTTTGGTTATGCTGCACTGAATTTGTAGCACTTGATTTTTTTAGTAGCTTATTTAGGAACAACGTATCTCCCCTCAGTCTTCTGTCCTTCAGACATGGATATTATTATCCTGATTAAAATATGAACATTGTATTTATTACACTGACGTGTAGATTTGTCTTTCAAACTACTTATACTGTATATTATAAAGCTGAGCAAAACATTTCCAGTTGCTAATTAAGCCTCTTTTTATGAGTTCACCAAAGCCATCACTGATCTGGACAATCTGAAGAGGAGATAAAGGCATCCACTCCAACAGTGAAGATCAGATTGAAATATACTAGAAAAAGAACTTGTCAGCAGAAAAAGACTGATTGGCCCACCCAGTCTGCCCAGAAACTTCTGCTACTACCCTCTTGATTTATTTTGTTTCCATTTAAGCTATTTTAGTTTATACTAGCTCTTTTTTTCATGGCCTTACTGTAAATGACAGCCTTTTAACTTTTTTTTTTTAAATATAAATCAGTTCTTTAAAATATACAATATATACGCAGTGGGGACCTGTAGATTTATTTGCACTAGAGCTGTTTGACCTTGAGTAACCTCAAGAGTGACATAAGGTCTCTGCTGTGTATTTTATTTATGCAATATGCAGGCACCTTGTGTAACAGCCCCCTTTTTGCTCACACTCACTTGGGCTGCCCCAGAGTCCTTGGGGGTCCTCGTCGTACCTCCCCCAGGGGCTGGGCCTGAGTCCTGACCAGATTTCCTATGGTGTATTAGAGCCTCCACCTGGGGCCACGGTGCTGCCCCCTGTAGGAGAAACAGGTTAACACCCCCCAGGGACAATAATAGAGACCCCTGATGACTGCCCCCTCTGGCCCAGTTACATCCACAATCCCTACACACAATAATGGTAATGAAAGCACAAACACATAGAAGTAGATGCCCTACAATAATCCCTCTTTATTTAATATACTTATAATGCAGAGGAGGCGAGGGCTATCCCCTAGGTCCTCCACAAAATTAAAACACACACACCCTGTCGGAGCTCTCCCGCCTCCCCTGGATGCACCCAGAACACTCCCAGATGGTGGGAACTTCACCGATCCTAGTCTGCAGGCCTGCCATCTTTCATTGGGGCCCTTGCACAACAGCACAAGTTCAAAAAAGATAAGTCTGATGTGGGAGGTAAACTCTCTCCTGACTCTCCTGGCAGATGTAACAATAGTTTCCCCAGAGCTGCAGCTTGGGGTACTCATGGTGCCCTTAGAGGTTGAAGACACTCACTGTCCACGGCACTGTGGTCCACGAGAGTGAGGCACTGTTTTTTGCCTGCCTTGCCTTTCCAGCTTCACCCACAGGCCTTTGGATATGGATTTCACCAGGCAGGCCTGTTTGTCCTTCTTCCCTCTGCTCCACTGGACTCGACACGGGGGCGGTACCATGGCTCAGTCCCCCTTGGGCAGGCCTTCAATGCACTAGCCCTGCTGCCCCACAGTACTCCCCTGGCAGAAACACTGACCCTGGTGAGGAAAGGTCCCCAAAGCCCAAGGCTGACGATCACTGGGCCTTCCAGTCCAAACAGTCAGCCCCAGTACTATCAGGGGATCAACCCTTTGGTACTGCCTGTGCTGCAGCAGCCTTCCTCCTGCCCTTTTCCTTATCTTAATTTGCAGAGAGAGAGAGAGAGATGGCAGAGAGGTGTAGACAGAGAGTCCTGACCTGGCAGGCAGCCTTAGTAGCTGTGGTTTCTCAAGTGGGGCCTTGGGTTGTCCTTCTCCTGGCTCTCTCTCTCTCCCCCTCCTTCCAGTCTGCTCTCCTTTCTTCTCTCTCCTATTTTGTGCCACTCTCCCATTTTTAAACCCCCTGACCCAGCCTTTTCCTCATTGGCTGTCGGTCCCCATGTGCCCCCAGGCTGCCTGTGTGAAATTTCCCAGCAGCCCAAGGTCACTCTGAATACATGGGGGCTGCCATATTGGTTTCCTACCCCCAGCTGGAAAGATTTAGGGTCCTTCTGGGTGTTCTAACCCACAGACTGGGCCAAAATATCCTTATTTTGTGACCGGAACATGTCTGGTTGCTAGGTGCCCCTTCCCTGGCACCTCTGCTTCCTTGGGGGCCAGGGAAACTCTCCTGCTATGGCCATCCACATGGCCATAGAGGGAAAAGGAGCCTGGCTCCTTTAAATGTACTCGGCAGTCCTTGTGCATGGGACCACCATTTTAAACAAACTTTTTTTCTCTTTTAGTTCGCACTGTCCCGAGCCCCCGATTCAACACCTAGCCAGGCCCAGGACTGCGCGACTCCCCTCCCAGTGGCCTGAAATCCACCCCAGCCTCAGCTCAGACCTGATGTGGGTGAGGTGCTGGAAAAAAACGTTATCATCTGCCTGGGAGGTCACCGGGCACGACTCCCACCAGCGCCCCGGACCAAGGATCCCCACCACAGGTAAGCCCATTTTGGGGGGCTTACACTTGTATTTGTGCTTTCTTAATACATTTTTTCTTTCTTTTTAAACAGTGACATATATGTAAGGATTATTTGGTGAAAGGAAGCACATCCACTTCTTTTGATCACCACTGTCACGGCCATTGTCAAGGAAGCAGCATCAAGCAGCGGCACTGATGCCGTAACGTTTGCTCTGATTGGTGGAGAAAGTCAGAAAAACAGAAATCTGCTTCACAATATGGTGGTTCTGCTTAGCAAGGATGCTGCCAGAGAGTGTAAGACCTATTCTGCCAAAAGGCCATATGCCTACTCTGAGATTTTGTTTAAAAAATGTTGTTGTTTCTTCATCCCTGTCCAGAAAGTTAGGATGCACAGGTGTAGCTTGCTGTGCCACTTGCTGTGCAAATCAGGAGAAAGAGAGCCAGGGAGTTAGACCTGGGAAATCGACTGCAGCCAGCAGAGTTGGAGGACGAGAGCAAGGGAGCTTTAGCTAGGAGAGCAGTTGTATAAAAGCCCAGTAATTAGTCAGTGTACACTGTGGGCAGTGCATCTGTGTCAATAGGTGGAGTCAATTAAGGGGCTGCTCTGTTTTTTTTTTTTTTAATTAATTTAGCAGTTTTAATCATGTGGTATGGGTTAGCTTGCCATGGTGTGAGGAAGCAGTTTGCTGCTTTGAATATGTTTTGATCTTAAAGAAAAAAATGATTTAAACTGCAAGTCTAGTGCTGTGAACTGTGGAGACATGTAGAACTGGGCATTTCAGTGCACTGAAAACATAGAAACACAGAAAATGATGGCAGAAGAAGACCATAGGTCCATCAAGTCTGCCCATGGGTTTCTCAGACCTTCTATGGGTCCCAGAACCTAGCACCCAACCCACTTCCAGTACCATCTATACTTTTGTGGGCCCTAGCCCTATCCCACCCCTCTTGAAAGCATCCACTGTTTTTGATCCCACTACCTTGGCCAGTAGTCTGTTCCATGGCTCAATGACCCTTTCAGTGAAGTAGTGCTTCCTTAGTCCCTCTTGAAGCTTCCACCCCAAAGCTTCCATTTGTGTCCCCTAGTGGTTAAGCTGTCGACCCTGTTAAAAAGTTCAGAGTAGGGCATTTTATTAATGCCCCTCAGGAACTTGAATGTCTCGATCATGTCCCATCTCTCCCTCCTAGTCTCCAAAGAATACAAGTTCAGCGACTTTAGTCCCACCTCGTACGAGAGCCCATGTAGACCCTGCACCATCTTAGTAGCCCTCCTCTGCACTAACTCCAGCCTATCCCTATCCTTCATCAGGTGAGGCCTCCAGAACTGGACGCTATTCCAAGTGAGGCCTTACCAGTGACTTATACAGTGGGAGGATCACCTCCCTGTCCCTTCTGTCAAATCCTCTACCAATACACCCTAACATTTTATTTGCATTACTGTAAGCTTTGCTGCATTGACTTGACTGTTTTAGGGTGTTACTTATGATGACCCCTAGAGCCCTTTCTTTATGAGATACACTTAGTTGGACCCTGTTAAGCCAATATTCCGCCCTTGGCTTCCCTTTCCATAGATGCATCACCTTGCATTTCTTCACATTAAACTTCATCTGCCAGATTCTAGACCATCTTTCTAATCTCTAGAGATCTTTCTGCAGGTCGTTCACCACCTCCGTGTTGTCAACCCTACCTCCTAGCTTAGTGTCATCTGTAAAGAGGGCAATCTTGTTCTGAATGCCTTCACCTATGTCACTAATGAACATGTTAAAAAGGACCGAACCCAAGACAGAGCCCTGGGGCACCCCACTAGTGACCTCTCCCTCCAATGAATTCACTCTATTTACTACCACTCTCTGATGTCTGTCCTGTAGCCAGTTGCCCACCCACCTAATTATGTTTTTTGCACAGCCTAGGTCCTCCAAATTCTTAAGCAGGTACCTGTGCAGTAGTGAATCAAAGCCTTTACTAAAGTTGAAGTGGAGGAGATCCACTGGGTGGCCCATGTCTACTTCCTTAGCCATCCAGTCAAAAAATGAAATGAGGTTTGTCTGATATGACCTCCCCGTAACAAGCCCATGCTGTTTCATGTCCTGGAGACTGTTCCCTTCCAGATATACCACTAGGTCCTGCTTAATTAATGTTTCCATTACTTTCCCGACTACTGATGTGAGTGAGGCTTACTGGTCTGTAGTTGCCAGCCTTCTCTCTACTCACTCTCTTGTAGTGGGGTACCACATCTGCCAAGTTTCACAGCCAAATGCCCTTTGGGGTAACCCTTGCCTCAGTGTTTGCGCACAGAGGTTCTTTGTCTTTTAAATGTTTTTTTTTATTTTAATGGGTTCACCACAATATATCCAAGGCACACTGCCTTAAGGGTAGCTGGTCCATTCCACTGGGGTGTCAAACAGATGAGGCATACTGATGAATCCTGGTAGGACGAAACACGTGTCTATGTCTTCTGTTAGCACCCTTTGCAAACTGTGAGAGGCCTTCGGCACCATGCAATTCTGCTAAAGTTGGACCAGCATAACATTCTGTGGTGATTTGCATATACAGCCATGATGCTTTGCATTGTGGAGGCATGTGTGATTTTGTATTTTCTTGAAACTTGGCTTCCCAGCCAAATGCCCTTTGGGTAACCCTTGCCTCAGTGTTTGCACAGAGGTTCTTTTGTCTTTAAATGTTTTTATTTTAATGGGTTCACCACAATATATCCAAGCAACACTGCCTTAAGGGTAGCTGGTCCATTCCACTGGGGTGTCAAACAGGCGAGGCATACTGATGAGTCCTGGTGGGGTGGACCACGTGTCTATTGTTTTCTGTTAGCACCCTTTGCAAACTGTGTGAGAGGCCTTTCGGCACCATGCAATTCTGCTTAAAGTTGGACCAGCATAACATTCTGTGGTGATTTGCATATGCAGCCCATGATGCTTTGCATTGTGGGGGCATGTGTGATTTTGTATTTTCTTGAAACTTGGCTTCCCAGCCAAATGCCCTTTGGGGTAACCCTTGCCTCAGTGTTTGCGCACAGAGGTTCTTTGTCTTTTAAATGTTTTTTTATTTTAATGGGTTCACCACAATATATCCAAGGCACACTGCCTTAAGGGTAGCTGGTCCATTCCACTGGGGTGTCAAACAGACGAGGCATACTGATGAGTCCTGGTAGGACGAAACACGTGTCTATGTCTTCTGTTAGCACCCTTTGCAAACTGTGTGAGAGGCCTTTCGGCACCATGCAATTCTGCTTAAAGTTGGACCAGCATAACATTCTGTGGTGATTTGCATATGCAGCCCATGATGCTTTGCATTGTGGGGGCATGTGTGATTTTGTATCTTCTTATATATATATACACAAATAAAGGTGTTATAAATGTCTGTATTAAATAAACCCTCTTTTTTTTTTCATCTACCATGCCTTCCATTTCTGGATTTTGTTAAATGCTGTATCATAAACATTAGTCCAATTACTCTGGACCACATCTTGTGTCCCAAAGTAAATTCCTAAAATTTTTATTCACTCTTTTTTAACTGGTATCACAAAATCAGGATCTTCCAATGCCCTACCCAAAGCAAATACCCACTTTCTGTCTTGTTTACATGAATATTCATAACCTGCTGATGTTCTTCAAACACCTGTAATGCTCACAACCCAGATAATAAATTAGCCACCATTAAATCACAATCATCCACATAAGCAGTAACCTTGACACATGTCACCCCTGTACTGTGTAAAATAGGCAAAACCAGCTCTTGTGCTTCCAGATCCCTAAATATTGGATCCAACCCAAAAATACATAATAAAGGGCTGCGAGAACAGCCCTGCCTTACCCCATTTTTAAGATACATTGGGATACCAAGATGCCCATTAATCATCAGTCTCACTTGTGCCTCTCAGTACAATAGATATAACGTCGAAAGAAAACCATCTTGAATACCATAACGGGCCAGGACATCCCAAAGATAATCATGCTTAACCGCATCAACAGCAGCTTCCTGATCCACAGTGAGCATATAGCCATCTAAATTCATCAGTAGCCCCTGCTCCACTAAGTCTCGTATAAAAATTAAATTCTGCATTATACTTCTCCATGGGATTACACAGATCTGGACTTCCAAAATAATATCCTTAGCTACCACGGCCAATCTGGCTGTGAAAATGTTTGCCAAAATGTTGTAGTCTGTTGTCAACAGACTTAAAGGTCTCCAATTATGCAGATCCCATCAATCCCCTTTTTTGTAAATAAAAATCATGATGTCTTCCCTCATGCTGGCACTCACCTCCCCTACTGCCACCATTGTCAAACAAACTTCTGTTAATATTGGGGCTAATTGATCAACAAACATCTTATAGAAGTCATTAGGGATACCATCACTCCCCCGGGATGTATTACTGGATAATTTCCCTATTGCAGCCCTCACTTCCACCTCCATAACTGGTTCCAAGAGGCGAGACTTTGCATTTGCAGTTATCTGGGGAAGTGTCAACTGATCCAGAAAAGTATCCTGGTGTGGCACATTTCCCACCTGAAGTTTATCACATATATACTGCTGTACCACCTGTTGCATGGAATCAGGATCAGGTTCAGAAACTATCGTACCATCACCCTGTTTTAATGAAGCAATAATCCTCAGTCCCACCCTATCTGCTGGGCTATCATACGGATTAACCTGTGCTTTTGTCCCACGCATAATGAATTTTGATTGCAGGCCTTTGTATGTTCCTGTATTTGGTGATAAAGAAACTTCTGGGTTTTGATATCATTAATCTGGTTAGTGAGATCCATCCCAGTCTCCCTCATCTGCATAACCAATTTCAAAAATTGACCCTATGTCCCAAATACTGGATGTACTTCTGTTTAGCCGCTGTAGATGTTAAATGGATTGTTAAAACTTTAAGATGCTGTTTTGTCTCCTCCCACCGGTCTATGGGACTATCGTATAAGAATCTGACCTCATGGTGAGATTCTAAAAAACAAAATATCTCGATGGTGACAGTCCATATGTAAGACAGAGATCTTCATTTTCCATAAACTCCTGCCCATAGATACAGAGCCTCCATCCCATAAGACAACTTTCACAGCAAAATGGTCAGAGATTTCCACCGGTATTACTGAGACTGCTTGTGGTGGAGTTAGGCTACACCCTTGGCTGTAACTGATAGACCATTTTTCTATCTCCTTATTCCCTAGCAACAGTTAACATTTTCTCTTTGCTTTTTCTCTTTCCCCCCCTACCCTAGGTTGACCACCTAGCGAAGCTCTTTACTGTCCCTACTAAACTTTCTATTAGTTCTCTCTTTTCATTCTTTTTCCATTTCCATCCATCCAGTCCCTGGAATGATGTCAAACACCCGGAGAGGTGTTGTGTAAAGCGCATAAGTGCTTTTTGTGTACTAAAAGCAGGAAGGCTATTTTAAATAGGAATAAACACAGTTAAAACAGCCTATTTAAATAAAAAGGATTCAGAAGTCTTATAAAACAATGATAATTTCATGATTAGTACAGTTATAAGAAATCCTTAAGGTATTTTCATAAATTCACACTATAAACCTCTTATGGTATAATGTTCTATGTATAAAAATACTTAGTCACTGTAGATCAGAGACACAGTGAGTGCCAATATCTGTGGAGATATAAACTGTACCTTTAACTGAACCAGGCACTCCCCTGAAACAACCCCCCCCCTTGGTTTTGAAATAACATGTTCAGACATGAAGCAACATGTCCAGACTTGTTAACAGAAAAGGGCTCAGTCAGGTGACCCCACCAAAAGATATTAAAACCTCTTCACTGAGTTCACTTCAGTTCAGTCCAGTGGGGCTCAGCCCTGAGAGAGCGGAGAGAGGTTCTACTGCTACTGTAGACAAGCTATTGAATGCACATGAGAAAGGTCTTAGGTGCTCTTAGATCCAGGACTGTATTATGTGAGAAACTACTGATGTCAAATAGTGATTTTCTTTACAATGTTTCTGTTTTCATTTATTATTTTTCTAACCTTTGAAATATAAATATCACACCACGGTGTGTTTTAAACCTGTAAATTTGCCTCATTTGATGTTTATCTCCACACACTGTGACACAGCTGCTCCAGTTATTTAGTTAGACATAAACCAAAAATCTAATCTAGTAGATAAGCTTCACTCTTCCTATGCTCTGGAATAAGAGCCAGAAAACCTTAAGACTTGCTTCCCCTGTCATGTTCTCCCTCTTCAAATCCTTGTTCCTGAGGACCTTCTCCGAGGTCTGTCATTGCTTCAAGTCAAGGTCTTAACATCACGATTTGTTACTCTTTAAATTCTGGACTTAAACCTCAACCATTGCCTGAGGCATCATTTGAGTCCTCCCTTCTGTCGTTGCCAAAATCAAGGTCCCAACATCATGATCTGTCTTTGCTTCAAATATTGGACTTAACCCCAACCATTGTCTGTTGCATCTGTCGTGTTTCTCCCTTAGAACAGTCCTTCCTCCTTAGGCCATCATGTCCAACCCTCTCCCATCTCATCTGACCTTCCTTCCCCACTCCCTATACCCCCATCCCCTTCCCACCCCACTTGCCAGGCCATGCCTACAGTACTTATCAAAGGACTCTTACATCTCAATCTTTTTCACACTGTGACACTAGAGGAACTGCCACCCCTGCTCACTATGACTCCTCCAATGATGTTTACTGTATAGATTTTAGCTCATTACCTTATGTCCATATATCTGTATATATGCAATTGTATTTAAATGGCACTACCTCCTGTTGAACCAACTGCTATGTTTTGGTGGAAGTATCATGTTACATGTGATGGTTATATGTTATAATGTTCTTATTATTACTACGTAATAGTTATGTATGTTCACTGTTATGTCTTAACCCTGTTGGCAATTGTTTTGCCCCAGGTCCATCTTGTAAATTAGCTTGTCTCAATGATGTTCCACCTGGCAAAATAAAGATATTGATTGACTGATTGATATACTTTTATAGAATGTGTTAATGGGAACCTCTCCCAAAATATCATACACATCCTTTAATCCAGTGCATTCTAAGATTCCCTGCAACAGGTTAGTATCACAGTATACTTTTCCCATTTTCTACCCCAATCCCTTCTAGACATTCCACAATTAAAATCTCCACCCCACAGGATTATCTTAGAGATATCAAAAAAAGGCTCTATTAGTCTGAGCAAAGTAGTTCTATCAGCTTTTGACTGGGGGGCATAAATGTTAACAAGTCTGTAAGAAATCTCAGCGAGAACAACATCTATCAATAATACTGACCTGGAAAGACATCAATAACTTTCAGAATAGTTGCAGAACAATCAGAGAACAATATGCCCAAACCAGAACATACATCTTCACCTATATTCCAAACAGAAGGCTCCCAACACCACTCAGCCTCTGCATGAGCTATTTCCGATAAGGTATGTAGTCTAGTATCTTACAAAAATGTAATTTTCCCTCTTTCCATTTTCAGTTTTGCAAAGGTAACTTGTCTTTTAACATCAGATTTAATACTATTGACATTTAATGTTAATAATGCAAGAGACATAACGAAATAATATTAAAAAAAAACATTTGGAATAAGCATAAGGATTATTACATAGAACATTTCTTTTTCTTTCATTTTTTGGCTTTCGGCTTAGTCTCAGAAGCCACATCCCCAGCCATCTCAGGTTGGGAGGAGGCTATAGAGGAGACCTCAAAACAACCACCTGATTCAACCGACTCCAAATCCATCAATACCTCAAAAGCATTCTGGACAGGCAAAGGCTGTATCTCAGTAGGCAGAAGAATCATAGTAATGAGTGCCTCTGCCTTAGACCTGGTTACCCTCTGAAAGGGGGGGGTTCAGGTACTGAAACAGAAGGGGGAATTGGTAATACTGTGTGAACATCGGCAGACTGTAGTATCAGGCTGTCCTCAGGCACCTCTGTACTGTCCCCATCAGAAGGCAACACCTCCTGGGCAGATTCAGGACTGCATTCCACAACCTCTGAAGGGGGTTGGGGCAGGAGAGGAGAGGAGAGACTTTCACAGCAGTGTCAGAGGTAAGGGCAAGAGAAGAGGAGGAAAGAACCAGTAACACCTCTGGGGGGGGTTCAGAACCAGCAGTTTTCTCAATTCTAGTTCTAGGTGCTTTCTGGGGACGGGGTTCAGATGGGTCACCTTGTGTCATCAACTCTGTAAACCTCATACGTTCCTTTTGTGCAGTTGCCACATACACATCCTGTTCTGCCCGCACTGCTGTATCCAAACTAGTATGAGATGCCCAGGCACAAGAAGTAAAGGAATTCCCATGCTCATCACATAAATTATAGCATACTGTCCTGGTGCAGTGTAATCCAGCATGCCCCAAATCACCACATAAACCACATTTCAGCCTGGTACATACATTACTGAGATACCCACATCCCCACAATGATAGCAGGCACAAGGCTGCCCTGGATAAAATATGACCCCTCTATCCCACCCCCCCAAAAAAAAAAATGAAGAAAGTGCTTTGTCTCACCTTATTCATGTTTCAGTGTAACGTTATAACGCCATCCACCAGTCCAAAGGTGCTAATCATCAAGAATAGGTTTATGGTAATCATCCACTGTACTGTGCTTTTTTTTAACCAACAGGTGATGTCAGCCACATTAACTCCTTCGTTCTGGAATAAGATTGTAATCCATTTGAATGAAGGCTTGGTAAGCGGAATTGCCAAAAAAGGCTTCCATAAGGCATATGTATAAGAGCATAGATTTAGTAAGCATAGTACTTCATGCTATTCCTCAAGAGAGCTCTACAAACAAATAAATGATCTGGAATATCCTCCATATTTCACTTTACCTCAGGTGCACTGCATTTCTGTAGGCTGCAGGCTCAGTAGACAAGTTCACTGACTCAGGAAACAGACATTCCCTAACATTTGTGGACCAAACATTGGTCCTATGGCCACCTCCACTGAGGCAACATGATGTACATTCGGTTGTGCCGCCACCAAATCTTCCAATGGTAGTTGGACAAAGGGTTCCTTGACTACTGTATTTATGGCTTCTAGGCCTGTAACACCATATGGTGGAGTGCCTAGAGTACCACCGTCACCCTCCATTTCCATGATATTTAACACTAAGCCCTGAGTAAGCTCAGTATCTAGGTGTGACTCCAAACTCACAGGAGATCCCATAGGCTGTCCGGGGGGGGAATAGATGTGGTAGTATCACCAGACGCAGTGAAGCCCATAACTGCAGTTTCTGGTTTAGGCCCCCCCCCAAAAAAGACTTATGGTAGTTCACATTCCACCGCTTTCCAGTCTGCAGCCACCCAGCACCTTGTAATGCAGAGTGAACCCAAGCTGGGGTCTCTGTAGATTCTCACAACACAGCCCCCCCCCAATATGCCTGATGACACAGAGGTCTCCACAGGCAGCAATTCTTTCACACCCAATCTACCTTTTTTACAGTTTTTTTCTGCCAAAGTTTTGGCAGCTGCTGTCTTCTTCCTCGGACTGCTATCAGAGACATCTATAGAAAAAAAACATTTTTGAGAGGGCATGGTGGAGGGGGGGTTGGCACCTCTGCCAGACTGTCTACAGAAATCTGTGCCTGACAGAGAGGTACCACATCAGGGGAAACAGAAGAAATTACCCCTTGTTGCATCATAACAGTACACTGCATATTACTCTCCAGAGTGCTCCCATCCAGAGCCTCAGCACTAGGACAGAAATTTACCTTAGGCTCTGGAGAGCCAAGCAGGAGATCTCTTGAGTCACCAGGCATTCCCCTCTCCACACAGCATTCCAAAAATGTATTTGTCACCCAGCCCTAAAATCTGCCTCCCTTCATCATCCAGCTCCAAATCCGTCCCTTGTCGGCTCAGCTCCCACTGAAGTTGGTTCTGTCTCTCCTCAAACCTCTGCTCCTGCTTGACTAGCAAAGATCTTAAAGTGGAGGAAGTTAGAGCATGATCATCTCCTCCCATTTTGAACTGCACTCAACCATAACTGTCTTCCACATCCCCTGCTGGTTCCAAGCATTCAACTTCCATCAGTAAGTCAGATTTTTCCATGCTAGTAGCAACATCAGGAGTCTCTAAGCATTTCGGGACCAAGGAGGAGACCTGCTTCTCAGTCCTATGCACATCCTGCTCCTTCATCAGATGGGATCAACTGCCCACATTGCACCAGTCACAGCGCCCCCTACCACAGAGTAGGGGAATTTTATTAAGAATTCAAATAAACATTACATCAGGTAAAGTAAATGCACAAACAGAAAAAAAAAAATTATTGAACCAACGCATCTTGTGTTTCTAATCTCTGTGCAAATTGATACAATGATAAGCAAGAAACAATATCCAAACCTCTCTTATACTTTATTTTGGTTTAAACATGAGAAATAAGCCATATCCTAGACTATAAAGAAAAAATCTCCTCCTACATGTTATATAAAAGACAGAAAAACAAGGGGAAAAAAAGAAAATACATTTCTACTATTTATTTCCCAGCATAGAACCTTTTTCTTAAGATATTATATCTTTATTGAGAGAAATTTATGTTTCTCCATAATAATCTAAATTGACTGATCAGTTGATGATCTCCTGTTATCTTCTTCCATAACCTGACTAATAGCTGCTTCGATCTGTGCTATTACCACCTTAGGTGGGGAGTATATTTGTTGTAGAACATATTGACATATCTGGTTTGCCAAAAATATTTGTCTATAGCAAAAACAACCCTTACTGTGTTATTTTTGAACCTCCCCCAAATACCAGTAACATCTCCCAGAATTAAAGTTTGATAAGTAATTCTACTTAAAAAAGGCCATTGCCATTTGAAAGCTAAAGAGTCCCATAATAATTTTGCATCTGCACAGTCAAAAAAGAAGTGCTGCATAGATTCTTCAATCTGTACACAAGTTTGTTTGGGGCAATATCTGTCTTGGGTCATTTTATGTTTTAAATTCCCACTCACACTCAATCTCCCATGGCAACACAACCAATTTACATCCCACATGTTTTGGGGTATTCTTTTATCCATAAGGATTTGCAAAGCAAACTTCATTTTTGAAGGAGTACATTCTGGGAATATAAGTAAAGTCTCAGATATACAGGCAATCTTTTGATACAGCTGTTTCCTCCCTAGTAATATACTTTTTGATTTCTTTATTTTCCATTGTCTTAGGTGTTTAAAACAATCCACTGCATAGACTGGAATTTTGAGATATTGTGTCATTTTGGGGGGTAAGTCAACCCATTTAGCCATAACCACTCCTACAGATCTTTCCATCCAAAATTCTCACAGGGCTCTATATTCCCTTCTCCCACTCTGGAGTATGTTAAAAAATAAACAAGCATTTGTGAATGCCAAATGTTGTCTCGCTGGCATTGGCATTGCTAGTGCAAGAGTTAGAGACACATAATAGGGATGGCAGTGAAGTACTGAAGTGATGCCAACCCCACACCCACCCTGAAGAGACTGATAAGCATTGGGGTGTGCCATTGGGTCATCAGCTATAACACTCATGCCATTTTACCTCACCCTACCCTGTAGACACTGACAAGTGTCGTGGTGTGCTTTGTGGTCTTTGGGCATTATACTTACCCCATGCCATAAGGAAATACACTGAGGTGGGTGCAGTATAGGAGAATGTGGTGAACTTTGTGGCTGAACACTGCAAGGCACACCACAATGTCTGTTACTGGCTGCAGGGTGGAGGTGGAATGGTGTGAGCATTGCAGCCAGTGATCCCAAGTCACACCCCGACACCCGTCAGTCTCTACAGGGTGGGGTGCTGCAGTTGGAAACCCTAACACCATAGGCATGTGTTGGTATTTTCACTCCAAATTTTCAACATGGGCTTTTTGTAAGCCCACCTCATGAAGAGTGGCACTATCAGTTTGTTAGCTGCAAGGTGGTTTTGGACAGCGGCTATGCCATTTGGCGACAAAGGGACGAAAGCACATTTTGGGCAGTATGTGGAAAATGACAACTGTATTGTCCATGAGGAGATGTAAAAATAATGGCAACACTGAAAATCTGGAGTGAATATATGAAAAATTGGTTAAGTCATGAGCATGCATAGAAACTGTGCAACACACGTCCATAACCCAATTATTTTTGGGATTTTTTTAACCACATTTTTAACATAGGCATTTCGGGACATCCCCACATGAACAGTGGCACTGTGATTTTGTTAATTTATCCCAAATGTTGATTTCCCACAGTGACCATGCCATTATGCGTCGCAGGTACGAAAATACATTTAGGGCAGGATGTGAAAAATGACAGTTATACTGTTCACAAGGAGGTATGAAAAAATGCCAGTGTTGAAAATCTGGAATGAAAATATTGCAGATTTGCTAAGTTATAAGGGTCCATGGAAACTGCACAACACATACTTGTAACACAGTAATTTTATGGAATTTCATCACCAAATTTTCAACATAGGCATTTTAGGACCTCTGCTCATGAACAGTGTCACCATCATATCCTCAAACTGTCCTGAAAACTGATTTCGCACAGTGACTGTGCTATTCTGTGCTCGACATGCGAAACCACATTTCGGCCAGGATATGTAAAATGACAGCTGTACTGTTCATAAGGAGGTGTGGAAAAATGCCAATTTTGAACATCTGGAGTGAAAATATTACAAATTCATGAAGTTACAAGTGCGCGTGGAAACTGCGCAATGCATGCTTGTAAAACAGCCATTTTTGTGATTTTTTTCCACCAAATTTGCAACATAGGCTTTTTGAGAGTCCCCCTCATGAACAGTGGCACTGTTGTTTTGTTAATCATTCCCAAAAGGTGATTCTGCACAGTGATCACAAAATCACCTTTTGGGACCAAGTAACGCCATGACAGTGCCTGAATTCATGAGGAGTCATCCCAATAACCCCATGTTGAAAATGTGGTGTCAGAATCCCCAAAAATGCCTAATATATGCACCAAAGTTGAAAAAACCCAATTTATGCTTGCTTTGGCTTCTCAGAAGGAACTAGAAGGGGACAGGATTAAATGTGTTTCAGTACAGTAGCTGCTTCTTGTTGTTTTTACAGGGTTTTTTGTGGATTTTACTTGGTAGAAGGTTATTTCTTTTCTTTCTTACTACTTCTAAGGGGCTAGCAGGGTATTGTTTTGGGGGATGTTGGAAGTTTGAAAACTGGTTTGGTGGCTGTTAGTGGGCTCATTTGTTGGATGTTTCACCGTGTAACAGGCTGCACTGGTGGAGGCCTATTTCTTCTGATTTAAAACCTATTTGGTGGGATTTGCTTGGGGCTGTTTCTTTGGTTGCAGAGCCTGGTGGGGCAGATACAGGGCTGATACACTCTCTTGAGAGTTGGGTGTAGGCCCTAATCCCTCCCTCCCCAGAGCTCTGCTTATTTATAGGGGAACATCTGCCCTACAATTGGAGGAAAAGGCTGCAGGTGCAGCTCATGTAGTTCTAGCTACTGGGGGTTGGATTTAAAGGCTGGGAGAGAGGAGCTTAGGGAGTTGTTCACTTCTCTTATAAGTTTACTGTGTTGTACTGCACCTAGTAACAGGGTTACCGGTTTACTGTGGGACTGTATCTAAGATTAGTGGGTGACCTGATTAGTCAGTAGGGGCGTACCTTGGACTAGTGAGGAATGGTGGCTCACCCAAGGAAACCTACTTGGAGGGGGATGGGACCACACATCATTAGGGCCGGCATCTTTGGGAGGGTGGTGGGGTGCACAGGCTGTGGGACAGCCATGACTCTGGACTGGGCTTGGAAGTTCGGTGGTTGCCCAGTGTGCTACCAGCGGGCACAGCTTAGGGAGGAGGTTGCAGGGATTAGGAGACAGCTGTGGGAAGGGGGGAGGTATGGTTGGGGAAGAGGGCAGGGGATCTCCCACGGGGTTGCACCAAGAACTAGGGGTGGGGGCATAGGGAAAGGAGTGCAGGAGAATATTCTGGGATCACATAGGGACCCTGGCAGAGGGGGCCCAAAGGAGGACACTACCAAGGAAGCAGGCAGGTAACTGGGGACCCTCACAAAGGGGGGCCAGAGGGACAACATTCTCAGGGAAATAGGCAGATGGCTGGGGCTGGACAGAAGGAAGCAAGGTGGGGTGGTGGATCGGACCTTACGCTCAGTAACCGCTTCAGTTCTCTTCTTCTGCTTGAGGATGAGGGATGAGGGGGGTGATGTAGCATGACAGGGGTGGTTAGAGATGGAAAGGGAGTGGGGCAGGAGGTTGGGGCCGGATAGCAGGAGGAATGGGGGGAACCTGGAATGCAGGAAAATGGGGGGAGCAGTGGATCAGAGCAGGAGTGGCAGGGGGAAGAGGGAGGGAAGCACAAGAAAAGGACCAGCTGGGAGGAAAGGGCAAGGAGAAGGACCAGAAATACAAGGAGGCTACAGTAAAGGGAGCTGAGGGTTTAGGCCAGGGGAGCACGACAAGCAAGGAGGGACTGAACGAAGACAGAAAGGAAGGGAGGACAAGCCAGGCTAGTTTAGCCAATGGGGGACAAGGACCAGTTGCAAGCAGTGAGGGGGGAGTTAGCAAGGCACAGAAGGTACTCGGGAGGAGGAGAGGCATACAATCGGAGAGGAGGGGAGGGGTGGCCAGGGTAAATGAGGGGGCAGCATGTGGCACTCAGATAGGGGGAGGAACAAGGAGCCGGCTGGGTGGAGGGGCCAGTAGAAAGGATGAGGGACATGGAAGGGGGGAATGGAGGAAAAGGAGCAGTCAGAGTGCCACTGTTGGGGGATTCTATGATCAGGGGTAACAAATGGGATAGGAAGGGGGAAGCCTGGCCAGTTAGAACAAAATGCTTCCCTGGACTAACAGTGCACAGGGCCAAGCATGATGTGTATCAGCTGGCAAAGGATTGTGGGGGTTCCCCAGACATACTGGTCCACCAGGTTACAAATGACATTGAGGGAAATAGCGATCTAGAGATACAGGCAAGGTTCAGGGAGCTTGCCAGGGTCTGTCATGACATAGGGTGCACGATTTCCTTCTCGGAAATCCTGCCGGTTCCAAGGGCTAGTGGGGAACACAAAAGGAAGATTAGGAGATAAACAAGTGGCTCAGGGAGTGGTGTGAGGCCAGAGGGTTTGGGTTGATGGGGGATTGGGGGGAGACCTGGAAGGATAAGGAGCTGTATGCTAGAGACTGGCTCCATCTCAATTTGGAGGGAAGGGGAATCCTTAAGTTGAAAATAGAGGGGTTCATTGTTGGAAAGTGGGGTTTAAACTTGTGAAGGGGGAAGGGATGGGAGAAAAGGCTGTTGAGGGGGTATGATAAAGGAGGGACTGTGTCTCCAGCCCCCTGTGGAGCTGGAGGAATGGGGGAAAAGGCTGACTGGTAAAGTGCAGACCAGGGGAAAATGGAATCCCCATGGGAACAAGAGCAGGGGAAATGGAAGTATAGGGAAAGGGTGGAAGGTAGTCCTGCTAAATGCCAGGAGCTTGAGCAATAAAATGCCTGAGCTCCAGGTGATGCTAACTGAGGGAGTGGTGGATGTGGCAGCGGTCACTGAGACCTGGGCCACCGCAGGACACGACTGGGACCTGAACCTGGAGGGTTACACTATGTGCAGGAAGGATGGTGGGAGGGAAGGGGAGGAGGGGTAGCAATAATAGTCAAAAACTGCATTGGCATAGGGGGAGTAGAGGAGGTGGAGGGAACCATGGAGGCGATTTGGGTCACCTTGATAACAAGGGGGGGACAAGAGAGTAAAAATAAGAGTGGTGTATAGACCCCCCTGCGCTGGCGAAGGAGTTGGAGGAGAGTCTGGTGGCAGATGTTGGGAAACACTGCAAATTAGGCAGGGGAAGGGTGGTGGTGTTGGGGGACTTAAACATGCCAGGAACAGACTGGGTGACTATGACATCCTCGGTGGCCAAGAAACATAGGTTGTTGGATGTCTTTCAAGATGCGTTCCTAACTCAGCAGATGGGGGAACCGACCAGGGAGGCGCGGGTACTGGATGTGGTCCTGGCAGACGTGACCAGATTGGGGGCCTGGAGGTAAGGGACCCGTTGGTGGGGAGTGACCATGCCATGGTTTGGTTCTGCCTGGACCTTGGAGGGGTAGAAGACTGCACAAAGACGGAGGTAACTGACTTCAGGGGGGTGGATTTTAAGGAAATGGGAAAGATCCTTAAGGAGCATTTGGATGTGACTGGGTCAGACATGGATGCTGACAGTAAGTGGGAAATAATCAGGAGAGGGGTACAGGATGCTACCAGCACCTGTGCCAGAGTAAGATGAAAATGCGGTAGGGCCCGAAAACCCTGCTGGTGGACCAGGGAGGTTCAGGAGTTGGTGGGGGAAAGAAGGCAGCCTACAGGCAATTCAAGTGCTCAAGGAGTGAAAGGGATTGAGGGGAGTATGAACTGATGGCTAGAAGGGCCACTAGGGTGGTGAGGGTGGCTAAGGCAAGGAAGGAGCAGAACCTGGCCAGGGAAATTAGGAGAGGGAACAAGGGGTTCTTTAGATACATTGGGGAAAAACAAAGGGTGAAGGGACAGATTAGCAGGATTAAAACAGGGGAGAGATGGGCACAAGACCTGGGGGAGCAGGCTGAGGTACTAAATGAGTACTTCATCTCAGTTTTCACCAAGGAAAATGGGGGTGCTGCATCATACATGGGAGGAGACAGTGATACTGAGGAGGGGGGGCCCCTTACCAATCGGCGGGTCTGGGGAGAGGAGGAGGCATCACTGGCAGGAGGGGGGAAGGCTAAGCAGGGAGAAGAGGTAGCGGAGGTAGAAATCACAGCAGAGAGAGTGAGGGAAGCCCTCAGGTCCCTTAAGATGGAGAAAGCACCGGGGCCGGATAAATTACATCCCAGAGTGCTGAAGGAACTTTCGGATGTCCTGGCGAAACCTCTGGCGGAGCTTTTCACCATCTCTCTGAGGACAGGGTGGGTGCCCCAAACTGGAAGGTGGTGCATATAATGCCTATCCACAAGGGGGGATCAAGGGAGGTGGCAGGGAACTACAGGCCTGTCAGCCTGACATCGGTGGTGGGCAAGGTGATGGAGGGCATTGTCAAGGAGAGGTTGGGGGGACCTGGAAAAGTCAGGGTGCCTGGACGATAGACAGCATGGATTTGTCCCAGGGAAATCATGTCAGACAAACCTTGTGGAGTACTATGACTGGGTGACGAGTGCCTTGGACCTGGGTAGACCAGTGGACATCCTCTTTCTAGACTTCAGCAAGGCATTTGACTCTGTTCCTCATGAGGGCCTGTTGGATAAGCTGGGAGAAATGGAGTTGGGGAACCAGATGATCAGATGGATAGACAACTGGCTCCAGAACCAGACCCAGAGGGTCGTAGTTGATGGGATAGTCTCATTCCCAAGGAGGGTCATTAGTGGGGTCCCACAGGGATTAATCCTTGGGCCCCTCCAGTTCAACACCTAGATCTCTGACATAAGGACAGGTATCAGGAGTGAGATGAGTCTCTTAGCAGATGACTCAAAACTGGGGGCGGTGGTGGATGGGAAGAAGGGGGAGGGTGGCCCTACAGGGGAACCTGGAGGCTCTGGAAAGATGGTCTAGAAAGTGGAAGCTGAGGTTCAATGCAGGAAATGCAAGGTACTGCACCAGGGGCCAGAAACCCAGGCCAAGTGTACACCCTTGGGGGAAATGCTACAAGTCTCGATGGCTGAGAGAGACCTGGGGGTGGCGGTGGATGTCAAGATGAACAACTCAGAGACTTGTAGGAGGGCATCAGCCAAGGCCAACAGGATGCTGGGATGCATTGCCAGGGGGATCACCTCCAGAAGGAGGGAAGTGATACTCCCTCTGTATAACTGCTTGGTGAGGCCACACCTCGAGTACTGCATGCAGTTTTGGAGGCCTCACTTAAAGAGGGACATTAAACTCCTGGAGAGGGTCCAGAGGAGGCAACCAAAATGATTTGGGGCTTGGGGGACAGGACCTATGGGGAGAGGCTCGAAGAGCTAAATATGTACACATTGGAAGAGAGAGAGAAGAGACTGGGGGGACATGATAGAGGTCTTCAGGTACATGAAGGGGGTAAATAGGGGAGGAGCAGTCAGGGTGATTCGAAGGAAGGAAGGAAGAGGGGGCAACTAGAGGGCATGGGTGGAAGCTGGAGGGGGAAGATTCAGGGGAGAAAGGAGGAGGTGCTACTTCACTGAGAGGGTGGTGGAGCCATGGAATGTGCTGCTCAGGGGGCTGGTGGAGGCAGAGATTGTGGAGGGGTTCAAGAGGGGGTGGGACAGGTACAGGGGAAGGGTTCTGGAAGCAAAATCCAGTGCAGTGAGAATATCCGGAACTGAGACGGGAGAAGCCAGAGATGGCGAGGGGGGCAGCAAGGTCAGCTCCCAGGGTGGGGGCTGACCAAACAAGCAGACACGAAAGACCGTGAGGCCTCTTCTGCCTACATTTTAGTATGTTAGTATGCCATTATACAGCTTACCGCCATTTCTTCAGTTAGCAGTCGGCTTTGAAGAGTGCAGATATGATCCTGGTCCACCGAAGATCATCGAGCTGTGCTCTGGAGGTAAGTATGTGGTGAGGGGGGTGTGGGGAGGTGGGTTGCACAGAGGGTGGGCGCGGGTAGGGGAAGGGGGCAGAGAGACCGCGAGGGACCGTTTTCTGTTTTATAGGTAAAAAGATAAAAAAACAACAACATTACAGGATTTTTTTTTTACAGGGTACTGTGGCATGCTGGGGTGGGCTCCCAGCATGCCACCTGAGTTGTTTTTTTGGGGGGGCTGTAGCCGATGGTGGCTTGGGCACCACCCATCAGCAAATACCAGTGGGGGTGGGAGAGCCGAGGGGGATTGGGCACCCCCCTCGCTACACAACAAATGGGGAAGGGGCATTATGCTGATAAGAAGTGGGCTCCCCATCAGCAGATTGAACTGGGAAAGGGGGGACTGAAGCTGATGGGGATTGGGCTCCCCCATCAGCAAAGAAAGACTTTTTTTGGGGGGGCGCATGATGTCGAGGGGGATGGGGCACCTCGTAAGCACACAGTGGAAATAGGAGGGAGGACAATATGCTGACAGGGAGTGGTCTCCCCCATTGGAATTGTGATAGGCGGTGGCAGTCACTGCTGCCATGTTGCTTGTACGTCGGGAGGCATGTTGTGGTCCCGCTGCATGAGAGCTTCACTCTCACTGCAGCATACCTTTTGTTAGATCTGGTGGCCACATTAGGGATGCATGGTGCCAGCGCCTGTTACTGGCTTACTGGGGAATGAGGGACGCACCTACTGATGCATGCCCTGCATTCGACCAACAGTGACCACGCCTCCAAATCTGCTACTAATGCAATATGTTAGCTGGCGCACAAGCACAAGCCAACATAAAAAGGAGTAAAAGAATGCTATGGGGTTAATCATCCTAAGTCCCCCTCTCTGGACAGGCAAGTATGTAACATCTCTTTTAATGGGGTTGAGCCTGCTTCCCCATAGCATTTGAAAGAAAGCACTAAGAAGCCATGTTTCAAAGTTTATAGGAGGGGCATATACAGTACTTAGCTCAAATACAGAAATATTGTAATCAGGAATTTCTTTATGATCAATACCCTTTTTCTCTCTTTCCCAGTTTCCAAGCTTTCCATATTCTAACCTTATTCTCACATACAACTAATCTTTCTTCCCAATTAAAGGAAGCTCCATCTGGCACATTAAACCATACTCCAAGTATTTTCTGAGACGCAGCGGTTGTACTAATACCTTCCATTTCCTGTATCTTTTCTTACTCTGAATCTAAAGGGATAGATGTGCTTTTCTTTATATTTATTGTCCCTCCTATTATTGGAGAGAAGCTTTGAAAAGCCTGAATCGCTCTTCTCCCTGCTTCTTTATTTTGAACAAATTAAACCACATCATCTGCATATGCTGATATTTTCTCAGGATTTAAATCATTGTATGGGTTAAACCTATAATCTGATTATCCCATTTTATTTGTCTAATAATGGGATCTAGGGCAAAAGCGTATGGTAATGGGCTTAATGGGCACCCTTGTCTGATGCCTTTGAGTTGGGGAATGAATCCACCTAAATATCCATTTATCTGTGGTTGAAAACCAGCTTCTTGATACAATTTAACAATCCAATTAATAAACATGAGAGGTATCCCATAATGCCTCATAACCTGAAATAAATGATGGAGTAATTTATCAAAGGCCTTGGCTTGATCTACTGAAATCACAGATCCCTTAATCTTTTGTGCTTTTTTCGCCTCAAATATTTCTTTTAAAAGGTATAGATTTTGCTCTATATTCCTACCTGGAATAGCACGTCTGTGAAGTGTCCACTTATTCCTGAGCTTTCTTCTGTAATCTAATGCTTATTATTTTAGCAAGTATCTTATAATCCATGTTTAGAAGGCTAAGAGGCCTCCAGTTATCTAAGGAGAATATATCCCCTTTTTTATATACGTACCTCAAACAGCTATTCCAAACTCATGACAGTACTTAGACTCTTGAAGAATAACATTGTATACCATAGTCAAAAGTACACTAAGTTCTGTGGAAAATGTTTTATAGAATTCATTTGTAAGACCATTTAATCCTGGGACAACCCCTAATTTCAGATGCTTTATTACTGTTTCTATTTCTTCCTGGGATATGGGTTCAATCTTAGCGGCAACATCTATTTGTTTTAATTGTAGAGCTGGTGCTGTGAAGACCTCTTCAATAGAGTTTTTATGAGCATCTTCAATCCCAAATTGTCTGCGCTATATGCTGCATATCAATAACTGACCTATCTACAGATCCATCTGGTTTGTACAGACCCGACATCATTGTAGTTTGTAATCTATTTTTACAGGCCATAAAAGGATCTACCAATGGATTTTTTGTTGTTCCAAAGCGCATTTCTAATTCTAATTATTTGGCCCTGTTGTATTGGAAGCAAAACATTTGTTTTTTGATTTCTTTAATTTGTTCATTATATTGTACATGGCATGTTTCTGGAAAAGACATAATTTTGTATAATTGGTTTCTGTACTCGAGGTACTTCATTTATTCATCCTTTGCCTTTTGTTTTCCTAAATTTATAAATAAAAGTTTAAAATCACTTTTTGTGTCTTTCCACCACTTCCACAAAGAGTCATATAGACATTGTACCAACAATCTAGCTTTTAACAATGGTCTAACTTGTTGAAGAACTCTTGCTTGATCTAGAAGCGTACTATTCAACCTCCATATATTCTCTTGTGAAAAGAATTTGGGGGGTGCAGATGCCATACTAAACATCCCTGTTAGCATATGATGATCTGAAAATTCACTTGGTTTCATTATTACTTTCACTGGACTACAGTGTTTTGAGGAAAAAAGATAATCAATTCTTGTGTTATAAATATGTCTATGATAAGTTGCCACTTTGTTGGAATGTGACTGTCTATAAGCATCTCCTAAATCTGCCTCCTTATTTAAAGTTTTTAAAGCTAAGGAGTCACAATCAATTTTTTTCCCAACCTCAGTCCTACAGGAAATATCTATACAGCAGTTAAAATCCCTTCCCCATATTATGTGTCATCTAGTACTCAAAAAAGGCTTGATCAGATTAAATAGTTCCACTCTATCTGCTTTAGTTTGGGGAACATATATGTTTATTATTCTATAATAAAAATCTCTGGTTCTACAATCAATTATTAAAGCTCTACCTGGAGAGACATTAATAACTCTGGTGACAGAAAAAAGGGAAGATTTAAAAAAATTCCAAGGCCATCTGCAGTCTCCTCCTCGAATGTCCAGTATGAGGGGGGCCCCCAGACCCAACCTCTCTGGATTTGCTTAATTTCAAATAGAGATTTTAATCTTATCTCTTGTAAAAGGACAATGTCTGTCTGTAATTTTTCTATATTATGAAAAAAGGCTATTTGTTTCCTGCAGTTTTTAAAGCTACAGATATTGAGGGATGTGATACTAATTGCAGCCATAGATCCCTTTTAGAGTGTTCTAACCACTTTCTTCTTCTGTGGCCATATTTTTCCTTTTCTTCCCTCCCTTTTTTTCTTATCCTTTTTTCTTCTTTGCTGTAGTCAGAGGCCTATTGATAGTTTCCTCATCATCTGTGTATTGTACAGAGGCCTCTGTTTCTAAGTCTGACTCTTCCCCTCCCTCCTGCAATAATGCAAAAGCATTTTCATTTTTTACCTCGCAGACTATTGATGTTTTCATGCTGTGGCTCTTGTGACTCCTAGTCTGGGTTCAATTCTCATTTCTTGATACTACCATTTTCTGAGGACCTTGTTGATGTTGTTTCTCTGTTTGAGAATCATCAATTTCTGTGACCTGAACTTCCTTTCCATTCTATCTTGTAAGGGGCCCTCACCTTCCTCAGATTGTTCAGTTTGGGATTCCCTTCTTTGCTAATTAATAGTTGGTTTATTCCCCTGATGGGATGCAGCTTATTTCCTACTCTATTTGTCCTGGGCAGTTTGGACTAAATTTTCCTTATTCCACTCCTCATTCCTGTTTTTGCTAGCCCAGGGACACTGATGATAGGCATATCCTTTCTCATCACACAAATTGCATTGATAAACATTATCACAGTTCACACTTGGATGACCATAACCCCCACATAGACTGCATTTTAAAAGATCACATGTACTATTCAAGTGAGTATGTGCTCCACACTTGTAGCAGGCTCACGGTTGTCCACCATAAAAGCATACCCCTTGGTCTTTACCAAGGAAAAAGCTATTAGGAAGATGCATTATCTCTGAGTTAACCTGAAAAAGACTGACTTTAAATTTCCAACCCCAAGTCCATAATCCTTCAGTGTCAATAAGTTCCTCAGGAGGGGACAAAATACTGCACCTACTTTGGAGCCAATGGTAGATATCGCTAATACTCATGCCCTCATTCCTGAACATTATGGTAACTGTCCTGATAGCTGGTTTGGTTAAGGGGATTACAAAAAAAGGGGTCCAGAGAGGGGTTTATTTTAATGCACTATATTTCTGCCAGAATTTCTTTAGCCCTGCATTTGTCTTAAAACTTACATCAATTGTGTCCTCACCAGATATATGCATGAGAGCATAAATGTCAGTGGCTTGAAAATGCATAGAGTTCTTCAATAACTGTCTTGCTACATAATATTTATCTGGGTGTTCAGATAGACCACCCCTGTATCTAATTCGCACAGCATTCTATCTGGAGGCCTGCTCCAGTTTGTTTTAAATAAATTGGATAGAGTGGGTCCTCTATTGGGAGCACCCTCTGACTGAGGCCTTGCACCAGAAGCTCCCTCCCCTGGATCATCAGAAGGTTGATTAGAATGCTGTTCCCCACCTCCTGAAGCTCCTTCTAAAGGAGTCTGAGTTTTAGGAGATTCTTGTTCATTATTCCTAGAAAAAACAGATTGATTAATCAACTCCTGTGTCTCCCTCCCAAATGCTGCAATTTCATTTATATTACTCGGCTACCTAGTATTTTGAAACCCTACATTAGTTTCCCCATTCTGCACAAAAGTCTTAGGTTTTTCATCATTCTCAAGAATATTCCCCCAGTCCATAGGTCTACTCTGACCAACAGTCTGTTTTCGTGAGTCCTGGACCTTATGGTGCTGTACCTTGTCTGAGCCCAGAAGTCCCTTTGCAGGCCTGTAAGAACATTTTAAAACTCTGTGCACCTCTTCATTCCATGAGTCGTCAGGAGTCCAACCACCCACTTCAGTCTGCTTTCATCCTGCACTCGCTAGAGCATTATCCACAGACCAGTTGTCCCCGTTTGAAACATTGGTAGTTCTGAGTCCAAATTGTTGTCACACCAACTGCAACGTTGTTTCCGCTTGGTTGTGAGATTCCTTCTTTGATTCCTCTCCCGTGAGCGGCTCATGTGCCACAGGAAAATTCTTACCCTCCTGCCTGAAAGAAACAGGGAATGTCTCCATATAGATTCTTCTCCGTCTGTGCTGCCAACCCATATACTTTTGCATTTTGCTCTTCTGGCGACTCCACAGTTGAAAGCTTTTCATTGTCGGTTGGTTTTACAACCTCTGTCACATTATCATGCATATAGTCTCCAGAATCACTTGATTGTTTAGTCAAAGCATTTTCTTGAGAAAGGATCACCTGCATAACCTCCTCCACAACCTCATCCACCTCCATCTCAGCATGAACTGAGACCTCAATCAGCGAGACCAAGGTTCCCTCTACTGGCTAGTAGGGGACTTTCCCAGGTGTCCTTGCCAAATTTCCCCCATTCACTAAAAAGACCACCAACAGGTTAATCTGGTTCAAGGTCAGTTGGAATTCACCTGTGTCCCCCCTCCCAGGTCGTACCTGAAAATAGAAAGAATTTGTCTAGTGCACTTACCTGGTCAACAAAAAACTAAATAAATAAAATGCCTAAGTGTAAGAAAATCCAGAACAGTCTGCTCACCCTAAGCTCGAACCGTTGCCCCAGTGCTTCAACTCTTTAGAGTCTTCATCAGGAGGTGTGGCCTGAGGGATGGCAGCTACAACCTAAATACACCCAAGTAGTGACATCACAATATTCCTATGTGATTCATTGTCATAATGAAAAATTTCAAAGATGATCAGATAGGACGACACATGTGGAGAATACCCCACCGCGCCAACCAGATAGCACTTTTTCAATATTTAAATGTTTAAATACAAGGCCTTAAAGCACTGTAGTTTGGATCTCCTACAGTAGTTACCTCACTCCTCCACAAGTTCTGCTCCAAAATAGAGCTCAGCCTGTACCCATAACACAGCAGACAGTCCAAGGGGGTGGGACTTACTGTCATCAACTAATCATTTGACACCATGCAAATTTGGCAGAGGCATATTTTCTGTGCATCACTAGGCTCTCCACAAATCTCAAGCAGCAAGTTTAAACTGAAGCGCAGGTTAAGGCCACTTCAAGCACATGCAATACGTTCACTTTCTGGGTGCACAGCCACCAGATTCACAGTCCCAGGTCATATTTCCAGGCAACCTAAATCACCACAAATGCAGGCACAAGCCCCCATTGCGTAAGTCTAACCCTCCACTTGCTAGACTTCTTACCTGCTTGGCTCTCAGGGGGAGGACTACACAAAACATTGATTTTTAACCCAGGAGCTGAGGTAGGCCATGGCATTGGGGGCCTGCACGATCATGATAGGGGCACCAGTAAAACACAGCAAGCACATACGGTAGGAATTTCTTCTCCTTTAGCCAGTGTCAAGTAGTAGCTTTTACTCTGTCCAGAGAAAAACAAAATGGCCTTAGCTGTGTAGAATTATTTTTTTATGAAAAAGGGAACTTCTGAAATGAACAACCATGGATAACCATAGTCAACTTAAATAATTCTGAAACTAGTTTAACCATGGGCATTTGTGGTCTGCCTCTGGAACATTTCCATCAGTGGCTGTCAATGGAAAATCATGGTTAAAATCATGGATTAAACTTGGATGACCATGGCTGTTGATCTACTAGAACCCTATGTAGTGTAATGGGGTTTTGGTGTTTGTCTGGAAAGCAAATGGTTAACTTCTAGGCCTTACCTGAAACTCCTGTCAGTCACCTGAACAGAATTTTCAAGTGGGAATGGCCTCGCAGCATAAGCCAAAAAATAGGTGAGTATCAAGTTGTGGCAATTGCCAACTCCTGTGGTGTGCTCCTCCATGGGGTGAAAGTCCTGAAAGATATGCTCAGCCCCCATGTGAAACATAGAAACATAGACTGTGATGGCAGCTAAGGGCCACTTGGCCCACCCAGTCAGCCCAAATTGTCTTGCTTTTTTTTTTTTTTTGCTGTAGTCCACTGTTGATCTATGGCACTAGCCCTTTCCCTCCCTTCCTTATTGCTACATTTCTCATGTGCTTGTCCTAAGCATTTTTGAACCCTTCTACTGTTTTTGCCTCCACTACTTTTGCTGCAAGGCTGTTACAAGGATACACCACCCTTTCTGTGAAGAAGTACTTCCTCACATCCCTTTTGAATTTACCCCACTTCCAACTTCATATCATGACCCCTGGTGCTGCACCTTTTTCTCTGAAAAATACTCTCCTTCTGTACTTTATTAATCCCCATTAGGTATTTAAAGGTTTCTGTCATACCCCCCTTCTCCTCCAGAGTGTACATGTTTAGTTCCTTCAGCCTCTCCTCATGGGCTTTTGATGCAGACCCTGTTCTATGTTGAGGGAAAAAATATGCTTTTACTCAACCTAAATATGATCCAGTTCTGTGAGGATGGTCACTGTCCTGGATCTGATCCCAGAGGAGGACTGGACAAATAGACGTTTGCTAGATCCCTAATTTAGGGACCCTTTGGACTCTGTGTACAGTACTGTGAATATTGTACCCTGCACCTGTAGCTCCCAATGGGGTTCTATTTAACATCTTGTGACAGAATAAAACTTACTACTTCATAATAGCTAAAGGAAAGGACATTCCTATCTGCTTTCTGTATTTTACTGCTGCCCGTATCATGATTGTGCAGGTCCCCCTGTGCCATGGTCCACTTCAATTGCTGGGTTAAAAATACAAATTTTGTGTGGTCCTCCCCCAAAGAGCCAAGCAGGTAACAACCCTAATGAGGGGAGGGTCAAGCTTCCACATGCACAACCACAGTTTATCCATAATCATAAATGAAGAATGCAGAGTGGTCTTTAAGGTAGCAGATGAAATTAAGTAATGGCAAGGTGCCACAGCCAGGTAAAAAGAACCCAAGAGCTACAGTAAGTAACTTTTATTAGTAAACAGCTAGTGGAGGCAGATCAAAAGTGTTCTGTGGCATTTTGGTCAGCAATGATGTGAAAGTTAAAGTGTTGATCAGATGCTGGGTTATATTTAAAGGAATTTCAGTAAAATAACAAGGGATGCATTCTGCCACTGTATAAATCAACATTGAGGCCACATGTAGAGTACAGTATCAAGATTTGGGCCAATGTTGTAAAACAAAGCAGAGAAAATGATAACTAGGATAATAAAAAGTACAGATGACAAAAATGATCAGAGAACTGGGTTCTACAGTCTGAAAAGAAGAACTAATAGAAAGGACATGGTAGCACTAGGCTTCTAAGATGTAATAAATGGTCACCTGGGGTTAGTGGAGCTGGTGGCTGACAGAAAATCAAGAGGACACAAGTGGTTCTGCAAAAATGAAAATTTTAAGAAGATAACAGGAGGATACCTAATTGCGACATATGGTTCTTTAAAAGAACCACATTTGTGTCTGGAATTGAGACTATATTAGAAAGAAAGAAGAGGTTGGCCTTGAGTTAATAAGCAACAAGTCTTCTTCCATCCTGTTTTTTATATGGTCACATGTTCAAAGGAGATATCAAGAAGTACTTTCTGTATAAAGAGTGGTGGAGATGTGGAATGGACTGCCGCCGGATGTATACAGGCAGAAACCATCCATAATGTAGCATAAATTCTCAACAATTACATTATAAAAAGGATATATTGTAGGGTTGCTCAGAATCTGTCCAACAAAATCTGATACCTTAGATTTTGGGCTTTTTGTGGAAGGGGAGTTTGGATTTTCAGTATTTAAGGATGAAAATCTGAATTCTGATACATGGTCAGATGCAGAATTGGAATACGATTCTGATTCTGAATCCACATCCCACTGCAGTACCACACATACATTTAAAACCTTCTCCCAATCCACTAAAGTAAAGCCCTCCCTTTCACCACCTGTACCTGAGTGCTGCAATAATTTTTGCCATTGCGGCTGACTTTCCCCAGCTCGTCTCCATCATCCCAGTCCTCACAGACATCCAGACAGTACTGGCAATCATCGTTTCATAGCATCTTTTGTGACTGATGAAATGACCACAGTAACCTGGCCAAACATCATGGCTCAGTCGACTGCCTGTCTCACCCACAGCCCACAATGCTGTTAACTGCCTGACAAAAATAACCAGATAGGTGCCTTGCCCACTCATCTCACCCTTGGTGATGTACATGGGCTGGTGGCTAGTTAACTGGTGGCTATGGCTAATACTAGCTTAGTAGGTGGGGCATCCATGGTAGGTAGGGTTGCTGCCAGAGTCTCCCTTCTCACCCTTCTCCCTCCCTGCCACCACCACCCCTCCATCACCACTGATGACCATCCTCCTCCTCCTCCTCCAATGGTTTGTCCACTGACCAGGTGGCACCAACCACTCCCAAGGCAGACTGGCAGGTCAGCAGTGGCTGGACTGGACTTCAGTCATCAAAGCAACCCTACTGGAGGACAGTGCTGCTGGATGCTGGTGGGAGATGGCCTACCTGCATCAATTCCCTAGCTACCCAGTAGACCCATAGTCAGAGAGACACTGAACTGGTGCTGTCAGAAACCCAAGGTTTGATGCAGGTTGCCCCCCCAACACTCGGATCAGTCATGGCAGCTGGCTGCACTGAAGCAGCATAATATCATCAGTATGGTTCTCAGTTGATGTTGTTGGCAGTAGGCAAGTGGTGCAAGCAAGTTGGGTGTTGGGCTGGGATCAACGAGTGATTCCAGTCTGATACAGTGGATGATTGCTGTCCAAGACCATTACAGCTCCACACAAAATGCCTGGGAAAGGAGGAGAGACAATAGTGAGCAGCGCCGGGGAAGAGGCATAGTGAAAAAACTAAACTAGGGCTGCCCTGCAGTGACAAGTCACATGATGATGTCCACCATCTTCAACCACACCTGGCCTGGGATGACCACCAGTCAGCATCACTAAACCCATCAGCTTAACCAAACCAGGCAATCAGCAGATCCTCCAAAAAGTGGTACTGGAGTGGAGGGGGAGGGAGGACTCGAAGAAGCTGTTTGTGTGGATTGGGAGTGTTTGAAACTGTTGTTATGTACTTGTTCTGTACAGTTGGGAGATTATTTGAAGGCTCGGATTTGGAATTGGAAATTCCAATTCCGTTTCTGATTACATTCCTACTCCATAAATGGAATCAGATTGGGCTCGGAACCACATTCTAAATTATTGATATTCGGAATTGTGCACTCAGAAATTCGGATTCCAAGGAGTCTGAGCAACCCAATCAGGTTACACATCTTAAACTAGAGGAGGATGGACTTAATGACTCATTGCTGTTTCATCTCTTTCTTCCTGCTCTTATTGTATGTTCCACTTAAGCAATAAGGCATGACAGGGCATTGGTTATACTAAGTTTATCCCATGGTCAGGGGCGTTGTAAGGCACAATGCAAAGCTGAGTGCCTCCAGCCCCTGCCTGTGGGGTAAATCTAGTGCAACCAACATCTCTGAAGTGCCTTATTGCTTATATAAAATGGGCCCAGAGGAAACTTTTAAAAAATAAACACTTTAAAAATGTTCAAACTCACAAGAATTATAATGAAATGTTGCTAAATAATGTAAAATTGTCACTACACTGATGTTTTTCACTTGTCAGTAATCTGTCTTTCTTCATATTCAGTACACTGTGTGATTGTTTACCACGGAATAGAAGAATTAAAAGCTCTGCATTATTCCAGTAGTAGAATGCTCTCTCCCACCACCCCCACACGCACACGGAATGTTAATATGGAATACATGAATTAAAAACTCTTTAGAGTTCCACTGACACACACACACACACACACACACACACACGTGCCTCAAGTGGAGCCAGAACCTCAATTTTATCTGTTGCCAGATATAGAGCAGGAAGTTCTCTGGCAAACTGGTGTGGATAGGTTGGGGATTTTTCATAGTCATCAAAGAAACACCAGCAATGGAACCTCTGAATAGTTAAGCAATAAGGCACGACAGGGTGTGGGTTATTGGGGGTTTACCCACGCCTTGTGTGGTGTGTCACGAGGTGCAGCCGAGTGACTTAACCACACAAGAAGTGGGTAAACCCCCAATAACCCACACCCTGTCGTGCCTTATTGCGATTATACAATGGACCCATGTGTAAAATTTATTTAATTATGTTGTTTTATAAATGCATTTTCTCAGCCGTTGGTAATGCAGGATTTACCAACGGTCATATGACATGTTTTGACCAATGAGGTTACAGGATTTTCACACACCATTGTATAATGCTTGATTTTCTAAATGTGTGTATGTGTGAAAGGAGGGGCTATTAAATGAAAATGACATTAAATTATTTACTTACTTTAGTTCATATAATGGACTTCCATTTTTAGAGCCTAGTTGAAGGTTTCTATATATGAGTAAAGGTTACAGCCATGTTTGTGATGGAGATTAGGAAGCAAGTGGCTTATGAATTCTGTTGGTTAGCCCAGTTGGCAGGGACTTGTTTTTAGCCACTGGTACTGTAGTGCTCTCTTAAGGCAATGGCTAGAATCAAGTCTCAGCCAATCAGTAGAGAGGGATTTCCTTGCCCATTTTATATAGTGTATTTAACAACAGTATGTCAACTATGATGTTCTGGTACTGAACTATTCAGTGCACTTATCGTCAAAGAATTGATCAAATCAGGCCTATACTAATAACAAATATTCACTCATAATGTAGATACTTTTGGTAAATAATTACATTTGCAGTCTAGGCCATCTTCATTTAAGTGGAGGCATTATGAAAGCACCACTTAATTTGAAGAACGAATGGCACTTTGTGTTTACAGAAAGACATTTGCAAATGTTACGGTTTTCCTGGAATGATTATGCAGTAACACACCATAGACTCAAAATGTTCCTTAAGCAGGAACATTAAACTGTGAACGACTCAAAGCAGATCTGTTTCTCTGTGGAAAGCAACATTTACTTTTTATAGCTTTGGTAGATAGCCTTGGTTTTGCCTCAGTAAAAGAAAATCAAATCTTTATTGCCAGTCTGATAAATAACCTGTCTGGTTTGGAATTTAAAGTAGCATAGACGCTCCTTTGGAGCTACAGTATACTGCAGCAGTAAAAATATCTAAGGACAAAGGCAACAAACAATTTCCAGTGTCCCCATATGAACTTCTAAACAACCACCATGCTATCTGGTGTTAAAATCTCCAGAAATGCAAATCAGCAACTATTACTACTGACTGAAATTCCTTCACTTAGATTTCTTATAATCATAAAATTAACAGTGTAATGACAATGCATACATATTAAGGCATAATAGGAGTAAAATGATCGTTTCCTCTCCAGTTTGAGTGCATACAATAAGTACTTGCCATCTTTTTTATTTCTTACCTCTTAATAAGAAATACTACATAATAATTATCCATTCATTTGTTTTATTAGTCCCTGATACTTTCTTAATGGATCTTACAAATGGGCAGGAAATTTCCTGAATCCTGCCTGGCTGAGAAGATTTTGAAGCCAAGAGTTTTATGAATGAGAGTCTACAGTTTTGCACTACTTCTGGAAACCAGGATGCAGTGCATTTAAATAGCAATGCCTCCCACTAATGTTTTTTTTTTTTTTATTTATTAAAATCCTTGCAGTTATATTTGCACAGTAAAAGCCCCACCTCCACATATTTGCCAGTATTTGTAAAAATAAAACAATTACCACATTTTTACCCTGCAGGACCCACCCTTTTCCCAATACATTAATTATTAAAAAGTAAAAAGTAAAACCCATCCCTCTCCTTTCATTTCAATTTTTCTCCTGAGTTGTGTAAAAGGCTTCAAAAACTAGCCCTGGTTTTCTGCAGTATGCCTCCCACTGCAGCATGCTTACCTCAGCTCGCTCACTTGTTCTCATCCCTGTCTAGCCTCCTCCTTAAACTGATCTCTTTCTGCTCACTTTCATTAATCCTGCCCACTCCTCATCAAACAAAACCAAAGGCCACTGAGTTAACAGTTACTTTTATTTATTTGTTGCAAAAGTTGTTAAGTGGCCACAATATTCAGTGACAAGAAAATTGCAACAAAATAATGTGCAAAATGCAGCAATAAAAAAAATATTCGGTGGAAATAAAACTGTTCAACAGAGAACTGAGGTAGAAAGAAATTGAATTTGATCAGGAGCAGTGAGCAAGCCCATAACTGTGTGTGGGCAGCTCCCAGAGCATAGCAGCGCAATGGTGGAGGCCGCAGGAGGAGGACTGCACTAAAGTTAGGGGTTAGGAACAGTTGCAGCAGGAAGAAGTAAATTAAAAAACTAGGAAGGTAACATACAAGTGGAAGTACAATTTCAGAGAACTGAAACCATCTTTTTGAAAAATACTTTTATTGAAAGAATAAGATAAAAAGTACAAAAATTGCAATTGATTGTATATAGGAATACATAAGTAAATAACAGAGGAAGACAGGAATTTATAAGCTATGCGTCTAACCATAATAAAACCAGGGACATAAATATTACTGATGGCAAATTTCAGACAATGAACAAGGTGATTCCACATCTAGAATGGAGGACCATGGAACAAGCTTACCTGGGGAGTGGGAAGAGCCAACCCGATGACAAACAAAGGGGGGACACCAGGATAAAAACTGTGAACACTAAGCAAAAGTCACTCCCATCCATGTTCCCAGTGACCGGTCCAAGTGGAAACCTATGCATGAGCCAGCAGTCTGGTTTAGTTGGGGTCAGCGTAGAAAGACCCAATCCTGTATCCAAACTAGAGAGGGAATAGGTCACTGTCAATAGCCGAAGTTAGGGAGCCCCATATTGCAGAGAAGATCTCGGCTACTCCTTTGGCAGTCAGCTTCACCCTCTCTAGCTTTAGACATGTTTTCAGGTTTAGTGCCCTTTGCTGAATTGAGGGAGGGCTAGCAGACAGCCAGTTCATAGTTTTCTTAGCATTTAAAAGTGCAAGGGTCCATAATGTGAATTGCCACTAACTGTCTGCTGTTAGGATCCGTGCCTAGTAGAAACTCCAAGGGGGATTTAGGGGGTGCATACCCCAGAATCCTTACCATGATGTTATGCATCTCATGCCAGAAGAGGATGACTTTAGGGCAAGTGAGGGACATATGTAGAAAGCCGGCCCCCCCAGATGAACACTTGAGGTAAATCGAGGGGATGTCAGAATGAACAGTATGAAGCTTCAATTAGGTAATACAGGTCCTATACATAAAAGTCAACTGGATTTGTCTCAGCATGTTACTCCGGGAGCACATATGGAAATGCTTAGTCAACAATCACCAGATATTGGCATTTACTGTGGTGCCTAAATCCTGTTCCCACTTGGCCTAGATGTCTCTCATTGATGGATCAACCCCAACTTGAGGGGTGAGATAAAAATTAGAGAGAGAGGCTTACTGCAGGGCTAAGGCCTGTACTGTTCTTCCTCCAGCAGAGTAGAGTCCCCCCAGCCCAACCCCCAGTCTAGGTGACTCCCAATGTATTCCTCATTGATAGGTAAATAAAGAAGTCCCCCCAGGTCAAGAGTCCAAACTCTTTTTAGTCACCAAAATCCAACAACCTGGCCTAGACCCTGGAGTCAGTTGAAAAACCAATTATGACTGACGTACTACACATTATGACTGATTTTTTTCAACTAGTTTGAAATTTCTGACTTCAACTAACTGAAGAAAATCCAACCAATTTTTTCAACTTTCACCATCGTTGAATTTTATTATGTAGTAGTTCGTCATACTTTTTAAACTTCTTATCTCTTTTTATTAAAATTTCAACTGTAAAAGTTAATAAAATATATGGAAACGTCTGCCCCCTTGAAATCAATGGGGCACGTGCACACACAGCCTTTGCCTTCTGACATCACAAAACAAGGCTGCATGTACCTACGTGGGGGTGGGTTAAGGTCAGGAAGCAGTTCCGTTTTTTTGCATTTGGGATTTAGCAGCATTATAACTTCATAAATGGGCAGAAACAAAAGGAATTATTTATGCCCCTCAACACTGGGGCAGGTGAGGTATTGCATATGTTGGAGGGAGCAGGAACTAGTCAGTAGCAGCTAAGAAGCTGGCTGCTCTTTAAAATGCAAATACAAAGTGCAGTGAAACAAATCTACACACAGCAGGGACCCACTAAAGCACAATAACCAGTCAAAACAACAACAAAATATACTAAGCCCCTGAAAATAACAAGTTGAAACAGGGAAGTAAAGCAGTATATGGTATAGAAAAATAAGCAGCAGTAATACTAGTTACTTAGAAAAAGAACTGTGAGTCTAAAATACAGAATAGGTAGGGCCTCTTAAACACACCACAGAAGCTAGAAGGTACCCTTTTGCAAACAGAGCTACTGTAACCATCAATATATGTTAGTTTACTAGTAGCCATAGAATCTGTGAGACTAAAAACAGTTTAAAGGAGGATCCATAGAAATACCTCCTGCATGGTATACCAGAACTGAGATATATCCATAGTTTAAATTTAAAGCTAAAAAAAACTCTTGCATATTAAAACAAATATTTTCTGACACAGTTTCTGAACTTGTTTTGGCTTTTAGCATGTACACTAATGTGTTTAATAAAATTTTATTCATCTTGCCATGAGGACTTTAATATTTAGTATATCTGATTCCTACCGTGGCAAACAGCAAACATGTTGTCCATTGGACCCGACCGACCATGCTCTGCGCTCCGGCCTCCTATGGGTCCAGGAACTCACCAACTGACCAACTGTGCCTGGCCTGCTCCACAACCTCATGGGGAGTCTGACTTACTCACAATGCCACCACAGTCAGAGAGACACCAGTCAGGCTACCAACAGTAGATACGATCGCCTTGACTTTTCAAGTTCACCCTCCCTGGGCCCCACAGCTCCCAAGCCCTCAACCAGCCAGACAAGCCAGCCCAGCATGCAGCAGACACACAGACAGACTGCGTAGTCTGTGAGAGACCATCCTCCTCCATTCTACTGCCTGCCCAGCCCTGACGGGCCTTACATACACATCCCATACAGTACCTTGCTCACTGTAGTAGCCTGTTGCCATTTCAGTCAGGTGTCAGGTGATGATTCAGTCAGCGGTGTGAGGTAACTCCATGGCTCAAGCTGCCACTGTTGCTCTGCTCGTTGGTGGTGCTGGTGATTTTTTGGAGCTGTGTGCTCCCTCCTCCCAACACACACAGTCGGTCCCCAACCCAGACCCACATCCCCACTCCTGTACTCCGCACAGAGGAACTAGTGCACCTACCACTCCTCCTCCTCACCAACTCTGAAGGGCCAGGCCAGGGTCACAGGCTGATCCAGACCACAACCAGACCACTGACTTGCTACCTTCACACGATTGCTGCCTGGCTTTGCTGGAGGACTGACTGGGACCTACACAGCCACACACTAGTCTGTCTCTGGGCACCGGACACGTCAGGACAGTGGACACAGTTAACTTCATTTTAAATTAAAGGCTGAACTGCCAAAGTTCATCCCTGCAGAAAAACGTTGCTCGCTCTGTTGCCCACACCCCAACACAGATGTCTCCTCTCCTGACAGTCTTATCTCCTACCTAGGCATGCTCTCCCTGCCACATCGTGCAGCCAGTCACAGACACTCTCAAGTTCCTGGCTCCTCCTTCTATCTCTCCTAATTGGTGGATGCTTCGTGTCCAGGAGCCGGGGTGCATTTTATTGGCTGTAAGGCTCAGTGCCAGCAGTTGAGGACCATTAGATATTCGCAGCCCCCTGGCCCCTTCCCCCCAGGAAAGAAAAAAAGAGAAACCACACTGCAGTGCACCATAAAAACAAACCTAGATGGGTCACGGAATTGTCAACTGCAGTGGATTTCAACTCCACTATTTTATGACTGCAATCCAATGCAATAGCAACTGATTGTAACTGCATTGAATTGCAACTGACCATTTCAACTGTCAACAACTGCTCCGGTGTCTAACCTGGACCCCCATAAAGCTGAGTCACATTTTTGAGGCCTCTGCTTTGCCATCTTAGTAACTGCTGGTGGAGTTAGACTGTGTATGCCCCTTTCCCCTTCATTGTAGCTGCTAGGCCTGTGTGCGGTGAGGGTGCTGGCTTAATGTTTAGCTTTTTATGGGAGGCAATCTAGACTCTGAGTGTGGCAGCTGTGAATGGGTTACAGAACAAGGGAGGATCAAGGGTCTGCAGGGTCCTAGACAAGCAGTCGGGTCGCAGGTTACCTCCCAGCTCTTCTTCCTCAATGACCATCCAGGAAGGACTGACTTCCCCCTCCCCCACTGGCAAGAAAGCCAGCTGTGCAGTCCAGTAATAATGTTGAAAGTGCAGCAGGATGGCTCCACCTGGCCTGCTGGGAAGGTGCAAAATGCTCCTTCTGAATCAGGCATTCATTCTGTCCCACATAAATCTATGTAAGAGGGTGTTTAACAGTCTGAAGTGAGCTTGAGGTACATGAAAGGATAGGGATTGGTACAGATAAATGCATCTGGGGAGGATGGACATCTTGATGGTTCTAACTCATCTCTGAAGGGAAAGGGGTAGGGTCCACCAGCAGTCACAATCATTGGCCAGTTTGGAAAAGAGAGGCTTGTAGTTTTTACTGTGAAGGAGGCTTAATCTGGAGGGTGTATATACACCCAGGTATTTTATGTGGTCTCTTATCTGCAGCTCCATTATGTTATCGACCAGCTGAATTTTGTGGCGTATGCCAATTGGCAAAATCTCACTTTTGGTGCAGTTTATTTTGTGGCTGGATATGGCACTGTATTTTTGCAATAGGGAGTGCACCACCAGGAGACCCTGGGGCAGGTGCGCCAAGTACAATAGTAGATCATTGACAAATAAAGCTGTTTTGTGTTTCCACCCACCACTCCAGTATCCTTTGATATCAGGTTGATTCCTAATAGCCGCTGCAAGTGGTTCAAGGGTCAGGACATAAAACAGGAGTGACAATGGACACCTCTGCCTCGTGCCATGCTTCAAAGGGAAAGCGGGAGTCAGTTTTCCAGTGACCACTATTTGGGCTATGGGAGAGGAGTACAATGTTTGTATCCAACCTATAATTTGAGGTCCGAATCTAAACCACCAGAGGGCCTTGAACATGTACTCACACTCCACATGGTCAAATGTTTTTTTCTGCATCCAGGGCAAGGACTGTTGCCCTGTATTGTGCTGACCTCTCTGACCAGTTATGAATTATGTTTGGGGTTCTGCATATGTTGCATTTCCCTTGCCTGCCCTTAACAAACCTGGTTTGGTCTTGGTGGATCATCAATGGCAGTATGGGCTCAAGGCGGGAGGATAAAACCTCAGCCATGACTTTGTAGTTAGTTAGGAAGGATATGAGTCTGTACAAGGCATATACTGTAGGTTCCTTGCCCAGTTTTGGAAGAAGAATGATAGTGGCAGGCCACACGGGGAAGGGGGGGCCCTCATTCCATGCTCTCATTAGGTATGTCTAGCAATGGGTCAAGTAGGACCAAGGCGAAGACTTTTAAAAAGTCGATAGGGAGCCCATCTGGACCCGGGCCTTCCCTCCCCACAGAAATTTGATGGCATAATGGATTTCTTCTTTTCCCAATGGGAACTCCAACATATGTGCTTCTAGGGGGTCTATGGGCGGAGGGTGGATCTTTGCAAAGAAACTGTCCAGTCACTGGACTGAGGGGTTGACCTCTGAAGTATACAGGGACTTATAAAAAGCCCCAAACTCTGTGCCAGTTTTGGCAGTGTCTGAAACTAGAATACCTGACCGGTCCTTGATCTGTCCCACCATCCTCTCAGTCTCCCCTTTACACTGCTGCCATGCTAAATAGTCCCCTCTTTGTTCCTGTCAAAGTAAGCTCCAGACTGAGTCAGGAGTATGGAACATTCTATACGGAAACTGCTTACTGAGATAAAACACCACTTAAGCTTTTGTAGTACCCTACATAAAGAAGGGGAAAGTCTAGTCATGTGGGCCTTTTTGCAGGTTTTAATTCTAATTTTGAGCCAGGAGAGTTCCAGGTCCTCGGATTTCTAATTATGGGCTGTGTACGTGATGATCTGGCCTCTTATGAAAGCACTGACAGCTTCCCACTTATACAAGAAAAAATGCAAGCCAAGAAATACTCTTATTATTGCACATTTATCTTGCTCCCACATTGCTTTCTGCCCTAGCAGAAAAAAGACAGCAGTGCCATCACACACACAGTGTGCCCCACATTGATTTGTACCATAGCCTCCTCTCTTCTTCTTTCTGCCACTCCTTCCCCACACCGAAACAGAGGATACCACAACAGCAAATGTTCAGTCAAGCAGTCCTAGCTCTGTACACAATAGCTGTCATCACAGCACCTCACCAACATCCACGGGGCAATGAACAGAGTCAGGCAGAGAAAGACACTCTCAGCCCCGACTCTGTGATCAACTGGAGACCTGAACTTCTGGAAGTTTCCGTACAGTGTCATGTGAGCCAGGCACTCATTTAGGATTTCTTTGGGGAGAGGATATTATACATCCACAAAGGGCTTGGGAAATAGAAAACTTTATTACATTTTTATTTTTAAAAGCACTAATTTTAACATGCTCTGCTCCAACAATAACATATTTTTTTTTACACATTGTCCTTTCATCAGCTCAGGGGAAACAGTACACATGCATGATGCTATACTACCTCTATTTCTGTATAGGATAATCTATGCACCCTAGGAATGCCTCGTTAAACCTTTCCAAATATGTATTTTATTAAGGTTTATTTTTGTACCATACAGGCTCCAAATCTTTGTTTTTAGGATGAAAGGATATGCTGGCTGAGATAAGGGTGGGATTGTATGGATGGCATTGACTGGTGTGGTGCATTTGCAAGAGCTGGGGACCCCCTACACTTGCCAGTAATGGCAGCTATGGATATATATATATATTTTTTTTTAGTTGTTTAACCAGGAGTAGCACACTAAGCTGAAAGCTTTTTTACAGGTGTGACCTGGGAGCACAGGGAAGTTAAATTACTTGCTCAGGGTCACACAGTATGCAAGTGGAAGCTGTGGGATTCAAACCCAGGTCTGGTCTGCTGGATGTCACCAGATTTGCAGCTTAGAGCCTTAAACCACTGCGCTATACAGATGATCATTTCAAAGTCTGTCTGCAGTGGTGTCCAGAGACAGTTGAGAGTTGAGAGATTTAGAGGGGAGAGGGAGCAGCTATGGTGTGGTTGGGATAAAACCCACCATCTGCAGGGCAGATGTGGTACTGTATATCTCTAGCATTTTGTTACTGAAATGTTGAATACAGACATTCAAAATGTAGGGAAATGAGGTGCACTGGTCTTGATAATGAGGGACAAATCATCAGACAGAGACATTCAGAAAACTGATAGCTAGTGACTTAACAGCATTCTACCTTTGATCACACCCTGGGTGTCACAAAAGCACTCCGCTGGTCAGGCCCTCTGCTCCCACAGTGCCAATCTCAGAGTGCAATCGTGTGAATAGGTAACAGACGGGGTAACCCTCCTGTCTGCTTTGGGTCTGAATCACCTATTAGCCTCAAGTTCTGGAGGGATTCACACTATGAACCTTATGCTAGCATACCCAATTACAGGCTCAGACATGTACCCTCTTCAGGACTGCAGTACAATCTTTCACTGAGGGCACCCAGCCAGGATTCCAAAATGTACCCTTTTCAACTCTATAAGAGACCTAGGTATTTCTTAACTTTTTAAGCAAGCTTAGTAACACATTCAAACCCTTACAGCTGTCAACTTTCAATACAGGTTCAGCAATCACATGTAAAATAACAGAAAAGAGCACAGGCAGTATTTTAAAGAAAATGTGGTTTACTAGAAAAATGGTAAAACAGGTAAAATAAAATACAGAACAAATCATATCACAAATCTCATAGTCATATAACAAAAAAAGAGATTTACAGAATACAAACTCCTACCGCAAACACTTGATTCTTCTCTAAGTGTTACCCTTATGTGTTTTTTAAGTCAGAGAACTATCTCTCTCAGAGTCCAAGAATCATATATCACATTTCCCAGATACAGGATTCATTTCAGCTCTATCTCTCCACCCCGTTTTTGGCGAGGTCAGCTAGATCCTCCCTTAAATTTAATTTCTGACATAGTTGTCCACAAGAATATGAGTCATTACTTTGAAAAATCTGTAACTAGTCATTTCCCAAATATGACAGTCTTTAATCAAACATTTCTCTTTGAACTTAACAATCCCACACTCATGTCCCTAATTCTCAGGTACGTGAGAAAACCATTAAGAGTCAGCCAAGTGACTTTGTCTTCCTGCTACATCACGAAATTCATATATGTGGAACACTTCAAAGGCAGCACAGGTTATGAGGGCCATAAGCTATCCCTCTGGAAGGAAGGCATTAATTAGGTTTTTCCCTGGTCAGTTTAATGACATCCTCACTGACACCTTAAAAGTTAAAGGCCAAGTTTCTCATTCTGTTGACTGGTGTGAGACAATTTCATACACAGACCATTTATTTATAATACCAATATCATACAGATAACCATACGAATATTAGAGGGTTTTTCCTGTGACACCCCTCCCTCCTTAGACTGAATTTTGGAGGATGTATTCCTACATGGGATGAGTTCCACAAATTCAGTTTACACCTCAAAACAACAGGGCAAACCATCTGTATTTTCATTGGCGGCCCTGGCCCTGTGGGAGACAGTCATGTCATACCCTTGCAAGGCAAGACTCCATCTTAGTTGTCTACCATTTGTCTTACTCATTTGTGCCACCCAAACCAGGGGGTTGTGGTAAGTTTGTACCTTAAAATGCTGCCTGTATAAGTATGGCTCTAACTTCTTTAGGGCCCAAACCATGGCAAGTCACTTTTTTTCCACAGTAGAGTAAGCCTGCTCCCTGGGAAGTAACTTTTTATTCAGATACACTATGGGGTGATCTTTCCCTTGGTTGGATGTCTGACTCAGCACTGCCTCAATACTCACATCTGAGGCATCAGTCTGGACTATAAAGGGTCTGCTTTAGTCTGGACTTATCAATACAGGAGCACTGAACAGTGCCTCCTTCAGTCTGGTAAAGGTTTTTTCACAGGCTGTTTCCCAGGTAACCTTCTTAGGCATCCTTTTCTTTACCAGGTCAGATAGGGGAGTGGCCAGGGCACTGTAATTTGGTACAAATTTCCTATAGTACCCTGCTGTCCCCAGAAAACTCTTAACCTGCTTCTGCATTATGGGTCTGGGCCATGCCTTGATTGTCTCTATTTTCACTTGATTAGGACGGAGCTGTCCCCGGTCTACAACATGTCCGAGGTATGCCACTTCAGCCATGGCCACCTGGCACTTCTCAGCTTTGACAGTGAGCCTGGCCCTCTGTATCCTACCCAGCACTTCCCTAAGGTGGGACAGGTGTTCCTTCCAGCTGGCACTAAAGATGGCACTGTCATACAGGTATGCCACAGCATACTCCTCAGCATCACTTAACACCTGGTTCACCAACCTTTGGAAAGTGGCCGGGGCATTCTTCATTCCAAAAGACATTACTTTAAATTCAAATAACCCTATCAGAGTGATGAAGGCCGACCTCTCCCTCGCTCTGGCAGTTAACTCTACCTGCCAATACCTCTTTGTCAGGTCAATAGTTTTAAGGTATGTCACCCCTCCCAACTTGTCCAGGAGTTTGTCCGTTCATGGCATTGGGTGGCGTCTGACTTCGTGACTGCATTCAGTCGATGATAGTCCACACATAAATGAGTACAGCCATCTGGCTTGGGAACAAGGACCACAGGTGAGGCCCAGGGGCTGTGGGATCTCTGGATTACCCCTAAATCCAGCATTTCTTCCACCTCCCTCCTAATGTCCTTTTGGACAGCCTCTGGCACCCGTTATGCTGTTTGCCGTATGGGCATCTGCATCCCTGTCTCCACATCGTGCATCACTAAGGGGCTTAGTCCAGGCTTGGCGCTAAACAGATGGGCAAAGTCTGCTAAAACCTCCCTTACTTCCTGGATCTGGTCCAGGCTCAACCTGGGTGACATTTTAATTGCCTCCACAGAGGACTCCCACTTGCTTGCTTCCAGCAAGTCCAGAAGGGGGTCTCCTTCATCTGTCTCCTCCCCAGGACTACACACTGCAAACACCATTTCAGCCCTATTAGCATATGGCTTCATCATGTTGACATGGTATATTCTTTGTGTATGTCTTCCGTCAGGTAACTCTATAACATAGTTTATGTCATTCACCTTTCTGACTACTTTGTACAGTCCTGCCCACTCAGCCTGCAGCTTGTCTTTCTGGACTGGGATTAGGACCATGACTTCCTGACCCACCGTGTACAAGCAAGCTCTGGCTCTGCGGTCATACCACACTTTTTGTTTTTGTTGGGCAGCTGCCAAGTTGCTCTGGGCTGTCCCATAAGCTCCTTCAGTCTTTCCCTAAACCTAAGGACATAATCCATTATGGGAGTTCCCTGGAAAGTGTGCTTGCCTTCCCAGTCCTCCTGGATCAAGTCTAGGGGCCCACGTACCCAGCGTCCATACAAGAGCTCGAAGGTGGGAAACCCTGTTGACTCTTGGGGCACCTCCCTTTATGCAAACAACAGATGGGAAAGGTCTTTCTCCCAGTCCCTCCCATACTGTTCAGCAAATGCTTGGAGCATTGACTTAAGGGTACCATTAAATCTTTCCACAAGCCCATTGGCTTGTGGGTGATAAGGTGTTGTGCATCTCTGCACCGCCCCACACTTCTCCCACAAACATTTCATCAGGTCCAACATGAAGGAACCCCCTAGATCGGTGATAACCTCCTGTGGAAACCTAATACAGGAGAAAATCTCTACTAAAATATTTGCCACTTTGTCCTCAGTGAGGATAGGATGACTGCCTCTGGGTACAGGGAGGCATAATCCACCACAGTCAGGATGAACCTCTTCCTGGAGGAGCTGGGGCTATTTAAAGGCTCCACAATTCTCATCCTGTGGAATGGCTCCTTGAAAATGGGCAATGGAATTAGGCCGATTTGGATTTTCTTATCTGCTTCCCCTATTTCTTGGCAGTGGTGACAAGATCTGCAATACTCCTTCACCTGCTGGGTGACAGGCCAATAGAAATTCTGAGCCAACCACTGCATAGTGCACATGATTCCCAGATGACGAGACATGGGAATATCATGTGCAGTTTTGAGCAGCACAGTACCCTTGGGGAACAACAAGCTGCCTGCCTATCACCCCTCCCTCTGTCTTAGCATCCTGAGTATACATCAATCCATTGTTCCAATAAACTTTATGTTTCCCGTCACCTCGCTGTGCTCACATCAGAGTCTGCCCAAGCCCTCAGCTTCTCTAGATTAGGGACACTTTTCTGAGCAGCCGCAAACTCCTTACACATTCCCAAGGCATGGGACAGGTCCCTTTCAGTGTCTAAACTAGGGTCTCTTGCTCTAGGGTCAGGGCACTCAGGATCACTTCCAGCCCTGACCCTCTAACAATGGTTCACCCCTTCTTCCCCAGAGTAACCCTCCATAGCTATTTGGTTACTTGCTACCAGGGGAATTTCTTTCCCCCCTTTCATTATTCTCCAAATCATAAGACACAGGCTAGGGAACCAGCCTCTCAGTGGTTTCCACAGGGGCTTCTACAGGGGCCATGGAACTACAATTTTCCCTTGCCACTTGGCTATGGGTAACTGCACACATCATCCTCTGTTTGAGATTGTTATCAAAAATTACATCAACCGCTAAAGTTTCAGCTACAGCAAACTGTTGCACAGTTCCCCCTGTCTCACCCCAGTCTAGGAGAACACTAGTGAGTGGCAATGTTTTCTCCTCCCCAGTGAACCCCTGTACAGTCACAGATTGATTGGGTATAAGCATACCAGGCTCTACCACATCCCCTTTTACCAAAGTCAGGGATGCACCCGTGTCTCTTAACCCTTGTGTTTGTACACCATTCACAGTGACTGGGTGCATGTGTTCCCTCATGGTGACTGGCATACTTTCAGGGACACACAAACAACCCACTTCTTTTCGAGCACCACTCTGTGCACTATTTGTCCTTTTGGGACACTGTCTGGCAATATGCCCAGTTTCTTTGCAAATCCATCATTCATTCCTTTTCTCAGGTAAATCTCTCTTTTGAAACCAGGGGCTGCTTGGTTTCATTGGAGGCAGTGAGTGTTTTAGCTGCCCTGAAGGTGCACTTTTCCTTTCTGCGTTGCCACACCAGCCCCATTCGCTCTCAGAGCAGGTCTGCTCCTGGCCGAGAGTTCAGCAGCCTCTTGCACTGTTTTTGGATCTCAGTCCTCCAGCCAGGTTTTCAGCTCTGCTGGGCATGCATTTTCAATTTTATCTACAGAGTTTGCTTCACTTCCTTCCTACCAATGTTTTAAAAACAGATGTTGTTTTGTGGCTAGCTCCTCATAGCTCCTGTCAAGGCTTCTCCTGAGCTTATGGAATTTAGCTCTGTATGCTTCTGCAGTTAATGCGTACTTTTTTAAAAATGCAGCTTTAAGTTTTCTGTAATCATTACTGTCTTCATTGTCCATTTGACCCAATGCATCCCGAGCTTTCCTGGTAAGTAGCGGGAATAGCTGAAAGCTCCAGGACCCTCTGAGAATATTTGCCTGAATGCAAAATTTTTCAATGGAATTTAAAAAGGCACCCATATCTTCCCCCTCTTTAAATTCAGCTATCAATTTAGAATTTAGTTTGCAACCCAGTCATGTAGTTCCAGTTAAACCCAGGCCACTTACCTGCTCTGGTGCTGGTGTTTGTAGTCGTAGCTTCACCAGTTCATGTTGCCTCTGGCGCTCACATTCTTCATGGTCAGCTTCTTGCTGTTCTCTCTCACTGAAGCTGCTCCCTCTTCTCCTCTGCCTCTCACTGCTGTTGCTCAGCTTCTCACTGTTCTTGCTCCGCCGCTCGCTGTTCTCGCTCTGCCTTTCACTGAAGTTGTCACTCTTCTTTCTGGAACTTCAGCTCCATTCTTCGCAACTTAATCTGCAGCGTGACTGCTTCTGGATCCAGAATGCTGTTGGCCTTCCCTTGCTGCTGTGGCCTTTGGCTTGCACCGGCCCTGCTGTCCTCCTCACTGGATCTGGACACTGCAATGGACCCTGGCCCCTCCACGCCCAAAGTTAGGTCCTTTTCAGTCACAGACTGTGACTTGAGGCTCTGGGCATCTGCTGCTACCACAGCATCCACGAGGTTCTGCTTGTTGGCTTTCCTCTCATACTGGACTCCTCTGTCCTGGCACAACTGCATCAAGTAGTCTGCAGTGTACCTACTGTAGTTAGAAGATATCTTCTTCCCTAACTACGGCTACTCTAACTTGCACTCAAAAAAAAATAAAACAGATAGGAACTTTGTAAGCAAATTGATATAGTTCTGTTTCCTTTTAAAAAAAAAAATCACTGCCTTATTTTGCACGTGAGCTGCACAGCATTAATCTGACACACTGAACTGTTAAAGCTTGTGTTACTAAATACTTTAAAATTGCACCGCTGCCAACCAAATCTGTCACAAAAGCACTCCACAGATCAGGCCCTCTGCTCTCACAGTGCCAATCTCAGAGTGCAATAGTGTGAACAGATAACAGACAAGGTAACCCTCCTGTCTGATTTGGGTCCGAATCACCTATTAGCCTCAAGTTCTGGAGGGATTCAAACTGTAAATTTTATGCTAACATACCCAAGTACAGGCTCAGATATGTACCCTCTTTGGAACTGCAGTACAATCTTTCACCAGGGGCACCCAGCCAGGTTTCCAAAATGTACCCTTTTCAACTCTAAAAGAGACATAGGTATTTCTAATCTTTTTAAGCAAGCTTAGTAACACATTCAAGCCCTTACAGCGGTCAGCCTTAAATACAGGATCAGTAATCACATGTAAAATAACAGAAAAGAGCACAGGCAGTATTTTAAAGAAAATGTGGTTTACTAGAAAAATGGTAAAACAGGTGAAATAAAATACAGAACAAATGATTTCACAAATCTCACAGTCATGTAACAAAAAAAAGGAACGTTACAGAATACAAACTCCTACCACAAACACTTAATTCTTCTCTATCTAAGTGTTACCTTTATGTGCTTTTTAAGTCAGAGAGCTATCTTTCTCTCTTAGAGTCCAAGAATCATATATCATATTTCCCAAATACAGGATTCATTTCAACTCTATCTCCCCACCCTCTTTTTGGTGAGGTCAGCTAGATCCTCCCTTAGATTTAATTTCTGACATAGTTATACACAAGGATGTAAGTCATTACTTTGAAAAATCTGTAACTAGCCATTTCCCAAATATAACAGTCTTTAATCAAACATTTCTCTCTGAACTTAACAATCCCACACTCATGTGCCTAATTCTCAGGTATGTGAGAAAACCATTAAGAGTCAGCCAAGTGACTTCTTCCTGCTATGTCATAAAATTCATATATGTGGAACACTTCAAAGGCAGCACAGGTTATGAAGGCCATAAACTATCCCTCTGGAAGGAAGGCTTTAATTAGGTTTTTCCCTGGTCAGTTTAATGACATCCTTACTGACACCTAGAAAGTTAAAGGCCAAGTCTCTCATACTGCTGACTGGTGTGAGACAATTTCATACACAAACCAGTTATTTATAATACCAATATTTATTTTATTTATTTATTTAGTTTTTGTTGACCGGGTAAGTGCACTAGACAAATCCTGCCTATTTTCAGGCATGACCCGGGGGAGGGGGATACAGATGAATGCCAACTGACCTTGAACCAGATTAAGCTGTTTGTGGTATTTTTAGTGAATGAGGGAAATTTGGCCAGGACACTGGGGAAATTCCCTTACTTGGATGCTGCATTGCTGCCAGTAGGGGGACAGGCCATTGCCAAGATGGCCACTCGAAGTGGACTATCGAAGGTGGAGGAAGTCTGCAGAGTGGGAGAGCTAGCCTCAGCTCCCGCTCTGGGTATTACGGAGGCTCCAGCCTGGGTTATGGCTGAAATTGATTCTGATATGGAATTCCATGACGCAGTAGTGAACTGGGAGCATACGGTGCAAACAGTAAATAAAAAAGAAAATGCTTCGCTTTTACTGCACGGAACAGTGCTGTCTGATGTGGAAGTTAATATGTCAGAAGCAGTCTCAACGCTGGATAAAGAAGAGGTGAATATAGAGCTGCATAGTGCAGTCCGAACCGCGAGAGTATTGCGACTGTTTTACCTGCCTTTATGAGAGAATTAGCCCCTCGGAGGGGCCTGAGGGGTACCATGATATACAGTTACAAAATACAAAAAAGGACTCGAAATGTGAAAGAGCATTGTGTTGGCGGACTGCGGCTTGGAGAAGGTGAATGCAAGTTATACAGGTACAGTGACTCCCTTTCATGTTGAATCGGGGGGTTGGAGTTTGAAACAAAAAAACAGCCCAAACATCGAAAACTTTATCGCTGCAACCACAGTCTCACAGCCCTGCTCAGAGTCTCACAATTACAATGATTACCGCAGTGACAGCTGTGATAAGAGCATTGACATTTCCCGGTAGACCTCAAGCGCTGGAGGTCCGTGGGCTGGAGCTCTGATCCGCATAACTCTGTCTAGAAACCCTGGGATGCCTTTGGGTTTGTGGCTTCTTTACAGGCTGGCAATCTCACCGCAGGGAAAAGCAGTGCCTACAGCCTGTTTGGGCTCCTGATTACTTAAAGCGGGTGATGTTGCAAGCGTAAGTCAAAGCACTGCTTCTTGATAATGCCTACTGCTACTTTTGCTCAGAATGAGCAACTCCTTGAACAAAGTTGCTGGTTTTGTATTTAAACATCATATGTAGGAAGAAACATCGGCCCTAGCTGAGGTGATTTACCAATCATCAGATAGCTCACAACTTGGGGTTACAGATTTCTATTTTCTAGTAAAATGGCTTCAAAACAAATATCAACCTAAGACATGCACTCTCAGAAGACTGAACCTCCTCATTTCAGGAGGATAGCACTGAGAATCTTGGTCTCCTCATAAAGCTCTCGTGAGGCTGGCTGGAAGCAGGCAGAAACAGGTGTGTGGAAACCTGATCCAGCATGGGTTCTGATTTAACTTTCTCACAACATTCTCCTGAGTGGAAACCAGCCAGTCAGCAGCATAAAGGGAAGGATAACCTGAACAGAGTACAGGCCGAGAAGGAAGGTTTACATCTTCTCTTGGAAACTTTGAGTCGGACAATCATTCCTCATGCAATTGTTACCACATTCAAGCCTGGATAAACAACCACAGGAGATTTTACATAAAGGACAAAATACAGCAATTCTACACCCCTCCAACCCAGAAGCCCTTGATGTCTGAACTTTTCTCTAATTCCAACAGGAAGCAGCTCCTAGACGAAATGCTGTGCGGCTGAGGTATAAAGGAGGGTTGGAGGTTAGACCAGATAGGCACTACGTGGGGAAAACACTGCAAAAAGACTCATTGCATTTTACTCCGCGTGATGTTTATGCCTTTATAAATATTTCGGGGGAGGATAATTTTGATATAAGTTTTTGAACACAACATGCTTTAGATCTATTTTGGGTCAGGTATGGTCAGGTTAAGTTTTCTCCTGTGTGGACCCCTTTTTGTCATCCTCTTTCCAAACCTTTGATTAAATTTATTACGGTCATGTTTGAATGAAGGGTCCGTGGAGGATATTACCTTTGTTAACTCCAAATGTGAGGTGTTGAGTGAGCCGGAACCCATTCTGGATTCAGAACAATTCTGGACGGGGGGGTTGGAAGTATAAAATTAAACTAAAGCAATCTGAGGCAGGGATTGAGCACATACCTAACTCCTTTTTGCTAGGAAGCGATAGGGCCGTATGTTTCTATAGCGGGCAACCCCGTGCATGTTACAAGTGTGGAGCCAGGACACATCTTTCTAGTGTATGCGATCAACCACGCTGTGATAATTGTGGGGCAGTAGGGCATTTGACCATGTTTTGTAATAACCAATCTCGTTGTGACCTGTGTGAAGCAAATGGTCATATGTTTAAGGTATGCCCTTGGGCGGCCAAAAACAAATCCTCCTGTTCTAATTCTGATTTGCTTATTCAGAAAGCACAGGAAGCCATAGTTCTGGCACCCCTCCCTCCCGCTTGTCCCCTCCTCCTTCTTCAATTCCCAATTAAAACTTCCCCAGTTAGAAAACAAATGGAATAGAAGGGAGACAAAGACAAGGTCCTGGTTAACAGTAAGCTTACACCAGTGATTGATAAGGATAGGCAAGGATTTGCTTCAGGCTTGGTTCTACCTTCAAAGGTTAGATGGGACCCCTGATCCTTTACAAATTCCCCTGTATGCTATACGGAAGAGGCCACGGAGGGGCAGGTATCAACTCTATGGTAATTGGCCCCTGTGACAGTTTTGCCCCAAAGAGATCCTCTAGGAACCTGCACCCCAACCCCGGTGGTATTAATTGAAACCAGCAGTATTCTTATGTTGCTTTTTTGCCCATGGGGATACAGAGCAAGATATGGGGGTTCAGATTCACAAAAATCCTCCCTATCGACTAGGTTGCAGCCAGTGGATAGCTATAAAGAGAAAAAGAAGAAAAAGAGAAAAAAATAATGGTTTGTTGTTTGTAAACTAAACAGGTATGTGGTTGGTTTGGGGCTCGTTAAACATGTATAGTCTGTTGAAGGTGACTAAGAGACAAGCCCTTTTTTATTATATTCACGAACAACATTTGTTGGTATGTTTTTTACAGGAAACATGGATGCATCCCATAGAGCAGCTTGCATCTTTCAAAAGGGATTGGGTGTGGAGTCCTTCTTTTTGGTCATTTGGTGAGGATACTGCAGATGGCATAGGTATTGTGTTTAACTCATATTCTTTTCAGCTGCACAATTTGATTGACCTTATACCAGGAAGGGTATTGATAGTGGACGGGAAGTGGCAAGGTTTATGTTTTTGGTTTATTAACATCTATAACCCTCAAACGAAAGCAGGCAGAGTAAATTGTCTAAAAGCTATTCAACCTTTTCTGTTAACAACAGTCAGGGTATTGTGTGGAGGAGATTTTAATTGTTCCATTCCGGACTCCTCTCACAACAAAAAAATATACTGTGACTCTAATGCATTAGGTAAAATCATCAAAGACGCTGCTCTCTCGAATTGTAACATCTCTTTACCGGCAGGACCTAGATTCTCATTTAAAAAGGGGAAAAGTTTCACCTTGATTGATCATATGTTAGTTTCACCAAATATGCAAGTGGAATCTTTTAAAATGTTTCCATGTGAATTCACAGACCATTCTTTTTTGCACTGTACTTTTTGCCTTGCAGGTATACAAGACAACAGACAAATTAGGTGGAAGCTTAATAACTCCTCACTAGAACTATCTTATATACAATCTGGGGTTAAATACCTTTTAAAAGCAAGGTTATCAGTGGCCTTTTTATATTCAGACTTAGGGGACTGGTGGTTAGAGACAAAGGCTGATTTAAGGAATTGGTTTAAGAAACAAGGAGTTAGAACAAAAAATTACAAATTTCTGCACTATTTGGGTCTTAGGCAGCAATTGCAGAGACTCATGACCATAGCTTATACCTCTAGATTAGACTACTCTGAGCAAATTACTATACTAAAAGAGAAAATGAGAGCATTTCAATATAATAGAGGTAAAACTATGCAAGCCATCCTTACTAATGGAATTAAAAAATCGCCTATTGGTGATCCTTTTGAAATGTGCAAGCATCTAAGGGACTCCATGAAGATGGATGCGCTACAGAAATCGGATAATACATTGGCTACTTCTGTTGTGCAACTTCGTGAGGTAATAGTGGAGCATTTTCGGTCTCTGGCCCCTCTAGTTTCAATTTCAAACACATCTATGATCTCCTATTTGAGTGAGATTGCAGTCCCTGTTAAAGTAGCAGGAACTTCAGAGCTGTGGGGCCCAATTTCGCAAGCGGAAATTTTGAGTACAATGGGGAAACTGAAATTGAATATTTCCCCCGGAACGGATGGCCTTTCTAATAATTTGTACAAAGGTTTTTCAGAAGAATTGAGCCAATGTTTGTGTATTTTATTTCAGTTTTTCTTGGACAAAGCTGTTATTTTTTCCTCTTTTTCAGAAGGGTTATTAATTTATATATTTAAATCTGGGGATAAACATAATATTGCTAATTGGAGGCCAACTACCCTTTTAAACTCAGACTACAAAATCTTTACTTGTATTTTAAATAATCAGTTGAAAAACTATGCTAGATGGGTCATTTCACCTTATCAATTTAGTGGCCTACCTGACAGATGGGTGCAATCAGCTCTTATGTTATTACGAGATGTCATTGAACATCTCACCGACATAGGGGTGACAAAGTGTTTGATAGCAGCAGATTTAGGCAAAGCCTTTGGCAGAGTGTATTTTCCCTTTCTTTTCTTAACTCTAGTACATTATGGGGTTCCAATGCAAATGGTGAAGATAATAGAGAAACTATATGACAGCTATATGGTGTTTCCATTTTTGAAAGGTTGTAAGGCAGAAGGTTTTCATTTATCTACAGGAGTTCACCAGGGGTGCCCTCTTAGCCCTCTTCTCTATACTTTTGCTATAGACCCCTTTTTGAAAAACGTAATTTTTTCTCAGAAATGGAAGGGTATCCCAGACAATGTACTTATTGATTCACATTTATTGGTACAAGCCTATGCAGATGATTTAGTGTTGTATTTTGAAGACACTACTTCTGTAACCAGCTTTGTGACTGCTTTTGATGCCTTCTCTAAGGTCTCGAATGCAAAACTAAATTTACACAAGACCAAGGGATTATTTATTGGTGCAACAGGCCCTGAGGAAGTGTGGCAGGAAGGCATCCACTTTTCCAGGAATCCGCTTAAAATTTTGGGGATTAAGTTTGGTCCCCAAATATGCCAAGTGAAAACTGGGAAGGTGTTCTTCAAAAGTAGAGTTTAAGGTGAATAGGTGGAAACAGTGGAATTGTCAAAATTAAAACATGTACAGGTGATCAAACAGTTTCTTCTTCCTTGTTTACAGTATGTGGCTATGATTTTCCCTCTCCCGGTCCCTTTGGAGACTAGAATGTACAGTTTATTTTTTCAGATGCTCTGGGAAAACCGTTTAAATCCTGTGAAGCGGGGTTATACGTATCTGCAAAAGAATGTGGGAGGTCTGGGAATGATAGACCCAGTGGTTTTTGTGCATTCTTTATTTATTATAAATTCGATTAAAGCGGATTAGTAGTTGAGTTAAGGCAGAAGATTCTTGGAATTTAAGGTCAATGGGTAAATATTTTAAAATTGGCACAATTTTGCCAAAAATTAAATTATCATCTGTATATCCCATTGTATTTTAGGTCTGCAGCACAGAAATTATTTAAATGGAAAATGCAGAAGCAAACAATCCTGAGTAACAATGCGAAGGGACTTTATCACTATTTGATGTCACAGTTACTTCCCTCTGAGCCTTGTTTTAAAAATTGCCCTTCGGCTCTAAACTCTATAGTATTGGCTCAGTTAAACAATAGTAGGATGCCTCATAACCAATGGGAAACTCAGTGGTTAATTTTTTATGGCCTCCCGAATGTTCAGGGCAACGCTAAGTACAAGGCATTAGAGGAAAGAAAGTGTCCATATTTAGACTGTATAAATGTGGAAGAGTCTATGGAACATTTTTTTCTCAGATGTTCTTATGCTAAAGGTTAATGGGTTTATTTGGCGAATTTGTGGGGTTTCAAGTGGTTAAATGGTATGTCATATGAAATACTGATCATAGGATGTTACCCGGTTAACCTGTCTGGTTTTCATGAAGGGACATTATCTTTATCTCTGGGGTGTTTAAGATACTATTTATGGCAAGCTCGGGTTCAATGGGTTCTTTATCAAAGGAAAATGCCTTATTCCTGTGTTAGTATGTTGATTGTAAAGGAACTTTTACAAATTTATTCTCAGGATGCATCAAGAATAGCGCCAGGGACACTTCTCAAATGGTGGAAAGGCTTTCTCCACTTTATTAAGTTTAAAAAAGGTGATAGTAAACATAATGATTTATATTAGTGTATTTCTTGCTTATTTTATTTGACCTGCCTCTGTTTTTTTTGTTTTAGTTTGTTGGAATAGACATTGCATATGTAGTAGGTTTCTTTCACTATTTCTGTTCATTTTCTGAGGCTAGTTACACTGTTTATTTTTGAACTGTCTGTATGAGCGATGTTTTCTTTTGAAATTGTTTATGTCTATATTAATCATGTCAATAAAATTCCCTACTCTTTCGATGAGTGCCATGGGATCTTTAACATCCACCTGAACTACCACCAATCCAGGCAGATGGGACCTCGGTTTAACGTCTCATCAGAAAGATGGCACCTCAGAAGTGCAGCACCCTCTCACGCTGCACTACAGTGTCAGTACTGGATATTAACCCAAGTGCCATATCATACAGATAACCATCAGAATATTAGAGGGTTTTCCCGTGACACGAAAACTATCTGAAAGTCCCAACAGTGGAATGATAATGACTCACATTGAATCTTTTGTAGGATCCATTCTTGAACTGCCAGATAATTGTAGCTCTCAATGAGCTGTTAATCACATCAGGCCATCTGGGACACTGAGAGAGATTACCACGAGGACTACAGCCTGCTAACGAGGAAACTTTTTTAACTTCATTGACAGCCATGAAAAACCTGCACTAGTATAGACATACAACTAGAGAGTTAGCTGCACTAGCCCTGGTCAATTTTCACTAGGTCTTGGGCTAGTAAAACAATGTTAAAATCAACCCCTGGCAATGCCCCGAGGTATCAATCAGATTGACTGTAGCCTCTAAATCCCCCAGTGCTTTGGCATTTTTTTGCCACTGGAACTCAGTGGGATTAGACCTGTCAAGGACTGTGTCTGGGATGCAGTTAAAATCACCTCCCAGTATCCAGAGCCGGGAAGAGTAGCCAGGTCTAGGGATAGTATTTGGTAGAATCCTGGATCCTTGATATTGATGCATCCCCCACTGCAGCCATAGTAACGTGGGCCAGGGTGTTTCTACCCCCTACATCAACAATGGTGTTGTGCACAGTGACATGGGCACCCAGAGGAAACCAGATGATCACTCTTTAGCCTTCATGAAAGCAGGTGGTCACCCAATGACCATCCAAGCATATGCTAGTATTTTGTGACTCCACATTACTCATATGTGTTTCCTACATTAACATTACCTTGAGCTGAGCCCTTTAACCTCTCCTGCCACCTTACATCACTTGACAACATTTTTGAGCCCATTAACATTCCATATGGAAATATACTGATAGTGTTAGCCATTAGATAGTAACATTGATATGTGGTTAGTAGCCAAAACTAGGTTCCAGCTAACACTTCACAGCCCATTAGTCTGGTCTGAGTGAACCATCATTTATACCCAACCTGTGTTTAAACCAGATTTTCCCTTTAAGTCACCCCTCCCACCACCCCCAATGCACTATTATTCACATCTTTTCCCTTTCCCCCACATTGAGGACACACCAGCACTGTACCATTCCCATACAAATGACAAACATATCTACTAACAGCAATCAGAACAAATGTAACTGAGTAACAATTCCCCATCTTGCCAAGCTAGTCATGGTTCATCAGAATTTCCACTGTAAATGTTTAGTGGTTTGAGCAATTGTTATATCACAGGTGATGGGCACCCCATGTAAGGATAACAAACTGGCTGTAATCAGCCCAGAGACCTCATGCCAGCGAGGGTAAGGGTGACCGTATCTGCCCACCCCCCCAACTAGCTACAGGATGCCAGATGGAGAAGACCCCAACCCATTTTCAACAATATTAACCCTTCATGAAAGCATATTTTGGCAACAGGATATACTGTATAAGAAGCAAGCATAGTCAGGCACATAGTGTTAAATTGTCCCTCATTGTAAAGTCTTAACTATATGCATCCTGAGACATGCTGTCACACAGTTTGTAGTACAGTGATATACATCTCTGCAAATAGTGATAAGAGGATTGTTGGGTCCCTTGATGGTAAGGTTTAGTGTAGTGGGATTTTGTTGCTATGTTAGTTCAGGCATGCTGAGTGAAAGGTGTAGCCATTCTGAGTGATTTTCACCCATCCCCACTGCAACATGCATTCCCAGATGCAGTCATGGCACAGCTGCCAGAGTGCTCTTCTGTCATAAATGGAATCAAAGGCTTGCATGGTGTAGAAAAAACCTCAGACTGCTAGTCATGAGATGATCCAAGAGGGCAGATTCCAAATGGTGCTGCAGGGGTTTCTGTTACAAAGTGTCCACAGGCTTCCCCGAGCTGGAAACACAAGATGGCCACTGAGTATGTATTCCTCACGGCAGTAGGCCAAGTTTATGACCTCTGGAGGTGCACATGTTAGAGAAGGTACAGGTTGCAGCAGGAGTTTCCCGGTCTCACATCCCATGCCCCCAGGCACAGTTGGGAGTATGAGATGGTAGGGATATGGACATTAGGAACTTTAAAGTATACCAAAGTCCCTCTCAGAACAACTGCATCCCAGACAGAGATTATGGACATACAGTAGTTTAATACTGAACACCACACCACGTAGCTATGCCAATCACAATCTGCCTACACCAGGGCTCCCCTGCCAAGATGGCTTCTGCAACAGAGAGCACCACCATTAATTAACATAATTAACAGTCCTATATCTCACCCAGTGTTCAACTGTGGCACAAATTTATTGATGAATAAAAAAAAACATTGCTGTACAAACTGTGCAACCATTGCTCAGGTGGGTCAGTCCCAAAGAGGGAATTAGTCTACTGAGTGCCACCCCAAATTCCAGACACCACACTTCCCAATAATTCTGGGGGATTGTTTAAAATAGAAAGGTGTACCTGCCATTGTCATCGGGGATTGATGAATGCACTTCAACTTGAAGTTTTGTGCCTTGGGGGAATCCAAGGACACCAGCACTGAGGAACAACTGTTACATGCTGCCTGGGGGTAGATTCACCAGCAAGCTAGCACTGTAGCTCAGACTTGCAAGTGGCCCTCCTGAGCAGCAATCTCCTTCTCTACAAAACATTCAGCTTCCAGGTTATTTGTGAAAAATTGGGGACGTCTGCCTGGCCGGTCGATCCAGAGCTTGGCCGGATAGAGGAAAACAAAGTCCTAGCTCAAGGAATGGAGTTTAGACTTGACACCATTAAATGTATATCACCTTGATTTCAGCTCTTTGCTGTGATCTTGGAATATCATTACTTGACTATTGTCAATCGTGGCGGGACCCTGGGTCTTGGCCGTCCTGAGCATAGCCTCCTTTTCTGTGTGGCGGGTATTTAATCAAACAGTGCTGGGGGCGATCTCTGGGTTCAGTTTTGGAACAGTCCTCTGTGTGCTTTCAATTTCAAAGTTAAGGGCTGCAGGGTTAAATTTTAGATGATTAACCAGCCACTTCTGAGGCCCTTCTCCAGTTGGTTCCTCTCTGTCCCCTCAGGTAAGTCAACTGTGTGGAGGCTGGACCTCCATAACTGATTTTACTGGTCATTGGATTTTGATCAGAGCTCTTCCAGGGCTTCTTTGATGGAGTTGCAGTCCCAAGTCATGTCTGAGACATATATCCTCTAGCCTGCTTTCTCTCCTTTTGAGCTCTTATCCTATGCGGTGTGCAGCCTAAGTTTCTAAGAGACCTGTAGCCACATTTTGAATGTGGCTGATCTAGGCTGTTAAACTGGTAATTCCAGCCTTCATTTCAGCCTGCATTGTGGCAGGGTAGCAGGGATGCCAGCTAAGGTATTTTTTGCTAGCATCCTATTTGATCACTGCCTGGGCCTGGGAGTGGGTGTGACCTCATGTGCCAAGTGATGGTCTTTCATTGGTTCCACTGCTTCAAAGCTGAGCTTAATCTCTTGCCATTGACTTTAAAATGTTTTAATAGGAAGGGTTGCTGCACCTTTCCTCAAGAAAGAAGAAGATTAAAAGCTGATTTTAATGATGTGCCCACCACAGCATGGCTAAGACACGTCCACAATTGTGCCTTGCTGTCCACGCCCCCTCAGCTGAAACCATCTTAATCCCACTTAAACAAAAACAAAACTATAGTAAGGTAGAAGAGCAGGTTACATACTATAGCCCCAGCTAACCCCTCCTAACTTAAGGGTAGAATTCACGTGGCATTACAAAACACAGTAATGTTGCACAATGTACACTTACAGTCAGCAAGGTGGAATTTTGGCAGAGTCCTCTCATGTTGTGGCATCTCCCCTCAAGGACTCCCACTCCTGCTATGCCACTCAGGCTGGGACCACTAACATGGAAACACTGGAGCAGAGGGCTAGAAATCCTGGAGTCTGGTGTTTTCTGCCCCCTGTGGCTGTGGCAAGTGTCTGCCATGTGGCTCTTTGCGCCGACTGAGCTGAAATGGGGAAAACTGGTAGTCTGGTGTTTGTTCTGCCCCACCATATTGCAAGGTCAGCTGATTGGCTAGAAAGTGTTCTGGGAAAATAGCAACTCCTGCTGCTAAAATAACAACTGCTGCTAGTCAGAAATGTGCAGGGAGCTCTAGGCTTTGGGTTTATGACCCCTGTAGCTGCAGCAATGGTGACCATCATAACTTTAGCATCTTTCTAACTGCTGAATTAGAATCAGCAGTTTCCATTGACACTCACTCTCTCACAAGCATCAACAAAAATAAATAAACACTATCTCACTCGCGATTGTCTTTTTTTTTGTTGTTGTTCATCCCGCTTTTGCTGCTCCTCATACCCCAGTTCACTGCCTCCAAATGGCATCTCCTGAGTGCCATCACCCCCCCCCTTCTTGTCGACTTACAGTTTAACAACCACTTATTTATTTTTTTATTTATTTAATTTAGTTTTTGTTTATGGAGGTAAGGTACATTAGACAAATAAATGCCTATTTTCAGGTACAATCTGGGAGAGTACCTCAAGGAACAAAAATACAGGAATACAAGACACAGACAGCGGCATCTAACAAATGATAAATAATGAAATCATAGAACAAGCAAGGACAAGCCTGCAGAAGAATACAACCAAAAATCCATAGATAGATGTAAAACCATCCATAGAAGGGAACAAACAAAACCATATATGTATAGAGGGAGAACAATATAATAATGGAGCCCGATCTAAGTACTGTTACATGGAACTGGAAAACCTGGGAGCTATTTGTATGCAGTGACAGACTGACAGACTCATCACATGCCTATGCAAGGCAATTTGAAATGCCCATGTAATTGGAGACTACAAATTTAAAGGGGAAGGGAGTTCCAGTATTTCAGAGTGAAAACAGAGAAGGGCTGTTCCCCTATCTTAGATGTACATTTTGGAACATGTAGCAGGACTGTGTCAGCAGATCAAAGTGAATAGACTTGTCGCAGAGCAGGAGGGAAGGGAATGGGTGGGGCAGGAGATCATAATACATTGTCAATAAAGCACCCAAGGGAGTAAAATTGGACCCCTGAGAGGGAGAACCAAACCAGGGAGGCATACAGGCAGTAGGGGTGAGTGAGAAGATTGGAAGACAGGGAGAAATGGCCGATGTACTACAGGGAGGTTGGTACAGGGGCCTGTCTCTTCAATGTCTTCATAATTGACATTGCTGAGGAACTGAGGCAAGTTGTGTCTCTTTGTTGATGACACAAAATCTGCAATAGGGTGGCCAACAAGGTGTTAATGTTTTATATAACAATTTGGTTTTTTTGTTTCATAGATATAGACCAGCTTAGAGTTTGAATATTTTGAATACGATGCCTCCCAGAGAGTACGATGGTTATTTTGAATTTTACTGGTCCTTTATTCAGGTTCTGTCCACCGAATTCTAACATTTCATAACTTTAAGCATTAAATACATACTTTGAATACCTTTATAGTTCAAATATTTGAAATAGGAATATGATACATTTATTATGTACTAAAAATATTTATATTTGATTTGTTAATAGTGAATTAAATCAAAGCTCCAAGTCTGATGAAGGAACACAATGATTGGTTCTGAAACATTACTGATCAAGAGGATATATTTCAGAAATATGTGAACTTTGCATGGAAATATATCTCAGGAGCATGAGAATTACCGAGAACTGAGTTTGTTGATCGTTTTACAGGAATGTGAGCTCAATTTCAATGCCTAAAAGTGCAAAGTCATGCACCTGGGGTGGGGGAACTGGGGGGCTGTATATAAGATGGGAGGGAGGCATGAGGTATGTACAGTTACCAAGCAAGAGATGGACCTTGGAGTAATCATACCTGATGACCTCTAGGTGGCAGGGAAGTGCAACAAGGCAGCAGACAAGGCTAGCAGGATGCTGGGATGCATAGGGAGGGAGATTTCTAGCAGAAGGGAGATGGTATTGCCTCTCTATTGCTCACTTGTGTCCAGTTCTGGAGGCTGCACCTCTGTAAGGACTTCAGCAGGGTAGAAGTGGTCTAGAGAAGGGCTACCAGAATGGTGCAGGGGTTGAATAAGAAACCATATGAGGAGAGGCTGTGGGAGCTCAACATTTACTCTCTGGAGAAAAGGAGAGCCAGAGGGGACATAACTGAGACCTATAAGTACCTCACAATGGTGAACAAGGTTTAGGAGGGGAGTCTCTTTCATGGGAGGAGAAGCACCAAAACATGGAGGCATGCTATTAAGCTTGGGGGGATGTTTAAGATGGATGTGAGGAATTAGTTCTTCACAGAAATGGTGGTGAATGCCTGGAACATCCTGCCAGAAGAGGTGGTCAGGGTGAAGACAGTGGGGAGTTTCAAACATGCTTGGGATAGGAACATGGGTATAATAAGTTGAGGAAATGGACGAGGGAGGGACACCTGTAACCAAATGAGGTTCAGGGTGTAATAATAGACAAGGGAAATAGGGCAGACTAGGTGGCATGCTGGTCCTTTTCTGTTAACATATTGTAAGTTTCTGCGTTGTTGTATGACACCTACCTCTTGTACAAGGCTGCTTCAGAGGCATAGGAACAAGTCATCCATTCATATTGCGGGTGGGAGAGGAGGATGCCCTGTGCAACTGCAAGCCTGGTTTTAGGTATGCGGAAGTTTGGCGCAGCAAGCTAGGCCAAGCCTTGAGTTGACTGCTTAAATAGGGGATCAAATTATAGTTTGCAAACCACTAGCCAACAGGGCTAGTGACTGTGAAAATCCACTATACTCACAGACCTTTCCACAGGCCCAGCTGGTGCACTTATTGAAATGTTACCTTCTCCGGTACAAGCCTCAGTGAGCTAGTTAAAAGGAAAATCTTACTAGCCCAATACACAATAGCATTTGGCTAAAATAGTGCCCATTTCAACCCCTGCTTATAGGTCTGGAAGATATGGAGGAGAGGTCCAGACTTGAATCAATGGTGACCCCAAGGTATTTGAAACCTGTCACCATGGTAAGGGGGACCTACTTTGCATAGGATGGAAAGGGAGCATAGCAGGACCAATACTGGCTTGTGATCCAAAAGCATGGCTTGGGTCTTTGAGGGTTCGGGATTAGTTTATTACTGATGAACCAAGACTGGACCAGTGGGAAGTCCTCCAGTAGTTGTGAGTAAACTGTAGAGATAGATGGAGAGCTAATGTACAGAACAATATCATCCACATAGATGATCAGGAACAGCAAGGTGGAAAAGAGAGTCATTTATAAAAATTGGGAGCGCAGGGGACCATGCCTTGGACCCCAATGGGACACTTATTGGGGTAAGGGTGAGACTGTGTTGTTGAACCCAAGATCAACGAGTGTTGGGTGGCCTGCCACGCTTTGTTATGCATAGGCCAGCAGGGTGTTGGCCTCAACACTGGTAGACTGTGGCTTTTCACCTATATAGTAACTCCTCTCTATAATGAATGACTTGGGGTCCGTAATAAATGTTTGTTATACCAAGTTGTTCATTACATCGAGGGACACTGTTTCCAACATCAAGTGCATTCATTAACATCCATAGCAATTTGTTCTGCTAGTGTCGGATTGCATGGGAGATCATTTTATCTGTGTTCTTTGTGTTCTTTTGTTCTTTCCTTATTTAGTTTTGATTCATTTTTGTTTGTACACTAGACGTTTTTGATGGTGCTGGTGATTGTGGTTGGGGTGCTTGTGACTGTTTAAAGGGGTACATCTTTATTTAAACTTTTAAATGTTAAACTGTGCATCTGTGTACAGTACTTAACTTTACTGACTTTTCTTTGTAAATAAATCTGTCACTTTAGTTTGTCATTTTTCTTCGGGTTTTGCAACAACATCCCTAGCAAATGACAGCATCTGCTGAAGCTGTAAAACTTTTATTGATTTCACCTCTTGTGCTTCCAGCCATGCCAATCCAATGTCCAACCCACGTATGGCATCCTTCATTCCTAGCAGCTCCTCTTCGTCTTCTGGTGATTCTTCAACATCAGAGTCTGAGTCATCCTGCGAGCATTCAGTGACAGCACCAATAATTTGACTGTCTGTTAGGTGCTCGCTCGTCTGGATATAGTCGTGTGTTAGCCATTCTTCAATTAGCTCCTCTGCCTTTTCATCCCATGCCACAGGCAGATTCAGGGTTGCTGCCAGGGATTTGATCTTGGGTGTGTCATCCTTATCCTCCTCCTCCTCCTCCTCCTCAGGGGCATCTGGTTGCTCGGTGAATGCCGCACCGAGAGTTGCCATCCAGCAGTGTGAGATCGTGCTTTGGGACACATCGTCCCAAGCCTCACTTGTCAGGTACACTACATTATGAAGCATAAACTTCTTTAGAAGTCAGTCACACTGCTCCCTGTGTCAGCACTGACCAGATCTCCAAGAAGCCATTTTCAGTACAGCTTCTTCAAAGTGGCTATGATGAGGTTGCAGTTGTGAGGTTGTATTTTTCAGCAAAAACACTGCCTGTATCTTCCTATCATGGGAGCGAATGTCTGCCTCTGCTGGGTGAGCTGGACATTGGTCCATGAGCAGCAGAGCTTTGGTAGGGAGCTTTAGCCATCTCAGATGTGTTCTAATTGAGGGGACAAATGTGTGTTGGAACCAATGCCGAAAAATATTTCACCCCCTTTTAGGCGATCAAGGATCTTATTTATTTTTTATTTATTTGTTTATTGAAATGTTTCACCAAGAAGGCACACTGAACAACAAGTTGCTCATATCCCGGTGCGACCTGAGGGGTAGGGAAACATGAGGATTGAATACAGAGGTTTGGTACAATAACAAAGATATACATTTGAACACATACAATTAAAGAGTGAGTAGCCTATACAGTAAGCAATGAGAGAGTGGAAACTGGCATTACTGAACTAGGGGGTTGGAAGATATGCAACTGAGTTCAATCCAATAATACAAAATTAACATTTGAGGCAAGCACTAAGTGGTTCATGGCTGTGGAGTTGGAAATGACCGAGTGGTGTTCTCGTAGATTTGATTTTGGTAAGCTAGTGAGGAGTAGCTCAGCCAGTGCTAATTAACTAAGGTATTCCAGAAGTGATAACAGTTTGCAAGTGCTATTGAGAAATTTAGGGCTAGCCATGTAAGAGGCTAAGTTATGGAAGGGGGGGAAGAGGGAGAGAGGTGGAAATGGGGGGAGGTGGGGAGGAGAGTGAGGTTAGAGGCAATCCAGTTTCTTCTATCCCATACAAGGGTCTGAGAATCCCACCAAGGGTTGAATTGGTGTGAAGATAGGGAAGATAGGGTGGTTATTTGTACAAGATAGGGGGAGGAGGGAGGTAAAGAAGTTGTGGATGAAATGGTGTTTGGGAAGGTGAGTGGTTTAGATGGAACAGGCCCCTTCAGGATGCAGAGAACCCTGCCAGGGGATGTGGCAAGTCAGGTGGCTTTAGACCAAGTAGGGAGGGAGGGAGGTAGGAAGGAGGTGGAGCAGGTAGAAGAGAAGGGGGGAGGGAGGTAAGGGCTTTCAAGAGCTAAAACCCTGTACATAGCTGAGAACCCAGGCAGAGGTCAGAGTAGGTAATGGTGGGAGAGGGGAAGAAAGATGGTGTAGGGGAGAGGTCTGCAAGGGCCAGTCCCCTCCAAGATGCAGAGAACCCTGTCTGCACAAGGCAGAGGTAAAGCACATCAGGAGGGTAGCTAAAACCATGGAGGTAGCTAAGAACCTAGACAGAGGTCAGAGCATGTAATGGTGGAGAAGGAGAAGAAAAGATGGAGGGCGGGAGAGGTCTGCCAGGGCCAGACCCCTCTTGTAGTCTCCCCAGGTGAAGTGCTATTCATCCTCCGCCGCCTCTGGTCCTTTTTCCCCCACTTTTATCATTTTCTGTCTATCAGTGCTGTAGAACGCTGGGCATTGCCCGTAGGGATGGGAGGTGGGGTTGGGGGCACAAACAGCAGAGGATGGATGAATGGGGCACCTGCATCGGGGTAGTTAAGAGCAGAAGACACCCTGCGGTGAAACTGATTCTGGAATGTGATTCGCCATGCCTAGTCTCCATACCCAAGGGCACCACTATATTCAGTATAATGAGGTTCGTTATAGCAAGGAGTTACTGTATTTCCTTTCAAGGGTGCAAGCATGCAATAATGCTCATGCATATGATCTAGGGGTGTGTGAATACCTTAATTTGAATATTTGGACAAATATTCATATTCGGGACTCCAGATATTTGTTATTTGTTATGCGGACCCAAATAAGTGTTTTTTTTTTCAAATAAGACATTGTAACACTGTTAAAGTCCACCACTTCCTTCCCTTTTGAAGTACAGTGCCCACCCCTTATAATGGGCACTTTTGTCAAAGCATAATTTGCCCATTATATGCAGTGGATGGTTTATCGTTTTCTTGTTAAAAAAAAAAAAAAACATGAGACAACTCTGCAGCGAAACTGGGGCATTTACTGCTCGATCAAATGCACAATGTGTGTACAGTGTGTTAAATTAAGGACATTACTCAGCCAGTTACAAGACAGGATATAGTACACAGCATTGAAATCGGCACTGTAAACAAAGACAGTTAATTAAACAGTTTTCTAAACAGCAAGACACTGTACACAGCAAACAGAAAGTTAGCTAAACAGATACATGGCATTGTCAGAGCAGCAGAAGTAAAGTTCAGTACAGTACATTATGTAGCAGAACTTCCTCTTTATTGTCAGCACTTTCAAGCTCATCTTTCTCTTCATCCGTGTGACCTTTGGCAAATCACAGCACTTGGTTTCTCAAAGCACACAACTGTTTTATGCCCCTCTAATCACCTGTGATCACGTAGGTGCTTGAAAGCTGAAACGAGGGCTGCACTAAGTATGTGCTAATGAGTGATCATTGAGAGGAACAGGTGCTAATAGGTGTAGAACTTTACTGATGTGCTTTCTGAGCTGCCCGGAATAGACAGCATGTAAAGATCATTATATGCAACGTGATTAACATTGGATCAATAGAATATGGCAAATGGATTCTGCTTTCTCCCCATTTTAACTGACTGCCCACATTATGTGTGGGCGCTATGAGTGGAGATGAGTGTACAATAGTTAATTCTGCCATGAACACCCCTAGCAGCCTTTCAGCAGCCCAAAAAGGCAACAAACTACTGCACTGGTCAGTGAACAGGTGACAGACGGTCATCATAGATTGACCAAAGGCTGCAGATGAGGTGACATCTTGTGTCTTGTCTAGGGCAACTAAAATGGCATTGGCTTAAGTGCATTGTATGTGCAGCCTGGAAGAGAGGAGAGTGAGATATGCCATGATAGAGACCTATACAAGTACCTCACGGGAGTAAGACAGGACACATAAGGGGTCTCTTTCAAATGAGAAACAGCATAAGTACCAGGGACAATGGGGGCATGTGATGAAGGGAGTTCAAGACAGATGTGAATAAATATTTATTCACGGAAGGCATGTTAGATGCCTAACACAGACTGCCAGCATAAGTAATGGTGCGAAACAGTGTGGGACTTCAAGCATGCATGAGGCATAGGGTATATTTGAAAACAGGCAGGGAGGCAGCAGGATTGCTTTAGGGTCTGCAGAAGAGACTGATAGGACAGGGATGGACAATCTGGGCAGACTGTGTGGGCCAAGTGGTCCTTTTCTACTAACAGATAATTAGTAAACTAAAGTACACAATAGTAACTGCACTAAAACATGATACAGTATTTAAATGTCTCTGGTTTAAGAGGGGTCTCATGGTGGTCCTGCAGTTATATGCCAGGGAGTGGAGAATTACCCTTTAAATATTTAACTTGATAGAAAAAAGAAAGGGTGAGCCAAAAAAAATAGGTAACATTACACTGTTGTAACATTATGCAGATCGAGAGCAGTACAATACCAGCAGTTTTATGTGGGCAGATCATATCTGTAGCCAACTACTGTAAGTTTAGCTTAATGAACACTAACTGTTCAATGCGTTGAGGATCCAGCTTGTAACAGTGAGGGTCAACAATGTCACCAGTAGTGCTAAATGTCCTCTAGGACGGGACACTTGTAGAAGGGCAGCTTGGTATTTTAAAGCAAGTTGTTTCAGGTGAGGAGAGTAGTTGTTTTCTGAATCCAGTAGCCCAGTGGATCAACTTCAAATGGCTCAATTGATTCTGCAAAGTAGCCATTAAGCAAATTTTCTGCAGAGAGAGAGCTGAGACTGTGAGTGTTTGTGTTGCTGTTGATGCAATGATGTGCTGAGTAATGTCCAGTCACTCTCTCTGCACTGCCACTATGCCGCTGCTCCCCATCTGCACCAGTACCATCCGATTCCAAACCACCACATGGCTGTTTCTCCCCTGCCCTCTGGGTACGGGAGGCATAATCCACCACAGTCAGGATGAACCTCTTCCTGGAGGAGCTGGGGCTATTTAAAGGCTCCACAATTCTCATCCTGTGGAATGGCTCCTTGAAAATGGGCAATGGAATTAGGCCGATTTGGATTTTATCTGCCTCCCTATTTCTTGGCAGTGGTGACAAGATCTCTGCAATACTCCTTCACCTGCTGGGTGACAGGCCAATAGAAATTCTGAGCCAACCACTGCATAGTGCACTTGAGTTCCCAGATGGCGAGACATGGGAATATCATGTGCAGTTTTGAACAACACAGTACCCTGGGAACAACAAGCTGCCTGCCTATCACCCCTCCCTCTGTCTTAGCATCCTGGTATACATCAATCCATTGTTCCAATAAACTTTATGTTTCCGTCACCTCGCTGTGCTCACATCAAGTCTGCCCAAACCCTCAGCTTCTCTAGATTAGGGACACTTTTCTGAGCAACCGCAAGACTCCTTACACATTCCCAAGGCATGGGACAGGTCCCTTTCAGTGTCTAAACTAGGTCTCTTGCTCTAGGGTCAAGGCACTCAGGATCACTTCCGCCTGACCCTCTAACAATGGTTCACCTTCTTCCCCAAGTAACCCTCCATAGCTGTTTGGTTACTTGCTACCAGGGGAATTTCTTTCCCCTTTCATTATTCTCCAAATCATAAGACACAGGCTAGGGAACCAGCCTCAGTGGTTTCACAGGGGCTTCTACAGGGCCATGGAACTACAATTTTCCCTTGCCTTGGCTATGGGTAACTGCACACATCATCCTCTGTTTGAGATTGTTATCAAAAATTACATCAACAGCTAAAGTTTCAGCTACAGCAAACTGTTGCACAGTTCCCCCTGTCTCACCCCAGTCTAGGAGACACTGGTGAGTGGCAATGTTTTCTCCTCAGTGAACCCTGTACAGTCACAGATTGATTGGGTATAAGCATACCAGGCTCTACAACATCCCTTTTACAAAGTCAGGGATGCACCCGTGTCTCTTAACCCTTGTGTTTGTACACAATTCACAGTGACTGGGTGCATGTGTTCCCTCATGGTGACTGGCATACTTTCAGGGACACACAAACAACCCACACTTCTTTTCAGGCACCATCTGTGCACTATTTGTCCTTTTTAGGACATCAGCAATATCCCAGTTTCTTTGCAAATCCATCATTCATTCCTTTTCTCAGGTAAATCTCTTCTTTGAAACCAGGGGCTGCCTGGTTTCATTAGAGGCAGTGAGTGTTTTAGCTGCCCTGAAGGTGCACTTTTCCTTTCTGCGTTGCCACACCAGCCCCATTCGCTCTCAGAGCAGGTCTGCTCCTGGCCGAGAGTTCAGCAGCCTCTTGCACTGTTTTTGGATCTCAGTCCTCCAGCCAGGTTTTCAGCTCTGCTGGGCATGCATTTTCAATTTTATCTACAGAGTTTGCTTCAATTCCTTCCACCAATGTTTTAAAACAGATGTTGTTTTGTGGCTGGCTCCTCATAGCTTCCTGTCAAGGCTTCTCCAGAGCTTATGGAATTTGGCTCATATGCTTCTGCAAGTTAATTAGTACTTTTTAAAATGCAGCTTAAGTTTTCTGTAATCATTACTGTCTTCATTGTCCATTTGACCCAATGCATCTCGAGCTTTCCTGGTAAGTAGCGGGAATAGCTGAAAGCTCCAGGACCCTCTGAGAATATTTGCCTGAATGCAAAATTTTTCAATGGAATTTAAAAAGGCACCCATATCTTCCCCCTCTTTAAATTCAGCTATCAATTTAGAATTTAGTTTGCAACCCAGTCATGTAGTTCCAGTTAAACCCAGGCCACTTACCTGCTCTGGTGCTGGTGTTTGTAGTCGTAGCTTCACCAGTTCATGTTGCCTCTGGCGCTCACATTCTTCATGGTCAGCTTCTTGCTGTTCTCTCTCACTGGAGCTGCTCCCTCTTCTCCTCTGCCTCTCACTGCTGTTGCTCAGCTTCTCACTGTCTTCCTCCAGCAGCACCATGTTCTCGCTGCCTTTCACTGAAGTTGTCCACTCTTCTTTCTGGAACTTCAGCTCCATTCTTCTTAACTTAATCTGCCGTGACTGCTTCTGGATCAGAATGCTGTTGGCCTTCCCCTGCTGCTGTGGCCTTTGGCTTGCACCGCCCTGCTGTCCTCCTCACTGGATCTGGACACTGCAATGGACCTGGCCCTCCACGCCCAAAGTTAGGTCCTTTTCAGTCACAGACTGTGACTTGAGGCTCTGGGCATCTGCTGCTACCACAGCATCCACGAGGTTCTGCTTGTTGGCTTTCCTCTCATACTGGACTCCCTCTGTCCTGGCACAACTGCATCAAAGTAGTCTGCAGTGTACCTACTGTAGTTAGAAGATCTTCTTCTAACTTCTGGCTACTCTAACTTGCACTCAAAAAAAAATAAAACAGATAGGAACTTTGTAAGCAAATTGATATAGTTCTGTTTCCTTTAAAAAAAAATCACTGCCTTATTTTGCACGTGAGCTGCACAGCATTAATCTGACACACTGAACTGTTAAAGCTTGTGTTACTAAATACTTTAAAATTGCACGCTGCCAGCAAATCTGTCACAAAGCACTCCACAGATCAGGCCCATAATCTCACAGTGCCAATCTCAGAGTGCAATAGTGTGAACAGATAACAGACAAGGTAACCCTCCTGTCTGATTTGGGTCCGAATCACCTATTAGCCTCAAGTTCTGGAGGGATTCAAACTGTAAATTTTATGCTAACATACCCAAGTACAGGCTCAGATATGTACCCTCTTTTGGAACTGCAGTACAATCTTTCACCAGGGACACAGCCAGGTTTCCAAAATGTACCCTTTTTCAACTCTAAAAAGACATAGGTATTTCTAATCTTTTTAAGCAAGCTAGTAACACATTCAAGCCCTTACAGCGGTCAGCCTTAAATACAGGATCAGTAATCACATGTAAAATAACAGAAAAGAGCACAGGCAGTATTTTAAAGAAAATGTGGTTTACTAGAAAATGAAAGTAAAACAGGTGAAAAAAATACAGAACAAATGATTTCACAAATCTCACAGTCATGTAACAAAAAAGGACGTTACAGAATACAAACTCCTACCACAAACACTTAATTCTTCTCTATCTAAGTGTTACCTTTATGTGCTTTTAAGTCAGAGAAACTATCTTTCTCCTTAGAGTCCAAGAATCATATCATATTTCCCAAATAGGATTCATTTCAACTCTATCTCCCACCCTCTTTTGGTGAGGTCAGCTAGATCCTCCCTTAGATTTAATTTCTGACATAGTTATACACAAGGATGTAAGTCATTACTTTGAAAAATCTGTAACTAGCCATTTCCCAAATATAACAGTCTTTAATCAAACATTTCTCTCTGAACTTAACAATCCCACACTCATGTGCCTAATTCTCAGGTATGTGAGAAAACCATTAAAAGTCAGCCAAGTGACTTCTTCCTGCTATGTCATAAAATTCATATGTGGAACACTTCAAAGGCAACACAGGTTATGAAGGCCATAAACTATCCCTCTGGAAGGAAGGCTTTAATTAGGTTTTCCTGGTCAGTTTAATGACATCCTTACTGACACCTAGAAAGTTAAAGGCCAAGTCTCTCATACTGCTGACTGGTGTGAGACAATTTCATACACAAACCAGTTATTTATAATACCAATATTTATTTTATTTATTTATTTAGTTTTTGTTGACCGGGTGAATGCACTAGACAAATCCTGCCTATTTTCAGGCATGACCGGGAGAATACAGATGAATGCCAACTGACCTTGAACCAGATTAAGCTGTTTTGTGGTATTTTTAGTGAATGAGGAAATTTGGCCAGGACACTGGGGAAATTCCCTTACTTAGATGCTGCATTGCTGCCAGTGAGGAGACAGGCCATTGCCAAGATGGCCACTCGCAGTGGACTATGAAGGGTGGAGGAAGTCTGCAGAGGAGAGCTTAGCCTCAGCTCCCGCTCTGGGTAATACGGAGGCTCCAGCCTGGGTTATGGCTGAAATTGATTCTGATATGGAATTCCATGACGCAGTAGTGAACTGGGAGCATACGGTGCAAACAGTAAATAAAAAAGAAAATGCTTCGCTTTTACTGCACGGAACAGTGCTGTCTGATGTGGAAGTTAATATGTCAGAAGCAGTCTCAACGCTGGATAAAGAAGAGGTGAATATAGAGCTGCATAGCGGTAGCCCGAACCGCGAGAGTATTGCGACTGTTTTACCTGCCTTTATGAAAGAATTAGCTCCCTCGGGAGGGCCTGAGGAGTGCGACCATGATATACAGTTACAAAATACAAAAAAAGGACTCGGAAATGTGAAAGAGCATTGTGTTGGCCGGACTGCGGCTCTGGAGAAGGTGAATGCAAGTTATACAGGTACAGTGACTCCCTTTCATGTTGAATCGGGCGGGTTGGAGTTTGAAACAAAAAAAACAGCCCAAACATCGAAAACTTTATCGCTGCAACCCACAGTCTCACAGCCCTGCTCAGAGTCTCACAATTACAATGATTACCGCAGTGACAGCTGTGATAAGAGCATTGACATTTCCCCGGTAGACCTCAGAAGCGCTGGAGGTCCCGTGGGGCGGAGCTCTGATCCGCATAACTCTGTTGAAAACCCTGGGATGCCTTTGGGGTTTGTGGCTTCTTTACAGGCTGGCAATCTCATCGCAGGGAAAAGCGAGTGCCTACAGCCTGTTTGGGCTCCTGATTACTTAAAGCGGGGTGATGTTGCAAACGTAAGTCAAAGCACTGCTTCTTTGATAATGCCTACTGCTACTTTTGCTCAGAATGAGGCAACTCCCTTGAACAAAGTTGCTGGTTTTGTATTTAAACATCATATGTAGGAAGAAACATCGGCCCTAGCTGAGGTGATTTACCAATCATCAGATAGCTCACAACTTGGGGTTACAGATTTCTATTTTCCTAGTAAAATGGCTTCAAAACAAATATCAACCTAAGACATGCACTCTCAGAAGACTGAACCTCCTCATTTTCAGGAGGATAGCACTCGAGAATCTTGGTCTCCTCATAAAGCTCTACGTGAGGCTGGCTGGAAGCAGGCAGAAACAGGTGTGTGGAAACCTGATCCAGCATGGGATTCTGATTTAACTTTCTCACAACATTCTCCTGAGTGGAAACCAGCCAGTCAGCAGCATAAAGGGAAGGATAACCTGAACAGAGTACAGGCCGAGAAGGAAGGTTTACATCTTCCCTTGGAAACTTTGGGGTCGGACAATCATTCCCCCGTAACTTTGTTACCACATTCAAGCCTGGATAAACAACCACAGGAGATTTTACATAAAGGACAAAATACAGCAATTCTACACCCCCCCTCCAACCCAGAAGCCCTTGATGTCTGAACTTTTCTCTAATTCCAACAGGGAAGCAGCTCCTAGACGAAATGCTGTGCGGCTGAGGTATAAAGGAGGTTGGAGGTTAGACCAGATAGGCACTACGTGGAAAACACTGCAAAAGACTCATTGCATTTTACTCCTGCGTGATGTTTATGCCTTTATAAATATTTCGGGAGGATAATTTTGATATAAGTTTTGAACACAACATGCTTTAGATCTATTTTGGGTCAGGTATGGTCAGGTTAGGTTTTCTCCTGTGTGGACCCCTTTTTGTCATCCTCTTTCCAAACCTTTGATTAAATTTATTACGGTCATGTTTGAATGAAGGGTCCAGTGGAGGATATTACTTTTGGTTAACCCAAAAATGTGAGGTGTTGAGTGAGCCGGAACCCATTCTGGATTCAGAACAATTCTGAATAGGGGGTTGGAAGTATAAAATTAAACTAAAGCAATCTGAGGCAGGGATTGAGCATACCTAACTCCTTTTTGCTAGGAAGCGATAGGGCCGTATGTTTCTATAGCGGCAACCCTGCATGTTACAAGTGTGGAGCCAGGACACATCTTTCTAGTGTGTATCGATCAACCACGCTGTGATAATTGTGGGGCAGTAGGGCATTTGACCATGTTTTGTAATAACCAATCTCGTTGTGACCTGTGTGAAGCAAATGGTCATATGTTTAAGGTATGCCCTTGGGCGGCCAAAAACAAATCCTCCTGTTCTAATTCCGATTTGCTTATTCAGAAAGCACAGGAAGCCATAGTTCTGGCACCCCTCCCTCCCGCTTGTCCCCCTCCTCCTTCTTCAATTACCCAATTAAAACTTCCCCCAGTTAGAAAACAAAATGGAATAGAAGGGGAGACAAAAGACAAGGTCCTGGTTAACAGTAAGCTTACACCAGTGATTGATAAGGATAGGCAAGGATTTGCTTCAGGCTTGGTTCTACCTTCAAAGGTTAGCATGGGACCCCTCTGATCCTTTACAAATTCCCCCTGTATGCTATACGGAAGAGGCCACGGAGGGGGCAGGTATCAACTCTATGGTAATTGGCCCTGTGACAGTTTTGCCCCAAAGAAGATCCTCTAGGAACCTGCACCCCAACCCCCCCCGGTGGTATTAATTGAAACCAGCAATTCTTATGCTGCTTTTTTGGCCCCATGGGGGGGATACAGAGCAAGATATGGGGGGTTCAGATTCACAAAAATCCTCCCTATCGACTAGGTTGCAGCCAGTGGATAGCTATAAAGAGAAAAAGAAGAAAAAGAGAAAAAAATAATGGTTTGTTGTTTGTAAACTAAACAGGTATGTGGTTGGTTTGGGGCTCGTTAAACATGTATAGTCTGTTGAAGGTGACTAAGAGACAAGCCCTTTTATTATATTCACGAACAACATTTGTTGTATGTTTTTACAGAAACATGGATGCATCCCATAGAGCAGCTTGCATCTTTCAAAAGGGATTGGGTGTGGAGTCCTTCTTTTGGTCATTTGGTGAGGATACTGCAGATGGCATAGGTATTGTGTTTAACTCATATTCTTTTCAGCTGCACAATTTGATTGACCTTATACCAGGAAGGGTATTGATAGTGGACGGGAAGTGGCAAGGTTTTATGTTTTGGTTTATTAACATCTATAACCCTCAAACGAAAGCAGGCAGAGTAAATTGTCTAAAAGCTATTCAACCTTTTCTGTTAACAACAGTCAGGGTATTGTGTGGAGGAGATTTTAATTGTTCCATTCGGACTCCTCTCACAACAAAAAAATATACTGTGACTCTAATGCATTAAGTAAAATCATCAAAGACGCTGCTCTCGAATTGTAACATCTCTTTACCGGCAGGACCTAGATTCTCATTTAAAAGGGAAAAGTTTCACCTTGATTGATCATATGTTAGTTTCACCAAATATGCAAGTGGAATCTTTTAAAATGTTTCCATGTGAATTCACAGACCATTCTTTTTTGACTGTACTTTTGCCTTTGGTATACAAGACAACAGACAAATTAGGTGGAAGCTTAATAACTCCTCACTAGAACTATCTTATATACAATCTGGGGTTAAATACCTTTTAAAAGCAAGGTTATCAGTGGCCTTTTATATTCAGACTTAGGGACTGGTGGTTAGAGACAAAGGCTGATTTAAGGAATTGGTTTAAGAAACAAGGAGTTAGAACAAAAATTACAAATTTCTGCACTATTTGGGTCTTAGGCAGCAATTGCAGAGACTCATGACCATAGCTTATACCTCTAGATTAGACTACTCTGAGCAAATTACTATACTAAAGAGAAATGAGAGCATTTCAATATAATAGAGGTAAAACTATGCAAGCCATCCTTACTAATGGAATTAAAAAAACGCCTATTGGTGATCCTTTTGAAATGTGCAAGCATCTAAGGGACTCCATGAAGATGGATGCGCTACAGAAATCGGATAATACATTGGCTACTTCTGTTGTGCAACTTCGTGAGGTAATAGTGGAGCATTTTCGGTCTCTTGGCCCCCTAGTTTCAATTTCAAACACATCTATGATCTCCTATTTGAGTGAGATTGCAGTCCCTGTTAAAGTAGCAGGAACTTCAGAGCTGTGGGGCCCAATTTCTCAAGCGGAAATTTTGAGTACAATGGGGAAACTGAAATTGAATATTTCCCCCGGAACGGATGGCCTTTCTAATAATTTGTACAAAGGTTTTTCAGAAGAATTGAGCCAATGTTTGTGTATTTTATTTCAGTTTTTCTTGGACAAAGCTGTTATTTTTTCCTCTTTTTCAGAAGGGTTATTAATTTATATATTTAAATCTGGGGATAAACATAATATTGCTAATTGGAGGCAACTACCCTTTTAAACTCAGACTACAAAATCTTTACTTGTATTTTAAATAATCAGTTGAAAAACTATGCTAGATGGGTCATTTCACCTTATCAATTTAGTGGCCTACCTGACAGATGGGTGCAATCAGCTCTTATGTTATTACGAGATGTCATTGAACATCTCACCGACATAGGGGTGACAAAGTGTTTGATAGCAGCAGATTTAAGCCAAAGCCTTTGGCAGAGTGTATTTTCCTTTCTTTTCTTAACTCTAGTACATTATGGGGTTCCAATGCAAATGGTGAAGATAATAGAGAAACTATATGACAGCTATATGGTGTTTCCATTTTTGAAAGGTTGTAAGGCAGAAGGTTTTCATTTATCTACAGGAGTTCACCAGGGGTGCCCTCTTAGCCCTCTTCTCTATACTTTTGCTATAGACCCCTTTTTGAAAAACGTAATTTTTTCTCAGAAATGGAAGGGTATCCCAGACAATGTACTTATTGATTCACATTTATTGGTACAAGCCTATGCAGATGATTTAGTGTTGTATTTTGAAGACACTACTTCTGTAACCAGCTTTGTGACTGCTTTTGATGCCTTCTCTAAGGTCTCGAATGCAAAACTAAATTTACACAAGACCAAGGGATTATTTATTGGTGCAACAGGCCCTGAGGAAGTGTGGCAGGAAGGCATCCACTTTTCCAGGAATCCGCTTAAAATTTTGGGGATTAAGTTTGGTCCCCAAAATATGCCAAGTGAAAACTGGGAAGGTGTTCTTCAAAAGGTAGAGTTTAAGGTGAATAGGTGGAAACAGTGGAAATTGTCAAAATTAAAACATGTACAGGTGATCAAACAGTTTCTTCTTCCTTGTTTACAGTATGTGGCTATGATTTTCCCTCTCCCGGTCCCTTTGGAGACTAGAATGTACAGTTTATTTTTTCAGATGCTCTGGGAAAACCGTTTAAATCCTGTGAAGCGGGGTTATACGTATCTGCAAAAGAATGTGGGAGGTCTGGGAATGATAGACCCAGTGGTTTTTGTGCATTCTTTATTTATTATAAATTCGATTAAAGGCGGATTAGTAGTTGAGTTAAGGGCAGAAGATTCTTGGAATTTAAGGTCAATGGGTAAATATTTTAAGAATTGGCACAATTTTGCCCCAAAATTAAATTATCATCTGTATATCCCATTGTATTTTAGGTCTGCAGCACAGAAATTATTTAAATGGAAAATGCAGAAGCAAACAATCCTGAGTAACAATGCGAAGGGACTTTATCACTATTTGATGTCACAGTTACTTCCCTCTGAGCCTTGTTTTAAAAATTGCCCTTCGGCTCTAAACTCTATAGTATTGGCTCAGTTAAACAATAGTAGGATGCCTCATAACCAATGGGAAACTCAGTGGTTAATTTTTTATGGCCTCCCGAATGTTCAGGGCAACGCTAAGTACAAGGCATTAGAGGAAAGAAAGTGTCCATATTTAGACTGTATAAATGTGGAAGAGTCTATGGAACATTTTTTTCTCAGATGTTCTTATGCTAAAGGTTAATGGGCTTATTTGGCGAATTTGTGGGGTTTCAAGTGGTTAAATGGTATGTCATATGAAATACTGATCATAGGATGTTACCCGGTTAACCTGTCTGGTTTTCATGAAGGGACATTATCTTTATCTCTGGGGTGTTTAAGATACTATTTATGGCAAGCTCGGGTTCAATGGGTTCTTTATCAAAGGAAAATGCCTTATTCCTGTGTTAGTATGTTGATTGTAAAGGAACTTTTACAAATTTATTCTCAGGATGCATCAAGAATAGCGCCAGGGACACTTCTCAAATGGTGGAAAGGCTTTCTCCACTTTATTAAGTTTAAAAAAGGTGATAGTAAACATAATGATTTATATTAGTGTATTTCTTGCTTATTTTATTTGACCTGCCTCTGTTTTTTTTGTTTTAGTTTGTTGGAATAGACATTGCATATGTAGTAGGTTTTCTTTCACTATTTCTGTTCATTTTCTGAGGCTAGTTACACTGTTTATTTTTTGAACTGTCTGTATGAACGATGTTTTCTTTTGAAATTGTTTATGTCTATATTAATCATGTCAATAAAAATTCCCCTACTCTTTTCGATGAGTGCCATGGGATCTTTAACATCCACCTGAACTACCACCAATCCAGGCAGATGGGACCTCGGTTTAACGTCTCATCAGAAAGATGGCACCTCAGAAGTGCAGCACCCCTCTCACGCTGCACTACAGTGTCAGTACTGGGATATTAACCCAAGTGCCATATCATACAGATAACCATCAGAATATTAGAGGGTTTTTTCCCGTGACACCGAAAACTATCTGAAAGTCCCAACAGTGGAATGATAATGACTCACATTGAATCTTTTGTAGGATCCATTCTTGAACTGCCAGATAATTGTAGCTCTCAATGAGCTGTTAATCACATCAGGCCATCTGGGACACTGAGAGAGATTACCACGAGGACTACAGCCTGCTAACGAGGAAACTTTTTTAACTTCATTGACAGCCATGAAAAACCTGCACTAGTATAGACATACAACTAGAGTTAGCTGCACTAGCCCTGGTCAATTTTCACTAGGTCTTGGGCTAGTAAAACAATGTTAAAATCAACCCTGGCAATGCCCGGGTATCAATCAGATTGACTGTAGCCTCTAAATCCCCCAGTGCTTTGGCATTTTTGCCACTGGAACTCAGTGGGATTAGACCTGTCAAGGACTGTGTCTGGGATGCAGTTAAAATCACCTCCCAGTATCCAGAGCCGGGAAGAGTAGCCAGGTCTAGGGATAGTATTTGGTAGAATCCTGGATCCTTGATATTGATGCATCCCCCACTGCAGCCATAGTAACGTGGGCCAGGGTGTTTCTACCCCTTACATCAACAATGGTGTTGTGCACAGTGACATGGGCACCCAGAGGAAACCAGATGATCACTCTTTTAGCCTTCAAGGAAAAGCAGGTGGTCACCCAATGACCATCCAAGCATATGCTAGTATTTTGTGACTCCACATTACTCATATGTGTTTCCTACATTAACATTACCTTGAGCTGAGCCCTTTTAACCTCTCCTGCCACCTTACATCACTTGACAACATTTTTGAGCCCATTAACATTCCATATGGAAATATACTGATAGTGTTAGCCATTAGATAGTAACATTGATATGTGGTTAGTAGCCAAAAACTAGGTTCCAGCTAACACACTTCACAGCCCATTAGTCTGGTCTGAGTGAACCATCATTTATACCCAACCTGTGTTTAAACCAGATTTTCCCCTTTAAGTCACCCCCCACCACCCCCAATGCACTATTATTCACATCTTTCCCCTTTCCCCCACATTGAGGACACACCAGCACTGTACCATTCCCATACAAATGACAAACATATCTACTAACAGCAATCAGAACAAATGTAACTGAGTAACAATTCCCCATCTTGCCAAGCTAGTCATGGTTCATCAGAATTTCCACTGTAAATGTTTAGTGGTTTGAGCAATTGTTATATCACAGGTGATGGGCACCCCATGTAAGGATAACAAACTGGCTGTAATCAGCCCAGAGACCTCATGCCAGCGAGGGTAAGGGTGACCGTATCTGCCCACCCCCCCAACTAGCTACAGGATGCCAGATGGAGAAGACCCCAACCCATTTTCAACAATATTAACCCTTCATGAAAGCATATTTTGGCAACAGGATATACTGTATAAGAAGCAAGCATAGTCAGGCACATAGTGTTAAAATTGTCCCTCATTGTAAAGTCTTAACTATATGCATCCTGGAGACATGCTGTCAAGCACAGTTTGTAGTACAGTGATATACATCTCTGCAACAGTGATAAGAGGATTGTTGGGTCCCTTGATGGTAAGGTTTAGTGTAGTGGGATTTTGTTGCTATGTTAGTTCAGGCATGCTGAGTGAAAGGTGTAGCCATTCTGAGTGATTTTCACCCATCCCCACTGCAACATGCATTCCCAGATGCAGTCATGGCACAGCTGCCAGAGTGCTCTTCTGTCATAAATGGAATCAAAGGCTTGCATGGTGTAGAAAAACCTCAGACTGCTAGTCATGAGATGATCCAAGAGGGCAGATTCCAAATGGTGCTGCAGGGTTTCTGTTACAAAGTGTCCACAGGCTTCCCGAGCTGGAAACACAAGATGGCCACTAGTATGTATTCCTCACGGCAGTAGAGCCAAGTTTATGACCTCTGGAGGTACACATGTTAGAGAAGGTACAGGTTGCAGCAGGAGTTTCCGGTCTCACATCCCATGCCCCCAGGCACAGTTGGGAGTATGAGATGGTAGGGATATGGACATTAGGAACTTTAAAGTATACCAAAGTCCCTCTCAGAACAACTGCATCCCAGACAGAGATTATGGACATACAGTAGTTTAATACTGAACACCACACCACGTAGCTATGCCAATCACAATCTGCCTACACCAGGGCTCCCCTGCCAAGATGGCTTCTGCAACAGAGAGCACCACCATTAATTAACATAATTAACAGTCCTATATCTCACCCAGTGTTCAACTGTGGCACAAATTTATTGATGAATAAAAAAAACATTGCTGTACAAACTGTGTACAACCATTGCTCAGGTGGGTCAGTCCCAAAGAGGAATTAGTCTACTGAGTGCCACCCCAAATTCCAGACACCACACTTCCCAATAATTCTGGGGGATTGTTTAAAATAGAAAGGTGTACCTGCCATTGTCATCGGGGATTGATGAATGCACTTCAACTTGAAGTTTTGTGCCTTGGGGGAATCCAAGGACACCAGCACTGAGGAACAACTGTTACATGCTGCCTGGGGGTAGATTCACCAGCAAGCTAGCACTGTAGCTCAGACTTGCAAGTGGCCCTCCTGAGCAGCAATCTCCTTCTCTACAAAACATTCAGCTTCCAGGTTATTTGTGAAAAATTGGGGACGTCTGCCTGGCCGGTCGATCCAGAGCTTGGCCGGATAGAGGAAAACAAAGTCCTAGCTCAAGGAATGGAGTTTAGACTTGACACCATTAAATGTATATCACCTTGATTTCAGCTCTTTGCTGTGATCTTGGAATATCATTACTTGACTATTGTCAATCGTGACGGGACCCTGGGTCTTGGCCGTCCTGAGCATAGCCTCCTTTTCTGTGTGGCGGAGGTATTTAATCAAACAGTGCTGGGGGCGATCTCTGGGTTTCAGTTTTGGAACAGTCCTCTGTGTGCTTTCAATTTCAAAGTTAAGGGCTGCAGGGTTAAATTTTAGATGATTAACCAGCCACTTCTGGAGGCCCTTCTCCAGTTCGTTCCTCTCTGTCCCCTCAGGTAAGTCAACTGTGTGGAGGCTGGACCTCCATAACTGATTTTACTGGTCATTGGATTTTGATCAGAGCTCTTCCAGGGCTTCTTTGATGGAGTTGCAGTCCCAAGTCATGTCTGAGACATATATCCTCTAGCCTGCTTTCTCTCCTTTTGAGCTCATCTATGCAAGCCGTGTGTGCAGCCTAAGTTTCTAAGAGACCGGTAGCCACATTTTGAATGTGGCTGATCTAGGCTGTTAAACTGGTAATTCCAGCCTTCATTTCAGCCTGCATTGTGGCCAGGGTAGCAGGGATGCCAGCTAAGGTATTTTTTTGCTAGCATCCTATTTGATCACTGCCTGGGCCTGGGAGTGGGTTGTGACCTCATGTGCCAAGTGATGGTCTTTCATTGGTTCCACTGCTTCAAAGCTGAGCTTAATCTCTTGCCATTGACTTTAAAATGTTTTAATAGGAAGGGTTGCTGCACCTTTCCTCAAGAAAGAAGAAGATTAAAAGCTGATTTTAATGATGTGCCCACCACAGCATGGCTAAGACACGTCCACAATTGTGCCTTGCTGTCCACGCCCCCTCAGCTGAAACCATCTTAATCCCACTTAAACAAAAACAAAACTATAGTAAGGTAGAAGAGCAGGTTACATACTATAGCCCCAGCTAACCCCTCCTAACTTAAGGGTAGAATTCACGTGGCATTACAAAACACAGTAATGTTGCACAATGTACACTTACAGTCAGCAAGGTGGAATTTTGGCAGAGTCCTCTCATGTTGTGGCATCTCCCCTCAAGGACTCCCACTCCTGCTATGCCACTCAGGCTGGGACCACTAACATGGGAAACACTGGAGCAGAGGGGCTAGAAATCCTGGAGTCTGGTGTTTTTTCTGCCCCCTGTAGCTGTAGCAATGGTGTCTGCCATGTGGCTCTTTGGCGCCGACTGAGCTGAAATGGGGGAAAACTGGTAGTCTGGTGTTTGTTCTGCCCCACCATATTGCAAGGTCAGCTGATTGGCTAGAAAGTGTTCTGGGAAAAATAGCAACTCCTGCTGCTAAAATAACAACTGCTGCTAGTCAGGAAATGTGCAGGGGAGCCTCTAGGCTTTGGGTTTATGACCCCTGTAGCTGCAGCAATGGTGACCATCATAACTTTAGCATCTTTCTAACTGCTGAATTAGAATCAGCAGTTTCCATTGACACTCACTCTCTCACAAGCATCAACAAAAATAAATAAACACTATCTCACTCGCGATTGTCTTTTTTTTTGTTGTTGTTCATCCCGCTTTTGCTGCTCCTCATACCCCAGTTCACTGCCTCCAAATGGCATCTCCTGAGTGCCATCACCCCCCCCCTTCTTGTCGACTTACAGTTTAACAACCACTTATTTATTTTTTTTATTTAATTTAGTTTTTGTTTATGGAGGTAAGGTACATTAGACAAATAAATGCCTATTTTCAGGTACAATCTGGGAGAGTACCTCAAAGGAACAAAAATACAGGAATACAAGACACAGACAGCGGCATCTAACAAATGATAAATAATGAAATCATAGAACAAGCAAGGACAAGCCTGCAGAAGAATACAACCAAAAATCCATAGATAGATGTAAAACCATCCATAGAAGGGAACAAACAAAACCATATATGTATAGAGGGAGAACAATATAATAATGGAGCCCGATCTAAGTACTGTTACATGGAACTGGAAAACCTGGGAGCTATTTGTATGCAGTGACAGACTGACAGACTCATCACATGCCTATGCAAGGCAATTTGAAATGCCCATGTAATTGGAGACTACAAATTTAAAGGGAAGGAGTTCCAGTATTTCAGAGTGAAAACAGAGAAGGGCTGTTCCCTATCTTAGATGTACATTTTGGAACATGTAGCAGGACTGTGTCAGCAGATCAAAGTGAATAGACTTGTCAGAGCAGGAGGAAGGGAATGGGTGGGGCAGGAGATCATAATACATTGTCAATAAAGCACCCAAGGGAGTAAAATTGGACCCCTGAGAGGGAGAACCAAACCAGGGAGGCATACAGGCAGTAGGGGTGAGTGAGAAGATTGGAAGACAGGGAGAAATGGCCGATGTACTACAGGGGTTGGTACTGGGGCCTGTCCTCTTCAATGTCTTCATAATTGACATTGCTGAGGAACTGGAGGCAAAGTTGTGTCTCTTTGTTGATGACACAAAAATCTGCAATAGGGTGGCCAACAAGGTGTTAATGTTTTATATAACAATTTGGTTTTTTTGGTTTCATAGATATAGACCAGCTTAGGAGTTTGAATATTTTGGAATACGTATGCCTGCCAGACAGCACGATGGTTATTTTGAATTTTACTGGTCCTTTATTCAGGTTCGTTCCACCCGAATTCTAACATTTCATAACTTTAAGCATTAAAATACATACTTTGAATACCTTTATAGTTCAAATATTTGAAATAGGAATATGATACATTTATTATGTACTAAAAATATTTATATTTGATTTGTTAATAGTGAATTAAATCAAAGCTCCAAGTCTGATGAAGGAACACAATGATTGGTTCTGAAACATTACTGATCAAGAGGATATATTTCAGAAATATGTGAACTTTGCATGGAAATATATCTCAGGAGCATGAGAATTACCGAGAACTGAGTTTGTTGATCGTTTACAGGAATGTGAGCTCAATTTCAATGCCTAAAAGTGCAAAGTCATGCACCTGGGGTGGGGGAACTGGGGGGCTGTATATAAGATGGGAGGGAGGCATGAGGTATGTACAGTTACCAAGCAAGAGATGGACCTTGGAGTAATCATACCTGATGACCTCTAGGTGGCAGGGAAGTGCAACAAGGCAGCAGACAAGGCTAGCAGGATGCTGGGATGCATAGGGAGGGAGATTTCTAGCAGAAGGGAGATGGTATTGCCTCTCTATTGCTCACTTGTGTCCAGTTCTGGAGGCTGCACCTCTGTAAGGACTTCAGCAGGGTAGAAGTGGTCTAGAGAAGGGCTACCAGAATGGTGCAGGGGTTGAATAAGAAACCATATGAGGAGAGGCTGTGGGAGCTCAACATTTACTCTCTGGAGAAAAGGAGAGCCAGAGGGGACATAACTGAGACCTATAAGTACCTCACAATGGTGAACAAGGTTTAGGAGGGGAGTCTCTTTCATGGGAGGAGAAGCACCAAAACATGGAGGCATGCTATTAAGCTTGGGGGGATGTTTAAGATGGATGTGAGGAATTAGTTCTTCACAGAAATGGTGGTGAATGCCTGGAACATCCTGCCAGAAGAGGTGGTCAGGGTGAAGACAGTGGGGAGTTTCAAACATGCTTGGGATAGGAACATGGGTATAATAAGTTGAGGAAATGGACGAGAGGGGAGGGACACCTGTAACCAAATGAGGTTCAGGGTGTAATAATAGACAAGGAAATAGGGCAGACTAGGTGGCATGCTGGTCCTTTTCTGTTAACATATTGTAAGTTTCTGCGTTGTTGTATGACACCTACCTCTTGTACAAGGCTGCTTCAGAGGCATAGGAACAAGTCATCCATTCATATTGCGGGTGGGAGAGGAGGATGCCCTGTGCAACTGCAAGCCTGGTTTTAGGTATGCGGAAGTGTTTGGCGCAGCAAGCTAGGCCAAGCCTTGAGTTGACTGCTTAAATAGGGGATCAAAATTATGTTTTGCAACCACTAGCCAACAGGGCTAGTGACTGTGAAAATCCACTATACTCACAGACCTTTCCACAGGCCCAGCTGGTGCACTTATTGAAATGTTACCTTCTCCGGTACAAGCCTGCAGAGCTAGTTAAAGGAAAATCTTACTAGCCCAATACAAAATCTGCCAGCATTTGGCTAGTGGGCCAGTGCCCATTTCAACCCCTGCTTATAGGTCTGGAAGATATGGAGGGAGAGGTCCAGACTTGAATCAATGGTGACCCCAAGGTATTTGAAACCTGTCACCATGGTAAGGGGGGACCTACTTTTGCATAGGATGGAAAGGGGAGCATAGCAGGACCGAATACTGGCTTGTGATCCAAAAAGCATGGCTTGGGTCTTTGAGGGGTTCGGGATTAGTTTATTACTGATGAACCAAGACTGGACCAGTGGGAAGTCCTCCAGTAGTTGTGAGTAAACTGTAGAGATAGATGGAGAGCTAATGTACAGAACAATATCATCCACATAGATGATCAAGGAACAGCAAGGTGGAAAAGAGAGGAGGTCATTTATAAAAATTGGGAAGCACAGGGGACCATGTATGGACCCCTGTGGGACACCTAAATTTATTGGGGTAAGGGGTGAGACTGTGTTGTTGAACCCAAGATCAACGTAGTGTTGGGTGGCCTGCCACGTTTGTTATGCATAGGCCAGCAGGGGTGTTGGCCTCAACACTGGTAGACTGTGGCTTTTTCACCTATACAGTAACTCCTCTCTATAATGAATGACTTGGGGTCCGTAACAAATGTTTGTTATACCAAGTTGTTCATTACATCGAGGGACACTGTTTCCAACATCAAGTGCATTCATTAACATCCATAGCAATTTGTTCTGCTAGTGTCGGATTGCATGGGAGATCATTTTTATCTGTGTTCTTTGTGTTCTTTTGTTCTTTCCTTATTTAGTTTTGATTCATTTTTGTTTGTACACTAGACGTTTTTTGATGGGTGCTGGTGATTGTGGTTGGGGGTGCTTGTGACTGTTTAAAGGGGTACATCTTTATTTAAACTTTTAAATGTTAAACTGTGCATCTGTGTACAGTACTTAACTTTACTGACTTTTCTTTGTAAATAAATCTGTCACTTTAGTTTGTCATTTTTCTTCGGGTTTTGCAACAACATCCCTAGTAAATGACAGCATCTGCTGAAGCTGTAAACTTTTATTGATTTCACCTCTTGTGCTTCCAGCCATGCCAACTACAATGTCCAACCCACGTATGGCATCCTTCATTCCTAGCAGCCCCTCTTCGTCTTCTGGTGATTCTTCAACATCAGAGTCTGAGTCATCCTGCGAGCATTCAGTGACAGCACCAATAATTTGACTGTCTGTTAGGTGCTCGCTCGTCTGGATATAGTCGTGTGTTAGCCATTCTTCAATTAGCTCCTCTGCCTTTTCATCCCATGCCACAGGCAGATTCAGGGTTGCTGCCAGGGATTTGATCTTGGGTGTGTCATCCTTATCCTCCTCCTCCTCCTCCTCCTCAGGGGCATCTGGTTGCTCGGTGAATGCCGCACCGAGAGTTGCCATCCAGCAGTGTGAGATCGTGCTTTGGGACACATCGTCCCAAGCCTCACTTGTCAGGTACACTACATTATGAAGCATAAACTTCTTTAGGAAGTCAGTCACACTGCTCCCTGTGTCAGCACTGACCAGATCTCCAAGAAGCCATTTTCAGTACAGCTTCTTCAAAGTGGCTATGATGAGGTTGCAGTTGTGAGGTTGTATTTTTCAGCAAAAACACTGCCTGTATCTTCCTATCATGGAGTAGAATGTCTGCCTCTGCTGGGTGAGCTGGACATTGGTCCATGAGCAGCAGAGCTTTGGTAGGGAGCTTTAGCCATCTCAGATGTGTTCTAATTGAGGGGACAAATGTGTGTTGGAACCAATGCCGAAAAATATTTCACCCCCTTTTAGGCGATCAAGGATCTTATTTATTTTTTATTTATTTGTTTATTGAAATGTTTCACCAAGAAGGCACACTGAACAACAAGTTGCTCATATCCCGGTGCGACCTGAGGGGTAGGGAAACATGAGGATTGAATACAGAGGTTTGGTACAATAACAAAGATATACATTTGAACACATACAATTAAAGAGTGAGTAGCCTATACAGTAAGCAATGAGAGAGTGGAAACTGGCATTACTGAACTAGGGGTTGGAAGATATGCAACTGAGTTCAATCAATAATACAAAATTAACATTTGAGGCAAGCACTAAGTGGTTCATGGCTGTGGAGTTGGAAATGACCGAGTGGTGTTCTCGTAGATTTGATTTTGGTAAGCTAGTGAGGAGTAGCTCAGCCAGTGCTAATTAACTAAGGTATTCCAGAAGTGATAACAGTTTGCAAGTGCTATTGAGAATTTAGGCTAGCCATGTAAGAGGCTAAGTTATGGAAGGGGGAAGAGGGAGAGAGGTGGAAATGGGGGAGGTGGGAGGAGAGTGAGGTTAGAGGCAATCCAGTTTCTTCTATCCCATACAAGGGTCTGAGAATCCCACCAAGGGTTGAATTGGTGAAGATAGGGAAGATAGGGTGGTTATTTGTACAAGATAGGGGAGGAGAGGTAAAGAAGTTGTGGATGAAATGGTGTTTGGGAAGGTGAGTGGTTTAGATGGAACAGGCCCTTCAGGATGCAGAGAACCCTGCCAGGGGATGTGGCAAGTCAGGTGGCTTTAGACCAAGTAGGAGGGAGGGAGGTAGGAAGGAGGTGGAGCAGAAGAGAAGGGGAGGGAGGTAAGGGCTTTCAAGAGCTAAAACCCTGTACATAGCTGAGAACCCAGGCAGAGGTCAGAGTAGGTAATGGTGGGAGAGGGGAAGAAAGATGGTGTAGGGGAGAGGTCTGCAAGGGCCAGTCCCCTCCAAGATGCAGAGAACCCTGTCTGCACAAGGCAGAGGTAAAGCACATCAGGAGGGTAGCTAAAACCATGTAGGTAGCTAAGAACCTAGACAGAGGTCAGAGCATGTAATGGTGGAGAAGGAGAAGAAAGATGGAGGACGGGAGAGGTCTGCCAGGGCCAGACCCCTCTTGTAGATCTACTCCCCCCCAGGTCGTGCGCTATTCATCCTCCGCTCTTGGCCCTCTGTCCTTTTTTCCCCCCACTTTTATCATTTTCTGTCTATCAGTGCTGTAGAACGCTGGGCATTGCCCGTAGGGATGGGAGGTGGGGTTGGGGGCACAAACAGCAGAGGATGGATGAATGGGGCACCTGCATCGGGGTAGTTAAGAGCAGAAGACACCCTGCGGTGAAACTGATTCTGGAATGTGATTCGCCATGCCTAGTCTCCATACCCAAGGGCACCACTATATTCAGTATAATGAGGTTCGTTATAGCAAGGAGTTACTGTATTTCCTTTCAAGGGTGCAAGCATGCAATAATGCTCATGCATATGATCTAGGGGTGTGTGAATACCTTAATTTGAATATTTGGACAAATATTCATATTGGAACTCAGATATTTGTTATTTGTTATGCGGACCCAAATAAGTGTTTTTTCAAATAAGACATTGTAACACTGTTAAAGTCCACCACTTCCTTCCCTTTGAAGTACAGTGCCCACCCCTTATAATGGGCACTTTTGTCAAAGCATAATTTGCCCATTATATGCAGTGGATGGTTTATCGCTTTCTTGTTAAAAAAACATAGAGATAACCTCTGCAGCGAAACTGGGGCATTTACTGCTCGATCAAATGCACAATGTGTACAGTGTGTTAAATTAAGGACATTACTCAGCCAGTTACAAGACAGGATATAGTACACAGCATTGAAATCGGCACTGTAAACAAAGACAGTTAATTAAACAGTTTTCTAAACAGCAAGACACTGTACACAGCAAACAGAAAGTTAGCTAAACAGATACATGGCATTGTCAGAGCAGCAGAAGTAAAGTTCAGTACAGTACATTATGTAGCAGAACTTCCTCTTTATTGTCAGCACTTTCAAGCTCATCTTTCTCTTCATCCGTGTGACCTTTGGCAAATCACAGCACTTGGTTTCTCAAAGCACACAACTGTTTTATGCCCCTCTAATCACCTGTGATCACGTAGGTGCTTGAAAGCTGAACGAGGGCTGCACTAAGTATGTGCTAATGAGTGATCATTGAGAGGAACAGGTGCTAATAGGTGTAGAACTTTACTGATGTGCTTTCTGAGCTGCCGGAATAGACAGCATGTAAAGATCATTATATGCAACGTGATTAACATTGGATCAATAGAATATGGCAAATGGATTCTGCTTTCTCCCATTTTAACTGACTGCCCACATTATGTGGGCGCTATGAGTGGAGATGAGTGTACAATAGTTAATTCTGCCATGAACACCCCTAGCAGCCTTTCAGCAGCCCAAAAAGGCAACAAACTACTGCACTGGTCAGTGAACAGGTGACAGACGGTCATCATAGATTGACCAAAGGCTGCAGATGAGGTGACATCTTGTGTCTTGTCTAGGGCAACTAAAATGGCATTGGCTTAAGTGCATTGTATGTGCAGCCTGGAAGAGAGGAGAGTGAGATATGCCATGATAGAGACCTATACAAGTACCTCACGGGGTAAAGACAGGACACATAAGGGGAGTCTCTTTCAAATGAGAAACAGCATAAGTACCAGGGACAATGGGGGCATGTGATGAAGGGGGAGTTCAAGACAGATGTGAATAAATATTTATTCACGGAAGGCATGTTAGATGCCTAACACAGACTGCCAGCATAAGTAATGGTGACGAAAACAGTGTGGGACTTCAAGCATGCATGAGGCATAGGGGTATATTTGAAAACAGGCAGGGAGGCAGCAGGATTGCTTTAGGGTCTGCAGAAGAGACTGATAGGACAGGGATGGACAATCTGGGCAGACTGTGTGGGCCAAGTGGTCCTTTTCTACTAACAGATAATTAGTAAACTAAAGTACACAATAGTAACTGCACTAAAACATGATACAGTATTTAAATGTCTCTGGTTTAAGAGGGGTCTCATGGTGGTCCTGCAGTTATATGCCAGGGAGTGGAGAATTACCCTTTAAATATTTAACTTGATAGAAAAAAGAAAGGGTGAGCCAAAAAAAATAGGTAACATTACACTGTTGTAACATTATGCAGATCGAGAGCAGTACAATACCAGCAGTTTTATGTGGGCAGATCATATCTGTAGCCAACTACTGTAAGTTTAGCTTAATGAACACTAACTGTTCAATGCGTTGAGGATCCAGCTTGTAACAGTGAGGGTCAACAATGTCACCAGCAGTGCTAAATGTCCTCTAGGACGGGACACTTGTAGAAGGGCAGCTTAGGTATTTTAAAGCAAGTTGTTTCAGGTGAGGAGAGTAGTTTGTTTTCTGAATCCAGTAGCCCAGTGGATCAACTTCAAATGGCTCAATTGATTCTGCAAAGTAGCCATTAAGTAAATTTTCTGCAGAGAGAGAGCTGAGACTGTGAGTGTTTGTGTTGCTGTTGATGCAATGATGTGCTGAGTAATGTCCAGTCACTCTCCTCTGCACTGCCACTATGCCGTCGTTCCCCATCTGCACCAGTACCATCCGATTCCAAACCACCACATGGCTGTTTCTCTCCCTCAGGAACCTGAACTGGAGCATCTTTTTCCCCTTCTGTGTCTCACTGCCTGCATGGCACTATTTAACTCTTCGCTCAGCTATTGCCTTAAATGAGTCACCCTGTAGCTGTCCATGGCTAAATGAAGGGATCTCACATTTGAACCTAGGGTCCAACATGGTAGCAAATATGTGATGACAGTCATCCATGACTTGCATCAAGTTCTGCATCAAGATGAATAACAATCTCAGAGACCTCTTGTGTACTCATTGTATTGTCAGCCAAAAAACGTTGTAACAATCTTTTGAGAATATGCACAGCTGGGATAACCTGACTAAGTAAGGCTATGGTAGCACTTAGGTCATGTGTACTCCTCTCAAATAGTGCAGGAACCTTCACCATGCCCTCAAGAACTAACCAATCATGATATGTCCTAGCCAGTCATGATGTCTGATTCCACAGACATTTCGTGTAGTGCCCGCTTTTGCTCCAGAAGTCTTGAAAGCATCAGGTATGAAGAATTCCACCGACATCTTGTATTACACAATGATGGGGCAGACCAAGGCATTCCTGAACTTCTCGTAATTTGTTAGTGGCTTTTTACAGAATGATGGAAATGTCTGCAGATGGAACAGGCTGTGGATAATATGTTGTTGGTCCTAGTACTGTTACACAGTGCACGAGTCACCACTAAATTCAGTGTGTGTGCAAAGCAATGAATACTCACAAAATGGACATCATTGATGGCTTTCACTATGTTTGTGCCATTTTCGGTAACAAAAAAAACAACTTTTAAATTGGTGTTACACCAGTCCAAGACTGCAACATGTCTTGCAGGAATGTGAGACTATCATGTGATCTGTGGTCTTCCTCCATTAGTATGACATTCAGCAAAGCTGACCTAATGTGACTACGAGATTGTGGGGGGGCCAAGAGTGATCCACAAGGTGATGCATCAGAAATAGCAGCAGTAGGCTGCTGCGCACATCAGTGTGCAGTTAAGGAGGAGAGATGGGCATGCAGGGAGTTAACTCTAGATATCTGACGTGCAGTGAAAAATACCAGCAACACCCTCTGTAAGCAGAACAGCAACAGCAGATCACACGCCATCATACAGTCATGGTAATACACTCCGTAAAAATGTAGTACAACATGGTATCTGATAACGTGGGTGCAAATAGTTGAGAAGCCGTCGGAAGCCAGTATCTTCCACAACTGAGATAGGCTGGAGATCCAACACCATCATCTCGGCAACCAGCTATGTGATTTGCTGTGCTGTTGGATGTGAGGCATCGTATTTTGTTTGTGCAGGTAGAGCATCCATTATTGGAACTGCCATGGGAGACATCAACATGGACCCCTTCAACAACAGTGGTGTGTAAAGTGCTGACTGTCTCTGCCTTGTAGTATCACTGAAATCAGAAGTGGTCAAAGTAGAAGGACTTTGTTGGTGAGAGGGAAGGAGTGTCATGACCACTTAGTTGCCCCAAATCAGATCTGTCAGTATCACCACCACTGCCAACAGTACATGCCTGTCCACTGGAGGGGTTTGGTCTTGGTGAAACCAAGGGTCCAGATCCAGACCCAGATGAGCTTCGATACAGTTGAGGGTGCTATAAGCTTCAAGTGGTTCTGTAATGATGTTGTGGTTAAGTTAGAGAATTATTTCCCTCAGCTTATAGTGCTGTTGCAAAAAGAACACACTGCCTTCCTTGTGTCCTCCTTTAACACAGTGAAATGCATCCACACAGCACTCTTAACACTGTGGTTACCAGTCATTCTGGTAGCACCACATCCCTCAGTTCTTTTTTCAACACATGTGCCTGTCTTCTCCTCATGTTCTTGCCCTGTGCTGTCCTTCAGGCTGTGACGGAGCCTGCTGAAGAAATGTCAGTGTTGCTTGTTTGGTTTTCTTAGGGGGGAAGGGGACCCTTACACTTACTGCTACTTCTACTACCCTGGGTACTAGTGCTACTCCTAGCCACTTTTGGTTTTTTTCTGACCTCAAGGTACATAGCATACTCTGCCTCATCCTCAAAGTTACTCACATGTGCCTCTGATGAAGAATATGACAAGTCACTGGGCAATTCATGTGGAGGGAAATATTAAGAACCAGATGGCTGGTCCTCTTCTGCAACTTTTTCAGGAGTACTGAGAAGCTGGAGGAATAACTGAATCAATTGTAGCGGTCATACTGGTAATATGCACCTTGGCAGGGATACCAGACTGTGGTGATACTGTTACAGTAGTGGCAGTAGGGGCAGGGTTCATAGTGTCAGTAGTGACTAGAGTGACAGTCACAGATACCAGTTGTTGTGGAAGACAGGGTCTCTATAGTGCTGGTGGTGGGGACAACAAATGTGATATACTGGTGAGAGATGGGGACACATTAGTGGTTGTGGAAGTCAAGAACTGTGTTCTGCTTGTGTGTCTTGTATCACTCTCTCGTGCCAGCCACAGTACCACTGTTGCTGGAAGAAATAGGCTTGGAAGGGATAAAGAATAATTTGGGGCTTTAAATATATCCTGACCGTCACTCACATTCAGGTTCACCATCACCAGTCTTTTCCTCCATTGCAGATTTGTATGGGATGGACCAAGTATGTTTTTTACCACCTCTGCCTGCCATTGTCTATGCCAACAATTTCTAAACACTCTCAAGTACTGTAATACTTTGCAGATGTACAGAAGTACTGATTTATTTTAGCACAAAAAATTCTTGCAAGCAGCATGCAGGGCAGGCAAGGGTGTGCACGCAGTGCAACTGTGTAGCGTCACTACCTGGCCCTAAACTGTGGGTGCTTGGACTGCAGTCACCTGAGTGCCCTCTGAGACTGATGGCTGCTACTGACTTTCATGAAACCTGGCCCAGCCTCAGATTACACTAATATTTTTAAAGACATATTTCTACAGCAGAACTACTGTAATAGTTTTTATTATTAAATGTACAGATTGAAGTACTGATTTATTTTAGCACAAAAAAATTCTTGCAAGCAGCACACAAGGCAGGCAAGGGTATGCACGTCGTGCAACTGTGTGGCGTCACTATGTAGCCCTGTACTATGGACGGTGGGAGTGCAGTTAGTTGAGTGTCCTCCAAGACTGTTGGCTGCTACTGACTTTCATGAAACCTGAGCCCCCTCCCTCCCGAATGCTTATTATTTACACCACCAAATTAAAAACAGATTTAAAAAAAAATAAGTACAACAGTCAAGCTATAAATTAGAACTAGTGTAATTAATAGATATAAAATAGTTTCAGTAGCAATGTCTTATTTTCCTTCACCTCAACAGAGCACAGAGGCCTGTGAAATCAAGGTAGCAAAACTGCAAGCCTCTCTCTGCACAGCTCCTGGCAAATAAATCGCTAGATCAGATGATTTATTAAAAAAAAACACTAGTACGAGGCATTAAGAAACACAGTACACTAACAAAAAAACAAATGTTTTGTGATGCAAATATAATTTGCTAGTGCTTAATCTCTCCTATTCTCAGAGCTCTCTCCACCATGTCTTTCTCTGCTGCAATGTGGCAGTCACATGATCTGGCTTTGACATATGCTCAGTGATTGGCCAACAAATCCTGTGAGATCTTAAAATCCTGCGGGAAAGCCGACCCGAATACCTGCCGAATAGTGCCACTATTCGGTATTCAGGTTCCGAATTCTGAATAGCGTATTATTTGTGGTATTCAGAATTTAACATTCATTACTCACACATCCCTAATACAAGCAATGGCATGCATGCATGTTGCTGTCTGGCAGCAGTCCCTTCCACTGTAACGTGCATCTGCTGCACTACCACCTGGCCTCTATCAGGTGGCAGTCAAGCAGGGGGATGCAATGTACCCCTTTTACGAAGGAGGAGAGCTGTTCCTTGGATACTCAATCCTCCCTCCCCTGGCCAAAATACTGAATCCATTCCCAAACCCAGGTTGCTGGGATAGCAGCAGAGCTACTGCCGTGCTAACAAGCCAACTGGCAGTTTTCTTTCTAGCAAGGGGTCTGTCACATGGGGCTACACCAATAAGCTGGTAAAAGGGAAGTTTAGGAGGATATGAAGAAATACTTCCTCACAGAGTGGGTGGGGAAAAGTGTAATTGTTTGTCAGTGGAGATGGTCAGTATTAACATGGTGGCAAGCTTGAACAGGGAGTGGGAAGCTGGCCCGTCTGCACAGCGGTAGTGCTACTGCTCATGATACTGGTGATCCAGGTTTTGGAGCAAGGCTGTGGTCACCGGGTCACAGCCAGAGGGTGGATAGCTGAGTGTCTGAGCAGGCGCACCTTTCCTCCAGTGTCAGATCCCAGCTGCTACACCTTCCTCTGGTTGACTACATAAGAAGGTGCAGGAGGGACTACAAGGAAGTAGAGGATGTCTCTGACAAAATCAAGCTTGCCCTTGTGCATGACTGACATGATATCTTGGAATGAGACGTCCTAGCATCCTAGGTTGAGGGACCAAAATTTATGTGGAGAACTGCAGCAATGCAGCACGAAAGCCTCCTGCACCCCTAGACCCTGCACTTTCCAACATTGGCACTCCCTGAATGACCCGATAATTGTTCTCTAGGGACCTTGCTCCAGCCTGAGAGCCCACCTTGAGGGACAAGTCATGTGGTTTTGCCACCAGGCAACATGGGGAAGGTAAGCCTGGGAGAAGATGATGTGATGGAGTTGGATACAGCAGATGGCTGGTGAGGTGGCCACAGGCCGGATGGGTGCGGGAGCACAAACAGAATGAAAAAAAAATAGCAGGTGGGATAGACACATTAGACTGGTGAGGTTGATGGGGGAAGACGGAGCAAATGAAGTGGGGGTGAGTTCAAGTGGAACTATGGGATGATTGATCTACTAGAGACATATAGTGAGGGCCTGCCTAGCTGAAAAGATGATTTTATAATAATGTAACATGAATGATCTTTGTCAGTTACAGTATGTTCAAAGATCATGTTCAAGCTTCAAAAACTGTCATTGTGATAATAATTAGCAATAATTAAACATTAATGTTAAACGGCAACCAATCAAAAACCATGAAGTTATGGAAATGGTGATTATGATTAATGATGCTCTCATATCATCATGATTTTTCATGATTGCCCATGGTCAAGATTACAGTAATAAATTTAAAAGATAATTTTCTCTATACTTTTGGAATTTATCTTGTATTTAGACTTTGTCATTAGAATGATCAGTTATGATAGCTTTTCTCTAGAAGCCCACTACTTTCAGTTATACTTACTCTTATACCTTGCATCTTACTGGAATCAAAAAGACTCATGTTGGTTTATGTAGTCCCATAAAGTGGTTCCTTTTATGGTTGTGGTGAGTTCCTAAAAGTACCTGGTTTGCGCTCAAAACCTTTCCTAATCGTCTAAAGACTAATACTGTCTATGTAAAATTAATTGAAAATAGAAATTACCATTGTTTTGGTCCATAAACTGTGTTTTTGCAATATGCAAATTAGGTATGAAAATGTGTATACTATATCAGACATTGCATGCACTCTTCCTAATGGGATTACAACTTGACTTCACATGATTTACATTATATTTGATAATTCATTTGTCTTTGATGATATGTGACATTTATTTATTTTCATAATGGTAACAAATATTACTTCTGTGACTTGCAATCTTATAATACTGAACTAATATAATCATCAATGTTCATCACTTGATCATCCACAGATCATCAACAACCATCATGCTGATTTAAGCTTACAAAAAAAATCAATAATCATCAGTTGGTGATTTGAAAGTTCATGTTTGATGATTAAACCATGATCTAGGTGATGGTCATAGATCATGATTTCCTTTGATGATCATATGGCAACATTTGATGATTAACAATGATCTGTCATGACTGACCTTCAAAAAACCATGATTGATTTACAGATTCACCTGGGTAGGAAGGAACCAGGTAGACTGGCTGGACCATAAGTCTATATCTGCCTGTAAATGTCTATCTTTCATCCTTAGACATCCTTCACACTTACTACACTTGCTGCTTAGCTGAAGGCCTCACTAAATCTAAATGCTTCTTAGAGTCTAAGTCCCGACAGCCTTGACCCCAAACTACTGCACCTGTCGGCTCTTGCCATTGCTATCACCATCACATCTATCCTAAACCTCTTCTTCTCCCTAGCCTCTGTCTTAGACTCTTGGAAGCAGACAATATTCGTCTGCCTCCCCTAAGGGGGGTGACCCCTACTCTCCTGGTAACTATCTCCTGAATATCTCTTCTTTCTAGCCCATCAAAGCTCCAAATAAACCTAGTCCTCTCACAGCTCTTCCTTTCTTGAATCTTCCTCCTTCATTACCTTTTTCCAGTCGGGCTTCCATAAGTCCCACTCCACCTCCACTGCCCTTCTCCAGCACACTGAAATTATCCTTACTGGAATGAACAAGGGTGGGACAGATTGCCTCTGCAATCTTTGTTGACCTGGCTAAGGCCTTCGATACAGTTGCATACTCCCTTCTCTTGGACAAGTTTACAGTAAAATAGCAGGGCTCTCTGACCACTCAGTCAGCTGTTTCTGTGCTTAACTTGAGGGTAGATCCCAAGGCTTATGCATCGGAGACACCTTCTTCCCCCCATCTCCCTATCTGGTCAGGCATCCTAGGCTCTGTCCTTGGCCTGATCCTTTTCTCCATCTTCTGAATAAACTGCTTAATGTTTGTACCTCTGTGACCATCCACATGTATGCAGCTGATTCTGTGCTATTCACCTCTGGCTCCTCCATCCCTGACCTGGATACTTGGTTCCAATGTTATTTTTGGGCTAATCAACTATCTCTCAATGCCAAGAAAAATGTCTCTGTGATCTCTGGTACCAGGCAGAGGCTGGCCAGACTCTCCTTCCCCTCCTTCCATACCCTTGGTGGTGCACTGACTGAGGATGCCTCCTCCTTTAAATACTTTGGGGGTTTGGTTGGACTGTTTTCGCGATTTCTGTCTACACATGGATGCCATTCACCAGAGGCTGCACCCTAAATGCAGTGCTCTGTACAGGAACAAAGCTTGTATCCTGTTTCCTAATTGCAGATAATTTGTCTTGAAGATTTTCTGACTTTGATTATGTTGATGCTGTGTACAGTGTTACTCCTAAATCCACCCTACCAAGACTGGTCCCCCTTTTTCACTCTTTCTGCAATTTTGCTTTGGACTGTTCCCCCTCATATCCACTACATCTCCCTCTACTCTTGACTTTCTCTCCCCTCCTTTGATGCCAGATACCCTGTTCACTGTGCTTCATTTATCTCCAAATTCTCATTTGGCTCCCTCTCCCTTTACCTTCCTCCTCCCTTGTCCTTCTGCCCCTGTGTACTCCCTCTACAACTATTGTTTTTATACTTGAGATGTTTATTGAGTTTTCAAAGAAATACATACTGGCAGAGAGTCAGAGAAATTGCAGACATTAGTATGTCCCATCATGAGCGTATACAATAAAGAGCTAAATATTATGATACAGGCTTTCTTGAACACAGTAATGTCCAAGGACAATAATTGTTGTTTGTTCCTACCAATGATAAGCTGCTGATAGCCAGCAATACTCTGTGGGAAAAGAAAAGGTCAGATCAAGCAAAAAAAAAGAGTGATTTGAGTCATCATGTACAATCTAGAAAGATTAAAGGGTGATGTGTTATGGTGGGGGGTAGTAGGCCGGAAAGGTCCACCCGGTCTACACTCCCCTGAGCAAAAGAACACTCATCAGGCATCGTGGGATAAAGAGGCATCATGGTACAATACCCACTGTTACCACCTGGTCCTAAATTGTAGCAGGTGTACCTGTATAGTAGAAACCAAATGTTCCATTGTGTAAACAGAACTTACAGTGGTATACCACTGTGACAAAGTTGGGGGGGAGGGTCTGTGAAAGCCAGAGGTGAATGATACATTTTTTAGCTGCTAGGATTTAATTAAAGAGCAGACTACTGGGAGAGATGTGAGTATCTTCTATCAAAATGGAAATAAGCAGCAATTTTGGGGTGAAAATAGGTGTGGTGCCATACATCTCTCAAACTGCCCCCTCCAGAATGTCCCAAAAGGGCCAGAGAATAGCACAGGGCCAAAATATTTGAGTACAATTAGACTTTTGCTCACCACATTGCCTCCAACCAACCCCATACTTTAGTTCCATATGCTGAGCTTGCACATTTGGGGTTCAGAAAAGAACAGTTACGTAAGAACTTACCATAACAGTAGATCTTCAAGGGAAACTCAGTCATCAGGTAACACCATAGGAACCTTCGCCGTCAGTGAACGGGAGTCTACATAGAAGATTTTCAGTAGTACAACTGGGGCCTCCCACGCCATCGATGTCAGCATCCCTATGTGGCGTGGGTGTCCCCATTCCCTCCTCAGTTCTTTTCCTCAGGAGATGAAGCGAATAAGGCTGAGGCCCTGGAGAACCAAGGAGAGACAGATGGATCCAGCTCTAAATAAAAGATAGGATACAACAGATATCCAGGTCCTAGACAGGATCCCCAAGAAGGGGGATGGTGGGAGGGAAATCATACCTGATGATTGAGATCCCCTCAAAGATCTACTGTGGGGGTAAGTTCTTACATAACTTTGCTATCTTCTTTGGGGGTATCTCAGTCATCAGATAACACCATAGGAATGAGTACCAAGCAGTGACAAGCAAAAAACAGACAGTCTGGGAGGCTGTAGTACCATTTTTTTTTTTTTTTTTCAATTTAGTTTTTGTTGACCGGGAAAGGAGGACTAGACAATTTCGTCTATTTTCAGCTTCATCCCAGGAGAGAGGGATACAGATGGATGCCAACTGACATTGAACCAGATTAAGCTGTTGGTGGTATTTTTAGTGAATGGAGGAAATTTGACCAAGACACCGGAGAAATTCCTCTACTCCTTGGATGATGGTGCTGTGGCTGGTGCTGCTATGGCCAGTCTGCCTGAGACTCCAATGAGGAAGGACGTGCTGCGAGCCAGGAAACAGGCATCACCCCCGGTCTCAGATCTTACTGAGGCCACTCCTGTTATTGACAAGTTCGGGGACTCTACTGCTGAGGATTCCCTACCTGGTTCTAGTTTGTCATGGGAGATTCTATGTCAGTAAGGTACTGCGGTGACTGCGGAGGAAATCCGCTAGCTGATGGCTGCTGAGGAGTGCAGATTCGCTGCACAATGGAAGGAACTGGAGTCTTGGTTGATGGAATGTGTCTGAACTGAGAAAGCGACGGACGACTCCACTCATGCCGCTGTTGCGGTTGCACCTATAGATGTTTGTATTGCTCCGGCGTCGGCAGTTGGTGAGAATTCTACTTCAGTTCAGGTGGTGGACTCTAAAACCAGTCTTGGTCTCACAGGTACCTAATTCTGGGGATGGTTTGTTTTTTCTGCTGTGGAAGGGGGCTCAGAATGTAAATCTTCAGTATCTGAGCAGGCTGCAGCTGTCGATTTAGAGCCTATGATGGATGGTCAAATGCTTCAGCGACCTTCAGTTTCAAGACCCGATGCTCCTATTACTGACTCCCCTGCAGCTTGTTTCCATATTGGTGTTTCCTCTGGGGGAATGAAAAAAAAATACCCTGTTAAGGACCAGCGTTCCCGTGGGAAGAAAGTTGGGTTGGTGGGGAAGGATCTGTGGCCCCTTTACCATCTTCTGTTGTTCTGACAACTGGGCAGAATTTTGGTCCCTCTCATCCTCCTGTGGACTGGGTTTCTCATTCTTTGAAGGCAGCAGGATGTGTTAGAAAAGCAGATGGTTTGGGTTGGGATGCTGATGTTTGTGCTTTGGCTGTCTCTCCTGCGATCACTGTGGGTTCAGTGGGAAATCATGACTTAGGCCCTGATGTGTCCTCCTCCCAGATTCTACCAGGGCAGCTTGTGAGAGACTCTGCCTCTCTCTCGATATTGGCCATGAGGATATGATGTCTGACATTAGGGTTTTGAAAGGGGGCTCTAGTGACCTTTCTGCTCCCCCTCTTTCTCCAGTCCCTCTGACACCTAATTTATCTTCCCCTGTAGTGGGAGTCCCACCTGTACAGCCTGCACTCCCTGTCTCGGAGGGACTAGATTTTGATACCACACTTCTGAATCTAGTAGTCCCTAAACTGAGTGTTTGGCATCCTGGGGCAAGTGCTAAGTTGTTCCCCTCTTCTGTTAGAAATACTTCTGAACCTGCCATGAGAAGGAATGCTGTTTGGTTGCTATTCAGGGGCAATGCCTCACATGCACTTCACCGGTTGTTTGTGGGGACGGCATTGCTTAAGAACAACATGAAATTTTATGCCTATGAGATTTATGCGCTTATTCATATGCCGGTTTTGGAAGCAATATAATGTTCTCAAAAATGGTCCAATATGGCATCCTTTTCTAGCTATCCCCTTGACAAAACCCATGTCTAAAACCATCACAGTCCTCTTTCGTAATGAGGGCGTGAATGTGGCAGACATAACGTACTGGTTGAAACAGCACTGTTTCGTTAATGGCTTCCCTGAAGCTATTCTTGATGAAGAACATCTGTGGACTGGGGGCTGGAAATATAAAGTTACTCTGAAACAAGAGCGCAGGGTAATACACCATCTGCCTAATTGTTTTTTTTTAGGCAGAGACAGTGGAGTGATCTTCTATCCAGGACAACCTAGAGCTTGCTATAAGTGTGGTGAGCTGGGGCACTTGAGTAATGTTTGTGAAAAGTTGAAGTGTGGTCTCTGTGGTGAACTGGGTCATACTGGAGCACACTTCAAGCAACCTCAGAAGTGTAAACTGTGTGAGAAAATGAGTCATAATTTTAGATCCTGTGTTTGGGCTTCTCATAATAGCATGAATCAGTCAGTACGTGCTGAACATGATATTTATATTATGACTGCTCAAAAGGAAAAAAATGAAAGCCGGTAATTTAATTGACCGGTTAGTGGATGTCGAACAACAGGCAGTTCCTCAACCAATGCCTGCTCCTATTGTGTTAGTGGGGGATGTACTTGACAGTTCCCAGGTCTCTTCATCGTGTTTTCCGGAATCCTCACAAGCTGTTGTGGACGAGGAACTTCCTCAGGTTTTGGATCACGGCTCAACTGACCAGGATCTGTCTCAGGACTTACAACAGGAAGATCAGGAGACGCCGGCTGTAAACTTGGTCCCAGAGGACCTCACAGTGGTGATGCTTTCGCCTGAGACTAGGGAGGACATTCCGTTCCAAAGGGTCACACGCTCTAAAGCAGCAACAACAGGGATTTGTGTAGGGGATGACATACCGGTTCAAAATCCATTTGACGTTCTTATGGATGTGTCTGGTGAGGATGGGGAGGCTGAGTCTGATGGTTCTTCAGTGGCTTCTGCACAGTTGGAGCCCTCAGCTGGAACTGGGAAGGTTGAGAAGCCAAAACTGAAAAAAGGAAAAAAGAGGAAATGATGTGACTTTTTTTGCTTGTTTGTTTCTCTGGCTTATTATGCATTCTTCTACTCTTTTAACTACTATTAATGTTAATAGTATACTTAATTCCCAGAAGCGTATTGTCACTTTTGCTAGTTTACATAGGAATTCAGGTCAAATTGTTTTTCTCCAAGATACTAGGTTGCATACCATTTCTGACCTAGAACAGGCCAAAAAGGATTGGAGGTGGGGACCATCTTTATGGTCAGTGGGAGAGGTCTTGTGTTCTGGTGTGGGTATTTTATTCTCTAATTCCCCTGAAAACAGGCATTTGTGTCTAGTGGGCCTTACCCGGTTACCAAAGACTAAAATAAAATAAAAATAAAAAATAATTTACCTCTCCGTATACTGAAAGTATTGGATATCTCTCCTGGTAGGGTCTTATTGGTAGATGTTATTCTTGGTGGACTAGCTTATCGACTGATTAATATCTATGCACCTCAAACAAAGGCAAATAGAGTAGCCTTATTTCGGCTGGTTGCACCTTTTCTCTTTACCTCTAAATTGGTTTTGGGGAGGGGGATGTTAATTGTGGTTTGTCTTCCCAGGATTGGGGTAGGCAGACAACAAAAATATTTAGTGATACAAATGCATTATGGACAATTTTGATGGATGCTGGCTTGAGTGATCTCTATGATGTTCTAGACAAACGACCTGAACATACTTTCTATAAGGGGACGTTATCTACTCGTATAGATTTTTGGTTTGTTTCCAATAGATTAGTTTGCACTGATGTTAAGATAGTACCTTTGGAAACCTCTGATCACATACAGGTTCAAGCAGAAGTTGGTTTGGTACATAAGATAACTTTTGGTAGGGGTTATTGGAAATTAAATGCTTCCATTTTACAGCAGGAAGTAGTACAGTGGGATTTACGTGACTTATTGCTTCTCCATCATAATGTTCATTTTCTGTATGATACTTGGGGTGAATGGTGGGAGGATACTAAGAAAGATGTCAGGATTTTTTTGCAAGAAACTTCTAGCTCTTTGGCTACTTCCAAATATTTGGATTACTTGCACTTACGAGCCAAATATCTAGGAGAATGGTACAGGGTCTCTGGCTCAGCTTCAGATTGTTAAAGAACAAATGTGTGCCTATCATACACAGAGGGAAAGTGAGATGGCTAGATGTCAACATTATGTAACACAGGGGAGAAAGGATGTTGTTAATCCTTATGACATAGAACTGCAGGGAGTGTAGAAATTAACAATGGGAGCTTTGATTGGACAGGATGGGATTTTGCAAACTACACACTGGTATTAATAAGGAAGTGTTTGACTATTAATGTTCGACTTATCAGACTGTCACAGATACATGGCAATCTGTGTTGCTAGAATCTGGAACTCTACCTGAGATTCCTTTGAGTGAAGTGGAAGCTTTGATGAACCCTATTTCTGAAGAGGAGATTGGGTTTGCTGTTGATCATTTATCGACTCGTATCACTCCTGGTTTAGATGGTATCCCGAATGAGTTTTATTAAGCTTCTTAAATCAGTACTTTTGAAAGACCTTCAGTCTGTGTATCAGGAAATTCTAGAAGGTGGCTGTTTGACCCCGAGAATGCAGGAAGGGGTGATGACTTTTTTATACAAAAAAGGTGATTCACGGCAAATTCAGAACTGGAGACCTCTAAGTTTGTTAAATTCTGATTATAAAATATTTACTAAGATTTTGACATCTCAGTTGGCGAGGGTAGTGACATATGTAATACTGTCACATCAGTCTTGTGCTGTACCTGGGAGGTCTACACACCAGAATCTGATTTTTCTTCGAGAGATTGTTGAACAGGGTTTGAATATGCAATTGGATGGCTATTTGCTTTCACAGGATCAGAAAAAAGCTTTTGATGCAGTGCAACATGGTCATCTTTGGAATACTTTATTGCAGCATGGAGTTTCCCATTCCTTTGTGGGTGTACTCCAGCGTTTATATGCAAAGGCGATGATGATTCCATTGCTTAATGGACATTTGGAGACCCCTGTTCAACTTCAGAATGGAGTCAGGCAGGGATGCCCATTAAGTCCGCTTTTATATGTCTCTGCCATTGACTCGATATTGAGACTTAATGAACTTTCTGAGGATATACGGCCTGTTTGTAATATATTTGGTGTACAGTATCCAAAGGTATCTGCTTATGCGGACGATTGTACGATCATAGTGCGTGATTTGGGTTCTGGTCGAGGTGTGCTTGATTTATTGACTAATATGCATGTTATTACGGGAATTAAGATTAATGTTGCTAAATGTCAATTATTAATATTGGGTAATGCATCTTTTCCTTTACAATTTCCGATTCCGATTGTGAAAAATGATATTAAGATTTTAGGGTTATGTTTTGGGACGAAACAAACTGAACAAATGAACTGGGATCAGGTTTATGATACTGCACATAGGAAAGTTATGTCACGGAAATCTTGGAAAATGATGAGAAAGAAAATAATTTATTTGTTGAAAGCTTATGTTCTGCTTGTTTCTTTGCATGTTTCCCATATTTATCTGGTACCTTTTAATATGCATGCCAAGATAATGGAACTGTTCTTTTTGCTCTTATGGGGTAGTCGGTTGAATCCGGTCAAGCGAGCCCATACTTATAGGGTTAGGAAGAGGGTGGACTGGACATGATACAGCCATTGGTTTCTTTGTTTAGTAATTTCTTTTATAGTAATATTCATCCGCTACTTTTAGGCAAAACTCATTTAGGTATAGTTGGTATGAAACGCTGGGAAGCTCAGTTTTTGGCTGCATGGGGGAGAGGGAAATGGCATGTTTCAGATAAATATTTGCCTGTCTACATTCAAACCACATTGAAATATGTTAGGATGTGGAAAATTTTGTTACATTGGTTTATAGATTCTGATAGAAGGAAGTTTTATAAAACTATTGTTGCTCAATGTTATCTGGAAACTCCAGTATTTACTATTTCGGATCCCTTGAATGATCAACTTTTAATAGCAAGTATTATTGAACCACGAATTCTGTACAAAATGCAGGATATGATTTGGTTGTGTGGACATCAAAAATTGAACGTTAAAGGGAATCAGAAACATAAAATGTTGAATGATAGGCTTTGCCTTGTTGAGACATGTGTGGATCAAATCGAGACTATGCATCACTTATTTTTTGATTGTTCCTGTATGAAAGTTTTTTTTGGGGATTCTTTAGCTGCATTATGGGGGGGGAAGTCTATTTTGGTTTTGGGACAGTTGGAGAGGGGGTGAAATAAATGGAGGAAGAGTACGGTATGGGTGACTTTGGCCTCTTTGAAATGGGTGATTTGGCATGCTAGATGTCTTAGAGTGTTGCAACTAGAAGAAATCACTATGTGGGATATGTTATATCAAGTTCAACGGGAATTAGATAGGATGTATCAGTATGAATGTCATACTTTGGAGGCAGCTTTCTGTCAAGATTTCTGAATGGATGTGGAGTGGGTGGGATAAAGTAGTTCTATTCTTATTTTTTTTTGTTTATCATATATAGAATGTACTTTTTTTTCTGTTTTCAATTTCATATTTTTGGGGCTATTGGGCACCATTCTGGTGCAGTATTGGGGTAATGATTTGCTGTTTTGATTATGGATGGGTATTTCTTTTCTTGACTCTGTGTTCTTTTTTTGATCATGATACCTGTGTTCTGTTTTTTTTTACTTGTCTTTGCTTTGCTTGTCTCTGTTTTTGTTTCTCAATAAAAATTTCCCCTACTCTTTTCGAGAAGTGCCATGGGATCTTTAACATCCACCTGAACTACCACCAGAACAGGCAGATGGGACCTCGGTTTAACATCTTATCTGAAAGACAGCACCTCAGGAATGCAGCACCCCCCTCATGCACTACAGTGTCAGTATTGGGATTTAACCCAAGTGCCAGGTGTGGAGAAAAAACCCACAGCCTTCTGATCTTCTGGCCTCAGAGAAGAGTGTGCAACCTGCTGAACCACTGACACTGCTTAAGACAGGAATCCTTGTAACACAGACCTGCCAAAACCTGCATGGTCTCTTGAGGCAATGTCCAGACTGTAATGCTTGGTGAAAGTGGGGACTGTACTCCAGGTGGCAGCCGCACAAATATCAGTGGCTGAGACCCCTTTGAAACAAGCCACCGAGGTAGCCATGCCGCTGGTGGAATGAGGTTTGACAGCACCAGGCAATTCTTTGCCATACTTACTGTAGCAGAACACAATGCGATTTGACAACCATTTGGATAAACATTGTTTAGAAACTGAAGCACCACCTCTACCTGGGGTGACAAAAACGAACAACTGCTTCGACTTTCTGGACTCTTTAGTCTGGAGCAGATAGTACTTCAAAGTTCTGCGCATATCTAGCGTATGGAGCAGTGCTTCCCCTGGATTGACATGCTTGAGAAAATAAACAGGAAGATGGATCAACTGATTTAGTGTGACCTCAGAAACCACCTTGGGCAAAACTTACAATTTGTGTGCAAAGATACCTCGTGTGAAAATCAAATGAGGCTCCTCGCACTAGAGGGCCTGAAGCTCTGAAATTCTTCAAGCAGAAGTAACTGCAACCAAAAATAGTGCTTTCCAAGAAAGAACGCAAATCACAAGTTGTGATTGGTTCAAAAGGAGACAGGGTCAACTTTTCCCAAATAAAATTCAAGTCCAAAGCCGGGACATGGGACCGGATTAGGGGTTTCAGATGCAGGATGTCCCGAAGAAAAGTACGGGAGCTGGCCCCCAATGCAGCAGCAAGGCATCTGTCTGCAGTGCCAACATGCCAAGTTTGGGGATGGACTTGGGAGTCAGAGGACCGGCCGGGGGGAGAAGGAATGAGTGTCCCAGGGACTGCTTTCCTTCTCCGGGGGGAGGAAGAAAGAGTGTCCAGTGCAATGCGGACCTCTGGGGAGGCTGGGGGTACTGCCATAGCCGGCACCACATGTCAGGGGGGTGGGGAAGATGCTGGCATCATTGCACATCCCTGTCCCCCCCAAAAATAGCACAAAATTGCCGTCCGCTAATGATGACCCCTGCTTCTGCCTCCACTCCTGCTCTGACTTTGGTCTGCCAGGGGGTTCCTGCTCCCATGACCCCACCCTGGAGGGCAGGCCAGGGATAGAGACCTGTGTTCCTGGGAGGGGGTGCCGGCCTGGTGGCTCCAGGCCTGGGGATGGTAGGGTGATGAGCAGAGCAGGGGATCCAGAACCCCTCAGGTAGGACTGCAAAAAAAAGTAAAAAATACGGGAGACATCCAGCTGAGCAATCATGCAGTCACCCACAGGCTCATGAAAGGCAGAAATAGCTGAGAGGTGGACCCTGAGGTAGGAATACTGGAGGCCTGAGTCAGACAAAGAAATCAGGTAGTCCAGGATATGAGTCACCGGGCAGGTGAAAGGATCTAGGGAATGTCTGACAGCCCAGATGGCAAACCACTTCCACTTCATGACATAAGTGGCACAGGTGGAAGGCTTTCAGGTGGCCACCAGGATGCCCGCCACCCTGCTAGAGACCCCAAAACAGGCAATGGCTATGTCTTTAGGATTCAGGCATGCAGATGGAGGGACCTGAGACTGGGATGGACCACAGTCCCCTGATCCTGGGTCAGTGGATTCCTGCAAAGGGGCAGAGGGACCAGAGGGTCCTCCGGTAGCTGTTGAAGCAGAGGGAACTATATCTGGTGAGGCCAGAATGGGGCTACCAGAATCATGCTGGTCCCCTTCATTTTCAGCTTTATCAGCACCCTCTGAATTAGAGGAAACAGAGGGAATGCATACAGAAATCTCCCACTCCAAGAGAGGGACAATGCTTCTCACCAGAAAACTCCAGGCCCTGGATCTAGCAAGCAGAAATTGGGCAGTTTTGAATCGAGTGGGGACGCAAAAAAGTCCAACTCTGGATGAATTCATCTGTTGAACAGATCTCCTGGTATGGAAGACAGAAGCTCCATTCGTGCATGCTGGACTGAGTCCTGCTGAGACTGTCCTCCACGGTGTTAAGCATGCCTGGCACGCGGACTGCAGAGAGAGTCAGACTGGGCTCCAGTGCCCAATACCACACTCTCATGACCTCCCTGCAAAGGGGGTATGAGTGAGTCCCGCCCTGCTTGTTGATGTAGTAGATGACACTCAGACTGTCAGACTGCATCAGCAGCTGGCCTGAAGCAAGGTGCTCCTGAAATGCCTGCATGGCATAGAGCACCACTCTCATCTCCAGGACACTGATATGCAGGGTGACTTCCCATGGGGACCAGGAGCCCTGGGTTTGAAAGGGACCCAGGTGTGCCTCCCAGCCCAGACCTGAAGCGTCCATGGTTAGAATCTGATGCAGAGAAGAAATCTGCAAGGGAGCCCCTTGAAGAAGATTCCAGGGGTTCATCCATCAATGTACCTTGCGAACTGGGGAGGAGACTAGGACTTGGTCCAACTTGTCCATGTGCTGGTCCCACTGCATTCCTAGGATTCACTGAAGGGTACACATGTGAAGCCTTGCCAGTGGAATAGTGGGAATGGCAGCTGCCATTAGACCCAACAACCTGAGGTACAGCCTGGCAGAAATGTACCAACTCTGTTTGACTTCCTGAGCTTGGGCCATAAGGCACTATGTCCTGTTTTGGGGTAGGAAGGCCTTCCCCTGATCAAAATCCAGAACCGCTTGTATGTACTGCAGTCTTTGGGATGGTACTAGAACCAACTTGGGCAGGTTGACGGTAATGCCCAGAGATCGGAAGAGCTGGAGAGTGTGTTCTAGAGTCAGTAAAAGCTGTTCTCTGGACGGGGCCTCGAGAAGCCAATTGTTCAGGTAAGGGAATACATACAGTCCCTCTCTTCTGAGAGCTGCTGCTGCCACATCTAAGCACTTGGTAAAGACATGCGGCGCAGAGAACAAGCCAAAAGGCAGCACTTTGAACTGATAATGCTCACCCTGAAAGGCAAAATGAAAAAACCTCCTGTGAGGAGGAAAGACCAAGATGTGCATGTAAGCGTCCTGCATGTCCAGTGAACAGAGCCAGTCCACAGTTTTGAGGGGCATGAAGCCTGGTAATGTTACCATCCGGAACTTTTTGTACTGGACAAAGAGATTGAGGTGCTTTATATCTAAACTGGGTCTCAGATCTCTGGTCTTTTTGGGGACCAGGAAAAACCTGAAATAAAACCCCGGATTTCTCTGTCGTCTTAACACCAATTTGATTACATGCTTGCGCAGAAGAGCCTGTACTTCCTCCTGGAGAACAGACAAAAGAGCTGGGGATAGTTGGAGGATGGGGGAGGGATATCTGAAGGCTGCTGTATGAGCTCCAGGGTATGACTCATCTCTATGATCTGCAGGATCCATTCATCTGAAGTTATGGTTCTCCATTGATTCAGATGGAGGGAGAACCGACCTCCAACTGCCACCTCCTGGGTCAGGACCAAAGGAAGGGGGTCTGGCAAGAAGTCAAGCTGAGGTGGGACCATTTGTAGAGGCTGGTCCATCATTTCTGTGATGCCTGGCCGCCACTCCAGCATTGGAGGGGGCGGGCAAGGAAGCCTGGTTTCTGTGCATACCCTGGGTACGGGGGGCCAAGCCTGGCCTATTGGCCTGCCTATGAAAAGTAGACTGCCCTCTACCTCACTGGTGAGTGTGGTAGAGAGAATGGGCAGACTTAATTGTCATGCCAGAGGCCTGCAGATCATTTATGAGGTCCTGGACATCAGGGCCGAAGAGCTTGGTGGCATTCAAAGGGGCGTTAAGCACCTTGTTTTGCACATCAGCTGCAAATCCAGAGACCCTAAGCCAGAAGTGCTTATGAAGACATATGCCAGTGGCAGCTGCCCTGGCCACTGTATTGGCCATATCATACAGGGCCCTGAAGAGATGTTTACTAACATCCTCCACAGTTTGCAAGCACTGAAGCAATTCCTGCTTCTGGGAGCCATCAGGAAGGGCTTGAGAGGCAGCTTTGCCCTTTCTCCAGCTGGCATTCTGGAATTTAACCATGTGTGACAGATAGTTTATAATCCTCAGGCCCAAACTGGAGGAGGTGTAAACCCTTTTGCCCCAGAGGTTAATCCTGTGGAATTCCTTGTCTGGGGGAAGAGAACTAAGGTGCTTAGGCACCTTAGAGCTTTCATGGGCTGCCTTGATGACCACAGAGTCAGTTTCAGCCTGGGCAGCAAAATAAGGAAGGCCCTGAGGGGCATTATAAAGTTTGTCTGCGCTACATGGCATAGCTGGCACCATGTCTGGTCTGTGCCAGGCTGCCACAGTAGTATTCTTCAGTGCTGGAAGCATAGGAGAAGGGGGAGTTTCAGAAACCTCCAGGAAGTCCACCAGGTCTTTCCTGGTGACATCCCCTCCTTAGTCTGGAAGCCCATTGTGGCAGATGATTGCTTCATGACATTAAAAAAGGTGGCATCCTCAGGTGGAGACCTTGGAGTATGCTTGACAGAGTCCTCACTGATTGAGGAGACAGTGGACTCAACTGAGATAAGGATTTCTTCCTCTTCCTCTTCATCCTCTATGTCATCAGGGATGATGAGATCAGGATGATACTCCTCCTCGATGTTGACCTCCTTGTCTGGGTCTGTCATCGGATGCACCAGCAGTGGCCCACTGGGAGTCTCCTGGGGTCGATGAACAGGTGTCAACGATGAAGCAGTCCTCAACGGTGCCAGCAAAGAGGGTCTATTGAAGGCACCCAGCTGCTGAATGAGTACATTTGTGAATTTAACTAGTACTTTGTTCAAGTTCATAGTGGACATCGATGTAGGGGTTCAACAGCACAGGAGCCAACGACCCTCTGTCCTGGGAGCCTGACAAGCCTGTAGCTCTGGGAGAGGAAGGGGCAGGCCTTGATGGAGCTGTCGTTGACGACAACAGTGGAGGGGCCAATGACCCAGAGGTTTATGGCCAACTAAGAGTCAGGTGGAGGAGCTGTCGGTATGGGTCTGGTTGGAGTACAGACATGGACAGCAGGTTTCTTCATCGTAGCAGCCGCCATCAACAAACAGCCCCCTGAAGAAGAAGAGGCCACCAGGAAATAAGATTACCACCTGGGGGAGCGGTTGTGATCCCGGTCTTTTTTTATGACTTTTCCTCAAGGACATGTTTCGGGTCTTGGAGGCCTGGGAGCTCGAAGATCCGGTGGGCGACTTGGTGGCTGGGGCCCCAGAGGACACCTGCCCAGAACTGGCTACCTGTTGCTCCATTAATTTTTTGAGAGTCTCCTTGCATTGTCTGAGGGTAGTTTGATTAAACTTTTGGCAGAACTCACAGTTGGAGACGTCGTGGTCAGGCTCAAGACAGCAGACACAAAACAGAGTTTATCTGTAGAAGCAGTCTTCTTTCTGCAGAGGCAGCGGTGGAAAAGAGAAGAAGAAGGATTAACTCTCGACATAAACAAAAAGAAAAAATATCTAAATAGAGATTTTAGTAAGGGTTAGAGGGAAAAATGGCCATAGACTGAAAAAGGCGTAAACACTGCGACAAAGCTTCCGTGGAGACTGTGCTTGCAAGTCAATGTCGGGAAAGAACTGAGGAAGAAGCGGGGCCGCCCATGCCTATATAGGGTTGCTGATATCGGCGGACATCGACGGCATGGATGGCCCAAGTAGTACTGCTGAAAATCTTCCGTGTGGATTCCCCTTCACCGATGACAAAGGTTCTTACAGTGTTACTTGATGACTGAGATACCCACGAAGAAGTTTATCTATTACGACATTCCCAGGCAAATTTTTGTCAGGGAACCAAGGGGTTAATTTAAAAGAAGAGCTAGGACTTCAACCATATTTCACAGGAAATAGATATCTTCAGCACCACAGACCACCTCAAACATATGGGGGACAATTACATAGCTAAAAGCTGCACCAGTCCCTTATATAATGTATATTGTCAATTAGATGTCCCCACTGGTCTACCCAGATGGCCCCTGTAAAAAGACTCAACAGTATTGGGAAGGAGGAGGGGAGCTGCTTACATCTAGGGCATAGGGCTGTGAGATAGGAGCAAAGCTGGAGGTACCTGAAATTATCCTCTGACCTCAGGCCATAAGTGGACTGCAGGTCCTGGAATGTTTGCATACCCTGTTGAGTTAAACACTAAAATACGTAACTGCTTCCACCACTGACAAAAGATATGATCTTTCTGAGTTGGCGTGAAGTCAAAATTCCTGGCTACTGCCTTTCAAAAAACCATTAGCAGTGCTACACCCAGAAGACTGCTAGAACAGTTCCATTGCTGGAATGTTACCACTGCCACTAGGACATGAGTAAAGGCAGCTGTCAATTTGAAATAAGTAATTAAGATGAACCCCAAAAGCTTGAAAAGGGCCAAACAAGAAGGGAAAGACCACAAATACACAATCTGTAAATGGGAAGCTAGGGAGTACCACTTCAAATCTGGTGAATTCAGACCCCCATTACATTTTAGCATTTGTAGGCAAGTAAATTTAATCCTGGGTCTAGTCCCCCACCCAGAGGAACCAAGATATCACTGTATCCCATGAAGTTAAATACTCTACATTCTTTTTTTTTTTCAATCCTCTTCGGCAGGCCTCCAGCTCGTCTGCCAACCTACTGGACTAGGGGTCTTTCGGGGTCTTATGGCACAATGTGTGCCCCGGCAGAACCCCAGAGCTGACCTGGAGGCTTCATCCTAGGTGGCCCCTGATTTTTCCTCCATTTTTGCCCCTGTGATCGGTCCTACCCGAGGCCCCAGAAGTGGTGATGCATGTCCGTGGAGTTGCGCAGCTCCAATAGCAGCCTCTTCCACCCTCCCTCGGCCTAGCACCGGCACTCCTTGGAATTGACACAGCCACTCCAGCCTCCACCAGGGGGCAGCCAAGCTCCGAGGAGACCTAGTTCTCCCTCGCAAGGTGGAGGGCTGCCAGCTGGCAGCCGCTCACATCCTCTCCCTCCCCACGACGACCTCCGATGACATGAGCTCGTTTCCAAAACCGGGTCGCCGGCGTGGTACAAGTTGTGCTGTCTAGCACCTCAACCCTCTGCACTACTGGGCTGGCTAAATACATTCTTAAAAGGGAAATTGGTAAAATTTACAAGAAATACAGAATCCTCAGAGGATACTGGCACAAAAGGTACTCTAGGAAAAAATCCAAGGGGCAGGAATGTCCAAGTATGTGAATCTGCTTGTATTTTTTGTGTGAGGGGTTCCAAGTTACCCAACCCTAACTGGTCCAGATTGTGTGGGACATGTACTTCTAAGTATTTCAGGGTATGTTTGTGCCATTTAAAGGGGCACTGTATTTTCATGGAGGGAGAATAATACAATTGCAAGACCACCATTTTACTTATACTGAAGATGTACCCTGCCACAGCCTTGAAGTGGGCAAACTCTGGCCAGACTGCAGGTAGGAAGCGAGAGGAATTCAACAAAGTGGGCCAAATGTTATTTGCTTAAACAGCCTCTTTAATGAATGGTCAGTTTTTCATTTTCTCGACTGTTCCCCAGTTGGGACCAGTTCGAGCAGTTACAGTTTATAACAAGGGCCTGGTGCTATCTTATAGAACTACAGTTGTACTACGTCTTGAAGAGGGCTGATTCAGATATAAATCTGTCTTCAAAGGGCTTTTTGATGTATATTGGTGTCGTTGCTGGTGATGAGGCTGATTGGTGTTGGGGGCGGAGGGTTGGGGGGGCAGCATTCTGAAGGAAATAGGTCCAAATGAATAACACATTCAGGTTACTTTCATATAATGTGAATGGATTGACTGGTCCTGTGAAGTGATACAGGACAATGATGGCTCTTAAGAAACAGAAACCAGATTTACTTTTGCCGCAGGAAATGTACCTTTCCTCAGCTGAACATCAAAAATTGCTTAAATTTGGTTTCTCACAAATCATTGAGTCGGCATACCGTAGGGGACACCATAGAGGGGTGGTTATCTTGGTCCCTAGATATTTCACCTTTGAAATTATTCAACAATATTCAGACCCAGAGGGTTGGTTAGCATTGGTTGCTGGAAAGTTGCAAGATCAAGAATATGCAATTGGCAGTATCTATATACCCTCTAGCAGCAATGCCGCATCCATTCAGCAGTTAGTAGGGTTGCCACCTGTCAGGTTTTTTACCTGGTGATCAGGTTTTCAGGGTCCCTATCAGGTAATCTGGTTTTGCTCTGTACTGGTCAGGTTTTTGAGCCATTTTGAGTGCTCACATACTTTTGAAACAGATTTTGGCATCTCATTCATTGTTGTAGCTACATGGCCAAGTTACAAACAAGTTCTGTTGTCAATATAATCCTTTGTTTGTGAAAGCAGTCAACCTGGGAGGTGTAAGTATGGCCATTAACACCATTAGCACTTACTTAACCTAATCTTTTCCACTGCATAATAAGTGGTATAGCAAAGCTGCCCCCAACTTTGTAACAATAACACAGCCAGTTATCTTCCACTTTCATTTGATGGTAAACATTTTCATCTCTTAACAAAATTTAGGCATTTTATATGTTTTAAATTATTTTTCCTCAAGAAAAAGTGTGGTCACTTCTTTGACTTTGATATATTACTGTGGACATGAAATGGAAATGGAGCTAGAAAAATATATAGTACACATTACAGAAACCATTTCTCTATTATGTATTACCATATACCATGTATACTGTTGTATGCTGTTTACAGTATTTCCTTGTCTTCCCCAGATCCTTCAGTAAATGAGATTTATTTTATCTCTATGTTTATCTTGTAAACCAATGTCAATTAATAAATCAATGCATACATAAGTAAATAAATAACTAGGAAAAACCTAGGAAAGTAACTTTAACAGGTACAGTATCTTATGATTTTTATTGAACTGCTGCTTTAAGTGTTGTCTTATTGATATAACAATTGGCTTTCTAAGAGGAGCAATGCATGATGAGTCATGAAAAGGGGTGGGGTTAGGGGTGGAGCTTAGGATCTGGTTTTTGCCTCATCCAGAGGTGGCAACCCTAGCAGTTAGTTGATATTGCAGTTTCATATAAGAGGGGAACTCTGTTTCTGGGGGAGACTACAACTGCCTTCTAAACCCTACCTTAGGCACATCAGCCTCTAGGGTTCAGCCACTTACAACTGGCCAGCAACATCTTAGGAGACTTCTGAAGGAGATTGGACTCATAGACTCCTGGAGACATGTCTATACCTCAGTTTGAAAATTTGCTTTCTACTCCCATGCTCACAAACATTACTCCCATTTTGACTATCTTTGTACTATATGAGTGGCAAACATTTGGAACAGATAAAATTGGTCAGTATACATATTACATGCCAGTCTGATCATGCCCCATCGCTCTGGATCTTGAGTGTTTACCTGAGTGGAAAAATACGTTCTGGAGACTTAATAATTGATTACTTTCTGACCCCAAATTTAAAACTCTCTTGAAAGACAAAATATTGGAGATAATACAGGATAACACCTCCCCGCAGATATTGCCGCAGCTCCTTTGGGATACTATCAAATCTGTGCTCAGGGGCTATATCATAGCCTATGTGACCCGGAAAAAGTGCAGGATGGAGGCTAAGCTTAAAGAACTACAAGACCAACTAAATTTCATGCAGTCCACACATATGCAAGGGGACACATCTCTGACGGATCAGATAGCCACTACACCACAAGTTAAACAAAAATTACTTGCTGCTAAAACAGAACAAGCTTTGCTGTGGCTCCATCAGAAATATTTTGAGAGAGAAACGTGGGCCTCTCATCTGTTGGCTCACCGCCTCCACAAACAAATACAAAGAGTCACAGTGACTAAGGTTAAAGATCCCTAGACAGGTCAAATGCATTGCACCACTACCCAGATTCTTCAAGCTTTTAAATCCTATTACACCAAATTGTATGCCACAGATTCTCTTCCTCCTGAGGAAGTGGTTGATTCCTTTCTTTCTTCCCTTGTGCTCCCACATTTGACTGCTTCTCAGACTCAGTCACTTACCAGATCTACCATCCAGCAAAAAATACAGACCACTATCAAAAATCTTAAAAATGGTAAAAGCCCTGGCCATGATGGTTATGGGGCAGAATTTTTTAAAACTGCATGGGAGTTGGTCAAAAGATCCTTTGACTAGGGCAATGCAAGAGAGCCACTCGAAGATGGACTATCCGCTCTCTTGGGCACAGACCACGATATCCGCAATTTTAAAACCTAATAAACTGGCACATCTATATGACTCTTATCGACCTATTTTGGTACTGAACCAAGATTATAAGATTTATACTAGCATTTTAGTACACCGACTGAATAATATAATGCCCCTCTTGATACACCCCGACCAAGCAGGGTTTATTCCATCACACCAAACCTCAGATAATATAAAGAGAACCCTTTATTTGATAGAGCATGCCTCTTCGACACACACCCCATTACTAATTCTTAGTTTAGATGCTCAAAAGGCATTTGACAGGGTGTCATGGCAGTTTCTTCAACAGACCTTGTCCAAATTTGGTTTCCCTGAAGAGTTTAACAATATTATGGGTATTTATTCTAGTCCACAGGCGGTGGTTAAGGTTAATGGCTCCTGCTAGCTGCGGTTTCCTCTTACCCGGGGAACGAGACAGGGGTGTCCGCTCTCCCCACACCTTTTTGTGCTATATGCTGAACTAATAGTACAATTCCTAAGGCAACATATGGGAATTCAAGGGTATCATGTCTCTGATCAGGAACATAAGGTCGCTCTATACGCGAATGATCTTCTGCTTTATGTCACAGACCCAGAGGCCTCTCTACCGGTAATGAAGCAGAGTCTGACGGAGGTAGAGAAGCTAACTGGTTATAAAATAAATGCAAATAAAACTGACACATTGTTAGTTGGGGAGAATCCTTCCTTAGCTCTACAAAGTAGACATCAGTATAAATGGCATTGTCATTCAATTAAATACTTAGGGATAGATATTCCTGCAGACCCTAGGCAAGTTTTCCCCCTCAACTATAACAAACTCTTTTCCTGGATACAAGAAGATTTGAAATCTTGGGTACATCTACCAGTGTCCCTTCTTAATCTCATACAGTCTGTACAAATGAATCTTCTGCCGTGACTATTGTATCTAATGCAGACAATCCCTTTGTTCTTCCCTGGAGGGGAGGAGAGGAGGTGGAACAGGATGATTACCAATTATTTGTGGCAGGGAGGTATGTGTCTTTGTGCAGGCTGCAGGCACTTAAGGAGAGGGGAGGACTTATGCTTCCCTGCTGGTCAGGATATGCCGTGGCATCATTGCTGGCCCATGTGATGGAGTGGTTGGCCCCCTGAGAGAGGCAGCCCCAGTGTGTTATGGTGGAACAGGCAGTTTCCTCTTTTCCTCTGGATAATACCACTGTGTTCCAGCCTCTGCCCCGAGTGCCTTCTACTGAGAAGTCAATATACACTAGGAGTTACCTGAGGGGCTGAGGCCATTATTTAAAGCTACCTAGAAATATATTGGGGGCGTAGTGGATGGGGATCCTGGCTTGGAATCCTTCTTTCATGCCTGTGACAATGGATATGGGCTTTAGAAGATGGGGCAGGTTTGGATTATATCATACCTACCAGTTTTATGCCCAGGGAGAATTAAAACCTTTTTCACAATTGCAATTGGAATTCCCTCTCTCCCAAAGAGATTGGCTTAGATATTTACAAATCAGACATTTTTTCGATTCTACCTTGGGGTTGAGGGTGTCTTCCCTAAATATACCCACCTTTGATATCCCTTCTCATTTTGGTACAGGGAGAGACAACCCCCAGGCATTTCATATATCACTTTTATAAGGCCGAGATGTCCAGGAGATGTGGGAAGCGGACTTGGTACTTGCTGTCATGCAAACAGATTGGCTATGGATTTGGCAACACCAACACCATGTCACTGGATTGTACTTATGGCGGGAATTTGGCTAGAAGGTGACAGCGAGATACTTCCGCACACCTCAGATCATGGCTAAGTTTGCCACCTCACAGGATTCCACAGCTGGAGGGGTTGTAGGGCGGAGATCTCCACACATGCCCACATTTTCTGGATTTCTCCCTACCTTACTCAGTTTTGGGAGGGAGTTTCACAAGTTATGGTTGATTTGTTTCCAGAACTGATACATCTATCGCCCGAGATGGCCATTCTATTACACTTCCCACCGTATTTTAGACAAAAGCAGAAGGTGCACCTGGCTTCGGTCTTACAGCAGCTAAGAAGACTATTATTAGAAACTGGTTAAAACCAGAGTCTCCCACATTGAAACTCTGGGACGACCTGGTTTGCAAGATTTACACAATGGAAACCATAACAGCCAAATTACAAGGGACATTAGATAAGGTCATGAACCGTTGGACTATATGGTTCCTAAAGATTTCAACTCATAGACCAGATTTGGTCCCTTAAAACCCCAAGATCTGGGTATACACCACTGCACACTGGGAGGGCTCAGAGGGGTGAACCTTGGATTTTGAATGTGGGAGGTGTACCTTAGTGCAGGCCCATCTCAGTAATGGAGCTAGATATTCACAGGGCCAGTCATCCATAAGTTGGAGACCTGGATATGGGATTGAGGGGCTAGGAGAAGGCTTAGGGGCCTGTATACAGTGTTCTGCCCCCTCCTTCTCCTCCCCCCGATACACATCTTCTGACTCACCCAGGGATCTGTGTATCTCTGATTCTAATTTTCATACAGTATATCATGGGTCGGTTTCAGCTTCTTTTTGATTTACTAATATTTATTTGGCCTTGTCTCATGAAACACATTTAGGATTTGATTACGTATTATATAATACCAGGTGTGACAATATTTTGCCCAGGACTTTTTATGAAGATAAATGATCTGCATCTCTGTTTTAATTTGTACTGTATCTGTGCCTACAGAAACTGTTAATAAAATCTTAAGTTTAAAAAAAAAAAAAAACAGCCTCTTTAAACTCCATAGCCCCAATCGGAACCCCCTCCACCTGTAAGTTACTACAAATGATAATTTCCAATTGTTCAATATAAAGGGCAAATACTAGGGGAGATGGGGGTTAGACCTGTCAAGTTCCCCTCTCCTGGGTGAAGGGGTCAGTGAGAGTGATACATTTATCTGAGCATAAGCTTTCAGTGCAGTACAGTATATAGGGCCCAAAGCAACTGGAGAAAATCAGGAAGAAAATGAAAGGCCAACAGGGTGCCCCAGAGGAAGAGCCAGGGCACCATAAAATGCCTTTTCAGCATCTGGACATAAAATGATCGATGGAATACATCTACAGTAGCTGTAATATAAAAGAGTGAAAGTGTGGCAAAAGAAATTGTGAGATTACAGCTGGTGAACAAAATCTGACTGGTCTTATGAAATAAAGTAGGACGAATACTATCCAGGTGATTGGCCCAGAAATAAAAAGGTAAAGAGGTAAAAAACATATCATCTGTATTTAAAATGGAGATGGGATTGAGATGATGCAGGGGCATTGGGATCTTTGCCAGGTTTTAAAAGGGCAGCAATAGTAACAGACTGCCTGGTTGGGGGGGGTGGATCTCCCTCTCAGAGGGCTAGCAAGGTGCTACGCGGGAGACTGTCCAAGCTGTCCCAAAAGTTCTTATAAAACTCAGCCAGGTACCCATCAGGGCTGGGGTATTTACCCATTTTTATGTGGTAAAGGGTCAGCTAAATCTTCATGGTGGAAATGGGTTCTGCAAGCTTATCCCTCATCTCATCTGTGATGCGAGGATGGGGAAGTCCTGTGAGGTAGCCAATAACCTCCTTAAAGGAGGTGGGATTAGAATCAGAGTAGTTGTTTATAATAATCTCTAGGAAAGGCCTGCATCTGGTCTGCCTAGAGTTCCATTTAGCCTATAATAGGGTCACCAAGCTACAAGAGACATGCAGTCTTATGGCTAGCCTGGAGGTGAAGAGCTAAAGTTCTAGTTTCCTGACCTCCTCCTTCCTGGTATCACAATTTAAAATAAATCAGGGCTTGTTCAGTCTGATAGTCTATTATTTCCTGCAGATCCTATGTCACTTTCCTGAATTGAGGTTCCATCTGCTTGACCCTAGCCCCATGTATGACCTGCAACAATTGTAGTAGGTCCAACAGGGAATTATACTTCTCCTCCCTATGGCAGACTTTCTGGGAGGCGCAAGATATTATCTAACCACAGATCATGACCTTGACTGTATACCACAATACTGGTGCTGAAATTTCCAGGTCTTGAATTATCTGCTATGTCTTGGGCAATTTTCTTCTTCAGGATTTCAACAAAAAACATAACTCAGGAGAGGGGAGAGAGAGAGGAAGGGAGAGAGAGACAGACAGACAGAGGGGGAGAGAGATTCAAATACCAGTGAGTAAGTCTGCACAATTTTCTCTGTTGCATAGTCAAAAGTAAGGGGGCATAATCAGAAAGGAACATTGAACCATGTATCAATCCCTGTATTCCTTGATAGCGCTCCAAGATGTGAAAAAATAATCCTGCCTAGAGTAGCTTGCAAGACAGGAGGAATAATGAGTGAATGAGCGACCTGCTGGATAGAGCCTACGCCAAATATCCAATAAGCCTATTTGGTACCACTGAGCCCATAGGTGTTTTTTGAGAACTGGTAACCTGGAATTGGGAGGGCAGGGAGGCATCCAAAGCAGGGGAATGTTACTATAAAATCAACCAATGTCAGCTGTCCACATTGTATATTCAATTCTTTATTAATGACAGTATGAAGACCCCCCCCTTAACACTACCACATGGGCGGTATAAATTTAGCAAAATAAAAGCATGTTCATATAGATGACCAAAGAGCATAACAAAATGGCTCTCATGGTTCGTAATCTGGTCCATGAGGCAGAAAGGGAGTAGTTGAGGCCATTAAAATGGCTGTTCCACAGCATTTGCATCAAGGGTAGGAGAGACTGCAACCAAGGGATAAACAAACCTGGTAAATTTTTCATGTTCCCCAGTTAAATGAGTTTCCTGTAGGAATATGACATCAGGTCACTCCCTGTATTGTCCTATACTGCTTTACCAGGCCATACAGGGTATTTACATTACATGAAATAAATGTAACTGGTGTACAAACCATCACTACATGATAAAACAAGCAAGCTATAAAGACTTATGTTCCAATCAGCAATAGAAGCTCCAACAAAGTGGGTTACAAAGCAGTACACAAACTCAGACACCCTGGAATCATGCCCCCCTATGAACATGCATATTGCAATAAGATAACTTGGTATATAACTTAATCCTCAAGAATCTGTTTTAGGTCCAATTCTTTTCTGTATTCTAACAATCAGTCAAGCTTTATTTGGTAGAGTGCATTTCTACATTCCTTCCTGCCTTCAACGCTCTCCTGCATGAGTTCTCTACCAAATCCTGCAGTTGCTTCTGATATGGGGTTTTGCTTCTACCTGCTACTTACCTAAGTGTTTGTTTGTTTGAAAAGTTTCACCAGGAGAGACATATTGAGCTACAAACAGCTTGTTTCCAGATGCATCCTGGGGGTAAGGGGAGAATGGGATACAATATACAAAGCAAAGTACAAAATACCATGAAACTCAAAAAATGTAACAAAACCGTACAAGACACAATTGAACATGAAGGGTAAAACAATACAAAAAATGAAACTGTGCATAAACCAAGATGAACAAGATACAGTACATCTATGCTTACAAATATTCATATAAATATATATGTATATATGTATACAGTAGAAACATATGCATACACATACAGTATGTAATATAGACAAACGTACACATACAGAAACACAGACAGACACATAAAACATATCAGGGGAAGGGGAGGGTAAGGGGAAAGAAAATTAGGAAGAGCATGAGGATAGAGGAGGGGAAGGTAAAAACCTTAACCCACAGGATTGGAGCCGCAAGGGGATGAAAGCACCTCAAAGTATAACCAACCAGTGTGATAGACTAAATTGCATGCCAGAGTAGGGAAGGAGGCAAGAGTAGTTAAGAGCATCAGGATAAATAGTAAGAAAAAGGGATAATGTATTAAAGGTAGTAAGGGTCAGAATCATAGAATCATAGAAACTGACGTCAGAAAAGGACCCTCCAGACCATCAAGTCTGCCCCTCACCCCACCCTTAGTCCACTCTCCTCCCTCTTGGGGCTCCTCCCCATAGCCCCATGTGCTTGTACCATGCTCTCTTGAAACCAGACAGTCTCGGCCCCCACCACCTCCTCTGACAGCCTGTTCCAGGATTCCATCACTCTCTCAGTAAAGAACCTTCCCCTCACATTACCCCTAAAGTTCCCTCCCTGTAGTCTCAGGCTGTGCCCTCACATTATGGAGCCTACCTTCCTATGAAATAAACTCCCCATCTCCACTTTATGGATCCCTTTGACGTACTTGAAGATCTCTGTCATGTCTGCCTCTCCCTTCTAGTATTCAATGTGTAGAGCCCCAGTTCTCTACATCTCTGTTCATAGGGCTTGCCATCCATACCCAGCACCATCTTGGTCACTCTTCTCTGAACCCTTTCCACCAACTCTGTGTCCTTCTGGAGGCAAGGCCTCCAGAAGTACACAGTACTCGAGGTGCGGCCTCACTAAGGCTTGGTACAGGGGTGTTAGGACCTCCTTTCTCCTGCTTGTTATTCCACTACTTATACTTGCCAGCATCCCATATGCCCTCCCCAGAGCCCTGGTACACTGCTTCCCCACCCTTAGGTCGCTGGTGACTGTTATCCCCAGGTCCCTTTCTTGATCTGTGATCCTGATTCCCCCTACCCAATTGTGTAATCTAACTGCAGGTTCCTGCTGCCCATGTGCATCACTGCACACTTCTTCATGTTGAAATTCAGTTGCCAGGTGTCCACCCACCGTTTCAGAGTCCTGAGGTCCCGTCTCATATCTACTGAACCACCTGCTGTGCCTACACTATTGCAGATTTTCAGGTCATCCGCAAATAGGGTCGTACATCCCCTGAGGTTGTATGCTATGTCTGTTATGTAGATATTGAACAGGAGTGGCCCCAGCACCGACCCCTGGGGAACCCCGCTCATCACATCCCTTGAACCTGAGTGCACCCTATTCACCACCACCCACTGGGTCTTGTCAGACAGCCAGCTTTCCATCTATCTAGTTATTTTGTCTCCCACCCCTAGGCTTTCCAGTTTATAGACCAACCTTCTATGGGGCACAGAGTTGAAGGCCTTGCTGAAATCCAGATAGGCCATGTCCACCGCATCCCCTTGGTCCAGTACCTGTGTCACCCAGTCGAATAATTTTATTAAATTGGTCTGGCATTTTTTTTTCATTTATTCATTACAAATCAGGTTTACAACCTTTGAGTCAGAGGCTCATTTACAAAGGCACCTCATTACGGGGGCAGACATCAAGACAGTTATTACAGTGCAGATTAAAACAGAGGATAACATTACAGGTGCAGCAAAAGGAACATTTAACATAGAAACACTTAGGTTACATAATGCAGTAGTTTGTATGTTACTTAGGTTACATAATGTTACAAAATTGTGAGTTACACTCATGGATATAGTAGGTCCTCAGAGAAGACAGTGGGTTACATCCCTGTTTGGACCTAGTAGGGAAAGAGTAGGTCTGGGGGAGGGAGAGGCTGTTCAGTGAATGCTGTCGAGCCAGGGGGCAAGGCGGGCAGGAACCACATGTTACAACAGAAGGTTAGTTGCACCTACAACAGCGGGTATTAAAGATATGGTTCCGAAGGGCTGTTTTGAAGGAGTCAATTTTTGGCAAGTTGGAGATGCAGCTAGGGAGGGAGCTGAACCAGGTGGGGGCTCGGTAGAGGAAGGATCTCTGGGCAAGAGAGGTCTTGGTTCTGGGCACCTTGAAATTGGCCTTAACAGAGCTACAGGTGGTGACTGACGAAGATGGCTGCTGTAGGGAGGTGGAGACCCGGGGGAGTCCTAGCAGTGATTTCTTAGCGAGAAGGCAGGTCTGGTAGAGCAGTCACTCCTCAAAGTTGAGAAGACTGGTGGTAGTATAGAGAAGGTGGGTGTGAGTTCAGCTGGGGGCACCGGTCAGAAGCCTAGGCCTTACTGATGGAGAGTTGGATTTTGGAGAGGGCAGTGTTGTCAGCTGCAGCCGAGATGGGCAAGCCATAGTCCACGAGGGACAAGACGGAGGAGGTGATGGCCAGCCTGAGGGCAACCTGAGGCAGGAAGTCCCTGTGCCGGTATAGCAGGCCAATCCGAGAGTTAATGGCGACTGACAGGGCATTAATGTGGGTGTGGAAGGAGAGGGCAGTATCGAACGTGATGCCTAGGTACTTGTATGTGGTCACTTGTTCTAGTGGGTGCAGAGTGCTGGAGATAATCAAGAGGGGGGGGGTATTTTTAGCTTTATTTTGGTGGTGGGAGAAGAGCATTGATTTGGTTTTCTTTAGGTTAATTACCAGTCTGCAGTCGCCAAACCACATTTCGGCTTGGTTGTAAGCTTGCTGGAGGGATAATTGGAAGGAGGTTGGATTGGGATGTGAGGCAACGAGGACTGCATCGTCGGTGTAGAGGAGCATTTTGCCAGTACATGAGCTGGGGAGGGTGTTGAGGTAGAGACTAAAAAGTATTGGACCAAGGATGGAGCCCTGAGGGACCCCGGAGCGAATGGGAAGAGTGCTGGGAGAGGGAGCCACTGATCTTGACATGCTGGGATCTAGCAGACAGGTAGCTAGAGAACCAGGGAATGGGCCACCAGAGAAGCCAAGTTGGTGGAGAGAGTCGAGTAGAAGGGGATGACAGACAGTGTCAAAGGCCTTGGAGAGGTCAATGAACACTGCTCCTGCAAGGCTGCCAGAGTCGAGAGCAGCATGGAAGAATTCCAGGAGAGCCGTGGTTGTACTGTGTTCTGGGCAGAAACCGTGCTGCTCTGGGCACATAATGTCATACTTGGTTAGGTATTCAGAGAGCTGGATCAACACCACTTTTTCAAGGGCTTTAGAGAGTGGGGGGAGGATGGAGACGGGCCAGTAATTGTTGAGGGTGGATCGGTCCCCACTCTTATGTATGGGTGTGATTTCAGCAGTTTTCCAAGCACTTGGGAACTGACCCAGGCATAGAGACTGGTTTAGAAGGTCAGCCAGGGAGACTAGGACTTCGTTCAAGACCATACGGAGGGTCCTGGAGTCGAGGGGGTCACTGCTGGGGTTATTGCTGCCTAAGGCTTTTAGCAGGTGCAGCCTGGCTTCTTGGGGGGATAGGGTGCGCAGGTAGAATGGTGGGTGATGCAGGACCGGAGGGAGAGAGGTGGGGATTGGGTCAAAGACCTCCCCTTTGTAAACCCATGTTGACTATCATCTAACAGCCCATTTGCTTCCAGGTAGTCTGTCACCCTTTCCGTTATGAGTGCCTCATGACCTTGCCCACTACCATAGTGAGGCTGACCAGGTGGTAGTTCTCCCTCAGCTCCCTGCTTCCTCCCGTTTGTATTGGAGCCACAGCTGCTCTCCTCCAGTCCTCCAGTACCCTACCAGAGTCAAGGGACAGGTTGAACAGTTTTGCTAGTGGAGCAGCCAACTCATCTTTTAGTTCCTGGATCACTCTTGGGTGCAGCCCATCTGGCCCCATAGCCTTGTCTACCCTTAGACAGCCTAGCTCCTCCATGACTCTCTCCATGCTAAAAGGTCTTGTGTCCACCCCAATGCTCCCTGCCTTCCCCCTTAGTTCAGGTCCCTTCCCTTCCCCCTCCTTTGTAAACACCAAGCAGAATTACTTATTTAGTTCTGCTTTCTCCCAGTTCCCTTCTAAAAAGACCCCACCTTCCTCCCTCAGTCTAGAGATTCCTTGACCAATCTTCCTCCTATCCCCCGGATACTGTAATGCTATCCTCTCCTCTCTGGTTTCCTTTGCTCTCCTGATTACCTTCCTTGCTAGCCTCCTCATTTCCCTATAAGCTTCCTTATCCTCATAGTTCTGAGTCCCTTTGTATTTCTTGAACACCCTCCTCCTTTCCCCTACTGCCTTTGCCACATCCTTTCAGAATCAAAGGAGCCGCCTTCTTCTTGTTCCTTTGCTTACCATTCTAACGCACATAAACGTGGCCTCTTTCACTCTATCTTTGATAGCTCTCCATAGCCCTTCCACTTCGCTTATTTCTCCCATGGCTTCCAGTGCCTCTCCCACTATCTGCCTCATCCTACCAAAGTCCATGTTCCTGAAGTCCAGTACAGTTGTGCTGGTTTGACATCCTTCCCTACCTGCCCTAACCCTGAAACTAATGGTTCTATGATCACAGTTCCCTAATGTTTCTCCCACCTCCACCCCTTCTAAACTCTCCCCTTTTGTCAGGATCACATCTAACAGGTTACGCCCCCTAGTCGGGTCTTGGACCAGCTGCTGGAGGAACATCCCCTACAGTGTCTCAAGGATCCCCCTGCTCCTGGCTGACACCGCATCTGGGATGGCCCAATCTATGTCCGGGATGTTTAAGTCATGCACCAGTAGTGTTTCCCCTTTTAGAGCTACCCTTGCAATGTCCTCCAACTTCACCCCGTCCTGTTCATGCCCCTGGTCTAGAGGTCTGTGCAGAACCCCATGTCTTAAAGATTCTCCTATCTTTCTGCCTAGTGTGACCCAGAGGAGTTCAGTGTCCCCAACCCCCTCCTTCCCCTCCATTGCCTTTATGTCCTCCCTAACATATAAGGCAACCCTCATCTCTCCTGTCCTTCCTAAAGAGTCAGAATCCAGGTAGTGATATTTCCCATGCATGATGTTGTGTCCACCATGTCTCCATGACTGCAATTATGTCTAGGCTGTCATACTCTGTGATAGCCATCAGCTCTTCCATCTTATTTGTCAGACTCCTGGCATTCACCACCAACCCCCTCCACCACCGCTCACCCACTCCTTTCTTCCTCAAGGATATTCCTGGAACACCATCCACTTTTACATCATTGGGGGTGACCTTGGGTCCCCCTTATCAGCCTCTGTGTTGCATGATCGATTATTCAGGCCCCCCCCCTTTTCTAGTTTAAATAGTATTCACTTTCAAAGTAGTTCCCCCCAACTTGTATTTTAATACATCTGCACCCTCTTTGTTTAGGTGGAGTCTGTCAGAGGCACAGATGCTCACATCATCCCATGTTGCTCCCCAATCCCCTATCATCCCATATCCCAGCTCCCTACACCACCTTGCTAGCCAGCTGCTGAAGCCCTTAATTTTTGGTTTTCTCTCTGTACTAGCTCTGGACACTGGTAGCACCTCAGAGAAGGCCAGGGATTTGAAGCTAAGATTTCCACAGAACCTAGCCAAGGCCTAAACTCTTGCCTGCATCTCTATGATGCTGTTCCCATCCAGATCGTTGGTTCCCAGATGGAAAACCAGGTGCGTCTCCCTGTCCTGTTCCATCCCCCATGAGGGTATGTGTCATCCCTGGCATGTATGCCACCCAAACTGCACTATTCCTACCCCCCAACACTTGACACCCCGGATGATTTAATCCCCAATCAGTAGCACCTTGCCTCCCTTCCTCTTCTGGGTAACCTGTGAAGTTGTCCTTCTCCCCCTAGCTTTCTGTGTCTGTTCTACTATTCTGCCACCTGTCCCACTTCCTACCCATCCCTCCCCTACCTCGGCTCCACCTACCTCAACTGCCCTTCCCCCATCTGCCCCCAGCTCTTTCGCCCTGTCTTCAAGCACCTGCCCCCCATGGCGTATAGATGGGCTTTCACCTGACAGTGCTGTACTAACCACATCTGATGTTTTTTTCTGTGAGCCCGCTCATGCTTTGTTCTAAAGATATGTTGACACCAGCCAGCTTGATACCATTCAACCTCTAGCTGGTGGCCTCAACCATTTCATTTACTACTTGAGCACCCAGGCCAAAACCTTCATTCACCTCCTTCTGCCCACAGTGTTTCTCTGCCCCCTCCTTCCTACCCTCCCTTTTTCTCTCTACTCTGACTCCCTGCTGGCCCCTTACTCCCAGGTCTCCTTCTTGCCCCAGTCCTGTCTCTTTCCTATCCTTCCTTGCCGGATGCACCCCACTCACAGCAACATGTCCCCCTTTCCTCCTTGAACCCTTAGTCGACCCTGTAGCCCACCTCACATCCCCTCCTTCACTCAAGCCTACTGACTGCTCCCTCCCTCAATCACTGTATCGCCTTGGTCCTCTTCCAACATGGTGCCCGATAATGGCTCATACCTATTTGAGACCTGTAACGCCCCTGCAGACTGCCTACCAGCTTCCCCTTGCAGTGAGTTTTGTTCCCTTCCCTGCATCCTTATGGTCTTTTTACCAAAGCCACTAGCAGTCCCCACTCTCTGCCAACCAGCTCCGTCCCTTCTGTCCAATCACTCCTCTTAACCCCTGTTTATCTCCTGATCTCAGCATACCCTTTCATGATTCCAACCTCCCCTCTTACCCCTTATAACCATGTTATCCGACCTCCCACCCCATACAGTGTCCACAATCCTTCCCTCCCCTGCATGCATGTCATCTGTCCACCTACTCAGCTCCTCCATGAGCCAGTTAACCTCTGCCACTAGTTCCACTAGCCTAGCACATATTGGGCAATATCTTGGCCTCCGCAGCACATTCATGGCCATTGCAGTACCACATCCACTGCATCCCACCAATCTGCCCCACCTCCATCCTGAGGCCACAGCCCCTTTCCCCTTCCAGTGGTACCCCTGCCCCTGCTGACCTCCTCCCTAAATGTCAGAGGGACTCAACTCCCTCCCCTCATACCTATGTCCCCTTACATGCCCCCGTTTGGAACAGCCATTTGTTCGTCCAACAACACAAGGCTCTGCCAAATCCAAGAGCTTCCCAGTTTGCAGGCAACCATAAATATTCCAACATGCAGTAGTTATCCCCCCTGTTGCACAAGTGACCAGCCCCTTCCTTCTGGCTTGAGTGGTCCCAGAAACAATAAAAACCTCTGTTACTACAGGGCACTTTCTGATCACCAACAATACTTACCTATGCCCTAGTAGCATTCCTGGATCCCTGTGCTGGTGTTCCCTTTCATAACCCCCTCCCTCCAATCACATGCAGTAGCTTTGTGCTCCCCTCTTATTTAACCTCAGTCCAGACATACACAGCACCTTTTATTTGCCCTTGACCAGCACCCCGTCCTCCTCCTCCTTCAGTAGTGCCCATCCCCCATATGCTCCTGATGGGCTATTCCACCCTGGGAGTGGTTAGCCAGAGCATTTAATTTAGGAGGAGGTGCGGGGTGGTTGGGCGGAAGAAAAACCAGCAGCACAGTTCAAGTTCCAAACAATAAGCAGCACAATTCCAAGCACCCCCTCAGCCTAGCAGTCCCAGTCCATGGATTCATGCTCAGTGAGCAGCCCTTCTGTGTGTTTCTTTGGAGTGCATTCCCCCTCTGCGCTCACCTTCTCCTTGGATGCGCCTGATCTCCTGTTCGGTCGCCAGATGCAGCCCTGCTCCTTAGTCATGCAGCTACAGCCACACCCCTCCTCCCTCATGGCCACTGACCATGACCCAATTCCTCCCTGAGGCCACTGGTTATGGCCCCACTCCTCTGATTGCGCAGCTTTGGCTGCACGCCATCTCCTCCTCTGCGCCCGAGTCGGTTTTTCAGAGTGGTAGCTGGTGGGCTTTTAAGGCCTGTCCTCACGCTCAGTCCTGGCACTCTTTCCTCCTTCAGGCTCCCCCAGGAGCCTGCGTCAGTGCTGGGTACTTCAGTAACTGATGCTGGGTCCCTGTACCTGATTGGCACCTCTGGAACCCAGCTCAAGTAAAGCAGCAGTCAGAAAGATTCAAGTCCAGCAATACAGATCCAGGCAGGCAATAAAACCAGCAGCACAGTTCAAGTTCCAAACAACCAGCAGCACAGTTCCAAGCACCCCCTCAGCCTAGCAGTCCCAGTCCGTGGATTCACGCTCATTGACCAGCCCTTCTGTGTGTTTCTTCAGAGCACATTCCCCCTCTCCACTCACATCCTCCTCTGAAGCACCTGATCTCCTGTTCAGCCACCAGATGCAGCCCTGTTCCTCAGTCCTGCAGCTACAGCCGTACTCGTCCCTCATGGCTGCCGACCGTGACCTGATTCTTCCCTCAGGCCACCAGTTATGGCCACGTTCCTATGATTGCGTGGCTTCGGCCGCAAGCCGTCTCCCCCTCTGCACCCCAAGTCAGAAGCAAGACAATGAACCAGTGGATGGGGCAGAGCAGATATCTAAGGGGAGGGAGTTCCAGAGATTAGGAAAATGACAGGAGAAGGCAGCTGTACCTGAAGTAGAACTTCAGACAGGGAGGGCTAGAGTCCTTTAGGGAGAGTTTTGGAGGGAGTAGGAGATAGAAGAAGAGGTGGAAAGAGTGTGTTTAGGTAGGATGGAAGGGAGCCAAACCAACTAATGAAGCACAATGAGCAAGGCATCAGGCCTCAAGAGATGGAAATGAGAGGCAGTGTAGAGGTCGTAGTGGTGCATACATGGTGGACAATTTGGGGCAAAGTGGCAGAAGGAGTTGAATAGGGTGTCCAGTCTGGCAAGGGTGGACTTGGGGCGACACTATAGACTATGTCTCCAAAGTCAGAAATTGGTAGTTTCATCTTCCGGATGATTTCACGGTGGGCCTGAAGGGGGGGTACAGCCACAGTATCTGTACAGGGCAACTAGTTTGGGATAAAGCTTTTCGTGCACAGCATCCACATGTCCAGAGAAGTTGAGGTTCTTATCGAGCAAGAGCCCAAGGTATTTAAAGGAGGAGACATCCTCCAACAGGGAACGATCAAGAGCCAGTACCAGATGCTCTTGGAGTTTTGCAAGAATTGGAAGGAGATAGAATTATTTTCCCTCACCACTTCCCCTCTTTCCCTGTTTCAGTTATCCCCCGTTTTATTTTGATGAGTTGAGATCTAGTTAATTGTTCTTTTGTATAGCTCTACAATTTATTGCTTGTTGCTTTTAGACAATTTTACTATTAGGAATATTTGTTATGTTTTCATGTTTATATTTATTCTATTTTATGTATTTTATATTTGTATTTCTATATTTGTTATTTTTCCCCTTATCCCCTTCCTTCCTGAGGACACATCTGGAAACAAGCTGTTATCACCTCAGTCTGTCTTTCTTGCTAAAACCTTTGAAATAGATAGGTAAATGTAACCACCCGCTCGAGTGGGGCTTACCTTGTCTGCCTCCCGACTGCGTGTCCCACCAGTCCAGGTTCTCTATGGGGCCTCTAAATGCTCCTGCCAGTCTCACTGTGATTCCCTATGCTGTGGGGACCAGAGGCGCGAGGTTAAAGTGAGACCGCCTGCTTGGCAGTTCACCAATTTACTGCACAGCCCAAATGTGTGACCTGGTGGATCAGCTCGCAGGTTTCAACAACGTTGTAGCGCTCAATGTAAAAGCCACTTCAGCAGCTGCTGCCAGCTATCTACATGTGTTCCAGCCCCAGGGATAATAGAAATGGCAGCAGGGTGCTTGGAGGCACATAGTAGAGAGGTAAAAATGAAAACTTCATGACAGCATTCTTAAGCACTATATTATTAAAGGGGTACATGTTACTTTAAGAGCAGCCAAAGCTTCTAAGAAAATGGAAGCATGTCTACTGCGGGGGAGGATCAGTGCTACAGTGCTAGCGACAAGTAGAAGAAGCCCATTGCCAGACCCACTCTGCCACCAGACATGGGGCAGAGGGGTTGCTACTAGACATTGGGGGCAATAAATGTTAAAACTATACAGTTTGCCTGCAAAAAGACTTGAATGATGTGACTATGCATGGACTGTTCATAGTAGCAGCCATAGTTGCCACCTTTGACCTTCAAGCAGCCAATCAAAGTCCTAGGAGCCCTGGAGGACTTGGAAATGTTTCCTGGGAAGTGGGTATGAACAATGCATCGGCACCTAAACAGCCAACCAATCAGGCATCAAGGGTACCTAATGCATATTAATTCTGCAGATGGACAGTTGCGTTCAACCAGTGGGAAGCTGCCATTATCTCCTCAGACTCCAGGGACAGACTCAGCTCCGGGGAGTTGGACTGAGGCTCTCCACTAAGAAGGAGGGTTAATCTTTGCTGTGAAAAGTGTTCTGGGAGTCAGCCCAAGGCTTCCACAGCCAAAGACTGGGAGACTGGCTTAACTTTCCAGCATCTGGATATCCCATAGCGAGAGTGACCTGATCGGTTGGGAATAACTCCCTTGGCACCCTGAGAAAGACTTAGCCTGTAAGAAAGGTTGGACCGTGATCTGCCAAGAGACTGAAGTATTTGTGTGAGGCCTGAAGTAGAATAGGGAGGAGACTGCAGAGCTTCTGACTGCCTGGGGAAGCTGGAAAGTAGTTGGTGGTATGGCACGTGGAAGCTGGGACACTATCCCAGAGACCTGTCTGTCCTTCCAGTCTGGGATGAACCAGAGTCTGCCTACAGAGGTGCCTGTACCTGCAGCAAGCAACAGAAAAGGAACTGGGTGATTACTAAGCTCCAGAAGAGGAATCACTACCAGCCAGAACAATCTGAGGAATAGGCCAGGTAGTGTCACCGCTAGGCGCTACCCCATCATCTTCCCCCAAGATGTGCAACCCTGGTCCTCAGCACTGGTCCATTACAGTGATCCAGAGAGCCAACTCGGAAGGTGACAAGCTGACAGAACTCTGCAAGAAAGTCAGAAGGTGACAAACTGCCAGGCCATCCTGCCGCAGCCAGTAAGCCTGCTGCCAACAGGTCTCACAGCTCAAGGCCCCAGCTCTCCAGCCTGCCTGCTATTGCCACCCCAACCCTGCCATCAGTCTACAGAACTGTAATACAAGGTCTGCTCTGACCTGGGGCATTTGCCAGATTTGTTCCAAGTTCTCAGTTTAACCCATTCTTACTGGTAGCAATGGCATTGGAACCATCCAGTCAGACAGAATGAGTGGAAACTCTAAAGTGTACCAACACCGGCCAACCCACGGTAACGTTCAGTCCTGCAATTCCTTTAGCTGGGTACCCAGACGGGACATTAGGTGGGCACTGGTATGTGTTGTTGCTGTTGGGGGGAGGGGCACTGTGCATGTTATTGTTTAATGCCTTTACTGACAGTTTACTTGTTATTTGTCTTTGCATCCCATTCCCCTTTTCCCTTTTAACAAATAGTTTATTGTTGTTGCTTGATACTGTCTGTGAGCATATTATTAGTGATAGCCATTATTTGTATGTACAGTAAAGTATTACAATTTAAGTTGGTAATCCATGTGAGGGGTGACTGTGAGGGGAGGTGGGTAAGTATAGCATCCCAGAGGGTTGTACCATACCAACATCTGGCCTGTTGTAAATTACTCTGGGTGGAGACACCACACTGTTTATTTTCTAATTTGGAAAGAACCACCATTTTCCACCAGAAACAGAACCCAGGCCACTTAACCTTGTCGGGCTCGCAAGACAGGGGGGTAGTAGCCTGTTGTTACATGGCACCCTGAGTTACATGAATAAATAAATGTAAGATAAAAGAAGGAAAATATAGACACTGTATGAATATCTTAAATAAACCACTTGTAAGGCACATATAGTATGAGGGAGAAGAGAGCACCAACCAGGTAGCCCCTGTGTCAATTTGGAAAATAAAGTTGTCATCTGGAAGGTGAGTAGTCAAATTAGCAATGTTCCCCAGGTATAGGGCTAATGCTGACATAGCCCCTGTGCAGGGCCAGGTAGAAAGTTCTGCTTGAGAGATATTCATGTGGAGAACACTTGACCTCTCCTACTGTAACAGGTAATCCTGTGTCCTGTGATATGTCGACGTCCTCTGAACAGTTATGTACAAATAGCTAGTACGGTTAAAGTAGTCCCACTCTGCTGATTGACCTAATCCACTCGATGAAGCTGGTGCAGGGCACTCGGGATATGTTCAAATGTCCATGTAGCTGGCCAGGGACTGCTAATCAAAGTTGCCATATATGCAAGGACCCTGATTTCCTTTTTTTCACAGTAAAAACATCACAAATCATGGAATCCTGCTTGGTTTGTGGATTTTTAATTCTTCCACCGGTGCCTCATGGAAATCACAAGTCACTGCATGTAATCTCCAAGATTTCAAAATTTTAAAAGGAATGTGGTTCTGCTGTGGATTCTTTGTGTTTTGCTGCTTTCTAGAATCAGTAAGGAAACCACCTAGACCACTTTGTTGTAACCATTCATGCTTCAGTTTAATCACCCATGCTTCCCTCTAACCTTTCCATCAGCTGAGGACTGCTCTCCATCATGAAAGTACAGTTTTCATTTGGCCTAAACTGCTTTTATAATTTATATTACACTGGATGATATAACAGAAAAAAAAAATATATCAGCACCCACGGTGAATTGGACTAGGCACGGCAGGGAGGTTGTCAGGTTTAAAGTTTAACTGCTTCCTGCATCTAACCCTTCATTCAATCAGCTGACATGACTACTCACCAGCCTGTTTGATCAGCTGATGTGACTGCTCACCAACCTGAAAGTAACATTTTTGTGTAGAAAAAGTATATGCCTAAATGTTTTTCACTCTAGATGATTTAAAACAACAAAAAAGCTAAGTCTCAGCCCTCTTGGGGTATCAGGATAGGCAGCCTGAGTGGGGTGTCAGGTTTAAAGTTTATAGATGACAGGCAACATTATTGTACTACTGGGCTGCCATTCTAACATCAGTTACCTTGCCATCCAAGGTCTCCTCCCAGATGTAGAACATCATTTTTGGTGCAGTCATTATTTTGTATTTTAATTTTGCAGAGTATCAGCATGTGTGGGAGTGGAGGCGGCTCTCCGAAACATCCGATTGAGTGCCGCCAAAGACTCATGGGTAAAGGGCGGTACCTGACCATCTCCATAGGGGTAGGCCTACGAGGGGGGGGTGCTAAAACTAAACTCCACGGTGTAGTGATCGGACCATCCAACTAGTTCCACCCCCAGATCAGAAGCCTTGATCTCCAGGAGGAAGACTAAGTCAAGGGAGTGACCATGTTTATGGGTGGCAGTGCTAACTATCTGTGTAAGGTCCAGTGATGCCATCAACTGGAGGAAGTGCTGTCCAAACTGCGAGAATTCATCATCAATCCAGGCACTGAAGTTGCCCAGAACCATCAGTCTAGGTGACTGAACGCTATGTCGATGATGAAGTCCACCACTTCCTGAAAGAACCGCTTCTTATATCCAGGTGGACGGTAGATGAGAGCGATCCTACAACCTACACCTGCCACCCTGGTACACTCGAATGACTCAGTCTTCTCAACTGGTACACTCATGAGGTTAAGTTTGGTCTTAAACAGACCACAACCCCCCCCCCTGCACAATCCAATCTTCGGTGGTGAATCACCCAGTACCCAGCTGGAGTTAAAGCTTCCAAAATGGGGCCAGAGTTCTCATCCAGCCAGGTCTCGGTGATGCAAGCCACATTCACTGTTTCTACAAGATCTGCAATAATTGCAACCTTGTTTTTAATGGACCTGGCATTGCATAAAACTGCCCGGGTTGGACGAACCTCCAGGGCCACCCGAACCACCTGCCCACCAATATTGGTAGTGCCCTAGTGTATGGAAACCCGACATGGCAAACCACATTCTTGGTTCCATTTCGCTCCAGGGCGTCTCCTGGATCTCACGACCCCGATGTGGTGGCCCCATTCATTCAACCTCCACTGTCTGCACCCCTGCCTTCCTCTTCCAGTGCCCTACAGCACTGGTATGTTGTAAACTGAAATGGGGAGGAATAAAGGGACAGAGGGCATGGAAAGCAGAGGGTGAATAGTGCACGACCGTTGGGGCAGGCCTCTGGCACATCATGGCAATCTGCTTATCAGACAGCTCTCGCTGAACTAACCCACAAAACAAATAAAAAATAAAATAAAAAACAAAACAAAATAACACAAAAATACAACAAAATATAAACCCACACTTATGCCCTATCTTAAAAATAAAAACCTTCAAGTCACTGTGGGAAAAACCCTCAATTTACCCTCCCTAAACAGAAATACTAAATTCTAAAATATAAACAGCTCGGGGACTAGGGCTGGGATAGGTCTATTTAAAACAAGTTTCAGTCACAGATAAATAGTAACACTCTGATGTTACAAATAAAGCCCAAGTGAAAGAAGGAAGTCAAATAAGAGAGTAAGTATCTTCAAACAAAAATCTTCAACTCTCCGGGCCCTCTCACAGCCTCGGGGAGTTAGCAGAACATAGGCACTCTCACTGTCTAATTAAAGAAAATTGTTGAAATATCAATGTTTCCAGTCCCCAGGCCCTCTCACACCCTGGGGAATCAGTGACAAAAATACAGGCACTCTCATTGCCAGCTGAATAACCATAAATCAAACAGAAAATTTGAAATCTGACCATAGACAGGTGGGCAGATAATCAGACAAAAATATATTAGAGCAGTTTGAGTTCTGAAGACTCAGAGAGACTCCTACACTCATGTTGATGTCTGTAGTGTAGCACCAACATCACCTCTCACATAGTGGAGGAAGAATCCACAGATAATCCACAGTAACTCAAATTTGAGCAAAGTAACTTGGAATATTCAAAGAAAACAGTGTGCACAGCACTTTACCGCCTGTACACCCAAGTAGCAGAAGCCAGGAAGGGAGGCAGGTCAAACTTTCAGGAGCACAGTTCACAACTAAGAGTGGTCTAACGAACCCACTGGTAATCCAACTTAGCGCAGGATGTGAGAGATAATAAAATTACAGCCAAGCAACGAACTCCTTCAAAAATCTTCCTCAGCAACAGCTCCATGCTAATGTTGCCTGTTCTGAATAAACATTTTAGTCACTCCAATGGGACCAGAGGCAAGTAAAAAGTTCAGAGAGTGCAATAACAGGGGAGATAGATAGACACCCCTCAATTGCACCGCTCAGAGCTAGTCGCTTCCCTGTCCACCCACGACCCACAGCTACGATACCCCGATGAACCAACCCCTAGGCTGATCCTCAAGGTGGCTTAGGAAAAGCCCCAGTCCCTCTCTGGCTCCCCGGAGGCTAAACAAGGTGACTCCTGCCTGGTCGCAGACAGAACAGTGGGCGGCAGATCCCTGAGGTGCAGACGGGTCCCTCAACCAGTGCAGCTCTCCGACAATAAACTCTCCCCAAAGCTCACAAATTGGGACAACGTTCTCACAGTTTCAAAACTCCACCAGCAGGGTCCAGGTGCCACAAATCCCGGCAACAGTCCCTGTTCTTCCTAGCCAAATTCTTTAGCTTGTCAGCTACAGGCTATGAGTGACGGGAGCTCTCCACCAGTCCAAGTAAGCTGAGGCCATGATCCCCAATTCTCCAGACTCGAGCAGCAAGTTAAAAATAACAGAAATACAAATTATGAACAGCTACTAAAAATAAATAAAAGATACTTATTGTTATTAAAGTAAAAATGAAAATAAAATAAACTAAAACAAACCACCAACAGGAGATTAATTTCTGCTTCCCAACGGCTGGCCCAGTGTGGCCATCATTTCCCCTTCTTGGATCAGAAGGATTTCAAACCAGAAACTTGCAGGTTTGATCACCAATAGCTTAGTATCAGCACACTTGCAGAATCAGGTGTGTGTGTGTGTGTGGGAGGATCACTCGGGTGTCCTTAATTGCATTTATTTAAATGCGTGTCTCTGGGAAGTTGAACTGTTAGTCGTGCTGTGCTAGGAGGCTCAAGGGATGCTTGTTGATCTGGATGTCTTTGTGCAGGATCAACCAACCTGGAGGGGTCTTACAACACTGTGTGGTCACTCACAACATCAAGTCTGCTCCCACTTCCTGCGGAGGAATGACCCCCCAAACTCAGCTCAAAGTGACTCTGCATCACGCTGTAAACCCTGACAGCCCAGAGCATCTGGATCAACTCAGTTCACAAAACTTACACCTCCCACTTGCCAGTGTTGGGCACCACCAGCCTGTGCCATTATTTTGTTTTTCATTTTGGAAGTGTTTTTTTTTTTTTTTTTTTTTTTTAAGATGGGTGGATGAGCTGGGTTGCTGATGGTGTAAGTGCTGGCAGATCTCCATGCTGCTGTTGTTAGCTGTGTGCCCCTGAGTGGGAGGGGCTTAGTTTCTGTGTGACTCAGAATTTGCTGTATGACCTGGGTGCTGCCGTTACCCTATCTACCAGTGCATGACACCAGTATGTGTGAGTGGGGTTGGCAAAAGCAGCCAAGCCAGACTGCACACTCAGAGGCACATAGCAGGTAAGGTGCCAGATACTGTATGAGGCCAGTGGGTAGTGTGGAACTGTGTGGCTGCTGTTGCTCTTGCTGTGTTCCCTTAAGTGTGTGGGGGAAGCCTTAGCATCTGTGTGCCCTTGAGTTTGCTATATAGTCCAATTGTTGGTACTCTACCTGCAACTGTATGTTGCTATTAGGGTTAACTGGGGTGCTGCAATGCACCCAAGCCAGAAAGCACACTCAGGGACACACAGAAGGTAAGGCCTCAGGAAATGCATGATACCAGTGGGCAGACTGGTGCTCAGTTCACATCTGAGCTCAGGCATGAAAACAGAGACCCCCTTTTTATAGAGACCAAGTTAAAAAAAAAAAAGGTATCCACATGTTTGAGAGATGCAGGATTTTCCATTAGAAGGTCCTCCACTAATCATATGTGGGATTTTTTTTAGGTGAAGGCACTTTCTTTCAAAGAAGCCAATTCAGGCAGTTACATGTTAGATAGGACCAAACCGGGGGAGTTCACCTTGGCGCCTGGTGGTTTGGCTTAATTCATGTCTGACTTATGACAAGCTAAGTGACACAGAAATTTGTAACTTGGTAATGTGGGGTACGAGTGTTGAACGAAGGGGATTATAGTGCTGTCACTACTGCCATCACCCCTGAGGGATGGGAGCTACACTGTTGCTACTGCCATCACATTGGAGGGATGGGGGCCAAAGTGTTTTTGTCATCACCCCTGAAGGATGTGGCTACAGTGTAGCTGCTGCTATCACACCTAAGGGATTGATGCCTTCATGCTGCTGCTGTCACCCTGAGGGATGGGGCCATAGTGCTGCTGCTGTCATCACACCTGAGGGATGGGGCCATAGTGCTGCTGCTGTCATCACACCTGAGGGATGGGGCCATAGTGCTGCTGCTGTCATCACACCCGAGGGATTGGAGCCATAGTGGTGCTGCTGTCATCACACCTGAGGGATAGGGCCATAGTGCTGCTGTTGTCACCACACCTGAGGGATGGGGCCATAGTGCTGCTGCTGTCATCACACCTGAGAGATTGGAGCCATAGTGGTGCTGCTACCATCACTCCTGAGGGTTGGAGGCCATAGTGCTGATCCTGCTGTCACCACTGAAGGATCGGGCCATAGTGCTGCTGCCATTACACCTGAGGGATGTGGCCCATAGCGCTGCTCCTGTCACCCATGAGGGATGGGACCATAGTGCTGCTGCTGCTATCATACTTGAAGGAGGGGGATCATAGTGCTGCTGCTATCACCCCTGAGGGATGGGGGCCATAGTGCTGCTGCTGTCACCACTGAGGGATGGGGGCCATAGTGCTGCTGCTGTCATTTTACTTGAGGAAGGGGGATCATAGTGCTGCTGCTGTCACACCTGAGGGATGGGGGACCATAGTGCTGCTGCTGTCACACCTGAGGGATGGGGGCCATAGCACTGCTGCCATCACACCTGAGGGACATGGCCCATAGTGCTGCTGCTGTCATGACTTAGGGATAGGAGACATAGAGCTGCCATCACCCTGAGGGATGAAGGCCATAGTGCTGCTGTTATACCTGAGGGTCGGGGGGCTGTAGTGCTGCTGCTGCTGCAGTCAGCCCTGAAGGATGGGGGCCATAGTCCTGCTGCTGCCATCACACCTGAGGGTTTGGGGTGGTAGTGCTGCTGCTGTTGCTGCCATCACACCTGAGAGATGGGGGCCATAGTGCTGCTGCTGCCATCATGGCCCGCTTTATGGCCCCGACCCTGTGGAATTCTCCACCTCGTCAGGTGCGAAATAGTCCGACTGTCCTGAGTTTTAAAGGAGCCTTGAAGACCCACCTTTTTAACATAGCTTTTATTGATTTATAATAGTTTTAGATTTTGTTTATTTATTGTTCTATGAAATTGTACAGGCGCTTTGCTTTTAAGAAAAGCGCCTTTTTAAAAATAAAGTTTGATTGATTGATCATATCTAAGAGTTAGGAGCCATAGTGCAGCTGCTGACATCACACCTAAGGGACTGGGGCCATAGTGCTGCTGCCTCCATCATCCCTGCAGGAGGGGACCATGGTGCTGCTGTTACACCTGCGGGTCGGGGGCTGTAGTGCTGCTGCTGCTGCTGCAGTCACCCCTGAAGGATGGGGGCCATAGTGCTGCTGCCTCCATCAGCCCTGCAGGATGGGGCCATGGTGCTGCTGCTGCCGTTACCTCTAAGGGATTGTCAGTAACAGTGCTGCTGCCATCACACCTGAGGGAAAGGGGGGGTCATAGTGCTGCTGCTTTCATCTCTGTAGGGTGTGGGCTGTGGTGCTGCTGCCATTTCCCCTGAGGGATGGGAGCCATAGTGCTGCAACTGTCAACCATGAGGGTGGGAGCTACAGTGCTGCTGCTGCTGCTGCTGTCACTGACACTCCTCGAGAATGGCAGAGGTAGTGCAGCTGCTGCTGCTGTCACCCCTGAGGGATAGGGGCCATAGTGCTGGTATACACTTTGTTTTTCCTCTACTGCCATCGCCCCTGAGGGTCAAAAGTCATAATGCTGTTGCAGTTACCCCAAGGGATGGAAGTCATAGTGCTGCTCCTGCTGCTGCCACTGTCACCCTTCAGGGATGGGGGCCACTGCTGCTCTTGCCAGCACCACTGAGGAATGGGGCCATAGTGTTGCTCCTTCTGTCACCCCTGAGAGACTGGGGCAACAATAGTGCTGCTGCTGTCACACATGAGGGCTGGTTGACTTGAGACTCCATACATGAGGTCAGACACACACATGCGCATGTGTGCACACACACGCATGAACACACACACACACAGGTCTCCAAGATCTGCATATTCAGATCACTTGGGCGAATAGGCATTGATAATAGCGGGAAGACTGTGAATACATATAAGACACAAAACCAAAGTGAGGTACAGGTTGAGCTTCTCATAGAATTTATTATTTTTAATAACTACAAAGATTGATGCACAATACTAGACTGCAAAATTGCTAAAATACACATTAGCTGAGAAAAAAAATTGTTAAAGTTCACAAAACAAAACACCAGAAAAATGGATTTGGGCTTTGTAGACACTGGTTACAATACCATTTTTTCTATTCAGCAAAACAGATTTGCCCTTTTTCAATCATGGTAAACCAGTATCCCTGCATATGTGTCAAAATAAACAAGTGTCCCTCCAGCCAAACATATAGGAATGAAAGATTACAGATGCTAAGGGCCAGCACCAAATCTATCTCCCATAAATCTGGGAAACCCCCGTCAGATTCTGACACTAAAGAGGGAGGGCAAATATAAAGAGAGGGACACACCAGACACCATACTTCACTATTTCAAGTTAATGTGAAGAAAACTACTTCCTGCTCCAAGTTAAAAGCAGCACGTTATTCAAACATTCAAGAAGTTTTAACCTGCGCTCTTTAACTGGAGGCTATCTGCTTGTTTATTGAGCTGAAGCAGAGGTGAGAGAGCATCAGGCAAGGCTCACTTGCTTGCAAGTCTCCCGCTTGGAGCTACTATTTATCAAAAGCTAAGTGCCTCTGGTACTAACTCTATTAGGGTGAAACTGCAATCTTATTTAATGCAGGTCCTATTAAGTATGTTGGAACATGGGAAGGGAGGTCTGCCAGTCTGGCTGACCCAGAAGAGTCCCCAGCATAGGGTCACCTCCATCCCATCAATCCTCTTAACCATCTGGCTGTGCTAATGGATGAAATAATTGTGGGTTCTCCTTCATTCTGGAGCAAACCACTAGTGCTGGGTGACCTCACTGTCTCACCCTTGGCCATACTGCACATACTGGCTAACTGGTACCCCACATCTCTGAAGTAGATGGTCACTGCCAAGACGACAAGAGTATGTACAAAAGCTGAGTAAGTCACCTCTAGTGTACTTGATTCAAAGTAGTAATCTTAAATATGCCAATTGTTTCAAGGTAGTTAGTGTGGATATCTCTCAGATTGCCATAAATGGTCTTTAATAATTGCTAGAGAGTCTTGAGAGTGCTTTGTTCTGGGATCTGTTGGTGAAAGCTGGCATGTAGGAGTACTCAAGTTGGGACCTAAGATGGGAAGCTGAGACTGAGCTAGACATACAGACTGGGCCTTCTGATGTGCTTGTGTGGGCTGGGGGATGGAGATGCCCCACCCCTGAAAGTCTTGCTTTACCTCCTTTGGAGTGAAGCAAACAATGTCCCCTTATGTGTTCATGAAAACCTTGTACCAGTGTCATGGAAATATTGACAGTATGATATAAAGTGAGGAAAAAAAGAAAAAAATGATTAAAATGCTGTTTTATTCCTTGATAGATGTAGAGATACGTATAAGAAAATTGTGGTCTGCAGCTGCTGGGAAATTGTTTTTTTGTTGCCCAACCCTATTTTCTGGCCATTTTTCCTGTACTAAATTGTAACATGGAAAACCTGTAGGTTTGCGTTGTAAGTTGTCTGACATTTCTTCCATGGTTCACAATAAATAAAGTCTGCTTTAAACAGTCCAGATGTTGTCCTGTCTTTTTTTTTTTTTACCTCCCTATGTTGTTTTCCCCATTATTTTTATGGTTTGAAGTACTTCCAAAATGTGTTCTGAATGTACTACCTGGTGTCCTCAGCTGGTACATTCAGAACATAGTCAAATAATCATATATTATTTATGCTGTATCCTTGTTCTTTATGCCCCTGTGTGTTACCATTGCTGCCCTTGCTATAATGCCAGGTATAACATCTTGCCTGCTGTTGCACTTTTTCTGTGATGTCATCTGTCTCAAGCCCCCCAACCAATCGTGTTCATGCTCTACCTAAGTACATTCAGAATGGTCCCCCACTCCTCCATTGGTCGCCTGATCTCCTCGGTATTCTCGTTTCCCCCTGTGCAAACGTGGCTTGTAGGGACTATAAAATCTACTGCTTCTAGGTCTCTGGCCCTTTTCTCTTCATTTTTTTTTCAGGAGAAAGTCTCTGTCTGTGTTTCAGCAGCCTTTGTACACTACGAACAAGGAAGAGCCCCATTCATCGAATGTGCACTCAGAACGCTTACAATAAGAGTTATTCTTTTCCGCAAGTTTTCTGGCTCGGGGATCAGCATGCTGCATAAATGTATATTGAGGCAGCTTGAATTAAGACAAAAATGCTGCCCATGGAAGTTTTTATCAGTGTGGAGGGTGATTTAGTGCTCCACAGATGCCACAGCATGCCCTGTCTTGGTACATTCAGAACAGGACATGTGTGACATCGTTATTAACTTCCATGGTTTTGTAAGTCTGGCATCCGAGTAAGCTCTGAATGACATAGGAGTGTTTTCAAGTTGTGGATCTGGTGTCCAAGCATGCTCTGAATGCAAGAGAAGTCCTCCCATGTAATGGATCTGGCATCCAAGTACACTCCTAATGGCAGAGTTGCTGTTTTACTTTAGGAACCCCTACTTCCAGCCCGAGGTGTGGTCTTACATTAATGGAGTCCCTACTTCCAGCCTGAGGTATGGATTTGAATTAATAGAGCCGCTACTTCCAGCCTGAGGTGCGGTTTTGAATTAATGGGGCTCCTACTTCCAGTACGAGGTGTGGTTTTAAATTGAGCCCTGACATTCAGCCTGAGTTGCAGTTTTAAAGTAATGGAGCCCTGACTTGCAGTCCAAGGTGCTGTGTTTATTTAGTGGAGCCCCGACTTGTTTTTGTTTCTCCAGCTTGAGCCTGAAGGTCTCCAGAATGCCACTTACACCTCGAGTTTTGCAGAGGTGCCCTGACTTGTTTTTTTTTTCTGTTTCAGGAATGGTGCCCTGACTTTGGTTGCTGGCTAAAATGGAGCCCAGGGTTACTCTGCAGTGAAAGGGGAGCTGACTGCACAAGGTAAGCCTGGCTTTCTGTGGGTGTGTGCAGGTGTGGGATGTGGGGAGAAATGTGTGTGTCCCTTGTTTTTGTGGGGTCAGAATAATGCATTTTAAAATGAAAGTTCAAGCATTTTTTGCTGTGAGATGAGGCACTGCAGTAGTTTAGTACAGTGTGTTGTGCCCCAAAAGTCCAATTTTTCAGAACTTGTGCCCAGGAACTGGTTAAATGTAAAAAAAACTAAATAAAAAACAGGTCTGGTGTGCCTTAATTTCCTGTAGGATTGTGTTGCAATCCTGTTCCTTGTGTGTGTTTTGGGTGGGGATGGCGGGTCTCGGAGCTATTGTTATGTCTGTTGGTGCATCCACTTTGTTATCTACCTCCATTTTGTATTGTTTGGAGAGTGGGGGGGGTCAGAAGTTTGTTTTTGTGGTGTGATTTGTTTGCTAATGTATGCACACTGTCTGCGTCATTAAATCCGTGATTTAAGTACATTTCTGTTTTATGTGCTGACGTCCATACATTTTTGTACCCACCACATGGTATTAACATGGCTGGAAGTTGTTTGCTGCTTCACCTTCGGCCATGTTGAGACCATGCAGTGTGTTCTGGGGGGGGGCAAAACAATGTTTGGGAGCCAGTTAACAAAAATGTTTATTTAATCAGTGGTTTGCTGTGTGCATTTTGATGCTTTTATGTGCTGACATCTATACATTTTTGTACCCACCGCATGGTATTAGCATGGCCAGAAGCTGAGCAGGCCTTTGTTGTCTGCTGCTTCCTTTGGCCATGTTGAGACCATGCGATATGTGCTTGGTGGGGGACAAAGCAATGTTTGGGAGCCGGTTTATTTAATCCGTGATTTGCTGTGTGCATTTCAGTGCTATTATGTGCTGATGTTCATACATTTTTGTACCCACCGCATGGTATTAACATGGCTGGAAGCTGAACAGGCCTTTCTTTGCTGCTTCACCTTCGGCCATGTTGAGACCTTGCGGTGTGTGCTGGAGGGGAGTACAAAGCACTGTTTGGGAGCCGGTTAACAAAAATGTTTAATCTGTGGTTTACGGACCAGCCCGATGGTGTTGAGGGTTGAGGCACTGGACGCCACACCTTGAGTCACGCCAATGACCCGAGTTCAGGAGTCGGGGGTCGGCAGGATAGGGAGATGGATCATGGGCCCACAGGGCTGCTCTCCTCTCCTGGTGGGAGAGCATGGGTTATCTGGTGCTCTGGTGACCCCCAGTGGAGACTGGAGGGCACTACAAGCTGCCGGACTGCACATAATGAGCGTGGCTGATGCAGGTAGGGTTGCCATGCGCCACGGCATCTGATGTGCACCACGCAGGAATGGGGGGGTCTCTGGTTTCCACCACAAGAAATACCCCTCAAGCACTGGATAGGCGATGGCCCCTGCCTGTGCCACTGCCACACTCCCAATGCTGGTTCCCCACCACTGCCCCCTGCGATCTCTCCGAGTTGACCTGCCCGACCTGGGGAACCACAACAAACTTGAAGATGGTCGGTGAACACAGCAGGAAGTAGAGCAAGCTGGTGAGTGCGGGGGGTCTGAGAGAGTTCTAGGCTGAGGGCTACAAACATAATTGGGGAAAAAAATAAAAACCTGTGGTTTGCTGTGTGCATTTCGGTGCTTTTATGTGCTGACGTCCGTACAGTTTTGTACCCACTGCATGGTATTAACATGGTTGGAAGCTCAGCAGGCTTTTGTTTGCTGCTTCACCTTCGGTCACATTGGGACCATGTGATGTGTGGCGGGGGAGAGGAGAAATATTGCTCAGGCTGCCGGCTACAAAAATGTTTGTTTGCTTAATCTGTGGTTTACTGTGTACATTTCTGTGATTTTATGTATTGAATTATTGTGCAAATTTCTGTGATTTTGTGTGCTGACGTCAGTACAATTTTTTAAACCACCCACCTCATGGGGTTAACATGGCTGGATGCTGAGCAGGCCTTGTTTGCTGCTTCACCTTTGTCCATGTTAAGACCATGCAGTGTGTGGTTGGGGGGGAGAAGTATTGCTCGGCCTACCTGCTACAAAAATGTTTGTTTGCTGAATTCATGGTTTACTATGTATACTTCTGTGACTGTATGTGCTGACGTCAGCACAATTTTTTAAACCAGCCACCGCATGGGGTTAACATGGCTGGATGCTGAGCAGAGCTTGTTGTTTGCTGCTCTGCCTTCGGCCATGTTGAGACCATGGGGTGTATAGTTAGGAGTGGCCAAATTATTGTTTGAATGCTACTAAAATGTGTTTTTGAATTTCCTTGTTCACTGCTTACTTTTCAGGGGTATGCTTAATCACATCTGTACAAATTTTTACTGTTGCCTTTTAATAACAGACATTAATTAGTGCTTAACATAATAGCATTAGCTCGATATTGGTCACTGTTTAAGTGCTGCGCTCTTCCTCATCTTGGTAGATACTCATTTTTCTTTACTAAGTAAAGCAAGTAATGTGTTCTCTCCATTTTCGTCTCTTCATCTTGTAGACACCTAATGTTTTCCCTCTTTCATTCTGTCGCTTCATCTTGTACACTCATGTGTTCTCTCGTTCCATCACTTCATCTTGCACATTCCTGATGTGTTCTCTTGTTCCGTCTCTTCATCTTATAAACTGATGTGTTCTCTCTTGTTCCGTCACTTTATCTTGTACACGCCTGATGTGTTCTCTCATTCCATCTCTTCATCTTGTACACTCATGTGTTCTTTCCTTTGTTCCATCTCTTCATCTTATAAATATGTGTTTCCTCTCATCCCATCACTTCATCTTGTACACTCCTGACGTATTTTCTCGTTCCGTCTCTTTATCTTGTATACTCATGTGTTCTCGCTCATTCCATCACTTCACCTTGTAAACACTTGATGTTTTCTCCTTCATTCAGTTATTTCAAGTGTTGCGAAGCAACTGATGCAATCTTTCCTTTTTCTGTCTTCTCTGTAGTGAGGAAATGGTGCCCTCTGTAATACAGGCCATATCAGCTAAAAAGAAGATGTCATTGTCTGACCAATGCCTAAAACAGTCTATTTCTGTTTCTTGAGGTTTGAATAATGGAACATCACACCAGACGAAGACCATGTGTGTCTGCAGAATCTTTGATCAACACTGGACAGAGAAGCTTGTCCAATCCCATTTCTGTAAAGGACAGCAGTAAACAATTCACAGATATGGTTAAAAACTGCATATCTGGAGACCTACAGAGCTTGATCACAGGCTTACCTCGATAACATGGATGAAGAGAAGTGCCAAGAATACAAAGCAAAGTCCAGGGCGAGAATGCAGCAGTACAGGGAACATCAGAATCTGAAGAAATTGAAGAAGCAAAGCAATGGTAAGCGTACAGCATCTAGTAAACCAACCACCAGAGGAGATGAATAAAAAATAAGGAGAAAAGAGAGAAGTGGTGGGAACAAAAAAGACAGCAATGTGCATCACTGTCAGCACAGAAGAAATGGAGGATTAATAAAAGCAGACGACAAAAATACAAGAACAAGCAACAAGAAAATTACAGACAACCACCATAAGCGCCACTTTAGAAGTGCAAGCAAAAGTAAGTGCTACTCCAGATACAGCCACTGTTGTGGACCCAGGCTCAGACAGTGCTGCCCGGAAGGCAATTCAGAGGGCACAATCTGCCCCACCAAGATCACCCACCCACTTCGCATGTACCGTCAATACCCTGATATCATCATATTCACCAGCAAAGCAGGATACACTGGCAAAAAGACAAGAAAACTTTATGTACCATTGAAATTTGGAACAGAAACTGGTGGAAGTCCTTAAGGAAAAGGCCAAGAGTGGTCCAAAGCAAAAACGCGAATCAGTTGGAGCAGTTCTTGTGTTGGAAAAATTTTGGATGCTACGCAAGGCCAGCAGAGCTCTTGGAGTCAGATGGACAACATTCATGAATGTATCACACACAGAGAAGAAAAGTATGAAACCTACATACAAATTGGCACTGCTTTTGTAAATGGTCACCAAAGTAAAAAACTTTTATGAAGACTCGGCAACCCCTATGCCTCATAGGAAGGCATTTTTTAAATGAATGCAGTGTGCCAAAGCCTACCTAGCAAACCCACTCAATGCACTGCATGCTCAATTTCTTAAAGAAAATCCAAACTTCAACATCAGGCTAACTAAATTTAACATTCTGAGACCAGCCCACATCAAACTGGCCAAAGAACAAAAACTTGTCCAGTGTCTGTGCAAGTACTGCGAAAATGCCACATTAAAGATACGCACAATAAACCACATGGCCGATCGTCACAGAATTACTGAGTGCAACATATCAAGTATATATGATGCTGTGGAGCTGACAATGTGTCCAAAGGAAGGAGGTCAAAAGTTCTTCAGGAGAGACTGCGTGGCAAAGGCATTCGAGAACTGCACAGTACATGGAATAGAAAAGAAGGTAGAGGAATTGTTGAGGATACATGGGGCAGACCTGGTACGATGGTACCAGTGGGAAAGTATCACTCTGAAGAAAACAACTGATGGCATTGAAACCAAAATGACCAGAAAAGTGCTGAACAGCAAAAAGACAAGATTACGAGAAATGGTTGAGAGCCTCAAGGAAGACGTACAGTTTCTGGGTCATCGCCTACATGTGGCAGCATGGCAACAACAACAATTCAGTTTAATTAAGTCAAACAAACCACAAGGCTGGGTTGTCATGGTGCTAGACATTGCAGAAAACTATGCCTGCAAGTACCAAGATGAGATCCAGTCCTGCCACTGGCACCAAAAGCAGGCTACAGTGCACCCAACAGTAACCTATTACAACTGTTCTCATTGCACCAACACCATCAAAGAATAAATTGTATTAATCTCTGAGGACCTTGCACATGATTGCCACGCTGTTCATCACTTCGTGAAGATGGCCATTGCACACCTCATGAACACTCAGCACCTAAACATTACAAAGGAGGTACATTTTTCAGATGGCTGTGCTAGCCAATATAAATCCAAATAGTCGCTTTATGGCATTTCAATGGCTCCATCAGAGTTTGGCTTCAACATCAAGCATGCCTACTTTAGATAATGTCATGGGAAAGGCCCCTCCAATGGTGAGAGTGCTGTTGTCATATCAAAGGCAGCCAGGGCAGTGCAATCACGACTTGCAGTCATTTCGACAGCAAATGAGCTTTTCCTATACCGCTGCGATAATCTTACAATAGAAGCTACAAGTGATATGTGCCTACACAAAAAAAGAACATTCTTCTGGGTACCTGCAAGAAGTCTATGAGGGCCAAAAGGACCAGATGGCCGAGCAGTTCCTGGGACAAAATGGATCCATAGTGTGAGATCTGTGGCCGAAGGTGTTGTTGCCAGCAGAGACTTATGTTCCTGTGAAAATTGCCAAAATAATGATGGCCGATGTAAGAACTTTGAGCATTTAGACCCATGGACAACACGGGGGCTCAAATTCTTATACCGCTGCACTGATCTGACTGATTAGATACCTGCCCACAGGAACATTGTTCCTGCAATGCCAGTGACTGAACCCTCTGATACTCCATGCACAAAAAAGAGTGACTACTTTGCTGAACACAGCACTGCAGAGATGGACACCCCCACTGTTCGCAGCACTACTGATCCCTCCTCTGCTCCAGGTACTGTAGTGATAGACCCCTCTTCAGCTCCCTGCATTTCACCAGTGGACCTGTTTCTCCTCCAGACACTGTGGAGCCTTCTTCTGTTCCCTGCACTTCAGCAACAGACCCCATTTCTGCTCCACACACTGTGGAGCCTTCTTCTGCTCTTTGCACTTCAGCAACGGACCTAAATTCTGTTCCAGACACTGTGGAGCCTTCTTCTGCTCCCTGCATTTCAGTAATGGCCTCCACCACTTCTGCCCCCATTGTGCACACTGGCTGTCCACCAGTAAAAAAGAAATTAAACCCTGCCAATGTACAGCTGGACAAATTCTACACACTATACTACTCAAAACAATTTTATCTTAGACGAGTCCTTACATTCAATGAACTGCACTGTACTCTCAATGTGTGATTCCTTCACCGCGTGCAAACAGGTGCTTCACATGGCCACAACACCAGGACACAGACATGGTCAGACAGCAGATACTTTTCAGGGACCTGTACATCTGTCAGGAGAGAGAATGCTTCAAATTGCACCAGATGAACTGCAAATGATTGCAGCCAAATATGAAAAGCTCCAGAAGCGCTGGAATTGAGACATTGTAAACTGTAGGATAATATCGCTTGTCGATATGCATAATATTCGCTTATTTATTTCTTTTTATTTTGACTTTTTCTTGCTTTGTCTCTCAATGCACTAATATTTTATTCCCTGTCCACAATACTGAGCACAATTAGTAAACTTTTATGAACTTACATTGTTGTTTTTTGTCTTTGTTCTCTGTTTGGTGTCCACCATTAATTCTGAACACACGCCTGGTGTCTACTGTTACATTCAGAACACAGACACTTGTTTTTCTTTGTCATTTAAAAGTGAGTTATCTCACAACACAATTTATTTTTCATGGTGGGGTGACAGTATGTTGAAATGCTAAAAAAAATATTGACCTTGCTGCATTTGAAAACTGACGCTTCATTTTATAGTTTGGTATAACATTTTCATGAACATAGCCGGATATGATACTTTTTAACTTAGCTGGATATGGAGTTTGAAAGCATAGACCAGCCAGTTTCAGGGAATGCATATAAGGAGCAATGGCAGATGTGTTTAATCAATTTGCAGAGCAGAGTCATGGTCAAAGTAGAGCTGGTGATCGCTCCTGCTCTCCATGCAGTTAGGAAAACAGTTTCTTTCACCTGCAGCTGGAGAAATGTCATGATGATCGACTAAGGACATTGCCTGGAGTTGGTTTCAGGCCTAGTGCCCTATGGGACCTTCCCTTATTCAAACTTGAGATCTGCAGGGAAATGTGTGCACTAGCAGAGCAAACCCTCCTTGAGGGCCATAATGAGTGAGCCTTCCTCCCCTTCAGGAACTCGTAAATATGGCGATTTTTTTTTTTGATGCCGACAGCCTTCTCAACTTTGCTTTTCAAATCAAGCTGTGTTTGGCGATGATGAATATGTAACAGCAAACCCATCAGATGGTATAATTTTTCGGAGATGGCTTATGTGGCCGGATGAAGCTCCTTATTCTCCACTTTAACCGTACTGATTTCTTGACGCATACTTGCTAATGAGTCTCTGACTTCAGCGTGAAATGCCACAAGTTCAGTGAGTATTCCTTCATTAGTTATCTCCACTGGAGAGCCAGATGAGAGTGGCAAAGGAGGCTATGCTGCTGTAGTGCTTGGGCTAGGCATCACTTCTCCTGGATGGTGACACAGGCAGTGCATGAACTATTTGTTTTTGTTTGTTGGAGCCGCCATCAAAATCTAGCACTGTTGATTGCTAAGGAAGTGGTTTTCCACAATTTTAGTTTTTAGTGCCATTTGGTCGATCAAGGAGCAGCAGCTGCAAACTCAAACCACCATCCCACTCGGGGACATCACTGGAATTTCTCCATCCGCAACTCTGACTTTTGTTCTCTCCCTCCCTCTTATAAAATCCTCCACAGGACAAGCACTTTCTCCCTCACATTTTCTAAGCTCTGGTCATCTCTGCCTCCCACCATTAACTCTACATCATTCTTCTGTTTTCTCAAAATTGTCCTTTGTGATTTCTCTACACACTCCTGCATATGCCACTGACCTTCTTAGCCCCCACTTCAGCACTAAATATACAATGTACATCTATGTACAATGTTATCTATAAATAGCTGCAGACCAGTCAGCCTGACCTCAGCAGTGGGGAAGACATGGAAGCACTACTGAAGGAGAGATTGGTGGAATATCTGGTTGCCAATGGACTACAGGATCCAAGGCAGCATGGTTTCACCAGGGGGAGGTCATGTCAGACCAACCTCATTGAATTTTTCAACTGGGTGACAAGGGAGATAGATCGGGGAGGGCAATGGACATGGCCTATCTGGAGTTCAGCCAGGCCTTTGACACTGTGCCACATAGAAGGCTATTAAACAAACTGAGAAATATGGGAGTGGGCAGGACAGCAGTATAGTGGATAGGTAATTCGCTGGGTGGCAGGACACAGAGGGTGGTGGTAAATGGCTATCACTCCACAGAGGGAAGACTGACCAGTGGAGTACTACAGGGATCAGTGCTGGGACCGGTCGTATTCAACATCTTCATCAGTGACATTGCACAGGACCTAGAAGGCAGAATTTCCCTGTTTGCTGATGACATGAAGTTCTGTAACAGAGTGGACATGCCAGAGGGTATAGGCAGAATGAGGAGGGACCTGCAGAAGCTTGAAGAATGGTCAAGGGTTTGGCAGTTGAAATTCAATGCAAAAAAGTGCAAGATAATGCATATTGGGCACAAAAACCCTGGAACAATATATCATTTGGGGGGTGAGGATATAGCATGCACCAAGCAGGAAAGGGATCTTGGGGTTATCACCTCTGATGACCTCAAGGTAGGGAAACAGTGTGACAAGGCATCAGGTAAAGCAAATAGGATGCTGGGATGCATAGGCAGGGACATCACCAGCAGGAAAAGGGAGGTCTTAATTCCACTATACAAGACACTAGTGAGGCCCCACCTGGAGTACAGTGTACAGTTACTAACATACTATTTGCCAGCAGATTAGGCCTTACGGTCTATCAAGTCTGCTTGAACCTCAGATCCCTAGTTGGGTGCCGAGGCCCTCTCCTCCCTTGTGTTCCAGAAACCCCTATCATCCATCCCCACCCCCCTGGGACAGGCCATCATCTGATACATCCACTTTCTGTGTCTGTCCCACCCTCTCTTGAAGCACTCCACTGTGGATCTCTGAACCAGCTCACCAGGCAGTGCATTCCAAGGGTCCACCACCCTCTCAGTGAAAAACCTCCTCCTCTTTTCCCCCCTCACCCTTCCTCCTTCCAACTTCAAACCATGCCCTCTGGTAATACCTCCCTGCTTTAGTCTAAAGATCCCCTCCATGTTTACCCTATTTATTCCCTTGACATACTTGAAGACCTCAATCATGTCCCCCCCATCTCTCCTCTCCGCCAATGAAAACAGGCAGAGCTCCTCAAGTCTGTCCTCATACGTCAAATCCCCTAGCCCTCGTATCATCTTAGTTGCCCTCCTCTGTACCCTCTCCAGGAGCTGTATGTCCCTCTTCAAGTGTGGTCTCCAGTACTGCACACAGTACTCAAGGTGTGGTCTAACCAGTCCATTGTACAGCGGCAAAATCACTTCTTGCTCCTAGAGGTGATCTCCCTTACGATGCATCCCAACATCCTGTTTGCCTTGCTAGCCGCTCTCCTGCACTGCTCAGAGTTATTCATACATGCATCCACCATGACCCCCAGGTCTTTTCCCCTATTGAGGCCTCCAGCACCTCCTTCCCAGGGTGTACCTGTGTTTAGGTTTCCGCCCAAGATGCAACACCTTGCACTTGGTGATATTGAAATTTAATTTCCATGTGTGAGCCCAGCTTTCCAGGGTGTCCAGGTCACCTTGCAGGGCCAACCTCCCCTCTTCTCCCTCAACTACTGCTCCCATCTTGGAGTCATCAGCAAAGAGACTCATTTCACACCCTATACCCTCCCTGATGTCAGATATGTATGCACTAAACAGGATCGGACCCAGGACTGAGCCCTGCGGTACCCCACTACCAACCTCTCTAGGGTTTGAGAGCTCCCCACAGACCACTACTCTCTTGGTGCATCCAGCTAGCCAGTTTTCAATCCATCTGACCATCAAAGGGCCTACTCCTAACCCCATCAGTTTATCAACCAGACCATTGTGGGGGACAGAGTCAAACGCCTTACTGAAGCCCAAGAATAATACATCCACAGGCTTTCCTCTGTCCAGTTCTGATGTTACCCATTCGTAGAACTCCACAAGATTGGTTTGACATGATCTACCCAGCACAAACCCATGTTGCCGACTAGCCAGACCTCCCACCTCCTCCAAGTACACCCCCAATCGTTCCTTTAGTATACTCTCCATTAATTTTCCCACCACCGAGGTCAAACTGATGGGTCTATAGTTACCTGGTACTTCCCTCGACCCCCCTTTATGGATTGGCACCACATGTGCCTCTCACCAATCCCTAGGTACCCTCCCTGTCCCAAGTGACCTGTTGAAGAGCTCCGCCAGGGGTGCAGCCAGTATGTCCGCCAATTCCCATAGTACTCTCGGATGAATGCCATCCAGCCCAGGAGATTTGTCTTTCTTTAGGGCCTTGAGGGCTAACCACACCTTTGGCGGAGATAGCATCATCCATCCCTCCACCTTACTGGCCTTTATCCTTGTCCAGATGTGACACCCTGGGTACCTCTCCTCCTTTTGCTCCATTTCTGTTGCTCCCTGATCCCACTCACTGCCGCTTCTATCCCCATCGTGCCTTGCTTTGTAGATATCCCATCCCCTCCCAGTGAACACAGAGGCAAAGTGCTCATTAAATACCTCTGCCTGGTCCTTGCCTCTTCCACCCACCCTCCTTCTGATCTCAATCTGCTGAGATGGCCCCTTAGATTTCTCCTCTCCCCAATGTGCGGAAGAACCCTTTTCCCTCCATGTATCCCTGTGCCAGCCGCTGCTCTTTACTGGACTTTGCTCCTTCACCATCGGGTGACTTTTCTAGATGCAAGATGGTACATTTCCTTATCCTATCCCCTCTTGTTGTTTTATATTTTTTGTAGGCCGCCTTCTTTTCTCTGACCGCTACCTGTACCTCACTGGACCACCAGCATGGTTTATGTGACCTTGCTCCTTTACGTTTCAACTTAGCGCAGATCTTGACTGCCTCATGAAGTCCCCGTTTTATGACCTCCCATCTCCCTTCCACACTTGTCATTGATGTAATCCCCTTCAAGTGATCCTTGAAGAATATTTCCCATTCCCACAAAGTCTGCCCCCCTGAAGTCCACTGCCAGTATCCTAGATCTCCCCCCCCATGCTTATTTGAAACCAGACAGTATTGTGGTCGCTCCAGTCAGGGGTCCTCTACAACCAGGTCCCTTACCAGATCCCCATCTGCCAGAACCACGTCCAGGACATGCCCCTCCCTTGTGGGCTCCATCACATGCTGTGTTAGAACACATCCTGGAAGCCGTCCAGCAGCCTCTGCTCCTTGGCCACCGTGGGGACATGGTTCCCCAGTTAGTACATGGCATATTAAGGTCCCCATCAACATCACTCCTTCCCCTTTTGGTCCACACTGGGCAATGATGTTGTCCAGCAAACCATCCTCTAGAACATCACTCATCCCGGGGGGCCTATATACTACACCCAGCTTTACCTTATCTCCTGCTGGGGATCGTAAGGTGACCCATAAGACCTCCACGTGTCCCTCTGCTTCTTCTACCCTAGCAATTTCTATGTCATCTCTAATGAACATAGCCACTCCACCCCCTCTGCCATCCTTTCTATCCTTCCTAACCATAGTGTGCCCCCGCACATTTAGGTCCCAGTCATGGTTTTTGTTGGCCCACGTCTCCATGACCGCTGCCACATCCACCCCCCCCCCGAACAGCATGGCCTGGAACTCTGGCAACTTGTTTCCCAAGCTCCTGCATGGCTAACACTAACCCCCACCTCCTTTATCCCTGATCCCTTTGTCGAACCCCACCCAGGTTCCTTATACTTCCATCCTCCCTCTGCTCCTCCTGAAACCTCCACCCCCAGTCTGTTTCCTCCCCTGAAAAACTTACCTATGTAAGGACACAGGGTAGAGAAGGTTCAGAGGAGGGCAACAAAGATGGTACATGGATTGCACCACAAGTCCTATGAGGACAGGTTGAAGGACTTGAATATGTACTTCCTGGAGAAGAGGAGGAGAGAGGGATATGATAGAGACATACAAGTACCTTACAGGGAGGAACAGAGTGCAGAAATACACTATTCTCCAGCAAAAAAGATGTTCCAGGACTAAAGGGCATGGAATGAAGTTGGAGGGAGGGCAATTCAGAGGCAATGTGAGGATGAATTTCTTCACAGAATCGGTGGTGAACAAGTGGAGCATCCCACCAGAGGAAGTAGTGGGGGCTGAAACAATCATGGGATTTAAGAATGCATGGGGTAGACATAAGGGAATTCTGGAGGTCAGGTGTAACAGACCTCTAGGAAAACATAAAGTGAACTTTCAAGCTCAAATGTGCAGACTGGGTGAGCCATAGGCCCTTATCTGCCAACAATGTCTATGTATCTATGTAAATAGGGATTGATGATTATGTTACTGTCTGCCATAGTACATGCTATGGTACTGTTATCTATACTAGTGGTTCTTAACTGTAGTAATTATGTTCTCTGTACATTTTTATTTATGCTAGTTGTGAATGTTTGACATAATTGTGTCGTATTGTGACATGTTCCTGTAACTATATTAGTTGGTCTTATTACTGCAATTGTCATACCTGTATGGTTTCCTATGTCAACTATTGCACTATCAATGTACTGCACTTACCGGGTCGCCACTGAAAAAGGGGCTGTCACGTTTCAGTGGGCCTACCCGGTTACTAAAATTCAATAAAAAAAAATAAATAAAATGTAGCGCTATAGCTTGATCCTGTGACTGCCCTCTAGATGCAACTTACTGGCACTGTATTACTGTGTAACAGTGCTGATTCTGTTGAACTGTTATTTGTCATGAAGTAAATATACATTTACCTACTATACATTTACTGTTCTATGCTTTCTTTATTTTAAATGCATCTTACAGTATTTTTTGCTTTGCACTGTACTCCCTCCTCCACTCCCTCTAGGATGCATCTGGAAACAAGCTGATACCTGCTCAGTATGTCTTTCCTGGTAAAACTTTTTAAAAATAAGTATATGCGTGTATAAATAAATACTTCAATAAATAAATGATGTAAACATACTGCACTTACTCTCTTTGGTTCGCATTGTGCATATCCTTCCTTCCACTGGCAGCCTAGACTTGGGCATGGCTGCTCCTGTAGGTTTGCTATCCAGAGGCCCATAACATAGGTCCCTGGCCTGTGCTCACTGTGTATTAAAGAGCTAGTGGAGTGAAAAACAGACAGAAAGGAAAATAATACAAATTTAAGTAGTAGTCAGTTGTAACTTTCTATTTCTGAAGTATTTTTTTTTTCTTATGTGACAATATTGTGCTGAATGTGTGGAACAGCTCTCAGCCTGGCAGCTGACATATGTATCTCTATCCCCCAGTACAGCTTCAGCATTGTGATCTAAATGACAGTGACATCACAGGTGACCGACCTGGCAGCCACTGAGTGGCTGTTCCTAAGCAGCAGAGATGTCACAGTCAGTGAGGTCACAATGCTGATGATGTAATGGGGAGGAATAGAGATAGATATGTCAACTGCCAGGTACAGTGCTGTCCGACACATCACACCTAGTAACATCAGGTAAATGCTGACTGCTTTAAAAAAGACAAATATTAGTTGTTGGCAGTACACTAGCTTTTTAACACTGATTAATATTACCTTGTGTTTTGTAATGCTCTTAACTGTTTATTCTAGTTTGTTTATCGTGACACCTTAATTGGTCTTTTCCTAATTGTATCTTACTACTGCATTGTTTCCTTACCTTATCCTGCAGTTACCATTGTAACATGCCACCACATTGTGTTCAACTTGGTTGCACCTGTAAATAGTCATTGAGTTGTCTAGTGTACCTACCCGGTGAACAAAACTAATGCAAATAAATAACTGTATGCATCTAGGATCAAACTCCTTATTTAAATCACAGTATAGGGCCACCCTTTCAGCGGCACCTACCTGCAACCCCCTCAACACAGAGTCCTAATACCCATGTTTTAGTTCTGGCTAAACCTGCTGTTTTCTTTTGGTATCTGTGATATTCTGCTGCTATGTATACTCTGTAAATTGTGTACATTATTGTTAGTTATTACCCAGTGCTCTCTCACAACCTAACGTTTATTCCTCCTGTACTGAATCTGATGTTTGTATCATCAGCTGTTTTGTAACAATCTAATGTATCTTGTCACATTTGTGCTTTTTCCATTACATTTGTTGTGCCATCTTACTGGCCCAGGTTGTTCCTGAAAATGGTCCTCGGGATCTATGCATCCACCTGGTTAACAAACAAATAAAATAAAAATATGCAAAAGCTGTGAATTAGTGTCAGAAACAATACAGCCGTCCAGTGGTTGCCCATGGCGCAACAAGTACAAAGTAAATGAGGTCTACTCTCTAACCTAGGGGGAATGTTCCTTTAACTGAATGGTTAAAGCAACTTCCCTATAGGACATAGGGTTCCTAGTCTGATTTTCAGTCAGTGCTAAACATCTATCTGCCCAAGTAAAACAGCAGATATAACAAGGGGCACTACAAGTTAAATTGGCCTCCTAGGGGTCTCTTATGGTATGAGAAACTCTGAGCATGATGTTTGGTCAAGGGGGCAGCAGAGCTGAGCTGAGCACTTCTGTCTGCCAAAACCTCATGAGAAGAGTATCTTACACCATAAGATACACCCCTTAGAGGCCCTATTAACGTATCATAAATTACTGAAGTTAGCTAGAGGATTTTATAGTAAGTGTTGTATTTCTTTTTGCATTTAAAAGGTTTCTGTAGCTGTCCTCCCCTGATTCTAAAGTGAAGGGCTCGACTTTTAATGCTGCTGCATGAAATAACCACTGTATGGAAAATAAGAGATACAGTGGCTCTATGCACTGATTGGTTGAAATCATGTAAGTGACTTTATTATCTGGAAATTAAATGGTTTGCTATAGTATAAACGACTGCTTCACCACAGCTACTGTACATAAACCACTGTGTTCACAGAGTTTTATTTTGCAACTAATGTGTTTATAAGATATCTGTGTGTGTTATCATTCCAGTCACAAGAAATTTCTACTAATGCAACAGATCTGATGGGACTTTATCCCTCCTCCTCAATACTGATAAGTAAAAGAAATATTTTTCTGTTTCAGCATTTCTGCCCAATTCACTTAAAAACAAAACAGAACTAACAGAACTACTCTTGTCCTGAAACAGCCAGGGCAATCCTTGGTACATCTGTACACACTAAGTGAAAGTTGTCGTATTCCTAGTAGGAAAATGGTTGAAAAGTGCTGCAACACAGCGTTCAATCTATGACAGATCACAGAGACTAAACAGTGACGTAAACTGCAGAGGCACCACCATTAATTTATGATAGAATTTCTTCTGTCATTGTTCCTGGGCACCCACGGTCTTAAGGATATGACTGACTCCCCTTGAGCATAAGGCAACTTAGTGTATACTGTCAAAATAACTTCCAGAGAACACCATCTGTTTTAATGACTCAAACAGTAGATCAGCACTTTTGCACTCAGCTGCTGTGGCTATTCCTTGCAGAAAAGGTTATACTCAGAATGTAATGTATTTTAATACACAGGCTCATTTATATAGCTACAGTAGTTGATCATAGACTCATTTCTCAATTATTGTTCTTAAATCCCCAGCAGTATGCCATGCTGTTTGTGAATACAGACTGATTACTGAACAATTATCTTGCAACAACATCTAAAATTATTACAAAGGAATGCAATGATCCTTAAACTATATATAGCCTCTCAGCCACATAAATGATTTTTGAGAAAATGCAAAAAAATATTTTAATGTTCAACTTTAATATCTACCAGGCCTAATGTCATAGTACTTCAACCTCAGCAGCATGCTGCCAAACTCCAGTCACTGGAAGAAGAAGCCAGAAGGAGAAGGAAGGAAACATATTCAATTCAGTGCTTTAGAGTAACTGGTAATTGGTATTTTTCTTTTAAACTTAGATTGTAGGCTTGTAGTGACACTATACTTTCTTTCTTTGTTGTCTTTACTTATAATTGTTTTTGGGCTGTTGAAAATTTAAAACATAGTGGTGGTGTAATTCTGTGCTGTCTTTAATTGCTGCAAATTTACCCCCTCCCTTCCCCAACTCTTAATTATATGCCCTGATAAATCTGATTGACAGGAGCTAAACACAGGGTATAGTAAGAGGTGTGAAGTAGGAGGGGCATAAGGGGAAGAAGACCACCCTCAACACAAGTGTTTTGACTCATTTATTTATTTATTGGTTTCTTTTCCTTAAAAAAATATATATATATATATCTGAGGATCAGTTACAGGATTTTAGTACTGTAAATTAATAAAAGAGAACTAAGAGAGCTTCAGTAGCAGACAAGTAGTGGAATTGCAGTATAATGTGGGAGTGGTGCAATGCAGTGGCTGTGGGGCAGCCATATTCAGGCAGACCTTCTGGACACTGAGGTGCTGCCCTATCTGCATGCATCTCTCTGGACTTCGGGATGAGATAGCCAGACTCAGAGCAGAAGTAAACTGGGTCAGGAGTACCATCACCCCGATCCAGGGACCACCCAGTACAATGCAGCTGCCTCAAAGGATGCCGAGAACGAGGAGCACTTGGATGACAGTGGGCTCAGGGAGGGTTAGAGCAGTCAGGCAGAGGCACATCCCAGATCCTATTCCTTCAAGAACTCATATGCCACACTGGCAAATGAGGACAACCAAATAGAGGTACCCAGAGAAGTGGAAGGAAAGGATGTGGAGGTTAGCCAAGGAGGTGACCTCAGTGGGAAAGCAGTGGACCCCAGAGGAGGAGGCGAATCCTGGTGGGGGACTCCATCGTAGAGGGATCCAGCTAGGAACACAGGAGGGGGAGGACAGGGAGGTGAGGTGCCTACCAGGTGCCACGGCATGGAGGGATGGAAGGAAGATACTGGGGATCACTGGGAAAGCAAGACGGAGGGTGAGCTGGATGTCATTATCCACCTAGGTACTAATGACTTGGCAAATGGGGAGCCAAAGGAAGTTCAGGAAGAATTTAGGAAACTGGGGAGGGTCTCAAGCAAGTAGCTACTTCTGTCACTTTCTAAGTACTACCTGTGAGAGGCAAGGAGAAGCATAGGGTGCATGCACCAGGAACTTTAACTGATGGTTGAAGAACTGGTGCTGTGAGGAAGGGTTTGGATTCATTGGTGATTGGGGACCCACCTGGAGGATGGAGGTTTGTTCAAGCCTGACGCCTGCATCCATCCTGGAGGGGAATCCAAGCACTCAATGATAAGTTTAAATGCTACATTGACAAGCATTTAAACTAGCAAAGGGGGGTGGCAAGCCAGCAAGGAGGGTACCTACTTGCTCACCCCCCACAGCTAGCAGTGGAACCAGTGAACCAGAGGAGTGGCTATCTCTTCAAAGCAGTGTGCAAAAGATGGAGATTAGTGTCCAAAAGGTGAATAAGCAGAAAAGGGGCAAAATTCAGCAGAAGGGCAGACAGCAAGGAGAACCAGGGATAAATGACAACCAAGGAAGGGGCTGGAGTAGAACAGTGAAGCAGTCTAGGGAGGTCAAATCATGGAAAGCCATGTGTGCAAATGCCAGGATCCTTAGCAACAAGATGGAAGATCTGGAGGCTGTCATGGTACAGTCAGACCTGGACATTGTGGCCATCACTGAAACCTGGTGTAATGATAACCATGACTGGGAGATGGCCATACCTGGCTACAACATATTCAGAAGAGACAGAGCAGGCAGGAAGGCAGGAGGAGTGGCACTGTATGTGAAAAATGACATAAGGGCCACACAGATCCAGGAGGAACAAAATGGGGGAGAGATATTGTGGGTTAAGCTGGAAATGAAAATGGGGCCAGCCATCCGCACAGGTGTGGTCTATAGACCACCAGCCCAGGAGGAAGAAACAGATAGGGAGCTGATGCTAGCCATCCAAAGGATGGCAGACAAGGGTGAGGTAGTACTGGTTGGAGACTTCAATATTCCAGACGTGGACTGGAGCATCCCAGCAGCAGCATCAACTAGGAGCAGATTTATCCTGGACTCCTTCAGGGTGCCTTCCTCAAGCAACTGGTCATGGAACCAACTCGGCAGAAGGCAATACTGGACCTTGTGCTCACAAACAGGGACAGTGTGATGGGGGTAACAGTGGGGGAGCACCTGGGTAACAGTGACCACCAGTCATTGTGGTTTGAAATCACAGAAAGAGCAGAACCAAACCACACAAAAACACGTATCCTGGATTTTAGGGGGGCAGACTTTGGGAAAATGGGAGATACTTGAAAGAGGCATTAAGGGGAATGGGACAGGAATCAGGGGTTGAGGAACAGTGGGCAGTATTTAAAATGGGGATTATAAGAACAACAGAATTATGCATTAAGCAGGTTAGCAAGAGGAAAAGGAAGAGGAGACCATTATGGTTTTCCAAAGAGGTAGCAAAGAAAGTGAAAGCCAAAAAGATTGCATTCAGGCAATACAAAAAGACACAGGCAGAAGGGGATAGGGAGAAGTACCAGGAGAAACAAAGGGAGGCAGGGAAGTCAGTAAGGGGCAAAGCTCAGACAGAAGAACACATTGCAAAATCGGTGGGTAAAGGGGACAAAACCTTTTACAGGTACATAAGTGAAAAAAGAAAAGACAAAGGGAGGATAGTGAGACTAAGGGGAAGGATGGGAGCAGCGTGGAGGATGACAACAGTAAAGCTGACATATTGAACAGGTATTTCTGCTCAGTCTTTACTAAGGAAGAGGGGTAATGGGTCGAAGGAGTACAAGGGTGAGAACGGTGCAGAAATGGACACAAGTCCTTTACACGAGAAAGGGTCCTGAAGGAACTGGAAATAATAAGAGTTGATAAAGCAATGGGGCCAGATGGGGTGCACCCCAGGGTCCTTAAAGAACTAAGAGAGGTGGTGGCTGAACCTCTGGCTATCCTGTTTAGCCAATCACTGGAAACAGGAGGTACCCAAAGACTGGAGGACAGCAGATGTAGTCCCCTTATACAAAAGTGGGAACAAAGAGGAAGCAGGGAACTACAGACCAGTCAGCCTCACCTCGGTAGTGGGAAAGATCATGGAAGCACTACTGAAGGAGAGATTGGTGGAACATCTGGTTGTCAATGGACTACAGGACCCAAGGCAGCATGGTTTCACCAGGGGAGTCATGTCAGACCAACCTCATTGAATTTTGACTGGGTGACTAGGGAGGTGGATCAGGGAGGCAGTGGACATGGCCTATCTGGACTTCAGCAAGGCCTTTGACACTGTGCCACATAGAAGACTATTACACAAACTGGGGAATATGGGTGTGGCAGGACAGTAGTGTGGTGGTAGGTAACTGGCTGGATGGCAGGACACAGAGGGTGGTGGTAAATGGCTGTCACTCCACAGAGGGAAGAGTGACCAGTGGGTACCACAGGGATCAGTGCTGGGACCGGTCCTATTCAACATCTTCATCAGTGACATTGCACAGGATCTAGAAGGCAGAATTTCACTGTTCGCTGATGACACAAAGCTCTGTAACAAAGTAGACACACCAGAGGGTGTAGACAGAATGAGAAGGGACCTGCAGAAACTTGAAGAATGGTCAAGGGTTTGGCAGTTGAAATTCAATGCAAAGAAGTGCAAGATAATGCATATGGGGCACAAAAACCCTGGCACAATATATCAGTTGGGGGGTGAGGATATGGCATGCACCAAGCAGGAAAGGGATCTTGGGGTTATCATCTCTGATGACCTCAAGGTAGGGAAACAGTGTGACAAGGCATCAGGTAAAGCAAATAGGATGCTGGGATGTATAGGCAGGGGCATCACCAGCAGGAAAAGGGAGGTCATAATTCCGCTATACAAGACACTAGTGAGGCCCCACCTGGAGTACAGTGTACAGTTCTGGAGACCATACCTACGTAAGGACATAGACAGGATAGAGAAGGTTCAGAGGAGGGCAACAAAGATGGTGCATGGATTGCATCACAAGTCCTATGAAGACAGGTTGGAAGGAACTGAACATGTACTCCTGGAGGAGAGGAGGAGAGAGGATATGATAGAGACATACAAGTATCTTACAGGGAGGAACAGGGTGCAGGAAAACACTATTTTAAGCAAAAAAGGTTTCAGGACTAGAGGGTATGGGATGAAGTTGGAGGAGGACGATTCAGAGGAAACATGAGAAAGAATTTCTTCACAGAACGGTGGTGGACAAGTGGAACACCCTGCCAGAGGAAGTGGTGGGGCTGAAACAATCACGGGATTTAAGAATGCATGGGATAGACATAAAGGAATTCTAGAGGTCAGGGGTAAGGGGAAATAGACTTCTAGGAAAACAAACTGAACTTACAAGCTCAAATGGGCAGACTGGGTGGGCCATAGGCCCTTATCTGCCGACACTGTCTATGTATCTATGTATCTATGTAAGGGGTCTAAACTGAAATAGGCAAATGCCCTGCTATATCAACATAAACTAATACATAGCTGAGAAATGTTTTCTCAAAAAGGCTGAACAATAACATTGACATTTTTGAGAGATATGTTTTAAGATGTCATGAACGTTATACAGCTGGTATCCATGAGCTCTCTGCGACCAGGTAGAGTTTCATAAATTGATTGTCTGTATGTAAGTGTGATTGCACTCACTGCAGGCATTCAGAGTGCCGGCATTAGGGTGCCATAATCAAGATCCGCAACCCCCCTCCTCGAGGTCCGCCCACCCCGAAGTTGATATCTATAGTTGGGGGGGTGTGGGGGGCAGTCCCCCAAAAAACACATAGGTCAGCGACATTCCTGATTGGTGCCCTAATGGTTTGGTGCTGTAATTCTAGTGTGTTCTGATTGCACTGATAAATATTGAACCATTGACACTTGCCCATTCTTTTAATGTGTTTTAGGATATCCACTTCATGAAAGACATCATGCAAAGAAGAAATTAAAATTCAGCTTGTAGTCATTTATGTGAATGTCCTAAGCTGTCATGGGGTTTAAAATAATTAGTGGTAATGAAGGTATTCCTACCAGCATGTGATTGACTTTTATAACCATATCATCATTTTGGGACCATCCCACTTCAGTGTTGTGAGTGGCAGTTGGAAGATAGCTCAGTTCACCTTGTTGGTTAAACAATTTTAACCAACTCTCAACTATAATAAGGTCTGATGACAAGAAAAAGGCAGCTCAAATAATCAAAATGTGCTTATCTAAGTACCCAAGGCCCTATTTATTTTTCAGATGATTACATTTCTCTTTAGCAGAAGAGAAGATTTGAATGCATCATAAATGAAACATTATCCAATAAAAAATGCTCTTCCCAGAACAGTTCTCTTGAGTGCACTCCAGTGACAACGTTGAAATATAACAAAAACACATTATAGTAAATTGGATTTTAATGTCTATCTGTTGTTTCACTTTGTCACTAGGTTTAGTGATTACCAATGGAATGTGAAAAGCAATACATACACCCATGGGGAGGGGAGAATGTTTCCTACTATACAAATGTCTGCTATGGTACTTTCTTACTGCCACCTGTAGCACTCTTCACCAAAATCTGCATCAGTGGAAGAGTGATTCATGAAAATGTGCGGAGTGTACAATTTCATTAGACACTTCTGCACTTTCTGCCGAAGAAGCTGCACAGCAGCCAGAAACAGTGTGTGCCCACCACTTTGGTCCTTGAGCATTCAAAGTACCCTTTTAATGCATGCAAGGTCAGGAGGGAAGCAATTATGGTCTCCTTTATAATTTTTTGTGTGCCACCCTATTTCCACCTGAAATTAAGGTATCCAGTAAACAAGGCAACTGAAACTGGACGCCTACAAAAACGGCTACTCAATTACGGCACCTGTGTTCATGGCTACCAAGCAGGGGGGCAACCGGATACTGGGGTGGGCGAATAGAGTGAGAGAAAGTATGCACACACATGCGGGGGAAGACAGGCAGGGTAGGGATGGCATATGGGAGGGGGTGTGGTGGGTAGCTGCCAAGCTGGTCCGCTAGTGTGGTGGGGAGGGTGGTCAGCTGAGAGGTGAAGGGTTCAGATCTGGCACAGAGCATTTTTTTTTTCCTGCAGGCGGCTTTCCATTTTAGTAAGTTTTTCCCACCAACCCCAACATGTACCCTCCCAGAGCTGAGAATCCATAAGTGAGGGGTGCGGGGGGAACAGCCCCTACACTAAAAACTAAACTTGTAGGTCTCAGGTGCCCTTTTTGTCCTTGTCATGAGTGTGCATCACCGAAATTAATTTTCGGTGATGTACACTCACCCTAATGGTGATCGTTATTTTGTGATCACCCTTACGACATGGAACCAAAATAAAAGCGCCTAGTAGGCTGGCATATAAAAGTACCTATCCCCCATTAAATAATTAACACTTTTCACATTAACCACTCACTCATGCTCTATTAAAAGAATATCCACAACAGGGAATGCGGTCTGCCTCAGACCTGCTACTTCTGTACTCTGCAAGATCGCAAAATCATTGAAGTCTATATTTCGCACAGCCATTGTGTTATTTTTTCAATGGGCTAGGATTTAGCAAGTCATCATCTTCAAAATGAGGCAGATAACACCAGTGTTTCATCTGGGCCACAAAAATCCAAGGTCTAAACAAAAATAAAATTGTGGTACTGAGGTATGTAGACGTGACTCGATTGAAAGCAGGGGTACTGGGGACTTCCTTAATGTGTCCAGAAAGGGCATTCCTGGATGTAGGGCCAGTAATTGCAAAGGCCTTCATTCCAATGGCTTTGCACACTCTGGGTATATGAAGCAGGTCTCCATTTTGTGACCAGAGTGCACAGGGTTAAGACAGGAGGTTACTGAGGTATTCTGCCTGTAAGAAAGCCACTTACTCCAGGTAAAGTATCTACTGTAAGAATCTTTTTTGACCACTGCTGGTGACCTGTGTAAATAATGGAATTACATTAAAGGTTTTCTCCATGTTCACTGCAATCCTTCAGTTTCTGAATGAAATATAGGTGGAGTGAATTGTACTAATCCAGTCACCATTGTCAATGCCCCAACTAACACTTTTTTTACATGTCCATTTATTCCAGACTTTTCTCCACTGCTGTGGTTGAATCTGGTCAGTCATCCCCTTTTACTGCTACTACTTTACCTGATCAGCCCCTATTTCTGTGCCCCCTTGACTGTCCTTAATCTCTTAAGCTTGGTCTCCTCAGGTAACAGATCTTATTTTGATCAGCTGGAGCTAAAGCTTCATATAAGCTTGCTTCTCCTGCTCTGGCCCAAGTTGCTTGCATTTTCAACCTGCTCTTTACCACAGGCTCTGTCCTTGACATCTGGTGGTCCTTGTATTTAAATGGGTGATCCTCAGTCAGTGGACAACTATCAGCCTACTGTCATTTTATCTCTCCTCAGAAAAATTCTTGAACATCTAGTGTCTATCCAATTTACTATCTACATTTGTACAAAAGTCTATCCTGGGCTCAACATGGTTTGAAAAAGAAACATGGTATTGATACTGCTTTGGTAAAACTAGCCAATGATATAGAGTCACCAGAGACAAAGACATGTTTTCTGGAATGGCATTTATAAATCTGTCTAAGGCACTGAACTTGGTTAATGATATTATACCTTGCTCCTTACCAAGCTCCATACCATTGAAATATCTTCCTTAGCTTTATCCTAATTAAAAAAAAATACTTAAGAAATACAGTAGGGCTCATCATGTGAAAATCAATGTTCCCTTTCTAATCTAGCTGCCATCCAAACTGGTGTTCCTCAAGGCTCAATTATTGGTCCTCTGCTCTTCTATATTAATATTCTCCTTTGAGTCTCTGCCCCTTGCTTCTCTCTTTTTTTGCAGATAATCTGTTACTATATTATAGCTGGAATAGTATCTCCGACCTAAACTGCCAACTAAACTCTGATTTCCTTAAAGTCCAGGCTTGGCTTTCCCTTAATGAATCGGTCATCAATTCCAGTAAAACAAAACTCATGCGTTTGGCTCAAGTCAGAAACTTCACATGTGCTGCAAGATGTTAACAGTCTCCTGCTCCGATTGATTTATACTTAAAACTATTACACTCTTTAAGAATTTGGGTGTCACATTGGATCCTGCACTTTATTTTACATTTCATATTAATCCAGTCTGAAAATTGGTCCACTAAACTAGGCCTTGTCTACAGAGTCAGGCATACTCTAATTCCAAAGATTGTCTAGCAGTTGCCCATGGTATCCTTCTACCCCACTTTATCCTATGGTTTACTGGCCTATTTTAATACCTCCAAAGGAAACCTGTCTAAATTGGACGTGGCACACTAAACTATATTTTGTTTTTGCCCTTATGCCTAATCATCTCACCCACCATTGTTTGCTGAATACTAGTTTGGACTGGCTATCTCCTATTAATATGCACTCCTATATACTTGGCTGCTTTGTAGAAAAAATACTCCAGTTGCTGGTACCATTCTTCATGGCTAAATTTCTCCACTGCCATTCAAATACTTGCTCCTCCAGCTCATCATGTCTTTACTTCATGTTCACAAACTCTCCTCCAGTCCAGGACACCTCTGAAAATAAAATATTTTGGCTTAGTAGACTTTTCCTGGTAAATATCTCCCAATAAATAAATAAATAAAATAAAACATGGGGCATCAAGCCATCTTCTTCCTCAACTCTCATTTCTGAAACACTCTTCCATTGAAGCTGCAAAGAGTAGCCACTCACCAAATATTCAGACTTTAGTTCAGGGATTATATGCTGTCCACATGTGCCTGTATATGTACCTGAAACTCAGGCCAGTGGTGAATTTATATCATGAGCATCATTATACTTTCATTTCTTGTTTCTAATTAGTATTTCTGTTGCTAATGTGCTCTACGGGTCATTGTTATATTGTACTGTTATATAATGGTCCCCTAGCAATGTTTTCAGTTTCTATTCATTTCACTGTATTTAAAACATTATTACTGCTTATTGCACGTAATATTGTGATGGACCCTATGGCAAGGCATGCCTGGGCCATACACATGCACTGCTGCCACAGCTGGTAAACCAGTGTGTTCCAGTAAATTGAGGTTCATGGGTGAGTTCTGGAGACACTCCATTTGACTGAGTCACAAGGGCTCTGGCTATTGGTGGACTTGTTATGGAAACCATGAATTTTTTCTACCACATGGGGAATCAATAATCAGTCCAAGTTTAACAGAATAATACAGTTTTATAAATAACAGACCACCAGCAAGGAGGAGGGTTAGTGCAAATGCCAAAAATAAACACAGCCCTATTACTGTAGGTACCCTCCTAGATAGGCCAGATCTACTCCATCTCATCTGGCACTAGGTATAAACGGACTCAAATGGGAGATCCCTTAACTCACTCCTTGGGTACCGCAGGTGTAGAACTGCTGCAGCCCCATAGATGTTGCTGTGGGTTGGCCAGTGTTAAAGCTTAATGGAGAAAAGGAAGCATGTGAGGAGGAGGACCCTGTAAAGGCATCTATCCTAAATAGATACTTTTGCTCAGTATTTACTGAAGAGAAGGTAGGGCAGGGCCCACAGCTCAGCATCATGGACACAGGGGGGAGGGAGGTGAGCACTACTCCCTTCACAAAAGAAAGGGTCCTACAAGAGCTTGCTAAGCTCAGGGTGGATAAGGCAATGGGACCTGATGGCATACATCCCAGGGTACTTAAGGAGTTAAAGGAGGAACTAGCAGAGCCATTAGCAGAATTGTTTAGTGAGTCTCTGAGCACAGGAGAGGTCCCAGAAGACTGGAGAAGGGCTCATGTGATCCCGCTCCACAAGAGTGGTAGCAGGGAGGAGGCGAGGAACTACAGACCGTCAGTCTTACCTCAGTAGTGGGCAAGATTATGGAGGCACTCCTTAAGGAAAGGATAGTGCAACACCTGGAATCCATAGGGGCACAGGATCCAAGGCAGCATGGGTTTACAAAAGGAAGGTCCTGTCAAACTAATCTCATAGATTTCTTTGGCTCGGTAACCAGAGTGGTGGACCAAGGGGGAGCAGCTGATGTCGCCTACCTTGACTTCAACAAAGCTTTTGACACTGTTCCACATAGAAGATTGATAAATAAGCTGGGTAGGCTCGGGGAGGGTCAGAAGTTGGTCAACTGGGTGGCAAACTGGTTGTCGGACAGAAAACAGAGAGTGGTGGTAAATGGTATACAATCAGAAGAGATGCAAGTCACAAGTGGGGTACCTCAGGGATCAGTCCTGGGGCCAGTCCTCTTCAACATCTTCATTAGTGACCTTGCAGATGGACTAGAAGGGTAAGCTTGTCTGTTTGCAGATGACACAAGATCTGCAACAAAGTAGATGATCCAGATGGGGTGAGCAGAATGAGAGAATCTGGACAAACTAGCAGAATGGTCAGAAGAGTGGCAACCGATTTAATGCAAAGAAGTGCAAAATCATGCACATAGGGAAGAGAAACCTGAAGCCACCTATAGGCTGGGAGGAGTTGCTAGCAGTCACAAAGGAAGAAAGAGACTTGGGCATCATCATCACTGATGACCTAAAATCATCAAGCAGACCTCTAAAGCAGTAGGTAAGGCTGGGGGTGTTAGGGTGTATTAGTAGGGGACACAATCGTAAGAGGGAGGTAATAATCCTCTGTACAAGACACTGGTTAGGCCCCATCTGGAGTACTGCGTGCAGTATTGGAGGCCACACCTTCACAAGGACATTAACCAAATTGAGGCAGTCCAGAGAAGGGCAACCAAAATGGTGCAGGGACTGTCATCAGAAGACATGAGGACAGATTAACGAGCTCAATATGTATACCCTGAGCAAAGGAGGGAGAGAGGTGATATGATCGAGGCATTCAAACACCTTAAGGGCATAAACAAGGTGAAAGAGTCTAACATGTTTAAATATAAGAAAAATAGCAGGACAAGAGGACACAGCATGAGATTAGAGGGAGGCCGATTAAGGGGAATGTGAGGAAATTCTTTTCACAGAAAGGGTGGTGGATGCATGGAATGGCTTACCACAAGAAGTGGTGGCTATGAATACAGTGCAGGGCTTCAAACATGCATGGGATAGGCATAAGGGAGCAATACAAATGACTATGAATAGATAGGCCACTGACAGAGCAAAGGCCGATGGCACATTTATAAGGTAGAAAAAGAAATGGGCAGACTGGATGGGCCTTGTGGTCCTTATCTGCCATCAACTTCTATGTTTCTATGTTTCTAATGCACTTTACATGAAGCAACAGGATAAATTCCCCAAACCCCACAGGGCGTGTATTTGCTTAAATGGCAGAAAACCCTTGCAACAAGATATATGTAATTCAAACTGCAAAACACAGTGAAACAACAGGCACTGTCTCTTGAAACAATGCTGCACTGTGGCATACTCACAGTTCCCAGACCCCGATGGCTCCTCTTGATGCAGCAGGCCACTAGATCTCTGCTCTCCCAGGACATGTATGTTGCAGGTGCTGAACCAGCTACCTTAGGCACTGGCTGCTGATTCTTCAGACCTCTTTCCACATGTTCCAGACTGCTGAGGCCCCAATCTCATTCTCACATGTTCTTGACTTCCAGACCCCCTAGGTCAAAGGCTGTCTGATACCATGCTGTGGTGCTTGCTAGAGGACATAGATCAGCATCCCTTTGTCTTTTTCTTCATGCTATATCTTCAGCATTACCCACATGCTGGCTTGCATGCAGTTGCCACTCTCATCCTCTCCAGAACTGAGCAGATCTGTTCATAGTTTGTGCTCCATGTCTGAGGCCGGGGATGGCACAATTTTTTACTGATCTCCACAAATATATTTCATGCTTTCCTAACTCATCTGTACCCCTCTTAGCCCCACTGTCCCCTGGTGACACTGGGGCTCGATCCTCATTCCACCTGAAGCTGGCTTCCCTCAATGAGGTCTGAAGGCTCCTTGCTAAGCTGAAACCTGATAGCTCACCAGGTCTTGACACCCTTGAGCCTAAGTTGCTGAAGTTGGGAGCTCCTGCCCCTGCTCACCCTGTTCATGAACAGTCCAACCAGTCCTTCTTATCAAGCACTGTCCCAGACAAACGGAAGGTTGCTGTGGTGGTGTCCATTCATAAGGGTGGGCAAAACACTGTTGCCGAAAAGTTTAGACCCATTTCCATCCTCCATCCACTGACAAAAATCCAGAAGCGTATTGTATATGATCACCTCCAGAACTACTTGGAACACCATAACCTGCTATCCCCCTACCAGCATGGGTTGAGAAAGAACCATAGTACCCTCACTGCCTTAATCAAAGTCACTTCTGATCTGCTTTCAGGCTATGGACCAGGGCTTTGCCACTGGCATCATCTTTGTCAACCTCACAAAGGCATCTGACCTGGTCAACCATGGTCTCCTGCTTCAGCAGCTACAAGTTCTCATCCTTGATGCCAGTGCCTTAGCATAGGTCCAAAGTTATCTCACCTGTCACTTACAAAAGGTCAAGTGGGATGGTTCTCTTTCAGTCCTTAGACCAACAACTCAGGCAGTTCTGCAGGGTTCCGTACTGGGTCCTCTGCTATTCTCCCTATTTATTAATGATCTGTCTAATAACTGTGTAGGGGCTTCCATGTACCTCTATGCAGTTGATGCAATCATCTATCATTCCTCTTCTGATGTCGAGTGGATCAACAGTATGCTAGCATCTGAATTTACTGCTCTTGAAGGATGGTTTAAATTAAATTATCTTGTTCTTAACACAAAGAAAACAAAAAGTATGCTATTCTCCCATTCACCCTCTTCCTCCTCTAGCCTCCCCCCTCTCAAGATTACTTCCCTCAATGGTGATGCCCGTGAAGGTGTCCATACCTTTAGATGCCTGTGCATCACTTTGGAAACCTTGCTATCCTTTAATGCTGATGTCTTCATCCTAATCAAATCTCTGAATCAAAAGCTATGCCTTCTTTATTGTATCCACCCCTTCCTCACTTTAGCCTCCTGTCATAAGACTGCATCCTCCTCTCTTCTCCCACTTCTATCTTATGGTGCTGCATTTCTGCTCACAACTAACACTACTACCTTTTTGCTCCTCAAACAGGCTTCCCATAGGGTGGGTAGGTTTGCCCTGGGGGTCAACACCCATCACTGCCACTGTGATGTCCTTTGTTCCCTGGGTTGATTACCGTATGAATCTAAACTAAGGTATGCCACTCTGAGTTTTCTGCACAAGTTGGTCCACAAACATACTCCTCCTTGCCTCAGTGAGTCTATTCATCTAAGACAACCTCAATGAGCCCTGAAATCTGCCTCCTTCCCCCTTCTCATAATGCCCAAACTGCAGTTAGATGTGGCCCATAAATCATTCCCCTACACAGCTGTGTCTCATTGGAACTCTCTCCCTCCCTCTATTCTGTCATCCTCGACCCTCCCTGAGTTCCAATCCAATATGCTTTCTATTCTCTCTGCCTTTACACCTTGCACCTGCTACCGGTGATATTAAACCCCAACCCCAACAGATCTGTCTATTTTTCATCCTTGCTCTTCCCTTAACCCAGGCTTCTTACCTTGCCCTCTGTGCCTCACCTTTAAACATAACTGCTATTGGTTAGCCCTCTTGTATCTAATATCATTAGCTAACAATTATATATTGTACAGCACCCTCTTGAATGAGTCATGTATTTGTCGCACTACCGTGTAACCTACCTGCTTGTTATTTCATAAACCTGTGGTTGTATCTATCTGTATCGTAATCTTGTGGATCATTGAATGTTGTATATCAATTTTTTCATTGTAACTCTCATTACTATGTTAAAGCACTGTACTGTATACATACTGCACTTCCAGGTCGCCCCTGAAAAAGGGACTGCAATTGCCTCAGTGGACTTATCCGGATACCAAATCTCAAATAAATAAATAAATTGCTCCCACTGCCAGCACTGCAGACCATTCCACCATGGGATATCCACCAGATCTGCCATCCTGCAGCATAGTCCTAACTTCACAGGCCTTGCTCACAGTCTGTCTTGGTAACTGCCTGGGGCTGTCACTCCATAGAAACATAGAATTTGACGGCAGATAAGGACCGCTTAGCCTACCTAGTCAGCCCATTTCCCTACCTAACAGTTAAGCTGCAGATCCTAGTTAACCAACAGCCTACTTCCTCCTACCCCCCCACTAGAACTGCCTTATGTCTGTCCCATGCATTCTTTAATTTCCCCACTGTTTTTGACTCTGTGTCCTTCTTGGAAAGGCTGTTCCATGTATCCACAACCCTCTATATGAAGAAATATTTCCTCACACTACCTCTGAGCCATCCCCCCTCTATCTTCAAATTGTGCCCCTTATTTTTGCACATCTCTTTTTCTGAAAGATGCTACCCTCTTGGACTTTGTTGAATCCCTTGAGGTATTTGAAAGTTTCTATCATGTCCCCCCCCACCTTTCCTCGAGGCTATACATCTTTAGTTCCTTTAGTCTTTCTTCATACATCTTCTGATGCAGACCCTGCATCATTTTGGTTGCCCTCCTCTGGACAACCTCCACGCTGTCTATGTCTTTGCGGAAATGGGGTCTCCAGAACTGTACACAGTACTCCAGATGTGGTCTTAACGACTGTCTTTACAGAGGGCCAACAACTTCCCGTTTTCTACTGGTGATGCCTCTCCCTATGCATCCCAGTATCCCCCCAGCCCTCCTTACTGCCTTCTCACATTGCTGGCCCACCTTCAGGTCATCTGATATGACTACCCCCAGGTCCATTTCCATTTTTGTTGTTGTCAGTATCTCACCCCCATGTGCTCTTCCCTGGGTTTTGTTTCCAAGGTGCATTACTTTGCACTTCTTTGCATTGAATCTAAGCTGCCATACATTTGACCATTCCTCCAACCTTGCCAAGTACCTTTTCATCCTTTCCACCCCACCTTGCGTATCAACCCTGTAGCAGATCTTTGTGCCATCTGCAAAGAGACGTGCTTTCCCTTCCAGTCCCTCTGCAATATAATTTATAAAGACATTAAAAAGGACCGGCCCCAGTACTGAACCCTGCAGTACCCCACTAGTAACCCTCCTTTCTTCACTGTGGACTCCATTTACTATTACCCACTGTGTCCTGTTATTCAACCGGTGTTTTACCCAGGCTACCACCCTGGGACCCACTCCAGGCTGGCTAATTTGTTTATTAATCTTTTGTGCAGGACTGTGTCAAATGCCTTGCTAAAGTCTAGGTTGGCCATGTCCACAGCTCCTCCCTGGTCTACTGCTTTGGCCACCCAGTCAAAGAAATCAATTAGATTTGTCTGACATGACCGTCCCGCTGTGAATCCATGCTGCTTTGGGTGCTGTGCCCCACTGGTCTCTAGGTACTTGACAATTCTTTCCTTCAGAAGTGATTCCATCATTTCCTTACCACTGAGGTCAAATTGACATGTCTGTAGTTTCCTGCTTCTGTCTTGCTCCCACTTTTGTGAAGGAGAATCACATCCACCCTCCTCCAATCCTCAGGTACCATCCTCCCATGATTTATTAAAAAGGGTTGTCAGTGGTGTTACTAGTTCTTCCCTTAGTTCTTTTAGAATTCTGGGGTGAATGCCATCAGGCCCCATTGCTTTATCCACCTTCAGTTTTAAGAGTTTTTTTCAGAACCCTTTCTTCTGTTACAGGACTAATATCAACCCTCCTATCCAGAGTACTTCTATTGACTGGATTAGGTATTTCCCCCTGCTTTTCCATTGTGAATACTGAGCAAAGTATACGTTCAGTATCCCTGCTTTTTCACTGTTGCTGTCTGCCTAACCATTTTCCTCTTTGTTCAGCCTCAGTATCCCTGCCTTAGTCTTTCTTTGCTCTTTTCAGCCTCAGTATCCCTGCCTTAGTCTTTCTTTGCTCCCTAATGTACCTATAAAAAGTTTTATCTCTCTTCTTAACCGAGTTGGCTATCTTTTCCTCAATTTGGGCCTTTGCTATTCTGATTGCCTTACCCACTTTCTTCTGCTTTAACTGGTACAGTTCTCTGTCCTGCTCCTTCTGAGTTTCCTTATACTTCCCGAATGCTATATTTTTCTCCCTTACCTTCCCCACCACTTCTTTTGAGAGCCATAGTGTTTTTTTCTTTAATTTTGATGTGTTTATTTGCATCACACAACGGCTTGTTGCCTCTGTGATGGCAGTTTTGATGTTTCCCCACTATCGCTCCATCCCACCTTTTTGCCTGTTTGCTAGTGCTTTTCTGAGGCACTCTCCCATTTGGCTTAGACCTTCCTGACCTGGTCTTGTCACCAGAACTGGCATGCAGCAAGGGAATACATGATAGGGTATGGACCAGGTACTCACCTTTGCTGGGGGGGGGGCATGCCTGAATTAGGCATTGATGGACCAAGGTATTCACCCTGGCTGTGGGTGGAGAACATGCCTGACTTAGGCATTGACAGACCAAGGTATTCACCTTGGCTGGGAGGCATATGCCTAAATTATGCATTGATGGACTGAGGTATTCACCTTAGTTGGGGGGAAGGGCACATGTCTGACTTAGCCCTTTCTGACCTGGTGTTGGCGCCAGAACTGGCAAGCAGCAAGGGAATACACAATAGGGTATGGCCCGGGTATTCACCTTTGCTGGGGGGGCACATGCCTGACTTAGGCATTGATAGACCAAGGTATTCACCTTGGCTGGGGGGCACATGCCTGACTTAGGCATTGATGGACAGAGGTATTCACCTTGGCTGGGGGGCACATGCCTGACTTAGACATTGATAGACTGAGGTATTCACGTTGGCTGGGGAGGGTGGGCACAATGTCTGACTTAGGCCTTTGCTGACCAGGTGTTGGCGCCAGAACCGGCATGCAACAGGGGAATACATGATAGGGTATGGACCAGGTCAGGCATTTTCTGGAGGGGTACATGCCTGACTTAGGCATTGATGGACAGAGGTATTCACCTTGGCTGGGGAGGAAACATGCCTGTCTTAGACATTGATAGACTGAGGTATTCACCTTGGCTGGCGGGGCACATGCACTTAAGCATGATGGACTGAGGTATTCACCTTGGCTGGGGAGGGGGCACATGAATGACATAGCCTTTTCTGACCTGGTGTTAGTGCCAAAACTGGAATGCAGCAAGGGAATACACAATAGGGTATGGACGGGTATTCACCTTTGCTGGGGGGCACATGCCTGACTTAGGCATTGATGGACCGAGGTAGTCACCTTGGCTGGGGGGGGGCACATGCCTGACTTAGGCATTGATAAACTGAGGTATTCACCTTGGATGGGGGAGGGCACATACCTGACTTAGGCATTGATGGACTGAATTATTCACCTTGGCTGGAGGGGACACATGCCTGACTTAGCCTTTTCTGACCTGGTGCTGTGTGCCAGTTCTGCTCCAACAAGGGAATACACGATAGGGTATGGACCGGGTATACACCTTTGCTGGGCCGGGGCACATGCCTGACTTAGGCATTGATGCACCGAGGTATTCACCTTGCTTGGGGGGGGGACATGCCTGACTTAGGCAATGACAGACCGAGGTATAACCCATGGCTGGGGGGGGGTGGCACATGCCTGACTTAGGCACTGAGGGACCGAGGTATTCACCTTGGCTGGGGCGGCGGGGCACATGCTCGACTTAGGCACTGATGGACCGAGGTATTCACCTTGGCTGAGGGGGCACATGCCTGACCTAGCCCTTTCTGACCTGGTACTGGCACCAGAACTGGCATGCAGCAAGGGAATACAAGATAGGGTATGGACCGGGTATTCACCTTTGCTAGGGGGGCACATGCCTGACTTAGACATTGATAGACCGAGGTATTCACCTTGGCTGGGGGGTGCACAATGCCTGACTTAGGCCTTTGCTGACCTGGTGTTGGCGCCCGAACTGGCGTGCATCAGGGGGATACATGATAGGGTATGGACCAGGCAATGATAGACCGAGGTATTCACCTTGGCTGGGAAGGCATGCTCGACTTAGACATTGGTGGACTAGGTATTCACCTTGGCTGGGGGTGGAGAACACGCCTGACTTAGGCATTGATAGACTGAGTTATTTACCTTGGCTGGGGGCACAAGCCTGACTAAGGCATTGATGGACTGAGGTATTCACCTTGGCTGGGGGCATATGTCTAACTTAGGCATGAAGATCGAGGTATTCACTTTGCCTGGGCGGGGCACATGCCTGACTTAGGCATTGATAGACCTGATGTTGGCACCAGAATGGCATGCAGCAAGGAATCACACATAGGGTATAGACCGGTATTCACCTTAGCTTGGGGGCACATGTCTGACTTAGGCATTGAAGGACCAAAGTATTCACCTTGGCTGGGGAGGCATGCCTGACTCAGGGATTGATAGACGGAGGTATTCACCTTGGCTCCAGGGGGGCACATGCTTGACTTGGGCATTGATAGACCGAGGTATTCACCTTGACTGGGGGGGCACATGCCTGACTTAGCCCTTTCTGACCTGGTGTTGGTGCCAGAACTCGCATGCAGCAAGGGAATACATGATAAGGTATGGACTGGGTATTCACCTTTGTTGGGTGGGGCACATGCCCGACTTAGGCATTGATGGACCGAGGTATTCACCTTGGCTGGGGGCACATGTCTGACTTAGGCATTAATGGATTGAGGTATTCAGTTTGGCTGGGTGGGGGGGCATATGCCTGACTTTGGCATTGATAGACCTGATGTTGGCGCCAGAAATGGCATGCAGCAAGGGAATACGATAGGGTATAGACCGGTATTCACCTTTGCTGGGGGGCACATGCCTGACTTAGGCACTGATGGACCGAGATATTCATCTTGGCTGGGGGGCATGCCTGACTTAGGCACTGATGGGCTGAGGTATTCACCTTGGCTGGGGGGTTGCCTGACTTGGGCATTAATGGACCGAGGAATTTACCTGGGCTGTGGTGGGGGTACATGCCTGACTTAGCTCTTTCTGACCTGGTGTTGGCGCCAGAACTGGCATGCAGCAAGGGATACATGATAGGGTATGGACCAGGTATTCACCTTGCTGGGTGGGGGGGATATGCCTGACTTAGGCATTGATAAACCAAGGTATTCACCTTGGCTGGGGAGGGGCAGCGCACATGTCTGACTTAGGCATTGATGGACCGAGGTATTCACCTTGGCTGGGGGGGGGTACATGCCTGATTTAGGCATTGATGGACCGAGGTATTCACCTTGGCTGGGAAGGGGGGCACATGTCTGACTTAAGCATTGATAGACCTGTTGTTGGTGCGAGAAATGGCATGCAGCAAGGGAATACATGATAGGGTATGGACCGGGTATTCACCTTTCTGGGGTGGGGGGGCGCACATGTCTGACTGAGGACTTTCAAGAAAGGACTTTGACCAAGGTAGTCACCAGCTGTGTTTTCATAAGGCATTTAGGGTTTGTTGTGGGCACAATATATGTTAACCATAAGTGGATTGAAGAAACGTGCAGCCATAAGGTATAGACACCAAGTGGTTGGGTTGGGGGGGGGACCTAGACATAAAGGTTGTATGCTTTATGGTTGATTTTGCAATGTGAACTACATTATGTCACAACATACGGGACAGAAAGCATGACGCTGCCCAGTGGTACTCAGCATAGCTGGGTGTGCAACAAGGCACACGACATGTCACTCTGTAACACACCAATAGCACAGGTATTCAACAGGTGTATGTGGGTGGTTGGCCACAACACTATTTCAGGTATTATGGGGCTGCTGTTGGAAACACTGATGTGAAACATAGCGCTGAAAGTGTTAAATATCTGCTTGGTGGCAAATGAGTTCTTGACTGGTGAAAACACACCATAAGGTGATGGCTAGGTTGATGGGACTACTGTCCAAAGAGACACATCACAGGAGAAGTATAGTAAGTGCAGTGGGTGATAGGACTAAATAATGATATGCAACTAAAGTGTTTTCAGTGGTGCAACACCAGAGTGAGACATGACTAATGTCTCGTATTTGGTTGTTGTGAGTGGTTCATTATTGTGTAACAACCTGGCCCAGTATACAACCAACCAATACAGCATGTACAGAGAATGTACTCTAGTACTTGTGGTATATGGATGAATTGACATGACAAGACTACAGCATATCAATATTTTTTTGGCGGTGGATCTGGCTATGAATATTTGGGCACACTTGTAACATTGCATGGCCACACAATACGCATTCATGAGTTATAATCACAGCTTGGATGCATAAAAAAACACTGTGGTGGCATGGCTTTGAACATAAATGAATGATTTGTTCCACTATTGAAGCGCATTGAAATCAGTGTCACACAAAGATATAAGGCACCTGTCAATAATGCATGGAAACGTAATTTCCACACACACAGGGATACCACTTCCAGACCACATGGTGATACCTTGGTGACATATTATCAGCAATATTATTTTAGACACATTCATTGTTGCATGAGGATTTCAGTACCTTTAGGTCCCTCTCAAAACAATTGGGGGTAAAATGAACTGAACACACCACGGTGTTTCTGCTGCTCACATCTGGAAGACTGTCTCTTTTGACATCTGCCTTCCACAGTGCAAATTGCTCTTTAACTTTGGGGAACCAAAAGAAAGAGATGCCTCAACATTCCTGTTTCTTACTTGCATTATAGCACCCCACCACACAGCAGCTGACCATTTTAGCAGGACACAACCAGGTGCTTTTTAAACAGATTAATCCTCGGTTCAGCCATTTCTTACTCACTCTAATCACCAAGCCACACCATGAACTCAGACCTTTCCTGTGATCGCTCTGATTCGTCAAGCCTGTCAGTGACATCACAGCACGACTGCGCATGCACAAGATGGCGATACCACACCCCATGATTTCAGGGAGTAATAAATATCATTTTTTAAGGATTATAGAACAACGACACAACAGTTACCGGTGGAGGACATCAAGGTACAGTGCAAACTATGCTATATTCACTGTTTCAATGCTTCACAGCATTTCTTTTCCCTTGGGGGTATAGAAATGATATATATGCAACTTCAGTGTAGTATTATGAGGCACCGCTAGAGGGTGGCATGGATTCTAAAAGAACATAGATCTTGAGCAATACTAGTGTTGTTGTTAGAAAGATCCAGAATCTCTCTCTCTTTGTACAAGAAGAAGGCTGCCTTGTGAGAAGCATGTAATAAAGCTCTGAAGTTTCTAAAGAAGTTCCCTGTGTACATAGCTTGGTTTATCAGGATACAACAGGCATGTAAAGGGGCTTGCACATGTAAGTGCAGTCTTTGGACTACAGCTCAAGGTGAGGCACTTTGGGTCACCCTGGAGACAGGAAATGGCACCACAATCCGCATGGGGGTTGTATACAGACCCCCATCTCAGGGGGAGGGAATGGACAAGTAAATGATAGAAGGCTTTCTTAGAATGGCAGAAAAAGGGGAGATATTGTTGATGGGGGATCTGAATATGCCAGATGTTAACTGGAGCACCTTTGCTGCAGGCACATCCAAGAGCAGGGTCATTCTTGATACCCTACAGGGCATGCCTCAGACAGCTAGTATTGGAACCCACTCAGGAGGGAGCAATCTTAGACCTGGTACTCTCAAATGGGGATGGAGAAAGAATCTCAGATTTAGAAGTGGGTAGCCAGCTGGGAAAAAGCGACCACCAAACAGTGTGGTTCACGATAAACACAGCCATACAATCAAGCCATACCAAAGCAAGAGTATTGGACTTTAGGAGGGCTGACTTTGGGAAAATGAGAGAGTGCCTCAGAAAAGCACTAGCAAACAGGCAAGAAGGAAGGGTGGAGGAACAATGGGGAGTGATCAAAACAGCCATCACAGAGGCAACAAGCCTTTGTGTAAAGCAAATCAATAAAACACAATGAAGGAAAAAACTGCTATGGTTCTCTAAAGAGTTGGCAGGGAAGGTTAAGGAGAAAAGGACAGCATTGAGGAAATATAAGGAAACACAGAAGGAGCAGGACAGAGAACTTTATCAGTTAAAGCAGAAAGAGGCTGGGAAAGCAGTCAGAATAGCAAAGGCCCAAACCGAGGAAAGGATAGCCAATTCTGTTAAGAAAGGGGATAAGACCTTTTATGGGTACATTAGGGAGTGAAGAAAGACCAAAGGAGGGATACTGAAGCTTAATAAAGGGAAGGGAATGTGGGTAGAGGGTGACAGTGAAAATGCAGGGATACTGAATGAATATTTCTGCTCAGTATTCACAAAGGAAGAGGAGGAGGAGTTACCTAAACCAAACAAGAGAAACACTCTGAAGATGGGGGTCAATACCAGTCCATTTACAGAAGAAAGGGTTCTGAATGAACTAATAAAATTGAAGGTGGACAAAGCAATGGGGCCTGATGGGATTCACCCAAGAATTCTAAAAGGACTAAGGGTAGAACTAGTGACACCATTGACTACTCTCTTTAACAAATCATGGGAGTATGGGTGGTACCCGAGGACTGGAGGAGGGCAGATGTGATTCCTCTTCACAAAAGTGGGAGCAGGACAGAGGCAGAAAACTACAGACCAGTTAGTTTGACCTCAGTGGTAGGGAAAATTATGGAATCACTTCTGAAGGAAAGAATTGTTAAGTACCTAGAGGCCAGTGGGGCACAGGACCCAAGGCAGCATGGATTCACAATGGGAAGGTCGTGTCAGACGAATCTAATAGATTTCTTTGACTGGGTGACCAAAGTAGTACACCAGGAGGGGCTGTGGACATGGCCTACCTAGATTTTAGCAAGGCATTTGATACAGTCCCACACAAAAGATTAATACACAAGATAGCCAGCCTTGGAGTGGGTCCCAAGGTGGTAGCCTGGATAAAAAATTGGCTAGACAACAGGATGTAAAGGGTAGTAGTAAATGGAGTACACAGTGAAGAAAGGAGGGTTACTAGCGGGGTACCTCAGGGTTCAGTACTGGGAACGGTCCTTTTTAATGTCTTTATAAGTGACCTTGCAGAGGAACTGGAAGGAAAAGTATGTCTCTTTGCAGATGACACAAAGATCTGCAACAGGGTTGATACACAAGATGGAGTGGAAAGAATGAGAAGGGACTTGGCAAGGTTGGAGGAATGGTCAAATGTATGGCAGCTCAGATTCAAGGCAAAGAAGTGCAAGGTAATGCACATGGGAAACAAAAACCCAGGGGAAGCGTACACAATGGGGGGTGAGATACTGACAACAGTAAAAATAGAAAGGGACCTGGGGTAATTATATCAGATGACCTAAAGGTGGGCAAGCAATGTGAGAAGGCAGTAAGGAAGGCTGGGGGGATACTGGGATGCATAGGAAGAGGCATCAATAGTAGAAAACAGGAAGTTGTTATCCCTCTGTACAGACAGTTGGTGAGACCCTATCTGGAGTACTGTGTGCAGTTCTGGAGACCCCATCTCCGCAAAGACATAGACAAGAGGAGGCTGTCCAGAGGAGGGCAACCAAAATGGTGCAGGGTCTGCACCAGAAGACATACTGAAGAAAGACTAAAGGAGCTTAATATGTATACCCTTGAGGAAAGAAGGGAGAGAGGGGACACGATTGAAACTTTCAAGTACCTCAAGGGAATCAACAAAGTCCAAGAGGGTAGCATCTTCCAGAAAAAGAGATGTGCAAGAACAAGGGGGCACAATTTGAAGATAGAGGGCGGATGGCTCAGAGGTAATGTGAGGAAGTATTTTTTCACAGAGAGGGTTGTGGATGCATGGAACAGCCTCCCTGAGGAGGTTGTGGAGTCAAGAACAGTGGGGGAATTCAAGAATGCATGGGACAAGCATAAGGTAGTCCTAGTGGGGGGTAGGAGGAAGTAAGCTGTTGGTTAACTAGGATCTGCAGCTGATCTGTTAGGTAGGAAAATGGGCAGACTAGGTGGGCCAAGCGGTCCTTATCTGCCATCAAATTCTATGTTTCTACTGGGCTGGGGAAATCAGTTAAGTGCTTTGCTTTTATTTTTATTTATTTATTTTTGTGGGATTTCTAGAGTTTGTTTTGTGTACGTATAGGGGAAGGCTACAACAGGTGCTGGTACATTTAATAAGTCAGCTTTGGGCATATCTAGGGTTAATTCATGTAGCAGGGTAATTAATTAGTGAACATAACAACAAAACATAATTAAACACACTTTTAAATTTGTTTGACACATGAGTTTATTATATGATTACCAAGGCAGTCCAGAATGTGGTAACTGGAGGATTACCCACTTCTCATCTGGTTAAGTCATTCGCCTGTGCCTCACGACATATCAAATGAGGTGTGGGTACATCACCCAGTAACCCCCAACCTATCATGACTTATTGCTTAATTATTCCTTAGCTTGCTTGTTATTTATTTATGCATAGAGCTGACCCTCACCTAATGTTTGTTTTTAAAGGCACAACACCACTTCTATTAAAATCCAATGTAACTGACTGACAAAAATCCTTAAAACTCACAAAAAAATTATATTAGTGGAATAAGACACTGAAGAGGGTATGTTATACCCCAACATCTCTGTGGCTGCTGACATCCTTCGCCCTTGTGATTATGGGACTTGGCAGTTTGCCGGTCTCAATGAACATTGCATTTTGCATACTAATTCTTGTGTATGCTGCTTCTTTTTGCATTTGTTCATGGATGAAATATCATATCGAGCAGTAGCAGTGATGGCACATGGGCAAATGCCTTGTCCAGGAAGTGCCAACAGTGCTACTGAACTGCCAAGCCAGCCCCAAATCAAAACCTAGCAGCACATGGCCAGTGGGATAGTGCCAAGCCCATTCCCAACCTGATACACTACTGATAATCTTATGAACTAGCACCTGGTCTCTAACATGATGATGAGTTTGTGCTACTGATCATTACCAGTGGTCAAATAAATACTGTGTTAATTTTCTAGATTTAGAATATTATTAGGCTTTCTGTCTAGGTTTTCTCTGGGTGCTGGTCCCTGATATATGGACTACCTGTTCTAATTCCAGAAGAGGCAGTGTGGTCCAATGGTTAGACCACTGTCTTGAGAACTGGGAAATCACAGTATCAAACCTCATTGTGTAACCCAAGTGACTTAACCTCGCAATGCTCCAGTCTCTACTCTCAACCCAGCTGTGGAAATGGGTAGAAGCAGGACCCCGGTGGAAGCGAGATGTTGTATCTCAGCTGGGGTATCCTGTGTAAACAAATTGTAAATAAATAAATAATTAAAATCTGTGCCCTGATTTTCACTGCCCTGTGGTGTAAAAAACATATCCTTCATGGTTCTATCTTCCTTGTTGCAAATTCAAAATATTCCAAGGGCATTACATATGATTCAATGCTAGCCAGCAGGGAGGGAGTCTAGTTGTTTTGGACTATGAATTCAAAACCTAGATAATACTGTGTAGGTGAAGACTGTGGAATTTATAATAAACTATGGGTGGGGGGGGGGAGAAATCACACTGGAACCATTTCTTAGCATTTTCATATTTCATATAGATAATTATACATCCCTTTGTTGCAGCACACATGTATGACAGCAAAATACAGGGGTGATGCAGGCCTAAGGAATATGAAAGTAAACTAGACTCAAGGCCGTGACTAGGGGCATGCAAGAGATGCGGCTGCAGTGGGGCCCACTCTGTCACGGGGCCCACTGCCTCAGAGGTCAGCATTAAAGCGAAGGTCCCCTTAGTCTTTTATTCTGTTTCCCTGTGTAGTTTGTAGGCATGAACAATGACTGCCTCTATTGCACCCTCCTAATTTCATCAAGATTTAAATTTAAATGAAGGTGCTTAAGTCTGAAAATCTGTTTGACTCCATTTTAAAGGTCATGACCCGACTCATATAAGGCATCCTGGAATTTTACAGTGTTTTAGTGTTAAAGCCTGCAGTAGTTAAACTGTATTAATCAATGCTCTTGCTGTCCTCTGCAGTCCCTATGTTGTTATTTTTTGCTGGCCATGAAATGTTTCAAGGCATAGTAAATGCCCTGCTGTTTTCTGTAGTTTAAAGTGCACCTAAGTTGGAAAAAAATGCTTTCATAGAGTACAGGGACTTCATAAGGCATGTACAGTAACAGAACTAAATGAGAATATAATTTCTGCTGGCTTGTACATGTATGCATTAGCTCTGATAATGTCTTGTTTGAGTGAGGTCATGACCTTTGCAATGGAGACAAACAGGTTTTCACCCCAGGGTAAAAAAGAGTGAAGCAATATCATTTATATTTAAATTAGGATGAACTTAGGGAAATGCAAGAGAGGCAATCATTATTCATGCCTACAAACTACACAGATAAACAGAAGTCGAGGGGACTTTCCCTTTCAGAAAATCTTTTATTGTCAGAGACAAATTTGTAACTTTCTTTTTCTACACTGTTTGTACATTCCTTTGCCATTTAAAATTGGGTCTGTCAGCAGTGGCAGCTGTGATGCAGAGCTCAATCCCAGTTACAAGGGGTGGGGGTAGGGCTACAGAACAAAGAAACAACAGGGCCTGTTACCCAAAACACATCATCTTGGTGTTAGTGTCAACAGGAGGAGCAGAAAAATTCAGTTGTTCAGTACCTTAATCCTGCAAGGGGGAAGAGGACAACTTGGACAAACTACAGATGTTCAGCAGGACAGATACAAAAAAAAACTACACTATAAATGTTTTATATGTGGTAATGGTTGTTTCACACTCCTTGGTGGGTAGGTAGGGCCCCACAAAATATTTTGCAGGGGCCCTTAAAGTCATTAGCACAGCCACAAAAAGACTGCATACTGCAACTGAAATAATTTACACATACATACAGCTTCACACCAGACATATTATCATGAGAATAATGCATAGGCAGGTGTGTGTTATGTGTTTTTTTCTTCACACGTCCAAGGTGTGCAATGAACCACAAATGTCGAGAGCAAAGCTCAAGAGGTTTATGAGGTCATCACACACCAAGGGTATGTAAAACAAACCCGGTAGACACACACTTGCCTGTTTCTTTTTTTTTAGAATAACTGGTGCAGATTGCTTTTTTGTGTGTGTGTTAAAACTGACTGACGAACAAGCGCAGCAGCAGTGCAGGCTCTACCACAGACTCCCAATGTCTGCCCAGAAACAACACCATACATTCTGTGTAAAACTCGAGTACTCCCTCAAAGCCACCACATACAGGTTACGCTGACATTTCCCTTTCACCTTCCCCCAGTCAACCAGTCAACAACCATCAGAGAAGAAATGGCAAATTGCGAGAGCATCAGTGAGATTCTTGTGATGCCTTGTGTCTGAACTATCACACAGTAACATCATCAGCACCCAGCATTTTAAAGGTGTCAGACTGAAATGCCATAATAACTGGCTGTGATGTCACACCCAGTTGTTATGGTGTTTGAAAGCAACTGAAAACTGGTTATTACAAGGGGTCACCAGTTACTGTAAATTCTTACATTAAACATAACAGATGCAGTCCCAAACTACAGTAAAATGCAACCCCACTGCCACAATTACAGTAGCCTCATTAATCACATTTTATGACTGTAGAACTTACCTTTTTGACTAAAGTCATTTGTAGTTTACTGCTGTCTACATTGAAAGGCAAATTTACACATCCTTGGACTGTTGAAGTATATCCCTTTTCCTTTACAGACCATTTTTTATTGCGTTCGCTTGCGCGCTTGTACATGGAACATCTTGTGCTAGTAGCACATTTCAGAGGTGTGTCTGTGTTGGCGAATGTAGGGCACGCTATAGTAGGTGCGTCCCTCATTCCCCAATAAGCCAGCATGCTAGAGCTGACACAAACATTATGTAAAGTGGACACAACTTCTTAGAAAAGTGCTGCTGCAATCAGAGACAAGGTCATCATGCAGCGGCACCAATGACACGCCTCCCGACGTGCCTTTCCCGGTGAAGCATTTCAAGGAGATAGAAAACAAAAATGTTTAAAAGATGTGTAAATAACATTGTCTAATGGCACTATCCACTATAACATTGTGAAATATACAGAGTTTTGTCAAAAAAGTCTCTTTTTAATACTTTATGCTCTTTGTTATTATGCTCTGTCCCGACAGTTTCTGATCTTGTTGCGCTTGCTTGCCAACTAACAGTGATGTCAGAGTCTCTGATTTTCTCTATAGTAATACAAATGGTGAATTCTTTACCTGGCAAGCAGTAGATACAAGAAGAGTGCAGCTACTTTACAGAGCCAGAAAGTGATGACAACTGTGATCTGTATGTGTTTCAATGCTACCAATTTCTTATCCAGTGTGTTTCCCTGTTCACATTGAGTGGGAGATTGATGTGTGTGAGGGGACACTGCAGCACTTTCGATTTAAATGTCCCCGATCCCCCTCCCCGTTTCTCTCTTTCTCCCTCTCTGTGCCACTCACTTTCCATCGCTCTCTGCACCGTGGCTATCTCTCTCTTCACTTGCTGTCCTCCGAGTACCGCTCCCAGTGAGTGCTGCAAGGGGACCGACCGACCAGTTATCCGCTTGGGCGGGGGGGGGGGGAGGCGCGATGACAGCATCAAGTGGCACAGCTGACACAGTGAGATAGAGTCCCAGTGAGTGAGTGCTCTATTAAGTGGCACAGGTGACAGCAGGCAGAACGGGCATAGAGACAGAGCATACTTCACAGAACAAAACAATCAAAACAAGGTTACCTGTCCGCACTGTCTGTCATCTGCACCTCACTACTGCTGCCTGCTGTCCCTGCACCATCTGACTTCAGTTCAGTCACTTGTTACAGCTCTCTGTATGCTGCAGAAACAGACACACAGAAAGAGAGAGCTAGCGAGAGAGAAATTTCAGCAGCAGCGCATCTCACTCTCCCTCAGTGCACAGCAAAACTTTGGCTCTGCAGTAAGGTTCTGGGCTGGCATGATGCCTCTCTACTTCTACAGTGGCTCTCACATTCCCACATGTCAGCCGTACGATAGACAGTGGAAAGATTACCAAATGGCAATTACATCAGAGGGCTAGCAGAACACAATTATGCATGCTGTGTTTAGGGGCTATGGGGATGAAAACAGTAAAATTTGTTTCCAACAGCATGACAGCTAGGACCAGACAGTGCAGCAAGTCGGGCATGAGAGAGAGACTGATGTTTGGCTCTCCTGTCTTTTGGTATGTAGCTACAGCATGTCTCTATCCCCTCTCCCATAGTGAAGCAGCCACAGAACAAGGGGAACACTGTGCTAGGGAAACTGCTAGTTACTTTTAGTACATTGCACCGACACAGAGAGAGAGAGAGACACACACAGAGATGCAGGCACACCAAGAGAAAGGGCATTGCAGCACCTCTCTCTCTCACTCTCATAGGATGGCACACTGACGTACTTAAATTCTCCAATTATTGCTGTGTCAGCCAGGGTGCTCTCTTGTTTGTGTCATAAAAGTCAAAGAAAATGCACCGATCGTGATTCTCTCCATTGCTATCCAACTGTCTCCCTCTTACTGCCACAGGACAGCTATGTCTGCTAACTGCGGGATACAAATGTTGAAACACTGAGGTGGGAGACAGTAGGAACATTAATGATTCAAGCAAACCTGCTTCTCTCCCTACTGTCTGCCTGCAAAGCACACAACGATATAATTGGGGGGGGGGGTATAGATGACAGTCTGTGTGCGGCATGGGGAGATGGTTGGTGAGTGAACTGTGCAGTTGCCACAGCTCACAAAGGGAACAAGAGATAACATTTATTTCTAACACTGCGATAACGGACATCCCTTGCTAGAGTCAAATTATACCAATTCACAGCATGCAGCAAACACATTTCAGCTTCATCAGAAGTTCGTGACAGTCAAACAGGTAACTAGAGGGCATGACATTATCTTAAATACAAACCAATACAATAAACTAAAAGAATTTAAATGTGTATGTCAAACCTAGAGAGCACAGATTGTACATGCTGATCGCTGAAAATGGAAAGGCAGCCTGACAACAGTGTGTTCAGGAGTCTGATACATCACAACAGACTTGTTAGCATAAGGAGGTTACATTCAAGAAAAAAAGGTAGATTATGGGCTTCACTCGCAGCTGAGCCAAACACTGTTAAATTAGTCAAAATGTATAAAAAATACCACTCACAGGCCAAACAAGGTTTACTATCTTTATTAAAAACTGAATTAAACGCAGAAAATAATTTCCCATCACCTTTAAATAAACGTGGCAGCAGCGACTGCTGCCGTCTGCCACACACAATCCCCAAAAAGCTGACTTTGGTGGTGCCCAGTCCCCCGTCAGCATGTTTAATACCCCCCAAGATTGTGTGGCACACTGGGAGCCCACCCCAGTGTGGCTCCCTGTGTTAAAAAGCCAATCACCGTTTGCATGTTCCTGCCCCCAGCCCACCCCATTGTGTGCCACACTGGGGCCCAATGTGGCCAACAACACCCTCAAAGTCATGCGGCACACTGGGAGCCCACCCCAGTGTGCCCAACATTTTCCTTACACCTGTAAAGAAAGAAAACCATCCGCGGTGTTCATTTTTTTTTTTTACCTGAAACAAAGAAAATGTTCCTAAGCTATCAGGTCCCTCCCCCAACCGCACCCACCCTCATGCACCCTCCTCATCCCCCCACCCCATACTTGCCTCCTGAGGTCGGCACCATGATCTTGGGTGGAGTGGGAACACATCTGCACTCTTCAAAGCTGACCGCGAACTGAAGAAATACCGGTAAGCTGTATAATGGCATAAATGGGGGAGGGGGAGTTCAACTTAGGTGGATATCTCAGTCATTTTTTTTAATTTTGCCTTCAAATTTTTAAGATGGGGTGCTTGGGACACCACCTCATGAACACATGCACTGTTATCTCGTTACTTGGTCCCGAAAGGTAATTTCGCGGTCACTGTGCGCAATCACCTTTTGGGACTGATTAACAAAATGACAGTGCCACTGTTCATGAGGTGGGGTCCCAAAAAGTCTATCTTGCAAATTGGGTAGAAAAATTTAAAAAAATTACTGTGTTACGAGCATGCATTGCGCAGTTTCAATGCACGCTCATAACTTCGACAATTTTTAATATTTTCACTCCAGATTTTCAACATTGTCATTTTCTCACACCTTCTTATGAACAGTATAGCTGTCATTTTTCACATCCTGCCCAAAATGTGTTTTCACGCATTTGGCGCACAATGGCATGGTTGCTGTGCAAAATCAATGCTCAGGACACATTAACAAAATCACAGTGACACTGTTCATGAGTGGAGGTCCCAAAATGCTTATGTTGAAAATTTGGTTAAAAAAATCCCCAGTATAATTGCGATACGGGCGTGTGTTGTGCAGTTTCTACGTACGCTCGTGACTTCACCAATTTTTCATATTTTCACTCCAGATTTTCAACATTGCCATTTTTATACACCTCCTTATGAACAGTACAGCTGTCATTTTTCACATCCTGCTCAAAATGTGTTTTTGCACATGTGGCGCACAATGGCATGGTCACTGTGGAAAATCAAAGTTCGGGACAGAATAACAAAATCATGGTGACACTGTTCATGACCGGAGTTCCCAAATGCCCATGTTGAAAATTTGGTTAAAAATTCCCCCAAATAATTGCATTACGGGTGTGCATTGCACAGTTTATATGCACGTTCGTGACCACCAATTTTTCATATTTTCACTCCAGATTTTCAGCAATGCCATTTTTTTTTTACACTTCCTCAAGAACAGTGCAGCAGTCACTTTTCACATCCTGCCCAAACGTTTTCACACCTGTGGTGCCAAATGGCACAGTCGCTGTGCAAATTCACCTTTCAGTTAACAAACTCATAGTGCTACTGTTCATGAGGAGGGGTCACAAATGGCCCATGTTGAAAATTTGGAGTGAAAATACCAACAAATGCCCAGGGCGTTAGGGTTTCCAACTGTAACTCCCCAGCCTGTACAGACCGACAGGCGTTAGGGGTGTGATTTGGCATTGTCAGCTATAATGCTCATGCCATTCCACCTCCACCCTGCAGCCAGTGACAGACATTGAGGTGTGCCTTGGACTCTTCGGCCCCAAAGTTCACCCCATTCTCCTATACTGTACCCATCTCAGTGTATTTCCTTATGGAATGGGGTGCGCGTAAGGCCCAAAGACCCCACGGCACACCGTAGCACTTGGTGTCTGAGGGGTAGGGTGAGGTGAAATGGCATGAGCATTATGGGCAATGACCCAAAGGCACACCCCAATGCCTGTCACACTCTGCAGGTTGGGGCTGGGGTCAGCGTCAGTTCACTACTTCACTGCCAATCCTATAGTGCATCTCTCTCTAACTCCTGCACTACCAATGCCAATGCCAGCAAGCCAACATTCAGCATTGACAAATGCTTGTTTGCTGAGAGAGACAGAGGGTAGAAGAGGGAGGAGAGAGAGAGAGAGGGGGAGAAGAGAAAGAGACAGAGGGGGTTGAGAGAGAGAGAGACGGGGAGAAAGAGAGAGAGACAGAGCGGGGACGAGAGAGGGGGAAAGAGGGACCATACAGCTCAACTTTCCCTGATTTTCAGGGATGTCCCCAATTTTTTCTCAAAATGTTCCTGTCCCTCCTAAAATTTGTATTTCTGTGACTGAACAGTGGGTATACTTTATGCTCACATTATTGTCAAACAGAGTTACGGACTTGTTCTTCAGCAGACAAAGTATTTTACACCAATACTCTTATGCTGCCTGCTTCAGGGGATAGAACCAATTGTTAAATTGTGTCTCTCATTTTACTTCTTTTTCACTGATTTTTTTAAGCCATGTCCAAGTGCCAAACACCACTGCAAATACCTGCAAGTGAACGTTCGGCATTGACGAATGCTTGTTTTAATTGAGTTTGTGAATGAAACATAAAACACTTTTAGAGACAAAAAAAATTAAACCACTTTTCTTTGACAGACTCACACTTATTATGCCAGGAAATTTAGATGCTTGCATGTTTGCTAACCGCTACACACTTGGAAGGAAAACTGTAATGATCTCGTATACAAGAACATTTGGAATAAGCTTCATGCTGTCAAAGTATCATTGTGAAATTTGAATGATTACAAAAACTGTAAATACCCACTAATGGTTAATAAACCATGTTGATATTCAAAAGGTATAAAAAGAACATTTATGTACTTACCGAGAGAATATCTTTCATAAGGCCATACCTATGGGACTATAGCCACCAGGTGCTAGGACCGCATGGAAACTTGTTTGCAAGCAGTCCACTAGGGGTCGCCCACACTGAAGTCTTATGTTGACATCCACTTTATAAATATGGGAGGCCCTCCTCCCTCCTCAGTACCCCACTAGAGAGCATACTCAGAGGACCTCTCTCTAGGGAAATGGAGAGAGCTGAAGTTCCCAGCTACCAGGCCAGGCTGGGAAAGGCAAGTAGTCAATCTTGGATAGAGAGACAGGAACGAAGAAGCTCTAAGGAGGACGGTGGGTGGGATGACATGGCCTGATGAAAGAGATTCTCTCGAAGATCTATTGTTATGGTAAGTACGTAACTGTTCTATCTTCTTCGAGGATATCGCTTTCATCAAGCCACACCTATGGAATGAGTCCCAAGCAGTACTTACAGAACGACAGTCTGGGTGGCTGGAGGCTATGGGCCTAAGAAAGAAGGCCTTGAAGCACAGCCAGGCCCAAACCAGCCCTTCTTCTAGAGAGTCTGGGTGGCTGGAGGCTATAGCCCTTCTTCTAGAGGAAATGTCCAGACTGCAGTTTTTAGTGAAAGTGTGGACAGTATTCCAAGTTGCAGCAATACATATTTCTATGGCTGATCCATTCCTGAAACAGGCAATGGAAGTGGCCATGCCTCTGGCTGAATGGCCATGAAAAACCCCAGGAAGTTCTTTAGCATACTTCCTATAACAAAAAGTGATAAAGTTGGCCAACCATCTGGACAGGCTCTGTTTAGAAACTGGTATGCCCTCTTTCCCAGGGGCAAAGGAAACAAAAAGCTGTGAGGACTTCCTGTAGTCCTTCATCCAATGAACATAATATCAGAGTATTCTATGTACATCTATGGTATAGAGCAATGCCTCCCCGGGATTGGTATGCTCAGGGAAATAAACAGGTAGGTAGATAGTTTGATTCAAAGTAAATTATGACACTCCGTTAGGAAGAAACTTAAGACTGGTTCAGAAAGACACCTCGTCTTTATGGAAAATCAAATAAGGAAGCTCACATATAAAAGCCTGAAGCTCAGAAATCCTTCAAGCAGAATTAATGGCAACTAAAAATAACTTTTTCCCAGAAAGAAAGCGTGAGCTGCAAGTTGTGGCTGGCTCAAAAGGGGCCAAAGTGAATTTCTCTAGCACAATATGTAAGTCCCAAGTAATGGTTGAATTGTGGATGGGAGGCTTCACGTGCAGGATGTCTCTCAAGAATGTATGGGCCACCTCTAGCTGATCCACCATATGGCCATCAATAGGCATATGGAAAGCAGAAATAGCTGTCAAGTGGACCCTGATAGAAGAGAATTGCAGTCCTGCATCTGACAAGGACAATAAATACTCTAGAATCTAGTTCATTGGACAAGTGAAGGGATCCAAGTGATGAGAAGCAGCCCACAAAGCAAACCGCTTCCACTTAATGGAGTAAGTTGCCCTCCTGGATGGTTTTCTGGCAGCTACCAGGACATCAGTCACCTTTGGAGACACTCCAAACCTTGCAATGGCTATGTCTTCAGGAGCCAAGCATGGAGGTGGAGGGACTTGAGGTCTGGATAGACCAGGGTTCCCTGTTCCTGTGATAGTAAGCCCTTGCACAGGGGCAGGGATACTGGGGATTCCACTGCTAACTGCTGCAGTAAGGGAAACCAGATCTGATGAGGCTGAAATGGAGCCACAAGAATTAGAGTAGCTCCCTCCATTTGGAGCTTGATTAGCACCCTTTGAATCACACAAAAGGGAGGGAAGGCATAAAGGAACCTCCCTTTCCAAGAGAGGGACAACACATTTCACCAGAGAACTCCAGGCCCTAGAACGTGAGCAGAAAAGCGGCAGTTTTGTGTTGAGTGAAGATGCAAAAAGGTCCAACTCTGGATATGACCCTACCTGTCGAACAGGTCTTTGACCACCACAGTCACCAGTTCCCACTCATGCATTTTGGACTGCAACCTGCTTAGCTTGTCTGCCAGGATGTTTTGAATGCCTGGAATATGGCTGTTCAACAGCTCTAGAATGTGTTCTAGAGCCCAGTACCAAACCCTCATTGCTTCCCTGCACAAGGAGTAAGAATGAGTCCCCTTTTGCTCATTTATGTAGTGTACCACACAGCTGTTGTCCATCTGCACCAGCAAATACCCAGAGGACAAATGGTTCTGGAAGGCTTGGAGAGCATACAGAACGGCCCTCAACTCTAGGGTGTTTATGTGGAGGGAAGTCTCCCCTCTGGTCCATGTTCTTTGCATCTGATAAGGTACCAGATGTGCCCCCAGCCTATCTCTGAACTGGCTGTGGTGAGAATCTACTGAGGGGAGGGTATGAGGAAGGGTCCCTATCAGCAAATTGCTGGAGTCCATCCACCACTGCAGTACCTTTTGGACAGAAGTGGCTAGAACCTGCTGTTCTAGGAACAAAACTATACTTTGCAAAAATATTTTTATAATAATATTATTTTATTTTTATAATATCTAGTTATTAATATTTAGCTATACTATTTGGTTAGTTGGGGTGAAAAGTGATACTATGCAACTGGTTTAAAAGCCAAGTGGTTCTGTTCATCTCAAAGGACATATGACATCAAGAAAAAAAACTTTCAGAATGATTTTAAAAGTGACTTGGAGTTAAGAAAAAAAAAGTCCAGTTTGCAGTTCGAGTTTCACCTCTGACCCACTGAATAGATAGGGCCTCAAAGACTTTAACGTGAGCCTGCTTCAGGATAGCACCAACATTGATAAAGATAAGATCGCCATAGCAGCTGGCATTTCAAGTCTGACAACTGATGAATTTCAGCTGGACCTAGTGCTTGAAACAAAGAGAAGCCAGTATTTTAATACTGAACAAAAACTTCTGTTTGCAGCAAAGCTACCTTTAATACTGCCGGCACAAAAACCATATCACCTGGTAAAATACATTTTAATCTGTCAGAGAACCAAGTTTTATAACTGCAGCAATTTAAGAATTAATGTTATTCACCAAAATGTCTTGTTCCAAAACCTCAGAAGATAGATAAGGACTGTCTGGACTTTTCTGAAGGCACAAGTCATGAAACATCTAAAAGTGTAACTTTTGTTTCTCTAAGGGATTGTAAGAAGGAATTATTGCATCTAAAAGTTTTGCTGTAACAGACTTGGTCAACCGCCTGTTATCCAGTGATTGATAGACCATGCTCGGATGAGTTGAAACAAAGACACTGCTTCTCAAGAAGGGATCTTGAAACTATTCAGCTACTTTTGAAAGGTGGATTTGGATGAAAGATGCATCATTTTTAAGCTTGAAAAGCAGGAAGCAAGATGATTATTTTAAGAGATGTTGCTGAAAACTAATGTTATAACCATTATTAGCTTATCTCAGAAAACATTTGCCTCACAGACATGAGACATTTCAAAATATTGCCCTTGATGAGCTGAGTTCCAAAATATTTTTTTCAAGACTGTATCTGAATGTGTTCAAAAACTACAGAGAAAATTAACTTTAATGTTCAAAACATTCAAAGCTGAGAGACCTAGGAAGAAGGGGAGGTCCCAAGAAAGAGGGACAAGCCTCCCCTACCTCATTTGCATGAGTCAGTCAGAACTGGTGGAATTATGTCATGATGATGCAGTGATAATGCTCTGGCCAAGATGTTATAAAGCCTACCACCTAGAGAGGCAGGGTAGAAGTCTACTAACCCTAATGCTGAATGGATCTATGGCAGTCAAGTCTGTGTTTTATGGCTAAAACCAGAGTTCCCGCCAAAATCTTGGACTGTCTTTCTGTGCTTGCTAGGAGGAGTTATGTGTTTTTTTCTGTGTTTACAACAAAAGAGACTGCTTCATCTTCATGCAACTACACCAGAGGGGACTTTCAATAACCATATGGAGGCTGAGCCAAAGATTGCAGAACCCAACAAGGACTTTTGCCATCAAGGGGAAGAAAGATTCTCACCAATATTCTTGAAATTAAGAACATCCTAATTCTGCAACTAACCAGATGTCTTGAGTACCGTTCTTTAATACTTTTATAATATTTCTAATTTAACTTAGGCCTGGATTGCATGAGGGTAAAATAATTTCTTAGATATTAAAATATGGGTGTATAAAGAAGCTCTCAAATCTATACAAAGGAATATTAAAACATTTTGCACGTGAAAAAGTATTTAAACAAGTTTTGTATACAAAGAAACAATATGAAATATTTATGCAAAGAGGCTTTCTTAGCATTTATACATGAACAAAGTCATTTACTCTTGTTTTTTTTTGTAAGTTATTTTGTATTTAAGCTGTTTTTTACAGTGTTTACAGGACTGTATATTTATGCTACAGTTGTTAGTTATTAGTGTGTACTGTATAGGGATAATAAAATCTATTTTTATACAATTCCAAGCATGTCTCAGAAAAGTGGTTCATAATCATCAGAACTTTTATATGCAGTAGGTAATGAAGTAAAAATTTGAGCCAGTCTTACGTTGTGTTATATGGTTCCATATACTGTAGATTTTATGACACTGGGCTGAAAGAAAACTGGGTGCCCATAATAAGTAATTGACATTCAGCCTATTGTTCCGACAATCTTGCTGGACTCTTAATGTCCACGGAGGGATCCTCATATGCAACCTGGCTAGGGGTACTGTGACAATGGCTGCTGCTGTCAGGTCCAACAGTCTCAGGGATGACCTGGCTGTGACATACCTGCTGTTGCAAAGCAGCAGGGCCTGTGCCATGAGGCATTCCACCCTGTACTGGCACGGGAAGGCTAAGCCCTGAGCAGTGTCCAGTATTGCCCCTATGTACTGCAGACGCTGACAAGGGGTCAAAACTGACTTGGGCAGGTTGACCATGATCCCTAGGGTGCTGAACAGCTGTCCAGTATGTGCTAGGGTGTGGGACAATTGCTCATTGGACTGAGCTTTGAGCAACCAGTATAGATAATGGAAGACATACAGTCCCTCTCTCCTGAGAGCTGCTGCCACAACGGCCAAGCATTTGGTAAATATCTATGGTGCAGATGGTAAGCGAAAGAGCAATACCCTGAACTGGTGGTGTTCCCATGAAACAGGAACCTGAGGTACTTTCTGTGGGATGGACAAATTCTGATATGCAGGTAAGCATCCTGTATGTCTAGGGAGCATGTCCAGTCCCCTTTTTGCAGGAGGGGTAGCAGGTCTTGCAGAGCGACCATCCTGAACTTCTTGTACTGAATATACAAGTTTAGGTTCCTCAGATCCAGAATTGGCCTCAAGTCCCCTGTGGATTTGGGGACCAGAAAAAAAATGAGAATAGAACCTCCTGTTCCAAGGGAACTAGTTTTATGGCCCTCCTCTGTAGCAGTGTATGTATTTCCTCTAGTAGTACTGGTGTGTGTGGTCTGGAGGATAAGCTAAGAATACTGGAGGAAGGTCTGGAGGCAACTCCAGAAATTCTAGAGCATGGCTCTGTTCTAGTAACTGTAGGACCCAAGCATCTGTTGTAACCTCCCCCCACTGTTCCAGGTGGAGGAAAAGGTGACCCCCTACCGCCACCTCCAGATTTGGTACTGGAGGGTGTGGGGAGGGGGCTGAGAGAGAGAATCATGCTGAAGCAGAACTGGTTGCCACAGCAGCACCTGTACCTCTAGGAGCTTTAGAGTGGGCACTTGTGGAGCAGGTTGGGGCCAGCAAAGCTAACCCTGGCTTTGCTCTGTTGTCTGGCTCCTGACTTGGGCATGTTGGTAGCCCTGTGAAATGGCACCCTCTGCCTACTTCATGGTTGTGTGTGTGGTAGAGGGAATAGGCTGACCTTAGAGTCCTGCCGGAGGCTTGCAGGTCAGAGAGGATATCCTGCACATCTGCCCCAAAGAGCTTGTATCCTCTGTAAGGGGCATTTAGAATGGATTGTGGACATCATTAGCAACTTCTGACACCCTCGGCCAAGAATGCCTTCTCAGGCAGATGCCAGCCACAGCTGCTCTGGCTGAGGCATCCAAAATGTCACAGGAAGACCTCAAAAGGTGCTTACTCACATCAATTCCAGTCTGGAGGGCCTTGAGCATCTCCTGCTTCTGGGTACTCTCTTGGAGGGACTATGCTGCTGCTTTAGCCTTTTTGCAGAGGGTATTCTGATATTTGACCATAGGAGCTGGATAATTTGCTGTTCTGGGGCCTAGTGTGGCAGAGGCAAATGTTCTCTTTCTCATGAGGTCCAGTTTTCTCAACTCTTTATGGGGGGAGGGGGAGTGAGATGCTTAGGCACCTTAGACCCATCATGGGCTGCATTTATCACAACTGAATCAGCCTCAGGTTGGCCTGTGAAAAAGGGCTTTCCTGACGTGGTCTGGTAGAGCTTGTCCACTCTCTGGGCTTGGCAGGGATCAAGGTTGTTCCGTGCCTGGCAGCCAAGGTGGCATCCTGTAGTGCAGCGAATAGAGTAGGAATAAGAGGTAGGGAATCTGGTAACTCTAGAAACTCCACCAAATTTCTCCTAGTGATGTCTTGCTCCTCAGCATCAAACCCCATTACAGCTTGGAGTTGCTTCATCATAGAGTTGAAGGAGGGGTCTTCAGGAGGGGACCTCGGAATATATAATGTGGAGGTCCTCACTCCTGCTGGAAATGGTGGAGCCAGACCTCTCAGATGGGCTTCCCATATTTTCCTACTCCTTGTTTTCCTCTTGTAAAAGGAGGTCAGGGTTGTATTCCCGATCCACGTCAATGGTCCCTGAGGGCCATAAGAAAGGAATCGAGGACACTGATGCCCTGGAGTGCACTGGGCACGTCGACCTAGCAGACGTTGATGTGGGGGCTGTTCTAAGAAGCTCCACTGTCGTCATGACTGGTGTAAGAGTAGAAGGTATAAGGCACTGTATTACCTCTGCAAAGGAAGAGAGCACCGTCTGAATGTTGATGGTGGCCTACATTGCTGGGGTGTCTTACAACATCAACGGGGTGACTGGAGCCCCAACATCGATGGGCCTTCACCAGCCATTAGGTACAGCGGAACTCACTGCCAGAGATGACCCTGTGGGTTCTGAGGTCTGAGCGTCAGGAGGCATTGACACCGAAGCGGTAAATGGCACTGCAGCAGTTGATACTAAGTGAAGCAGTGACCAGGAGCACACCAGGGGGGGGGATGTATCCTTACTCCGCTCCCTCTCCCGGTGTTTGTGCTTGACCGAAGACTTCTCTCGGGCCTTGGAGGGTTGCGTGCCCTAGTAATGGGTCAGCGATGTGGTAGAGCACTTCCTCTGGAGCTCTCTCTCCAATCTGGTTACCTGCTGCTCCAGAAGGACAGTGTACATGGCTCACTGATGACATCACTGGGTAGCTTGATTAAACTTCAAGCATATCTCGCATGCCTTAACATCATGGGCCTCTCCAAGACAGCACACAAAGACACCGTGATTGTTACCTGAATAGATTTTTCCACCACACTTGCAATAACGGAAGAGCTTAGTGGTGTCTTTTGTTGACATACATGACACTGGCAATCACTTTAAAATAAAGTGATAACCAACAGAGTGAGGAAAAACAATAATTATAAAACCTAGAAAAATTTAAGATTTAGCAGTCGACTGTAGCAGCAGCATCTCCGTGGAGTCCAGAGAGTATGGTCTATGGCGGGTAAAGAACTGAGGATGGAGGGGGGCCGCCCATGTTTATACAGTGGATGTCAATGTAAGACATCAGCATGGGCGGCCCCTAGTGAACTGCTTACAGAAAAGTTTCCCTGTGGTCCTAGTGCTCGGTGGCTATAGTTCCATAGGTGTGGCCTGATGAAAGAGATATCCTTGAAGAAAATTTAGGAAATTAGGATGCAGGGCAAGTGACACAAAGTAAAAAAAGAAAATATAATGTGACAATACTCAGAACTGTGATCAAGTATGGATGCAGAGGTTTACAGCTCACCCCATACTCAGCTAGTTACTACCCACCCAGTGCCCAGAGTTTCACCTTTTAACTTGTAAAAGTTCTGTACATTTAATTTCTATCCTAGAAAAGGTTAATGCTGAGTGACAGTCCAGAGATATTAAGTGCTTCCATTTCAATAATGCTGAATAAAAAAAAAGAAGTGCTTAATATACAAGAGTGTCACTCGCTATAGACTTTTACAGGTTAAAAGGTACAACTTTTGGCATTGTGTGGTTAACAAGCAGCTGGGTGTGGGATGAACAAGGAACTCACAGTTTAATGGCCTTTGTACTTGTAGAACAACTAATGTGCACAACAATATTTTAGAATACGTGCAAGTTTGTAATGCACACACATAGAGAATAATGTGCATGTAACCAGTCACAACAAGGCTGTTTCCATACAGGAGTTGTTATGACATCATATTGACTTTGAGAGTGAAGCTCCAGAGTTCCTGTGATATTGTAACAACCATGAGATGGAATCTTCCCCCTTGCTGGGTATGGTTAACCATACATTTTTTTATGCGGTATATGGTTCAAGCAAAGTAAGTTTACAGTGAACATTTCATTACTCCCATTTCTTGAACTTTAAAAAAAAAAAAAAAAAAATCACCTGAGCCCAGTTGCTTGAGAATGATCCAGTTCCCACATTTTTCAGTTGCTGAAATATCTTGATTTCTGTTCATAGAAAAGTTCCACACCAATCACCGATTGTCATATAGTAAACACTTTTATCTGAATTGGAAGTGCTTACTCAGTGAGGATCAGCATGCAGCAAGGCACTTTTCTACAAACAGAATTTGTGCAACTGTGGGCACTTGGTGGAGATCAAGCAACAGGGTGCGGGACATTTATTTTGAAAGAACACGGGAAGTTTTTATTTTTTTGCTCCCCTTCTCTGGCTTGAGCCTCCTTAATCCCAGCTTCCTCAGCCCCATCACCCGGCTTCTCATGGGCTTACCTTCCAGCTCCGTCCTCTGCTTGTCACTCCCTCTAGACAGGGAGCTGCGGGTGGTGGGCTAGTACTTGCACCACTGGAACCAAATCCCAGACCTGAGAAGAGCCATGTGGCCAGTGTGGGGCCTGCAGGAAGCCAGCACTCATCCTGTCTTGCCGGGGTCTTTCCTTTGTGTGCACATATGCACGCACGTGACCATGCTTAGCACAACACCAGTCTGCACCCCCCCTCCCTACACCACTCCAACTGCACTGACACCCATGGTCAACTAGGTGGCAGTACAGCAGCAAATCTGGCAACCCTCCCTCCCCGGAGGAGAGCATACTCTGTGACACTTTCCTTTTCCCCTGGCTGAGCGTGTCCACAGCAACCCACTCTAGTTCCTGAATGTGGGGTTGCCGACGTTGTGAGTGATAGCACTATTGCTGCACTGACAGTCTAGTCACACAGGAGGTTTTAGATTTGAGGAACGTTGAAAACACCAGAATAAACACTTGCTGCATGGAAAGGAACATCATCTTTTTTTGCTTTTACAACAGTAAATTGTTATACTACAGTAGCCACATCTCAGCTATAGTACAATGTCTGAGTGTATGGACTTCCATACAAAACACTGTCAAACCATATACTATACTGCATATTAAAGACCTACCAAGCCAATTATAATAAAAGTGAAGAACAGTCGAGCTACAGTAGGTAGAAATAGATCTTTTCCATACAAGTGCTGTACTGCACTTAACTGTGATGAAGCCTCTTCCTCCCTGCTTTTCATTACCTACCTACTGTATACACTTGAACTCTTGAACCAGTTATAAAACAAACTCCCTTTACAACAGCAGTATCCCCTCAATACAAACACACCCTTTCTTTTGTCAGTTGAACTCCTGCTCATCAACCACCACTTGTAAATTACAATTCTACCTTGAATTTCAGAATCAAACCTGCCTGCAAAGGTGGTGAGGACTAAAATGGGGGGGGGGAGTGGAGTTCAAGAGTACCTGGGACAGACACAGAGGCATCTGGATATGGAAGGGGAAAGAGGGAGGGGGGTAGCAAGTAAACTGTGCATACTAGATGGATCTCTGGATCCCCTTCTGCCATCACCTTCTATGTTTAAACCATGAGAGATTACAGACAAGAGAGGAAGTGGTAGAAAATAAAGGACTAAACTGTGCTTAAATTAGTTGCCACATTCATAAACCATATCATGCTGCTTTTGTGTTACTGATTTACAGGAGAGGAGTACAAAAAGTGCTGTTGGTAAATCCTGATTTGCAGCTCCCCTCCCTACCTTGTTCGATATTAAAGATGCCAGCATAACTTACAGATCTTTTTTATTATGCAGTGTTAGACAATAAGGAAATATGTGTGAATCTGAAGATATTTTTAATGTTCTTGTTTCGGAAACTATAATTACATCCCAAAGGATCCATATTTAACTGGAATGGAATAATTGTTAAAGTGGTACTCCAGTTTTCTGCACAACACTGACAGCATCAGCAGGACTCATAACAGGCTCAAAAAGTTTACTTTTTAGGACATTCCGGTCTTTATTACCAAGAACATTTGTAAGAAATTAGACTTTTTGTCCCTTAGGCTTCATCTGTTCCTGCAGCTTTTTCTGCACTGAAATCATAATCCTTGGCTGTGACATCGCAACCTGTTGCCATGGAAATTATTCTAATGTCTCAAGCAGAGAACTGTGACTTCAAGGCAGGAAACACAGCAGGAAAAAATGACATGTAAAAAGCTCAATGATTTTTCTGATGCAAATATCTTCAGTGATTAAAAAAATGGAATTTTCAGAACTTCACATTGTGGATGAATTCTGCCCAACTGAGTTATGCTGATGACAAATGTGAATTATACCATGGACATAGGTGAACAGCCAATGAAAATCATCAGACTGGCAGTTTACCACTGTTGTAAATCCTCTGATAACCAACAGCTGATGAATAAACTATCGTCTATAACATCTGCAACATAGTAATAAATACAATAAAAATAAAACAACAAAGCAAACTCTTTAATATTTGTATTTTATTATAGTAAGAAAAATTAACCTTGGTATAATTGCAGTAAGCCACTCGGAGGATGTGGGTTATTGGGTGATTTACCACTGCTGGCGGGGATTTACCCACTCGGCTGCAACTGATGAGCAAACCACCCCAGCTGTGGTAAATCCCCTGATAACCCACACACCCTCGTGGCTTATTGCTTAAATGTTTGGTGGCAATTAGAATATCACACTGAACTCTAAATTCTTAATTGTATTGTTTTAATGTTATGAACGATATTAGAGACAGACAATGATGACAGAAAAAGACCAACAGTCCATTCAGTCTACCCAAGTTCTTTACTTAGCCATGGGACTACTGTCCCTTCATGGTCTTAGCTCTCCCGATCTTTCCCCCACCTCCCCTTCCAGCTGCTGCTGCCCTGAGCAACCACTATACCCTTCATTCTGTCCCAACCATGCTTGAACCTACCAAGAGTTTTGGCACCCACCACTTCAGCAGACAGACTGTTTCACAGCTCCACCACCCTTTCTGTAAAACAATACCTCCTTATCCACCATTCCTTCTGTAAAATAATACTTCCTTATATCCCTTCTGAGTCTCCATCATGTCAGTTTCCACTCATGTCCATCTGATCGTGAACAAGTACTCAAGTTAATATTTGCCCACAGTTTGCCTTATTAATTCCTTTCAGGCACTTGAAGGTCTCTATCATATCTGCCCTCTCCCTTCTGGTCTCTGGCATGTACATGTTCAGTGCCTTGAGGAGCTCCTCATAGGACCTGCTCTGTTGGCCCTGAATCATTTTTGTTGTGCTGCACTGCACCATCTCCACACTATTCCTATCCTTCCTGAAGTAAGGACTCAAGAATTGGGTACAATACTCTAGGTGTGGCCTCACTGAGTACAGTGTCTACATAGGGAAAGTATTACCTCTTCCCTTCTGCTATTAATACTCCTCCTGATATATCCCAGCATCCTACTAACTTTGTTATATGCCTTGTTGCACTGACTCAATTATTTGAGGGAGTCTCTGATGATAACTCCAAGATCCCATTCCTCAGCTGTAGTGCTAAGTCTCACCCACCCATCCAGTACTCTGTCCTGGGATTCTTGTTCCCCAGGAACACTACCTTGCTCTTTTTGGCATTGAATTTGAACTGCCAAACCTCAGACCACCATTCTAGCTTTCATACATTGCTCTGCATCTCTTGTCACTATCCACAATCCCATGGAGCTTAGTGTTATCTGTGAAGAGACACAGCCTGCCCTGGTTACCTTTGCAATGTCACTAATGAATATATTGAAGAGGAAAGGTCCCAAAACAGATCCTTGTGGTACCCTTCTCATGACCTTGCTCATGACCTCTCTCTCCACTGACTTGATCCCATTGACTACAACCCTCTGCTACCTCCCCTTTGGCCAGTTACCTACCCAGTTTACTATAACCTTAGCCACATCCAGATCTTCCATTTTCTTTAGCAAGCATCTGTAAAGCACCGAGTTGAAAGCCTTGCTGAAATCGAAGTACAGCAAATCCACAGTGTGGCCCCATCCATTTCCTTCATCCTCTAGTCAAAGAAAACTATCAGGTTAGTCTGACAAGACCTCCCTGGGATGACTCCATGCTGATTACTACAAGACCTCCCTGACACAAATCTGTGCTGTTTACTATCCTGGAGCCCACTGCTCTCCAAACAGTCCACAAGGTCCTCTTTGACCAGTGACTCCATCAGTTTCCCTACAATAGAAGTAAGACTGACAGGTCTATAGTTCCCCACGTTCCTTGTCCCCCACCTTTATGAAGCGTTACTACGTTCACCACCCTCCAATCCTTCAAAGCCACACCCATCCGTAGACAGCTGTTGAACAGACCTACCAGGGGTTTAGTTAATTCTGCTACCAGCTCCTGGAGTAACCGTGAATGCAACCCATCTGGTCCCAAGACCTTATCTATTTTTAGTGCTCCCAGCCCTTTCACTTGTGAATACTGGTGGCCTCATCTCCGGGACCCCTTAGCAGCCACTTTGATACCACTGTCTAGTGAGGGCCCACCACTCTCCTTAGTAAAACTGAGCTAAAGTCATAATTAAGGACAGAGGCCTTTTGCCCATGCTCTATCACCCTACCCCTCTGCTAACCTTATGATTCCCCCTCTTTTTCCCCATATACAGTGTATCAGAAGAACATTTTTTCTCCAGATCCCTCTGCAATATGCAGCTCTGTGACTGCTTTTGCTTCCCTAATTGCCCTCTTTGCCTCCCTATTTTTATGGCTGCAGGCGGCAGAGCCCTGCAGATGTCTTGCTATCACTTGGGGAAAAAGGGCAGTTCACACTGCCACCAAAGCATAATTTTGGAGATGCAGTACGATACCTACGCTATCTGAAATCACTACACGGGGGTGGGGGGGGGTCTTTCCTTCATGTAGCATACTTATCCCAGCTCACATTACTAGCAGTGGATATACTTAGGGTGGGATATTCAGATTGCACCAGGCTGTGGTGCAAGCCTGGGCGCAGCGCAACTGGGATGTGCTAGGGCACTGACAGGGTGATTATGCAACGGTGCTGCGCCATGGCTCAGCACCGTTGAATATCGCTCCGTGGCCACCCACATTGCGCATGGTGCAGTGGCCAGGGAGGAACGGGGTATGCACCAGCACAAGTGCCATTGTGCTAGGTGCAGCAACTGCGATATTCAGCGGTGGACATGCAAATGGAACCATAATGCATGCAAGGAGCAAATGGATCCATTTGCATGCAGGTGCGTCGATCCCCGGTGACTTGCGCCTGACGCTCTGCCAGGCAGCAGCCGTCAGGGACCGACGCCCCCTGCCCCTCACCGGCAACGCACCCCAGCCCGATCGCGGGCGTAATATGAATTAATATCCCTGGTGGTCCAGTGGACCCTATCCCACAGCCCGTTGGTGGGCTTTCATTCTGTTAATATCCCTGGTGGTCCAGTGGACCCGATCCCTCAGCCCGATTGCGGGCTTTCAATATGTTAATATCCCTGGTGGTCCCTCAGCCCGATCGCAGGCTTACAGTCATTGGAATAACCCTGGTGGTCCAGCGGTACCCCCCTCCCAACCTGCCCACTCAGTCCCGCCATCCCGCTCCCTCCACTCCAGTCAGCTGTGGTCAGCAGCACCCCGCCCGCAAGCCGCCTGCCAGCGTACGGTATGGCCGTACACCCACTGGTCCGCAGCGTGGGCCAATGGGTGTGCAGACCGTACTGTATTACACAGTCCTAATATGTGAATGAATGGATTCAGTGGGATCTTGCTTTAATCCATTTACTTGTATCTCATTTCCAGTGGGGTCCTGCATTTATCCATTTTTTCAATGTATTTACCTACAACATTTCATGTCCAAAGGAATCCTGCATTCACTAATTTTTTTCAATGTATTTTCCTACAACATCTCATGTCCATTGGGGTCCAATGTATTTATCTACATCTTATTTCCAGTGGGGTCCTGGGTTTACCCATTTTTCCAATGTGTTTACCTGCAACATCTCATTTCCAGTGGTGTCCTGGGTTTACCCATGTTTCCAATGTGTTTACCTACAATATCACATTTCCAGTGGGGTCCTGCTTTTACCCATATTTCTAGTGTATTTATCTATAGCATGTCATTTCCAGTGGGGTCCTGCTTTTATCCATATTCCAAGTGTATTTACCTACAACATCTCATTTCCAGTGGGGTTCTGCATTTACCCATTTTTTCCAATGTATTTACCAACAACATTTCATTTCCAGTGGGATCTTGCTTTTAACTATTTACCTACAACATAACATTTCCAGTGGGATCCTGCATTTATTCATTTTTTCAATGTATTTACCTATAACATCTCATGTCCAGTGGAGGCCTACATTTACCCATTTGTTTAATGTGTTTACCTACAACATCTCATTTCCACTGGGGTCCTGCGTTTACCCATTTTTTTCAGTGTTTATTTACCTACAACATTTCATTTCCAGTAAGATCTTGCTTTTACACATTTTTCCCAATGCATTTACTTACAACAACTGATTTCCAGTGGGGTCCTGCATTTACCCATTTTTTCCAGTGTATTTACCAACATCTAATTTCCAGTGGGGTCCTTTTACCTATTTTTTATCCAGTGTATTTACCTACAACATCTCATTGCCAGTGAGCTCCTGCTTTTACCCATTTTTTTCCCAGTATATTTATGTACATCTTGTTTCCAGTGGGGTTGTGTGTTTACCCATTTTGTTTAATGTATTTACCTACAGCATCTCATTTCTAGTGGTGTCCTGCTTTTACCCATTTTTTTCAATGTATTTACCTACAGCATCTGATGTTTGGTGGGGTCTTGCATTTACCTATTTTTTCCAATGTATTTATCTACAACATCTTGTTTCTAGTAAGATCTTGCTTTTACCCACTTCTTCTAATGTATTTACCTACAACATCTCATTTCATTGGGGTCCTGCATTTATCCATTTTCTTCAGTGTATTTACCTACATCATCACATTTCCAGTGGGGTCCTGCATTTACTCATTTCTTCAGTGTATTTACCTGCAACATCTTATTCCAAGGGGGGTCCTGTATTTATCCATGTTTTCAATGTATTTACCAATATCTCATGTCCAGTAGAGTCCTGCATTTACCCAATTTTTCAATGTATTTACCTATATCTCATGTTCAATGGAGTCATGTGTTTACCCATTTTTCCAGGGTATTTACCTACAACATCTCATTTAGAGTGGAGTCCTGCTTTTACCCATTTCTCAATGTATTTACCTACAACATCACATTTCCAGTGAAGTCCCACGTTTACCCATTTTTTCCAATGTCTTTACCTACAACATCCCATTTCCGGTGGGGTCTTGCATTTACCTATTTTTTCCCCCAATGTATTTACTTACACCGTCTCATGTCTATTAGGGTCCTGCATTTACCCAATTTTTTTTAATGCACTTACCTACATCTCATTTCCAGTAAGATCTTGCTTTTACCCATTTTTACAGCTGTGTAAGCAAAACTCCGCAGATATATTACCATCATGTTTGTAAAAGCACTGTGGAAGCTCGTGACCGGACCGCTGTCCAGCATGCTTCCACAGTGCTCAGGCACAGTTCCAGTCATTGTGTTTATGCAGACCTTTCCCCCTGCAGGATGCATAAACACACACCGTTCTTGGGGCAATACTTTTTCTTCTGCAACTGCGGAAGTGACGGCTGCCATGTGCAAGACGTCCACCAAGTCAAACTTCATGTGCATGCGCAGTCTGTCATCGCCATCATCTTGGCCAGTGGCCTCCTGGGCAAACTGCACATTTATGAGTCTTGTGCATGCGCAGTTCTGTTACCGCTACCATCTAAGATACATCTGACTCTGGTGCAGTAAAAGCACTGAGTATTCCTTTCATCCCTCTCACCACTCTGAGCAGCTGTATCAGCTCTGATTAGAGCCCGTTTCCAATGTATTTACTTACAACATCTCAAGTCTCACAATATTGACTGTTTTCAAAATCACTAAATGGCTGCTTGCTAGTGCAGTTTAACATTTCTGAAACACAGACCTTAATGGTGCACAGAAGGGGTGGGTGCCTTGCACCCCGTCCACACACCGGCAAGGGCTGGGTTTCTTGGTGGTCTAGCGTTCCCTCCTTAGCCCTGATCCCATCCCACAATATATGAAAGGTGACCCTGGTGGTCCAGTGGTCCCTCTCTAGCCCAAATCCCCTTTCAAACTGTATTACAGCACTCCCAGGTGGTACAGCTTATCCCTCTTCCTAATCTCTACCTGCCCGTAGCATACATATATATGTATGTGTATATATATATATATAAATATATATATATATATATGTCACAGGTAGTGGTACCTATTTTTTTATTTACCTACATCACATTGCAGTGGGTCCTGCTTTTACACATTTTTATGTATTTACCTACATCTCATTTCCAGTGGGGCTCTGCTTTTACCCATTTTTTTCAATGTATTTACCTACAACATCTCATTTCCTATGGAGTCTTGTGTTTCCAATTTTTTAATATATTTACCTAGAACATATAATTTCCAGTAAGATCTTGCTTTTACCCATTTTTTCCAATGTATTTACTTACATCTCATGTCCAGTGGGGTCCTGCATTTACCAACTGTATAAATGTATTTACCTACAACATCTAATTTCCAGTGGGGTCCTGCATTTATCCATATTTTCAATGTATTTACCTCAGAGTTCAACAAATCTGATAGCTCGATTTCCCAGGCTATCACTGCAGAGTTAGGGACAAGCAGTTTCTATTCTGCCAGTTTTTACTTTGTTAAGTTGATAACTTTTTAATTGTTCTTTGGTCAGTTCCAAAACTTATTGCTTGGTAATTTACTTTTGTCAGTTTATTGTTAGGCATGATTGTCCAGTTTCTTTTTGTTATACTCATTCCATTTCTGTGTATTATATTTTGCATTTTTGTGTCTGTTATCGTCTCCCTTTTCCCCAGGATACATCTGAAAATGAGCTACAGAAATATAACAAATGAAGGTGCACAGACGTACCCCACTGGCCACTAGCTGCCCCAGCACTTTGGGTAAGAAACCCTTTGTAAGGGGGCATGGTTAGCAGGAGAGAAGTGATGTGAATTTATACAAGTTCTCATGAATAAACATAACGCTAATTAGAAAATAAATTTACATGTGTACACAAACACAAAAAAAAAGTGAAAAACATGAGAAAATACAGAAATCCTATGCCAGTCAAAATATTATCCAGACCATGCAATCATAACATTTCCAAGATCATTTATAAAAACAAATTCATGGCCAAGGGAAAAAAATTGTTTGCTTATTGCAACCTGAAACTGGAGACAAGCTGGTTATAGGTAGATGGAAAAGTGTTTGGGGGGGGGGGGCAGTTGTGGCAAGGCAAGCATGATCAACAAATGTCGATCTCCATGATGGACAAGATGATATAGAAGATAGTCATCTAAAAGAAAACAGATGCAAATTACTTAGGCTAACATTTCCACATTATAAATTTGCTGAATATATATATAGATATATTATAGTGACACAGTAGTGCCACTATAGTTAGGGTTGAGTACCCCTTTTAAGGTTAAAGTGTGAAATGTTGCACCTTAATAACTTTGCCACCATTTGATGGATTTACCTGAAATTCGGCAGGCAATGAGCGGTATCATAGATGTTGGGATCTGCCAAGTTTCGTACCTGTCGGGTATACAGTGGCAGAGTTATTAAGCAACATTCTGTAGCACATTTATGCTTTTTTGTGCATTCTTTGCTTGCACCTACAGGTTGCACGGTTTGCGTGACCAGTCCGAAAACTTCAGAGAACATGCGGCCAGGGTCCCAGATGTGCCTTTTGAAGATTTTGTGAAAAAATATTGAAACGGTTCAGAAGTTATTCAAAAAAGTTTCCCATTATAGTCAATGGGAAAAGTTAACAAAAAGTCGACAGTGTCGCAAATGCAGTTTTTAGTGTCGCAAATGACCCCTGTAGTGTCGTGAGTCAGCCATTTTTTTTTTTCAGTTAGTGGTTACAGAAATGCTTGGCATTTAAATTTGAGACCCTCCAGGGACACAATTCTTTTTGTGTTTACCTAGTTGAGCCCTGAGGATGCTAGGCATGTCATTATTTTGGGGTTAAACACCCCAGAAATATGTTTTTGAAATTTTTGGGAAAAGTAGTGTCGCACCTGTGACACTTTCATGATTTCTTTTGCGAACGTGTCGTGATTTGCAACACAAATATTTGACACTATGAGGAAAATAACAGGAATTCTTTGCCACCCTGCTGCAAAACACTGGTTTGGTCTTTTGAGCTGAAATTTGGAGGGAAGAAAGCCAACATCTCACAGATGTGCCTTTTGGTGGTTTGGCGACAAAATATTGCACGGATGGAAAGTTACAGTACTCCGAAGTTGATGCTTTCTCCCATAGACTAACATTACTGCGTTCCGCCGCCTTTTCCGGGCCCGTATCTCAAAAGCGGCTTTGAAAACAAACTTTTCAGTCACAAAAATGTAGCCCCCACTAGAGGGCTAATTACAAAACAAGCCAGGAAAGTCATACATAATATGAAATTTAAATTTTTTCCTACATCGTACAGTTTCTGAGATATAAGCAATTTAGTATTCCAAGTGCTAATTTTCAGGTCCGAGGCCCATTATTATGCATACATTCTTTGTATTCACTGTGTTTCTCTATGCAGCTGCTGGGGAAAACCAGGGTGTGTGCTTCTGTTACTGTTACTCTTAGCGTTTCCATACCCATTTGCATTACTGTTACCGTGTATGCCACCGTGTGTGTCACCCTTTGCGTTTTCGTTTGTGCTTGCGTTACTGTTACCATTTTCGTTTTCACTGCTGTTTGTGCTTGCGTTTCCATTTGCATCACCGTGCACATTTTCATTTGCGGCCGCCCTCCTGTTTACGTTGGTCTTTCGTTTGGCATCATAATTGCTGTTACCATTACCATTTGCGTTTCCAATTGCGTTACCATGACTGTGCACATTACGGTTTGTGTTTCCGCAAGTGCTTGCTTTTCTGTTTCTCTTTCCTTTGGCGTTATTGTTGCTGTTACCGTTTCCATTTGCGTTTCCAATTGCGCTGCCGTCACCGTGTGGGTTACAGTTTGCGTTTCTGTACGCGCTCGCATTTGCATGTCTGTTTCCTTTGGCATTATTGTTGCTGTTACCGTTACCATTTGAGTTTCCAATTGCGTTACCATGACCGTGCACATACCGGTTTGCGTTTCCATATGCACTTGCGTTTCTGTTTCCTTTGGTGTTATTGTTGCTGTTACCATTACCATTTGCATTTCCAATTGCATTACCGTGACCGTGCATGTTATGGTTTGTGTTTCTGTACGCGCTTGCATTTGCTTTTCTGTTTCCTTTTGCTTTATTCTTGCTGTTACTATTACCATTTGCGTTTCCAACTGCGGTACCACCACTGTGCACATTACTAGTTGCGTTTCTGCACATGCTTGCATTTGCATCTCCATTTGCATTACTTTTTGCTTTGGCGTCACTTTGCACTTGCGTTTCTATTACCGTTTGCGTTACCATTTGCGTTTGCGTCACCATGTGCGTTACCATTTCTGCTTGCATTTGCGTTGCAGTTACCATTACTATGTGACAAAAAAAGATCACGTGGTGGGAGCGGAGGCCCGAAGGGCCCACGCTCCCCCACCACATTCCATTCACAATTTATAGTCCTCATTCTCAAAAAGAAGGGAAATTCATGGCAAAAAACTCTGTTTAATGCATCAATTAGGGTTGTTCCACAGTGAAAAAAGTAAGGAAATTCGATGTTAGGGTTGAAACCCCCCCCTTGCCCCTCCCAACCGCGTCCCCCCAACTGGCATCAGGGTGTGCGCTGGGGTCGTCGGTCCTAACTTTCACCCTATTCTCCCATACTTCACCACCTCAGCATCTTTACACATCGGATGGGGGTGAGAGTTAGGATCCTGGCCCAACACGCCTCCTTGTGGGGTGTATAGATGTCATCGGACCGATCCTCGCTGAGACAGTCTGGTGTTTGTTGGATCAAGGGGTGTTCCCTGATCTGTTGAAGGAGGCGGTGGTGACTCCCCTTTTAAAGAAACCGTCTGACGACCCAGACTGTCTTGTGAACTACAGACCAGTCTCTAACCTACCCTTTTTGGGTAAGGTTATTGAGAAGGTAGTCGTGTTGCAGCTTGAGAACTTTCTTACCACCCAGGAAGTCTATGATCCTCTCCAGTCTGCTTTCAGGAAGAGGCACAGTACTGAGACAGCATCAGTTCGGGTGATGAATGATCTCCTAATAGAGAGGGATTGGAGGAGTCATTCGATCTTGGTCCTCCTTGATCTCTCTTCAGCATTTCACACTGTGGATCATGGGGTGCTGTTGGAACACCTGCGGTTAATCTGTGGACTGTCGGGGACAGTCCTCAGATGGTTCCATTCTTTTCTCATGGGCAGGTCTTAGAGGGCGTTGTAGGGAATTTTTTCCTCGGCCCCCTTTGCCCTGCCTTGTGGGGGTTCCGTACTGTCCCCCATGTTGTTCACGGTGTATATGCTGCCGTTGGGAGACATTATAAGGCGGTATGGGCAGAGTTTTCATTGCTATGCAAAGGATAGTCAGCTCTACGTGTCCTTTGAACCCGAACAGATTAGTGCGATCTTGGTATTTAACAAATGCCTTGCTGAGATTCACGATTGGATGAGTGCTAACTGGTTGAAACTAAATCCGGATAAGACTGAGGTGTTGGTGGTGGACCCAGGTCACCGGGTAGAGAAGTTGACTCCTGGGCATCCATCCAGCCTGGTGCTGGGGAATGACCAGTTGAGACCTTCTGAAAGGGTGCGGAATCTGGGGGTTGTGCTTGACAACGAACTGACGCTTAAAGCACAGGTGTCAGCAGTTGTCAAGTCCTCATTTTTCCATCTGAGGAACATCGCCCGGACAAAGCACCTTGTTCTGCCCGATGACCTTCTTATATTGGTTTTGTGTCCTCTCATCTTGACTACTGCATTGCTATATACCTAGGGTTACAGGGGGTGGATCTCCGTTGCCCGCAGCTGGTGCAAAATGCATCAGCCAGGTTGTTGACAGGGCAGTCAAGAACTTGCCATGTCACGCCTGTGCTGTGCAAATTGCACTGGCTGCCAATGCGGTGGAGGATCACCTTCAAGGTCACATTGCTGACCTACAAGACACTACACAGACAGGGACCGGGTTACTTGCAAGACCTCCTTCGGCCTTACCGCCCCCTCCGTCCTCTCCGCCGACGAGGGATTGCTAGAGGTTCCCAGGGTCCGTCTTCAGACATCAGGTGCTAGGGCTTTTGCTTTTGTAGCCCCGACCCTGTGGAACTCTCTACCTCATCAGATTAGAGATTGCCTGTCCACTGAGATATTTAAATCCTCTATAAAAACATATTTATTTGGCCTAGCATTTGGGGAGGATGCTTAGTTTTATTTCTGCTGCCTTTTAATTCTGTGTGTTTTAACTGTTTGATGGTTGTTTTAATATTGTATATGCACTATGATTTCAGAAAAGCGCTTTAGAAATAAAATTTGATTTGATTTGAACTAATCCAGGACAAGACAGCACAGCAAAGTAAAAATTAGGCAACAGGTACCTCTTTTAACAAACTTATTTTGTTTTTTTCAGCCACCACACTACAACTTCTTCTAACCAAGTACCAATCCTCCTTCTATTAGTAGGTATATAATGCGGGCCGCTCGCCTGCTACAAGACGCACTCCAACCCAGAACTTATAACCAAGTGTAACGAGGTGGTTAGACTGCAGTCTCACAAATGAACCAAGGGCAAGGGGGTTAGGTCTCACAAAGGACCCCCAAAAAATGCAAGTTAGCTGGGGGGGGGGGGGTGATGGTCCAATAGCCAAGGAGGGACATACTGTACATAGCAGTGCAGGAAACTATAAAACAGGTGAGAAACGCTGCATTGCCCTCTGCTGGTAAGTATCGGTAAGCATACCAGTAGAGGGACTACTTTACTAACAGAGCAACTTTAAGTTCATTTTCAGTCATTTGTTATGTATTTTTGCACAAACTTCAAAGGCATCTTCTATTTCAATAAAGACAATTTTTATTTTATTATTGTTTCTCTTTCCCCCAGCCCCAGCTGCCATCTGCATCCTGTCCTGCTCAGCTGCCTGCCTATTTGTACCCTGTAAGCTCCCCATTACCAACCCTGTGGGTCACCCCCCACCATGCTACGATCATCAAAGTGTAAACATTTGGTGGCATGGGGATCCTTTCATGCTGGGTAGACAGGCAGTGCGTGCAAGTGTGCACCAAGAGGCCATCCTACTAGGCTGGGAGGCATATTCTGCATTTTGCCCTTAAGATGACGACTATCAATGTGCGCACTACACAAACACAATAGGTGTTCATAGCATACTTCAAGTCTACTGTGACTCCCTGCCCCACGCCTTCTCTGTTAGTGTAGTACCTCCTGTAGGCCCCCAGGTGGTGCTCCTGCTGCAGAGATTGGATGGCATCCAACTCCAAAGAACCAAGTGCCTGTGGCAGGCTTAAACCTCCTGCTATCTGCCCTCCAGCACTCCGGGCTTATTCCTGAATCTGGGTCACCGGCATTGCAATAAATACAAATTTAATTGATTGACAGATAACTTGTAATGAACTGTCACTGAGGGAGAACACAAAGATCAGTTGAGAAGGTCGGAGGCTCATTTTGCAGTTGACACTTTGACAACTTGTTCACATACTGTAAGTCCCTGATCCTGCTGGGGAAGGGGGTGATACCCATTCCAATGGCAAGCAAGCTGACAAATCTCTCTCCACTCCAGAAATGGAGGTGCATAGTAGTAAGGGCATCAGCTCCAGTTTATAAAACAAAACAGAAAAGGACTCTTCTTCTAGGAGTACTTGGCATTTTGTAACACATAGCGTATATCTGATGCGAGTGAGAGGCAACACTCTTGCACGTCACCGCTTTGATACTGCTGATGTGTGTGTAGTCTGCTGCCCTGCAAGGCCAAAGGATCCGTGATACCCCTCCCAGGGGAAGGCACATGTTAATGTCTCACAGGTCCCTCAGGCAGGCTTCAAGCCACATGGAGGGCAAGATCATGCCCATAGTGCTCAGCTGGCTGCAGGTGGAGGTTGGACTCCTGTAAATCTGGGGCATGGGAATCTTCTGCATGTATTTCAGGCCAACTATGCTGCAGTGATGCATTTGCTGGAGATGTGGTGTGGTCGTGGAAGGTTGCTGAATGTAGCTGAACTGGTGCTGCTGTAGTGGGGCTCTTTTCAAAAGGGATGTTCAGTCCTACAGTACCTGGCTGGCTGTTTTTTTTTTTTCCCATTAAAGGAAAACTATACCCTCATATCATTAACATTTTATTTGTTTCCATGTCAACAGGCAACTCCTTTCCTGTAGCTATTAGGGCTATATGTATTCCTTTAGTTTGTTCTCACTGTTCATGGTAGCCCTCTGTGACTGCCCTGAGGGTCTCCATGTCATGGTTGTTGAAATCTCATTGTCCACGAGTACTGCAACAGCATATGAGAACATGATGTCAGATCAACCATGTATATCAGGTATCTCTATGCTGAAAGAACAAATACCCAGCAAAAACTTGTTGGAAACACATAAACTGAATGGAATTTAAAGGGAAAAACCCTGCATTACAACTCAGATAGTTTGCAAAGCTTACTAAAGGTAAAAATGGTATTTCATACCTTCTTGCATCTAGTTTCTTTGAAGACTAATTAAGCAGACAGGAATACTGGGGAATATAAAAGTTGATTATGCATCATGTTCTCATATGTTAATACGGCTCTCAGGGACAATGAGATTTCAACAACCACTAAATGGAACATCGCAGGACAGTTACAGGGCCTAGTATGAAGTGTTAAAACAGACTAAGGCAGTTGCATATATCTCTAACAGCTACATGAAAAGGGTTGTCTGTTGACATGGAAACAGATACAATTTAGAAGATATGAGGGTGTAGTTTTCCTTTATGCTATTTACCATCTTCAGGTGTAGGCGAGTATTCTCATCCCCTGCTCTACATCCCCTGACCAACAACCACCTTCCTTGGGAATTCCCCGTTGGCCCCCTCTCCCAGACTTTCCTCATGGGGGAGCCATGAGGGGGGAGGGCCATCCCCTCCTAGTGCAATATATCCATGTGGCAGGGATACCAGATGGTGGTGGGGGCTGGCAGTACTCTGCCCTAGCTTTTTCCTGTTCGCCCTCCCAGACCAGCAGTGTGCAAAACTGTGAGGTGTGGGTACGCGTGGAGGCACACATGCACCATAGCAACTGCCACCTGCAGAGCCACTCAGCTGCCCTACCAACACACTTGCACAAGATGGCAGTGTAGGAGTGGTGCATCTGGTCCCTCCTCTCCAGGGAAGGACAGCGGTTAGTCAGACACTCAATCTTCTCCCACCCCAGTCGACTCCCAGTGACCAAGTCTGTAACTAAACCCAGGCTGCCGGCATGGTGGGAGGTGTGGCATCCCATGCCTCAACCTTCCATGCCACTCTGCTGGCTCAATGTGGCTGCTTTTAAAAGAACATTTTACTACAGCTCGGATTCCCCCTCTAGTGGATTATGCACAAAAGGACTTCTAGCCCAAGATCCCTGTTAAGGCTGTGCAGTTTACAAAAAGGATGCTTTTGAGAAAAAGTCTTTTGGGCTCAGAGCAGACCACAAACTGACATGGCACGGCACAGTAGGGCATGGTATGGTGGGGGCCTCTCACAACTCAACCGCTGTTAACAGCAGGAGACAATAACCTGCTTCCCAAATTGAAAAGCTGCCACCTTTCTCAAGCTTTACCATGTTATGGGCCCAAATTCATTAAGGAACTCTCAATCCAGTGGTCTCCCATCCAACAGGAAAAAACCTAAAATCCTGTTTGGTTGGACTGGAATTACATCTTGAGATTATCAGGGACTGGCAGGAAAGGAAATTAAAATTAATTAAAAGCATTAATACCTGGTTCATGTGGTACATGTCTGGGGGCATATAGTGCACATGTAAAAGGAAAGTCTATAAAGCACAATACTGTGCAGCACAAAGGCAGTACAATCCAAGTAGCACACCAGGCAAACAAGGACTCAATAAAAAATTTAATATCTTAGACAATGGGAAAGGGGAAAAGTTGCACATATTGGGAACAAAGCATTGAGTTTACAACTGCACTGCTGATCTGTAGATTCATTACCCAGCAATCAACTAAGAAAAAGCAAGGCATTCCAAAAAAAATAAACACAGATTAACATAACTGACAGTTTTGTCCGGAATTTCCTCCTGAATGAAGCCGGGAAGCCATTAACTGATGATTAGAGCATCACCCCAATTCTTGTTTTGAGAAAAGAAACCTGTAGAATAAACATTTAAACCAATAGTTCCCTGTCTTAATCTGCTGTAAGTAAACCCCCTCTAAAAAATGGAAAATGTGTCAGATTTTCACATATAAAACACTGTATATGCTGTTCCACATGACACAGGACATGCACATTTTTTACCACCAGGGCTGGGGGGGGGTACAAAATGAAATCAGATTTTACTAAAAACCCAGCTGCACAAGTATGGTGCAATCATTTCTGTTCAATTTTCATTAAGTGGTTACAAACTTTGTTTCCCCAACCTAACTGAGGTGGGGGGTAGCAAACTGCCAAGTATAGTGGATAGCTTCAAAAATGAATGCAACTGCAACAGAGCCTACTCCACATCCACTCTGAGAGAAGATGATTTTTCTGTCTGTTGCAATATGGTCACACTCGGAAATCTACATTGCGATTCAGGACTGCTCTCCATTACCACTTGGTGTCACATTTTTGAAACATTGGAACAGTTAACTTAGACTGTATTATACTAATAAAATGTTAACCAAGGGTTGAAAAAAGCAGGTTACTCACCTGTAACAGTAGTTCTAGGAGTGGTATATGATGTACATCCACACTTCTGGCAGTGACCTCTTCCCTTTAAGGCTTAACGGAAAGTCTTTAAGCTGGCTCCTCCCTCCCAGATGGCAACTCCCTCAGTACTGCCCCGTGATGTCAGATCTTGCTCACTGGAAGCAAGACTGGTGTGCCACTTGCCAAGCAAGGTCGGGTGGGTCAGTGTGGATGTACATCATATACCACTCCTAGAACTACAGTTACAGATGAGTAACCTGTTTTTTCTAGGGACGTAGATATGATGTACTATCCACACTTCTGGTAGACTCCTAGCAATTCTACAGGATGAGGGGGTAAGGTGCACACCACCTATTTAGGGAACAGAGACTGGAGAACTGAGGCCCCAAAACCAGCATCCCAGCGTGACTCAAGGTTGATGTGGTAGTGGGAAACGAAGGTGTGTCCTGACTTCCAGGTAGCAGTCCTGCAGATTTCCTGGATAGGAATGTCCCTGGAAGCAACCACTGGGGTAGCGGTATGATGGTGGAATGAGTCCTTAGCCTTATGGGAGGCTCCCTACCAGCCAACCTACAACAGAAGTCGATGCAGGACACAATCCACCTGCCAATTGTCTGCTTAGCTGCCAGTCTGCCAGGTACGGCTTCAGCGTAGGTAAAATAGCTGGCAAACCTCTTCCCAAACTCCAGACACGCGCTCTTTATAGAAGTCTAGAAGTTGCTGCAGGTCCAAGGTATGGAGCCTGTGCTTGGCCTCCGAGGTGTCGTTGGTGAAGTACACTGGGAGATTAATCACCTAGTTAAGGTGGAAATCTAACACAACCTTCGGGAGGACCTTTGGGTTGGGGTGAAGGACAACCTTGTCCCTGTGGAAGGCCAGGTAAGGAGACTCCACCGAGAGCACCTGGAGCTCAGTAATCCTACCGGCTGATGTAATAGCCACCAGGGGAAGGTGATCTTCCACAACAGGTGAGACATTTCACACCTGTGCATTGGTCCGAATGGCTTGCCCATGAGCTTTACCAACACCAAAAACAAGTCCCAAGGTGGTGGTGGTACACGCAGTGGAGGTGAAATGTGGTCAAGGCCTTTAAAAAAGTGCCAGACCACCTTCTCCTGCACCACTGATTGCCTACCAGCCCATGCTCGGTAAGCAGAGAAGGCTGCCAGGTGCACCTTAAGGGTCGCTTACTGGTGGCACGACAGAGAGGGACCAGAGGTAGTCGAGAATGCTAGCCACTAGACAAGATAAAGGGACAAGGCCTTTGCCCTGGCACCAAATGGAGAACCTCTTCTATTTGAAGGCATTGCATTTTCGGGTTAACTCCTTCTGAGAAGCCTCAGTCTCAGTGAGGACATCATCAGAGAGACTCAAAGCCTGGATCTCTAGCTGCACAGGAACCAGGCTGTCATGTGCAGGGACTGAAGGTCCGATGGAGTACCTTCCCCTGATTGCAAGAGAGCAGGTCCAGGCGTAGAGGAAGATGCCTCGGGTACTTGCTGCTGAGGAGATCGGGGTACCAAAACTGGCAAGGCCAGTTTGGAGCCACCAGAATCATCCATGCCTTGTCCCTCCTGACCTTGAGCAACACTTTGTAGATCAAGGGAAAAAGAGGAAAAGCACAGAGAAGGCCCAGGGTCCAGGGCCTCGAGAAGGCATCCCCCTGCAATGTTCCCTGCTGAGGGGGGTGGGCACAATACAGCCTCAGCTTTGCATTCTTCCTGGAGGCGAACAGGTCCACCAGAGGGGTGCCCCACTGGGAGAACATGCTGTGTACTACCTCCGGATGGAGGGTCCACTCGTGAGATGCCTCACCCACACGTCTGAGGGCATCTGCCAGCTGGTTGGGCACACTGGCCACATGGATGGCCAGGAAATTGGTATCCAGACGCAGTGAGCTGCCCTGCACAGAAGACGGGAGTGCTTCCCGCCCTGTTTGTTGAGACAGTACAAGGTTATGGTATTGTCTGTCTGGACCTGAACAACCTGACCCAGAATGTGTAGAGAAAAGGCTGTCAGCACCAGCTGAAAGCTCCAGCAGGCTGATATGGCATTGGGACTCCTCGGGGGTCCAGAGCCTATGGACTCTGTGGTCCCCCAGGTGGGCATTGGTCATCAGGATGACTGTCGGCTCTGGGAAGACAAATGGGATCCCTTCCTGCAGATGTTCCAGGACTAACCACCACTGGAGGATGTCCCACATCAGCTGGGTCACAGTAACTGGCTGGTTGACGTAGCCCTGGCGCTGAGACCATTGGTGGGCAAGCTCCCACTGCAGGGAACGCATACTCCAACGGGCCCAATGGATCAAGCTGGTGCATGCCGCCATGTATCCCAAAAGGTGCAGGTAGTCCCAAGCAGGGTACAACTGTCCAACCTGAAATTATCAGGCAAAGGAGGAGAGGGCCTCTGCCCAGTCCCTAGGAAGCAGAGCCCTGGCTCTACAAGAGCTGAGCTCTGCCCCCAGTGAAGTGAATCACCTGCAAGCGTATGAGTTCTGACTTGGCTTCATTGACCAGGAGGCCAAGGGACATGCAGGTCTGGAGGGCCAGAACCCTGGACCGCTCCACCTCCTTCCTGGAGGGGCTTGCTATAAGCCAGTTGTCCAGGTAGGGGTATATACGGACATCTCGGTGCCTCAGGTAGGCTGCCGCCACTGCAATGCATTTGGTGAAGACCCTGGGAGCTGAGGAGAGGCCATGGCCTGGTACTCATAGAGAATACCCTCTGCACGGAACTGGAGGAACAGGTGGTGGGTTGGATGGATTGGGATGTGTAAGAATGCATCCTGAAGATACAGAAAGCAGAACCGCATGTTCTACTCCAGAGATGGCATGATCTGAGGCAGAGTGACCATCCTGAAAAGTGCATGGCCGAAGAAATTTGTTTCGGACGTGCAGATGTAAGATGCAGCATGAGCCTTCCCATCTTTTTTGGCACAGGAAGTACCTGGAGACAAATCCTGGGTGTACTGGAGGGTCCGAGACAGGGGCCACGACCTCCTTCTGGAGGAGCTGGGCAATGTCGTCCTGAAGAGCTGATGGAATGTCGGTGTACACCATGTCCTCCCATGGAGCACGGGCTCAGTAAGGTGTGTAAGCCTCGAATTCCAGAGGCAGACCCTGACCGACTACCTCGAGAACTACCTGTCCATGGTTACAGCAGACCAGGTGGAAAGGAAGTGGTGGAGCAGGCCCCCCACAGGAGGACCCAGGGGAGTCAGGACGGGCATGGGGGAGGCACCCCAATCCCGTCACTAGGCAGGCTTGGAGGCGGAGGATGGACTGGCTGAAGAACCAGCGGGACCTCGACCTCCTGGTTTCCGGATGACTGAAGCAATAGACTTCAGTCATGGACTGAGATTGCTTGGCCACAGGGACCAAGAGGGGTCGAAAGGGTTTCTTCTTTTGAGGTTTAGAGTCCTTAGGATCCCTCTGGTCGGAGGTCAATGAGTCCAAAGGTGGCATTGGACTTCTTGATACGAGTAGGGTGCCCATCAACCCCTGGCCTGAACAAGTCGGTGCCCAAGAAGTGGACATCCGCCAACTTGTGCTGGGTATCCACTGTAAAGGTTGAGATCCTCAGACAAGCCCTGCGGCACATGGCAACCACAGCAGCCACAGACTGGGCACAGGCATCACCGATGTCCATGGCCATCTGGAGCTGTTGCTTAGTCATAGCTCAGTCCTGGTCCCGGACCTGCTTTACTATAGTCTGTAAGTTGGCTGGGAGCAGGGAAGCAGGGAAGCACCTTATCGAGCATGCCTAAAAGGGTATGTGAAGTGGGCCATCAAAAGGGCCAAACGCGCCGGCCGAATGCTGAGAGAGGAGGCAGCACAAATCTTTGTGGATATATGATCCAATTTCTTGGATCCTTTGCTGGTAGGCTTATCCACGTCCCCGACACTGCTGGTACTCTGGAAGACAGAGATGGCCACCAGACCCTCGGCCAAGGGGTGTTCGGTGAATCCCAAAAGGTAACCGGTAGGTACTGCATACTTACAGGCCATCTGAGCCGATGGTGCAGGGCAAGAGACTGGATGCTGGCAAAACTCCGGAGTGGGGCCAAGAATGGCCTCAGTGACCGGGAAGGCCTCCCCAGGGGAGTCACCCCAGTCAAGAATCTTGGTGAGTGGGTACTTATCCCATTTTTGGACGGGCTCCATCTGAAGACTCTGTTAAATCCAAGATAAGCCGGAAAAGGCCCAAGGAGGAGTTGGGACCATGCTCCATCGACAAAGCCTCATCCAACACGGCATCCAATGGACAGGAGTGTAGAGAGGGACCCTAAGACTCTGAGGATTCATCAAAAAGTGGTCGACTGCCAGAGTCCCCGATGAAACTACAGGGTCTATCGGGAGTCATGGTGACTGACAGTCGCCATGGAAGCCCGGAAGCAGTACGGGCATCCTTAGGGGGTGGACCCACAGGCAGCTGTTTGGGTGGCGGCTCCACCTGAAATCAGCAGAGAGGCCAGAACAGGCTCAGGTGGATCCAGCCAAGCTGGGGTTGGCTGAGGCCTGGGTGGCGGTAGCCATGGAAGAGCTGGGGTAAGAGCAGGGAGCTGCTTAATCCCAGTGAACATGAGCTGGTGACACATTTTGCGCTGGAACCTCTCCTCATCTGAGGAAGAAGAAGAAGAGGAGGCACAGCAGTGGCACTGCTTGCCCGAATGTCGAGAGCGGGAGTGCCACTGCCATGGGCTGCTCAACTCAGGACTTCAGGATCTGGACTGTGGCCTCGACTGTCAAGGCCACCATCGGTGGGTCTGAGAGGGGGCCGGTGAAAGCCAAGGCTCCTCTGGGTTCACCGGATCCTGAGGAGGAGGGAGTGGATCAGCATGCTGGTTCGACCCTCCCTGGGAGGTAATATGCAGGACTGGAGTCCTAGACAGGGGGGTATCAGCCATATCTGGCGACAACAGGTCGATGGTTTGAGAAAAATTTTGACAGATTGGTCGTCTGGCATCTCCACTAACTGGTCGGTGGAGACTGTGGAGCCAGCAGCCTGGGCCAAAGGATCAACTGTGGTCAAAACCTCCATAGAAGCGTGGGAACCCAAAATCCCGAGAGTGCTCACGATCCCATGATCGACGGCAAAACTTCTTTATAGTCTCTTTTTTAGATTTAGTGTCCAAAGAAGGGCCCTGCCCAAAGGTGGGAAGGGACTGGCACACATTTTTAAAAGCCCCTGAAAAGGTGGCTCCTAAGGGAAGTGAAAGAAAGGCCAAAGCCAAAGAGCATGCTCCATGGCCTGAGCCGCAGCTTCTTGAGCATACAATTTGTTTAGTGGACCCTCAGAGCTGCAGAGACCACCCAACGGGCGCCTTGTGACGAACGGGAGGATTCCGTTCATCAGGGCACCCCAGAAGAAGTCTAGCATGTCGGTCTTCCAACGCTGTAGGATGCAAGGTGCAACACAGGCCACACACCTAGGAATCGTGTTCATGTACTAGGCAGTAGACACACATGGAGTGCGGGTCCATCTGAGACATCTTCTGCCCACATGCAAATTTTTTGTATCGTGGTGCCGACTCCAGGTCGTCCATCACAGATGAGGTGAAGGAACTGCATGAAGACAAATATTCTCAACGCAAAGTACCAGGAATCCAGAAGGAGCAGGACAGAGAACTGTATCAGTTAAAGCAAAAGGAAGCTGGGAAGGCAGTCAGAACAGCAAAGGCCCAAACCGAGGAAAAGATAGCCAACTCAGTTAAGAAGGGGGATTAAACCTTTTATAGGTACATCAGGGAGCAAAAGAAGACCAAGGGAGGGATAGTGAGGCTTAATAAAGGGAGGGAGGGTGGACAGAGGGTGACTGTGAAAAGGCAGAGATACTAAACAAATATTTTTGCTCAGTATTCACAAATGAAGAGGGGAGGTACCTAAAAAACAGTAGAAACACTCTGGATACAGAAGTTGATACCAGACCATTTACAGAAGAAAGGTTCTGAAAGAACTCTTAAAACTGAAGGTGGACAAAGCAATGGGGCCTGATGGGATTCATCCCAGAATTCTAAAAGAACTAAGGGTAGAACTAGTGACACCACTGACTACCCTCTTTAACAAATCATGGGAGGATGGGGTGGTACCTGGGGACTGCAGGAGGGCAGATGTGATTCCCCTTCACAAAAGTGGGAGCAAGGCAGAAGCAGGAAACTACAGACCTGTTAGTTTAACCTCAGTGATAGGGAAAATGATGGAATCACTTCTGAAGAAAGAACTGTCGAGTATCTAGAGGCCAGAGGGGCACAGGACCCAAGGCAGCATGGATTCACAGCGGAAGGTCATGCCAGACGAATCTGATAGATTTCTTTGACTGGGTGACCAAAGTAGTAGATCAGGGAGGGCTGTGGACATGGCCTACCTAGACTTTATACGGCATTTGACACAGTCCCACACAAAAGATTAATATACAAGTTAGCCAGCCTGGGGTGGGTCCCAAGATAACAGCCTGGGTAAAAATTGGCTGGAGAATAGGACACAGAGAGTAATAGTAAATGGAGTCCACTCTGAAGAAAGGGGGTTACTAGTGGGGTACCGCAGGGTTCAGTATTAGGACCGGTCCTCTTCAATGTCTTTATAAGCGACATTGCAGAGGGACTGGAAGGAAAAGTATGTCTCTTTGCAGATGACACAAAGATCTGCAACAGAGTTGACTCACAAGGTGGGGTGGAAAGGATGAGAAGGGACTTGGCAAGGTTAGAGGAATGGTCAAATGTATGGTAGCTTAGATTCAATGCTAGAAGTGCAGGTAATGCACCTGGAAACAAAACCAGGGAAGAGTACACAATGGGGGTGAGATACTAACAACAACAAAAATGAAAAGGACCTGGGGTAGTCATATCAGATGACCTAAAGGTGGGCAAGTAATGTGAGAGGGCAGCAAGGAGGCTGGGGATACTGGGATGCATAGGAGAGGCATCACCAGTAGAAAACAGGAAGTTATTATCCCTCTGTACAGACAGCTGGTGAGACCCCATCTGGAGTATTGTGCAGTTCTGGAGACCCAATCTCCATAAAGACATAGACAGGATGGAAGCTGTCCAGAGGAGGGCAACTAAAATGGTGCAGGGTCTGCAAGAAAACATATGAAGAGACTTAAGGAGCTTAATATGTATAGCCTCAAGAAAAGGAGGAAGAGGGGACATGATAGAAACTTCTCAAGTACCTCAAGGGAATCAACAAAGTCCAAGAGGGTAGCATCTTTCAAAAAGAGGTGTGCAAGAACAAGGGCACAATTTGAAGATTTGGGGGCGGCTCAGAGGTAATTTAAGGAAGTATTTTTCACCGAGAGGTAGTGGATGCATGGAGCGGCCTTCGAGGAGGTTGTGGAGTCAAAAACAGTGGTGGAATTCAAGCATGCATGGGACAGTCATAAGGCAATTCTAAGGGGTGGGGGTAGGAAGAAGTAGGCTGCTAGTTAACTAGGATCTGCAGCTTATCCATTAAGTAGGGAAATGGGCAGAGTGGGTGGGCCAAGCGGTCCTTATCTGCCGTCAAATTCTCTGTTTCTATGTAAAAGGTTTTTTGAAAGCAAAGGGCCTACTCAGCATGGCGAGCAGGAAGGAGGGAATCTTCTTCTTCCACTGGAAAGGAAGATCTGACATCACGGGGAAGTACTGAGGGAGTTACCACCTGGGTTGATGAGAGAAGCCATCTTGAAGACTTTCCAGCAAGCCTAAAGGGGAAAGGCCACTGCCAGAAGTGTGGATAGTACATCATATTCACGTCCCTGAAAGAAATTTTATCACTGCCCACAAAATGAGGAAAATACTTCATTCCACTTACTTAAAGCACATTGCTGATGAGGTTACTTGCAGCCTTCTAACAAGGACTTATTTACCTGCAAATAATTAATACAATTACAAGCAAGCAAGCAAATAAATGTTATTTCTAAAGTGCCCATCCCTGGAGGCTCTAGGTGCTGAACAATAACACATCAATATCAAATCAACAACATGGGTTGGTATAATACATGAATGAGAACATTTAATTAACAAAAACTAAATGGCGGGCACAGTATAATATAGCCAGTAAGATTAATACATAAAAAATGCCTCCTTAAATAGGTGGGATTTCAATCCTTTCTTAAAAGCTTCCAATGAGGGGGCCTCCCTCAAAGACCTTGGGGGCGAGTTCCCCAGGGTCGGGCAGCTAATGAAAACGCATGCTCCCCAGATGACTTCAGCCAAAACCTGGGAACTGCTAAAAGGCCCTCCTTAGAGAAAGAGAGAGAGAGAGAGACATCTAGCATTGCACTTTTTAAATTATATTTATATTTGTTTTTATAATACTTCGTAATATTTCTGCCAACTTTGACATTTAATGATAGCTTTTAAAACCGTTAGAATTATCTGAATTTTTAGTGCAGATTTTACAATTTAACAATTTTGTTCCCTGCTTTTAAAAGCATAGGGCTCATAGCTTACTTCTGGCATACTGCTCTTTAAGAATAAGTTCACACATTGAAAGTGGATTATCATCTTCAAAATCAACACCAAACTGTGGTCTTTTGTCCAGCGCTAATACAGCAACAATCAGGGCAAAATAAGCTGTCAGTCCCCATATCACATAGGATTTATTACTGTGTGGATCTTCGTATGTAAAGAAATGTGCCTGCCTAGTCATCCCATTAGGCAGTGTGAATGAAGAAGAGAAATGTTGTGCTGGATTAACGAAGTAGTCCAAAGGAACAATGAATACATCACTGACTTCGTCCAGATTTGGATTAGGCTGGAATGTTTCCTGTATGAATGCCACCACCGGCGTCACCAAGAGGCCAACCTTAAACACAAAAAACAATTTTACTAGTATTGTCTGAAAGATGTCCCTTGTTTTGGCTAAAATGTTCTAAACTGGATAGAAACCTGTTTGATATATGGGATAGGAGAGACCAATTTGAGACAAATGGGAGGTTAACTTTTACAGTAGGAAGCTTGTCACCAAGAAATTACATTAGTTCCTTAAAGATACAGACACAGATTCACTAAAACAGATCGACTGTTTTACAGCATTCTGACTTCCAACAGCGAAGACAATTTACATTACAAACTGGAATCCAAAACCATAGAAATGTAAACAAGATGACATCACAGTGCCAATGCTTGTAGATATGCCCTCTTTCATAATTTCTGGGGCACAGGTATGACTAGCTGGTTCTGGGCACCCCTCTTTCTTGCAGGAAAACATTTAAAAATCTTGATAGCACAATAAATTGTTGGGGGTGCTGAAAAGGGCATTAATTGCAACTCAGTAGCCACTAAATTAATGTTTTCTTTTTCTGTAATAGAGTGCCAGGTGGTAGAGAGAACTAAGCTACCATATCCATTTTTTTTTTTCATTTTCCTGACCCCCATTTCCCATTGCAAGGGGTGGGATTAAGTGATTGTTCTGACCAGTCAATGGTCACAACCTTGTGTCATTGCCAAGTTAAACAAGGGATGGGAGGCTTATTTCACTGGACACACCAACCTTTGTTGGTAACATTGGTATATACAGTATCCCCTTACTGTGCTCTGCCCGTAGTTTAAAGTTTGTAGTATAAAAATGCAGACATACTGCATGCTGGGATCTGTAGGAATATTTTTCCCCACGAGATAAGTCATGGTAGCACACTTCTGTGATGCAGGCTGTTTCTCCTCACAGATAATGTACTGCTTTTAGCATATTCTCTTTTCTGTTCTTTCAACAATTTTGACAGAAGACTGTGTCCTGTATAGGGCATACCTAACAAGAGATTTATTAAAGGCTGCCTCAGGGTTTATAAGCATGTTGGAAAAAGCTAATTTGTTGTATAATACTAAGTAAGAGATATTACCATTATTGACGCTTCTCCAAGCTGCCTCAGAGTACAAGAAAACTATGTATCAATGTTAAACAGTTTGTTTAAATGAAAAGTTCATGACAGAAGTCATCCATATATCTACTGACATTCATTTGGTTGCTGCCAGATCATTTGGGATAAAAACAAACATATGTATTTATTTATTGAATTGTTTCACCAGGAAAGATACACTGATCAACTTAATGCTCATCTCACGGTACGTCCTGGGGGAAAGGGGAGGGGGATGTACAATAGTAGCACTGACAAATCATGCAACAATACAGAGGTGCGATTAAATGTAGCAATGCAGCAATAAAAATGTACAATAAAATTCAACACAATACATACATTAAAAACATGGTCAAGGAATATGGAACACAGTAAAAGAAGTACATCCATATTTGAAGCATCCATTTACAATACATGAGGAGCATAGATGATGCAGATATACAATACATATAATTAAGTAACAATGCTGAGACATAGGCATAGGTTTCAGAAATTACAATGATGTCTGGGGCATATGCAAGTACCATGGGTTGTAACAGAGAGATTTTTGGAGCGAGGCTTCTTATGTTTAGGTGAATGATTTTAAGACCATTTGGTAATGTCAGAGGGGTGATGGTTGGGAGGGCATCGGCTGGTGAGTAGTCTATAACAGGGTCTGGGATTGTTTGGATATCCCCAGATGCTAGCAGAAGTAAGAGAAAAAGGAGATGGGGTACCCTGCTTCCCTTATAGGAGCTAAGGAGTAGCTGTTTAGCTTTTATATGGGGGAGAAATTGAAACATAGGGTAGGATACCAGCCTGAGAGGGTGATGAAGTAGGTGGGCACCGAGGTTACTGAAGCGCAGGGGACCACTGGGCAGCAGAGGAGGAGTATAGTCTCAGGGTGGAGTGCTGTGCCAGAGAGGCGGACTGTGCTGTTCCCACTGTCAGCGGCTCAACCAGACTGGGTGGGCCCCACGGTAGCTTAGTAAGGAGTACATATAATGTATTTGGAATGCTGATTACACACTGAAACCGTCAAGTTTACAAACCTGTAAACCCACTGACATGCCGTGTGCACCTTATCATCTTGGCTTAGTTATAACTTCCTCCAGATGATGTCATCTCTGGGCCTTGTGCAAGGAGTTACCTCCATGACCCATCAGGGTGGTCACACATTGGACCTGGTATTCTCACTGGGGCTTGAGATTAATAGTCTCTGGACTGATCGGGTCGTTTTGTCCGATTATAGCATGGTGAAGTTTTCGTTCGGGGCACCCCCAAAAGCCCTCCCCCTGCTGAGATGGTCAGCTACCGCCCTTTAAGGGGGTTGATCTATCTAGTGTGGGCAGTATATACATTGGGGTTATGGGCGTGGCAGTTGCCTATAATAAGGCACTGTCTGACGCGCTCGACTCACTCGCACTGGTCAGTGTACGACCCAGGTCTTCTCACTTGAGGTCCCCTTGGTTTGATGGGGAGCTCAAGGTGATGAAGACCTTGGGTCGGAGATTAGAGTGCTGCTGCTGCAGAGGTCCAGTCTGGAGGTGGATAAACTGGCCCTGCATGTGCACTATGGTACATACCAGGGGGCAACCAACCATAAGAAGGCAGAGTTCCTGTCCAGAGAGATTGCTGCTGGGAGGAATCGACCAACTGCACTCTTTCGGACTGTGGACAGGCTTCTTCACCCTTCCTGTCTACAGCTGAAGGTAGCCTTTTCGGATGCATTATGTGAGGAGTTTGCTCGGTTCTTCTCGGACAGGGTGTCTGCCATCAGGCGGGGGGTTCCACCAGTGGGCCAGAGTTTGGCCAACAGCGGTCGCTATGGGTGTCCGGAGAGCACTCCACCAGGTTGGGGTGAATTTAGACTGGTGGAGGTGGCTGAGGTCACTGAGATTACTTCCAAGCTTTGGCACACTTTTTGTGAACTGGACCCGGTGCCAACTTGTTTCTTAATGGGATTATATTGACTCCGTTGGCCTGGTGTTCCTTGTCAGAGGGAGGTCTTTCCTGATGTCTTGAAGGAGGCATTAGTAAGACCCCTTCTGAAAAAACATCTTTGGACCCTGACATCAAGGCAAATTACTGTCCCATCTCCAATCTTCCGTTCTTGGGTAAGATTGTGGAGAAGGTGGTGGTGCTTCAGCTGGAGGAGCATCTTGTGGCCCATGATTTATATGAGCCTCTCCAGTCTGGGTTTCGTGTGAAGCATAGCACTGAATCTGCGCTTGTTCGGGTGCACAATGACCTCCTTAGGGATAAAGATCGAGGGAGGGGACAATTCTGGTTCTCCTCGATCTTTCATCTGCATTTGATATGGTGGACCATCGATTGTTACTTGACCGCCTAAGGGATTTCTGTGGACTCGCCAGCACTGTCATCTGCTGGTTTGAGTCTTTTTTATCTAACAGGAGGAAGAGGGTTGTGATGGAATTCTCCTCCTCCTCTGCTCTCCTGTCATGCGGAGTTCCCCAGGGTTTGGTCTTGCCACCAATGTTGTTCGCAGTGTACATGCTGCCCCTGAGAGAGATCATTAGGAAGTACAGTCTGGGTTTTCATTGTTATGCTGATGATACCCAGCTGTATTTTTCCTTGGCCCCTGGAACATCTTGCGCAGTGGAAGTGCTTAACAGCTGCCACGCTGAGATCAATGATTGGATGGCCTCCAGCTGGTTGCGACTGAACCCCAATCAGACAGAGGTACTGGTTGGTGGTGGAGTCGAACAGAGGGTGTGATAGGCTGGCCTCTGGTGCAGAGACAGGGCTTTTTCTTGGCTCTGTACCACTGAAGGCCTACTCTAGGGTGCGTGATCTTGGCGTTATTCTTGACAGCGGATTGTCACTTGAGTTACAGGTGGCATCCATTGTCCAGTCTAGTTTTTACCATCTGAGGAATGTTGCCAGGATAAAGCCCCTAGTGCTGCCGCTGGACCTCCCACCTAGGTGCATGCCTTCATGACATCCAGGCTTGACTACTGTAATGCACTCTATCTCGGGGTCTCTGGGGGTACCTTGCGCCGACTGCAGCTGGTGCAGAATGCAGCGGCTAGATTGTTGACGGGACAGTCTAAGTATTGTCATATCACTCCGATGCTGCATCAACTGCACTGGCTGCCAGTCAGGTGGAGGGTCCTCTTTAAGGTGGGTTTACTCACCTTTAAGACCCTACATAGCCTGGGCCCTGGTTACCTGAAGGACCTTCTCACTCCTGCTGTCTCAGTCCGCCCCCTCCGCTCCTCCTCGCGATTCCCAGGACGAGGTTAAAGACAGCTGGAGACACAGCATTTAGTGTCGCCGCCTCCGTCCTGTGGAATTTGCTTGCTCCAGCTGTTAGGGAGGCCCCTTCTGTTGAGGTATTCAAGGCCCGCCTTAAGGCCTTCTTATATAATCAGGCCTTACCGGACTGTGTTGTATATCTCTGACCCAAATTTGATATTTAAAATAATTTTGGCTTCCTTTGAGTTTATTACTGCTGCTGAGGGCATTATTTTAAATTTAATGATGTGTATTGATGTTTATAAGTGTATTATTTATTTATTTTTATATTTGTATGTATATGGAATTTCTTTTAATATGTACAACGCCCATAGCCTCCGGGATGGGCGTCTTTTCAAATAAAATTTGCCTTGCCTTATAAACCTATTTCATCTATGTCAGGTCAGTGGGTTTACAGAAAAGAATGTCACCAAAAAGCAGCCTTCCATAAAGAACGCGCTCGCTAGTCTCAGCAAATTATTCAAACTGCATTCCAATCATTGCAGTTTACAGACACAGACTATCAATCGTGATGTCGGGCTCACGGTTTAACAGCGGTCCAACCTCAGATAAGTAAAATATGTTCTTTGGGCGTCCAAATACACTATAAAAATGTAATGCCTAACACATAGGTGATAACTGTGGCGCAATTACCTCTTGTTGTTGCTAGGACTTCGGTAAACCTCTTGAGCAGTGCTCTCGAGGCATACTGTTGCCCTAGCAACAACTCAAGGTGATTATACCCTGGTCATCACCTATGTGTTAGGCATTATTCTCTATGTAATTTTCACCATATGTTTATTGATCTTAGCAAATCAAAAGGCAGCTTATTAATATGGCAGTAATGTTATAGTGCTGAAATTGCACACGGTCATAACTGCACTGGGCCTGGTAGCTAATGACCGAAGCCGAGGCTTTTATCATTGCCCTGTGCATTTATGACAGAGTACAAACCTGCCGACTACAGAATTATTGCCGTTATATTGAGATTTCCGTACTATCTGTGCAAAAAATAAATAAATTGAACAATGTAAGGTGGTTTAGTTAAATAACAGTTAATGTTTTTCACGAACAAAATGAACTACAGTTTGTGTTATGAGCTACTGATAGAATGGTCACCCTAAATGTTGAGTCAGTTGCTAATTAGCATACCTGTAGTGTCTTTTCTTCTAATCTGCATACTCAGATACCTCAATATACGTAATAATAATATAAATAAGCAGTTCCATTACTAACTTTCAATTCAAGTTGTTAACCAGGTGAGTACACTGAGCACAGCTGCCCTTTTTCAGAAATGATACAGACTGGATAAGTATACAAAAGTCAGCAATGCTGTTTACAGATGATGGTAAAACCAGAGAAGTATAATAGATGGGTGGGTCTCTTTCCCCACAGAAGTAGTTATCCATTATTTCCCTGAATACCCTGTCCCTGTATATACAACTGTGATCAAAACTAATAGTAACCATCCAAATGTATTATTTAAAGACTAGACAACTATAGTATTCTCACGAAATATACAATCTAGGGGAGCTCATGAAGTGATTACTGCCACTTCAGGCCCGTGGCTGCTTACCTTCACTACTCAACTCAATGGAATGTTTCCTTGTACACCACAATTACCTTTAATTTATTTTATATGTTTATTGCACTACAGGACAGCTTATATATAATAATAATAATAATAATCTTAATTTGTAGAGCGCCTTTCAAATTGCCAAGGCGCTTTAACATACAAAATAGATAAAACAATAAAAGAATGACATAGATATAACTAAGATCAATTTGGGTAGGCTTGGTGCCATAAATGGGTTTACAGGGCCTTCTTGAAACCCCCCATGGTCACGCATTCCCATAGCTGATGGGGTAGAGAATCCACAGGGCTGGAGCCCTGTGGAATTCTATATATGGCTGAGTAGGTTGTAGAAAAATAATGGCCCATGTTTCCTGGAATCTGGGGCAGGATTCACTGAAAAAGGCAAAGTGCTGTGCAATTGTACTGGGAGCAATCCTGCTATTCACAGTCAGATAGCACGCTGCACTATCCAACTGTGAATAGGGGCAGGCGGGGGCAGCGCTAACCCAGGAAAAGCACCAGGAACCCCAGTAACGCTGCCCCTACAGCCAGCCAAGAGAACTGGCTGGCAACAATAGCGCACATGCGCTAAGTCCCTACTCACAAAAGTAGCCATGCAAATGAGCCCATTGGGCATGCAAGGCGCTACTGGCCATTAGCTTGACCTGTGGGTGGCATAGTGCAAGCCCCCCCCCCCAGCAGCCCATGCCCCACGCAGCCGCATTCCCTGGTGGTCTCGTGGTGCCTTCCCTGATTGTTGACCCCATAGGGAAAATAAGGTTTCCATAGTGTAGTGGTCTCTCCCCGGTCTCCAATCGCTGACCCTATGTGTTGTAAGAGTTTTCCAATGTGGTGGTCCCTCTCTCACCCCAATTGCCCACCTGATATGTTATAATATTTTTCCATAGTGTAGTGGTCCTTCCCCTACCCCAATCGCCCACCCGATGTCATAATATTTTTCCATATTCTTCTTCCACCTGAGGTGTGTGTGAAAAGTCCTCATAAGACAAACCTTGCACAGGCATTATTTTTTTTTTTTATAATAACAGTGGAGTGTTTTTTTCCCCAACAGGGAAACCTGGTGATAATTCGCTGTTACAATGCTGAACATGTGCTGGGTTTACCTTGCTCCACGTATGTGCCAGCCACTGTCCTGCCAGACAATTCAACAGCTCTCACACTCAGAATCTGCACACTAAAGTACAAAAAAAAAAAAACACTTTTGGAAGGAAAAAAACAACAACATTTAAACAGCTGTTCCAACCCAACCGAGAACCGTGCTTGAATCTGACCGCAGCTGCACAGCAATATATTTATAATTGCTGTGGTGAAAAAACACTCCCCAGCAATTATATGAAATAAAACATGGGGTGGTGTGTAAGACTCGAATTGTACGTGCACTCTTGGTGTTGGATGCTTAAATAAACCCATCGAGCTTTGCTCTCCATATTTATGTAGCATCCAACACCTCAGGTGTGTGTAAAATTCTTGTTAGACACACCACCCTATGTATTATTCTATATATAACTGTTGCAATGTTTTGATAGAGACAAAAATGGTAAGCTGTATTTGTGTGAGCGAGCATGTCCCTGAGCAGCCATGGTAGTTAGCGGCATTTGCTTTCCATCTTTCTTTTTAACAAATATGATTTACGTGGCTGTTGTTTTGATCAAAAGAGACTGTTTTGCAAAAGGCAGAAATGTTAGTGCAGTAGTATGGCTTTATTGTGGGAACAGACTGAAAAAGCTATCTCGAGCCACTGTGCTTTCAATTGCACCTAAGTGAAGTGAGAACAAGAGGAGGAAAATGCTGTAATAACCATCTATGGAGTTATTACAGAATTCAGCAGATTACAGCGTTTTATCAGGAGTGCATATCCAGTCATTATAGGGGTCACCAGTTGTTATAATGATGATAATTTCTCTTTAATCTACCACTTTGCTCTTTGAATCTCACAGTGTGCTGAAAATGGCAACAGCGTTGTAACCTCTCCCTCTTCCAGACTGTAGAGCAATTTGAGATGGATGTTGGCATAAAGGTAATGTAGAAAACCAAATTCCACCTTTTTGTTATTTTATTTACCTCCTGTACCTCTAATCTGTGTGCTAGACAATGAATGGTAACAAGCATAATTCTGCTCATCTTGCGTTACTGTCTTGTTTACAGTTTGGAAGTGAGTAATTTAAAAAAAATATTTAAAAAAAATCACACGGCCTGAGGCAAGATGGCTATGTTAGCAAGGAGCCCCCTTTGATCAAAAGACAATATCACTGTTCTTTGCCAAAATCTACCTTACATTACTTTGATGTTTTGTGGTCAAAGACGCATAGAAAATGTAGGCAGGAAAAAAACACTGGTTCATCCAGTCTGCCCTGTTATACCCTAGGATACTCTGAGGTCTACCATCTAGATGATGTTTATGCCCATGCAACCCCCTGCCTTACCACTACTACCCCACCCCAGTAACTATAATCCCTTATCTCTGTCACAGCCGTGCTCGAAACCATTTATAGTTTTTATCACCCACCACTTCAGCCACTAGGTTGCTCCATGTCTCAACCATTCTCTCTGTAAAGTTAAACTTTCTCACATCTCTCCTGAATCTGCCCCCTCCAGCTTCCATTTATGTCTCAATGTTTTTAACTCACTACCCCTGATGAGCAGTTCCTCCAAGTTTACCTTATTCATTCTTTTCAGGAACTTGAAAGTCTCCATCCCGTCTCCCCTCTGGCCTCCAATGAGTACATGTTCAGTGTTATGAGTCGTTCCTCATAGGATCTGCCCTGTTGGCTGTGAATCATTATGATTACCCTATGCTGCACAGTCTCCAGCCTGTCTTTGTTCTTCTTAGGAGGGGACTCCAGAACTGTGCACAGTATTTCAGATGCGGCCCCACTAGTTCTCTACAGTGGGATGGTATTACTTCTTCTCACCTGCTATCAAAACCTCTCCTAATGCACCCCAACACTGTCTGCCTTACTTCAGGCCTTGTTGCACTGGCTGGATTGTTTTAGGCAGTCGCTTATGACAACTCCAAGACCTTTCCTCAAATAATTGCCAGCTTAACCCCCCACCCCCACCCAAAATCAGTATTCTGTCCTGGGGTTATTGTTCCTATGTGCATCATCTTGCACATTTTGGTCTAAATTTCAACTGCCAGATTTTGGATCACCTTTCTAACTTTTGCAGGTCCCTCTGCATCTCCCTTACCCCCTCCTCACTGTCTGCCCTGCCACAGAGCTTAGTGCCATCAGTGAAGAGACACATTTATTTGTGTCCAGAGGACCTTTGAGCTCATAGGCCCCTTTTCAAAGGTGTCCAAACTCTGGAACACATCCTTCCCAGTATCACTTCTCCAGTGTTTCTGATGAACACATTGAAAAGGAATGGTTCCAGGAACATAGAAACACAGAATGTGATGGCAGATAAGGACCGCTTGGCCCACCTAGTCTGCCCATTTTCCTACCTAACAGATAAGCTGCAGATCCTAGTTAACCAACAGCTTACTTCCTCCTACCCCCCACTAGGACTGACACTTATGACCCCCCACTTGTGACCTCCTCCCCCTCTGACCTTACCCTGTTTACAACCACCCCCTGCATCTCCTCCAGTCGAATGCCTTGCTGAAGTCTATGTAGAGAGAATCTGCTGTCTGTCCCTTATCTACTACCCAAGTTACTTATTCAAAAAATGCTATTAAGCTGGTCTGACATTCCTGCCATAAACCCGTGCTGCTTAATATCCAGGAGCCAATTTCTCTCCTAGTAATCCACTAAGTCCTCCTTGACTAATGTCTCCATCAGTTTACCCACAATAGAGGTAAGATGGGCAGGCCAGTTACCCAGCTGTTTCTTGTCCTTTCCCTTGTGGAGCGAACTACACCCACTACCCTCAAATCTTTTGGAACCACCCTTAACTTTAGTGAGATACTGAATAGCCCTGTGAGCGGCTCAACCCTTTCAGATGCTAGTTCCCTGAGCATCCTCGAGTACAATCCTCCCAGCCCTGGGGCAATATCTACTTTCAGGATAGTAGGCCCGTTTCTGACCCTTTATCCTGTGATTACCATCTGCCGAATTTCTGAGATACCCATGCGGCAGGCTTTATACACTTTTCTGGCAAGGGCCTGCTATCCCTCTACAGTACATACATGGGAGTAGTAGTCATTAAGCACGGCTGCCTTCTGCTCGTCCTCCTCTAATACTCTCCCCCCCTTTCTGACAGCCTTAAAATTCCCCCTCTTGTCTTCCTTTTTTCCCCAAATATATGTAGAAAATGTTTTTCCCTCCCTTGACCCCCTCTGCAATATGCAGCTCTGTGTCTGCTTTTGCATCCCACACTTTTTGGCTTCCCTCATCTTTGCTTGGTATTCACACCATTTCTTGTCCCGGTTTCGCTTCGTATCTGATGAAGGCCCTTTTTAGCCTTCACTACCTCCCTGACATTTTCAGAGAACCCGACTGGTCTCTTGTGCCTGTTACTATTTGTAACTGTTCTCAAGCATGACTTGGTTGCCTCGAGAATGGATTTTGTAATTACTCTCCATCTCTCTCCGAACCCACTGATTTGATCTACTTCGGTCAACTTCAACTGGTCCAAAGTTGGAAAGACCTGCAATGCTGTTATGTTTACAGTGGCTCAGAAAAAAAGCCTTAAAAAGGCTGAGAAAAAAATCAATGAAGCAAGTCAACCATGCTGCAGGGCACAGAATGTTCACAGAGGTCATGAAGCTAACACAAAAACATGGAATTTGACAGCAAGATAAGGACTGCTTGACTCACCTGGTTGGCCCATTTTTCTGTACATATAGAATCACCTCAGATCCTACTCGATCGCTGGCCCATTCTCCCTCCCCCTCCTTACCCCGATTCCCTTATGCCTATACCAAGCATTCTTGCACCCCATCACTGTTTTGGCCCCTACTACCTCTACTGAAAGGCCATTCCAGGAACCCACTATTCTTTCTGTGAAGAAGTACTTCCTCACATCTCTCATAATCTACTCCCTTCCAGCTTCACAGCACATCCCTTTGTTCTTGAGCACCTTTTGTTTTTCTCAAAAATACTACCCCACCGTACCTTATTAACCCCCGTGAGGTATTTAAAAGTCTCTAACATATCCCCCCTCTTCTCTTCCAGGGTGTACATATTTAGGTCTGTCAGTCTCTCCTCATAGGACTTCTTGACTCTGTACCATTTTAGCTGCCCTCCTCTGGACCACCTCTACTCTGTCTATGACCTTCCGAAGATGTGGACTCCAGCACTAGACACAGTATTCTAGAAGGGGTCTTACCAGCAATCTATACAGAGGCAACACCACCTCCCTCTTTCTGCTGGTGATATCCCTCCCCATTCATCCAGAATCCCACTAGGCTTCCCAACTGCCTTGTTGTACAACCCGGCCACCTTAAAGTCATCCGATATGATTATTCCAGGTCTCCTTCCTGCTTGGTGGTCGTCAGTACCACTCCACCCATTCTGTACTTTGTCCCTTGTTTTCCGTGCCCCAAATGCATTATTTTGCACTGTTTAACACTGAAAACCAGCAATCTTACCCTTGACCACTTCTCGAGTTTTCTCAAGTCATGCTCATTCTTTCCACCAGCCCTCCCGAAGTGTCCACCCTACTGCTGATTTTGGTGTCATCCACAAAGACCTTCTTTTCCAGCTCCTCTGCAATGTCACTTACAAAGACATTAAAGTAAACTGGTCCTAGCACTGATCCTTGAAGCACCCCGCTGGTCACCATCCTTCCTTGGAGTGAACTCCATTCACCACCACCCTCTGCCACTTATCCACTAACAAATGTCTTATCCAATTTACCACCTTTGGACCCAATCCTAAGCTATTCAGCTGGCTTACTAGTCTCCTATGTGGAACGGTGTTGAAAGCTTTACTGAATTCTAGAATTCTAGGTAGGCTTCATCCACTGCTCCACCCTGATCTTGTTCCTTGGTCACCGAGTTAAAGACATTTGTCAGATTTGTTTGACATGCACCCCCCCAATGAATCCATGCTGCCTCGAGTCTTGTAATCCACTGGATTCGAGATATTCCACAATCCTTTCCTTCAGCGGTGATTCCATTATCTTTCCCACCACTGAAATTAGACTGGCTGGCACATCACTGCCCACCACTTCTCTTCTTCCACTTTTGTGAAGTGGGACATCTGCCCTCTTCAGTCCTCTGAAGTTCCAATCCTGTTTCCAATAAGCAGTTAAACAGGACTGCTAGAGGTTCAGCTAATAGTTCTCCAAGCTCCCTCAATACCTTTGGATGCACCCAGTCGGGCTCCATTTTTTTGTTCACTTTCAGATTTGTGAGTCCTTACAGGACTCTCTCTCCCCCTTCCGAAAAAGAACCAGTGTCCACCTCCCTCCATCCAATGCTCCTGTTACTTGTTTTGTAGTCCCTCCCCGTTTCCTTTCTCTGTGAACACTGAACAAAAGTATTTGTTCAGGATGTCTGCATTTTCCTGATCCCCTATGCACATTCCCTCCATCAGTTGTTAACCTTACAATGCCACCCCTGGTCTTCCTCTTTCTGCTTACATATCTAAAAAGTTTTGTCCCCTTTTGTTATCGCCTGGGCTATTTTCTCTTCAGTTTGTGCCTTCATGCTCCTTACTGCTCTCCCTGCTTCCCTCGGTTTCCCTGATATACCTCCCTAGCCTCCTCCCTCTGTGTCTCCTTATACCTTCTGAATGCTACCCTCTTAGGTTTTAAAATTTCTGCCCACCTTTTTCAAGAATCACAGTGGTCTCTTTTTCCTCTTTCTTTTGCTCACTTGCTTAATGCAGAGGTTTGCTGTATTAACGGTGGTCCTTTTTAGCTTCATCCACTGTTCCTCCACCTCACCCAGGTGGTCCCCCACTGTCAGGCCTTCCCTGAGGCATTCACCCATGTTTTTAAAATCTGCTCTCCTGAAGTCCAGGACCCTTGCCTTTGTGGGGTTTGATTCCTCAGCCGTCCTTATACTGAACCACAAACAAGGCCGTCAGCCAGTGCTGCGAATGGAGAATGAGCTTACAAACTCAGATGAAGACTCCATGCGTGACATAGTCATTGGGGTGCGCTCGAGGAGCACTGGGCAAAACAGAAAGCACAGTAAGAAAGGAAGAGACACACAGGACTAAAGTTTACAGGTTGTGCTGGACTTAATGCAACAATTGCAGACAGTTCAAGAGAAAGATGGTACCCAGCATGAAAGGGAAAGGGAACACTGTTTAACCAGGAGTAGCACACTAAGCAGAAGCTTGTTTCCAGATGCGACCTGGGAGCATAAGAAAGTTAAATGACTTGCTCAGGATCACACAGTATGCACCTAGGCAGCTGTGGGATTCAAACCCAGATCTCCACATCTGCAGCTCAGAGCCTTAACCCACTGCGCTATACTGCATGAGAAAGTAGGACTAATGATTTTCTGTTTTCAACTGAAAACACCGGTATAAAAAACAGAATTTTACATTTTAAACCAGCACTCAGGAACTGATTACTCATGAAAAAGCTCAACCTGCACCACTTTATCATGCAAACAACTCCGTTTTGTGCCAGCTTGTTGTGAAAATTCAACCATTTTGAGCCAAATGTTTGTATAAAATATGCTGATTTATCCTCAATTTTGGGGGAACCCAGCCTGAAAAAAATGGATTTTAAGATCTTGTTAAACGGAATTGGCCATTTTTGAAAACAGAAAATCATTGGCCCCAAGAAGGTCACAGCCGAGATCAAACTTCAGCTTGTTGAAATTAACATAGCAGTTGCTGGGCCAGCAGTCGTGGTTAAGGAGCTCTCCAAGTCTGTTGAAAATCAAGAAGAAGAAACTAATCCGGTAAAGAGAGGCTTTGCTACTGTTAATGCTATTGCATCTGCGATCATATTAGACCTCACTACACTAAATTTAAAAATGGAGAGACAGAAGAAAATTCCACGGAACAAAATTTGAGGTTTGTTGGGCCACCATCTGTTGTGTTGCTAAATTCAGAAATGTTGTCTGTAAAATCCTAAAATGTATACCGGATTTTACCCGATATTGATATTCAAAGGGTTTTTGTACTTCCCCAAGGTAAGAACCTGAATGTTTCACAACCTGTAAATCCTAGTTTAATCCCACCTCAACTTGTCTGACCAAAATCCCTATGAAAGTGTCTTTTTGCAATAAAAATTATAGGGATTCTCTGTGGGCTTATCCTAGAAAAGACAAAGGTTTTAAATACAATAGATAAACTACAGCACTCATGTCTATCTCAACTTGGCTATAGAAAATGAGAGATACCGTAAGAAGCTCATTTTGCTGAAAGCAGGATTTTTGGAATTGGGAGCTACAGTTTCTCAAATGCAGTCTGCTCAATTGTGTATCATACTGAATGGACATAACTACATTTTTTAAGATTTTGATGCAGCAAGGGCTATGTTGGCGTCCAGGATTAATTCCACACCCATGCAGTCAGAGCTGGACTTCACTTTACTGTGAAAAAGAGTAACATTACTGTAAAGTGCAACTTCCAGCAGGTGTTTTCTATGTCTGTCACTTCTGCGGAGTCTGCAGTAACATTAGAGCTAGCGTACTGCCTAAAAATAATATTAGTTTTTAAAAGCAGTCAACCATTACCTTTTATATCTGAGGTACTTTTTCTTTTCACATTGGTTAATTAGAAGATTGTTTACCTGATGTTGGTAGGTGTGATGTGTGGGACAGCACTTTGCCTGGAGGCTGATATATCTAGCTGTATCCCCCCCACCTACATCATCAGCTTTGTGACCTCACAGACTATGACATCACTGCTGCTTACAAACAGCCACTCAATGGCCGCCAGGTCAGTCATCTGTGATGTTACTGTCAGTAAGACCACAATGCTGATGATGTAGTGGGGGGGGATAAAGACATATATGTCAGCTGCCAGGCTGAGAGCTGTTCCACACATCCAGCATAATATTATCAAACAGAACACTTTTTAATGAGCAAAAGGAAAAGGAAAAAATACTTCAGAAATAAAAAGTTACAACTGACTACGTCTTAAAATTTATATTCTTTTCTGCATGCTGTAGCTACACTAGCTCTTTAAATACTCCTGCTACACCCATACTCATAAAGTTTCAGAAATAAGGCAATAGTTAATATATTCGAGTACGATTATAGAACTGTAATATATTTTGAACTGTATCCATCACTAAGCATAGGAAATTTAGGCTACGTTATATCTGCTTGTAAATATGTATTTCTGGAATGATGCTGGTATCCACAACTATTTGAATTATAGTATTCCGATTCGTTATGCGGACAATCTTCTCCTCCTCCTCCTCCTCCTCAACTGAAACACTACTGGCACCATTAATAAGCACCTTTCCGCTGATCTTCATGCAGTTTGGTATTGGTTGTCTATTAATAAGCTGCTTTTGAACACATTAAAAAACTCAGACCATGCTATTAGGTACTGGACGTAAATTAAGAAGCCGTCTGTCTCCCTTTCTAGTATCATGTAATGGTGGTAGCCATACTGCCACGGGTACCTTCCTTCATCTACCTTGGGGTAACCTTGGACCCGTCTCTAGACTCCTCCTTGCATGCTGTTGGCATCTGCAAATCTGCCAACATAAGAAATGGTATGTCTCAAAAGGCCATTCACAATCTTACCCGAAAGGCTCGACTAGCCATTGCCGGCGGCATCCTTCTCTCTAAACTCTTGTATGGAGTTTCTGTGTATTCATCTGCTGCCAAGACCATGTTAAGGAAGTGGGATGCAGTCTATAATAGTATATGTTACGTTGCCCTTGCCACTACCTTACACATCAATGCTCTCTGTATACTAGGCTCACTTAGCTTCCCCTCGGTATACCAGGGATTTCATTCTGGGTGGAGTAGTATATAAGGGATATGCAGTGGTTCAGTGTGTGATAATGCATTTATCTTGTACAGTTTCCAGTGACCTCAAGTAACCTCCGCGGAGTGCGAAGGCAGAATTAAAGTCTGAAGGGTCACTGAAGACTATACAAGATATCACATTATCACACACTGAACTGCTGCATATTCCATTTATGCAACAGGTTTAGATGTTGTGTGAACATTTTGATTTTATAGGTTAAATAATTTGTCAAAAAGGAAAAGAAATTGAATTTTATGCTGTTTTTGCTAATTATAAAAAACAAAATGGTATCTATAAATGAAACACCACTGTTTTGTAGATATTTTGAGCTGAACATTTTCGTGCTCACAGTACCATGCTATCATTTTTGTTTTAAAGTTATTTATATTGTTTGCAAAAAGTGAACAAAAAATTACATTTTCTTCTGTTTTCTTGCTAACCATATACAATATACAGGGTTTATGTAAATGAAACATTATTCATTTTGTAGATAATTTTGTGCTGAACAATTTTCGTGCTCACAGTACCATGTTATCTTTTTTCGTTTTTAAGTTATTGACATTTAAATATGGTTAGTACTGGTTCTGAGGCTGAACATTCTAAATGAATTCTGAAGAGAACTGTGTAAATAAATGAGCTAGTGATGTAGTTACTGTGTGGATAAATGGGTGATGATGTAGTTACTATGTGGATAAATATATTTATTACCATAGTAGCGAAGATAAATGGTTTTATTCTACAGTTTTTATCCTGACCCCTGTTGCATAAATAATGTTATCTGTAACCAAGTCAATGGATCCCTTGCCACCCTTCTTCATTTTCATTGATTGAAGGAATCAGAATTACAACCTTTGAGTCAAGGACTCCTTTGAAAAGGCTCCACGTCAGATATACATACACTACAAGAAATAACAAGATATACTCTACAATAATAAATATACAGAGAACACACCAGAATACATACATTGCAAGTTTAGAACCAGTACATACAATAAGAGGCATATAATGAAGACAAGTTACAGTTCGAGGGTGGAATGGACCAACCCATGTCAAATCATTATAAGTTCAGCATGTACAATAACAATATACAGAAATCAAAGGGTTATAGTCACAGGCATGGGAGAGAAGGACTAAGCACAGTCACAGTTGGAGTGGGAGAAGATTTCAGCATGGAGTAGGGTTTTAAATGGGCCTAGTCGCTGTTCCAGGGTGATGGCCAATGGCACTTCATTCAAACAGAGGGAGGCCCTGTAGTAACAGAAGTGTTGGCCCAGAAAGGTCCTGCAGTGCGGTACAGAGAGTGGGGCTAGCAAGGAGCTCCATGTAGAACGTGGCCAAGTGGAGGGCTGAACAAGGTGGCGGAGACCTGGGGGGGGGGGTGTTTAGGGACAGCTTTCTAGCAAGGAGAAAGGTCCGGTATCTGAGACTGCCTTCAAAATTAAGCCAGTTGCTGTGCCTACAGAGCTCACAGGTGTGTGTGTCCAACAGTTGCATCCAGTGACTAACCGGCAGGCTTTATTTAGGGAGATCATGATTCGATGCAGGGCAGTGGGGTCGGCTGTGCCATAGATAACAATCCTGTAGTCAATAAGGGAGAGCACCGATGATGTCACAGCAAGGCCTAGGGCATCAGGAGGCAGGCCCCCCATGCCTATGTAGGAGACCTAGTCTGGAATTGATAGCTCAGCTGCGCAGACTGATGTGATCGCGGTATGTGAGAGAGGAGTCAAGGGTGATGACCAGATATTTAAAGGTTGGCACAAGGTCGAGGGGGGAGCCCTGGATGTTAATGATGTTGAGGGGAAAGTTTTTAAGCTTATTTTGTCTGTGGGTGAAAAGTATGGCCTTGGTGGTTTTGTAATTCAGGACAAGATGGTGCTCTGACAACCAGGCCTCAGCTTCAGAAAAGGAGCATTACAGGAAGGATTGATGGGAGTGGGGGTCCGAGTGGCTGTCAAATATAACCACGTCATCGGTGTACAGAAGCATTTGTCCCGAGCAGGCCTTTGGGAGAGTATTTAAGTACATGCTAAACAGGAGGGGGACCAGTATTGGGTCTTGGGGAACTCCCAAAAGTATCGGTTTGCTGGTCAAGAGTGTAGAGTTTAACTTGACCCTCTGAGTTCTGTCACTAAGGTAGCTTTTACACCATGCGGTAGCGTCCAGGGACAGGCCCATGCAATGCAGTGAATGGATTAGGAGTGTGTGGCTGACACAGTCGAACGCCTTGGTTAAGTCAATATAGGCAGATCCAACTAGGTGCCCTCAATCAAGGGCTTTGCTTATGAAAGTGGTGTATTCAAGAAGGGCAGTGTTAGTACTGTGGCCCTTCCTGAAAACATGCTCTTTGGGGCAGAGAAGGTCGTATTTAGTGAGACAGTCCGAGAGTTGATCTGACACTATTTTTTCTAGCGCCTTTGGGGGGGGGTGGGTAATGAAGATGGGACAGTAGTTACCTGGGGAGGTGCAGTCCCCATCTTTTAATACTGGGGTGATGACAGCTGCTTTACAGCATGAGGGGAATTGTTCATGACAAAGGGACCAGTTTAGGATGTCAGTGAGTGGGGAGATAATAGAGTCTAAGGTGAGTAGGCCTAGTTTTAGGTCCAGCGAGTCACTACTAAAGTGTGTTTTCGAGGGCTTTGGTTACATATGGTCTTGCCTCGGGGTGTGATTGTTTGGAACCTGAAAGCAGAAGTGGACACTTTAAGGGTGGGCTGGAGTGCAAGTCTGGGGCTGGGTCGAAGAAGTTAGGGGGAAGGACACCGCTAAGATCAGAAAATGCAGTGTTGAGGGTATTGTCAATCAACAGGGGGTCTTGGGAGGGGGGTTGGGTGAAGACAGATTTTCTATTCAGTTCTTCAATGTTGTTCCAAAATTTTCACCCAGAACCCCAGGAGGAGGACAGTGTCTCCTGGTAGTGGGTAGCTTTGGCTTTCCGAATTTCCCAGGTACATTTGTTCCTAAGTTCCCTATAGAGTTGACGGTTGTGTGGTTTACCCAATTCATCAGCTTTATGCCACCGATTGTCGCTTTGCACCATGAGGTCAAATAGGGCATGGGAGAGCCAGGGGGTGTCCTCACTTTTGACTTTCTGTTTGGAGACCAGGGCATAGAGGTCACAAGCAGAATTAAATGTGGAGATAAAGTAATCCAGGGCACTGTCAGTAGACTGTGCAGTGCTGATGGGGTCCAGTCACATTGTAATAGATGTTGGTTGAAGTTTCATACTGGAAAATAGGAAAGTCAAGAAGGCGAAGCCCATATAAGGTTCCCCACAATTCAGTGGCAGTAACTTAAGTTACCAACTTCAGTGAAATACTTATCCAATCTATCCTTAAACATATCCACATTTTCAGCATCTACCACTTCCTGGGGTAATCTGTTTCACATCTTAATTGTCCTAAATTTAAATCCATTTCTTCTTATTTCTGTCCTACATACAGTTTCCTTCAACTGCCTATTGTGCCCCCTCAACTGATACGGTTTGTCTTTAAATTCCATTCCCATCTCCATCATCATACCCTTATCGCTTTGTACAAGAACAATAGATCCCTCCTAGCTCTCCTATTTCTCAAGGACCACCAGCCTAACTTATCTAATCTATCCTTGTAATTCAAACCCTCACACCCTAATATCAATCTTGTATAGGACCGTTGCGGCCTTTTCACCAACTTAACATCCTTCACCAGGAAGGGACTCCATACAGTGGAACAACAGTTCAATGTGGGCCTAACCAGCATCTTGTACAACGGCATTAACACCTCCCTACCTCTAGAATGAAAACCCCTTCTTATACTGTTTACTAAATACATAGCTTTATTTGATATGTTTCTACTATGAATGCTATTTTTTAGATCGTTCTGAATATAGACCCCCAGATCTTTCTCACATGTTGATGCCTTCAGATGTAAACCCTTCATATAATATTGTTGCACATTTTGTCTCCCTAGGTGCATTTTGATGCATTTATCTTTATTAAAATTAATTCCATTAATCTCTGCCCATTCCAAACTTTTTATTAGATCCCTTCCAAATGTTAACCTATCAAACGTATCCACTACCCCCCCCCATTTTAACATTATCAGCGAATTTCACCAACTTATTTCCACTATCTATATCCAAATCACCTATAAAAATGCTGAATAACAATGGTCCCAGCACTGACCCTTGGGGGACTCCACTCCCCACTCTCTTCGGTTCCAACAAGCAACCCCGGATCCTTACTTGTTGCTTTCTATTTTTTAGCCACTGATTCACCTATTTTACAATGCAAAAGTAAATTCCCAATTCCAAGGTACAAGAGAGATCCCTTTTTTAGACAACGTAAAAAGGTATATTTGGGTGGCCGCTTTAGGATTTTTATTGAGGACCATCTATAGAGGACTGGTGAGTGGTCGCTCAGTGCATTCGTAAGTACTGAGACCTCACATATGTGGGTGGGCCGATTCATGAAAATGAGGTCAATGAGTGTGGAGGTGCCAGTTTTATGGTTAAGCCTCATGGGGGATTGGACGACTTGGGTGAGCTCCAGTGCCATGACAGCGTCCTTGTAGGGGGCAGAGGAGGTCGCTAGCCAGGTGACGTGGTAATCATCCAGGGCAATGATTTCACTGGAGGTGGGCTAGGCAGTTCATTACCGAGTCAAATGCTGGCCTTTGGTGCTGGGGGCGGGGGAAGAGATACAAACCGACTATGTGTTGTGCTCTGGCAGATGGGTCAGGTTGCAGTTTCACAGTGAGAACCTGTGCACCGTGGGATGGAGTGGGAGCACCAGGGACTAGCGTGGCCTGAAGGGAATCTGTATAGTAAAGAGCGCAGCCCCCACCCCTCTTAGCTAGCTTGTCAGTTCTGAGGATAGAGTACCCAGGAATATGGACAGCTGACTCCGGGGCATCAAGATCAAGCCAGGTCTCTGTAACCTCAAGGATATCCACAGAGATCTGTGCCATCCAGCCCTGAAGGATATCAAGCTTTTTTTAAAGGCTACAGATGTTGACGGTGGCTAGAAGGAGTCCATTCGATGACCCACAGGAGGTGCTGAGAGAGGGGGGTGGACCCAGGTTTGGGTGCACATTGCCTGATAGGAGGAGTAGGAGGGTGTGGAGGAGGAGAACGAGTCTAATTAGCTTGGCTTTTATGTTAAGGTTATGTTAGGGTTACGTGGCTGGGGACAGCCTGCTTGTAGCTCATATTCGTTAAGGTCTACTGACTTGGCCCTTCTCTCTGTTGAGAAAAAGAAAATAGTCACTGAGATTTCTGCTTTTATGAATCTAGCTCCTAGGTTTTGGAATTCCATCCTCCTGACGTACGAAATTGTCCATCTGTTAAAAGTTACTGTACTGCCTTCTGCAACTATTTAGATGAAGTGTTACCTTGCTCCTGTTTTTAGCCTGGGCTGCCTCTCCTGATTAATTTGCTGCCCCGGTTTACCTGTGATTCATTTTTTAGGTCATCCTTGAGTTCATTTCTTACTCCCAGCACTTTATTATTCCTTTGATATGATACTATGGATAAATTGTATAATCATACCTCTAAACTGCTATGAATTTTGCATAGTACTCTGATTTTTACACTCAGACTTGCCCTTGCTCTGCTCAGGTTTACTGATGTTCTTCACAATGTTAGAGCTATTTCTGGATACACAGACTATTAAAACATTGAACTAACTTGATAGAAAAATTCCTTAACACTAAACATATGGGGCCCAGTAGTTTTACACATATTAATTCTGACCATTTGCTCTGAATTTTGAAGCTCAGAGCTATGCATGTTAATGTTGAGAGTTTGAGAGACATGTGTATAATTCTGTACTGTGTTCTGAACCATGCTGCATACTTTGATGTACTTTTCACTACTGTTCAATTGGATGTTACGTATTTTACTGCTTTTATAGTTTAACGTAACTTCTTGAGTCGTGTCTGAAAATAGGTAATCCTTGTTCAGTGCACTTACCCAGTAACCCCCCCCCCCAAAAAAAAACTAAATAAATAATAAATAAAATACAAACACTCACGGCACGAGGAGAGGCACAATGCTGCACCTAAAAATACATATAGGAAAAAGAAATACAGATGTGCAAAAAAGCAGGCAAAAGCCAGAATACAGATGCTAAAGTGCAAATATTGATTAGTCGGGTGTACACACAAAAAGCGCACTCACTCCCCAGCACTTCAGATCACACTGATCCTTTCTCAAGGGGCAATAAATAAAATATACTGTTTTTTATTCATAAAATAGAGCTATTAGGCTCAGGGTAAGGGAGTGATTTCTTATTTTCAATTAGACACTCCAGATATATATTGTATAACCCATTTTTGTGTATATAATGCATTACAGTCCCCTACGTGGAGACTGTTGTATGCATTTTGTTTTTGTATGTGTTGAGAGTATACCTCAGATTACTATACTTGGTGAACATTGTCCTATTAGGTTAGTTTGCACTGTCTGCTGTATCCTAGTTGTTCACCTTGATCACAAGAAACATGCTGTTAAAATGGGTGTTCAGAACCAGCTGAGAATAATAATCAAAACCTGGTGGATAGTCATATTAAAAGAAATCCAAAAGTCAAAGAAGGTCAGCACAAACATAGTGCGGAAATCGTTACTCAGAAAGGGCACAGGTAACAAAGCCTGGTTTCAAAGAAATGTAGAGTTAAAGCACGGATGGGCACCAAAGTCAGGCTAACCCACAGTAAAGACAACAGGAAAATGTTTTATTCTTATATAAATGGTAACAGAGGTGTAGCCAGAGTTACTGGCCTGCTCATGCATGAAGGAAAACTACACAGTATCCCTGAGGACATGGCGAGTTTACTCAACTACTACTTCTGTTCTGAATATACAGGTAATGATAGTGTTGAAAAAATCACTAGATGACCCAACTACTGCTCCCCCAAGCAGTAAGACTGCTTTGTACGTCCGAGTATGTTAAAAAAAATTGACAACATTGGACTGTAATAAGTCAGCAGGCCCTGATGGACTGCTCACTAAAATGTTTAGGGAACTAGCACCCATTATAGCTGATACTGGCAATAAATCTGTGAACGAAGGACATGTACCACTCGACTGTAGAAGGGTGATGGTGGTCCCAATTTACAAAAAAGGAACTAAATCTACACCTAGTAATTACAGACCAATAAGTCTCATGTCAATAACTAGCAAAATAGTTGTGGGAAGTATAATGGGAGGAAATATCCAGGGACCTTACTGACAATGGCCTATTAGACCACACACAACACGGCTTTACAAAAAAACAGGAGCTGCAGTACCAACTTGATCAGTTTTGGTGAACTGGTTAGCCAAAAAATAGACCACAATGAATTGGTACATGTCATTTTCTTCGACTTCCAAAGGGAATTTGACACTATACCGCACTATGGTATTGTAAATAAACTTATAATGATGGGGATTAGCCACACATTTGTTAGATGGATACACAGGTGGCTCACTGGAAGGAAGTAAAAAATGAGAATTAATGGAATACTATCACCTGATGGCGATGTGACTAGTGGGGTTCCCCAGGGCTCAGTACTGAGCTCACTTTTATTCAACATATTTATCCAAGACCTCCAAATAGCAAGTGGAAACTAACTGATTAAATTCACAGACGATACCAAACTGTGTGGTGTGATTAACTATGATCTTGGTACAGTAAGTATGACCAATGACCTACAACATATTGTTGACTGGGCAGACAATAACAAGATGCAGTTCAGTCTCATAAATGCACCGTTATGCACTTTGGTAAAAACAACCCGAAGCAGGAATACTTTATCCATGGGAGGATGCTCCAACCAGTGGATTCAGTTTAGGACCAGGGTGTGCTGGGCAGTAACAATATGAAAAGTAGCAACCACTATAATTATGTCATCAACAAAGCTAATCACCTAACATACTGCCTAAGGCGCTAACCACCTAACATACTGCCTAAGGCGGTCTTTTTTCAACAAATCAGAATCTGTATTATTACCACTGTACAGATCTTATATGAGGCCACATCCTGACTATTGCTCACAGTTCTGGAGTCCTGGCCTAATTAAGGACAAAGAGCTTTTAGAAAGATCACAATGCCAATACACAAAGCTAATCCCAAGAATCAGATCAAAACCTTATAAGGATAGACTCGTGGAACTGGGTCTATGGTCCCTAAGTCTTAGAAGACTCAGAGACGACTTGTTGTGTCTACACAAAATTCTAGGGGAAATCAATTTAATGACTGAACTGGGGATAAATTATAAGGAATGTCAACATATCTTGAGAGGCCATACTAGACAACTCATAGACAGTAAATTCTAGAACTAACTTACGAAAGTACACATTCCTACCTAGGTCAATTAGACTCTGGAACCAGCTACCGGTGGACTTTGCACACAAATATAATTTCATGCGCTTCAAAAACAGGCTGGATGTCTATGTGCAGAAGCGTGACTATACTACGTTACATCCACTGAGAAGCAGAGACAGTCAACATGGCCACAAGCCTTCTACTGCTCTAAATCCACACTATAAACTGCAGTATATCTCCATAATGCAAAGCATCATGGGAAGTATATGCAAATCGCCATGGAAGTTTAGACTGCTTTCACTTTTAACTATATTAAAGGAATGCTCCTTTTCATTATTTCAAATGTAAAAAACAATGCTAAAGAAAAGGCGACACAGAATGGGGAGAAATGGCATCTTAAAGGACACAAACACAAGGGTGTTCTAAAATAGAACAGAAAGATATACAGTAGGTCAAAACTGTTCATTGTCACATGCACTGCTGCTTTAAGAAATCAAATAACAACAGTGTAACAAGTGAAAATGCAGGCAGACTTTTTCCTTGCTTAACAAGCAAGTGCCTCAAATGAGCAATTCCCCCTGCATTCATCTCTCCATCCTGTTATTAGCACTTCCAGCCCCTGGCTTTGGTACTTACCCCTGTCCTCTTGCTGTTTGTCCCTTAACCCGGCCACTCTCCCCTCCACTGCCTTGTGTACTCACCGCTCTCTCACCCCCCAACCTAACCATACTTCCACTGCCCTCTCTCCTCTATCCCCCTGCCCCACATACCTATACCTTGATTAGGGAACTCAGTTATTCTGGCCTCCTGCTCCACCTTTTGCTTGCTCCTTCCTTCTTACAATTAGGTACTGTCTCGCCTTTATTCCCTCTACCCACCTACTTTTGCTTCATAGGATCATAGGCAATTTATGAATTCGGTAGGCAAGGATTGCCTTTTATGAACTCGCCACCATTATTGTGGGTGGAAATCAAATTTTTTGTTACCCATGTGCATATCCAATCTATTTTTAAAAAAATTGTGTGCTATCCACTACACTTTTTGGTAAGGCATTCCATGTAGCGATAACCCTTAGTGTATACCAATGATTCCTCTTATTTGTTTTATTATGGCTATCTTTTAATTTCATATTGTGCGTTCTAGTATTTATGTTAATGAGATTTTTATTTAACTCGATGGTCTACAATATTGACTCGTCATTTATTGCTTTGTATGTTAGGCAGAGGTCTCCTCTCATTCTCCTGTATTGCACTGAATAGAGACCTAATTTTTTTAATCTTGTACTACAGTACAGACTACTTACAGACGTAATTTTTTAGTTGCCTTAAGCTGAACTTTTTTCTATTAGTTTGTTTCCTCTTACCAACTGTGGAGCACATACAGATGAACAATATTCCAGGTGCGATCTTACAAGGCTGGAGTATAGGGGGACCATGACCTTTTAATTTCTACTTTTAATATTTTTCAGTATGCAACCCAATATTTGATTACCCTTTTTTACAATGTTTTTTGTGTGTATGTCAAAGGTAAAAAAATTTTGAAATGGTGACTCGTTACAATATCACTATCTTCATGATTGTATGTTAATGTCTGACTACTGTTTTACCACTGTGCCACTATCCTGCTAGTTAGTCACTGTCATGTTCATCTCATCCTTCTTTACTGTATAATACCTTAGTTAATTTATGTATGTTACTTTTTTTACTGACAGGGAACCTTTGTAAATGAGCTCTATCTCAAAGGTTGTAATCTAAGACCTCAATAAAATAAAATAAAAATACCAAGTCCTATGCCCCTTTGTTCAGTGGAGCAATGCCTAATATGGGTTAGGTACGATCTCCTGACAGATATAACCCCATCTATCACTGGTCCGACACTGATTTCCCATATACTTTTTTCCAGACTGGTACTTAATACCGAAAGTTTTTAACCCACCAGGTTTTGGAGTCAGGCACTCTTATTAACCATCAGAACAACGAAGAACTACAACCCCAAGGGGGGGCACGAGAAAGATTCAGTGCAAGTTAGAAGAAGAGATCCAGGTTACAATGGGTACAAGAGCACAGAAATTAAGTTTGAGACAGAGATTCAGGTGAACAAAGTTAAGAGGCAAGAGATTCAGGTTGAAATGTGCACAGGAGCACAGAAGTCAAGCAGTGCACTCTAGATTAATTTACTTAAAACAATATTACCTGCCACGGCTGTAAGTGCCACCTAACAGAAGCAGTACATTCTAAAATTAATTTCCTTAAAGCAATTTTCACTGCCACGGCTGTAAGAGCTGCCAAGCCAAGCAGTACACTTTGTAATTAAAATCCTGAACAATTTAAGCCCCCCACGGCTGTAAGAGCCACCTTTGGCAAGCAAGTAGGCAGATTCAAAAATGTTAAGAGGCAAGAGATTGCTTCACAACAGGGCGATCGGCTTCAGGGCAATGATAGTCAGGCATTCGTCATGTCGGGTAAGTTCACAATTGGGACTAAATTTGACGGGACGATAAACATGTCAGGAAAACGGTGTCCGTGAATTACACGTTGGGGAAACAATCAGTCAGGAAACAGTACGGATCCCACTAATACAGGTAGAGAGTTGAGGTTTGGAAACTGAAATGGAGCACATGATAGACAACACTGTCTGCAGACTAACAGATAACTGCCTACCAAAAGGATCGCAATACAGTACTCTTTTTGTTAACAGTGTTAGCCTGTGAGCTGTTCCAGTTTCCACACCAGTGTTTCTGCTCTCTACATACAGTACATTAGGCACTGCTGCTCCACTAACTGAAAGGGTGCAACAATTGGGAGATAAGAATCAAGGAAAGCCTTGTCCTAAATTTTAGAAGATAAAAAGCTGAACTTAAGTAAATGTGTTTGTATTAAAGGGACTGTACTGCATGGAGGTAATACAATCTGAATCCAATTGTTTGCCATAAATCTAGTGAAATGTCCAAAGGAAAGTGAAAAGTAGCTATCCCAAATGGCACCAGGTGCTTCAGCAGCCCCAACCCCCCCTCACTGGGTGCAACAGCTCCTTTGGCATCTCTATCACAGGGCCCAGAGGCACTTATGAATAGAGGTGCAACTGCAGTTCCTAGGGCAAGCTGCCCCTCCCTGTGCTGCCAGTCATTGAAAAGAGGATCTATTACTTCAAACCAGATTTGGGCCCCATCAGTCCAAGTTGCAAGCACTCTACTCAAGGGCTGGGGGCACTAAGGAGAAGCACTGCATCTGAATTACTACCCCGTGCCCCTAGCTTGCAGTAGTTAACAATCCAAGGAACAAGTTGACCAACTACAGATTTTCATTCACAACAATGGGTCAATGTGTTAATATTACTTAGTACAGTTTACATATTAGTAGCATGCATTTAAAGAGCACCTTGTCTCAATTTTTTTTAAATGCCCCTTTAGAACCACTGTAGCTCCCTTACCTGCCCCCAAAGTCCAATGCTGGTAAAGGATTAATTGTGCCTGCATTTTGGGATGGAAGGGATCATATTTTGGCTCCATGGAGCTGACAGCCCGATCCCTTCCAATTTACAATTCCTAGACATGCCCTCAGTATTCTCACATTTTGTGAAGTAAGTATAGGGAGTGCACAGGGCCAAGCGCCATACACTTGTAAAGGGTCGCATTTAAAACTACTTTTTTGACTACTTTAGAGGGCCGATTCAAACAAATCAAGGCAATTGTTCAACTAACAATGCCCTTGTTAATTAAGCAGTGGCCTTGGGTTGTTCGAATTGGCCCTCTAAAATAGTAAAAACAGTAGTTTAAAATGGGATCCCATACAAGTCTATAGAGCTTTACTACTCTTCCTACTTACATCAAAAATGTGAGAGCATGGAGGCGGCGCCTAGGAATCTGGAGGTGGTAGGGATTGGGCTCTCAGGCCCAGGCTCTCGGGTCCACAGAGTCAAAATACGATCACTTTTCTCCCAAAATACAGGCACAATTAAACTAGTCATTTACCATCACTGAACCCTGGGGCAGGTAAAGTAGCTACAGTGGTTCCTGGGTTAGCACCGGAAAAGGTGCTCTTTAAGACTGGCCTGCTGGAGCAGCAGTAGGTCTACCATTTGCGATGCTGATGACCGAGATTCCAGAGCGAACTTTGGGTCGTCAGATGGCTGGTTTGGGGGAGGAGGATGAGCTTCTGATAGACTGCTCTCCTCTTCCAGGGGGATGGATCTGGCACTCTGCAACACCATGACCTCCAGTGGAGGCTAGGGGCAGGTGTTCTGGGACCAGTGCATCGGCTGGGACTGGTGCAAGTGCTGGATGCCTGCAAGCCAGTGCGGGAGCACGCCTGAACTGTGCTGATGTCATTGCATGTCTGTGCCACCGGGGGTTTCAATGCAAAGAAGGAAACAACTTCTGGAGATTGTGCAGCATGACGCCAGGGAACCTGCAACCTCCTCCACCCAAATGATGCCTTGTGTAAGTCTCGGTGGGGAAAACAGGTTGATCTTGGTCTCTTACCTCGCCCCCGTGGGAGTCCTGCTGTGAGGGGTAGGTCACGGGCCTCCCTGTTCGGGCACTCAGGGGGATGCCAGGTGGCAGAAGAGTTTCTGGGAGACAGTGGGCTGATCTAATGTGTACAACCCTGCAGATGCCAGAGTACACAAATCAGAATTGGGAAAAAAATTACATGCATCTAATACTGGCATAAAAGTGCTTTTTGGATTTCAGTTTAAATATATTATAGGTACAGAAGTTACTTATTTCACTGATCCACACTTTTAGAGTACAGTAACAGATTTCTGTCCTGCAGTGGGTAAACTTAAATCCAAAGGTCACGTCAGAAGTTTCTGGTAAAAGAGATTCTACCTGAACCTATGGTTAAACTCAATGCTCCGTCAAGCGCACTCCAACAGTTCAGCAAAAATCTTAACAAAAAATATGGACAGATAGGCTGGCAATATAGCCCGGAGGTTAGAGTAACGAGCTGTCAATGATCTTGGTACATTCAACGGACCTGGGTTTGATTCTCACAACCTGCACTTGCATACTGTGGGACTCTGAGCAAGTCACTTAACCTCCCCCAGTGTTCCAGGGTTGCCTCTAAAAAAAAGGAATTATGACTAGTGGGCCTTAACCGATTACCAAAGAGTAACAAAAAAAAAAAAAAAAAAAAAATGAATTTCTAAGATGTGAGAAGATAATAACTAAGCACTGTTTTGTTTTTGACTGTCCTTAGCTGTTAGCTTGCTTAACGATGGTTCATGCAATGCTTCATTGGAAGAAATTAAACTGGAGTGGTTTTGTCAACTTTCACACACAAGAATTCACTCTCACAGCCTACAGTCTATGTGACTTTGTGGTGGAGAATGCCGAGATCAGAGAGAGGAAAATGACAGATGGAGAAAGAAAGGAAAATTACGTACTAACTGTAATCCTTGATCTTCCCAGGTATCTTCACCATTCATCACGTCTGGGTCTAGGCCGGAGGTCTAGACTCTGCTGGGGAAAAAGAGCTCATCTCTTTAAATTTTTCAGTGCTAGGGGAGCTGACGTCAGAGATGGCTCTGCCTATGAGGACGGCGTATTATGTGGTGCTTGTGGAGTGGCCAGTAACCTACGCCGACACCTCCCAGCCCTCAGCTCTGTCCGCCAGGAGAGGAAGATGGAAGAAAACAGGGATATCATGAGGGCAAGGGAGTCCGATGATTTGGTGGGGGGGAGAGATAATAAAGATAAAAAGCCCATTGAATAGGGGATATATAGATAAGAGACTATGAAGGGCAGGGATGGCCAGCATGCTGGGCAGCCCTAGGTAGATGAAAAAGAAGAGAAGAAGGAAGAGATGAAGGGAAAAAGAGAAAGCGCTAGTCCTCCTCTCATTATCCCCCCTATGATTTTTTGTTTTGTAAAACTGAGGCAGGGCCCTAGGAAAGACGAGAAGTCAGGATGCTGAAGCTCCAATCAGGCCCGAGTCCCGAGATGGCGAAGAGAGGTCCAATTAACTGAGCTGGGTCAAGGGGGGGGTGGATTAGGATGCATTCTCAGGTCCACTCCTTCAAGTTCGAAGCTCTCCTTTGTCAGCATAAGAAGGGGGTGGAGGATAAAGAGGGGATGGACAGTTGAGGAGTCATCACCTAATAAACTCCTCACAAGAAGGAGCCACCGAAATAACCTTCAGAGAGGTTCTTCAGGAAACAAGAAGGGCTTCAGTGAAGGTGGAGAAACACACAGAGAACCTGAGTCAACCTTGTCCACCTGGGGTTGTAAGGAATCCCTTGAAACAGGAAAGGACACCTCAGGAAGGGAGAGGGGAAGAGAATAACCCAAGATCAAGATCTCTCCCTTCTAGTCAACACACACATATACATCTATGTATCTGTATGTAGAAGGGCCTTAGGTAAAGCCTGAAAGTTAGGCTATCCCAAGGGAGGTAGATTGCTGGATGACGAGAAGGGAGCAGGGGAGTCTGCCCCCTAAGAGAACCTACCATCCCCCCTTAACCCTCACCCTTGAAGGACCATGGGCATAGGGGAGAGAGAGAGAGACGAGGGGAAGGCGTTGCCCAGCACCTGGCCATAGGGAGGGAGGGAAGGTGGGTCATGACGAATGGCGAAGATACTTGGGAAGATCTAGAATTACGGTGATTACGTAATTTTCATATCTTATCCAAGTCAATTTTCACCATTCATCATGTCTGGGTCAGAGTGCCGAGAAGGCAAACCCAGAGGGAAAGATTCCCTCGGCCTCCTGTGGGGGAGCAACACAGAAGTAGAGGGGCCCCTCACAGGCCTGGTGAGGCCCATGGGCAGTCTTGGGCCGGCGGTAGCTCTCGTGCTGCAGGATATGGACGATGCCCCTGTAGTTCACCCCGTGCCTTTCGGGAGAAAAACTGGGCCTCCCAGAAAGGTGAGGACAGCACCCTACGCCGGGCCAAGGGTGACAACCTCGAAAGCCAAAGCCATGTTGTTCATCTAATGCAGACAGATGTTCCTATCAGCCTGGATGCAACCTAATTAACATCATACACTGCCCTGAAGAGGTGTCTTACAAACTCCAAGTCCCGTGCAGAAAGGCAGGCGACAATGCCCGGATGGGGTATTTAGAAGTGCCACTCCTGAAGAGGGGTGGGGCATGGCACTTGGAGACCCCATAGCAGCGCAAAACCTGCGCGTGCAGTCCCTAGGGGCAGGAGCTGGGGTGGAAGTCAGTTGCCAGACGGCGAACGAAGCCTCCACAAATGACCGCAGCCAGAGAGGTATGACCAGGTGGTAAGCACTATATTCCCCCAAGAATGATAGTTTTGTACAAGCAGGGTTATGACTGGCAAAATGGGATATGTGAAGCTCCTCCAACATCTCCGTCAGGAAGCGCTGATAAGACATAAAGTCCACATCAGCCGAGTAGTGTAGTGAAGCATCCTCTTCCTCACTGAAGGAAGTCGAAGATTCGGAGGAGCTTGATTCAGAAGGGGCCGGCACAGGGGTTTGAGCTCTAAAGATGACCTTGTTAAGTGCCCTTAAGTAGCAGGGACACGTGGCTGCCGACCTTCTGTACTGTTCCCAAGTTATGGGGCCTCTCAGACCTAGGAGACCAGGAAGAGGGGCGGTGGAAGCAGAGGATGAAAGGAAGGAGTAGCCTGGTGAACCCGGGAATGTCCTCTGCAATGACTGCGGGACCGTGCAGGAGACCCCTCTCAAAGGTGAAAGCTGCCTATCCTGCCCACCTCAGTACACCCAGCAGTTGAGGGGCACACAGGGTGGTGCCATTGGGGGGGGGAACCCACAGGTGAGGAGAATGAAGCTGAATAGAGCCCAATGGGAGGCCCATGTCCCCACCAACCGCAGAACTCTCCTTAGGTGCAGAGGAAGACAAGCCAGCATCAGCACTACTGTTCCTCCCAGACCCTCTAGAGGCTCCACGGAAGGACCACTGCACCGAATGAGCCCTGCCCAACCTCACCTCTGAAGAAAGAGACCTGCCCCTCGTAGGAGGTGTAGAAGACAAGTTTGGGTTAGCAGCTGAAGAAGATGGGGGTCTAGTCACTGAGGAAGTGACAACAGACCCCCTCTCAGCACCACCCCCAGCAGCCAAATTCGCCCCCATCTGACTGGAAATAGATAAGGTGGACTCGGAACTGGAGACACTGCGGCTCCCAAAACGGTGCCGGCCGTAATACCGCCATCCCCAGAAGTGTCAAAAGGAACACCCAGGGAGTCCCCGGCACCGGAGGTGGCGCCGGAAGGCTCAGGTGAGGCAGCATTGCAGGCGGCACAGTCAGAAGACCTAGCAGGCCGAAGACTTGCCGTAGGCCTTGGAGAGGCCTGGGCAGACTACAGGGGCTCCTCCAAACTGGGCAGCCAGTCGGGATCATCCCGATCTTCGCCCTCCAAGGTGGAGGACGAGAAAAGGAAGATCTCCAATCTGGCCACACCCTGGATTCTAGACTCTCCGGCACCGAGAATGGCATTGGAGGGGAGCCTGGGCACATGGTCAGTGCCGTGACACTGAGGGGACCCCCGGAGTGGACCCAGCGTATAGCTGCAGCACCATACTGAGGGTCGTCTGTGTCAACAAGGAGTCCCCGGACTGCGAGAGGGGTGACCAGCCACCCTCCTGGAGGAGGACGACTGCCCCACCTACCCTTCGCAGACACCTCTTGTTCCAGCAAGCTTTGAAATGGAAGGAGTCTCATGTCCGCTGGCCCATATCAGGCCAGGATGGGGCTCAGAGGAGGAGCCCAGAGACCCTGTCTTGGCATTCTGAGTGCACTGACAACTGCCGAAAGTTGGGGGGGGGTCTTTCCCCAACCTCACTGCGTGAATAACTAAAGTGAGATAGTCCATCGACAAGCCAGCATCAGACTCATCCCTCGCGTGATGGGGACCCGGACAAGAAAAGCAACGGTCGTGGGGGTCCAACATGGTCAGGGAGTTGCCACAGGGGCACTGACACATGGGGGAAACTCCTGCTTTTTTAGAGGATTTTTTATGCCCCAACCACGACATCGCTGTTGCGCAAAAACAAAAACAAAACAGGGAGAAAAGGTACTTGGCGCCGCACAAATACTTGGAAAAAAAAAAAAAAACGCTGCCGAAAAAGAGCCAGTATTACGGTGCTGAGAAGACGTTGAACTATGGAAGACGGTAGGCCTGAACGGAACAGCAGCTGTGCAGCAGAGTTCACGAGACCTCCCCCACAGATCCTTCCTCGATGGCGGGAAAAACAGAACTGGGGGCTGGGAGGAGTCGGCGTCAGTTACTGGCCACTCCAAGAGCGCCATGTAATATGCCGGCCTCGTGGGCAGAGCTTCTCCAAGGTCGACTCTCTCAACGCTGAATCATTTAGACACAAGTTATTTTTCCCGAGCCGAGTCCAGACCTCCGGCCTAGACCCAGATGTCACGAATGGTGAAGATTGACTAGGGTAAGATGTAGCAGAAATTGCTGCCAAGATGCCAAAAAATAAAAAAAAACTTAATTGGTATGGAAGTGCACAGATACCAGTAACATCACTGTCTAGTGAAATTGAGAGGGATATCTCTCTAGAGAGGAAAACAGATACTTCCACCAGCACTGCTCCAATCAGTAACACAACAACAGTAAACAACAATGGAAGTGTGAGCACAGCTATACTGCCTTTAGTTTTGTCAGAGTCAGATACAGCAAGGGCCCCCCCCCCAGTACTGCATTAGTCAGCACTGACATCTTTGGCTGATGTGGTTTCACCTGCAGCTGCTACTCCAGCACTCTGGAGGGTGAGTCCAGTTCTGATATTGCAAACAACACAGCAGACATGTTTCCCATGCACAGTAACAGTGATGGCAACATCACGCTTGCCTATCGAGAGCACCCCGGTCATAGCAGTTTGCCTAGTGGCTAGTACTGCTGTCTCCATGCCTCTCTGTTCTTGCTCTTCTGTTTGTTGCAACATTAACAGTGTTTTTAAACAGAACAACATTACTGAGACCACCCCCCAAGAAAATAACTGTGCAATCCAGTTGGAGGACTGAAACTAGGACTTGTCAGCCACAGTGGTTGTCATCTTTCAGTGGGTTAAACTTGCTGGCCTTCAATGGGACATGTATTATGCTAATGTCAGACAGCAGTGAAAGAAAACTAAGAAATTGTGGTAAACAGACACTCTCTTCCACTGACTTTAGTTACTGGAGGAAAGTAATGGAAAAGTTTGAAAAACATCAGGCAGCATACATGATGCTGCTGATAAATACACTGCATGGAAGAACATTAGGTGGACGTTGCTGCTCATCTCAACCACTATTACACACATGAACAAGTGAGGAACTAATAACAACCAGAGCTGAGATGAGTGGGGCGAAGGCTGGAAAGGCACTGACAGAAATCCGGCCTGGAGGATGACAGACTTAGATTGCTGGATCACTATAAGTCCTCTCAATCGGCAATCTCTCATAAGAAGGCAGAGTTCCTGTTCAGGGAGATTGCTGCTGCACAGAATCGACCAGCTAAGCTCAGCTCAGCTCAGCTCTTCTGGACTGTTGACAACTGTGCAATCCAGCCTGTCTTCAGTCCTGGAGAGCCTTTTCACAGGAGAAATGTGATGAGTTTGCTAGATTCTTTGCAGATAAGGTTGCCACCATCAGGTCGGAGATTTGTGCAGTCCCCTCCAATAGACCTTGGAGAGGTCGGCAGGAGGTTACATGCACCCAGTTTGTCTGGTCAGATTCTGGAAATCACAGATGTTGTACAGATCATCCAGAGTATACGCCCTACTAACTGTAGTTTGGACCCAGGCCCAACTCGCCTGTTACTGGGGTGTGTTGAGATCATCGGCCCGGTCCTGGCTGAGATTTCCGGTGTTCAATGGATAGAGAGGTGTTCCCTACCCCCCTGAAGGAGGCGGTAGTAATATCCCTCCTTAAAAAGGACCTCCCTTGATCAACTACAGATTTTGTGGGCATAGTTATTGAAAAGGTTGTCGTGGAGCAACTGGAGGCCGTTTAACCATCCACGATGTCTATAAACCTCTCCAGTCCAGATTTAGGAAGAGACATAGTACTGAGACAGCGCTTGTTCGGGTACTTAATGATCTCTTAACTGTGAGAAATCGAGGAAGCTGTTCCATCTTGGTCCTCCTCGACCTTTCTGCGGCATTTGACACCGTGGACCATGATGTGTTGTTAGAATGCCTGCGATTGTTCTGTGGATTATCTGGAACAGTTATCAGATGATTTCAATCATTCCTCACAGGAAGGACTCAGAGAGTGGCGACCAGGATTTTTTCCTCAGCCCCTCTCCCTCTACCCTGTGGGGTACCACAGGGCTCTATTCTTTCACCCATGTTGTCTGCAGCGGTATATATGCTGCTGTTGGGCGTCATTATTAGACAGTATGGGTTGAGTTTTCATCGTTATGCAGATGACATTCAACTCTACATGTCTTTTGTGCCTGAACAGGTTGGAGCCGTCTCTGTATTTAATAGTTGCCTCTCCAAGATCCAGGATTAGATGAGAGCCAGCTGGCTGAAGCTGAACCCGGATAAAACTGAGGTGTTGGTGGTGGACCTGGGTTGTCAGGTTTAGGTTTGGTTGCCGGTCAGCTGTCTGGGCTTTGCCTTGATGGACTCCAGTTTCCTGCCTCGGACTGGATGTGGAACCTCGGTGTTGTTTTCAACAGCGGCCTGACTCTAAAATCCCAGGTGTCTGCTGTTGTGAAACCATTTTTACCATCTGAGGAACACTGCCAGGGTTAAGCATCTTGTCCCTCCCGTTGATCTCCTGGTACTGGTCCATGCCTTTGTGACCTCCCGCCTTGACTACTGCCAACACCCTCTACCTAGGGCTACCAGGGGTGGATATCCGCTGCTTGCAGCAGGTCCAGAATGCGGTTGCCAGGTTGTTGACTGGTCTACCCAGATCCTGTCACATTACACCTATGCTCCTCGGCCTGCACTGGCTGCTAATCTTCTGTCGGATTACCTTCAAAGTTGGATTACTGACCTATAAAGTCCTACATGGGCAGGGACCGAGCTACCTGCAAGATCGTCTTGTCCCCTACTGCCCCCTCTGGTCCCTTCGCTCCTCTGACGAGGGATTGTTAGAGGTTCCCAGGGTTCGACTTAAGACCTCTGGTGCTCACTCGTTTGCTTTTGCAGGCCCTACCTTACGGAATTCTCTACCTCATCAAGTAACGGAGTGCCTGACTGTCAAGAGGAACAGGGGTTGGAGGCTCCCGCAAGAGCCACAACAAGGGAATCAGGCCGCATTCTGCGGCTATAGGGAGGTGATCGTAGCTGCAACAGGGGACTTCATCGGCGGCCGCTGCTGCCAGAGATTCCGGCGACTGCAAGCTGTGCTGGGGGATGGGGCTCCAAGAAGGAACCAGGAAAGAAGGTGTAGCCACATCCGCAGCTGACTGGTGGAGCCGGCAGGCCAATCGGGTGACCGGTACGAGCAAGGGTGCCACTTTTAAATTAGCGGCCAGGCTATAAAAGCTCAAGCACAGCAGAGGAATCCAACAGAGGAACAGGAGTTGGAGGCTCCCACAGGAGCCACAACAAGGGAACTGTTGGGCCACATTCCATGGCTATAGGGAGGTGGTCATAGCCGCCACAGGGAACTTAATCGGTGGCTGTTGCTGCCAGAGATTCCAGTGGCCGCAAGCGGTGCTGGGGCAAGAAGCTCCAAGAAGGAGCAAGGAAAGAAGGCGGAGCCGCATTCACGGCTGACTGGTGGAGCTGGCAGGCCAATTGGATGACTGGTGCAAGCAAGGGCGCCACTTTTAAATTGCTGGCCGGGCTATAAAAGCCGAAGCACAGCAGAGCAGTTTTTTCTTCCACCCTCCCTCCCCACACTGCCTCCATATTAAACGGGCTATCAGGGGCACTCCCGGAAGGAGGAGCACCTATCAGAAGCTGGCAGGATGAGGAGTCCAGCGAAGGGGTGGCCTCAAGGTGAACTTCTCCGGGTGGAGGGACTTGAAAACAGTGTGAAGGTACTGTGAATGCATCCATAAGGACTAAATTGTGGGGGACACTGCAACATAACCAGGGGCACTGTGACTTTTGAGATATTGTTGGGGCTACTGCAACATAGGGGCACTGTGACATTTGAGATATTGCAACATTACCAGGGGCACTCTGACTTTTGTGGGATATCTGGGTAATTTTGGGTTTGTTACAGTCAATTTGTCTATTTCTGCTAACAATTGCATTGTCTGCTTAATGGAGGATATTTTAGGATTTTAGTTGAGGTTTAGTACAGTGCTTCTTCTTTCGGGCAGTTATTAAAAGTTTAATAGATTCTATATCTTTAGGCTTTTAATTAAGTTCAGGGGACTTCAAAAGATTTTAAGAGTTCTTATATTTTAGGCTTTTAGTTAAGGTTTAGGTTAGGACTTGCAGTGCTTACTTCAGGTAGTAATTAAAGTCAATAATTGAATTGTACTTTAGTAGTACGTAAAGCTAGTAATTAAGTTAGTAATTTTAGTGTACTTCTGCTTATTATTACCCTAGTAATTATGTTAGTAATTTAGTGTATTTTTGCTTATTATTTAGAGTATTTTATTATTAGAACATTTAAAGTATAGTTGCATTTAAGCCAGACGAAATGATGGTGACTGTTTAGGAAGATATTACAGTCAACATGCAATTGCAGTGTATAGCGTGGTTATGGGACTGAGTAATTTCAGAACTAGAGGAGTATTTACAGACAGAAAAGCAGTGTGTAAAATGTGGGGGGTTAGGGGACACAACACTTGACCGGGCAACCAGGGAAGGATTGTAGGTTGCAACAATTGAGGGGCAGCTGTATTTATGGAGATACTGTGGAACACAGGGGGGTGCCCAGTGTGTAGGAACACAGGAAATCTAAACATGGAGATAGGATGCCTCACTAAGGCATTACAAGAAATGAAAGAGGGCAATACAGATGGGATGCAGGGGCAAACTGGACAAGGAGCAGGCGTACATAGACTAAAGAATATCAGCAATGGGGAGAGACACGAAGAAGGCAAACGAGGGCAAGGGATAGGTCAGCAGGAAAAGCAATACCTATATGGAAGGGACAGAGGGGAGAGGTGGAAGATGACAAGAAAAAAATGACATAAACAGGGAATTCAGGGCAAGAGTTGGATAGCTCAGGAAATCTCCGACTTGGGGGTGACTACATACAATAGATATGCAAAACTGACCAAGGGGACCCAAGGGAACAAAGACAAGGTGGATATGGAGTCACAGCAGGATACCAGCGAGGAAGTGAGTGAACAAAGTTAGAAGGTAGCTCAAGAGGGCCAGAAACCATGTCTCGATGGAAGGAGACAAGGAAGACAAAAAGAAAGGAGAGACAGGAAAGGGGAAGAGGGGGAAAAAGTAAAATGAGGACGGACAATTCAGGAGGCAGGAACCACGGGAGGAATGGTCCACACAGGAATCAGGTGGAAGAGGGAGGCAAAAAAACAAGAGGAGAAATCATGGCTTAAGACATAGAGCAGCCTTTAGTAAGGGGTAATCTTGACACAGAGGGAAAAAGGGTAGAGAGTACGGTCACTTTGGAAAGAATAAAATTATCTATCGGGACAATAATAAAGGGTGTATAATGGAGAAAAGGTGAGAACACTCACATGAGAACAACAGTGGTGCGTGCACCTGGGATGGAGGCAGGTAAAGCAATTCAAAAGATAAGGGAGCTGATTAGGTTGGCAGGGGAAAAACCAGACTTGATACTGCACATTGGGACAAATGATTTAGCTGAGGAGGAGACCGGGGTGGTGCAACACAGATTTATGGACTTAGCTACGGCATGTAGGCAGTCTGTGAAATCATTAACCTTTTCTAAGATAATTCCTGTACCAAAGGCAAGCACACCTAGGAAGAAGAGGAGGCTAGTGGAATTTAATGGATGGCTAGGCTGGTGGTGTAAGGAGGAGGGATGCGATCTTACAGGCAAGTGGGGAGACACATGGTTGGACAAGAGACTCTACAGCAGTGACAGACTACACCTGACCTGGGAAGGGAGAAGGAACATTAAAGCGAAATTGGGGGAATACATGGCAAGGAACTGAGTTAAAACTGCTAAGGGGCAGAATAGGGGAGGCCAGAGCGCCTCCCCTCACACATCAGCGGAGACAAGGAACAGGAAGAAAGGATGGATATCAAATAAGAAAATAGGGAAGAAACAAGTGAAGTAGGACTAAGTCAGAAGAACAGCAAGGGCACGACAGAGACAAAGTGAATGGTGGTGGTGTTGAATGACCGCAATCTAGGGAACAAGATGGTTGAACTGCAGGCGCGCTTGGCAGAAAGGAAGGTAGACATCGCTGCCATTACAGAAACCTGGACAACAGCACACCACGACTGGGACCTATCGATCCCAGGTTACAGGCTATATAGAAAAGACAGGGAAACAGGAAAAGGGGGTGGGTGGCGGCATACATAAGGGAAGGTATTGGGTGCGCAAGGGAGGAGGACTTTGAAAGAGGGAGCATGGAGGTACTATGGCTCCAGCTCCAGACGAATAAAGGAAGGAAGATAAGGATGGGGGTCGTATACAGCACGCCCAATCAGGGAGAGGATAAGGACAGGGAGTTATGCACTCAGTTAACAAATGCAGGAGAGAGGGGGGAGACAGTAGTAGTAGGTGACTTTAACCTGCCCAAAATTGAATGGGTTAGCCCAGCCACATCCTGTGCCAGAAGCCAGGCAATCCTGGATGCAATCCAGGATGGCTTCATGACACAGTATGTGACCAGTCCCACCAGGGGGAAGCAATTCTGGACCTGGTGCTCTCTAATGGTGAACACGTGCAGGACATAGACATTGAGGATCCCAAGGGTGGAAGTCACCACAACACAGTGTGGTTCAACCTGGACATGGGTAAGGAAGACATCCCCACAAAGACAAGAGCGCTACATTTCAGAACAGCTAATTTTAAGAGAATAAGGGATATGATTAGAGAAGACCTAGGAACTTAGAGGAAGGCTTGGGTGTCGAGGAAATATGAGCCACAATCAGAGGGGCCATACAGAATGCTACAAACAGCTGCATAAAGGTGAGGGGAAAGATGGCAGGAACTCGACCGCCTAGTTGGTTTAGCAGGGAGTTGGCTAAGGTGGTAAAAGATAAAAGGGCTGCATACAGGAAAAGTAGGACAGTGAGGGAAGAGGATGAGGAGGCATACCAAAAGCTGGTTAAACTAGCAAAAAGGGAGGTAATACAGGCAAAAGCAAAAAAGGAATTCCAGATAGCGGAAGGGATAAAAAAGGGGGATGAGACCTTCTTTCGCTACATTAAAGAAAAAACAGACAAAAGGGAAGGCATACTGAGGCTGAAGAAGGGGAAAGCATAGTGGTGGAAGATGGGGAAAAAAGCACTCTACAGGTCATTGATGAGACCTCACTTGGAATACGGTGAAATATATTGGCAGCCACACCTGAAGATGGACAAAAACATGCTAGAAAGGATCCAGAAGACAGCGACTAAAATGATGACAGAGGGGCAGCAGGATAGATCATATGCAGAGAGGTTGGAGGACCTGGGGATGTACAGTACCCTCTGGAGGAGAGGAGGCAGAGAGGGGATATGATTGAAACGTTCAAATACTTGAAGGGAATCAACAGAGTGGACTGCGGGAGCCTATTCAATAAAAGGACCAACACCACCACCAGATGGCACAGCCTAAAACTGGTGGGGAGTAGATTCAAGAGTGATGTAAGGAAGCACTTTTTTATAGAAAGAGTGGTGATGGCATGGAACGAGCTACCACAGGAGATGGTGGAGTCAAAGTCAGTGGGAGCCTTCAAAAGAGCCTGGGACAAGCATAAAGGAATGTCAGGTGGCCTCCAAAGGGGAAAGACAGGAAAATTTGGTGGGGGGTTGGGGGCCACAGATGTAAACTGAAGGCCAGAATATACAGGTTACTCACCTGTAACAGGAGTTCTAGGAATGGTATATGTTGTTCATCCACACTGTCTGGCAGGTTCCTTGCTGCTTTAAATCTTGCTGGAAGGTCTTCAAGCTGGCTCCTCCCACCCACCCGGGTGGTAAAACTCTTGGCTCCGCCCCATGACGCCAGATCTAGCCCGCTGGAAGCCAGGTTGTGCGTCAAAGCCGGGGAGGTCGGGTGGGTCATGTGAATGAACAACATATACCATTACTAGAACTCCTGTTACAGGTGAGTAACCTGTATTTCTAGGGACATGGATATGTTGTTCATCCACACTGTCTGGCAGACTCCTAGCAGTTCTCCGGGAGGAGGGAGGCAAAGCGCACACCCCCTACTTAGGGAATAAAGACTGGAGAACCGAGGCCCCAAAACCAGCATCCCGGCGTGACCCAAAGTCGATGTGGTAGTGGGTAATTAAGGTATGTGCCGACTTCCAGGTAGCAGCCCTGCAGATATCCTGGATAGGGACATCCCTGGAAGCAGCCACCGATGCAGCGGTATGGCGGGTAAAATGAGCTCTTATCCCTCTGGGAGGCTCCATGCCCGCCATCCTACAGCAGAGATCTATGCAGGAGGTGACCCACCCGCTCATTGTCCGCTTGGCTGTAGGTCTGCCAGGTGCGGCTTCAGCGTAGGTGACAAACAGCTGGCGAACGTCTCCCTGAACTTCAGCCATACGCTCCTTAAGAAAGCGAGCGCTCTTCTAGGGTCCAAAATGGAGCCTATATTCGCCCTCCGAGGTGTGATTGGGGTAGAACACTGGCAGAGTCAACACCTGGTTAAGGTGAAGCTCCGACACCACCTTCGGAGGGAACTTCGGGTGGGGCGCAGGACAACCTTGTCCCTGTGGAAGACCAGATAGGGAGACTCAAAGGAAGCGCCTGGAGCTCTCCCATCCTTCTGGTTGACGTGATAGCCACCAAGGAGGCGGTCTTCCACAACAGGTGGGAGATATCACACCTGTGCATTGGTTCAAATGGCTTGCCCGTGAGCTTGGCCAATACCAGCAGTAGATCCCATGGAGGTGGAGGTTCTCGCACCGAAGGGGAAATGTGATCAAGGCCTTAGAAAAGCGCCAGACCACCTACTCCTGCTCCACCAACTGCTTTCCGGCCCACGGCCGGAGGGCAGAGATGGCTGCCAGGTGCACCTTAAGGATCGTCGACCAAAGCCCTTGCTGAGAAAAAGGACCACAGGTAGTCCGGAATGCTAGCCAAGGAACAGGAGGAAGGGTCCAGGCCCTTTCCCTGACACCAAATGGAAGATTTCTTCCATTTGAAGGCATAGCATTATCTGGTCGACTCCTTACGGGACGCCTCAACGACGTTGAGGACCTCATCGGAAGACCCAAGGCCTGGAAATCTAGCCGCTCAGGAACCAGGCTGTCAGGTGCAGGGATTGAAGGTCTGGATGGAATACCTTCCCCTGATGACAGAGATCAGGTCCGGGCGGGCTGGAAGCCGCCTCGGGAGCCTGGAGCTGAGACTGAGGAGAACTGGATACCAGAGCTGGCGGAGCCAGTCTGGGGCTACCAGGATCACCTGCGCCTTGTTCCTCCTCGCCTTGAGAAGCACCTTGTGGATCAAGGGAATGGGAAAGGCGTAGAAGAGGCCGGGGTCCACAGCCTCGAAAAGGCATCCCCCTGCAGCGAGCCCTGCTGAGGGGGGCGGGCATGAAACAGTCTCAGCCTCGCATTCTCCCTGGAGGCAAAAAGGTCCGCCTGAGGCGTGACCCAGTGGGAGAACAGATCTTATGCTACCCCCGGCAGGAGAGAACCCCTCGTGAGATGCAGCCCCTATCCGGCTTAGGGCATCGGCCAGGGTGATGGAGGCTCCTGCCACCTGAATGGCTAGGAGATCCGCCTCCGGGCTGCACATGAGACCATATGCAGAGAGCCTCCTTGCATAACGGCAAGGGGCGTGTCCGGCCCTGGCGGTTTAGGAAGCACATGGTCGTGGTATTGTCCGTCTGGACCTGAACCACTTGACCCCGTAGAAACGGAGCCAAGGCGGTGAGCGCTAGGCAGACCGCATGGAGCTCCAGCAGGTTGATACAGCATCGGACTCGGAGGGGACCAGAGGCCGTGCGCTCTGTGTTCCCTCGATGGACACCCCAACCCATCAAAGATGTGTCGGTCGGTAAAGAGACCGTCGGCCTGGGGCGGACGAATGGGATGACCTCCTGCAAATGTGCTGGAACGGTCCACCACTGGAGAGCGTTCCACATTTCCTGGGTCACCGTCACCAACTGATCCAAAGGATCGAGCACTGTGACCGCTGACTGACCCGTCCCCGATGAAGGGGACGCATGTACCAACAGGCCCAATGGACCATGCTGGTGCAGGCCGCAGTGGGGCCCAGGAAACGCAGGAGTCCCGGGCAGGGCGCAATTGCCCAACCAGGAATGATTGGGCAGGGAGGAAAATTTCAGGCCCTGTCCACCGGGAGCCGAGCTCTGGCTCTGCAGAGTCGAGCTCTGCCCCGATGAGGGGTATCACCTGCTTCGGCACGAGTTCCGGCTTGGCCTCGTTGATGAGGAGGCCGATCTGAGAGCAAGCCTGGAGGGCCAGATCTCTGGACCACTCCACCTCTGCTCTGGAGGGGGCTGCCAACAGCCAGTCATCCGGGTAGGGGTACACCCGGACCCTTCAGTGCTGCAAGAATGCGACACCACTGCCATGCATTGGTGAAGACCCTGGGAGCTAGAGAGGCCAAAGGGCATGGCCCGGAACTCGTAAGAGATCCCTCCACTCTGAAGCGGAGAAATTCTGATGAAACGGACGGATCGGGATGAGAAGAACGTGTCCTGGAGTTCCAGGGAACAGAACCACACGCCCTAATTCCAGGGATGGGAATATCTGAACCAGAGTGACCATCCTGAAGGTCTGAGACCTTGGGGACCTGCTCAAGTCGTGCAGGTCGAGAATGGGGCGCTAGCCCCCCGTCCGTTTTGGGGCCAGGATTTCCTGGCCACAGACCGCAGGTCTGGAGGAGGATCCGCCACCTTCCTGATCACCTCTATCTCGAGGCGCAGGGCAATATCGGCTCGGCGGGCCGGCAGCAAGGCTTCGGACCCTGTGGCCCCCAAGGGGCGGCGCTTGAAAGGGGCCTGTTCAAAACCAGAGGCAGGCCCTGCCTACTACCTCCACACCCAACGGTCCGTGGTGATAGCGGACCAGGCGAAGGAAGAGGCGAACCGCCCCCACCGGGGACCCAGGAAGGGTGGCGAGGTTGGGGGCGATGCCCCTCAACCCTTCACTGGGCAGGCTTGGAGGAGGGACCGGCCGAGGGAGCTCCTAGGCCTTTACCTCCTTGCTTCCCATTAGAGGAAGCCAATGGCTTGGGTTTGGGGTGCCAAGCACAAGCCTGTTGGCCCTTGTACTGGTGCTGATGGGCCGGTCGTGCCGCAGGGGCTAAAGGACGAAAGGACTTATGCTGATGTTGCCGGCGGCCCTTGTCCCTCTGGGCGGAGGTGACCAAGTCCAGAGTGGCGTTGGACTTTTCGATCCACTGGAGGTGTCCCTCCACTCCAGGGCCGAAGAGGTCAGTCCCCAGGAAGGGGATGTCCGCCAACTTGTGCTGGGTATCCGCCGAGAAGGTGGATATCCTCAGCCACGCCCTGCGGTGCATGGCCACCACGGCCGCTACCGACCTGGGACAAGAATCACCTATGTCCAGAGCAGTCTGAAGCTGCTGCTTGGCCACCACCCTTCCCTGGTCCCGCACCTGCCGGGCTGTGGTCCGCAGGTCGGCTGGGAGATGAGAGATCACCTCATCCAGGGAGCCCAGGAGGGCGTGGGAGAAGTGTGCCATCAGCGTGGCTGAGCTGGCCTGCCAGAGGCCGAGGGAGGACGCAACGTATACCTTGCGCCCGACATAGTCCAGCCTTTTGGACTCCTTGTCGGGGAGGCCTATCCACGTCTCGACCGTTTCCGGAATGCTGGAAGATGTTATGGGTGACTAACCCCTCAGCGGAGGGGTGCTCCGAGAAACTGGGCAAAGAGCCGGTAGGAACCGCATACTTCCTGGCCATCCTGGCCGAGGGCGCGGGACAGGAAGCAGGCCGCTGCCAAAGCTCCAAGGCTGGGCCGACAATGGCCTCAGCCACAGGGAAGGCCTCCGTGGGTGAATCCCCTCGGTCTAGAATCTCCGTCAGGGGATAATAGGCCCGTTTGGACACAGGCTCGAGCTGCATCCCGGTAAACTCTGAGATGAGCCTAAGCAGACCCAAGAAGGACGATGGGCTATCGTCCAGTGACTGGCCCTGGGAGGACTCCAGGCCAACCCGCCTGGGGAACACAGAGGAGTCGTCATCGGACTCCGAAGAGCCTGCAAAGAGCTGCCTCAGGCCTGAGCCACCCTTCACCTGCCGAGGGCAGCCGGGAGTGAGGGTGGCCGACAACCTGCGGGGCAGGCCGTGACCCAACTGAGGTTCCACCACAATCGGTGGGGCAGCTAGATTTGGTCAAACAACTGGCCCAGAAATGGGCATCTCGACTGCTGCGAGCGGTTGCTTTGGCCGTTCGGGTGGCAGCCACTTAATAGACGGGGAATGAATCGGAGTCGATTGACTCCCAGACAACAACAACTGCTGCCACATAAGCTCCTTGTAACATCGACGCAATCTGCGTCGAAGCCTCTCCTCATCTGAGGAGGATGACGAGGAGGAACGGTGTCGCCACTTAATTTGGTGCCCAGACCGAGACCGCCGAAGTCGGCAGGAGCGACTTGACCGAGATGGAGTCCGAGACCGAGACCCTAGGTGAAACTGAGGCAGGCCTGGAAGAAGCGGAACACCCGCGCTTCCTCGCTCGACGCTGACCGGGACTGCTGCCCGGAGCGCTGGTAATCTGGTCTCCACCGGGAACCGCGGAGAGGGTTGACGGCTCTACCAGTCGACCACCCGGCTGACGGGTCGAGAGATAACTCGACTACATCAACGGGAGTCTCGGCAGGCTGGCCTGACGGGGACACCATGAAGCCAGCAGCCTGAGCCGCAACCTCAACCGAAGTTGACGGTCGGCTGTCCGGGGAAGGAGACCTCTCCCGCTCCCATAAACGCCGACGATGGAACTTACCCTTCGATTCCCTCATCTTGGGCCAAGAGGAATGTCCCGATGGCCCCTCTCCCTTCGAGGAAAGGGACTGGCGAAGCTCCTTGAACGAAGCTGAATGAGAGGAACTCAGAGAGAGCGGGATAAACGCCGCGACCGAGGAGGAGGGAGATGCGGCCTGGGCCGCCTCCTCCTCGAGGTGATCAGTGCTCGAGCTGCTCAGCCCGAGGCCAGCCGCGCGGACACTGTGAGCCTCTTTGGGTTTACCAGCGGAAAACCCTTCGGCGCCCAGGCCTCAATCGGGCAGCACGATCCTCCAGGACGTTGGCCGAAAAAGCGCGGCACAACTCGCAGACCTGCGGATCGTGGTCTAAGTCGAGGCAGTATACGCACGTGGAGTGCGGATCAGTCCTGGATAATTTATGCCTGCCAGGGCACCTCCGAGAGCCGGGAAATGAATTGTCCATCGCAGCTGCGAGGGAAAGAAGACCGAAGTTTAGAAAACTTCAAAACTAAATTCAGACGAACCGAAGAATCGGGAACCAGTCAAAAACGCAGAGCGCTAAGGAGGGAACCTGAGCTTCCAAGCGGTAAGGAAGATCTGGCGTCATGGGGCGCAGCCGAGGGTTTTACCACCCGGGTGGGTGGGAGGAGCCAGCTTGAAGACCTTCCGGCAAGATTTAAAGTGGCAAGGAACCTGCCAGACAGTGTGGATGAACAACATATCCACGTCCCTAGAACAATCATTATTTTGAGCACACCCAATAGACTGAGAGGTCTCCTTCTGCTGGCTATTTTCTTATGTTCTTAAGAGCTTCAAATCAGCCCTTAAAACTCATCTTTTTAAGCTGGCTATTTCAGATTTTGATTAATTTGTAAGTTTACTAGACTTTTACTCTCTTCTTTTATACTGAGCTTTTATATATTCTATTTTAATATTTTACTGTACAAGCACTTTGGTCATTTTATGGAATTGTGCTTTTTATAAATAAATAAACACTGATTGACTGAACCACATACCAGCTTAGCATGGGCAAAATCCATTAGATTACAGTTTAAGAGGCAGTAAAACCAAAAATAGCAGACTTGAAAATGTTAGACCAGCTGGGGGAGGAGGACTGTGTGTCCCACAGAATATTCCCCTTCTCCAAGGAGGCTGAATAGTGAATTTCACTGTGATACCGCCACCAGGGTGACCACAGGTGGCTGTGTATGCAGGAGCTGCAATGAATAGGTGGGCACCTCCTGATGGTGGCATGAGCATGCTCTGTGCTATACCAGGCCATGAAGCATCCAGAGGAATCGAGATTAAAAAAGTGGAAGTGCTGCCTAACTGCAGCAGGATGAAGCAGAAACACTCTGCAGGCTCAATCCCCACCCCACCCCCGGCACCAACATCCAACCAGCATGACATCCCAAAGGTACTTGAGGATTCCTGATGGCACCACCACAGGCAGTGAGTTATGGCAGAAAGGGATCAAGCTCAAGATACAGCATGTGAAGGGGCTGCTGGGGCTTTGGGGGGTCGACTATGGATAGGGGCGGGTCAGGCAGAGGGAAGAATAAAAATACCAAGGAGACAAAAACCAAAAACAGAGAGCCATATATAGAAAGGGAACAGGATATATAAATATGAACCAGGAATACGGGTTCTCCTCCCCATAAATCTACCAATATAGCTACAATTCCAATTTAGTGCCTAAAAAACAGACTCCCACGTCTCTTTTCTTCTGGAGCTTGTAGCTGGTCACTTGATGATTTATATTCTGGGAAATCACCAAGAAAAACTGTCTACCCCTTTACATACTTAAAAGCCCAGCCTGGATTATGCAAAAAGGGTAAACTGAATTATCCAAGTGAGCCTTATCTGCTAGGATTCTTGAAGTTCACCTGATAAACCAGACAGCTATGAAATAGAAGTTATCTACTTACCGTAACAGTACATTTATTTATTTTATTTATTTAAGGATTCAGAATTACAATCTTTGAGACAAGGACTCACTTGCAAAGGCTCCATGTCAGATGTACACACATTTTTATACAGTAAGAAATATACAGGAAATACATCAGATATATATATATATATACATTGTAGGTTTATAAACAGGATACACAAAAGAATATACAGAGAGCAATTTACAATTTCAAGGTTGGTAATTGACCAACCCAAGTCGATTAGGATGACGCAAGTATATACAATAACAGTAAGCAACAATCAATGGGATAATCAGTATCAAGGTATATAACGGGGAAAGGGAGATAGGGGTAGGTCAGCATACACAGGTCAGGTGGGAAGAGGGGGAAGGAAGAGAAATTTAGGGGATGGGAGGTTGAGCAGGAGCATGAGCGAGGAGGAAGTAGACTAAGTACAGTCACAGCTGGAGTAGGAAAGGATTTCTGAGTGGAATAGGGATTTAAATGGACCTAGTTGCTATTCCAGAGTGCTGGCCGATGGCATTTCATTCATGCGGTACAGAGAGGGGGGAAGACAATGAGCTCCATTTGGACCGAGGTAGGGTGGTGGGCTGTACAAGGTGGCGAAGGCCTGGGGGGGATGTGTTTTGTGAGAGGTTACATCTTCAAAAGAATCTCTTTCATTAGGCCACACCTATAGCCATCTGGCACTAGGACCACATAGAAACTTTTTGCAAGCAGTCCACTAGGGGCTGCCCACGATGATGTCCTACTTCAGCTCTTTCTATCATGGGCAACACCTTCCCTCCTCAGTTCCCTGTCGGAGATCATGCTCAGAGGATCTCCTTATAGGGAACCAGGAGTGGAACTATGGATTTGCTGACCAGGTGTGGAAGAGAAGAGCAGGTAGAACCTTATGCAGAAGGAGCCCTCAGGATGTAGGAGAATGGAGGGTGGTACAGGATGGTCTGATGAAAGAGATTCTCTCGAAGATCTACTGTTACGGTAAGTATGTAACTGTTCTATCTTCTTCAAGGATATCTCTTCCCTTAGGCCACACTAGATGGGCCGGAAGGGTCCTTTTCTTCCGTCAAATTTCTATGACTCTATAAAGGTGAGGATTGGGCAGACTAGATGGACCAGAAGAGTCCTTTTCTGCCGTCAGATTTCTATGATTCTATGATTCACACCTATGGAACGAGTACCAAGCAGTACTGACAAAGACACAGTCTGGGTGGCTGGAGCCTACAGGCCTATGAAAGTAGGCCTTGAGGCACAGCTAGGCCAAAGCCTGCCTTTTTCCTTGAGGCAATGTCCAGACTGTAATGTTTAGTGAAGGTGTGGACAGTGCTCCAGGTGGCACCTGCACAAATCTCAGCAGCAGACACATTCCTGAAACAGGCAACAGAAGTGGCCATGCCTCTAGTTGAGTGACCATGACAATCCTGGGAAGTCCCTTACCATACTTCCTTTAACAGAAAGTAATACTGCTGGCCAACCATTTGGACAAGCACTGTTTAGAAACAGGAACGCCCTCTTTCACAGGGGAAAAGGAAACAAAAAGCTACGAGAACTTCCTGCAGTCCTTTGTACATTGTATACAGTACTTGAGCATTCAATGTACATCTAAAGTATGGAGCAATGCTTCCAATGTATTGGCATGGTCAGGAAAATAAACTGGCAGCTGGTTTGATTCAAAGTAAACTCTGACACCACCTTTGGTAGAAACTTAGGACTGGTACGCAAAGACAGCCTGTCTTTGTGAGAAATCAAATAAGGAGGCTCACACATTGGAGCCTGAAGCTCTGACATTCTTTCAGCAGAAGTAATAGCAACCAAACATAACACTTTCCATGACAGAAAGCAGAGGACACACGTCACAGCTGGCTCAAAAGGAGCCAAAGCTTCTGTAACACAAAATTCAGGTCCCAAGCCAGGACAGGATTGTGGATGGGAGGCTTCAGGTGCAGAATGCCTCTCAAAAATGTATGGGCCACCTCCAGGTGAACAACCGTATGACCATCAGTAGGCACGTGGAAGGATGAAATGGCAGCATAGTGTACCTTAATAGAAAAGTATTGCAGGCCGGCATCTGATAAGGACAAAAAATACTCTAGAACCTAGTTTACTGGACAGGTAAAAGGATCCAGTTGGTGAGAAGCAGCCTACCAAAGCAAACTGCTTCCACTTCATAGAGTAAATGGCTCTGGTGGAAGGTGTTCTGGCAGCCACCAAGACATCAGCCATCTTTTGTGACACTCCAAACCTGGCAATGGCTATGTCTTCAGGAGTCATACATAAAGGTAGAGTGACTGGAGGTCTAGATGGACCAGAGTTCTCTGCTCCTGTGACAGAAGACCCTAGCATAATGACAGAGGTATTGGAGGTTTCACCACCAGCTGCTGTAGTAAGGGGAACAGTGGGCCACAGGGCAATGAGTATCAGAGTTGCCCCCTCCATTTGAAGCTTGATTAGTACTCTGTGGATTAGAGGAAAGGCATATAGGAAAGTACAGTTACGTAAGAATTTACCGTAACAGTAGATGTTCAAGAGAGGTTCCTGCAGTAGGTCATTACATATAGGACTGCACCACACAGCAAACTTCTAGCTAGCAATCCATAGCGGGGGACCGCCCCTGGCGTCAAATGATGCGACATCAGCATGGCACTATGTGGGGATGGTCCCCATGCCTGCCCTCCAGTTCTCCCGCTGGAAGACCACTGAAAGGCAGAAGGGAGAAAGAAGAATACTCCTTGAACCCGAAGCTGCTGAAAGAGTACCCTGGGAAAGGAAAAGAATTAGCAGAAGCTGGGGGAAGATGGGAAGGAAAGAGGTGACCTATTGCAGGAACCTCTCTCGAAGATCTACTGTTACGGTAAGTTCTTACATAACGGTACTATCTTACTTCAAGAGGGTTCCTGCAGTAGGTCATTATGTATAGGATTGAATTCCAAGCAGTCAAGAAGAAAAAGTAGGAGACTGAGTCTTGGGAGGTGGAAGAGTCTGCAAACAGAGACCCAGGTTAGGACAAGAGGCCTTGTAGGACAGCCAGTCCAAAGCCAGCCATGCGCCCAGAGGCGATGTCCAGACTGTAATGCTTGGTGAAAGTATGGATGGTACTCCAGGCAGCTGCAGCACAAATGTCGGAGGCGGGCACATTTCTGAAAAAGGCAGTAGAAGCAGTCATGCCATGGGTCAAGTGCCCCTTTACTTCCCCCGGAAGTGGTTTCTCATATTTATGGTAAACAAAAGTGATACAGTTAGCCAACCATTTAGACAGGCATTGCTTAGAAACAGCTATGCCCTGATGTTTGGGTGCAAAAGAAATGAACAACTGGTCGGACTTGCGCACCTCCTTAGTCCTTGAAATATAATAGTGCAGAATCCTGTGCAAAAGATGTTCCCCCTGTTGGAATATTCAGGGTAGTGAACTGGCAATTGAATATCTTGGTTTAACATAAACCTCGATACCACTTTTGGTAGAAAAGAGGGGTTAGTCCGCAGAGCCACCCTGTCTCTGTGGAAAATTAAATAAGGCTCCTTACAAATGAGGGCCTGAAGCCTGGAAATCCTTCGAGCTGAGGTAATTGCAACTAAAAAAAGCGCTTTCCACAAGTAGCACATATTACTACTTGCTGCTGGCTCAAAAGGGGGCAAAGTAAGTTTCTCTAAAACAAAATTCAAATCCCAGGGGGAAACTGGACTACAGACCAGAGGTTTTAAGTGGAGGATCCCCTTAAGGAAGGTTTTAGAGACCTCCAACTGAGAGAGATTTTTGCCGTCCACCGGAAGGTGGTAGGCAGAAACTACGGAAAGATGGACCTTCAGTGAGGAATAGCTGAGGCCCAAATCGGATAAATGAAAGAGATATACTCTAAGTCCTGGGGCGCCGAGCAAGAGAAGGGGTCCAAACCCCTGGCAGTCGCCCATATAGTAAACCTTTTCCACTTCACTGCATATGTCGTTCCGGTTGAAGGCTTTCTGACCTCCACCAAAACTTGGGCTACTCGGGAGGAGACCTCGAAGCGCGAGACAGCTACGTCCAGAGTTGCCACACATGCAAGTGGAGAGATTTGAGGCCTGGGTGCACCAGGTTGCCCTGCTCTTGCGTTAGACAGTCGTGAAGGAGAGGTCGAGGTACTGGAGGTTTCAACACTAGCTGCTGTAGCAGGGGGAACCAGATCTGCTGAAGCCACAGAGAAGCAATGAGGATCATGTGTGCTCCCTTCGCTTGAAGCTTCAGTGGGACCTTCTGCAGAATTGGAAAGGGAGGGAAGACATACAGAAATCTCCCTGTCCAACAAAGAGACAGCGCGTCTCAACAGAAAACACCATGCCTGGGAATGAGCAAGCAAAATTTGGGTAGTTTAGCGTTGGATGGAGGGATGCAGACTTATACTGGTGCGATGGTCTGCATCTGTCCAGGGGGGGAACCAGGATCCTAGGTGAGAGGTTTAAATGCTTCATTGGCAAGCATTTAAACTAGCCAAGGGGGGAGGCACTGAAAAGGAGCAGGGAAATCCCAGCCTCCCCCCACAAAACACGGTAATTAGTGAGGTAAACACCAAGGTAGAGAAGTCATTAGGGAGCAGGACAGAGGTAAATGTAAAAAAAGGCAAAGGCAGTAAGGACAAGAATGGGGCTAAAAGGGGTAAGGCCATTAAAAAAGTGGAGGGTGATGAGTACCAATGCCCGTAGTCTGTGTAACAAGCTCCCTGAACTAGTGGCCTTGATGGAAGAGGGTTGCCTGGGTATTGTGGCAATCACAGAAACATGGTACACAGAGAACCATGACTGGGATGTCAACATACCAGGATACACAATCTACGGGAGGGACAGGGAGGGTAAAAGAGGAGGAGGAGTAGCTCTCTATGTAAAGGAAGGGATCAAAGCAACAGAACTAAAGAGTAAACTGGGAGCAGATGAGACACTCTGGGTCACCCTGGAGACAGGAAATGGCACCACAATCCGCATGGGGGTTGTACACAGACCCCCATCTCAGAAGGAGGGAATGGACAAGGAAATGATAGAAGGCTTCCTTAGAATGGCAGAAAAAGGGGAGATATTGTTGATGGGGGACCTGAATATGCCAGATGTTAACTGGAGCACCTTTGCTGCAGGAACATCCAAGAGCAGGGTCATTCTTGATGCCCTACAGGGGGCATGCCTCAGACAGCTAGTACTGGAACCCACTCAGGAGGGAGCAATCTTAGACCTGGTACTCTCAAATGGGGACGGAGAAAGAATCTCAGATTTAGAAGTGGGTAGCCATCTGGACAACGACCACCAAATAGTGTGGTTCACGATAAACACAGCCATACAATCAAGCCATACAAAAGCAAGAGTATTGGACTTTAGGAGGGCTGACTTTGGGAAAATGAGAGAGTGCCTCAGAAAAGCACTAGCAAACAGGCAAGAAGGAGGGGTGGAGGAACAATGGGGAGTAATCAAAACAGCTATCACAGAGGCAACAAGCCTTTGTGTAAAGCAAATCAACAAAACACAACGAAGGAAAAAAACGCTATGGTTCTCAAAAGAGGTGGCAGGGAAGGTTAAGGAGAAAAGGATAGCATTCAGGAAATATAAGGAAACACAGAAGGAGCAGGACAGAGAACTTTATCAGTTAAAGCAGAAAGAGGCTGGGAAGGCAGTCAGAATAGCAAAGGCCCAAACCGAGGAAAGGATAGCCAACTCTGTTAAGAAGGGGATAAGACCTTTTATAGGTACATTAGGGAGCGAAGAAAGACCAAAGGAGGGATACTGAGGCTTAATAAAGGGGAGGGAATGTGGGTAGAGGGTGACAGTGGAAAGGCAGGGATACTGAATGAATATTTCTGCTTAGTATTCACAAAGGAAGAGGATGGGGAGGTACCTAAACCAAACAAGAGAAACACTCTGAAGACGGGGGTCCATACTAGTCCATTTACAGAAGAAAGGGTTCTGAATGAACTAATAAAATTGAAGGTGGACAAAGCAATGGGGCCTGATGGGATTCACCCAAGAATTCTAAAAGGACTAAGGGTAGAACTAGTGACACCGCTGACTACTCTCTTTAACAAATCATGGGAGTATGGGTGGTACCGAGGACTGGAGGAGGCAGATGTGATTCCTCTTCACAAAAGTGGGAGCAGGACAGAGGCAGGAAACTACAGACCAGTTAGTTTGACCTCAGTGGTAGGAAAATGATGGAATCACTTCTGAAGAAGAATTATTGAGTACCTAGAGATCAGTGGGGCTGGGACCCAAGGCAGCATGGATTCTGATGGGAAGGTCGAGTCAGACAGATCTAATAGATTTCTTTGACTGGGTGACCAAAGTAGTAGACAAGGGAGGGCTCTGGACATGACTTACCTAGATTTTAGCAAGGCGTTTGATACAGTCCCACACAAAAGATTAATACACAAGTTAGCCAGCCTTGGAGTGGTTCCCAAGGTGGTAGGCTGGATAAAAAATTGGCTAGACAACAGGATGCAAAGGGTAGTAGTAAATGGAGTCTACAGTGAAGAAAGGAGGGTTACTAGCAGGGTACCACAAGGTTCAGTACTGGGACCGGTCCTTTTTAATGTCTTTATAAGTGACATTGCAGAGGAACTGGAAGGAAAAGTATGTCTCTTTGCAGACGGCACAAAGATCTGCAACAGGGTTGATACACAAGATGGAGTGGAAAGGATGAGAGGGACTTGGCAAGGTCGGAGGAATGGTCAAATGTATGGCAGCTCAGATTCAATGCAAAGAGAGTGCAGGTAATGCACCTGGAAACAAAAACCCAGGGAAGAGTACACAATGGGGGTGAGAAACTGACAACAGTAAAAATGGAAAGGGACCGGGGGTAATTATAGATGATGACCTAAAGGTGGGCAAGCAATGTGAGAAGGCAGTAGTGAAGGCTGGGGGGATACTGGGATGCATAGGGAGAGGCATCACTAGTAGAAAACAGGAAGTTGTTATCCCTCTGTACAGACAGTTGGTGAGACCCCATCTGGAGTACTGTGTGCAGTTCTAGAGACCCTATCTCCGCAAAGACATAGACAGAGTGGAGGCTGTCCAGAAGAGGGCAACCAAAATGGTGCAGGGTCTGCACCAGAAGACATACGAAGAAAGACTAAAGGAGCTTAATATGTATACCCTTGAGGAAAGGAGGGAGAGAGGGGACATGATAGAAACTTTCAAGTACCTCAAGGGAATCAACAAAGTCCAAGAGGGTGGCATCTTTCAGAAAAAGAGATGTGCAAGAACAAGGGGGCACAATTTGAAGATAGAAGGGGGACGGCTCAGAGGTAATGTGAGGAAGCATTTTTCACAGAGAGGGTTGTGGATGCATGGAACAGCCTCCCTGAGGAGGTTGTGGAGTAAAGAACAGTGGGGGAATTCAAGAATGCATGGGACAGACATAAGGCAGTCCTAGTGGGGGGAAGGAGGAAGTAAGCTGTTGGTTAACTAGGATCTGCAGCTTATCTGTTAGGTAGGAAAATGGGCAGACTAGGTGGGCCAAGCAGTCCTTATCTGCCATCAAATTCTATGTTTCTATGATGGGGAGGCAAAGAGGTCCAGCTCTGGTCGACCCCACTTGTCGAACAGGCCTTCTACTGCCTCTTGCTTCAGTTCCCACTCGTGAGCCCGAGTGGTGATGCGGCTGAGGCTATCCGCCAGGACACTGTGAATGCCCGGGGCATGGACTGCTGTCAAGAACATATCATGCTGGACTGCCCAGTACCACACCTGCATTGCCTCCCTGCAAAGGGTGTACAATTGGGTGCCTCCCTGTTTATGTACCAAACCGTGGCCATATTGTCGGTCTGGACGAGAAGAGTTCTCGAGCATAAAAGGGTCTGAAATGTCTGCAGAGCGTAGAGCACAGCTCTCATCTCCAGGACGTTTATGTTCAGATTCACTTCCTGTGGCGACCACTTCCCCTGGGTTTAGTGGTCTCAAGGTGGTCTCCCAACCCTGACCCGAGCGTCCATCATGAGGGGTCATGGAGGGAGGGGTGGCAGGCCCCTGAAGAGAGGTTGGATAACTCCTGCCACCAAAGAAGATCCCTCTTCACGCTTCTGGAGACCATGACCCTGTGGTCCAGGTTGTCCAAGCACTGATCCCACTGGACCCTGAGTGTCCGCTGGGTCACCCTCATGTGCAATCTGGCCAATGGTACGGTGGGAATGTCTGCGGACATCAGTCTTAAGAGCCAGAGAACAGAGCAAGCTGTGGTGCAACGAGAGTTGGCTACAGCGAAAGCCTGCTGTTTCAGGGTATCTGCTCTGTCTGGCGGGAGGAAGGCCCAGCCCTGGACCGTATCCAGCACCACTCCAATGAATTGGAGGTGCTGGGAGGGTGAAAGATGGGACTTGGGGTAATTCACCGTGATGCCAAGATGGGAAAAGAGGTCCAGGGTGGTGGACAGAGACTCCTGCAGGCTGCCCTGGGACAGGGCTGACAAAAGCCAGTTGTCCAGGTACAGGAACACATAAATCACCCTGCGGCGTAAGGCAACTGCCACCACCACTAGGCACTTGGTGTAAGTGAAGATCTGAGGCGCCGAGGAAAGGCCAAAGGAGAGAGCCTTGAATTGGTAATGGTTCCCCTGGAAAGTGAACCTGAGATAACAGCAGTGGGCCTGGAGGATAGGGATGTGCAGGTAGGCATTCTGCATGTCCAACAAACAAAGTCACTGATTCTTGAGGAGCAGGAGTAAGAGCCCCTGGAGAGTTAGCATGCAGAACCTCTTGTATTCGACAAAGAGGTTCTGCAGGTTGAGATCCAAGATGGGTTCAGATCGCCTGTCTTTTTGGGCACCAGGAAAAAGTAGGAGTAATACCCTCTTCCTTCCTGTGCGGGAGGAACCGTCTCTATGGCTGACTTCGACAGAAGAGCCAGGATTTCCTCTTCTATGGGAAGAAGATGACTTGACAGGTAGTGGGATCGGCCCGGAGGATTTTCCAGAGGTCTGTCCAGGAACTCTATTGAGTGCCCTCTTGCAATTATCTGTAAGACCCAAGCATCTGTGGTGATTTCCTCCCACTCTCTGAAGTGGAGGGTGAATCTTCCCCCCACCAGCTCCACCGGAAGATCTGGAGGAGGTGGAGGGTTCCCCCATGAGTCAGGAGGAGGAGGGGAGGGCTGCTTGATTACCTCCGGTGGCTCTCTGGGATTTGGTTGGGGAGGGGATGTGGGCCCCCGATCCCATGGCACAACGCTTATCCTGATGTCTGGATGGGGGTTGCTTGGTCCGCTTCCACTGCGGGTGACAAAAAGGTTGCTTGGGTTTAAAACCAGAGCAGTAGATGCAGCGGACGTCCCAAAGGGATCTGCCGCTATTTTGTAGCTCGATAATAATGTCTTTTACATTGCTCCAAATGGGACAGGCCCATGAAAAGGCGCGTCCAGGAGGTAGGATTGGACATCAGGCACCAGACCCACTATACGGAGCCATGCAAGCCTTCTCAGGCAAATACCTGAGGCAGTGCAGTGGGCCACCGAATCATAGGTGGCTCACAGGGCATGGCGACAGGAGGACTTGGTAAGCCTCATCTTGAGGAGAAGTCTGTCCCTGAGGTCCTGGTCTGGAATCGACTGGGGCTCTGACTCAAGAATGGCCAGGGAGAATCTCTGATAAGAAATCATATTGGCCACATAACTGAGTGACCATGAGGCGCAAGTGGAGGAGGCATAAACCTTGAGGCTGTTTTGATCCATCTGCTTGGAGTCTTTGTCTGGAGGAGAGGCACTTAGGTGTTTTGGCTTGGCTGATCTATAATGGGCTGCTGTTATCACTATAAAGTCAGCCTTAGGCTGTATGGTGAGATGAGTAACCCCTTCCGGGAGGATGGTACGTCCTATCAGCCTTCTTTGAGACCGCAGGGATGGAAGATGGTTGCTGCCAAATGGTGGTCATCAAGTCCTCATGCGACCCCATCCATGGAGGGATGGGCAAGGGTTCCGCATCTGTCATGTCCAAATGCTCTGCTTTCTTTTGGGTCCAGCTCTTGGGAAGCCCAACCACATGCCAATTGGACAGACCAGAGGAGCTCAGCAAATGAAGGGTCCTCCGAGGGAGATCTGAGGGACTCTTTTGGCTGGGGCTTGATAGGGGAATGGGAGCCTGAGCTGGCAGAAAAGTCGGAATCTGATTCTGAATCTGAGGACACAGGCATGCTAGGGGAAGAGGCTTTATCTGAAACATCCTCCATGGCCCTGTTGCCAGGTAGGGCCGGGGGGGGGGGTGCCTGGCAGAGTCCCTGTCTGACGACCGGCGGTCGAGTGGAGAGATGCTCCTAACAGCCACCCTAGGGTTCAGCGTGGAGACCATGACTGGCTGCGGATGACCGAGTTCCTGGAGGAGCTGGGATTTGGGATTTGGAGTCCTTCCACCATGAAGGGATTGTCCCGAGGGTCAGCCTGCAACCTGTCCAAAGCCTAAGGTTGCGGAGGAGGAGGCGGTGGCAGAGGCTGGAAGCCTAGGTACCCCGAAGGAGGGCATGAGGGGTAGCCAGGGGGCTGGTACCCAAAAGGGTAGCCTTGGGGGTTGTACCCCGATACATGTGACCCTGCGCCGGGTACCCTGGCACCTAAACAGGCACCAGGTAACTTGTCAATAGATACCCTGGCGCCTTGTAATAAGGATACTGTGGTGGAGGGTAGCCGGGGACCATGCCCAGAGGACCATCAGACGAAATGGCAGATGGCCCGGAGGGAGTCGGGGCCGAGGGACCACTAGGTGTGGACGGGTCCATCTGTGAACTGTGATGATCAGGAATCCCGGCTGGAACCTGAGATGAGCCTGGCGGAGGCTCAGGCATCGGAGCAAAAGGAGTAGACAGGGCGCCCAAACAGCCATCAGACGGGGGTGACGAGGTCATAAGGGGCGTCAACCGGTGAGGAGCTCTTTTGACTGAGGTCCCTAATGGGATCAGGCGCTAGGAGATCGGGTGTCAGGGCGTTAGGAACCGATGCCTGGTCAAAGTAGTGCGAGAGGGGGATCTGGGTGAAGTGACCCCCCCGTCAACAGGCCAGCTGGAACAGCGGGGACCCGCAGTAAAGACCCGACAACAGGAAGATAGCCCTAGAGCAACAGCACTCACCTCCTGGTAAGAATTAAGGGAGAGTGAGGGGTCGGGTTGGGTCAGAGGAAGAGAAGAGTCCCGGGAAGAGTGTGGGTCTGGCTGCTGGCTCTGCCCACCATCAGGAAGGTCAAAAGAGTCCGATAGGACAACCTTGGCCGAGCGGTCATTGGGGCGAGCAGGCAACCGACTGATCGGCCATGACCGAGCGGATGTCGGAAGGACTGACGTCCGGCTCATCGACCGGGGCCGAGCGCTCTTCTGTGGAACCAGAGGGCGACTTACTGGCTGGAGAGCTGACCACAGGCCCAGATGAAGAACCCTCCTGTGAGAAGTGCCCCTTCCACCCTCTGACCACGGCAGGAGGGGGAGCTGGAGACCGATCCACTGGAGCGGACAGAGACCAGGCAGGAGGGGCACTTACCGAAGTAGAGGCCCCACTGGAGGCTGCGACGTCAGCCTGGCGACGCTGGACAGAAGGGGATCGGTCCTGGTCCCTGTGCTTCTCCTTCTTCTTGCGCTTGGCGGTGGGGGAGGAGGAACGTTCCTGCAGCTCTTTTTCCATCAAAGCCAGGTGCTTTTTAAGCAGGTGGGCTTCAAGGGTTTTCTGGCGACTGACTCGTGTGGCCGTGTTGAAGGACTGCCAGACCTCACAGTGTTTGACCTGATGCTTGGGGCCTAGGCAGAGGATGCAGCGGAAGTGTTCACCCCGTGTGGGATCTGGGCGCCACACTTGTCCGGATGACACGACGGAGAAGACATGCAATAAATCAAATACTAATATAGAAAATAAGAAAAAATAGAAAATAACTTAGTGAAAATGGCCGTCGACTGGTAGCAGAGTACACTGCAAAGTACGACTTGTACAGGTCGACGGCGGGAAAAGAACTGGAGCGCGGGCGTGGGGACTGTCCCCTATAGAGTGTCACACTGACGTCCCGTCATGTGACGCTGGAGGCAGTCGCCCACTATGGATTGCTAGCTAGAAGTCTGCTGTGTGGTCCTGATGCCAGGGGCGCAGTTCTATAAGTAATGACCTACTGCAGGAACCCTCTCAAAGTAAGAGCCTCCTTTTCCAAGAGAGGTACAACGCGTCTTGACAGAAAACTCCAGGCCCTGGAGTGACCGAGCAGAAAAGCGGCAGTTTTGTGTTGTGTGGGGACGCAAAAAGGTCTAACTCTGGACGACTCCACCTACGAAAGTACAGTTACGTAAGAACTTACCGTAACAGTAGATCTTCGAGAGAGGCTCTTGCAGTAGGTAATTACATAGAGGACTAATGCCGGCCGGCGGCAGGACCCCACGGAAAAATTTCTAGCTAGCAGTCCTTGGCGAGGGACCGCCCCCACGTCAGGTGATCGGCGTCATGCGACGTCGGTATAAAGGGGCGGTCCCGGACGCCCGCCTTCCAGTTCTTTCCCGCCACAGGCCCAGAAGGCCCGGACGAGAGAGAAGCAGATGTTTTCCTTCCTGGAAAAGGAGCTGAAAAAGCCTAGGGGGATGGAGGGTGGGAAGGTATTACCTACTGCAAGAGCCTCTCTCGAAGATCTACTGTTACGGTAAGTTCTTACATAACTGTACTATCTTACTTCGAGAGGGCTCTTGCAGTAGGTAATTACATATAGGACTGAATCCCAAGTAGTCTGGAACAAATGAAAGGCACCGGGAGGAGGAACTACTCCAAGAAGTAGCAAAATCCTTGCAAACCTCAAGACAGGAGGCCTTGCAAAACAGCTAACCCGAAGCCTGCTCTACGGTGAGAGGCAATGTCCAAACTGTAATGTTTCGTAAAAATGGACAGAAGTCCAGGTGGCGGCAGCGCATATGTCTGCTGCAGACACATTCTTGAAACAAGCCACTTGAGGCCGCTACTCCAGCGTGGGTGACCTCTGACTTGACCGGAAGGGTCTTGTTGTACTGTCATAACAGAAAGTGATGCAATGAGCCAACCACTTCGACAGGCATTGATTGGAAACAGCATTGCCTTCCCTTTTGTGAGCAAAAGAGACGAACAACTGATCAGTTTTTCTGAGATCCTTTGTCCTATCAGTGTAGTATCTCAGAATCTGGTGAACATCCATGGTATGGAGTAAATATTCTCCTTGGTTGGAGTACTGCGTGAAAAAGGCAGGTAACTCTATAGACTGATTTAAGGTAGACTCCGCTACCACTTTAGGCAGAAACTTAGGGTTCGTGCGAAGAGCCACTCATTCTTTGTGAAAAATCAAATAGGGATTTCACATAAGGCCTGGAGCTCTGAAATTCTTTGAGGAAGTAATGGCCACCAAGAAGCCGTCCACGAAAGAACTTCAGATCTGGATGACGCGAGGTTCAAGGAGGAAGGGTAAGTTTCTCGAGAACAAAGTTCAAGACCCAAGGGGAAGCAGGAGTCCGGACGGGGGCCCTCAGATGAAGGACCCCTCTAAGAAAAGTCTTAGACACCTCTAATTGGGCAAAGGCTTTATCAGCGAAAGGAACATGGTATGCTGAAATAGCGGCCATGTGCACTTTCAAGGAGGAATGACTAAGACCCAGGTCGAAGAGATGATGTAGACATTCTAGCAGAATGGCCACTGAACAGGAGAAAGGCTCCACGTTCCTAGAAGCGGCCCAAATAGAAAATCTCTTCCATTTCATGGCTTAAGTGGACCTAGTGGAGGGTTTTCTAGCCTCCACTAGACTCTCGGCTACTTTTGGAGAGACACCAAAGCGAGATTGGGCTAGGTCTGCAGGAGCCATGCATGAAGTTGTAGGGACTTGAGGCCCGGATGGACCAGGGTCCCTGATCCTGGGTCAGCAATCCTCAAGATAAAGGAAGAGAAGAGGAGAACCTCTGAGTATTGTTGTAGAAGACAGAACCAGATTTGCCTGGGCCAGAAAGGAGATCAGAATCATTCTCGCACCTTCTGTTGTTAGTTTCTGCAATACACGAGGACCAGAGGAATTGGGGAAAAGCATGAAGACGAATCTGTCCTTCCAGTTTAGAGACAGGCGTCACTCCAGAGCGCCTCGCTCTGGGCGAGCGAGCAAAAGGTGGGAAGTTTTGCGTTTTGGGAAAGGCGAACAGGTCTATCTGTGGAGTCCCCAAAGCTGGAAGATGTCGTCTAGTACCTTTGGTCCAACTCCCACTCGTGTGGCAGGGCAGAGGCGAGCTAGCTTGTCTGCCAGGGTACTGTCAACTCCTGGAACATGAATCGCAGTGAGGTGAAGGTTGTGAAGTGTTGCCCAGTCCCAAACCCTCATTGCTTCCCTGCATAGGGGGTAGGATCGAGTCCCTCCCTGCTTGTTGATGTACCACACCACGCACATTTTGTCCATCTGGAGAGCTAGGTGACCGGGAAGAATGTATTGGTGAAGGGCTTGGAGAGCATATAGTACTGCTCGAAGCTCAAGCACATTGATGTGGAGAGCTAGCTCCAATCTGGACCATAAACCCTGGGTTCGGTGAGGACCCAGATGGGCTCCCCATCCTTCGCCTGATACGTCTGTGTTCAGAGTCTGGGAGGGGGGAGGATGACAGAAGGGAACCCCCCGAAATAGGTTCTCTCGAACCATCCACCACTGCAAGTCTTGTGCCATCGGCGAGGAGATCAGAACTAGATGATCTAGGTCATCTACAAGTTGATCCCACTGTGAGCGAAGAGTCCACCGAGAGATCCTCATGTGGAGCCCAGCGCGGGGAACTGTCGGGATGGCGGTTGCCATAAGCCCCAAGAGATGTAGGACCGACCTCGCTGGAACCTTCCTGCGTTCTGATAGCAGGTAAATCTGTGACTAAAGAGAGGCCGCCCTGTCCGGAGGCAGGAAGGCCTTGCTCACTGTCGTATCGAGGATGGCCCCGATAAACTGTAGTCTCTGGGAGGTATCCAGATGAGACTTGGAATAGTTGATGGTAATACCCAGGCAAGTGAAAACCTGCTGGGTGAGGGAGAGAAAATGCAGGAGCTCCTCCCAGGATGAGGCCGCCAGGAGCCAGTCGTCCAGGTAGGGGAACACCTGAACTCCCATAGTACACAGGTGGGCCGCTACCACAGCCAAGCATTTGGTAAAAACTCGGGGTGCCGAGGAAAGACCAAACAGGAGTGCCCGGAACTGGTAATGGTCCCCCTGGAAAGCAAACCAGAGGTACTTGCGATGCGAGGGACGAATGGGGATGTGCAGATATGCATCCTGCATATCCAGCGCACAGAGCCATTGACCCGCCGAAGAAGGGGCAGAAGGGTTTGTAGGGAGAGCATCCTGAACCTTTTGTATTCCACGTAAAGGTTCAAAGAGCTGAGATCGAGAATGGGTCTGAGATCTCCCGTCTTCTTTGGGACCAGGAAGAAATGAGAATAGTAACCTGTCCCTTGAAGGTGAGGAGCAGGGTTCTATGGCCTGCTTCGCGAGAAGGGCAGAGATTTCTTCCTGGACCAAAGGAAGATGGTCCCTTGCACAGGACGACTTCAGAGGGGGATGGCGGGGTGGTTTCTGTAGAAACTCTATGGAGTGCCCCTCCGCTATAATCTGAAGCACTCATGAATCCGTTGTTATCCTCTCCCAACCCAGAAGGTGGAGGGAGAACCTCTCTACTACCGGTTCCTCCGGTGTGTCCGGAGGCGGTGGGAGAGGGGAGGAGTCAGGTGGTGTGGGGCAGCGCCACAGCTGGGGCACCCGCTGCTTTTTTGGGCAGTGGGGGCCTGGCAGCTGCGGGGGCCCGACGTTTAGTGGCCCGCCTTCCTTGGGGTTTCGCTTGTGGTCGACATCGCCTGCTAAAAGGATGGTCAGATGGGGACGGGTACATGGAATCCACGGATTTCAGAGCCGTCCCCTTCTCCTGCAAGTCGGTGATGATGTCCTTGACATCACCGCTGAAAAGCACTGAACCCCTGAAAGGTGCTTCCTGGATTGCTGACTGCACCTCCAGGACCAAACCTGACACGCGGAGCCAGGCATGACGCCGAAGACTTACGGCGAAGGCGGAGCTCCGCCCGGCAGTGTCCACTGCATCGTATGTCGTCTGCAGGATGTGTCGAATGGCCGAACGAGCAGAACGGACTAAGACAGCTAACTCCTGCTTAACTTGGGAGTCAGGTAAGGAGTCGATCTTGGATTCCGCCTGGGTAAGGATGACCTTCTGGTAATCCCCCATATGAGCAACATAATTCAGGGCTCGAATTCCCAATGTGGAAGAGGAGTATATTTTTCTTCCATACTGGTCCAGGAGACGAGATTCCTTATCCGGAGGAGATGAGCTTAGATGTTTGGGATGCGCTGACCGGCTGTTAGCGGCGCTAATCACGACCGAGTCTGCACGAGGGTGAGAATCCAAAAAGTCTACACCCTCCGGAGCCTGGTATAGCCTGTTAGACTTCCTGGGAAGCGGGGCTAAAGCCGACGGTTGTTTCCAAATAGTGGAAACAAGGTGGGCGTGAGGCTCGATCCAGGGTGGCACTAAAGTAGGAGCTGTCAGGGGCAGGTCCAGCGTTCGGCGAGTTTGGCCCGCTGAGGATCTGGTTCCAATGAGCGCCACTGATGTACTTCCTGGATCTTTCTGAGCAACTCCGTGAAGGAAGGGTCCTCCGGAGGAGACTTCGGAGGGGTCCTCGGCTGGGGCTTGGACAGAGAGCGAGGCTCGTCGTCTCTCTCAGAGCATCCGTCGGAGGAATCAGAGGAATCCAAGAGTGAAGAAGAAGAATCAGAAGCAGAATAAGACTCCCTAACACGTCTAGGGGGAGGAACGGGTTCCTTAGGGGGGATCCCTGGACGCGTGTCTTGCCCATCTCGGGATCCAGAGGGAAGAGCTCTGGAGTCCGGAGGCGGTGAGGGAGTGTGCCGTCTCAGGCGTACGGGGGCTGAGGTGGCACCGTCGCCGTAAGGCAGCTCTCTACTTCCTTGGTGAGCTGAGCCTTGGCCTCAGCCCACCACGAAGCCAGCGTCTCCTGCAGATCCACCGGCGGCCGAGGGGGCGGTGGAGGTGGAGGAGGAGGGGGATAAGTATATGGATTGTATCCGTAAGGCGAGTATCGAAACCGGCTGGGAAAACCGGTGCTGGGTATTGAGGCGCCGGGTACTGCAACGTCGGCGGGACCGCATCGGGTACTGCGGTGCTGGATACTGCGGACCCGGGTAAGGCGGGCGTCGGATAAGGTAGTAGTGCCGGGCACCCGGAAGGAGCTGCTGGAGCATACGGCCGGAAGGTGGCCCCATGGGCGGGTCAACATTGAGAGGCCCGGGGACTGGGCCCGACGAAGGGGAATATCCCGCCGGGCGTCGGTGGGCTGGCGCCGGGCGGACCAGCGTTGAGCCGGCATCCGGGGGCCAGCGCCAGATCCGTTCCCTAGGAGGAGGGTCTGACGGGGTGGAATATCCCCGCATCACCCGGGACGGAGGAAAAGTCCTCGGGGTCAGGCTGGGGTGACTCAGGCTCCCCGGACGGCACCGAAGGCTGCGGGGAACCGGGTACAACGGGGGTTGAAGGGTCCGTTGTAGGTTCCGTTGCCCGGCGCACGTCGGGGGGGGGCTGACGTGCGGCTTAGGGGCTGGTTCCCGGCGGGCGCCGGAGGAGCCGGCGTCCGTCTTACAGGGTCCCTCGTCGGAGGCGGGCCGAGGGAGGGAAGCAGCCCGGTCCAAGGGGGACGAGGTCGTGCGCCGCCCCGAAGGGTCGGGCGTCTTATCAACCTTCTCCCGGCGGACGTCGGAGGAGCCGACGTCCGACTTATGGGAGTCGCCCGCACCAGTAGGCCACAAGCCTGCGGCAGAACTGGGTGGAGGCCTCCTTTTGCCCGGAGGTGCCCGCAAGGCCCAGTGCGAGCCCGACGCCTCCTCCAAAACCTTGGAGGCTGCTGTCGGACGGTCCCCCAGAGGGGATATTACCTGTGCTGCGACTCTGGCCTGAGTCGCGGCCGAGGAGGCCTTCTCCCGGTGCCTTTCTTTGTCCTGCTTTTTATGATGCCCTTCTGGAGAGGTCGATGCCTGCCTGAGCTTCTTCAATTCTTTTTCCATTGAAGACATCTTTTTCTTTAGAAGATGGGCTTCCAGGGACTGTTGGCGTCGTCTGCGGGTAGCCATGTTGAAGTGCAGGCAATGTGGGCACTTGTCAACCGGGTGGTCGGGGCCTAGGCAAAATAGGCAGAGGGAATGGCCGTCCTTGTGTGGCAGTTGGGCGCTGCACGAGTCGCACTTGTTTTTGGAAGGTGTAGGGGATGACATACACTGACGCTGACCTGACGATGAGAAGAAAATTACTGAAAATCTCGGTAAAACCGATAAGAAAGAACAAGAGCTGACTAATACGAACTTTACAGCGGTATACATTAACAGGGAAAAGAAGAACTGGAATGACGCCCAGTACCGCCTTTATACCGACGTCAGATGACGCTGATCACCTGACGTGGGGCGGTCCTTGCCAGGGAATGCTAGCTAGAAATTTTTCCGTGGGGTCCTGCCGCCGGCCGGCGTCAGTCCTATATCTAATTACCTACTGCAAGAGCCCTCTTGAAGTAAGATCAGGTATTCTATGACCAAGGTCAGCAGTTCTCACTCATGCATCTTGGACTGTGACTGGTTTAGTCTGCCTGCAAGACATTTTGAACCCCTGGAACATGTACTGCTGATAGTTCTAGACCATGTTCCAGAGCCCAATACCAAACTCTCATTGCCTCCCTGCACAGGGGATAGGAATGAGTTCCCCCTTGCTTGCTGATGTAGTGCATCACACTGATGTTGTCCATCTGAATTAACAGATGCCCCAGGGAGAGATGAGACTGGAAGGCCTGTAGGCCGTACAGAACAGCTCTCATTTCTATGACGTTTATGGGGAGGATGCTCTCCACTTTCGTCCATGTTCACTGTGTCTGATGAGTCTCCAGATGTGCCCCCCAGCCCATCCCTGAGGCATCTGTAGTGAGAATCTGATGAGCAGAGGGAATCAGGAAAAGAACCCCTTTCAACAAATGGTTGGGTTTCATCCACCACTGAAGTACCTTTCTGACAGGGGAAGTTAATAGAACTTTCTGTTCTAGGTCATCTGTACACTGGTCCCACTGGACTCTTAGTGTCCACTGAGGGATCTTCATGTTCAATCTGGCCAGTGGTACTCTGGTGATGGCGGCTGCCATCAGGCCTAGGGGTCTCAGGAATGTCCTGGCTGTGTCACACCTGCTGTTGTAGGCTATCTGAGTCTGTTATATCAGACGCTCTGCCCTGTCCTGTGGCAGAAAGGTTAAGCCTTGGACTGTTTCCAGGACTGCCCCTATGTACTGCAAATGCTGGCAAGGGGTCAATACTGACTTTGTTACACTGACAGTAATCCCTAGAGCATTGAGCAGTTATCTAATGCAGTCTAGGGTGTGGGAAAGCTGCTCCTTGGAGTGAGCTGAGAAGCCAGTTGTCCAGGTATAGGAAGACATATACATCTTCCATGCGGAGGGCTGCTGCCACAACTGCTAAACATCTGGTAAATACCTGTGGTGCAGATGACAAGCCAAAGGGCAATAACCTGAACTGGTAGGGTTCCCCCTGAAACAGGAATCTTAGGTATTTCCTGTGAGTGGTGCAGATCTGAATGTGCAGATAAGAATCCTGCATATCCCAGGAGCAAATCCAGTCCCTTGTCTGCAACAGTGGAAGCATTCCTCCTGGAGCAATGGAATATGATCTGGATGGTAATGGACATGCACTGGCAGATTGTCTAGAGGTAGTTCATGATACTCTAGAGTATGGTCTTCTGCTATTATCTGCATGACCCAAGCATCTGAAGTTACCTTACTCCATTGGTCCACGTGCAGAGAAAGGTGACAATCTACTACCACCCCTGGAAGTATAGCTGGGGGAGGGTTGCAGAAGGAGTCAGGCAGAGACGGTTGCTATGGCTGCTGCTGCAATGCCACCTCTAGGGGCTTTGAGTGGGTACCTGTGGTGGAGCCTGGTGGGGGCAGGGCTGTTGCTGCTCTCCCTTTGCCTTCTTGTCTTGTTGCAGACTGGTGGCTGGTCGTGGATGGACGAAAAGGTATCCTTTGTCTGGTCTTTGTCTGGGTATGACAAAGGCAATGTACTGATTTTAGCATTCTGCCTGAGGCCTGTAAGTTGGACAGAATGTCTTGCACTTCTACTCCAAACAGCTTATATCCCCTGAAGGGTGCACTGAGGATGGACTGCTGCAGATCATTAGCAAAGCCAGCCACTCTGAGCCAGGAGTGCCTTCTGAGACAAATAGCAGAGACAGCTGCCTTAGCAGAGGCATCAGAGATATCACAGGTGGAGCACAGGAGATGTTTATCTATGATGGCACTTGCAGACAGGGCATTCAGTATCTCCTGTTTAGCAGTACTCTCTGGGAGGGCCTGGGTGGCTGCCCTGGCCTTCATCCAAAATGCATTCTGGTATTTTACCATGCAAGCTTGGTAATTTGCCATCCTCAGCCCTAGAGAAGCTGAAGCAAAAGTTATTTTTCCCCGAGAAATCAGGGCTCCTGAACTCCTTGTCGGGAGGAAGGGAACCTAGGTGCTTTGGAACCTTACATTTGTCACAGGCTGCACTGATGAACAGAGTCTACCTCTGGCTGGCCTGCAAAGAAGGGCTTGCCAAAAAGGGCCTGGTACATCTTATCTGCCTTCTTGGTATGGCAGGTATCATATTAGGCCTGTTCCAAGCAGCCAAGGTGGCATCCTCTAGGGCTGGCAGAAGGGGAGGAATAACTATGGGTAGAGTATCAGGCAGCTCTATGAAGCCTACCAAGTTCTTCTTAGTAAAGTCCTGCTCCTCTTCAACAAACTCCATTGCAGATTGAAGTTCCTGCATCATTGTTATAAAGGAGAGGTCTTCAGGGGGAGATCTAGGGGTGTAGACCACTGAGTCTTCACTCCTAGTAGAGACCGTGGAACTGGTTTTGTCATAAGATTCCATAAATTCCTCTCCTTCTCCTCTTCCAGAATAAGCTCTGGGTTATATTCTTGGTCCTCATCAACATGGCCTGGAGGATGGAATAGTGGAGCTAAGGAAGCCATCAACGGCCTGGAAGGTACCTGGCACATTGTCTTGGCAGGCATCATCACTGGGGTTTGTTGTGTAGACCCCATCGACGGAAAGCTTGTTGATGGAGGAGGAGGTAACAGGCATTTGAGAATGTCTGTATAGGATGAGAGAACTGCCTGAACATTGGCACACGTATGATCGACAGGAACGCTGGCAGAAGTCAACGAGGGAGGCAAGGGCCCCAATGTCAATGGTGACACACCAGCCTTAATAGCTCTGAAGATGCTAGGAGCCGACCCACTATGTCAACAGTCTGGGTAACGGGTACGTCATCGCTGGAGCGGTCGACAGTCCAGAAGAGGTTGTGCCTGAATGTATGGGTGACCTGGAATGCACTAGGGAGGTCCTTGCCCTTTCTTTCTGTCTCTCCCTGTACTTGTGGTAGTGAGACCTGGACATTTTCTCACGAGACTTGGAAGCTTTTGATCCACAGGAGTGGGCCGGCAATGCGGCGGGGTTTCCTGGTGGAACTCCTTCTCCATTCCGGCTAAGTGCTGTTTTAAAAGGTCTTTCTCTAAAGTGCCCTTTCTGCATCGCTGGGTGGCCGTGTTAAAGCCCTTACAAATCGAGCACGCTCTGACGTTATGGTCCGTGCTGAGACAACACATGCAGACATTGTGTGATTCTTTTGAATACATTTTCTCGCCGCACTTGCAATATCTGAAGAGTTTCAATAGTGACGGCACTGGAGACGACATACAGTACATGCCACTGAAAATCACTTTAAAAAAGTGATTACTTATAAAGTAAAGAAAAACTATTTCAGCAACAGTGTTTCCGTGGCAGGGTTCAATGAGTATGGTCAACTACAGGAAAAGAACTGAGGAGGGAAGGGGCCACCCACATTTCTACAGGAAGAGCAGATGCAGGACATCCTCGTGGGTGGCCCCTAGTGGACTGCTTGCAAAAAGTTTCTGTGTGATCCTAGTGCCTGATGGCTGTAGTTCCATAGGTGTAGCCTGATAAAAGAGATATCCTCGAAGAAGATACTCCAATTTAGAATTACTGAAAAGATTTACCTTACTAATAACAGGAACAAGATTACAAACAACTTCCACGTCCTCTGCTGCAAGACCAATTTCTTCATTTGCTTCTCGCAGAGCAGTGTCGATCTCATTTTGGTCCACCGATTCAGGTTTGCCCCCAGGAAAGCACACTTCACCTTTAAAGGTTTGTAACTACGAAAAAATATAGTATAAAGGGGTTTGTACAGATACTGAAAACCACTGTATAGGGCATACAATAAAAACAACTGACATACATATAAGTTGATCTTCACATAAATATTCCAAGTTCCCTTTGCTCCCACGATGGACTTGGAAGCAAGCCTTGGCTTAGTGTGCATTCCCTGGCCAAAAATTGTAAAATAAAAATAAATAAAATGAAGACGCTCAGTTCTCTTCTCCCTGGCCAGCCCCCAACAACCCAGTCTGGTTCATGGACCTGGACCACTGGCACCATGAGCAGTTATCCTGTTGCTTTGCTGACAGGCTGGATAGGTTGCTGGATTAAAAGCTCCAGTGGGCTGGCTTCATGGTGGCAAGCAGTGATGATTGCTGTGGTATTCTGGCAACACAGATGCACTCTCTGAGCCCGGGACATCAGGGGCTTAAAATGCAGCACTGGTATGCTGGATGACACCCTCATAGTCCCTCACCATACCAATGGACTCTTCAGTGTGCTTTCAGTGAAACCCCTCGGCCTTCATGCGAGGAATATACATTCATACTCCACATTGCGAGAAGGTCCCTGGCAAGGACATGCTGGTTAGAAACTGGATGAAAGCAGAAAAAGGATACAGGTGATGATCCCCTGTGATGATCAGTGGGGGTCCCTGAAAGGGTCCTGCTGGCTCCAGGAATGAGAGAGGCTTAGGTGTGGGCAGATCTCACCGAGGGAAGCAAGGGTGGAGTCAGGTGGGTGGGTGGGCGGGGAGCAGCGAGTCTGAGGCTTGATGGAGTGGGGTGCCAGTGGGCACAGGAAGGAAGGGGTAAAAAAACAGCTCTAGTGGAAGCCTACGGGGTAAAATGGCTAGTACGGTGAACTATAAAATACAGAACACATTAGGGTCCAGCATAGTCACAGGTTTATTTTGTGACCTTGAGCAAACTGCTCGACTTCCCTGTCTTTATGAAACACTGGCTAGAAGCAGAATCCCTGTGAACACAAGATACATCATTTAAAAGTTGGAGTTATGGATACAGTATAAAATAAATTTAAAAAATGCTCTTTACACCTGGGACGGTGCCAAGCTTTCTACTCAATATGTTAACAGACATTATGTGATTTGCTCATGGATGGTCACAAAGGTTACCTAGCTCACTGTGCCAGTTTCCTTGGTAAAGTCTAGTTCGGTTCTCTTCCCTCCCACTTCTCATCCCCCCCTCTCTCTTCCTCAGGAGTGTCAATGCTCGCTCCCTTGCCACCCCCTCCAGGACTACCTCTGCTGGCCAGGCAGCTTTCTCCCACTGCTTCCCCAAACTCTGAAACGCCCTTCCCTTTCCTCCTCCATCAGAAATGCTCCCTCCCTTAATGCCCTCTCATCCCTCCTTCATAACTTCATCTCCCCTACCTGCAACTGCTCCTAATATACTTCTCACTATTCTCTTCCTATTTTTTATTCTCCTAATACCCTTGTGCTCCGTGCCTTGTATTTTACTTTACCTTAAATTCCTTTGTACAGTCAAGCTTGTATCTGTTACTTGAAAAGCACTTGTGTTTGTGTAACTGCTATCAGCCTACACTGGCATGCACAGTATTATCATTGTACCCCTGAACTGTATTGTGCTGTCCCTATCCCCTTCCCCAGGATGCATCTGAAAACAAGCAACTCTGCTCAATATGTCTTTCTGGTGAAACCTTTAAATAAATAAATAAAACAAAGTATGTAAATGGTGGCTGTGGAATTCCACAGGTGGCAGTGCAGCTGGGAGCAGCTAGTAGGAGGAAGGGAGGATACTTACTGGCATCTCACTGCGCACGTTCGCATACATGTGCACCCTTGCCTCTGGCATCCATAGGGCTGGGACCGCAGCCCTCACACCAATGTACTAGGCACCTCCTCTAATCAGAGCTGGACTACAGCAGGAGCTGGGAGAGCCTTGCTGTCCCCAGCACTGGAGGTAAACCATGGGGAATCAGGAATAGAAGGGTAATTCTAGGAGACACCAGGTGACGGGGCTGGGGAGGGTGGCAAAAGGGTCAAGCCCAGAGAGGCAAGTAGAGAAAGCAAATTAAAAAAATGCAGCAACCTATAGTGAATGTTTAGTGCATTATAGACATGCCAGGTTAAGAGCACTGACATTCAAAGTCCTCCATTTAGCCATACTACACAAATGCATGGGTGGCAGCAGTGCATGCTCCCCTTTACTGCCAAACAACATGCCTCAAAGCTGCCCATAAGACCTTAAAGTTGGTGACAACGCAGTTCAGACTCATTCCCAATCAATCCCCGTCCTCTAATGTGAGACCAGGATTTGAAACTAAAAACATTTTGGTGGCTCACCACCTAATGTACCTACTAATTTTTGTGTTTTCTGGAGCTGTGGCCCATGTTAAGGCTTCTATCATCTGTTGCATGGATCTGCTACAGCAGAGCTGGCGAGGATGCAATACAATACCTTGCAGTAAATGACATCACAAAACACTGCACGACTTAGCCACTGAATGGCAATGTTCTCTGCAGCATATGCCAGCATTCTGCAGTAATACTACAAGGCACTGCATTGTATCCTTACTGTCATCCCTGTAGGGCTCCTTCTGATATTTTTTTTTTCCAGAGTCCAATGGACATTTTGGGAGTCCTGTGATCCAGGGCTACTGCTAATTTTGACCCCTGTGTGTAACTACCAAAAAATGATAATCAATGTCAACTGTAATGGTGCTTTTTGTGATATGGACAACTATAGTATAAGAAACTGAACTGAGACCACTACAAACTTGTAGCAAAATATTTCCTTATTAGAAATGAATAGTCCCAAATTATCAGAGAGAGCTAAAATGAGTTAACTGGTCACAGAAAATTATAAATCTTCAAAGGGGGCCTTTTCTTGACTGGAGGAGACAGAAAGTCTGTGATATAAGACAGTGTGAAGTCTTGCAGCTTTCCTTAGATTAGAGTCTGTATGTCAGCAGGCAGAATTAGAAAGAGACTGGCTGATGCTGGCCCAGTACCATGGAGAGTTGAGGTGCTGGCATCTTATCTCCAACCATGATGGCAACCTGGGTTCGGGAATGGACTTGGTTTGCTGGCAGTCTGTTGGGGCAGAAGAGGACTGAGCATGCGAGGGACTGCTCTCCTCTCCCAGGTAAGGGAGGTATGCTGACCTGGCCCATAACTGCCACTAGGTGGAGGCCTGGTGGTAATGCCGCTCAGGCAGCATATGGGGAGGGTGCTGCAGGAGCATCATGCATATGTGCCACCACACGCATGCAACGACGGCCTGCAGCAGGGGCGGTACAAAAAAAGGAGGGAAAAGTCATCAGGCTTCATGAAATCCTGCTTGCCTATCCTCGAGTCCCACCATCACCTGCAAACCACCATGGATTCAGCCTAGATTATCTGCACAGGGGTGAGGAGGATGGCGCTCCTCCCTCCAGCCTCGCCATAAGGAGGAATTCAGGAGGGAACCTGACCATCAGGTAAGTCCCGGGGGAGATGGTTGCCAGCTCAGAGGTGGGGGGAGACATGGCTGAAAATCCACCCTGTGACACAAGGCATACTAGAGAAACTATATGGAAAAAAGAAAGACTGGGTGGGGGCTGCCTGATGGCCCAGTGGGTATAGCTGTGCTCTCACGCTGGTGAACTGTGTTAGGGAGAGGACTCAGGAGCTGGCTGAGTGGCCCGGAGGGCTAAAGAAACACTGCCACGTGGCAGCAATCCGAGCCAGGCGATGGCAGGTGCAAGGTTCCACTGTTACAGTAACCCCTGCAGTGGGCCTGGAAGTTTGCCTCCTCCGTAGGAGGACACTGCGTGTGTGTGTGTGTGAGGGCTGTTGGGGCACAGCACGGGTGGTGGGTGGGGTGAAACTGGAAGAACACCATGTACGATGAGCATTCTATATGATGGTTCAGAAAGTACAAGGAATCACAGGAGGAGCAGGACAGAGAATTGTATCAGTTAAAGCAAAAGGAAGCTGGGAAGGCAGTCAGAACAGCAAAGGCCCGAACTGAGGAAAAGATAACCAACTCAGTTAAGAAGGGGGATAAAACCTTTTTTAGGTACATCAGGGAGCGAAGGAAGACTAAGGGAGGGATAATGAGGCTTAATAAAGGGAAGGGGGTGGGCAGAGGGTGACTGTGAAAAGGCAGAGATACTAAACAAATATTTTTGCTCAGTATTTACAAATGAAGAGGGGGAGGTACCTAAAACAAACAATAGAAACACTCTGGATACAGAAGTTGATACCAGCCCATTTACAGAAGAAAGGGTTCTGAAAGAACTCTTAAAACTGAAGGTGGACAAAGCAATGGGGCCTGATGGGATTCATCCCATAATTCTAAAAGAACTAAGGGTAGAACTAGTGACACCACTGACTACCCTCTTTAACAGATCATGGGAGGATGGGGTGGTACCTGAGGACTGGAGGAGGGCCGATGTGATTCCCCTTCACAAAAGTGGGAGCAGGGCAGAAGCGGGAAACTACAGACCAGTTAGTTTAACCTCAGTGATAGGGAAAATGATGGAATCACTTCTGAAGGAAAGAACTGTTGAGTACCTAGAGGCCAGAGGGGCACAGGACCCAAGGCAGCATGGATTCACAGCAGGAAGGTCATGCCAGACGAATCTAACAAATTTCTTTGACTGGGTGACCAAAGTAGTAGATCAGGGAGGGGCTGTGGACATGGCCTACCTAGACTTTAGCAAGGCATTTGACTCAGTCCCACACAAAATAATTAATATACAAGTTAGCCAGCCTGGGAGTGGGTCCCAAGATGATAGCCTGGGTAAAGAATTGGCTGGAGAATAGGACACAGAGGGTAATAGTAAATGGAGTCCACTCTGAAGAAAGGGGGTTTACTAGTGGGGTGCCGCAGGGTTCAGTATTAGGACAGGTCCTCTTCAAAGGCTTTGTAAGCGACATTGCAGAGGGACTGGAAGGAAAAGTATGTCTCTTTGCAGATGACACAAAGATCTGCAACAGAGTTGATGCACAAGGTGGGGTGGAAAGGATGAGAAGGACATGGCAAGGTTAGAGGAATGGTCAAATATGGCAGCTTAGATTTAATGCTAAGAAGGCAAGGTAATGCACCTGGGAAACAAAACCCAGGGAAGAGTACACAATGGGGGTGAGATACTAACAACAACAAAATGGAAAGGACCTGGGGTAGTCATATCAGATGACTTAAAGGTGGGCAAGCAATGTGAGAGGGCAGTAAGGAGGGCTGGGGGATACTGAGATGCATAGGGAGAGGCATCACCAGTAGAAAACAGGAAGTTGTTATCCCTCTGTACAGACAGCTGGTGAGACCCCATCTGGAGTACTGTGTGCAGTTCTGGAGACCCAATCTCCATAAGGACATAGACAAGACGGAAGCTGTCCAGAGGACTAACTAAAATGGTGCAGGGTCTGCACCGGAAGACATATGAAAGAGAGACTAAAGGAGCTTAATATGTATAGCCTCGAGGAAAGGAGGGAGGGGACATGATAGAAACGCTCATACCTCAAGGGAATCAACAAAGTCCAAGAGGGTAGCATCTTTCAAAAAGAGGTGTGCAAGAACAAGGGGGCACAATTTGAAGATAGGGGGGCAGCTCAGAGGTAATGTAAGGAAGTATTTTTTCACAGAGAGGGTTGTGGATGCATGGAACGGCCTTCCGGAGGAGGTTGTGGAGTCAAAAACAGTGACTGAATTCAAGCATGCATGGGACAGCCATAAGGCAATTCTAGGGGTTGGGGGTAGAAAGAAGTAGGCTGCTGGTTAACTAGGATCTGCAGCTTATCCATTAGGTGGGGAAATGGGCAGACTGGGTGGGCCAAGCGGTCCTTATCTGCTGTCAAATTCTATGTTTCTATGGTTGCTGGCACTGTCTAAGGCCCCACCGCATGTGGATCCCAGCTGGCCACAATGGCTGGGAGGGGGCAGAGACCTGATCAGAAGGGGCTAATCAATGGTTCGGGGCAAAAGCTGGATGAAAACAAAAAGGAGAACTGGTTGGCCTGAAAGCAACAGGGAGCAGGCAGTTGAATGCTTGACACAGACAGACAGACAAAGCTGGATTCAAAAGACTGGGAACCAGCAGCTAGGTCTTCCAAAAAAGGAACAGGGATCAGACTTGTGGTATCACGAACAAACTGATATGAAATGTTCTGGCATATGTAAACAGCATTTATTCTGTATTGATGGAATATGAGTAACTACTTCACCAATAAAGGTACAGCATTCCTGTTTTCCACATATTCTATGTGTCAACGCATATGCACTAAGCAGGACATGTACACACTTATGAACCAGAGGAGACTACAAAGGAAAGGACGAGAAATTCATCTCTTGGCTGGTGGCAGAATACTGGGAGGTAAGAGTTGTATCTGAGCTGAGAAGACACTGTTTTAAGGCCAGCAACTGATGCACGTTGAGACAGTGGGGGTGCTAAAGAAAGGGGACTCGGTGGGAAGCAGATGTAACTGAGCTGATCTGAGAGATGTGCCACGTCCTTCTAGTCTGCGCTTGTGAAAACTGACTGACCCCATCCTGTTGAGAGGTCTTTGTAAGAAATGTATGAGGTGTGCACTTAACTAACATTGCTGACAATTACTTGCTATATTGGCTTTTGATATATTTTTGTCAGCACAAAATATCACATTATACTGAGCTTGGCATACTGTGTTATCAGATCTCTACTATGTGGGGTCAAGGGCTCTTTATGCAGTCAAATGGCTTCAAACAACTTTGAAAATGTAGCTGACTGTGTTGATTTCACCTCCCAGTAAAAATAAACAGTACTGGAATTGTGAAAGTTTTAAACGTTTACTGAGTTTTTTTAAGAACTTAAATATCCATTACAGATCAGGTATCCACTTCAGTACATACTTCCATAAACAAAATGATTCCGCCGTTATGACTGACAAAAAGTTGTTTCCTTACAGGATTCAGAGCACATCATAGTACCCTAACCAAAAAGTCAATAAAACTGAGTGCCCAAGACTGACCTCATAGTGCTCAGAGTCATTAATTCAGCCGCTGACACTGTTGTTAAAACTTTACAAACCGTACAATGCAGACACAAATAATTATGTAAGAACTCACTGTAATAGTAGATCTTTGAGAGGATCTCAGTCATCAGCTAACACCGTAGGAACTTCACCGCTGGTGAAGGGGAATCCACACAGAAGATTTTCAGCAGTACAACTGGGGCAACCCATGACGTTGACGTCCGTCAACATAATCAACCCTATAAAGGCGTGAGCAGCCCTGCTCTCTCCTTAGTTCTTTCCCCGGAGACTAAGGGAGCCAGGCTCATGCCATGGGGGACCAAGGCGAGAGAGAGGTGGCCAGGCCTATATGAAAGGCTGGATACACCAGACAGTCAGTTCCTAAACAGGAGACCCAAGAAGGGGGATAGTGGAAGGAAAAGCATACCTGACGACTGAGATCCCTTGAAGATCTGTTATGGTAAGTTCTTACATAACTGTTCTATCTTCTTCAGGGGTATCTCAGTCATCAGGTAACACCACAGGAACGAGTCCCAAGCAGTTACAGGTGCAAACAGTCTGGGAGGAGGGTTCGCCATAAACTTAAAACAGGGGGCACTGCAGCAAGGCCCAGCCAAATCCTGCACAGGCTCTAGAGGCAATGTCCAGACTGTAGTGCTCGGTACAGGTATGGATGGTACTTCAGGTAGCAGCCGCACAGATGTCAGCGGCTGAGATCCCCCGGAATCAAGCCACAGAGGTAGCCATGCCCTTGTGGAATAAGCTTTGACAGCACCAGGCAATTCTTTGCCGTACTTATTGTAGCAGAACACAATGCAGTTTGCCAACCATCTGGATAAACATTGCTTAGAATCTGAAACACCATCTCGAGCTGGGGCGAAGGAAACAAACAGCTGCTTCGACTTTCTAGACTCCTTGGTCTGAAGCAGGTAGTACTTCAAAGTTCTGCGCACATCCAACGTATGGAGCAGTGCTTCTCCTGGATTTGCACGCTTGGGGAAATAAACAGGAAGATGGACAGACTGGTTGAGTGTAACCTCTGAGACCACCTTAGGGAGAAACTTAGGATTTGTGTGCAAAGACATACTGTCTATGTGAAAAATCAAATAAGGCTCCTCGCATCAGAGGGCCTGCAGCTCTGAAATTCTTCAAGCAGAAGTAATGGCAACTAAAAATAAAGCTTTCCAAGAGAGAAAGCATAAATTACAAGTCACAATAGGCTCAAAGGGAGACAGGGTCAGTTCCTCTAAAACAAAATTCAAGTCCCAAGCCAGGACAGAAGAACGGACTGCAGGATGCCCCTTAGAAAGGTTCAGGAGACATCCAACTGAGCAACCATGTGGTCACCGATGGGATCATGAAATGCAGAAATCGCCAAAAGGTGCAACTTGAGGAAGGAGTACTGGAGACCTGAGTTGGACAGACAGAGAGAGGGGGGGAGAGAGATTATAAATATCACATATATATATATATATATATATACGCACACACACACACACATACATTACATCATATACTGTATATCAGGTAGTCCAGGATATGGTTCACCGGTCAGGTGAAAGGATCTAAACTATGCTTGGCAGCCCAGATGGCAAACCACTTCCACTTCATGGCATATGTGGCTCCAGTGGAAGGCTTCCGAACGACCACTAGGATGTCCGCTACTCTGTTGGAGACCCCAAACCTGGCGACTGCTATGTCCTCAGGAACCAGGCATGCAAATGGAGGGGGGGTTGAGTTTGGGATGGACCAGGGTCCCCTGAGCTTGGGTCAGCAGATTCCTGCAAAGAGGGAGAGAGACCAGAGGTTCCTCCACCATCTGCTGAAGCAGAGGGAACCAAATCTGTTGGGGCCAGAACGGGGCTACCAGGATCATGCTAGCCCCCTCTATCTGCAACTTGATTAGGACCCTCTGAATTAGAGGAAATGGAGGGAAGGCATAAAGAAACCTCTGGAGGGACAATGCATCTCACCAGATAACTTCAAGCCCTGAATCCAGTGAGCAGAAATTGGTCAGTTTTGCGTTTAGTGGGGACACAAAAAGGTCCAACTCTGGATGATCCCATCTGTCAAACAAGTGTTCTGCGACGGATGATAGAAGTTCCCATTCATGCACACTGGACTGGATCCTGCTGAGACTGACCGCCAGAGTGTTTAGCACGCCTGGCATGTGGACTGCAGAGAGTATCAGACTGTGATCCAACACCCAGCACCACACTCTCATGGCCCCCCTGCAAATGCATTACGAATGAAAACCCTCCTGGTTGCTGATGTAGTAAACAATGCTTAGATGTCCAACTGCACCAGCAGCTGACCCAGAGTGAGGTGCTCCTGAAAAGCCTGCATGGCACAGAGCACCACCCTCATCTCTAGGACACTGATATGCAGGGAAGTTTCCCACTGGGACCAAGAGTTTTGGGTCTGGAAGGGACCCAGGTGTGCTCCTCAGCCCAGACCTGAGTCATACATGGTTAGGATCTGTTGCAGGAAGGAGATCTTGAATGGGATGCCTTGAAGCAGATTCAAGGGGTCCATCCACCACTGCAGCACCTTTCGTACTGAGGAGACCACCAGGACTGGTTGATCTAACTCATCCATGAGCTGGTCCCCCTGTTCCTGGAGGGCCCACTGGAGGATAGGCATATGAAGTCTGGCCAAGGGAACAGTAGGTATGGCTGCTGCCTTTAGGCACAGCAATCTGAGGTATACCCTGGCAGGAATGTAGCAACTTTGGGCGACTTCCTGAGATTGAGCTATGAGGCACTATGCCCTGTTTTGGGACAGGAAAGCCTTCCCCTATGCAGAGTCCAGAACTGCCACTACATACTGCAATCTTTGGGACAGTACCAGAACCGACTTGGGCAGACTGACAGTGACGCCCAGGAAGTGGAAGAGTTGGAGAGTTCACTCCAGAGTCAGCAAAAGCTGTTCCCTGGACAGGGCCTTTAGGAGCCAGTCATCCCAGCTACCCAGCTTGTCTGTAAATCCATCTGCAACAGACGTCTGGTTTGCTTGTAAAAGAGAGGGCTGCTTGAGAAAGGGGACATTCCAGCAGTAAAGCAAGGACCTTTTGTGACTTTGTTACCCCGGTTTCTGAAAACAGCTGACCAGGTTGGTGCGAGGGGGCTCTGGGGAGCCGACGACCAATCTGATGGTAGGAGGGCAGAGTTTGAGAACTATTTAAATCTGAGCCGCGTGCTCCAGCCAAAAAACGCCAGCTACCCAGCTTGTCTGTAAATCCATCTGCAACAAACGTCCGGTTTGCCTGTAAAACAGAGGGCTGCATGAGAAAGGGGACATTCCAGCAGTAAAGCAAGGACCTTTTGTGACTCTGTAACCCCGGTTTCTGAAAACAGCTGACCAGGTTGGTGCGAGGGGGAGCTGACAACCAATCCGGTGGTAGGAGGGTGGAGTTTGAGTCCTATTTAAATCTGAGCTGCTCGCGCGACTCGGAAAGAAAAAGTTTATTGGACTAGATAGGAGGCCTTTGATCTGATCGTTTCCCGACTGGGTTTCTCTGGTGAATAAGTGCTTAAATTGTTTGGGTATTGAAATTGTTTTTTTGTCTCACCGAGAAATCTCCAGTCGGGTTGCTGAACAGATTAGTGCTTATTTTTAATCTTGGAGAGCTTCAGAGAGTTTTTGCAATGGGGGTTTTAAAAGTTTGGTTCTGTTTTCTCCTAACATATTTAGTAATATGTCCAGTACTTGGAAAAAAGTATAATAGTGCAGGATAAGGATGATTTGATTCCTGCAGTTTATCTAAGACATCAGTGGAAGGGACTTCAGGATAACAAAACACAGTATATGGGCTCCAAGAGAAGGAACTCTTTTTCCCTTATTAGAGAATCCATAGTAGGGATAAACAAATGTAAAATACATATGCACTTTAAGAAACAAGACGTACAAACTAATGTTTGCCTTATATTATTGATGGGAGGAGATATTTAAATAAATCCTGCATCCCCCGTTTATTTAAAATGGTCTATGATAACGCAAGGAGTTTAAAAAATAAATTAGATATGCTGAGAGCTTGGGAGACTTTGTAAAACCCCGATATTATAGCCATGACTGAGACCTGGCTGACTCCCAGTTTAAGTGAAGGGGAAATTGAGTTACAGGGATATACCATGTACAGGAGAGATAGGGCAAGGAAGAGAGGGGGTGGTTTGTTGATGTATATAAAATGGGAACTGGGTGAAACTGTGATGGTTTACTCAGGAGAAGTAGGGATGATAGAATGTTTGTTAGTGCAAATGAAAAACTTAAATATGGTTTTGGGCCTGGTATATTCTCCCCCTAAAGTTAAAACAGTGGATTTTGATAAATTGGCTCATTTATTACAACAATATTCAATGGGGTTGGATTTATTAATGGTAGGAGATTTTAATGCAGCATGGAATAAACCAAGGGGTAATGCCCTAAGGACAAGTCTTAATTCTTTAAATCTGCATCAAAATATTGCAGTTTCTACTAGGAAAACATGTATTTTTAATGAAGGGAATATATTGGATTTAGTTTTCTCTTCAGATGGAATTAAAGTTATTACTACAGAAGTGAAGCAACCTATATTTGGAGACCATTCCTCTACTGTTTGTGTGGGGGAAGTGACAAATAAAAGGAAAACATCTATGAATTTAGGCCCAAGAAAAATGAGGCGTTGAAACTTTAAAAAATATAATAAAGATGCCTTCCTGCATGAATTAAGAAATATCAGGTGGGATAGGTTGTTTCTAATCCCTGATCTGGATTGGGTCATCGAAGAATTTTCTAAATTGTTTGTTCAGGCCCGTGATAAGGCTGCCCCCTTTGAAATTAGTGTATGTAAAAAAGTAAACGTTCCCTGGATTACTGATAAAATAAAAAATAATATAAGATATAAAAACAAATTATGGAAAAAGGCTAATAAAACATTGGACCCTAATGACTGGATTAAATACAAAAATGAACGAAATAAGCTTAAAGTTAAAATTAAAATTTGGAAAAAAACAATATTATAAAAATAAGGTTGATCATAGTACTGATCCTAGACAATACTGGAATTGATAAAAGCATTTGAAACTGTTGTGGAAAACAGACGGCCTATCCAGATCAGGAAGGGGGATACCTTATTGCCAATACTTGAATCTGCAGAAAGGTTAAATCAATATTTTGTTTTATTACCTGACATAGAAATTTCAAAGCAGCTTCATATAGATGTAGTTCAAGGGGATAATTGGCCATTAAATAAAATGAGGTTCAGGTTCAAAGCAATTACCTGTAGAGAGGTACAGAGTGAATTAAGGAAGTTTAAACTAAAAAAAAAAGCCTCAGGACTGGATACAATAGAAAATAGGTTCTTAAAAGATTCCCTTGAGGTAACTGCTCCAATTTTAGTAAGACTTTTTAATTGGAGCTTGATAGAAAATAAGTTTCCAACCTTATGGAAACAGGCAAAGATTGTACCAATTTATAAAGGAACTTCCCCTGTGGAACCAACAAACTACAGGCCAATTTCATTATTGTCTTGCTTGTCAAAGGTCTTGCAGGGACTGGTAAGGGAGCAGCTGAGTAGATATTTGGAAATTAATTCTCTCCTGTCTCCTTGTCAGTCAGGATTCCGTAAAAAGGGTATTCCACGGACACCGCACTTACCGATTTAATAGATAACATCGCTTCCCAGTTAAATGGGAGGGGTTCGGTGGAGGCGGTGTTCGTGGACCTCTCCAAGGCCTTTGACACTATAGACCATGGTAAACTGATTGGGAGAATGACGGAGTTGGGAATAGATAGAGAAACCCTCCCCTGGTTTGAATCCTATTTGACAGGTAGAGTTCAACAAGTTTATACTGGTGATATTTCATCTAAAATAGCCCCAGTGAGAAGAGGGGTCCCTCAGGGCTCGATTTTGAGTCCTTTATTGTTTTTAATGTATGTAAATGAACTCCCAACAGTGGTACAGAACTCAGTTATGAGTATGTACACAGATGACACTGTACTGCTGGCTAGGGGTGCTTCAACCCAGGAAATGGAGAAAACCCTTCAGAATGATTTTAGTAGGATGGAAACATGGCTAAATAAATCGGGGTTGGTTTTGAATAGTAAAAAAACAAATTCAATGTTTTTTTTATACTAAAGGAAGAAATACTAGTAATTTCCCCAAAATTTCAATCAAAACAGTCAAAAACGAATTTTTAAACCAGGTAGATTCGTATAAGTATTTGGGGATTATTGTGGATTGTAGTTTGAAATTGAACTCCCATATAAAAAATCTTGTTTATGAAACAAACAATAAATTAGGGCCTTTTCGAAGATCTAAATATTGCCTAGATTACCAGATGAGAAAAGACATAATAAACCAACTGATTATTCCATGTATAGAATATGGATTCCATATATATGGTATGGCCAACAAGTCAGATTTGAGGGCTATACACGTCCTTTATAATAATTTAGCTAGATTTATATTAAATTGTGAATATTATACTCATCATTCTGAGATGTTTAAGACCTTAAAATGGGATCAGATAGAACAAAAAAGGGAACAAAAATGGTTAAAACAAATACATGGGGTAGTTCATAACCAAAGTCCAAAGTACCTAGTGGATAAAATTCCATGCTTAATGCATGTCCATCAATATAATTTAAGAGGCAGAGTGGGAAGTAAATATGATATGCCCAAAATAAATAGTAAAAACGGTGAAATGAGTTTTGGTATGAAGGTTATAAATCTTTGGGCACCAATTGACCCGGAAAGGAAGTAGATTCAAAAAATTAAACATTTTATGAGATCAATGAGATCACTTGACAGTGGATTGGAAATAAGATGTATGTGTAATGGCTGAAAATATTTTTTGGATGGGAACATAAATTTTTAGGGTCTGAAATCCTGTGGAATTTCCTAAATTGTGGAAATATTGTTATAATACAATATAAAAAGCATGATGTGATGTTTTTGTATGGGAGTCTATTTAAAAACATTTGTTTTTGTAATGTTTAGTAATAATGTATGTTGAACAATGAATGATGTGTAACTTCACGTTATTTTTAAAAATTGAAGAAAACGGGTACATCTTGAAAAAGGGTCTATGACCCAATGATGTAAAAAACACCTTTACCTGTATAAAAATAAACTTTTACTACTACTACTATTCAGATAAGTGAAAACATACAGTCCCTCCCTTCTGAGAGCTGCTGTGACTACTGCTAAGCACTTGGTAAAGACTCGCGGCACAGAGGACAAGCCAAAGGGCAGCACTTTGAACTGATACAGTAATCCCTCACTATAACGAACCTCATTATACCGAAATCCTGGTTATAATGAATGGTTCGCTTGGCTCCCAACTGTGCCTGCTACTTTCAATTAATCACAAACTCCCCATCTCTGCAATTTGTTTAACAATTAATCTCACATTCTCCCCTCTCCCCACATAGTTCAGAAGTACCTGCTGATCACTGCTGGTGCAGATTCTTTCGTCCCCTATCCCCAGCTCACCACTTACTGTACCTCACCACGGAGTTTTCTCTCTGTTTTTCTCTTTCTCCTCGCTCATACTTGCTCTCCTTCGCTCACCAAATTATAAAAGGTACTGTGTAAAATAATTAAAAAGTACTGAGTTGAGCTGTCATAGGGTAACACAGAATGCAGTCGGATGAGCATGAAAGGCAGCTGGGGGCAGCGTGAGTGAGAGCAGGCGAGACGTCAGTGCAAGCAGTAGAAAATGGAGAGAGGACATGCTAAACAGTAAAGGCTTCATGTAAGGAATTACAGTAGTCAAGAACAGCAAGTTTTCCCTAAGCAAAGCATGTGTTTCTTTTTAAACAGGGCTTGAACCTGTGACATATTTGGAATGACAGGCTCAGCGTGAACTCCACTTGGGACTGGTCACAGAGCTGCCTGTGGATTCACGGTTTGTCTATTTTTTAACTGTCTAGAAAACTATTATATAGGTAGAAGGAAGCCACATGTAACACAATACTAAAGCAGCAGCAGGGCATGGCGACAAAATGTGTGAGTGTGTTTGGGGGGGAAAGGTGGGAGAGCAGCAAGCCTCTTACTGTTCAATTGCTCTATTTAGAACAGTGTCCCTTGATGTAACGAATGAGTTACTATAATGAATGATCGTTATGGCTCCCAACTCATTCATTATAGTGAGGTGTTACTGTAATGCTTGCCCTGAAAGGCAAAACAGGGAAACTTCCTGTGAGGAGAAAAGACCAAGATGTGCAGGTAGTCGTCCTGCATGTCCAGTGAGCAGAGCCAGTCCCGCGTTTTGAGAAGGGGCATCAGGCCTGACAAAGTTCCTATCCGGAACTTTTTGTACTGGGCATATAGATTGAGGTCCTTTAGATCCAGGATAGGCCTCAGATCGCCGGTCTTTTTGGATACCAGGAAAAACCTGGAGTAAAACCCCTTGTTTCTCTGGCACCTGGGCACTGGCTCAGTGGCCTGCTTGCGCAGAAAGGACTGTACTTTCTCCTGGAGAACAGATAGTTGAGCTGGGGGATAACAGGGGGGTGAGGGTGGGGTTTTTGGAGGATGTTTGATGAGCTCCAAGGTGTGTCTCCTTTCTATGATCTGCAGAATTCATGCATCTGACGTCATGGTTCTCCATTGATTCAGATGGAGGGGAGCTGACCTCCGACCACCGCCTCCTGGTCTGGGACCAAAAAAGGGGGGGGTCTGGCAAGGAGTCAAGCAGAGGTGAAGCCAGTCACAGGGGCTGGTCCCTCATTTCTGGGGCGCTTGGCCACTGATCCGGTACTGGAGGTGGCGGGTAAGGCAGCCTGGGCTCTGCATTTTCCTTGGGGCCGGGGAGCTGTCCCAGACCTATTGTTCATTTTGCAAAAAGGAGGGCACCCTCTACCCTTTGGTTGGGTGTGGTAGAAGGAGTGAACAGACTTGAGAGCCCTGTTTGAGGCTTGTAGATCAATAATGATGTCCTGGACATCAGGGCCAAACAGCTTGGATCATTAAAGGGGTCATGAAGCCCTTTTTGCTGCACATCGGCTGCAAAGCCAGATACTCTGAGCCAGGAGTGCCTACCTAGGCATATGCCCATGGCAGCTGCCCTGGCAACGGCATTAGCCATGTCAAACAGGGCTCTATTACTAACATCCTAAGCAGCTCGAAGGCACTGAATCAGTTACTGCTTTTGAGTGCCCTCTGGAAGGGCCTGGGCAGCAGCCTTGTCCTTCTTCCAGTTGGCATTCTGGTACTTTACCATGTGTGACAGATAGATTTCAATCCTTAAACCTAGAGTACAGGAGGTATATACTCTTTTACCCCAAAGGTCGATTATGCGAGACTCTTTGTCAGGGGGAAGGGAACTAAGGTGCTTAGGTGCCTTAGAATTGTCATAAGCTGCCTTGATGACCACTGAGTCCATCTCGGGCTGGACTGCATAACAGGGGAAACCCTGAAGGGCATGATAAAGTCTGTCCGCCCTGCGAGGAATAACTGGCACCATGTCTGGTCCGTGCCAGGCTGCTGTGGCTGCATTCCTCAATGCTTAAGACTGGAGAAGTAATCTTTTGGTTGGGGGGGGGGCTGGAATCTCCAGGAAATCCAATTCTTTCCTGGTGGCATCCTCTCCCTTACAGTGGAAGCCCACTGCTGAGGACAGCGCTTCATCACATTGAAAAATGTGGGGTCCTCAGGAGGAGATCTATGTGTGTGTGCGCTTCACAGAATCCTCACTGACAAGGGGAAGCAGTGGAACGGTCAGAGACAAGGATTTCTTCTCTTCATCCTCCTCATCCTGTAGAAGAATGAGGTCTGGATGGTACTGCTTCTCGACGCTGACCTTCTCTAGGTCTGGGTCTGGCGTCAGTTGCACCGATAACGGCCTACGGGGGGGGGGGGCTTCCCCTGGCTGATGAGTAGGAGTTGACGATGAAGCTGCCATCAATGGCAGCAGCGAGGAGGCCCTAAGGGCACCCAGCTGCTGCACAATCACCTTGGTAAACTTGACTAGAACTTTGCTTAGGTCGATGGTGTTTGTCGATGGGGGGGGGGTCAACATCACAGATGTAGATGACCCATCAGCTGGGCCCTGAGAGCCAGAGGAGCATGTAGCCCGAGTAGGAGAAGGGGCAGGCCACGACAGGAGAGTCGTCGATGAGGAACCTGTTGTTGATGAAGGAGAGGCCAACGACCTGAAGGTTGATGGCTGATCACCCTTAGACTCGGGCGTGGACGCTGTCAGCATGGGTCTTGTGGGCACAGAGACCTGGACAGCAGATTTCTTTGCTGGTGCCGCCACAGCCGACAAAGATACCCCAGAAAAAGCAGAAGCCGACGAGGAATGAGATCAATGGGGGGGGGGGGTGGTTGCGAGCTCGGTCTTTTTTGTGACTTTTCCCTGAGGACCTGTCTCAGGCCTTAGAGGCCTGGGAGCTCAAAAATCCAGTAAGTGACTGCGAGCTCACAGTCAGAAACTTCGTGGTCAGGCCCAAGAAAGCAAACACAGAAAGAGTGTTCGTCTGGGGAGGCAATCTTCTTTCCGCAGCAGCAGTGAAGGAAGAAAGAAGTTGAAGGATTAACTCCGACATAAACAAGTCATAGAATTACTTTACAAAAAAAGATTCTGAAAATAAAGTTAGAAAAGCCGAGATGGTAGGTATAATAAAGTCATATGCAATCTGACTTTATTATGCTTAATATATCGAGACACGGACCTCCTTTGGTAAACGCGGCTATTGCACATGCCTTTCCTCTATTTGGAACCAATTACAGACAGTACTGAAACTAACTAGCACAGTTTCAATAAACTCTACAAATTGCTAAGCTCAGCCAAAATAAAAGACACCTGTAACTGTCATTGCTTCTCTTCCTTCCCCATGTGTGCCATGTGCTCCATTGGTAAGGCATAATTGCTTTGTTCATATTAACTACTTATTGCTTGCACTTTCATTCACATTAAGATATTATCCCACTATCTGGCACCTGGCTTATATTCTGCTACCTTGCTGCAGCTGCCCAACCACTGCTTCTCCTTCCTTCTACTCCTGGCTTTATCTATGTATACGCTCCACTGATCACACTATCAAATCATTCCGACCCTCCTTATCCGTTATATTCTGTTGTTTGATCCATCTGCCAAAATGTATTTATTGCACACACCAGTCACCATGTTTCAATTATCAGTAGGTAATCTGTAAGTCGCTTCCCTGTGTTACATTAGTTGACTACCACCTGCGGTCATCCTATGTGGTGTCCTTGTATGTATATCTTGCCTGTATTATGTTATGCGTGCTTTATGTATATACTGTTTACTATCTATTTATGTATGTACATTGTTAAAGTCTATATGTCACAGGACCTCCTTGTGAATGAGCTTGCTCAATGGAGCTTTCCTGCAATAAACTTGAACTTGAACTTGAATACCCATGATGGAGCTTCCGTGGAGATCCAAGCAAGCAATTCGATGGCAGGAAAGAACTGAGGATTGAGCAGAGTCGCTCACGCCTTTATAAGGTTGATGATGTTAGCAGATGTCAACGACATGGGCGGCGCCAGTTGTACTGCTGAAAATCTTCCATGTGGATTCCCCTTCACTGACGATGAAGTTCCTACGGTGTTACCCGATGACTGAGATACACCTGAAGAAAATTTCAGTTTATATTTTTTACATTTTCTGCAAATATTTCCCCTTTTTCTTTGTTACTGAGGACAGCTGCTTGAAAACAGGATCCCTGCCACCTAGATTTCAACTACACTGGCAGCTTGTCTACATCTGACATCATATCACCACAGCAACAAACTGTTATGTCATAAACAGAACTGTGATGTCACATGTAGTTTAGCAACCAACACACATAGGGAACAGATTCTGTTTTTATGCAAATGTCCTTAGTAATAAAGAAATAAGGGTGCGAATTGTGGAAAAAGATGAAATATAACCCAAATTGTGTCTAAATATTAACATATTTCCAAAGATGCCCCAGTGGGGTCAGGGGATCTTTAAAGATACAGTGCAATAAGCACTGCATTTTTATGCAATACTTAGATGAAGCGTGGCCACCACAGAAGCTGGCTGGGGAGTTTTTTCTGACCACGTTGTCTTGTGGCCTCTTCACTGGTGTGCTTCTGCTAAAGCAACTGATAAAAAAATGATGTGAATGTATTTTTGTATGCTATGCACATCAGCGCAAGGGGACATTCAGAAATATAAATCTGCAAGAAATGGCTGTACCCAAGCTATATGAAAGGCCAAAAGCAAATATTTTAGGGATGCACTCTCCAACTCCTGGGGTGATGGGAAAAAATTTTGGAATAACTTGAAGGACCTCACAGGCAAGAATACTAAGGCACCACCCACCATGTTTAACATTGATGGAACACCTACACTAGACATAGGTACCATCTCTCCAATATGTTCAACAATGCATTCTCCAACCTTGGCAGTCTCCTTTCACCTGATTTTTTCAACGACACCACCACCAATGCCCCCTTTGACACTGCGTCCCAAGAACACACAGCTCCGCAGTTCTTTTTCAAAGAGATCCCAATGCACTTAGCCAGAACCTATATATGCAAGGCCATCCGCAAAACTGGCTACAGTGGTGACTCACTCGACCTGAAGTTGCTTGTACTAGTCCTAGATGAAATCCTTGAACCCCTGACAAAGATCTTCCACCTTTCCCTAAGATTGGGTCAATTCCCATCACTCTGGAAACGGGCGACTATCACACCTGTACGCAAAAGTGGAGACAAGTCACTGCACACCAACTACAGGCCCATCTCCAGGGTGCGAAATTCCTATACCTTAGGTGCCCCAGGACAGGCATTTTTGTCACAGAACACCTACTGCAATTTAATGCCTGCCCTGTGGTACCTAAGTACCATCAGAGTCCTGATATTTCTGTTGCATGCTGAGCAATGCGCGAGGCGTATGGATTTATTTATTTATTTTACTCACTAAGCAGCAGTCATGGGGGGGGGCACTGGAGGAGCACAATGCGTAAGCGTAATTTTCCATTGGTCAAGTGGAGGAGCTCCGAGCGAGCTGGTCACAAGATAAGCCCTTACACATACCAGCTGACCCGAGGGAAAGAATGGGCTGATGGTCCTCCTCTCCTTTGACTGGCACACCTATCAGCCAGCTGCTCATGCGAGGGGCCGGACCATCGCTGGTGGAGGCCAGCTGCAGGAGACTGACACCAATCGGGGACAGTCTTTGCACAGTTCACCTGCCCCTCTCACAGTGTGTCATGGGATTCCTGTAAAGCGTGCCACTCTGTAATTTTCTTTTGGCGAAGCAAGTCGTGAGTGGCACTCTTACAGCTTGGATGGATGTCCCCATTTGTTTGCGATCATGTTTGCCGATCATCAACCAGCTACCTATTCTTACAAAAAAGCTCTTTTAAGAGCTATTCTAAATCTAGTCAGTCTACTCAGTCACATAACCAAATCAAACTTTATAGCTGACTGAGAGACTGAGAAGTTCGAAGTGATTGGGGGTGGGGTTGAGGGGAGCACGAAGGGACGGACTCTGAGAGTCACAAAGTAATGAAGGAAATAAAAAAAAAAAATAAAAGCTCTTTTAAGAGCTGTAACAATAGCTATTCTTAATTTAAAGCAGCCAAGCAGGGCTCAAATCAAACAATTAACAAGTGCCTGCCCTGCTGCAAGTGATTGGGGGAGGAGAGTAAGACCACCTGGGAAGATCTCTTTACAACTTAGTGAAGACATTAGCAGCCTGTGACAAAACTGCTGCTGCAGCTGCTTGTGTTTATATAATAAATATATATATATATATATATATAAAATAAAACCTTGCCATACAGAATAAAATAACAGCAGACTACAAGGGGGCCATTCTCAATTGGAGGCTATAGGCTGTGCTGCAGCAGTCTTTTTTTCTGTAGTATTAATTACAGTTGCAGCAGGGTACAGTAAATAAAAAATGAAAAAAAGAAATCCTCCTTTCTTACATTCAATGTAAAATAAAAAAGTTGTTCTACTTAAGTGTGAGTTAACTAACTAAACTAAGCCCTGCCTCGAACATCTAAATTAAGAACTATGTGGAGATGAGGGAGTCAGCTTGACTGTTAAGAATAGGGGTTTAAATACCTAAAAAAATAACTCATTAAGAAGCTTTATGTAAAAGCAAATTTGTGTAGCCTAACTAAAATCTGATCCTGTGAGTGTGTGACCCTATTGCTTTTGAAAAAGCAACTATGTTGTGGAACTTTTGCACTACCTAAACTATAAATATAAAAAGGCTCTTTCTTTGAAGCCATAAAGAGGTACTGCCTGTGCCTGTGTTCTGTACTACCTTAAATCTAAGTAAACTCTCAGAGTAAAGATCTTTAGCATTTAATCTGGACTACCTAAAATCAAAATTAAAAAGGATGTCACCTTTGAATGTTGTGGAGCTTGTGGGTCGACTGACTGTCCTCCTGCCCTCTTAAGGACTAGTGAGGGGCCTACTGATTTGTTGTCTTGAGGACTGAAGGAAGGCACCACAGAAGGTAGTGGCTAGGCAGAACAGGAGGAAATAAAAAAAAAAAATTAAAAGGCCCTGCCACTTTGTGTGTTGAATTTGTGGGTCAACTGAGTAATTGTCATCTCCTTTTAAAAATAAATTACACTTTGTCACCTTTGTGTGTTGTGGATGGTCTATCTGTCCTCTCATCTTAAGGACTATTGAGGTCTGAGAGGACTAGCCAGGGAGAGGCTAGACAGAAGGAAAAACAAATAAATAAAAATCCTTTCTATGGGACTGCTGTACTAGTCTACACTACACTACATACTGATTTGTCCTCAAAAAAAAAAAAAACCTTTGTCAGTTGCAATCGGTGCTTGTTGGGTCATGCACGGGTAGTGGCACTGAAATAAATCACACAGAGACAGTTTAATTTCTTAATATTTGTGTTTATTATTTACAAGCCAACAAACCATTCAACTTTCTAGTAGCCTTCCTGTTATTAAGCAACAAGCGTTTTGTTAATACAGTCAGGAAGTTACTTGAAGTACAACCAAAGCACTGAATAGACAACTTAATCTCACTGGTGAAAAAAAAAATGGGTGGCATGTAAAAAGTTTCCTGGGCATGTACTTGTACTGCTTACATGCCCCAGTGGGCATGTACTTTTTTTTTTTTTTTTTATGAATTTCATGCTCTGCCCATCTCCATCCTCCCACCCCTTATCTAAAGCTCCGGAATGAATAGTATCGGACCAGCTTGTCAAGTTCCTGGATGAATATGAAATCCAGTGCCCAGAACACCATGGCTTCCGAAAAGGGCATAGTACCACCATGGCATTGTTGGAATTTACCAGATTCATCCATCACACCCTCGACCAAGGAATCCGTGTGCGTGGGGGGGGTATTCATTGACCTGACAAAGGCCTTTGATACTGTTAACCACCCACGCCTACTCAGGCAACTGACCACTCTCGGGCTCTCCAAGGATGCACTGCCCTGGTTTGCTAGCTACCTCGGGGGAAGGGTCCAACGTGTTAGGATTGCTGGCATCACCTCTGATGAAAAACCAGTCCTCTCAGGTGTCCCGCAGGGGTGTATACTGGGGCCATTACTCTTTTCTCTCTTCCTGAACAGTCTCCCTAGCATCTGCCAACACAGAATATTACTCTTTGTGGACGATGCAGTACTGTTTACTAGCAACCAAGATTCTAAACAACTTGAAAGTCAGTTGCAGTGTGATTTCAGGCATGTTGAAGAGTGGTTTAGCTCACATAAACTTGTCCTGAAGTACAGCAAAACTAAGGTCATGACATTCTGCAATGCACGGAGCAAGTATAAACCTCTGTCCCTCACCATCAAGAACCATGCGGGGACCTCACTTGAACATGTTCCTAAGTTTAAATATCTTGGCATCACCTTGGACAGTTCCCTTTCTTACACGCAGCACATTAGCAAAGTAGCTAAGGCCGCCAACATACGGATCAACCTGCTCCACAAACACTGCATGACCACTGATGCCCTTAGACTGGCCATCTACAGCTCTGTCACCTCCATTGCTGACTATGGGCTAATCATCTTTGGCTCCGCTTTCCCTACTGCCCTTGAGAGGATATCGGTGACACTCAACAAGGCCTGTAGGCTTCTAACGGGTGCCGCCCACCTAACACACCTGTGACCTGTACACCCAGGCCGGATGGCTACCACTCCTTAGTAGAATACAATACTAGACCTGCTTGTTAACCAAAAAAGTTCTCCTCGGGCTCATGCCATCAGGAGTGGTAAAGCTCCTTATTGCCAACAGCAGTACCCAGCTTACACGCAGTGATCTATATTAAACCTTCCAGGTCCCCAAATGCCGGACCACAATGGGTCAGAGGTCATTCACACACAGGGCTCCTCAGTGGTACAATACCCTTAACAAAGAAACACTTACAACTGCGACGCTTGGTCCCTTTAAAAGGCAACTCAGACTATTCCTCGCCTCTACCACTCAGTGTAACTGCCTCTCCTATGTAACTGCCTCCTCATTTTACCCTAGTCGAAGGTAACCTGTAACCTCCTTAGAGCTCCACTTTTTGGCACCAGTTTCCCCCACTCACCCCTTACCACCCACCCCCTACCAACACACACATCACACTGCCTCACCCACCCCTCCCTCTCTAATGGCACTTTCAGATATGGGGCCCTCCAGCCCATTCACCTCGCACTTTGCCACCCACCTCTGCCTGCCGATAATGGCCCTTTAACCTGCCTACTTTTTCCTGACTCCCTCCTACCCTATACTAACTATATACTGTTCACCCTGAAACTTGTCTGAAGCTGGCTTATGTTGTCTCTCTCTCCATTTTTGGCTGTATAATAAATGCTTAGACATCTTTGTGTTTTTAAGACTGTAATCATTGTTGATCTTTGTATGTATGTTACCCTACATCCTTTGACGTGGAACCTTTGTAAATAAGCAGTTCCTGCTCAAAGGTATTTGTAATCCTAGAGTTTAATAAAAAAACAAATCAATAAATAAAATGTTCAAATAAAGGTTTTTCTCAACTGTAAGGATCAGTTCTCCTGGCATGCTTTCAGAAAAATAGAACACAAAAATCCAATAAGGTATTGAAGTGCCTCTGGAAATACTTGTGTTCCCGTTGAGCCTTCTTTTTTTAGGAATCAGATGGGGCTCTGGTCTGTGTTTTGCATAACAGTTTCGAGCCTTTTATTTTAGTGGATACTGTACCTGTTTTTCAAGATATCAGCACAGTTTATAGTCCCACCACCCCCTTCAAAAATACTTTCAATAACTAGCTCTATCAATAATGCATAATGCAATAAACTTGGGATCACAGTCATTCAGAGCTGCTTACCTTCATTGACCGGACAGTCAGAAGTAGGTGCAGTCTCCAATTTTTGACTAGTATTGGTATGAGGACTGATGCTTTTGGAAGTGGCAAATGGGAGTATTTTGTTCCGATGTCGTACTTTCTCAGTACCTCTTTTGTCCTTTCTTTGATACTCATTCTAGAATCAAACACACAAGTCAGTGCAATAGATTGTGTGTAAACTGAAAGACTAGCATGATGAGCCCCCAGTATAAAATGATCATTCCAAAGCTAAAGAAATGCAAGAGCAGACTCAAAATGGGGGGGGGGGGAGGTCACCTCAAGACATATGAAAAAGGGCAATCTAAAACAGAATAAATGGTTTAGGTCTAACATTTTCACTGTATTACTTAATGCTTCTCTGAAAGGGGACTCTAACCATTCACATTTAGAATCAACAGATATCCAAAACGCATCATGTCAAACTGAGATCTCCCAAGTTATTTTACAAACAGCTGCTGACAAATCTTGGGCAGGCAACTCATACCAAGCTGCTGCCTACCCAAGGAGATAATATAGTCAGCTTTAATTTTTTTAAGGGTATTATAAAACATTTACTTAACTGTGCCACAATGGTAACTTTCGTATATGAGTCAAGGAGCTGCCGACTGCTGCAGCCCAGCCCCCAACATTGACATTATGATGACGTGATGAAGCCATGAATGGAGCTACAGGCTCCTGTATGAATGTAGTGGGGGGTGGGATCGGTAAAACATTTGCTTTTTTTAACTTTGTAGACAACTTCCCATAGTATGTGGGGCTAGCACATGAATGTAAAGGTACATACTAAATGGTGCCACCACCCTGCCCGCTGTTCCCACTATCATTCATACAGCAGCTTGCATCTTATCAAAACACAAGTTTTGGCACAGGGCTGCAGTACTCGGTGGCCACTTGGCTCATATTCAGAAAATACATATGTGGTACAGTTAAGTAACTATTTTTAGTAGCCTTATAAAAAATTCTAACTATGGATAAATTAGCTCCTCAGATAGGCAGCTACGTGGTATGAATGACCTGTCCAAGGATAATAGAACTGTCAGCAACTATTTAAATGTTACAAGACATTTTGCAACCAGTTTTACTGCCTGTTCAAAAAAGCTGCTTTATGTGAAGAGATACAGACGTTGTTAGTTCCAGAACTGTCAGCTTAGTCCTTATTGCCAGCAACACTACAGGACTTAACTCTCCTAAATATAATAAAACTGTAGCTACAGTGAATATTTGAAACAGAACAGCTGACCCTGGGTTGGGGGCAGTACATGCATTTCTGGAATATGCAGATGAATGGTACTTCAGAATGTGGTCAGGTAGGTGGTTTTGGAATGCAGCAGAATCATGGTTTTGGAATGCCAAGGTTGTGCATGACTTCAGAATACTGCAGCGATGCAATTTCATAATGTGGTAGAGTGCACTTTATTAACAGAGCAAAGAAACAATTTCAGCATGTAGTGGGAACACATTTGAAATGTGGCAGGGGTGCTGCTACTTGGAATGTTGCTTGGACAAGCAATTTTTGTAGGTGTATTCCAAAACTGCATGTTGTTGCCACATTACAAAATAGCACACCACCACCAGCTTCCAAAACTTTGTCCCTACCACATCCCAAAAATATTCATACTGTGTTTGCCACATTCCCAAACTGCAATCCCCCACTACATTTTAAAATTCCACAATCCTGCCGCCTTCTGAAACTGCATGCCCCCAACTAATTTTGAAAGTGTGCTTCCATGCCACTCAGACTGTGTCACTGTCACATTTTAAAATTGCAAACTCACCCACAGCAACCTGAAACCCAGTGTCCTCAACACATACCAAAATTGTTTCCCTGCTACATTCCAAAACTACAAGTCTCAGCCACATTCCAAAATTTCATGTCACACCACCTTCCAAAAGTGTGTGCACCCACCATATTCTGAAATTACATGAACCAGCCATATTCCACATTCCAAAACCACTTGCATTTTCGGACTACATTCGAACCACATTCCAAAACCGCACACTCCTGACAACTTCCAAAACTGCACGTCCCCACCACATTCTGAAAGTGTGCTTACCAACCACATTCCCAGATGGTAAAGGGAACACTGGTGGGTAAGAGGGAGGAAGCCAACAGCAAAGTGAGGGAAGGTAAGAAATATAGGGTACAACCCAGCTACGGTACACGAGGAGGTGCCACCACAAACCACATCCATGTAGTCACACATAGGGACAATCATTTTAAGAACAATTTCACATGGAACTGGGAGTGGAAGACATGATTTGTTCTTGCAGTGGGCACCTAGTATGGGGTGAAATATTTTGAAGATAGAATAGCATCAATGTGTTTGAACTGAAAAGTCTAGGTGACTATCAAGCCACACCCCAAGGAATGTAAAACAAGGGGCTAACTCAAGAAGAGTGCCATCATGGGTTGAGAAAACAGGAGTCTGCCATACACTACTAAGCCGGCAGTGTAAACCAAACAGCATGCAGACAGATCTTGTGTTTTTGGTGTTCAGTGAGAGCTGGTTGCTGCAGAACCAGCACTAGTTGTTATCAAAGTCACTCTGTAGGGACTGTTCCAACTAGGGGATGGAGATTCCAGAGACATAAAGAACTGTCATAAGCATACGGTACATACAGTATGTATATCTGCAGAGATACAGACCGAGGGGAGGTCATTCAGGAAAACAGAGAAGAGGACTGGGCCCAGAATGGAGCCTTCAGCCACTCTACTGTTAATGGGGAGGGGAACAGACAAGGCTTTCCCAACTAGGACAGACTGACTGCATCCAGAAAGGCAGAGATGAAACCAGTCAATGGCCACTACTGAGAGCCCAGCCCTCACCCAACTTATCTAGTACAGAATGGGATACATAATTAAACGGCTTAGCCAGGTCAACAGAGAGAGCAACCAATACATAACCATTATCCATATCTTTCGGGATGGAGTCGGTGACATGTAGGAGGGAAAAGGACTGTGGAATGGGCTTTCTGGAAGTCAGACTGCAAGTGGGAAAGAGAAACAGTGCAACAGTTCCCAAGGGTGCAGATGCTACCCACTTTGTAGAGGTAGAGAAATCTTGCCTGTTTCCAGCAAGCAGAGACAGAGCAAAGCAGAAATGAGCAATTTAGAAGCAAATGGGGGTGGGGTTGGGGCTGCAGGGATGGCCAGGGCAGAAAGGTAAAGAGCTTTAAGATCCAGAACATCAGAACTATGGTCTCTGGAGCAGGTGACAGAGAGAAGCAGAAAAAATATTAGAGGCTGACATTGCAGAGAAAGTAAACATGGAAGGGAAGGGGAACTTAAGCAGCAGTAGGTAAGGAAGTAAGGGATGGAGGAGCAGGAAGGACACAGGTGCTGAAATGAGTGTTGAGAGTGGCAGCAACCTCAGACGCCTCGGAAATGACCACTGGAATGTTGCTGAGTTGAAGTGTAGGTGTGGCTATATGAGTGGGAGGATTAAAGATGGAGTGAATAATAAACCAGAACTTGCTTAGAGAACTAATATTTTTCTGGAGGTTTGAGGCAAAATAATTGACTTATCTCCCTGAGGGGTGCACGCACTATGCAACTGATGATATCTCAACCAGTACTCACTGGAATCAGAGGACTCATGGAGAGACCAAGTGGCGTCACAGGTGCTAAGGAGGGAGGTGTGTTAGGATGTCATCCAAGGCAGAAGAAACCTCATATTTAAGACCGCCTAAGGGATGTGTGCTTGTCCCAGACAAAGTTGAAGTCGGAGGAGAAGAGGTACAGGGCACCATTTACGTCAGAGCATTAGACAAGAGGAACCCAGCTGGAGGATCACAGGTCATCCAGGAGGTTGTCCGGGTTGAGAGACCTAAATGACAGAGTTCAGATGTACTTTAGAGTGAATTCAGGGCAATTAATTTTCTGGATGCAGTAGACCTTGCAGGGGTCACTAATAGAGTCTGGAGGGTACCTGCAGCACAAATTCTGTGTATGTGTGGGAGAAGACAGCCAAGAAGCGAATGATCAGAGGAGGGAGGGTTGGGATAGGTCAGGTCAGGGGAGGAGTTAAGAAATATCTAGTGATGCAACATTTTCGAGTAAGAAAATTCGGAGAAGTGGAGGACCAATTTAAATTGAAGTCTCCAAGGATAAGTTCCACAGTGGAGGAGAAAGTAAGGGGAGAAGGGAATGATAAAATCAGATTTGGATTTGGGGAACAGGTAGACTCCACTAATGAAGATGAGAAGGGTGCGGGAGAATTCAGTTTTACATAGAATAAGCTCATGGTAGGAGGGGACTGCAGCATGAAAGACAACATCACAGGAGATGTTACAAACAGCATAAATAAGTATACCACCACCTCTCTTACCGCGATCCTGCTGAAATCAGGGTTTTAAATAGCTGGTATAGCATAGCAAAACACTACACAAAACGGGGTAATGCTAACCAGTTCCAAAAATGCGCAGCAGTAGACTGCCAACCACTTTTTCTGTGGGTCTATGGCACAGTACACAAATTAATAATATTATATATATTTTTAACTTTTGCTGATCATTCTGTGCCAAGTGCTATATATTTTTACAGCTGATTAGCACTTTCACGTGTAAAACTGCTAATCAATTTTTTTCGACTTATTTAATACCCTGTGAAATGGAGCACAGCCGGATATGGTTATGTCATTATCACTAATCCTAGCACACAGCCAGTATTCAGAAATGGGCAGGACACCACAGCTAGGCTTTAGAACCCCCGAGTCTAAGCTAGTCGAGCACTGAAGAAGGTTTGTCATATTAAGATGAAAAATACTAAGACCCTTTGGCAGGGAAAGATTAGGTAGAATAGAGGAAGGGCCAGGACTGCACTCAATATTTCCAGTGAGAAGACATAAATGGACAATGACTGTCCTATTCAAGAAGCCAACGAGGTGATGGGGGTGGGGCACAGCGACAACAAACAGGCGAAGAGGAAGGAAGAAAGCATCAAAGAGCTTAAAAGTTTGGATTTTAGGAGAAGATGAGGGACGGTGATACAGAGACAATGAAAAGGAATAGGCGAGTGACAGGTAGGGTAAAGGTAAAGGAAGAAGGCGAGGAGGAGCTGAGGCACCTAGTACTGAATGAAAGAGGAGAGGAGACAGTGATAGGAGGAAGAGGAGGGAGAACTGTAACAGCGCAAGACAAGAAAGGAGCCACAGGAGCAGACAGTAAGTCAGTAATTTTTTTGGCATTATTTGCAATGCACATTAATGTCATACCAGTCTCTAATAAAGTTTGCCTAGCACTGCAGTTGCTGTCTCAGTGGTATTTTTGAAGGCTACTTCATACAGCATTCGTACGATGGGGTGTGGCGAGTGCCAGATTTTTCTTTGTTGTTTGTGCCGACAGTTAAGTGCAGTAGGACACAGACGCAGGCAGCAGTGGAATAAACTAGACCATGTTAAGAACAGAACACAGTGAGCTAAATTAGTGGAGGCAGCTAAGCTGCAAATCAAAACAGCACCCATATAACATGCAGTTCAAGAGACCAGTATCTTTGTAAGGCAGTTACAGTACTCTGTAGCTTACTGACAGTGAAGCAATACAATTAGTACCACACAAAATGGAGCAGTATACTTTACCCAAAGGCACACACTGAATACGCAGTAGAAGGAGGACGGTTAGACAATGGCACTTACTTATGCTACTTGCAGCCTGCAGGATGGAGGTTGGGCAGAATTTTCTGATGTCCTGATGTCTCCCCTCTAGTGACTCCCCTCGATGACTCCCACTCCTGCTGTGCCACTCACACTGGGACCACTGCACACCGAGACCGTTGGGTGGCCAATGGCTATGATAGGCAAAGTCATTCCTTCCCTCGAGTGCTATGCACACTGATTGGCTCACAGTCCTGGGTTCTGAAAAAGCAGCCCTTGCTGCTATAACAATGAAGGGAGCTGGCAGTCAGAGAAGAGTTCAGTGAAAGCCCAAAAGAATAGTCAGGCTCACAACCCTGGGCAAGCTGGAACAGCAATAAAGTTGCATGGCATCTTGGTGTCCTGGTCAGCAATTAGGGAAAACTGAGTAGGTCTCTTCTTACCTCGAGCGCTATGTGCACAGATTGGCTCACAGGTCCTGGGCTCAGGAAAAACAGCTCTTCTCCTATAACTCAGGAAGGGGCTGGACACTGGGCTGCATTGGAAGAGGCTACACAAGTAGAAGGCAGGAGGTGGTTTTACCCCTCTACAGATCCTGATACAGTAAGGCCACTCAGAGACTGCCTGGAAACACTGTGGAGGAGAACCATCAAAATGATACATGGTATGCATGGAAAGCCTAACAAGGAAACATTGAGAAGGTTGAACATGTAGTCACTTCTTTACGGAAGGGAAAGAGGAGATATGATACAACCACAGAAGTATCTAAATGGGATCAGTAGGGTAGACTGCTGACAATTGTTCAGATGCAGCAAAGGGACCTGTACTATGGGACACAGATAGAAACTGGTGGGGAGTCAGTTTAGGAGAGATATGAGGAAGTATTTATGCTAGGAGCAGGTGGTGGACAAGTGAAATAGCTTGCCAAGAGAAGTAGTAGATGCAGAGACAGTGCAGGGATTCAAGGCAGGGTGCAACAGATATAGGAGTTGATAGCAGAGGGAGCAGGTAAGATGGGAGGGGGTAGAACTACAAAAGGGACTGAGCTGCTAATAAGGGTCTTAGGCTAAGCCCGTCCAGTGATACACTTGGGCTGAAGTAGGTAGGACCAGAGCAGACTGGATGAACCTTTTACCTTTTTCTGCCTGAAATTGTTACTACGAAGGCAAACTTTTTTTGTAAAAGTACAGTATGCACATTATGAAAAACAACAGAGATGATCCTAAAGTTGTGAGAGTAAAGAGCAGCCCAGTGCTTCGCAAATGGCACTTCCACTGTGACACCAAAGTAAAGTGCAATCAGGGTTTTATTTAACTCTAAAAATTAATGAATGTTTTGCTCAGTAAGAGTGCTATAACATTGTGAAAATGCATAGCATCTACCTCACTATGTTTAACGAACATAACACTTCTAGAAAACCTGTATATGAATACTTTCTGAATCATCAGTATTGTCCCAAGAAAAAACTACTGATCAATTATTTAAAACCCTGGCAATCCATGTAACGCTGATGTGCTGTTTACTACCACCAGCTTTACGACCAGCTCTATAGTCTTTCCTTAATGTTCTCAATTTTGTAATAAATTTAGTTTTCAGACTGCTAGAGCACGCTGTACTTCTTTTCTTCAGTGTTTAACTTTGAGCCTCTGAAAGTGGCTACCAGCTGCACCAGCATGTTCTTGGATACCCCCATTGCCTTTAGTACCTATTAAGCTGCAACTTGAAGAAACAATAGTCCCCTGCATTTAAATCATGCTTCAGCACATTTTGAAAATTAATTTTATTGGTTCAGTCTTATGACCAAACCACTTTTATTCCCTCTGTTGATACTCTCCAACCCATAAATTTACACCTTGATAAATAACAAAACTCATGTGCAAATTAAATGCGCAAAACCTTTAAGCAAAAGGACATTTCTAAAAGTAAATTGTAGTGCCCCAGAGTTGGAGCACCACAGAAAATAAAGAATAGAAAAATGCTCAGCTATAGGTGCCTCAATACAGTAAACAGGTGCCCAAGATATGCCCAGGTGCCCAGTTTAAAATGCCAACACAAATCTCTGTACAAAGCCTGTCAAAAATATTGTAAATAGCTTAGAAATAATGCACAAAATAAGCCTTTCTGCCATGCTGCAGCTAATGGAATGCTCACTGTGTGGCCCCTGCTATACCTTCCAGAACCAGAATACAGAGTGCTGCAGTTTAAAAAAATAAGTTTCTGTTAGGGAGAATCGTGGTGACTGTGGAGGAGTGAGGTCACAGAAAGCGAGGAGGGATGAGAAGGGCTTGCCAGGAGGGCTGAAGCTGTCCCTGAGGGCTTTGCTATGTGCCTCCTGCCTCCAGTCACTGAAGAAATGTACCTGAGTAAAGTGTCCAGTCTGCGGTGCCACCCTGAGACGCCTGTGAAGTGAAACGACGTCCCGCTGTGTAACGGGAGGCTTGGTGCCCAGTTTATTTTTTTTATTTAAAAGTTAATGTTTTGTTCCCCATGGAGGCGGCAATCGTACACCTGCACTATCTGCTGCGGCTGCCCAGGATCTTTGTGAGATCCCCAGTCACCCCTGTGATTGCCTGAAACTCCCTCCTCTCAGACCGCACCTCCGCCTCCATCCTGAGAGTCCCAGTGGTGTGGTAAGTCGGCGACAGCACACACCTTCATGCTGTTCACCCTGGAACTGTGTAAAAATGTTTACTTATTTAAAATAGTTTGCGCCAGGTGCAAAGGAAAAATGGCTGAGTGCCATGAAGGGGCAGGCCAGGAGTTCATTTAAATAATTGAAGCCTTCGGGGCATAGCAACGCCCACAGAAGAGGGGACAGAAAAAGGGAAGCCTCAGGAAGGGCATAAATACTTATGAGAAGAGGTGTGGCTGGGGAAAAGAGTGACAGATTAGCACAAGCCAGCCCAGCAATTTAAAGGCGCCATGTCAGGGAGAGAGGCCCAGTGTACGTGAAGGGGCCGATTCCAGGGAAACCCAGCACACAGTAACATCCTTCTTACCACCACAAAAACAAATTAAAAAAGGCTACAGCCAGTATCAGACTGTAACAATAATTTTGTACTTTTTTTCTAAAAGTAAAACAAAAAAATTAAAAATAGACAACAGTCAGAATCAGATTATAATACTAATTGTGCATCTTTTTTAATTAATTCTATTTGTTCTTATATCAGAATCTAATCAGCTGAAGGAACAAATTGGGCTTCCTGAAAGTAAAAGGAAGATTTTTATCTGAAGACAGACCAGCTGTCTTGGAGAATAATTTCAGCCTCTTTGCCCCATAAACAACAGGTTACTGGGAGAACTTTAAAGTAAAGAAGTCTATTTCATGTCAGGAAACTGTCTTGGGCACTCAGATGATTCCCTGCAGAGCAGATTCTCTGAATGTCAGAAGTGTAAGTCAGACTGTGCTGAGACCTCATACATATAGTATACCATCTATGAGCTGGAGTCTGACATGGCTCTCTAAGGTATCCTGTAGAGTAAGAATTCTTCTACTCTGCCAGAGTTAAGAAGGTATACGGAGGTTTTTCTATTTGTTTCTTCTGCTGTGTGCAAACCACTTATAGTGTGTGGGGTATGCCTGTTCTGTATGGAATCAGTCCGCTCCCAAACATGGTTCTGCAGCAGTAGTGGCATTCTTACTGAAGCAGAATGAAAAGTCGTTCTGCTTCAAACAGGTGTGTCACACTGCTGAGCGGCATAGTCAAAGAGGCATAAGCTGTTGAGACGAGGATCAGCCTGCTCACAGCTCTCTCTTTGGAACAGAGTCTTCTTTACCTCATTAAAGTTGTACAATGTTCGGCAATGTGGAGGTGCAGTTTGGTTGGTGGCACAAGCAAGAATATGTCAATTGGCTGGAGGCAAATGGGAGCAAATAGTGAGTGCCTTTTCTGTTTTTTTTTTTTTTTATAGGAAGCACTAGTCACATGAGAATGGAAGATTGCAGCGAGTGCTCCCCCCCCACCATACAGGTGTCCCACACACTATACAGAAAGGTGCACAGTAATTATACACAACAAGGCTACGTTCCATCTTGGGGTTTCTGTGATGACGGGGCCTCTCGAGCTAAACTGTCGAGACCACTCTGTCATCATGGAACCCCATCGGTGGAAACACAGCCTTGTTGTACATGGCTTCCTACACTATTCTATATATTTTTAATTTCTGTAGTAACCCTATAGTTTCTTTAGTCTTGTGTATGTGTGATATCCTGCAGAATGTGTAAATATTGTGATGCAGTAAATAATATTTTTATATAATATATATTTCCTGCCTCTGTGACTGAATCTTTTGTGGAAATAAATAACTTGGTACTGACTAATCCACAATCCGTCTTCAAACAGTGAAGGCTAGGGTTACCATATTCTAAGATGTAAAGTATTTTCTCAAGAGTGACGGGGAAGGCCATTTGCCCTTAGCCAAAGCAGCAGTGTATAATGCAGGCAGTGGCTCTGGTGGGACTCCTGATCAAGAACATTCTCCGGTAAGAGAATCACTTCTGAGTGGTGACAGTTACCGAGGTACCCTTACAGGTGTTGAGGGTTGAGAAACTTGGCAACCTGTTGTAGACTGAATCCTGGATGAAGACATGTTATGACAAACTGGTGCCAGCCGAGTAGATTTGAAAAAGACTGTTAATAACCTAGTTAACAATCCAGTCACAGACCAGGATATTACATAAGGGAACACAGTGCACACTACTACTGTTATTTTTGTTTTAGGCAAGAGTAGTTAAAGAGAAGACATTACGTCTGGGCCATATGAAACATGCACTTAGATAAACTTACAATAATTGTGCAAAAGTAGAGGAGTGAGTTATGAGGAAAGCCACTCAAGGGTAGAATTCAAATATCCTTGAAAAAAGTGACCAGGTAAGCGGTGTAAAAGTGGTCACTGCTGGCCGAACTAGAGAGATAGAGGCTGAAGAGCATGAATGTGAGCCAGATCCTGGAGCTGGAGCAGCTATGCACGTACAGAGGTTGCAGCTGCAGCTTGCCCTGGTTAAGGCAAAGGCTGAGGCAGAGCTGCAGAAGATACAGGAGGAAGTAAAGAAGAGGAGGAGGAGAAGTGAAAAGTTGATGCGAAGAAGCGAAAGGCAGATAGAGCTATGACAGATAACTCTGGAAGCAGAGGAGTGAGAGCACACCAGTGTGAAATTCAGCGGAAAGAGCGTGAGCACATGAGAAAGATGGAGATCCTGCACCACAGAACAACAACACAAACTGTAATGGCATGAGGGTTTGATTGAGAAAGCCAAAGTTAATTCTAAAATGTTTCCCTCATATCAGGAGGGGAATGATCTTGATTTGTTTTTAAGATCATTTGAGAAAATCTGTGGGCAATCTGAATTGGGCAACTTAGCTTTTGCCACTGCTTACATGCAAAGCATTGGAAACTTTCACCAGAATGGGCAATGAGGACTGGATGGACTATGATAAAGTGAAAAATGCTTTGCTAAAGAGTTCTGAATCAACTCCTGAGTCCTATAGGCAAACATTTAGAAGGTTAAGACAGTCACATAGAGATAGCTATGCTGAAATGTGTGCGGCTAAAAAAAAGTAAAGGGAAGTCAAGTGGTTTCAGAGGTAAAGAGACAGGAGAACACAGGTGCTACATCTGTCAGAAACAAGTGCATCTGTCATATGATTGTCTGAAAAAATGTAACAAAAGAGGCTAGTGCAGTGGAAAGGGGCAGCTCAGGGAGCTCCCAGCAGACAGTGGCATGTACATGGATTGCAGTGCCCTCTAATTCCACTGGGGTATATTACAGCATACCGAAATGCCAAATCCCGACACCCAGCAGCCCGAAACTTAAAGCCCGACAGCTGGTATCCCGACAGGAACTGCCCGCAGCAGAGTTGGCAATTGTAAATAAGGGGTGTGTGAGGAGCAAAGCCTCCCAAAACACAGAAAAAAACTCTGCCATGGGCAGTTCCAGACCGTCAGAATACCAGACGGGCTATAATTTTCAGACTCCTGGGTGTCGGGATTCAGCATTTTGGTATGCGGTAGTAAATTCTTCCACTGCACTTATGCACCCAGAGGATTGGAACCAGTTCAGGAGACTACGAAATTTATGTACCAAAACAATCAGAGAATCGAAGGCCACCTTCTTCAAATCCGAACTCGACTCTGCCACAAAGAGCCCAATCAAGCTCTGGAACACAATCAATGATTTGCTAGGCCACTCCCCAGGAAATTCACTCCCGACCAAGATTACCTCAGGCAACTTGACTATAACCGAAAAGATGGATATACTTGACGCATTCAATAACCACTTTGCTACTGCAGGCATGGCATTTAATAACTCCCCTGCAAACATACTTCGCTCCCAGACTGCCAGTCAACTGCCTGAAACTCCGATAGTTTTGCCGCCTTTCTCGCTTCAACCTGCCCCACTGAAAGAGGTAGAGGTCCTCTTGCTTCAGTTGGATACTTGACCCTTACTTCCTAAAAATTGCCTACCACATACTAGCAATACCCGTCACCCACCTTTTTAACCTATCTCTGTCTCAGGGCACCTTACCACCTATATGGAAGACAGCACATGTCATACCACTGTTCAAATCAGGTGACCGTGGTGATCTCAATAACTACGGGCCAATTTCCCTCCTTCCGGTCCTGTCCAAGCTCCTAGAGAAAATTGTAAATGCACAGCTGAGGACTCACCTTGAGTCTAGGAAACTGCTAAATCCTATGCAGTCCAGATTCAGAGCTAAACATAGCACTATCTCAGCCCTCGCCAAAGTTACTAACGACTGGCAGCATAATCTTGAGAGCAAAAACTTTGTGCTGTTTTCCTTGATCTAAGCAAGGCTTTTGACACTGTCGACCATAGTCTGCTCCTCTCCCCTTCAAACCATAGGTGTGAACCCCTCCATCCTGTGTTGGTTTACTGACTATCTTACAAGGCGCCTTCAACAAGTTAAAGGCAGAAGGAGGCCTGTCCCCTTAAAACTCTAAAGAGGGGTGCCTCAAGGTTCTATATTAGGCCCTTACTTTTTTTGCAATCTACATTAATAACATTGACTACATGTATAAAAGAAGCCAACATCCATCTGTTTGCAGATGATACAGTTCTCTCGTTGAGTCGCCCAACACCTGAAGCTGCCTGCAATGACCTACAGTCAGAATTCAACGTTTTGCAAAGCCAACTCCTCCAAAAAAAGCTACTCCTTAATGCCAAAAAAACTAAAGCGATGCTTCTCTCCCCTTTTATCCATACAGCTAACCCTGTGTCCAGTGGGACAGTTCCCCAAATTACCACAGTTCTAGGTGAAAAATTGGAATTTGTTACAAAATTCAAGTTATCTAGGAGTTTGGATAGACCAAAGACTCTCCTTCATTGAACATATCGAGGACTTGCTAAAATGACTTCGGCAAAGGCTTGGATTGTTTTTTAGAATCAACCAATTTCTCACCAGAGATGCCAAGAAACAACTGGTCTAATCCATTTTCCTATCATTGGTTGATTACGCTGACTTCCTCTACAGCCAATGCCCCAACTCTTACATGGCTAAACTGGACACACTCTACCATCGAGCACTGAGGTTTATAACGGGACTCCCCTTCGACACACATCACTGCACCCTATATGCGCAGTGGGGTGGACATCACTAAAGTTCAGGCGCCACAGAAACGCCGCCTCTGGACCTATAGAGCCATCTCTAATAAGCTGCCTTACTACATCTCCTGCTGTCTTCCCTGGTACAATTAGAATCTGCGTTAAAGTTACTCAGCTATTACACTTAAAGTACCCAAAGCAAAATCCCGCTTCGGCAGGGCAGCCATAAGCTTCGTGCTACCTACCTTATGGAACGATCTATAAAAAAAACTCAAATTAAGCACTCTAAATCGGTATAAATGCCTTCAAGACGCTTTATTTCCGTACAATCAGAGAAGTATATAACTGCTTCACCCACTCAGACCCAGTACCGGTGTCTGCACTAGTATATAGTCACGCCTAGACCCAATTTTTAGTACTGACCCCCCAGCTTGCTCCTCACCAGCCTAATTGTTCTCTCTCTCTCTCTTATCCCCGTCTTATCAACACTAGGCCCGTCCATTCCCTTATTCTTCCTTTCCCAACCTCAGATAGGAGCTCACTGCCCTGGGTTGTGACATCCTACCATGCCCCGTACTTTATAGCATTCAATCCCGGCGCTCACACATACTCCTTTTCTCCATCCACCTTCTCTACATCCCATTTTACCAACTCCTTTCTGTACACCGTGCCCTCCTAGCCTCTCTCCCCCTACCTACCTCCCTCCCTTTCCTGCTACCTTCACCTCTACCTGGTGTATATTTTTATTTTTTTTCTTCCGGTACTTCCTTCTGCAACCTTAGATAACCTGCTTTATCTTCCTATAGACACTTCTATGTATGTAAATACCGTGTCATCTGTACAATATCTGTATAATTCTATGTACATAAGAGCTTCTTTTTCTTCCTCTCTGTAAAGAGTATTATCTGTATTGCCTTGCAAATACCTGTGTTGACCTGTACATACAATTGTTCATGCTCCACCCAGGTCCATCTTGCAAATGAGTTTCTGCTCAACGATGAACACCTGGTTAAATAAAGACTTGATTGATTGACTGAATGGATTGGTAACCCAGGGATTGAAGGACACTAGGGCCTCCACTTCTATGGTGAAGCAGGATTTGATTCATGAGGAACAGATCATGCCGGCCAGTTTTCTCAGACTAGAGGGGTGATGGGTCCGGTGGTCTCAGTGCCAATGGTGGATCTTACTAAGCTGGGAAGGTGGTCAGGGCATACGGGAGAGAGGTATTGTATCAGACTTGTCCATGGATGTGATTATGGGGAATGACTTTGATAGGGCCAATATTGTGCGTGTGTCACTACCTGTAATAAGGTGAGGGAACAGCTTCCAGAGGATGCACAGGGGGCAGTGCAAGAGAAAGCAAGCCCTACCTCAGTAGCAGGGAATCTGTAGCTGAAGAATGTGCAAAGACTGGCAATTCTGAGACACAGCTATAGACAGAAGAAAGTCTACCCATTGACAGCTCTCCCACAGGAGTGTGCATTTTAGAGAAGGTTGGGCGTGCAAAGCTGTGGAGAGCTTAGCAAACTGATTCATCCCTCCAGAGATTAAGGGAGTCAGCCAGCAGTGTAAAGAGTGACTCTCAAGAGTTATGAAAAAAGGGAGGTGTGCTGGGAAAATGGTCCCCTGTACCATAAGTGGACTCCTAAGGCAGCACTGGAGGAAGGGGTACTCTGGAAGACAGTTGTTCCTAGGGAATATAGGAAACAGATTCTGGGCTTAACCCATGACATGCCCTTTTCAGGACACTTATGGGGTCAACCACAGAAACACAGAATTTGACGGCAGATAAGGATTGCTTGGCCCACCTAGTCTGCCCATTTTCCTACCTAATGGATAACCTGCAGATCCTAGTTAACCAACAGCCTACTTCCTCCTATCCCCCCACTAGGACTACCTTATGTCTGTCCCATGCATTCTTGACTTTCCCCACTATTCTTTTTTTTTTTTTTCAATCTTTATCCCACCTAACCTAGCTGTCAGCCGCCCGGTACTTTCGGCTCGGTCACGGGCCAATGGCTTCCACCCCCCAAATGGGCCTCTGGCCCTCCGGTTCCCCGTGGCTTACCCCCCACGGCAGGGCTGCGGGATGCGGAGGGGAGACACCACCGCAGACACCAGGATAGGGCGGAGGGCTGGCCTGGGGGGCTAATTGAAGCCGTGGCGGGCTTCACTGAGGGAGGCTGGCAGCCGTCCATTTTCCGGTTTTCGAGGGAGGCGGGGTCATGCAATGACGTCAGATGTCCGCCCCGCCTCCGACCCTCTCACTTCTAGCGTCGGCTGCCTGGAACTCCCGGCCTCCGCCAGGGGGTCCCCAAAGCGCCGAATGCTTGCCCACACCTTCCCCCCGGAGAAGGAGAGCTGTCCGTCGGACGCCGATCCTACTCCCGGCCGGCCCTCCGACGACCGAGTCCGCTCTCAACCCGGTCACCGCATCGCAAGCGGAATCCAACCGCCAGCCAAGGGCCGACTTTCCCCACTATTCTTGACTCCACGACCTCCTCGGAAGGCTGTTCCATGCATCCACAACCCTCTTCGTGAAAATACTCCTCACATTACCTCTGAGCCGCCCCTCTATCTTCAAATTCAGCCCCTTGTTCTTGCACATCTCTTTTCTGAAAGATACTACCTCTTGGACTTTGTTGATTTCCTTGAGGTACTTGAAAGTTTCTATCATGTCCCTGTCTCCTCCTTTCCTCAAGGGTATACATATTAAGCTCCTTTGGTCTTTCTTCATATGTCTTCTGGTGCAGACCCTGCACCATTTTGGTTGCCCTCCTCTGGACAGCCTCCACTCTGTCTATGTCTTTGCAGAGATGGGGTCTCCAGAACTGCACATAGTACTCCAGATGGGGTCTCACCAACTATCTGTACAGAGGGATAACAACTTCCTGTTTTCTACTGTTGATGCCTCTCCCTATGCATCCCAGTATCCCCCCCAACCTTTTTTACTGCCTTCTCATATTGCTTGCCCACCTTTAGGTCATCTGATATAATTACCCCCAGGTCGCTTTCCATTTTTACTGCTGTCAGTATCTCACCCTCATTGTGTACTCTTCTCCTGGGTTTTTATTTCCCAGGTGCATTACCTTGCACTTCTTTGCGTTGAATCTAAGCTGCCATACATCTGACCATTCCTCCAACCTTGCCAAGTCCCTTCTCATCCTTTCTACTCCATCTTGTGTATCAGCCCTGTTGCAGATCTTTGTGTCGTCTGCAAAGAGACATACTTTTCCTTCCAGTTCCTCTGCAATGTCACTTATAAAGTAATTAAAAAGGACCAGTCCCAGTACTGAACCCTGCCGTACCCCGCTAGTAACCCTCCTTTTTTCACTGTGGACTCTGTTTACTACTACCCTTTGCATCCTGTTGTCCAGCCAATTTTTTATCCAGGCTACCACCTCGGGACCCACTCTAAGGCTGGCTAACTTGTTTATTAATCTTTTGTGTGGGACTGTATCAAATACCTTGCTAAAATCTAGGTAGGCCATGTCCACATCTCCTCCCTGGTCTACTACTTTGGTCACCCAGGCAAAGAAATCTATTAGATTCGTTTGACATGACCTTCCCGCTGTGAATCCATGCTGCCTTGGGTCCTGTGCCAGACTGGCCTCTAGGTACTCAACAGTTCTTTCCTTCAGAAGTGATTCCATCATTTTCCCTACCACTGAGGTCAAACTAACTGGTCTGTAGTTTCCTGCCTCTGTCCTGCTCCCACTTTTGTGAAGAGGAATCACATCCACCCTACTCTAGTCCTCAGGTATCACCCCATCCTCCCATGATTTGTTATAGCGAGTAGTCAGCGGTATCACTAGTTCTACCCTTAGTTCTTTTAGAATTCTTGGATGAATCCCATCATGCCCCATTGCTTCGTCCACCTTCAATTTTACTAGTTCTTTCAGAACCCTTTCTTCTGTAAATGGACTGGTATCGACCCCCGTCTCCAGAGTGTTTCTCTTGTTTGGTTTAGGTACCTCCCCTTCCTCTTCCTTTGTGAATACGGAGCAGAAATATTCATTCAGTATCCCTGCTTTTTCACTGTCACCCTCTGTCCACATTCCTTCCCCTTTATTAAGCCTGTATCCCTCCCTTGGTCTTTCTTTGCTCCCTAATGTACCTATAAAAGGTCTTATCCCCATTCTTAACAGAGTTGGCTATCCTTTCCTCAGTTTGGGCCTTTGCTATTTTGACTGCCTTCCCTGCCTCTTTCTGCTTTAATTGATAAAGTTCTCCATCTTGCTCCTTCTGTGTTTCCTTATATTTCCTGAATGTTATCCTTTTCTCCTTAACCTTCCCTGCCACCTCTTTTGAGAACCATAGTGTTTTTTTCCTTCGTTGTGTTTTATTGATTTGCTTTACACAAAGGCTTGTTGCCTCTGTGAAGACTGTTTTGATTAGCCGTACAAAAAGGCAGCTAACAATTTTTACTGGCCCAGTATTTTTAAAGACATGGCAAACTACTGAAAGAACTTGTCTGCAGTGCCAGAATGGAAAAGATTGGGGACAAGGCTAAGGTGGCTTTGATTTCCCCGCCTATTATTGAAGAGTCATTTAGGTGAGTTGCCATGGACACTGTGGGTCTACTAACACTCCAAGTCACACTGGCAAGCAGTAAATCTTGGTGGTTGTAGATAAGCCACAAGGTACCCAGAGGCAGTGCCTTTGTAATTTATTAAGGATGAGAACGTGGCCAATGAACTGCTGGGGAAATTTAGTTGGGCGAGTTTTCCCCAGGAGATTTTGGTGGACCAGGGCACCAACTATGTGTCTGATTTGATGACCAGTCTTTGGGAGAAGTAGGGAGTGAAGCAGCTCAGGGCCTCCCTATACTATTCTCAGACTAGCAATCTAGTCAAGTGATTTAATGCATCTCTCAAGGCCATATTGAGAGAATTTACTGACCAGCATGCAAGAGAGTGGGGCAAGTACTTACTCCATCTTTTATTTGCCATCGATGGAAGTTCCCCAGGAGTCCACAGGGTTCTCACCTTTTGAACTTCTATCTGGCCAAAGGGTGAGGGGCTGCCTTGATTTAGTAAGGGATGAATGGGAGGGTAAACTTGCTCGCCAAGGGGAATCTGTTGTGGGAGTATGTCCTGAATTTTAGATCTAGTCTCAAGAAGCTACAAAGGTTCTCCTAGGAGCACCTAGCCTCCACACAATAGAGAAAAAAAAGATATGGTACAACCGAGGGGCCAGAGCCCAGGACTATGGAGTTAGGCAATGGATGATGGTGCTTATTCCCATATGGCAGAATAAACTGCAGGCAGCTTAGGAGGTTCCATACTAGGTCGTCAGGAGGGTGAATGATGTTAACTATATGGTGAAACTGTCCAAAAGGAGGTGTAAACAGCAGATCTACCACATAAACATGCTGAAGCCCTACCACGACTGAGATAAGATGATCAGGGCTGTGTATAGCTACCCAAAGGAGATGGGTGGACCCGCTGGTGGATCTCTTGGGAAAGGTTAAAGGAGAATCCTCAGTGGATGCCGTCACCTTAACAGAGAGACTGAGACCAGCCTAGCCTACCAAAATGTATAGGGTGCTGCGAACATTCAAGGGGGATATCCACAGGGAAGCCAAGGTATACCACACTGGCAGAGCACCACGTGGATAATGGGTCCCAGCCAATCTACTGAGTCCCTGAGAGTGTAAAATATGCCCTAGAGGGGGGAGATCAAGGAGATGCTGGCTCTCCGGGTGATCCAGGAGTCTAAGTCCCTGGGCCTCCCCAGTGGCACTGATCCTCCAAAAGGATGGGATTACAAGGTTCTGCATCGACTACTGCAAGCTCAACAGCTGTACAGAGTCAGATCTATACCCCATGAACAGGACAGACGTGATCTCAGAGAGGTGAGGGGGGGTGATGTACCTGACCACCACACACCAGAAAAAGAGCTACTGGCAGGTGGCCCTGAAACCTGAATCTACAGAGAAGTCAGCCCTCATCACCATGTTTAGGTTATTCGAGTTCAGAGTAATGCCACTTGGGATAGAGAATGTGCCAACCACCTTTCAATGGTTCATGGACCGCATTCTGTATGAGGCAGGAGTTTTTGCGCTGGCATACATGGATGACATCACTATCTACAGCCAGACCCGGGAGGATCATGTCAGGCATCTGACCAAGGTGTGCCACTAACTGCAGGCCACTGAGATGACAGTCAAGGCAGAGAAGTGCCATATAGGAATGGCAGAGGTGTGGGTACATCCAGCCTTAGCCAGTGGAAACTGAGGCCATACCAGAATGGGCTACATACAGGACTAAGAAAAAGTATGGGCCTTCCCAGGGACAGGCAGGGTACTACCATAAGTCTGTGCCAAATTTCAACAGCATGGCCAAATCCATCTGATCTCACCAGGAAGAAAATGCCAAACTAGGTTCCGTGGACAGAAACCTGTGATATCACCTTCTCCCAGTGGAAGGAGGCACTCTGTTGAGTGCACGTGCTTACAAGCCTGGACTATTCTCTAAGGTTCACTGTGCCTGCAGATGCATCTAATCATAAGCTAGGCATGGTTCTGAATCAGGTTATGCACTAGGGAGAGGAATAACCAGTTGTGTACCTGAGCAGGAAGCTACTGCCCAGAGAGGAGCCCTACACCACAATAAAAAGGAAAGTCTAGGTGTTGTCTGTTCTTTGCAAAAGATGCAACCTTATCTCTATGGGAGAGAGTTCATTTTGGTCACTGACAACAACCCCTTCAAATAGCTGCATAGGACCAGCGGGCAAAATCCCAAATTGCTAAGTTGGAGGCTGGTGCTGCAGTCCTATAACATGGACATTAGGTACTGCAGTAGGTTGCAGCATGGAAATGCTAATGGGCTGTCTAGAAAATAGCTAGGACCAAGAAGAAAAATAAACAAGCATTTGTCAGTGCTGAATGTTGGCTTGCTGGCACTGGCATTGGTAGTGCAGGAGTTAGAGAGATGCATAATAGGTATGGCAGAGAAGTATTGAACTAATGCCACTCCCCCCCAGAGAGTAAAAGGAGTTGGGGGGGTGCCTTTGGGTCGTCGGGCATAATGCTTAAGCCATTCCACTTCACTCCACCCTGCATACAGCAACAGGTGTCGCAGCGTGCCTTGTGGTCTTCGGCCCTTACCCCATTTCATAAGGAAATAAGCTGAGATGAGTGCAATATAGGAGAATGGGGTGAACGTTAGGGCCAAAGACTCCAAGGCACACTTTTATGCCTGTCAGTGGCTGTAGGGTGGGGGTAGAATGCTGTGAGCATTACGGCCAATGAACCCAAGTCACACCTCTGACGCCTTTCAGTCTCTACAGGGTGGACGTTACGGTTGGAAATCTTAACGCCCAAGGTGTTTCTTGGTATTTTTGCTCCAAATTTTTAAAATGGGCTTTTTGGGAACCCACCTCATGAACAGTGGCACTATCATTTTGTTACTCAATCCTGAAAGGTGATTACGCACAGCAACTACACCATTTGGCACCACAGGTGCGGAAGCACATTTCGGGTAGATGTGAAAAATGACAGCTGTACTGTTCAGAAGGAGGTGTTAAAAAATGGCAATGTTGAAAATGTGGAGTGAAAATATTAAAAACTGGCGAAGTTTCAAGTGTGTGTAGAAAATGCACAATGCACGCCCATAACATGGTCATTTTTTGGAATTTTTTCACCACATTTTCAACATGGCCTTTTTGGGAATCCACCTCATGAACAATAGTACTGTCATTTTGCTAATCAGTTACAAAAGGTCATTCCACGCAGTGACCGCAAAATCACCTTTCAGGACCGAGAAATGAAATGACGGTGAGTCGGTGACATGTTCACAAGGTGAGATCCACAGAACCCTATGTTAAATATTTTGGGCCAAAATTCTTAAAAATGTCTGAGATATCAACCTAAGTTGAAACCCCCCATTAAGCCTCATTATACAGCACTTACCCGATTCCTCAGTTCATAATTCGGCTTTGAAGAGTGCAGACGCATCCCGGTCCACAGAAGATCACAGTGCAGGACCTCCGAGGGGTAAGTATGGGTGGGGTGTGGGAAGGTGGTGTGCAGAGGAGGGTTGGGAGGGGACGTTTGCTTTTTTCACAGTTTAACAAACAACTCTGGGGACCATTTATTTTATTTATAAATTAAAAAACAAAGAAACAAAAAAAAAAAAAAAACTTTGGGGCACACTGGAGTGGGTTCCCAGTGTGACACATGGGTTTTGGGAGAATAATGCCAATGGTGATTGGGCATCCCCATCGGCAAGCTTGAGGGGAAGAGAAACAAGATGCTGACAGGGATTTGGCACCCCCATCAGCAACGAAATTGAGCTTGGGGGGTTGGGGGGGCATCCGACACCAGGAGTGGGCATCTCTGTGTTGGGAAAATTAAAAAAAAATGTCTGGGCACACTAGGGTGGGCTCCCAGTGTGCCACAATGTGGCTAGGGGGGGAATACATGCCGACTTGGGGACTGGGCACCCCCGATGTCGGTTTTGCGGGAGTGTGTGGCCGGCGGCAAGAGCCGCCATTATGGAAAGCCGTGCCAGTTGGTGTTTTATTTATTGAAATGTTTCAACAGGAACGGCACACCGAGCAACTGCTCGTAACTCTGTCCATACACATTACTGTGCACTGTAATGCACATGGCCAGAGTCTTGTCATCTGCCGCTGCAATAAGGAAACTGCACCTCACTGGAGTGGCAGCTTTCTTTCAACTCTGTGGCTCTCTTTGAAACTGCTGTCATTGCCAGCATGCTCACTGATTGATGGCCGAGGGACGCACCCACTAAAGTGTCCCCTGCACTGGCGACAACACTGACACACCTCTGAAATGTGCTACTACCACAAGATGTTGCTTGCGCATGTACAAGTCAACATAAAAAGGGGACAGGTGTTATGAGGAAGTAGTGTGGGAGTTCACATAGACAGTGAACTGAGGGCATAGCAGGTGGAGCCACCCAGCTCACATGAAAAAACAAACATGCTTTAGGGGTGCCAAAGGAATGTTTTTTTTCATTTTTCTGGGGGCAGGGGGATGCAAAAATAATTTTGTACCTTTTTTTTTTTTTTTATTTATTCCATCTGCATCAATATAAATTAAAATCTAATCAGCTGAAGGGACAAATTTAACTTCATGAAAATAAAAGGAAGATTCTTATCAGAAGACAGACCTGCTGTCTCTGAGGGTAATTTCAGTTGCTTTGCCTAGTAGACGACAGGGCCCCCCGGTTGGGTAATGGGAGAACTTCAAATTAGAGAAGCTTCTTTCATGTCACGAAATTATCTTTGCACTCAGATGGTCTCCTATAGAGTAGACAGCAAGCAAAATAATGTGAGGTGTCCTCGAGTACACAAAATCCATGGGTCAAGTTTTATCTAGTTCCTTTAGAGTGACTGTCCCTAGAGAAGAAAGCAGTGGTCATGGAAATAATTTCAATGCAGGGGGATTAGGGTTGATGGAACCAGGCTTGCAAGCAGGCTTAAAGGAGTTCTGCAGTCAGAATTTGCAAAAAAACATATGTTTGTGCAGACTGTGTTGATTTGTGTGTGTAGTGCTAGTCCGTTCTTGCTTTGTCTGCTGTTAGGAGCTTTTTCTAAATTAGCATGCTAGTTTTACGGCCTCTAGGGATCCCTACCGTAGCATGGTTTATTGCTCTTCTTTTTCCAACAATGCCTCTTGTCCAATGTGATAATGATGTATCTAGGACCAGGGATTCAGCAAGCACTGGTTTAGAGTCAATTTTACAACAGCAGAGCTGTGATACAGTATTAAGCAACTTTTTCTATCCAGTGAACATTAATGCATACATTTACAGTTTAGCAAATACTTGAGGGCTAACTGAGTGGGTTATTCTGCAAAAAAACAGCTAGAGTCTTTACTAATTATAGCACTGATGATATGGGGTATTTTGTGTGCTTTCTGTGGCTGTGTATAGTTTAGTTAAATGAAAAGTTTTAAAAGCAAAAGATTTACTCCCGTTGGCTAGACCTGACACATACATAGAAAACAAAAATATTGAATTAGAGCTATTTAGTGGAGGCCAGAACATCAGGTTCCTATCTCTAGTACTTGCTGAATCAGTGGTGCTGCATGCATCACTGTCACATGGGACAGGAGGCACTGTACGAAAAAGAAGAGCAATAAATCTTGCTATGATGGAGATCCCCAGTGGCCATAAAATTACCATAGAAATAGCAGGCTAATTTAGAAAAAACTCTTAATAGCAAACAAAGGGAAGGACATGCCAGGGCAACACACAAATCAAAACACTCTGTACAACATACAGTATGTTTTTCAAATTGTAACTGCAGTACTTCTTTAAGTCCAAGTGAGAGAAGTGTAAGTCAGTCTGTACAGAGACTTTGTACATACACCATCTAAAAGTTGGATTCTGCCACGGCTCACAAAGATATCCTGTGTGGTAAGAATAGTTCTACTCTGCTAAAGTTAAGAAGCTATAGGAAGGTTTTTCTATTTCTTTTTTCTACTGTGGGCAAATCATTTATTTTTAATTTCTGTAGTAACCCTGCAACTCCCTTGGTCTTATGTGTGATATCCTGTAGAATGTGTAAATACAGTGAAATAGTAACTATTATTTTTATATACTGTATGCCTCTGTGATTGAATCTTTTGAGGGAATAGATAACTGCTGGCACTAACAAATCCATGATTCATCTTCGAAGTGAGAAGGCTAAAGTTACCATATTCTAAGAAGTAAAGTGTTTTCTCAGGAGTGACAGGAAAAGGCCGTTTGTCCTTAGCCAAAGGAGCACTGTACTGTGCAGGCAGTAGCTATGGTGGGATTTGGACCAAAAAAGTCACTAGGTAAGAGAATCACTGCTGAGTGGTGGCAGTTACTAAGGTACCCTTATAGGTGCTGAGGGTTGAGAAACTTGGCAACCTGTTGCAGACTGAATCCTGGGTGAGGATAGGTTGTGACACAGACAAAGATGATTTTCCAGTGTTTCATCTAAAGCAATTTTACTTGAACAAGGTAACTCTGCCGATCCTTTATAACATAACACCATCTTTAATTATTCTGTGGCCACTTTTCCATTAATTAACATAAACACTATATACAGTTAGTAATGGATGTTGTTTACTTACTTGTCTTTTAGTATTTTGTTCAGTGAAGTAATAAATGCTCATATATGGTGCTAGACTGACAATGCTGATGTCTTCTGTTTCCCCATGTGACAAGTACAAGCAGTCACAATGCAAGCTTCTCCACTCTGCCCATCCAGTGAGTCTCAGTCATCCCTGGGAGAGGCTACCTATAGTAAACAAGAAGGTAATTCAGACTCCAAGCTCATTACACCATTGTTCTCTCATGTAAGACTGCCAAACACTGTCTGTTTTGATGGAGTATTTTTTCTGTAGGAACCGGACACAGACCACAACAACTGATTCAGTGCAGGCCATCGAACAGCCACCTATGGTTGTGAGAATGTAAAGAAAAACTTACAGACATCAAAACATTTGGTGCAAAAAAAGACAACCTTGGAGGGAGAGTACTGAGGAAAGTATCTCCACACACTGTATTTCTACTTCCTGTTCGGTGCAGCATTATGCATGTGGTGAGTAAATTTAACGTGGCAACAGTCTTTCCAAACACTTTTCTAGAACTGAGTTAAGATTCATAATTTCACTTGTAGACCTGAGTTTCAGACAGCCACTGCCCGTTTACACCACTGGCCCTCAAATGATAGCTTGGTGGTCATTACAACTCGAGAAAGTGCTCTCGACCAATCAGAGTGCTTCTTTTCCAGCATGAGTTATTCTGTAAACAGCATCTCACAGGCAGGTGCCCTGGAAACAGCAAATCAGGTAAAGGTTTTTAAAAATTTTTCTACAAATTTTTTATACACCTAGGCGTATCTGGACTGATATCAGCACTGTCCTTGTGCCCGACGGTCATCCTTTACCTCTCTTCTGGTCCGTACGTGGGTAACCTCGTGGATTTCCCCCCAGCGATGGAGCAGGAAGGCCATACTCTTCTGACAGACAAATACAGTGCAGCCTCGGGACTGGAGTGGTAGGGCAGACTGCTGGGACACAGGCAGGGCTTCATGAAGCCCAGTCTATTTTACTGTTTTCTCCCTCAGCCTATGTCACAGTGTCATGTCAGTATGTGCGCATGGAGGTGTGTACATCCTGCAGCTCCACTGCTTCACCCATTCTAGTCGCTCGTGCCTGCCACTACCACTAGGACTCCACCCAGTGGCAGTCATTGTCCGAGATGGCTTGGCTAGCCTTCCCCCTCCTCAGGACAGGAGTCCAAGGGACAATCTATACTCTCCGATCCCAATGACCCCTGGTAACCCGTGCTCATTCCGAGCACAAGTGGCCGGAGTGGCAGGAGGTAAGGCGCCCCTCCATGCCACTAGGTTGGCTAGGTTTTTACATTTTTTATTTACAGTTACTTGTTCTCAACTGATATATTATTACTGCTGTGGAGCCACTATTACGCTTGTAAGAAAGATGTTATATAAATTCTTAGGGTACTAGCACTGCTTATCTTCATCTTGTCATTCCCTCACCCTATAAATGTATGCAAAACAACTCTTAACTTTAAGAGTGGCTTCTGCAGCAGTACTGACATACTATATGTCATCAATCTAGGATGGCTCTGAACTGACATGGAACTGAAAGACACTTAACCCACTGAACCATCCTGCTGAGTTAACAAAAAAAAAAATCACCCTGAACGTGATTTCTTTCTTGAAGTCACTGTTCCAGCTGTATATTTGATTAAAGGTAGAAAACACAATTTCATGAGCAGCAAACACTTTAAAATATTTAAAACACTTGAAAAAGTGTTTATTTTACGTTCTGCATTTTCTGTTGTGTGCCATTTATTATAAAAGACATTAAAGACACTGGCAGATCCAGTAAAGATGAAAATTTTAGTTTTTTCCACAAGGTTAGCTTGGGCAAGGTTCCATATCCAGTTGGAGAATTACTCCCATTAACAGCACAAGTCACATTGTACTAGATCACAGGATTTAACTCTGTTTAATGTCTCCTTTCAAAAGACTTGTTTCAGGCAAAAAGCCTTTGATTTTGTTGGTTTACGAATTTACAATCGTCAAGTCCACTAGAGAATTCCTGTTTTTAAGAAATATTTGTCCAGTATTTTAGATTCACAGTCTATATGTTGTTGTACATAATGTATTTATTTGTATTTAATCTCATGTGTTATGTGTATGTTGTTTATAAATACTGGTCACACTTGAAAAAGGGCAAATTGCTCAATGTGTTTTTCCCAGGGTAAACAATAATAAAAAAAAATTTGAAAGCCGCAGTGCAGCAAAATTTGGCAAAAAATGTGACACTACCAACTACCTTTTTTTTCCACCGTTTCCAGGCATCTTCCAGTTTCATTTGGTGGTAAATTTTCTAGCTCAAACAAAATCTAAGTATTTTATAAATGTTTCACTGTATTTTGTTTTCACAAGAAAAACAAGGATGACTGACAAATTTGGCACAGAAATACCATTGTAGACCTGGTAAAAGTTAGACTTGAAAAAATGGAAAAAAAAAACTAATGGAGCACAGTACAGAAGGCACCTAGAAAATTAGATTAGACAGGTTTGTTAATAGTTTATTAACTGTAGCTAAAACTGGCTTTTTGGAAAAAAACTGATAGATCCCCTGGAGTTCAACAGACCTTAGTTAAACTTACTTTTAAATCAAGGCTTGAAACACAAAATAGCCATCTTTCAACACAGAAAGTAATATCCCTTCCTATTCTGACTGCTAATAATTTCTTTTATAACATAGGTTAGGAACAAAAAAAACAGGCAACTGGTGAAACACCATCAGGTGACAGTGGATTAAATGCCTATATATGCTGTTATCCATGGACCAGCACCCCTGATTGGGCCCCCTACCTCGCAGACAGTAATACTTAGGGCACAGGCACTTTTTGTATAAGCATAAGTGTCAGGATCTGAGTTCTATTATGCTTTACTATCACATAATCATGCTATTATTGTAATCCAATGTACTACTAAGGAGACACTACCGTTTGATATTGTATAAATTATTAGTTAGGCAATACTGCCATCTACAGCTTAGTGCAGAACAGCATATATTTGTATGAAACTGTAAACGTAATTACTAGTAACCTTGCAATACACAAAGTTGCTGTGTTCGCTTATATGTTTTTGCTAGCTCAGCATATGTTCCCAGGCTGGCTAGAAATCACACCATTTTGCTATTAGCCAATTATACAAGTTTTTTATATCTTTTCAGTAGTTTCCATAGTAATTTATTTCGTTTTTGTTGACCAGGTAAGTACACTAGACAAATCCTGCCTATTTTCAGGAATGACCCGGGGGAGGGTGATACAGATGAATGCCCACTGACCTTGAACCAGATTAAGTTGTTGGGGGCATTTTAGTGAATGAGGGAAATTTGGCCAGGAGACCAGGGAAATTCCCCTACTCTTTTCGATAAGTGCCATGGGATCTTTAACATCCACCTGAACTACCACCAATCCAGGCAGACGGCACCTCGTTTTAACGTCTCATCCAAAACACAGCACCTCAGAAGTGCAGCTCCCATTACTAGGATATTAACCCAAGTGCCAGATGTGGGAACTGAACCCACAGCCCTCTGATCTCCCGGCCTCAGAGGCGAGTGTACTACCTACTGAGCCACTGAAGCTACTGGCAATTATCAGAAGTATAAGACCTATTACACTGCTTATTCTCTTTGAGAAGAGACTGATGCAACCTATAGGTATGAAAGAAGATTTGGGGTGTTCTCTGCAGTGTTTTATCACTGATTTTGGTTGTAAGCCTGCTTTATATACCAGAAATAAATCATTGTCAGACTCTGGATACTACCTGTTTGTTGTTTCTTCAGTCTTGTATAGTTTCACCAAGAAATTGTGCAGGTTTGGAATGTACAGGGTGAGAATTCCATTTGAGTTCTTCTGAACTAAATGTCAAGCAGTGTGGTGCACTTTAACCACTCGGACTTGCTTCAACTTACAGTGGTTGTTTTTTTTTCTGTTTTGGTCTAGGGAGTGGAAAACCCACCCCAGACCTGTGGTACACTCCCTTTGTGAGTAGCTCTATTGGCTCTACTGTTTCCCACAGGGGACCAGAATGCTGTTGAGAAACAGTGCCAAGGATTTTACTCCAGTCTTCAATTGCTTTCTGTGTTTGCGTGTTAACCCCTTTGTGTCTGATGTCTGAACTGTGCACAGAACTGAGACTGGATGTCTCAAAATACCTCCCCTCCCACGGAGGGTGGACTGATTTCAGGCTGGATGCAAAATAAGCTGCAGACCCCTTGCTTGTCATCTCAGAACAATATCTTGAGTACAAGCAAAAAGTGAAAAATTGCCATTCAAAGGGTTTATTAGTAACAGCACTTCATACTGCTGTAGGCAGTTTACTTGCCCGTTGTGCTTCTCCTGAGCTGCAAAACGCCTCTCTAAAAAGAAAGGGGGGCTTGCAAGCACAGGAGTCAGTACAAAAGGAAAACAGACTTGCATCAGAGGCACAGTCCCTCCGTGACCACAATAACAGGCTGCTGTACTGTACTACTCAGGAAACAGAACGTGAAAATTGCATGTTAAACCGGGACATTAAAAGGTTAAACTGTGATTAAAAAAACAGCTGTCTTATTTAAATGACATTTTGACTGATAAGAATGAGAGTTTGCAAGAGGAGAATGTGGAATAGAAAGAAGAGAATGCAATGCTAATGAATCAGTTAGATAAGGAACTTAGGGAGAATGTCAAATTGGGCGTGGCATATAGAGTGCTGCAGAGAGAGATTGAGAAAGGGATTGAGCAGGGCACTGCTAGAGTCTGTCATAGTAGATGTAAGGCAAAAATGGGGAAACTGCACCATCAGCGAGAGGTTCTTGCTGGCCATGTTAAAGCTATGAATGGTTTTCAGTATACATCCAATGACATCACGTTATCAGGAGACGATGACTCGGATTACGGGGACCTGGGGTGCCTCGTCACATCCAAGCCTCTGCCCCACAGGGCGGCGGTATTCACTTGCCATCCCCAAGATGGCTGCCATGTTGGCACATCACCCACATTGCCACATCACAACAAACATGGCAGCCCCCATGACACGGGAGGTCCACCACTACCCAGTCATCCCAGCCATCCACCACCTAGCCATGCACCCCCACTAGCTCCTGTCAGCAGGCCACAGGTTCACCCTACCCCACTGGCTCCTGTCAGCAGGCCACAGGTTCACACCACCCCACTGGCTCCCATTACCAGGGAGGATGGTGCAATAGTGCAAGGCATTGTGCAGGAGGTTATTACCAGCCTAGCTACCTCCACCACACCGATTGCACCATCACTCCTACATGACCAAATTGAACGCATGGTTGAGAATGCTATCAGCCAGCATAGTGCGTTTAGAACAGCTGCTGATGTGGTGGCAGCTGCTGTCCTCAGCGGTGCTCTAGCCACTACAACCCGGACACCCACATCCAATCCCCTGCAGGTTGCTCATTCTGTTTAACAAATTGCTCAAGGCATTGGACACATGAGTCCCACTGACAACCTCAGCTGTCATCTGGAGAAGGTGCGCTCCCTCTGTGAGAAGCTTTCTCTCCAACCAGAGTACCACATTCAAGTCCTGAGACAAACCATCAAGCCCACCCTCTGGGCCAAGCTCCCAGAGGCTGTCTGCAATTGTGACATGCTTGATTTTAATGACACTGCCCAGGCCCTTCTCTCAGCCAATGCCAAAGGCATCGCTGGAGCCCTCTTGGCCTACAAGGTTAAGCAGAATGTATACAAAAGCCCAGCAGCTTACCACCAACAGCTGTGGCTTGCATATGAAGCTGGCAAGGGCTTGGCAGATGAGACTGCCAGTAAAAAACAAACTGAGTACAAGGATTTGTTCATCAGGAACATGACTCCAAGCCTGAAGGAAAAAGCTGAACTCAATGTTTACCCACAGACTGACACTTCTGAACAAATCCTTACCAAGACAGAGAGAGCGCCTTCCAGGTCTACCTCCACAACCTCACCTCAGGCAAAGAAAACAACAACAAGGTAGTTGCCATCACTACCACACCCCACGTGGACCCAGCCCAAGTTGCTGTGGTCAACCTTGCTCCCACTCACTACACTGTGGAAGGTGGCAACACCAAGCAGGCAGCCCCTTCTGACGACTGTCAGGCCCAGGCCCAGGCCCACGGGGGGGAGGGGGGAACCAAAACTATAAAAACAACCATAATACTAATAACAATTGGACTTGGCAAAATGCAAATCCCAATAACAAGTACCGTAATGGGCCTAGCTATAGGGATTTAAAAGATGAAAATGAGACCCTCCGGAAATAACTGGAGGAGGCCCTTGCTGGGACAGATGGCACTGCAGGCCATTCTGCTGGAACTCTGGCACCATTCAGCAGTACAAACTCTTTCAGGCCTTCAGCCTCAGCAAGGTCAAGTAGCCGAGGGACAAATCCCTTTGCAGCACCGGACACTGGCCAGGTTGGTGCAGTGATTGAGGAACTGCCCATTCAGCAAGTGGAAATTGCAGCTCTGACATCACAAGTGCAGTATTTCTGTCATGTGAAGCCCCAAGGGGGGGGTCCAATCAGCCCCTACAGGCCGCAAGGCCCCAGGACAGGAGGATGAGGAAGAATCCGGTAATCGTTCAGATTGACAATTACAGGCCCCAGTCCAGATTGTGAGTGACTTGCTTGTTGACACAATGGACGGCCCTGTGTAAGGGCCACGGTCGGGGGCTGCCAACTCGACATGATTCTAGACACAGGAGCAGCCATGTCAGTTCTCCGTGATGAGAACCCAGCCACTTGTGCCTGATTCACTGGCTGGCAGACTAGTGCACAAGGTATAGATGGTACCCAACTACAAACTTTTTGATCTGTAGCACTGCCTGTGCAGGTAGGCCACTAAAAACTACATTTGTTTTTTCACCTCATAATATTATATTGTCACCACAGCATACTGGGAATTGATTTCCTTGCACAGCATGGCTGTGTAGTGGACCTAGCTAAGAGGCTATTGCTACAGATCCAGGGACAATGCCATGTTGTCACCATCCCAGACTCACATGCGGTGGCAGCCATCCAACACATCAACGAGTATGACATCACAGACTTGTTCAAAAGTAATGACTTGTACACTGAGCTGGCACCCTTGCATGAGTGTGGTAGGATGCACACCATTATTGAGATCCCAGGACCCAATCCTGCAAGACAGAAGCAGTACCCATTTCCTGCTGAAGCCTTGCCATTATTGAGGGAGACCATCCAGTCACTGCTGCAACAAGGAGTGATTAGGTCTTGTGTCTCCACTGTCAATTCACCCATTTGGCCAGTGAAAAAGGCAACTGGAGCTTGGAGACTTACAAACTGATTACAAGAAGCTTAATCAAGTCACCCCTAGCTGTGCCCCAACTTTGGCATCAGTCCCTGATGTGCTCTAGTTGCTGACGCCCACAAAAAGTGGTTTTCAGCTCTTGACATCTCTAATGGATTTTGGTCACTCCCATTAGCCCAGGAAAGCCAATACAAGTTTGCTTTCACCTTTGAAGGTCACCAGTACACCTGGACCTGCTTACCCCAGGGTTTTCAAAATAGCTCTTCCATCTGCACATGATGGATGCCCTGCAGGGGTCCTCTATGCCCGAATGTCTCCTGCAGTATGTGGATGATATGCTTTTGGCAACTTCCACCAAAGAAGAACACCTAACCCTTTCGGATGAACTACTGACTCTCCTCAGGACAGCAGGCCTCAAGTGCAACCCCTCTAAAAAACAATTGTGTCAGAATGAGGTCATGTTCCTTGGTCTATGTACCAAGGCAGAAGCCAAGCTGCTAAGAAGATCCAGGGCTTGCAAGATCTGCCAATTCCTACAAGCATGGCAACACTCAGGCACCTTTTAGGTAAGGTAAACTACTCCGAGGATTTTATCCCTGACTATGCCTTGAAGGCTGCTCCCCTGTATGAACTGCTGAAAAAGGACATCCCATGGACATGGGGCCCCACACACACTGAAGCTGTGGCCCAGCTCAAACAGGCCTTAGCCTCAGCCCCAGCACTGATTAACCCAAATCCAAGATTGCCTTTCCATTTGGAAATATTGCCACCTCTGATGTTGCCATGTCAGCAGTGTTGGCACAAAAGTACAATGGGTACTTCAGACCCATTGCTTATGCATCACAGATGCTATCCCCAGTAGAGAGAAAATACAGTCTCTGCAAAAGAACACTGTTGGCAACCTTTTGGGCTGTTAAACACTTCCTCTATATTATTGGATATGCTCCCATTGTTCTGCACACCTGTCATACCCCAACTAATTTTCTGATTTCAGACAGAGTAAAAGATGGTTCAGTGTCTAATACCAGATTAACTCATTGGTCTTTGCTTTTGCAGGATAAAGACATCTCAGTACTGCCTGCCGGGGGCGTGGCTCCAGACACAATGGCTGCCTAGAACGAACGCTCTCTAATACTCCGGGTTCTTCTCCGCGATTTATACCGCCTAATTCAGCCGGACGTAGTGGTGTAGCAGAGGAAATATAACCAGACTTACCGGAAGCATTATTTTCTATTACTTGTATTTACCGGCTCACTCTAAGGTGTTCAAATTTGAACCAACAGAATGGTGCAATACAAATGTCCTGAGGCCTTGGCAGAGCCGACCACGCTGCAAACTAAAGAAATGTTTGTGGCCTTAATCAAATGGCTGAAGTTACGCTAGCTTCTAACAAACCTACAACGGCCATCCAGCAGCTAGAAACCAGAATCGGCCATACCGAAGCAAAAGCAAATAAGAATACTGCTGAAATAGATAAGCTTACAGCTATAATCAGGGACCAGGACAGAGCAATCAAATCATTACAAATCAAAATGGATTATGCCTACATAGCCAGTATCCCAAAACCTGGTAAGGACACAGTTTCCTGCTCCTTATATAGACCAATTTCGGTGCTTAATACAGATTATAAGATATATGCATCCATTCTTGCAGATAGATTTTAAAAAATTCTTACCCCAACTAATACATCTTGACCAAACAGGTTTTGTTCCCGGCCGCCAAATGCAGGACAACATTAAAAGAACCCTGCATCTGATGCACAGAGTGGGGAGGAAGCGAATGCCTTTTCTGCTCCTCTCATTGGACGCGGAGAAGATGTTTGACAGGGCTGAATGGTCCTTTCTGTGGGCAGTAATGGGGAAAATAGGTATATCCCAATAGGTTATAACATCGATAAAGCTAGTGTACTCCGACCCCAGAGCTTACATCAGCGTAAATGGCTCCTTCTCCCCTCCTATCTCACTGTCTCGTGGCACTCGGCAGGGATGCCCCTTATCGCCTTTCCTATTTGCTATATACTTGGAGCCCCTAGCTCAGGCATTGAGAAAAGAAAAGGGCCTGAAGGGAGTAGAGGAGGATACAGAAACTCATAAACTAGCATTATATGCTGATGATTTATTGATATACATGGCAGATCCTGAGAACTCTCTCCCTTGTCTCTGGGAGTTATTAACCAGATTTGGAAATTTAGCTGGGTACAAAGTCAATCCCTCTAAGACAGAGGTAATAGCCTTAAACTATGCTCCTTCTATGCAGTTGAAAACTAAATTTCCCTTCCGCTGGGACTTGAGGTTCATCAAATATTTAGGTGTGCAGATAGGAAGGTCACACACAGACCTCTTCTCCTTAAACTATGCCCCCTTCCTGGACAGATTGTCCGCTAACTTAGAGAGGAGGAGAGCCCTGCCCTTATCTCTGCACCATAGAATTGAAGTTATCAGAATGGTAGTGCTGCCTCGCTTTCTATATCTAGCCCAAACTCTCCCCATCCTATTGCCAGAGACTTTTTACAGAACCCTGCAAAGGAAATTAAGTCCATTTATCTGGGCATACCAGAGACCAAGGATAAGGCCACCCATACCGCAGTTACCCAAGAGACAGGGAGGACTGTCATTACCGAAGTTTAGATTGTACTACTTAGCTGCTCAGATCAGAATACCTCTTTACTGGCTGGATGAAAGCTATGTGGCTAGGTGGAAGTCAGTAGAGAGTCAGGAGGAGGAACTCAAAAATGTACACCAAATTTTGTTATCCTATCCCCCAGATATAAAATCTAGCAGGCTGGATAATCCATACACCTACTCAACTTTAAAATACTGGCAGCGGGTGCTGGTGCTTAGAGGGATTTCTGACTGGAGACCCACATTATTTTCCTTGCCATATGCGAGCTCCTTCATCCCTGCTAAACTAGATGTGGGGTTCCGTCACTGGCAGAAGAAGGGCCTTCACTTGGTATATCATTTTATGCCTCAGGGAGTGATTCTATCTTTAACAGAATTAAACCAGAAGTATGGTATTCCTTACGTAGATAGGTTTAGATATTTTCAGGCAAGGGACTATCTTCGGAAATTCGGAGTAGTAAAATGGGGGGATTCCCCTCTTCCCGATCTCCTGCAGATTTTCATTAAAGTCATACATAAAAACCCAGTCCCTTCCCACCCAATCTCTATTCTTTATGGGGCCTTGGGCTCTTTAGAAGCTGATTCGACAGCAAGGATCAGATTAACCTGGCAGAAGGACTTAGGGACTGAGATCTCCCCCATGCAGTGGGAAAAACATTTACAGGTAATGGGGAAAGGCATTAATTCAGGGCACTGGAAGGAGTTTACGTGGAAACTGTAAGATACTTTCGAGCTCCAGCTATAAGATAGAAGTATAACCCCATTATGGGGGCTTGTTGGAGGCGATGTGGACACACTCCAGCTATGCTGTGCCATATATTTTGGACATGTAAGGCCCTGCATACTTTTTTTGTTAAATTCCAGGAGGCCTTGCAACGAATAATCTCCCCAGATATAATAGTGGACCCCCTCTTTTTCCTTTTTGGAGAATACCCACAGACATGCCGAGATACCCCGAGGGAATTTTTGAATTTGTCTATCCTTGCAGCTAAGAAAGCCATAACCAAAAATTGGCTCTCCCCACTGCCTCCAACGATGGACCAGTAGTCCCTAATAATGATTCAGGTGTACAAAATGAAGAGAATAACAGCAATTCTTAATAAATCACAAGCTAAGTTTGAGAATAGATGGAGAAGATGGGTGATGTATATTACACCTCAGCGTTTAGACTTTGTTCCCTGAATCTCCAGCTTTATTAACTTAGGATATCACTCACAGTGCTACCGAATGAAATCAAGAAATATGTACTATTGCAAGTGCACTTTTTATTTTTACTTATTATTTTTTAAATGTTCTCATGGAACTCTTATTTTTAATTTTTGTATTCTATGTAAAATAGTAAAGATTGAAAGTTCAAAAAAAAAAAAAATCAAAATGGATGATATGGAGTATAGGAGCCGTCAGAATAATCTCAGATTCCTAGGCTTCCCTGAAGGTGTGGAACATGGTAACACTCTAGACTTTCTTTTCAATGCCCTATCCGACCTGTTACAGCACGGAGTTCCACCCGGGTTAACGACTGAAAGGGCACACAGAATGCTCAGCCCAATTCTGAAGATCAGGGAACGATCTAGACCCATCATGGCTCGCATTCTAAATTTTGCGGCTAAGGAGTGGATCTCGGCAAGAGCACGAGAACCTGGGGCTCTATCCTGGCAGGGCCACAAAATCTTGACCTTCCAAGACTACTCCCGCGAGTTGACTGCCAGATGGAAGGAGTACACAGAAGCACGGAAAATGATGCACTCGTTCAAAATTAAATTCTCCCTGCACTACCCAGCAATTATGCGTCTTGAGGTAAATGGCACATACTGTATGTGTCCTTTTCTACACCAGACAAGCCTAATGGAATATTTATGCTCTAACTGGCCATCCCAATGTACTCCAGAATCGAGCTACAATCAGCAAACAGTAAAAGGGCAGGAGATGGCTAACAAATCAGCTGCTACCGGCCACACAAGAGATACTGCAGCTCCCCCTCCACCCAGCTTCCAGTTTCAAGGTAGACGACCAGCCCTATCAGCCAGAACACACAAGTGGCAGCAGTTGGGCAGCTATCTGAAGCGAGATCACCCCCAAGATTGGACCGAAGTGGCATCCTTGTTACCTTCAGTTCCTCCTGGTGATACCCTAGCACAATTTTCTACACCGAACCATTTTGCCATCCTAACTCCTACAGATCTGGAAGACATCATCGTGGATTTTCCTACATATCCAGAGAACGAGATGGTGCAGAAAACTGACAGGGCCGAGGCCTACACTCAGGACCTGACTACGACTACACCACTGGTCATGGTCTCCTCTTCGACTGACTGGACACTGCCCCATACACCCCAGACATGAAACCTGACGATGAATGGTCCCAACAAGCAGCCTCGGACATGGAACTGCTGCAGACGCTAGATCAACGGAACCAGACCTAGACAAGTGTTTAGTGTCTCCTTTCTGTTTTTGTCTCTTACACTGTATGCACGGCCTAGTATTGACCCTGGGGAGGTGGCTTCCAATTAATGGTAGCTCCCAGGATAAGTATAAAGCAGCTTAGCTAGCTGCTATCTCCCCCTGAAAATACCTGAGGGCTTATTTATTCATTCCAAGGCCGCGCATGCCACAGAAAGAAGTCAGAGCACTATCGTATAAGAAATGTTGTATCCAGTATTTGCTGCTAACACAAGGTACTACTAGGTTTACTGTCATGCTAGAGGGAGCAGAATATCCACACAGACTCAAAGATGCTAGTCTTCCCCTATTTCTTTTTCCCTGCTTCTTATCACAATAGAACCGGGGGAGGGGACAGTTTTAAAGAGACAGCGGCACTAAGCACCTGGTGCCCTATGCTGGATTACTCCGCTAATGCCCCTTTTATTAATCTACCCCCACTCTCTATATGAGGTGCACTATAAACAGGATGGCTGTTCCTATACCTCTTAGACAATACTAAACTATGACAGGAATCTCTTTTTCCCTTTTAGGCAAGTATTTTCTTTGTCCCAAGCTAATCCCGGGGGGGGGGGTGCGCTATTCGTTCTGGGATTGCCCAAATGTTTGGGACTAAAAGCCTCCACCCCCCCCCGATGGGCTAGGTGGGTGGGCTACTGAGGATGCTGAGACCTCGGCCCAAATTACTCACATGTACAGCCGCACAACGTTGCGCATTATATGTAAATAGTTTAGACACACTGTGCTTCTTTACAGTACTACTGTCAATCCTGTGTATCTTGCTACTTATTATGGAATGCATGCCGGAAAGTACTTTTATACCTGTGTCTAAGTTATCAACCAACACCTCTAATAATATGAGCTTTAAAATAATATAAAACCCATTGCAGTATCATTCCCCTGACGGCGCTTCTCCCCGTTTTGCCTCTCCAGTAACCATGTTCCACCACTGGCACGATTATGGATGAAAAAACCTTTATAACGTGGAACGTCAGGGGTCTGAACTCTCCTTCAAAAAGAAAACAAGTCCTAACCCATCTAAAAAGGCTAAAAAACTAAATTGACCAGGTAGGATTACAAGTACCTGGTGAAGGACTGGGTGGGGTCAGAAATCCATGCTAGAGCTGCCACAAAAAAGAGAGGCGTAGTTATTCTATTCCACAAATCTCTACCCTGGTCAATTCTGAAAAGCAAAGCCGATCCTCAGGGTAGGTGGATGATTGCTCTATTGGACACTCCGCATGGCCAAATTTTAGTTATATATATATATATATATATATATATATATATATATATATATATATATATATATATGCACCCAATGCAGACAGTCCTCCTTTTTCTGGATCTTAATGTTAAATTGGAGGCGATGATGAAACCTGGTATACCTATGTTGGTGGGGGGATTTCAACCTAACTCTTGTCCTGACCCTGGACAGAAGCGACCACAGGAAAGAATGCCATACTCGAGGAGTATAGGCTGTATTTACTCTCAGCTCTGAATATCAGCTGGTTGATATCTGGCACCTAGTCCACCCCTCAGACAGGGATTATACTTTCCAATCTGGGGTACATGGATCCCTTAGTAGACTTGATTTTTGGTTAATCTCCCAATCTATAACACAATATGTCCTGGGAACTAGTATCCTTCCCATGGTTATATTGGATCATGATCCAGTGTAGTTGACACTGCTCTGGGGACCAGCTACCCCATGGTCCACAATCCTGGAGACTAGACCCCTTTCTTATGCACAACTCAAAATTTACTGAATCTGCAAAATCACAAAACCAGCTTTTCCTGCAAGACAACCCACTTTCTGAGACTTCAGCCCAAACCACCTGAGAAGCATATAAAGCTACTATGCGAGGCAAAATAATTGGTTATGCTGCCCACAGAAGGAAATGCAAGGAAAAAGAACTTGCCCTGCTCAAAAGCGATCTTTCTAATGCAGAGCGAGAGAGAGTGAGAGTATAAAGCTATGCCCCACCCCTCCTCCTACACTGAGTCTGGAAGAAAAATTCTACAACAGTGTATTGAACTTTAATTACTATCGAGAAAAGTGGACTTAGCTCTCCTTAAAATCCGTCATATGTATTGGGAGGGGGGGACAAAAATGGAAAGGTCCTAGCATACCAACTCCGAAAACAGCAATCTCATCGCTACATAGCTGGGCTGAAAAATCCAAATACTGGAACTGTTCAACTGACCCCCAAAATGTGAATATTATTGCAGCTTTTTACTCTCACTTAAACGCCTCCTCCAGACCCGAAACTATCATGAAACTCGAGCCTTTCTTCACTTCATCAACTTACCCAAGCTCTCCCCTTCCCACACAGATATCCTTGAAGCCCCCCTCACATTACGAGAAGTTCACACAGCACTGATGGCTCTTAAAATAGGGAAGGCACCTGGAGGAGATGGATATCCTGTGGAGTTTCTCCAGTTAATGTCCTCCTATAATCACTCCTTTGCTATGCCAAGTCTTTACAGAAGCGAATGCTAAGGGAATTCTACCCCAAACTTTAAGAGAGGCCACTATTACTATCCTTCCAAAAAAAGGAAAAGCCCCCAAAGAACCAGCCAGCTATCGTCCTATCGCTCTAATGCCAACAGCAAGGTGTATGCTAGGGTGTTAGCTAACAGATTAAACCCTATACTCCTGTCCTTGATACACCAATCCCAAGTAGGATTTGTGAAAGGCAGGTATAGCTCAGACCACCTTCAGACTCTTCTCAATCTCATTCACATAGCAAAATCTGCTCCAACACCTGTGACTGCACCGGCAATTGATTTTGAAAAGGCGTTCGAGTCTGTGGAACGGGGCTACCTTCATACCGTTCTCTAACACTTTGGATTTGGACCTCACTTTCGTGTGGCTATAACAACACTCTATACGTAAAAAGAGCACGGCTACCCGGCATAGGTGTGAAAAAGACCATTGAGCTTGGTCTATATAAAAAAAGTAGTTTATTGAACAACAAGAAACATAGTCGCAGCAACTCCAGCACGTCAAACGTTTTTGCGTGCCCAAACGCTTTTTCAAGACGTAATCAGTAAGTGTCTCTTTTTCCCTTCCCTTATTTTATGCTTCTTTATTGGTGGTTATATGTAATGTTGCACTATTTGTGGAGAATTATTCTTTTTGATGCACTGACACTTTAATAGTCTGCCTTTAAAAACAGAGTACGGGACACTTACTGATTACGTCTTGAAAAAGCGTCTGGGCAAGCGAAAACGACTGACATGCTGGAGTTGCTGCTACTATGTTTCTTGTCATTCAATAAACTACTTTTTTATATAGACCAAGCTCAATGGTCTTTTTCACACCTATGCTGGGTAGCCGTGCTCTTTTTGCTACAGTGTGAGTTATTATTCACATTGGCTCCGGTTTGCATCTCATGTACCCATCTTTTGTGCTTCTAACACTCTATACATCCCCCGCTAAGGTACTCACCAACTCTATAATATCAGACCAATTCCAACTTTATAGAGGCACCAAATAGGGTTGCCCCCTGTCTTCTCTTCTATTTCTTTTGGCGGTGGAACCCATGACTGTCGCAATCGGACAACAACTCTTCATAACAGGTATCGCTATAGGACACCCGCAGCCCACAACCCTTGTGTATGCTGATGACCTATTGATTGTTTTAGGAGATGCCCCAAACTCTTATCCTACCACTTATCGCTTTGCTAGGACATTTTTACATCTCTGGACTCAAAATCAATCAAACCAAAACAGAGATCCTCCCACTTAACTCCAAGTGTCTTCCTCACACCATGTCCCACCACAGCCTTAAATGGTCACAAAATACTATTACATACCTGAGAATTAAAGTGGGACCCAATATCGGGAAATGGTGGGACAACAACCTAGGCCCCCTTTTATCTACCTGCAAAAACGATCTGGACCGCTGGTCTCGTCTCAGCCTCATGCTAGCTGGTAAAATAGCAGCCTATAAGATGTCAATAGCACCCATATTTTTTCACTTACTTTCCCACATCCCCCTACTTCTTCCTACATCGTGGATTCAAAAAATTGACAAAACCATTGGCTCTTTTCTATGGGGTAAAGTTAAACCTCGGTTTGGCAAAAACGCACTTTAAGCACACTGGAAACATGGAGGATGGGGTCTCCCTTGGATAGAAGGCTACAAAATAGCATACCAGTGCTCAAAGACCATAAAATGGTTTCACCCACAATCTGAAGATTCTCCCCAATGGTTAACAACAGAGCGCACCTTAAGTGGCTCTCTCATTACAGCTACCCTGCTGTGGCCTGGGCCCTTCAGGACCTCCTATCACACCCTAACATAGGTCCCTCAATCAGGTACTGGTGACTTCTCCAGAAAAGACTAAATATTTCTGCCCTCCCCCTCTTGTATACCCCTCTGTGGAATAATCCCAATATCACCATAGGTGGCCTGCCAGTATTCTGGCTTACATGGCAAAAAACGGGTATCTTATTTATAAAAGACCTTCTGACTAAGGGCTCTTTACTGGTGGACACATTCCAACAGTTGCAGAATAAATGGAACCTACATAGCTCTTGACTTCTGGGAGTTTCTTCAAATCAGAGATGCCCTAAAACACCTACTTCAACAGGCGACTATAACAACTGATCTCACACCTCCAATACACTTGTGGCTTGCTTTACGGAAAGGGACTGCTGGCTCAATTTATGCCCTAATCAGAGATACCCTGCCCACTCCTAACCAATCCTCAAAGACCCAATGGGAAAAGGTCCTAAAAGTATCATTGACTGACCACCAGTGGAATCAGTGCTGGCAAGTGGGACATAAAGTGTACACAGAAGCTAGGAGCAGACTTATTCATAATAAAATAATGCACTCATGGTACAGAACCCCTGCAATCCTAAAGAAAATGCAAGTGCTCCCACATGACAAATGCTGGAGATGTCACCGACCAGGAGGAGATCTCTATCATGTCTTATGGCTTTGCCCTCTGATCACAGAAACATAGAATTTGATGGCAGATAAGGACCGCTTGGCCACCTAGTCTAACCCTTTCCTACCTAACAGATAAGCTGCAGATCATAGTTAACCAACAGCCTACTTCCTCCTACCCCCCCACTAGAATTTCCTTATGTCTGTCCCACGCATTCTTGAATTCCCCAACTGTTTTTGACTCGACGACCTCCTCAGGAAGGCTGTTCCATGTATCCACAACCTCTCTGTGAAGAAATACTTCTCACATTACCTCTGAGGCCCTCCTCTATCTTCAAATTGTGCCCCTTGTTTTTGCACATCTCTTTTTCTGAAAGATGCAACCCTCTTGGACTTTGTTGATTCCTTTGAGGTATTTGAAAGTTTCTATCATGTCCCCTCCTCCTTTCCTCGAGGCTATACATCTTTAGTTCCTTTAGTCTTTCTTCATATGTCTTCTGATGCAGACCTTGCATCATTTTGGTTGCCCTCCTCTGGACAGCCTCCACTCTGTCTATGTCTTTGTGGAGATGGGGTCTCCAGAACTGTACACAGTACTCCAGATGTGGTCTTACCAACTGTCTGTACAGAAGGCCAACAACTTCCTGTTTTCTACTGGTAATGCCTCTCCCTATTCATCCTAGTATTGCCCCAGCCCTCCTTACTGCTGTCTCACATTGCTGGCCCACCTTTAGGTCATCTGATATGACTACTCCCAGGTCCCTTTCCATTTTTGTTGTTGTCAGTATCTCACCCCCCCACTGTGTACTCTTTCCCTGGGTTTTTGTTTCCCAGGTGCATTACTCTGCACTTCTCTGCATTGAATCTAAGCTGCCATACATGAGACCATTCCTCCAACCTTTCCAAGTCCCTTTTCATCCTTTCCACCCCACCTTGTGTATCAACCCTGTTGCATATCTTTGTGCCATCTGCAAAGAGACATACTTTCCCTTCCAGTCCCTCTGCAATGTCACTTATAAAGACATTAAAAAGAACATTTGGGAGCCTGTCCTTAGAACTGCAAACTCAATCTTGCAATGTACTATCCCTCCTAGTACTCCCCTTATGTTACTTGGTCTTAAATCTGAAGCCCCAAATCTCAGTCCTCATGAATTCAGATGGTTAATGCTGCCAAGTATGCAGGTGAAGGGTTCTATACTTAAAAACTGGAGAAACTCCACTATGCCTAATATAACAGATATTGTCAGCATTTATATATCTGAACTAGACAGACGTTCTCACCTGCTGAAAGGACAGCTGTCACTCTTTCACCGCTGTTGGGCCCCTTTCATGGCATATCTGGCTTCCAGAGCAGGTGTCGGTTGACTTATTTCAAAGTATCTTTTTTGACCATTCCTTCTGTGATTGTACTGCACAACTAGACTACTGAACTTAACCTTAATAAGTATGCGCTGTTTCTCATTTTTTATTCTTCTTTTTTTATCTTCACTTTAGGATGACTGTACTGTAAATAGTTACTGATAACCTACACTGTTTTTTGCTATGTTTATTGTTTCTTTTTATTTTTGTTCAGTTTATAGACGGTACGGTACAAAGATGTACATTAGCACCTCTTATCTACAGAAACTCTATTAATTACCCTTAGTTACTCTGTGGCATCCTAGCCACCTCTTTTTCAGGGGTTCCCTCAGATTCGGCCATCGGAAGGCATATTTACCGAAGCTCATTAAGCCTTGTCTAATCAGCAGTAGTACCTCCTTATGGTTTCGGATTGTTTTTTGGCAAGATCCAAGGTAGGTGTCCTTTTATAGAGTACAACTGCAAGTTTCTTTTTTTTCTCTTTCCGGTCCAATGAATGCTTTAGCAACTCTCTTGCAGAAATATGACTTAACTAATATTTGCAGCAACTCCACAGCCAACTGTATGCATCTGTACTGTATACTAGCACAAATCAAATGTTATTGTTGTGTTCTCATTTTTTTATGTGTAAAAACAATAAAAAAAACTTTTAACAGAAAAAGTAATGCCTGCCAAAATGCCATCCATGCTGGCTTATGGCCTAGTCTATACAGGTAAGCCCCATGATTGTGCCCGCCAACCACCTGACCTACCTGGCCCAGCGCTCTTCCAGCCAGCCACATCTGAGGCCCTGGAGGACAAAACAATGTTACACATCTTCACAGATGGCTCTGCATCCTATCTGGATGGAGAACAGGTAGCAGGCCTTGGAGTACTCATACTGGATCACGAGGGTGATTACAGATGCATTTCTAGGAAATGCACTATCTCCTCACAGTATGCAGAACTCACAGCTGTAGCCTGTGCATTAGAGATTATGCCCCATGGTGAAACAGATACAATAATCTTTGCAGACTCCAATTGGGTATGCTCATCCCTTACTGAATTCTTTCCATTCTGGCAAAAAAATAACTTTACCTCATCTGATGGTATCCCTGTCAAATATAGGGAACTGTCTGTGTACATACATACTCTCACTCAGATGTTTACACACAAGCTGTACATACAAAAGGTAAAGGCTCGCTGCAGATCTGACTCTTACCGTGAGTACAACGAGCGAGTAGACTTGCTTGCCAAAGCAGGTGCTCGAGGAGGAAGACACGGGAAATGACCCACCCACAGTGTTTAGTAGCCATTGTAACATCTATAATTGCTGCCATCAAGAAGCCAGTACCAGAACCCCCACTGGATCTTTCTGCTGTGTAGAAAACAGATGCAGAGATCAGAGATGTGTTCAAATTCCTAGACAAAGGAACTGAGCAAGCACTACCAACAGGCAGCCCTTACAAAAGACACTCGGACAATTTACATTTGTCCGGTGATCAGACGCTCAGCTGGTATCACAGACAGGATACAGGTAACAAACTGTGGGTGGCACCACACTCACTGTGAACCGAATTTATCCATATGGTTCATGACACTACCACTGGTGGACACCAGGGGACAGAAAACACTCTCCAGAGACTCAAAAAACAGTCGTCTGGTATGGCCAAAGATGTAGAACAATATGTTGACAACTGCACAGTGTGTGCTCAGAACAATCTCACTCCTGCTAAGAAAATTAAAAAATTGCTACCCCAAAGGCAACCTGGACCATGGAATGCAATTCAGATTTATTTCATTGGCCCTCTTACTGATTCTAGTAAGAACAAGTATGCCCTTATTGTCACAGACTTGTTCTCTAAGTGGGTAGAAGCATTTCCCACTAAGAACAACACTGCAAAGACCACTGTCAAAATCCTGATGGATCAGCTATTCCCCAGGTGGGGTCTACCCCTCAAGGTAGACTCAGATTAGGGTTCCAGCTTTACAGCTGAACTGATGCAACAAATATTCCAGCTTTTTGGAATTGATCAGAAATTCCACATTCCCTACCATCCTCAATCCTCAGGCCAGGTAGAAAGAGCAAACAGACGCATCAAACAGATGTTATCTAAATTCATTGATGATAATCCCAAGGATTGAGATTCCCTTTTGCCACTGCTTCTCATGGCAATTAGGGCCATGCCTGCAGCCACTACTCAGTGTACCCCTTATGAGGTTATGACTGGCAGAGTTATAAGACTACCTGAGCACCTGTTAATAGATCTTCACCCCCACTGCAGACAGAGTATCTGTAGACAAGTATGTGGAAAAGCATCATGATGATATCATGAAGACACACTTGTTTGCCGCAAAGCATATTGGTAAAGTCTAAGCAAGCAAAAGCCCATTTTGACAAACATGTTAAAGTCAACTGGCAAGTTGGAGATCAAATTATGCTCCTCCAATACAGACAACCCACTCATTCATTTGCCAGTAAATGGGAAGGCTCCTATCCCATTGTAAACATGCTCAGCCCTGCTGTGTATCAGGTCAGAGTACAACAGCAGAAAAAGACTGCTGACAAGTGGTTCCATGCTAACCAACTCAAACTGTATAAAGGTGACTAAACTTACTTTTCCTAACCCCATAGGGTGGAATAGTACTTTCAGCTAATTAACCTTTTCTGTTTCTTTCAGATATCGGCAAGATGGCTATCGTGTACATCCTTCTCCTGCTGGGTGGATTTTTACCTCTAACTGATTTTGCTCCCCCCATTTCCACAGAATCAGACGGATCGTTTGGCACAATTGCTTGGTAAATCTCCCATGGGTGTTCAAATTAATATTCCAAACAAAAATGCTAAAGTTACTCAAGGAAAAGATGCTTTATTAGATTATGATGTTGTTGCTCCAGATAAACCTTCATTCTCTATCCAATGGGATACTGATGCTATGAGTTATAAGATTCCCATAGCCCGCCTAGCCAAGGGCGCATTCCATGGCTGGCCTAACACTGACATATCACAGAATGGTACCCTGTCTATTAGACAAGCTTCCCAGAGACACACTAGTCAATATAACTTTACTGCACTTATTAACCCGGCCTTCTGTGAACAACTCCCTTCACAGGTGGCACAAGATTTTTGTTCCCAAAACTATGCTGCCTCTTCATCTGTTTATCTGTTATCCCACCCAGCCAGGAAGAACTGCTTGCCTGTCCTCGTTTAGACGAGGAACCCCCTAGTGGTCTCTCAGCCACATCACTCCCAGGTGCACTGATTAACAATGTACAGTTTATGCATGTCCCAGTTATTTTCAATTTATGTCATTGGAATATGGCTGAATTTGGTTTATGTCACGATACTAATACTTCTAAATTTCACAGTATGATGCTTACTGATATTGTTGCTGCATATCAAACACGCACAAATGACCCTGTTGGTGGGCCCCACACCACAGATCATGTAGGTGTTTTTAGACCTGCCTGTAAATACTATAAACCCAGATCAAAAAAACACCACGCGGGATGCAGCTTCAGACGCCGCTAGTGTTGCTGGTAATGTCTCTGGTATCACTGGAGTAGCTGGCACTGTTACGGGCCTTTTTGGCTCAGGTATGTCTATCTGGAATAGAGCTGATATTGCTTCCATTAAAGCACAAACACTGAAATTTCAACAGACACTTGGCAATGATGTTATGCCCCCCATCTTGCAAGGTGTCAATAATCTATGTGAAGAAAAAAGATATACAGGTTACAATATGAAGGAGATTGCTCAAGGGTTCAATGAAACAAAAAACAAACTTAATGACCTTATTTTTCAGAACAACCGCAAGGTGGACAAGCACTATATTGGGCGTGAAATTTTATGTTCTGCTTATGGCTCATCAGGGGCTACCAACTCGACATGCTTCTAGACACAGGAGTAGCCATGTCAGTTCTCCATGATGAGAACCCAGCCACTTGTGCCTGGTCCACTGGCTGGCAGACTAGTGCAAAAGGTATAGATGGTACCCAACTACAAACTTTTCGATCTGTAGCACTACCTGTGCAGGTAGGCCACCTAAAAACTACATTTGTTTTTGACAAACTTGCTAACGTACATTCTATTGGACATCTTGAAAATGACAATTATCATGAACATACTGAACTGACTGCTATGTTGGTTTTTCATTCTGTGTTACAAGCATGGACTCCCCCCCCCCCAACACTAATTGCTGTGCCAAGAAAGGCTATTACTTTCCTTTGCAGATGTGATGTTTTCGACATTGTGAAACCAGTCTGCGACTACTCTCCAGAGCACCCTGATTGGGCCTTAACCTTAGGTGAAGATTTGTCGGGTAACCTTACTAATGTTCCACCAGATAACGACATCCATCATCCTGCTGCATTTTCAGCGTTTGATGCCGAAACAGCACCATCTTGAAGCTATCTTGAAGAGATACATCATTTCACTACCCGCATCACCAACTCTATGTTCTCTTGCCCTGTGCGATTACATCGTTGGAGAGTTCCCACCCTCAGAGTTACCTATACTGCTGAGGGCCAGCACTGTGTAGTAACTAACTATAAATCCTTTTACTATGGTTTACGTTCATGTGTTATTGATAAGACTAATATCTGTTTCACTCCACAGAAGACGACTGTCATTGGACACACCGTCATTGTGCCTGTTCCTCTCCCTGAACTAGACGTTATTGATACTGACCCCCAATATTAGCTTGCCCTTTCTCAATATTTACCTATTTTTAACATTCACATTGCTCCCCTGACAATCACATTGAGGTCTCTTTTAGCTAGAAAAAGTGATCACGTGATTTATATTAGTAACAATATAGCGAAAGCAACCGATATTCTTAATGATCTTGTTCATGATGGTGATTTAAGCTTAGCTGTAGGTAATTACTGGGTTGAATTATCTTTTAAAGATTATTCAAGCATTTTTGATTGTTTTTCTGATTTTTCACCTTTGCTGCCTGCAACGTACCCTAAAACAACATCGAGAACAACTCAATTTCCTTTACAAGGCTTGTGCGCTGGGCCTGTAAATTACTTTTTAGCTCCATCCCTACCTACCTTCTTGGGATTATTGCCCCTTCTGAGGCAACAAGGGGGGTGTTATCCTTGGACCAGCACCCCTGATTGGGCCCCCTACCTCGCAAACAGTAATACTTAGGGCACAGGCACTTATCGTATAAGCATAAGTGTCAGGATCTGAGTTCTATTATGCTTTACTATCACATAATCATGCTATTATTGTAATCCAATGTACAACTGAGGAGCCACTACCATTTGGATATTGTATAATCATTAGTTAGGCAATACTGCCATCTACAACTTAGTGCAGAATAGCATATATTTGTATGAAACTGTATACGTAATTACTGTGATGTAGACAGCCAGCTCTGTGTGCTCTGTTAATTTTTTTTATTACATATAAAATATGTGATGGGAAGGTCAGTTTGAGGAAACTACAATCTTGCTGAACTGACACATAAACCCCCCCCCCCCGGATACATTCAAAGGACAGGAGGTATTTTAAACAGCAGATATCTGGGGTGCAATTACCTTGTCAATTTGCTTTGATCCCAGGAAATGAAATTAGTCATTCATGGCAACCCCAGGGGAATCCTTTGATTTTGCTCTAGGTGTCATATGGAAAGAGCATGCATGGGTTATGAACAACCTTCCAGGAACCAGCTCATTTCATCAAATAGGTTGATGGCTGGGCCAAACAGGACCCAGACGAATTTGGAAGGCCAAATATATATTCTCGGGAAACCCTCGAATTACATCAGAGATACCTCTGAGGTGTAGATTCCAAGGCTCAAATGGGATTAAAGAGGCAAATACACTTTTGCTTTGAATACAGTGACTTAGATCAAAGAAACTTTTGAGATGTATGTGTAGCATAGCACAAACCGGTTTTGTCTGGTTAACCTGTGGAGAGTTGTTTTTTTTTATATTTTATTTGGACATCCTGTATTGTAAAATATAGATTTTGATACACCAAGGCGGAGTTAGTGACCTCAAGAGAAGGCCGGTTCAGAACTGTGTTTAATTGATGAAAGAACCTTGACAGAGACACACAAGACAATATTTCTGACTGAGAAAAGAAGGACAACATCAGCACTGTAGGAGAGAAATATTATGCGGATAAGAGAGCTTAGTTTGTACCTTTTTAAAAAACCTGTTTTGTTTTTAAGATTGTATGTGTTTGGGATATTTGTTCTGTATTTATTATTCTGCTTTGCTATTTTAAAGTAAAGATATATTTTACCACGGAAACTGCATGGAACGCCTTGACATTTCTTTTTATTTAAGTAGAGCTTAGAGTGGTTATAAGTGACACTGTATTTTAAGCTTATTGATATACCAAACTGGGAAATGGATAGAGGTCTCTAAAGTCTTGCATAGAGTTCTAAGGGTTCATTTGAAAGACCTGGTTGGGTGCCTGTAGGCAAAGATATCTGGACCCCCGAAGACAGAACTATCTGAGTCTGATAATTGGGTACGCTAACAAGAGGTTATCAGTTTGAATACCTCCAGAGCTTGAGACTAAGGTGACTTGAACCCACAAAACAGACAAGAGGGTTACCTTGTTCTGTTCACTGTACACAAATCATATGCTCAGAGGTTGGCACTTTGGGAGTAGAGGACTGACCGGCTGAGTGAGTTTGTGACAATTACTAGTAACCGTGCAATACACAAAGTTGCTCTGTTCGCTTATCATATATTTTTGCTAGCTCAGCATATGTTCCCACTCTAGCTAGAAATCACACCATTTTGCTATTAGCCAATTATACAAGTTTTGTACATCTTTTCAGTAGTTTCCATGGTAATTATCAGAGGTATAAGACATATTACACTGCTTATTCTCTTTGAGAAGAGACTGATGCGACCTATAGGTAAGAAAGAAGATTTAAGGTGTCCTGCTCAGTGTTTTGTCACTGATTTTGGTTGTAAGCCTGCTTTATATACCAGAAATAAATCACTGTTAGACTCTAGATACCACTTGTTTGTTGTTTCTTCACTCTTGTATAGTTCCATCAAGAACCTGAGAAAGGATGATTTATTACCCTAATTACAATGCACAGCTGATGTGATGGTCCCTGAATCAGTATACTGGGACAATGCAGCACTCAATATGTACTGGGGAATCAGATCTGAAAGGAAGCCATTTAAAACAGTAGTGAAGTGAGAGAGTACTGCACTGCGGTGTCACCCACTGGTGCTTCACCAAGTGCATTTATTTTTGTTCCTAACCCATGTATTCCCAATGGGAAGTCTGCAAGTGCCAGTAACACTGTCTACCTGAGCAAACGTTCCATGCCTAATGCTGAAACATTTCCCCTGACTTCCTCAAGAGAGTGACAACGCATGCCCTCCCCCCCCCCAATCCAGCCATACACTGAGGCGCTCAAATGGAAACCTGGTTTGTCTGAATTGTCATTCTGTACTGTTCGGCTGCTCACCACATATGAGGTGATCAGCGTTCGAAGTACAGCGGGCTGTAATGGAAGGGTGAGTGAGTGATGCGGCGGGCGTTTGAAGCCCCAGTCCCCCTCTAGTGAATGAAATGGGAACGCAGTGCTCACACTTGGAAGGCACTTATTGGGTGGTCGCCTGGCATCCTCGTGGTTGAGTTTTGTTTTGTAAAAGGGAGCGATGTCAGGACTGTCTGTCATGGTTGGAGTGCATGTCAGTGCTCGCCAGTTAGAAGCGCAAGTCGGTGTCTGGCAGCCAGATTCATCGTCCCCTCCCCCCTTCATTTCCCGTAGTGCAAAACACACAGATAGACTGACAATGTGACAGGGAAGCTGCAAGCATGGCGACCGGGTGCAGTGCACCTACAGAGAGAAAGAGAGAGAGAGACAGAGAGAGACTGTGCTGTGGGGAGTGGCAGAGAGAGACAGAGAGAGAGAGAGAGAGAGAGAGAGAGAGAGAGGCAGGTAACATGAACTGCAAGTAAAGTTATGCAGGATTGTGATTCTAGCAGACAGTGACCGGGACACTAAACAGGGCATTCCTTCTGTCAGTGTCCAGCAGTTGTAGTGTGTGTGTGTGTGTGTGTGTGTGTGTGTGTGTGTGTGTGTGTGGAGACAGATTGACAGGTATGATCTTCAGAACTCCCTTTCAGCTCCCAGCTGCATGTGTGTCTGTGGGCGGGGGGGGGGCAAGTAAACATTGTAGGAAGAGAACGACACAACATTATGCACAAGAAATGTTACAAATTATCTCAGTACTGTGTGGCATTTCTATGTGCATAGCATATGCATTATTTGTTGGGGACTATTTTGTACTGTGGCAGGATACAGTACCTAGCTTGGTAGTTAAACAGATAAAGAAACCCTTTGTGTGATTTATTCCCTCGTTTTCCACATAACCCATATGATAAGCACAATAACCCACTGCAGGGTATGGGGTTACAGTCATTTAATCCACGCCTCGGGCGCTGAGAGGACGCTCGGCCTGCGACCTTATGCCTCACAACACGCCCAAGGCATGGATTAAACGTCTACAACCCCATACCCTCTTGTGCGTTATTGCTAACAGAAATGCAGCCTTGTCATGGGTTATTGCTTACTTGTTTGCATTCCAAGCCTTGATTAAAAGTACGTGACTAATGTGCATTTCTACCACTGCATATTCCCTGTCTGAGATCATTATGTTCTACTTGTAACACTACAATAATTTTGTACAACAGACTGATGTCCAAACACAGGATTATGATTTCAGGTGAGGAATAAGCAGCAGGGACAGCTGACCTGTAAGATTAAAAATATCTAGTTTTATGCAACTACAATAGCAGAACAAAAATGCATATAATATGAAATACCAGCTTAACTGGGTCTAAGTTGTATACTTTAGAAGTTTTTAGAAGGTACCATTTGTGCTGTTAGCCGAGCGGAAAGGAGGTTTGTCAGAAATGTGGCATAGTATTAGAAATGTATAGAACACTGCAGATACCTAACTTCTATAACTCCATTATATACTTTTCTCATATAAAATAAAACTTAAATGCAGTATGGCCATCACTGCCTGCATGTTGGGAAACCAATACTTAGACCAGACATTATAGGACCAGCCATCTAGTAAGTTCTAATCTAGTCTAGTCTAAGTCTAGTAAGGAGGCAGTATAGCATAGTGGTTTAGGACACTGAGCTGCAAACCTAGAGACCTGGGTTTGAATCCCATCAGCTCCCACTTGCATACTGTGTGACCCTGAACAAGTCACTTAACTTCGTGCTCCCAGGTCGCACCTGTAAATAAGCTCCGACTTAGTGTGCCTTTCCTTGTTAAACAATCCCCCCCCCCCTAAACTGCACCATGAACAAGGTAAGGTTGAGCACACGAAACAGGAGATGGCCTTCACAGTTCTACCAATTTCTTTAAAATTGTGTCTTCATGGAATTGTCAGGATATATGCAGAACAAGTACACAATTTTATTACCCACAGCAGTATGTGTCGTAAGACAGATCATACTGCATGCCCCAGGTGTTCTGTGAAGTATCGCACACACTGGAGTAGATTATTGTGCTTAAAAATGGCTCATTAATTCAGTGTACCCTGGGCGGCCATTTTGTATCAGGTTAAGCAACAAATGGTTTGGAATGCAAACGGAGCTACTGGGTACAGCAGAAAATGTCTGAAAGAATTTGCTTAATGTGGGACTTAAGCCTTGCCTAATGCTGCAGCAGCCCACTTTTATATGCAGAGACAACTGGGATTCAGTATCTGAGACATAGGAATCCAACTTCTTAGGCCAACTGAGTTCAAGTGGCAGTCCAATAGTGCCATACCTGGGGCCCAATGTTCAAAGGACGGAAAAGGCATAAAATGGCACTTTGTGCCCGCTAGCTGTGACTTGTTCTACAATGATCAGCGTCACACTCGCACTATAGTGGAGGAGTTCTACACAGGGTTTTATTTAACTCTAAAAATTGATTAGCGTTTTGCTCATAAAAGTGCTAAAACATTGTAAAAATGCATAGCACTTGCCTCATTGTGTTTAACAAACATAACACTTCTAGAAAACCTATATAAATACTTTCTGTACAGCTAGTATTGTCCCAGGAAAAAAACTGCTAATCAATTATTTAAAACCCTGCTACACCAAGTAAACAGGTCTGCAACCAGTTAACCACTCGAGCCCCGGCAAGCAGAAATGACTCAGCCCAGCACTTACATGCAAAGTACTTTTTTAATGCTTTCCAAGTCACACAAAAAGAAGCTTGAACTTATAATGTATAGTGAATCTCTTAGAGCCACAAACTCCCCAGTGCATTTCATAACTCTCACATTTACTCTGTCCTGATGAAATAACTGCGACAGTTGTGACACGTGTCTGGGAGTATGTGGTTCTGAGACAGTTGCTAAATGTTCAAGCTTGTTCTTTCCTTTTTATTTAGTTTTTGATGACTAGGCAATTCTGACTATTTTCAGCCACATTGAGAGGGGGGGAGCGCCAACTGAAACTAAACCAGATCAAGCTGTTGGTGGTATTTTTAGTGAGCAGGGGGCATTTGGCCAGGACACCGGGGAAATTACCCAACTCTTTTCGAGAAGTGCCATGGGATCTTTAACAACCACCGGCACAACCACCAGAACAGGCTGATGGGACCTCGGTTTAGTGTCTCATCTGAAAGACGGCACCTCAGGAGTGCACCCCCCCTCCATGCAGCACTACAGTGTCAGTACTGAGATTTTACCCCAAGTTCCTGGTGTTGAAATAGAACTCACAGCCTTCCGATCTACCAGCCTCAGAGGCGAGTGTGCAACCTGCTGAGCCACGGGCACTGTTATACAACTTGGAAAGCATGAAATAAAAGCACTTTGCACAGGCAGTAAGTGTTGGACTGTGTCTTTTCTGCTTGCCAGAGCTACAAACACAGAAACATTGAAGTTGACAGCAGATAAGGACCGCAAGGCTCATCCAGTCTGCCCATTTTGTTTTCTACCTTATGAATGTGCCATAGGCCTTTACTCTGTCAATGGCCTATCTATTCATGTGCCATAGGCCTTTACTCTGTCAATGGCCTATCTATTCATACTCATCTGTATTACTCCATTATGCCTATCCCATGCCTGTTTGAAGCCCTGCACTGTATTCATATCCACCACTTCCCAAGGTGGGCCATTCCATGCATCCACCACCCTTTCTGTGAAAAAGAACTTACTCACATTACCCATTAATCGGCCTCCCTCTAATCTCACATTGTGTTCTCTTGTCCTGCTAGTTTTCTTATATTGAAACATGTTAGACTCTTTCGCCTTGTTAATGCCCTTAAGATGTTTGAATGTTTCGATCATATCACCTCTCTCCCTCCTTTGCTCTAAAGTATATATATTGAGCTCTGTTAATCTGTCCTCATATGTTTTTTGATGCAGTCTCTGCACCATTTTGGTTGCCATTATCTGGACTGCCTCCATTTTGTTAATGTCCTTGTGAAGGTACGGCCTCCAGTACTGCACGCATTACTCCAGATGGGGCCTAACCAGTGTCTTGTAAAGAGGGATTATTACCAGCCTTGTGATACCCCTACTGCTACACCCCAACATCCCCCTAGCCTTACCTACTGCTTTAGTAGTCTGCTTGGATGATTTCAGGTCATCTGTTATGATGATGTCCAAGTCTCTTTCTTCCCTTGTGATTGCCAGCAACTCCCCTCCCAACCTGCAGGTGGCTTCAGGGTTTCTCTTCCCTATGTCATGGTCTTGCACTTCTTTGCGTTAAACTCCAGTTGCCAATCTTCGACCATTTTGCCAGTTTATCCACATCTCTTCTCATTCTGCCCACCCCATCTGGATCATCTACTCTGTTGCAGATCTTGGTGTCATTTTCAGACAAACCTTATCCTCCAGTCCATCTGCAATGTTCTTGATGAAGTTATTGAAGAGGACTAGACCCAAGACTGATCCCTGAGGAACCCGACTTGTTACTTGCATCTCTTCTGACTGTATACAATTTACCACCACTCTGTTTTCTGCCCGCCAACCAGTTTGCCACCCAGTTGACCAACTTCTGACCCACCCCAAGCCTAACCATCTTATTAATCAACCTACTATGTGGAACAGTATCAAAAGCTTTGCTGAAGTCAAGGTAGGCGACATCAACTGTACCCCCTTGGTCTACCACTCTGGTTACCCAGTCAAAGAAATCTATGAGATTAGTTTGACAGGCCCTGCCTGTTGTAAACTTATGCTGTCTTGCATCCTGTGCTCCCATGTATTCCAGGTGTTGCACTATCCTTTCCTTAATGAGTGCCTCCATAATCTTGCCCACTACTGAGGTAAGACTGACTGGTCTGTAGTTCTCTGCCTCCTCCCTGCTACCACTCTTGTGAAGCGGGATCACATGAGCCCTTCTCCAATCTTCTGGGACCTCTCCTGTGCTCAAAGACGCACTAAACAGTTCTCATAATGGCTCTGCTAGTTTTAACCTTAACTCATTTTGTACCCTAGGATATATGCCATCTGGTACATTGCCTTGTCCACCCTGAACTTAGTGAGCTCTTGCAGGACCCTTTCTTTTGTGAAGGGACTTGTGCACACCTCCCTCGCCCGTGACCATGTGCTGAGCTGCAGGCCCTGCCCTACCTTCTCCTCAGTAAATACTGAGCAGACGTATCAATTTAGGATAGATGCTTTTCCTTGGACCTCCTCCACACACTCCCTCTTATCCTCTTTGATCTTAGCAATACCCCCTCTGGACTTTCTCCTTTCACTAATGTATCAATAGAAAGTCTCATCCCCATCTTTTACTGTTCGTGCTAGTGTTTCCTCAGTTTAAGCCTTTGCCTGCCTTACTGCCTTCCCTTAGGGAAGTTTGGTATGTCTCCCTATCTTCGTCCCGCTGCATTCCCTTACATTTCCTGAAGGCCAGTCTTTTGGCTCTGACCTTTTCTGCTACATGCAGACCTGGTAATCTCTTTTGGTCACTGCACCAGCTACCTCCCAGGTGCTGCATCTTTGTTTCATAGGGGAGGAGTTCCCTCTGCAAGTGTGGCATAATGCAAAGTGATGGTTCAGATGTTATTGGGCATTATCAGAAATAGTGCCTCCTAACATCCTAGAAACTGTTCCAATAAGCGGCACAAAGTGCACAGGGTACAGCACAGCACCAGCACACACATTTTGTCCTACCCACCATACTTCTCAACCTTTTGTCATTGAAATGAGGGGCACTGACACTTAAAATGAGAGGCACTGACCCTCATACTGAGAGACACATCCTAAAACATAGAGATACAAGCTCAGAACACTGTGGTAATCACTGTGTCTACTTGTACAAAGTCTCTTTGTTGACTTAGCATCTTAGAATATTATGAATTTCTGCTTTAAAGTCTGAACTTAGTTCTGTGTGGACAACACCTTTTCCATGAGTAACACATTTTCCATTTGGGCTGGCAGTATAGCCTAGACCCTAGAGATTAGAGTAACGAGCTTTGTACAACCAGCAGACCTGGCTTTGATTCCCACAACCTCCACGTGCATGCTGTGTGTGACCTGGAGCCATACCTCTCAACCTCCTGCCTCATAAATCAGGGACAAGGCTTAAAAAAATCAGGGACAAATCTTAAAAATCGGAGATATCCACCCACAAAGATGGTAGAATATGAGGCTTAGTGGAAAATGAATTTTCTAAAGAACAAGTCTGTAACTTTAATGTTTTACATGTTTTTGTGCTTACAATTCCCACTGTTTAGCCACGGAAACAAAGATTTTAGAAGACAGAGAGTAAAATTTTGAGGTAAAATCAGGGACGGTTGAGAGGTATGCCCCGAACATGTCGCCTATCCACCCAGTGCTCCCGTATCACCCCAAAAAACAGGCACTTGTGCCTAGTGGGCCTTACCTTGTTACCAAAGAAAACTTTTAAAAAAACAAGCGGCAGAGCAATTTTTAGGGTAATATGTGACGCGCATTCCTCGTAATCTAGGAAAGTCGAGCAGTATGCTACCCACTCGTCTTGACTCTCAGGAGCGACCCCAGAAGGAGCAACCACAGTGGCTGTCAGGGTCGTCCCGATATACTTGTAACCATCTGGGGCTCCCCGATTCAAAATCGTACTCATATTACAATAGTTCAGTGTCATGTGATTCAGGCGATTTATACAGTAAAACAAACTCACTTTGCTAAACAAGACGCCCCCCGCTGCTGGCTCAACACCACGAAACAGTACTCTACTTCCTATCACGCAAAGTATGTTTTTTCTCTGTCCCAAACAGTCCTAGAAGTAAGGTAGCTAATGTGCCAAACAATAATGTCACCCGGCCTCTTCCATCTGATGCCTTTCTTCCGGGAGAACGACGCAGGAAGAAAAAAAATCAAGAGAGCCTCCGAAGTGCAACTAAAAAGAGAGAAACAATTGCTCCGTCTGTTGACAAGGCAGACTTTTGTATGTTGTATTTCACACAAGTTTGTGTTTGACTAACAGGTCATTCACACTCTCGTGTTTCACGTCTTGACTACCGAAACCAAAAATAAGCTGTTTATTTTTTCACGGCTGCGCCAAAATGGGTGGATGTCAATCAGCCCGCTTCCGGGTTTTGACATCCACAATATGGCAGCGCGCTTTACGTACGGCGTGGGATCGGCGCTGCCATTCCAGTCTTTCGCTTCTAGTTCTTTGATCTCAGTGGTGTGCGCCGATGACCTTAAGCGCATGCGGGTTCGGGTACTTCTGAAAGGGCGCAGGGAAACAGTAGCGGGAGCTAGAAAAGAGCATAGAGCGACGTTTCGGGGTTTGCGGCAGCAAGTGGCCATAATCATAAAAAAAAAGCTGCAGAAGTCAGTGTCACCGCACACTCGGCCCTGTAGTAACGGTAGGTCCGACTTGTGCAGTCAGGGTGTAATGGTATGGCATTGAGTGTATGTACTTTCTAATTTGGGTGTCAATATACTGGAAAAGGGGAAAACAAACCCATGGGGCTGAGACACGTTATGCAGTAAACTGTAAAGACTGAAAGGGAAACAAGTCTTGATTTTGTGTAAGAAGGCGTTTGAAGAATAAGGCTAGAATGTGGAACATTATGTCGAGGTCATTGTTTGCCCTTGGGGCATTCCTGTGGAGAATATGGGGGCAGAGCTCTAAGGAAAAAAAGTTCAAATCATACCTCTCAACTGTCACACATTATGAGGTACCTCACTCATTTTACCTCTTAGAAACTCTGTCCATCATGGGGACGGTGATATTCCACATTCCCCACTGATACTTTAAAGCAGAAATCCACAGTAATGTATTATGCTCAATTATTAAAAAAACATTATGAACAATAGCTATGGTGTTCTGAGCTTGCAGTGCCATGTTAGACAATATGTCACACATTTTGCTCATTTGTCACACATTATGGTGAAGAAAGGTTGAGAGGTATGGTTTAAACCTCTGTTGCTAATGGCAGTGAAACCCATGTTTCACCATTTTATTGTAACACTTTAGCCCAGCTTAGATAATGCCTCTTACATTCTGGGGATGCGGAGTCTTGCTTCTACACAGTTGGAAAGACTGAAGGTTAGGTAGTAAGTTACTATATAGTGTATGTTAGAATGTTGTATTCATTAAAATCTAACTTTACCTAGTCTTGTTGTACCATCGATGTGGCGTCGCGATGTTGTATCATTATTGATACGTCTACGATGATATTACAACAACTCTACGTTCGCATATGCAAGTCGGCTTATTAGTCATTAAAATGGCCACGGTATTTCAGCGTAGGCACTGGTGGACATTCTGATATAAATGTAAGTGCCGTTTTGTTCATATCTTAGCCGGCACACAGCAGAGCCCAATTATTTAATTTAAAATGTGGACCCGGAGTAAGAGGAGTGTTGTCACCGACTCTGGCTTGGCGGGGGTGGGGGGTCCCCCCAACATCACAGCGCAACCGTGAAAGAAACCACAAGTTGTTTTTCGTTACTTTTGCCCATTGACTATAAAAGACAGTGTATGGGCAACAGAGCACAACAACAGTGCCGTTCACTTCTCGAGGTGTCATGACACCCTCAAACCTCTCGCGCTTCGCTCTCGAGGTTTCAGCGGTTTTCATGACAACCTCTCGAAGTGAACAACTCTGCTGTTGTTCACTGTTGCCCATACACTATGCTCTATATAGTGTATGTTAGAACATTGTATTCATTAAAATCTAACTTTACCTAGTCTTGTTGTACCATCGATTGTGGCGATGTTGTTGTACCATCGATGGTAATACGTCTGCTCGATGAACAACAACTTCTTCTACGTTCGCATGTTCAAGTCGCGCTTCTATTAGGCTCATTAAAATGGCCACGTACTTCAGTGTGGGCACTGGTGGATGTCTTAATGTAAATGTAAGTGCCGTTTTGTTCATATCTTAGCTTGACACACAGCAGAGCTCAATTATTGAATTTAAAATGCAGGCCAGAGTAAGAGGGTGTTGTCACCGACTCGGACTCGGGCTCGTGGGGAAGGACATCACAGCGCAACCGCGAAAGAAACCACAAGTGTTTTTTTTTTCGTTACTTTTGCCCATACACTATAAAAGACAGTGTATGGGCAATAGAGAACAACAACAGTGCTGTTCACTTCTCTATGTGGTTCAACCCTGAGAACATCTGTTCACAGTTGTGTGCTCTACCCACTGGACAACATAATCCTTCTACAGGCATTGTTCTCAAAAAGGGTCTTTTTGTGGACTCTTTCTTGGAAGCAGTTGACTTTGTACTCATCCCTAACACCCAGCTTGGGGGGAGTTTAACAGTTGGTTTACAAAGTGTAGCCCAAAACCAGAATTGACTGGGTCAGTAGAAAATCAAAAGCACAAATGTTCCCAGCACAGTATCTAAAAGTTTTCAGAAAAAAAAGCATGTTTTACAGTTCACTTATTCTCACTGCAGGCAGGCAAGAGACGGTGCAAGTGCAAAAGAGGCGCAAAAGACACCAGACATGGTGTCCTTCATTATCCTGTATCACTGGCAAGGGGAGGAGGCTATATCTGTGCTGGTCACAACTTCTGCCTTTTTGACGCAGGAAAAGGACAACTGGTTTAGAAAAATATGGGTCAAACTCAGAACCTACTGGGTCAGAAACCAACCAAAAGCACAGATGTCCCCAGCACAGTATCTGAAACTTGTTAGAAGTAGTAAACAGTTCACTTATTCCTTCTTAAAGATATTGCCGTAGAGCAAGTGCATCACTGTGGACTTGCTGGCAAGGAATGGGGGCTATTTCTAAGTAGGCTGCAATTCTTGACCTTTTGGTGTTAGGGCGGGGGTGGCAGATCAGATTGGACCCAGTGGTTTAAAAAATCTGGGTTGAAAACTAACATCGCTTGGATTGGACCCACTGGTTAAAAATTAGACCCAGGTCTCCCCTTCTGCACCAGAAGTACCACAGCCCAGAAACAGCCCCTCTCTCCCCTTACCAGCGAGCCATGAGTGAAGCACCTGATCCATAACAATATCTTTATGAAAGATAAGTGAACTGTAAAATACTTTTTTCCTGAGACTTTCTAAATACTACATTGTGGATATTTGTGATTCTGATTTGTTTTTGACCCAGTAGGTGCTGGATTTAAATTTTAAGTGTTTTACTTAATCAGGGTACTAGTGGTGTGTCTCAGTCTGCACAGAAGGAGCCTGCTGTGGGGTTACTCAGTAAGGGGAGACAGGGTGTGAGCAGAGTTGTACTAGTGAACTATCCTTATGAGGGACTACTGCTACTGGCATTCCACTTGTAGGAGTGACAAATTGCAGCCTTCGCTGGAGAAAAGGACATTTTTTGCCTTGCAGCAATTTCTTTTCTTCCAGTTGTGCATCTGTCACTTCATTTCTACCATTGTTTCATCTCTGTCTGCATTTTCTTTTTCTCTTTTGGAGGTGTATATAGTTGCAGTATCTGAGTACTTATATTATTTTCAGTTGCTTATAGTTGCAAGTTTTGGTATAACCATATCCCCCCAATCATTTGTTTCTCTCCTGAGCTGCACTGGCTGGCCCCTTCCTACTGATCCCACCCATCCCTGGACTTACCTTCCTGTCATCATCCACTGCCACAGGACTGTGGTGGGTGCCCGGTCACCAGTGTGGGGTCTGCGAGATGTCGGCTGTCCTCCTGCAGCTGGTGTGTTTTTCCACTGATTTTTCTCTCTGGGCCCACACGACGTTCAGTGGGTGCAATGTATGAGCGCCACCTCTGTGGAGACACCTCCAGCACCCTGAACATGGGTTTCCTTCCCTCTCCTGGTGCTGCCATTGTGTGGCAGTCAGACAGTGAGCCACAGCAACCCCCTCCCCAGGGGAGGAGAGCAGTTCTTTGGACACTCAATCCTCCTGAGCAGCACATGCCCGTTTCCAAACCTGGGTCACCTGTGTGGTAGAAGGTAAAGTGCATGGTGCCTTAGCCTTCCACACCACTGGGTCAGCTAATATAACCATATCTTAAGTGATTCCTTCCTTTTAGACTAGGGATGTCCTCACACTGGAGTGGGAGCTATAATGATTCCAGTAGGACTCCACATGGGGTGTCTTTTGTGCTTGCACTGTCTCCTGTCTGCCTGCACCAAAGGTCATCTAACCATTTGCAGAAGTGATAGATGGCACAGCTGGAAGAAAGATTAATGAAAGGTAAAAAAAAAAAAAAAAAAAAAAATGTTCCTAGATTGGCGACCTTGGACTCCCTCTTACCAGTGATTGTTTGTCTGCTGACTTACAGGCACAGCTCGCTGTGGCACTGCAGCAGGCTACCTCAGGTAAAGGAACTGAGGTTGGAATGTTCTTCAAAAACGTCTGTCCCTGGTGTGTGTTGAGAGATAATTACGAAGAGTATTAAAGGGCAATCCCCCTGAAAGTCAGAATTCCTGCCCTGGATGATTGCTCCAGGTAAGAACCAACCCTCTTAGCTCTTCCACACTATTGACAAGTTGCTTTATGCAGGCTGTGTACAGTCCAGAGGAACATTTACATTTTTTATTTTTTGCCGGACTGTATTGTCCCTCATGGTGGTGGTTTCTGCAAATGGTCTTTAAAGGGCCAGCAGTGTCTGATCCTTGATGGAGAACCTCCACAGTCCTGGAGAAAGTTTCAAACAGTCTTGGTTGAAGAGGTGCTCAAGGTAATGTCTGGGCTGTGTCCCACTTTCTGTATTCTGAACCCTGGGCAAACTCAATTGTTGGTGGACTGTTGGGAGGTTTTGGGTTTGGTTGCTGCAAGAATTATTCAGTGCTCCTTAGAGGAAAGTTATTTTCCGCCAGCCTTAGAGTTGATGGTGGTGAAACCTCTCCTAATGCAAATTACAGGCTTGTCACAAACCTTTTTTTTTTTTTTTTTTTTTATATGAGGGTGTTTGAGAAAGTAGAGGCAACCCAGCATTGGGCTGGCCTTGATAAATACAACTATAGGCCATTCCAGTTTGGTTTCAGACCTAGGCATAACACAGAAACTGTGCTATGTTAACTGTTAACGATCCTTTTCTGGTAAGAGATAGAGGAGAATGCTCTATTATAGTTGGAGCTTATACAGTAAGTAGGGAAAGGGGCAGACTAGGTGGGCCAGGCGGTCCTTATCTTCCGTCAAGTTCTATGTTTTTATGCTCTCTCATCGGCATTTAATACAGTGGTTCATGGTGTTTTGATGGTAGCTGGAGGCAATGTGGTGGACTCATCCAAACAGTGCTTAGGTGGCTTGTGTCCTTCCTATCCAGCAGGTTGTATTAGGAACTTGTTCCTCGTGGCCTGCTCTGATCAGCTTGTAGTGTGCCTAAAGGGGTAGATTTTATCCCCCATGGTATTTGCATTGCACTTGCTGCCATTAAAACAGCTCATTAGGCGGTATAAGTTGGAGTTTCACTGTGCCCATCTGTACCTGTTTTGTACCAGACAGGCATAATGTGGTTGCTGTGCCAGACCCAATGCTATTAAGAAATTTCCAACTGCATGGCCTCCAGCTTGGTTGAGCCTTAATGCAAGCAGGGGTGTTCAAATTAAAACTTTTAGGACTTGCCCAGCCATGACTGCAGCTGAATTTTCACTTGCCCCTATTCATCACATGAAATTAGCTCTCTTTTTGTACTTATCCTTCAAGTAAATTTACTTGCCCTGGACAGAGGTCAGTGGAATTTGCACACCCCACACCACCCCTTAATTCAGGAAAGATGGAGGTGTAGCCAGTGAAGTGACTGGTGGCATTCCATTAGCTTCATCTCTGTGTGTATGCCCTTATTAGCTTTGGATAGGATTAAGAATATGGGCGTCATTCTAGTTACAAACTGTTATCTACCACATCAGGTGGCTGTGGTTGTCCACATTGGATTTTTACAATTAAGGAACATTGCCCAGATCTACCCCTATTGGCACAGAGACCAGATCACTGTAACCATGATCATGACGTCTAGACTTGACTGCTGCAATAATCTATACCTAGGGCTATTGTGGAGGGGTCGTGGGATAACAGATGGACCAGACACCACACTTCAAGGTCAACACACAGTCTCTGTGTGGTGTTTATTCAAAATACAAAAGATAACATTAAGCAGTGGCTTGTTCCTCTTCAGTACATTAGTTTGTAGCAACAGACTAGGTATCTCCTTTCTCTGCACTTAGCCAGCATCTACTGATCTCTGATCTAAACACTTTTCAGTGAAAACCCTAAATTTCTATGTGTGCGCCGTTTGCTTGGGTAGTGGGGGCTCAAAAAGAAAAAAAACAAAACAAGCTTAAAAACAAAGAACCTCAGTGCAGAAACACTGAAACATGGGTTACCCCAAAGGGCATTGGCAACAAAAAAAGTTTCAAAGAAATACAACATTATACATACTGCATAATGCAAAAAAGCATGGGATATATGCAAATCACCATGGCATTTCAGACTTGTTCAATTTACAGCAATTTACATGCATGTTAAATAGCTCAACTAACTTAATTTGTATTATAGTCACCTAGTATTTTTTACTATTATCAAAAACGCCTAGTGCCATGATATTTTCAATATTTACAGGTTTCATAAATGTAAGGTATATACATTGTTATTTTATGACATAGTGCTATTACATACTAAATCCAACAACGATAAACACAACCTGTTGTTTTACATATGCTCAGAGGTTACCACAATAACCTCCCTGTATGAGGACCTGAGAGGAAAAAGGAAAATTAAAGGGGACAATATAGCATAGTCAAGAAAGGGAAGGGGGTGCCCATAGGTGGCCAACCATATGGACTAGAAATTGTAGAGGATAAATTAGGCTAAGAATTAAAAGAACTGTTGCAAGAGATTTAAGAAATGGTCAGTCCTCAAGAGTGGCAGGAGCTCCCTGTCACAGCTATCTGGAAATTTAGTGTGCCAACAATCTGGGGTTAGCTTACTCTTGAGGAAAAAGATGTGTCCAGCACTGGTTCTGAGTACTGACAATTCAATAAGAACAGCTTCAAAGTACCAGTATCTGGCTGCGGTACACAGTCAGTTCAGAATACAGTGTAGCCTGCACTCGAGGAAAAAGATGCTAGATACCATGCTGCTGTAATAAAAAGACACACAAGAGCAAGGTTAAGTACTATTCTAAAGATAGAATTTGCCTGGCTATGGAGCGCGATCATGCTGTAATTCTCCATGGTTCCATATCATAACAGTGACTGTGGAAAGGCGATCGCCATTTGGGTGAGTGACCATTGCCGAAAAATCTATTTTGGCGATGTACACTCATGATTGCACAACAAAGAGCACGGAGACTTAGCATTGCACCCCCACTAAAGTTCCCAGCTCCAGGGTGCAGGTTGAGGAGGGTGTGTGCAAAAAACAAAAAAAATTTCCTGAACCATGCGCCAAAAACAAGTGCGCACCCAGAACCAAACCCAGCACCCTCCCAACCCTAGCCTGCCACCAGCCACCATGCCACCGGCCATCTGAGCTGCCCACTGCCGCTTTACACCCCACAAACCCTCCTCCTCTATTGTGCAGTATATTTATAGAACGTCTTGTCGCTGTATTAACAACCCCTATCCGGTCACCCTCTGTACCCGGTATCCCTGAAACACAAGCGCCCGTGATTGAAGTAAACCCTTTTTTTAGCGCTCAATCGCAGTTACCATCCTCACAGGCTACCATTCTTCTGCTCCACCGAGGCTAAGTTACTATCTATCACTAGATCGTGATTGAGACAGTCATTGGAAGGGTGGGGACAAGGCTGTTTGTAAATTTTGTAGGATTTAAGAGGCTCTATTTTTGTATCATTTTATATTGTCTTGTTTTATTCTGTAAAATGTTAAAAGGGGAATAGCACAAAAGATCCCCACACTCGTGTGTGGAGCTGGTCCCAATGTGCCGTTTGTGTGCAAAAACATTTTGGTTTACTTGCTGTTCACTGTAGAATAGTAGATTGCCTCAGACTAATTTTGCTTTATTCTAGGCTGACACCTTCTGTTACTACAAATTCCAGGAACCCCTGCAGCTGACATCAGAGCAATAGGCAGCAGTGGGAGATTCAGTAGCCTGCAGTGCATGTTACAGGTTTTATAATCTCTGATCGGCTTTTCTCCAGGGGTCTAAGTACACTCATCTGTGACTGTAACTTAGCCCTGGGAGGACAGCGGGACCAGCAGACAAAAGATCAAAGCATACATGAACACTAACATCATCTGCAGGCCATTGAATCTTCCACTGCTGCCTACTGCTCTAATGTCAGTTGCAGGGAAGTTTGGGACTTGTAGTTAACAGATGATATCCATCTACAACTTAGCCAGATTGGTCTGAGACAGTCTACTATACTACAATAAACAGTAAGTAAGCAAAATATTTTACTGGCAACCGATAGGACCATCCCTATGATGTGTGTTGCCTTTGTGTGACTGTTCCCCTTAAAGTCTTGTGTTTCCTGTGAGTAGATTGCACAGCACCTCTCTGGGATTAGGTGATACACAAATACATTTTCTTTCCCTTGCCGAACTTGAGAATTTTGGGTGCTGTCCACATACACATACTATGTAAATGAGGAAAAAGCTGATATTTTAATGTATAATTACCTGTGCTTATTTTACAGTAGTTTCCATTTAAAGCAGCAGTATTTATTAACTGACAAAAAAAAATCCATATACAATAGTTTTTCAGCATTATTATATTTCTGAACATGTGATTCATTTTTTTTCAGGTGTTTTTAAAACTTTTATTAGTAATTAAAATCAATGACTCAAATTATTAAAGATGACAATCATTAGTAGTTAAAAAATCACTTTTCTTTTTAAGGCCAATGATTTTTCCAGTTTCAGAAATGGCCAGTTCTGTTTTTTTTTTTTTTTTGTTTTGTTTTTTTTGGGGGGGGGGACCTTGAAACTTTTTTGTCTCCCCTCCCCAAACTGAGTGCAAAGCAGCATTTTTTTATGCAAAAATGTGGCTCAAAATGGGGGTTGGGGGTTGCACATGAAGCTGATACAAAATGGGGCTGATTGCGTGATACAGTGGTGAAAATAAGTTTTTTTTTCCTTGAAAAATTGACTCCATGTGCTGGTTTTAAAATTTATTTCAAAAGTTTTACCAGGAAAAACATACTGAGTGGATTACAGCTTGTTTGGAGGTAAAATGACAAAAAAAATGTTCTAGTGTTTTTTGAAAACAGAAAATTGACTACCTTCTCTTGAGGTTTGTTTTTGACTTTACATATAGAATTCATACTGTGGCTGTATTAGGATGATGCTAGCACAGATTTCCAATGGTTATCTAACAAGTAACTGCTGTTTTATACTGGATTTTTCATTACTGAAATACTTGGGGGATCCACCAGCCATGCAAATAGTAAGCTCTTTACGAAATCACCTATGTCCCTTTAGCTCAAGCAATGAGACATGAATAGATAGGTATTACTTCCCTCTCTGTTATTTGCTGAGTGTGTGCTGTTCAAATGAATATCCTTCCTTGGTTATTGTATGTTTAAAGGGGAACAGTCAGTATAAAGGGAGCTGGTCCAAATGTGCACTTTGTGTGCAGAACCATATTGGTTTGCTTACTGTTCACTGTTGTAGTAGGTTGTATCAAATTAATTTTGCTTAGTTCTAAGCTGACACTTTTTTACTACAAATCCCAGAATCCCTTGCAGCTGACATCGGGGTAGTAGGTAGCAGTGGGAGATTCAATAGCTTGCAGTGCACGTTGGAGCTTTCATAATATCTGGTCAGATATTTTCCAGGTGTGCGTTTCTCCAAGGGCCAAGTCCAGTCCTCGGTGACAGTACATAGCCCTGGGAGGACAGCAGGACCAGTAAACAGAAAATCAGAGCTTATATCAATTTATAAATAATGTAAATTGCTGTTTTATGTTTATTTTTGTGGGAAATGTATATACCTGCACTCTGCTCTGTACATACTTGCCTAGCACAGGCGTGCCCCTTATGTACATAATGTTGTTTCTACCTTATATTCTAATGCAGTTGTACATAATTATATCTACCTCAGCCTATCTGCTTCTTTTGTAATTTCTACTGCTTTTTTCTGAAATTTTGTCTCAATTTGTTTAACACTGTTATTTGGCATCTACCCCGGGTCGCACCTGGAAACGAGCCTCAGCTCAGTGTGCCTTTCCCGGTTATCAACTTTTAAATAAATAAATATAAGCTTTAGCATGTATTGCAAGCTATTGCATCTCCCACTGCTGCATACTTCTCTGATGTCAGTGGTAGGGGATTCTGGTATTTGTAGTTACAGAAGATGTCAGCCTAAAATTAAACAAAATTAGTCTGATACAGTCTACTTATATTATGAGAAACAGTAAGCATGCCAAAATGTTTTTGCATGCAAAGTGCACATTGGGACCAGCCTCACACTTGAGTGTGGGGCCCTTGGTTCTGACTGTTCCCCTTTAATACTCCTCCGAATGGTGCCTCACACTTCTTTGATCTGTGTAATAAACATTTCATGCTTTACCTGGGGAGGGAAGTGTCCATAGGTAAAATTCTGTGATCTGTTGTGGGTGGAGGGTGGGGAGAAGGGTGGATTAGCACTGATATCCGTAATGTAGGTAGAAGTGGCTCAGTTATAACAGAGTGCTAAGCTGGTTCCAGGCCAGTCAACTTAGAGTCAACATGAGGACGACCATCTCAGTGACTTGGATCCAGATAAAAACTGGCTAGGCTCCAGACTCTTATCAGTGTTTTCCATCTTGGATGGCTTTCCCCTTGAAGCTGTCTCCACTTTCAAATATCTAGGAGTCTGGTTAGACAGCAAACTTTGTTTCTACACCCACATGGATGCTATCTACTCAAAACCCCGCCCCAAATTAGGAATTTTATATCTCAACAAGGATTGTCTGTCCCTTCCTATCCGTTGGGAGTTAGTGACAAAAATGATACTCCCGGTACTCGACTATGCTGATGTAGTTTATGGCAGTGCCCCCGCCGGGTCCCTTGGCAGACTGGATACCCTTCTGAATTCCTTCAGCCACTTTGCTACCAATTCTCCTTTTCGTACTCATCACTGTTCTCTCTACTCCTCTCTTTCTATCTCATCCTTACTTCACCAGCGACTTACCCATTGTTTGGTTGTCATTGCCAAACACTGATTTGGGACCCTTCCCACCTATTTCTCCTTCCTCCTACCATCTTCGCTCCAGGGAATCTCGCTCCTTTTCCCTCCCTCATTCTCAGTCCAATTGCCAGTCAGATTGCCTTCTCCTGTCACCTCCCTTTTCTTTGGAATCAGCTCTCCCCTGCTGTTTTTCAGTTCCCCTCACTAAATGCTCCCAAACGATTGACTCAGTCCCGCTGCCCCTTGCTCCTGTCCCTCTGCTTCTCATGTCTCCCAACCTCTGCCTTCTTAACCAGCCTCCTGAGAAACCTAGTAATTTCTGTAATTAACCACGTGCTCCTTACAGCCTGTCCTTGTCGCATTTATTGTAGCATTGCAAGTGTATCTGTCATTTTTGCAATTCTGTACTGTTATTCTATGATAATTGTTATGTCTGTTGTTTGTTTTGTCTCCCTTATTCCCTGGGTTGCACCTGGAAATGAGCTCCAGCTTAGTCTGCCTTTCCTGGTTACCAAATTTTGAATACATAAAAAAAAAAAAAAAAAAAACCCAGTTATGCATTGCTTTGAACTGGTTTCTTACAACAAGTGCTCCATGCTGGAAAATGCAGGATCTAGCTTGTTTCCCCCTTGGGCTGATAGCCTCATATTTGTTCACAAACCACTTTCTTACTTTGTAGCCTAAATAGATTTGAGATCAACCATACATTGCTTCATGCTTGAAGATCTAGACCTGTTTAGTATCCAGACAAGACTTTTCTTTGTTTCTGCTACCCTTGCGTCCAATTGTTTATATGATTTTGGATTTCCTCCTTTGGTGCTGGAGCCTAGTTTTGTTCACTGTGGGGGCTGTAAGACTGAGGTAGTTTTTCCAGTTGATTGTAAGTTGGGTTTTAATGACATTTCAGTAAGTACAAGAGAGATTCTCTGTACTCCATACAGACTTGTTACATGTCAAAGATCATGTTATAAAACACAAACAGGAATTTCCTGATCTGATGCCGGAGCCTCCCTTATTTTCAGCTGTCAAGAAGGATATCGACAGATGCACAAATCTGATGCAGGAGCCTCCCTTATTTTCAGCTGTTGAGAAGGATACTGACAGATGCACAAATTCCTCATCTAATCTCTTGTTTGTATCAAATATTGTGGAAACTGTCAGCTACAAAGATGTATATCTGTGAATGGTGGGAAGGAAGAATCAGTCTCCTAGTCAGCAGAGGAATGAGAGAGTATTTGCAAGGCCCAGCATAGAGTGTGCTTCTCATGCTTGTATGAGTGGCTCAACAGGTTGCACACTCGTCTCTGAGGTCAGAAGATTGAAGGGTTATGGGTTCTATCCCCCCACCAGGCACTTGGGGTAAAATCCCAATACTAACACTGTAGTGCATCATGAGGGGGATGCTGCAGTACTCCTGAGGTGCTGTCTTTCGGATGAGACATTTAACCGAGGTCCCGTCTGCCTGTTCTGGTGGTTGTTCAGGTGGACATTAAAAACCCCATGGCACTTCTCAAAAAGAGTAGGGGTATTGAAATGAAATCAACACATCAGACAGTATAAGCACATATTAAAGCAACAAAAATTAAACACAGAATCTCATTTCATAAGTACATGTGGTAATTACCATCACCTGAAATACAGAATTATGAAATATAAAAATAAAAAAGTAACCAAACAAATATAGATATTGCATGTATACTTCTACATCTCTAATATATCTTGTCTATATTTGACATAACGTTGTCAGTTGATTTTTATACAGTTTATTCCTTTCCATAAATAATCCGCTTTACCTTTAGAAAACTGTAATCTTGTGTTCTAACTTGTTGCAATGTGGATTCTGTTAGTGTCGCTATTGACAGCTCTGTAGAGTCTACATGTTGTATTACATACTGACATCTGGTTTGCCAGAGAAAATATTTAATACTCGCAAAGGTCACATTTAGTGTGCTTGGATGATAATTTCTTTAATGATCCAGTGTATTCTCCTAATACCAAAGATTCATAAGTTATGTTATTTAAAGAAGGCCAGTTCCACTTGATACCCAAGAATCTCCAAAATTGTAAGGTAGTAGGGCGCTGCAAGAAAAAGTGATCTTGTGATGCCTCTATATTCCTACATTCATTTCTGGGGCATTGGCATTCATCAGTGGCCTTGTGTTTCAGATTACCCTTGACTCCTAGTTTACTATGGCAACTTAGCCACAGAGTGTCCCATAATTTCTGTGGAATCTGAGGGTCGTTTACCATTATCAAAGCAATTTTCATTTTTGATGGGAAACATTCAAAGAACACAGTTCTTTTAACAAAATTAGTTTCCATAACGTGTACATATAGCTGTTTTCTTGTATGGCTCATAAGTGTATTTTTTTCTGATTTCCATTGTTTAGCTTTTCTGATAGAAGATTTTGCAAATTCTGGGACCTTTAATGTAGGAAGTATTTGGGGGGATCAGTGTCTCACTTTACAGTATGTGTAGCAAAAAGAGCTTTAGTCCACATCTGCTCCATCCCATTTTCATTGTTGTTTGGAAGACAAAGGAGTGAAAAAAAAAAACATAGGATTAATCATGTTTAGACCAGCTGCCTTAAATGGTAAATATGTATATTCTCTTTTAATGGGGTTGAGTCTACTTCCCCATATCATTTGGAAAAATATGCTATATAATCTTGTATCTAGACTAATGGGGAGGGGATATATGTAGCTCAAAAAGGTAAATATGGGTAATAGGAATTGTTTTATTGTAGCTACTCTCTTCTTTTTAGAAAACTTCAAGGATTTCCAAATGTTCACTTAATTTTCACCTAGAGTTAATCATTGTTCCCAGTTTATTTGGGCCAGGTTGCCTTCACCAAACAATATTCCTAGAATTTTAATTGGAGTGTGGGGAATATTGATGTGTGCTACCTTCTGGGTGTGAGGGACTGTAGTTCGCGATCGAACTCCTATACTTTTCTCAATATTTAAACCTTTAGTGCCTGTTCTCCTGAACTGTGATTTTTGATAAAAAGACATATATCATCTAAGTATGCAGCTATTTTCTATGGAGTTAGGTCGTCATTCTGGGAAATTCCCTGCATTGTTGTGTCCCAAATTATGTGGCGAATCAGTGGGTCTATGGCAAATGTATACAGTATAGGAGGAGACTTGGTGGGCATCCCTGCCGCACTCCTGTCAGATATATTCTCGCCTAAAAGTCCATTGACAGATGGTATGTTTAAAGCACCTTTGTATAGGATTTGTATCCAATTTATCATGTTTCCTGGAATTCCATAAGCTTCCACTACCTGAAAAAGGTAATTGTGATACCCTATCAAAGGCTTTAGCCTGGTCCAATGATAGTACATAGCCTGACAAATTGCCTTGTGTACTATATTCAAAGACACTCCTTGAAAATAATAGATTATCAGTGATATTCCTGTTTCGTATTGAACAAGTCTATACTGCGCTAATTAAAATGTCTGCTGCTTTCTTTAATCTGTTTCATAGAATTGTAAGATTTTATAGTCAGTGTTTAAAATGCTGATTGTTCTCAAATTTTACGGATTATGTCTATCTTCTATTTTTGAATAAAAATATAGTTGTACCAAAGTCTGCCTGCATATTTGGGGATGTTAAGACTTTGTTATATAAAAGAGCTAATGATTCACTTAATTCTTGTGAAAAAGTTTTATAAAATTTGTTTGAGATACTATCAATACCCAAAGAAACACCCTGTTTCAATGAAGTTATAGTATGTTTGATTTCTTCCACAGTGATTGGTGTTTCTAATGAATGTTTTTGTTCTAGATTTAAACTTGGATGGGGGGCTTCAAAAATTAGATACATGAGAGTTGGATGATGTATCAATTCTATAGGAGTCTAGGATGTAGTTTTTAACAATCTTCAACATTTCTATATCTGTGGATTTTAAACAACTTTTCACATCATATAAACTATCCATTATGGTAGAATCCAATCTTTGTTTACAGACTAGAAAGGGGTCTGAGTGTGGTTGTTTTTCAGTGCAATATTTCATCTCTGCTTCCAGTAAAACAGCACTGTTATATTGATATTGAAACATTTTAGATTTCAAGTTGTCCAATTATGTTTTATAGTGTTGTCTCTCAGAAGTACTGACATGAATTTATACAGTGTATAACTATAGCAGGGTTTTAAATAATTGATTAGCAGTTTTTGTCTTGGGACTATACTGACTGTACAGAAAGTAGTTATATAAATTTTCTAGAAGTGCTGTGTTTGTTAAACACAGTGAGGCAAGAGCTATGCATTTTCACAAAGATTTAGCACTTTTATGAGCAAAACGCGAATTAATTTTTAGAGTTAAATAAATCCCTGCTATAGTCTTAAGTATTGTAAACAGTCAGGATTTGATTTCTTTCTGCCCTGTTGCACAAAATAATCCTTGATGTCATTCATGTTTTGTGTCTACCCACCATGACCAAAGGTCACCATAACAACACTGAATTGATTGTCTGGCTTCCAGTAGTTGCAATATTCCTTTTTTTACGTCTTTTGAATTTAGACTGGAGACATTGAGTCTCCATTGTTTCGGGATCGAGAGGCATCTAGGGCAGGACATTAGCTAAACTTAAGGTGCATGCTAATATGATATGGTCTGAAAATTTACATGGACGAAGCTTGAAATGGCTTGTGTTAAGATGTTTTGAGATAAATATAAACTCAATCCGAGTGGCATAAGAACTTCCTTAATACATGTGACCTGGATCTTTGTGAATTATTCTATATGTGTCTTTTAACTTAGCTGTCACAATATTGTTTTGCAGGGCATGGGAGTCGCAATAGACCTTTTTTGTAGTGCATCTTTAGTTTTTATATTAAGATATTCACTGCTGCTGATGTTTTGACAACCATTAAAACATTTAAATCTACTACCTCCATTGGACCAGATAATATTCCGTTTATATTGCTGAAAGAGGTTGCAGTGGAAATAGCAGGAGCCCTGACTCTGTTCTTCAATGAATCAATAGCTAATAGAGAGGTTCTTAAAGAATGGAAAGATGCTTTAGTTATCCCAATATATAAAAGTGGATCCAATCAAGAGGTAAATCACTGTAGATCAATTAGTTTGACGTCCTGTGTGGGAAAAATTATGGAGAAACCTATATCTCAAAAAATGAATGTGCATATAATGAACAAAGGACTTTTTGGACAACGCACAGTATGGTTTTCAATAGGGAAGGTCTTGTCATACAAATTTAATAAATTTATTTGAACACCTAAGTGAAACATTAGACAGAGGTTTTCCAGTGGATATTGTTTTCCTGGACTTCGAAAAGGTCTTTGACTCTGTGTCACACAAAATATTAATAGACTGTTTAATAAAAATTGACTTAAATAAATATACAGTTGACTGGATTTCTTTCTGGTTGACTGATAGAAGACCGCAAGTCTGCATTCGTGGGTATAAATCTGCTTGGACTGAAGTTACGAGTGGTGTGCCTCAGGGTTCTGTCCTGGGACCCGTCTTATTTAACATCTTAATTGCTAGTATGAGCACTACGGAAGGAATCTTGCTAACAAAGTATGCTGATGATGTTAAGCTGGGAGGAATTGTGAAAGATGCGGCTTCAGCCCTAAAATTACAAATAAATCTACAATCAATCTCAGATTGGGTTTACAAGCATAAATTAAAATTTAACTATGAAAAATGCAAAATTATGCATTTTGGAAAGAATAATAGATGCTTTAATTATGTTATTAATAATCATGAGTTAGGTGTAATAAGCTCCTAAAAAGATCTAGGAGTATATATTACAAATAATTTAAAATTCAGTGAACACCTAAATTATACAGTTAAAACAAGTAATCGCCTGACTAACTGTATATTAAAAAAATATGAAAAGTAGAGAGCTGGAGGTATTAATTTCCTTATTTACTAGTATTGTGAGACCAAATTTTGATTATTGTTCTTCTTTCTGTGCTCCAACTTTAGTTCAAGACAAAAGATCTAGGGAAAGAGTTCAAAGGAGAGTCACGAAGCATATTGAGGACATGAACTCTCTTCCCTATATTGAAAGACTAAAAATGTTAAATTTGTACTCCTTGGAATACCGTTCACTGAGAGGGGATTTATGTTTACTTTATAGGGCAATGAAGGAAGAATTCCTGTTCGAATCACTCTATCTGGATTGGCATCCTTCTATATGTGCTACTAGATCTCATAACCGGAAATTAAAGTTTAATACAAATAGGACCACAAAGAGGAATACATTTTTTACACAGAGGATAATCCCAATATGGAACTTGCTCCCATATGATGATGTGCACAGTGAAAACCTAAACCAATTCAAAATAAAACTTGATTTGTACATGGATGAATCAAAATATGAATTCCACCTAGGGCAGGTGGCGAGAGCATAATGGGCTTGTCTCTTGATCTCGTAATTATCCTATGAACCTATAAGACAGCAGTTCATATCTCTTCCCCAAATAATGTATCGTGTAGTATACAGATATGTTCTTATATGTTCAGATCTTTTTGTGTAGTTTTAGTCTGTGGGGTGTAGGTATTAAAAGTCTAATAATAGTTCCTTTCCAGGTATCAGGTCTACTAGTTTCTGTATTTTAAAACAAGAACCCCTAAATAAAATACCTAGACCATCCACAGTGTCCGTGCCAAATGCCTAGTATGATGGGCCCCACATCCAGCCTCTTTGTGCTTGTGTGATATCAAATAGAGATTTTAGTCTAGTCTCTTGTAGTAAAGTGATATCATATGAAGAATTCTGGAAATAGGATGTAATGAGAATCCTTTTTTTATAGTTCCTCATGCTACACACATTAATGGAAGCTAAACGAAGAGTTGCCATAGTTTTTTAGAGGTATTATTGCTTACCAGATTTTCCATTCTGAGCTAGCAGTTTCTCCCCTCCCTCCCTTTGTTTGGTTTCTAGACCTATTTGACTAGTGTCATCCTTAATTTCTATTTCTGAGATTGTCCCAGATTTTGAGGAGATGTCTGACTCTGGTTCTGATGTTCCACAATCTTTGTTGCCCTGTAATAGATGAAAAGAATTCTGCAAAGGAAAGGTCACAGACTGGGCAGATTGTTTGGACAGAGCTCTAGTTACCCTTCTAGAACTTGGAATCTGGAAATCTGTTGGGGGGGGCACATTTTCTTCTGAATGGTAGTAGGTTGTGTTCCAGATTGCTCACATTGTGAATCCTGCTCTTCAGTGATTTTCTTGTAACGATGGGGCTAAAGCATCTGTATTAGTAGTGTCCCCTTGATCTATGGGGAGGGGATCCTTAGCTTTCTCTGGTTGTGTAGGTTGTGGTGTACGGTTCCTAGTGTCATGGATTCTTTGGGTATTATGTTCCTCAGCAGTAGTGGGGTTTTAGGATCTGCTAATGTCCTGTGCTTTTCTGACTAAATTTTCCTGATTTATACCTATTTTGTCCTGCCCATGGACATTGATGGTATGCATGCCCTGTTTCCTCACACAAATTGCATTTAAAAAATATTTCTGCGTGCCATGCTTACATGTCAAAAGTCACCACATAAAGCACATTTTAGTAGATCACATACACTACTCAAGTGTGTCCTACAGCCACATTTATAACAGGCCTTTGGTTAGCCTGCGTAAAAGAAGCCCCCCCCACCCCGATCTCTTCCCAAGAAAAAACTGTTTAGGATGTGCTGTATTTCAGATTCTAACTGAACTAACTTTACTCTGAATCTCCATCCTTCTGTCCAAATCCCTTCAGTGTCTGTGATTGCTTCTGGTGGTCCTAGAATGTTACATCTTTTTTGTAACGAGATTGAATGTCACTGACATTCACCCCCTCGTTTCTGAACATCACAGTAACTGTTTTAATTAAAAGGTTTTGTGAGTGGAATAGCCCAGAATGGTATCCACAAAGGAGTAGATCTCAGTGTGTTATATTTAGTCCAGAATTTGTCTAGGTTTGCAAAAGTTCAGAAGCTAATGTCGAAAATGTCTTGTGATATAATAAGGGCATATATATCAGCTGCTTGAAAATCCATAGATTCTTTAAAGAATTACTAAAGCCTCAAAAAAAGCTTTAAAAAAACATAATAATTGGGTATGGTTCTGCCTGCATTCAATTTATATTTTTTATCGTTCTCATCATTATTTATTACTTTAAGAAATTTGCATGAATTATATGATCTTTATCCCTTAGAGTTCCTTTAAACTCCATCTGCCTTTATTGCTTACTCCCTACTTTAAGTCATAATCCTCCATTGTGACATCACAATCTGTTACCATGAGAGTAACTGTGATATCACAAGCAGTGCACTATGACTTCAGGTAGGGAGAAAGCAGCAGGAATGGATAAACCCTTCAGGAGCAAAAATCCGGTTTTCATATAAATGACCTCAGTGATAAATAATGGTGAGGAGGAATACAACACTAATGGGAAATACAAGCTGGACTGTGTCTAAATATTAGGCTTTGTTAAAGTTCTCCTGAACCTGTCAACCAGCTCTTTAACAAGTTTACATGCAATGTAAACCCTATCAGGATGTTCAGGCTAGCCTCCCCTGTATCTCAGCCGAACTGCATTTCATCTTGGGGCTTGTTCAAGTTTATTTCTGAATAAATCAGAAAAAGTGGAGTCCGATTGGGTTTTTGCCATCTCGTTCCATTCTTGGGGGAGGGGAAGAATGGAGTTCAGGCCCTGAATTAACCCCTTCATTAGATTCAGAAAAAGTCATTCCCACAGCGCAATTCGCAATTGTGTGCATAGTAATACTGGCTGTTACTGATGCATCAGTGTTAGACAGTTCTACAGTACTTTTAACTTGAGGATTAGGCATTACATTCTGTATTCCAGCTGCGGTTTGCAGCAGTACCTGTTAAGGTGTCCCTTTAGGTCGGGCATCGGCTGGAAAAAAAAGATTCTCCAGCACTTGTGGATGGTAAAACAGTCTGCTCCATGTCTGTATCTAAAGTAGAGGGGGACCCCGATGCCGATGCAAAGGTTTCCCAAGTTGGGCCGGGGATCCACCTTCCATCGGTTGATCTCACCCATCCTGTGTCAGACAGTGCCTTATCAGAATACCTATTTGAGTAATAAAGGAGAGTGTCCGGTCCAGAAACTGCAGATGCTTTTTTAATATGTTGCCTAGCCCAGATGTTAACTTCATGTGTCACCTGTGCAGTTTGTACCTTACTCTGTGGGTTAGCGTCAATGGGATTTTTACTATTTCCTAAATTGTCAATATCAGGTGGCTGAATATCGGACTCATCCGCATTTGTTGGCACCAAAAGTAAATCTGCCAAATCATTGCCAGTTTTGTTCTTTGGTAATAAAACAGTGGATGTCTCTTCCATAGCTCGTATTATTTTTTGTTGATCTTACAAGTGGTTTTCTTTGGAATTAATATGGTCTGTATTCGGTGAAAGATCTCTAGCGTCAACCTGTGTAGAGATTATTCCTTCTATCAGGTCTCCATCCGTATTGTTTCCTTCCTCATGTGGTATATCACCAGTCTCATTTTTCTCTGAAAAAACAGTAGTCTCCATATCTTTGTTGTCCTGCAGTGCTTGAACTACGGCCAAGGACATTTTCCCAGTCTGCAGCATAGCGTCGTCCTCCTCAATCATTGATTCAGAATGTGATATCTTGGATGGCGGGCCAACAGCACCCCCCTGCCAGAGATGGGGAATATTTTAATAGAACAAAAACAAAATACATACAAGCATGTTCACATCACATACGAAAAACAGATAAACAATATCTACATTATAACATCATAAAGGGAGGAAAACCTAAAAAAAAAATTGTCTTCTTGCCATAAAAAGAAAGATAAACTTCATACATTGTCCTATATGCTGTTAGAAAAAACCTCAAAAAACATTTCTAAGTTCACCTTGATAAGTCAATCATAAAGCAACACTGTAAACCTAAAAAAGCCAAAAATTAAAGAAAAAACTAACTCTAAACCAACCCATACCTGTTTATCCCACCCAAGCAGTACCTTTCCGTAACTGTTTACAGTCTTCTACACTCATTTGCTTAGTTTCATTCTGAAAGATTGCATCTAGTTCTGCATCGTGCATAGAAACATCAGTATCCATTAAGAAGGATTGGCAGCGAGTCTGTCAGATTACCCACTTTAAGCTTGCAAAAATAATATAAACAGTACTTCTGTTCCATGTTAGCCAAACAGCTGAAAGTTGACCCCAAATCAGTGCCTCATATATCATAGACCTACAACAGGTAGTATTCCACATGGTATCCAGCATTTGCCACAAAGAATGAATAAAGGCACAGTCAGAAAACAAATGTTGCATAGTTTCCAGTTGGTTAATGCAGTTCACATGCTAGTACATCCTGTCTTCCATACCTTTGTGCTTGTGGTTAGCACTAACATTTAGTTTACCATGCCCACAGAGCCACATAACATCTGCCATCTTACGAGGTGTCCGTTTTTTTAGCATAGCAGTTAGTATGTGTTTGACCTGTACCTGAGGGCCTACATTAAACACAGGTTCTTCATAACAACATTTTATAAGAATCTTGGTAGTAGAGATTGGAACACATGTAAATCAATTTTCCAGAGCCAAATTTATTTCAATGTAAACAGAATGTGTAGGGGTAGTTTCTTTACTCTAACCGTCCATTTCCCTGTACCCAATGCTTCAAAAAACTGTGTTTGCCAAACTTGAAAGGTTTTAGACCAAAAAGTGCTATTCCCCTGTAGGAGTGGCCTGATATTAGTATAAAAAAAATTGTACTAAAAAAGAACACCAGAGTGTGTCTCATGTTAATAATATTTTTATTTTTAAGGTGCCTTCCAAATATCAAGTCGCAGTACAAATTAAAATCACAACAAATCAGAATAAAAACAATCTTAAAATAAAAAAAAAAAACAGACATCATAAAATAACATTGCTCAAGCTAATTATTCACCATATGCCTGGTGCCACAGTAAAGTCTTTAGGGCTGATTTAAAACCCTCCATAGTCTTGCACTCCTGTAACCAACGAGGTAGAGAATTCCAAAGTGTGGGAGCCATGAACATAAATGATCTGGCCCCCGAAGATTTCAGACGTACCTTGGGAATCTCTAGCAACCCCTTGCCGGCTGAGCGGAGTGATCGCCCGGGGCAATGAGGAACCAGGAGCTCTTTGAGGTAGTCCGGGCCCAGTCCGTGTAGGGCTGTGAAAGTCAGCAAGTCAGTTTTAAAGGTGATCTGCCACTGAACTGGCAGCCAGTGCAGTTCGCGCAGCACCACCAGAATAATATGACAGGACTGAGAAGATCCTGTCAGAAGCCAGGCCGTCACATTCTGCACCAGCTGCAAGTGGCAGATTTCCACCCCAGAAAGCCCTAGGTATAGGGAGTTGCAGTAATCGAAGCATGAGGACTCAAAGACATGGACCAGAACAGGAAGGTCCCTGGACGGAACCAGATGTTTAACCCTGGAGATATTCCTTAGATGGTAAAAGGAAGATTTGACAACAGCCGACACCTGCAGGTGCAGGGTCAACCCTTCGTCAAAAATTACCCCCAAGTTTCGCACCTAGTTAGAAGTCGGGAGAGAGACACCCCCGAGAACAAGTCCAGAGGGCGACCCACCTCCCAGACCCCCTGTCCAGCGACCAGGTTCCACAACCATCTCCTCAGTCTTACCAGAGTTCAACTTCAGCCAACTCGAATCCGTCCACTCCTGGATTTCTTTGAGACCGCTATTAAAGACCGAGAGAGCTGTATCCTGTTTGGGCACGAAAGAAAGGTAGAGCTGGGTATCATCGGCATAGCAATGAAACCTCAGCCCATACCTTCTTACAATGTCTCCGAGGGGCAGCATGTACACCGCAAACAATGTGGGCAACAAAACCGAACCCTGAGGGGCCCCACAAGACAGAAAAACTGGGTCTGATGAAAACACTCCAGATACCACTCTCTGAGTTCTTCCAGTGATGAACGATGTAAACCATCTGAGGACTGTTCACGTCAGCCCACAGATGCACGTCAGACAGCTAAGTAACAACCCATGGTCCATGGTGTCAAACGCTGATGAGAGATCCAGAAGAACCAAGATGGAGCGGCTCTTCTGATCACTAGCCATCAGGAGATTATTGAGCACCCAAGCCAGCGCTGTCTTGGTACGAAGTCTCTTTCGGAAACCGGACTGGAGGGGCTCACAGATGTCATGGATGGTCAAATGGTCTTCCAGTTGTGCTGCCACTACTTTCTCAATCACCTTCCTTAAAAAAGGGAGGTTAGAGATTGGCCTGTAGTTGGCATGGCAGTTTGGGTCCAAAGTAACTTTCTTCAAAAGTAGTATCACTACCGCCTCTTTCAGAGAGTTGGGAAACTCTCTAGATTCCAAGGAGCACCAAACTATCCACGCTAGGATCGGACTGATAACATCAAGACAACCCAAAATCAGGGAAGTTGGTCAGGGTCCAAACTACAGCATGTAGGGCGCACACCCTGGATGGATCCGCATGACATCCATGAAGTCAGGATGGCTGAAGGTACTCCAGGAAAACCGAGGGACAGTGATCTCATGCTGATCACAAGCAATACCCAAAGTGTGCGCTGGTTGGAGCCCTGCCCTGATGTCGGCCACCTTAGCAGCAAAGAATCGAGCAAGATCATCACACTCTTTATGCGAAAACGCTTTCCGAACTTGAAGACAGGCTGGGTTACACAGTCTGTCCACAGTTTGGAACAGCTGAACTGGTCTATTCTGAGCTGCCAGAATCTTCCTGGACAGGAACTCTGCCTTCTTACGGGTGATTGTGGATTGATAAACTTGATAATGATCCATCATTCTTAGGCAGTTGGCATCAAGGGCAGATTTCCGCCAGCGACACTCTAGCCTTTGTCCTAGTCGTCACATCTCCCTCAAAACCCCATCAAACCATGGGGATCGAGGGCGAAGGGAAAGAGGACGAACTCGGACTGGAGCAATAACATCCAGAGCCCCCGAGACGGCTGTATCGATCACGAGCGTCTCTGGATCATTGCTTGCCACAGAGAAGATGTTAATGTTAAGACTCCCCTCCGGCCAGGGTCTATGTGTGTAGCTACATTTCACCATGTTAAGCCTACTACCACATATCAGTTGAAAGAAAATACTCATTAGTTTAACATGCATATCAAAGGGCAGGGGAACAATGTGTGCTATATTTACAAAAATGGGAACTATAAAGGTTCTTGGCAAAAAAATCCATTTTCGCCTGTGCATGTTCCAGGCCTTCCATTTGTGTACCTTTTGCTGTGCCATCTCAATTTTCTCACTCCAATTCATATGAGCCACATTCTGTGTTCCAGAATAAACACCCAGAATCTTCACTGCCTCTCGCTATAGAGATATATCATAATGGTTTGGAACCTCCGCATTCTCCATTGCCAGTGCCACACTTTAAGCTTTATTAATTCCTATCCCTGTCAAAGGGGATTGCTGGTCTAAAAAAATGTAAGACTTTTGTCCCTGACTCAAAATCTGCCACCATGACAACACAGTCGTCAGCATAAGCAGATACCTTCCCAAGCCTACTCCCTACCTGATTGGTGGTAAGTATGACCTGTGAGTCCACTTCTATGGCCCTTAACAGAGGGTCCAAGCTGAAAACCTACAACAGTGGGCTAAGGGGGCAGCCCTGACCCACTCTTTTCTTCCAGTACATAGCTGGTCCCAGAGTAGGGGAATTTCTCTGGTGTCCTGGCCAGATTTTCCCCATTCACTAAAAATAAATACCACCAACAGCTTAATCTGGTTCATTTTCAGTTGGTTGCCATCTGTATCCCCACTTCGCGTTGCCTCCGAAAAAGGGACTTCTAGTCTCAGTGGGCCTACCCGGTCAACAAAATTCAATAAATAGTAATACTGTACCTCTGGAGCAAGGAACATGTTTACCATAAAATGTTTCTGTAGCAACTACAGTGTTAACATAATCTGAGTAGCAGTTAGATTAAATATGTGACATGTATGCAGGTAACCTTGTGTAAAACAACTGTACAACCAGTTTGGGTGAACTTGGGTGAACTCAGATGTGTAGCAAGCTACTGCTATACATAGACAGTTTTGTGTAGCAGCTGATGAAAATTGTATAGTTTTTTGCTATGTTGTACCAGGTAAAATACTCCCTACTCTGGAGGGAGTTTGCTTGGACAACAGTGATGGGCTTTTTTTTATCACTTTTGTAATCCAAGTGAAATACTCCACATCTCTCAGTTGCTAGGGGAGATGCAGTGAGCTAAAAGCAAACCAAACACAAGTGACACACTGACTGAAAAGACGAATACACACAAAATCTCTGCAAAGTGAGTTTATTCGAACACACTAGATTGATTTAAAATAATATTTTATAATCTAAGGAATAAAGTATGGGAGGTCATACGCAATGAGCCTGTGTTTCCATCTCGGGGTTGAGATACCAGCAATTGGACCTCAAGAGCGAAGCTCGAGAGGTCCATGCTGGTATCTCAGCCCCGAGATGGAAACGCAGGGCGAGTTGTGTATGACCGTCCATATTTCATTTATTATAGTATATGGTTTCTTGGAGATTTAAAAAAAAAGTTATGTTTTGTGACAGTTTAAGTTTACCAAGGTTTCATACCTTGTGTTTAATACAGCGCTCCCTGTTGTTGTCGGCAGCTCAGTGGGTGCTGCCAAGTCAGTCTTTGTGGTGTCGTGTGGTCCCATTCCAGTCCTGACCCTTGAGAATTCTGTGGCAGCATTTGTTTTTAAAAAACAAATGCGGGTTTTGCTGGTGAGAGACTGTTATGGCGTCCTCAGTGATGTTCGAGAGAGAGAGAGAGAGAGCGCACGAGCGGGATGAAAGTAATTTTGCTGCTTTTCAGGAAGGCATTGTTTTGGTCCATTTGTCTGGCACTGTTAACAGAAGGGAGATTGCCTGACTAAATCTGAAGGACCATCGTTTTTTTTCTTTTGTTTGTGCTGCAGGTTTTTGTGACGGATAGCTATGGAGCCCTGAGGGATGTGCAAGAGAGAGAGTGCAAGCCAGCTTTATAGGTGGCTGGCAGCTTGAGCCTGCTTGCCAGGTATTTCTTTATTATGGATGATGCACAACAGGGTTAGCGTGGCCACCGTGTATTTTTTTTTTTTTTAATGTAGATAAGCCTTAACCATATACAATATATAGAATAATACATGGGTTGGTGTGCTTAACAAGAATTTTACACACACCCGAGGAGTTGGATGCTACATAAACCCCGAGAGTGAAGCTTGAGGGTTTATTTAAGCATCCACCACTAAGGGTGTGTAAATTCAAAATTTACACCCCACCCCACGCTTATTTTACATAATTGCTGGGGAGCGTTTTTTTTGGCACAGCAGTTATATAAAATACAGACATAGCACTGGCGCTGTGCAGCCAGAAGGTTGCTTTCCCTGTTTCTCCATGAGGTGGAGCTGTCTGCTTCTGCTGTGCTCAGATTTGTCTCTGGTTGCTTTTTTATATGGTTTTGGTCACTCACCCCTCCACACTGCAGTGTGTTCTGGTCACTGTTCTCCCGGCACAGCTCAGTGTGATATTTAAATGTACCAGGAGAAGACTGGATGACGAATCGCAAGTTAGAAATATTTGAACCCCCGCTCCCTCGCTGCCACTTTTAACTGAACCACTGCCCAGGAAGAGGAAGGGATGATTGTTCGCAAAGGAAGATACATGGTAGAATGTATTTTCTTTTTAATTAATGACATAAAAAATATGCTAGAAAATTTATTTTTAATTAAAGTTAGATGTAAAGCGAGGCGCAAAGCTTTTTGTGCTGTGACAATGGGAAGACAACTGGCTGCCGCATGCACAGAGTGAGGGAAGCTCGTCTTGTGTTCGCTGTTATAACCCTATGTTCCCGGTAGCCACTCGCCACGTCGCCACCGGTGAATGTTTTTAGCGTGTGGCTAAAATTTCTAACAATTTTTAAAGTTACCCGAGCCACGGAGGCCAAAACCTTCTGTTCATGCCATTTTTAGCAATAATTAATTACGTGGTTTAGAATAACTAATTTGGCAGTGTATATCATGGTGTGGCTCATGATTTCACTTAGTGGCTAAACAGCCTGGGGTCACTTTAGCCACAGTGGCTAACATTTTAAAAATCCTGGGGGGGGGAACGGAGTAACCCGCAGGTTATAACGGCGAATTATAACCGGGTTTTCTTATGGGAAAAAATGCTTCCCAGTTATTATAGGTTGTTTAATATGATCTGTATTTTACAGTTCATGCAAATGTATTGTTAGTCCAATCTTTACACGTTTTACTTGCCTTGTGACTCCGCCCAGTTCAATATACTTGTATGGTTGTTAACGTATATTTCTTACAGTGATTTTTCTATACTGACTTTTTATTTGTTTGTTTTTTTGCTTTCTGATGTTATGATTAAGAAAGTTTTTCAGTCAAATAATTGTAGCCATATTTTTGGATAATCTGTCAATTCATTTCTAATACTAAATGCATTATGTGTTTTATGGGGTGTTTGTATTGGTATTTGGGGTACATCTCTTTAGATAAGAGCTTTATAACTGTTATCTGTATGTCCGAATAAACTCACTTTGCAGAGATTTTGAGCATCCTTATCGTTTCGGTCAGTGTGCCACTTGTGTTTGCTTTGCTGCAGTTCATTCGCTTGTGTTTGCTTTGCTGCAGTTCATTCGGGATCGAGGATCCATAGTGAGCACCAACCCAGCAGTCCAGGAGTGCCCCAGTGTTTGTGGCTTTGCTACAAGCAACAGTTAATCTATATTTTTTAATATATGATGCTTTGGGAGTCTGACTTAGTACTGGTCTGAGACAGTGACTGCACCACACTGAGGAGTCCCAACAGGACGAAGCACATGCCTGTAGTTTGTCGTTCTCCGCCTATACTGGATCAGGTATACAAGTCTAAAAGACAATGTCTGGTCTGCAAAAGCCTTGTCAGCCTGCCTTGCACTAGGATTTGCATACCCATGCTGCCTAGCTCTGGGATTGAGGCTTTATAGTATGCGTCTCTGGAGAGATGCACAAAAAGCTAACAGTATGCCCATATTTTTGGTAATGTTTCCATGCAGCCTTATTAGCAGCATGTTTCTTAAGTTCGTACTGATATTTTCTTACTCCCAGTCCCCTTACACTTACACAGCGTCAGATTCTGTTTGTGACTTTGCCTCAAGGAATAGGAAGTATATTTTGATAGGGCTTTCATTTGTGCCTCTTAGAATCCTAACAAAAAAATTGTTTGCAGCTCTTATTGCTAGTCTGTACCATCTTACAGTGGCTGACACGGGTGAATCATATTTACACTGGAAAACCTTTTTCGCTCAGGGACAGTTTCCCACAATATTTGAATTATTGGTCATGCTGGATGCACTGACTGTGTCACGGCGATGGAGTCTTCCTTCATTTCGAGAAGAATCCTAGTAAACTGCGTTACTCTTTAAGCCATTTCCTGGTGATGTGTCCGGTGGTCCTCCAGTACTTATGGCCTGATGAATGTATGTATACGAGTAGAGAAAATACTTTCCGAATATGACATTTTTTTAATCGGAAACTAGCATGGTTCTGTATGGTTGATTTTTACTATCGGTAATGTATATAAAACTAGAAGTGGTAAATAAACAGCATACACGTATCATACAAACATTTTAACACTGGAACTCACACTTGAAATACATATATTTTTGCTAACATTTCCCACCTAACCGGAACTCTCAGCAAAAGGAAGATGAGTTTAAATGTGAAGTACACCTTTGTAAACAGTGAGCGTGATGTTTAAAAGTGTAGTCTTTATGGAGTAGAGATGTGCTGTTGACATTTTTTTGTTTGTTTTAGGGCATTTCATAGGCATTTCAATGGCACCAAGAATCCTGCAGGTAAAGTACTGTTTTTCTTTTTTCAATGCAGCTTCCACTAAGGGAACTGACTTTGTCTTGTTTTTTTGGTCAAACCACTGGACAGATATCTCGACCCTCTGTCTGACACATCAGAGACATTTGAATAATGTATTGGGGGACTGTGTATCAAGAGGTAGTTTTATATATCCAGAGTTTGTGATGGCATCACAAACCATTCCAGCAGAGCTCAAGTGACTTTTATCACAAACCGAGGGTGTGTGTAAACAAAAACAAAGGAAATTATATAACTCTTTTTTTCAATGTTTAAAAAAGAATATTGTAAATACAGATGTACAGCCAATGGCGACTGTGTGCCACATTTCTCTGTGGGACTGTGTATGCATACAGTTAATGTTCAGTTTTTTGGTGGTAAGGGGCTATGGGGGATAAAATAATTAGAAAATTGCAGCAGATACTTTTTTCAACATTGCAGATATCCCTTGATACATTTGTTGTAACTGGATGTAAGATGTCATACCCATGTATAACAGCAATCCCACTGCTTCTGGAATTGTATTAGAATTGCATCTAACCAGTCTGTTTTTGATTTGGAAATCACACTAGGAGGGACAGGAAGCAGGGATAGCAGTAGGAGCTGCAGACAACACCAAAACCATCTTCCAGTATATATAGCTAGTATATGTATATATGTGTGTGTGTGTGTGTGTGTGTGTGTATGTACAGTATATGTATGCATAAGTGGAGAAGGCATCCCCAGTTCTGGAAAGTAATACTTGAATAGGGGAAAGACCAAGACGTGTGATGTTACAGGCCAGTTTCCCTGCTTAAACAGGGCACTATATCTTACACCAAGATACTTGCATAGAAACTTAGACAAGTGCTGTAATTAAAACAAACTCTCACAAATCAAGTATTTTTCATTCCTTTGAGACATACTGTATACACAACATCAGGAAACTGCTAATATCATTGTAGAGACTGAGAGTAAACCAGGTCATAAAGTGGTTATTGCAGTGGATACAGAGAAAGCTTTTGACTGTCTGGATTGGGAGTCTTTGCAGGCCACAGTGGTTAAATTTGGTTGTTGAAACATTCTAAGACTGGATTAGAATGCTCTACAATGGGCTATATGCTAGAATGAAGGTTAATGGCATGCCAGATCTAAGAACTTCCACATACACACAGAAATAAAACAGGGATGCTCACTGTCACAAACGCACTCCGCAGGTCGGGCCCTCTGCTCCCCCAGTGCCAACCTCAGAGCGCAATAGTGCGAACTGGTAACAGACAGGGTAACCCTCCTGTCTGCTTTTGGGTCTGAATCACCTTTAGTATCAAGTTCTGGGGGGTTTCAAACTATGAACCTTATTCTAGCATACCCAAATGTACAGGCTCAGAAAATATTCTCTTCGTCGGATGCAATATTTTTTTCGCCTAAGGGCACCTAACCAGGTATCCAGAATGAACCCTTAAAACTCTGTAAGAGACCTTAGGTATATTCTTACCTTTTACCAAGCTTAGTAACACCATCAAGCCCTTGAACAGTTGTCAGACTTAAAAATGCAGGCACTCTACGTGCAGAAATGACAGAGGAGACCCAGGCAGAATCTTAAAGAATATGTTTACTAAAAATGGATAAAAACAGTAAGATACAATACAGAACAAATATCAAAGAGTTCACAATCATATAAAAGAACAAGGAAAAATTTCAAAGTAAATCTCCTACCACAATACTTTTAGATTTTTGCTATCCAAGGTATTACCTCTGGAAGTGCTTTTTAAAGTTAGGTCAGAGAGCTGTGTCTCTCTAGAGTCCCAAGATGATATGACATACATTTCAGACACAAGTTTCAGTTTAAACTCTGTGTCTCCACACCCCTTCTGTGAGTCATCTGGCTCCTCCTTTTTGAATATAAAATTACAAAAATGATTTTCCTGCCAGGAGATATTTTAAATAATGTGAACATCAGCAAAAACCCATTTCTCAAATTGAGTCTTTGATCTACCAGTTCCTTTGAGGTTTACAACCCTGCAGTCCGTCACCCAGGTGTGAGATATCCAACAGGAATCAGCTAAATGATGTCCTTTTCGTGATGTAATAAAAGGTATATTAAGTTTTCAGCTTCAAAAGCATGAGGTCATAAAAAGGCCATAAAATGAAATTTCTCAAGGAAGTTAATTACCTTACAGAGATCTCGTGGTCAGTGTAATACCTCCTGTGATTTCAGCTGCTGATACCTTGTAATTTAAAAGGGCCAAATCTCATACACTGACCATTTTATTTATAATACCAATATCATTCAGTAATCATAACCAGCTGGCCAAGCATCACACCCACTATCCCCACTGTTGTTTGCACTTAGTGTGGAGCTGATAGTAGAAAACATTCAAAGCATCCCAGAATAAAATTTTGGGAAAGGCACACACGGTCTGTTTGTATGTGAATGACACCTTCACGTACAGTGTATCAGTAATCCAACAGAGTCTTATTCAGCTTTGGAGGACCTACTAACTAAATATGGAAACAGCTTCAGGATTCAAAATAAAATGAAAAAAAAAAAGGCAAAACAGAAATACAGTCTCCTGTAATGTCTGTCAATAGTCACACACATCTCAGCTGAGAAATTCCTTAAAATGGGCTGATCAGAGATTTAGATAACCTGCATTTCCAGATAACAAACGCAGCAAAGAACCAATTTAAATTAGCATACAAGTCACTAATACAGAAAGTCAAGGTGGACATAGCATTCTGGGATCTTCTAACCTTATCTCCATTTGGAAAGGTAGAAACCTTGCATATACAGTGGAGCTAGCCACAATGCAACTCAGTAACTTGCAGTAAATAACGTCACAAAATACTGCATGACAAAAAGGCCTTAATTGCCATTGAATTACACTATTTCCTGCAGTATACTGCAGCACTTTGTGATGTAATGCAGCACATACTTCTCAATCCCTTGCCTCATTAATCCGGGACAAAGAGCCAAAATCAGGGACATATCTTAACAAACATTCGTCAGTGCCGAATCTTTCCTTTTCTGGTGTATGTGGCAAGGGTGTATTGTGTTAGTTGAAGTAAAGGGAGGGAAGGCATGACAATATTGGTAAACGTCAAAATTTACTGAAAGTTTAGTCCCATATCCAATGGTGAACAGTGAAACCCCTTTTCCTAACCCCATCCCCCCCACACACTGCCTGTACTGATCAAGTTCCATGTGAATCTATGTCCTGTACAGTATTCTTCTGACCCCATTGCAGAGTAGAAGCACCCCTACAGCCTGCTTATATAGAAGGTCAGGGTCTGGGGGCTCCCTAAGCCCTCAGAAGCTACAGGACTTTTCATGCTTTGTGGTGTATTTTGGGGGTTATTTTGATACATTTTAGAATGTTTATGCACCACCACCAGTACTCTACTGCAGAGTATTTCAAAGGAAAGAGCTGACGCAATCATAGGGCGCTCTTTCCTGTGATCTGCATAAGACCACCCAGAAAGCGGAGCTGTGTATGTATATATGCAAATGTATATATAGATATGTATGTATGTATATATATATATATATATATATATATGTATGCGTGTTTGTACTCTACAGATTAAGTAGGTGCAGTGCAGTTTGTATTCTAACACTAATTAAAAAAAAAGGTTGTCTTCTAGTGATGTGGTTAGGAAAACAGTCATAAAGGGACTTGAACGCTCTACACAGAACTGGGAAATGCAGCTTATATTTTAATTAAATTGCAAAAAACTGCATTAATGCTTTAGTTAGTGTTACAGCTACACATGTAGGGAAATGTGGCATTAGGGTTTCCAAACCTAACACTCTAGCTCCACGCTGTGTACCCCAGCAGGCGTCAGGGTTGTGCATTGGGGTTGTCAGCTCTAATACTCAACCCATTCCATGAGAAAATAAGCTGTGATAGGTACAGTACAGAAGAATGGGGTGAGCGTTAGGAATGACAACTCCAGGGCACATCCCAGATGCCTGTTGGTGTGCACAGCTTGGAGGTGGGGTGTTAGGCTTGGAAAGCCTAACACCATATTTCCCTACTTTTGTGGCTGTAGCCTTAACTAGAGCATTAACACAGTTTTTTGCAATTTATTTACTTACTTGTTGAGATGGTATAATCGTATCCTTATTTGCCAGTGGTAGAGGGCCCTGAGTTCCATCTCTCCATAGATGCATATATGTATGTAGCTGCGGAAGCTATAGGACAACCGTGAGCAAATTGTCAACATAGCCATCATATTACCCCCTCATGTACCCAGTACAGAACATTTTCGAATCCCCGTCGAAACTTAATTCTGAGCAACTGCAACACCATTCCATGCCACAGGTGTGAAAACACATTTTGGGCAGGATTTGAAAAATGATAGCTGTGACATACATGATGTGGGGTAATAAGAAGGCTGTGTTGAAAATCTGGGGTGAAAATATTTTAAATTTCCAAAGTTACAAGCAGGCATAGCGAAATTGCAACAAATGGTTATAACTTTGGCATTTTTTCATGTTTTGACCCCAAATTTTCAACATAGGCTTCTTATGACCTCACCTCATAGGTGAAAAAATGTTAAATGTGTGCCAAAATGCCATTCCGCGCCACAGGTGCAAAAACACGTTTTGGAAAGGATGTAAAAAATGACAGCTGTATTGTTCATGAAGTGGTGTGAAAAAAATGGCTATGATGAAAATTTGGAGTGAAAATGTTGAAAATTACCAAAGTTATGCATGTGCATAGAAACATTTCAATGGACATGCATAACTCGGCAATTTTAAGGACATTTTCACCAAATTTTCAGCATGGCTTTTATGGGACCCCACCCCTTGAACACTGATGGTGAAATTTCGTTATTCGGTCCTGAAAGGTGATTTGGTGCAGGAACCGTGGAATCACTTTCTGGGTCCGATTAACAAAATGACAGTGCCAGTGTTCATGAGCTGGGGTCCCAAAAAGGCCATATGGAAAATTTGGTGAAAATAATTCCTAAAAATGACAACATTTTGAACACAAGTTCAATACACCATTGAAATACATTATATAGCACATACCTTGATTCCTCAGTTCATGGTTCGGCTTTGAAGAGTGCAGACGTGTCTTGATCCTGAAGATGACTGCATATGACCTCAAATTGGTAGGTATAGGGTAAGGGGGTGGGTGCTCAGTGGGAGGGTCTGATGGGGAAGGGGGATGACGTGGGACCATTTTCTTTTCTTTTTTAGGTTTAGAAAAAAGACGTTGGGGGGACTTTTTTTTTTTTTTTTTTTTTTTTACAGATACTACTAAATAAATATTTTAGAACACTGGGAGTGGGCTCCCTAGTGTCCCACACTGCTGGGGGGGCTTGTAATGTAGACACAGGGATTGGGCCCCCAACATTGGCAGATTCAGTGAAACAACAGTCTGCTGGGGGAGGGGTTCAAAATAAAATAAGGGGATGGTGATCGGAGGATGGGTGGAGTGCCACTAGACACCAGGGACAGTGATCGGCAGGTGGGGGTTCCACTAGACACCAGGGACAACAGTCGGTAGGTGGGGGGGGGGTGCAGCTGCTGCCCTGAGCCACAGTCTGGCAGTTGCTTACTGATTGAACACCTACTGGCATTTCACTAAGAACAAAGACTCTGGAATTTTGTCATTGGAGGCTGCTGTGTGTGACTACTTCTTGGCTGTATAAGAGGTCTTCACGTGCTGTAGCCTCTCCCATTCATTCCAGTGGCAGTAAAAAAAAAAAAAATGCTTTTTAAATGTTGTTTTTCTTCCTACCGGATGGGAATGAAGGGTGGGGGTGGCACAACACACAGAGGGAGCGGAAGGGTTTTTGTCTTCCTGTCGGGACAGGAATGGAAGATGGGAGTGATACAGCACACAGAGGGAGGGCATAGGAGGGTACTTTCTTCCTGTGGGACAGGAATGGAGGGTTGGGGCAGCACAGCACACAGAGGGAGGGAGCGGAAGTTTATTTTTTTTATATTTCACTACCGAGAATATCACTCTGCTCCAGCTGCTACTTTGGGGCTGTTTTTTGCTGCGTAAAGGTGGAGCATGGGCCAGAGCAGTTCTCACTTTCACTAGCGAGAACATCACCCGGCTCCAGATGCTATTTTGGGGCTGCTTGTTGTTACTTCTCTTAATCTGGGTTGTTCGTGTATGCCAAACGTTGGTCCTACGCTCAGCTGCTTGCCGGTCGGCTTTATTCAAATGAAAGTACTGAAGTGCTCTCTCATTGGAGTGCTTCAGTCCTTTCAAGTACACAAAGTTTACTCCCATGAAACTGTGATGACCATCATTCTCTGCGTGCGTGGTCATTGGTCTGTCAGGGATGAGCCCAATATAGATCCAACTAACAGAATGCACTCACACTTCAGAGCCAGGAGTGGAACCTCCAGTGAAGGTATTGGCCTCTTGACAAAGCCTTACGTGGCAAAGCGCCGGGGCACCTGGACACAAGGATACATTCTGTAGTCCTAGATGTTCTTCTACAATTGCAAGCTGCAATAAAAAACTTTTGATTTTGAATTTACTTCGGCATCTGGTGTGAGTCAATACCTTCACTGGAGATTGCACTCCTGGCTCTGGAGTGCGAGTGCATTCTATTGGTTGGATTGTCTTTAGGCTCATAGCCTGCATTCATACCCTGCCCTGGCCGTGAGTGCAGTACCTTCTTTTAGTCTAAGAGCCCAATGTAAATTGCTCTGTATTGGGCTAGTCCATGACACACACCTGAAATGCTGATCTCTGAAACAAAATGTCTCTTGCGCACATGCAAGGAAACATAAAAATTAGTAATATTCACCCAGAAAACTGACAGAACAAGGGATTAGGGTGCATTTCCTGAGGAAGAAATCTGTAATTTTAATGTTTGACATTATTTTGTACTTATAGTCCCCACTGTTCAGTTACAAAAACACAAATTCTATGAGGGACAGAGAAAACTTTTTTTTTATTTTTTGAGGCAAAATCGAGGACAATTGAGAGGTGTGCTGCAGCATTACATCCTTTCTGGTGCTGCTGTAAAAGTCCTCCCCAGATTCTTTTTCATCTTCTCAGCACCATCACAAAGTGTACCTACTAAAACTTAAGAATTAGTTGTGCAAGTGCTTTTCTGAATACTTATGGGGAAGGAAATGAGTGAGATGTAAATGATCCCTTGATATTACCAGTAAAAGCAAGGTTAGGAATGCCAGTTCTTAGACAAAGTTATTACATGGTTGCAGAACTGCACACTTTAATTACCTACATAGCCCAAGACTATAATACACAGTGGTGGTATATGGAAAAACAGGGTAGTCTCTGGAGAAATTACATAGCACATCCACCCTTAACAAACAAATATTTAATGGTGCCTAAAATCCCTGGACAAGACTGACTCTAGACGTGTGGCACATAGAGGATAATGTATGGTCATTGATTGTTAACCCGGTTTGTTAACCATTGAGAGGTTGCCAGGGCGACCATGTAAACCTCGTGAGCAAAGCTCGAGAGGTTTACATTGCCATGGCAACCTCGAGATGGGTTAAAAAAACGGTTGACGATCGATGTACCATACATTATATTTTATAGTGTATGGTACAGTTTATGTTTAAAAAATGAGAAAGCAGTTCCTTACTGCAGTTTTTTTGTGCCACCTCTGCTCTGCTGCGGGTCATGCTCTCACCCTGCGGCCGTTTCATGGCCGGCCCGATCAAGTTGCATGCACCCGCAGCCTGTTCCTGGTTGTTAACCCACCGATGTGACGTACCTTGATGGGTTAACAACATTGTGACGTCACATCGATGGTAAAACGTTGTTATAAAAAGGTAGATTTCTACCTATAACAACATTCTACCATACATTATAACACAATTAAGAAATAATCTAGCTAGCATTTTGTGCAGAAACCCCACTAGGTGCCTGTCTAGGCTTTCTACCAGCACAAACAGACCTCAAATATACAAGGATGGATAAGGCAAGGACTGAAATACTTTGGATATGTTATTGATAATGGGGAGGTGAGACCATTTCAGGACTTAGTCATTAGATATACCCTATCACAGACAGATCCCTTTGGCTATCTGCAGAACAGAAACCACATACTGAAGGAGCCTTTCAAAGCATAAATCATCCAAACCCTAAACCCAGTTCTAGTTAACTTATTGAGGGCTGCAGAAGGGTAAAAGAAAACATATCCTTTGCAGGATATATCCAGTCCTATGCCCCTGATGCCAGCTTAGACCTGAAAGGGATGTGGGGGCTGGTACTGCAGGCAGACACTACAGAGGCCCAATAATGTGAAATCTGGGAGGAAGTACATGAAACGACAGCCGCAAAACTTTGTAGAGCATTTATGTGTACAATAGTGGGTGGCTTTTTTTAGTACCCCTGTCTTTATCTAGCATTATGACTTAACCTATGTGGATTGAACCTGGAGGCACTGTAATCCGTGAACAGACCATTATCACGCATTTTGGGATTGCTCCATTTTAACTCAATTAAAGGACCAGGTCTGTGAGGACAATTATGCATATCTACCGCTGGCTGGGCCCTGAACGCTTGATAATAGGGGTTTCTACAGAATGGTTTTTACATTAGCAAGGAAAAATATTTATTCTGCATCCGAATTGCTGCTGTTGCATGACCATTTCATAGCTGCTGCTAACGAACAAGTCCCATGGTGCAAAATCCTTACGTCAATGGAAAATATAAACTTTTGCCTTGGATAACAAAATGAAAAATGTTACGTGAATCGGACAGCTCTTTTGAGACTGTGGAAACAGAAGGTGGCACCCCAATTATAGACCAGTTTCTGGTATAAACTATTCAAAAAAAATAACTGCTAAATAGTTGTAAAATAAGGGAAGACAAGGGAAAAAGACCTATGGTTTAGGCTCTTTATTGTTTTTTTTTTTCCTTACATATGTATTTTTTTTTTTGTGGGGGGGGGTGGAACTTGCATGTGGATTAACCTCCTCCTCTTCCTACCCAAGGAGATATCACGCCATCTGTAGTCACAAAAAATATGCAGTCTGATTACAGTGTTATAAAATAAGTAATAGATCACCTACTGTATGTAAATAAGAGTGGAGAATGGCTGTTAGTTCCTAATGTTTCCGCTTGATTTTATGGTGAGGATGTATACATTTTTTTAAATAAAAATAAAAAAAAAATAAAAAAACTGGAGGAGCTGGAACTCAATGTAGCAGTAGGAGCAGTGTCTCCTCACACACTGGAGTTGATGAAATGTCAGTTATGATGGTGTAGTTTGTCTAATGTCTGAAGTAACTGAAAAATCGTGCCAAAGCAATGTTTTCTTATTCCCTTGATGTTACTTGAAAGTGTTGCTGTTTTTCAGCTCATCTGTGCTCGCAGTGATTGTCAGGGACTGCAGTCAGTATTGAAACTCTGTTCTATGCAAGCTACTGTTTTTGTCAGTGATAATGTTGTAGGGTGGCACCTTGTGGTAGTTTTCTCATAACGACTGGATTTATTTGTTAGTGATAACAAGGCTGCAGTCGTAATTGTATCCGTGTGTGTGTGTTTCTCAATCATTGGTTGCGTCTCAATGATTGTTTCCCCTTCCCAGTGTAAAAGTCAGCAGTCTCACAGGAACGTAGTGCCTATGCAGGCTTCCTTTGTGGTGCTGCCTAACAGTGATTTTCATGGTCAAACTGAATTGTTTTCTGCAGTAATACTGTTTTTGTTAGTAATACACTGTCAGTGTGTGCCCCCTGTTCAGCATTAGCTGATTGAAATATGCCACTGTGGTTTTGTCAAAGGGGGCTCAGGGACATGACATGTCAAGCAGGCAGACATGTATAATTCAAATAGGCACATCAAAACAAGAAAGGAGACCTCCTGATTCAGAGTGTTATGTTTAGGAAAAGAAAAATGTTTAAAAAAAAAAAAAAAAAAAAAGCTCTTGTCCTCCCAACTGGCACCTCCACCTGTGCTTGCACCCCATAACATTTTCATTCCCTACGTTGCTTCTGACCTTATAGGTGTCAGTTTCTGCCATCTCTTCTTGCACTTACCTGTCCAATGCAACTTCTAATGCACTTGCCCTGTGTCTGTCCTGACAAGGTCCCTCGGCTGCCTCACCCTGACCCTCTACGCCTATGCCTTCCCCTACCCTCAGCCCTCTCCCCTTCTTGCCCTCTTCCTCCTATTGTTTCTTGAGTTACTCATTGCTCAGTCTGATTTTGTCAAGCAAAGTTATTGTCTAAAACCATGTACCTGTAACTGTTTTATGTTTTAGTGTCTGTTACCCTGTAACCAGCATGACGTGGAACCTTTGTAAAAGAGCCTTGGCTCAAAGGTACTTTGTAATCCTTAGACACAAATAAATAAATAAATTTAAAAAAAAAAAGCTTATTGCCAAGCCTTGCATTTGCACCACTACTAGCCCGAGCTGAAAATTCTACAGGACAGCTGTTACATTGAGAGAGCTGCATCTCTGTTTCCAACAGTGAGATGATAATAACAAAATCTCAAAAAGACCGTGGAACACATAATTGTCACATAAGCTTTCTTTCTGTGAATTGACTTTTTGAAACAAAATGCAAAAATCAAAGTTTGGGTTTTAAGATTAGCCTGCGTCCACCTAATCTAGTAGTTGAACCAGGTACTATGAGCTCTGACGGTGAACACGGCACTGTAGCCACCAACACTGACCTAGTCAGCACTGTTCACATCTTTCATTTATGCCAACCATTAACTAAATACAGTACTCTCTTCTTTGTATCTTACCAGAAACAGAGCAGAGCAGTGTGACGGATACCATCTTGAACCCCCCCCTCCCCGACTACGCTAATATGCTGAATAAATGCAGATCATTATCCTACACAGTTTTGCCATTTCCCAGTCCTGGTGATTAGGAATAGATAACACCGCATAAAATGTTTGAAATGAAACTGGTCGTTATATTGACAGCGTCCACCTGATCACAAAATACTGGCAGCTCTAGTTGCCAAATCACTACTGTGATCTTTTATGGCAAACAGCTGATTACCAGTATTCTCGATCTACAAAATGTGATTGCCGTGATTGACTATTATGTTTATCAAATCAGGTTCTGTGTAGCTAACACTGACCTAGCAGCCACCCAACTGCCTAATAGTGCTGACTGACTGGACTAGTACTGCCTCATACACTATTTTGTGTATATACAGTATATACTTTGCTGTGGGTTTGTTTTTTTTCCCTTTGCTTCACTAAATATATACCGGCCCAGTACCTAGCTGTTCCATTAATGGCATATTTCAATCAGGTAATCCTGAACCGAGGTACACACTGACAGCATAGTACTATAACAGAAATAGTGTTACTGCAGAAAATAGTTGTTTGATAACAAAAATCAGTGTTATGTAGCACCACACATGAAGCCTGCATAGACACTATGGCAGTCCCATGAGACTAAAGACATCTACATCGGAGGTGGAAAAATCATTGCAGTGCACCAATGACTAAAAAACACCACACACACACACACACACACACACACAGAAGGATACAATTGTGACTGCAGGCTTCTTGTCACTAACAAATAAATCCAGTCACGGTGAGAAAACTACCATGAGCTCCCAGCCTACAACACTATCACTGATAAAAACAGCAGTTCACATAGGACTGAGTTTAAATACCGACTGCAGTCCCCAATAACCACCGCAAGCACAGATGAGGCAGAAAACAGCAACACTTACAAGTAACATCAAGGAAATAAGACAACCTTGCTTTGGCACTGTTTTACAGTTACTTGAGACATTAGACAAACTATGCTGTCAGAGAGGTGTCCGTTTCCCTGCCATGACATGCTTTGGGAGGTGTGGCTGAAATGACAGCTAGTGAAAAGAATAGTACAGCTGACAGGCAGCATGTAGAAAATGGCTGTTGGGGACAGGCAGCATGTAGAAAATGGCTGTTGGTGCAGATACAGCAATTTATAATTAAAATAACTGTGATTTCAAAGTACATAGTACTAAATGAAAAGTGCAATTACTCCAGGTAAAAATCTAAGGAAATCACTTTCTCTATAGACAATTTCTAGGTGCTATGCATACCCCTGAAATTAAGGCCAAAGTAGACTGGTACTGGGATCTAGTCATTTCCACTTGGAAAGCTGCAGTCAGTCATGTCCAATAATGTTCTAGGTCCAGTAAACTCCGTAGAATACAGCTCTGTTTCTTATATGGAGTATATCTACCACCTTCAAAACTGCATATGTTCAGCCGAGACAGGAAGTCGATGTACCCTTGATGCCATGTGGGGAGGTGGGTGATTTTTGTACACATGGCCCTGTTTTGCCCTAATGTAGCTCCCTTTTGGCATAGTATACATGAACAGATGCAGAAAATCCTCAAAATAACTTTACCAAACTCACCCTTGGAGATTATTCTGGAAGTGTAGCCCAAACCAGCTGGAACTTTAAGGGAGCACAGACCATGGAATATTGCATTGGTTAATGCAAGAAAAACTATTGCACAACACTGGGTTATCAATACGCCCCTAGTACAACCCACTGGCTTAATAATTTTTTATTATGCATGAAAATAGAAAGATACCAGCTAGCAGCGCTGGGGCAAGAATCTGTATTTGACAAAACCCTGGAACCCTTTAATGGAAGCCATAGAACAATGTTTAATTGATGCTTATAAAATAGGGAGAAAAAAATCCTGCTTTTTGATTGGTTGTTACCCGTGCATCAAATGTGTTCAATGCACAGGTAATAAGTACCTAAAATCAGGATCGCATTCATAACAAAGAAAATCAGTGAGCCATTAGAATGTTGAATTTTTTTTTTTTTTTTAAATGCCACCTTTTTTTTTTTTTTTTGACCTCGCTAAGGCGGCTTATCCTGGACTCGTGGTCAATCAGTGCTGTGTCAGCATCATTCTTCCCCATTTACAGTCATCTAGTTCCAGGACCCAAAAAACACCTGAGACTCCCCTCACCTCCTATGCTCTCACAGTACTGCTTTCAGAGTCTGTCCCGTCCCTCCCTCAATGAAAAAAAAAAATTTTCTGTGTTTTTTTTTTTTCTTCCTACATTTACATAACTGCAAAACCTGTTTCTTTGATTTTGATGCTTTATATTGGCTGACAGGGCTCTTGAACATTTGGGTGAAAGACAAGTACTGCTAGTTGCTGAAGGTCGGTTGGTCTGCCACTAGAGGGGAAAGAAACCACTCGGTCCTTTACGGGCACTAACTGTAACATGTACATTCGCTTGATCCTGTTGGGGGGGGGGGTGTGAGTACAGGCGAGACTCCTGCTATAGCTGCTCCACTCTCTGTGTGTGTGTGTGTGTGTGTGTGTGTGTGTGTGTGTGTGTGTCCCTGCCAGCTCTTGCTGTACTGAAATGCAGGAATTGGTCGTGGTTTTAACAAAAAAAAAAACACCATTCGCCACGCCTTCTCTCTCTCTCTCTGTCAAATGGAGCCTTTTTCATTCAAAAAAAGAAAAGGAAAGAAACTCCACAACAGTACAGTGCTCTTTCATCACACCACTAGTACTGATGCCAGTAAAGGACAAACTTAGTCCGCCACATACACAATGATGTCATTTTGTAGTCGGCAGAAGGACTATTTTATTATAAATTCAAACAAGCAATTATTTTTTTTCTATATAAACATGTTTTTCTAACTGTAAAAAGTTTAAAATGGATCCCATTTTATAAGCACAATAAACGCTATGAGGGTGTGATGGAACAGATTTTACTGCACAAGCCTGAGCTGAAGGCATGAGGCCGCACTACACCCCTGGCCTTGCAATAAAATCTGTTCCATGCACACTCTGTTATGTCTTATTGCCTACTTGATGCACGAAAGATAGTAAACTATACACTTCTCAGTAAGATTCCATTGCCTAGGAAACTAAAACTTGGCAGCGTATATTGTAAGATATTGACCATTGATTAAATGTTTATAACATGATTCACTGTAGATAATGCATGTGGGTCATTGATCCACTTACAGTTTGTGTATGTACTTACTATGTACATGCTGTCCAAATGTACAATTAATGATACCGATGTATGTATGTTTATGCAAGTCTGAAGTATTTCAATGAATTATGTTTTCAAAAAAATTTTGTATGTTTTAAATAAACTAAACTGAGTCCATCCGTCCAGACTTAGGGCTGGAAAAGTAGAAGTGGCCAGTGTAGTCCCCATATTCCTTAGAGGTGCATGGTCAGACAAGGCAACTGCAGCCTGATCAGCCTGACATCAGTGCTGGGCATGGTTTTGAAAGCCATTATTAAGAATAGAATAAAGGAGCACCTTGTTGAGCTCAAGGTCCTTGCCCCCTCTCGACATGGCTTTATGAGAGGCAGATTGTGCTAAACCAGCCTGATCATCTCATTCGAGGAGTTGACCAGGAAGGTGGACTGGGGCAGAGCTGTAGACATACAGGATCAATATCTTTATTTAGGCAGGCAGAACACCATTGAGCAGGGCTCATTTACAAGATGGAACTGGCAAGTAGTCTGTTTGAACTTCAGCAAGGCCTTTGACACTGTGGTTCATGACAAGCTTCTGGGCAAAGTACACCAGTGCAGTATGCAAGAGGCATACACAAGGTGGATTGCTAACTGGCTTGGTGGCATGAAGCAGAATGTTATGGTTGATGGCACTACTCAAAGTGGAGAGGGGTACTCAGCAGTATAATAGAAGCATAGAGTTTTACAGGCAGAAAAATGGTCCTCGGTCTGTCAGATCTGCCTGGTCCCTACCATGGTCCCTAGTCCCTACCATAGTTCCTAACTGTCTAGCATTGGTAGGGCCTATGCAGTGCTCCCATCTTGTAGCTTTACTTTGTTAGTCCAGTGACTCCTCTCGACCCATCTCCTTTCCCCCCTTCATTTTCACCATACCCATGTGTCTGTCCCACCCTGTCTTGAAACCTGTAACCGTCTCAACATTTACCACTTCCTTGGGTAGGCGGTTCCACGTGTCCAACACCCTGTCAGTGATGAAGTATTTTCTTACATCCCTCCTGTAAACCCCCACAACACGCACCTACCCCACACACACACACACACACACATTCCCATGCACACACAGGAAGGAGCCCCTTAGGGATCGGTTCTGAGGCCACTGCTGTCTCACAATTTCATCAACACTCTAGAAGCTGGGTTCTTCAGCTGGCTGCTTAAGTGCCACTGATGACACAAGCCGTCTAAGAGTACAGAATTCCATGAGGATGGGGACAAAGTTGGGTGATTGATCAGATCCCTGGCATCACAAATTCAGCGTAACCAAATGTAATATGCTATACTTGAAGAAAAACAGAGTTAGGAATCTTTTGAGAAGCTAAATAGTTCTAAATTTTCCTATTATTAGATATACTTTTTGGAGACTGTATTTGTGTAATTATTATAATGCAATCCTTTTTTCTTTGTCACATGAATCAATGTAAAGAGCTGCAGTGCATGAAGCCCTCTTAGCCTAGTATCTCATACTACAAAGTAATTTTAAATCCGGTATGTAGCAAAGGCATTTAACTGACTAGCATGGAGCATTGGGTGAGTGAGGAGGCAGCTGTAAGGATTGCGGAGCACTCATCTTCAAGGTTGTGCTTTGGAGAAGGGGACACTGCCCTCTATGCAGGACTTTCAGGGAGCGCCATGCTCAGTTGGCAGCAGCTATGGAGGAAATATTCCAGCTGTGACTCCAACCAAACTTGTGCCCACCCCTTGCACCTCTACTTCTTCAGAGGACCAGTGGCCCGGGGAGGGGGTGGAGCATGGTGGAGAGTGGGAGGGACTGTATACAACAGTCATCTCTTCCCATGAGGTATCAATGGTAAACTGCTTTGCACCACTAGAACAGGCGCAGGTACCTGACTTGGGCAGGGGTGACTGGATCGGTTGGTGCTGATGGGAGGTATGACACCCAGGGGCAGGAGAGGAGGACAGAAGTTAGCAAGGAGGATTCTGGTGATGAGAGACTCTTGTTAGGGGAGGGTGGTGGTTAGATGTGTGCCTGGAGTGTCAGCCATCTGAGATGGGTATATAGGATAGGGAGGATGGTTGGGGGGGGGGGGTTTGCAGGGAGTGCTGGTACACTTTCGTATCAATGATCTGGTGAATTGGTCTGTGGAGACGGTGAAGAGGGACTTCCAGAGGCTGGGGGACAGATTGAAGAAGCACTCGACTTCCTTAGCTTTATCTAAGGTCCTTCGTGTCTGGGGTGGGGAGAATGGGAAGACTAGATAAAGGGAGTTACAGATCAAAGAATTCAATGGGTGGTTGAAGGGTGGTTTCGGTAATAAGGGCACCACTTTATAGTGAATTTGTGGGGCTTCTGGGACAGAAGAGCCTTCAAAGGGGATGGCCTTCACCTGACGAGAGGGGCTTTAGTATGTTAGGGCAGAAGATGCCCACATTGTCAGATGGTTAAACTAGTTGCAGTGGAGGCTGCGACTGGAGATTCCGCTGTTGAGGGAGGAACAGTGGGAAACCTAGACGGGTCTCCACCAGTGATAGGTGTAAGGTGTACAGGGGATAATAGATGGGAGGAACAAGTCCAAGAGGCAAGGCATGGTAGACATAGTAGTCATGAAAGGAAGGGGAAACGCAAGATCTTACTTGGAAAGGGTTCCTGCAGTAGATCTTCACATATAGGACTGCGCCCCCTGGCGTCAGATCCAAACGGCAAACTTGTGGATAGCAATCATCAGCGGGGACCGCTTCCGACGTCAGGCGGCGTCAACCCGACTATAAAGGGGTGGTCCAGTGCCCGCTCTCCAGTTCTTTCCCACCGTTTGCCTCAGTACGTTCGGCTCATGTTTGAACAACAGTGTAACGCCCGTGTTGATTTCTGTTGAAGTTTTCTTCGCCTCTTGCTAGTATTTTTCTCAAAAAAGTTTCTTAAAATTGATGTCTTCTAGATAGAAGAAAAAGTGCTCTAAGTGCGGTCCCCAAATTCCGCATGGGGACGACCATTTCTGCTGCCTTCTTTGCCTTGGTTCTAAACACGACATCCAGGAGTGTTCCATCTGCCAGGCCTTCAACCAGGCAACCAGAACCAGGCATAAACAGTTGCTCGAGGCCCATCTTCTGACCCGACGCTTAGCGTCTATGGAAAAGGAGCCCCAAAAACTGAGGGAAAGGTCGCCATCGCCAGCCCCGAAAAAGAAGAAAAGTAAAGAGAAGCGCCGGGACCGGAGTCCGTCACCACACGAGAGGCCTGCAACTGTGAGCAGTTCTTCGGGCGCTCCATCTGCTTCTTTGAGCCGGGCCCCTTCTCCCCCACCTCCCACCGAGGTGAGCGGGCAGCTGGGGGTAGCCTCTCTGGAGGTTGCAATTTCTTCGTCTTGTCCTGCCGGTAAGACATCCCTTGCTTATAGCGAAGGGCGCGTGGCCCCCGCTAATCAGTCTAGCGGCCACCTTTAGCCCAGCCAGATCTGCTGTGTCAGACGACGGCTCCTCCGACGTCCGCCCGGATCCATCCACTCTCCTGTCGGGCTCCAGTTTGGCCCCCGACGCCAGACAGAGTGAGGGAAAAGTCAACCTGTCATCCCCTAAGGTTCTTCATCCCAGGGACTCGCCACCCGATCCTCTGCTTTTCACAGCAGCAAGATCGCATTCTGACCTGCCATAGGGGCCTCCTCGCCAGGCCTTCTGCCATCCCCGAACAGGAGTCTGTCGCCGGCTGGGGATCCTGCCATGCAGCCTCCACCCTCTGGTCTTTCGGGCGCGCTCCCAGATCCCACCCCATCTGCTGGCACTGTGGCACTGCCCCCGGCGGGCCCTTCGGCATGAGTTCCCAGAACCTGAACCCTCCTTCCCACCTCCGGGCAGGCCCTCCGTCGGCCACTCACTACCCGACGCCGGGCCATGTGCCTCTCTGATGCTGGGTTACCCGAACGCCAGATGCCAGGGTATCCCACCCCAGGACACCCCACGCCATGTTATCTGGGGTACTCCAGTTACTATCCTTTTTGGCAGTACCCTCAGTATCCAGGGTATCCGAGCTTCCAGCCCCCTCCTCCACCACCTCCGGTACCGGACTACGAGTCCATCCCCCTTTGGTGGAAAGATGGCAGAATGCAACTTCTGTCAGAGATTAGACAGTCGGTGGTAGAGGCACCCACTCCCAGGGTCACCACTCCGCTGCCTTCTCGGACAGCTTCAGGTTCCTTAACTATTGGCACCACAGGAGTAGACCCTTCAGTTCCCAGTGGTTCCGAGCCCTCTGACACCGAGTCCGACTCGGATCCGTCAGACCCCAGTTTTCCCGTAGAGGTTCCCCCTAAAGACTCTCCTAAGTCTCCTCCGGAGGACCCCTCTTTCGGAGACTTGCTGCATTCTATTCAGGCAGCTGGCGGATGGCCGACTAAAGAGGTAGCCCCGCAGAGAAAAAATACCTTTCGGAACACCTGGATCTGGCCACTGCTGACCCTATCCCCTTTCCCCCGTGGATGGGGCCTCATGAGAACCTAGTGACCATGATTTGGCAACAACCATCCTATATACCAGCGGTCTCTCGCAAAGCAGACCCTACCTATTACCCCCGGAAGGGATCTCTCATCTTAATTCCCATCCTAAGGCTGACTCTATGGTCATTATAGCCGCTCACGACTGTTCAGCCCAGCCCAAACACCTGAGCTCTTCACCTCCTGACAGGGACTCGCGCCTGCTAGATCAGTTTGGGCGTAAAATCTGTTCTTCTTCCTCATGTATGATACAATCCCTTAACTACGTATCCCATATGGTCGCTTTCCAAAAAGCCTCCCTTTCGGATCTGGAAAGAGACCTCCAAGAGGTTCAGGATGAAACCCTGAGAAAGAAGCTATTGGATAAAGTTAGGATGGGAAAGTCATCATGTCGTCCCGCTCTACGGGCTACTTATGACTTGGTGGACTCTGTGGCTAGAACGGCAGCCTCGGGGATCTGTCTCCGTTGCCTCTCCTGGCTACGTATAGCAGGCCTGGCGCAGGATGTACAGTCCTTCCTTTTGGACGCCCCTTTAGGGGTTCCGTCCTCTTTGGCAGCAAGGATGTCATTACAGGGCTGCAGGAGAGCAGACGTTCCTTGCGGGACGTCCGTTCCTTGTATAGGATGGGCCAGAAAAGCAGCCTTTTCGCCACCAAAGAAGGTGGAACAAATCCCAGGCTAAGCGCCAAGCAAAGAAATGCACCCCTGGCTCTGGAGCTCAAACCCCACAGGCCAAATTTCCCAAACAGGTCCCTGGGGCAAAAGCTCCCCTCCCCTCGGTGTCCTGACTCCTTTCTCCTCCTTCATCTCCCTTCAGTAACACAGGAGGAACTGGTCGAAGGGAGGTTCACCCTCCACCTGGATGGTTGGAGGTTCGTCACTGCAGACGCTTGGGTGCTTCTGCTCATCCAGCGAGGTCACTCGATAGAATTCAGCGAGATTCCAGCCCCTCTTCTGCCGGGATGGTCCTTCTATCCTTGGGATCGGGTCCCCATTGTCTCTCAGGAAATTCAGGCTCTTCTTCTAAAGAGGGCCATAGAACCCGTCCCATCGAACCAAATAGGAAAGGGATTCTGCTCTCACATCTTCCTGGTACCGAAGAAAACGGGTGACCTGAGACCGATCCTGGATCCCAGCACACTAAACGTCTTCGTTGAGTACAAGAAATTTCATATGTTGACTCTTCAGGGGCTTCTTTCCCTGCTCCACCCGAACTCGTGGCTGTGCTCCCTAGACATGCAGGATGCTTACCTGCATATTCCTATCCTCCCGGCCAACCGCCGCTTTCTCCATTTTGTTTTTATGAGAACCATTTCCAATTCCGAGCACTCCCCTTTGGCCTGTCTTCAGCCCCCAGAGTGTTTTTACGAAATGCCTAGCGGTAGTGGTGGCGTTCTTACACCGTCGGGGCATTTATGTCTTCCCATACCTGGATGACCGGCTTCTCGCAGCACCCTCTCCTGCCAGCCTGAAAGAGTCTCTCTCTCTTTCACTCTGAACTTGTTCTGTTTCCTGGGCATAATGGTCAATTTTCCAAGTCCCAGCTAGTACCATCCCAGAGACTCCAGTTAATTGGAGCTGTACTAGACACAGTTCAGTGTAAGGCTTTTCTGCCATCAGTTCGGTCCGAGACCTTAGCTTCTCAGGCCACTCTCATGGCCCAGGCATGCTGGATCACAGCACACTCTGTGCTGTGTCTCTTGGGACTGATGGCGGCCGCCATTTTGACAGTTCCCATGGCCAGGCTTCACATGAGGGTTACCCAGTGGTCTCTTCGAGTCCAATGGGACCAGAGGATGGACGACATGAACCAAAAGGTCATGATCTCCAACAGTCTGCAGAGAGATCTTCGCTGGTGGCAGGATCTCTCAAACCTATCGAAGAGAATTTCCTTTCATCCTTCAGTTCCAACCCAAATCCTCACCACGGATGCCTCAGATCTGGGCTGGGGAGCCCATCTGGGGACTTGCAAGACACAGGGATCTTGGTCCGACCAGGAGCTCGTGCTTCACATCAGTGTTCTGGAGACCATGGCGGTTCTTTACGCACTCCAGTCTCTCCTGGTTCCAGGATCACTTCTAGTCCAGACAGACATGTCCACAGTCTGGTACATAAACAAACAGGGAGGAACCCGAACTTATCCTCTTTGCAGAGAAGCAATGAGGGTATGGTACTTGGCAATTCAGCACAGCCTTTACTTGACAGTGGTCCACGTTCCAGGCATAAGCAACGTCCTGGCGGACAGTCTCAGTCGATCAGTGGCTGGGGCCCATGAGTGGAAACTAAAGTCAGAGGTGGTCGAAGAACTCTTTCTTTGATGGGGTCGGCGAGAGATGGATCTGTTCTTACTTCCCATGCAACGCAAACTACCCGCCTTTTGCTCTCGCCTCATTCCCGGCATGGTGCTTTTTGGTGAGACACTCTGTCTCTTTCATGGACAGGGAGGTTTCTTTACATCTTTCCTCCCTTTCCTCTCATTCAGAAGGTCTTGGTGAAACTCCAACAGGAGGAAGCTCATGCCATTCTTATTGCTCCACTTTGGCCACGCCAAATTTGGTATCCTCTGCTACAGCAATTGGCACTGGAACCTCTGGTTCTCGTGCCCATTTCCCACGACCTTCTGACTCAGGAGCAGGGCACCTTAGTGCATCTGAGCCTTCAGTCTCTCCATCTTCATGCGTGGCACCTGTGGACATAGCGATTTCTCATTATGGGGTATCTTTGCAGGTTGCGCAAATTCTAATGGAGGCTAGAAAACCCTCCATTAGATCCACTTATGCCATGAAGTGGAAAAGATTCAAGATTTGGGCCCAAGAAAGATGCCTGGACCCATTTTCATGCTCTGCTTCCCAGGTTCTAGAGTACCTCGCACATCTGTCTGAGGCGGGCCTTAGCTACTCCTCCATTAAGGTCCACCTCTCTGCGGTGTTGGCCTACCACCTCCCGGTGGAGGGCAAAACCTTGGCTCAGCTGGAGGTTGCCAAAACCTTTTTGAAAGGCATCCTTCATTTGAAACCTTCGATTCGGAATCCTTGTCCTCCCTGGGACCTGAATTTCATGCTGAAGAAGCTGACCTTACTACCGTTCAAACCAGCTTCTTCCTTTGACTTACACTTCGTCTCCTGGAAGACCCTATTTCTAGTCGCAGTTACTTCAGCCAGAAGGGTCTCTGAATTACGGGCCTTTGTCTGTAAGGAACCCTATTTGATTTTTCACAAGGACAAGGTAGTCCTTCAGACTAACCCTTCTTTCCTACCTAAAGTGGTTTCAGAAACCACTTAGAACCAGAGCGTGGAATTACCAGTATACTATCCACAGTATTCCAACAGGGTGGAATACTTTTTTGCACACCCTTGTTGATCCTGAGGTACTACACAAACAGGACTAAGGAGGTTCGTAAATCCAATCAATTGTTCATAGCTTTTGCTGCACAGTGCCAGGGCAAGGCTATATCTGAGCAAACCATCTCTCGATGGCTAGCTAACTGCATCCATTTTTCGTACACGAAATATGGGAAGTCCCTTCTGGGGGCTGTTAAAGGCCACTCCACCTGCAGTGTGGAGACCTCTACTGCCTTTTTTAGGAATGTGTCCACGGCAGAGATCTGTGCAGTGGCCATGTGGTCGTCTGTTTACACCTTAACTAAGCATTACAGTCTGGATATTGCCTCTAGGCGCAGAACTGGCTTTGGTCTTGCAGTCTTGCAAGGCCTCCTGTCGTGATTTCTTATGGTGACTTCTCCTCCTCCCGGATGCACCTATGTTTGTTTTTCCTCAGGGACTGCTTGGTATTCAGTCCTATATGTGAAGACCTACTGCAGGAACCCTCTCGAAGTAAGATATTGCAGTTACTTAAGAACTTACCGTAACAGTAGATCTTCGAGAGAAGTTCCTGCAGTAGGTCTAGTTTCCCACCCACCTTACCCCAGTTTCTGGATGTTGTATCCTTTTTTTTCATCCTATCTAGTCCATTTGGGCTAGAGTGGAACCAGGGTCTGAGGAGTTTTTACTCCGGTCTTATTCTAACCTTTCTGTAGGTCTCCATTGGAAAAGAACTGGAGAGCAGGCGCAGGACCGCCCCTTTTATAGTCGGGCTGATGTCACGCCACCTGACGTCGGAAGGGGCGCGGTCCCTACTGATGACTGCTATCTACAAGTTTGCCGTTCGGATCTGACCCCAGGGGGTGCAGTCCTATATGCGAAGACCTACTGCAGGAACCTCTCATGAAGATCTACTGTTACGGTAAGTTCTTACATAACTGCAGTATACTGTGGCTATTAGGGAAGGGTGTTTGGTGGGGGAGACCAGCGAGAACCAACAGACATGCGGGCGCATGTTGGAGGGGTGGTATGTCTCAATGCCAGAAGTCTGGGTAATAAGAGTAGTGAGCTTCGGGCCTTGGAGGCAGACTGTGGGCTGAATCTAGGGCTGTTTCAGAAACTAGATCAGTGTGAACGATTAGGATTTAGCAATTCCAGTCCACACCTTATATAGGCGTGATAGAGGTGGAGTGGCCGTCTACTTCAGAGAAGAGACGGAGGCAGTAAAGGATGCTACCATTGGAGAAAGGGGAGGTAGAATCACTGTGGTTTCATCTCACAGAGATTTTCTTCAAGTCAGTCTCTTGCAGCAGGCCATAACACATGGGATATCCATCCATAGGCCTCACTTCCTCCAAATGATTTCCCAGCAGTCTCTCTCCCAGGGGCCTCCTCTTCCTGTTACTTGATGTGCTCTGGTACATATTATTATTTATTTGTTTATTTAAAATCTAGGATTACAATTACCTTTGAGCCGAGGCTCTTTTACAAAGGTTCCACGTCAGGGTGTACAGTCTTGGAGTTACAATAATATTACAAAGCAATCATTAACAAAGTAGGTTTTGACTTGAAAAATACAAGGTTTACAAGCGATCAAACACAAAGATGGTACATAGAGGTCAGGAGAGGCATGGGGAGGGGTAACATTGAGATCTGGAGGAACACAAGGGGTGAGGTGGGAGTGGGGAGGGATGGGTATAAGCGGCAGCCAGGGCAGCTTTGTCAAGAGGAGGATAGGGTAAGAGCATAAGTTGGGCAGAGGAGGTGTAAGTGCTAGGAGGTAGGGTAAATGAGGAGTCAGTTTGAGGAGGCATTGGTTAATAGCAGTCACAGGAGTTAGAGGCTAGAAGAGCCTGGTGGAGTTTGGTCTTGAAAGCACCCATAGTTGCCAGGGTCGTGATGTCACTATTGAGATTATTTACCCAGCTAGGTGCCCAATAAGAAAAGGACCTTTGGCCTTGGGATGTCCGACAGTGTGGGATTTGCAGCAGGTGTGGTTTGGATTTCCTGGTGTTGCAATTGTTGGTCTTGAGATTGATGAGAGAGCAGACTTCTGGAGGGGCACTGCCCATCATTATTCTTTTCTCTGTGATGCAGGTTTGATATTTAATGCGATTATTTAGTGGTAGCCACCCCGATAGAGAGTAGAGGTTGCAGGTGTGGGTGAGACGGTGAGATCCGGTTGCGAGCGGCAGGCCTTATGTGAGGGTGGTAAAAATCCGCTTTGCTATGGTGGCCGAGCCATAGAAAACTAATCCATAATCGATGATGCTAATGATGGAGCTCTGGACGGCAATTGTTAAAGCTTCAGAGGTTAGGTGTTTCCTGTGTCAGAACAGCAGGCCCATCCTGATGTTAGCTGCTTTAGCCACGGTAGTTATGTGGGCAGTGTAGGAGAGGTGGGAGTCAAGGGTGATGCCAAGATATTTAAAGGATTGTACTTGTCTGAGTGTGACTCCTTGCTTAATTTTGATGGTGAGGTGGAACTGTTTGAATTTGTGATGTGAGCTGCTGAAGATCATGGATTTAGTTTTTTTCTGGTTTAGGATAAGTTTGTGTTTTAGGAACCATCCTTCGACTGAAGTGAAGCCATGTTGAAGGTTATTTTGCAGTTGTTGACGTCAGGGCGCCAGCCACTGCCCAAGAAAAAAACAAGGAAAAAGCACCCTTCAGCTCCGGCGGAGACTGAGCACCGGAGCTTGCCCTCGATCTGTGGCCACCCTCCCGGCACCCTTCTGACCAACGCTATTGACTGTTCGAGGTGTTGGGGGCCCACCTTGTCCCCGCCCGGGGGGTAAACCGAGGCTACATGGGCGACGGAGGATTGTCCGGGCAGGGCGGACCACAGAGGGATGACTCCTTGGTGTCTCCCGAGGAGACCGGAGCTGTGGGGCGGAGAGGAGGAATAAACATAAAAAATAAAAAAAAAAATTTTTTAGAGTAGCAGAGCATCTGTCAGAGTTAGAGACCGTTGCAGCAGCAGGTGTTAAACAGTAGGTTCCGAAGGGCAGTTTTGAAGGGGGCAATTTTTGGAGTGCTGGAGATGGCTGTGGGGAGCGAGTTTAACCAGGACGGGGCTCTGTAGTGGAACGATCTATCTCTGTGCCCAGGTGGTCCTAGTTCTGGGTGCTAGTAGGATGACCTTGTCTGCGGTTCGGGTAGAGACTGTGGAGGGTGTAAGTTGGACAGAGGCAGAAACCCCGGGGGAGCCCGAGCAGAATTTTCTTAGAGGGCAAGTTTGATAGCTGAGACATTCACTGAGGTTAAGGAGCTATGTCATAAAGCTGACAAGTGTGGGTGAGCCTGGGGGCATTGGTCAGTAGTCTGCAAGCCTTGTTTAGGGTGAGTCGAATTCTGTAGAGGGCCATGTAGTCAGCAGCACCATAGACCGGAAAGCCATAATCCACAAGGGACATTACTGAGGATGTAATTGCAAGCCTGAGAGCATCAGGTGGGAGGTAGTCCTCGTGACGGTAGAGGATGCCAAGTCGGGAGTTAGCGGTGGATGTGAGGACTGTAATGTAGGTATGAAAGGTGAGGGTCGAGTCAAAGGTGATCTCAAGGTATTTGTAAGAGTAAACTTGTTCAAGCGGTTCTAGGGTGCTGGGGAGGATTTGGAGGGGGTTGTTGCTAGCTTTGTTCTGATGGTGGGCAAAGAGCATTGACTTGGTTTTTTTGAGGTTAATGACTAGTCTGCTCTCCTTAAACCAGTTCTCTGCATTATTGAAGGAGTGTTGGAGGGAGGTGGGATTCCTGTGAGTGGTATAAATAACGGTGTCATCGGCGTACAGGAGAATATTGCCAGAACAGGCACTGGGCAGGGTGTTTAGGTAGAGACTAAAGAGTAGTGGGCCCAAGATAGAGCCCTGGGGAACCTCTAAGTGGATGGGACAGGTCTCCAAGAGTGTCCCATTGTTTCTGACATGCTGAGAGGGGGCCAGCAGAGAAACCTGTATGGCAGAGGGTGTTTAGTAGGAGGGGTGGGAGACAGTGTCAAAGGCCTTAGAGAGGTCAATGAACACTGCTCCTGCTAGGGAGCCGGAGTCTAGGAAGGAGTGCAGGAAGTTGGAGAACTCCATTAATGCTGTACTTGTGCTGTGACCAACGCAGAAACCATGCTGTTCTGGGCATAGAATGTCGTATTTTGCCAGATGTTCGGTGAGTTGAGTGGCCACAAATTTTCCTAAGGCTTTGGGGAGGAATGGAGATTGGAAGATAGTTGTTGGTGGGTGAACCTGTCACCCCGTTTGTGAATAGGTGTGACTGTAGCTGTTTTCCACGCTGTGGGGAATTGCCCCAGACAGAGGGACCGGTTTAGTAGGCCAGTGAGTGGGACCAGGACCAGCCAGAGTATTTTGGGATCCAGGGAGTCGTTGCTAGGACTGTTGCTGTGTAGTGCTTTAAGCAGGAGAGGTCTGGCTCCCTGGACCGATACTTTGCATAGATAGAACCTGGGGCGTTGAAGAACTGGGGGTGGTGGGTCAGGGGTAGGGTCGAAAAAGTTACTAGGGAGGACAGGGCTAAGATCCGTAAAGGAGGAGTTAAGGCAGTTGGCAATGTCAGTTGGGTCAGTAAAGGTGGAGCCATCAACAGTAAGCTGGGATGGGGGGGCATGATTTCCCATTTATCTCTTTTATATTGTCCCAGAAGGTTTGGGCACACCCCCATGAGGAGGTGAGGGTGGCCTGGTAGTGGTTTGCCTTGGCTTTACGGATGGCCCATGTGCACCTGTTACTTGTGGAGTTGTAGGCCTGTCTGTCAGCCGTCTGGCCGGTCTCGGTGACTAGGTGCCAAAAGTTATCCCTATCCCTGAGCATTTGGAGTAAGGCAGGGGTGACCCAAGGCTCATTATGCTTTTTTTGGAGCGGATTTTGGTGAAGGGTGGAAAAAGATCACAGGCCTTGTTAAAGGCTTGTGAGAAGAGGTCGAGTGCACCATCAGTGTTGGATGCATGGTGGATGGGGGACCAATCAATCTGAGTGAGGAACTGTTTGAGTATTTTCAGCCTGCCTGGGCGGAGACGCCTGCAGAGTGTGGTTTGGACTATAGGTTTGGTGGTGGGAGCAGAGCAGAGGAATAGGAGAAGGGAGTGGTCACTTAAGGAGTCCATTAGGACTTGAATGTCCTGAATGTTTTGGGGGCGGTTGGTGACAATGACGTCTAGGAGGGTGCAGGTTCCTGTAATTTGGTTACATCTAGTGTGTTGGGAGACTAGTTGGGTCAGGTCTAAGGCAGCGAAGGTGTCTCTTATTGGTGAAGCAGAGGGACTGAGCCAGTTCACGTTGAGGTCCTCGACTAGGACTTGTTCTGCTTTATGGGGAAGGGAGGAGAGATATTCAGTGAGAGACTATATCGCTGGGTTCTGATTCCTTGGGTGTACATAGGAGACCGTGAGATAGAGTGAGCTGTTGGAGGGGTCTGGGGTAAGTTTGAGGGTAACTGCCTGGGCTGGGCACCATTAACAAGCTTGGGGGCAGGGAGCGCATGGCCAGTGATGGTGTCACGAGTATAAATCTCACAACCACCTCCGCGTTTACCTGCTCGATCCTCACGATATAGGGTGTAGCCCGGAAGAGAGACAAAGGAATCTGGGGTGGACTTAGCCAGGTTTCTGCTAGGGCTATGATGTCTGGTTGGTGTAGTATGACCCAGCACTGAATGGCAGCAAATTATTTCAGCAGGCTGCATGCGTTCAAAGAGGCAATGCGGAGTCCAGTGGACTTAGTTGGTGGACTGGTGGGGCATGGCCTGGATTAGGGTGGATATTACCGGAGAGGAGTAATAGAATGACCAAGGTTCTAGCCATAAGGTGGCAGCTTGTTAACTTTTTGGGAGTACATTGAGAGGGGGGGGAGGTCATGTGGGAGCAAGGGATGGGCAGGGTTTGGAGGATCGGGAAGACAAAAAGGAGGTGGAGCCAACGGGAGCCAGGGTGGGCGGCGGGGTTGGAAGGGCAGCTAGGGGGTGGATGCAGGGGTCCAGAGTGCAATGACAGGGTGGGGGGCAAGGGTTACCCCGGAGAGATACGAAGGTGCAGTGCACAAAGGGCATGGGGTGAGGTCTGGCTGGTGGGTGGTAGGTCCCTGGATGGTTATGAAGATGAGGCACATAAAGAGGAAGTGAACAGCCATGGTGCCTAGGTAGCCTTGGAGGCAGAACAAAGGAGGGGGGAACCAGAAGCTTTAAGAGCTTCAAGAAAAACCAAGAGAAATTAGCTTGACTTGTTGGCTTAGTGGTAGAGCTGCTGAGCTTGGTGTCAAGAGCACAGGGAGACCTGCAATGGGACAGAAGAAAAGTATTTTAGCAGACTATGGAGCCAAAAGCCTTAAGAGAGAGCGAGAGAGAGAGCTGACTGCATAGTGGTAGAGTGCTGCTTTGAGTCGTACAAGGGGGACAGTAGCAAACTATGGGAAAAGGGGTTTAGTAGTGGAAAGTGGGAGGAGTACAGATTAGGAGAAAACAGAGTGGTGTGAGGAAGGCAGAAACAGGGGCTAGGAAAGGCACTATGGTGACTCCTAGTGGTCAGAACCAATATTAGCTGCAAATAGGGAGTGGAGATGAGGAGAGTGAACAGAGTGGTGCCTGGAAGGGCAATGCAGCAACCCCTAGTGGTCAGAAACTATAAGCTGCAAATGGGAAAGTGGACACTTAGTAAATTGAAGGAGAGATCATATGATGTGTCACGTGACCAGTGTGCAGCAATAAAGGTAGAGCTTGGGTGGGCGGGGCAGTCGGTGCACAGCGGGGTAATACCCCTGCAGAAAGCAAGCTGGAAGGAGAGAGGCTTTACCTTTTACAGCCTCTCTGTGAATCCTGCAGTCCCCTGATGTGAGCTCTTCAGCTGGGCAGTGTTCTGAGGCCCTTTTGGAGCAACAGCAATGCCCCTCTGCAGGGGAGTCTTCGACCTCCTCCTCGGGGCCTTGGAGGGGTGAACCCTCATCGATGGAGCATGGGGCTGGGTGGAAACATTCTTCCAAATCCAAACCTATTTCCCCCATGCCACCATCTTCATCGTCCAAGGCCTCGCACTCCTCAAAGGTAAGTAGGAGGGCTCCCACTGATAACACACAGTCTTCTCCACCATCGATGGTAGTGGGCCTCTCTAAGTCGTTGATGGCTCCTCTGTCGATGACTGCCTCCCGTAACCTGCATTGTCAGCCATCGTTCATCGATGATGGCTGCATCTGCTCTAATGGTCCTTCTGTTGTCGGAGCATTCTCTGGTCCTCCCGTCGATGGGGCTTTCTAGCCACTCCTCGGCTGCTCCATCGACTGTGCTCCCATTGACACATTTTGGCTACCCCTCATCGACAGTGGAGCATGTGGCTTATGTTCCTTTCTCGTTGACGGTCCTTCTGTCGATGGGACCTTTTGGTCTGCCTCCCTCGTCGATGGCTTCCCCGTCAACGATCATGGCACTGCCTCAGACAGCTTGGGGGACATAGTCTATAAGTGCTCCCCCATCCTCTGTTTTGGGGTCCTACGTCCACCCCATAGTACCATGGAGCCAGCCGGGTCCTTTGCCCTCAGCTGTCTCCTCTGTGGTGCCTGTCCAGTCCATGGCCCCTCCTTCTTCCAGGGGATCAACTGGCCATGGTGGATGTCCAGGCTGTAGTTCACTCCATGGGCCTTACTAGACCCTCCCCATCTCCTTTGGGGGAGGCGGTGGTCCCTGCCTCAGTCCCCTGCAGGTCTTCTTCAGCCACTACGATAAGGAGTTCCTCTCCTTCCTTCCTTCCTTCACTGAGATCCATCCCAAACCTGAAGACCCCTGCCTCCCAGACTGTGATCTGGAGGACAAGGAGGATGAGGAAATTGAACAGAATTATGGCTTGCCAATCTCTTCCTCAGAGACCTCTTCAATGCCCGGGGATGCTCCTGAAGTGCTCCCCTGCTCTTTTCCTGATGATCCATCCTTTTCAGATATTATGGTGCATCATCAGAAGACCTTTGGTTTCCAGACTACGGAACAGAATGCCTTAAGAAGCAAGTTGGCCAGGTATCTAGGCCTTCTTAATGGCCCCTCCCTGGTTGTCCCTCCCCTGGTGCATGCTTTTGAGGCGGCCAGCCCTCCCAGGTCTCCCTCTCCCTGCAAAGCGGACAGGCTTTATAGGGTCCCTGCAGACCATCCTTATCTTTCTATGCCTCCACAGGCAGACTGTGTGGTTAAAAATGCTGCTCATGATAAATCTGCTAGACCGCAACACTTGGGTGCTCATCCCCCTGATAAAGAATTCATTAAATTGGATATCATGGGGAAGAGGGTCTATGCTTCAACCACTTTGTCCCTTCGCATTTTGAATTTTATGGGCCACCTCCTCAAATATCAGGAGGAGATCCTTAAGACTGCTTGTGCATTGGTCTGTTCCCTTCTGCCTGGCCAGCCTCAGGAGGAGGACCTTGATGCCAAACTTTCTACTGCTGGTGCTGTCTGTTGCCACCTGCTTAGGGCCACCTATGATGCCATTGATACTCCAGCCTAGGCCTCCTTGGCGGGTGTTTGCCTCAGATGCCATGCATGGCTGAGGATTTCAGGATTTTCTCAAGATGTCCAACAATCCATTCTGAATACTCCCTTTAAAGGAGACAAATCTTTTTAGACCACAGACTCAAGACATTCTAAAAGGCCTGCAAGACCCGGGTCGTACCCATCAGTCTATTCAGACCCTATATCACCCACAGTCGAAGCCTACTTACAAGGATACCTGTCAGAACAGTTCTTCTAATCGTAAACCTACTACCCCGCGACAGCCTGCTCACAAATGTAAGGCTCGGTTAGCTCTACCAGACAGACCGGCCCCAAAGAAGTCTCAATATGTCCTTGCTGTCCTTCAGCAGGGTATAGATCCAACAAGGAAATCTGTACACTCGTTAGTGCATCAAGGTACAGTAAGCGTGGCTCATCCCGATTAGTTAACAGAACATCCAGAATCTGCACTCAGAGTCCTGAAATAACCAACACCATTGCAAATAGAAATATTTTAAAGGTTTAATTCCTTTAGATTAAATGCAGTTTGAATTCACTGCATCGAGGTACACAGCTGAGAGCAGCTTCTGGATGTTCTGTCCCTCACGGGGTCAGCCTTCAGCCTGAAGACATGTCTCCAGCTGTGGAGGCGGAGACCCCCTCCTCGGCCGTCATGGGGTAGGTTCTCCCTGCACCTCAGAGGTTGGCAAAGGATCACATCAGACCAGTAGATCCTTCAATTGATCCAATACGGTCATACGTTGGACTTGATAAGTCTTCCTCCTCCTTGGGTCTTACACTATGCTCCAGACCATGCTCACCTTCTACAAGCAGAAATACATGCTTTGTTACAAAAACATGCCATAGAATCAATTCCCGCCCATAAAAGAGACTTTGGAGTTGCTCCATTTTTCTGGTTCCCAAATGGATGGGGGACTTGCGTCCCATTCTGGATCTCGGAGGCCTCAACCTCTGTATAAGGTTCCAGACATTCAGTATGGTGATGTTGCCCACATTTCTTCCTCTGCTAAACACAGGAGATTGACTTTGTTCCTTTACACATGAAGGATGCATACCTTCATATCCTGATCCACGCCGCTCACAGGTGGTTCGTACGATTCCAGTTTTAAAACCATCATTTTCAGTTTTGGTCCCTCCTTTTGGCCTTTCCTCGGCTTCTAGGGTATTCACCAAATGCCTGTTGGCAGTAGCAGGAGATCTTCGCCAGGAGGGTCTGTACGTCTTTTCATACCTAGATGACTGGCTCCTAAAGGCGTCTACTCCCTCATTGCTGGTATGCACCCTGACACGCACCATGGCGATGTTCTCCATGGTGGGCATCACTGTCAGCTATCTAAAATCTGTGCTGAGCCCAGCACAGACTCTCCAATATATTGGAGCGGTACTGGATACATCCCATGGCATGACATTTTCTCCCCAAATCCAGGATGGATGCCATCCTGACCCTCATTCTCCATTTGGGTCGTTGTCAGTATGCCTCTGCAAGGGACTACCTTCGGCTTCTGGGACATTTGGCAGCTACCATCTCTCTTGTCCATCATCCCAGACTTCATATAAGGGTCCTTCAGTGGAACCTCGGGGTCCAGTGGGATCAGAAATGGGACGACTTTGATGCCCCAGTCCTTCTGTCCTCCCCAGCACTTTGTGCCCTACAATAGTGGAAGTCCAAGGACAGTCTCCTGCAGGGCATGTCATTCCATCCCATCCCCAGGTACCGGACCTCATTCTAACAACAGATGCCTCCTTGATGAGCTGGGGTGCCCATCTTGCAGGAGTTCAGTCCCAGGGCTTTTGGACTGTGATGGACTCTCGCCTTCACATCAGCATCCTGGAATTGAGGGCTGTTCTCTACTCCTTACAGGCATTCGAGATGTTGCTTCTTCAGGGTTGCCTTCAAGCACAATCGGACAGTTCCATGGTTGTTCACTACCTGAACAAAGTGACACCCATTCATACCTCCTCTGCCAGGAGTCCATGAGGGTGTGTCATTGGGCGAGCAAGTGAGGCATTCACCTTCTGGCAGTTCACATTCCAGGGGTTTCAAATACCCTGGCGGAGGCCCTGAGCAGAACTCATGCTGAGGCTCATGAATGGGAGCTCCAGCCAGACGTCTTAGCGGACATCTCCCTCTGGTGGGGTCTCCTGGAATTAGACCGGTTTGCTTCTCTGCAAAATGCCAACCTGCCTCTCTGTTGCTCTCTTGAGCAAGGTTCTGGAACTTTATGGCTGGACGCCTTATCTCGTTCCTGGACAGGAACATTTTTTACGCTTTCCTGCCCTTTCCTCTCAGACAGAGTACACTCCTGAAACTGGTCAGAGATGGGGCATCGATAATTCTCAAAGCTCTGTATTGCCTGAGGCAGATTTGCTTCCCCCTACTGTTGCAGATCTCTGATCGGGATCCTCTACCTATCTGTCCAACCCTCCTCTCACAAGAGGATGGCTCCCTGCTGCACCCAGACCTGTGCTTCCTGTGCCTGCATGCCTGGCTCCTGAGGACATAGTCCTCTCTCATTATCAGGTGTCCCAAGAGTAGCAGGGATTCTAAGGACGACATGGGAGCCCTCTACTAGAGCCTCCTGCTCTATGAAATGGAAGCATTTCTCCACTTGGGCCTCTTCCTGGGAACTGGAACCCTATGACGGTTCCCCACAGAGAATTTTGGACTACCTCCTTTCTCTGTCGGAGGCTGGTCTAAAATATTCAACAATAAAAGTACACCTATTGGCTATTTCTGCTTTCCATTTACCTGTGGACAACAAACCATTGTCCCAGTTACCTCTCTTTAGAACCTTCCTAAAAGGTATCCTGTATTTGCATCCCCCTATTCGGGTCCCTGTTCCAGTGTGGGATTTGAATTTTTGCTTGAAAAATTGACTGAAGGTCCTTTTCAGCCTGCTGAAACATGCACGCTGTGGTTTTTGTCATGGAAAACGATGTTTTTGGTGGCGATTACGTCAGGTAGACATATCTCTGAATCACAGACGCTTATGTGTAAGCCACCTTTACAGTTTCAAATTTATCGGATGTCCTTACATACTATAACCCCTCCTTTCTACCTAAAGTTGTTTCTGAATTTACTCTGAATCAGTACTTTCAGTTGCCAGTATATTTTGCGGAGCCTGAGAATCAAGGGGAAGCCCTGCTTCATACTCTCGATGGGAAAAGAACATTGAGAATTTATCTTCTCCACGCTGAACAGTTGCGTAAAACTGAGAAGCTTTTTGTTTCTTTCACCCCAGGACAATTGGGCAATTCAGTTTCTGTGCAGTGCTTGTCCACGTGGTTGGTCAACTGCATTACGTTCATATATAACAAATATGAAAAACCTCTCACAGGATCTGTGAAACCCCACTCTACTGGAGGCATGGCTACCTCCACAGCATGTTTTCATGGCGTCTCTGCTTCAAAGATTTGCAAGGCCGCTACCTGGTCTACTGTACATACATCCAGAAAACATTACAGTCTAGACATTGCTTAAAAGAAGTGTGCTGCTTTTGGGCAGCCGTCCTCAGCAGCCTCCTGTCCTAATTTGCTGCAGTTCACTTCCTTCTCCCTTGGGCCTCATAACTGCTTGGGAATCTTCCCATGTGTTATGGCCTGCTGCAAGAGATTGACTCGAAGAAGATAGTACAGTTGTGTAAGAACTTACCGTAACAGTAGATCTTACTTCGAGAGGGCTCTAGCAGTAGGTAATTACATATAGGACTGGCCGCCCGGCTGGCGGCAGGACCTACCGCAAGGAAAAAATTTCTAGCTAGCGGTCCCTGGCGAAGACCCCCATGTCAGGTGATCGGGCGTCATACGATGTCGGTATAAAGGCGGTCCCAGACACCCGCCTTCCAGTTCTTTCCGCCGTCAGCTTCGTACAGCTCTCCGATGGTTAGTTCTTATCGCTCAGTCCTGTTGCTCGTCGTTTTTCCGATTAGTTTCAGAATTTTATTCTCTTTCGTCAGGTGAGCATTCGGTATATATCATCCAGCTTCCAAAGAATAAGTCGACTTCTAGGGACATGGATATGTTGTTCATCCACACTGTCTGGCAGGTATCCTTGCCGCTTTAAATCTTGCCGGAAGGTCTTCAAGCTGGCTCCTCCCACCCACCCGGGTGGTAAAACTCTCGGCTCCGCCCCATGACGCCAGATCTTCCTTACCGCTTGGAAGCTCAGGTTCCCTCCTTAACGCTCTGCGTATAAGACTGGTTCCTAATTCTTCGGTTTGCGAATTTAAAAGTTTTTGCATTTCTAGACTTCGGTCTTCTATCCCTCGTGGCTGCGATGGACAAATCGACTCCGGGTTTTCAGAGATGCCCTTGCGGGCAGAAGATGTCTCTGACTGATCCGCACTCCGCGTGTCTACTGTTGGGCCTTAAGCACGACCCGCGGGCTTGCGACCTGTGCTCTTCCTTCTGGCCCTCGTCCTCGAAGACCCGTGCAGCCCGTTTACAACTGGGGCGTCCGGCGTTTTCCTCCGGGGAAGTCAAAGAAGCCCGTTCGGCGGTTTCAGCGGCCAGCGAGCTCGGCGGATCAGCTAGAGCAGATGATGCCTTCGAGAGAGGAGGCAGTCGGGGCGCATCTTCCTCTGCCGCGGCATTATCCCGCTCTCCTGGGTTCCTCTTATACAGCTTCCTTTAAGGAGCTTTGTCTGTCCCTCTCCACTAAGGGAGAGGGACCACGTCTACTGGACTTTCTTCTCGGTCAAAAAGAAGACAAGGGTAAGTCCCTCCGTCGGCGCTCTTGGGGCGAGAAGGTCCCTCTCCCAGTCGTCAGCCATCGACTTCCGTCGATTTGTTGAAACCGACCACTGGTCTCACGGTGTCCCGTCAGGTCGTTGACTGAGACTCCCGTCGCGCGGTCAAATTTTCTCGACCCGTTGGGCGGGTTGTCGCCAAGCTGACGAATCCTGTCTCCCGGTTCCCCGGTGGGAGTTGAGGATCCCGATGGGCTTGCCAGTGCCTCCGGTTCGGGCCCTCGGGTGAACTCTCCGGGCGAGGCAGGTTCCACCCGTCCCTCCGCCCGTCCTCGGAAAAGCTGAGGTTCTTGGTCTCGGACCGGACTTCTTCGGCGGTCCAGCCGATCCCACCGTCATAAGCGATGCCGGCGCCGCTGCCGTCCTCGTCCTCGAGGGCGAGGCTTTCGGCGTAAAGTTCGTTGATGATACGAGGACCTCATGTGGCAACAGCTCCTTCTGACCGGGAACAAGCCGTCGCCTTCCCCGGCCATTAAGTGGCTGTCACCGGAGCAGCCGAAACAACCCCTGGACTTACCCGAGGAGCCTGTTCCCAGGCCGGTTGCTCGGCCAAAACCAGCTGCTCCACCGATTCTGGTGGAACCTCCGCCTCCACAGCCGTTATTTCGGGCTCCGACCAAGAATTCTCGGTCGGCTCAGGCTGCCCCATAGGCTGTCTGTTACCCTCACTCCCGATCGACCTTGGCAGGTGGAGGGTGGCTCAGGCCCGAGGCAGCTCTTTGCGGACTCTTCCGAGTCCGGCGACGATTCCTCCCTCTTCTCCAGGCGAGTTGACTTGGAGTCCTCTGGAGGTCGGTCGATGGGCGATAGTCCTTCGTCCTATCTGGGATTGCTTCGGCTCATCTCGGAGTCCACGGGATGAAGCTCGAACCTGTGTCTAAGCGGAGCCAGGTATCCCTCACAGAGATACTGGACCGAGGATTCCCCTACGGAGGCCTTTCCGGTGGCGAGGCCATAGTGGGCCCGCCTTGGGCTCCTGGCAGCACCCTGCTTCCTGTCCTGCGCCCTCGGCCAGGATGGCCAGGAAAGTATCGGTCCTACCAGTTCCTTGTCAGTTTTTGGACACCCCTCAGCACAGGGGCTGGTTACCGACAGTGTTTTCCGGTGCGCCACGGGCGCTAGGGGCGATGGACAAACCTCCAACAAGGAGTCTAAGAGTTGGACTATGCGGTTGCAAAGTCTCGCTGCATCCTCCTCGGCCTTCGTCAGGCCAGTTAGACCCGTGCTCATGGCACATTTCTCATGCCTGTTTGGCTCCCTGGGTGAGTAGTTCCTCATCTTCCGGCAGACCTGCAGACCATGGTTAGGCAGGTGCGGGATCAGGGGCAGGGCAGTGGCCAAACAGCAGCTTCAGACTGCTCTGGACATCGGAGACTCATGTGCCAGGTCGTAGCTGCCGCAGTGGCTATCGCCGTCGGGCATGGCTGAGGGATATCCACCTTCGCCGGATACCCAGCACAGGGTTGGCGGATGTCCCTTCCTGGGGACCCGACCTCTTGACCCTGGGGTGGAAGGTCACCTGCAGAGGATCGAGATGGGTCAATGCTACAGCGGACTCAGTCTCATCCGCACAGAAGAACAAAAGACCGCCAACGCAGCCTAAAACCCTTTTGTCCCTCTCAAGCCCAGCGACGTCCCGGCCAACAGCGTCAGGGCCCAACCGGGCATGACGGCGCCCCAACCCAAGCCCTTGGCTTCCTCCTCCAGGAAGCAGGGGAGGTAAAGGCCCTGGGTCCCTCGGCGGTCCCTCCTCCAAACCTGCCCAGTGACGGGTTGGGGGTGTCACCCCAACCCGTCACCTCACCCAAGTTCCCCGTGGGGCGGCTCCACCGCTTTCTTTCCACCTGGTCGTTATTACCACAGACCAGTGGGTATTGGAGAGTGGTCAGAGAACCTGCCTCTGGAGTTCGAGCAGGCCCCCTTGGGCAGGCAGCCGCGCCTCGGGGTCCATGCAGCCTCACTGTCGACTCGCCCGACGACATCGCTCTCCCTCCTCGAGAAGGAGGTGATCAGAGGTAGCGGACCCTCCCTCAGACTCGGGGTTTGTGTCCAGGTACTTCCTGGTTCCGAGCGGATGGAGGCTGGTACCCCACTACCGACCTAAACAAGTTCCCTAAGGTCTCGGACCTTCAGGATGTGAAGTGCTCTGGCTCCAGATGTTGCCATCCTTGAAGCTTGGTGATGTGGTTGCTCTCTGGACCCTGCAGGGATGGCGTTCTTTCACGTCCCTATCCAAGTCCGTCATCAGGATTCGCCGGCTTTCGGCGGGAGGGATCCCTTTCGAGTTCGAGGCCATGCCCTTGACTTGTCTTCAGCTCCCAGGGTCTTCACCAAATGCATGGCAGTGGTGACGGCGTTCCTCGTGGTAGCCGGAATCGGGTGTAAGCCCTTACCTGGACGACTGGCTGATGGCCTCCTCAGGCAGGGAGTGGAGTGGTCAGAGATCTGGCCCTCAGGTTTGCTCTCAAGTCGGCCTTCTCATCAAGCAGGCCAAAGTCAGACCGAGGCAAGCAGGTGATTCTTTCATCGGGGGCAGAGCTCGACTCTCTTGACAGACATGGCTCCCGGCGGACAGGGCAGGGTTCTTTCTCCTTTGCCCAATCAATTTCTGGTTGGGCAATGGCATCTCCCGGGACTTTCTGCGCCTCCTGGGTCTCATGGACCGGCCACCAGCGTGGTCATGCAGACTGGAACATGCTACCTAAATTCGGTGGGGCTGGCCAGCCAGTGAATCTCTAGCAGCACAATCCATTGGACCAACCAGTGGTAGTGACCAGGGGATGTGGGGAGCTCTCCAGTGGTGGACCGTTCCAGTTCATCTGCAGGAGGGCATCCCGTTTGTCCGCCCGAGCGATGGTCTCTCGCCGACTGATGCCTCTGATGGGTTGGGGTACCCATCTGGGGGTGCCACCGGCGCATGGCCTCTGGTCGCTAGAGTCCGATGTCACTTCAACCTGCTGGAGCTCTGGCGGTCACCTAGCTCTCACCGCCTTTGCTCCGTTTCTCCAGGGTCCAGTGGTCCAGTCAGACAGACAATACCACGACCATGCCATCTAAACCGCCAGAGGCGGGGCCGGCGCTCCATGCTTCTATGCAAGGAAGCTCTCGCATTTGGTCACTCATGCGCCAGCCTGGGCGGATCTCCTAGCCATTCACGTGGCGGAGCACTCCAGCACTCTGGCCCGATGCCTCGGCCGGATGGGTCCTGCGTCCACAGTGGTCTCTCCTGCCGAAAGGTAGTACAGATCTGTTCTCCCATTGGGGCACACCTCAGGTGGACCTATTTGCCTCCAGGAAAGCAGCGAAGCTGAGCTGTTCATGCCGCCCCCCTCAGCAGGGCTCGCTGCAGGGGATGCCGCTGGAGCAGTGGACGGGCCTCTTCTCATGCTCACCAGGTCACATGATACACAAGGTGCTTCTCACAAAGCAAGGAGGGACAAGGCGCGGGTGATTCTGATAGCCCCAGACTGGCCCGCCAGGTTGGTACCCAGATCTCTCCTCAGCCTCAGCTCCAGGCTCTAAGAGGGCAGCTTCCAGCCGCCCAGACCTGCTCTCAGTCCAATCGGAAGGTGTTCCATCCGGACCTTCAATCCTGCACCTGACGGTACCTGGTTCCTGGCGAGCTAGGTTCGAGCCTACGGTCTTTCCGAGGTCCTCAACCAATGTAGTTGGCGTCCCGTGAGGAGAAAACCAGGAAATGCTCGCCTTCAAATGGAAGACATTTTCCATTTGGTGTCAGGAATGAGGGCCTTGACCCTTCCTCCCTGTTCCCTGGTGAGCATATTGGACTACCTGTGGTCCCTTTCTCAGCAAGGGCTTAGGTCGACAACCCTTAAGATGCACCTGGCAGCCATCTCTGCTTACCGGGTGTGGGCCGGGGAGCAGTCGGTGGCGCAGGAGAAGGTGGTCTGGCGCTTTTTCAAAGGCCTTGACCACATTCCCCTCGGTAAGAACCTCCACCTCCGTGGGATCTACTGCTGGTACTGGCAAAGCTCATGGGCAAACCATTAGAACCAATACACAGGTGTGATCTCTCTCACCTGTCGTGGAAGACACCCGCCTTCTTGGTGGCTGTCACATCAGCCAGAAGGATGAGGAGAGCTCCAGGCGCTTCCACCGAGTCTCCTTACCTGGTCTTCACAGGGACAAGTTGTCCTACGCCCCCCGAAATTCCTTCCGAAGGTGGTGTCGGAGTTTCACCTTAACAGGTGTTGACTCTGCGGTGTTCTACCCAATCACACCTCGGAGGCCGAATATGGGCTCCATACTCTGGACCCTAGAGACTTTCGCTTACTATAAGGAAGCGGACTGAAATAAGGGAGAGGGTTCGCGCTGTGTTTGTCACCTGCGCTAGAGCACTAGCAGACCTGCAGCCAAGCAGATGGTAACAGGTGGGTCAACCTCCTGCATAGATCTCTGCTATAAGATTGGCGGGCATGGAGCCTCCCAGAGGGATAAGAGCTCATTCTACCGCCGCCCTGCTGCATAGCGTGGCTGCTTCCAGGGGCGTCCCTATCAAAATCTGCAGGACTGCTACCTGGAAGTCAGCACACTCCTTCATCACCCATTACCACATCGACCTTGAGTCACGCCGGGATGCTGGTTTGGGGCCTCAGTTCTCCAGTCTCTATTCCCTAAGTAGGGGTGCGTCTTGCCTCCCTCCTCCGGAGAACTGCTAGGAGTCTGCCGAGACAGTGTGGATGAACAACTGTATCCATGTCCCTAGAAATACAGGTTACTCACCTGCAACAGGAGTTCTAGGAATGGTATATGTTGTTCATCCATCGACGACCACCCGACCTCCCGGCCCGGCGCTGACCTGAACTTCCAGCGGACCAGATCTGGCGTCATGGGGCGGGCAGGAGTTTTACCACCGGGTGGGTGGGAGGAGCCAGCACCGAAGACCTTCCGGCAAGATTTAAAGCGACAGGATACCTGCCAGACAGTGTGGATGAACAACGCCATACCATTCAGAACTCCTGTTACAGGTGAGTAACCTGTATTGATGCAGCCAACTGCCTCCAAACCGTTCCTCCTCTGCCTCTTCTGCCCTAGGCCCGAACACGGGTGGGCAGTGCCACACTGCCTCCCGGTTCAACATGGCCACCTGCAGGCGGCGCCAGCAGTCCTCGAAATATCTCACTCAAAAAGCAGATGTCTGCCATGGAGAAAGAGCTGGAAAACTGACAGGCGTCGACCTCCCTGAAGGGCATAAGAGGCGGGACAGGATAGGCACGGAGAAGGCCTCCTCTTCCAGCGACTCCGGCGGGTAGCAGGACTGCTTCTTTATCCCCTCCGGAGAGATAAGCCCGGCAGCACAGCCTCAAGGCTTTGGAGGGGCGTCGGCCATGTAGTGCAGTTATCTTCCGGGCATCTCCGGACAAAGGAGACTCCAGCCCCCCAGTACGCCGCGAGCCTCGTACAAGTTAGGCACCTCCCTTAAGCGGACGACCGGCTCCTCCGGCGTGCGCCGGAAAACCTCTAAGATGCTCGACCCTTCGGGGCGGTGCTCGGCAGTGTCTTCTTCGGACCAGGCCTCCTCTCATTCTCGGCCCGTCTCCGATGAAGGACCCCCGAAGCTGGACGCCGGCTCCTCTGGCGTCCGCCGGGACTCGACCCATAAGACACACGTCGGCTCCTCCGGCGTCGCGCCGAACCTCTGAGCCCTACGGCTGAACCTACTGTTTCTATCGTTCCGACTCTCACGCAGCCTTCGCTGCCATCGAGAACCCCAGTCCCCCCTGCCTGACCCGGGATTTTCCCTCTATCCCAGACGAGACTGGGGACCATGGGCTACCGTCGATCCTCTTCAAGAACTGGATCTGGCGCCCGGTTGCGGCCTTTGGCCCGGCTCCTCCGACCCGGCCCTGCTGGCGCGGTTCCGACACTGGCCCCCGGCGCCGGCGAAGTTTTCCTCTTCCTTTGGGCCCTCCACCCCACGGGCCTATCGGCTGATCCGCCGTGGAGTACCCGGCTGGGCCGTCTGCTCCGGCAACTCCTCCAGTGCCTGTGTGTCACATTAGTATCCGACGCCGATTTTCCCAGGTCGCAGTATCCCTCGACACATTACCAGTGCCGACTCCTTCGGCGCATACAGTACCCGACTCCGGGATACCGCGCAGCAGGTTCTGGATACTCCCCGGATATCGTCCGTATAACTATCCCCTCACTCCTCCTCCCACAGCCCCCAGGCAGCGGTGGATCTTACAGGAACTCTCGCTTCTTGGTGGGCTGAGGCCAAGGCTCAGCCTCACCAAGGAAATGAGAGCCATCTTAACAGCAGTGCCACCCCGACTCCCGTACACCTAAAGGCAGCACTCTCCCTCTCCTCTCCAGATTCCCGGGTTCCCCTCGAGGTCCAGAGGGGCAGGATCAGCCGTTCTAGGATCCTCCCAAGAACCCATTCCTCCCCCTAGGCGAGTTAAGGTCTTACTCTGCTTCAGATTCTTCCTCCCTTCTATACCGGACTCTCGGATGCTTCCGATGGATGTTCCAGAAAGGCGATGAACCCACGCTCTCCGTCCAAGCCCCGGCCGAGGACTCCTCCGAAGTCTCCTCCGGAGGATCCTTCCTTCATGGAGCTGCTTAGGAAGATCCAGGAAGTCCATCAGTGGCATTCCTTAGAACCAGATCCTCAGCGGGTAAAACTCGCCGAACATCTGGACTTTCTCCTTCGACTCCTACCTTGAGTGCCACCTGGATCGGGCCTCACGCCCACCTTGTTTCCACTATTGGAAACAACCATCGACTTTGGCCCACTTCCCAGGAAGTTGAACCAGGCTATACCAGGCTCCGAGGGTGTAGACTTTTAGATTCTCACCCCGTGCAGACTCTGTTGTCATTAAGCGCCGCTCACGGCGAGTCCGCACACCCAAAACTATTTGAGCTCGTCTCCCGGATAAGGAATCTAGCCTTCTGGATCAGTATGGAAGGAAGATCTATGCTTCTTCCACACTGGGGATGAGACCCTGAACTATGCAGCACATATGAGGGATTACCAGAAGGCCGTCCTTGCAGGCGGAATCCAAGATCGACTCTTTGCCTGACTCTCCAACTCAAGCAGGGTTGGCCGACCTGGTCCGTTCTGCTCGTTCGGCCCAGTCGTCACATTCTGAGGGCGAACCTACGGCGCGAGTGGACACCGTAGGAGCCAGACTCTCGGCGTCGTCGTAAGTCTTCGGCGTCCGCGCGCCTCCGTGTGTCAGGCTCTGGTCCCGGAGGTGCAGTCCGCCATCCAAGAAGCACCTTTCAGGGGTTCTGTGCACTCCGGTGGTACTGTCAAGGACATCATCACTGATTTGCAGGAGAAGGGCACTTGCAAATCAAGTAGATTCAATGTACCGTCCCCATCCCCACAGGCGCCCGTCCCTTTCGCAGGCAGCAGCCAGCCTCAGCGAAACTTCGGGAAGGCGGGCCACTAAGCGTCAGGCCCCCACGCTGCCAGGCCCCGCCACCCAAAAAGCAGCGGTGCCCCAGCTGCGGCGCTGCCTCACACCCTGACTCCTTCCCTCTCCCACCGCCTCCGGACGCCCGGAGGAACACGGTAGAGGGAGGTTCTCCTCCACCACCTCCGGGTTGGGAGAGGATAACTCAGATTCATGGGTGCTTCAGATCATAGCAGAGGGCACTCCACAGAGTTTCTAAAGAAACCTCCACATCACCCCCTCAACTTCCGCTTACTCAGAACCATCTTCCTTTGGTCAGGGAAAATCTCAGCGCTTCTTGCGAAACAGGCTATAGAGTCCGTCCCTCCTCACCTCTATGGGACGGGGTACTATTCCCACTTTTCCTTGTACCAAAGAAGACTGGAGATCTCAGACCTATTCTCGATCTCAGCTCCCTGAACCTGTATGTGGTACAAGAGGTTCAGGATGCTCTCCTTCAATCCCTTTGCCCTGCTTCAGCCGGGCCAATGACTTTGTGCACTAGATATGCAGGATGTGTGCACATCCCATTAAACTCTTCGCATCGAAGTACCTCAGGTTTGCAGTGCAGGGGTCCACTACCAATTCGAGGCGCTCATTTGGTCTTCCCTCGGCCCCCAGTTCTTTACCAAATGCCTGATGGTGTAGCAGCCCACCTACGCTTCTTTGGGAGCTCAGGTTTTCCCTACCTGGACGACTGGCTCCTGGCGGCCCATCCAGGGAGGAACTCCTGCATTTTCCTCTCCCTCACCCAGCAGGTTTCCATGGCCTAGGTATTACCATCAACCATTCCAAGTCTCACCTGGATCCTTCCACAGGCTCCAGTTCATCGGGAACAATTTCAACACAACTTTATGCAAAAGCCTTTCTGCCTCCAGACAGGGGGCCTCCCTCCAATCAGAATTTCCCTCCTATCAGGAACACAGGAGGGTCCCGACGAGATCAGTGCTCTGTCTACTGGGGCTTATGGCGGCAGCCATCCCGACAGTTCCGCGCTCATGCCTCCACATGAGAATCTCTCGATGGACTCTTCGATCTCAGCGGGATCAATGAGTAGACAACCTAGATCATCTGGTTCTGATCTCCTCACCGATGGTAAGAGACTTGCAATGGTGGATGGTTCGAGAGAACCTCTTCCGGGGGTCCCCTTTTTTCATCCTCCCCCCGATCAGACTCTGACCATGGATGCTTCAGGCGAAGGTTGGGGAGCCCATCTGGGTCCTCATCGAACCCAAGACCTTTAGTCAAAGTTGGAGATAGTTCTCCACATCAACGTGCTTGAGCTCTGAGCAGTGCTGTATGCGCTCCAGGCCCTTCACCAATACATCCTTCCCAGTCACCTAGCTGTCCAAACGGACAACATGTGCGTGGTGTGGTACATCAACAAGCAGGGAGGAACCCGGTCCTACCCGCTGTGCAGGGAAGCGATGAGGGTCTGGGATTGGGCAACTCTCCACAACCTTCACCTCACGGCGATCCATGTTCCGGGAGTCGACAGTGTCCTGCAGACAGACTAAGTCGCTCGTAGGCTCTTCCACATGAGTGGGAATTGGACGAAAAAGTTCTAAAAAGCATCTTCCAGATTTGGGGGATTCCTCAGATAGACCTGTTCGTTTCCTCCCAAAATTCAAAGCTTCCAATCTTTTGCTCACTCGCTCCAGGCGGCGCTCTGGGCGACGCTCTGTCTCTAGCTGGAGGAACAGATTAGGTCATGCTTTTCTCCCAATTCCTCTGGTCCTCGTGTACCACAGAAGCTTGCTCTAGAAGGAGCGAGAATGATTCTGATACGCTCCTTTCTGGCCCAAGGCAAATCTGGTTCTCTCTTCTACAACAATACTCAGAGGTTCCTCCTCTTCCTCTTCTTTTATCTCCAGGATTGCTGACCCAGGATCAAGGACCCTGGTCCGGTCAAGTCCCTTCAACTTCATGCATGGCTCCTGCAGGCCTAGCTCAATCTCGTTTTGGCGTTTCTCCTAAGGTGGCCGAGATTCTGGTGGAGGCTAGAAAACCCTCCACTAGGTCCACCTACGCCATGAAATGGAAAAGATTTTCTATCTGGGCTGCATCCAGGAACGTGGAGCCCTTTTCCTGCCCTGTGACCATTCTGCTTGAGTACATGCGTCATCTTTTCGACCTGGGTCTTAGTCACTCCTCTTTGAAAGTCCATATGGCGGCTATTTTAGCCTACCATGTCCTTTTCGCTGATAAGGCATTTGCTCAGCGAGGTATCCAAACTTTCCTCAGAGGGTCCTTCATCTCAGGCCCCTGTCCGGACTCCAGCTCCACTTGGGACTTAAACTTTGTCCTAGAAACTTACCCTTCCTCCTTTGAGCCCGCGGCTTCCATGAGACTTGAAGTTTTTATCGTGGAAGACGCCTTCTTGGTGGCCATTACTTCTGCTCATGAGAATTTCCAAGCTCCAGGCACTGATGTGCAAAATCCCTTATCTGATTTTTCACAAAGAACGAGTAGCTCTTCGCACGAATCCTAAGTTTCTTCCGAAGGTGGTAGCGGAATCTACCTTAAATCAGTCTGTTGAATTACCTGCTTTCTTCACGCAGTACTCCAATCAAGGAGAATACCTGCTCCATACCATGGATGTTCACAGGATCCTGAGATACTACACCGATAGGACGAAGGATCTCAGAAAGACTGATCAGTTGTTCGTCTCTTTCACTCACAAAAGAGAAGGCAATTCTGTCTCTAAGCAATGCCTATCAAAATGGTTGGCCCATTGCATCACTTTCTGTTATGACAAAGTACAACAAGACCCTCCGGGTCAAATCGAAGTCACTCCACTTCGTGGAGTTGCAGCCTCTGCTGACTTGTTTCAAAACGTGTCTGCGGACGAGACATCTGTGCTGCACGCCACTTGAATTTCAGTCCATACCTTTACTAAACATTACAGTTTGGACATTGCCTCCACTACGTAGAGAGCAGGCTTGGGTTAGCTGTCTTGCAAGGCCTCCTTTCCTGAGGCGTGCTAGATTATTTACTACTTTTGGAGTAGTTCCTCCTCGAGTGCCTTTCATTTGTTCCAGACTGCTTGGGATTCTGTCTCATAATGTAATTACCTACTGCAAGAGCCCTCCAGTAAGATAGTACAGTTACGTAAGAACTTACCGTAACAGTAGATCTTTGAGAGAGCTCTTGCAGTGAAATCTATCCGCCCTCCATCCCCTAGGCTTTTCAGCTCCTTTTACATTCAGGGAATTATCCGCTTCTCTCTCGTCCGGGCCTTCCGGGCCTGTGGGAAGAACTGGGCGGGCGATCGGGAACCGCCCCTTTATACCGGCGTCGTGTGGCGCGGTCCTGATAATGAGGGTCCCGCCAGGGACTGATAGCTAGAAATTTTCGTGGGGTTCTGCCACCGGCCGGCGTCAGTCCTATATGTAATTACCTACTGCAAGAGCCTCTCTCAAAGATCTACTGTTACGGTAAGTTCTTAAGTAACTGTACTATTTTCGAGAGTATTTCTAGCAGCAGGTCATGCTGCCCTGCCCACCATCTCTCTTGCTCCTACTTCAGAAGTGTACCTTGTTCCATCCTCATGTGGAAGCCTTGAGCTACTGCCTTTGTTACTCTCCTCAGTTCCCATCGGAGACCTATGATTTGCTTTTCATATTGGTCGCTAAGATGGAAAATAGAACTGAGGAGTATCGGGGCCTCCCCTTTGCAGTATATATGTGCAAGAGCACATCAGGTGACAGGAAGGGGAGGCTCCTGGGAGAGACTGCTGGGAAATCATCCAGAGGAAGTGATGCCTATGGCTTGATATCCAGTGTGTTATAGCCTGCTGCAAGAGATACTCTCGAAGATCTACTGGTACGGTAAGTTCTTACATAACTGTACTTTGTCTGGTAGGAATACTGTCATTGGAGTGGTTTACAGGCCACAGGCACAGTGAGAAGAGAGCGAGAGAGATAAGGAACTCGGTACTGATGTAGGGAGTGGGAGCGGCAAAAGAGGGGGGTTGTAATAGTTGGAGATTGCAACCTGCCAGACATTGACTGGGACATCCCAGAGGCCAGGAATGCCAGAAGAGCCCTGTTTGATGTCTTTCAGGACTGTATGTTTGTACAGAAGGTGAGGGATCCCGCTAGACAGCCATTCTAGATGTGGCACTCACCAGCTCAGAAGGAGTTGGCAGAATATGAGTCTGGGAACCACAGGGGGTCCAAAAACCACAATATTGTATGGTTAGAGGTGGCCGTGGACACGTGTATGCCCTTGTCAAAGGCTTACATGCTAGACTTCAGGAGGGCGGATTTCAGTCATATGAGGGAAGTTTTGTTGGACAGGTTAGCTGGGGTAGACAGCATCAGGGAGGTGGAGGAAAGATGGATGGTAAAAGTGGGTTGTTTGCAAGGTAACAAAAATATGCAGGAGAACAGTTATCAAAAGAAACAAGAATAAGAGACCAATTTGATTCTCAAAAGGATCAGGGAACAGTGAGGGCTAAAAAGGCCTTTATATGGTACAAAGAAAAGCAGGGGGATGAAAAATGGAAATTGGGATGAGTACCGGGAGAAAACTAGAGAGGCCAAGAGGGCAGTCAGGATCACAAAGGCAGACACAGCTGCATATTTATTTATTTATTTTATTTAACTTTTGTTAACCAGGTAAGTGCACTAGCCATAAAATGACTATTTTCAGGCACGACCCGGGAGAGTACAGACGTGCAGAAACCTAACAGGATAACAATTTATAAGTGCTTTACATACAATGAGTTAAAGAGGATACAATATATAGGAACATATAAAGTAAAGACCTTTACATACAGCGAGTTAAAGTGGATACAATATATAAGAGACATACAGAGTAGACTATCCATAAGTTCATAGGTGCCTACCTATGCAATGAATAGAGAGGACCTTGGACAATAAATTATCAGGTGACATATCATATGAACAGAACAAGGTACACAAAAACAAAAACAGGTAATACAAAAGGAAGAAATAACCGTTGAGAGCAGGGGGTGTCATTAAGGAAAAGGCTGGTAAGTGAGGAAAAGGGGAGCAAGCCATGAAATTAGATTATATGAGTATATGTAAGTGTAAGGGAGATGCCTGCAGTGCAAGATTGTATATGGGCAGGGAAAGGGAGCCGGGACAGGCTGAGGCAGTAAGAGGGTTATATAGAGGTGAGGAAATACTGTTGTATGGCAAGAGACATCAGTCATTAGGTAGGGTGAAAGCAGGAACAGGTATCAGCAATCAGCTGATTTGAGCACAATTTTCTCTTAAAGCATGTGTGGGAGCTAGAAAGTCTAATGTCGAGGGGAAGGGAATTCCACAGCTGTGGAGCCACATGCTCAAATGCAACAGTTCCTTTCCTAGTGCGGCACCACGGCAAATTCAGAAAGGATTTATCAGCTGATCGTAGACCGTGGAGTGTGTCCTGAGGAACAAGCATAGCTGTAAGACACCTACGGGTTTGATTTTGAATTATCGAATCAATAAGAAAGCCAAGGTAGTATTTCCTGCTAGCTAATGGAAAGAGCCAACCAAGATCATTATAAAGTTGACAGTGGTGTTTAAGCCGAGGAGCAGAAGAGGCATAGCGACATATGTTGTTACACGTAATATCCCATCTGAGTAGGTCAGTTTTATGAGCAGCCCCAAATAAGGGAGCCCCATAGGTTAGGTGGGGAGCAGAACTCTTCTCAGCATGTCTATTTTAGTCAAGGCATACATATAACTAGTCTTATATGCAACACCCAGTTTGGAGTTGACAGCACTGCAAACAGACTGTACATGAAGACTAAGATCAAGAGATTGATTTAGCACGGTGCCCAGGTACTTGAAAGAGGTCACACATTCCAGTAATTGACCTTCTAAGTCCCACACCGTCAGTGCTGTTGTGCAAGCCCGGAGCTTTGTAGCCGATCCAAGCAGCATGGCTTTAGTTTTGCTAGTGTTGACAGTTAGTTTGTGGTCGTATAGCCAGTTTTGGATATTGTTAAAGTCAGAGGAAAGGGTTGTATTGATAGTGTCTATATTAGTAGAACTTGTATAGATGACAAGATCATCAGCATGTAGAATAGCAGAGCAGGATTTTAGAACAGCTCCAATGTTATTTATATAAAGAGAGAATAGGAGGGGCCCTAGGATGGAGCCCTGAGGTACACCAATGTTAATGATGGTACTGTTCGATGGAGAGGAATTAAATTTCACCACTTGAGTTCTATTTGTCAGGTAGCTTTCGTACCAGTCAACAACAGAGGAGGAGAAATGCAGGTGTTGAAGTAAGGAGAGAAGCAAAGTGTAATCAACAACGTCAAAAGCCTTTGTGAGGTCAATAAAGACAGCCCCAGTCAGATTGCCAGTATCCATTTTTGAAAGACTGTCTGTGGTGAATTTAAGGAGTGCAGTCGTTGTGCTATGTCCTTTCTTGAAGCCATGTTGGGTGTCCGAGAGCAGACTGTGCTTAAGTAGTCAGTCAGTTGTCTGAGTTACGACAATTTTCTCAAGGATTTTGCTCAGTACCGAGAGTATGACAATCTTAGGATCCCCTTTTTTAAGTACAGGTGTGATCCAAGCAGCTTTCCAGAGGTCGGGGACCATTCCACCTGAAAGTAATAACGTATAAATTTTGTCCAGCGGCAGTGCAATAAGGGAAGCTGCAAGTTTCAAGAGGCGGGGTTCCAGATCAGAGATGAACCTCAGGAGCTTCAGGACTTCCTTTCTAGACACAGCCTTAAAACACAATGGAGGAGTATAAGGAGGCAGAGGGGACAACACTTCCAGCTTATCCAGACAGGTTCCTGATGAAGAGTGGAAGGACACTGCAGTGGGATCGAAGGAAGAGGTATATTAGGAGAGATCAGAGAAATGCAGGTTGAAGGAATTAACTATGGTTTGTGAGTCATTGCAGTGCACATCATTTATCAGCATATCACCAGGGGTAGTTGACTGTGAGGATCCTAGGAAGGATTTGATGTGTGACCAGAATTTTCTGGGATCATTGGCTGAGTTAATCAGTAGGTCTTTACAGTACGTGCTCTTAGCATCTCTTACTTGTCTTTTACACGAATTCCGTAGCGTACGGTAAGCGTTGAAATATGTTTGCTGGCCTGATGTTTTGTAGCGCTTCCAGAGTTTATCTCTAAGGCGCAAACTTTTGAGCAAGTCTTTGTTTAGCCATCTTGTTTTTTTACCCCTCACTCTCCGGGTGAGCTCTGGGGCATGTTTACATTGAACCATAAGGAATTTAGTGATGAAGAGGTTAAGAGCGTCCTGAGAACAGTGTGACAGATAGATCTCTGACCAATCAATTCTGGAGACGTCCTACAGAAACACCTCTTGGTCTAGGTGAGCAATGTTTGTGAGAGTGATGAGACGTGGTGGAGGAGGTGGAGGTGCCCCCAAGGACAGGATGCAGATAGTAGGAGAATGGTCAGTTAAGGCATCAGCAAGAGTACCAGCAGCTGAGATATGTTTGATCCAGTTTACCAGCACCCAATCCAATAGTGTGCCTAGTGGTGATGAAGACAGACTTCTAGTCGGCACTGTTACCATCTGATGCAGGTTGTAGCTATGAGTCAGAGATTGAAGAGAACTGAGAGCTGCCCCAAGCCAGTTTTAAGTTCAGGTCCTCTAAGATGACAACCTCTTTATGACAAAAATTCTGAGAGGTATGTTCCAACAGGTACTCTAGACCCGTAGTCCCTCCCGCTGGGGGGTTATATGCACAAACATGCAGTTTCTTGGCTCCCAACGCAGGGGTAGCATGCAAGTATTCACATACCGATTGAGCATCCGGGATAGCGAGAAGAGAGACAGTCAGATTATTTTTGTAGAACAGAGCAACTCCACCACCACGTTTGTTGATTTCCTATCCTTGAATAATAGAGTAATTTGGCAGAGAGCAGAAGGTCAGTAACCACGATGGTTTTAGCGAAGTCTCAGTGAGACAGGATATAAGGATTGCACAGTTTGACCCATGACTCCAGTTCCACGAGTGACACATCAAGCTTCTTATATTCAAGTGTGCAATTAACAGCCCATGTTTGGACATACTATGTATGTCATCTGCTGAGAAGTAAGCATCTAATGGCCCAGGATTTGTCTCTATATCTCAGATTAGCAGAATGGCAATGATGACAAGGAACCACAGCACCACGTTTATAAAAGGATGGGATAATGCAGGCTTGTTCCGTAGTTTCCTAAACATATAGAGAGAACGGTAGGGACAGCCCTTTTGGTAGAGAAGATTCGTTTGTAGTATCCTTGCATTATAAACAATAAGGTTGGTATTGCAGATGGGGTCGGTGGGGGGGGAGCAGTTTTTTAGATAATATGAGAGAAAACCTGTTTGCCTACATCAGGGCAGTAAATTGGGCATCCCTACTCTCCCTGTGAAATGTAAACTCAGCTGCTGGTTTCTTCACTCATGCCCTTTTAAGCATACAGGACAGGCATTTGCCTTTAACCTCCCATCGAATGGGGGGGGGGAGATACCCCCTGGCCCACAAGAAACCTCGCCATAATGAAGGAGAGAGACATCAAATGGGCTGCTTTCAAAGCCTCCCCATCCCCAACACACTGGAACAAATACAGAAGACTACGCACTCTATGTAAACAACAGGTTAAAGCACACAAAGCAGCCTACTTCTGCAAGCTCCAGTGTGGCAACCTTAGCAGCCCCTGTCAGTTCTGGTCAACCACGGGCTTGATGACCACCCCGAAATCCTGACAGTCAGTCACTCAACTAAACATCCATGCTGGCCCCTTGACTGACCCCATCGACATGACCAGTACCCTCAACATCAGATTTACAGACTTGTCCACCCACCTCAGTAAGCTGCCCCCTTTAAACATTGCAAGCCTGCCCAACCTTGCATCCCCAGCTGGCACTGATATGCCTCCATTCCACTTCAAAGTTATCTCCCCCAAGAAACATATAAATTGCTTCAAAGTCCCCTGAATAGGGGTAGCCTAGGGAGTGATGGGCTGTCCCCTTGCTTTCTAAAATTTGTAGCCCAGCATATAGCATACCCTCTGACACAGAGTTTAATTGCTCCCTCTCATCATTCTCCATACCAGAAATCTGGAAGAGCACCTGAGTTGTCCCTGTCTTCAAACCTGGGGATCCCCAATCCACGGACAACTACAGACCTATCTCCAACCTACCACCCTAGAAGCACAACTCTCCATGAATTCCAAAAATAATAATAAATGCTTTTGTAATTACATTGGATCATTGAAAGGTAATCAAAATGTTGTAGGTCCATTAAAATCAGTCAGCATAATTATAAATGAACTAGAGATGGCCAGAGAACTTAACTCCTGTTTTAGGAGTGTGTTCAAACCCAAGGAGAACATTGTGATAAATAAGCTCACAAATAATGGGGCAACAAAGTGGTATACTGAACAAGACATCACATGTGCTATCGGTCAAATTAAGGCAAGTTCGTCCTCAGGGCCTGACGGGATTACGCCAAAGTTCTTAAAGGAACTTTCCAAAAAACTCACTGGTCCATTGACTGCCCTATTTAACTCTTCCCTGAATGAAGGAAAAACTCTACAAACTTGGGAGAATAGCTAATATCATACCAATTTTTAAAGGAGGTAATAAACAAATGGCTAGTAATTACAGGCGTATTAGCCTGACAGTGATTGTCTGTAAGTTGTTGGAAAGGCTTTTACAGCATAAGATAATCGAATATATTAACATAAATGGTTATGATGATATATCTCAGCATGGCTTCACTGCTGGTAGGTCCTGCCTAACAAATCTCATTAACTTTTTTGAGCCAGTTAGTGACGCTTTGGACACTGGAATTACAGTGGATATTATTTTCTTGGACTATGCAGAAGCATTCGATACAGTGTCACATAAAATTCTGATCAGTCAACTAAACAAAATAAAACTGCAATCTAACCTCATAAAATGGATCCCTTCTTGGCTACAGGACAGACAGCAGAGAATAGTTATACGAGGGCATGCGTCCGATTTGGGAGTTATCACCAGTGGAGTGCCCCAGGGCTCTGTGTTTGGACCACTGTTGTTTAACATAATTGTCACCAGCATGCAAACTACAGGAAATGTCTGAATAACTAAATATGCAGACGACTGTAAAATTGGGTGTATTGTAAATGAAGCACAATCCGTAGCTGACTTACAAGAAAATCTAAACAAGCTTTGTAATTGGGCAGAGGATAATAAAATAACGTTCAGTGAAACTAAGTGTAAGGTAATGCATATGGGCAATAATATCTGGGCAAGTTACACAATGAACAATATAAAACTTGAAGTGACATCAGAGGAAAAGGATCTGGGTGTAATAATATCAGAGGACCTAACATTTGAAACTCATACCAAAAAAAATGTTAAGAAATGTTATGCTATCTTAGGTTGTATTCATAGACATATTAAAAGTAGGAAGCCTGAAGTCATTCTACCCTGTATTCTAGCCTTGTGAGACCCCACTTGGAATACTGTGCCCCCACGTCTGTAGGGGGCATATCTATGGTAGAAAAAGTACAGCGTAGAGCCACAAAGAGAATTGTTAATATGGTAGACAAAAACTGTGAAGATAGGCTCAAAATACTTAGTTTGTTCTCCTTAGAATAAAGATCATTAAGAGAAGCTCTGATTTATATTTTTAATGCTTTTCAGAAAGATTCTTTGTTAAATACCATTTGCTTTGAAAAGCAACCATCTAAGAATAATACAAGGTCCCACAATCTTAAATTAAAAAACTCTTGTCTGTAGAACTACTACGCAACAAAGGTTTATTACGTAGAGTTCCTTCTATATGGAACTCCCTACCAAGTAATGTTGTAATGTGTAAAAATGTAGAGCAATTTAAACAAAGGTTAGATCATTACATGGGTGAAAATAAATATTCTTTCCACTATTAGAATTAATGGTGGCGAGTTCATTATGGGCTTTGGCCTCCTGAACTTGTACTTCACTATGAAACCTTAGCAAGCTCCTAGAAAGGTTGTGCACAACAACTCTTGGAGCATGTCGCTAAGTATGATCTCCTATGCCCTCAGCAGCACAGTTTTAGGAACCATCATTCATAGCACAGCCTCTGCCCTTGCTCAACTCACCAACCACATCTTCAGAAATATCGATGCAGGGAACCTTACGGGTGCTGTTTTTGTAGACCTAACAAAGGCCTTCGACCTGGTGGACCACAATACTCTCCACGGTAAACTGAGGAGCTTTGGCTGCACTACAGGGACCACCGCCTGGTTTCAGAGCTATCTTGCAGGACACTCCCAAATCGTATGTGTAGGGTGAGCCACCTCCACAGCTCTGGCAGTAACCACAGGTGTCCCCCAGGGCTCTATCCTAGGCCCCCTCATTTTTCTCTTTTCATAAACTCACTCCCAAATGACAGTCTCACCTGTAACTCCATAGTCTACACGGATGATCTGGTGGTGTACCACAGTGACAAATCACTGGATAACCTCTCCCAGGGCTCCAGATAAGAGTTTTTGGGATGAGTACTTGTACTCTTCATTTTGAAAGTGAGGTGAGTAAAACCCAATTCTGATGTGTACAAATGTCTGGACGGAATGGAGTGAGGAGTACATTTTTTATTTATTTATATTTTTTTTTCCCTAAATAAGAACTGAATCTGATAAGGTGCCAACAATGCTGCAGATAATGTTGGCAGGTAGGAGTAATTTACTCACCAGTTTTTAAAATTTAGTGAGTAAAACCAGGTCGCTCCTGTAAAAAAGCTTTCAGCTTAGTGTACTATACCTGGTTAAACAACTAAATTAAAAAAAAAAAAAATCTGAATGGGTACAAGTGCTGCATATCTGGGGAAAAATGCTCCCTTTGAATCACCTGTTATGTTATGAAGCACTATTCTTTGGAGTGTGGAGCATTTACAAATGTTGGGTGAGTAACGGTACTCATTAAAAAAGCATTTCTGAAGAGTATTTCCTAAAATGAGGTGAGTAAAATAGGTCAGTACTCCCCTTAGTTGGAGCCCTGACCTCTCCTCTACGCTTGGCTCCTACTACAGCACCGCCCATAAATGGTTCTTAGAGAACAGGCTCCTGGTCAACACTAACAAAACTAAGGCCATGCTTCTAGGCCCCAAGCCTAAGCTAACCAGATACACAAGTACCCACTCTGCCCTACGTGTATCTACCCCTGGTAGTCTCCCTCTGGACACGGTACCCTCTTTCAAGTACCTGGGCTTTACCCTAGACCCTGCACTAACTTTCTCTGAACATATAGGCTCCACCATTCGGCGCATCTACCAAAAACTGGCAGTGGCATACCGTTTAAAACAGTTCCTGATTCCTGAGGCCCATCTTGCAATAGCCCAAGGTAATATCCTCCTGTTAATAGACTACTGTGCCCCCATATATACCCAAACCTTCACCTACCAACTCAATAGGCTAAATGCAACCTATAATATCTGCAGATTTCCACTAATGGCACAGTACACTACCCACCACTGTGCCCTATACCAGTCCCTTGGCTGGCTCACCCCAAGGCTCGGAGATACTACGGCCTCGGCTGCACCATTGACAAGACCATTAAAGACAGGGACAAATTGCCCCTATTCCCTCTATTCAAACCAAAAATCTGCCCCAGAACCCTCAAAAACTCCGGCCTCCTGTTGGACCCCCCCCCCAATCACTACCTGCCTGGACAGCAAAGCCTTTTCCGCAGCTGCCCCAAAAGTGTGGAACAGCCTACCCCTCGCCCTTCGCTCACTGGACTCCCACTTCTCATTTAAATCTTGCTACAAATCAGCCCTAATGGCTAATGCCACCTGTGCCTGCTCCCCAGGGTGACTCCCACACCACACCTAGGTTTTTAAGGAATCGCTGAGGTTATTCCAGAAACCCAGCTCACCCCAATATGATTGCTGTCTTACCTCCGATCCCCCAGTGTAATAAGGCATTGCTACTCAAATGCACTGTGTCCTGTGCACTTCCATGCATACAATGTTCAAGCTATGTATTGTTGTTTATACACTGTCCTGAATTGTTTTGCATATAATGTTTAACTATGTAATGTGTGTGTTTTTTTTACATTATACAGCATTTTTTTCTACGCACACTATTGTATCTACTGTACTGTATTCTCCTAGACTGTTGTACTTGTTCCAGTGGCATTACTGTCTGTATTATGTACCTACACCTTATCTACTGTATTGCACTCTCAACTGTTGTACTTGTTTCTAATGACATTACTATTTATTATGTACCTGCACCTTATCATTGTGCCATCTTCATGACCCAGATCGTGCCTGAAAACGGTCCATTGGACCAGTGCACCTACCTGGTAAACAATTGCATAAATAAATAATTGAAAGACAGGAGGGGGGGAATTGTCAGGCTAATGGAGAAGTTAATTAATACAGGAGGATGGGCGGAAAGTAACTGTGCTACACGACCACTTCTGCTTGCAGGAGAGTACTATAAAGGCAGCTGATAGAGGAGTCCTGAAAATGAAACTGCAGAAATTTACTGGCAAAAGTGTCAAAAACAGGCTAGCAGCCCTGAAGGTAGTCAAGACCCTGGGGCTGAATTGGATGCATCTGAAGGTGTTAAAGAATCTAGTATTGGTGTTACCTGAACCCCTGGTGGAGGTGTTCAGTAGCTCTTTGCAGCAAGGGGTGGCTCCCAGGGATTGAGGATAGCGAAAGTGATTCTGCTGCATAATGGAAGGGACAGCAGCTGGGGCACTATAGACTTGACAGCCTTACCTTCATGGTGGGGAAACTGATGAAGACACTAGTCTGAGAAGATCTAGTGGAATACCTGGAGAAAAATGGATTTCAGGATAATAAGAAGCATAAACTCGTAACAGGGACATCTTGTCAGACTAACCTGATAGTATTCTTTGACTGGGTAACCAAGGTAGTTGATAAGGTCCATTCTGTAGATTTACTCTACTTCAGCTTCAGTAAGCTGAAGGCTGCTGAAGACGATGGGGGATCTGGGAACAGCTAAGGAAATAGTAAGGTATGTAGGGGATTGGTTGGAGGGAGGCAGCAGACAATTGTGTTGAATTGGGTCAGATCAGAGAAAAAAAGAGATCACTAGTGGAGTACCACAAGGATCCGTTCTGGGCCCAGTCCTCATCAACATGTTCAGTGACATGGGAGAGGGAATCCAGGGCAGATTGTATCAATTCACAGATGACACTAAACTCTGTGGTGGGGTTGACAACATGGAAGGGATAAAGGAGTTGCAGAGAGACATGCGTAGGCTGGAAAATTGGTTCAGAGTCTGGCAGTTGAAATTCATTTCTAGTAAATGCAAAGTTATGCACTTATGGAACAAAACCCCCAGAACAGAGTATTTGGGGGGGGGGGGCAGTGTTAAGCTGAAGGCTGGATGTAACAGGATGCTGGAGTGCATTTGGGAGAGGGTTTGACAGTAGAAGACTGGAGATACTGTTACCACTGTACAGGTCACTGGTGAGGCCACACCTGGACTACTGTGCCCAGTTCTGGAGTCCCCACCTTTAAAAGGACGGGGACAGGCTACAGAAGGTACAGTGCAGGATGACCAAGATAATTCAGGGCCAGGAGCGGGAAGATCCTGCAAGGATCCGCTAAAGGCACTGAACATAGATTTACTCGAAGCTAGAAGAGAGAGGGAGGGTATGATGGAGACCTTCAAGTTCCTGAAAGGAATTAACAAGGTGAACTGTAAGGAGCTATTTACCAGGAATACAGAAGACAGAACACAGTATCACAGCTGGAGGTTAATGGGGTTGGGGGGTAGTTTAAAAAGGATGTGATTAAGTATAGTTTTGCAGAAAGACTGAGTCATGGAATGGTTTGGAGGCAGAGGTGGAGGGTGCCAAAACAATAAATGGTTTCAAACATGGTTGGGATGTAGTCAAGGGGAATACAAGCTACTCAGCGGGAAGTGGCAGTAGCAACACGGCTAACAAAGGAGAAATAGTGTAAGTCAAGACCCAACAAAGGCAATAGGTCCTGGGGTATGATAGGATAATATGGGTGGACTGGATGGATCATCTTTTTTTTGTCTGTATCAGCTGGTATGGGGGAAGCTAGTTCAGAAGATTTATCTTGGGCTGAGTAGATTCGGGAAGCCCTGTGAATCAAGTATGTAACAGGGTAGGGGAGCTGACGGAGGCTTAGTGCCTTCTAACAAAAGGCAGTAGATTTAAACAGTCGAATTAGGGTGCTGAGCTGGAAGAACAGACTTTGCTGACAGAGAGGAGTGAAAGCACCTAGCTTTACCTTAAAGGTATATCTATATTTATTATTCTCTTCATACTGAAAGTAGCAGGGTAAGTGGGGAGAAAAAAAGAGATTTCAAACAACATGAAGTCTTGCTGTATTCTGACTATATGCAGTTAGCCCCAGCACTTGAACTGCTCTGGAGAGGAAAAAGTTAACTCTATGCAAAAGCATAGAACGTTGAGCTCGAGCTCGGTTTTCAAACCTCTGTCCCTGGTAAATTCTGATGTAACAGTCAGATTCTTTACTTCGCCTAACTGTGAAGACGCTCCAGTGGGTTTCTCCTTGCTGCTTTGGTTCAGTTGCAGTAAAATCGATCGTTTTTTCAATCAGTTCATTATTTTTTCAGCCATCAAAATCTCTGTCTACGGTACAGGTAGTGTAATTTAGGTAAATAGTGATAGAAATTGTTTCTCTTCGGTTCTTCACTGGTCAGTCCAGTTGAGAACCAAAACATTTTGTGTTTTTGTTTGAAATCTTTAAAATTGTTCTGGTAAAGTGTGGCCTAGTAACTTTTCGGTTTAAAAAAAAACGACAATTTATTCTATTTTTTTTTTTTAAATAACCCGTGACACGTTTGGAACCGAAAAAGTTTTGTATTACCTGGCGTGAAAATTGTAAAGGGTAATTTCATAGTAAAGGCCATGTCTGAGAAACCTAAAAAGAAAACCGGTCCCACTGGGTTTCAACACTGTACTGAGTGTGGGAAGGCTTTTGCTATAGCTGATCCCCACACTATGTGTGTTTATTGTCTGGGGTTTGACTACCTCAAATCAGACTGCAAAATATGTGCAAATTTTCCTAAAGCCACTTTAGAAAAAAGATTAGCTAGGCTAAAGGAAAAGCAGGCGGAAAAATCCGCTGACCCAGATGGCCAGCCAAGTTCGGTTCCCACCAAACCTGAGTAGGTGCTTGCTGACCCAAGCAATACCTCCTTGGGCTAAAGGAAATTGGATTCAGAGGGATCGGTTCCAGCAAAAAGAAAAAAGAAATCGTCCGGTTCTGATCTTTCTGATCAGACCCCAACCACAGGAGAGATTGCGAGAGCGATAAACATAGTACAATCGCATAGTACAGTCGCTCTGCCCGGTTCCGACCAAACCGTCACCGCCTGGCAGATGACTGGTTCAGTCGGTTCCAGCTCCTTCAGACTATGAACCGGAGGAGTGTAATGAGTTGGATTGGGAGAGGGTTCCTGACTATGAAGGAGGTGACGGTGGTGGTGGTGGTAGTGGTGGTGAAGGAGGAGGAGGAGGAGCCTGACATCTCCCCAGACGCTCCTACCAGTGTTTCTCCTCCCAGACTTTCTGAGTTCCCTTCACACTTTTTACTTTATAAAAAGGTGTCAGAAACTCTCCAGCTACCAGTAGTGGAAGCTGTGGAGGAGGCAGAAGAACCTGACTTTGTGGAGATGATGGATGTCCCAGAGTCAAAGAGGCTGTCTATTCTCCTGCATAAATCTTTGGGGAAACAGCCTGAAAAACTATTACAGATGCCATTCTCCATACCGCCTGTGGATAAGAAAATGAACAGGAGGTATATGTTGTCAGGTTCTGAGATAGAATTTCTGTATTCTCTTTGCAGCCATGTTGGGGTAGTGCAGGCTGCAGCCTGTGACAAGGCTAACATCCCCTTGGCTTCACCCCCTCACCCAAGATAAGTATTCCAGGAAGGTTGATGCCATGGCAAAGAAACAATACTTGGCATCTTCCTTGGGACTCAGACAGGCCTGTTATATGGCTTATGCTGCTAGGTACCAGAAATGTAGGTGGGATACAGTTCTGGAGCTAGCTAAAAATGCTCCTCTCCAGCTGGCCAGGGAGCTGGAGGAGGTGGCTGCAGATGGCATAGAGGCATCTAAAGTACAATTTCATGCTGCTGTGAACTCCAGTTATGTGGCATCAAGAGTCATGGCTATATCTGTCTCCTTGCAGAGGTTTGCTTGGCTCAGATATACTAGGCTATCACAGGATACCCAGGGTAAGGCCATGGATTTTCCTGTCGCAGATAATTCTCTGTTTGGGGAGCAAACAGAGTTTTATATGAAGAAGATGGATGAATACAGGACCACCTACAAGAGTGCAGTGGCCAAGGGGAAGCAGGCCACTCCTCAAAAGCAGCAGTCTAGAGGCCTTTTTACCAAGCCCAGGCTTCGTCTTCTTTTCAGCAGAGGTTTTTTTTTTCAGAGGGAGAGGCAGAAGGGGGATGAGCAGGGCTGCATCCTCTTCTCAGCCTAGGGCTCCTGCCAAACAGACACCCTGATGTGTCAGACTGGGTCGCCTCCTCCCTTCCAGTGAGGGGTAGGCTGGCTTATTTCTTCCAGGCTTGGAAGTCTCTCACTTCGGACAAATGGGTTCTGGAAGTAATAAGATAGGGACTTGCTCTCAGTTTCAAAAGATTTCCCAAAATCAGAGGAAGGTCTTTCAAGCCTGCCTCCCCATTGGAAACAATTGATCTAGAGGCAGAGGTGTCTCAGTTGCTGCTCCTAAAGGCTGTGGAGCAGGTACCTCTGTCTCACAGAGGGAAAGGCTTGTATTCAAGATACTTCCTTACCCCAAAAAAGACAGAGGAGTGGCAACCCATCCTAGACCTAAGATATCTGAACAAACATATCATAAAACCAAAATTCAAAATGGTGACTCTGGGAATCATTCTTCCCTCTCTGAGGCCAGGAGACTGGCTAGCCTTCCTGGACCTTAAGGATGCCTATTTCCACATCCCCATCAGGTGCTCCCACAGAAAGTACCTCAGGTTCGAGTTGCCCTCAGGTCACTACCAGTTCGGAGCAGTACTCTTTGGCCTGACAATCTGCACCCACGGTGTTCACAAAATGTCTGGCAGTAGTGGTAGCCTTCCTCAGAAGGCAGGGCATTTCAGTGTTTCCTTACCTAGACGACTGGCTCATTGTAGCCCAGTCATCAGATCAAGTCAAGTCAACTTTGGCAGTTACCCAGAGGCTTCTGGGTTCTCTGGGATTTCTTCTCAATCTGGCCAAATCAGTTCTGGAACCTGTTCAGCTTCTTACCTTTATAGGGGTAGAGCTGGATACCATTCAGGCAAGGGCCTTTCTACCTCCCTCGAAGGTAAAGGCTCTCACAGAACTGGCTTCTTCCTTCAAACCTTTGGTTTCTCGTCCAGCCAGGCACTTTCTTCAACTTCTAGGCCACATGGCAGCTTCCGCTGCAGTGGTCCAAGGGGCCAGGTTCCAGCTGAGGGACATTTAGTTTCACCTCAGTTCCTTCTGGTCTCAGAAGAAGGATCCTCTCACCAAGTTGGTTCCAGTGTGTCAGACCCTTGTCCAGGCTCTCCAATGGTGGCTGAAGGAGGACAGTCCCAGGCAGGGTGTCCCCTTTCTGTATCACACACCCTCAGTTGTTCTCACCACAGATGCTTCTCTCCTACGTTGGAGAGCCCATCTGGGAGACCTCACTGCACAGGGCACTTGGTCTCAACAGGAGTCTCTTCTTCATATCAGTCTTCTGGAGCTCAGAGCTGTGTTCCTAGCTCTTTAAGCATTTTCAGTATCAGTTCAGGGGAAGGTGGTGTGAGTCAGGATGACACCACCATGTGGTACATAAACATGCAAGGGGGCACTCCGTCCGTGGCCTTGTGCATGGAAGCCATGAAGGTATGGTCATTGACCTACTCCCTTCAGACTTCCCCTGTAGCAGTGCATCTTCCAGGGAAGGACAATGTGCTGGTAGATGCCCTGAGCAGGATTTCACTGGGTCAGCACAAATGGGCTCTGAATCAGCATGTTCTTCAGGTCATTTACAGGAGGTGGGGCTCTCCAGAGATAGATCTCTTTGCAGCCCCAGGCAATCATCAACTTCCTCTGTTCTGTTGCAGGCCCCCAGTTCTGGGGTCTTTGCCTGTAGATGCTCTTGTGTTAAACTGGACAGGCAGGTTCCTTTACGCCTTTCCTCTAATTTTCAGAGTACTGATCAAAATCAGGTCTCAGCCCTGCACAGTGATTCTGGTGGCCTCGGACTGGGCCAGACAATCATAGTATCCACTACTGTTGTCTCTTTCAGTAACACCTCCTCTGTTTCTTCCCAGGAGTCACGACCTCTTGACCTTCTGTCAGGGGAGGATTTGGTACCCCACTCTCCAGTCTCTCAGACTCAAAGTTTGGCTCTTGAAGAGTTAGAATATGCAGGCTTTCTCAAGGTGTTCTGGATATTCTCAGAGTTTCCAGAAGGTCTTCCACGAGAAAGACTTGTAACTCCAAAAGGAAAAGATTTACTGTTTGGTGTTCTCAGAAGTATATTCAACTATATACAGCTGGTATTGCTACAGCCTTGGACTATCTGGTTCATTTGAATAGCTTAGGCCTTAGGCGTGTTACCCTTAAAGTTCATTTGGCAGCTGTGTCTGCTTTTGTCTCAGCAGGGAGGGTGCCTTCCCTGGCTTCTCATCCTGTGTTCAGTAAATTCTTCAAGGGTCTGTTTTATATCAACCCTCCTTTCAGGGAGCCTACACCGGCCTGGGATCTGAATATCTGTATTGCACAGCATATGCAGCCACCGTTCGAACCCTTATCTTCAGCTGAGTTAAGGTACTTTACTTGGAAGACTGTCTTCCTGGTAGCCATTACTTCTGCCAGAAGGATCAGTGAATTGCACACCTTGCAAGTGGAATCTGACTTTATCTCCTTTCACAAGGATAAGGTGGTCCTTAGAACAAATAGAAAATTTCTCCCTAAAGTGGTTTCAGATTTTCATCTCAACCAATCTGTGACTCTGCCTATGTTTTTCACTGACCATTCTTCTTCAAGTGAGCGAAGATTGCACAGTCTGGATGTGAAAAAGGGCATTTAGCTATTACACAGAGCATAGTAAGGCCCACAGGAAGGACTGTACCCAGTTATTTCTCACTTTTAGTGAAGTGGTAAAAGGTAGACCTGCCACTAAAAGATCTATTGCCAGGTGGATTGTTTCTTGTATTCAGTTTTGTTAGACAAAACTGGGGAAGGATCCTCCCTCGGGCCTGAGGGCACACTTGACCAGGGGTATAGCTGCCTCCTTGGCAGCTGCTAGGGGATATTTCTCTGTCGGAAATCTGTAAGGCAGCCATCTGGATAACGGTTCACACATTCGCCAAGCATTACTCATTGGACACTTAGTCTAGAAGTGATGCTAGGTTTGGCATAGCAGTACTGCAGAGCCTATTCCCAAAGTAGGTTCTGTATCCCCTTCTCCAGTGGGGAACTGCTTGGTAGTCTGCATATAGTCGGAATATAGTAAGACTTTATGATGTTTGAAGAAAAAAGTTACTCACCATAGTAATGTTGTTTCTTCTAATGGAGTCTCACTGTATTCTAACCTCCCTCCCTGCCTACCCTCTCAGAACCTCTGTGTTTTTTGGGATGTGGGTTGGCAGGTACAGTGTTGCACCCCAGGGGTGCACCTCTCTTATCCTCCTGTCCAGGCTGGGTATTTTTGATTTGTTGTTAATCGTCTTAATATTATCACTGTCTACATAAGGTTCTTTTTGGGTTCTCGACTTGTCTTCTAGACCCAAGGGTTTTTGTTGCCTAGGGCTAAAATTCGAAACAATTTCTGTAGCTATTAGTTAATATAGTGCTTGTAAGAATCTGACTGTTACATTAGAATGTACCAGGGACAGAAGTTTGAAAACCAAGCTCGAGCTCAACGTTCTATGCTTTTGCATAGAGTTAACTCTTTCCTCTCCGGAGCAGTTAAAGTGCTGGGGCTAACTGCATATAGTCAGAATACAGCAAGACTCCATTAGAAGAAACAATATTACTATGGTGAGTAATTTTGTCTTGTGGGCAGTTCTGGGGGAACTTTGAAACTTGTCTTTTAAAATGATAACCGATGATGTGGGAAGACTAGCCCAAGAGATTAATCTTGGGCTGTGTTGATTCAGGAAGCCCTGTGAATCAGATGTGTAATGGGGAGCTGACAAGCTTCTTACAAGAGCATTATAAACGCACTTCCACTCTAACGTGTCCATCACGTTTGTGTCCCAGCGAGTGAGTGGAACAGTGAAGGAATGGAACAAGTGACTGGCATCTTAAACATCGGCAGGCATTAGCAGAAAGAAGCGAGGAAACTGGGGACTCTACCTGTTGACTAAGGTAAGGCACCTGTTTACTGCTGTGTAACAGTCACTGCTGGGAAAGGGTGGTAGGCCAAAACTGGGAATAGGGGCAACACTCTATATAAAGACAGTTAAACAAGGCATTGGGGGGCACAAATAGAAACAAAAAAAATGGGAAACTAGAAACACCCTATCAGGGGTAAGGGTAGAAAAATATTTCCAGGTAATGCAGGGAGAATGGAAGTTGAGAATGTTGGGAATGGTGCAGTACATGGCTGTGGGCTGGCAGTTTTCAGAGACACCTTCAGGAGACTGCAGTGCTGCTCATCTGCACACACCTCTCTGGGTTGAAGGAGGAGGTTGCTAAACTCCAGGCTGAGTTGGCTAGGACTCGGGGCTTCTTCCCATGTAGGGCACCAAGTCTGCCACTGTTATCTCAGAGGATGCCAGGGAGGAAGAACAGTAGGATAGTGGTGGGCCCTGGAAGGGTGAGGGTGGTGGGGTAGAGGCACATTCCTCAACCAGTACCACTACATTTCCTGCACCATTTGGGTGGGGTGGGATTGCCAGCAGGAGGCACCAATGGTAGTGACCAGGGAGAACGTGGGGGCCCTCCATAGTGGAGACCCCAAGGAGGGTGGAACAAGACCCCAGAAGAGGAGGAGGGGGGGAAGCAGCTTCTGATGAGGGACTTGATTGTGAGGGGTATAGTTTTAGGAATAGGAATGTGGAGGAGAGGCTGGTTAGGTGTCTATGTGGCCCCAAGGCCTGGAGGAATGGAAAGCAAATCTTGGGGATCACTAGGGCAGGATGGGAGGGGGAGCTGGATGTCATTGTCCTGGGGATTAATGACCTGCTAGGGCCAGTGCCGGGATAGTGCAGGGGAAGTTCAGGGAGCTGGGAAGTGGCCCTAGATAGGTATCTCTCTTAGTGACTTTCGCTGAGGTGTTTGTCTACGACAGGGGGAAGGAGAGGAATATTTGCACTAGGAGCTTCAACTCAGGGGTCTGAAGGAGTGGTGCAGAGAGGAGGGGTTCAAGCTGCATTGGGCACTGGGACTCACCTTGTAGGATAAGGGTCTATATAGGAGTGATGGCCTGCATCCATCCGGAAGGGGACCACAGTCCTCACTGGACAGTTTAAATGTTACTTTGATAAACATTTAAACTTGTGAAGGAGGAGTGGCGGATGGAATTGGGGGTGAAACTGCCCACCCCACCACAGGCTGAAGTAGAGTGAGGAAAACCTAAGTGAGAGTAATCCCTCACAGTGCAAATTACTAAAGGAAATAGGGTGGTAGAGACAAAGGGAAGGAGCAGGGAGCATTCAAAGAGAGGGGGGAATGGGGGAGGCAGAAAGGAAAAAAGGGGGAGCAACATGCAGAGTGGAAACAAAATCTGGAAGGCGTGTGTGTGAATGCTAGAAGTCTGAAATAAGATTCCAGACGTAGAGGCCAGCATGAATATTGTGGCCATTACTGAATCGTGATGCACTGAAAACCATGACTGGGATGTGGCCATGCCAGGCCATACTGTGTTCATGAAAGACCAGGTGGGAAGGAAAGGAGGGTGTGTGTTGCTTTGTGTGATGGCAAACAGACGAGGCATACTGATGAGTCCTGGTAGGACGAAACACGTGTCTATATGTCTTCTGTTAGCACCCTCTGTAAACTGTGTGAGAGGCCTTTCGGCACCATGCAATTCTGCTTAAAGTTGGACCAGCATAACATTCTGTGGTGATTTGCATATGCAGCCCATGATGCTTTGCATTGTGTGGGCATGTGTGATTTTGTATTTTCATAAAAGCAACAGAGATACGAGGAACATGGAGGAGGCTGTGGTACATAGGTCACCCAGAAAATGGAGCCACTGTTCGCACTGGAGTGATCTGCAGACCTCCAGCACAGGGGAGGAATTAGATAAAGTACTGGTGGAAGCCACTGGCAAGATGGCAGAAAAGTGGGAGGTGCAGCTGCTGGGGGACGGCAGCCTGTCAGATGTAGATTGGAGCCTCCCAGCAGTGGCTTCAGTTAAAAACAGGGACATCCTGGACTCTGTGCAAGGGGGCATTTCTCAGGCAATTATTCAGTGAACCCATTCTGGATGAGGCAGTACTGGACCTGGTACTCGCTAACAGAAGACAGTATTGCAGACATCAAGGTGGGAGGCCACCTGGGGACAAGTGATCACCTTATGGTATGGTTCAATATAAGGACAGCTGTAGAATCAAACCATACAAGGGCAGTGGTCCTGGACTTCAGGAGGGCAGATTTTATAAAGATGGGTGAATGCCTCCGGGATGACCTTGACTGGTTCAGTGTTCTGAGAGGAAGGAGAAGGGGAGGGGCCACAAAAAAAGTAACAGAATCGTTGGAGGGAGGGAGGGAGGTGGACTCTTGTCAATTTTTTGAGGAGAGAGCCCTGAAAGGACTAGCTAGTCTGAATGTGGACAAAGCAGTGGGGCCGGAAGGGGTGCATCCAGGGGTATTGCAAGAGCTCAGGGAGTTACTGGCTGCACCTCTGACAGTCCTATTTAACAACTTACTGGAAATGGGAGTGGTTCCAGAGAACTGGGGAAGGGTGGATGTAGCCCCACTACACAAAAGTGGTAGCAGGAAGGAGACTGGCAATTATAGGCCAGTCAGGCTGACATAAATAGTGGGAAAGTTAATGGAATCAGTACTGAAGGAAAGAATTGTGGAATATCTTGAATCCAGTGGGTTGCAAGACCCAGTGCATCATGGGTTCACTGGGGGAGGTCCTGTCAAATGCATCTAGTAGATTTCTTTGACTGGGTGACAAAGGAATCAGATGAGGGTGGAGCGGTGGATGTGGCCAACCTAGATTTCAGTAAGGCTTTCGGTACCGTTCCATGTAGGAGACTAGTAAGCAAGCTGGATAGCTTAGGAGCTGGTCCAAAGGTGATAGACTGGATTAGAAATTGATTAGGGGATAGGCGACAGAGGGCAATCGTAACTGGAGAGCACTCTGAGGAGTGGAGGGTAACCAGCAGTGTGCCGTAGGGATCAATGCTGGGACTTGTCATCTTAACGCCTTTATAAGTGACATTGCAGAGAGCTGGAGTGGAAGGTCTACCTCTTTGCAGATAACACCGAAATCTGCAAGAGGGTGGACATTCCAGGGTGTGTGGAAAGGATGAGCAGAGATGTGAGAACTCGAGGAATGGTTAAGGATGTAGCTGCTTGGGGTTTAATGCAAAAAAAGTGCAAAATAATGCACTTGGGGCACAGAAACCCAGGAGTAGAGTAAAAAATGGGTAAAGTGGTATTGACAGCCACCAAGCAGGAAAGAGACCCAAGGTAATCGTATCAGATAACTTAAAGGTGGCCAGGCAGTGCAACAGGGCAGTTGCGAGGGCTAGCGGCATGCTAGGGTACATAGGTAGGGGTATCACCAGCAGCAAGAGGTAGGTGTTGTTCGGTGTTGCCGCTGTATAGATCGCCGATAAACCCCCACTTAGAGTACTGTGTCCAGGAGACCTCATCTCCAGAAGGACATAGAGTGGAGGCAGTCCAGTGGAGGGCAGCAAAAATAGTGCAGTGTCTGCACCAAAAGCCCATGACAAGAGACTAAAATACCTCTATCTACACCCTGGAAGATTGGAGGGAGAGGGGGACATGATAGAGACCTTTAAATACGTCATGGGGGTAAATAAAGTGCAGAAGAGAAGTATTTTTAAGGGGGGAAGCTAGAGATCAAGGGGACATGCTATGAAGCTGGAAGGGGGCAGATTCAGGAGAAATGTGAAGAAGTACTTCACAGAAAGAGTGGTGGATTCCTGGAACAGCCTTCCAGTGGAGGTGATGGGGGTGAAAACAGTGGGGTTCAAAAATGCATGGTATAGGCATAAGGGAATCTTAGTGGAAAGGAAGGGGAGAAGGGGAATGAGCCGGAGATCAATTAAGGTCTGCGGTGATGCTGTAAGTAGGGAAAAATGTGCAAACTGGGTGGGCCAGGTGGTCCTTACCTGCCATCAAATTCCAGGTTTCTGTGTTTCTGTTTCATTGATCACTTTGCCCATAATAGATATTCCATTTGAAAGAATTGGGGTTGATATGGTGAGACCCCTGGTAAAACGTTCAGTAGGGTATCGGTATATTATGTTAATAATGGATTACGTCTCCCTTTACCTAGAGGCTATTGCCATGCGCTCCACTAAAGCATAGCCAAAGAATTGCTAAAGGTATTTTCTCGAGTTCGGCTAGCAAAGGCGATCTTAACTGATTAGGGCACCAACTTTATGTCAAAACTTATGAGAGAGTGTGTGCTTTACTGAAAGTTAAGTCCATCTGGACATCTGTGTACCACCCCCAGACTGATGGCTTAGTCAAAAGATTTAACAAATCCTTAAAGGGTATGTTGGCTAAACTGGTTTAGCTGTGGCAAAAAACTAAGATGGACTTGTACACTGTTTAATGTTCGCCATTTGGGAGATGCCACAATTGTCCACGGGTTTGTCGCCCTTTGAGTTGTTGTAAGGGGGTCAACCTTGAGCGATACTAGATCTTGTAAAAGAGATAAGGGAAGGACAGGCACATGGCCTCCCTAATGTACTCCCAATACATAATTCAAATGAGAGAAAGATTGGACACAATTGGCAGATTTGCCAGGGAAAATGTATTCAAAGCACATTATGCCTAGGCAGGACACTATAACCAAGGGGCCGGACTACGGGAGTTAAAACCTGGAAACTGAATACTTGTGCTCCCTACTTTTGAAAGTAAACTCCTGGTTAAATGACAAGGACTGTATGAGGTCCTGAGAAATGTGGGGCCAACTGATTATGAGGTATTACAACCCGACCAAGAAAGGAAAAACAAAGTTATTGTATCGTGTTCATTTGTTGAAACCCTGGAAAGACAGGGTGGTTTTGCTAGTTGCCCCAGAGGAACCTAAAGGGTGACCAAGTCAGGTGATGAATGAGGACATTGAAGATGGAATCCTCAACTTAGGACCAAACATTTTTTAAAAGAAGCTAGCACTGTCCCATTGGATGATCTGCTCACCCTGACCTAGAAAAACGCAGCCCATCAGCAGGTAGGAAATTTTGGGGATGTGTTCTCCCCAAAACCAGAATGAACTCATGTGGCCCAATACCACATAGACATAGACACAGGAGTCTGGATCCGTCAACAGCTGTATAGGCTCCCTGAAAAGTTAGGTAGTACGGGAGGAGATCCACTCTATGTTTGAACTGGGAGTCATTGAAGAATTTGAATGACTGGTGTAGCACTGTTGTATTCGTTCCCAAGACCAGATGGGTCCACTTAGTTATGTATTGACTTCCAGAAAGACAGTGCTGTCTCCAGGTTTGATGCATATCCTATGTCTGTGGTGGATGAACTTCTGGACTGACTGGTAAGGCGCAGTACATTAGTACCTTAGACATGACCAAGGAGTATTGGCAAGTTCCACTAACTCCTGAATCTGGGAGAAAATGGCCTTTGTCACCCCATTTGGTCTGTATCAGTTTACTGTGGTCCCCTTTGGGTTGTATGGTGCCCCAGCCATATTTCAGAGAATGATGAATTGAATCCTCCATCCCCATGGGTTATATGCATCAGCGTACCTGGATGATGTCATATTTACTGTACCTCTGATTGGGACACTTACTGCAGGATGTGGCCATGTTATTCAGCCAGTGCTGCGAACCGTGCCCTAGGGTGTCAGGAAACAAAATACATAGGATACATGGTTGGGAATAGCTATGTATGCCCAGTTATTAAAGGGTTAAAAGCCCTTGCTGACTGCCCAACATTGACTACCAAAAAGCAAATTAGGTCCTTCCTTGGCTTAGCGGGGTATTGTCACAAGTTCCATTTTGGAGTTTTCAACACTTGCTTCACTTACTGGCCTGACTGAAAAGGCTGCCCCAGATAAGGTTAGATGGTCCTCCAGGTTTCAGAAGGCCTTCTAAACTATCAGAAGTGCGTTGTGTAAGGGACCTGTCATGTGAAGTCCTGATTTCAACCATCCATTCGTTTTGTACACAGACACCGCAGAAGTAGGGTTGGTGGCTGTCACAAGATTTTGATGATGGGATTCACCCCATCCTCCATTTGTCCAGAAAACTTTTCCCAAGGGGAACAACGTTGTGCTGCACCAGTTCATAGCCTTTTGATTTGTCGAAAAAGCCAGGGGTGTAGCACGCTCCATATTTAAAATCCAGTAAGGGAAGCAGGGTTTACTGTAGCCGGAGAGGAGACACTTAGCAAACTAAGCAAACTGTGGTCAGAGCAACTACAGCTGCAATATGATGGCAGTGATGCAGCCAAAAAAGGTGAGAGGCTGCTTCACCCCACCTCATGAACCCCATAGGTGAAAGTTTTCAAATCCCCACCAAAATGTGATTCCACGCCAGCAAAACATAATTCTGTGCCACAGGTGGGAAAACGCATTTTGGCCAGGATTTGAAAATGACAGCTGTCAAGTTTGTGAAGTAGTGTGAAAAATAAATGGCTATGTTGAAAATTTGGGGTTAAAATATTGAAAATTACCAAGTTATAAGCAAGGGTAGAAACATTTCACTGTGCGTGCATAACTTTGTCATTTTTACCCCAAATTTCAACATAGGCTTTTTATGAGGCCCAGTTGATGAACAAGGGCGATGAAAATTGTCAGATCCCACCCAAAGGGTGATTTTACAGCACAAGCGCAAACTCTCCTTCCAGGTTGGTTTTGTATAATTCCAGCACCATTGGTCATGAGGTGGGGTCCCAAAAAGGCAGTGTTGAAAATGGGGGGCCAAAATATGCAAAACTGACAAAGTTATGCATCACAGTTGAAAACCCTATTAAAATACATTGAACCGCACTTACCTTAGTTTCTCATATTGTAGTCGGCGGTTCCAGCACCGAGACGTGTATTTGATCAGGGAGTGGATACTCGCCCTGGGACCTGTTCAGGTGAGTGAGGGTGTGTGGTGTGGTGACAGCCGAATGGGAGGTCAGGATGTGGGGGTCAGATCAATAAGGGACCATTTCCTTCATTACAGGGTAAAAAAAAATTGAGTGACAGTTTTCTTGTTTACAGGTCACATTGTCACAATAAGGGGACAGCCATCAGAGGATGGGGGGGGCAACTAGACACCAAGGGAAACAATTTCTAACAGAGACAGCGATCAGAGGGTGTGGGGGTTCCCCTAGACACCGGGGAAACAATACAACAATACGCGAAACAATAAAAATACGGGAATGGCGCTCAGAGGGTGAGGGTGCCACTAGACACAAGTAAAACAATAAAAATGATATGGAGATGGCGATCAGAGGGTAGGAAGGCCACTAGACACCAAGGAAACAAAAACAGTACAGGGATGGCGAAGGGATGGTGGGGGGCACTAGACACCAGGGAAACAATAAAAACAATACAGGGATGGTGACTGGCGGGTGAGGGGAGGCACTAGACACCTGGAAAACAATACCTAATGGGGACGGTGATCAGAGAGTGGAGTGGGTGCCACTAGACACTGAGGAAACAACATAGTAATATGGGGACAGTGAACGGAGGATAGGGGGTGCTTCTAGACACCAGGGAAACAGTAGAATAATACAGGGCCAGCGATCGGAAAGTGTGTGTGGGGGGGGTGCCACTAGACGCCAGGTAAACAAAAACAATATGGGGACAGCAATTGGAGGGTGGGGGCTGCCACTAGACACCAGGGAAGCAATGCAACAATATGGGGATGGCTGTTGGAGGATGGGGGGGCACCACTAGATGCCAGGGGAAACAACAGAACTTTACTGGGTTGGCGATCAGAGGGTGGGGGTGTCACTAGATACTAGGGAAACATTATTACATATATAAGGTGAGGAAAAGAAGTGTTCACTTCAAACCCGGAAGTGAGTGTGGAGCAGGAAAATAGTGTGAGTGTGTGTGGAAAAACAGCACTAATAAATGGAGAGGTCAGCACAAGTGGGGGGAGGGAGGCTGTACTGAACGGAGACAGCGGAGTGCTTCAAGTAGCAGAGTGACTGCGCTTAAACTCCAAAATGTGCTTCATTCGGAATCTGGTGACGTGTTTTCGGAGCTCCCTCCTCCTTTCTCTCTCTCTCTCTCTCTCTCTCATAGCAAGACATCATACATAGCTCCGCTATGCAGCCGTAAAAATGTTCTCTTGTTCAGATTTTTTTTCATCGATCAGCATCCATATTCAGCAAGCAAGAGTGAGAGACAGAATATTGCCATACCAGGACAGAAAGTCTCACTGTTAGCAACCAGCACACTTACTCACAAGAGAGAAGAGGAAGACAGCCAAGAAAGCACTGAGAAGCCGCAAGGCCAGTAATGCGACAGCAGTGTTTTTGGAGTTTACAATCTGCTCAGAGTCTAAATTCAAGGTTTCAGGAAAAATAGCTTCCATAGGTTGGAACCAGAGATTAAACAGACGGGCTGAGCAACATACTGCACACTGTGATACATAACAAGTGTAGTACGTTGGTCAGCCCTTCTGTTAAAGTAAATTTCCAAGTTTAGTTTTTTAATCTGTTTGGGCATCATAGCCCATTACCTTATTGCAGTGCTATTCTGTTTCTGTTAAAAAATTTTGTACAACGTCCTGTCTGGGAGGGAAGGGATTGTAATTGGAGCTGAAAGCACAGTCAGCCAATCCCTTCCACTTCCCTGTCAACTGACTCCATGCCCCGTGTTAAGATTTTTGTGACATCTAAGGAGGGGGAGTGTGGGTGGGGGAAGTGCGCCCCATGCAAGTCTATGGGGACAGTTTTCGTGCATAATTATATATGTTTAGGCAGTCTTGAGAAAGAGCCACCACCAACCAATAGGGGCCCTATTTTGTTGAGCAGTGGCTTTCATTTTTCTCGAAGGTTGCCTACACATATATAATTATGCACTGAAAACGGCCCTCATAGACTTGCATGTGGTGCACCTCCGCGCTATACCTGCTTTGACATTACAAAACATCTGAGCAAGGGAGTGGGGCCAGCGAACCAGGAAGTGGAAGGGATCAACCGGCTGTGGCTTCAGCTCCAGTTACAATCCATTCCTTCTCAAACAAGACATGGTGAAAAATTCTACTTTTAACAGAAACAGGCTAGTGCTGTCATAAGTTAATGGGCTGTAAAGCCCATATAAATATTAGAAAATTCCTTTAATCTTTCTGTGTTTTAATTTATGACTCCAACCTACAAATGTCTTCACTGAATTGAACGCCACTGACCAATGACTCACTCAGGTCATGGTAAAAGTTTGAAAAACTGCTCACAACAGGGCCCAGACAATGGACTCTGGATTGACTACGGACAGGTAATTAGAGTATATGGGAGTTGAGATATGTGAAGGTCCTCTTGCATAGAAACACCGTGCATACCAGCATTGAAATCTGAGAGAGACATGAATCTGCATCATCAAACAGTGTGCACTGTGCAGAGAATTTGGTCTAGAATATTTTAATTTTATAATGCTGTGGCATATAACAACTAGTGAAGTGAGCTGACACTTGGCATGAATTATTCTTTTTTAATGAGCTGGGAATAATAATGTGAAAATATGATATGGGGAGTGACAGACAAATGGATCTTTATTTTTTGTATTTATTTTTGTTTAGAAAGAATTAGCTTGACTGCAGAAGGAGATAATGTTTTCCGGTAGTGCTCATTCTATATTCTTTTGTAGAACTATGAATGCAGAGTAAAACAATGTGCATCGTACCTCTCAGCTGTCTCTGATTTTCAGGGATGTCCCTGATTTTGCCCCAGAAATTTCCCCAGTTCTTGCTAAATTTGACAACTAAGGGTTTTAATTATAAAATGATGTCTGCCTTTAGTGCTATAGGCTGTTTCTCATTACAAAAATGTTATTTCAGCTAAGAAGTGCATTGTACACATCTTCCTGAGCTGATATCATTTATGATTTTGGTCATTTTAACCTGAGTGTTAACCTTTGTCCCTGATTTTTGAAGCAGAAGATTGAGAGTATGTTGTGTACAGTGAAAGAAAAATGAAGGTTCTCTACGTAATTTTATCGATTATGATTTAAGTATTGGAGATTTTTTTTTACTTGCAGTTTTTTGTCTTTTATTTTCACCTTGCATGCTACCAGGATGTCCTTCCACCTACTCAAGCCCTTACACTCACTGCAGGAATCCTTTGGTGGGCCAGCCCACCACCAGTCTTTACTCGGCAACCCCCCGGATATCCTGACCGCAACCCACGGCTTATCCTCCATAGGCAGGACCCCCTGGTTCCCTAAGCCAGGTAGAGGATACATCGCTCAGTGGTCGGGGCCCATGAGGAGGAGTTGGCGAGGCGTGTGAGAAGTCGATGTGATCCTACTGTGGCATTGGAGGGGGGGGCGCGAGGTGGCTTCATCTGCCCGGCGGTGCTAGGGGTATTTTTTTTGTCCCCCGCTAGGCCCCTCCCTTATCCAACCCCAGGACGTGGGCCTGAGAGGTGACCCAACGATTCGCCAAGCAGGGCTGTCAGTAGGGTAGGTAAGCCTACCTGACAGCTTTTTAATCGTATTAACCTAGTGTTATGTTTCTAGTTTTATTGCGGGGATTGAGCTCCATGTAAATAAAATTTGCCTTGTCTACGTTTGGTACTCCCCTGCGGTCCCTCTCTGGGCAGGTGACACCTCCAAGTCACTTGCCAAGTGAGTGAGTACTTGCCGACATGATCTCACCCCAGAACGACCACTTATTCCTTCCTGTACACCCCCCCCCCGGGGTCACCAGGGGGTGGTTGTGCTATGGAAGGAGGTGCCTTCCCTCCACGAGGCAGGAAGCATCCAAGGGATGCCCAACCCCGCCTCACCAGTCAGCACCAAACGTCCTGGACTAGACGTGCAAACCCAGGTCATGTGGATGGCAAGATAAATATTGGATGTAATAAGTTTAAAAACATATTTGGCCTTGGTGTGATTGAGCCTGGGCATCCAGTTTAACTGACTGAGTAATTTAATTATGGATACAAGTTATGCATCCTATTAAAGTTTGAATTTGCTTTAGAGTAACACTGGTGGTAACACAGGGCCGTCTGCTATGTTCTTATGTGCGTTGAGTGGGAGCACAAAGAAGGCATTCAAACAACATGAAGTCTTGCTATATTATGACAATTGCAGTATGACCGCAGGTTAGAACTGCTCCGGAGATGAAATAGTTAACTTTCCATGCAGGCATGGAACTTAGAGCGTGAGCTCGGTTGAAAACTCTGTCTGTTGTGTTTCAAACGCAAACTGTCAGATTCTTTACTCCGCCTCACTGAACAGTCGCTCCGGAGATTTCTTCTTCTGCTTGGTTCATTTTGTCGGTTTAAAAGTATTATTTTTCGGTTTTTAGCCGAAATTAAACCACAACCGGTTGGTTCAAGCTCTGTCTGTGGTAATGTAAGTAATAGATAGGTTTTACATTTATTTTTTCTGTGTGGAACTTGTAATTCTTCATCGGTTCGGTTTGAACCGATCAGGTTGTATTTAAAATCTACTAGTCCTTTTTTAGAGTACGGTTCCCGGTTCTTATCGGTTCTAAAAAAAAAACAGATTTCATTACGGTTTTTTCCACGACCCGTGACAAGGTTGGGAACCGATAAGGGTGTCTTGCTTGGTGGATTGCCATAAACGGGCAAGTTGGTTAGTCTGGCATTATGTCTGAGAAACCCAAAAGAAAAACCGGACCCACTGGGTTTCAACACTGTAGTGTTTGTGGGGAAGCTTTTGCTAAGGCTGACCCACACACCACATGTGTCTATTGTCTGGGGTTTGACCACCTCAATTCAGACTGCCAGATTTGTCACAATTTCCTGCTGCCACCATAGATAAGAGAGTTGGTAGGCTCAGGAAAGGAGGCTTAAAGTCCGCTGACCCAGATGACAGCCCGGTTCGGTGCCAACCGAATCGAAGGAGTGCCTCTGACCAGGGCGATACTTTCTCGGCAAATGAAGAGCCGGTTCTGAGGACGGTTCCAGCAAAAGGACTAGAAAGTCAGCTAATGTAGAGCCAAAAGTTCTCTCCCCAACTGCTGAGGAAATAGCTAAAGCACTCAAATTGTCCAGTCTCTCTCTCTCCAGTTCCGACTGAACCGGCACCTTCAGGTAAGCGTTCGGTTCGGCCGCTTCCACCGGCTCAAGATTATGACTTTGAGGATTTTTATGAACCGGTGGAGGTGGAAGAGGAATATGAGGAGAGTGAATATGGTTTTGAAGATCTGGATGTGCCCATTGATCCAGACATCTCTCCAAATAGACCCCTAGGGGGTTCTTCTCCAAGGCTTTCTGAGTCCCCTTCTCATTTCATGTTTTATAAAAAAGTTGCTGAAACTCTCCAGCTCCCTGTTGAGGAAGCTGTTGATGACCAAGAGGAGCCAGACTATGTAGAAATGATGGATATTCCAGAGTCTAGGAGACTGTCTATTCCTTTGCATAAATCTTTTGAAACAGACAGTAAAAGTTTTAAAACTCTTCACACTATACCTCCTGTGGATAAAAAAGGATGGACGAGAGGTATATCCTTATCAGGCTCCGACACTGATTTCCTCACTCAACAATGCAGCCATGTGGGGGTAGTGCAGGCTGCAGCCTGTGACAAGGCTAATATTCCCTAGCTTCACACCCCTGAGAAGGACTCCAGGAAGATTGATGCTATGGCAAAGAAACAGTACATGGCAGCATCTTTGGGACTCAGACAAGCAAATTATATGGTTTATGCTGCTCGGTACCAGAAATCCAGATGGGATACTGTGCTGGCCTCTAGCGAAACAAGTCCCTGACCAGCTTGCCAGGAGCTGGAACAGGTGGTATGGATGGTATTGAGGCATCCAAGGTGCAATTTCATGCTGCAGTGGATTCTAATGATGTTTCATCAAGAGTCATGGCTACATCTATGGCACTTCTCAGGATGGCTTGGCTCAGATGTACTACCCTGTCTCAGGATACCCAGTCTAAGGCCATGGATTTTCCTTGTTAGGGAAATTCTCTATTTGGGGAGCAAACAGAGAATTACATGAAGAAAATGGATGAATATAGGACCACCTATAGGAGTGCACAGGCCAAGGAAAGGCAGGCCACTCCTCAAAAGCAGCTTCCTAGAGGCAGGGGCAGGCCTTTTTACCAAGCCCAAGCTTCCTCCTCCGCCTATGCTCAGAGGGGGTTCTTTAGAGGGAGAGGCAGACGGGGTACAAGCAGGTCTGCTTCCACCCCTCAGCCCAAAGCCCCTGCCAAGCAGGCAACCTGATGGGATTGCCAGGGCCGATTCTCCTCTACCTGTAGGGGGCAGGCTGGCTTACTTTGTCCAGGACTGGAAGTCTTTAACATCCGACAAGTGGGTCCTGGAAGTAGTAAGCCAGGGACTGATTCTCAGCTTCAAAAAATTTCCAAAGCTGAGAACCAGATCTTTTCCACCTGCAACTCCATCAGAGGCACTCGCCCTAGAGGCAGAGGTCTCTACCCTCCTGGCTCTCAGAGCTGTGGAAAGGGTTCCTCCCCTACACCAGGGCAAAGGTTTGTACTCCAGGTACTTCCTTACCCCAAAAAAGACAGGAGAATGGCGGCCCATCCTGGATCTCAGATATTTAAACAAGCACCTTTTAAAGCCAAAGTTCAAAATGGTGACTCTGGGAATTATCCTACCCTCTCTAAGGCCAGGGGACTGGCTAGCTTCCCTGGACCTCAAGGATGCCTACTTCCATATTCCCATCAGAAGCTCCCATCGAAAGTACCTCAGGTTCGAGCTGCCCTCAGGCCACTACCAGTTCAGAGCAATGCCCTTCGGCCTCACTTCTGCCCCAAGGGTATTCACCAAATGCCTGGCTGTAGCAGTTGCCTACCTAAGAAGGCAAAAGATTGCCATCTTTCCTTACCTGGACGATTGGCTCTTAGTAGACCAGTCCCCAGACTAGGTGAATTTACACCTTCAGATAACGCAGCAACTGCTTACCTTTCTAGGTTTCCTTCTGAATCTCTCAAAGTCAGTTCTAGAGCCGATCCCGCTTCTTACCTTCATAGGCGCAGAACTGAACACACAGGAAGCCAGGGCCTTCCTCCCCCTGGACAGGGCAAAGACCCTAGTCTCCCTGGCCTCCTCATTTACCCTGCAGGTCTCCCGGCCAGCAAGGCATTTTCTGCAGCTCCTAGGACACATGGCTGCTTCCACAGCAGTTGTGCAAGGAGCAAGATTTCAGATGAGGGACATCCAGTTCCATTTGAGAGCTTTTTGTCTCAAAGAAAGAACTCTTACCAAGCTGATCCCAGTAACTCGAACCCTGATCCAAGCCCTACAGTGGTGGCAGGATCTGAGCAACCTGAGACAAGGGTTCCTTTGTCACCAGTCTCATTCTCTAATCCTTACTACAGATCGCCCTCTTGGGCTGGGGAGCTCACATGGGCAACCTCACCACCCAGGGTCTGTGGTCTCCCAGGAATCTCTGCTCCACATCAACCTGTTGGAGCTCAGAGCAGTTTTTCTAGCACTTCAAGCTTTTTCCAAATCTGTTCAGAACAAGAGTATTCAGGTCAGAACAGACAACACCACTACAATGTGGTACATCAACAAGCAAGGGGGCACTCGGTCTATGGCCTTGTGCACCAAAGCGATGAAGTTGTGGTCTCTGGCTTACTCCCTGAACACCTCCCTTACGGCAGTTCACCTCCCAGGCAAGGACAATGTCCTGGCAGATGCTCTCAGCAGGATTTCCCAGGGCCACCACGAATGGTCACTGGATCCCCTGGTCTTGGGAGTAGTATTTGCCAGATGGGGCACCCCGCAGATAGATCTTTTTGCAGCCCCAGACAATCACCAACTTCCTCTTTTTTACTGCAGGCCCCCAGTGTTGGGCTCACTCCCACTAGATGCCTTAGCCCTCAGTTGGGAGGGGAAGTTTCTCTATGCCTTCCCTCCCTTTCCTCTCCTGTTCAAAGTGCTAGACAAAATCAGATCCCAATCATGCAAAGTCATTCTGATAGCTCCGGATTGGGCCAGACAGCCCTGGTATCCACTCCTGCTGTCCTTAGCAGTCCATCCTCCCCTGTCCCTTGCCAGGAATCACAATCTGTTAACCTGTGCCCAGGGAAGGGTCTGGTACCCGAATCTCAAATCTCTCAATCTCAAGACTTGGTTCTTGAAGAGTTAAGAGTTTGCTGATTTACACCTTTCCCAAGGTGTAATGGATATATTGAAGGCCGCAAGGAAGCCTTCCACCAGGGCTACTTACAATTCCAAATGGAAAAGGTTTTCCATATGGTGCTCGGAAAAGCATATTTCCCCAGTCTCTGCTGAGCTACCCACAGTCCTGGATTTTATGGTCCACCTGAATTCTTTGGGGCTGAGACCAGCTACCCTGAAGGTGAACTTGGCAGCTGTGTCTGCTTTTATTTCAGCAGGTAAATCCTCTTCCCTTTCAGCTCATCCTGTATTTTCCAAGTTTTTTAAGGGGTTGTTTCACACCAACCCTCCATTCAGGGATCCTGCCCCTGCCTGGGATCTTAATGTTTGCATTGCTCAGCTTATGCAGCCCCACCTTTGAGCCCTTGTCTTCAGCTGAGCTCAAGTACTTGACTTGGAAAACTGTGTATTTGGTAGCCATCACCTCTGCCACATGCATAAGTGAATTACAAGTGTTGTCAGTGGAGCAGGAGTTTATCTCTTTTCACAGAGATAAGGTGGTCCTTCGGACTAACAGAAAGTTCCTGCCTAAGGTGGTTTCAGATTTCCACCTTAATCAATCTATTTCACTTCCAGTGTACTTCACTGACCACTCCTCCTCTGGGGAGAGGATGCTGCACAGCCTAGATGTGAAGAGAGCCCTTAGTTACTACATAGAGCGTACCAAGGGTCATAGGTTTGACTCCTTCAACTGTTCCTCACCTATGGCGGTTGGTAAAGGGAAGCCAGCCACTAAAAGATCCATTGCCAGGTGGATTGTCTCTTGTATCCAATTCTGCTATGAGAAGTTGGGTAAAGTTCCCCCCTCAGGCCTGAGGGCTCACTCTACCAGAGGTACAGCTGCTTCTCTGGCTGCTGCCAGAGACATTCCTATTCTAGAAGTATGTCAAGCAGCTACCTGGAAAACAGTTCACACTTTTACCAAGCATTACTCCCTGGACATCCAGGCTAGGAGTGATGCTCAGTTTGGCACAGCCATGCTTCAGAACCTATTTCCTAGGTAGGTTCTGTCCCTCCTCCATGGGGGTACTGCTGTGTAGTCTGCAATTGTCATAATATAGCAAGACTTCATGTTGTTTGAAGAAAAAATTACCTTAGTAATGTTGTTTCTTCTAATGGAGTCTTGCTATATTATGACCTCCCTCCCTGCCTGCCCCTCTCAGAACCTCTGTTTTGGGGATGTGGGTGGGCAGTACAGAGTTGGCACTTTTTTGATGCCCACCTTGTTGTTTTTCACCTACCTTTTTGGGTGAATTGGTGTTGTGTTTTTGCATTTTTGGGTCTCCTGACTTGAGTCTTTGTTTTAGGCCAAAAATGAGTGTTTATGTTAGTAGCCAGTTGGCTAGTGTAGGTTTACAGCTTCCACACAGAACCTTAGTGAGTTTTAGCTCGTAAAGATCTGACAGTTTGCGTTTGAAGCACAACAGACAGAGTTTTCAACCGAGCTTGCGCTCTAAGTTCCATGCCTGCATGGAAATTTAACTATTTCACCTCCGGAGCAGTTCTAACCTGCGGTCATACTGCAATTGTCATAATATAGCAAGACTCCATTAGAAGAAACAACATTACTAAGGTGAGTAATTTTTTCTTGCTCCCCTAGTGTGTGTGTGCCCCACCCCCCCACACTTTGTAATTTTTCTTAAAATGCTTAAAAGAATATTCCTACAAAATGAAATGCTGGAATTGTCAACTTTTTATGGTATTTCATTCTCATAAGTGCTTTTTGTTCCATGTCTAAACTGATTCTGGGTTATATTATAAAATCTTAATAAAAATTGTCAGTGTGTATAAGCATGTGGCGTGAGTGTGTGTGTGTTATATTTTGAAAACTTAGGTGCTATATCGGAAGCATTTGCGAACTGCTGTGAATTTCTGCTTGTGCTTTTATGAAGGTGATGGTCAATGGTGTACAGCTTATTCCTACAGTGTCAAAAAAAGTGTGAGCCTGTCAACTCCTGATGACTTCACTACAGTAGAATGATTAAAGCAAATACCCAAATACAGCCTGTTCCGGTGAAAAAGTTATAACCTGGCTTATTCCATTATGAACAACTGCAGTCTTCCCTGCTCTTTGTATTGTAAAAACTCAAACTTAAATGTCAAAAAAAAAAAAAGTATACCGTCTTGCATTACTGGTGTTATGATTTGGCCAGTTGATGGACTGCTGCTTGTAATTTAATCTGTGAAATGTTTTGAATGACTTCAGTTTAATGTTAGTAGGAACCTTTGTAACATTATAACTTTGTTAGAAGGGGCTCATGGTCTGCCCCTGCATCATAAGCAATGATTATTAAGTATACTGTAAAGTTGCACACTAATTTATTGAGAATTCCCACCCTCTACCACTTAGGGTACCCTGGGATTCCCATTTTAAGCAGAAATTATCATGGCTTACTCTGAAGGCATGTACTGTCATCATATTGTTTTTCCCCCACTTGTAGGCTGTTCCATAGGTTCACCTTACTCTAGGATAGAAAGTGCTTCCTAAAGTTACCTCTGAATATACCACATCTCAGCTTCAGAGTATATCCTAGCTCTCTGTATGAAGACATCCTTTTCCTCGTGGGTGCCTAGAAAACCTGTACTGTTTTCCCATCCATGCTTATCACAGTTAGTTTGTACTGGTGCCATGCTTTAGAAGGAGTATAACATACTTTGGGAGCAGCAGTTGATTTCTACACAGAATACAACCATCCCAGTTGCTATTAGGGACAGCAAGTTGATCATGTTGCTTGCACAACTTACACTGGATGCCTATGAGAATTGGCAAAAGATTTGGGGGGGCACAACAGCTTGACTAGTTGGTGTACGATTTTCGAACTGCTAGCTATACCTCTAAATGGTAACAGAAGTATTTAATACAACTCCCAAGAAGTACAGGTGTGACACGCTAGTGAGAATAAGCACCTCCACAAGTCCAGGGGTAGAGAGGGGTTGGGGGAAAAGGAAGAATGGGTAGGGGGGGGCCGGAGAAAGGAGAGAGATGATTGCATACAGGAGCAGCCAGGTACGAGTAATGTGTTCACATAGCAGTTTTCAGGGTCGAATTGGGATGTAGGTGGCCCGCCTGGAAATTTGGCACAGAAGCCCACCTGGAAAATTAGTAGGGAAGGGACCTGGGTGGCATATTCATATCAGTATTCCACTTGAATTTGATACTCTAGCTCTGTGTTAGCATCCAAAGGAGGGGGGTCCACAGGAAATTTCCAGGTGTCCTGGTGAGCCAGTCCAACTCTGGCAGTTTTCTGACCACATTATTACATACATCAGTAGAAATGCAAATTACAAAAACAAGAAAAATAAGGTTTTAGAAACGGTGTGTATTATCATTATGAGAGTTTAAAGAAAGAATTTGTCAGCAGAAAATGGCCACTTGGCCCACCCAGTCTGCCCAAATGGTCTCTGCCTAGTCTGGTCTCTGTTGACCCTTCCTCTTCCTTGTCTGTGCAAAAAAGAAGAAAGTAGAAACAAAATGCACAAGTGTAGGAAGAAAAAAGCTAATTTTCATAAAAGTTAAAGTAGAAAAAAATTACTTTACCATTGAGGTAGTTGCTGTCAGTGTGTAATATTCACATTTGAATTCTTTCATGTTTATCCTGTACATTTACTTTTACCAGACGTTGCTAATTTCCAACTTCTTAAGAAGACAGTTTTCATCACTAACTAATGGAGAAGTCCGAATAATGCAGATTCTTAAAGAAAAGTTTCCTCATGCTGCATCAGTCAAAGTAGTGGACATTTCAGGTAGGTGTAAAATGCATGGAAAATGGAAACCATAATACTGTAAACTGGTTCAGACATAGCTGGGACACAGCAAGGAGACTCATAGTTCCATAAGGGGGACCATGGGAGATGAGATGGACCCTCAGTCTTTGTGCGTCAGCAGACTTAGTAAAATTGTAGATTTTTTTTTTAATGTTTTGGTAACCAGTAAGGCCCACTAGACCGAATGCCTGTTTTCAGAGGTGACCATGGCGCACTGGGGAGATTGGGTGACTTGTTTAGGCCACGCTTCCTATGCCTTCATTATGGCAGGACTCTGAAGTACTCATCAATCAAAGCAGTCAATCAATCAAAGTCTTTATTTATCCAGGCGATCACCATTGAGCATGCTCATTTACAAGATGGACCTGTTACACAAAATAAGAAATAATCTCACACAATCCAAACAATGTATGAAGTATACAGTTACCAACATAACAGAAACAGTAATACAGTGTAAATTTAGCAGTAATAGTAATCGGAATAGGTACGCTTTCCCGACTCATGTAGTCCCGAAAATAAACTTCCCGTAATCAATTTCCCGACCGAGCTTTTAATCGACAGTACTTTTTCCCGATTGTCAAGTCACCGACACATTGTACAAAATATATGGGTCATAAGTGTTTGGATTTGCTTGTAAGGATCTGCACACACACACGTGTCAATAAGCGATCATCTGCTGTGTCCAGTGTTGGTCTTTATGTGGACTCTTGCCCTCATTCCATGTCCCGTCCCCCACCGGTTTAGGTGGCAGGGTTGTAAACTGTCTTCTGGTCATGTCAGTGTCGAGTGAGACCACCCGCAAAGGTTCATTTAAGCACTTATTGTAGCACCGACACATTGTAGAAAAATATATGGGGTATGAGTGTTTGGATTTACTTGTAAGGATCTGCACACACACATCTGCTGTGTACACCTCTAGTAAGTGTCAGTAAGCGATCAGTAGCGCACCCACATCTGCTGTGAAATTGCAAACAAGGGAATCATGGTTTGTTTAATTGTTTAATTGTATAATTGTTTACTGGTAACTCATTTATAGTCCGCATCTGTTAGCCTCACCCCTCCTTGTGCAACCTATACGGGCGGGGTGTCGTATAGTCCGTCCAGCGTGGTAATGATAAGCTCTATGTTGGCGGTTACCTGCTTGTTAAAGAAAGGAATCGTGAGGATAAATATTACTGGTGCTGCCAAAGTCGTAAGTCTCTGAAGTGTCTTGGTCGTGCAACCACTGTTCTTGTACGTGGTCAGCATCAGCTTAGAAATCACCGAGAGCACAATCACGCTCCCGATGCAACGGATGCACCAATTGCTTGTGCTATTGCATCTATGAAGCGTAGAGCATTAGACACCCATGACACCCCAGCCCAACTAATCCAGGCTATAACAACAAGTTTGCCTGAGGAAGTGAGGCAAAGCATGCCCTGTAAGCAGTCGCTGCAACAGGTAGTAAAAAGGGCAAGACGACTTGACCTTCCAGCAGAGTCACGCACATTGGAGAAATTAGAGTCCCTGATGAGTCTGGGTTAGTAAGCGGGCAGCCGTGGCTAGCCCAAGAGTCCACATGTGGTGACGACAAAATAATAATTTTTGCTACCAAGAGAAACATATGTCATCTCCACAAAGCACAGTACTGGCTGATGGACGGTACCTTCAGAACTGTGCCCAGTATGTTTCTGCAGCTCTACTCAGTCCATGCCCCTGTTGGCACTGCAGAAAACAGCCGTATTGTGTCACTAATCTATGCATTAATGTCACCCAAATCACAGCGGTGTTACCAAAGGCTTTTTCAGGACTTACAAGACCTGTCTGATGAAGAAAGTTTAGTGCTTTCGCCAGAGTTTATAATTACCGACTTCGAGCAAGCGGCAGTCAGTGCTTGCAAGTCGGAATTTCCAGACAGCATTAATAAAGGATGTTTGTTTCACCTTGGCCAGATAGTGTGGCGCAAAATTCAAAATGTAGGACTTGCCACACAGTATGGCGCAGATCCTGAATTTGCACTTAAATTAAGGCATCTGGTGGCTCTTGCATTCTTACCCCCTGCTGACATTAAAATAGTTTTACAGAACTGAAAAAAATAATGCCAGACAACACTGCACAACTCACTGAATGGTTCGAGGAAAATTACATCCTGGGTCGTGTGCGAAGACAGATGCGAAATAAAACTTCCATCCGTAGCCCACCTATTTTTCCTCCCCAATTCTGGTCCGTGCATGATCAATTATCTAGTCAAATACCACGCACGCAAAACAAGGTAGAAGCATGGCACAGGCGACTAGGAGCTCTTGTAGGTGCATTGCACGTAGGGTTTAATTGGTTTGTGTCCGAGCTACGAAAAGAGCAAATGACAACAGAGTCAATAATTGAAAAGGTAACAAGAGGATTGCCAAAATCTCCTCTGAAACGGAAATTTGCCTTGCAAGAGGAAAAGCTGAAGATTGTGGTGAGCAAGAGGGAACAGATGTCAAGCGTGGACTTCCTTCGGGGAATTGCTCACAATCTCGTCATTTGAAGGAAATATTTAAATATTGTTTTTAATCTTTTACTGGTTTTAAATAAAGAGAACAGAAGGATTTTTATTTTTTATTTTCTGACCAATACTGCTCAAATATCAGGCGTGGACTTCCTTCGTGGAAAGAAATGGATTTTAATTATGTGACCCAACGCACCCAATGCTGCTTCTTTTTGTGAGTATGTTTTAAAATCATTGGTAAAATGCAAGCACTTTTTAGCTCCAGTTTTGTATGCATTGTCGGGAAATGGTATGTCGGGAGTATGAGGTTACAGGAAATGTGTGTTTCGGGAATTTGGTGTCGGTACAACAATTTTCGGGAACTTTTATGTCGGGAAGTAGTACGGATCCCATAGTAATCATATACAAGAGAAAAGGGATAGCATGGACAAGGGTCCAGTTCGGTGAGGGACAATTATGGCCTTTCCATAAGCTGAAGGGTGACATATAATCATTTAGGTGATATATGAGAAACATGCCTGTCCTCTGGGACCCAGATGGGCAGTAGATTGAGGGGAGGGATGAGGATGGAAACAGAGCAACAAGGGAAGGAGTAGGAGATATGGCAGGAGAGGTACAGGCAAGGTGAAGGGGGATAAATCAGGACAGAAGGCCACTGGCAGGGCCCATAGCCTGTGGGCATATAACACCATTGGTAATTGGAGAAGGAGCAGGGAGGGCCTCACAAGCTAGGATGTAGTGCGGCACCCATGCTGACATAGTTGGCCAAAGTGCAGGTTTTAGAGACAGGGAAAACAGTTGCAGAATTCTTTAACTGAACGGTCATATGAGGTCTTAAAGGAGGATATGCTGATTGGAGAGCTAAACTTCAGTGTTTTTTTGTAAAGTATTCCACAAAAAAGGCAGCGCAAAATTTAAAGCCATTCTCCCAAAGTGTGTTTTTATCTTAGGTACCTTCAGCTAAATGAGGGAGTAGTTTCTCAAGGCATGGGTTCCAGGTTTGCATAGCGGGAGACATTCGGGATATATGGGGGAAGTTTCTTGATGATGGCTTTGAAGGTCCAGAGTACAGCATTTCTGTTTTTCCTGAAGTGGAAGGAGGGCCACCCTACAGCTGTGGATTCATCAGACATAGTGTCTAAAGTTGCTATTCCCTCCTCTCCCAACTTTGTAATGCTCCTTTTCTTGTGAGGCCTAGCTGTGGGGTTAAAGGGGGCTGCGCCTCTGTGGCCGTCCAGGGTATCCTAGCACTTCGTAGACTGGGGCAGCTTAACCTGCATTCCTCCAGTTGGTTTGCCTCTGTTAGTGTACCCACTCCATGGTTGGGACCTCGTTATAGTGGCACTACTCAGCGGCAGAGAAGGGGGGCTGGTCTGCCATGCATCGTCTGTTATCATCCCCAGATTGAAAGGCCTGTCAGGTATCAATCTACCGCTGGCCATGCAGGCCCTTACGTTGCTGACCTGAGACTAAGAGCTATGGATCAGACATGCCTTCATGTAGAGGCAATCAGAATTTTTAATATGGCACAGAGGAGGTAGAATGGAAATGGAGGTAAGGGAGGGGGTGAAAATCGGAGGGAGTAGGTATTTCATGGAAAGAATGAGGTGCAGCCCACCTGAACTGACTCCCTGCAGATGAACCCTTTGGTTAAGAAGACATCCTGACCACTCTCCTTCTGAGGAGAGAAGGGAGGGAGGTGGTCAGACATCTCACGACACAAAGGTGATGGAGAACTCCCATAAGGTTGTGGAGTGGTCCTCTGTTAGCCTCCAGCAGCAAGAGGGAATGGAGAGGTATTTTTTTTTGTATTTTGTATTTTTTTGCCCACCCCCCCACTTCATTCAGAGGTCAGCCCTGCACTGCCATCCCTTCATGCCCAGGCTTACCTCCGGCGGGCGACCTGGCAGGCTTCCCTCCCCATGGGCACTGTAGGCAAGCCCCAGCCACTGCCGGTGGGCCACGGGAGCGGGACCCCCCAGTGGACATCAGAGGCAGTGGAGATGGCAGCAGAGCAGGGTGTCATGCCCAGGGTCTGGCTTTTTGTGAAGGCTGGATCCCAAGGGGGTGGAGACGTGCAACAATGTACAGCATCCACCCGCCCCCTAGATAACGGCGCCGGGTGCAGCAGTACCCCCAGCCTCCACAAGGGGTCCGTAAAGTGCCGGACACTCTTCCCTCCGGAGAAGGAGAGCAGTCCCTTGAAAGCTTGATCCTTCTTCCTCCGGCCATCCCTCCAACTCCCAAATCTGTCACCGAATCCGGGATGTTGGCACATAAGCAGAACCCTGTTTGCACTGCGCTTCTGGCAGGCCAGCGAGTGGGGGTGGTGATGTGTGCAACTGCTGGCGTCACACTAATTCCTTAATGTGGACTTTTGGGCGCTCAAGTAAAAGGTACAACAGGAACAGTTTGCCAGATAAAGCAGGGCTTTGAGTGTACAAGGCAAGACATTGACTACCTTGTCGGCGTAAAACAGAAATATTATACAGTGACCACCAAGTCCACATGAGCAGTAATCTAATAGTTTGATTGTTCTGTAGGCAGAGCACTAGCCTCACTCCTCTCTTGAACCCTTAGGAGTGAGAAATATTACCACGGTGGGGATGCCCTAGAGTCCCACAAGACAGGCCAGATGTTGTCACATTTAGCAGCGTTGATCCCCATGGTCCTGCAGTAGCTGATGGTCAACAGCTCTCCCCCCCCCCCCCCAACGGTTGGGTTTCAAGACAGAAAGCAATGGAGGGGCCACATCCCTTAAGCACAGTCCAGTTGTTCATCACTGTGGGACTCCCCTGTAGGGCTTTGTGATTGTCTACAGTTACGGGTTCACGGCGAACCCGCACATAGCCTTGCACCATTCATGAACATGCGAGAGGGTCTCTGCTTGACTATAGGGACGTGAATGTGGCAGAACAAAAGTAAGTTTGGAGATGGGGATCAGCCGAATGCCGGGGATGGCTCCTATTAGGAAAGTGCCACAGGCCCCCCAAAACAGATTGAACTGGGAGGTGTTACAGGAAAGTTTTTGGCGGGGGGGTGCTTCATGATAGGCTCGAACATACAAGTAGTTCACTGTTTGAATGTTTCGACAGCAAATTGCCCATGCGAATGTTTGAGAAGGCCCTCGAGGAGTGATGGCTGCAAAGCAGGGTCACTTCTTGAAGCCTCAAGGCAATGGAGAAAGGGAATAACTTATCCCTGTGGGTTGGAAGGAGGGGCAGGGGGAGAGGTATCTTATTGTAGCTTCATAGGGTATATCTGGCTGTACTGGGCATATTATAGGAGAAAGTCTCGTAAAACCCGGCAGTGCAGCATGGAGTAAAAAAGGCCCCTCTCGCACTTTTCAGAAGGCCCTACATGTTGCAGTCACAGGACAAACATTTAAATAAAAAACAGTACTCACTAAACACAGTTCAGGAAGCATCAGGCTGCTTATTTACCAGAGAGAGAGACCATCGTGGCTTCTGCCTCTGCTAGGCTGGGTTTGGAAGGCACTGAACCAGATGTAATTGCTGCCCATGACTTGTGTTTCTCTGCACTGGGGGAGGGCCTCCCTTGTCTACCTGAGTGCCTGAAGGTAAAACTGAAGCCAGCAGGTCATAACGGTTGGAGGATTGGTGGGCAGCCTGGGTGTCGAGAGAGCCTGATGAGGAGGATCTGTTCCTGTTTCAGCTGTGGGAGCGGGGAGTATGTCTCTCCAAGTCCCTGCAGATCCAGCTGCACTGCCTCTGATTCATGCGACTTCTGCACTGTGATAGCCAAATGTCCTCTGCTTGGTTGTCTAGTTGCTCATCCTTTGGATCCTAGGGGGTGGACTCCATCTCATGGTGTTTCTGCCTGCTGGGCTGGGATCTCAAAGAATCTTTGAAGTCCCCAATCTGGACAGTTCTTTAGCATAAAGGCTGGGGCAGCCTTCTGGGTGTTGAACAGCCTGATCGTCCAGTTTACCAGAACCCGAAGTTGTGAGTGATACCTGAGCATTGAAGAGAGCCCCAAACTGTAGATGACTGTCTTTTCTTTCTTTTTTTTTTGTATACTTTATTGAAGTTTTACAATGTAATAACAAACACAACAGAAAAAAAAACAGTCAGTAAGAACAACAAACCAGAGTACAAAAAAAAGAAAAAGAGAAGAAACAACCACTAAAATAATCCCTCCCCCAGCTCCCTGGTACAACACGGCAGGCTGAAGTAAACAACTACAGAAAAGCATCGCAATAGGTCCCCAGGCCCAGATTAAAAAAAGGAAACATCCAACCCAACAAACAGTAAAGGAGGGATCCCTAACACCCTCATGTTCCTGGGCACCAAACAATAACAAGATTAGAAGACTAGGAAAGGCATGTTGGGACTACCGTGTGCAGTCACATAATTGAAAGTAATGCATACAGTGGTTCCCACCTCTTCTGAAAGATGGTAAAATGCCCAGTCATATTAGCAATTGATTTTTCAACATTCAAAGCTAGTAAAATCTCTCTGTGCCATTCCTACTTAGTGGGAACATGAGAATCCAACTATAGCCATAAAATAAATAATTTAGCTATTGCTACAATTAAAGCCATGTAACTTGTCTTTTGGCCAAAGACATGATCCCAATATAACCCCACTGTACAAATCTCTGGGGTGAAACAGTCTTGAAGGCCCAGGAGAAGATCCAGATTATCCTGAATGTCATGCCAGAAACACTGAATCTTTGGACATTGCCAAAGAATATGAAAAAGCATACCCTCTGATTCCCCACATTTTGGACAATGGTCGGAGTCTCGCCATCCAAACTTACATCATTTTCTGGGAGCAAAATATAAATTATGGAGAATATAGAATTGTTATATGTGGAACCTATCTTGTTTCAGATGCAAGTATAAGTCCCGCCAAACTGCACACTAGCCCTTCTTGTCCAAGGATAAGCCTAAGGCCAATTCCCAATAAGGACACCTCCCACAATGAAATCTGAAATTCAACATTTGTAATGCAGAATATACTTGCAAAATCGGGTGGGGGTCCTCATCAAAGAAATTAAATGATAAAGTACCTCACCTGCCACAGTAGACCAATGGGAAGAACCTCAAAACTGCAAAATACAGTGACAAGGCTGAAAAAATTTGAAGCCATCTTTGTCCGGGATCTAGTATAAGCATTGGAGAATATGAAAGGGGAGAAAAGAATCTCCCTCTATCAAATCTTGTATTGATGACACCTGAAATCCTGGCCAAAAACAAGGACTCAAGGGCTTACCAGTTATTTGAATATTAGGATTACTGAATGCAGGTTGGGACAAATCTTTATCAAGCTGTAAATGAAATGTCTGACTCATTTGTTTATGGGCCCTTAACAACCAAAAAAAGGGAGTATTATGCAAATTAGGCATTCTCTATAATGGGAGAAAAAGTAAAGATTCCAATGAGATGCCTAGGCTAGAGCAAAGATCACGTTTGATCTGTAACCATTGAGGGACATAATCAGAATGAAATCAGGTGAGGCACCCAATTGAAAGTATTTACAAGCCTGAAGAGTGAAATAATAGAACTGAAAATTGGGGAGGCAAAGGCCACCAATATCCTTTAAGGGGGAAGTTTAAAATAAGCTCAACGTGGAGCCTAGCCCCACCACAGAAAAGTGGAAAGGGTAGAATGGAGGGCCTTAAACCAGGACAGCAGTAGAAAAATGTTGAGCATGCTAATGGGGTACATCAGACAGGGCAGGATGTTCATTTTAACTATGCTTATGGGTCCCATGAGAGAGGTAGAGACTGCCATCTCTTAAGATCCTGTGTAATCTTCTTAAGGGTCTAAATTCAGATTTTTTAATTTACCTAATGAATGGGAAAGATGTATTTGTAAATATTGTTAAGTGTTGTAGAGTCCCCCGACAGACCCAGATCCAAAATCGACTGCTTAGAAACGTGCATTAAGAGGGGAATCACTTATTTTACTAAGATTGAACTTATAGCCTGAAAAACGGCCACAAGCCAAAACTAAAGATAATACCCTTGGGATGGAGACTTGGGGGTCAAGAACATGTAAAAGGATATCATCCACATACATGGATAGGATAACATAGAAACATAGACTTTGACGGCAGATAAGGACCGCTTGGCCCACCTAGTCTGCCCATTTCCCTACCTATAGGATAGGCCGCAGGTCCTAGTTAATCAACAGCCTATTTCTTCCTGCCCCACACAAGAATTGCCTTATGTCTGTCCCATGCATTCTTGAATTCTCCCACAGTTTTAGACCCCACAACCTCCTCAGGAAGGCTGTTCCATGCATCCACTACCCTCTCTGTGAAAAAATACTTCCTCACATTGCCCTGGAACCACCCCCCTCTATCTTTAAATTGTGTCCCCTTGTTCTTGCACGTCTCTTTTTCTGAAAGATGCTACCCTCTTGGACTTTGTTGATTCCACTGAGATACTTAAAAAGTTTCTATCATGTCCCCCCTCTCCCTTCTTTCCTCAAGGGTATACATATTAAGCTCCTTTAATCTCTCCTCGTACGGCTTCTCTTGCAGACCCTGCACCATTTTAGTTGCCCTCCTCTGGACTGCCTCTATCCTGTCTATGTCCTTGCGGAGATGGGGTCTCCAGAACTGGATGCAGTACCCCAGATGGGGTCTCACCAACTGTCTGTACAGAGGGATAACAGCTTCCTGTTTTCTGCTGGTGATACCTCTCCCTACTGCCTTCTCACATTGCTTGCTAACCTTAAGGTCATCTGATATGAATACGCCCAGGTCCCTTTCCTTTTTTGTTGTTGTTACTACCTCCCTCCCCCATTGTGTAATTTTCCCCTGGGTTCTTGTTCCCCAGGTGCATTATTTTGCACTTCTTTGCATTGAATCCTAGCTGCCATACTTCTGACCATTCCTCCAACCTTGCCAAGTCCCTTCTCATCCTTTCCACGCCTCCTTGTGTATCAACCCTGTTGCAGATCTTTGTGTCATCTGCAAACAGGCATACTTTTCCTTCCAGTCCCTCAGCAATGTCACTTATAAAGACATTAAAAAGGACTGGACCCAGTACTGAACCCTGCGGTACCCCACTAGTAACCCCTCTTTCTTCAGAGTGGCCTCCATTTACAATTACCTTCTGTGTCCTGTTGTCCAGCCAATGTTTTACCTAGGCTACCACCCTGGGACCCACTCCCAGGCTGGTTAATTTGACTATTAATCTTTTGTGTGGGATTGTGTCAAATGCCTTGCTAAAGTCTAGGTAGGCCATGTCCACAGCCCCTCCCTGGTCTACTACTTTGGTCACCCAGTCAAAGAAATCTATTAGATTCATTTGACATGACCTTCCCACTGTGAACCCATGCTGCCTTGGGTCCTGTGCCCCACTGGCCCCAAGGTACTCAATAATTCTTTCCTTCAGAAGTGACTCCATCACTTTCCTTACCACAGAGGTCAAACTGACAGGTCTGTAGTTTCCTGCCTCTGTCTTAGTCCCACTTTTGTGAAGAGGAATCACATCCGTCTTCCTCCAGTCCTCGGGTACCACACCATCCTCCCATGATTTATTAAAAAGAGAAGTCAGTGGTTTCACTAGTTCCCCCCCCCCCCTTTATTCTTTTAGAATTCTGGGGTGAATTCCATCAGGCCCCATTGCTTTGTTCACCTTCAGTTTTAGGAGTTCTTGCAGAAATCTTTCTTATGTGAAAGGGCTGGGATTGACACCCCTATCAAGAGTGCTTCTGTTAATTGGATAAGGCACTTCCCCCTCATCTTTTATGAATACTGAGCATAAATATTCGTTCAGTATCCCTGCTTTTTCACTGTTCCCCTCTGCCCACCCACCATTCATTCTGTTCAGCCTCACTGTCCTCCCTTTGTCTTTCTACGCTCTCTGGTGTACCTATAAAAGGTTTTATCCCCCTTCTTAACCAAGTTGGCTATTTTTTCCTCAGTTTGGGCCTTTGCTATTCTGACTTCCCTCCCTGCTGCCTTCTGCCTTAACTGGTACAGCTCTCTGTCCTGCACCTTCTGTGTTTCCTTATACTTCCTGAATGCTATCTTTTTCTCCCTGACTTTCCCAGCCACCTCTTTTGAGAACCATAGTGGCTTTTTCTTTCGTTTTGATTTGTTTATTTGCTTCACACAAAGGCTTGTTGCCTCTGTGATGGCAGTTTTGATGATTCCCCATTGTTGCTCCACCCCTCCTTCTAGCCTGTTTGCTAGTGCTTTTCTGAGGCACTCTCCCATCTTGTCAAAGTCAGCCCTCCTGAAGTCCAGTACCCTCACTTTTGTATGGCTTGACTCTGTAGCTGAGTTTAACGTGAACCACACTGTTTGATGGCCACTTGTTCCCAGATGGCAACCCACTTCTAGACCTGAGATTCTCTCACTGCCCACTTCTAGATCTGAGATTCTCTCACTGCCCCCATTTGAGAGTATGAGGTCTAAAATTGCTCCCTCACGAGTGGGTTCCGAAACTAGCTGTCTGAGGCCAGCCACCTGTAGGGCATCGAGAATGGCCCTGCTCTTGGATGTGGCTGCAACAAATGTGCTCCAGTTAACATCTGGCATATTCAGGTCTCCCATCAACAGTATCTCCCCTTTCTCTGCCATCCTAAGAGTGCGTTCTATCATATCCTTGTCCATTCCCTCCCCTTGACATGGGGGTCTGTACACAACCCCTGTGCGGATTGTGGTGCCCTTTCCAGTGTCCAAGGTGACCCACAGTGCCTCCTCTCCTCCCTGTTTACTCTTTTGTTCAGTTGCTTTTATCCCTTCCTTTACATAGAGAGCTACTTCTCCCCCTCTTCTCTCCTGCTTGTCCCTCCTGTAGGTTATGTACCCTGGTATATTAACATCCCAGTCATGGTTCTCTGCGTACCATGTTTCTGTGACTGCTACGATATCCAGGCATCCCTCTTCCATCAAGGCCACCAGCTCAGGGAGCTTGTTGCCCAGACTATGGGCATTGGTACTCATTGTCCTCCATTTTCTGATGGCCTTACTCCTTTTTGCCCCATCCCTGTCCCTCTTGCTTTTGTCACTTTACCCATTTACCCCTGCCCTTCTCCCTATCGCCACCTCTGTGTTGGTGTTTACCGCACGTACTACCATGATTTTTTTTGGGGGCTAGGATTTCCCTGCTCCTTTCCAGTGCCTCTCCCCTTGGCAAGTTTAAATGCTTGCCAATGGAGCATCTAAACCTATCACCTAGGATCCTGGTTCCCTTCCTGGACAGATGCAGCCCATCATGCCAGTATAGGCTTGCGTCACTCCAGGTGGACCCCCAGTCCCCAATAAAGCCAAATCCCTGAGCTCTGCACCAGTTTTTCAACCACTGATTGAATCCCATGGTGCAGAACACCTTGGCCTCTCCTACGCCATAGATGGGCAGCACCTCCGAGAAGGTTACCGTGCGTGCTACTTGTCTAAGGCCCCTCCCCAATTCCACAGACTCTCCCTGCACTGCTCTAATCCCTTTCTTAGCCAGGTCATTTGTTCCTAGGTGGACATGACATCCAGCTCCCTCCCCTGTGCAGCTGCTCCGGCAATCCTGAGGATTTGCTCCCTGTCCCTCCAAGCCATGGCACCAGGCAGGCACCTTACCTCCTTCTCCCCTTCCTCCCCCAGTTCTATCTTCCTACAATGGAGTCCCCCACCAGGAGTTGTTTCCTTCCCCTGTGGGGTCCCATGCCACCCTCCTGTGGGTCTCCTTTGTGGAGGTTCCCAGCATCCTCCTTGGTCTCCACTGCAGGTGCCTCCATAGAGGAACCCCACTTTGCCAGAATGGCATAGGAATTGTGGAGAGGTATACATTCTACCAGCAATACAGATACCTGTGACACCGGTAGTTGATTTAAGTTTAAGCAGAAGGAACTTGAGGTATAAAGTAAATAAAAACGGAGATAGAGGGCATCCTTGTCACATGCCCACTGCCAATGGGAAGGACTCTTGAGAGAATGCCATTACAAAACACTTTGACCCTAGATGTCAAATTGAGAATTTCTATCCATTTGATAAAAGACTGGGGGATTTTATACTAACATAAGATGATATATAGACAGTCCCAGTCAACTTTGTCAAAAGCTTTCTCAGTATCCAGGGAGATGAGGGCTGCTGGAGGCCCCACCTCCCCAGACACGAACATAACATGGAACAGCTTCCTCAGATGATCGCTTGAAAACCTGCGGGGCATAAAGCCAACCTGCTCAGGTCTGCTAAGAGAACACCAAACCTGCTGAAGCCTGTTGGCCAGAACTGGCAAGAATCTTTAGATCTACAGTAATACGAAAAATAGGCCAGTAATTAGACACTAAGGTATCATCTTTGCCATACTTGAGAATAAGACTAATTCTAGCTTTTATAAGAGCGGGGACAGATACCCCCTGGTCATGTCTGCAATTAAAAATGCCTGCCAAAGGGGCAGCATGCTCCAACAAGAAAAATTTGTAAAATTCAACATGCAGGCTGTTGGGGCCCACAGCTTTAACTAGGGACATAGCCCACATCGCTTCCTTGATTTCGTCTGCCCTAATCAGCCCCTCCAAGAAACCTTGCAGGGCCTCATCTAGATTGGGCAAAGGAATGCCATCCAAACACTTGTGAACCAACATCCCGTCGTGACTGTTTAGGATTATAAAGCTTCTGGTGAAAATGGTGGAAGAGGGATGCTGTCGGGCGATAATAAGTATGGAGGGCTGTTCATCTGATTAAATCCCCCTAATGAGATGTTTGGCTTCTGTTTGCCGCAAATGTAATGCTAAAAGATGGACCGCCTTTTCCCCTTGGTCAAAATATTTGATCTTAGCTTGGAAAAGGGCTAGTTCCACCTTCTTGTGGAGCAATTCAGCACATTTGGCTCTGAGAGTACTGAGCCACTGCCAGGTTGTAGCAGGCATGTCTGGAGCTGAGTAATTTTCCAGGATTTGAATCTCTTGTAAGAGATCAGAGGTTGACTGGGCCCTCAGTTTCTTTCAAATAGTAGCCAATCTAGTGGCCTCCTCTTGGACACATTTGGCAGCGGGCCAGAAAACATCTGCTATAGCCACCATTCTCTGATTTTTCTGCAAAAAATTTTATAATATACCCCCAGAGTTTGGTGGCCATGGTAGTGTCCCAAAGAAGTTAAGGGTTAAACTTACAAGTATGATCGCACTCGACTCTACAAGCCAGATCCCCCTGTAATAGGACTAGGAAATGATCCAGGAGCACTCTGGCTTCTAGTTCACACATTTGAATACCCAGAATAACATTGTGCACCACAAGAAAACAATCAATTCTCAAAAAGTTATGGGGCTGAGAATAAAATGAATATTGCTTTTCTGTGGGATGCAAGAGTCACCAGGAATCTATTAATCCCAACCCACCCATAAATTTTCTGAGCGCCCATTGTCCTGGAGATAATCTCTGTGGTCGTGAGTCCGATTTATCCAGGTTTGGCTGAAGCACCAGATTCCAATTTGCTGCTAATACTAAAGGCGGCTGTATGTACGATGCCAGCAGGGATGCTAGGCCCATGGGAAAGGATGGAGAATCCAGGTTGGGACCATAAACTGATCCCAGCAGTATCTCTGCCTGACCCAGTCTGCCCAGCACCAGATCCCACACCTCCTGTATCAATTGGTAACTTACTGAGTGTGCGTTTAAAAAGGCTACATCTCCTTTCTTGGCGCTGTTACCCGCCCCAAAAACTTGCCCGATCCAGTACCTACTGAAAATGCAAGATGGTCTCTCCGGAGGCGAGTCTGCTGCAGGCAGGCTAGTGAAGCCCCTAATTTACAAAGATTTTTCCGAATACTATACCACTTGCCTGCAGTCTGTACCCCTTTATCATTCCGATAGATGATCCAGACAGTGATAGCCACAGAGAAAAACTCAACCCAGAATGAAAAAAGGGCAGCAGCCTTGGGGAGACCCAACTCCAGCTAACGCCCGCTGCTGGTTATACCATTACCCCCCCCCCAAAAAAAACAGATAATGACCCAAACAAATATAGAGAAACCAAAATATGCAAAGGGTGAACAAACAAAAGCCACAGTCCTCACCAAAGTCTTCCGGTCCTAGGGACCTGCTCTAAGCATTTATGGTCCGTCATTGGCCAGTAGCCGCAGCAGGTCAGCTCTGTCTCTATCAAAAAAAATGAACTTGCCCCTTCCCCTGGTCTGAAGAATAAACAGAGGTCTCATATGGGGGAGTCAGTGTAGGCATACCTTATCACAGAGGTAACAGTTTCATTCTATATATGCCCCAAGACCCAAGTAACAGAAGTGGACCTACAAATAGAAATTTCACCTAAATGCCCAGTTCTGTTTTATACACCCAAATAACTACACACCCTCACATGACAAGAAAAACAAAACAAAAAAACCCTGAAACATACATTTGAATACAGTACTTAGAAGGAACTGGTATTTGTGCAGGCATTATAAGAGTAAAAACCACGGGAGGTAAAATACCATGAAAAACTAAAAATAGAGGACTGAAAAATATCAAAGGATACAACAGTAGCTATTACAACAAATAGTATACCGCACCCAGTGGAATTCAAGTCCACCCCACCCCGGCAGTGCTCCATATTAACAAAGGAACATATATGCATAAAGCCCAAACCCAGTAGAATAAGTAGGAATGAAACACGGTGGTGTGGTTTTGGCCTGATAAAGAGCACGCCTGTGTGTATGAGGCACGAGGCGCTATGCCGAAAGTGCTCACCTGGGAAGTGCTCTTTATCAGGCCATAAACCACACCTCGGAGTGTCTTATTCCGCTTATAAAATGGGCCCTATTAAGGTAGTATTTAAGAAAAAAAAAAAGTTAAAAATGCAAACACTTTAAAACTTGAGGTTTTAATGTCTGAAGGAGTAAAATAGTCCCTATATTGAGGGCATCTCTGAATCATTTGATAGGGACTATAGGGCGTTTAGGGTGGTGTCCCCCCCCCCCCCACACACATACAGAAACACACATATACACACACACACACACACACACGAGACTGCTGAGGTTCTCTTCCACATGTCATTTGATTTTGTCTGTCATAATAGGGTGTCTCTGGTGCTTAACAATGTGCCAGTTTTGACAGTCAGTGTTTGATTTTGATGGCCAGTATATTTACAATTATTGCAACCACATGCCCATTTCCTGAAGGGTGCCTTGGAGTGGACAGAAAAGCTGCTTGAGAACCACCGCTGCCATTAAGAGCGAGCGTGTCCCTTGTTAGCCACCGTAGATGCTGTTAGACTTGTTTGAAAATCGTCCGACCGCCGCTTGCTGTAGTAACGAAAAGTTTGTCCATACGCTTTAAATGTGACTAACTGGTAGGTGAAACAGTCTCATGGAAGGACAAGTCTGTGGATTCAGTTTGAGGACGCTTCGCAGCACGCGCATCTGCTGATTTCGTTGTGGCATTTTCTGAGGTATTGGTAGCGCTTGAAATGCCGCGCTGTAACTGCCGCTTTGCGATAGTTCGAATGTTTAGAAAGTGGTTTGGGCAGTGCGGGCTCAGTGATTTCTAGGTGTGGCAGGGCTATCAGTTGGTATGTAGTGCAGGTTGACATGATATGGCTGTATAAGGACATGGGTAAGACTGCTGATTAGCCAATCATGATATAGAATTTTTTGTGCCCATTTTATAATAGCTATTATACCATGGACCTCGGACACCGACCAATGAAAATGGCAGACTGGCACCTTACCTCCATTGTAAATCCTCTGATAATCACCGCAAAAGGTGCCAGCCAGCCGCATCTTGAAAAAAAAGCAGTCCGACGGCGAAATCGCGGGAACTCCGACCACCATCTTGTTTCCCCACTAAGCGGAGACTGTAAAACAGCAGCTCCCTGCATCACTAAAATGAAAGAAAACAAAAACTGCCTGGCTTATTTAAGTATTATACCAAGTACTGCATTTTTTAAAATAAAAAAAGCAGTACTTGGTATAATCGCAATAAGCCACTCTGGGGTGTGGGTGATCGGGGGATTTACCATGGCTGCGCTTAATAATACAAAAATGCATAAGCAGGGGCACAGCTACCATGTACTGCTAGCTTTGCAACAGGTACCGGTATCCACTATGAAAATTACCAAAAGAATTGTGGCCATCAATAAGCAGTGATACCATAAAGCAATACAGTAGTGTCCAATAGTAGGCAAGTAAATTCACCGATAACACACAAACAATGATGTGAGAGGCTGAGTATCACAAAACGTGCAGTTCTCAAAAGAAAAATCTAGAATGGTCACTGAACTCAAGGTAGTAATGTCAGTGAAGGGGAAATAATCCAAAGTGGCCTCCACTGCAGGATTCCTGAAAGGAGGACACAGAAAACAACACACTCCGGCTGCATCAAAAAAAGGACAATGCACGTGTAACAAGATAAATGCAAAATAGCACAGTAATCTCTCAGGGTGAAGATCCTTCTTTACACTGGCTCTTGAGGAACAAATCTGGGAACAGGGTTGGGAGCATAGAAGTTACCTCCTCAGCAGAAGAAAATTGCTTTTGATCCTGTGTTGTATCCACCAAGAAATGAGCAGAGTATAACATCCGGAATTAGATATGAGCTGCCAGAAATCGTCTCTTGATATCCTTGTAAGCCACTTGCTGGTTCCAGACCTGAAGCATCAGGTCCCGAAAAAGAAATATCCAACAGCCTTCCCAAAAGCTCCTTTAGTGCACAGACTTCTGCCAGAATATAAGCTTTCTCCAGATAATTGCGTATCCAAAAGATGATGAGTCTGGATTGCTCGCCTTCCGGGATGCATAAGGATCTATGGGCTCACTCAACTATATGTCAGACCATGGGCGACAGGACAGTGATCTTCAAGAGAAGCTTCTATATACCCTGAACTGTATCTGAGCCCTCTGCCTGCTCCAATTAGCCCACCAGTATTATTGCAGCAGCACTTTCTTTCCAGATCCTCAAACCATTCTTCCATCTTCATGAGCTTCTTCCTGAGGGAGACCACGTCGGGATCCAATTTCACATGGCTGTCTTCCAAGGAGCTGATTCAAGCCTCTCCTACTCGGCGAGATAAATCTTCAAGAGACTGGCATAACAAGCGAACTTTGACTGCAATATCCATAATGGCTTCCTTAAGAGTACCGACTTATTGCTAAAAGCATTCCTGCATTATTAACTCCACAGAAGAAGATTCTGGCTGCAGGAACATTGCACTGATTTTGTATCACTTAGGTGTCTTCTGTCCCTCAGCCAAATGTGGTTTCCTTGTAGTAGGCCCTGTATTGAGCTGTTGTGCAGTAGGGTCGATCTCCATAGCAGGAGGAAATATTTGAAATGAAATGCAGCAACAACAGTGCTAAGACAAACACAACACTAAAAAAAAAAATTGAAAAACTGGCAGAATTGAATGGTTAAATGGAGAAGGGAGGGAAATTTTTTCCCCCTCACCAGAACCCCCACGAGAGGCTCAGCTCCTGCGCCCACAGTCTGCCCCTCCAGGACTTACCTCGAGTGGCTATCCTCCCGGGCATGCCCCCAGGGTGGGGCTGCTAAGTGGGCACATTCCCCTGATGGAGTTCTGAAACCAAGTTTGCCCCCATTGCTGGGATGCCTCCCTGGCTTGTCCCCCAGGGCGAGGCAGTGAGGTCGAGCCTCCTGACTGAACACTAAACTCAGTTATGTACCATGGGCGAGCGGAGCAGGACTGGCATAGAGGGGCATCATGCATAGGGGCTGACATTTTTGCATTCTAATGCCTAGGGAAGACATGGCACACAATGACGTGGCAGTGTCACGGCACCAACATCCTGCATGCCTCCCCACTGTTTTGGCTGTGGCAGCTGCTCCCTCTGGCCTGCGCCAGAGGTCAGTCATGCACCAGACATGCTCCCGCCCCCACCCCCAGAGGAGGAGAGCAGTCCATTGGACACTTGATCCTCCTTCCCCCGGCCGGCCCTCCCTACTCCTCAGGTCCATTCCTGAACCCAAGACATCAGCGTCTCAAGCAGAGACCCTACTGCTGCGCTGGCAGGCCAGCTTGTAGAGGGCTTTCTTGACCAGGATGTAGACTCTCCATCTTCTTGATAGTTCAGAGGAGTAGTCTAGGAAGATAGTTATCCTGTACACTTGCCAGTGAAGAGGGCCACGTTCCCTCACCAGCCTAAGAATGCTTTCTTTGTCCCTGAACCTTAGGAGCCTTGCTAAGATGGACCACAGTCTCTCACCGTGCTTGAGCATGGAGACAAAGGATCTACGGGCCCTGTTGATCTAAATGGGGCACTCCCCTGAGGTCCACAAAAGAAAGGGTAGCGCTCAAAAAGTCAGAGTCTGTCTCCTCCACCCTCCCGCTCAGGGAACCTGACGATCTGGAGATTGTTCCTCTAGCTCCAGTTCTTGAAATCCTTGATATAGGCCCAGAGCATTTGAATAATGCAACCTTGTTCCCTCAACTGGGCCTGGAGGCTCGATTGCTGTTCCTTGGCACGAGTTAACTTTTTCTTGCTCAGATGCACTCTCATGTCGAGCTGCATGACATTCTGGGTCTGGACTGCCTTGTTGGTCGTCGTCACTTCCATTTGAGAGATGATTCAAGTGAACATTATTTTTTTTTGGGGGGGGGGAGGGCCGTGAATGGCTTCCCCTTCAACCTTACCTCTGCCCATGCTCCATCAGTCTTCCAGGGCTGACCCTTCCCGATGTTTCTTCCCTACAGGCAGCATTGTGCACATCCGGCATTTTCTGTTACGTATATGGGAGAGGCGTGACGTGCAGTGGTGCCGAGGCGCAAGAATGCCATTCATCTGTCACACTTCTTAACATAGTGAGCTGTGGCTTACTAGACACCCCCCGCCCGACTCCACTAGGATCGTACAGGCACTGGTGGCTTCCCCCGCACCCTTCCTGGAGAAGGAGCAATCTGGGGGACGCCTAGTCCTCCCCCGCCGGGCTGGCCCTCCAACACCCAGGACGTTAGTGTCACTAGCAGTAGTGCTACTGATGTGTCAGTGGGCTGACATTCAGTGAACGTTAATTCTATATTGTCAAATCAGATAGTGGCTTCTGAGACTGACCTTATGTTATCACTGTGACTTGTGCGAGAAAGACTGGCCCAGTCAGTGACTCCATATTTCTCCTATATGAGGCACCAGCGGCACTCCAAAAACACTCCCAAATAAGATACTGGCTATTGTACCAGGGCTTCAAAAATATGCTTGTGAAACTACTGTTCTAGGGACATGGATATGTTGTTCATCCACACTTATTGGCAGGTATCCTTGCCGCTTTAAATCTTGCCGGAAGGTCTTCAAGCTGGCTCCTCCCACCCACCCGGGTGGTAAAACTCTCGGCTCCGCCCCATGACGCCAGATCTTCCTTACCGCTTGGAAGCTCAGGTTCCCTCCTTAACGCTCTGCATATATGACTGGTTCCTAATTCTTGGTTTGCTGAATTTAAAAGTTTTCAACTTTAGACTTGGTCTTCTATCCCTCATGGCTGCGATGGACCATCGACTCGGTTTTCGGAGATGCCCTTGCAGGCAGAAGATGTCTCGAGCGGATCCGCACTCACGTGTGTCTACTGCTTAGGCCTTGAGCCCGCGACCATGAGCCTGCGACCTGTGCTCTTCCTTCTCGGCCTCGCGTTCTGAAGACCGTGCTGCCGATTTACATCTTGGCGTCGAGGCGTTTCTCGGTGAAGTCAAAAGAGGCCCGGTTGGCGGTTTCCGCGGCGGTGGGCTCGGTGGATCAGCCTGAGCAGATGATCGCCCTCAAAGAGGAGGCGGCCCGTGCCGCTCCTTCCTCGGCCGTGGCTTTTATTCCACTCTCCCTGGGTTCCTCTTATTCGGCCTCCTTCAAGGAGCTCTAAGGGAGAGGGCCCAACGTCTGCTGGACCTTCTCGGTCCAAAAAGAAAGACAAGGGTAAGTCCCTCCGTTGTCGTTCTTGGGAGCAGGAGAGGTCCCCCTCCCTGAGTATTCGGCCGTCGACTTCGGTCGATCCTTCGGCTTCGGCCACTGGTCTCACGGTATCCCCGTCAGATCAGTTGACTGAGACTCCCATCGACGCAGTCGAGATATTTCTCGACCCGTTGGACGGGTTGTCGACTGGTGAAGCCGAAAATCCTCTCTCCCCAGTTTCCCTGGTGGGAGTTGAGGATCCCGTGGGCTTGCCAGTGCCTCCGGTTCCAGAGCCCTCGGGTGAACCTTCCAAGCCCAGGGGAGAGCCGGTCCCACCCGTCCCTCCTCCGAACCCCCCTCGGGAAAACCGAGGTTCGCGGTCTCTGTCTCGGACTTCTTCGCGGTCCAGCCGATCCCGCCGTCACAGGCGGTCTTGGTCTCGGCACCACGGCAAGCGGCACCGCCGCTCGTCCTCATCCTCCTCCTCGGACGAGGAGAGGCTCCGACGTAAGTTACGTCGGCGGTACGAGGACCTCATGTGGCAACAGCTTCTTCTGACCGGGAACAAGCCGACCGTCACCTTCCCGGCCATTAAGTGGCTGTCACTGGAGCGGTCAAGCAACCCCTCGACCTTCCCGAGGCGCCTGTTCCCAGGCCGGTTGCTCGGCCAAAACCAGCTGCTCCGCCGATTCTGGCGGAACCCCCGCCTCCACAGCCGTTATTTGGGGCTCCAACCAAGAATTCTCGGTCGGCTCAGGGTCTGCCCCATAGGCTGTCTGTCACCCTCACTCCCGATCGGCCTCGGCAGGTGGAGGGTGGCTCAGGCCCGAGGCAGCTCTTTGCGGACTCTTCAGAGTCCGACGATTCCTCCCTTTTCTCCAAGCGAGTGGACTTGGAGTCCTCTGGGGGTCAGTCGATGGACGAGAGCCCTTCGTCCTTTCTGGGCTTACTTAGGCTCATCTCGGAGTCCACCGGGATGCAGCTCGAGCCGGTATCTAAGCGGGTAAGTATCCCCTCACGGAGATATTGGACCGAGGGGATTCCCCTTCGGAGGCCTTCCCGGTAGCCGAGGCCATTGTGGGTCCGGCCTTGGAGCTCTGGCAGCGTCCTGCTTCCTACCCTGCGCCTTTGGCCAGGATGGCCAGGAAGTATGCAGCCCCTACCGGTTCCCTGTCCGGTTTTTCGGAACACCTCTCAGCCGAGGGGTTAGTTACCGACAGCGTTTTCCGGCGTGCCAGAAATGCTAGGGACGTGGACAAACCTCCCGACAAGGAGTCCAAGAAATTGGACTATGCCGAGCGAAAAGTCTACGCTGCGTCCTCCCTCGGCCTTCGTCAGGCCAGCTCGGCCGTGCTGATGGCACACTTCTCTTATGCCCTGTTGGGCTCCCTGGACGAGGTAGTCCCTCATCTCCCGGCCGACTTGCAGACCACGGTAAGCAGGTGCGGGACCAGGGCAGGGCAGTTGCCAAGCAGCAACTTCAGACTGCTTTGGACATCGGTGACTCATGCGCCAGGTCAGTCGCGGCCGCAGTGGCCATGCGCCGTCGGGCATGGCTGAGGATATTCACCTTCACAGCGGATACCCAGCACAAGTTGGCGGATGTCCCCTTCCTGGGGACCGACCTCTTCGGCCCTGGAGTGGAAGGTCACCTCCAGAGGATCGAGTCCAATGCTACCCTGGACTCGGTTTCTTCCGCACAAAGGGACAAAGGCCGCAGGCCACAACCTAAACCCTTTCGTCCTGCTGCGCCTGCGGCACGTCCGGCCCAGCAACATCAGGGCAAGCAGGCTCGCGCTAGGCACCCCAAACCCAAGCCTGCGGCTTCCTCCTCCAGCAAGCAAGGAAGGAGGTAAAAGCCCGGGAGGTCCCATGGCTGGTTCCTCCTCCAAGCCTGCCCAGTGACGGGCTGAAGGGCATCGCTTCAACCTCGCCGCTTACTCCAGGTACTCTGGGGGCGGCCTGCCACTTCTTTCCACCTGGTCCGTTATTACCACGGACAGATGGGTACTGGAGGTGGTGGGAAAGGCCTGCCTCTGGAGTTCGAGCAGGCCCGCGCCTTCAGAGCCGCCGCACTCGGGGCCTCGGGTCCGCAGCTCACTGTCGGCTCGCCGAGCCGACACTCTCCTCCTCCTCCAGAAGGAGGTGATCAGGGAGGTGGCGGACCCTTCCTCAAACCCGGGGTTTGTGTCCAGGTACTTCCTGGTCCCAAAACGGACGGGGGGCTGGCGCCCCATTCTTGACCTACACGACCTAAACAAGTTCCTAAGGTCTCGAACCTTCAGGATGGTTACTCTGGCTCAGATAATACCATCCTTGGAACGCGGCGTGTGGTTCTGCTCTCTGGACCTGCAGGACGAGTTCTTTCACGTCCCTATCCATCCGTCGCATCAGAGGTTCCTTCGCTTTCGAGCAGAGGGATCCCTTTGAGAGTTCCGAGCCATGCCCTTCGGCTTGTCTCAAGCTCCCAGGGTCTTCACCAAATGCATAGCAGTGGTGACAGCATTCCTGCGGCACCGAGGAGTCCGGGTTTACCCTTACCTGGACGATTGGCTGATAGCAGCCCCCTCCAAGCAGGAGGTGGAGCGGTCCAGGGATCTGGCCCTCCAGGTTTGCTGTCAAGTTGGCCTTCTCATCAACGAGGCCAAGTCGGAACTCGTGCCAAAGCAGGTGATACAATTCATCGGGGCAGAGCTCGACTCTATACAAGCCAGAGCACGGCTCCCTGTGAACAGGGCCGAGGTTCTTTCCTCCTTTGCCTGATCATTTCTGGTTGGGCAATTGCGCCCTGCCCGGGACTTCCTGCGCCTCCTGGGTCTCATGGCAGCCTGTACCAGTGTGGTCCATTGGGCCCGCTGGAATATGCGTCCCCTTCAGTGGGGCCTGGCCAGCCAGTGGTCTCAATGCTGCGATCCTTTGGACCAGCGAGTGACAGTGGCCCAGAGGATGTGGAACCCTCTCCAGTGGTGGATCGTTCCAGCGCACCTGCAGGAGGGCATCCCGTTTGTCCGCCCCAAGCCGACGGTCTCTCTATCGACCGATGCCTCTCTGATGGGTTGGGGTGCCCATCTAGGGGAACACCGAGCACACGGCCTCTGGTCCCCACGGGAGTCCCGATGCCATATCAACCTGCTGGAGCTCCGAGCGGTCCATCTAGCTTTCACCGCCTTTGCTCCGTTTCTTCGAGATCAAGTGGTTCGGGTCCAGACGGACAATACCACGACCATGTACTATCTTAAAACCCAGGCGGACGCGCCCATGCTTCTATGCAAGGAAGCTCTCCGCATCTGGTCACTGCGGCGCAGCCTGAAGGCGGATCTCCCAGCCATTCATGTGGCAGGGCCTCCAACACCCTGGCCGATGCCCTAAGCCGGATAGGGGCTGTGTCCCACGAGTGGTCTGTCCTGCCGGAGGTAGTACAAGATCTGTTCTCCCATTGGGGCACCCCTCAGGTGGACCTGTTTGCCTCCAGGGAGAACGCGAAGCTGAGGCTGTTCCATGCATGCCCCCCTCAGCAGGGCTCGCTGCAGGGGGATGTCTTCTCGAGGCCGTGGACCCCGGGCCTCTTCTACGCCTTTCCCCCATTTCCCTTGATCCACAAGGTGCTTCTCAAGGTGAGGAGGGACAAGGCCAGGTGATTCTGGTAGCCCCAGACTGGCCCGCCAGTGCTGGTATCCAGATCTCCTCAGCCTCAGCTCCAGGCTCCCGAGGCAGCTTCCAGCTCGCCCGGACCTGCTCTCAGTCAATCAGGGGAAGGTGTTCCATCCGGACCTTCAACCCCTGCACCTGACGGCCTGGTTCCTGAGCGGCTAGAGTTCCAGGCCTTGGGTCTCTCCGACGAGGTCCTCAATGTAGTTGAGGCGTCCCGTAAGGAATCGACCAGGAAATGCTACGCCTTCAAATGGAAGAGGTTTTCCATTTGGTGTCAGGGCAAGGGCCTGGACCCTTCCTCCTGTTCCTTGGCGAGCATATTGGACTACCGGTGGTCCCTTTCTCAGCAAGGGCTTAGGTCGACGACCCTTAAGGTGCACCTGGCAGCCATCTCTGCTTGCAGGCGGCGGGCTGGGAAGCAGTCGGTGTCTGAGAAAAGGTGGTCTGGCGCTTTCAAGGGCTAGACACATTTCCCTCGATGCGAGAACCTCCACCTCCGTGGGATCTACTGCTGGTATTGGCAAAGCTCATGGGCAAGCCATTCGAACCAATGCACAGGTGTGATCTCTCTCACCTGTCGTGGAAGACCGCCTTCTTGGTGGCTATCACGTCAGCCAGAAGGATGGGAGAGCTCCAGGCGCGCTTTCCTTGATCTCCTTACCTGGTCTTCCACAGGACAAGGTTGTCTCGCCCACCGAAATTCCTTCCAAGGTGGTGTCGGAGTTTCACCTTAACCAGGTGTTGACTCTGCGGTGTTCTACCCCAATCACACCTCAGAGGCCGAATATAGGCTCCATACTCTGGACCTAGAAGAGGCTCGCCTACTATAAGGAGCGCACGGCTGGAATTAGGGAGGAGGTTGCGCCAGCTGTTTGTCACCCTACGCTGAAGGCATACACCTGGCAGACCTGCAGCCAAGCGGACGATAAGCAGGTGGATCACCTCCTGCATAGATCTCTGCTATAAGTTGGCGGGCATGGAGCCTCCCAGAGGGATAAGAGCTCATTCTACCCGCCATACTGCTGCATCGGTGGCTGCATCCAGGGACGTCCCTATCCAGGAAATCTGCAGGGCTGCTACCTGGAAGTCAGCACACACCTTCATTACCCACTGCCACATCGACCTTGAGTCACGCCGGGATGCTGTTTTTGGGGCCTCGGTTCTCAGTCTTTATTTCCCAAGTAAGTATCGGGTGTCTTGCCTCCTCTCCGAGAACTGCTAGAGATCTGCCAATAAGTGTGGATGGACAACATATCCATGTCCCTAGAGATACAGGTTACTCACCTGTAACAGGAGTTCTAGGAATGGTATATGTTGTTCATCCACACTCCACCCGACCTCCCCGGCTTCGACGCACAACCTGAGCTTCCAGCGGGCCAGATCTGGCGTCATGGGGCGGAGCCGATAGTTTTACCACCCGGGTGGGTGGGAGGAGCCAGCTTGAAGACCTTCCGGCAAGATTTAAAGCGGCAAGGATACCTGCCAATAAGTGTGGATGAACAACATATACCATTCCTAGAACTCCTGTTACAGGTGAGTAACCTGTATTTCAAGGGCTCAGCACTGTTTTGACCAGGCCTAAAGAAACTTGTAAAACAAAAAGAGGAAGGAAGAGGAATGGTTATGGATAGATCCAACAGGCTTCCATTTCTGACCTGCTTTAAGTCTCACTTTTGTAACAACACACAACGGAACCATAGAAGGAACTACTTCCGAGACAACAGCAACAGCAGGAACTTCAGTTTTTAGAGCAATTTTTTTTCAACAGAAGGCCAGACAGTGCCAGAGGACAAAACTACTGAGGGGGCAGACAGAGAGGCAGTTTCCACTTTCAGGTTGGTAACAGTAATTGTGGGGCCTGAGACAAGGCCAGCTCAGGGGACACTGATGGCAGTAGGGGGCAGACTCCAGCAGTTCTCGTCAACCTGCACCAATTTAGTCTCAGAAAAAATGGGTAATGGAACTGGTTTAGCATGGCTATGCCATAGAATTCCATCAAGTACCCCAACACAACCACTTTGTACCTTCCCACATTTCCCCATCCAGGACACACATACAGCAAATGAGGGCATTAGTCAGCTACTAGAAGAGCACGCAATGTGCCGGTTCTCCACACACCAGCGTGGGCAAGGAGTATGCTCATTTGTTTCTGGTGACCAATAAAACAGGGGACCTAAGGCCAGTTCTGAATCTGACATTTTTGAGCCAGTTCCTGTAGTAAAAGTGCTTCAGAATGGAACCCTCCAGTACACAACTGCAGCAGTCGAGATGGATTTTCTGACCTCAGTGGACCTGAAGGACATCCACCTCCAAGTGCCCATAAGGCCCAGTCCTAAGGTTCAGTGTCCTCAGCATGCACTTTCAATGTCAGTATCTTCCATTTGGACATGCCCCCCACTGAGTCATCACAAAAGTAATAACCACGTAGTCAGCAGTTTTTTCGCAAAGAGTCTCTACATGTTTGATTGGCTCATCACAGCGTAATCACAACAGGAATCAAGGAGTGCATCTCACAGGGTTCAACAAGTTCTGACCCAACATGGTTGGGTGATGAATCCAATAAAATGCATCCTGAACCCAGGAAGGTCACTGGAAAAGCTGGGGTCCATCTTCGACACAGGCAGGGGCACAGTATGCCCCTCTAAAGAGCACATACTGACCTTTGGAACTCACGGCAAGAGAATTATATAGAAAGATCAAAGGTTGGTGGGTAAACTGATGGAGTCCGTAGTAAAGGAGAGGCTGGGGGTGTTCCTGGAGGAACAGGGGTCTCTGGATGATTGTCAGCATGGCTTCGTCGGGGGGAGATCATGTCAAACTAACCTTGTGGAGTTCTACGACCGGGTGATGGCCACATTTGACCAAGGTAGCCTGTCAATGTCATTTTCCTGGACTTCAACAAGGCATTTGACTCTGTCCTCCACACTGGCCTGCTAGATAAGTTGCGGAGGATAGGGGTGGGGGAACGGATGGTCAGGTGGGTTGGTAGTTGGCTATCAGGGCATACCCAGCGGGTGGTGGTAGGAGGGGTTGTCTCATCCCCAAGGGAGGTCATCAGCAGGGTCCCACAGGGCTCATTTCTGGGACCGCTCCTGTGTAATGCCTACATCTCTGACATCAGGGTGGGTATCAGGAGCACAATGAGTCTCTTTGCGGATGACTAAGCTGAAGGCGGTGGTGGATGGGGTGGAGGGTAGGGTGGACCTGCAGGAGCACGTGGATGCTCTAGGGGGATTGTCACTTACCTGGGGGCTGAGGTTTAACACCGCCAAATGCAAGGTGCTTCACCTAGGGCAAGGAAACCCACGTCAGGTGTACACCCGGGGGGAGGACATATTGCAGGTCTTAAATGGGGAGAAGGACTTGGGGGTTCTGGTGGATATCAAAATGAATAATTTGGAACAGTGTAGGAGGGTCGCAGCCAGGGCAAATAGAATGCTGGGCTGTATTGCCAGGGGGATCACCTCAAGAAGTAGGGATGTGATTAAACTGCTGTACAATTGCCTTGTTAGGCCGTACGTGGAATACTGCATGCTGTTTTGGCTCCTGCACCTCAGGAAGGAGATTCTACTCCTGGAGAGGGTCCAGAGATGGGCAGCCAAGATGATCTGGGGTCTGGGGGATAAGGCTTATGAAGAGAGGTTTGAGAAGCTGGACCTGTTCTCACTGGAAGAGAGGAGGGATGGGGGGACATCATCGAGGTCTTCAAGTATTTGAAAGGGGTGAACAAAGTTTGCTTACATAGGATTTTTCAGAGGAAGGTGGGAGGGGCCACTAGGTGACATGGTTGGAGGGAGGGAGACTTAGGGGAGAAAGGAAAAGATGTTACTTCATTGAGAGGGTGGTGGAGCCATGGAATGCACTGCTTGGTGAACTGGTGGAGGTATCTACGGTGGAGGGGTTCAAGATGGGCTGGGACAGGTACAGGAGGGAGGTGAAGAGGAGGACTGCCTGTCAGGGTGGGGATCCCTGGCTGGGGAAAGGGGATGGGGTGAGAAATCATGAGAGTGGTTACGGTGCTCCTTCAGGGTACAGATTCTCGAGCAGACTCGATAGACCTTTGGGCCTATTCTGCTGGCATTTTAGTATGTTAGTATTAGTATGGAAACGTATGTAACTGCTGGGCCTTGTGGCAGCATGTATACACCTCCACATATGGGCAAGGTGGGACACAAAACCCCTTCAATTATTTGTCGTCAAACATTGGGACCACAGCACACACAATTACAATGTGCTACTCACGCTTACACCACAAGTCAAAAATGCATAAAGTAGAGGATAAAACCACACAGTCTGCACCAGAGGGCAGCACTGCAGACTCACGTATCTGTGATCATTGAGACAGATGCAAGTCTTTTAGGATGGGGGGGGTTCTCAACAACAAAACAGCATGAAATTGGAAGCAGAGTCACAGCAATCAATAAATGACCTAGAAATGAGCAATCATGTTGGCACTAAGGCAGTTTTACAGACATGTGGTGTGCAACCCCATCAGAATTTGAACTAACAAGGTCACCATGGCCTACATTAGCAAACAAGGAGGCAAATACAAATGTTCAGTTTCCTGGGTTCCAACCTGGGGCACTTCTGGGTTGAATGTTGTCAACAGCTCATAGAAACCTTTATGACTAGATGGTGGTTACTGGCTAGAGATCCTTCAGTGTTTTCTTTAACAGTTCCTATAGCTGCCACCTTTACTCTGAGCTTGGCCTGGGATGGTCCTTTTTCCAGTCCTGCTTGCAAGCTGTCAGGCACCTGTGAAACAGTACAGTCCATAGGTTGTATGGATTAGTTCCCACACCATCTTGCAAATACAGCCCATTGCCTGTCGAATGTGCAATTGGTGGAATAATCTCTTGGGTAGAAGATGGTGTTTACAGCTTGTGGGGAGGGGCCATCCGCTAACAGTCTTTGCCTCTGAGCAGCCATACTGTCAGATTGAGGAATTCTGGTTGTGGATGTTTGATTGGGCTCTGGGTTAGCAGGTCTGCTGTGGCGTGCAGTCAAGTGGCCTAGCCACTTGCATCGTTATCAGGAAGGCATACCACATTCATATGGGCCAGTCTGGATCAATTAGGATGACTAACGCCCTCGAGATCTGTATCTTCCTTAGCTCATGGGGGATCGGTGGCATTAGGAGAAATGCCTTCTGGCAAACATCCAGGGAATTGGTAGGTATATAAATATGTGCTGAATTGTTCAAATATTGTTTTTTTTAAAGTTCTCTCCCACCTAAAAGCGACAAACTCCATTTAAAATAGTTCCTATTCAGCAATTCTTACTCTCCACAGATCCCCCCTTTACAATCCAGCTATCTCCTCAACAAAAGCGTGAACTGCTCCCTGCACAACTTGTATGCAGTTCAAGTAATCAGAAGCTCTTTTCAGGGAGAGTCAGCAGGGTTTGCTTTGCCCACAGATTGTATGCAGCTCATCTAATTGAGAGCTTTGCATAGCTCAAGTCAGTAACCTGATTTAGAAGAGAAACTGTTGTGTAGGGATTTTGTATGTTGTCATGAGGTCACAACCACCTTGAGAATGTAGTTCAGTAACCCAGCTGTTGATTACACAGGGGAATCATTAGCATCGATGCTAATGAGCATGCCCAGAGTCAGGGCTTTACTTTGAAACCTTGTTTTGACTCTGTTAGCCCGCTCATTTTCACTCTGGAGTTACTTTGCCAAGCTCAGGAAACTCTCTGCTTTCAGGCAATACTTTCATCTACTGTAACTTGAAAAATGAAGAACTGATGCATGCACGAGTTTACCAGCAGCAGTGCACCATATTCAGTTCATGAACAAGCTTCAGCATTGGGCAACAGCCAATGATTGGGTCGCTGGAAATGTTTTTAGCAAAAGAAGCTAATATACAGTACACCAGTATTATATGGCACCCTGGGCTCAAGTATAAAATTACTTAACATAGTTGGCAAAGGGCACTTTCACTGTTGCTAAATAGAACATTTTCTAAAAAGCTTAATTGCATCCTTTTAAGCAATTCATAATAAATTTATATATGCTGCAAGAGAGGATATCCCCTCCATTGGGCCACACGCTTGGAACTATAGCCGTCAGACACTGGGGCCACACAGAAACTTTGCTAGTCAGGTGCCACCCTAGATGACATCCTGCATCAGCGTCTATATAAACATGTGCAGCCCTATCACTCCTCAGTTCTTTTCACACTGTTGATCATCGTTGGACTTGCTGAAGGAAACATTATTTTTTAGTTTGTCATCTCTGCATGCCACTGAAGTTGAAAGAGCCTTTATTTTAGTACTGTAAATGCAGAGAGAAAATTTACAAAGAAGACACACACACATGGTCTGTGTGTGATACTTGGGCCTGTCTCACAACATAAAGATTTGTGAGATTTGCCAGAGCTTCAACCAGGCTACGAGGCGCTGCCGCAAGAAACCTCTAGAAAACATCCTTCTCCTTAAAACTTTTAAAGCCATGAATAAGAAAAAAAGATCCCAAATCTGTGCCTCCTTCACAGTCAGAGAGAAACTGCCACCGAAGCCAAAGGACCAGGACAGGAAATTATCTTTTCATCGTTGGGCCACAAGCACAGACATGGAGAAAAAGAGAGATCTGCTTTGCCAGCGAGGTCCCAGTTGCTGCTGAGATGAGGTAAATCTGCATCATCCCCCGCTCTGGTGGCATTGACAACAGTACCCCCGGTTGATGAAACACCAAGGTCAGGGCTTGGCATAGGCACTGCCATTCCTACTAGGGATAGTACAACACCATCATCAGGCCAAGGCCCATCAATGAAAGTTGTCCTGGCCCCTTTACAGGGCACCGTTGACTCTTGTGCTGTACTGGCATCATTTTCAGAAATAAGACGCATTCTGCCTGGGCTATCATTACGGACAGTAACTCTGCTGACAGGACCTTCTGCTCAGCAGCCCTCATCGACTGCCTCAACTAGCATGCCACAGATTCCTTCCTTTTTAGCTGCCACCAGTATTACTTGTACCTTCTGTGCCACTTGTAGTCAATAGAGATGTCGATGAAGAGGTTGAATGCAAGCCTGACCTTGTGGTTTTAGAGGAGGAGTATGAGGGCAAATATGTTGCACCACACACTACTTCTGCTCTCACATCCTGTAGTGAGGATTTGGTAGTTTACACCCCGAGGTCTTCTCAGAAGGGTCCTATTTTTCAAGTCACGATGCAGCAAATGCAAACTGCCGGGGGCTTTGCTGTGGAAGAAGATGATTCAACAAAAAGAAATCATGGAATTTTTGAAGGTCCCTTGCACACCCTCTATTTTAATTCAACCTATATATATCCTGCATTACAGAATGCTACCTTTGCTGCATGGTATAGACCAGACTCGCTGCCTGCAGTTCTCAGAAAGTTGACAAGCCATATCCTTCCCCATATACTAAGCCTTGTTATGTGAACCAGCCAGAAACTGACTCTGTAGTCATCATGGCTGCTCATGATAGGTCTAGAGCACCTTAACATATGAGTACTTAGCCTCTTGATAAAGAATCTAGGAGGCAGGATGTTATGGGTAAGGGTACATATACCTCTTCTTCACTAGGTCTTAGGATTGCATACTACCAGGCCCATATGATGAAATATCATGAAAGCTGCAAGAACTGCAGCTCAGGCTTTGCCGAATGTGTCTGCCAAGAGTGAGTTACTTAAAACCTTAACTTCTGGGGCTGAGGTTGGCAAGCATTTGCTACGCTCAGCCTCTGATTTATCTCATGCTTCTGCCAGGGCTGCAGCTTCTAGCATTTGTATGAGAAGATATTCTTGGCTCAGAGGTACTGGTTTTGCAAATGATGTGCAATAAGCAGTTTGAAATACCCCCCTTTCAGAGGAACAAAGCTGTTTGTGATGTTGAAGAGGCCTTCAGACCTCAAAAATGACCCTAAGGTCTGTTAAATCCCTGTATCCCACTCCTACAAGGGGTTGTGGGAGAGGATCCTTTCATCAGCCTGCTGCCATTGGTGGTTATGCCAGCCGTCAGCAAGGCCATGACAGAGGAGGTGGCACCTTGCCACGCCCCCTCTGCCCAGGTGCTCATCTAGAAGTACCCAAAGCAGTTGGTATCGGGGGCACTGCCCTCACTGGTTCCGCATCCTTTCTAGATACACCACCACCTCCACTTTACCTCAGCGGTGGTCGTGAGGGGCAGACTCATTTGCATCTGTAACTGGAGGGAACCTCTAAGGAATGATGAAAATAGGAAAACATAACCTTAGGATAGGATGCAACAATAACAGTGATGCCCTGTGCTAGCATGCGCTTAAAGATGTGGCTAGATATCGTGAATGTATATATCTAACAAATTGTTCGAACTACAGATTGTCTGTGTTGGATTGTATGTAATCAAACGCCATGTATTGTTCTATTTTTCTTCCCTCTAGGTAAATGTAACTAATTCCAGGTCACCCTGAAAAAAGGGCTGTCCTGGTCTCAGTGGGCCTACCCAGTTACCAAAATTTAAATAAATAAAAATAAATCTCAGACAGTGGTAGGAGATTATACCAGACGAGTGGGTCCAGGAGATAATTGCAAGGGCGTGCTTTGGAGCTGCTAGAAACCCCTCCAGATCCTATGCCTCCTTCCTGTTATCAACTGGACCATTTTTCCCTTCTGAAGGAAGTTCAGTCATTATTCCAGAAATGTGCTATAGAATAGATTCCTACTCAACAGAGAAAGAAAGGGTTCTATTCCAGATATTTCCTCATCCCAGAATGGACAGGGGATCTGCGTCCTGAGTTGGATCTCCGATGTCTCAGTGTCTACACAGAATACAAGAAGATCTTGCTTCGAGAGGGCTCTTGCAGTAGGTATTCACAAATAGGACTAAGCCGCCAGGCATCAGGACCCCATGGAAAAATCTCTAGCTAGCAGTCTCTGGCATATCAGGTGAGCGGCATCAGCCGACGTCAGCATAAAGGGGTTGTCCTTCACGCCTGCCCTCCAGTTCTTTCCCAGTGTCAGCTTGTGAAAATACCTCACGGAAGAACTTGTCTTGCCATTTTGGATGAGTATTAATCCTTCTTCGACATTTATTTCGTTTCTCTCAAAAAATGTTTAAATTACCTCGCTGTGTATGTCGTCCCTGACGCCCTTGGGATCGCATAAGAACAAGTACAACTCATGTGGATCCCAGTTTCCTCACAAGGACGGCCGTTCTCTCTTTTTTGCTAGGCCCAGACCACCGCATGGAGGAGTGCGAGCACTGCCGAAAATTTAATTCTGCCACCCGGAAATGGAGACAGCAGTCTCTGGAGGCCCATTTGATAAAAAAGAAAATGGCATCCATGGAGAAAGAATTTAAGAAATAGACGCAGGTGTACACTTCTCCTGAGGGCCATCAGAAAAAGAAGAGGGACAAGGAGAAACACAGAGAATGGGACTCATCGTCCACAGCTGCCGTGACTTCTGCTGGAGTTGCGGCCCTTCAGGTAACTTCCCCTCTGGGGGATCGTCCTTAGGTGGCCGCCTTGGTGGTACCTAAGCCGGAGTCAACCCCCAAATCGGGCTTGTGCTTGGGCCCACCGGGAGTCTCTGTGGAAAAGGAGAGGCCTCCACTTCTGCTACGCCCCCTAAACCTCGGTCTTCTGGTAAGAGTGGGTCCGATAAGTCGGGCGTCAGCTCCACCAACGTCCACCCGGACATGGCTGATAAGTCGGCCATCAGCCCCTCCGACGACCGCCCGGTCCACGGACTCACATCAGGCTCTGACACCACGCCTGATATCCGGGAGTCGCCACAGAGCACTCCGATTGCATTGCCCTCTGAGGTCCCCGCGTCTCCACTGACTCCCCCCTGGGAATCTGCTCCTCCCTCTCTGGCTGGTGTCGAGGATGCTGGAGCGCTGCCATCAGGGATATCCCCGATGCCAGATAACCTGACGTCACCCTCCGGCATTCTGTTCCCGATGGCAGACCCGCTCTGCTGTCAGGGCTCCCGGACCCTCTTGTGGATAAGCCTACTCCGGGCCCCACACCCTCCGGGGCGACACCTGATCCGTCCGGTTCGCCTGCAGGGCCGACGCCAGGACCTTCGGCTCTGTTGGAGCCCCCTGGTGCCTGGATACCCAATGCCGCAATACCTGACGCCACAGTATCCGGCACCTCAGTAACCGACACTGCAGTACCCGACACTGCAGTATGCAGTGCCTCAATACCCGACCCCTGGCCTCCCGCCATCGGGTTATGGGTACCCTTATTACGGGTTTCCAGATTACCCGATATCATCCTCCTCTTCCTCCTCCTCCCCCTCTCCCTCCTCTCTCTTCTGAGGGAAGTTTTGGCCTCCTGGTGCGCTGAGGCTAAGACCCAGCTTACCAGGGGAGGTCGAAAGCTGTTTGCCAACGCCGGACCCCTTATGTCGGCGAGAAGAGACTCCTCCACCTTTACCCTACGCCAGAGCAGAATCATCTGGATCTCGGGCTATGGAGGATTGGCTTCCCCAGGGTACCCCCAGAGGGGACGATCCACCCTCACATAGGGAGGACTCTTCATCGGAGCCATCTGATTCGGATTCTGGCCACTCTGATCCTGGGGATGAGCCACATACTCCAGAAAACCCCAGGCCGCAGGGCTCTCCAAAGTCTCCTCCGGAGGACTCTTCCTTTCTGGAGCTGCTGAAGAAGATCCAGGCTGCTTGTGAGTGGCAATCAGTGGAGCCAGATCCCCTGCGTAAAAAACTTGCTGCTCATTTGGACCTCCCGGAGACCTCTCCCACCCTGATTCTACCCTGGATCGAGCCTCACATGGATCTTGTTTCCACTATTTGGAAACAACCTTCCTCATTGGCCCTTCTCCCTAGAAAGACAGATAGGCTATATGAGGCTCCAGAGGGTAAAGGCTTCCTTTGTCATCACCCAAGTCGGATTCAGTGCCGATTAATGCCACTCACAACCAATCCACCAACTCAAAGCACCTCAGCTCATCCCCTCCTGACAAGGAATCACAGCTTCTGGACCAGTATGGGAAGAAGATTTATGCTTCTTTCACCCCGGGTATGAGGGCCCTGAATTACATCAGTCATATGGGGGACTACCAGAAGTTCATCCTTAGTCAGGTGGAAGCAAAACTGGATTCCCTCTCAGATTCCCAGACTAAACAGGAACGGGGAGACCTGGCCAGTTCTGTGCATTTGGCCCGTAGATACATGCTTCGTGCTACCTACGATGTGGTGGACACAGCAGGTAGGAGCTCGGCTTTCGCCGTAGGCCTGTGGCACCATACCTGGCTCTGCACGTCAGGTTTGGCCCCTGAAGTACAGACTGCGATTCACGATGCTCCCTTCAGGGGAGCAGTGCTTTTTGGTGGCAATGTCAAGGACATCATTACTGAATTGCAGGAGAAGGGTTTGGCACTGAAATCTGTCCAGACAATGTACAAATCCTCCCAAGGGCAGAAGCGTCCTTTCAGCACCAAAGCCACCAAAACAAACACAAACAAGCACGTCCGAATAAGCGTGGGGCATGTCAGCAGCCATTTAAGCAAAAAAGCCACCAGAGCTCTGGCGCTGCTCTGCCCTCTGCCTCTGTCAGTATCAGAGAAACCAGTAGGGGGGAGATTTTCCTCCCATCTGCCGGGTTGGGAGAGGATAACGGCAGATGGTTGGGTGCTTCTGCTGGTATCAGCAGGGCACTCAATAGAGTTTATCAAAAAACCTCCTCGCAGACCCCCCACCCAGTCCTCATACTCCCCTCTGCACCTTCAATTGGTACTAGAGGAAATCCACTCTCTTCTTTTGAAGAAGGCAATAGAACCCGTCCCCTCCCACCTACAGGGGACGGATTACTATTCCCATTTCTTTCTATTACCAAAGGCCACCTGAGATCTGAGACCCATATTAGATCTCAGCTCCCTCAGTCAGTTTGTGGAGTACAAATGGTTCAGAATGCTCTCGCTACCGAGTCTTCTTCCCATGCTTTGGCTGGGACATTGGCTATGTGCCTTGGAGATGCAGAATGCATACCTCCATATCCCCATATGCCATTCCCACCACAAGTACCTCCATTTTTGTTTTCAGGGGTCACACTGCCAGTTCAGGGCCCTCCCATTTGGCCATTTCCCGGCCCCCTGGGTATTTACACAAATGCCTGGCGGTAGTGGCGGCCTTCCTGTGTACCCAGGCAGTTCAAGTCTTCCCCTGCCTGGATGACTGACTTCTAGCAGCTCCATCCTGAGAGGAACTCTTACACTCTTTCTCTCACCCTACAAGTTTTCTCCAGCTTGGGTATCACAGTCAACCAAGCCAAGTCCCACCTAGTCCCTTGCCAATGGCTGCAGTTCACAGGGGCAGTGTTGGATATGACCCTAGGTAAAGCTTTTTTGCCCCTGGACAGAGTCGAGATACTTTCAAGTCAAGCTCATCTCTTGTCAGGTCTCAGATGGGTCGGAGCCAGGAAGGTCCCCTTATTACGGGTTGCCAGGTCGCCTTTTCGGGCTAATGGCAGCTGCCATTCCCACTAGCACGGCTTCGCATGAGAATCTCCCAGTGGACACTCAGGTCCCAGTGGGACCAGTCTCAAGACAACCTGGACCACGAGGTCCTAGTGTCGGACCCAATGATCAGGAACTTGCAGTGGTGGACAGTTCAGGAACACTTCAACCAAGGGGTCCCATTTTGTACCTATCCCCCACCCAGACTCTGATGACAGACGCATCAGGAGCAGGCTGGAGTGCCTATCTGGGGTCCCACAGGATTCAGGGCAGCTGGTCTCAGTTCGAGCTGAAGCTTCACATAACTGTCCTTGAGCTGAGGGCAGTTCTCTATGCCCTTCAGGCTCTCCTTCCTGCCATTCTTCCCAGTCATTGCCTGATCCAATCAGACAACGTGTGTAGTCTGGTACCTCAACAAACAGGGAGAAACTCATTCCTATCCCCTCTGCCGGGAAGCAATGAGGGTCTGGTACTGGGCATCTCAGCACAATCTGCACCTGACGGCTGTCCATGTTCCGGGAGTGGAGAATACTCTGGTAGATGCCCTCAAGTCACTCGTCGTGCAGGTATCACGAGTGGGAACTCAATCAAGGCATTGTAAACGACATCTTCCAGCAGTGGGGGACTCCTCAAGTGGACCTCTTCACCTCCCCTGACAATGCCAAGCTTCCCACGTATTGCTCGCTCGCTATAGGACGAGGTGTTTTTTGGTGGGATGCGCTGTCTTTCTGTTGGAAGGGCAGATTTGTTTACGCCATCCTTCCCATTCCTTTGATTCCGAGAGTGCTCAACAAACTTTGGGTGAAGGGGGCGTGAATGATTCTCATCGCTCCCTTCTGGCCGAGGTAAGTTTGGTTCTCTCTTCTGCAACCATTTTCCGAGGAACCTCTTCTTCCTGTACCTCTGTCGTAGCATTTGCTGACCCAGGATCGGAGACCCTGGTCCATCAAGGTATCAAATCACTTCACCTTCATGTGTGGCTGCTACAGACGTAGCCAAGGCATGCTAGTCTAGGCAGGTCAAATCTTGGAAAGCCATGTGTGCAAATGCCAGGAGCCTTAGCAACAAGATGGAAGATCTGGAGGCTGTCATGGTGCAGTCAGACCTGGACATTGTGGCCATCACTGAAACCTGGTGTAATGATAACCATGACTGGGAGATGGCCATACCTGGCTACAACATATTCAGAAGAGACAGAGCAGGCAGAAAGGGAGGAGGAGTGGCACTGTATGTGAAAAATGACATAAGGGCCACAGAGATCTTGGAGGAACAAAATGGGGAGAGATACTGTGGGTTGCTTGAAAGGAAAATGGGGACAGCCATCCGCGACAGGTGTGGTCTATGGACCACCAGCCCAGGAGGAAGAAACAGATAGGGAGTTGATGCTAGCCATCCAAAGGATGGCAGACAAGGGTGAGGTAGTACTGGTTGGAGACTTCAGTATTCCAGACGTGACTGGAGCATCCCAGCAGGCATCAACTAGGAGCAGATTTATCCTGGACTCCCTTCAGGGTGCCTTTCTCAAGCAACTGGTCATGGAACCAACTCGGCAGAAGGCAATACTGGACCTTGTGCTCACAAACAGGGACAGTGTGATGGGGGTAACAGTGGGGGAGCACCTGGGGAACAGTGACCACCAGTCATTGTGGTTTGAATTCACAGAAAGAGCAGAGCAGAACCAAACCACACAAAAACACGTATCCTGGATTTTAGGGGGGGAGATACTTGAAAGAGGCATTAAGGGGAATGGGACAGGAATCAGGGGTTGAGGAACAGTGGGCAATATTTAAAATGGGGATTACAAGAACAACAGAATTATGCATTAAGTAGGTTAGCAAGAGGAAAAGGAAGAGGAGACCATTATGGTTTTCCAAAGAGGTAGCAAAGAAAGTGAAAGCCAGAAAGATTGCATTCAGGCAATACAAAAAGACACAGGCAGAAGGGGATAGGGAGAAGTACCAGGAGAAGCAAAGGGAGGCAGGGAGGTCAGTAAGGGAAGCTAAAGCTCAGACAGAAGAACACATTGCAAAATCAGTGGGTAGAGGGACAAAACCTTTACAGGTACATAAGGAAAAGAAAGACAAAGGGAGGGATAGTGAGACTGAAGGGGAGGATGGGGGCCAAGGTGGAGGATGACAACAGTAAAGCTGACATATTGAACAGGTATTTCTGCTCAGTCTTTACTGAGGAAGAGGAGGGTAATGGGTCTGAAGGGAGTACAAGGGTGAGAATGGTGCAGAAATGGACACAAGTCCTTTACCGAGAAAGGTCCTGAAGGAACTGGAAGTAATAAGAGTTGATAAAGCAATGGGGCCAGACGGGGTGCACCCCAGGGTCCTTAAAGAACTAAGAGAGGTGGTGGCTGAACCTCTGGCTATCCTGTTTAGCCGATCACTGGAAACAGGGGAGGTACCCAAAGACTGGAGGACAGCAGATGATGTCCCCTTATACAAAAGTGGGAACAAAGAGGAAGCAGGGAACTACAGACCAGTCAGCCTCACCTCGGTAGTGGGGAAGATCATGGAAGCACTACTGAAGGAGAGATTGGTGGAACATCTGGTTGTCAATGGACTACAGGACCCATGGCAGCATGGTTTCACCAGGGGGAGGTCATGTCAGGCCAACCTCGTTGAATTTTTTGACTGGGTGACTAGCGAGGTGGATCAGGGGAGGGCAGTGGACATGGCCTATCTGGACTTCAGCAAGGCCTTTGACACTGTGCCACATAGAAGACTACTACACAAACTGGGGAATATGGGTGTGGGCAGGACAGTAGTGTGGTGGGTAGGTAACTGGTTGGGTGGCAGTACACAGAGGGTGGTGGTAAATGGCTGTCACTCCACAGAGGGAAGAGTGACCAGTGGGTACCACAGGGATCAGTGCTGGGACGGTCCTATTCAACATCTTCATCAGTAAATATCATGAGGACCTAGAAGGCAGAATTTCACTGTTCGCTGATGACACAAAGCTCTGTAACAGAGTAGACACACCAGAGGGTGTAGACAGAATGAGAAGGGACCTGCAGAAACCTGAAGAATGGTTAGGGGTTTGCAGTTGAAATTCAATGCAAAGAAGTGCAAGATAATGCATATGGGCACAAAACCCAGGCACAATATATCAGTTTGGGGGTGAGGATATAGTATGCACCAAACAGGAAAGGATCTTGGGGTTATCATCTCTGATGACCTGTAAAGGTGAAGCTGGTGTGACAAGGCAGCAGGTAAAATAGGATGCTGGGATGTATAGGCAGGGCATCACCAGCAGGAAAAGGGAGGTCATAATTCCGCTATACAAGACACTAGTGAGGTCCCACCTGGAGTACAGTGTACAGTTCTGGAGACCATACCTACGTAAGGACATAGGGTAGAGAAGGTTCAGAGGAGGGCAACAAAGATGGTGCATGGAGACAGGTTGAAGGAACTGAACATGTACTCCCTGGAGGAGAGGAGGGAGAGAGGGGATATGATAGAGACATACAAGTATCTCACAGGAAGAACAGGGTGCAGGAATACACTATTTTTAAGTGAAAAAGATGTACCAGGACTAGAGGGCATGGGATGAAGTTGGAGGGAGGACGATTCAGAGGAAACATGAGGAAGAATTTCTTCACAGAACGGGCGGTGGACAAGTGGAACACCCTGCCAGAGGAAGTGGTGGGGGCTGAAACAATCACAGGATTTAAGAATGCGTGGGATAGACATAAAGGAATTCTGGAGGTCAGGGGTAAAGCGGCAACAGACTTCTAGGAAAACATAAACTGAACTTACAAGCTCAAATGGGCAGACTGGGTGGGCCATAGGCCCTTATCTGCCTACACTGTCTATGTATCTATGTATGCTTTGGCATTTCCCCCTTAGTAGCGGATCTTCTGGTGGAGGTCAGAAAGCCTTCCACCAGGTCTACCTACACTATGAAGTGGAAGCGTTTCGCTATTTGGGCCAGCTCCAAGGATTTGGAACCCTTTTCCTGTCCAGAGAACGCAGTCCTGGAATACCTGAAGCATCTGTATGACCTGGGCCTTAGCTACTCCTCTGTGAAGGTATATATGGCAGCAATCTCAGCCTACCACATCCCCTTCGGGAGACAGGACTTTTGCTTAATTGGAAGTCTCCAAGACTTTCTTGAGGGGTTCTCTATTTAAGGCTCCTGATCTGCAATCCTGCTTCTCCTTGAGACTTAAACTTTATCCTAGAGACGCTCACACTGCCTCCTTTCAAACTGGCAGCTGAGACAGATTTAAAGTTTCTTTCTTGGAAGACACTGATTCTAATGGCCATTACCTCTGCTTGGAGAATTTCCGAGCTGCAAGCCCTAATGTGCAAAATCCCATATTTGATTTTTCACAAGGAAAAAGGTAGCCATGTGCAATAATCCTAAGTTTCTTCCAAAGGTGGTGGCTGAATCCATGATAAATCAATCCATTGAACTTCTTGCATTCTTCACAGAACATTCCAATCATGGAGGGTATCTTCTGCACACCCTGGATGTGCACAGAATACTGAAATACTATACCAATAGAACTAAGGATCTCAAAAAGATGGATCAACTCTTTGTTTCACTAACAAAAGAGAAGGCAATGCTGTTTCCAAGCAATGCCTTTCTAAGTGGTTAGCAAATTGTATTACTTTCTGTTACGAAAAGTATAACAATACCCTGCTGGGTCAGGTCAGAGGCCACTCCACCAGTGGGGTAGCTGCCTCTGCTGCTTGTTTCAGGAATGTGTCAGCAGCAGAAATCTGTGCAGCCACAACTTGGACTTCTGTCCATACTTTCCCGAAACATTACAGTTTGGACATTGCCTCTCGCCGCAGAGCAGGCTTCGGGTTTGCTGTTCTGCAGGGACTCCTTTGGTGATCCCTGATCAGACTTTCAGTCATTTGTGGATGACGACGACTCCTGTTTTTTTCTCTCTGTTCCAGACTGCTTGGGAATCTGTCCTATATGTGAATACCTACTGCAAGAGCCCTCTCGAAGTAAGATAGTACAGTTATGGAAGAACTTACCGTAACAGTACATCTTTGAGAGAGGCTCTTGCAGTAGTCCCTCCCTCCGTCCCCCTCATTTTCTTCTTTTCATCTATGGGGTCATATCCTTTTCTATCCTGTCATGTCTTTCTGGCTTTTGGCGGAAAAGAACTGAAGGGCAGGTGTGGGGGACCGCCCCCCTATATTGACATCGGCTGACACAGAGACTGCTAGCTAGAGATTTTTCTGTGGAGTCCTGACGCCTGGCAGCTTAGTCCTGTATGTGAATACCTACTGCAAGAGCCTTTCTTGAAGATCTACTGTTATGGTAAGTTCTTACTTAACTGTGCTTTTCACATAGTGTCCCTGCAAGCTCTGATTCCCCTGCTGCAAACAAGGATGCACACCTTTATGTCAAGATCAGAAAATCCCACAGGCAATAACTGCATTGTAATGGAGGCAGTACATTACCAGTTCAGAGTATTGCCCTTAGGCTTTGCTTCTGCGCCACGGGTCTTTAACAGATGCTTGACAATAGTGCCAGCAGCCCTTCACAAGGATGGCCTGTATGTTTTCCCTGACCTGGATGACTAGCTGCTGAAGGACAGCTCCAGGGATGTTCTCCTAAATACCTTGTCTTGGACAAGGCAATTGTTCAGGAACTTGGGGGTCATAGTAAATGTGCAAATCTATGCTGATTCCCTGCCAGATACTGCAGTACATAGGGCAGTCTTGGATGCAAAGAAGGTTTGTGCTTTTCTGCCACAGGACAGAGCAGAAAATCTGATTGCCCAAGCACATTTGGTATACTGGAGTCACTGTGTCTCTGTGAGAACAATTTAACATGACCTGGGTCTTGTGACAGTGCTGCTGGCCTGCCTACATATGACAGTCTCTCAGTGGACACTCAGGATCAAGTAGGAATAGCTGACAGATGAGCTGGACCAAGTGGTTCTTGTCATGTCCCCACTTCGCAGAGCATTGTTTATGGTGGATGGATTGTGAAAACCTATTACAGGACATTCTATTCCTTGTACCATCTCCTGTACAGATCCTCACCATGGATGCCTTGGGCTACAGTTCAGGGGCTCATCTTGGCCCTTACTAAACACAGGGATCATGGACAAAGGTGGAGGCCAAGTTACACATAAATGTCCTGGAGACAAGAGCCTCAACATTTCAGGAGCATCTGTGCCCCAATCCTCTGTTAATACAGACGGACAATGCCATAGTGATTCATTACATCAACATACAATGGGACACACATTCCTATCTCATATGCAAGGAAGCAGTGGGAGTATGGTACTGGGCTGTGTCTCACAGCTTGCAGTTGTCAGCAGTACATCTCCCAGGTCTCCAAAATGTCTTAGCAGACAGGCTAAGCAGGTCACAGTCCAAGATTCATGAACAGGAGCTGCTGACCTCAGTGGTACATGACCTGTTCGCAAGATGGGGTCATCCAGAGTTGGACCTTTTTGCGTCTCCACACAACGCATAACTGCCTCATTTCTGTTTGATCACTCCACAGCCTAGAGTTTTCTGGTAAGACATGTCCCTCCCTTGTAAAGGGAAATTCCTGTATGCATTTCCCCCAGTTACACTATTACAGAGGGTGCTGTTCAAGTTGCAGTTAAAGAGTTCCACACTCATCCTCATTGCTGCATTATGGCCTCACCAGATGCGGTTTCAGCTTCTACAACAGTTGGCAGTGGAGTCTCCTGTCCCCCTACCTCTGTGTTGGGGCTTGTTATCCCAGGACAACGGATCCCTGGTCCATCTGGACCCGAAATTCCTGCATCTGGCACTTGGGTTAATATCCCAATACTGACACTGTAGTGCAGCATGAGAGGGGTGCTGCACTTCTGAGGTGCCGTCTTTCGGATGAGACGTTAAACTGAGGTCCCATCTGCCTGGATTGGTGGTAGTTCAGGTCTTTCACTAAAAATACCACCAACATCTTAATCTGGTTCAGTTTCAGTTGCTTACCATCTGTATCCCCCACCGGTCGCCCCTGAAAAAGGGACTTCTAGGCCCAGTGGGCTTACCGGGTCAACAAAATTCAACAAACAAACATCTGCATGCATGGCTCCTGAAGACATAGCCATTGCCTGTTTTGGGGTATCACCCAAGGTTGCTGATTTGCGGCTAGAATGCCTTCAATCAGACACACTTGTTCCTTGAGATGGAAGTGGTTCACTTTGTGGACTGCTTCCAGAAATTTGCACTCATTTACATGTCCTGTAAGTGCTGTGTTGGAATACTTGCTGTCCCTGTCAGACTCTAACTTACAGTATTCCTCAGGTGCATTTGGCCACTATATATGCTCCAAACAGACTACACCTGAGTAGAGAGGGAACAAGGGTGCTAAAACAGAAAATGGGTGCATTTATTGTCGAAGCATACCATTTAAACTAAAGTGGGGGGAGCAATTTCAAGTGGTCAGTCTGATACACAGGACAAGGGAAGCTTCTTGTCTCTTCCCCCCCACCCCCAGATGGCATCATGGGGAATGAGCGGAACTCGGTAAAAGGAGGGGCTAGAGGACAGGATGGGATTAGGAGGGGCGAGGATAAAAGCTGGAGGGTGATATTACTAAATGCTAGGAGCTTAGGGAACAAGATACCAGAACTTCAAGCAACAATGGTGGGGGGGTAGACATTGCGGCCATAACAGAAACTTGGGTAAACCAGATGCAGGAATGGGAACTAACAGTACCGGGGCACACATTGTTTAGAAGGGACAGAGTCGGAGGGAAAGGTGGGGAAGGGGGAAGTGTAGGGGGAAATAAAAGAGCAGACTGGATGGGCCAGTATGGTCCTTTTCTGCCATCAAGCTTCTATGATTTTATGATATGTGATAAAGGAAGGAATAGCAGCCAGTAGAGAAGAGGGGAGAGCGAAGATCTTATGGGTCAACATCAGTGACGGAAAAGGGAGGAAGGTGAGATTAGGAGTGGTATACCGGCCCCCATCCCAGATGGAGGACATTGACAGGGAGCTGGTATCAGACATCACTGAGCACTGCTTGAAGGGCAATACAGTGATGATAGGTGACTTCAACATGCCAGGAGTGGATTGGAGCACAACAACCACCACTAGTGCGAGCAAACAGATCTTACTAGCCGGTTTCCAGGATGCATTTCTCTCACAGAGTGTAAACGAGCCAACCAGGGAGGGGATCATCCTAGATCTGGTACTCTAAGGAGGAGACCAGGTGCAGGATGTAAGGGTTGAGAACAGTATGGTTCTCCCTGGTTATGAGTAAAGAGGGGACTCGTAGTAAAACAAAGGGTAGTGGATTTCAGGAGGGCTGACTTCGGCAAGATGGCAGCCACAGTGAGAGTACATGTAGCCACCATCAGACCAGAGATGGACACCAACCACAAGTGGGGCATCATGAAGTCAGGCCTGATAAAGGCAACAAACTTGGGCGCAAAGAGTGTTAGTAAGAAGGCAAGGTCGAGTAAACCTAGTTGGTGAACAAAGGGGGTGCAGGAAACAGTATGGGAGAAAAGAGCCACATGGGAAAACTGAAGTCATCATTACCGGTGACTTCAACATTAACTGGCTCTTCAAGGACTCTGACCCTGTTAAGGATCAGGTCGCCAGCGTGTACCTCACACAAATGATCTCCGAGCATACAAGAATGAACAACAAATCCAGCAAGGGCACCCAACTAGACTAGATCCTGTCAAGTTGACCTACTAGAATCAAGAACGTTGAGGTACTCTCCTACTGTCTCAATGATCATTCTCCAGTTGTATATACTTGGGTGAATCGGGAGGAAAAGTCCCCCCCACACACACACATACCTTCCAGAGCACGATATTAAAGAGGGGGAAACTAGGCGCTTTTAAAGAAGCTTTGTCTTTAGTTGATTGGTCTCCTGTTGACGAGGCTGGGGATATAGGCAGTGCCCTTAATTACTTCTCAACTAGGTTCATTGCAATCTGTGACATCTGTGCACCACTGCGGAAAAGAAAGGTCAGGGGAACCTCAAATGGGTGGATCACTAAGGATCTTCTAGATGAAATGAGGGCCAGGGATAACCTGTGGAGTAGGGCAAAAAGTTCTGGTAATCTGGTAGACTTTCAGAAGTACAGGGTAGCACGCAATAAGTGTGTGAATCTAGCAAGACTCGCTAAAGCTAAATACTATAAAGAACAGATGGAGAGGAACTGGGGTAATGGGAAAAGATTTGGGGAGAATGTAAAGGACCTTCTTGGTAAAGCTGATAGGAGGCACCCTATGATGCTCAACTTGAATGGTACACTAACTTTGGATCCTCTCACCATAGCTGAAGCTTTCAATCAATATTGCATTCACTGATCTGAGCTCTGTACTCCCACCTGACTACCTTAATTCCACTGAACAAGCCCCATTAATGTCATATGGCAATCCCTGCCATCCTAACTTCTCCTTCAAATGTGTCGCCTCCAGTGAGGCCAGAAAATACATTCAGAAGTTACTGGGGCAAAACCAGGCTTGATAGTGACAGTATTGACATGAAGCTGGTGGATATGGCTCTTGGCAAAGTAATAACTCCTTTAACCAAAACCTTCAATGAATCACTTGCCTTGGCTGAATTCCCATCTGTATGGAAACAGGCCCTAGTGATCCCAGTTCATAAAAGTGGGGATCACTCATGCACTACAAACTACAGGTCTATTTCCTTTCTCTCCCCTCTCCAGCAGCACGGCTTTCGGAAGTGCTATAGCACGACCACTGCTTTAGTAGAATTCTCCGACTATGTGCACAAGGCTAATGATGGTGGCAAATTAGTGGGCTCTATTTTCATAGATCTCACTAAAGCCTTTGGTACTGTCAACCATCCTATCCTGCTTCAGAAACTGCTGTCCTTGGGGGTGGCCCCAGAAGCAGTCATGTGGTTCAAGACCTACCTGTTGTGCAGGTCCCAGAGTGTTAAAATCGTCTCCACCATCTCAACCACAAGGAATGTCTCTCTTGGGGTCACTCAAGGCTCCATTTTGGGGCCTCTGCTATTTAGCTTGTTCATAAATAACCTTCCAGATGCCTACAGGAGTAAAATAATTTTATACACTGATGATGCAGTCATCCTTGGTAGTAGCAACCAGCCCGATTAACTCCACAAGGAACTACAGTCTACCTTCTGCCATCTAGAGGAGTGGTTCAGCACTCAGAAACTGCTTCTTAATTATAAGAAGACTAAAACGATGTTGATCTCCAGTCACCAGCTCAAGAAAAAGCACCCTGCTCTGACCATCATCAATAACAAGGCTGACCCTCTTGAACAGGTACACTCTTTCAAATACCTAGGGGTAACGGTTGATGACACCCTCTGCTTCACTCAGCACGTCGACCAGGTTGTAAAAGCTGCCAATATTAAGCTGGGAATCCTTCATAGACACAAAAAATTCCTTTCCCTGTCTGCCGTCCGCCTGGTAGTGTCTAGCTCTATTCTGACACTCATTGATTACGGCTTGGTAGTTTACGGTGCAGCTACTGACACTGCTTTTAAACATGTAGAGACTGCCCTTAAAAAAGCGTGCAGACTTACCCTAGGTGTGGATAACCTAGCATACACCTGCTCACTCTATGAGCAGACAAATTGGCTGAACCTCAGGAATAGGATAAAGTATCTGGCGTGCCTCCTTTCTAAGAATGCTTTGCTTGGGAAAGCTTCCCCTGCATAGGGGACTTGCTGCAGGTTAACCTCTCTAGTTATCAGACCAGGGGCATGGCCCGTAGTCCCCGCTCTGTTTCCTTCATGAAAACCTCATTGGGACAACGGTCCTTTGCGTATAGGGCCCCATTTTGGTTAAATGAAGTCCCCACATCTTTACTAAACTTAGACAGTCTTTGCTCTTTCAAAACTGACCTCAATCACTTCCATGTTGAAACTGGATCTTGTGAGTGCAGGATTTTGCCTGTCAATTCTGGCCGTTCTAGGCCTCGATTTACCCCCTCCTTCTCCTAGCCTGAATCCTATGCCCGGTATGAGTTGACTCCACTGACCTGGTGCCTCTTCTCAGTGTCTTGATGCACTTAATAAATTTCTCCTCTCCTTTTATGCCCTGAGCTCTTCCCACCCTTACCCTTTTCTCATCTGCCTTTCCTCCTTCCCATTCTGCCTTTCCTTCCTTTTAACGCAAAGCCCCCCACTTACATTACTGTTCTATCCTTCACCCCTACCCACCCACTCCCTCTTGCCTAAATTTGAACTCTCCCACTAGTCTCCTCCTCCTCTTCCACATCCTCATCTAAACCCTCCACCTCCTGGACTGAGCCTACCCTCTAGGCTGCCACTCCCTCGACGGAGCCTACCCAACAGGCTGCCTTGCACTTGTTTTTCGAAACTGAATGAAGTGTTTTACTATACCAGTTGAACAATAAAGTAAACATCTGTTAACTTTATTCATTGTGTCAGGAGTACTCTAAACTTGGGCATCTGCCAATTCATTGCCTGAACATTGCCATGGTTGAATTATCCCTTACTTGCTATATGTCAAGTTATTAGTGACTGTACATGGTGTTGCCTGAATTATTCCCTTACCTTTGTAAAATGTACTCCTTCATTTTATTTTTTTGTGAACTGAAGTTCTTATGTATGTATGTATAAATGTACTGTATGTATGTATTTTATTATTTAATATTGACATTGAACCTTTGAAAACGAGCACCTTGCTCAAAAGTTATTTCCAAACCATGAAATAAAAACAAAAAATTAAAAAAAGTCAGGAACTATAAGAGAACTGGCAGGGAGGCAGAAAGACAGGAATACGTCAGGAGATCTAGGAGGTGACCAAAACTGTGAGGACCGGCAAGGCCTCGAAGGAGCTAAGGCTTGCGCAGGAGATAAAGGAAGGAGAAAAACACTTCTTATGATATGTCAGGGGAAAAAAGGAGAGTCCAGGAGCAAATTACCAGGATTAAGAAAGATGTGAGGTGGGCCAAAAAAGGGGATGGAGCAAGCAGAGTACTTTTGCTCAGTTTTTACAAGAGAAAGGGATGGACCCATTCCACAAGGAAAGGTAAGGGTGGGGAGGAAGGAGAGGGGATAACAGACTGTGATATCCTCGTAGAAATGGTGCTGGCTGGCCTTAACTCCCTACAGACAGACAAGGCACCAGGGCCAGATGGGATACATCCTAGAGTTCTAAGGGGACTGGCAGGGGTGCTGGCGGAACCCCTGGCTGATGTGTTCAATACCTCCCTATGGTCAGGATGTGTGCCGCTGGACTGGAAGACAGCACGCGTGGTTCCCATCAAGAAGAGTGGACCTTGTGATGACCCAGGAAATTATAGGCCAGTGAGCCTCACATCCATAGTGTCTAAACTAATGGAGACATAATAAAAAAAGGTTGGTGGCATACTTGCAGGAAACGATCTACAGGATGACCAACAGCATTGGTTTGTCAGGGGGAGAGCCTGCCAAACAAACCTGGTTGATTTCTTCGACTGGTTGACTAGGGACTGGATGCAGACCGGGTGGTTGATGTCCTGTACCTGGACTTCAGCAAGGCCTGTGACTCAGTGCCACATGGCAGACTGGTGGGCAAACTAAGGATTCTAGGAGCAGGAGATAAACTGGTTGGCTGGATAGGTAACTGGCTGAAAAACAGGCAGCAGGGAGTGGTGGTAGGGGGGAGTATTTGATGCCCTGAGAGGTCATCAGTGGAATCTCACAGGGCTCAGTTGTGGGGACAGTGCTCTTTAACATCTACATTGCGGATATCACAGAGGGGGTTGAGAGCAAGATGAATCTTTTCGCAGATGACACCAAATAGGTGCAGTGGAGAGGAGGGGAGCGTGCTCCAAAAGGATTTGGAAACACTGGAGAAGTGGTCGGAAACTTGGCAACTGGATTTCAATGCTGGGAAGTGCAAAGTCATGCACCTCAGAGCCAAGAACCCACGGTGCAGTTAAAGGCCTCCGTGAGGGAAAAGGATCTGGGAGTGATGGTAGCAGGAAGCCTGAACCAACAGTGCAAGAGAGTGGCAGCCAAGGCCAACAAGATGTTGGGATGTTTTGCCAGAGAGATCACCTTAAGGAGCAAGAAAGTAATCCTGCCACTGTACAGAACATTGGTGAGGCCTCACTTGGAGTAATGTGTGCAGTTTTGGCATTCCTGCTTAAAGGGGGACATCAAACTCCTTGAGGAGGTCCAGAGAAGGGCGACCAAACTTATAAGGGGGATGCTTGGGAGCTCTACGAGGATAGACTGAGGCTGCTCAACATGTACTTTCTGGATGATAGAAGAGACAGGGGACATGATAGAGATCATCAGGTACCTAAAGGGTATAAATAGGTGTAGTACGGAGAGCATGTCCTGGCTAAAGAAGGGAGGGATCACAAGAGGACACAGTATGAAACTGGAGGGGCCAGAGGAAGGTTCAGAAGGGAGATGAGGCAGTACTTCACAGAGAATGTGGTGGCAACATGGAATGTACTCCCTGAAGATATGGTCTCTCTGAGTTCAGTGGACAGCTTTAAAAGGGAGTGGGACAGAGTAAATGGCAGAGTAAGAGCCGGAGATGACTCATCCCAAGGGTGAACTCAAGACATAGAAGGAATGGGAACAGGAGCGGGGGGGGGGGGTAGACAGCAGGGGTGTAACCCAATGGTTGCACAATCAAGCAGACTAGATAGACCATTTGGCCTTTATCTGCTGGCTTTATTTTGTACGTTTGTAAATCAGCTTTTGATGCCCCTAGTGATGATTATATGATTGCCCAATTAGAAGTATCCTGTAATTTCTGAGAGGTATTCTACATATGAAACCTCCTATCAGCAATCCAGTTCTGCCTTGGGACTTGAATTTTGTGCCTGAGAAACTGAGGTTGGCCCCTTTTGAGCTGGTTGTGAGCTATTATTTTTCCTGTTGTGGAAAACATTTTTAGTTGCAATCACTTCTGCTCAAAGGATTTCAGAGCTTCAGACTCTTGTGAGCCTCCTAATTTGATTTTCCACAGAGTTTATTTACGTACAAATCTGAGGGAAGCAGTATAGCATGGTGGTTACGAGCACTGCACTGCAAACCTGGGTTTAAATCCCACAGACCACTTGCATACTATGTGACCATGAGCAAGTCATTTATTTATTTATTGATTCATTCATTTGCTTTTGGTAACCGGGTAAGTGCACTAGGCATAGAGATGCCTATTTTCAGGCATGACCTGGGAGGATACAAGTCAAATACATGAACAGCAACAATGTGACACAGCACATAAAATAGAACATACAATGCTAGGCGGTAGGAAAAAAACAAACATTTTACAAGAACAGTGAAAATACAGGGTTATACAAGTAAATAATATGAACAGGTACTGGGAGATATTCAGAAATAAACAAGTGCAACACAAGTACAGAAAAATTGGCACTAGTCATGTGATTATGAAACAGTATACAGTAAGTGCCATTAACAAGGCCAATGCACATAGAGGAATAGAGGTGAGATGGGGTAGAGAGAGAGAAAAGGGAGAGGTTAGTATAAAAGCATGGAGGGGGAAGGAAAAGAGTAAGACAAAGCGGGAAAAGGGTGAGTTTAAGGTGAATGGAAGCAGGTGCAAGGACTTGATGCAAGAAGATATTCATGGTGGAGTCTCTTAAAGCCAGAATGTGTAGGGGCTAGACGAATGTTATGAGGGATAGAGTTCCAATATTTAGGGGCAGCATGGGAGAAGGCATGAGCACCCATAGAGGTTTTGCACCTGGTAATATAGAGCAGGGTTAGGTCATTAGAGCGGAGCCTGTAGGAGGGGGTTTGGGAGTGAAGTAACGAGGCAAGGGATTGAGGGAGGCCAGATCTTGTTATAAGATAGATAAGAGCACCATATGATAAGAGCCAGTGAGCAGCAGGACTAGGCCATTGTAGGTCAGCATAGAGCTGACAGTGATGTTTGTACCGTGGAGAGGCAGAAGCAAAACGGCAAATGTTATTATAAGTGGTGTCCCATTTATGGAGGAAGGTCTTTGTTGTGCCTAGGTAGGTGACAGAGCCATAAGCTAAAGACGGGAGCGGAAGGCCTTGCGCCACAGCAAGTCTAGCCGATGGAGTGAGGGCATAGCTAGTACGGTAGGCTCCCCTGATTTTAGCATTAATGGATTTGCAAGTAACAGTGATGTGGAGATCAAACTCCAGGGATTCATCTAGCAGAATGCCCAGGCATTTGAAGGAACTAGTGGTAGCCAGCGGGGAACCATCGGCACAGGATGGTTTGAAGGCGTTTCAGTTCACTTTTAGTCTAGCTGGAGAGCCAAAAAAGCATAGAGATAGTTTTACCTACATTGAGAACAAGGTGATTGTCAGTTAGCCAGGATTGTATGTTCAGGAAGTCCGAAGCTAAGGAGTTGTTTATGTCTAGTACACTACTGGCACTATGGTAGATGACAAGGTCATCCGCGTAAAGCAAGAAGATACATGTAGGTGCCAGGGATTGAAGGTCATTTATGAAAATTGTGAAAAGCAGGGGGCCAAGTATGGATCCCTGCGGGACACTGATATATATATGGACAAGAGATCTGACAATGCTGCATTGAATGCTATAGCTTGCTGCCGATTAGATAGGTAACTGCGGAACCAGTTGACCGATCCCGCTGCAAAACCAAGGGAAAGGAGCTTTGTAAGGAGAAAGGTGTGGTTAGCGAGGTCAAAATGCCTCAGTCAGGTCGATAAAGACCGCACTTGTCAAGTGACCAGATTCCATGGCAGCATAAGTATCATTAGTAAGAGTTAGGAGGGCAGTAAAAGTGCTATGGCCTTTACGGAAGCCATGCCGGGAACCAGAGAGGAGGTTGTGTTTCTGTAGATACTCTATGGTTTGGGTGGGCACCAATTTTTCCAAGATTTTACTAAGCATCGAAAGAATAGCAATGGGTTGATAATTAGACATGTCTTTAGGATCACCTTTTTTAAGGATGGGAGTTATTCTAGCTATCTTCCATATGTCTGGAACTACACCATGGCAAAGTGACAGGCTAAAGATTTTGGTTAAGGGGGAGGCTATAAGAGGGGCAGCCACTTTCAGGAGCCTAGGTTCCAAACCGACAGTGCCAGAGCTGGTGGAGTCAGAGAGCAGCAACTTTAGGACTTCCACTCTAGTTCGATCCGAAACCGAATAGTGGTCGAGAGAGCAGGGGCTCAGTAACCACAGGGGTAGAAGTGGGGTGCCCAGTAGGGAAAGAGGCCAAGTAGCTAGATAGGTCCAAGAAATGACAGTTAAAAGAGTTTGCAATGGTCACAGGATTGTTACAATGAACACCATTTAGTAACATGTCGTTTGTGGTGGTTGATTGATTGGCTCCAAGGAGAATTTTTAAGATGGACCAGAAATTATTTGAGTTACCAGCAGCTTTTATTAGCAGATCTTTACAGAAGGAGCTTTTGGCTAGGTGAGTATTCCTTTTACTGGAGTTTCTCAGGGACCCGTAATGATCATAATCAGCCTGGAGCCCAGAAACCTTGAAACGCCGCCAGCTTTTATCCCTAGCCCAGAGTAGGGTAAGAAGATCTTTGGTGAGCCACTTAGTTTGCGTTCCTCGTATGCGGCACGTAACACAAGGAGTGTGAAGGTCCTGAAGACATCCAGAATTCGCAAGGAAGTAGTCCAGGGCAGACCAAGCATCGGAGGAGGCAAAGACGGGTGACCAATCAATCATGGAGAGAGCCTGCATGAACTGTGCCTGATTAAAATTGGTCAGTCTTCAGAAGGTGATGAGTTTAGGAAGAGGAGTAGGATGTCTAGCAGCACGCCAGATGCAGAACATTGGGGTGTGATCACTTATTGAATCTGCAAGGGTACCAGCTGAGACTATGCTGTCAGGACGGTTTGTAAGGGCCCAGTCAATTAGAGAACTAGATCTGGAAGGGGCCATGACCCTAGTTGGGTCTACAGTTAGTTGGTGGAGGTCATGGCCTTGTACTGTAGTGTGGAGGGATTGACATGATTTACCAGACCAGTTAAGGTTCAAGCCCCCAAGGATAAGGACCGCTTTGTATCCAACTGCTGTGTCAACCTGAGAAAGGAGTTCCACTAGTCCAGTGACACCACCACTGGGAGGGTTATAGGCACACACAATGTGTAACTTCTTAGATCCAAGTTGAAGAGTTGCATGAATAGATTCACAGTGTGAGAGGGTGAAGGAGATGTTACAGTGAAGTGAGAGGTAAGACTTATAGGGGATAGCAACACCACCCCCACGCTTAGATGAGGACCTGTCTTGCCTTAGTGTTTTGTAGTTTGGTAGGAGGCATTGGTGGTCAAGGGTAGAGGGTTTTAGACGAAGGCAAAAACAGCTCCAGCTGTAAAGGAGTGTACTAGGTTATTAAAATCAAACAAAATAAAACGACAAAACCAGCACTACTCCAGACTTGGTTATAAAAGGCTTTTAATCACAGATATTACAAGGGAGGCTAAATGCCTGCAACATACCATCTATAGCTCAGCAGCAAAAAGAAACCCCAACCGGTTTCGTAACTAGTGCATCATCGGGGATGATGCACTAGTTGTGAAACCCATCGGGGTTTCTTTTTGCTGCTGAGCTATAATGGTATACTGCAGGCATTTAGCCTCCCTTGTAATATCTGTGATTAAAAGCCTTTTATAACTTCAGGTCTGGAGTAGTGCTGGTTTTGGCATTTTATTTTGTAGAGGGTTTTAGCCAGGTCTCAGACAAGCCTAGAATGTCAGGGTTATATTGCGTGACCCACGCTTGTAGTTCAGGTTGATTAGGGGAAGGCTCCTGATGTTCATGTGAACAATACGCAGACCTTTAATGTCTTTCCAGGTAGAGTCAGTGTAGGAGGTGTTACCTCCTGGTCCTGGATTGGGCTCAATATCCCCAGCTAATATTAGTGCTAGGAGGAGCAAGTACCACAGTTTACAATGAATAAAAGTGATAGGTAGGGTGGGAAATCCAAGAGAGGAGTGGCGTAATAAGTAGGTAAGATGGTAAAAGATTCTCGTTGGAACAGAGAGAGGTATGGTGGCTGGTGGCAGTTGGGATTGTATAAGCATATTGGAAAAAGTGAAGTCGTTTAGGTCTGTGGGTTGTCCATTCATGGAGGAAGGGCTACTAACAACAGGGATCCATACGATGGGAGCAAGAAAAGATGCAGCAAGAAATATTGCATAAGGGTTTAATGCCCAATGGTTAGATTGATGGATAGGCATTTTAGAAGGATAGGTAACCAGGAGGTGGCTGTTTGTGAAGGAGAGGTGTAGCGAAAGCAAACAGTCTGGAAATAGTGAAAACAAACAGGGTAAGAAAGGTTTCAGATGCCCTCTAGTGGTAAAGTAGTATAAGCTGCTGGTGAGAAAGTAAGGAGATTGTTAAAATACCACTCCCATTGGGCGTGACTGTATTCGCCATACCTCTCAACTGTCCCTGATTTTCAGGGTCGTCCATGATTTTGCTTCAAAATTTTACTCTGTCCCTCCTAAAAATTGTGTTTCCATGACCAAACATTGAGGGTTGTAAGCACAAAATAATGTCAGACATTAAAGTTACAAACTTGTTCTTCCTTAGAAAATGTATTTTACACTAAGCCCCTTATTCTAGCAGCTTTCTGAGTGGATATCACCAATTTTAAAGATGTGTCCCTGATTTTGGTCCTTTGTCCCTGATTTTTTTAAGCCTTGTCCCTGATTTATGAGGCAGGAGGTTGAGAGGTATGGTATTCGCTTCAGCTATATAACAAATGCCAGCCAAGGGAGGGGGTGGGGAGCAGCCACGCAGCGGCTGTGGGAACTGAACACTAGCCAACCGCCCGCTACATCCTTGTCCCTAGCTACAGAAACCACACAGGGAGGAGAGTCCTGATCAGCTGGAAAATCTGTCAGTAATTACAGCTCTACTCGGCTGTGACTAATTGGAGAAAACAATTTTAAAAAGGACGCCAGGCACCTTTACTAGCACTACCTGATTTAAACCAAATGGCTAATTTGGGTTTTAGAGCTTGTAGTGCTATGCTGGCTTAGGTAAAATCTTTGAAATACACGTCTGGGCAGTGGAGCCTTATTGAAATGTTTGCCCGGGAAAAAACAGCAACGCTATCTCAGGAGAGCAGCCAGTAGGTTGTACAGAGCTAGCAGTGCTGCTTACAGTTTAAAACTGGTGCCAGGCTCCTTTATGCTCAACCAAAAATTATGGATAATAATGCTGAGCAGGATTTTAAGCACACAGCACTACCTAGAATTAGGCAAGTCAGCAAGTAAAAAACAAATGAGGTACTGTTAGCCAAAATTAACAGATGGGGAAAGTCCATTGGGGATGGCTAAGAGGAAGTGTAGCAGTCTCAGAAAAAGGAGCCAAGATTTAAAACCTATGACAAAGCCTTCAGAAACGGCTAGGGTTCCACGAGCAGGAAAGCGAGGAGTTACCTTTGGATCCTTGGTGAGATGGTTCTGCGTGCTCCAGGGCAGGGTACCCTCCTGAAGCAGGGGCTTTGGATCCTTGGTGAGACGGCTCTGCATGCTCCAGGGCAGGGTGCCCTCCTGAAGCAGGGGCTTTGCATCCTTGGTGAGACGGCTCTGTGTGCTCCAGGACAGGGTGCCCTCCTGAAGCAGGGGCTTTGCATCCTTGGTGAGACGACTCTGCGTGCTCCAGGGCAGGGTGCTCTCCTGAAGCAGGGGCTTTGCATCCTTGGTGAGAGGGCTCTGCGTGCTCCAGGGCAGGGTGCCCTCCTGAAGCAGGGGCTTTGCACCCTTGGTCAGACGGCTCTGCATGCTCCAGGGCAGGGTGCCCTCCTGAAGCAGGGGCTTTGCATCCTTGGTGAGACGGCTTTGCGTGCTCCAGGACAGGGGCTGAAGCAGGGGCTTTGCATCCTTGGTGAGATGGTTCTGCATGCTCCAAGACAGGGTGCCCTCCTGAAGCAGGGGCTTTGCATCCTTGGTGAGATGGCTTTGTGTGCTCCAGGGCAGGGTGCCTTCCTGTAGCAGGGGCTTTGGATCCTTGGTGAGACAGCTCTGTGTGCTTTAGGGCAGGGTGCCCTCCTGAGGCAGGGGTAACTTCCCTGTGCTCCCAGGATCCACCTGGAAACCAGCCTTGGCTTAGTGTGCCTTTTCTGGCCAAAAATTGTACAATAAAATAAATAGTTTATGTATAAATCCTAAGTTTCTACTAAGGTGGTATCAGAATTTACACTGAATCAGATAATATACCTTCCTGTTTACTACCCTGGGTATGCCAGTAAGGATGAGGCACTGTTCCATATTTTAGATGTACATAGAATACTTGGATACTGTGTGAATCACACCAAGGACTGCAGAAAGTCTCTCAGCTTTTTTTTTCATTTGCCCTGGGAAAGAGGGTACTCGTGTCTAAACAATGCCTGTCCAGATGGCTCGGACATTGTATTACATTTTGTTATACGAAGTGTGGTAAGAAACTTCCTGGTGCGCTTCATGGTCACTCCACCAGGGGAATGGTCACTTTTTTTGCTTGTTTCAGAAATATTTGTTACTGACATTTGTGCTTCAGCCACATGGAGCATTGTCCATGCCTTCACTAAACATTACAGTCGGGACAAAGTCTCTCATAGATGAGCTGGCTTCAGGCTTGCCATACTACAAGGCCTGCTGTCCTGAATATATATATCAGACTGTAACCGCCTCCCAGTTGTTATCTGGGACTGCTTGGGAATCATTCCAAAGGTGTGGCCTAATGGAAAAGATATCCTCTAAGAAGATAGAACAGTTACATACTTACCGTAAGAGTAGATCTTTGGGAGAATCTCTTCCATTAGGCCATGCTGTCCCTCCCTCCGTCCCTCTCCTGCTTCAGTGAGGGTGACATCAAATATTGTGTCTAAACCTTATCCAATGCATCTTATTGCTCCATGCCTCTTCTTGTATGCTTCGTGCTGATCTTATCTCCCGGTTACCCATGGTTAAAGATGTTCCAAGTCTAATCTCTAGCAGGGAACTGAGGAGTGATTGGGGCTGCACACTTTTATATAGATGCTGACACAGGGCGTCGTAGCGGGCGGCCCCTAGCTAGCTAAACTATCTAAGTCCGTAAATGCCAAGATAGGAAGTGCCTATCGCTCCAGCTATGCCCTCACCCCTCAAGCCAGACTAGCCGTGGCTCAAGGTTTCCTTATACCAGCACTAGCATATGGCTCCTCAATCTACCAATCCGCATCTAAGTCCTCCCTCCATAAATGGGACACCACTTACAACAGCATCTGTTGCTATGCCCCTGCTGCACCGCGTTTCAAGCACCACTGCCAACTCTATTTGGACCTAAATTGCCTTAGCCCCTTCGCCTATCGTCTCCAGTCTTTTGGATCATTAATTGACTCTGTCACCAGAACAGGCCTCCCCTATCCCTCTCCTCTGCTTTGGAATACAACTCCTCTACTTATGTATTACGTATCCAACGATAAAGCCCTTCTGCACGCTCCAAGATGCAGAACAAACATGGGCACGCGCGCTTGCTTACACAGCCCCTAAATACTGGAATTCTATACCCTTTTCTATCCGTCAAACTAACACCCATGCTGCCTTTAAGAAACTACACCGTGAATACCTTCACACCTTACACCCCTGCACCTGTTTTAACCCACCTTGAACCTTCATCCCTCCCTGCTCTCTCCTCATCTCCATCTAGATTACCGCCTTTACCTCCTCTCCTAATCCAAGCTTGCCTACTCTCTTACACCATCCCTTTCCCCTCTCCCTACTTGCTTCTCCTCTCCACTGTCTTAGCACTTATTGTACTGTATCTCACTACCTATCTACTTGAACTTTCTTATGTTACCCCTACTGTCTATAATTTGATTTCACAGTACTTCCAACTTTCACTATTCATTATGTCAATATGTTTTATCTAAGACCTATACATTGTTTCCTACCCTGATTTGTACTGCCTTCATGTGCTGCGTCACATGTAAATTCTTTGTCTGTAAACTGTTTTCTCCCGGGTCGTGCCTGAAAATAGGCATTGTCTGCCTAGTGCACTTACCCGGTTACCAAAAGCAAAATAAAATAAAGTTTCCATGTGGTCTACTGCTGACAGCTGTAGTTCAAAACGTGTGGCCTAATGGAGGAGTTTTTCTCAAAGTTCTGCTGTCACGCTAAGTACATGACTGTTTTTATAGTGTAAGGGCATCAACTGGCACAGTTTATTTTAAAGAATAATGCATCGTAATGTGTGATGTGTAGAGGTCACAGTTCATGAGTAAAATATCATACATGTTATGAGGCCCATGCCATATTTGATGTATGCAGTGGTATGGTTTCTGTGGTAAAATGGTTGGATGTGCTGCAGTCTCAGGAAGTTACAGTTAAAGTTCTATAAGTAGAATTTTCTGATTACAATTTAATCACAGAACAAAATGGTGTCGGGCTTCCAGTCTGCAGGACCTACTGTACAGTGAGAGTATTTGTTTTGTCACCCACCTAGAGTGAGGATAGATGTAGCTCCTTCCTATTGTAATTCAAAATGATGTAATTCTCTCCTACTGCAATTTCTGCCCTGTCCTAGTTTTAACTTTTTGTCTGGATTTGTCTTCATTACCCTCTGACGTGGAACCTTTGTAAAAGAGCTCTCTGCTCAAAGGTACTTGTAATCTGAATTAATAATTAATAAATAAGTCTATGACAAGCAAATATATTGGGGTTATTTGGTCCAGAATATTTTCACAGGCATTACATAATTGTAATTATGAACTGGATTGAAAAATCTACTTTTCTGAGTGTCTGAGAGCTCATCTCAGCAATGACTAAATTCTGCAACAGTCACAATTAAAAAAAAAAAAATTCCTAAAAACAGCTTTTTTACATACATCTATAGCACTCAGCCAGTCTGTGCACACACACTGTTATTGTCAACTACCATTTAGCGCAGTATTATCTCTCATTCATCCCACACTTGTAAATGCACAAAACGAAAGCCTCCAACTTTAATAGTTCACAAACACAACTGCCGTTTACACATCTGTTATATCAAAGCATTGTTATGTTGGGTAAACAAGTTAGATATTGTTAGGTTGTGGTTTTGTTACTAGTCTTTAGCTTTTGTTTGAGCTCAGAGTGTGCATATTATCTGGAGCCATGCCAACTACTTATACAACGGCTGGATATAGTCTTTACTGAATTTACTTATTACTAATGTGAATATGTGTAATCCTAGGATTAGCTTGCTGTTTAACTTTTAATCATGGGGTCCACCATCATAATCTGTATGTCACTGGCTTTGTAGTTGTTGTGTGGGTAATCTTTTTATTGAAACACAACACAAAACTGCAATCTACAGAACAAGCCCCTCTCTGCTCGTTCATAGCAGAACTTCTGAATGAAATGATAGTCACAAATTTGTCAGTGTTATAGTAAAGCATTTTCAGAAGAAACAGTGCACCCTATCACTCATAGCAGGACTTCAGATTAAACCAAAACTTATAAACCGACTCCATCACCCACAGTAACTCAGATGTGCTACTCGCTAAAACTGCTCTGGCATCACAGACCGCTGCTCCAGTATCCTTCTCACTGAGAGAGAGAGAGAGAGCCTCTTACTACAAACAAAGTCTAGCAAGAGCCAATATGGCTGCAAAATCAATGGTATTGTGGGGAGTGAGAAATGTGTAAATTAGCAATTTTTGCAGTAACCATTGAGCCACCTAACTGCACTTTCTAATTGTTGTGATACACGCACACTGATACATATACACACATATTCCAGTGTAACATAGCACTGTACTGTCTACATACATTTTTACAGATAAAAGAAAAAAAAAAGACATCGAGGGGCTGTTTCCTTTTTTTCAGGCTCCGAGGGACATTGGAGGGTGGAGGGTTGCCACTAGATACCTCATCTAAATCAGCATGGTGTGCATAAGGCTGAAACTAATCTAGATAGCGGGAAAATGTAAGCTAGCAATTTTTACACTAACCACTGAGCCACCTAACTGCACTTTCTAGTTGTTGTAATACACAAACACACACTGACTAATGCATGTACACATATATGTATATATTCTAGTATACTATAGTAGTGCACTGTCTACACATATTTTTACAGACTAAAAAAAAAGACATTGAGGGACCATTTTCTTCTTTTCAGGCTCAGAGGGACATTGGAGGGTGGGGGTTGCCACAAGACACCTCATTTAAATCAGCAATGACATGCATAAGGCTGAAACTGATCTAGATAGCGGGGGATGTAGACTAACAATTTTTGCACTAACCACTGAGCCACCTAACTGCACTTTCTAATTGTTATGATACACACACACACACTGACTAATAAATATACACATACAGTATATACATATATATTCCAGTGTAGAATAGCAGTGCACTGTCTACACACACACAGCATTGCCACACACACTAACATTTACATTGCCTTTTATGGTATTTATTGACTTACTTATACATCTAACCCTAACTTTTACTCTTTTACTGTATTTATGATAAGCACTGTGTTTTGCAGTAGCTCATTGTACTAATCTGTGGCCTGACTAGGTAACTAAGGTAGAGCACAAGGGAGGTACAGTGGATGTGGCCTATCTGGACTTTATTAGGGACATTGCAGAGGGACTGGAGGGGGAAGTATGCCTCTTTGCAGACTATACAAAGCTATGCAGTAGGGTGGACATGCGGGGGTTCAAAGAATGAAGGAAGACCTTAAACTGGAGAAATGGTGTGAAGAATGGCAGCTGCGATTCAATGCAAAGAAGTGCAGGATTAGTGCAGGTGTGATAAAATAAGTTTTGTGTAGACTGTCTTGATGGTAATATGAAAGAAATAGTACATAGCAGAGTTGTAGGTATATGGTGTTAATGGGAGAGGGAAACCATATACTGTAGATCAGATATTAAGTTTTCAGTGCAACACACAGTTATAGACAGAACATGTTTAAATGGTGCAAGATTGAATGTTCACAAATAATACTGACAAATGAACACAGCTACAGACAGAAACAGGTTTACACAATGCCAGCATTGAAAATGCAATTGCAGCATATCTTTCATTTTCTCTAGTCTTTAAGGAAAACTGTCTAAATCCTTGCCGCCCGATTTAGCTTTTTATTCAGAAAAGCACGTTTTCTCATGCTGCAACTTTCTTTATTTTTATTCTCAAAAGTCTGCGAACCAGTAATATGACAGATGCTGGGGTGCTCCATTTACTGTAAAGGTGCGGTGACACACCGCTCACTTCAATGCATTTCCACCTATGTACTACCTCAACAAACAGGGCGGTATGCTCTCCCTTCCTCCATGCAGGGAAACCCTTCGCATCTGGACACTTGCGCACAGTCTGGAGGCAGACCCTCTGGACATCCATGTGGCCGGTGCCTCCAGCCAGCTTGCGGATGCCCTCAGCCAGGTGGGCAAGGCATCACATGGGTGGTCTCTTCATCCCAAGGTAGTGCAGCACCTGTTCTGCCACTGGGGCAAACCTCTGGTGGACCTGTTTGCCTCCAGGGAGAATGCCAAACTGAAGCTGTATTGTGCCCGCCTCCCTCATCAGGGAACCTTGCAGGGGATTCCTTCTCGAGGCCCTGGACCCCGGGCCTTCTCTGTGCCTTCCCTCCGTTTCCCCAATCCACAGAGTTCTGCTCAAGGTCAGGAAGGACAAGGCTCCGGACTGGCCACGCCAGTTCTGGTACCCAGATCTCCTCAGCAACAGGTTCCTGTGGTGTCTCCCACTACGCCCAGACCTGCTCTCAGTCAGTCAGGGGAAGGTACTCCACCCGGACCTTCTACCCCTGAACCTGACAGTCTGGTATCTGAATGGCTGGAGTTCTAGGCTTTGGGTCTCTCTGAAGATGTACTCAGTGTTGTTGAGGCATCTCGGCAGGAGTCGACCTTGAAATGTTATACCTTCAACCCTCAAGGTGCACGTGGCAGCCATCTCTGCTTATCTGGTGCAGGCTGGTCAACAATCAGTGTAGGAGAAGGTGATCTGGCACTTCTTCAAAGGTCTGGACCACATTTCCCCTCCATGCTTGAACCACCACCACCACCTTGGGATCTACCACTGGTTTTGGCAAAGCTCATGGGCAAGCCATTCAAACCAATGCACAGGTGTGAGATGTCACATGTCATGGAAGACTGCCTTTCCTAGTGGGTATAACGTCAGGCAGAAGGATCAGCAAGCTCCAGGTGCTCTCAGTTGAGTCTCCTTATTTGGTTTTCCAAGGTTGTCCTGCGCCCCAACCCGAAGTTCCTCCCAAAGGTTGTGTCTGTCAGATTTCCACCTTAACCAGGTGATTATCTCCTGGTGTATTTCACCAACCACACTTCGGTGGCCGAGCACAGGCTCTATACTCGACCTGAGGTGAGCACTCGCATACTACAAAGAGCGCATGGGTGGAGTTTGGAGAGAGGTTCGCCAGCTGTTTGTCACTTACACTGAAGCCACACCTAGCAGACCTGCAGCCAAGTGGATGATTGGCAGGTGGATAGTATCCTGCATTGATCTCTGCTATATGTTGGTGGGTAGGGAGCCTCCCGGAGGGCTAAGGGCTCATTCCACCCACCATACCACTGTGTCTTTGGCTGGGACATCCCTATCCAGGAAATCTGCAGGGCTGCTACCTCGAGGTCAGCAAACACCTTCATTTCCCATCACCACATTGACCCCGAGTCACACCAGGATGCTGTTTTGGGGGCCTCAGTTCTCCAGTCGCTGTTCCCTAAGTAGGGGGTGTGCACCTTGCCTTCCTCCTCCTGGAGAACTGGTAGGAGTCTGCCAGATTGTGTGGATAGAACAACATATCCACGTCCCTAGAAAAACGGGTTACTCGCCTGTAACAGTAGATCTTTCACGAAGTGGTCTCTTGCAGTAGGTAATACTTTTGGGTTACCAGCAGAGGTCGCTGTGGCGCATGGCAGCTCTACTAGCAGTTTTTCACCAGGGACCACCTATGCATGACATCAGCTTCCTGTTTCTTATATAAGTGTGGGCAGTCCCTGGTATCCTCAGTTCATTTTCCCACCGTCTTCAGCTCACGCAGCAGCTAGTGCAACTTCTGTGTAGCAGTCATCGATGAGAAATTTGGAACTATGGCGAATATCTACAGATTCTTATAACAAATGAGCATTATTTCATTCCTGCTGTTGGGGCAGGAAGATGTACTGCTTTGACAACCACACACTTTGAGTAAGGTGTCTGGGACCCACACACAACACCAATTCCTGCAGTTTATGTAAGGAATTTAATCAGGCAACTTGTTGACGACGGTTGCTTGAAATTGAACAGCTTTTGATGGTGCAGAAAATGTCTGTCTTTGAGAACCAAGGAGCTCGTACCAAGGGCTCCCCCTCTACTGGTTCTGGTTCCAGGCATAAAAAGAAGGAGAAACCCTCCTTACACTCCCTGCCTCGTCGCGCATTGACGGCCACCATTTCAGGTTCCCCTCCGTTGACGGGGCATCCTCTAACTACTTCTTTGTCGACGGGGGCTCATACCCTCTCATCGACTATGCTTTCCAGCACTTTACATGCAGCTAAATACACAGCTGCTCCGTCGTCGGGGGCTCCTCTCCCATCTACGGCATCTGACAGTTTAAGTGAAAATAACTCCTTTTCCCCTGTGGGTCCGTTGATGAGACCACGCATTCCTCAGGGAAAATCTATGGCTTATGCCTTACTAACTTCCCCTCCGCCTTCACAGGTGGCTTCATATAGGGGTCAAGCGGACCGAGATCGGGACCCTGATCTTTACCACCCAGGGATGCAACCTGCTCATACTACACGTCCCAGACCCTCTATTACCCCTCTTGTTTCCCAACATGCCCCCTTCATCCCAAGAAAGGGACATCACCAGCATAGTCCGACAGGTCTTACATGCCGTGCAGCACTCTCAGCCCTCCGACTCTGGGGCGCTGGGTGATCTTTCCCGATCTTCTCCTCCACCTAAAAGATTTCATAGTGACAGGGATACTATACCACCCTGGTCCTCTCCTCCTTTCATAAAGGACTATTTGTCAGATGAACAAGAATTACCGGATGACTTCCCCAGTGATCTTGAAGATGAAGAGTTCCAAGATCTGGATTTTCCCAATTCTGAATCTCCTTATTCAGAAATCTCTTCTCTGAATGAGGACCTGCCTAAACCTTCCACAGCCTCTCCCACAGATGACCTGACCTTTAGTGAGATGATGACTCAACTACAAAAGATCATGGGAGTCTCAACTACTGAACACAACAAACAATGTAAGGATATGGCAGAATACCTTGAATTACCTGAGAAGCCCGTTTTAATGGTTCCCCCACTAATACCAATCTACCAGAATTCCATGCTGGCTGCTTGGCATCAGCCTTCAGCTATTACAGCGGTTCCTCACAAAGCGGATCGTCTATATCAGGCTCCTCTGGACCATCTCTTTCTGTCCAGTATTCCAGAGGCAGATTCTGTGGTCATTATGCCACTCATGACCATACTAAAAAACTCAAGCACATGAACTCCTTACCCCCCGATAAGGAATCCTGAAAAACTGACTATCTGGGGGAAAAAGGTATTTTCCTCGGGTGCTATGAATATCAGAATCTTTAACTATATGGGTAATATGATTAAATATGAACATACCCTTGGGTCCTCTGCCATTGAGCTTATCAATCAACTCCCTCACAGGAAAGGGATAGATTATTGGCTACAGTGACAACTAGTAATTCTGTTTCCCGTCACCTTTTCAGGTCAGGATATGATGCTGTAGATACCTCAGCCTGACTATCAGCCACTGGTATCGCCTTGCGTCGCCATGCCTGGCCTCGTATTTCAGGCTTTGCACGTAACATACAACTTAAAGTAGCTAATGCCCCCTTTAATGGGTTCACGCTGTTCAGTCCAGGTACTCAAACTTTACTGGATGACTTACAGGCATCAGGCAGAACCCTCCGTATGGTCCATGTCATGTATCACACTCCATCTACAACCTACCATACTCAGCACTACTCTTATTCCAAAAGAGGTGGAAGACACAGAGGTAATAATAAAGGTGGCTTCAGAGGACATACTCAGTCCACCAGACACAACACCTCTGCCGCCAGGGGTGCCCACTCCCGCCCTTCAGGAGGGGCTGGGCAGCCCGCCTCCCAGTGACCCACTTGGGCTCCCCCCCCCCAACCTCCTCGACCAGGCCTCGGAGGCTGTGGGGGGTCATTTGGCCCCCCATCTGGAGGCCCGGCAAATGATCACTTCAGACAAATTGGTACTTCAGATTATACAGAAGGGTCATACTCTGGAGTTCCTCTCCACCCCACACCCTTGCCCTCCGCAGAAGATTCATTATCCTCCAGATCATCTACCCATTTTACAGGAAGAATTGAAGGCCGTTTTGACCAAAAAGGTTGTTTTACCAGTGCTCCTTCTCGAACATCAAACAGGATTTTACTCCCACTGCTTTCTGGTGCCCAAATGAACGGGAGACCTCAGACCAATACTGGATCTCAGACCACTGAATCTTTACATTCAGTACAAACATTTTCGTATGATCGCCCTACCTGCTATCATGCCGTTCCTGAAACAGGGCGATTGGCTTTGTGCCCTAGATATGAAGGATGCCTACCTACATATCCCCATTCACCCTGCCCACCAAAAATTTCTACACTTCAACCTACTGGGTCAAAATTACCAGTTTCGAACACTCCCTTTTGGCCTCTTATTGGCTCCCAAAGTGTTCAGCAAGTGCCTAGCAGTGGTGGCAGCAGCCTTATGATTAAAAGGGCACTTCATCTTTCCATATCTAGATGACTGGCTAATCAGAGCAGACTCCAAAGTAGCTCTGCTTGTGTCCCTAGATGCTACCCTGAATATGTTTACAGAGCTGGGGATCACAGTCAACTGGCCAAAGTCCAGCCCAAATCCAACACAGTCCCTCCAATACATTGTCACTGTCCTAGATACAGTCACAGCCAGAGCTTACCTCCCGCCTGCCCGGCAGGACACACTTACATCTCTGGCGTCATACATACAGACTCAGAAAATAGTCACAGCCAGACAACTACTGTGCCTTCTGGGACATATCCGCTGCCATCCCTGTAGTGGCATTCGCCCATCTCCATAGGAGACCTGTCCAATGGACCCTTCAGAATCAATGGTCTTGAAAAAACAGGACAGTTCAAAGATAAAATCGGCGTCAGCACTGCAGTAGTATTCTACCTCAACAAGCAAGGGGGTTCAATTCCCGCACCCTATGCATGGAGACTCGTGCAGTTTGACAGGAAGCCATCTGGCAACAATTGACGCTAACAGCTGTCCACTTACTGGGACATCGCAACCAGTTAGCCGACCGGCTGAGTCGCCAGTCACCCACTCATGAATGGATACTTCATGAGCAAGTACTCCAAGAAATCTTCAACATATGGGGCACGCTACAGCTGGTGCTGTTTACCTCCACAGTGAATTACTGTCTTCCCAAGTATTTTTCCAGTTTCCGAAACAGAAAGGGATGGTCTATAGATGCCCTGTCCCGACCATGGACGGGACTCTTCTTATATGTCTCCCCCTCTCCCCCGTCCCTCTCCTGCAACAGACTCTACTGAAACTACAACTAGAAACATAGACTTTGATGACAGATAAGGACCGCTTGGCCCACCTAGCCTGCCCATTCCCCTACCTACCTACAGGATAAGCTGCAGCTCCTAGTTAACCAACAGCCTATTTCTTCCTACCCCCCCCCCCACAAAAATTGCCTTATGTCTGTCCCATGTATTCTTGAATTCTCCCACAGTTTTAGACCCCACAGCCTCCTCAGGAAGGCTATTCCATGTGTCCACCACCCTCTCTGTGAAAAAATACTTCCGCACACTGCCCCTGAACCGCCCCTCCATCGACAAATTGTGTCCCCTAGTTCTTGCACATCTCTTTTTCTGAAAGATTCTACCCTCTTGGACTTTGTTGATTCCACTGAGGTACTTAAAAGTTTCTATCATGTCCCCCCCCCCCTCCTTTCCTCAAGAATATACATATTAAGCTCCTTTAGTTTCTCCTCATATAGCTTCTCTTACAGACCCTGCACCATTTTAGTTGCCCTCTTCTGGACTGCCTCTATCCTGTCTATGTCCTTGCGGAGATGGGGTCTCCAGAACTGGATGCAGTACTCCAGTTGGGTTCCACCAACTGTCTGTACAGAGGGATAACAACTTCCTGTTTTCTGCTGGTGATGCCTATCCCTGTACATCCCAGTATCTCCCCAGCCCTCCCTACTGCCTTCTCACACTGCTTGCTAACCTTAAGGTCATCTGATATGATTACCCTAGGTTCTTTTCCATTTTTGTTGTTGTTACTACCTTTCCCCACGTTGTGTAATCTTCCCCTGGGTTTTTGTTTCCCAAGTGCATTATTTTGCACTTCTTTGCATTGAATCCAAGCTGCCATACTTCTGACCATTCCTCCAACCTTGCCAAGTCCCTTCTCATCCTTTCCATGCCTCCTTGTGTATCAACCCTGTTGCAGATCTTTGTGTCATCTGCAAAGAGGCATACTTTTCCTTCCAGTCCCTCTGCAATGTCACTTATAAAGACATTAAAAAGGACTGGACCCAGTACTGAACCCTGCGGTATCCCACTAGTAACCCCTCTTTCTTCAGAGTGGACTTAATTTACAATTACCTTCTGTGTCCTGTTGTCCAGCCAGTGTTTACCCAGGCTACCACCTGGGTCCCACTCCCAGGCTGGTTAATTTGACTATTAATCTTTTGTGTGGGACTGTGTCAAATGCCTTACTAAAGTCTAGGTAGGCCATGTCCACAGCCCTCCCTGGTCTACTACTTTGGTCACCCAGTCAAAGAAATCAATTAGATTCATCTGACATGACCTTCCGCTGTGAACCCATGCTGCCTTGTGTCCTGTGCCCCACCACCTCTAGGTACTCAACAATTCTTTCCTTCAGGTGATTCCATCACGTCCTCACCACAAAGGTCAAACTGACAGGTCTATAGTTTCCTGTCTCTGTCTTGGTCCCACTTTTGTGAAGGGAATCACATCCACCTTCCTCCAGTCCCCAGGTACCACACATCCTCCATGATTTGTTAAATAGGGTAGTCAGTGGTTTCACTAGTTCTCCCCTTAATTATTTTAGAATTCTGGGGTGAATTCCGTCAGGCCCCATTGCTTTGTCCACCTTCGGTTTTAAGAGTTCTTTCAGAACCGTTTCTTCTGTGAAAGGACTGGGCTCGACCCCCCCATCCTGAGTGCTCCTGTTACTTGGATTAGGCACCTCCTCTTTTGTGAATACTGAGCAGAAATATTCATTCAGTATCCCTGCTTTTTCATTGTTCCTCTCTGTCCACCCACCATCCATTCTATTCAGCCTCACTATCTCTCCCTTTGTCTTTCTACACTCCTTGATGTACCTATAAAAGATTTTATCCCCCTTCTTAACCGAGTTGGCTATCTTTTCCTCAGTTTGGGCCTGTGCTATTCTGACTTCCTTCCCTGCTTCCTTCTGCCTTAACTGGTACAGTTCTCTGTCCTGCTCCTTCTGTTTCCTTATACTTCCTGAATGCTATCTTTTTCTCCCTGACCTTCCCTGCCACCTCTTTTGAGAACCACAGTGGCTTTTTCTTTCATTTTGATTTGTTTATTTGCTTCACACAAAGGCTTGTTGCCTCTGTGATGGCAGATTTGATGTTTCCCCATTGTTGTTCCACCCCTCCTTCTAGCCTGTTTGTTAGTGCTTTTCTTAGGTACTCTCCCATCTTGCCAAAGTCAGCCCTCCTGAAGTCCAGTACCTTCACTTTTGTATGGCTTGACTCTGTAGCTGAGTTTATCGTGAACCACACTGTTTGATGGTCACTTGTTCCCTGATGGCTACCCACTTCTAGATCTGAGATCCTCTCACTGTCCCCATTTGAGAGTATGAGGTCTAAGATTGCTCCCTCATGAGTGGGTTCCAAAACTAGCTGTCTGAGGCATGCCACATGTAGGGCATCGAGAATGGCCCTGCTCTTGCATGTGGCTACAGCAAATGTGCTCCAGTTAACATCTGGCATATTCAGGTCTCCCGTCAACAGTATCTTCCCTTTCTCTGCTATCCTAAGAATGCCTTCTATCATATCTTTGTCCATTCCTTCCCCCTGACATGGGGGTCTGTATACAACCCCTGTGCAGATTGTGGTGCCATTTCCAGTCTCTAAGGTGACCCACAGTGCCTTCTCTCCTCCCTGTTTACTCCTTTGTTCAGTTGCTTTTATCCCTTCCCTTACATAGAGAGCTACTACTCCCCCTCTTCTCCCCTTCCTGTCTCTCCTGTAGGTTGTGTACCCTGGTATGTTAACATCCCAGTCATGGTTCTTTTTGTACCATGTTTCTGTGACTGCTATGATATTCAGGCATCCGTCTTCCATCAAGGCCACCAGTTCAGGGAGCTTGTTGCCCAGACTATGGGCATTGGTACTCATTACCCTCCATTTCCTGATGGCCTTACTCCTTTTTGCCCCATCCCTGTCCTTATTGCCTCCGTCACTTTCTCCATTTACCCCTGCCCTTCTCCCTGTCGACATCTCTGTCTTTATGTTTACCTCACTTACTACCCTGACTTTTTTTTGGGGGGGGGGGGCTAGGATTTCCCTGCTCCTTTCCAGTGCCTCCCCCTTGGCTAGTTTAAATGCTTGCCAATGAAGCATTTAAACCTATCACCTAGGATCCTGGTTCCCCTGCTGGACAGGTGCAGACCATCATGCCAGTGTAGGGCTGCTTCACTCCGGGTGGACCCCCAATCCCCAATGAAGCCAAGTCCCTGAGCTCTGCACCAGTTTTTCAACCACTGATTGAATCCCATAGTGTGAAGCACCTTAGCCTCATCAACGCCATAGACAGGCAGCACCTCCAAGAAGGTTACCGTGCGTGCTACTTGTCTAAGGCCCCTCCCCAACTCTACAGACTCTTCCTGCACTGCTCTGATCCCTTTCATAGCTAGGTCATTTGTCCCTAGGTGGACAGTGACATCCAGCTCCCTCCCCTTTGCAGCTGCTCCGATGATCCTGAGGATTCGCTCCGTGTCCCTCCAAGCCATGGTGCCAGGCAGGCACCTTACCTCCCTCTCCCTTTCCTTCCCCAGTTCTACCTTTGTAACAATGGAGTCCCCCACCAGGAGTTGTTTCCTTCCCCTGTGGGGTCCCATGCCACCCTTCTGTGGGTCTCCTTTGTGGAGGCTCCCAGCATCCTTCTTGGTCTCCACTGCGAGTGCCTCCATAGAGGAACTTTGCCAGAACAGTATATGAATTGTGGAGAGGTACAACTGGAGGGATGTGCCTCTGTTCCACCACCTTCACCCTCCCTGAGCCCACTGTGATCCAACCGCTCCTCTTTCTCGGCAACCTGTGAGGCAACGGCAGAGGCCCTGGTGGTCCCTGGATAGGAGAGGAGGTCCCACAAATCCTGGCCAACTCAGCCTGGAGATGAGCAACCTCCTCCCTCAGCCCAGAGAGGTGCCTGCAGATGGGACAACACTGCATCCTCCAGAACGTCTCCCGGAAGACTGCTGCTCCACAGCCACTGCACTACACCATTCCCATCATGTCGTATTTCTGGCCCCTTCACTGTTGTTTGGAATCCTTATTCTTTCCTCTTCCCCCCCCCCTCTGTTTACTTACTGCCTCTGTGCCCTTTAAGCGCCTGATCTTCCTGTTCTGAGACAAGAAGATCCTATATTGCCCAGTAGTCCCCTTACTTGCTCAGAGGCAGACCTCCAGCAGCTAGAGGGGGATGAAAAGCTACTCTTGTCCTTCTAGGATGGTGAGTCTTTGGTGGCGCTGTGATCACTCACTTCCTGCTCTCAAACAGGAAGTTCCTGTTGTCAGTCAAATCCTGTGCCTATAAAAGAAGAACTGGCTTTGGGTGGAGGGGAGGGAAGGAGGGCAGTATAGTCCCAGTAGAGAAGTCCAGTCACACAGCAACTCCTTCCTCCTGGTGAGCCAGCCACAATGATACAGCCCCAATGTGGCCTCACCAGACGTGGTTTTCCTACTTCTACAACTGTCAGTACGGGACCCCGTTCTGTTGCCAATCAGGCCAGACCTTTTGACTCAGTGTCAAGGGTCTCTCCTACATCCCAACCTGAAGGTGTTACACCTTCACGCTTGGCTCCTGAGGACGCTTTCATAACTAGATTACAAGTTGCCAATATTCTCTTGGCCTCCCATAAGCCAGCAACAAGAGCAACATACTGTACAATTCCAAATGGAAACGCTTTTCCATGTGGTCTGCCTCTCGATCTTTGGACCCTTACTCTTGTCCACTGTCATAAGTTCTGGACTACCTGGCCTCACTATCTGAGTCCGGTTTAAGTTACTCTTCAATCAACGTCCACATGGCCGCCATCTCAGCTTTCCATGAACCTCTAGATAGCAGGTTACTGTACCAACATTATCTAACGAAGATGTTTTTGAAAGGAATGTTAAATATTAAACCACCTATTAGAAGACCCACTCCTGCGTGGGATCTCAATTTTATGATAGAAAAATTGACCCTTGAACCTTTTGAGCCAGCAGCCACTTGTGATCTTCGTTTTCTTTCATGGAAAACCCTGTTTCTAGTGGCTGTCACTTCCACTCGATGTATTTCCAAGCTTCATGTACTCACTTGTAGGGAACCTTACTTGATTTTCCACCAAGATGGGGTGGTCCTTCGTACCAACCCTTCCTTCCTTCCTAAAGTAGTTTCCGAATATACTTTACATCAGTCCTTGGAGCTTCCATTCTACTATCCTGACTACTGCAATCAGGGTGACCATCTACTACATACTTTAGATGTCCATTATATACTACGCTACTATACTAATCGGACACAGTCAATTACAAAGACGTCTCAACTGTTCGTCTCTTTTGCCCCGGGTCATGACGGCCTCCTGGTTGCCAAACATACTCTTTCATCTTGGTTGGCAAATTGTATTACAAAAAATATGACAAGCCTTTACCTGGACCTGTCCAAGCCCACTCAATTAGAGCTATGGCCACTACTGCGGCTTACTTTAAAGGAGCCTCCATTTCAGATATCTGCAATGCAGCTACCTGGTCTACGATTCATACATTCACAAGGCATTACAATCTGGATATTTCCTCACAATGTAGGGCGGCCTTCAGCCATGCAGTCCTACAAGGTCTTCTGTCATAACTGTCCTCCCACATGGACATTACAGCTTGGGATTCATCCCCAAAGTATTACGTACTGCAAGAGACCACTCCGTGGAAGATAGTATAGTTACGTAAAAACTTACCGTAACAGTAGATCTTCGAGGAGTGTCTCTTGCACTAGGTTTGTTTCCATCCTCTGTCCGCCTCCTTCTCTAAGAGAACAAATTCTGGTCCAGTGACTATGGGGTGGGACTTCTTTGGTACCTCGGCTTCCCCTTGGTCCTCACTTTGCGAGCTGAATCCGGCAGGGGAACTGAGGATACCAGGGATTGCCCACACTTATATAGGAAACAGGAAGCTGATGTCATGTGTGGGTGTTCCCTGGTGAAAAACTGCTAGAAGAGCTGCCGTGAGCCACAGCGATCTCTGCTGGTAACCCAAAAGTATTACCTACTGTGAGAGACGCTCCTCGAAGATCTACTGTTACGGTAAGTTTTTATGTAACTGTACTTTCTAGGAGTGGTATATGTTGTTCATCCACACAGACCCACCCGACCTCCCCTGGCAGTGGCGCACAGGTATGCTTCCAGCGGGCAAGAACTGGCATCACGGAGCGGTGCTAGGGGAGTTACCACCCGGGTGGGTGGGAGGAACCAGCTTGAAGACTTTCTGGCACATCATAAAGGGAAAGGTCACTGCCAGATTCTGTGGGTGAACAACATATACTACTCCTAGAACTATTGTTACAGGTGAGTAACCTGTTTTTGTAGTACAGAGCTGGATATAGTACATAATAGCAATAATACATGGACTCCTGTCTCACAGTGCTCCAGAGGTGTGATGATGTCCCATGATATACACCACCACTCCCGTGTATTATTGCTTAAATATCTTTCAATCCTTTGGGGCTGGCAGTATAGCCTAGCGGTTAGAGTAAGAAACTGTGAGTGAGCTTGGTACATCCAGCAGACTGAGCAAGTCACTTAACCTCCCCAGTGCTCCCAGGTCACCAATGAAAACAGGCACTTTTGCCTTGACGGCACTGCCCAGTATCCAAAAGAGGAAAAAAAAATCTTAACACCATTCCTCAAAATGCATTCATCGGTAAATAATTTTTCAGCACACGCTTGAAAATATGTAATGATGAAATAGTCCAAACTCTTAATGGTACCATGTTCCACAGCAGTGCTGCATATGTAATGAAATCTCTATTCCAAATACTGTGTGCAGTCTGTGGCTACCAGCAGTATCAACAAAGATACTGAATCCTGATGTTTATATTTTAGGAGGATGTGGAGCCATGTATGAAATCCACGTAGCATCAGAAGAATTTAAAGGAAAGAGAACTGTACAACAGCATCAGATGGTAAATCAAGTAAGTATTATCCTGAACCTTTGGATCTAATAGTGTTATGACCTGCACCAGAGGCTGTATCCCAGCACCACCATTTGGGAGTCTAAATTCCAGCATGGCTGTGAGTTTCAAGAAAATTACCAACTATACAATTTAAAACCCTTGCCTTCCAACTAATTTTCTTAGGAACTTCAGAAGACTGGAGCTAAAGCAGATTTTTTCCACTATCCAAGAAAATTTGTCAGAACATAATATTTAGACATAATTCAGCTTATATTTTGTTAATTGTCTGTTTTATCTCCCCTTCATTCTTCTTGACTGAGGACATCTTCATGAAATGAGTATCTTTTTTTTTTTTTTTTATTTGAAACGCGGCTTTATTGGGTAGCAATGATGATTATACAGACAAACGTGCACATATACTCTACATTTTAGATCATAGCCTAATGGGCTTGATGTGCAGTGTTTGACCTGTGAGACAGTTTAATGTCGTCTTCTCGCCATTCATGTTCCTTAAAACCAAAGCACAATATTTAAAGCTGCCAGATGCCCATGTTTAGCATGAGGATTGCACCTTAGGTGTAATTTATTCTGTTATAAAAGTAAATAAACTGACCGGTTCAACATGCCTGAAATACATGTTAACCACAGTAACTATCAACTGTTAGGCAAGTGTGGTGAGGAGTGTGTTACAAGCCCATTATCAAGTCCTTAGCGGGTGGGTGAGCCACCTTCAGTGGTCACTCTCCCTGTTCACCAGCTGTCCACCAGCTTTCCCTCTCCCTTGTCTCCCCACCTTAGCTGTTTAGGGGCCTTAAAACAAAATGAGGATCTTTGTCTCACATTTCATTTAATTTTGGATGAGTTGTTAGGCTGGGGTCTCTTCTGCACATCTCTGATAGATGTCCAGGTGGAAGAATTCCTCCACTCTCCTAGCTTCCTCTCCCCCGTCCAGTCAGCTTCGGAAGCACCATTCCACCTTCTTCTCCCTGCTTCGGGTCACTGACTCCATCCTCTCTGGGATGGATATGGGACACATCACAGTGTCCATTTTCATTGGCCAAAGCCTTTGATTAGATGAGCCATTCACTCCTCCTGGACAAGCTGAGCTCTGCTGGCCTCTCAGCTCCCATTGTTGACTTGTCCTGTTCCTGTCTGTCAGTCCGTCAGCAGTTGGTACAGGTAGGAGGTGCCCTGTTCCCTTCCCTCCACATCCAGGCAGGGGTCCTACAGGGCTCCATCCCCAGTCCAGTCCTCTTTCCCAGTCTCCAAAATGACCTCCTCTTGCCCTGTGCCAACTCACATATTAACATGTATGCAGATTAGACAGTTCTCTACACTTCAAGCCCCTCAACTGTGGTGATGGAAGTCTCGCTCTAGTAAGGCTTTCATAGTGACCTGCATTGGTTCCGGTCCAGTCAACTCCAGGTCAAGGCATTTGTGCCATCCATGCTATACCCCAACTCAAACTCGGTGTCCTATACTTCAACAAGGACTGCCTTTCTCCCCAGGTTCACTGGGAGTTGGTCACCAGAATGGTTCTCCTGGTTTTCAACACTGCGGATATAGTCTGTGGCTCTGCCCCCTCCTCTTCCCTCGCCATACTGGACACCCTTTGCAATGCCTTCACCCACTAGCACCCACCACTTTTCCCTTTATTCCTTCCTGTCCATCCTCCCTCTCATAGAAAATATAGACTTTGACGGCAGGTAAGGACCGCTTGCCCACCTAGTCTGCTCATTTCCCTACCTATTGGATAAGCTGCAGATCCTAGTTAACTAACAGCCTACTTCTTCCTTCCTCCCCACCAGAATTGCCGTATGTCTGCCACATGCATTCTTGAATTCCCCCGTTTTTGACCCCACGACCTCCTCAGGAAGGCCGTTCCATGTGTCCTCCACCCTCTCTGTGAAAAATTCCCCCCCTCTATCTTCAAATTGTGTTCCCTTGTTCTTGCATATCTCTTTTTCTGAAAGGTGCTACCTTCTTGGACTTTATCGAGTCCCTTGAGGTACTTGAAAGTTTCTATAATGTCCCCCCTTCCCTCCTTTCCTCAAGGGTCTACATATTAAGCTCTCTCTTCATGTCACCAGTCCCACTGTGCTTCGTTCATCTCTGCTGGTTTGGGTCCCTCCCTTTATACCTGTCCTCACTACTCTCTCCCATAGCCTCTTCCTCCTACTCCCTGTACACAAGGGACACACTCACCTACTCCCTTCCTTACCCATGCCCCTCAGCTTGGTAATATCCGTTCTTCTACCGCCTGCCATCCCTCTGGAACCTGCTACCCCCCATCTCTCCCCCTCACTTCCCCCTGTTAGGCACCAACCAAAATCTTTCCCTGTGCTCCAGCCAACCCTCTACCTGACTCCTTACCACCCCCCAGGTATTGACCAGCCCTTACCCTTCCCACTCCAACCTCATGATTTGGGCTCTTTCATGGGTTATTTTAGCTGCCTGTTTGTCTCATCCTCACATAAGCTCCGCTGCCTTTTCTAACACTTTGATCTTGTCCAAATAGTCATCTAATTTATAAGCTAATTTTATTGGTCTCTACAGTTTTGTCAAGACGGTGATCTTTTGTTTGTTACGCATTCATATTTGCAGTTTGTCACTGTCATTGTAACCCCGCTGTATGACTTGCTGCAACTTGTAATGTCATTCTTCCTTTCCCCTCTCCCCCAGATTGCACCTGGAAATTAGCCATGGCTCATTCTTTCCTGGATACCAATTTTCAAATAAAAACTCAAAGACTACATGATACTTGTATAAAAAAAAAATAAAACGTAAAGATCCAGTGACACTTATCAGAAGTGTAAGGGATTTTTCTTGATGTCCTGACCAATGTCCCCTTGTCAGTAAAACAGGTCATTGTAACCTGTCCCACAGGACACAGTTGGAAACAAGCAGTCACAGCTTAGTGTACCTTGCCTGGCTTGATATTTCAAATAAAACATGAATGCAGGATAACTGTCCATTAAATTTCATCTACTCTGGCTGCTTGTCTCCAACTGACATCACAATCCTCTGGTGAAAAACAAAATACAACATTCTGTGTTCACTATTATAAATATACTGTATGAAGTTGCCAGGAGAATAAGGCCTTTGTGGTCTGTCAAGTCTGCTCATATTGTAGAGTTCCCAGCGTAAGCTAAAGATTCCACACCCCAACTGATACGCCTCATTTCCAGATATACCCCTTTTGACCATGACTTTCCCTTTTACCCTGTCTCATCCCCTTCTGAAGCTGTCCATGGGTTTCCAGTGATACTGTTTCCTCAGGGAGCCCATTCTCCCCTGCCATCACCCTCCTCATGAAGAAATGCCTCCTGGTCTCCCTCTTGAACCTCCCCCAAGGCAGTGCCCCTCTTTTTTTTTGTTTCTACTGAGGCACTCCTTTTCCAACCTGTTTATGCGTTTCAGATACTTAAAGATCTCAATTATGTCCCCTTCTCCTCCAGGGAGTACATGTTAGGACCTCCAGCCACTTCTCGTATGTGTTGCCCTACAGACCTTTAGCCATCTTTTTTGGCCTCCAATGGACCACCTCTAGTAGGTTTATATCCTTTAGGTAGGGACGCCAGTGCTGCACACAGTACTCCAGGTGCGGCCGCACCTGTGACCTGTACAGTATTACCTCCTCCCGCCTGCTGCTGATCTCCCATACAGTGCAGCCCAACATTCTTTTGACTTTTGCTGCTGCTTTCCTGCATTGTGTGGAGCGCTTCAGGTCGCTACTGATCAACACCCACAGTTTCCACTCTCCCACAGAGCTTGGTGTCATCCATGAACAAGCAAATCTTACCCTTTTATGCCTTGACCAGTGTAATTGATGAAGCTTAAATAGCACTGGTCCAAGCACCGAACCCTGTAGGATTCCACTGATGACATCTCTAGCACCTGAGAGCTCCCTCACCACTACCACCCCCTAGGTACTGCCTTTCAGTCAGCCAGCTAGCCACCCATCTGGTCAGTTGCTTTCCTGTACCTAGATCCTCCAGCTTCTTGATTAGTCTCCTGTGGGGCACAGAATTAAAGGTCTTGCTGAAATCCAAGTACAGGATATCTGCTGCTTGGCCCTTGTCCACTGTTTTAGTGACCCAGTCAAAGAAGGAGATCAGGTTCAACTGGAGAACATTTTCTTCCAGATATCTTACCAGTCTTTCTTTAAGTATGGGCTCCATGAGCTTGCACACGATTGTGGTCAGGCTGATCGGTCTGTAGTTGCCAGGGTCATCGCCTAGTTGCACTCTTATTGAGTAGCACCATGTGTGCCAATCTCCAGTCCAGAGGTACCACCCCTGACTCAAGCGAAGTATTGAACAGGTCAGCCAGGGGACCTGCAAGTTCCTCCACAAGTTGTCTGCGCACTTGTGGATGGATGGTGTCTGTCCCCAGGAATTTGTCTACTCTCAGGGCTAACCAACCTTCTTCACCGTGTCCTCCCCTATTATACTATCTCTGCCACCTCCCTTCTCGTTCCTTCCTTCCTTCACCCCTTAGGGCACTGGATTGTCCCTCTCCTTTGTGAAGACCAAACAGAAGTACTCATTCAGTACCTCTCCCTTGTCCCCATTTGTTTCTACCCACCCTTCCCCCTGCCTGAGCCGTACTGTGCCATCTTTATCCCTTTTCTTGCTAATGTGTTTAAAAAAGGTTTTATCTCCTTTTTTTTAATCCCTTCAACTAGCTGCAGTTCTTTCTGAGCTTTAGCCTGCCAGATAACCTTTTCTGCCTCACTAGCCTTTCTGTGATAGTCTTCTTTGTCCTCCTCCCTCTGGGTTCACTTGGACTTCCTATAAGCGGTCCTCTTATCTCCGACTCCTGGGCTACCTCAGGACTAAACCAGTTGGGTGCATTGGCACTTGAGTTTTTCCCCATTAGCCTAACACACCTTTGGCTGTCACTGTTCCTTCCTTAATGATGGACTACTTCCGATCAACCCTCATGTCTATGCTGATGCCACCAGATGTCCCTTTAGCAGCTCCCCCATCTTTCTGAAATTGTCTTTCGAAAGTCTAGGACCTTGGTCTTCATGGGTACCTTCTCCCTGCCCATGTCCAACTTTAACCACACTGTGCAGTGGACTCTCCCACCCAAAGACTCCTCAGCCTAGATGTCCTGGACGTGGTCCCCATTTGTCAGTATAGTGGAGCCCACTTATAAGAACATTGGATATAAGAACATCCCATTTATAAGAACATTTCTTGGATGGCTCAGTTTTTGCCCATTGCTTTCAATGGCAGCAAAGCCTGTTTATAAGAACAGTCGGCCCATTTATAAGAACAGTTTTTCCCCCAGAGGTAGTGGTAGATGGTCATTATACATAGGGTCAATGTCAGTGGCTCAACAGGTTGCACACTCTCCTCTGAGGCCGGAAGATCAGCAGGTTGTGGGTTCAAGCCCTACACCAGGCACTTGAGTTGAAATCCCAATATGTCACTGTAGAACATCATGAAGTGGATGCTGCACTCCTGAAGTGCCGTCTTTCAGATGAGACAATAAAACAAGGTCCTGTCTGCCTGTTCTGGTGGTAGTTCAGGTGAACGTTAAAGATCCCATGGCACTTCTTGAAAAGAGTAGGGTAATTTTCCCGGTGTCCTGGCCAAATTTCTCTCATTCACTAGAAATACTACCAACAGCTTAATCTGGTTCAGTTTCAGTAGGTTACCATCTGTATCTCTCTCTCTCTCTCCCCCCTCCCCCAGGATGAGGCTGAAAATAGGCAGAATTGTCTAGCCCTCCTTTCACGGTCAGCAAAAACTAAAAAATAATCACCTCTGAGTGTGCTGAGCTGGGCTGAATCATGCTCTACTTGCCTCATTAACAGTCACTTAAAATAGTAAATGGATGTGTGAAAGATGCCCTGTGACGAAGGCAGCACACAGTCCTTCGTGGTTAGCTGTGACATACAAAAACACTCTTGTTTGGGCAAGAGCTCTTTTAAAAAGCTATGCTATGCTGTTCTTAATGAAAGGTTCTCTAAAAACTATTTTCAGCCCAGTTTCATCGTAGTAACCGTAGATTTTAATGATGTCCTGTTATACAAGCATCCTGGTTATCAGAACATTTTTACTTGGCATTTAGTGTTTTTATAAAAGGGTTCCTCTGTACTGGATTGAGGATTGCCTCCTCTCTGGTAGGTGCTGTGACACCCTGAGTCAGGAAACCACACTGCACCACATCCAGGATTACCTGACTCCTGGCGCAGGTCATGATGGGATCTTTGGTCCTCCGTAGGTAGGTTAAAGTTCCCAATAATAACCCCTTCTCCATTACCCGCAATTACCCTTATCACAGAGCCCAGTTCCCTGTCCCTTTCTTCCTCCTGGTTAGGCGGTCTATAAAACCCACCCCAGTCTTGCCTTTTTTCCCCGTATAGTTTATGATGGATACTGTGCAGCTCCTAAATGGGATGCTCAATTCTCAGGGAAATAAAGCAGAAAAAACATTGTTGTCGCAGAGCCAGCTAGTGGAACAGCACTTCCTACTTCTGATGTACCATGGAACCCACCAGGTTGCAACGCAGTGTCACTGCTTCTGCATGATAAAACTGGATTAACCACCACTGAAACTGCCTTGTTTGTTGCTGCAGCATGCTGCAGAGTTGGGTTGCATCCTGGCAGGCTCCACTGTATAAATATGGTAAATAAATGTCTCCAGTTTCTGGCAATCATTGCTTTAATGTTCAGACGCAGTGAAAAAAGGCATAGTCTCTGGTGTTGAAATGTCAACATGTGTGCCTGTGCTCATCTCTTCCCAGCTGCCTGACTACCCACTAGGAAGTTTTTATGGATGTATTACACTCTGGTGAAAAGGATCTGCTGTATGTGCTGAAGAATGAATTGTACAACACCGTTTTCAGGAATGCCTGTTACCTTTTAAGCAGTAATTGCCCATATAACATGGTAGGTGTTATCTGAAACCCCTGCTCATGTCTAGCTGTAAGGTATATGAATGGGGTGGTCTTGAACTCCTTGATGTGAGGGGAGTACCTCCCCTGTGTTGCTGAAGTCACAAACCCTGTCACCAAGTGTATTGCGGGTCACTGCCTCTCCTGCTGTCATTTCCAGAGTCCTGCCGCAGTCACTAGGGAGCAGGTCCCACCCACACACCCAGATGGTTTGTGGAGGAGGGAGCAATCACAGAATCGCAGTAGCAGTGAGAACAGACTTATGGAAAAGGCAGCAACCTGAGCGACAGGGAACGGGAATGGGCAGCAGTGCGGAGAGTAAGGGCAAGGGCTGTAGAGCGATGGTGAACAGGGGAGCAGGCACCAGGCAGCAGCACGAACAGCGAGGGTAAGGGCTGCATAACTAATATCAGTAGCGGCGTGGTGAGGTGTCGGAGAAGAGCAGCCAAATCACCTGTGCTGACAGAATGGTAGCAGTTCCCAGGCAGCCACCTACCTAGATGGATTATGGAACAGGGAGCGTGGAACGTTAAGCAGGCAAAGGGCAGTAGAGTTGTGACAGAAAAACTTCCCGCCTCCCCTTCCGTAGCCAAACGGATTAGCTTACCATGCTGGAAGTGAGTTAATTAAGTGTAGGAGTGTTGCTTGTTGCGTAGCATATGAGATGGTGTCTGTGCAGTAGGAAAGAACACATAGAAAGTTGCAAAGAAAGCAGAAAACACAGCATTTGTTACATAGAGATTATTTTATGTAGTGGCAGGATACCCAACTGAGATGGCAGATTTTCCGATTTTGCAAAGTAAATAACATTGCATTGGCAAACTTTTTGTAGCCCATGTTATAAGCGCAATAACCCACTCCAGGGTGTGTGGTTACTGGGGATTAATCAACACCATGGGTGCTGCGAGGACACTCTGGCTTCACCCTCATGCATCACAACGCACCCAGGGTGTTGATTAATCCCCGGTAACCACACACCCCGTCGTGGGTTATTGCTTAATTAACTGGAGGGTAAGCGTCAGTTTGTGTACCATTTTTATGTCTCAGACATGAGAAGTGCTCTCAAATAGTTGTCTTTGCCTGTAGTTTTTTTTTTTAATAGCATAATCCTCTGTCTGATATAATAGTTGTTTCAAACAACATGAAGTCTTGCTATATTATAGATATTAGCAGTTTGATCCAGCTCTAGAACTGCCCCGGAGTGAAATGGTTAAAACCATTCCAAAATAGAATTTTGGCACGAGAGCAGCTCTATCTGTGTCATTTCAAACTTGAACTGTCAGATTCTTTACTCCACCTCAGTGAACAGTCGCTCCGGAGATTTCTCCTTCTCCTCGGTTCATTTCTCGGTTTAAAGTGTTTTCTCGGTTGGATTTAACAACGAATAGTTTTATTTTAACCAGCAAAACCGCTCGGTTCAAGCTCTATCTGTGGTAACCGTAAGTAAATGAAGGTTTTGTCTGTGTGGAACTTGTAGTTATCGGTTCGGTTTTGAACCGATCAGTGGGTTTAAAACTCATTTAAAACTAAAAGTTACTATTTTAGAGTGCGGTTCCGGTTCTTATCGGTTCTAAAAAGGATTTATTACGGTTTTTCCAATACCTGTGACACGGTTAGGAACCGATAAGGGTGTCTTGCCTGGCACTGCCGCTAAAAGGCAAGTTTTGGTTAGGGCTGGCATTATGTCTGAGAAACCCAAAAGAAAAACCGGCCCATTAGGTTTCAACACTGTGATGTTTGTGGGGAAGTCTTTGCCAAGGCTGACCCACACACCACATGTGTTTATTGTCTGGGGTTTGACCACCTCCAGTCAGACTGCCAGATATGTAAGAATTTCCCTGCAGCCACCCTAGAAAAAAGATTGGGCAGGCTCAGGGAACGAGAGGCCAAAAAGTCCGCTTACCCGGATGGCCAGCCCGGTTCGGTGCCAACCGAACCAGAGGGAGTGCCCTCTGACCAGGGCCAGACTTCCTCGGCCAAAAGAAAAGCTGGTTCTGAGGAACCAATTCCAGTAAAGAAAACAAGAAAATCAGCAGGTCTGGAGTCCAAAATTCCTTCTCCAACTGCTGCAGAGATAGCAAAAAGCTATACAAATTGTCCAGTCACTGTCTCAGGGTCCGTCTCGAACCACCACTATCTGGTAAAAGGTCAGTTCGTCCCGTCCCAGTGGTTCAGGATTATGATATTGAGGAATTTTATGAACCAGAGGAGGGGAGGAGGATTATGAACAGTATGAATGTGGCTGGGAAGGTCTGGTGTGCCCATTGAACCGACATCTCCCCAGACAGACCTTTAGAATCTCCCCTATGCTGTCTGAGTCCCCATCTCATTTTATGTTTTATAAAAAGTTGTTGAAACCTCCAGCTTCCTTTAGAAGAGGCTGTGGATGAGCAAGAGGAGCCTGATTTGTAGAAATGATGGATATTCCAGAGTCTAGGAGATTGTCTGTTCCTTTACATAAGTCTTTTAGGAAACAAACAATTAAAATTTTAAAAGCTCCTAATTCTGTGCCTCCTGTAGATAAAAAGATGGACAGAAGGTATACATTGTCAGGCCCTGATACAGAATTCCTTTCTCAGCAATGCAGTCATGTGGGGTAGTTCAGGCTGCTGCCTGTGATAAAGCTAATATTCCCTTGGCTTCACATCCTCCTGACAAGGATTCCAGGAAGATTGATGCCATGGCAAAAAACAGTATATGGCAGCCTCTCTGGGACTCAGGCAAGCAAATTATATGGCTTATGTAGCTAGGTATCAGAAATCTAGATGGGATACTGTTATGCAATTGGCCAAGCAGGCCCATGGCCAGCTGGCTAGTGAACTAGAACAGGTGGCTGCTGATGGCATTGAAGCCTCTAAGGTTCAGTTTCATGCTGCTGTGGATGTTAATGATGGTTCCTCTAGGGTCATGGCCACATCTGTAGCTTTTCGTAGGTTGGCCTGACTCAGGTGTACTAGTTTGTCACAGGATACCCAGACTAAGGCTGTGGATTTTCCTGTGGTGGGAAATTCTCTGTTTGGAGAGCAGACAGAGAATTACATGAAGAAGATGGATCAATATGGACTACTTACAAGAGTGCCCAGGCTAAGGAGGCGGCAAGCCACTCCTCAAAGGCATGCCCAGGGGTGAGGTAGGCAGCACTTAAACCTTTCTACCAGACTCAGGCCTCCTCTGCCTATGCTTAGAGGGCTTCTTCAGAGGCAGGGGCAGACGAGGGGTGGGCAGACCTGCTCCACCCCCAGCCTAAAGTTCCTAAACAGGCACCCTGATGGGGTGCCCAGGGCCGATTCTTCTGTACCAGTGGGGGCAGGCTGGCTTACTTCAGTCAGAATTGGGCTTCTTTAACCTCAGACAAGTGGGTTCTGGAAGTAGTAAGCCAGGGTCTGGTTCTCAGCTTCAAAAGTTTCCCAAGTTGAGAAGCAGACTTTTCTACTACAAGTGCTTCAGAGACCCTCGCTCTGGAAACAGAGGTCTCATCCCTGTTAGCTCTCAGAGCAGTAGAAAGGGTTCCTCCCCTGCATCAGGGCAGGGGTCTGTATTCCAGATACTTCCTTACCCCAAAATAGACAGGAGAATGGCGGCCCATTTTAGATCTCAGATATCTGAACAAGCATCTTTTGAAACCAAAGTTCAAAATGGTAACTCTGGCAATGATTTTACCTTCCCTAAGGCCAAGGGACTGGCTAGCCTCCCTGGACCTCAAGGATGCCTATTTCCATGTCCTAATCAGAAGATCCCATCGAAAGTACCTCAGATTCGAACTGCCCTCAGGTCAGTACCAGTTCAGAGCAATGCCCTTCGGCCTTACCTCTGCTCCAAGGGTATTCACAAAGTGTCTAGCAGTGGCCCACTTAAGGAGGCAGAGGATTGCTGTTTTTCCCTATCTAGACGACTGGCTCATTGTAGGCCAGTCCCCAGAACAGGTAAAATCTCACCTGCAGGTTACCCAGCAGCTTCTCACCTCCCTGGGTTTTCTGCTAAACCTACCAAAGTCGGTTCTGGAACCAGTCCAGGTACTCACCTTTATAGGGGCAGAATTGGACACAAAGCTAGCCAGGGCCTTTCTTCCCCCAGAAAGGGTAAGGAATTTAGTGGTTCTGGCCTCTTCCTTCACTCTGCAGGTCTCTCGACCAGCAAGACACTTTCTGCAGCTCCTGGGGCACATGGCTGCATCCACAGCTGTTGTGCAGGGAGCCAGATTTCAGATGAGAGACATTCAGTTTCACTTGAGAACCTTTTGGTCTCAGAGAAGAGACCCCCTTTCCAAGTTGGTCCCAGTGACTCGAACCTTGCTCCTAGCTCTCCAGTGGTGGCAGGATCAGAGCAATTTAAGAGCGGGGGTCCCCTTCATTTCCCCTTCTCATGACTTGACTCTCACTACAGATGCTTCCCTTCTGGGTTGGGGAGCCCACATGGGCGACCTTTCCACTCAGGGAGTCTGGTCCCCCCAGGAATCTCTGTTCCACATCAATTTGCTGGAACTCAGAGCTGTCTTTTTAGCTCTTCAAGCTTTTTCTGCATCTGTCCACGACAAGGTGATACAAGTCAGAACAGACAACACCACAACAATGTGGTACATCAACAAACAGGGGCACTCGGTCTTCGGCCTTGTGCACCGAGGCAATGAAGTTGTGGTCTCTGGCCTATTCCCTGAACACTTCCCTCATAGCAGTTCATCTTCCAGGGAAGGACAATGTCCTAGCGGATGCCCTCAGCAGGATTTCCCAGGGCCATCACGAATGGTCCCTGGATCCTCAAGTGCTGGGGATAGTTTTTGCCAGGTGGGGCATCCCTCAGATAGATTTTTTTTGCAGCCCCAGACAATCACAAACTTCCTCTGTTCTGTTGCAGGCCTCCAGTGCTGGGCTCAGTTCCCCTGGATGCCCTTCTTCTGGATTGGGAGGGGAAGTTCCTCTATGCTTTCCCCCTTTCCTCTCCTATTCAAAGTACTAGTCAAAATCAGATCTCAGCCTTGCAGGGTGATTCTGATTGCCCCGGATTGGGCCAGGCAGCCCTGGTACCACTCCTTCTGTCTCTGACAGTCCATCTTCCCTGTGCCTCCCAGGAATCACAATCTGTTGACTTGTGCCCAGGAAGGGTTTGGTATTCGGACCTCAATCCTCAGCCTCAAGGCCTGGCTCTTGAGGAGTTAGAGTTTGCTGATTACACCTCTCTCAGGGTGTTCTTGAGATCCTAAAGGCTTCAGAAAGCCTTCCACTAGGGCTACTTATAGTTCTAAATGGAAAAGGTTTTCCATTTGGTGTGCTGGGAAAAATATTTCCCCAGAATCTGCTGAATTGCCCATTTTGTTAGATTACATATTACATCTTAATTCCTTGGGTCTCAGACCAGCTACCCTGAGAGTTCATTCGGCAGCTGTGTCTGCTTTTGTGTCAGCAGGAAAGTCATCCCCTCTTTCCTCTCATCCTGTGTTTTCCAAGTTTTTTAAGGGATTACTCCATACTAATCCTCCCTTTCGGGAACCGGCCCCTGCTTGGGACCTTAATGTTTGCATTGCCCAGTTAATGCAACCCCCTTTTGAACCTCTGTCTTCTGCAGAGCTTAAGTACCTAACTTGGAAAACTGTTTTTCTAGTGGCTATCACTTCTGCCAGACGCATAAGTGAATTGCAAGCCTTGTCAGTGGAGACTGACTTTATTTCTTGCACAGGGATAAGGTAGTCCTTAGGACTAATAGGAAGTTTTGCCTAAGGTGGTTTCAGATTTCCATCTCAATCAATCTATCTCCTTCCAGTATTTTTCACTGATCACCCTCTTCGGGTGAGAGGAGATTGTACAGCCTGGATGTTAAGAGAGCTCTAGTTATTATATAGAGTGTACCAAGGTCAGAGGTTCGAATCCTCCAACTTTTCCTTACCTATGGTGAAGTTTGGAAAGGCAAACCTGCCACTAAGAGATCAATAGCCAGGTGGATTGTCTCTTGTATCCAATTTGTTATCAGGAAGTGGGCAGAGCCCCGGTTTGAGGGCTCATTCTCACCAGGGGTACAGCTGCGTCTCTAGCTGCTGCCAGAGATATCCCTTTATTAGAAATTTGCCAGGCTGCTACTTGGAAAACGGTACACACTTTTACCAAGCATTACTCCCTGGATGTCCAGGCCAGGAGAGATGCTCGGTTTGGCACAGCTGTTCTTCAGAGCCTATTTCCTAAGTAGGTTCTGCCCCTCCTGCTGTGTATTCTGCTAATGTCTATAATATAGCAAGACTTCATGTTGTTTGAAGAAAAAATTACTCACCTTAGTAATGTTGTTTCTTCTAATGGAGTCTTGCTATATTATAGACCTCCCCCCCAACCTGCCCCTCTCAGAACCTCTACTTGGTGGGGTGCGGGCAACTTAGTGTGGGCACTACTTATGTCCTGTTAGCATTTTGTCCCCTTTGGGACTTTGGGGGTGTGTATGTGTACGCATGTGTGTGTTTTATTATACTTATGGTCCATTTTCATATTATTAGAATGGTGTTAGTATTTCTGGTCCTCTGACTTGAGTCTTGGGTGTTGGGACCATCAATGGTTGTTATTATTTAGGTAACCATTTGGCTAGTGTAGATTACAGCTTCCACACAGACCTTTGTGAGTTTGGCTCGTAAAGATCTGACAGTTCAAGTTTGAAATGACACAGATAGAGCAGCTCTCGTGCCAAAATTCTATTTTGGAATGGTTTTAACCATTTCACTCCGGGGCAGTTCTAGAGCTGGATCAAACTGCTAATGTCTATAATATAGCAAGACTCCATTAGAAGAAACAACATTACTAAGGTGAGTAATTTTTTCTTCCACAGCAACTGACTGAGATTTTGGTTTTAGACATGCAGATGGGGTCAGATATACAGTGATCTTGTTTTCAAGTTTAGAAAAGAAAGATGGTATTCTCTCTCCTAAGCTCATCTCCGGGCTTCCTTACTCCTGGACTGTACCTCCTGATACTGATAAGACAGGAGGAATCAGACCTCTGCAGCAGGGGACATCCAGCCTTCCACTTCCTGTCTCCCTCAGTTTACTTCCTGCCTGCAATGAAGCAGGTATTCTGCAGCAGAGCCCTGTCACATATGGCAGGGCTGAAGAGACAGTGAGATACAAAATCTTTATTCTACATGCAGCAAGTGTATTTTTGGATTACTGGAAATGCTCTAGTAACGGGAGTGGTATTCAAATGCTCCAAGGTGGGATCCAGTCTCAGCCTTGCAAGCTGCACAGACTGGCCCCACATCTCACTGGCTCGTTTCTTCCCTGCATTTGGGGCCTTATTCACAGGGGTAAATGACACTTGATACGGCCTAGGAGCCAGGCACCAACAGAATGTCTCACGGGGGAAAATATATTTGAGTGCTTCCCATGAGACAGGCAGGCACAAAGTGCCTTCCCATTGACGAATGGCTCTTTTGAAAGCTACAGCCGCTCGTCAACGGAGCAACTCGTCACTAATTAACCCTCTTATTCCCAGGGGATTCACTGGATTTGGGGCCCCAGCACCAACACATTTCACAGGGAAAACATTTTTCTAAGCACCAGAGTGCTTCCAAATGGCGCTGTTGAAAGCTGCAGACGCTCATCGACAGGGCAACTCATCGCTAATTAGCCGTCTTATTCACAGGGGATTCACAGGATTTTGGGCCCCAGCAACAACAGGTTTCACAGGGAAAACGTCTTTCTAAGCACCGGAGTGCTTCCAAGGGGCTAGGTGGGCACTGCATGGCTTCCGATCAACGAATGGCCTTTTGGGAAAGCTGCAGCCATTTGTAGTCGGTAGAACTAGTCAAATGCTTGTTTAGAAAGCGCCAGGCCGCTAAAAAAGTGTATTTAAGCACTGGAGTGCTTCTGAGGAGCTAAGCAGGCACTGTAGGGCTTTCGATCGAACGGCTTTTTGGGAAAGATGCAGCCGTTCGTAGTCGGTAGAACTAGTTGGCGCTCATTCAAAAAAGCTCGTCAAGCCACTCGTCAATCTGCCTTCTCGTCGACGAGCGCTGAGGAGCCTAGCAGTGTGGTAGCGCCGTGACAGGGGATGTGAGAGCCATTGGGGACTTGCTTCAGCAACTGCGCCCCGCCCAATCTCCCTCTTCAAAGACAGGGATTTATTTTACCAGTGCCTGAGAAGGAACAGTCACTCCTAAGGGGCTCTTAACAGCGCCCCGAGCCAATCTCCCTCATCACAGACAGGGATTTATTTTACAGTGCCTGAGAAGGAACAGTCACTCCTAAGTGGATCTTAAAGGGTCAGCCCTAATTGCCAAGGTTGACTAAAATTAGGACCCAAGACAAACATCCCAGGGGCAGAAAATCTCAAGGGCAGCACTCAGTATCTTGCCCTTAAAGGGTCAGCAGCAGCATAGACCAGAAAGCCTCCAAGGGAAGGGAGTATGCTGAATAACAAAAGGCAACATCTGTGATTGCCAAGATCTCGAAGGACACGACCACTCCCTCGGCTCAGACGGATAACCACCAGGTCTGAGAGAGCATTGGCCAACGGGGGACTCAGCAGTCCGCAGTCCCCTCTCAGGCCCCAGGCCTTATCGCAGGTAAAACGGGGCCTTTGCCTTGGTCCCTGCATGTTCCATGGGCAACTTAGGGGTTTCCTGGTGGGAGACCTCCCAAGAAAGCTAAAGGAAGAGGTCCCCATCTCTGTCCTCATCTGAAGAGGAGCAGTTGTCCTCACATCACAAGGCCTGGAGGGTCTGGTCTCTTTCATTAAAAAAAATAAAGTCATAGCCAAGATTCCCCTCGTCTCTTCCCCGAAAGCTTCCACCCAGTCAAACAGGCTTCCGCCTACCAGCTGTCGCCAATTTGGCTGCAGACTTCCCTATTCCTCCAGCCATAGGGGACTCTCTAATGGAGGAATGACAAGGTCCAGAACACATCTATACAGTGGCCCGACAGCATACTAGTAGCACAAGTCCACCAGAGGTCAATTAGTCTCCCCAGAGGCGGGGGGGCTACTGAGTGGCATTCCTGTCTCAGATGGCTCTCCACCCAGAAACTTAGCCTTGGATGATCCTGATTACTTCAGGGGTTGGGGCTTCTCTATGGGACACGAAGGTGGAGGCATTCCTTGAGGAGACGCTTTTAGTCCTCCACTCGTGCCTTATAGCAGCGGCGAACAACCTGTTCTCAACACCACTGATGGCAAACAACCTGTTCTTAACACCACTGACGTGGCATTCCAGCATGCTGATGAGCCACATATAAGCAAGCCCAGCCAACCTGTTTTCTGCATGAGCCGCAATACCATGGGCCACTATCCTGGCATTCCAGCATGCTGATGAGCCAGATACAGTTAAGCCCACCCTGCAACAGCTTCAGAGCAGGACTATTCTAGGCATTATCAGCAGATAACTCAAGGAGGCTGCAAGTTGTGCAGCAAGGGCCACGCTTTAACTCACCTCGCCTCGACATACAGTACCTAAGGCTGCAGGCATGGCAGGCTGACAGGTCGCCACGGCTCACTTGGCAAATGCCCCTGACAAGGGAGAGCTCCCATAGTCTTTAAAGGGGGTGGTAAAAGATTCCAGAGAAGTGACAAAAACCTAACAACCACAGTTCAGGAGCACATAGATACATAGACAGTGTCGGCAGATAAGGGCCTATGGCCCACCCAGTCTGCCCATTTGAGCTTGTAAGTTCAGTTTGTTCAACACGTACAGACCCTGGGCGTAGGGATCCAGTCAGAGTATTCAAGCCCATGCATACTCGGAGGACAAATTAATTCTGCCTTGGCAGATGATACTGGGTCATCTCTGTCACCCAGCAGACGCAAAAAGGGGTTTTCTGGCATCCGTAGATCTGCAAGATGCCTATTTACCCTTCCCACTCAGTAACGTCGCACACACAATCTCAGGTTCAGAGTGGCAGAGCAGTACTTCAGTTCAGATTCTACCTTTGGAGGTCTTCCTCAGATCCACGGAGAGAATTAAAGGTGCCAGTATCGGTCATAGTCCACATAAAGGCCCCACAGCAAACATTACAAGCAGTGGCAGAGGTGGTCTGGTACCTGCCGGAACATGTTTTTCTCATCAACTGGAGAAAGAGTTCCCTAATTTCAAACCAGACCTTGATCCTTCTAGGGGCAGACATCATGACACAAAGGTTTTTCCCCCAAAAAATAAATTTTGGATTCTGCTAGAGCTCATTGAGGCAGAGTGAACCCTCCCTCCAGTGATATTCTCAGAGGACAGAGGTCATGAAGAGTCATAAGTTTGACCATCCTCACCCAATCCGAATCACAACCGATGCAAGCCTCGTGAGCTGGGGATGGCTCACCTGCTTCAGCTGTTGGCACTGGGCAGGTGGTCACTGTGAGAGGCACAAGGTACGGCATAAACGTTCCCAGCATGGACAGTAGGCCATGCCCTGAGGCACTCTGACCAACAATTCCCCAGTCAGGATAGTCTGGTTCCAACCGACAGTCTGTCATCGTTGGCATATACCAACCATCAAGGTGGCACAAGAAGCTCAAAATGCTAAGGGAATCCCCTTCTTTTTCAGTGGGCCTTGCACCACTGAGTGAGGTATTTACCAGGGCAGGTAAACGACACGGCAGACTAACTTAGTCACAAGGTTGGTCGCCATGGGAATGGGAGCTGAAAGATAGTGCCTCCTTCATCTTGACTAATCAGTGGGGCAATCCCCAGACAGATCTTTTTCGCCTGCTGGCGGAACTCCAAGGTCAGCAATTCTGCTCCCTGGCCAAGGATGAACCAGCGGTGGCTTGGGACACCTTTTTCCCCTAAACTGGGATAAATTTGGTCTCCTGTATGCCCTTTCCCCCAATACTACCTCTATCAAGAGTCCTTCACAAAGCGGTTCAGGACAGGACCGTCATGATTCTAGTCTGCCCCTTATGATTTTTCTGCACATAGTTCCCGATTGTCATTCGTCTGGCAAGGCATTCACGTCTAACATTCAAGTTCATCCTGGGCATTCTCCATCAAGGTCCGTCCCGGCATCCCATTTAAACAACTTCTCTCTCTAGGCCTGGAAATTGAGAGGGAAAAACTTTTAAGGAGCTTGGCTACACAGCTCCTGTTATTGACGTGATGGGGAACTTATGTCTTTCTTCTTCCTCCAAAGTGTATTATTGAATCTGGAGAAAATGTTGGTTCTGGCTTCATTCAAAACACATATAGAACTATCCAGTATAAGTGCCTGTTCTACTGCAGTTCCTTTCAGATGGATGGACAAAGGACTGCAACCAGCTGCCATACAAGTTCAGGTTTTTGCACTGGGGGCACTCTTGTGGGGGGATTCAGGGGAATCATTGGACGCATATACTCGTGTCTCTAGGTTTCTAAAGACAGCAGCATTAGGTGGCCTTCCAGCTCACCAAAACTACCACCTTGGAGTCTTAATCTGGTTCTCAAGGCTGTGGCCGAGGCCCCCCTTAGAGCCTATCAAGAAGATATCTATCCCGCATTTCAACATAAAGGTCACCTATTTTCTCATAGCTATTGCTTCAGCCAGGAGAATCAGCAAACTAAAAGCATTGCTTACCCAAGCGCTATACACTGCTTTTCATCAAGCTCAAACAGTTCATGTTTTTTTGCTAAAGTTATGTTTCCCCTCCATTACAATCAAGGGTTCCTTCTGCCCACTCTCCAAAAACAATAAGAAATGGGAATTGCATCCTCTAGATCTGAGAGGTGTGATAAGAACTTAGAGACATGGAGGTTGAGGGCAGATGGGGACCTCGTGGCCCATCCAGTCTGCCCCTGACGAAAATGTATATTAAGAGAGAGGAAGCTGTTTGAAAAACTTCAAAGTTGTTCATGCCAGCTATGGGCCAAACGTATGGGAAACAAAGATTCAAAAGGCTCTATAGCCAGACGAATTCTATCAGCCACTTCCATGGCTTGTGATCAGGCCGAGTAACTTGCCTGGCCCAGGGAGAGCCCATTCCAGCAGATCTATGACCCCTTCGTGGGCGTATATCAGAGAAGCTTCGACAGCACACTTATGCAAAGCGGCCTCTTGATAATTCACTCACACATCTTCAAAATTTTAATTGCTGGAAGTGCAGCCCTCGGATGAGGCATCCTTGGCTGCAGGGTGCTTCAAGCGGTGGTGGATCCTTAAGGGTTCCTGACATTCTTCCCACCCGGGACGTCTGGGGACGTACTGCTTTTGTATATCCCAGGAGTAAGGAAGCCCGGAGACCAGCTTAGGAGAGAGAAATCAAAATTTAAATACCTGTAAATTTTCATTCTCCGACGACTGGTCTCCGGGCTTCGGATTCCCTCCCAGAATGTATATAGTTGGCTGGCCTCTAGGCCATATATGCCTTAAAATTCATAGTCTGTTTTTCTGTCTCCAACTTCTAGTAGTATTGACACATTGGACTGCTTTAGGAAGAACTGAGGGAGGCAGGAAGTGGAGGGCTGGATGTCCCCTGTCTTATTCCTGCCAGTATTATCAGTATTAGGAGGTACAGCCCAGGAGTAAGGAAGCCTGGAGACCAGCCGTTGGATAAAGAAAATGTATAGGTATTTAAATTTCGATTTCTAACCACAGAAAATATATTAAATAAATGGTGAAATGTCTTATGTTTTTCAGCGTTTTCACTGAGCCTTCCAGGCCTTTTTCCAAGAGCCCTTGATGTCACAGGAGTTTGGAGATGTATAATTTTCAAACATAGTTTGTATTGCCTTATATTTAATTTTTATTTTCTGTTTAGCTTCCCTTTTTTTGTAGTAACTAGGCACAAGAACATGAAAACAGGATCACTGTCCCTCTTGGACATCAGTTACTCTGTTTATCTACATCAGACATCATAATTCTTTATGCAGCAACAGACTGTGATGTCACAAGCACAGGATTAGAATGTTTGGTATGGAGCATGGAGCCAGAGCTGATGAAGTTTAGAGGATCGTACTCCTGTTTTCAAAGTATCCCCAGTGATGTCAGAAGCTCTTTATGTGACTTGCTCATGGTTGCACAGTAAGTGTCACTTGTGAGATTCCAGCCTGGATCTTAGTTTCAGTTCCTGTTCTCCTTTTAGGACGGTTATTGAAACTACAGCATGCATGAAAAAAAGGTTCAGGATTAATACTACAGTACACATGAGAAAAGGGTTCAGGATTAATTAAAATTGGCAGTGTTGCCATCTGTTGATTGTACTCCAGTGGTGATCTTGATTAACAACCTCTTCCTAGAAATGGAAGTTCCCAGAATATTGCAGTGATGCTGGCTATAACTTCTGTAGATAGATACAGTTGAATGCACTGCATTTGTTTTCGTTCTCGACCAAATGAGACATTCAAACAACATGAAGTCTTGCTATATCATGACAATTGCAGTTTGTCCCACCATTAGAACTGCTCCGGAGGTGAAAGAGTTAGCTTCCATGCCAGGCATGGAACTTAGAGCACGAGCTCGGTTAGAAAAGCTCTGTCTGGAATATTTCAAACTGAAACTGTCAGATTCTTTACTCCGTCTCACTGAACAGTCGCTCCGGAGATTCCTCCTACTGCTCGGTTCATTTCTCGGTTTAAAGAGTTTTTTCTCGGTTAAATTCAACCGCGATTATTATTATTTTAACCGCAAACCGATCGGTTCAAGCTCTGTCTGTGGTATTGTAAGTATAGACAGGTTTATTTCTGTGTGGAACTTGTAAATGTTTATCGGTTCGGTTTGAACCGATCAGGTTGTTTAAAACTTTATTCTGAAGCATTTAAAAGCTTTTTAGAGTACGGTTCCTGCCCTTATCGGTTCTAAAAACGGATTTCTTTACGGTTTTTCCATCACTCCGTGACATGGTTGGGAACCAATAAGGGTGTCTTGCCTGGCACCGCCGAAAAAGGGCAAGTTTTTGGTTAGGCTGGCATTATGTCTGAGAAACCCAAAAGAAAACCCGGGCCCACTGGGTTTCAACACTGTAGTGTCTGTGGGGAAGCCTTTGCCAAGGCTGACCCACACACCACATGTGTTTATTGTCTGGGGTTTGACCACCTCAATGCAGACTGCCAGATTTGCAGGAATTTCCCTGCAGCTACCCTAGATAAGAGAGTTGGTAGGCTCAGGGAACGAGAGGCCAAAAAGTCCGCTGACCTGGATGGCCAGCCCGGTTCGGTGCCAACCGAACCGGAGGGAGTGCCCTCTGACCAGGGCGAGACTTCCTCGGGCAAATGTAAAGCTGACTCAGAGGAGCCAGTTCCAGCAAAGAGAACTAGAAAATCAGCAGGTGTGGAGTCAAAAATTCCTTCTCCAACTGCTGCAGAGATAGCCAGAGCAATCCAAATTGTCCAGTCACTTTCCCCGGTTCCGTCCGAACCGCCACTATCTGGCAAAAGGTCGGTTCGGCCGGTTCCACCGGTTCAAGAATATGATGTAGGAGTTTATGAACCAGAGGAGGGGAGGATGATTATGAACAGTGTGAATGTGACTTTGAAAGTCTGGATGTGCCCATTGAACCGACATCTCCCAGACAGACCTTCAGGAGAATCTCCCCTAGGCTTTCTGAGTCCCCTTCTCATTTTCTGTTTTATAAAAGTTGTTGAAACCCTCCAGCTCCCTTTGGAGGAAGCTGTGGATGAGCAAGAGGAGCCTGACTTTGTAGAGATGATGGATATCCCAGAGTCCAGGAGATTGTCTATTCCTTTACATAAATCCTTTAGGAAACAAACAATAAAATTTTAAAAGCTCCTAATTCTGTGCCTCCTGTGGATAAAAAGATGGACAGGAGGTACACTTTGTCAGGTCCTGATACAGAATTTCTTCACAGCAATGCAGCCATGTTGGGGTAGTTCAGGCTGCAGCCTGTGATAAGGCTAATATTCCCCTGGCTTCACATCCTCCTGACAAGGACTCCAGGAAGATTGATGCCATGGCTAAAAAACAATACATGGCAGCGTCCTTGGGATTCAGACAAGCAAATTATATGGCTTATGTTGCAAGATACCAGAAATCTAGATGGGATACTGTCATGGTTTTAGCCAAACAGGCCCCTGGCCAGCTTGCCAAGGAGCTGGAGCAGGTGGCTGCTGATGGTATTGAGGCATCTAAGGTGCAATTCCATGCTGCAGTGGATTCTAATGATGTATCCTCTAGAGTCATGGCTACATCTGTGGCTTTCGTGAGATTGGCTTGGCTCAGGTGTACTAGTTTGTCACAGGATACCCAGGCTAAGACTATGGATTTTCCTGTGGGGGAAATTCTCTGTTTGGGAGCAGACAGAGAATTATATGAAGAAAATGGATGAATATAGAACCACTTATAGGAGTACAAGCCAAGGAACGGCAAGCCACTCCTCAGAGGCAGCCTCAGGGTAGAGGCAGGCCTTTACCAAACTCCAGGCCTCCTCTTCAGCTTATGCTCAGAGGGGGTTCTTCAGAGGGAGAGGCAGACGGGGTACAAGCAGGCCTGCTCCCACCCCTCAGCCTAAAGCCCCTGCCAAACAGGCACCCTGATGGGATGCCCAGGGCCGGTTCCCCATTACCTGTAGGGGGCAGGCTGGCTTACTTCGTCCAGGACTGGGAGTCTTTAACATCAGACAAGTGGGTCCTGGAAGTAGTAAGCCAGGGTCTGGTTCTCAGCTTCAAAAAATTTCCAAAGATGAGAATCAGATCTTTTCCACCTGCAAACCCTTTAGAGACTCTTGCTTTGGAAACAGAAGTCTCAACCTCCTGGCTCTCAGAGCTGTAGAAGGGTTTCTCCCCACACCAGGGCAAGGGTCTGTACTCCAGGTACTTCCTAACCCAAAAAGACAGGAGAATGGAGGGCCATCCTGGACCTAAGATATCTGAACAAGCACCTTTTAAAACCAAAATTCAAATGGTGACTCTGGGAATGATTTTAGCTCCCTAAGGCCAGGGGACTGGCTAGCTTCCCTGGACCTCAAGGATGCCTACTTCCATGTTCTTATCAGAAGCTCCCACCGAAAGTACCTCAGATTCGAACTGCCCTCAGGCCATTATCAGTTCAGAGCAATGCCCTTCGGCCTTACCTCTGCCCCAAGGGTATTCACAAAATGCCTGGCAGTAGCAGTTGCTCATTTAAGAAGGCAAAAGATTGCCATCTTTCCCTGCCTATACGACTGGCTCATTGTGGGTCAGTCTCCAGACCAGGTCAAATCACACCTGCAAGTTACCCAGCAGCTGCTTACCTCTCTGGGCTTTCTTCTCAATCTTCCAAAGTCAGTTCTGGAACCTGTCCAGGTACTCAACTTATAGGTGCAGAACTGACAAAGCAGGCCAGAGCCTTCCTTCCCCTAGAAAGGGTAAGGACCCTGGTGGCCCTGGCCTCCTCCTTCACTCTGCAGGTCTCCGACCAGCAAGGCATTTCCTACAGCTCCTAGGACACATGGCTGCTTCCACAGCTGTAGTGCAAGGAGCAAGATTTCAGATGAGGGACATTCAGTTCCATTTGAGAGCCTTTGGTCTCAAAGAAGAGATTCCTATCCAAGTTGATCCCAGTGACTCAAACCCTGATCCAGGCCCTTCAGTGGTGGCAGGATCAGAGCAATCTGAGACTAGGGGTCCCTCATCCTCTATCTCACTTCTGACCCTTACTACAGATGCCTCCCTTTAGGATGGGGAGCCTCATGGGCAACTCTCTCCACCCAGGGATTGTGGTCCCTCAGGAATCTCTGCTCCACATCAATCTGTTGGAACTCAGAGCTGTTTTCTAGCACTTCAGGTTTTTTATGCATCTGTTCAGAACAAAGTGGTACAGGTCAGAACAGACAACACCACTACGATGTGGTACATCCAACAAACAAGGGCACTCTGTCTTGACCTTGTGCACCAAGGCAATGAAGTTGTGGTCTCTGGCTTATTCCCTGAACACTCCTCATAGCAGTTCACCCCCAGGCAAGGACAATTTCTGGCAGATGCTCTCAGCAGGATTTCCCAGGGCCATCATGAATGGTCACTGGATCCCAGTACTGGGATAGTTTTTGCCAGATGGGGCACCCCTCAGATAGATCTTTGCAGCCCCAGACAATCATCAACTTCACTTTTTGTTGCAGGCCCCAGTGTTGGGCTCAGTCCCCTGGATGCCTTTCTCCTCGATTGGGAAGGGAAGTTTCTCTATGCCTTCCCCCCCTTCCCTCTCCTGTTCAAGGTGCTAGTCAAAATCAGATCTCAGTCCTGCAAGATGATTCTGATTGCTCCAGACTGGGCCAGGCAGCCCTGGTACCCACTCCTTCTGTCCTTAGCAGTCCATCTTCCCCTGTGTCTCCCCAGGAACCACAATCTGTTGACCTGTACCCAGGGGAGAGTTTGGTATCCGAATCTCAAATCCCTCAACCTCAAGGCCTGGCTCTTGAGGAGTTAGAGTTTGCTGACCTACACCTTTCTCATGGTGTTCTCGAAATCTTGAAAGCTTCTAGGAAACCTTCCACTAGGGCTACTAATAACTCCAAATGGAAAAGGTTTTCCATATGGTGTTCTGGAAGCATATTTCCCGAATCTGCTGATTTGCCCACTGTTTTGGACTATATGGTCCATCTTAATTCTTTGGGACTGAGACCAGCTACCTGAAAGTGCATTTGGCAGCTGTCTCTGCTTTATTTCAGCAGGAAGCCCTCTCTCTCTTTCTGCTCACCTGTATTTTCCAAGTTTTTCAGGGGATTGCTTCATACCAATCCACCATTCAGGGCCCTGCCTGGATCTTAATGTTTGCATTGCTCAGCTGATGCAACCCCTTTGAACCTCTCTTGGGCAGAGCTTAAGTACTTGACTTGGAAAACTGTGTTCTAGTAGCCATCACTTCTGCCAGGCGCGATAAGTGAGTTACAAGCTTTGTCAGTGGAGACTGACTTTATTTCCTTTCACAGGATAAGGTAGTTCTCAGGACTAACAGGAAGTTTTTTGCCTAAGGTGGTTTCAGATTTCACCTTAATCAATCTATTTCTCTTCAGTGTTCTTCACTGACCATTCCTCCTCTGGTGAGAGGAGGTTGCACAGTTTAGATGTTAAGAGGGCCCTAAGTTACTACATAGAGCGTACCAAGGGTCACAGGTTTGACTCCCTCAACTATTTCTCACTTATGGTGAGGTTGGGAAAGGAAACCTGCCACTAAGAGATCCATTGCCAGGTGGATCGTCTCTTGTATCAATTTTGCTATCAAAACTGGGTAAGGTTCCCCTTCAGGCCTGAGGGCTCACTCTACCAGAGGTACAGCTGCGTCTCTAGCTGCTGCCAGAGACATCCCTATCTTAGAGATGTCAAGCAGCTACTTGGAAAACAGTCACACTTTCACCAAGCATTACTCCCTGGATATCCAGGCCAGGAGGGATGCTCGGTTAACACAACCGTGCTTCAGAGCCTATTACCTAAGTAGGTTCTGTCCCTCCTCCATGGAGTACTGCTGTGCAAGTCTGTAATTGTCATAATATGCAAGACTTCATGTTGTTTGAAGAAAAAATTACTCACCTTAGTAATGTTGTTTCTTCTAATGGAGTCTTGCTATATTATGACCTCCCCCAGCCTGCCCCTCTCAGAACTTCTACTTTGGGTATGGGGTGGGCAGTCCAGTGTTGGCACTTATTGATGCCCATTTTATGTTTTCCACCCCTTCTTTTTTGGGGTGTTTGGGTGTTGTGTTTTATTTTATCTTATCTTATTTTCAAACAACATGAAGTCTTGCTATATTATAGACATTAGCAGTTTGATCCAGCTCTAGAACTGCCCCAGAGTGAAATGGTTAAAACCATTCCAAAATAGAATTTTGGCACGAGAGCAGCTCTATCTGTGTCATTTCAAACTTGAACTGTCATATTCTTTACTCCGCCTCAGTGAACAGTCGCTCCGGAGATTTCTTCTTCTGCTCGGTTCATTTCTCGGTTTAAAAGTGTTTTCTGGTTGGATTTAACCGAGAATAGTTTTATTTAACACACAAAACCGTTCGGTTCAAGCTCTATCTGTGGTAACCGTAAGTAAATGAAGGTTTTGTCTGTATGGAACTTGTGTTATCGGTTCGGTTTTGAACCGATCAGTGGGTTTAAAACTCATTTAAAACTAAAAGTTACTATTTTAGAGTGCGGTTCCCGGTTCTTATCGGTTCTAAAAAACGGATTTATTACGTTTTTTTCCAATACCCGTGACACGGTTAGGAACAGATAAGGGTGTCTTGCCTGGCACTGCCGTTAAAAGGGCAAGTTTTTGGTTAGGCTGGCATTATGTCTGAGAAACCCAAAAGAAAAACCGGGCCCACTGGGTTTCAACACTGTGATGTTTGTGAAGTCTTTGCCAAGGCTGACCCACACCATGTGTTTATTGTCTGAGGTTTGACCACCTCAGTCAGACTGCCAGGTATGTAAGAATTTCCCTGCAGCCACCCTGGAAAAAGATTGGGCAGGCTCAGGGAGCGAGGAGGCCAAAAGTCCGTTGACCGGATGGCCAGCCGGTTCGGTGCCAACCGAACCAGAGGAAGTGCCCTCTGACCAGGGCCAGACTTCCTCGGCAAAGAAAAGCTGGTTCTGAGGAACCAATTCCAGTAAAAGAAAACAAGAAAATCAGCAGGTTTGGAGTCCAAAATTCCTTCTCCAACTGCTGCAGAGATAACAAAAGCCATACAAATTGTCCGGTCACTGTCTCAGGGTCCGTCCGAACCACCACTATCTGGTAAAAGGTCGGTTCGTCCGGTCCCAGTGGTTCAGGATTATGATATTGAGAATTTTATGAACCAGAGGAGGAGGAGGATTATGAACAGTATGAATGTGGCTGGGAAGGTCTGGGTGTGCCATTGAACGGACATCTCCCCAGACAGACCTTTAGAATCTCCCCTATGCTGTCTGAGTCCCCAACTCATTTTATGTTTTATAAAAGTTGCTGAAACCCTCCAGCTTCCTTTAGAAGAGGCTGTGGATGAGCAAGAGGAGCCTGATTTTGTAGAAATGATGGATATTCCAGTCGAGAGATTGTCTATTCCTTTACATAAGTCTTTTAGGAAACAAACAATTAAAATTTTAAAAGCTCTAATTCTGTGCCTCCTGTAGATAAAAGATGGACAGAAGGTATACATTGTCAGGCCCTGATACAGAATTCCTTTCTCAGCAATGCAGTCATGTTGGGGTAGTTCAGGCTGCTGCCTGTGATAAAGCTAATATTCCTTGGCTTCACATCCTCCTGACAAGGATTCCAGGAAGATTGATGCCATGGCAAAAACAGTATATGGCAGCCTCTCTGGGACTCAGGCAAGCAAATTATATGGCTTATGTAGCTAGGTATCAGAAATCTAGATGGGATACTGTTATGCAATTGGCCAAGCAGGCCCATGGCCAGCTGGCTAGTGAACTAGAACAGGTGGCTGCTGATGGCATTGAAGCCTCAAGGTTCAGTTTCATGCTGCTGTGGATGTTAATGATGTTTCCTCTAGGGTCATGGCCACATCTGTAGCTTTTCGTAGGTTGGCCTGGCTCAGGTGTACTAGTTTGTCACAGGATACCCAGACTAAGGCTATGGATTTTCCTGTGGTGGGAAATTCTCTGTTTGGAGAGCAGACAGAGAATTACATGAAGAAGATGGATGAATATGGGACTACTTACAAGAGTGCCCAGGCTGAGAGCGGCAAGCCCTCCTCAAGGCATGCCCCCAGGGGTAAGGGGTAGGCCTTTTCACAGGCCTTTCTACCAGACTCAGGCCTCCTCTGCCTATGCTTAGAGGGCTTCTTCAGAGGCAGGGCAGACGAGGGTGGGCAGACCTGCTCCAACCCCCAGCCTAAAGCTCCTGAAACAGGCACCTGATGGGGTGTCCAGGGCCGATTCTCCTGTACCAGTGGGGGCAGGCTGGCTTACTTCAGTCAGAATTGGGCTCTTTAACCTCAGACAAATGGGTTCTGGAAGTAGCCAGGGTCTGGTTCTCAGCTTCAAAAGTTTCCCAAGTTGAGAAGCAGACTTTTCTACCTGCAAGTGCTTCAGAGACCCTCGCTCTGGAAACAGAGGTCTCATCCCTGTTAGCTCAGAGCAGTAGAAAGGTTCCTCCCTGCATCAGGGCAGGGGCCTGTATTCAGATACTTCTTACCCCAAAAAGACAGGAGAATGGCGGCCCATTTTAGATCTCAGATATCTGAACAAGCATCTTTTGAAACCAAAGTTCAAAATGGTAACTCTGGCAATGATTTTACCTTCCCTAAGGCCAGGGGACTGGCTAGCCTCCCTGGACCTCAAAGATGCCTATTTCCATGTCCTAATCAGAAGATCCCATAAGTACCTCAGATTGAACTACCCTCAGGTCATTACCAGTTCAAGCAATGCCCTTGACCTTACCTCTGCTCCAAGGGTATTCACAAAGTGTCTAGCAGTGGCCCACTTAAGGAGGCAGAGGATTGCTGTTTTTCCCTATCTAGACGACTGGCTCATTGTAGGCCAGTCCCAGAACAGGTAAAATCTCACCTGCAGGTCACCCAGCAGCTTCTCACCTCCTGGGTTTTCTGCTAAACCTACTAAAGTCGGTTCTGGAACCAGTCCAGGTACTCACCTTTATAGGGGCAGAATTGGACACAAAAGCTAGCCAGAGCCTTTTTCCCCAGAAAGGGTAAGGAATTTAGTGGCTCTGGCCTCCTCCTTCACTCTGCAGGTCTCTCGACCAGCAAGACACTTTCTGCAGCTCCTGGGGCACATGGCTGCATCCACAGCTGTTGTGCAGGAGCCAGATTTCAGATGAGAGACATCCAGTTTCACTTGAGAACCTTTTGGTCTCAGAGAAGAGACCCCTTTCCAAGTTGGTCCCAGTGACTGAACCTTGCTCCTAGCTCTCCAATGGTGGCAGGATCAGAGCAATTTAAGGCGGGGTCCCTTCATTTCCCTTCTCACGACTTGACTCTCACTACAGATGCTTCCTTCTGGGTTGGGGAGCCCACATGGCGACCTTTCCCACTCAAGAGTCTGGTCCCCAGGAATCTCTGCTCCACATCAATTTGCTGGAACTCAGAGCTGTCTTTTAGCTCTTCAAGCTTTTCTGCATCTGTCCACGACAAGGTGATACAAGTCAGAACAGACAACACCACAACAATGTGGTACATCAACAAGCAGGGGCACTCGGTCTTGGCCTTGTGCACGAGGCAATGAAGTTGTGGTCTCTGGCCTATTCCCTGAACACTTCCTCATAGCAGTTCATCTTCCAGGAAGGACAATGTCCTAGCGGATGCCCTCAGCAGGATTTCCCAGGGCCATCAAGAATGGTCCCTGGATCCTCAGTGCTGGGGATAGTTTTTGCCAGGTGGGGCATCCCTCAGATAGATCTTTTGCAGCCCCAGACAATCACAAACTTCCTCTGTTCTGTTGCAGGCCTCCAGTGCTGGGCTCAGTTCCCTGGATGCCCTTCTTCTGGATTGGGAGGAAGTTCCTCATGCTTTCCCCTTTCCTCTCCTGTTCAAAGTACTAGTCAAAATCAGATCTCAGCCTTGCAGGGTGATTCTGATTGCCCCGGATTGGGCCAGGCCGCCCTGGTACCCACTCCTTCTGTCTCTGACAGTCCATTTTCCCCTGTGCCTCCCCAGGAATCACAATCTGTTGACCTGTGCCCAGGGAAGGATTTGGTATCCGGACCTCAAATCCCTCAACCTCAAGGCCTGGCTCTTGAGGAGTTAGAGTTTGCTGATTTACACCTCTCTCAGAGTGCTCTTGAGATCTAAAGGCTTCAGAAAGCCTTCCACTAGAGCTACTTATAGTTCTAAATGGAAAAGGTTTTCCATTTGGTGTGCTAGGAAAAATATTTCCCCAGAATCTGCTGAATTGCCCATTTTGTTAGATTACATGGTACATCTTAATTCCTTGGGTCTCAGACCAGCTACCTTGAGGAGTTCATTTGGCAGCTGTGTCTGCTTTTGTGTCAGCAGGAAAGTCATCCCCTCTTTCCTCTCATCCTGTGTTTTCCAAGTTTTTAAGGGATTACTCATACTAATCCTCCCTTTAGAACTCGGCCCTACTTGGGACCTTAATGTTTGCATTGCCCAGTTAATGCAACCCCTTTTGAACCTCTGTCTTCTGCAGAGCTTAAGTTCCTAACTTGGAAAACTGTTTTTCTAGTGGCTATCACTTCTGCCAGACGCATAAGTGAATTGCAAGCCTTGTCAGTGGAGACTGACTTTATTTCTTTGCACAGGGATAAGGTAGTCCTTAGGACTAATAGGAAGTTTTTGCCTAAGGTGGTTTCAGATTTCCATCTCAATCAATCTGTCTCCCTTCCAGTATTTTTCACTGATCACTCCTCTTCGGATGAGAGGAGGTTGCACAGCCTGGATGTTAAGAGAGCTCTTAGTTATTATATAGAGCGTACCAAAGGTCACAGGTTCGAATCCCTCCAACTTTTCCTTACCTATGGTGAAGTTGGGAAAGGCAAACCTGCCACTAAGAGATCAATAGCCAGGTGGATTGTCTCTTGTATCCAATTTTGTTATCAGAAGTGGGCAGAGCCCCGTTTGAGGGGCTCATTCTACCAGGGGGTATAGCTGCGTCTCTAGCTGCTGCCAGAGATATCCCTTTATTAGAGATTTGCCAGGCTGCTACTTGGAAAGCGGTACACACCTTTACCAAGCATTACTCCCTGGATGTCCAGGCCAGGAGAGATGCTCGGTTTGGCACAGCTGTTCTTCAGAGCCTATTCCTAAGTAGGTTCTGTCCTCCTCCATGGAGTACTGTTGTGTATTCTGCTAATGTCTATAATATAGCAAGACTTCATGTTGTTTGAAGAAAAATTACTCACCTTAGTAATGTTGTTTCTTCTAATGGAGTCTTGCTATATTATGAACCTCCCAACCTGCCCCTCTCAGAACCTCTACTTGGTGGGGTCTGGCAACTTAGTGTGGGCACTACTTATGCCCTGTTAGCATTTTGTCCCCTTTGGGACTTTGGGGTGTGTGTATGCGTGTGTGTGTGTTTTATTATACTTATGTTCCATTTTCATATTATTAGAATGGTGTTAGTATTTCTGGTCCCTGACTTGAGTCTTGGGTGTTGGGACCATCAATGGTTGTTATTATTTAGGTAGCCATTTGGCTAGTGTAGGTTACAGCTTCCACACAGACCTTAGTGAGTTTGGCTCGTAAAGATCTGACAGTTCAAGTTTGAAATGACACAGATAGAGCTGCTCTCGTGCCAAAATTCTATTTTGGAATGGTTTTAACCATTTCACTCCGTGGCAGTTCTAGAGCTGGCTCAAACTGCTAATGTCTATAATATAGCAAGACTCCATTAGAAGAAACAACATTACTAAGGTGAGTAATTTTTTCTTTTGGTCCCCTGACTTGAGTCTTGGTGTTGCGACCAGGAAAATGTGTTTATATTTAAGTAGCCAGTTGGCTAGTGTAGGTTACAGCTTCCACACAGAACCTTAATGAGTTTTGCTTGTAAAGATCTGACAGTTTCAGTTTGAAATATTCCAGACAGAGCTTTTCTAACCGAGCTCGTGCTCTAAGTTCCATGCCTGGCATGGAAGTTAACTCTTTCACCTTCGGAGCAGTTCTAATGGTGGGACAAACTGCAATTGTCATAATATAGCAAGACTCCATTAGAAGAAACAACATTACTAAGGTGAGTAATTTTTTCTTCTTGTACAACATGCATTAAACTATACATTCTGTTTTCTTTCAGGTATTAAAAGATGAAATAAAAGCAATGCACGGGCTGAGAATATTTACATCTCTTCCAAAGTAATAAGAATGTGACCTAGAAAGGACTTGGCCTAACTGCACTACATTTAGAAGTCCACTCAAGGATCCAGTTAAAATCCTCTATTTAACTGAGGATGCTGTGCAAACAAAGGAGCCAAGTGATCATTATTCTTGTACAATTTTGGTTTTATAGGTCATTGACAGCCAGTCGGAAATTAGTAATGACTAGCATGTGAGGTCTGATGCACAAGACAAATAACATGAACGACCTAGTGATAACAATTGGAACTTACAATTTTCTGTTACTGGGGTATCTAAATGATTGCTTTTCACATGAATTTCTAAAAAGTGGATGACCTGTAATATATTATTAGGTGCTTGAATGCATCTCTTTTCTGGAAGAGGATCATTTGTACATCCTTAGTATGCCAGAACTGCTCAGCTTGCATTTTACCCTGTGAATGTATATTGTGACACTATGCAAAGACTCGTATTTTAGCTCTCATTAGTGTAGAAATTCTGGGAACATGGTACCCTGTATCCTTTATGTGCTGGCAGCCCATTGGCACAGCATTATTCAGTATGCTGTGTTACTGGGACATGCTGCTGGTTCATCAAGAAGCACAGTCCACTGCCTGGAACCCATCCGCACTGTAGCAGGATGTTGCAAAGGTTACTTTGATCTTAGACACTGACTTCTGACCCCCCCCAAAGAAAATTTATTGAGAGCGCTGTAATTATGAATTGAATGCACAGAAGGTTTCCTGGTAACCATAAAAAATTCAGTTTACAATTAAGTTTACTTTAAAGTACTGCACCATTTGCCACCTTAGCTGAGGAAGAGCTGGTGTATAAGTGAGTTGGTGCCATTTTAAGGGGGAAAAACAGATCATACCTTTCAACTACTATGTATTTTGCATTCGGATTGACCCTTGCTCTGTGAAGTTTGGTAATTTGGCTAATAATGTTAATGCTATTTGTGGATACTGACTTTTAAACTAACTTGATAGAAATATTCCTTAAAAGAGCAGTGCAACAAAGTTAGGCAACAAAAATGTGACCCTACATTTTTTCCTTATAAAAGATCGCAAGCAGATCCATCCTGGTGATGAGGAGGGCTGAGCTGCCATGGGCACCTTACCTTACCTTATCCCACGCTGGCAACCTGAGTTCGGGAACAGACGCAGGTTGCTTGGGGGTCGGCCGGGAGAGGGAGGATTGAGCGTCCGCAGGACTGCTTTCCTCCCTCAGGGAGGGGGGATAGTGTACCTCGCTGCTTGACTGCCATCTGGAATAATTCAGGTGGTGGTGCATGCGATTCACAACAGTGGAAGGGAACATTTTCAGAGCACTCGGGGTGTGCCTCCATGGAGGCAGAGCTCTTACAACATGCTCATTGCTCATCCGGGATGCCCAGGGCAGAAAGGCTGAACTCTCACAACATGCTCATTGCTCATCCGGGATGCCCAGGGCAGAAAACAGGAGGAAAAAAATGAAGGACGGGCTTCTCGAAGGCCTGTCCATCTTGCCGATGGGACGGTCAGTCTCTCTGGATCCGAGGCCAAAGCTGGATTTGTTTTCCAAGTGGAGGAGGATGGCCCTCCCTTCCCTGCCATGGGGTATAAGATCCCCTGATACCAGAGGAGACTCGGGACAGCTGTGGCTAATGGGGACAGGGCTGAGTACAGCCGGCTATACCTGCCAAGGTGGATAAAGAGCTCTGTTACAAAAAAATATGTAATCAGTAACCCACGAAAGGGTACAGAGTTATATGGGGATTTAATGCATGGCTGGGTGTGTTGTGAGGCACGCAGCTGCAGGCCGAGTGTCCTCACAGCACCCCAGCCATGCATTAAATCCCCATATCCTGGAGTGGGCTATTGCACTATAACATGGGTTATGTTTAAACAACAAAAAATATCCAGAAAAGTGTTTCTTTGCTGTTTAAATACCAGGAAAGGTACTGCATCCTGCCACCTTGCAAAATAGGCCCTAACAAATAATTCATACTGTATTGCTCTTATGCACAAATAAATGTCACACATACTCGCTGATATGATCTGTGACATTTCTTCTGCATTATACTGTTTACTACATTGCCTACCACAGGTTACTGCCCCCCCCCCCAAACATGCACAGTATTGAGGAACACTGAGTGACACTGCAGCTCATGCTAACACTTGTCTGTCACTCTGCCCCCCGGTCCCCTCTATCAATCCTAGGACATTGTCACACAGTCAACAGCTCTTCCCAGCTGTCCCTCGGGCGACCTGTTCTGCTGAATGAAACCACCATGGCAATTGGGAGGACCAGGGCAATGACAGCGGGCAAGGGGCCACTGAAACCAACTGCAGTTGTGGACTGTACAAAACAAAAAACACAAGGAAAACCTGCTCTTCCTTTGTGTATAAGTGATAAAACAGAGTAGCTTCACAACAAGACACACAGGAAAACAGCTCCGTGGGGACACAGACAAAACGAGCTGCAGGCACAGTTCTGTCAGGCCACAGAATACTACTTTTTCCTTCCAGTGCTACATACAGCTACTAGCTCTGGAGCACAAGACCATACATCTCTCTCTCACTGTGTGTCCCACGAGCGTTTACCCCCTTCTCTTTCCAGCACACCGGTACAGGAACAGACACAGGGCAGCACCTTATTCTCTGTTTCACTCAGTCACTGGTCTCCTCTCTCTCTCCCCTATATAAATGTATGGGCTTGTTAAGCAGAAGGGTAACATTAACAATCCTGATCACAAGCTTACAAGGAGAGTTTGTGTAGCCGCGGTAAGCACTGCAGATACACAAGGAGGGAATGTCTAGTGGCACCGAGCCCCGCAGGACTGCTGATCATGCCTGCAAGTTTACAGGCGGTAGCCACATCCACCCCCCATCTACACACTGTCCCCTCCTTTATCAGTACAGCATGACACAACGAGACAGCACGGAGGTGGACAGTGACACAGAGCGAGCCGGAGCCCGTGAGTGGTAGGTGCAACACATGCTTGAAGTGACAGACATAGAGGGAGACAGAGAGATGTATAGTGTGCCGGAATTGTAGAATACCTCTCCTGATCTCACTGTCACACCACATGTCCGTTCTCGGTCTCTCGGGGGGAGGGCGTCAGCCGTGGAGAAAAGCAGTGAGAACTCCCTGTCTCGTTTCACACACACACACTCTCTCTCCCTCTACCTCTGCGGTCATGTACAGTGCACGCTGGGCTACTTGCTGGTGCTGCCGTGGTCTGAAGACTTGTGATTCAACAGTACACTCCCTTCTCGCCTCAGTGTATGGCGGGGGGACAGTGTGCTGTCACTGTCTCCAGCTCTAGGGGACAGAGTTTCATATATAAAGAGGTAACTGGCTAGGTGCACAGTTGGTGCATGGTCAATAGATGTCTGTCTCTGTAGTGCAGGATCGAGGGTGACTTGGGAGACCCAGGGAATTATGGCTCACAGACAGACACCTTTGGAGCACATCACTATATGGGACTTGTCATCGCCGCACTGGGAATATGGCTTGGGAAAAAAAAAAATGATAGCACAGGTGACAGAATTACACCACGCACTATGTTGTGCACTGCAGCTGTCTCGCTTCCCCACATCTTGTAATAGCTGCCGCTCTCCCTTCACTTTTCTAAAGTGAGCAGCGAGAGCTGACAGCCCTTGCCCTGAGTCCCTCCGCAGAACTGTGATTAAAAAGGGAATTTAATCCATGTCCACGCAGAGGGACTCCACCAATGAGGCTACACGTCTTTATCAACCCATGTTATAAATATATATTCCAGGCATCTTCCAGTTTAATTTGGTGGTAAAATGTTCTAGCTCCACAAAAATGTCAGTATTTTATTAATGTTTTCATGTAGTTTTTTTTCTCAAGAAAAAAGATGGCTGACACAGTTGGCTTAGAAATACCATTGTAGACCTGGTAATGGTTCTAATGAAGAAAGTTAAAGCAAATCTTGGTGTACAGCATAGGAGGTACCTAGAAAAAGTATATTTGACAGTTATGCTAATATTTGTAATAACTGTAGCTGAAACTACATTTTGTGGAAAAACATTTTTTATTGCACTGCTGCTTTAACACTGAGCACACGATTCTTAAACTTATTATTCTTTAAAAGAAGAAAATGCTACACAGTCTGGCTTTTTGCTCAGCATTTTGAATGCCCGTGCTATAAATTCTAATGCTGTGAGGTGGCGAGGTATGAAACAGGTTTTATTTTACTCTTTATTGTTTTACATTGTTCCCCCTTTCCTGCTGGCATGGATCATTAGAAAATGGAGACGAAAAGGCTAGTTGCTCCTTAAGATTAAAGGATGAAACAATTCAAACATCCGGTATAGGAAACTGTTACAAAGGCAGAGTTCCAAGATCTACAGGCATTCCTGTATTTTACAGGAAACTGGAGCCATCTACAGGGGAATTCTTCCCATAGACTTGCATTAGTTATACAGGAAAAAAGAAAGGGCAGACAGGATGGGCCATGCAGCCCTTATCTGCCATCAGCTTCTGTGTTTCTATGAAAACAGAGCAATAGGCTTCCATAGGAGATAATGAAACTACAGGAAGATTACCATGGAGTTGCATGAAAAAATGCCAAATCAGTCTGGGAGCACGGTAATGGTTTTCATCATGCATAGTTTGTTTTGTTTTAATACTGAAGCAGAAGAAAAAGTGCATTGAGCTTTTTATACAGTTTAAATGTGAAAAACAAAAGTAAAATAAATTTAACCCCAATATGGCAGCCCATATATTAACCCATTCAAACTTTTGCTCCATGCTGACCAGGCAAGGGGAAGCTGAAAGCATTTGAAAGAAAAGTTTTTATTCAAAGCAGCAGTTTATTTAAAGGAGTAGTCCACCCAGAATGTGCAAAAAACATATGTTATGTGGAGTGTTTTGATATGCATGTTAACTCCTAGTGTGTCCTTCCCTGTGTCTGCTATTTGGAGTTTTTCCTAAATTGCCTGCTAGCTGTATGGTAGTTTTATGACCCCTGGGGATCTCCATAACAAATAGTTTTATTGGCTTTCTTTCTCCCAGGATGCCCCCTGTCTTATGTAACAGTGATGTAGCCATGCCCTTAGATTTGGCATGTGTATTGCTTTAAAAATTGGTTGTAACAGCAGAGCCTTGTAACTTCTTATTCCAGGGGAGCACAAATGGCAGCAGCTAGTTTAGCAGATACCTGAGCAAGCTAACTGGGGTTTCTATAAGACAACAGCTACTAAATAGCTCTAATTCATTATTTGTGTTTTTGATGTTAAAACACTCCTGCTAGCTAGACCTGATGCACAGAGAAAACAAAAATAGTGAATCAGAGCTATTTAGTACCTGTTGTCTTACAGAAACTCCAGGTAGCTTACTCTCAGGTATCTGCTAAACTAACTGTTGCCATTTGTGCAACCTGGATAAGAAGTTACAAGGCTCTGCTGTTGCTAAATTAATTTTAAAGCAATACACATGCTAAATCTAAGGGCTCTCTGGGATCAGCAGTGTCAGCTTTGTTTTATAGAGAAAGTCTGACTGTGTCTCACCTGCTCACTAACAGCAACAGCCAGTTTTGCAGCTTTCACAGCTGTCCCCACAGAGGTGTCAGCACCTCACACCTGGTTGAGTCCAGCATGATGGGCAAGGGAAACGAGCATTTAACACTTGTATCAAACAGAGGAGAATTGAATAAAATCAAAAGAAAATGTGTTTTTCTTTGTTCTTACTGGTAACTGGATTATGCATATATTTTTATGTGCTGTACTGCTCCTTCAGAAAATGTATGCCTCACAAGCTGTGTTGCTCGATTCAGAGTTGAACTGGCCTACCAGGATACCTGGAAATTTCTGGGTGGGCCCCATTTGTTGGGGGTGTGCCATCAGCGCAGCGAAACCACTACAATGATGGCAGTGTGGGCATTGCAACCCAACTGTCATTCTGAAGATTGGGATTTCACAGCGTCATTGCAGCCACAGGGCTGTTGCCCTCTTCCCCCCCAATACCTCCAACCTGGAGGTGATTAGATTGTTTCTGGAGGGTACTGGTGGCGTTGCACACGACAGCAATCAGGTGGTACAATTGACGTGCAGCAAGGTCACCGTCAGCATCGTCATGTCGCTGTAGTGTCGGTCAACCATATAGGTGTCGAACCGACATGGTGGAACCTTTGTTGGGTACCTGGCGACCTTCTAAATTCTGAAAATTTTGCATTATCATCTGTTTTATTAAATGTGGTATTTGGGGCACCGTATGTGAATGTAAGATGCAAATATAGAGCAAGTGTATTAGACTTAAGTGGTATACTGATATGAGTGTGTCACCCTCGGCCCTCTCCTATAGGTTTTCCAAGTGGGCCCCTGTATCCACTTTTCAGGTGGGCCCCCTGTACCCCAGTCTAACCCTGACTCGGTTGTACAAATGCACAATTCAGTAAAAAGGATGTCCTCATAAGTTTACCTTGTAGAATTGTCACTGTGGTAGTTGCAGTACTTTCTGTTATTAAAAGTTTAAAATGAAACAAAAAATAGGAAAAGCATCAAAGGGTGAGGGTATTGGGTGAATATTCAGACCCAGCAGGTGTAATTAGCGGTGTTCCACAAGGGTCGATACTGGGCCCGGTGTTCTCATTATTTGTAACTGATGTGCATATGAATGTACAAAACAGGCTGGTGAAGTTTGCCAATCATATCAAGCTGGGTGGACCTGTAGCCACCTCTAACCAGCAAAGCAGCTTGAAAATGGACCTAAAAAGGATAGAAGAATGGTCAATAAATAATATGCCCCTTAGTGTCAATAAATGCAGTGTGATGCATGTGGGAGGAACAAACAGTCTCCAGATGTATAATCTGAATGAGAAGGAATTACGGACAACTAAAGTTGAAAAAGACTGTGGGATTTGGGTAGATGAATTTGTGTTTTAATGATCACAGGACAGCTGCTATAAGAAAAAACAACTTTATGATCAAAAATTTAAGGAGAGGTTTTGTAAACAAGAGCAAACAGTGTTTAATTCCTCTATACAAGTTGTATGTTAGACCTCATTTAGATTATGGCTAACAACTGTGGAGCCCCCATACATTAGGGAAAATAGAATTGAGAGAACACAGAGGAGATTCACCAAATTAATAGAACCACTTCGAAAGCGGAGTTATAAGGGGAGACTAATGAAAACAGATCTCTTCTCGCTACATCTAAGGAGAACCAGGGGTGATCCAATGATGATGTATAGGATCATGCAAGATGAATGCCTCAGAAAGGATATGGGGATTGACAAACAGACAAAACCAGAAGGTTTAAGGATGCATAAACAACAAATGAAATTGAATACAGCTAAAAATAATGTCATTTTTCATTTATCAATAGAATTGATGGACTGTAGAATAAACTGCCGCTACATATAGTAGACAGTAGTTCACTGGACAAATTCAAAAAAGAAATGTGTGGCTGCTGCAAAATCAGTGTTGTGTCCCACTGATGTGGGGAACGGTCAATATGGGCCGTATAGCCTTCTACTGTTCCAGTACCCAGTATATAAGCACCCAGTATATGTATATGTAACCCCCCCAAAAAAAAACAAGCTATGACCAGCAGACTTGAGTGTTAATAGTCAAAATGGATAATATTAATCTAGCCTATGCAACGATGTATAACCTACTGTATCAGTTTTTACATACTGGGCCTTTCTGAGCCTGTGGTACTGCGTTTGTTTACCTTTTTCAGTTGTACAGTACACAACAGTTTTAGGCTTCATGTACTTAAAATTGTTATATAGAAATAGCTACTGACTCATCGGCATAGCACGGTTTATTGGGTTGATCGGGTGGTCCAGCACAGGGAGGATCAAGCATCACATAGGACACACTCCTCCTCTGGGATGGGTGGATAGCACCTTTCACTGTTATTCTGCCACCTAGGTGATAACATGTACTACGCTTAAGACGGGAAGCATGTGATGCTGATGCATCCCCTTAAGTGTCATAGCTCACTCTCAGGCAGCAGAAAACTAGAAAAAGCATTCTGACGACAGGGGTCTAATAGTGATGTCATACAGTTCTGCATCATCTCATGCCTCTGATGTTGGCCTACTGACAGAATGGAATTGGAATCAATGTCAAATTCTGCACTGTGGTCACATTCCCATTAGTGGTCCAACGTCAGATTTGTTTTCTTCCTAAAGAGAACAGACACCTGCCCTGTTCTAGTAGTATAGGCTAAGTTTATTTAAAAAAAAATGTGTGACATTTTTTAGTTTAATGATACTGTGTGTTGTTTTTTTTTTTTTTTTTTTAAGACAAATATTGTTAAAATTTGCATATTTGTCTCCATGTCAATTCCAAGAACTGGAGAAATCACAGTTCCTACCTAGCAGTTGGGAACCAGAAAATGTATTATAAATTATTTAAAATACTTTGTGCATATTTATTCAGCAGTTTTGCAATCGTTATTGAGCCCAAATTATCAAATATGCGGTGATTTTGGTCAAATTGGCACACTTGAAAGCCCTAAAACAAGAACAGGATCTTCAGGATTAAAAATGTGTAAATTCTGGTAAAAGCTCCCAGTGAAGGCAGACCGCCATGTGCTTTAAGTGTTAGGGCCTAGAACACGACTTTGAGAATTGTGAACATTGTAGCCCAAAATTAAAAAGAAAAGTGATGTACTAAGGCAGGCTTTTTCAGCTCCCCAGTCTGCTTCAGTGTTACAACAAAGCTCTCCTAGTAAAAGCTGTATAATGGAGGAGATTACCCCGATGGTAGAAAGCTTACATAAGAAGATCTCTCATCTTCACAGTGGCCACAGACTTCCAGCGGTTGCTGAAAAATGCTGCAAGCAGTCATTTCAGCAAACAGACTGAAAAGCCTTCCTCCGAACACACTAAGGAGCACAGGGCATCTGATAAGGGGAGCCCTGATACTAATGATGGCAGGAAAAGTAAAATCTTTAGACCCACTGTTGCCCTCGATGGCTAGCAAGACCCTCTTCCAAGGGAACAGGAGCACATGAGCAAGAGTTGTGCCCTCTGCAGAAGACTTTTTTGGTGGTGTTTACAATTTTTGTCCAAGAAAGACGCACTAAGCTGAGGCTTGTTTCCAGATACATCCAGGGACCACAGCAAAATAAGTAAGTAAACATTTGTCTTTATGGCACCCAATCCTGGGGGCTCTGGACACCTTACGAAAGGAGTAACATATGGCAGGAATTAAACAAAAAATACAAAGTCATTAAACAACTAATGATTTACAGTCCATAATGAATAAATAACATTAATATCAGCTGCTGTTAGTAAAGAAGGGCTTCTTTAAAAAAATGGTTTTCAAGCCTTCACTGAAGGGGCCTCCCTGAGGGAACTGGGGAGCGAGTTCCAGAGGAATGTGCTGACCACCTCAAATGCGTGGCCCCCAGAGGTTTTCAGCCTGGCCCTCAGAACTGCTAAGAGACCCTGTGACAGGGCTGAATAAGGCCCTTCCCCATTTGTTATGCGGAAAGAGTTTAAATGTAAGGGTCTGTTCTATTCTCTCTCTCTTCTCTGTCTGGTTGTGCAATCAAATTTTCTTGTGCGACCTAGGAACTGATCACTTTGCAATTGTCCACCTCTCATTATCTCTCTGCCTTCCCTTCCTATTTCTGTCTTTTCTTCCCCCTTGCATATCTGCGAGTATAAAAATATATGTGAATCTTTGTGGAAATGTCATTTATCTGGGATCACTTTGTTTAAAACTGTATATAGTTTTACTGTTGAAATGATTGCAAAATGCTATTTGGAACTCAAGGGGTTAACCTGAGATGCAGTTTTTAAGTCATTTGCAGAGCTAAAACAAGAGGTCAGTGCTGAGTCACTTATTTTTGCTGCACCTGCAAGAAACTGAGAAGAACATTTTAGGAAAAACAAGATGTCTTAACAAGTGGAGGTTGCAGACACTTATTAAAAGAGCAACAATGTTTTTACTAAAAACAGAGTGAGACTGAGATTTGAAATTGAGAAGAAACACTCAGAAGAAAGACTTTGTTTTCTCTGTACTGCCTTTGTAAGTAGTTATTCCAAACAATTTTATTTTATTTTGGTGTTATTGAGAAAAATAAAATGCTATTTGTAAATTTTGAAACTGCTCCTGGTTTTTCCAATGCTTCCTGACCTGTGCCTTCACGACAGATGGTGTCAGCCTAAGTGGGATTTACGCCGTGCACTCTAAGCCAGGAGTTTTGTGCATGGGTACTAGACCTGGTACCAGAGAAGCATAGAAGAAAGGTATGGATTCTGCAGCAGCAAGCACGGGAGTCATTACCAGAAGAATGGCAGCCAAACTAGCAGAGGCAGAACTCCAAGCTGAGACAGTACAGCCAACACCAGCAATGGGAAAAAGCAGGTGGAGACAGAGCCTGAAAGCCTGACTGCCTTTTTCAAATGGTGGGCTATACAACAAACAGAGATGGAAAAACAGAAGAGATGAGATGCAGCAGAGAGAAAAAGAGATTTGATGTTTAGCGGCACAGTGAAAAGAAGAAATGCAAGAACTCGAAAAACAAAAGAAGAGATGCAGCAACAGGACCAACAAAGTGAAGAGATGCAGTGATGGATGGATGCCTTGTAAGTTGTAAAGGCTGGAGGATCTGACACAGGTCCAACAGAGCAACAAAACAATGACAACTTAAAAGACCTTAAACTTACAAAGTTGCATTCCTCAGATGATAGCGAAGCATACCTGATAATTTTGAAAGGGTTGCCACCGCCTGCCAGTGGCCAAAGCAGCAATGGGCAATTGGACTGATACCTTACCTGACAGGGAAAGCCCAACTTGCCTACAGCAGTATGGACACTGCACAGTCAGAAAACTATGACCTGGTGAAAAGAGAGGTCCTTAAAAGATATGGCATCATAGGAGAGACCTACAGGCAGAGATTTAGGTCTCTGAAGTACAACTCCAACTACAATCCTCGAGAAGCCTTCACCCGACTCGAACTCCTTATGAAATGGCTCCAACCAGAGGGCAGAATTCTCCCAGAGATCATCGAAACATTTGATATGGAACAGTTCATCAACATCCTATCCACAGATGTACAGCTTTAGGTATAAGCACACTGACCAGAAAGTGGGGAAGAGGCTGTTTCTTTGGCTGAAGACTACCAAATGGCCAGATAGACATCAAAGCAGCGAGGTAACAGCCAAGCACCAGTAAGACACTCTTTCCTATTTAAACTCCAAGTCTGATAAGAACTCTGGTGGGGGTAACAAATCTGTACCCAAAGACTTTATTTGCTGTGACTGTAATTAGCCAGATCATATTGCAAGAAACTCATAGTAGGAAGAATGACACTGGAGCAGATATGTCCTTGGCAGATTGGGGCAAGTACTTAATAGGTGTCAAGGTGGGAGATAAGACACTGAAAGGACTTATTGATTCGGGAAGCAGACATCCTAGTGCATATTGATGTGCTGGGAAAACAAAGTCTGAAAGGACCAGGTACTGGTGTCATCCGCATCCACAGGGACATGCGATACTACCCCACCAGCCAAGTGATTCTGACTTAATTGGGTGTCGCACCAAATAGAAGTGGGGGTAGTACCTACATTACCTGTATCTGTGATTATTGGAAATGATTTTCCAGGATTTACTGAGTTAATCAAAGAGGGAGTAAATCATGATGTTTCAACAGCTGTGATGATGAGCTCAGGCAAAGAAAATCTCAGATGGTGGGAACACTTCCTTTCGCTGATTTTGATTCTGACTTGTTTAAGCACAGCTCCAAGATCCAGAAGTCCAGGAAAGAAAGATGACACCTGAAGAAACAGTGGCAACAAGACTGATGGACATATGAAAATGCAGAAACTAAACTGATCACTGATTGTGATTTTCTTTCAGAGCAAGCTAACAATGTTTCTCTCCAGGCTTATTTTAAGCAGCTGGGAGTGAAGCCAAACCAGTATGAACCTATGTTTAAACAAGCATGTGTCAATGCTGAATGTTTGCTTGCTGGTGTTGGCATTGTTAATGCAGGAGTTAGAGAGATGCATAACAGGAATGGCAGTGCAGTACTGAAGTAACTCCATCCCCCACCCTCACCCTGCAGAGAGTGACAGGAATTGGGGGTGTGCCTTTGGGTCATCAGCCATAACACTCACACCATTTCACTTCTACCCATGCTAGACACACTGATAGGTGTCACAGTGTACCTTGAGGTCTTCGGCTCTTACGCTCAGCCCATTCCATAAGGAAATAAGCTGATATGGGTGCAGAATAGGAGAATGGTAGGGCCAAAGATCCCAAGGCACACCTTGATGCCTGTCAGTGGCTGCAGGGTGGGGTTGGGGAGGTGGAGTGGCGTGAGCAGTATGGCTGATGACCCCCAAGTCACACCCCCCAATGCCTATAAGTCTGTACATGGCAAGCATTATGGTTAGAAACAATAACACCCCTGGTGCTTGTTAGTATTGTCACTCCAAATTTTCAACATGGGCTTTTTGGGACTCCACCTCATGAACAGTGGCAGTATGATTTTATTACTCAATGCCAAAAGGTGATTCTAGGGACATGGATATGTTGTTCATCCACACTTATTGGCAGGTTCCTTGCCACTTTAAATCTTGCCAGAAGGTCTTCAAGCTGGCTCCTCCCACCCACCCGGGTGGTAAAACTCTCGGCTCCACCCCATGACGCCAGATCTTCCTTACCGCTTGGAAGCTCAGGTTCCCTCCTTAGCACTCTGCGTTTTCGACTGGTTCCTGGTTTTTTTCGGTCTCTCTGAGTTTAGTTGGAAGTTTTCTAAAACTTCGGTCTTCTTCCCTCGCTGCTGCGATGGATAATCCATTTCCCGGCTCCCGGAGGTGCCCGGTTAATACATCCAGGAAGGACCCGCACTCCACATGCGTTTACTGCCTCGACTTGGACCATGATCCACAAGTTTGCGATTTTTGCTGTGCCCTTTCGACCAGAGCCCTGGAGGATCGTGCGGCCCGTTTGGGGCTCGGGCGACCTGAAACTTTTTCCGCACCGGAAAAATCCTTGGAGACTCGTCGGGCAGTGTCCGCGTCGGCTGTCTTGGCTGAGCAGCTCAATCTCCTTTCCTCCATGGAGGGGGCGGTGACCAAGTCTGTTCCCCCCTCCTCCTCGGTCATGGCGCTTATCCCGCTCTCTTTGAGTTCTCCTCATTCAGCTTCGTTCAAGGAGCTTCGCCAGTCCCTTTTCTTGAAGGGAGAGGGACCTTCGGGACCTGCCTCTCAGCCCAGGTCAAAGGAGTCGCAGGCTAAGTCCCATCGTCGGTGCTGGCGGGAGTGGGAGAGTTCCCCTTCCCCTGTCGGCCGACTTTCAACTTCGGTCGAGGGTGCGGCTCAGGCCGCTGGCTTCATGGTGTCCCCGTCAGGTCAGCCGGCCATGACTCCCGTCGATGTTGTCAAGTCTCTCGACCCGTCATCCGGGCTGTCTTCTGCAGGAGCCGTCATCCCTTCGCCGGTTCCCCTGGCGGAGGCCGAGGTTCTGCCTGTACCTTCGGGGCGACAGGCCTCGGTCTTTTCGTCCGAGCTGAGGGAAGAGCGGGCGTTCTCCGCTCCTTCCCAGGCCCGCCCTCGGTTCCCCAAAGGATTTGGGTCTCGGTCCTCTTCTCGGTCAAGCCACTCCCGCCGACTTCGGCGTTCTCAGTCGGGGCACTGAATTAAGTGGCATTACCGTTCTTCCTCGTCTCCCTCCTCGGATGAGGAGTGGCTTCGATGCAGATGACGTCGACGTTATGAGGAGTTCATGTGGCAGCAGTTGTTATTGTCCGGAAATCAATCGACTCAGATTCATTCCCCATCCAGCAAGCAGCTGCCACCCGATCGGCCAACACAACCGCTCGCTGCAGTCGAGGTGCCCACTTCAGGGCCGGTTGTTCGTCCGAACCTTGCTGCCCCACCGTCTTCGGTGGAACCTCGGTCGGGTCACGACCTTTCCTGCAGGTTGTCTGTTCCCCTCACTCCCGCCCTTGGCGGGCGAAGAGTGACTCAGGCCTGAGGCAGCTCTTTGCCGACCCTTCGGAGTCCGACGTTGACTCCTCCATGTTCCCCAGTCGGGAGGACCCGGGTCCTCTCCGGAACGTTCTGTGGACGACAGCCCATCATCCTTTATGGGTCTGCTTCAGCTCATCTCGGAGTTCACCAGGATGCAGCTTGAACCCGTGTCCAAACGGGTCTCTTATCCCCTGACGGAGATTCTAAACCGAGGGGGTTCACCCTTGGAGGCCTTCCCAGTGGCCGAGGCCATTGTCGGCCTGGCCTTGGAGCTCTGGCAGCGGCCTAGTTCCTGTCCTGCGCCCTCGGCCAGGATGGCCAGGAAGTACTCTGTCCCTGTCGGTTCTTTGCCCGGTTTCTCGGAGCACCCCTCGGCTGAGGGGTTAGTTACCGATAATGTTTTCCAGTGTTCTGGGAACGCTCAGGATGTGGATAGGCCCCCCGACAGAGAGTCCAAAAGGATGGACTATGTCGGGCGCAAGGTTTACGCTGCATCCTCCGTAGGCCTCCGACAGGCCAGCTCGGCTGCACTGATGGCACATTTATCCCACGCCCTTTTGGGCTCCCTGGATGAGGTGCTCCCTCATCTCCCGGCCGACCTGCGGACCACGGTCCGGCAGGTGCGGGACCAGGGTAGGGCGGTGGCGAAGCAGCAGCTTTGGACTGCTCTGGACTTAGGCGATTCCTGTGCCAGGTCGGTGGCGGTCGTAGTGGCCATGCACCACAGGGCGTGGCTGAGGTTATCCTCTTTCTCAACGGAAACCTAGCACAAGTTGGCGGACATCCCCTTCTTGGGGACTGACCCCTTTGGCCCTGGAGTGGAGGGACACCTCCAGGGGACCGAGAAGTCCGATGCCACTCCGGACTCGGTCACCCGCCAGAGGGACAAGAGTCACCAGCCTTTGCGTAGCTCCCTTATCCCCGGCCCCGCGCTCAACCGCCCATCAACTCCAGCATGAGGGCCATCAGGCTTGGCGCTTGGCGTCCTGACCCCAAGCCAGCGGCTTCCTCTAAAGGGAAATGGAGGTAAAGGCCCAGGAGCTTCCTCGGCCAGTCCCTCCTCCAAGCCTGCTCAGTGATGGGCTGAGGGGCGCTGTCCCCGGCCCCGTCACCCCTACCCAGGTTCCCCGAGATGGCTCTGTCCCTCCTCCACGTGGTCCGCTTTCCCGGACCTCTTGGTGTTGGAGGTGCTAGGGGAAGGTCCTGCCTTGGGATTGCGAGCAGGCCCCACCCTTTTGAGCCATTGCCCCTCGGGGATCATGGGGTCCGCAGCCTCGTTGTTGGCCCGCCGAGCCGACTTGCCTGGCCCCTCGAGATAGAGATGATCAGGAAGGTGGCGGATCCTCCTCCAGACCCTGGGTTCATGTCCAGGTATTCCTGGCCCCTAACGGACGGGGGGCTTGCGTCCCATTCTTGATCCGCACACCGGGATGGTCTCTCTGTCTCAGATATCCCATCCTCAGAATGAGGCGTGTAGCTCTTTTTCTGGACTTCCAGGACGTACTTACACTTTGTTCCGTCCGTTTCTTGGGAGACTCCTCCTTTTCTTAAGCGGGGGATCTCTTTACGAGTTCCAGGCCAGGCCCTTCGGTCTCTGCTCAGCAGCATTCCTGCGGCACTGAGGGGTCCAGGTGTAACCCCACCCGGATGGCGGCCTGACTGCAACCCCTCCAGGGCGGAGGGGGATGGTCCAGAGTTCTGGCCCTCTACGTTGCTCTCAGACTGGTCTCCTTTTTATTGGAGCCATGTTGGAACTCGTGTCTAAGCAGGTGATCCTTTCTTCGGGACGAGGTTCGACTCTTAAGTCCGAGCTTGGCTCCTGGCGGACAGGGCCGAGATTCTTCCTTACTTACCTAGTCAGGTCTGACAGGGCAATTGCGCCCTGCCCGGGACTTCCTGCACCAGCGTGGTCTGTTTGGATCCGGTGGTTCATGCGTCCCCCTAATGGGGGCTGGCCAGCCAGCGGTCACAGCGCTGCATTCCTTTGGACCAGTCCGTGACAGCCCAGGGGTTAGGGAATGCTCTCCTTTGGACCATTCCAGATCATTTGCAGGAGAACATCCCGTTTGTCCTCCCCAAGTCGACGGTCTTCTCCGACCGATGCATCTCAGATGGGTGGGGGTGCCCATCAACGAGAATACAGAGTGCACTGCCTCTGGTCCTCTCGGGAGTCCCGATGTCTTCCTACCTGCTGGAGCTTCAGGCGGTCCGCTTAGCTTGCACCGCTCGCTCCGTCTGTGCGGGGTCTAGTGGTTTAGGTCCAGGCAGACAATTCCACGACCATGTGCTACCTATCCCGCCAGGATCGGATGAGCCCCCTTGCCTCTGCGTAAGGAGGTTCTCTGCATTGGGTCTTTCATGCAGCCGGGAGGCGGTTTCCTAGCCATTTCAATGGCAGGAGCCTCCATCACCCTGGCCGATGCCCTAAGCCGGATAAGGGCTGTGCCTCACGAGTGGTTTCCCTGCCGGAGGTAGCACAAGATCTTTCTCCCTCTAGGTCTCACCTCGGGTGGACCTTTGTTTTTCCCTCCTGGGAGAATTCGAGGCCGAGACTGTCTCATGCCCGCCCCCTCAGCGCGGTTTCGCTGTAGGGGATGCCTTTGAGGCCGTGGACCCCGGGCCTCTTCTACACCTCTCCCCAATTTCCCTTGACCCTCAGGCAAGGCGAGGAGGGACTAGGCGCAGGTGATTCTGGTAGCCCCAGACTGGTTTTGCCAGCTCTGGTATCCAGCTCTCCTCATTCTCAGCCCCTGGCTCCTGAGGCGGCTTCCAGTCTGCCCGGTCCTCATCTCTGTTGTTAGGGGGAAGGTACTCCATCCGGACCTTCAGTCCCTGCACCTGACAGCCTGGTCCCTGTGCGGCTAGTGGCCAGGCCTTGGGTCTTCCAGCAAGATCCTCGACGTTTTTGAGGCGTCCTGCCAGGAGTCGACCAGATATGCTCGCTTTCAAATGGAAGAGTTCTCCATTTGGTGTTGAGATAGGGCCTGGTCCCCTCTCCTGTTCCTCGGCGAGCATTCCGGACTATCTGGGGTCCGTTCTTTTCTTGAACAAGGGCTTCGGTCGGCGACCCTCAAGTTGCTCCTGTCAGCCACTCCTGTCTTCCGGGCACGGGCCGGAAGGTAGTTGGTGGTGCAGGAAAGGTGGTCTGGCGCTTTCCAAGGCCTTGATCACACCTCCCCTCTGCGGAGAGTATCCCCATTTCTGTGGGATCTTACACTGGTATGGGCTTAGCTCACAGGCAAGCCGTTCGAACCTTTGGACAGGTGTGAGTTTCCCCACCTGTTGTGGAAGAACACCTTCTTGGGGCTACCATGCCAACCAGAAGGATGGAAGAGTTCCAGGCGCTCCTTTGAATCTCCCTATCTGGTCTTCCACAGGGACAAGGTTGTCCTGCGCCCCACCCGAAGTTCCTTCAGTAGGCGGTGGCGGAGTCTTTTTCCCTAACCGGGTATTGTCTCTGCCGGGGTTCAACCCCATTCACACCTCGGAGGCCGTATATAGGATCCATTGGGACCCTATTTAACGCTTGCCTTCCCAGGGAGCGTAGGGCTGAAGTTCAGGAGAGGTTCGCCAGCTGTTTGTCATCTACGCTGAAGCCGCACCTGGCAGTCCTGCAGCCAAGCGGACGACAAGCAGGTGGGTCACCTCCTGCATAGATCTCCACTATAGGTGGGCGGGCATGGAGCCTCCCAGAGGGATAAGTGCTCATTTTACCGCCCTTCCGCTGCTTCCAAGGATACCCCTGTCCAGGATATCTGTAGGGCTCCTACCCAGAAGCAGGCATATACTGGTCCCCCTTCCACATCGACCTTGGGTCACGCCGGGATGTTGGTCGGGGCCTCGGTTCTCCAGTCTTTATACCTAAGTAGGGGGTGTGCACCTTGCCTCCCTCCTCCCGGAGAACTGCTAGGAGTCTGCCAATAAGTGTGGATGAACAACATATCCATGTCTCTAGAAATACAGGTTACTCACCTGTAACAGGAGTTCTAGGAATGGTATATGTTCATCCACACAACCCACCCGGCCTCCCCGGCTTCGATGCACAACCTGGCTTTCAGCGGGCTAGATCTGGCGTCGTGGGGCGGAGCTGAGAGTTTTACCACCCGGGTGGGTGGGAGGAGCCAGCTTGAAGACCTTCCGGCAAGATTTAAAGTGGCAAGGAACCTGCCAATAAGTGTGGATGAACAACATATACTATTCCTAGAACTCCTGTTACAGGTGAGTAACCTGTATTTTTGCACAGTGAGTGTGCCATTCGGCACTACAGGTGCCAAAACACATATCAGGCAGGATGTGAAAATGATAGCTATAGTGTTCATGAGGAGATGTCAAATAATAGCAATGTTGAAAATCTGGAGGGAAAATATGTAAAATTGGTGAAGTTACAAGTGTGTGTAGAAACTGTGCAATGCACACTCATATCGCAGTCATATTTTGGAATGTTTTCACCACATTTTCAACATGGGCTATTTTAGACCTCCCCTCATGAACAGTGGCACTGTGATTTCATTAATCTGTCCCAAAAGTTGATTTCACTCTACGACCACACCATTCTGCACCACAGGTGCAAAAACACATTTTGGGAAGGATGTTAACAATGACAGCTGTACTGTTTATAAGGGTGTGTGGAAAAAAACGATAATGTTGATATTTGGAGTGTTAATATTAAAAACTGATGAAGTTATGAGTGTGCGTAGAAACTACACAACAAATGCTCATAATGCAGTCATTTTTCAGAGACTTTTCACCAAATCTGGAACAAGGGCTTTTTGGGACCCTACCTCATGAACAGTGGCACTGCTGTTTCATTAATTTGTTCCAAAGGTGATTCCATACAGTGACCATGAAATCACCTTTGGGTGACAGAGAAACAAAATGACCGTGCCAGTGTGTTCATGAGGTGGGGTCCTAAGAACCCCATGTTGAAAATTTGGGACCGAAACTCAAACAATTGGCTAAGATTTCAGCCTAAGTTGAAAACCCCAACTGAATGCCATTATAGGGCATCCTGTCATTTCTTCAGTTCCTTGTTGGCATCTGAAGAGTGCAGACATGTTCTTGGTCCACAGAAGATCGCTGCTTCCAATCTCCAGAGGTAAGTATGGGTGAGGGGAGGTGGGGTGGGCAGAGGGAATGTGCAGATTGAGAGAGGGGGAGCCAGCGGGAATGACGAGGGATGGTTTCCTTTGATTTTCAGGTTTGAAAAAAAAAAAGACATTGAGGGACTGTTTTTTTCTCAGGTGAAATATTAACAGGATGGATTTTGGCAGAGTGGGGTGTGCTTCCAGTGTGCCACAGTACTGGGGGGGATAAATGCTGACCCAGGGATTGGGCACCCCAAAGTCAGCTGAGAACATAGGGGCATTGGGTGTGCATCTCACACTGGGAGTGGGCATTCTTGTGTTGGAAACATCAAATAATTTTTTTTGCACACTGGGGTGGGCTGCCAGTGTGCCACATTAATGGGGGAAGGGGGGATACATGCTGACATTGGTATTGAGCACCCCAATGTCTGCAGGAGATAGAGAATGGAGGGTGTAGGTGGGCAGAAGCAGTGGGAGGGTTTTATGCCGATGTGACAGAGAATGGAGTGTGCAGGATGGACAGCAGCAGTGGGAGGGCTTTATGCCCCAGCAACAGAGAACAGAGGGTGTGGTCAGCAGCAGTGGGAAGGAGTAGGAGGGTTCTATGCCACTGCAGTGGAGAACAGAGGGTGTGGGAGTAGCAGTGGGAGGGTTTTATGCCGGTGAAGGGAATGGAGGCTGTGGGGTGGGCAGCAGTAGTGGGAGGGTTTCATTATATGTCATTGTGATAGGGAATGGAGGGTGCAGGACGGACAGCAGCAGTGGGAGAGAGCTAGCATTTAAATTTGTTGTCCTGCTGTATGCATGGTTGGGAGGGAGGGGGAACTGCCACTACAATGATGAAACTGCCCCCGATTCAAGCAGCAGATTTCTTTCAAGTGCGGCACTCACTCTGAAACTGCCATCATTGGCAACTTCAGCAATAACTGGAAGCCATGGGATGTGCCCATCATAGCATCTGCTGCATTGGCCACAACACTGCCACACCTCTGCAACGCTGTACTATTTCAAAATATTTCTTGTGCACTGCACGCGGAAGCAAACATAAAAAATGTATTGGAAAAACATGGGATGCAAACTTTCCCACTGGCTGGAACATGTAATGAAACATGGCTAATTATGATCTGGAGGCCTTCCTAAGACTTGTAGAAAGAAATATTACTATAAGCCTGAAATACAAATCTTGTATCTCTAAAAAAATCTCATTACTTTCAAGAGAGAGACCTGAGTGCAATCTCACAATCAGGGTTTGCCAGATGGTACAATGACAATAACTGTATTCACAAATTTAGATACTATCTGGACATACTTGAAGTTCCCAAAATCAGAAGAACCTATGTGAGATACTAATTAGGAACCTTTGATTCCATGTCATGGTGGCTGGGTTTTGCAAGTCGTCCTTACCAGATGATGCACTTTGTAAAAGCAATAATATATTTAAGGAAGATCTACTCCGTGTGGTGATGCATTGTGTATGGTATAATAAGGCAAGAAACTTCTTGATTGTTCTTATGTTAGGTTCATTAGCACACATAGACCAGAATATGATTCTAAGCATACTGTTTATGACAGAAGATGGCTGCATAGTGATGAGTAGCCCAGTATCTAAAGACTATGCATAACGTTAGGAAAAGATTGTGTAGAAAAGCCAGATCTCATACACTTAAATAGCATATTTTACTCTTAATTTGTTAATGTAATTTACTTGTTTTAGTTGTGCAGAGATGGTTTTCATGGAAGAACATAATGTGTCATCTTTTACTTTAATAACTATATTTTCTTATATTTTGTATTGTACTGATCGCTATTTTAAAGAGCGAACAATAAAGCTAAACACACATGCATGCAACCTCTACTCCAGACTGAACCTTTTAACTCTAAATTTGAGAGTTCACTACAACACACTAGGCTTCCAAGCACATGATATCATGCTGTCCCTAGGCCTGCGGACACTGCACACTCTCACTGATGACCAATACACCACCAGAGGCATGGCAAGTCACACACTGCTGCTCCCCAGAAGAAAAACTACAACAGGGCAGAACTCTTTCATGTACAGATTCGCCAAACAGTTGAATAGCTTGAACAGTGTTACTAAGGAAAAGCAACTCTGTGAATGTATTTAAATCTAGGCTTACCTTTTTGCACAGGGGGGATCTTCAGGCCCCAGCTTAGGAGGGGGGATAAAGACAAGGAGCTAGTTGAGGAAATACATGCTATGGCATCCAAATTGCTCCTGGGGGACTTCAACATGCCAGATGTGGAGTGGTCCATCCTGGCAGCAGCCTCAGCATGGAGCTGGGACATCTTGGATTCATTACAGGGAGCTGGCCTTAGGCAGCTGGTGTGTGAACTCACTAGGGAAAGGTCAATTTTGGATCAGATTCTGACTAATGGGGACAGGATCTTTGATGTGCAGGTGGAGGGTCACCTGCGGGGACCAGTGACCACTGTTCAGTTTGGTTTAATTTAGGCAAGGAGTCTGTCTCAAGCCACAGTAAGGCAAGAATCTTGGACTTCAGGGGGGAAGATTGCAACAGGATGAGAGATAGCATCAGAGAAACACTGACAAGGGGGATAGTAGCAGGGGGGCTGAGGAACAGTGGGAACACATAAAAGCTCCCATAGAGGAAGTAACAAGCCAATGAATGAAGCAGAGGAGTAAGGGCAAAAGAAACAGGAAACTGCTATGGTTTGCAACAGCGGTTGCTATGAAAGTTGGAGCTAAAGGTATGAACTTCATAAGAAGTCCCAGAAGGAAGAGGACAGAGAGGAGTACCATGAGCACCAAAGACAGACAAGAAAAGTGGTCAGAAGAGCAAAAGCGCAAACAGAAGAGAGATTAGCTTGGGCAGTGAAGAAAGGGGACAAATACTTTTTTAGGTACATTAATGAAAAAAGAAAATCTGGTGGTGGGGGGTTGTAAGACTTAAGGGGAAAAAGGGAGTGTGAGGAGGAAGACCAGGGAAAGGCAAAGATACTGAATGAATACTTTTGTTCGGTATTCACGGTGAAGGGGAAAGGTCAGGAACCACAGCTAGATAACAGATACAGGGGACCTGAGGAGGTTAGCACAAACCTATTTTTAGAGGCAAAAGTACTGGAAGAGCTCACCAAAGTAAGAGTGGGCAACAGTATGGGGCCAGATGGCATACATCCTATGATATTGAAAGAACTGAGATAATAGCTAGCAGCCCCAGTAGCAGACCTCTTCAGTGAGTCCCTTAGTATGGGGGTGGTTCCTGGGGACTGGAGGAAGGCTCATGTGGTTCACTGCACAAGAGTGGGAGCAGGGAGGATGCAGGGAACTATAGACCAGTCAGACTCACCTCTGTGGTAGGTAAGATCATGGAGACACTGCTGAAAGAGAGGATTGTGGAGCACTTGACTGTCAGTGGAGAACAGAATCTAGACAGCATGGCTTCACAGCAGGAAGGTCATGTCAGATGAATCTTATATTTTTTTGACTGGGTGACAAGGGCTGTGGACCAGGGTGGAGCAGTCAACATCGTATACCTGGACTACAGCAAGGCCTTCAACACCATACCACACAAGAGGTTGGTAAACATGCTGGCTAGCAAAGGCTTGAGTAATAAGGTGAAGAACTGGATTAGAAACTGGCTACAGGACAGTAAGTAGAGGGTGGTGGTAAATGGGATCCAGTCAGGGAAAAGGAGAGTGACGAGCAGGGTACCTCAGGGGTCTGTCCTGGGTCCAGTCCTGTTTAATATCTTTATTGGCGATATTGCAGAAGGACTGGAGGGGAAGGTAAGCCTGTCTGCAGATGACACAAAGATCTGCAACAGCGCAGATACTTCAAAGGGGGTAGAAAGGATGAGAAGGGACCTAGAGAAAGTGGAGAGCTGGCCTGAAGCACGGCAGCTGAGACTCAATGCCAAACAGTGTAAAATCATGCATGTTGGTAGGAGAAACCCCAAGTTGAGCTACAGAATATAGGGGGGGTGCTGTCAGTCACAAGGGAGGAAAGGGACTTGGGAGTCATTATCATGGAGGACATGAAGGCCAACAGGCAGGCAGCCAAGGTGGCAGGGAAGGCCAGTGGGATGCTGGGGTGTATTGTAAAAGAAGGTATCATGAGTCAGAGGAGGGAGGTATTAGTTCCACTGTACAAAACACCGGTGAGTCTCATCTGGAGTACTGTGTGCAGTTCTGGAGGCCACACCTTTTTAAAGACATTGACAGGATTGAGGTGGTACAGTGGAGAGCATCTAAGATGGTGGGGGTTTGCAACAGAAACCATATGAGAAAAGAGTGAGAGTCCTCAATATGTACATATTGGAACAGAGGAGGGAGTGAGGTGATATAAGAGACATTCAAATACCTAAAATGTATAAATAAGGTGAATGGGGAAGAGATATTCTAGTTTAAGCAAGATACCAGGGCACGAGGTCATGACATAAGACTGTAGGGGGCCATATTAGGGGAATGTGACAAAATACTTTTTCACTGAGAGGGTGGTGGATGCATGGAATAGCCTACCGCAGGAGGTGGTGGAGGAAAGTACGGTAACTGGATTCAAGTATGCATGGGATAGGAATAAGGGAATCTTAGATATAGGAAGAAAAAGCTACAGCCTGTGACCAAGTAGGGTCACAGGCCACTTACTCAGGTAACAAAATGTGTGGACGGGATGGGCCTGGCAGTCCTTATCTGCTGACAGAATCTGTGTAGGCTGCTCAACTCACTGAAGGACTCGGCAGTCTGTAGATGCTTTAAATGAATTTCATGTGTCCTGACAAGGGAAACGTGTTTTTCTGCTCCTAATATGCTAGATACTTATACCTGTTGCACACACATTTCCTATTTTCACTGCTCACTATTACTGCTACAGTGTAATATTGAATAATCTCCAGCCTATGTGTTCAGCTGCTGTAATGTTCATTTAGTTGACTGTATTGTAGATATTGCATTTATGTATAACTGTGGCCTATGACTTTGAATCCTTTGAAAATAGACCCCACCTAAAGGATTCTGTGTGAAGGAAATAAAATAAAAATCAAGTTTAACCAATCAGTCTGACAGGGAGATGTAAGCACACAAAGGCACATCATCAATACAAGTTTATTACAAATAATACAATGTTCCTTTGCTTACAAGGTTTTTAAAGATTGGACTTCTCTCCCATCTGACTTGCATCAACTCAAGTCTTTATACTGCTTTTACATTTAATTTAAAACAGTATTGTAGTAACAGCTGAAAGGGAGTGGGGGCAGGGGGCACGCAGTGCTGAAGAAGATGATCTGCTGAGTGAAAGCTCCTGACTTCACCTGCTTTATTTTAATGAATTGTATCACTCAGTCCTATCTGTTTTTTTATAGCCAAACTAATTTATTTCATTCACTAAAACTTTTCAGTAATAAAATCTACTAAAATTGTTAAGCTCTGTTCAATATTTTATTTTTTTCCTGTGAATCATGTTTTGCCATATCTGCTATGCTGGACATGGCTGGGAAGCTGATCGGTCTGTGTAAGCTGGGTGCTGGGAGCAACACTGCCTGTCATCTGGCAATGGAAGTGTAAGTAAGAACAACAGACAATTGTATGACACATTAGCAGGCATCAGATTAGACATTTCAGAGTGCCTATCCAACAAGACTGAAGTCTGCAGTTAAAAGCATATTTGATTTAGCATTCGTGGATATTGGTTAATGCATAAGTCAGTGCGTTGCCTGTTTTAATTTGGGGTGTTTTAATGCAGATTTTTGTGTTATCCTTTACAAGTGCTTTGGCATTGGAAAAGCACTTTATAAATAAAGTCTGATTGATTGATTGAGAGGTTAAGTTGTCCCCTGCTAAACTCCAAAAGGAAATTACTAAGTAATGAGCACAGCTGATAAATCAGACTCCCAGATCTGTGATAAGCATCAAAGCAAGCATGCATCTGGGAAACCCACAGCATTCACAGAGATTGGTGCTTGCCCCCTCTCCACTCATTCCCTGTCCACTCACGTAGCTACAGTATGTGTCATACAAGACATGGGCCTAGGGCATGGGTAGCTCTGTGCCCAATCCTAACTGCAATCTCAACAGTGCTGAGGGCAAGCAGAGAGGGTGGTCGCTATGTCTTCCCAGGGAACAGCATTTGCGGCTACATGCTACCTCTTTGCCTGTCAGCAGCTCATGTTTCCTGGCCCAAGTGGACCTGCCTCCTCCTCCAGCCTCCAGTCTATGAGCCCCCACGGTGGGCTGAGGGCATGACTGGTACCTGCCGGTGCGGTTTTGTCCATTTTGTTTGTTCAGTGGGGATACAGGTGTTCTAGAGGACTGCTATATAGTGGCATTCCCTACTCACTGCACAAGCAGGTCCAGTAGATGGACCAACATGGGCATCTGTTTGGATGTCCATGGTGTGGACTAACCTAGCACCCCAGCCACACTTTGCCCCAACATGTGGCTCTGCACAAGGCTGTGAGTTGAGGTTGTCATCCGGTGCAGGTGTGCATCAGATGATGCAGGGCCACAGCCAGGATAATCTCATTTGAAACATATCCTAGCCACCTATGTGGATCAGCCCTTAGCATTTGTGGCATTTCCAGAATTATTAAAAGTAACTTAATGAAGTTTAACATATTATTTTAAATTGGTTTCTGTTAGAAATGTAATTTTAAAATATTACAAATGTTATCAGATCAAGACAATTCTTTTTTCGGTTTATCGTAATATGTATATTTTTTTCATAGACCACACAGTACAAAAATAGTAAAGCTTGGTCCCCATGGGGGGGTGATCATAGAGACCTCAGGTTTCTGCTCTTGGGGTCTCTAATGTCATCTCACCCCTTGATGAGATGGGAACACATGCTTGTTGTGTATGGTTGACCATACACCATTCTGTAGATTGCCTTTCAGTCTAGTTAGCCTGGATAAATGATCTATCTAGCCATCTAATACTAGAAGCAGACACAAACAATAACTGTTCATTTATTACACTTTGCAGCAGCGATTTTTGATTTTAAAATGAAATTAAAACCATGTTTTGTTGGTTTAAATGAGAACCTAAAACTTGAGCCTGCATACATTTAGGGGGCACAGGAGTTTGTACTGTTTTAAAATGTAGTTTATGCTGTCTATAGGCTTTTAGCACAGCATGCATCTCAGTTGCTTATGTAGAGGTTCTTTTCGCTTAAAATATGTAACATACCCCCTTGCACTTTTCTTGCAAATAACGTATTTGAGCCCTTTTTGTTCCCAGTAAAATCTCCGTGCGTATTTCTGGTGCTAGTTGAATAGTCCAGAAGTCATATTATAACAGTGGGATTTAAACATTCATATGAATCCACTTACCAATTACTAAAGCAAAAAATTCTACAGTATTTGCAGAATTTAGCCACAACATGAAAACAGCAGTTGTGACATTGTCTTTGACGGTGGATTTTCTTTTCTTTTTTATTTTGTGATGCTACATTGAAGTGCTGATTTTTTAATTTTTTGTTAACTTGAATTTGCACCCGATCTCAAGCTTTTAGTAGTAATATGATGCACACTAGCATCCCTTGCAGTGAGTTTGGCCATTTCTTTCATTCAAAATATGCATGCATAAATGTAAAATTCTAGTGAACTATTATATTTACTCACAACTAACCCTGCAACCCTCAAACCCTTTATCTGAACTTGATCACCATAGCTTTGCCAACAAGAGTGCTCTCATAATTAGGACTCCTATCTCTTTGTAAATAGTTTTTTAAGGTGTAAACTATGGGGGAATGCTGTCTTGGCCAAAAGCATACTGACTAGCAAGAATGACTATTGCATAAAATGAGTTGATTCAAATCAAATAAACTGCTTTCCTCTCCAAAAAAAACAAAAATCTAGAATGTCTCAGTGCAGCCGCCCAATTTATAATGCAGTGATGGGGTAACTACTTCCCATGAAATTTTAAAGAGGATTTAAAACTAGTAATAAGAAATCGTAGACAATCAGGTGTAACCAGGCATTTCAGATTTGTACACCAAGCTGCCACACTGCTACCATGCCCCACTGTTGTCCATGTACCATCACCCCCCCCCAAACAAAAGTGTCATTTGGCCTGCGGAGTATACATTAAAGCGGTGGTACTAGATAATCAGGAAGTGATCCATTACCAGTTTTATAGTGCCACAGTAAAATGATGGCTGCCAACCCAGTACTGCTGCTTTTAACATGGCGAATGGCAGAAATGTAAAAAAAAAAACGAAAGGAAATGAAGCAAATTATGGGGTGACAGTACAATGCCAGCGGGAAAGATTACCAGGCAAATGCTCAGAGTAGAATAAACTGTTGCAAAAGCGCAGATTTTTTTTTTTTTTTTATCTTTCACTGCTACTTTAAATATGTGTAGTGGTTTAAGGCTCTGAGCTGCAAATCTGGTGACATCCAGCAGACCAGACCTGGGTTTGAATCCCACAGCTTCCATTTGCATAATGTTTGACCCTGACCAAGTAGCTTAACTTCCCTGTGCTCCCAGGTCGCTCCTGTAAAAAAGCTTTCAGCTTAGTGTGCTACTCCTGGTAAAACTACTAAATAAAAAAAAAGATATATATATATATATATATATATAAAAGCAAGCATTCAACCCTAGAGCCGTGCCAAAGCAGTTCACAGATATCAGTTTGATGTGTAAAAGGTTTTATTTACCAGCTGTGTGCATCACACCTCTTACAGGAAAAGAGAGAGAACACCAACCACCTCCTACTGGATTTGCTCACAAAAGTGTCCTCAGGTACACTTTTATGAGTGAGACTGGTGTTATTTCTTCTCATGTAAGAAGTGTGATGCATGCTGCTGGTAATTAAAACCTTTTACTCATCAAACTGGTATCTACAGTATGAACGGCTTTGGTATGATGGGTAGGGCTGGAATGCTTGCTTTGGTATCTGAATCTGTTCCATATTACGATCTCTCAATGGATGCTTTGGTCACAATGGGACCAGACCATGGACAATCTAGACCAAGAGGTACTAGTATCCAATCCCATGATCAGGGACTTGCATTGGTGGATAGTTCAGAACCTATTCCTGGAAGTTCACTTCAACATCAAACCCCCATCCCAGACGCTGATGACAGGTGCATCAGGAGAAGGCTGGGGCGCCCATCTAGGGTCTCACAGGATTCAGGGCAGCTGGTCCAAGTTCGAACAAAATCTGCACATAAATGTGCTCTAACTGAGAGCAGTCTTTTATACCCTTCAGGCTCTACACTCCCTCATCCTCCCCGTTCATCTCCTCATACAATCATACAACATGTGCATAGTCTGGTATCTCAACAATCACATTCCTACCCTCCTTGGGACTTGAATTTTATTCTGGAGAAGCTTACCCTGCCTCCCTTTGAACCAGCAGCTACAGCCGATTTAAAGTTCCTTTCTTGGAAGACTGTCTTCTCAGTGGCCATTACTTCTGCTTGGCACATTTCCGAGCTTCAGGCCTTGATGTGCAAAATCCCATACTTGATTTTCCACAAGGAATGTGTGGCCCTACACACCAACCCTAAGTTTCTCCCTAAAGTGGTGGCTGAATCTACACTGAATCAATCCATTGAGCTACCCCCTTTCTTTATGCAACACGCCAATCAAGGGGAGTACCTATTGCATACTTTGGCTGTTCACAGAATACTGAGATACTACACTCGGACTGAGGATCTCGGGAAAACTGATCAGCTTTTTGTCTCTTTTGCTTACAAAAGAGAAGGCAATGCTGTTTCTAGGCAATGCCTATCAAAATGGTTGGCTTATTGTATCACTTTTTGTTACGACAAGTGCAACAAGACCTTGCCGATTCAGGTCAGAGGTCACTCCACCAGAGGAGTAGCTGCCTTTGTGGCTTGTTTCAAGAATGTCAGCTGCAGATATCTGTGCAGCCACAACTTGGGACTTCTGTCCATACCTTTATGAAACACTACAGTTTGGACATTGCCTCTCACCGTAGAGCAGGCTTTGGGTTGGCTGTGCTACAAGGTCTCCTTTCATGAGCCCCGTTCAGCCTGAAGTTCCATGCTATGGATGACACTCCTCCTCTCGAGTGCTTTTCCTTGTTTCACACTGCTTGAGACTCAGTCCTATATGTGAATACCTACTGCAAGAGCCCTCTCGAAGTAAGTTGTACAGTTATGTAAGAACTTACCGTAACAGTAGATCTTTGAGAGAGGCTCTTGCAGCAGGTAGTGCCTTCATGCCCTCCATCCCCCTAAGCTTTTTTGGCTCCATTTCCATGGAGGGGAAATATCCTCTTCTCTCTCATCTTGCCTGTTTTGGTCCTTGGTAGGAAAGAACAGGAAGGTGGGTGTGGGGGACCGCCCCTTTATACTAACATCGTATGATGCTGGTCAACTTATGTGGGGGTGGTCCCCTGCCAGAGTCTGCTAGCTAGAAATTTTTCCGTGGGGTCCTGATGCCTGGTGGGTCAGTCCTATATGTGAATACCTACTGCAAGAGCCTCTCTCAAAGATCTACTGTTATGGTAAGTTCTTACGTAACTGCTTTCCCTGGACAGAGCAAAATACAGCTTTCTACTTCCATTACTTTCTGGTTCCAAAAAAGACCCCATTCTTGATCTAAGAAAGCTGAATAAGTTCCTGTAGCATGAGAAGTTCAATATGGTCTCACTGGGGACACTACTACCACTTCTCACACACAACATGACTGGCTGGCATCTCTGGACGTAGAAGACACCTACCATCATATTCCAGTGCACCCAAATGATTACAAGTTCCTTCACTTTGTGGCCTTGGGACAGCGCGCTACCAATTCAGAGTCCTGCCCTTTGGGCTTTCCTTGGTGCCTCAAATCTTTACAAAGTGCTTTGCAGTTCTTGTAGAACACCTTCAAAAGCTCATCATTCAAGTCTTTCCTACCTGGAGGACTGGCTGTTAGCAAGCTCATCAAGACAGGAAACAGAATGTGGTAGCCATAGCATCTTAGTTCTTTACTTGTATAGGGGTTCTGTTGAACCTGGAAAAGTCACAGCTTCAACCCTCACAGCTGCTCTTCTTCATAGGGGCCCTCTTGGACACCACAAAAGCAAGAGCCTTTCCCCCAGAGGACAGGAGGAACAACATCCATCAAATGGAACATTTCATCATGGAAATTAACCCTGTCCAGGCTCCCTCCGTGTGCAACGAATGTTATGCTTCATGGCCTCTTCCGTCTTCAGAGTGCCTCTAGCTCAGCTGCACATGAGGACCACGCAGTGAATGCTCAGCACACATTGGTCCACAAAAAAACATCCTCAGTCTTACCCCATCAAAGTGACGGAGCCTATGCAGCAGTCACTTGCATGGTGGACACAGGAGGACAACCTGCTTCAAGGTCTCCCCATTGCTCTGCTGGAATCTCAGATAACCATCACCACAGTTACATCTCTCCTTGGCTGGGAAGCCCATTGCCAGGGCCATCACACTCAGGGTCTTTGGATCATAGCAGACTTGTACCACCACATTAACATTCTGGAGATGAGGGCAGTCATATACGCCCTCTGAGTTGTGGAAGATGTCAGTCACAAGGTAATCCTTCTTTAGATGGACAATACAGCAGTGATTTATTACATCAACAAGCAAGGGGGAGCACACTCCTACCCTCTCTGCAGAGAAGCCATGAAGGTCTGGGATCAGTGCCTCAATCGCAATGCCATGATTCAAGCAGTTTACTTGCCAGTGGCTCAGAACAATCTAGCAGACCACCTCAGCAGGACTGAAGTGGATCCTTATGAGTGGTCATTACCACCAGATGTTGTACAGTCAGTCTTTATCAAGTGGGGTACTCCAGACCTGGACCTTTTTGCATCCTCACTCAATGCAAAACTGCCTCAATTCTGCTCCAAAAATCCAGAACCTGAAGTTTTCTGTTAGGTTGCATTCAGGCTGTGGAGGACAAATCGCTTTCTGTATGCATTTCCTCCTCTTCCATTAATTCAGAGGGTGCTGCTCAGACTGGAGGTGCATGGGGGCAACATCATTCTCATTTCGCCATATTGGCCTTAACAGATTTGGTTTCCCTTGATCAACAAGTTGTTAGCGCTTCCTCCACGGCAGCTAGTGCTATGGACAGACCTTCTGACACAATAATCCCTGGTCCATCCCAACCTGCACGTACTTCATCTCCACATCTGGCTCCTGAGGAGATAGAAGTGGGCAGGTTTAATGTATCTCAGAGAACTTCAAAGATCCTGCTGGCTGCATACAGTATAATCCTTCCACTAGAAAGACTTACACAGCCAAATGGAAATGTTTCTCAGAATGGTGTGCTAAGATCTCCATGGACCCATTCCAGTGTCCACCTGACAAAGTATTGGAGTACTTGCTAGACCATTCAGACTCAGGCCTTCAATACTCTTCTGTAAAAGTACATTTCTGTGCACTCTCTGCCTATCATGAGCAAATCCAGAACATGACCCTGGCCCAGCTACCTTTGTTCAAGAGATTCCTCAAGGGCATGCTGTATACAAGGCCCGCAGTCAAGAAGCCATTTGCCCCCTGGGATATTAACTTTGTGCTGGATATGCTCACTCATAAACCATTTGATCCTCTAGTCATGTGTGATCTATAAAATTTCTGACCTGGAAAACCACCTATCTGGTGACTATCACTTATGCTTGTAGGGTCTCTGAGATGCATGCTTTGGTCACAGACCCTCTGTGTACTGTCTTTCACAAAGACAATGTAGTTCTCCATATACACCCTAAGTTCCTACCCAAAGTAGTTTGAGTTCCACCTTTACCGCCCTTGGTACTGCCTACTTATTTCTCGGGGAGCACAGATGGCGGCGATGCTGAGCTGCTGCTTGCAAGGGCTCTGAACAGAGCTATGTATCTCCTAAAAGTACTTTTATTCTATCCAGGAGAGCTTAATTTGCTGGTGCTAGACATCTGTGACTATTATTAATCAGGTGTCTGAAAGTTTAATTCCTTTGGGTGCACCAGTTAGGGATGTGAGGTAGGGCTTTTAGAGTTAGTTTAGGGCTTGGTAAGTTGAGTAAGTTTTAGGAGTTAGCTTTATTATTTTCTATTTAGGATTTTAGTGCAAACATACTGTATGAGTGGAAGCTCCTGGGAAGTTGCAGAGCAGTGAGGAAGTTGAGGAGGGAACCACCGGCATATGGTTCAATGTGTGGCTGGGGCGAGTGCACTGCAGGACCTATGCTGACTTGAGTACCGTCCTTCAGTGTGGAGAAAGTGAAATTTGAGGGCTGACTCGGTTTGGGGATGCTGGAGGGCTTTCCTGTTGTTCTACCTACGGAGACTTAAGCCCCGAAAGAACTGTGCAGAACTACTGAGTAGCCCATGGTGTGGCAACGTGGGCTTGCCCTGTTGACTCTGATATCAGATCAATTATCTCTTAATCGTCATAAACTTCTGTTTGGCGAGTGGACAGTCAAGCATAGGGAAGGTTGCACAGCATCCTTGAGCTTGATGAATCTTTTCTATCCGAAGGAGATCAGTCCTGACTGCCTCCGGTGTTGGTGAGAGAAGCACCGGGGGGGGTGAAGTTGGACTTCCTACAGGCCGGTGAGTTCATTCCTTTTTTGTTCCTCACAGTTTTCTACCGCAGCATTCGTGGGAGTTCTGCTGAGGTTATTTTTTTCTGTCTAATTAAACTCTGACACTCCTGGGATTATTTTCCTCTCAATCCCTGTTATCAGCTGAACATTTGCCTGTTGGGTTCTGGCGGGACATATAGCTTGGTGAGAGTGAGCTGTTTTGGAACCGACCAGATTGTTTCAGGATTCTGGTTTAAACTTCGTTGGACTTTTATATTGCTGCATTGAATTTTGTTTTTTTCTTTTGAATTGCACTTGTTTCCTTTCTTGGACAATACATAACGCTGACTCTTGGGGAGGGTGATTTTGGTGGGTGGATTTGGGAGTTTTGATAGCGTATAATTGTTGAGTATCTGTGTAGGGGAATTATTATATTTAGTTGTGTGAATGGTGGATAAATGAGTAGTTAGAATTGTATTTTGATTATTAAATTAATGGTTGTCTTTAGTTTAAATTGTTTAATTGTGTTTTCTTAGTTTAGGCAAATATATCAGGCAGTGATGTGTTGGGGCTTTGGCCAGGTGCAAATTACCTATGCTGCTTCTCTGCTTCATGACCTCCGCCCCTTCACTGACCTTCGATTTCATCTACTGCCAGGTGCTGCAGGGAGGTCGGGATTACTAGGAGGCAGTGGGGTCGTTGTTGGTGGAGAGTAGCTGAAAAGGGGGGGGGTGAGGAACATCAAGGTTGTAAGCTACAGGAGGCACCCTGGGTTTAAACAGGGTTGAGGGAGATGCCAAACGTGTGTGGTTCCCATACCGAGTGGGCAAGTAGCTAGAGGGCCAGTGGCCCTCTCAAATCCTCCTCGGGCAGTGCTTTGCAATGCCAGGTCAATGAGAAACAAGACCACTATTTTTGCAGACTTGATTTCCTCTGTCGACCTGGCTTGCATAACAGAGACCTGGCTGGATGACAATCCTGGTCCAGTTTTAGAGGCTGCCAGCCCCGCCGGGTACTCTGTGGTGCACTGCCCAAGGAAGGATAATAGAGGTGGGAGTGTGGCTATCATTTTTAGAGCCAACTTGAGCTTCACGGTGCATTCGGTTGGTAGCACCAGGTCTTTTGAGTGTGTTGCCGTGTGTGGGGGTCCAGGTGCAGGCTGGAGGATTCTCCTTATTTACCGCCCTCCAGGGTCGGGAGGAGAATGCCTGCAGGAGGTAGCAGACTTTGCTGTTGACCAAATGTTGGAGTCCCCCACGTGTTTAACCCTGGGGGACTTCAATGCCTGGGTCGATGACGAATCCTTGCAGTTCGGTTATGACCTCCTCCAGTTGATGTCATTACTGGGCCTGACAGAAGCAGTTGCTTTTGCGACCCATCCGCACAGCCACACACTTGATCTGGTGTTCCAGCTGGATCTTGTGGTTGATAGCCTCAGGAGCAATCAGGTGTCTTGGTCTGATTATTGTACTGTGGGTTTCACGTTTGGGGCACCCTCTGATAGTCCTTCCCCTGTGGAGATGGTCAGCTACTGCCCTTTAAGGGGATTACACCCGGAGGGACTACTGGCATTAGCTGACCTACCTAAAGTTTATTTTATTATTTATTTAATTTTTGTTGACCGGGTAAGTGCACTAGACAAATCCTGCCTATTTTCAGGCACGACCCGGGGGGAGGGGGATACAGATGAATGCCAACTGACCTTGAGCCAGATTAAACTGTTGGTGATATTTTCAGTGAATGAGGGAAATTTGGCCAGGACACCAGGGAAATTTCCCTACTCTTTTCGATAAGTGCCATGGGATCTTTAACATCCACCTGAACTACCACCAATCCAGGCAGATGGGACCTCGGTTTAACGTCTCATCGGAAAGACGGCACCTCAAAAGTGCAGCACCCCTCTTATGCTGCACTACAGAGTCAGTACTGGGATATTAACCCAAGTGCCAGATGTGAGAACTGAACCCACAGCCCTCTGATCTCCCGGCCTCAGAGGTGAGTGTGCTACCTACTGAGCCACTGACACTGAGTTGAGGCGGCTTGTGCAGCCGACACTGGTGAGGCTGTGGCCACCTATAACAAGGTAGTGTCCGAAGCACTGGATGTCTTTGCTGCGGTTCGTATATGACCTAGATCCTCTTACTTGAGATGCCCCTGGTTTGATGGGGATCTCAAGGTGATGAAGGTCAAGGGTCAGAAGTTGGAGTGTTACTGGCAGAAGACCCAGTTAGAGGCTGACAAACTGGTCCTACGTACCAACTACAGTGAGTACCAGGAAGCAATCTCCAATAAGAAGGCAGAATTCCTGTCCAGGGAGATTGCCACAGGTAAGAACAGACCTTTTCAGCTTTTTTGGAATGTGGACAGGCTTCTCCATCCTGTCTGCCTACAGCCGAAGAAGACTTTTTCATTTACTTTGTGTGAAGAGTTTGCTCTGTTCTTCTCTGACAGAGTGTCGTTGATCCAGTCAGGATTACAGCTGGGAGGCTTACACCTTGCATTGGCTGGACTGGTGGCAGCAGAGGTACTCTGCCTGTCTGGGAGGAGTTTAGGCCAGTGGAGGTGTCTGAGGTGACTTGGGTGATCTTAGAGCTGAAGCACACATTCCGGACCCAGCCCTGGCACATTTCTAAATGGGATTCATCGAGGCTGTTGGCCTGGTGTTCGCCAGGATTGCCAGGTGTTCGATGGTAGAAGGGGTGTTCCCAGTGGCTCTGAAAGTGGCACTGGTGAGACCCCCCTTTAGAAACCTTCCCTCAACCCAGATGTCCTGGCGAATTACCGTCCAATCTCCAACCTGCCATTTTTGGGCAAGGTTGTTGAGAAATTGGTGGCATAGCAGCTTGAGGATCACCTTGTGTCCTTCAAAATCTATGAGCCATTTCAGTCGGGTTTTCTAGGCTAGACACAGCGCAGGAACAGCTCTAGTAAGTGTACATAATGACCTACTCAGGGCTAGAGATAGAGGAGACAGGTCAGTTCTTATGCTCCTTGATCTCTCATTAGCATTTGACACCGTGGACCACATTGTGCTTCTTGATCGGCTCTGTGAGTTTTGTGGACTCGCTGGTGTTGTCATCAGATGGTTTGAGTCCTATCTCTCTGATTGGGTGCAGCAGGTAGTGAAGGGGAAATTCTCCTCCTCTCCAATGCCTCTGTCATGTGGAGTTCCTCAGGGTTCGATCTTGTTGCTGATGCTGTTCGCAATGTACATGCTGCCCCTGGGGGAGATCATTCAGCAATACAGCATGGAGTTTCACTGTTATGCAGATGACACCCAGCTGTACTTGTCATTTGCACCCAAAACATCCAGTGCTGTTGACATGCTTAACATCTGTCTGGCTAAAATCAATGACTGGATGGCTTCCAGCTGGCTGAGTCTAAATCCGGATAAGATAGAGGTACTAGTGATAGAGTTGGGTCGTGGGCATGATGGGATGCAGCCTGGAGTGGACACAGGTCTTTTTCTGGGGCCTGCTCCATTGGTGGCTTTCCCGAGGGTACATAATCTAGGTGTGATCCTAAACAGCAGGCTGACGTTTGAAGATCAAGTCTCATCTGTAGTTAAGAGTGGTTTTTACCACTTGCAGAACATCACCAGGATCAAGCCCCTCATTCCACCCGAGGATCTGCCGACACTGGTACATGCCTTTGTTACCGCTAGGCTAGACTACTGTAACACTCATTTCTTCGGGGTCACGGGAGTGACTCTGTGCAGGCTGCAGCTGGTGCAGAATGCCGCAGCCCAGTTGCTGACGGGCCGGCCCAGGCCCTGTCATGTGATCTTGGTCCTGCATTCTCTGCACTGGCTGCTGGTCAGTTGGAGGGTTCTTTTTGAGGTAGGCTTGCTCACCTATAAGACCCCATATGAACTGGGCCCTGGCTATCTGTCAGAGCTCCTTTTACCTGCAGCCTTTGTTTGCACCCTCCGCTCCTCTTCAAGGGGCCTCCTGGATGTTCCCAGGGTTCAGCTCAAGACATCCGGTGACTGAGCATTCAGTGCCTCTGGGCTGACCCTGTGGAACACACTTCCATCTGCACTCTGGGAGGCCCCCTTGATTGATATTTTCAAGCAGAGGCTAAAACCCCACCTTTTCAGCCTGGCTTTTACAAAATTATTTTATGTCTAACTATTTTAATAACAACAGATGACTGTAAAGCTGGAAATTGAAACTGTATTTATTCTGTAAGTTTTTGATCTTAATTGTTTCATTTTATGTTTTGTTAGCTGCCCAGAGCCTCAGGGATTTGTCACCCTAGAAATAAAATTTGCCTTGCCTTGCCTCTGGATGTTTAAAAAAAAAAAACCTTCGGTTCTACTTCACTAGAACAAAAGATATCCATTAATCCAAGTAGCTCTTCATGTCCTTTAATGCTGCCTGGCTCAGTCAGCCAGTTTCCATTAAATGTATTTCTGCTAGGATAGTGGCATGCCTTCACCACTGTTACTCTATGCTGCAGGTCAAGTTGGAAGGCCAACTGCACGCCCACTCTACCAGAGCTGTTGCTGGGTCTTTGGCAGAGATCTGCTCTGTTCTCATTGATGATATTTGCAAAGTGGCTACTTGGAGCTCAGTGCATGCTTTTGGTAAGCACTATGCTCTGGATGTTCATGCCAAACAGCAGACTTCCTTTGGCAATATGATCCTTAATGGACTTGTGTCCTGAGTGAGCTTCATCTCCTACCACTCTTCTCGGGGGATTCAGTTTTAGCTTGGTACTCTAACCCAGCAGTATGAATAAGTGTTGAATACTGAAGTCCAGGAAGATATAAAAATTACACTCTCACTGTAATTATTGATCTTTTTGGACAAGTCTTCACCATTTATTCATATGCCCACCCACCATCCCCTGAGCTCACTGAATCTATTCCTGGTCTTCACTCCTTTATTGCTGTTTGGACTGTGAAGACATTGTTTTTAGTTTACCCTTCTTACACGGGTCAGAAGGGCTATCTTATGCCCTTGTTAAGTTAGATGTTTGTCTAGTTAGCATACACTGTACCTCCTCACCATAAAAGTTACTGAGGCAGTTGGAGGGTCGGACGCTGAAATAACCTATACAGCCAGTCTCACTGCACCGTGTTTGCACAGTCCTAGCTCGGCACTGGCTCTCCTGAAGATTTTTGGCTCCAGCAGGGTCCCAACACCTCCAGCTTGAACCTAGCAGTTTGAATAAATGGTGAATACTTGTTCAAGAAAATCAAGGATTATGGTATTTCTTTAACCTAAATATGTGCTATGTATTCTGGTCATTTGCTCCATGTATTAAAGGTCGGTGCTACACAAAACTTGTCCACCTGGAGATTTGTTTTTTTATTTATTTGAAATGTGATTACCATGTAGGAGCAACTGAACCAAAAATCCTTTTTCAAGTTTGACTGGTCAAACATAAAATACAGTACAGACATCTTACAGCAATATTAAACAATTTTAAGCACCTCATACACAAACATTCTGTGGCATCAAATATTGGTGCAAGTATTTTTAAATACGACGTAAGAACATGACATGTGAATGGATTCCAGCAGCGCATTCCAATAAACAGGAACAGCCATGGAAAGAACACGAGATCCCATCTTAGTAATCAAAGTCAAGTCAGGAAAGATGCAACCTTTGATGAGTGTAAATTATTTTTAGTCATTTAACATGACTAAAAAGATTGCTTTATTAATATTACATCTGAAAAAATACTTTATTTGAGCAACTGGAGAACACCAGCCCAAGTCATCATAGAGAAAGCATTGATAGGTGTGATCTGGAGCAAGGAGAACAAAACACCAGATGCTGTTATAAGCAACTATTAAGTGCTGTAGCTCTTTCAGGTTCAAAAAAAAAAAAAAAAAAAGGAGAGAAACCATAATCAAAAAGAGGCAATAAAGATCCAACAGCAATATATTGTTGGGTTTAAAGGAAAAATAAATTTCAGTTAATGAAAAACACCCTGGGTGGGATATTCAAAAGGGATGCGCCATGCACAATAGGGTTGCACCTGCGCAAGTCCAAAAGTGCGCCATTCTGCGATATTCAGCAGGAGGCAGTTGCGCCACCGAAAACATGCTGAGCAACAGCGCAATGCAAATGACGGCATGCGCAACCGAAGGGGGTGGATCCATGCATAAAGAGCGCAATATGATATCCAAAGACTTCTGCGAATGCGAACAGCGGACCAGCTGAAGTTATGTTTCTCAATGGAAATGAGCCAAAATAAAAAGACTTAAGGAAGCGGCACAGGAACACCACAGGGATGCCAAGTGGGGATGAGAGAGAGAGAAAGACAGACAGTGGCAGGCAAGGGAAGTAGTGTGGGCCATAGGCTGCAGAGGCCAGTGGAGGGTGCCCGGTGCAGTGGAAGTAGCAGTCAGGACAGCGGGGTAACAGAGCAACATCAGCCGGGGCACAAGCCAGGGAGATGGACAGTGCCAGCTTCCACATGGAAGCTGTAATGAGGGGGGTGAGAATGCAAGGTGCAGGGGGACGTGGCCATGGAGGGGCCCGTCGGTGGTACGCCCCCAACAGGCAGTACCGTGCCTGCATCAGCTTTGAGTTGTACACAGATGTAGAAATCATGAGCCGGTACCGCCTGAACAGGGCAATACTGAGGCGGCTCTGTGAGCTGTGCGGTGATGTGATGCAGGCACCCTCACGACGGAGCCATGCTCTGTCAGTGGAGACCAAGGTGACAGCCTGCATGTGCCTGCTCGCCACGGGCACCTTCCAGAGGCCAACAGGGGACACCACAGGCATCACACAGTCGGCCACGTCACGCATCCTCACCCAATTCCTCAGTGCACTGCTGCCACATGCTGCGGAGCACATCCAGTTCCCCAGCACAGCGGCAGAGCGTACAGCAAACATGCAGGCGTTCCACAGGGTAGCACGTTTGCCTGGCATGCTAGGGGCCATAGACTGCACCCATGTGGCCATTCGCACGCCACCTGGCCCCGATGGGGCTGCCTATATGAATCAGAAGGGCTTCCCCAGTGTCAACTGCCAGGTGGTGTGTGATGCCACTGGGCGTATAATCAATGTCTGTGCCACACACCCTGGCGGAGCACATGATGCCTTCATATGGCATCAGTCCGCACTGTGCCATTGATTCGAGAGTGAGGACATCCCCACAGGCCATCTAGTGGGTGAGTACGCATGTAGGGAATGCAAACACGGGGCAAGGGTGGGAATGCCACAGGTGCCATGGTAGTGGCACACAGGGATATGGGCAATATGGACCTGAACATGAGACTGATCTCCACTATCTCCACACAGGTGACAGCGGATACCCACTCCATCCCTGGCTGCTCACACCGTACCAGCGCCCCATGACCCCATCGCAGCAACGCTATAATGAGGCACACGCCGCCACACGCAACATCATTGAGCGGGTGTTTGGGATGCTCAAGGCACGCTTCCGATCCCTAGACACCTCCGGCGGTGCCCTACAGTACAGCCCCTCAAAGGCTTGTGGGATATTCCTGGCCTGTTGTATCCTGCACAACATGGCCAATGACTGTAGGATAGTCGTACAGGTTGAAGATGGGGACGCCAACGGCGCCAGTGATGTGCAGCCCCCCCTTGGATGGCAGGACCCCCGACTGATCCGGCAGGCCCAGCTGCATCGGGACACCATCATGGAGGAGCATTATGCACAACACAGGTAAGTCAAGGGGCCATGTGCAAACAACACTGTGCTGGCGCAACCCACAGGCACACAGAGTAACACACTAGGGGTGCATGACGGCAAGGAGGGTGGAAGGCACACAAACACACCATCAGGGAGGGGCGAACAGTCATATGGACACACACACACACACAAACACACCAGGCACAAAGCATACATGGGCAGGTGCACAGCAGAGCAGGAACAGACATGGAAAACACACAGATCCACAGACCACACCCACCACCTGTACTGTCCAAGCTCGTGTGTCAGATGCTGGGCACCCTTGCTCCTTGGTGTACAGTACAATGCAGGCATCATCATGCACATGCACCTGTGGACAGCAGTTGGGATGGTGTGCAGGTGGTCCGTATGTCGGCGTGATGGGCAGGGCACCCACCAGTGCATTGCTCACCATGACGCACAGTGCACACAGGGCAGCAGCAGACAGGGCCCGCACTGGGAGACAGGTCAGTCATGTTGCACCATTCCACGGCCACCGCAGATGCGTGGGTGGCCCCGCCGTGACCCAACAGCACTGGCAGGCTGAGCAGGGGCCACATGGGGTGGCACCGATGGACCACCAGGGGTCCCACTGCACGATCACGACCGTGTCCGCACTGGGGTCTGTAGGATGCCAAACATACCTGCACCAGGGGTGCTTGGGATACCCACAGCAGAACCCGGCGTCGACAGGCCTGGGGTCACACGATGCCGGGAGTGGAGAGCGTACTGTGTGGGGTGTGCGGTACAGGAGCACCTGCGTGTGTGCCCAGTGCAGCCACGACAGCGACCAATGCCTGGGTCTGCCTGTCAATGGCGGCAGTCACATCCATCCGCATACGGACCATCTCTGCATGGTCCAGAGCACACTCCCTGCTGTGCCGCTCCACAGCCGCACACAGTGCCTCCACAGCCGTTGCAACCCGCCTTTGCTGCTGTACTGATTCCTGCAGCAGGCAGGTGTGCTCGTCCAATGGGTACTGTGCCACAATGGCATCCTGTCCCCCAGGGTGTGGAAGGTCCTGATGCACAACACCCCTTGAGTGTGGGTGCTGTTCACCAGGACCAGGAATGGGTGTATCAAAGGGCGGTAGGCATGTGCCACCACTGGACACTGCACCCCCAGACCTGGTGGGTGACTGCTGCTGCTGCCCCTCCAACCGCTGTGCCCCAAGGACCACTCGTTCCATCGCTGTGGCCGCAACAGTGCCAGACACCTGCACAGCCACCGGTGCTGCCCCACCGGTGCTGACAGGCACAGCCTGTGACTGTGCCGACATGCTGGCACACAAGTCAGAACCAGCAAGGCCCAGGGGCACATGCTGGCCTGCTGTGTGTCCGTCATGGGACACACACATGTCACTGCCCATTGCAGTCCTTGCATCATCAATGGTGCAGTTATGAGCTACAGCCACAGTCACAGCGTGCTGGCTTGCCAGACTGCTGAGTCACAGGCTGTGCACCCCCCACACCCGAATCACCGACACCAGAGTTGGCAGCCCAGCGTGCATGCTGGTGCAGTGCATGCTGGCTGGTGACAGAGGTGGATGGACCCTCCTCCATGTCCAGCAGGTCATCCTTACTGCCTGGACCCACCACCACCATCTCCTGAAGACGAACAGGATCTGTAACAGAAAGAGAGGACATGTGAATGCATGTGAACAACCTTCCCCCAACACCACCACCATGTCATACCGTGCAGTGATGGGCTTCCACCTGTCTGGAATCCATCTCCTGGTACGCCGTCAATAGCACTGCGCTGCATTGATGCAGCCAGTCGGTCCTCAGCCGGGGTCAGCTCCACCACCGCTGGCTGGCCTCCGCCAGTGCCAGCACGTGCTGCCCTGAGGGCTGCCACCTTCTCCTTCACCCTCCTGCGGTCTGTCCCAATCTTCTTTTTGCATTCCTGCATGGAGCACTGGTGGCTTCTGTGCAGGTTCACTGCCTGGGCCACCCCCTCCCATGCAGCCGCACGGGCCTGAGGGATGCCCCGCCATCCACTCAGTAGTGCCTCCTCCTCCAGGTAGGCCTTGAAGAGGGCCTCAGTCTCTGCCGTGGTGAAGTTGGGCCTCCTCCTCCTTCGCCCACCATCCTCACCCTCACCTTGGCTCTGCTCGGTCATGGCGTTCTGTATGGGTGGAAGTGGACACCTGTCACTGTGCAGTCTACAGCGTTATCCCATGCCCATTGTCCAGAACATCCCACAGCATGCAACTCACCTCTCACCTGCAGTAACTGAATCTGGCCAGCGCAGCCCACTGTCACACTTTTATAGCGCAATGCATGCAAATGAGGAGTGGAGCAATTGTAATGAGATGCAAATCGCGCCACTGCGCCTTTGAATGGCTGATCAGATGATTTGCATGTGTCGGCTGAATATCGCGCCATTGCACTTTTCACAATACGGCTGAGCCAGTAGCGCAGATCTGTGACTGTGTGGTACACTGCATTGTGCATGCCCAGGTAGCTTACGCAGGCGTCTGCCACGCTGATAACGTGCTGTGCGTGATCGGCAATTCAGGCCATGGCCACCATTGTGCCAGTGGCGCTACAGCACTGGGCACTATATGGCGCTGTGGCACTACTGCGCAGTAGTCCACTGTGGCACTGTCACGCAGGTGGTCGGTCACGCAGGATGCGTAGATGTCAGATGGCGCTGTGCATGGCCTTGCGTCATAGACCCCTGACCTGGTGTCAACCTTTGCCCCCTGGCGCTGTTCGGCTGCCATGTGTACGGCCCTATTGCGCTGTCTGGTGACAGCGCTATGTGGACTGACGGCGCTGTATGAACAGCATGATTGGAACCTAGGGTGGTCTATTGCGCAACATTTCCATGTGGGGTTGCCGCGCTGCAGGGCGCCATATTGCCTGCTGTAAACTTGGAAGCATGGCATGCAGGAGGGCAGTGCAATGGAGCCCGGTGGAGGTGGCCAACCTGGTGGCCCTGGTAGAGCCCCACTATGGGGCATTGTATGGTGAGGAGCCCCTCACCATGGCTAGAACCCAGGTCTGGCTGCAAGTGGCCAATGACCTGGTGGGGGTCACTGGCCGGTGCCGGTCTGCTGAGCAGTGCCGGCACAGGTACAGTGACCTCCGCAGGAGGGAGCCTGACCTGCATGAGCGGCTATGGTCACGTGCCAGGAGGGGCGTGGTGCCTAGGCCAGGTGGGTGTACCATCTATGCACCTGTATTCTCTGTAGGGGTGAGAGTGTGTTTTGGTGGCTGGGCATGGGTGATGGCTCTGACATGGTTGGTTGTGTAGTGTGTGCAGGTGTGAGATGCATGGGTCTGGCTGTGTGGGCAGGCACTCTCACTGGGGCAGGGGACATTCTGCTTTGGAGTCACACTGATGTTTTTCTCAACATTTGTCTCCCACAGGCTGGGCAGAGAGGATGCAGGCATGGGGTGAGGAGGGCTGTGGCAGGGCCCCAGTGGCGGTCGGTGGTGCTGCGAGGGGTGGGCCACAGTAGCAGCAGCAGTAGCATCAGCAGCCACAGCTGCTTGCGGAGTGTGAGTATTATTACATCATGGATGCTATTGTATGCTGGAGGGGGTGGGCATGACCACCAGCCATGCACAACACAACCATGCATGACACAGGTGACATTCATCACTGTCCAGTGTCACTGCACGTCTGTGTGTGCATCACTGGTGGTCCATGCATGCACTGGGCACATGGCTGTGGAACTGGCATCGCACCACATTGCCACGTCACTTGACAGCCTTGTTTGTGCTGTGATGGACATGGGCAGTGTGTGTGTACAGTGGTGCACATAGCTGGTGCCGCCTGGTTGGGCTGGCCATGTGCATGTTCACTGTGGGTGGGTGCATACCATCACAGGTGCGGGACATTGGGCTATATGGCTTGCAGGTTGGGTGGTGTTCAGGGTTGTGGTCAGTCACAGCCATTGACTGTGTTCCCATTTTCCTGAGGCCTCATTGTGCTCTGGAGGATAGAGCGGGCACTGCAGCAGCTCACCCAGGTGTCCGTGGACAACAGGACCATCCTCACCAACATCCAGCGCCATGGCCTCCGGAGGAGGCATGGCCAGCCACGACGGCACCAGGTGGAAGAGGACCAGCCTGCTAGGCCTTAGGCCGGATTCCCCTTCCCACTTCACCCATCCTTCCCACCCTGCCTTCCCTCTCCAAGTTGTTCATCCCTACCTTGTACCCCTACCCCCCCTCTTGTAAATAGTTATGTTGTTGATTTTGTGATTTACATTTTTGTAATACATTTATATTTTGATATGAATACTGTGTTGGTCTCTGATTTGCAGCTGGCTATGGTTGCTCAGTTGCAGTGGTGTGCATGCCATCTGGGGTGGTATGGTCCTGGGTATGTGTGTGTGTGCATGTGTGTGTGCATGGGGAGGTGTCTCCAGTGTGGCAATGACTTTCTGTTGGTCTTGCCATCTGCTGCCACGCACTGCTGGGTGCACAGGGTGGGTCTGGCTTGTATGCTTCTCTGCTACACGGGGTTGACGTGTGCCGGGGGTGATGCATGGTGTTTCCTGCAGTGCCAGTCACTGCACATGGGTGGTGTCTTGGGGTCATGGTGCAGGGTGTGCTGTGCGTACGGGAGGCTGATGTGCACTGTGGTTGTCAACCCCCTGTGTGTGGCAGTCTCAGCCTGCCAGTGGTTGTGCTGGGGCGTCATGGCCCTGCTGTGCTTTGTTGGCTTGTCCCCATGGGCCAGTGGATCATCTGTCCCACCCCCAGTGATGCTGTGCTTGGGGTGTGCAGGTGTCTTGTTGGTTCTGCAGTGTGTTTCTGTGCCCATGTGTGTCATGGCTGGCGGTGGGCCCCAGCCTGCCTCCCTGGTTGTGCAGTTCCATTGCTCTGCTGGGGGGGTTCTGCTTGCGCTATGGAACCTCTGGACTGCTCAGCTGTGCTGCCCTTGTTGCGCTATGGCGCAACCTTTCTCCTCAGCTTCCCCTTCCTGGTTGCGCTATAGCGCAGTTTGTGCGATATTCAGAAGTTGGCTGCTTGCGCAATTTGTTCTGCTCCATGTTTGAATATCACGTCTGTTGCGCATATGCACAATTGAATTGTGCTTGCTCCTGCTGTTGCGCACATTTTGGGAGCAGTTTGAATATCTGGGCCCCTATTTTTGATTTATGTTTTGTAAATCAACCGAAAGTGACTTGAAAAAAAGCCAATATAGGATCTAACAAAATACAAAAATATTTGAACTGTTGTACTCGTTCAATGACATTTTCCACAGTGTCATGCAGTTGAAGAGGAAGACAACCATTCAGTAGTGTTTAGACCCCAAAAGCATGTTTTATGTGTCTTAACAGAACCAGACCAGTTACATATAGCAAGAAAATCCTTTATTAAAAGACAAGAAATTCCATCAATATCCCTCAGTCTACTATATAATATCAAATTGCTTGCATTTATAGTAGCTGAGTGTCACAATTTGTTCAAATATTTGGAATACACTTGACAAAGTGGGTAAACAGCAGCATGGACCCCTGGGGTACCCTGTCTACCACGCAAAAGAAAGAAACAGCTCCCACAAACTGGCAATACCCTGTTAAATAATTTTGTAACCAGAAGGTAATATTTGCAGATAATCCAAAACTCTTCAACTTTTCACAGAACAATTTATAGTCGACGAGCTCAAAATCTGACTAATCCTATTCAGCATCTCAGTGCCAGGGAGCTGTGTTTGCCTTGCGGGTCTATATATTACTCCGTCCAGGAACTTTGAACCCTTGGCAGTTTTAATCCAGATACCCTCTAATCTAGTGTCCCCTTCGCCAGTTCTACTGGTATGCAGCTACTCTTTTATATTAACTGATACAACAACACCTCTCCTTCCCAGTCTGTCTTTCCTGAATAACTTGTATACCTTCATATTTGTAGCCCAATCACAACTTCTGTTCCACTCTATCTCAATGACAGACACAATGTCCTAATTATTGGCAGGTGTGAAAGTCTCTTCTTCCCCTATTTTATTTGTTTGGCTATGTGCATTAATCATCATAAGCTTTGATTTAGCACCCCCTCCCCGGCTTGCCTAGTTTTGTTATTCCCTTTCATTTTGTGCTAATAATAACATTATTGTCATTCAACGTAGCACTGTCTCTGATTAAATTATCATTGCCCTGTTGACAAATATCATCCACAGTTTCAGTTTCTGTTAAGTGTGAAGCCTACCTTAGTTTCATGTCTTTCACCAGTTCTGATCTCAGTTTAATCTAGCATTAGTCACCTGTTCTATAGATTCCTTGAGTCTTTCTGCCAGTGTGAATGAATAAGTGTTCAGATGCATACAGTCCCTACACTTTTAGAAGAAATGTGAAATTTGACTAAAAAATAGTAAATTTTTACTAACACACCAGTTAGTGTGGTTAGGGAAAACACAGTGGGCAGGATTCACAAAGCTTCGGAAAGACCCGCAGCTGCGGGTAAACCACTGTGCAAGTGGGTTGCCAGTTACAATGAGCCGCAGGTTACCTGCAGCGGTGTATTCGAGCAAGGTGGAGCCGGATTACGACTGCCCCACGGGTTATGGTCACTGCGAGAAGTGTTCCAGGGAGATCCCCGCAGCTGCAGGAATGTGCTACGGCTGTTGGGAGCAGCCGTAACACCCTCCACAACTGCTGCAGCTGTGAATCGCTACCTCCGCAGCAGCAGGTGATTCCAGTCCGCAAAGGCAGGTGCGGAGTGGAACTTAGGTTCTGGGCAGTTTGTGAATCCAGGCCAGTGTGTGTTAAATTTCATACATTTAATGTGTTAAATGAATTTTACACAGTGGTGTGTAAATTGTTCAATACACAAGAACTTTTAACACACCATGGCAACAAGATGTACATAATGAAAGTCTTATTTTTACATATAAATGTTTTGAAATTTTAAATGTGATTGAATGAAAAACATAACTGCATATACCTAATAAAGTAAAGTATAGGATGCACAAATAAATCCCCATGAAAGAATTTGCACTGGTTCAACCTTGATGCCAAACAGCCTCACAAGACAATCCGCATAACCTGTCCACCGACACAGGTTTTGTCTTATCCTCATTACACCTCACCTTCACTCAATCTCTCTACTCTTTACAGATCCAGTCAGCAGATTTAATGTGTGGTAGCCATCTCATCTGCAGCGCTGTTCGCGCTCTCTATCTCTCTCTCCCCCCCCACTCCTTCCTGGTCTGTGTCATGTACGCTAACTTAGCTCGACAGTTCAAACTTACGCCCCTTCCCTCTCATGACCCTCTGACATTCTCCACTCTTCCGAAAGGCCAGGTCATGAGACACAAAGGAGAAAAAAAAAATAAACAAAAGTGGCTACATTATTTCCCCGACCCAGAAACCGAAGAGGGCTGGGAATCGAGTCTTACAAAGCACGGCAGCACTGCCATGCATACGCGCAAAATGGAGCAGCTGTTCTGTAGTTCAAATATTGTACCACCGAGAACCAAACGGTCCCAGCTCCTAGAACAAAAACAGAGCCAGAAAACATTCAAGTTGCAATATGGGGCACACTAATAAAGGTTTCCCAGCACCAGGTTACCTCCCAACTCCTTGTATAAAATGACCATTAGCTCCAGCACTTGGGGAGGGGGGTGTCACATCAATGTTTTACCTAACAATGGAACTTTTTTTGTGCCGTGTAAGAATAAATTCAGAAAAAATTGCTTAAACTGAAGAAAAACTTTTTGTTTTAAAGTATAGGAGAATTTCATTTTTAATCAATGTATAATCGCAATATCCCACTCAAGGGTGTGGATTATGCTGGGATTTACCCATGCCTGGGGTATTTGGCCACTTGGCCTGTGGCCTTGTGACCAAACAACACCTCAGGTATGAGTAAATCCCAGCATAACCCACACCTTGTTGTGGTATATTGCTTAAAAAAATCATAATACTGCTTACAAAAACATTTAAATTTATTATTGTAACTCCATTTGGACATAAAGTAGTCCCTTTTTGTTAAAGCAGCTAACTCTTATTGTGGTTATGGTTACAGCACTGTTACAGCTAATATGCAGATTTACATACACAAGGAATTCTGGGTAATTATAAGTTAAATGTTTCTGACTCAGAGGTATAGCCTCCTATTTTGGTAGTAGTAATTGCAGTACAGCACTTAATACACAAGTGTATATAGCAAGGCATTATGGGTACAATATGAGGCTGTCTTCTTTTTTCCTCAGTGGGAGATGGTCTCCTATTTTTGTAATGGTTACAACAATATAAGATCTCAGATGTTTATATTTTCAAAATGAGGCATTGTGCATACAGTATATAGCTAACAAGATTTCTTTACTGAGAAATCTAGTCTATTTCTGTAGTGAATACAGAAATATAATAGCCTAATTTACATAGCAGGGCATTGTGGCCATTTCTGTGTACAGTTGATAAAAAAAATTAAGTGTTATTTGTTTTACACTGTCTTCATAAATATGACACATTTGTGAGTTAATTTTACACACACTGGGCCGGATTCACAGATGTTTGCCTCAAGCTGCAACAATAGCAGCTTGCGGCAATAGCCACTGCCTCCTGCACCCTGTGCCTGATTCAGAAAGGAGCAGGGTCTAGGGGCCCACGTCCCATGATTTGCAGTAGCAGTGCATGGTAAGGCGCAGCCCCCATGTTTGCTGCAAGCCACGGAAAGGGGCAGGTGGCAGATGCGCCCGCAGAATGGTGTTGTGGTGCCACCCATGCCCGCCCCTATCAGCCCTCGTAGGGTGTCGACTCCAGCCCCAATCCCCATATTAGAACAGCCACCTCACTCCCTTAACTCCTGGTAGTCTAGCGGCCCCACCCGACAGTCACGAGGCCCCACACCCTCAATACCCCACTGGTGACTGGCACTGCCCTCTGCTCACCACCAGGCCAGAAGCAGACTGAACTGTGTCAAGCTAGCATACTGTCATAATATGCACTCTAAATGACAGCTACTATCATACACAGAGTGTGTATTAGTACAGTACACAAGCTTGTCACAGTTTAGTTGGCGGGCTGGCTGTTTTGAGCAGAGGGCAGTGTCAGTCACCGCAGGTACTGGGGTGTGGGGGGCTTGGCACTGTGTGGGGCCACCAGATTACCAGGTGGTTATGGGGATTGAAGAGGGGCATCTTGCCCTAGGGCATGTGGGTGGGGGTTCTCAGCATGTGTGTGTGTGGGGGTCTGAGCATTGGGGGTGTTCCATGCACCCATCCTGGCACAGTGCGTGCCATGCCTGGGACCTGGAGCTTATGGGGGGGCCTACAGGGGATGTAGAGCTGGGGCACAGTGGCACCCTCCAGTGAATGGAAAAGACCACTTAGACCAGCTTTTTGTTGGCATAAATGGTCTTTGACAGATGTTCACTGGTGGTTGTCTCTGAATCCCGATTTGTGGACATAGTAACCACCCTACCTGAATAGGGTGCAAATGCTGCCATAAACCCCCTTACACCATGTCACAAGGGGGTTTATGGTGCATTGGTGCAGTTGGGTGCAGGCAGCCTGCAGCATGTCACAGGCTGCCTTTGTGAATCCCACCAGGACGCAACTCAGGATGCAAGTGCTACTTGCACCATTTTTTCTGACGCAAGTTGCCTTGTGTCCTGATTTGCCTTTTATGAATCTGGCCCACTGTGTTAAACAGTGATTTACACACTTACAGTGTGAAAAAAAAACTTCATTTTTTTTTTTTTTTTTTACAGTGTATCAGAAACTTTCCTCCTCACCCGGAAGCTAGACCAATGTCATAAAAATAGAATAACCATTTTCTGTGCACTACATTCTAAGCCAGTCATTCAGGGCTCTAATTATACACTGGAGTTCCTCATTAGGCCTGGATACTGGTGATATTTTGCTGCTAATCAGCTCCCCATGGCAACTCTTGACTTTGTCTGCAGTTAAAATAGAGTTTTTTGTTTTTGTTTTTTAACCAGGAGAGACACACTAAGCTGAAAGCTTGTTTACAGGTGTGACCTGGGAGCACAAGAAAATTAAATGACTTGCTCAGGGTCACACAGTATGCAAGTGGGGGATGTGGGATTCAAACCCAGTTCTCCAGGTTTGCGGCTCAGAGCCTTAAACCACTGCGCTATACTGCCTCCAGTTGTTTTCAACCCATCTCTAGTTAGTTATTCCTGCTGTATGTCATACATTCCTACATGTACAGTGACTGTTTAGTGTCCTACACCCCTTAACAGCCTGTCCATGTTAATTCTAATATCACTTACCTTAGCCACCCCAGGAGGCTTGAAATAGTGGTATGATCCCTATCCTTGGCACAAATCCTGCAATCTGTGCCATGAAAGGCAGATTCACCCACTGCAATGATCTGTTGTTTGGCCTCTATGCAACCTAATCCTTGTTCTTTAGTACTGAGCACAGCAGCCTCACCCATGCCTGCCCTGCAGTGAGTTCCATACACAAAAATACTTTATCAATTAGTTAAATGTATAGTCTCTTTTTCTGCTGTTCTCTTATCACATCTGCAGTCTCTAGTGGTAACTACAGTGGGGCCTGCCAGACTGCAGTGTAGTGTCACAGATTCCTACATGACAAAAGGTATTAACTGCCACTGAAATTATTTTGTTTCCTGCAGAATGCTGCTGTATTATGTTGTAATCTGGAGGGCATCACTGTAAGGTCCACATTTTCTCTTCACTTGAGTGTGCATGGTGTAAATTAGTTTGGTGCTAATTGTGATTAGAATTCATAGTGCAGTATATGTTAGGTGATCTGCCCCTTCCAAAACCTCCTCATCAACCTAGAGTTGATGAGGAGATTTTGGAAGTCCCCCGGGACTTACCTTCTTTGGGACTGTGCATCATTCTATGCTGCCCCAGAGATGGAACTTATGCAAATAATGGAACTTTGGTGTAAGTTCAAACTCTGCGCTGTGGTCACACTCCCCCTACTGGCTTCATGCCAGATTTGTTTCTAAACCCAAGGGAGCAGTGACCACTGTAACTAAGTGGCTGACTACTAAAATTGTTTTCAAAAAATGTTTGTAAACATTATTTTAGAAATGAAATCAATTATTAGCAGACAGAAAAAGTGTTGGGTGTGCAGCTGTGATCAGAGGTTTTTTTTTTTTTTTAACCAAGCTATTTCTGGCAGCATTGGTGTCCACAGCCATCTGCCCCTACCCACACCAGACAGGTATCTGCCTCCCCCGTGACTTGCCTCCAAGTTCCCCCTGGATTTCCCTCCATAACAGAGCCAGGAAGAGGAGGTCTGTCTTCCCCTACCCCAGAACACAGTCCTGAAAGGAGGCATCCCAGCTGACAGTGCAAGCTTGGCAGTGGGTTGGGCATCATTCTCAGACTTGCCAAGCTTTTCCTTGTTCCTAGTCCCCCCCCCCGAGGTGTGCAGTGACACACATACACCATGCACCTGCCACTGACATCCCCTTACTGAGCTGTGCTGACTGCCCTGCCACCACACTTCCATGGTGGCAATCTAGTAGTGGCGAAACTGAACCCCCCCTGGGAGAGAAGAAAAGTTCTCCAAGTGCTCAATCCTGTTCCTCCTGGCCCACCTCTGTTGACCCGAGCTCACTTCCGAAGTCAGACCACCAGTGTGCAGGAGATAAGGCATCCAGTGCCTCATCTCTCCATGCCACTGGGCTGGCAGACCTAAGGGTTTAAGCAATTCCTCAGTTCTAATGCATTTACTGTAGGTATAGTCTATTGTTTCCACTTTACATAATTCATATAAAGCACATGTTGTACAGCATGCTACATCACTGAGGTACCCCTCATTCTTTGCTACATCCAGGTTGCACATGTAAACAACCTAGCAGAGTAACTGGACTCCCTCTCTGGCATTTGCCACTGCTATCCCAAAGACTGGATGTGACATTACAGTTGCCCGGTATGTCCAGTATTTGGGTGAGCCTTCCAGTTCTGCCAAAACACTCTCCAAAATACTCAGAGCTGCCTGCCTTGTGAAAAAACTGGATGAACACCCTCTGCGGGTCAATACCTTTTGCACGTCTATTAAATCTTGGCCTCTGCAAGGATGTGTTGCCCTACAAATAATTTCCTACTCACACTGTGGCTCTAACTCAGAGATTCCTTCCACTGTAAAAATACTGCCTCCTGCTCTAAGAAAAGAATAGATAGGAAAGATCACGAGAGAGAGAGCTAAATATACAGACTGGCTTGTACTAATTTTAATACCACCAAAATCCTGCTATTTAAAGAACCTACACCTCCCATCAACTGTACCTATTGGGATACTTCTTTCCTCCTCCTTCTCCATTATTTATTTAGGGAGTTGTGTTTTATCATGTTTTGGGGGGCCTATGGTAGAGGAGTGAGTCAGAAAGGAAAAAAAAAATTACAGTAATAATGTTGCTTTTTCCAGTGGTCCATCAGTGAGCCAGTAAAAGAAGCATCATTCTGTAAGAGTGTGCTACCCCAGAGATAGAAATTATGCAAATAAAGGAACTTTAATATAAGTTCAGATTCTGTACTATGGTCACACTTCCCCCACTGGCTTAACACCAAACTTATTTCTAAAGCCAGGGGAGCCGTGACCACTGAAACTAAGTTTTCAAAAAATGTAAAAAAATTTTTAGAAGTCAAATTATTGGTAGAAAGAAAATAATTCTTAACTTTAAAAGCTTTCTGAAACTTTAACAAAGTAATGTCCAAGTAACCATAAAGGAAGGAATGATTCTTGTGCGAGCCTACTTTCAGGTTCTGGAAGAGGAGGAAGGGTCAGAGATTGTATTGGCTCATTGATGGATCCCTATAAAGAAATAGCATTACTGTGGTACTTTTTTCCCTAATAACAGGAATCTATCGATGATGCCTAATTCAAGAAGCCAACTCATTGGTACTATCTTGGGAGGATGGGTCTGGAACCTATTTAGGAAAAGGTTCTGCAAAACAGCATTTCCAAAACTGACATCCTTGCTGGTCCAGACAATAGTGCTTTGTGAAGATGTGTGCTGCTTTCCAGGTAGCTGCTTTACAAATTTCATGAACTGGAATGCTCCTTGTAACTGCCATAGAGGCAGAGATGTCCATTGTGAAGTGTGCCCATAGCCTTCTGAGAGGTTGTTTACCAGCCTTCTCATAAAATAACTGTATACATAAGACTATTCAATGAAAGATAGTCTTCCTGGCTGCTGACTTACCTTTGCCAATCTCTCCATAGATAACAAAAAGTTGTGTGCTATCAGACCTGACATCTCTTGACTGGTCTATGTAACAGGACAGTGCCCTTTTTACATCAAGACAGTGCAACATCTGTTTACCTGCACTGGAGTTTTCAAGGAATAGTACAGGAAGGGTCACTGACTGGTTTAGGTGAAATTCTGAGACTACTTTAGGTAGGAATTTCCTATTTGTTCTAAAGACTACCTTGTCCCTGTAGAATATAATATAGTTTGGATCTGTACAGAGGGGTTGCAGTTCACTTTTCCTCCTGGCAAATGTCATGGCTACTAGGAAAATTGTTTTCTAAGTGTCGTATTTTAAGTCTGTTGCAGCCATAGACTCACAGGGAGACTCATCAGCTGGGCAAGACAATTGTTCAAGTCCCAAGGATGAACTGGTTCCCTCACAAGAAGGTAAAAGTGACTGAGGCCTTTGAAAAATCTTTTAAAAATGGGTTGCGAGGCCAAGTACTACTCCTTGCCTGCTGATGTGTAAGCTGACACAGCTGCCAGATGCCCTTTCTGAGTTGAGGGCCTCAGTCCTAGGTACTGTAGGAATGTCAGGTAGTCCAGGACCGTGGAAGGTACTGTCTGTATTGGGGTTACCTGTCCAGTGGCACACCAGTATGACAATCTCCCATTTCAAGGAGTATGCTTTCCTTGTGGATGGTTTCATAAAATCCTTCAAAACTCTCAACTCCTCTTGTAACAGATTCAAACCAAAAAACCCTAACTCCTCAAGAACCATACCCTCTGGCTTACTGTTCTGAGATCTGGAATGGCTATTCTGACCTGAGACAGAGTCAGCAAGATAGACCTCAGTGGTGGATTGATTGTTGTCCTATAGGACAGGATCAGGAGCATTGAGTACCATGCCAGCTTGGCCCAATCTGGAGCCAGCAGGATCAGTGTTGCTGGTTCTCTCCTATGCTTTATGTGTACCCTGTGTATGAGGGGAAATGGGGGGGGAAGGCATACAGAAATGTCCCTGTCCATGTCAGGGCTAGGGCATCCTCTGGGACAATGCCTCCGACTGCTGGCCTTCAACAGAACTTTGGGAGTCAGTGGTTCTCCCAAGAGGCAAACAGGTCTATTTCTGGTGTACCCCACCTTCTGAAAATTGAAGCTGACATTTGCTGGTTCAAGGCCAATTCATGATTTCCCTGGCGGATTTTGCTTAAGGAATATGCCAGCACATTGTCCTTATTTGGCAGATGCACTGCAGAAGTTCTTGTTCCTCTCTGTTTGTTATGTAGTACATGGTTGTAGTGTTGTCTATCTGTATGTGGACTGACTGACTGACCCTGTAACTGGAGGAAAAAATATTGCATTGCCAACAGAACTGCCCTGAGCTCAAGGAGGTTTTTGTGCTCTTGGATCTCAAGGATCTATATGCCACTTACAGTGAGGTCCTCTATGTAACCACTCCACCCTTGTAGTGAAGCATCTGTAATGAGAACCTTGGTGGATGACTGCTAGAGGAAGGGAATGCCCTTTCTGAGGTCACTTTCCTCCTTCCCCCCTCCAGTGGTTGCACAATGTTCTTTGTGATTGGCAATAGTTGAGACAGTGGGTCTGACCTTTGGGACCAGGAGTCTCTTAGGAGGTATTGTGTATGCCCCTCATTGGTAGATGAGTTGGATGGCACACATTGCCTCTTGTTTTATTTTTTCTGAAACTAACCAGCCATCCAGGTAAGGAAAAAACCACTACACCTTATCTTCATGAACACCTTTGGTGCTGAGGTGAGACCAAATGGTAGAGATCTGAACTGATACTGGCAGTTTCCTAGCCTGAACCCCAGATATTTTCTGTGACTGGGTCTGAGTGAGATGTGAAAGTAGGCATCCTTCAGATACAGGCACCCAAGCCAATCTGATTGAAGAGATGGAATCACTGTGCCCAGTGTTACCATCCTGAACTTTTATTTCTTGATGTGTCTGCTCAGGTACTTCAGAATGAGTCTCCATTCTTCTGGTGAGATAGGAAGTATTGTGACAAAGAGCCTTTACACTATTATGATCCAGGAACATTTTCTACTACCCTTGCTTGCAGTAATCTCTTTACTTGCAGCTCTAACATAATTATTTCTGTTTGTGAATGAGCTGGGAAGTTTTTTGGCTTCTGCAACTTTGGAAACCTTTGAAATTAGAGAGACCCACTATTTCCAAGATTCACTTGACTGTGGTGACTTTTTCCAATTCCTGGAAATAGTGGATTAGCCCCTTCCCTCGGCAGTCACTGACTCGTGACCTGAGTAAAACTCTCAGAGATTTTGTTTTGGCCATGGCTTTGGGGCTGGTGCTACTACATGCCTTGTGCCCCTATATTATGCTGTCAGAGGCGGGTACTCATACTGTAGCTAGTATAGAGTCTGGGGTAGTAGCCTCAACCCCTGCCTCCCCTTCCATATGGCCTGTAGGTAATGGAGGCCTTTTGCTTATACGTGGTTCTTTACTCATTCACCTTTTTCATATAAGCCTCTGCCTTGTCACCAAATAATTTCCCTTAAAGGGGAAGTCAGTGGCATTCGCCTGGGTGTCCTCAATAAGGATTGTGGCCCTTGGACAGACAAACCTCCTCAGAGACACTGCATGTGCCAAGACTCTTGTTGCTGAGTAATTGGTATCTACCGCTATGTGGAACTGGTATTTTGAGGCATCCAGGGCAGATTTTGCTGTTCCACCTCATCATCCACTTTGTCGCTCAGTGCCAGCATTACATTCCATAGTGCTTTCTGGTACTGAGTTGTGTAAGACAAATAAGCTGCCCGTCTTAAAGGCAGGGAAGTTTCTTGTGTGTACTCTTTTGGCCATTGTGTCCATCTTTCTGGAATTCTTTTCCAAGGGAAGTGCAGAGACAAGCACCTTTGCCTTCTCACAGGCAACTGCTTGTACCACATCTTCATGATCAGGATGGGTATACAGGTATTTTACCCCTGCCTTTCCACCTGATACTTTTTCTCAATTCTTTTATCAATGCCTGCTGCTTAGTTTGGTGCTGACATGGTTTTTGAAGTGACTTTCTTAAGGGATTCGTAGATGGGGACCAGTGGCCTCCTTGTAGGAGCTAGTCCCATTATGCCCACTAATTCCACTTCCTCCTCATCCTTCTATATTTCATGAGAGTGGATGTTGAGGGTATTAACCATTTGTTTAATGAAGGAGGAGTAAGAAAGGCATAGTCCTCTAACTCTGGGAGGGGAACCAAACTCCTGTTTAGGAGAGCCATCAGGTTCTATTCGTTTGCCCTCCTCCTCCTCACAATAAATTCCCCCCTCTAATACAGGCTGCTGTTCTGGAACCAGAAGTTTGGCAGGCACATTAAAATACATATCCCGTGGCCTGAAGTGCCTGGAAAAACTGCTACATCTTTGATATGTCATCTGTGGAGGGCATTTGTCTCTACTCCACTGCCTGCTCTTTCAAACCCCAGGAATCACTCAGTCTGCTTAACTAATGCTGTCAGCCTTCAGTGTTGAACTGCCATGGAGAGAATGGAATGTATCTGTAAATTATGTTTAATTTGTTTCTGAAGTATAAATTGGGTAAAAACAAACTTAAACAACAAATAAAACCTAATGCCACTGTAATATATTAATAAAAAATAAAAGCGATAACATTTTGTCCACAAAAGTTTCAGAGCAGCTTTCTCTGGTTTCTAAGAACCAATCAGAAACTGGAGAAACCAATAATAATTCGTAAAAATAAATACCCACAGTAATGTATCATACATGAAAACTAACTTCTTTAACAAAATGATGGCATGCATATAATAATAAATAGAAATAGATGACCAGAAAGCTGGAGACAACTTCAGGGCAACTGCTCTCTTCAAGCTAGGAAACAAGGCTGGCACTACATTAGTAGGAGGAGTGTGTCCAAAACAGAGTTTGAACGTACACCAAAGTTCCATTATGTGCATAAGTTCTATCTCTGTGGCAACACACTCCCGCAGAATTCATTCATTCACATATCTGGACTGCCTTGTACGGTATGGACTGCACGCCCATTGGCTCTTGCTCTGAACCAATGGGCGTGCAGCCCTACCGAGCAGTCAGTCGGCGGGCAGCGGGGTGGCAGGTGGGTAGGATGCTGCTGCCCGCCGGCTGACAGGGGGGAAGCAGGGTGGTGGGGGCTCCGTGGGGGGTGGAGCCACTAGATCACACCAGGGTAGGTGGACCTTGGGGTGGTGGACTCTAATGCTCATGATCGGGCTTCGCGGTCCACTGGACCACCAGGATATGTTCTTGTGGGGGTTGAACTCTTTCTGCCCGTGATTGGGCTAGTGGGGGTGTTTTTTTTCACTTATGCCCGTGATTGGGCCAGTCAGGGGAGGATTATTCACTTGTGCCCGTGAGCAGGCCACTTGGGGGGGGGGATTTTTTCACTTATGCCCGCGATCGGGCCAGTCTGGGGGAGGGGGGATTATTCACTTATGCCCGTGATCGGGCCAGTCGGGGTGGGGATTGTTCACTTATGCCCACGATCGGCCAGTCAGGGTGGGGGATTTTTTCACTTATGCCCGATCGCCCCAACGTTGCTGCCTGGCAGGGCGCCAGACGAAGTCCTCGGGATCGGCGCATCAGCATGCTAATGACATGCAAATGGCCCCCCCTGAGCCTTGCATGAATTATGGCCCCATTTGCATGTCACATTTTGAATATCAGAAATTTGCGTGGCGCAATGGAACTTACACCACCGCATCTTGAATGCTCCCGCCGACCACTTGTGGTGGCTGAGTTCCACTGCCATTAGCGCTGTGGTTGTGGCTAGGGGGTGATATTCAAAGTAGTTGCTCAATAGCGCAACTCCGTTGAATATCGCCCTGGCCACACCCCAGCGCAAGGGCTTGTGCCACAGAATGGTGCAGTTTGAATATCCAGCCCCATATCTGTTCTAAAAGTTCTTGCTTGTATCAAAATTAACTCACTGTCTAGGCAGTAAGAAGTAATACCCTGCAGCTTCAGGTTAGCCTGTTTGGATAGTTTAGGTCTCTTTATTTCAACTCATTTTCATAGGCAGTCTTCACCTACTTCACAATGTTCAGAGTATCAGAAGATCCCCCCCCCCCACACACACACCTCTCTGAAGCCTTCTATGGCTTTTTATTGATTTTCTAGTCTGATTTTGTTCTCAGAACATCATTCTCTCTTAGCTATCCTGAGATAAAAAGATAAGAAAAAGAAACTGTAAGGAAGGCTGGAAAACATTAACTCCTTCCTGTCTTCAGTGTTGACTTATTCTTCAACAAACTCCTAGTTTTTAGAAATTGTATTTTTCTCTATAAAAATGGGACAGAGTTCTGACCCTGTCATAAGACACTCTTTCTTCTTTTTCTTTTGAGAACCACTGATGGTCTTTTGATTTCTTACGTGCCCCAACTCCCATATGTCCCCCTTCTGCCTCCTTCCCAGAACTGCAGCTGCTACTGCCACTATCTGGTAGATGCTCACAATCAGTGTATCTGTCTCTACTTTCCTGACTTGTTTTTGTAATTATTATGGCCACAGTTCCAACTCTTGCAGTGCCACTGTGAGTAGTACCTACTACAATGTGTGTTACTTTATGGACTGTTCAGTCATTTTCCACATGTTCCATTGAGGGGCTGTGACTGACCAAACTCCACTTTGATTGATGCATCTAGATAATTTCAGGCCTCCGTCGTCTCCTTCCTGCTGCTCCATCACTTACTGACTACATTAGGTTGCCAGTCCACACACCCATCATGCCCACCACCCAGGCTCTCTCCCTATATTCGACACCAGGCCTAAGGGGTGTGAACAACTGAGCCTGACACACACAAATGCTGTGCTACACTTTTTCTCAATGTGAAAACTTATTTGTATAAAACAGGATTTTTTTTCCTTTTGATTTACGTGAAGGAATAATGCCAACTATTAGCAGGCACTGGTAGGCTGCCATTCAACACTCACTTGGTGCCCACTGCCCATTCTCTCTCCCTGTATTCAACTTCAGGTTTCAGGGGCTCGCACAGATAAGCCTTACGCACAGAAATACTTTACTGTGCTTTCTGTGAGCATGAAAACTTATTTTTCAATACCATTTTTTTCTGTTTAAGAAAAAGTGAACATTGGCAGGCTACCAGCCAAACCCACTTGCTGCCCACTGCCCAGTCTCCCCTCCCATGTAGAATATTCAACCCCAGGCCCCCCTCCCATGTAGTATATTCAACCCCAGGCCCTAGGGGCTTGCATAGCAGAGCTGGATATACACATCAAATGCTGTTTTTTTTGTTATGAAAACAGAAAGTGCAAACTTGTAGTAAGCACTGAAAGACTGCCAGCCCACACCCACAGGCTACCCACTGTCCAGGCTCCCTCCCTGTACTAGCTTACCCCTAAGCCGGAGGAACTCGCATGACTGAGTCTGATGCACACTGCAAATCCCACTGTAGCAATGTTTTTTTAAGTTATTTATTTTTGATAATGTAAGAAAAAAGTCAGTTGGCAGTGGGCGATGGCAGACTGCCAGCACAGAGACTCAGTTGCTGCCCTCTGAGCCCAACCCACTGCCCAAGTACACTCCCTCCCTTCCTAGCTAATCCACCACCTTGCCCAGCGGCAGGCACACTTCACAGCTCATAACAATACACAGTCAGCAAAAACTGTTTAATTGGCCTTGCTGCCTCAGTTTAGCAGAAAACAAAATATGTATGTCTGCTGTGTTTTAAGGCATTTGTTCAAATTTGATACTTGGCACATGTGTGCTTAGCTGCAGCCAAGCACTGAGCTGACACCAAATCAAGGCTGTGTACCATGTAGCTGCCTTTCTAGCAGATTCCAGCAATTACAGTATGTGACTGCAGACAGTGCATGAACTGCAGGTTACCCATTCCTCACTGGTTTTAATGGCCCACACTATTTTAACCAGTAGAACTCAAAGTTATAAGTTTTGGCCCAAACATTCTCCACAAGAATTGAACACCCGAAGTTTGAGCTGTTCATTTTTCTGGTAGAATTGAACTTGCAGTTTTAATGGATGACATAAACAGAAGACTATTATATCAGATGCAGACAAGAGCAAATGCCATCTAGGAGACAATGGTTCTGTTTCATGTTGATGTACATAGTTACTATGAAAAGGGGAAGCTCAAAGCAGAAAATGTGTGTTATCCTAAAGTTTCACTGAATGAATCAATTGTTATTTGTAGAGTGCCTATCATGTTAAAACATCTCTAAGCACTGTACTTCTGCATTGTATTAAGTTTCTCGTGAGATGCTGGGTGATCTTTAAGTAATAAGTGACAATAGGCTGTGCTTCATACTAGTATAACAGCACACCTTGAGTGTGTTGTGAAGAATGAGGTGATGCCAAGTGCCTTTAATTACCTGGGAAGTGCAGTTATAACAGCACAGGTCACAAAATGGAATTGATCACCCTCCCAGCAGCTGATGTCCTCCTCTACCTGTGATAAAATATGTATCTTGTCTCCTAGGTGCACACAGCCTCCTGTCCAGTTTAAACAGCCTCCAATTCCTTATCCCCTTCCCCAACTGCAGACAACCTCTCAGTCCATTAGAAAGATCCTTGACCCCTGGTTCCAACTGCCAACAACCTTGTCATCCATTTTGAAGATCCCCAGTCTCTTCTCTCTCTCCCAGATGTTGACACCCTCCTACTGTAGCAGGTTTTAAAGATCTCCAATATCCTCTTCTAGCTGGAAAAAGTCAAGTACCTTTATATAAAAAATCTTTGGTCAATGCTTTGTTGAGTATCGTAGCAGTAGTGCTTCGGGGAAAATCCAATCCTTTTTTGTATTACCATGAAAACAGAGTCAGCAGAAGTGCTGCTGAAATGAGTGTAGTGGAAATGCTGCCTGAAGTTTATACATTTAATGATACTTGAGCTGTTGTCAGTTGTCGTTTGGGGTTGGGGATTGAGTATATGTGAAGCAGGCCAGCTGGGAGGGGGACTGGGGATTTTTGCAATGGTATGGAGGGTATGAGCAACTGGGAGGGTGACTGGATTGGCATTTTTTTTCTTGTTGAAGGTGTGAGAGTATGTAATAAAAGAAAGAGGGTAATAGCTAGGATGTTTTCCAACTTTGATGCTCTACTGGTTCAACACTACAGTTTGGAGCTTGTCGTCCAATCACATGGCAGGGATTAACATCAATTTAACTGTCAACATTATACCATCTATTCTTCTTGTGTAGGCAAAAAAAAGAAAAAAAAAAACTGACAAATCTGAATGGAAATAAATAATGTTAAAAATTGCCATGGCGATTTTCATGGTATTTTACAATAGTTATTTTGTATATTTCTTATATACAGTAGCAAAGGTATATGCTCATCCTGTTGCTGTTTTATAAGTTCAGTTCACAACTGCTGGAATAATGTTCCATCAAAGATAAAGCCTACTGCCAGTAAAACTTGCAGATCTAGTGCTTTCGTTATAATGTGCTTTTCAATATGCACATGGAGTCAAGGCAAGGTCATGATCCTGAGAAAGTAAGCTTATAATTTCCTTTTTAATTAAAGAGACATTCTCTACTACTGAACATCAGATACTTAGCAATAGAACTGAAATGGGCATCCCAGTGTACTGGAATGAAACACCCTTGTGATTTAAACTTTTGGTCATCTGACTATAAAATACAGTAGGCATCCAGTACAATAATATGAACTGTGAAAAAACAATAATCAAGTTTGCTCTCTAAATAGGTAAACCTAACAATGGCTGCACTCCAGATGGAGATACCTTCTGTATACCTCATGGCTGTCTAGTGCCCTAGTGCAATCTTCATGAATAAACTGGCAGAAAAGATTTGCTTGAAAATAAATTATATTTATTGTTGCATTTCATAATTAAACTCTGGTTTGCTTGAAAATAAATTACTTATTATTACGCTTCATAATTAAACTCTCTAGTAGTTTAATCTTCTTTTGGTGCTTTTCCCACCAACAGTCAATTAAAAGAGAGGTTGGGTAATAGCCAATTTGAGTTTTGTTCTGACAAGAAATGCAAACATACTTATACCTATAATGCAGTATCACTTAATTCTGAGGTACTTTTCCTACTTCCTTTATTAGCATATAATATATGGATGGTTGTACCCCCCATCCCACACTGGGAATTAGGCAATCAGTGGCACCTAGAGTATACATTCTTCACAGTCACAGTACCAGTAATCTGACATCCCATTGATTGTATTATAACTTTTTGACAGCAGCTGTATAAATGCATACTGTTGGCTTCTGACTGGAGTTCTGTTCCCTGCTGACCAAGATTTTATTTTCAAGAAGAAAAAAATCAATAGGATAGGTCACCAGGGTCCCATTACTGCCCTCCCCCATAGCTATAATTTCAGTAATATCCAGAATGTAAAAGTCATGGTCACCACATGCTTGAAGGTTATAGATTTTCATGAGTTTGCTTGCCTTCCTCAAACACAGCTTCATCTGCACTATTTTGTGAGAATTATAGCAAATGGATTTGTTTTGTGATTGTCTGTAAATGTGGGGCCCCATTCTCAGTTGTTGTTGGCGAAAGTGTAAACTTGGTGAATTTTGGTCACACTGTTGTGCCCACACCCAATATCAATATATTTAGAAACATTGCCACATGCTGCCTGGGGGAGGAATCAACCCTGCGACAGATTCACAATGTAAACTTTAAATCCAGCTGTTAGTGGATGCAAATGGGTTTGCGCCCAATCACAGGCTGGACTGAACCTGCAACTAGATTGCAGCATGGCACTGTACATGGCATATGGAGAGTGCCACAGTGTAACCTGGTCACTGTACACTGCACAGGTATCCCACCTGGAAGTGTCCCCCTCCCTAATTCACCCATGAGTTAAGAGCCCTGGTGGTCCAGAGCCCACCCAGGGGCAGTAGCCAATCAGCCCAGTAAACTTCCAACAACCCCCTCAAACATCATCTATTCTCTTGGTCCAGAGGTGCTACCTTCCCTAGCCCCAGTATTTATATCTGCCTGGTGTCTAGTGATGTCTGATACCCTTGGTCTGTAGCTGTTGCCTAGACTTCCATATCTGTTCATAGCACAGAACCCCCATTACTAAGTGATGACCTGTAGGAGGAGCAGGAGGCTGTGACCAGGCTTGCAGGGGTCACTATGCCTTTTAGGATGGCTCTGCATGCCATATGCATGAAGCCCCTACACCTATTCTGATCAGTTGCAAAGACACCTGTGACCACTTGGGAAGGGGTTGCAACTCCTGCTGAGCATTGCTCGATGGGTTCTCAAGGTGTGCATTGGCCCTAAGTAGTTGCAATGGGCTTAGAAATGTGTGTGGTGATTCTAAATTAGTCCAGTTTATAAAATTAAGGAATGTACTGTACTAATTCTGATGGTCTATGAATAAAAAAGGAAATGTTAATTGAGTAAATGGAAAGCAGGAGAAATGACAGCTTTAATACATGTATTATACTGTATTATAGTATATGGTTACCCTTTGTGTATGGAAATTGGTCAGTTCAGAGTCCTTGTGCACATTTGAAGCAGATGTGCATGTTCAAAACTGTTGTACACATTCAAAGTTAGGCTAAAAGAACATTAGGGAAAGCAGATCCATGCTACAGCTGCCTACCTTTGAAACTATGCCAGAAGAAGTTGTAGCATGGATTGTCACTAAGCTTTACATCCCCCTTGCTTTTCTAAAGTAAGTGTAACTTGGTTTAGAAATCAGCTACCATTACTGGCACAGGGTTGCCAGTTCACAACTGGATGTGGGGTGGGCTTATGATTTTTAAACTACTTCAAAACTAGCAAGCTTGGGAAGGGGCCACAATTTTTTTTTTTAAAGCATTTACTATTATAAATAAAGTATGGTCAGTACATACAGTACACAAGTTGGCAGGTGTTCCCATCTACAGCTTGAGATGATGTTTGGGACATCTCGAGTTCTGCTGTCGTGGTCCATTATGCATCTCAAACCATCAGTGGGAACACAGTCTTAGTGTATGCTTGTCCTTACATTATTTTATATGTTACATGACACTTATAGTGGAACAATAAATTCTGAGCATTGGTCCAGTCCATCTGACAATTTTCCTACAAACAAAAACAAAAATCTGCCTAAAGACTCACTAAACTTGAAGAACTTCCTGACTACTTGGAGATGGGTAAATTGACTATGTTATGCCAGAGATTGATAATATATGGGATTAAGCATCTTTTGACCAGGGTGACCATCATATTAACTCACTAAAATGCTGCTGTTGTAAATATGGCCAAATTAAATGATGATTTAAATTTTGATTTTAAAGTTATTGCTAATTGGTTAGGAAAAAGTGAATTAGTTATTAATGTACAGAAAATTGAGGTCATGCTGCCCGGCACAAAATCAAAACTTGCACATAGGCAGGAACAGTTGTGTATTTTTAGTCCAAGTGGACTGGCAATTGAAATCTGACAGCTTTCAAGTACCTTGGAATTTTGCTTGCTCCATTGCTCTCATTTACTACTCAAATAGAACAGGTCTTCAGATCCATCAGTTCAGTTGTATGTTAGAATCAGATCCAAGAAGGTCACAGTGAACTCTGTAGGAGGTGGGTGCTGACTGGGCAGCCAGCCCAGCAGAATGTCAGCACTCCAAGCAATAAAGTCATGACAAGGCAATCCAAATCAAAATATTTTATTTGTGACAACGTGAGCACAGAACTGGCACTGAATTTCTTTGATGTGACTTTATTGCTTGGAGTGCTGACATTCTGGACTTCTTTCTCAGTTGTATGTTAAGCATAGTCTACAGAGCACAACAAAACTGACTAGAAGCTAAGATGGTGATTGCTAAAAAATTTATGTTGTCCAGGCTGACATATTGTTTGCAAATGTACAAAAAAAATGGCACCAGTCTCCGCAAGTGTTTAAAAAGCTTAAATGGAGTTGCATACCACAGCCCATGTATCCTCTTTAGCCCACCAAAGTTTCACTCTGGAACTCTGTTCTTTTTCAAGGTGCTACAGCAAAACTGTCCTGCCTGCTCTTAAAGGCAGGACATCTTAAAATGAAAGTACTCTACATACATATAACTGCCTTACTAGTTACAATTACAAACCTACTGGCAGAGAAAGTGCATGGTAAATCACATTTGCGCAAAAAGTAGATAAAAAAAAAATATGTACAGACAAACACACAGGCTGAAGCCACAGACTAATAACACCACATATTAGAAACTTCTATTCGTCATATATGGGTACGTTAGTAGTTGGTTCACTGAATGTCAAAGGCCTTAATAACATTGTAAAATGAACCAGGATTCTTCAAGAACTGAACAGGATGAAATATGATGTGGGATTTTTACAAGAAACCAGGGCATCGAATATTGAACATGGTAAATTAAAATGTTTGTGAGCGGAGACTGTTTTTTTGGCTGTTCACCCTTCTGCTAAGAAAGTGGGGGTTGCCATTGTGATCCGTTGGGGCCTTCCCTTTATTTTGAATAAAGTTATACAGTTCCAGAAGGAAGATATGTGGGAGTTTGTGCACTTACTGAGGTCAGTCTATACACATATTCTCTGTATATGCTCCAATGCCACCTTCTGGTTCTTTTTTTAGGCATCTAGTTTCTCTTTTGTCCTCACTACCAGAGGGTCAATTGATCTGTGCAGGAGATTGGAATTGTATTGAAAGTCCAGAATTGGACATGGCTCCTCCCTCTAAGAGAGGTAACCACGCTTGTTCCAAACTACTTTGTTCTTTAGTTACTGAAGGGGGTTGGGTGGTTCTCTGGTGGCTTCATTTTCCTAACTCTAAGGATTATACATTTTACTCCTCTGTAATGAACTCCTATGCATGGTTAGATCATTTTTATACCCAAAGAAATCTGGCACATACTTTTTCAGATATACGTATCTGTCCAATCTCCCTGTTGGATTATGCCCTGGTAGTGGGAAAAATACAATTGGGTTTGGGGAGAAGAGAAGGACTGCGACGTTCAAATGCAGGCTTATTACATGATCCGAATTTTGTTTTGTCTATTAAAGAGGTGATCAGACAATACCTTATTGACAATAGAGGGAGAGGCACTCCCCTGAAATTTGTTTGGGATAGCCTCAAGGCTGTATTGAGGGACTACATGATCTCTTATGCCTCATTTAAAAATAAAGAATATGGGCATGTTTTCAGTTAGAAAAACAGTTATCAGATTTAGAGTGTACTCATAAACAGAGGCAAGATCATTCTACCATGTCTTGAATTAAACAGGTCAGACAGGACTTAAATAACATGGCTCTTCGCAGAGTGGAAGACACCCTTAATTTCTTAGATCAGAAATATTATGAGGGGGGTGACAGAGCAGGTAAACTATTAGCCTGGAGACTATGGAAAAAAGCAACTGAGAGGCATGTGCCCCTTATACTTCCTGACTCACCTTTACAAGGAGTTGATGCAGATCCATGTCAAATTGTTCAAGATTTGCCAGCATGGTGGCGCTGAGGGTTGAGGTGCTGGATGCCACACCTCGCGTCATGCCAGTGGTCCGGGTTCTGGAACAGACTCAGGTCATTCAGGGATCAGTCTGGGAGGTAAGGATTGAGCATTCGGAGGACTGCTCTCCTTCTTCAGGGTGGGGGGGGTTTGTGCTGTGTGCGTCAGCACAAGAGGGGTTCCGCCCACACCCATGATACTTAGATGCCTCCGCAGAGGTGAAGTCAGCTGCTGCACCCATTGCATGGGTGTGCGGGAGAAAACAGAGGAAAAATACTGGGACCTGACAGGACCCATTATGGCCCCTATGTGCTGAAGGATGTACTCCTCTGAGGGGGAGGAGGGGGATGTAGCCCCTGTCAGGTCTGTGGAGGTGGTGACAAAATAATGTGATAAAAAAAAATTGTTCAAGATTTTCAGGAGTACTATTTGCAGCTATATGCGAGAAAGAGAGAGAGAGGGCTCAGGACCACGAAGTTAAGATTACTAATTTTTTTTAGAAAAGCTTACCTTACCCACTCTCTCTCTCAACAGTCTAGAGAGCCTTGACTCCCCTTTCACTGTGGCAGAAATTTTGGGTCTAATAAAGTCTTTAAAATCTGGTAAATCTCCCGGTCCTGATGGGTTTATCCCAGAATTTTACAAAACTTTTGCAGTAGAACTGATCACTTTGTTGACAACTCCATGTAATATTGCTCATGAACCGGGGGCCCTACCAGATACTTGGGATGAGGCAATCATAACAATACTGCCAAAACCAGGGAAAGAGCCCAACAGATGTGCAAATTGTCACCTAATATCTCTTCTTAAGTATGACTTTAAAATATTTACTAAAGCATTGAATCTGCGGTAACAGAAAGTGGCCCCCTCTCTGATTAATAAAGACCAGACGTGATTTATTCCTGGATGTCATTTGCAGGATAATATTAGGAAATCGTTAAATGTTACAGCAGATTCTCAGACTTGGCCTTAGGGGGTGGGGGGGCACGATAATGTAAATCAATGCTAAGAAGGCATTAGATCGTCTAGATTGGGCTTTTCTGTTAGGTACTCTTTCCTGTTTTCAATTTGGTGAAACACTGTACAGTTGGAGTCTTCACATGTATAACTCCCCAAGGGCTAGGGTTAGGGTAAATTGCCTTTTTTCTCCACAGTTTTGAACTGAATGGGGTACCAGGCAGGGGTGTCCTCTCTCTCCACTTTTGTTTCTCTGAGTGCAGAACATTTGGCTGCAATGGTTCGGCATTCTAAGCATTTCCAGGGCATACAGATAGCGGGGGAGGATTTACGTGTTTCTCAATACATGGATGACACTCTTATTTTTTTCTAATCCTGCCCAGTTGATTACAGTAGTTACAGATTTTTGAAGGAAATATGGCCAGCCCTCAGGGTTTAAGATCAATGAAACCAAAACTGAGGTAATTTTAGGCCACTATTTGCATACTCCCGCTCCATCAATTGGGGGTTAAGCAAGTTAAAGATGGGTTTTGATATTTAGGAATTTGGATTCCTTGAAACTTATCTGACTTGTATTAGAAAAATTATAATAAGTTGTTAACAGAAATACAGGATGATTGTAATCGATGAAAAGAGCTCCCCTTATTGGTCGGTGGGAGAGTGGAAATGGTCTGTATGAATATTTTACCCCATTTTTAGTCTTATCTTCTTCCCTGCCTATACCCCTAACAAAGTTGTTTTGGTTGTTGCTGAAATGTATCCTGTCTAAATTTCTTTGGCAAGGGAGAGACCCTGGGTTAAATGGTAGACTATCGGCTCCTAAAAATAAGGGAGGAACTGGCAGTACCTAACTTTAGAGCATGTTATTGGGCAGCCCAATTTTCCTCTAATTTCTTCTTTTTCCAGTACTCATCCCAAATCATTGGTTTTGTCACCAATGCAACGGTCTGATATTCTGTTTACAGGCAGAACTTTTCGTCTTTCATTAAAAAACACAAATCCTTGGGTGAAACACTTTGCGAGAATGTGGGGTGAGATTAGTAAGATTCTTAAGATTTCAGATGGTATTTGTAGACTCCACTGTTTGTGGGTGCATTAGACCTATGCCTGATTGTCCAAATATGTCTTTTCATAGATGGTCTAATCTGGGGCTTCGAAGAGTTGGGCAACTCTTTGATGGGTCAGTTTTTAAAACATTTACTCAACTTAAGGATGAATTTGGTCTTCCATCCTCAGAGCTTTTCAAATATCTCCAAATAAGACATTTTCTCTTGAAGTCCCAACATAGGGACACCCTTATGGTGGAAGATAACCCCTTGCTCACCTTAATATTGACTGTGGCAGCACAGTCAAAGGGTAGAGGTTTTATTTCCAAACTATATAAGAGTATATGGGAGATGGAGGAAGGCCCTCTGATGCAAATTAAACAGAAGTGGACTTCAAAGTCTGGCTTGCAAGTGACTGAGGATGACTGGGCTAAGTTTTGGCAAGGAATTAATTTCAGCACTTTATCCCTGTCCTGGAGGGAGTTTAGATAGTGGGTAGTTATACGCTATTTTCACACCCCAATACTGATTAAGCATTTTGGTAGACACTGTTCAGATAGATGTTGAAGGGGATGTAGGGGGGAGAGGGGACTAATTTTGATATATTCTCTTCAAAGGTACTGGTAGGATATTTCAGATGAAATAGGGCAGGTTTTGGGATTTACAATACCCCTTCTCTTTCAAATTTGGAATCTGGGACTGCCGCCTTCAGAGTTACGTGGTAAGGCTGCTAAATAGTTGTTTTTCATTTTACTTGGGGTGGCCTTAAAAGGAATTACACAGTTATGGTTATCTCTCACACCCCCATCACTAGATCTTTGTTGGAAGAACAGCTGAAAAATGTTGACAATGGAATGTATTACAGCCTCTCTTAAACTTCAAAAAGGTATAAAAGTTGATGGCTTCCTTTTTTTAATCTTTTAGTTGAAAGGGAAGGGGTAGCCTTATTAGACATCCTGATTCATCATGGTTAAAACTGGCTATATTGGGCAGCTTACTGTAATAGGCTAATCTTTGGGGTAGGAATTTAGGTTGGGTTTATTCTCTCCCTCTATGTCTCTATATTATTTAGAGATTTTCGTACTTTATTGTCAATATGAATTTTTCTTCTGTGTCGTTTGTTTGTGGATGTTTGGATAAACTGGTTTAACAATGAATAAAGTCTGACTTAAAAAAACAAATTATTAATATATATTTGGATCTAACTTTTATTAATTAGTTAGTATTAGCTTGTGCTAGTTTAGTTCACATAGACGTTAAATTAAAACACTTCTTATTCAAGGAACTAATATTTTTAAATACAGAGCAATACTTTTTTTTTGTAAAGCTGAACAGTAAGATACATTTTAAGCATATATTTCCAATACCCAACATAGAAGGGATCTCACTTTACTTTCCATATGGTCAGATTTCAAGAACTTACTCTACAGCTTTATCTCTGTATAAATAAATGCCCCCTACATATTCATTAGAGGGAAAGTGGAATAACAGAAGTCTGTTTCATTTAACAAAAGGTGTCAAGTCAAACCTATCATTTAGTCCTGGGGGTTTTGTAGCCCATCATTTAAAAATCCACCATGCCTCCCTCCTGAGTAATTTATGATCCAGATCCCCCCCCTCCGGACCTAACAGGTCTCTGTATTCCCTGTAAGGAAAAGCTATGTGTCCCACTTGTTTGCTCTCTCACATGGTTTGCTAGAGCATTTTCTGGATTCACTCTATCAATCGCTTTAACGTGCTCCCTTACTCAAACTTTTAAGCTTCGCTTAATCTTTCCCACGTACTATGCTCTACAAGTACAAGTAACCAGGTAGAGATCATTCCAGTGAAGTCACTAAACAAGCCCTATGAGGTACAGTGGGCAATGTTCCTAGGATGGTCTATAGAATGAGCAGAAACAGGTGATTTTTTTTTTTTTACAAGAAGCTAACAGAAACTGGTTACAAGGAATACCTGGCTACCTAGCCTGCCTCCAGATACACAGAAATGTGGTAAATGTACATAGAAACATAGAAGTTGATGGCAGAAAAGGACTGCAAGGCCCATCCAGTCTGCCTATTTTACCAATTTGCTCCCACTGCCTCTACTAGGTCAGCGACCTCAGCTATGTCCCCCTCGTATGTATGATTCCCCTTGTGCCTATCCCATGACCTCTTGAATCCCTCCACAGTATGTGCTCCCATGCCTCCTGTGGCAGGGTGTTCCATGCATCCACCACCCTCTCTGTAAAAAATAACTTTCTCACGTTACCCCTTATGCAACCGCTCCCTCCAATTTCATGTCATGCCCTCTAGTTCTATTGTACTTTTTATACTGGAAGATGCTTCTCCCTTCCACCTTATTTCTGCCCTTAAGATATTTGAAAGTCCCAATCATGTCCTCCCATTCCTGTCTGTTTTGCAATGTGTACGTACTGAGGTCCCTAAGTCTATCCCCTTATGCCTTGTCATGCAGACCCTGCACCATCTTAGTTGCCCTCCTCTGCACTGTTTCCACCCTGTCAATATCCTTACGCAGGTGCGGCCTCCAAAACTGTACACAGTACTCTAGGTGAGGCCTAACCAGTGTCTTGTACAGTGGGATCACCACCTCCCTCCTATGGCTTGTAATACCCCTCCCTATTACCCTAACATCCCACTAGCCCTCCCAACTGCTTTTGTGGTCTGTTTGGTGGATTTCAGATCATCTGATATAATGACCCCCAAATCCCTCTCCTCCCTGGTGACTGTCAACAACTCACCTCCCAACATGTAGCTCCCCATTTCAATGATCTTGCAGTTCTTCACGTTAAAGCTTAACTGCTGTACCTCAGGCCATTTCTCTAGCCTTTCCAGGTCTCTTTTCACTCTCTTTACACCCCTTGGAGTATCTACTTTGTTGCAGATATTGGTGTCACCTGCAAACAGGCATACTTTCCCTTTAGCCCTTCTGCTATGTCCGCTATGAAGACAGTGGACAGGACTAGTCCCAGGACTGACTCCTGGGCACACCACTGGTGACTCCCATTTCTTCCGACTGTCTGCCATTTACCACCACCTTCTGCCTTCTGTCCACTAACCAATTTCTGACCCAGTTCCACACCCTGTGTCCCACCCCTAGATTCCTCAGCTTGTTTACCAGCCTTCTATGTGGGACTGTGTTGAAGGCCTTGCTGAAATCAAGGTAGGCAGTATCCACTGCCCTTCCCTGGTCCACCACCTTGGTCACCCAGTCAAAGAAATCTATCAGATTTGTTTGACAGGACCTTCCCGCCGTTAGTCTATGCCATTTTGGATCCTGTATTTCAGTGGATACCAGGTGATCCACAATATGTTCCTTAAACAGTGTTTCCATGATTTTCCCCACTACTGAGGTGAGACTCACAGGCCTGTAGTTCCCTGCATCCTCCTTACGTAGGTTACATAGGTTTTCCAGAGCTCTGTATAGACCAAGGTCCACTATAGTTCACTTTTATGATTATTATCCCAAGATGTTATTTTTAATTAGGTGAGCATCTAGCTGTGCCTTTAAGCTGAGCATACTACCGCTAGTCACTACTTCTAGTGGAAGCTCATTCCAGATTCTTGTTACCCTTATAGTAAACCAGTGTTTCCTTTTAGTAGTGTTGAATCTATCAACTTCAATTTGGAGTGGGTGAGATCTTGTACTATAACTCTTATATTTTAGCTTTAATCCCAAGAGTTTCCACAGATGGGTGTCCGTAAGGACTCTATACAGCAAACACACATCCCCCTTCATACGTCTGAATTCCAAAGAATGCAGCCCAAGGGTGTTTAATCTTGATTGGTAATCCAATCCCTGAGCCTCCCTGATACTATGTGTTGCCCTGCTCTGTACCCTCTCCAGGGCTTGAATCTCCCCCTTACCACCCAGAGACCAGAACTGGGCACAGTATTCCATGTGTGGTCGCACCAGGGATGTATAAAGTGGCAGCAAAACATCCTTATTCCTACATTTAATGCGTTTATTAATACAGTGTAGTATACTGCTAGCCTTTTTAATTATTTGATTACACTGTGATTTAAAGCTGAGACCTTTCATGATCCTGATACCCAAGTCTCTTTCATCTTCAACAATGTTAAGCTTCCACCCCCCCCAATAGGTGATCTTCCTGCCTATTCATCTTCCCGAAATGCATCACACTGCACTTTTCCACACTGAATGACAATTTCTTGTCATTCACCCACATTTCCAGGTCTGTTAGGGCTTGCTGCAGGGTGTCTGCATCCTCGGGAGTATCCACAATGTGCCCAATTTTAGTGTCATCAGCAAATCTAGATAACCATACTCCTGTAGTGGTACTCATGGAGGAGATGTAGACATTAAACAAACATGGCCCCAGTACCAATCCCTGCGGTACCCCACTAGTCACATCAGCCCACTCAGAATATGTCCCTTTTACACTGACTTTTTGCTTCCTATTGGAGAGCCATGCTTCTATCCAATGTGATACCTTGCTGGTAATTCCATGTTATATCAAAGCATCAACAAGTTCCCCATGAGGTACTTTATCAAAAGTCTTGGAAAAATCTAGGAAGATGACATCTACCAAATGCCTATCATCCAAGGCTTTACTGACCCTACCATAAAACTCCAATAAATTGTTCTGACATAACCTGCCCTGGGTGAATCCATGCTGGGTACAGTCAAGAGCATTAGCCTAGGATGGTTGATTATGTGGTCTTTGATAATGCCTTCCAAGATCTTCCCAAATACAGCTGTCAAGCTAATGGGTCTATAGTTTTCCACCTTATGCTTGGTACCCTTTTTATGGATTGGTACCACGACCGCCTGCCTCTGGGCCTCCAAGACCATCCCCTCATCCAGTGATTTCTGATAGATGGACGTTATTGGGCCTGCTAATGCCTCTGCCAGTTCCTTAATAATTCTAGGATGTAATCCATCTGGGCCTTGTGACTTATTTTGGTCAAAGTTTAGGAATCTCTTCAGCACATCTTCCTTCTTAATATGGGGACTTGAATTAGTAACCTGATCTAGGTGATCTGACTTGGAGTAGGTCTTTTTGCTGAAAACTGAGGCAAAAAAGCCATAGTATTGCTTGGCCATAGCTAGGTTATCTATAATAATACTACCATCTGGGCCTTTAAGGGGTCCAATAGATTTGCTAGCCCCCTTACGATTATTGATATAAGTGTAGAAGGTTTTATAATTAGCTTGAACCCTTTGGGCAAGCATAAACTCATGTTTTTGTTTGGCTTTTCTAATATTGAGTTTTGATTTTCTTGAGAGCATTTTATAGATATCCCAACATTTACTATCTCCACTCTTCTTGGCATTTGTGAAAGCTTTATTTTTCTTTTTAATTAGTTTCCCAATTCCCGGTGTCAACTACTGCAGCCATGATTTGCCTGGCCCTTCATATTTATGTATTACCGGGATGTGTGCTTGCCTAAGGGAAGTAACTTTGCATGTCATGAGTACCCACATGTAAACTAGTGGCTGGTTTTCAAATTCCTTTTCCCAGTCCCATATGGCCAGGTTGCGTCTCATGGTATCAAAATTAGCTTTATTATAATTATATACTATAGTACTTACAGTATCCTTGCCCAACCTACCCATATATCTGAAACTAACTATGGCATGGTCACTGGCCCCTAGAGGGAGCCGAGTATTGCAATCATGGCTATTGTCTACTGAATTGCTTAAAACAAGATCTAAAATGTGATTGCCCCTGGTGTTTGATGTAACAAACTGTTGCATACCTGCCAAAATAAAAGCTTCCAAGAAGTGTGATTCTACTGCATTTCCCACTTGTAAGATGTCCCAATTTATACTGGGAAGATTAAAATCCCATAGTAATATACTGCTATTAGTATTTATTTATTTATTGAAAACAATTGGAATGAATACCTTTGAGTCAGCAACTCCTTTACAAAGGATCCACATCCTAGAAAACAATACAGAGCATACAGTGCACAGACATTACAGTATAAATAGCGGTGTGGGAAATATCACACCTTACGACTGATACAGAGTATAGTACATCAGGTAGATGTGGTACAGGATAATTACAACAGTCAGACAATGTAGTATAGAGGCAAAAATACATAAATACAGTATCTACAGGGGTAATCATACAATACAGTAGGTGATGTAGAAAAGTATTTATGACTGAATTGCGCAAGCAGAGCATTCCAATGATTGTCAGGTAGTCTGAGGCTAGGGTAAGACCGAAGCCAGGGACAGACACTGTAGAGGCAGGACCTAGTGGGTCCATTGTCAAGGCACAGTTTTAGGTCATGGGTAGGCCAGGTGGAGTCATGTAAGATGTTGCTACAGAGAAGGGATTTGAACAATCCCAGGGTAGGAGCCAGGAGTACAGGTTTGGGCAGTGAATTCAGCCAGCTTGGGGCACGGTATCTGAAGGTTCTTTGCCCCATGGAGGTTTTATAGCGGTGAACCTGGTAGGGCAATTTCTCAGTGTGACGCATGTGTCTGGTGCTGATTGCGGGGGGAGCAGTGGGGGTGAGGCCAGCTATGATTTTCTTGGCAAGGGGACAGGTGTGGTACTCTAGGCGATCATCAAAATTAAGCCAGTTTTTTTTTGAGGGAGGTGTTGGTTGCACCATAGAAAATAATTCAGCAATCAATGAGTGACAGGACAGAGGAGAAGATGGTTAGCTGTAGGGCTTCAGGGGAGAGACAGTGCTTGTAGTGGTGGAGCAGACCAATGCACATATTTACAGCCGTATTAAGCTGGCGGATGTGTTCATGATAGGTTAGCCCAGAGTCTAGGGTAACCCCTAAATATTTAAAGGTAGAAACTTGTTCCAAGATCTCGTTTTGGGAGTTATGGATGAGTAGGGGTGGCTACTGAACTTGTTTTGGGCATGGGCAGACAGCATGGACTTTGTTTTTTTTGTAGTTTACAGCAAACCTATGGTCAGCAAACCAGGGTTCGGCCTCATTAAACGACCTTTGGAGGGCTACTTGGAGGGCGGCAGGATTGGTGTGGGTGCTGACTAAAACCACATCATCTGCGTATAGTAGGAGACTCCCAGAACAGACCTTGGGCAGGGAGTTAAGGAATAGACTGAAGAGCAGGGGGCCAAGGATTGACCCTTGGGGAACCCCGGATGTAACTCTGAGGGGGGCAATAAGGTTTGCTCTAGTCTGACTCTCTGGGTTCTGTCAGACAGGTAGTTTGAGAGCCAAGTGGTGGTATCCTGTGAGAAACCTATTTGGGTTAGCGAGGTTAGGAGAAGTCAGTGGTGGATGGTGTCAAATGCTTTGGAAATATCTATATAGACAGCACCAGCAATCTGGCCTACATCCAGGGTTGCATGGATAGTGCTGGTATATTCCAAAAGCACAGTTGTGGTGCTATGGTTTTTACAGAAACCATGCTGTTTGGGGCAGAGGAGATTGTATTGAGCAAGGTAGTCTGTGACTTGGGTGGCGACTATCTTTTCAAGAACCTTGGAGAGAGGAGGCAGGCTTGAGATGGGCCGATAATTACCAGGCTGGGTTTGGTCACCACTCTTCAGGAAAGGAGTGATGATGGCAGTTTTTCACATGAAGGGGAACTGACCTAGGGCAAGGGAACGGTTTAGCAATGCAATGAGGGGGTAGAGTACTTCAGAGAGAGTGAGCCTTAGTATTTTAAGATTGAGAGTGTCACTGCTGAAATGGGATTTGCCGAGTGCCTTTAGCAGAATGGGGGCAGCATCACGCTGGGAGATAACCTTGAAGTGGTAAGGCGGCACTTGGGTGGGTGTCGATGTTATGGTAGGGGAGGGTGCACAAAAGTTCGCAGGAAGCATGCCACTGAGGCCCAAGAACGAGGAGTTCAGTGCATTTGCTATTGTGTCAGGGTCCGTAGAGATACCACCATTTATCAGTATCTGGGGGAGGGCATTAGAGAGTTTGCTGTTAAGTTCTTAGAGGGAGTCCCAGAAATTGCGCCCCCTCACCCAGGAGGCGGTGAGGGCTGCTCTGTAGTAATCGACCTTTGCCTGTCAGACCTGCCTGGTGCAGCAGTTCCTGGCCTCACAATAGTGCTGCCTATCAGTGGGCCTCCCAGCCTCTAAGGCTATGTGCCAGAGATTGTCACAGTGGCCCATGAGGTCCAGAAGGGACTGGGACATCCAAGGGGTGTCAGCTTCTTTAATGACCCATTTGCAGAAGGGTGCAAAAAGGTCACAGGTGGAATTGAAGGAACAGTTAGTTTGTTAATAAAATCTAACAATTGTATGCCATTCTGCTGTGAGTTGGAGGTGGTCTATAAATAAGGCCTAAGCCCATAATATCTCACTGTCATCCCACTGGGTAGTATCTATAGATTCAGAGACTATGGTGTCAGCAATATAAAGGGCCACTCCTCCCCCTCTTGACAGGGTCCTGTCTCTATGATACAATGTATAGCCTGGTATGTTTTTATCCCAGGGGTCCTCTTCTCTCCACCAGGTTTCCATAATGGCACAGATATGTATGCTGAAACTATGAAGGGTATAGAGTAATACATCAGTTTTGTTATTTAAGCTTCTGGCATTTATCACCATAAAGTTCCAAGTTGCAGGATCTATCTTCTTGGTGTTACTAGACTTTGTTCTGGAATCCCCCACCACTGGTAGTTTAACCCCCTGTCAATGGCCTGGCGCAGTCTCTGAGCGAAAATGCATTTCCCCTGCCTGTTCAGACGCAGTCCATCTTGTGCAAAAAGTCTTTGGTCCCTAAATATGTCCCCATGTTCTAGATATGTGTGTCCTATGTGGCACCATCTTTTTAACCATCCATTTAGGGCTTGTATATCCCTGGTTCTAGCCTGGGTAGCTCTGGGTACCAGGAGCAAACTGGATACAATAAGGTCCTAACCGGAAGTGGTAGATGGGGTCGCAGTCACTTGCAACTAAAGTTGCATTTTAAAATGCACAAATAAGTCCTTATGTGTGTGTGCTACTGATTCGCAGCCTAGGCACAGGAATCCCACAGCCCAAACAATGTTTAAAACCAAAGAGCTAATTTTGTAGTTCGGACGTAATCCCACCAACCTACAGCAACTCTTTTCCTGCTTCCTGTGAATGTAGTGGAGGCAGGACTCAGGTAAAAATAAAGGTGATAAAACCAGGTATTTTTAGCTCAGACTATGGTGGAATACTGTGCTCCTAGAGTGCACTTGTCAGCACTGTTTCTGCTGCAATGTGCTTCTAAACTCGCCCACTTGCAGCAGGGGTGATCTAAATGCAGAACCCAACCCGGAAGTGGTAGATGGGGTTGCTGTGACTTGCAACTAAAGTTGCATTTTAAAATGCACAAATAAGGCCTTCTGTGCGTGTGCTACTCATTCGTAGCCTAGGCACAGGAATCCCACAGCCCAAACAATATTTAAAACCAAATAGCTAGTTTTGTAGTTCGGATGTAACTCCTTGCTCCATTCTTGTGAAGAGGGACCACAGTTGCCCTTACTCAGTTCTGCAGGACCACCCCCACGTTCAGTGACTCGCTCAACAGGGCTGCAAAGATGTTGTCAGCTCCATCCTCAGTTCCTTTAGGATCCTTGGATGTACTCTGTCTGGCCTCCATTACTTTGTCCACCTTAAGTTTTGTAAGTTCCTCTAGGACCCTCTGTTCTTTAAATGTTGTGAAGCTCCATTCTTCCCCTCAGCACATCTGTTTTCCAGTTACGGTCCCTGCCCCACTCCCTCTCCAGTAAAGACTGAGCAGAAGTACCTGTTATGGATTGTGGCCTTCTTTAGGTCCCCTTCTACACTCTCTTCATTATCCCCTTTGAGTCTGGCTATACCCCCTCTGGACTTTCTTCTCTCACTGATGTGCCTAAAGAATGTATTGTCTCCTTTTCTCACTGATTGTGCTAGCCTTTCTTCTGTCTATGCTTTAGCACTTCTCACCACCTCCCCTGCCACACACTGACATTTTTGGTGCTCTTCTCTGTCCCCATCCTCTTGTCACCCTGTATTTTTGGAAGGCTACCCTCTTGGCCCGGATTTTATCTACCACCATCTTAGAAAGCCAGAGTGTCTTTCCCCTTCTCTTGCCCTTATTCTTCACCCTCACACACTGATTGATTACCCTGACAATGGACTCCTTAATGCATGCCTATTGCCCCTCCAATCCACCCTCCTGTTCCCCCCCAGCCAACTCCTCTTTAACCCTCCTTCCCATCTCTGCAAAGTCAGCTCCTTTGAAATCTAGGATTTTAACTTTTGTATGTGTGGCCTATATTCCTGTTTCCAACTTGAACCAAACCATGGGATGGTCACTGGACCCCAGGTCCCCCTCCACCTGGAGATCTGTGACCCTGTCTCCATTGGTGAGCACTAGATCCAGAATATTTCTGTCCTTGTTGGGCTCCTGTACCAACTGTCTTAGGCTTGCTCCCTGTAGGGACTCCACAATGTCCCTGGTTCTGCTCGAGGCCCCTGTTCAAAAAGGGCCAGCCTGTGTCAGTCATATCGAAATCACCCATAAGCAGAATCTCCCCCTTATCTGTCATGTTGTATATTGACTCCAGCATTAACTTGTCTGCTCCCTCCCCCTGAACTGGTGGCCTGTAGATCACGCCTATTCTAACAGACGTTCTGCTACCCGGCTCAAGGGTGACCCACAACTCCTCTGTCTATTAATTTTTCACCTGGATTTCTGTCCCCTTGATTGTCTCTTTGATGTTAAGTGCCACCCCCTCCTCCTTCCTTCCCTCCCTATCTCTCCTGTACAAGGCATATCCTGGCATAGCTGTGTCCCATGAGTGGTTATTAGTGTACCACATCTCTGCTATGTCTATGTCAGCCTCCCCCATTAAAGTCACTAGATCAGGGAGTGTGTTTCCCAGACTTCGGGCATTCATATGGATTATGTTCCAAATCTGGTTCCTGGTCCCACTGCCATTATTTTTGTTCTTGTCCTGTTGTTCTGACCCGCATCTGTTACTATTCCCTCCCTCTGTTTCTGATTGTGCCTCTTACCCTGTCCCTATTTTCTATCCGTATTCGCTAAGCTCTTGTCCTTCCTTTTCCCGGTGCTGACATTACCAACCTGAGGGACTAGGTTGTATTGTTTCCATTCCCTCTGATAGCCCACCCCTGGCTAGTTTAAATGCCCAGCAAGGAAGCACACAAACCTTTCATTGGGGACTGCCATCCACTGCCTGAACAGATGCAGACAGTCCCTTTACAGCCATGCATCTGCCCAGGTGGATCCCCAGTCCCCAATGTAGCCAAAGCCCATATCCTTGCACCATCCCATCAACCATTCATTGAATTGGCTGATGCATTGATTCTTTGCATCCCCTTTCTCCCTGACTGGTAGGATCTCAGAGAAAATCACCGATTTTGTGACCCCCTCAAGCTAACTACCCAGGACCCTGAAGTCATCCTGTACTGTCTCTACCATTAACCCCTTCTTTGTCCAAGTCATTAGTCCTAAGGTGGAAAACAACATGTACATCCCCCCTCCTTGTCACTGCCTTGGCAAACCTGTGGATTTACGTTGTGTCCCTCTGAACAGTGGCCCCTGGCAGACACTTTACCTCCCTTTCTATATTTCCATCTATTCCCAACACTATCTCCTTAAAAACTGACTTCTTTACCAGGAGAAGCTTCTTCCTCCTCTGCGCTCCTCTGGCTTCCTCCACTTTGCCCTCCCGCCCCCTTCCCTGGTCTAAGACCTGGCCTCCCTCTCGGGGGTATACCATTCCATTTGAACAGCAAATTTGTTCTCCAGCAGGACCAGTTTGGGAATGTACTCATGAGACATCCTCCTTGTTCTCCCTGAGCCCACTGTAGTCCACCAATGCCTGTGCCTTGGAATCCATTGTGGCAATGGCTGGGGATAAACTGGCCCCTGGGTGCAAACTAAGGTCTCCAGCACTCCTGCCAGCTCGACCCAGAGTCTATTCACCTCCACTCGCAGCCCAGAGAAGTGCCTACAAATGGGGCAGCACCTCAGTGTCCAGAAAGCACTCATGAACACTGCTGCACCACATGCATTTCACTGCACATTCCTTATTTGTAGATAGTTTTCCCTCAGCTATCCCTGGTCCTTGATTTCCTGCTTCTGCTTTTATTCTTTTTCTGTTTTTTTGGCTATTTGTTGGTTATGACCCTGCTACCTGTATCCAGCTGGAAGTGACACGAGGCACTGATGAATAAAAGGGGGTTTGAGGGGTGGGTTGGTGGGTGGTTTGAGTGGTGAGTGGGTGGTTTGAGGGTGGGTGGGTGGGACTAAGACCCCCGGATCCTGGAACAATCAGGCAGCCAGCCCAAACAGCACTGATTAAGTTCCCAGCACAGAATTTTACTCAGTAACAGCTCCAACCAAACGGCACTGATTAAATACTGTAAATATTGTTCTATGATTAATAAATCAGATACAGCACATTTCAAGTGGGAGATGACACCAAAGTATTTGAAAGAAGTTTATGAACTGTGACTGCACTGGAGTTATTTACCTGACTACTTATACTTGTAGAGCATATGAGCATATTATGTGGGAAAGACTAAGTGAAGTTTAAAAGTTTGAGTAAGGAAACATGTTAGAGCTATTGATACAGTATATTGGATCCAGAAAATGCCCTAGAAGACCATGTGAGAGAGAAAGAAAAGTGGGACACATAGCTTTTTCTTTCAGGGAATAGAGAGAACTAAGTTAGGTCCTGGGGTGGGGGGAAACCTGGATAGTAGGTTACTCAGGAGGGAAGCATGGTGGATTTGTAAATGATGGGCTACAGAACCCCATGGACTAAATAAAAGGTTTGACTTGACACTTTTTCTTAAATAAGATAGACTTCTGTTATTCCACTTTCCCTCTAATAAATATGCAGGGGGTATTTATTTATACAGAGATTAACCCACAGAGTAAGTTCTTGACATTTGACTATATAGGATGTAAAGTGAGGTCCCTTCTATGTTGTGTATTGGAAATATATACTTGAAATTTATCTTATTGTTTAGCTTTTCAAAAAAAAGTATTGGTCTATATTTATAAGTATTAATTCCATGAAGAGAACTGCTTGGCTTTCACTTCTACATGAACTAAGCTAGCACAAGCTAATATTAGCTAATTAATGACAGATCCAAATATAGATTAATAAGTTATAGTGTCCAGGTATTTGGTTTTTAATATGTGGTGTCATTAGTCTGTAGCATCAGCCTGTATGTTTATTTCTGTGCATATACTGGTTTTTATCTACTTTTTGCACAAATGTGATTTGCCATGTTCTTTCTCTGGCAGCATGTTTGTAACTAGTAAGGCAGTAAAACATATGTAGAGCACTTTCACTTTAAGATGTTCAGCAGGAAGGACAGTTTGGGCTGTAGCATCTTGAAAAAGCACTGAGTTCTGGTGTGAAATTCTGGTGTACTAAAGAGATCTATGGGATGTGTTATATAACTCCAGCAGAGGTTTTTAAACACTTGCAGAGCCTGGTGCCATTTTTTTTTTTTTTACTTTACACATTTGCTGGCTTGTTTTTTATCTGTGGCACAAGCAAGCATGAACAGAAACCTTGTTGTGTTTGCTTTACATATTGTTTGATAGTCTGTTAGAGTTCATGTGAGACAGACCTGAAGAAGTGGAATATGGCGTATAATATTATCACCAGAGTTGCCTCATAGGCAAGTCAAAGGACTCATCAGCGTGATTTGTATGAGGGACTTGGATGGCTTCCTTCAAAAAAAGGAGGTTGAATGATCTTGAAGTGTTTACTTATAATATTTAAGAAACTACAGCCACAATCATGTAATCACTATTTGACTTATTCAACCTCAGAAATAGGTATTTCTCTTAGATCTAATACAGTTGAATTAATGACACTTCCTTTTGTCAAATCCAATGTGGTTCAAAAAGCTTTCATGTACTCAGGTCCATATGCATGGAATTCTCTTCCTTCACATGTCACATGTTCCAGAAATAAATACAGTTCAAGAAAGGACTGAAATATTATCTTAGTTCACAAACATGCTGTAGATGTTTTGATTAGTACATAAATAATGCTCTTCTGTACATTATGATTTTAAATAGTTTGTATACTTTAATTTATGCTTTTGCACATTTATTATTTTTAGGTTTATGTACTGTGTTGTTTTATGACTATTGTTATCATCCCTGGTCACACCTAAAAATAGGCCCTATGCCTACTGAGCTTACCAGGTTGTTAAAATCTTAGATAACATAAAAATATTACATAAAGATTTGGAGATAAGCCTCTTGAGTGTCTCAGTTTTCCAACTCAGGAGTGGGCTAATCTCTGAAACTGGTTCTGTAGAATGTACACCACGTGTTTCACAAAGTAGTGGATTAGACTGAATTGTAATGAGGTTCCACAAAATTAAGTGCCATTAGTTGGCAAGAAATCATTAAACAACACACACACACACACACACACACACACACACACACACACACACACACACACACACACGAGTTAGGTACTAATTCCTGACACTTTATTTCCTAACACTCGATATCCCAACCTATGTTTTGCCCTACAAACTTATTTCCCAATGCAAAGAATCCCGACATAGTGCAGATTTAACATCGCTAGTACATTACCACTGCATCGGCCACACTCTCTTCCATCTGCATTTCCTGGCCTCTGATCTTCATGGGCAACTCCTTAGTTGGTTGAGAGCGCATTTGGCACAAGAATTAATATAACTAGTCTGACATTTGTACATTAAAAAGCGGTTCTATAATAGTATCAATTTCAAAAGCATAGTATCACTACTAACTAAAACATTAGACCATTTGAAAGAATTTCTTTAGAATGGACTGCATTTGGAACTGTTAGGGCTATAGTTTAGTTTAAAAACATGCTGCTTATTTAGTTATGGATCTGCTTCATCCACGTATTTAGCTGCTTCATGGTTTGCTTATGAAAGCTTGCTGAAACATGCTGCTTCATGGATTTTATTTAGTTAAAAACATGCTGAAGCTATTTAAAAACACGCTGCTTCCCGGATTTTATTTAGTGTAACCCTCCCCACCCCTGTCCTTTTACCAAAACAACGACAGGTGGCATGCTGTTGGCATTTGGCAGCAATACCTGGTGGGGAGTGTATATCTACGGGTTCGGGGAAGGATGAGGCTACTTGGCACAAGAGGCCTAGGTTTGGCTACTCTGCACAGGGGCACCCAAGTAAATCCAACTACAGGAAGCAATAACTGTAATGTCCAGAACCAGAACTGGGATTTTTCAGTGTGGCTTTATTTATTAACTCACTGAACATAAACAAAGCTCTGTATGGTCCCCACAGGGTAATGTAACTGTAATGCAGATTAGAGGTTAAACACAGCGGTCCATTTGAGGAATGAACACTTTACAACAGTTGTCTGGCTTTGGACCCACCAGGCACTCAGCCCGGACTTCAGCAGCATTGGATACACAGCCCGACTGGCCCGGCTCCCCGCCAGCCACTCTCACTGATGGTCCACTTGGCTAATGAACCCAAACTCTACTTGGAAAGACATCCCATCAAACAAGGAGGCTCCCAAACTGTGGCTCCCACACCACTTGAAGTCTCGACTCCTAGAGAGATTTTTGTCAGACTTCCAATTCAAACTCCCATCAAACAGGAGACCCCATCCTACAAGGAGTAATGTTCCCATCCTGTGGATCCCCACACCACTTGAAGTCTGCGACTCCAAGAGAGATTTTCAAGTTGCGACCCACATCTGGGTACCCACCCCATCGCTGGCCAAGTGCATGAGGTGAGTAGCAAAAACAGAAGAAATCCGTAGAGGTGGACCTGGTTACTAAAGATGGGGAATCTATCCACCTCCAGCTCCCACAGCCCATACCCGGCCATTTCTCTGAACACACAGAAACTTCAGGACTGTAAAACTGTAGATTGCATGGTGGATGAACTGATACACCCCCTCTACTGTGAACTCTAAATCCATTTAAACTTTAAACTGACTGCTCCATTTGTTCGTCCTAGTGTATATAGTGCTCCCAAACAGCAGTCCCCAATAAAACCATTTGAAACTTGAAACTGAATTGACTGCTCCATTTGTTCATCCTAATGTATATAGTACTCCCAAACAGCAGTCCCCAATAACATTTCCTGACTGAAAAACAATTGTTTGCCCCTTAAACTGGAGCCAAACACTCACCCAATCGTTGCAGGTGCCCCACAGGCAAAGTCCTTTAACCTTTTCTGTATACCCAAACAGACAAAGTAATTTCAGGCAGCTTCTTCCTTGGTGGGAAAGGGATTGCCCTTGGAACCCACAGAGACCTTTTCTCCACCCCCGGAGGAGGGGGCACCGAGACCGAGGGACGGTCTCACCACTTGAAGTCTGGTGAAACACAGAAAAACTTCCTCTGTGTGTGGAGGCAAACCAAACTATAGTCTGATGCTTCCTTCTTGCTCAAGGACAAACGGAAGACTGGCTTTTCAAATTCCAAGGTTCTAGAACTACTCTGAGCTGAAGATTCCAAATGTGGCTCATGCAGCTGTAACAATTCTATAATGATGTCATCTCTCCAGTCTCAGCTGTGACTGAGGACAGAGTGAGACAGTGTGAAACCGATTTAACTGGAGTTTCACAAGCTGCCTTCCCTGCCTACCACTAGGTCTTACTGGGATTCTAGTAACCCCAGGTAACAAAGGGGTTACATTAGTATAAAACATGCCATTTTATAGTTGCTTGAGTCTGGATTGCATGCTTCAAGAATTTATACTATCGGGTAATTGCAGTCGGTATTTTGGTGTTGGGAAAATGAATGTCGAGCTATCAGTTGACGGGAATTAGTACGGATCCCCACACACCCACACACTACACTTAATGATAATAAAATATATGTTTAATTTTTACTGATAACATGCACTAGCCAAAAAAATTGTATAAAGTGTCAACAACGTAGCGAGCAGCCAAAAAATGTCTTGCCATGATGGTAACCTGATTGTCATCCTGAGATCTGGACAGTGACAGTCAACTAGCCAATGTAGGGAGCACATCCGCATCAGACGTTTCTTGCCTTTGAAGGGGGTGGAAGTATCTTCCAGTCAATGGGTGCCCCCTCATGGCAGAAGAGAGCCATGCGAGAAGGTGAGCTGTGGCTCTTCTCTGCACTGATGCTAGTTTGCTTAAGATGTGACACAGAGGTGACATGTCCCTGAGGACTGGTGTCAGTGGTAGCCACCATGAAGATGGACTAGCTAGATGATCCACTATTTGTGGCTCCACATAGTTCAGTGGCTCAGTGGCAGAGCCTCAGGCAGCATCCCAAGGGAAAGGGAGTAAAAAAGGAAAATTGGTGACACCAGGTGGATGGCAGTTCTGATTTCCCATTTGAGGCCAGAAGACCACACTCTCAGGAAATTGTATGGGTTGCTTTCTCCCTAGCAGCTTGGTCTTACCTGAAGGATAAGCCTAGGGTGCTTGTGTATGACTGTGGGAAAGTGGTGCCAATCGGGTGAGCTGAAGGTTAGAGGGGGCTGCTGCAGAGGCAGTGTGGCAAGCTTGTCAACTGGCCCAAGAGACCCTCGATCTACCAGAAAAAATGTTTAATAAACAAAATTCCAAAGCTGGTCCAGTAGCACAGAGTGCTGAAGGGCTTGCGCCTCACCTACTGCCATGCTGGCAACCCAGGTTCAGGAAAGGACTGGGGCCAGCTGGGGGAGAGAGAGGATCAAGCATCTCAGGGACTGCTGTCCTCTACTGGGGAGGGGTGGCTAGAGGTCTTGACCTCTGACTGCCACCTGGTGGAGGCCAGGTGGTAGTGCAGGTGCAGGTGACTCAAAGGGAGTGGCAGTGGTTCTGTATGCATGCCTCTACACACACGTGCTTACATGCTGCTGCAATGGTAAAAAAGGGAAGAAAATGGAAAAGAGCCTGTCAGGCTAAATGAAGCCCTGCCCTCTCCCTCTCAGCCCGCGCCACTGTCCAGTCCCCAGGCATATCTGAATGTGTGCACTGGGGGCATGGCCCCACCATAGCAACATAGAGTATGACCCCAGATAAGGACTGCTTGACCCACCCAGTCTGCCCATTTCCATACCTATCAGATAAGCTGCAGATCCTAGTTTTGCCAATGGCTTACTTCCTCCTACCTCCCACTAGAATTGCCTTATGTTTATCCCATGCATTTTTAAATTCCCTCCACTGTTTTTGACCCCATGACCTCCTCAGGAAGGCCATTCCATGCGTTTACCACCCTTTCTGTGAAAAAATACTTCCTCACATTGCCCCCCCACCCCAGTCCCCCCCCATCTTCAAATTGTGCCCCCTTGTTCTTGTCCATCTCTTTTTCTGAAAGATGCTACTGTCTTGGACTTTGTTGATTCCCTTGAGGAACTTGAAAGTTTCTATCATGCCCCCCCCTTCCTCGAGGGTATACATATTAAGCTCTTTAGGTCTCTCTTCATTTGGCTTCTGGTGCAGACCCTTCACCATTTTAGTTGCCCTCCTCTAGACTGCCTCCATCTGGTCTATGTCCTTGCAGAGATGGGGTCTCCAGAACTGCATGCAGTACTCCAGATGGGGTCTCACCAACTGTCTGTACAGAGGGATAACAACTTCCTGTTTTCTACTGGTGATGCCTCTCCCTATGCATCCCAGTATCTTCCCAGCCCTCCTTACTGCCTTCCTCATTGCTTGCCTACCTTTAGGTTATCTGATATGACTATCCCCAGGTCCCTTTCCATTTTTGTTGTTGTTAATACCTACCCCCCCCCATTGTGTACTCTTCCCTTGGGTTTTTGTTTCCCAGGTGCATTACTTCGCACTACTTTGCATCGACTCTAGGCTACTTTTGACCATTTCTCCAACTCCTCCAAGTCCCTTCTCATCCTTTCCATCCCTCTTTGTGTATCAACCCTGTTGCAGATCTTTGTGTCATCTGCAAAGAGGCATACTTTTCTTTCCAGTCCCTCTGCAATGTCACCAATAAAGACATTAAAGGGGACTGGTCCCAGTACTGAACCCTGCAGTACCCCACTAGTAACTATCCTTTCTTCGGAGTGGACTCCGTATACTATTACACTCTGTGTCCTGTTGTCCAGCCAATTTTTTACCCAGGTTACTACCCAGGGATCTACTCCCAGGCTGGCTAACTTGTTTATTAATCTTTTGTGTGGGACTGTGCCAAATGCCTTGCTAAAGTCTAGGTACCGTAGGCCATGTCCACAGCCCCTCCCTGGTCTACTACTTTGGTCACCCAGTCAAAGAAATCTTTTAGATTCATCTGACATGACCTTCCCACTGTGAATCCATGCTGCCTTGGGTCCTGTGCCCTATTGGCCTCTAGGTACTCAACAGTTCTTTCTTTCAGAAGTGATTCCATCATTTTCTCTACCACTGAGGTCAAACTAACAGGTCTATAGTTTTCTGCATCTGCCTTGCTACCACTTTTGTGAAGGGGAATCACATCTGCCCTCCTCCAGTCCTCAGGTACACCACCATCCTTCCATGATTTGTTAAAAGGATAGTCAGTGGAGCCACTAGTTCTCCCTTTAGTTCTTTTAGAATTCTGGGGTGATTCCCCATCAGGCCCCATTGCTTTGTCCACCTTCAGTTTTAGGAGTTCTTTCACCATGGGGGAAATTCATGGAAGACTTAGTCTGGAAGACTTTGGGAGGCAGATGCTGGACAGGAGGAGCGGGAATTGGGCTGAGAGCCTGCTCGCTTGACTTGGGAAGGAAAAATTACCATAGTAATGTTGTTTCTTCCAAAGGGATCCCTCACTGTGCTTAACAACTGTGATCAGTCACCTGGGAATTCCTAAGATCTTTAGTATATGCAATTTAATAGCTAAAGAACCTTTTTACCTCCAAGCTATGAAGCTTTTGTTCACCTGAACTGAATTTGGCTATGAAAAATACAGGCAGAGTGATGGACTGGTTCAAGTGGAACTCAGTTACCACCTTTGGAAGGAACTTCCTGTTAGTTCTGAGGACTACCTTGTCTTGTGGAAGATAATGTAATTGTGATAAGAGTAAAGAGCTTGGAGTTCGCACACTCTTGCTGAAGTCATTCACTGGAAAAAAGTTTCCATGTAACACATTTTTGGTCAGCTGTAGCCATTGGCTCAAAAGGAGGTTCCATGAATTTGGCTATGCACAAATTCAGGTCCCAAGGAGGGACTGGCTCCCTAACAGGAGGGATCATATGTGCCAACTCTTTGAAAAACTTTTTTTTAAAGGAGTAGTACACCTAGAATTTGCAAAAACATATGTTATGCAGAGTGTTTTGATTTGTGTGTAAAGTCCTAGTGTGTCCTTCCCTCTGCCTGCTATTAGGAGTTTTTTTTCTAAATTAGCCTGCTAGCTTTATTGTAGTTTTATGACCCCTAGGGATCTCCATCTCAGCTACATTTTTTGCTTTCTATTGATTCAGCAGCAATTAATGCTTTACAATCAGTTCACAACAGTAATAATAATAATATTAATAAACAACTTTATTTTTAAGGCGCCTTTCAAAAACCAAGGCACCAAACAAATTAAAACACACCATACATCACAATATCACTAAAATATAAAATAATCATAAAACCACTACTACGGTCAGAAAGACTTCAATCACCAAATGCTTGTCTCCATAAATGAGTTTTCAAGGCCTGTTTAAATCCCTCCATGGTCAGGCACTCCTGTAACTGATGGGGTAGAGAATTCCAGAGGGTAGGGGCCACAAACATAAATGCCCGGGCCCCAGCAGATCTCAAATGCACCCTCTGTATCTCTAGTAACCCCTCATCAGCTGAGTGGAGCGATCTCCTGGGGTAGTAGGGAGCCAGGAGCTCTTTCAGATAGTCCGGTCCCTGTCTGTGTAGGGCTTTAAAAGTCAATAAAATGACTTTAAAGGTAATCCTCCACTGTACATGCAGCCAGTGCAGTCCACGCAGCACCAGTTAAATATGACTGGACTGGGATGTTCCTGTCAAAAGCCGGGCCACAGCATTCTGCACCAGCTGCAAGCAGCAGATTTCCACCCTAGGTAGCCCTAGGTATAGGGAATTGCAATAGTCCAAGCACGTGGACACAAAGGTATGGGCCAGCGTAGGAAGATCACCAGGGGAACAAGGTGCTTAATCCTGGAGATATTCATCAGATGATAGAAAGAGGATTTAACGATGGCAGACACCTGCGAATGCAGGGTAAGCCCTTCGTCAAAACTTACTCCCAGGTTCTGCACCTGTTCAGAGGGCGGGAGAGATGGCTATATTTTAAAAACTATACAGCCATCAGCTTAGTGACTGCCCTCAATGTAAAGGTATTTTTGTTGTGAACAATTATGACACTGGTGTGTATATTTAACTTGAATGGTTTTCAATATATTTATATTTGTTTGGCATGTCTACTACAGTGTTCACTCGGAGAGAAAAAGAAAGCATCTGCTGTTTGCAAGTGCATCTGCACACAAGCCAAACAAACCTAAATATCTTGGAAACTTTACGAGCTACACGAACATGAGCAGTAGCATAGTTGTTCAGGATAAAAAAGACATTTACAATGAGTTTAGTCAGTAAGCTGAACTCTGTATAGTTTTTAAAATATAGCCATCTAATTAATCAAATTTCCATGTTTATTTTTACCAGATTTCCCATGTCAGATGGCAAATATTTTAAAAACTGTAAGTTCAGCTTAGTGACTATCCTCATTGTAACATTATTTTTGTCCTCAACAACTTTGCCACTTGTTTTTGTGTAGTTTGTATAGTTTTCAAGATATTTAGATTTGTTTGGCATGTGTGCAGATGCACTTTTTTCTCTCTGAGTTAACACTCTAGGAGACATGCCAAATAAATGTAAATATCTTGAAAACCATTCAAGTAAAACATACACAATCAGTGTCACAATTGTTCACAACAAAAGACCTTTACAATGAGGGCAGTCACTAAGTCACTAAGATGAACTCTGTATAGTGTTTAAAATAAAGCCATCTCTACTGTCATGAACTAATTGTAAAGCAGTGCTTGCTGCTGAATCTATGGTCCCAGCTAAATCACTGTCACATGAGACATGATGCAGTGTAGGAACAAGGAAAGCAATAAAGCTGAGATGGAGATCCCCAGGAGTAGTAAAAATGCCATAAGGCTAGCAGGCAAATTTAGGAAAAACTCCTAATAGCAGACAGAGGGAAGGACACCGTAGGACTTCACACACAAATCAAAACACTGTGCACAACATGTGTTTTTGCAAAATCTGAATGTACTACTCCTTTAAATGGGGTATAAAGCTATTGTTCTCTGAGCACGTGCAGATGAAAAAGCAGATACTGCTGCCAAGTGAAACTTAAGGGTTGCAGGTCTGATGCCTAGAGACTGCATGTGCACCAGGTAATCAAGCACTGTGGGCAAATCTTCCCTGAGGGGGTTGACTCTCTTAGGCTTGCACCAGATGGTAAATCTTTTCCATTTTGAAGCAAAAGTCTTTCTTGTTGAGGTTTTCCAAGAGACTTTCAGTACTTTAAGTACATCTTCTGACAAGTTAACCTCAGAAAATTCGAACTTCTCAAGAACTAAGCCTTTAAGTGAAGGCTCTCGAAGTTCAGAAAAAAGTTCTGCCCCTGGACAGCTGTTAGAATCTGTGGAGCAGACAAATGGGTTGCTTGGTGGGCAGACTGAGCAACAAAGGGAACCAAGGCTGTCTGGCCTAGTCTGGAGCAACCAGTATCATGATTGCAGACTGACTCCTCAGTCTGAGAAGAACTCCCCTCACCAGTAGAATCAGAGGAGAGGCATAGAGGAATTTCCCCATCCAATCCAGGGCTAGCACATCCCTGGGCACTGTGCCCAATGATGATGGCCTTCAGCAATACAGGGGAAGCTGACAATTGTCTTTTTAGGCAAACAGATCTATTTCTAGGGTGCCCCATCACCTGAAAATTGTATCCAACCTTTGCCTGTTCAGAGCCAATTCGTAGTGATCCTGGATGATTCTGCTGAGTGAATCTGCCAGTGTATTGTCCTTCCCTGGAAGATGAAGGGCAAACAGATGAATCTCCAGGGAATAAGCTAGGGACCAAATCTTCATGGCCTCTGTGCACAGTCTTGAAGATATGGTACCCCCCGTTTGTTGATGTCCCACATAGTGGTTGTGTTGTCTGTCCTGATTTGGGCTGACTGACCCCTTAATTGAATGGCAAAGGCCTTTAGAGCAAAGAAAACTGCTCTCAATTTCAAAAGGTTGATGTGCAGTTTGGACTCCTGAGGTGACCAAATTCCATTGATTTTGAGGTCGCTCGTGTGCACCCCCCACCCTATGAGGGAGGCATCTGTTGTTAGGATCACCATGTGGTGCTGTTGCTGAAAAGGGACACCCTGTAGAAGGTTCTCCCTTTTTTTCCACCAGTGTAGGGCCAGTAAAAGAGTTCTTTGCAACTGGCACCAACTTTGAAATGGGATCCCCTCTTTGGGACCAGTGTGATCTGAGGTGATACTAGATATTCCTGATTTGAAACCTGGAGCCTGACACATCTGCTGTAGTTTAGGCTGTGTGTTCTAGCAATGCTAGGAGCTCTCTTACAGTTCTGGGCTGACATAAAGCAAAGGAGTTTGTTAGGGTCAGTAGATTTGTCACCCTCTCCTGTAGAAGAACATTTTTTTTTCTTGTATAGTGTCTAGTTCTGCTCCAATGAATTCCAGTGGCTGAACTGGCTCATCTTAGATTTTTGAGCATTGATAAGGAAATTTAGTGACTCCAGGGAACTCTGGTCACCCTGATGGAATCCTTTACCTGCTGATTTGACTTCCCTATGACTAGCTAGTCGTCCAGGTAAGGAAATACACTAATTATCTGCCTTCCGAGGTAGCTACCACCACTGACAGAAACTTTGTGAATAACTGTGGGGCAGAAGTGAGCCTGAAGGGAAATGCTGAAAACTGGTAATGACCTGAGGGGAGAGAGAAAATGTAGGTACTTTCTGAAGCAAGGTCTAATTGGAATGTAACAGTAAGCATCTTTCAGATCCGGGGATGACAGCCAGTTTCCTGTTCTTAGAGCAGGGATAACTACTGCTAGTGTTACCATTTTTCTTTTTGGTCAGAAAGTATCTTGAGTACAAGCCCCTCCCCTTTTGGGGAAGTGGGACTGACTATTACCCTGGCTTGCAGGAGCTTCCTTATCTGCAACTCCAGCAGAATGGTGTCTGATGGAGCTGGAGGCCAGAAAACCCTGTGGCCCTGGTGTTTTGGAGATTGCTTGAACTGCAGGCAAAGACCCTGACTCACTACGTCCGGTACCCAGATGCCTGTGGTAATATGTTCCCAGTGTTTGAAATAGTGAGACAACCAACCTTCCTACTGGTGGGGGGGGGGGGCGCAGTTTGATCTGGGCAGTCAATGATTCTGTCTGGATTGTGGTCTGGGAGCCGGAGCTGGGCTGGCATGCCTATCAGACCTCCTACACCTGCCATGCCCTCTAACCTCTGTGTACTCTGCAGGCATAGGGTATGGTATGTAAGATCTGGGGTAGTACCCCCTACCGCTAGCTCCCCTTCCTGGGGATCTATAAGAAGTGGAGGCCCTCTCTCTCTCTTGGAGTTACTGCAATGGGTGGTTTTGTATTCCTCTTACTTTTTTATGTATGCCTCAGTTTTGTCACCAAAGAGAGAATTATTTTCGTATAGAAAAATCACAGCCTTTAGTAGTGTATCTGATGTAGGACTGGTTGCTCTGAGCCAAGCAAACCTTCTTAATGAAACTGACAAGGCCAACATTCTGGCCACTGCCATGTGAATTGGTACTTTGTGGCATCCAAAGCCATCCTGGCAATATCTGCCATGTAAGCTGCTTGTAGGAGTAGAAGGGAAGATCCCACATAATCTCTCTTCCTCATTGTGTCACTTTTTCTGGAACCTCTGTCTGGTGGGTGTGGAGATGCCAGAAGGACTTTTGCTTTATCACAGGCTGCAGCCTGTATAACACCTTCAAGATATGGATTGGCATACAGATAATCAGCAGAAGCCCTATCCAGTTGGTAATTGTTTTCTACCTTCTTGCCCACTCCAGGGATAGAGGAAGGTGTCTGCAGTATTTTAAAAATAGCTTTCCTTGGGGAATTATGGTTAGGAAAGGACCACCTTTCTTGTGGGAGTGAGATTCATCATATCCAAAAATCAGCATCTTTCTCATCATCCACTGATTCTTGTGAGGTGAGGCCCAGGGTGTCAACCATTTGCCTTACAAAAGAGAAGAGAGATGAAAAATCACCATGCCCATGTTGAGGGGAACCAAACTCCCCTCTTCAATTTAAACTTCAAGCACTTGGTCACTGGAACCGGTGGTGGGATTTGAACTGGTGAACCTAGTATAGAACCTACATTTTGTAGAGTCTGGAAGACTTGCAGAGCTCTAGCAATTTTCTCCACAGAGGGAATTTTATCTTTGTCTTTCAGGAGCTCTTTTGCTTCTTCAACAGGAAGCGCAACAATATTTTTCTTTTTCTTTTTTTTTTTTAGCAGGCACAGTCTCAGGTGTCTGTTCACTTGTTCTTTCATTTCTTTTTTTAGCAGGCACAGTATCAGGTGTCTGCTCATTTTTTTTTTGCTTAGTATGCTCAGACCCCTTTCCAGTAATTTTGGGGTCTGAGGTATCTTTAGAGGGTCTCTCCTTTGTCATAGAGAGGGATGAAGAAGGACCCTCTTCACTTTGCTTTAGCGACACTGAGGTGGGAATAGAAGTCATCTGCTTTAATCTTTTGGCTCTCTTTTCTCTTTACTCTTTTGTACAAAAAGTACTACAGACTTCACAATTAGAGAAAATATGGATGGAACCCAAGTACTTTATGTACAAATCGTGTTGATAAGTCTTGGCAAAGATTTGAAAGCACTTTAAACATCTTTAAAAACCTGTGGGTCCCGTCCTCTTTTTTTGGTCTCTCTGACATGCCAAAATGTCAAAAGACTGAGAAAACATGAACCAGAGCCAAATTTAGAGCAATAGCAGTCAGTTCCTTATGTTTAAAAGGAACCGCAATGAAATCAATCTTATTTGTTTTTATTTATTTTTGTTTTAATTCGATACACTTTATTGGTTTTTAAGATAGCATACATGAGAAGAAACAATGCCATGAATTGGCCAGGAGGCTGCCTAAAAAAACAGCAAAAACATAACACAAAAACACAATATAATACCATAACACATATCCCCCCCCCCCCGATCTCTGCACTACAAATGTGGGGAAAGAACCAGCAATGAGTCTCAGCAAAATTAATAAGTGGATTATGGTTGCCAGAGGGAGAGCAAAGTCAGAAGTGGTTCCCAAGTACCCTGAAAGGCCTGGGGTCTGTGTTGGATGTGCGCTATGTGCTTTTCTAGCTGGATGGCAAGTAACGCCTCACGGTACCACTCCAGAACCGACGGCAGAACATCCTCTTTCCAATGTCGGAGCATTACTAATTTTGCAGTGGAGGCAACCAATGCAAGGCAGGCTTTCCTTATCCGGGATGTACCATGGGGAAATAGAGTTAACAGACAGCATTTTGGAGTGAACAAAGATTCCAGGCCTAAAAGAGGGTCTAGGACCTTTTTTTTGTTGCATTCCAGAAGGCTTGGGTATGGGGGCAGGTTCAAAGGAGATGAAATAGGGTATCTGGAGTCTGTTTACACCAAGAGCAAAGGGGGAATGCGAGGTGACCAATTTTGTACAACCTGACTGGGGTGTAGTATAGACTATGCATGATACTGAACTAAATCAAACAAAGTCTGTCTTGTTTAATGAATTTGTAAACCCCACACCATATTTTCCTCCAGAATTCAATCTCTGTAGGAAGATATAGTTCTTGTACCCAGTAAAAACAGATCCCTGTGGGGAGATGTGGGTCCAGGACCTGTATTTGTTTATACATTCCAGAAACTGCATGCGGCAGGTCTGCAGCAGCAAACATTGTAGCTAAGCCCTCTGAGGAATGTAAGACCCATGGCTTGGGCCCCAGAAAAGCAAGTATCGCATTCTTAATCTGGAGAAATTTGAAAATAGCTCTGTGTTGGAGCTGAAATTGGTCTTGGGGACAGGGAACGGTGCCAGATCGTGACCTTGAAGAAAATCCGCCAGTGTGGCATATCTCAATTGGGGCAGGAAGGAAAGAGGAATGGGGTGGTTACCTATCTGAAAGTGAGGGTTATTAAGAAGAGGTTGGATTGGAGAGTGGTCACAGGCCTCTGACAAGAGGATCTGCATCTGATGGAAGGCCCTACGAGACCAATTGAGAGGAGACCCTTTAAGTGTATGGGGGAGTTGAGAGGGACATAGATAACCCAGGGCCGGTAGGGAACAGGACAATTTACTAGCTCAATCTCTCTCGATATCCAGCAATATAGGGGAATACGTATTAGGCTAGAGAGGAGCATCCACTTTGAACTAGAGGGCTATCTTGCTCATGTATTGAACTGCATTGTAAGTGAAGAAGTAAGGGAGGGCTAGACCCCCTCGAGTCTTGGGGCCTCCCGTTTGGAGTACGTCCTGTGTACCATCTTGTTTCTCCATAAAAAGGCATTGAACATTTGCTGCAGTCTCATAAACCAAGACTTGGGGAGAAAAATGCCCAGCATCCCCAGGGGGTATAGTAGCGTTGGTAACACATTCATTTTGAGAATGCTGATGTGACCCCAAAGGGAGAAGGGAGGTTCTCCCCATCTGTCTAGGTCTGACTTTAGTATCTGTAATAGATTAGTAAGGTTTCTTTTAATCATAGTGGGGGGCATCTCTAGAAATGTTTACAGCCAGATATGTAAGGATTTTCAGTTCCCAGGCCAAGCCAAAAGTGCTACAGTCTGACTTGGTTGTGAGGTTGTTAAGAGGGAAAATTTTAGTCTTGGAGAGGTTCAGCTTGTAAAAGGAGACTGCAGTGAAATCATTCAATTCTGCCAACAGACTGGGGATGGAGGCTTTAGGGTTTTTAATGTGCAGGAGGAGATCATCCACATATGCTGATAAAATGTATCTCTTCCCCTCCACCTGAATACCCCGTACAGAGGGAGAGTTAAGGATTCTGCATATTAGGGGCTCCAGGTAAAAGTTAAAAAGAAGGGGGGAAGCGGGCAACCGTGGCGGGTGCCTCTTTGGAGAGGGAAAGGCTTAGAAAGGCATCCGTTACACTATATCCATACCAAGGTGGAGGAATATAAAAGCTTAATCCATTTAACAAAATCAGCAAAGACCCCAAAATGATTGAGGGAAGCAAACAGAAATTTCCAGGAGACTCTATTGAAAGCTTTCTCAGTGTCTAGGGAGACCAAGGCCGCTGGTACCCTCAGATTCCCTAGACGCCACAATCAAATGTAGAAGCTTTCTTGTTTGGTCACTCAAGTGATGGCCCTCCTGTTCCCAGCCTATGACATCTCCCATCACTCCAGCAAACGGTTGGCCAGGATTTTAGCCAGCACTTTTACATCGGTATTCAATATGGAAATTGGATGATAATTCTCCAACTGCAGGGGATCTCTGCCAGTTTGGGGATTAGAGTTATCAGAGCCTCTAAAAAAGGTAGGATCTTTAATTCCTTCCTTAAACCAAAAGTTGAAGCCCTCGGCCAGGAGGGGTGATAATTGGGGAAGACAGACCTTGTATAAGTTACTCGGAAGGCCATCTGGCCCAGGGGCCTTGTCTAGGGATAGTTGCCTTATGACTTGCTCAACTTCACCTGGAGAAATTGAGGCCCTAAATGTTCTACAGAGGGGACAGGTATGGTAGAAAGGGCTGCAGAGGTCAAATAGGCTACCACCCCCTGTGCCATTGGGCCATGTGCCTCATTGAGGGAATAAAGCCTTTGATAGAAATCCCTGAAGATTGAGACAATGTCTCTGGGGACAGAGATAGTATCTGCATTTGGGGATGGTCGTAAACTGGGGATAACCCTCATAGTCTCTGCCTGCCATAGCCTAAGGGCTAGGAGCATCCCCGCCTTCTCCCCTGCTTCCAGATAAGTTAGTGTAGTGTGGTGGAGAGTGAGCTCCACCTTCTGGGACATAATATCTGCAAACTGAGACTGTAGGTGATGTAGATGTGCCCAGTCAGAGTCCAGGGAAGAGCGATTTATGGAATGTTCCAACCGGTTGATTTCTCCCAGGAGCACATCCAAGGTTTCCTTTCTTTTCTGGGACCCTGTAGTAGTAAAGCTAATTAATTCACCTCCAAGGGCACATTTGAGGGTGACCCACACTATGTCAGTCCTATCTACCGAGCCCCGACTATTCAGGAGAAAATCAGAGATAAACTCCTGGATATGAGTCAAGGTAGAGGGAGTTTGCAAGAGTTGGGTATTAAGGCACCAGAGAAAGTCCTTACAATTTCCTGGCCTCAGCATATAAGTGGTACTCACCGGGGAGTGGTCCGATAAGACACTGGGATGTATAGTGGCATTAATGATACCAGATAGGCCAAAGAACCTTACCAGGTAGTAATCTTTATGGGACAGAGTACCATGTGGTGGGGAGGAGTAGGTATACTGCCTCGCTAGAGGGTTTAGAATACACCATATGTTCACTGTCCCCATACTGGACATGAGGTCTCTTAACGCTCTTTGGGCTGGGTTAAGTCTCACCTGCCTGCTATCCGACCTGTCTATATCTGACTGAGGGGCTAGGTTCCAATCGCCCCCTAGGACAGTCAAAATAGGTGGGTCAGAAGCTAAAAGTGAGAGTAGGTGGGTAAAGAAGTGGGACAAGTCCACATTTGGCACATAAATAGATCCCACTGTAACTGGGGATGATTCGAGAGTGCCCTGAATAATAGTAAAACACCCTGATGGGTCCCCCCACTCACGGGTCATTATGAGCGGGACTATCTTAGCAATTAAAATAATTGTACCCCCACGCTTAGAGGAAACTCTGGATCTGAAAACTTGCCCCACCCACAACCTTCGGAAGAGAGAGATATCCTCTCGCCATAGATGGGTCTTCTGCAGGCAAGCTATGCTGACCTGTAGGTGTTGGAGATGTTTCAGGATCATTAGTCATTTCCTCTTGTCTTAGGCCCCTTTGATGTTCCAACTAATAAAAATGTAAGGCCCTCCTATTCACTTCAGGAGGCCTGTGGATTGTGACTTTAAACTCTGAAAGCCAGGTACTACCCCACATAAGGATTGGGTTGAACATATGCATACCCAATGCACAGAGCTATCCCACCCCCACCCCCACTCCTCCCAAAACCCCAGAACATGAACAAACAACCCCAACATGTCCCAAAACACTTCAAAGACCAGAGACCTCCCTCTCCCAATTGGCAAACATTCACAAATGCTTTACCCTGGTTCTAACAACCGAACTCCTAATAGATGTCATGGCACGTGATCATACCCACTGCCTAAGCAAAGATCCCATCTGCCTCCACCACCCTACCATATCCCATCTAAATCTGGTAACATATTATAATCAAATAAACAACCTTCTAACAAGGCAAATTGTATGCCGAGATCGGAGACAAAAAGAAACAAGAAATGTTGAAATTATTGCCCCTTGACAGTTCAAAAAATTACCCTTCTCAGCCTCACATAAGCTCTCAGAAATGGGGTACGGGGGGGTCTGTTAAACTAATCTCCAGGCCATAAAAGGAGATAAGCAAACACTCTCCTTACACAGTGTACAGCCGTCTCGTTGAACTGTTCAGTAAGCATGGAGCAGGTTTCTCCCCCAAGATTAGAATATCCATGCCAGTCCCAAGCTATTGCCATTGGAATCCCTCATCAGTTAAGCAGGTCCCAAAACATTAGGGTGGCCTTTTCAATAAAGAAGCTAGGGAAGAAGTTCAGACGTAGCCAGATCCCTGTCTGCCCCCAGATCCATGAAGACAAAGCCCAAAGAAAAACACTCTCACAGGCAGATAAAGTTCAGGCTCACAAGGTAGGACAAAACAAAGATGTATGAATCAGTTTTAGGTCCATAGTAGGATAAGCCTTCGTGTGGAGACCTCTACAGCCTTGCACAGTCACCAGGTCGATAGGGAAATGTAGAACGCCCAAAGCATAAAGATTAGGGGAGAAATATTAGGGCTGGGTTTAGCTTGAGATGGCTTCTAACCAATACTAACTGTAATCTCTGGTATTACTGCACTAGCAGATATGAGGAGCAAGCAAGGGCCAAACCCAAAGTTCACTTAAATAAATCAGGAAGCAGGGATTTGAGCTCCATTGTGGCTTGTTCAGAAGATTCAAATGTGATCAGCTTTTCAGCATGCTTGACCTGTAGTGTGGCTCAGTAGCAAACTCGGAAAGGCTTCTCCACAGCAATCAATTTCGAGACTATTGGGTGTAGCTCCTGTCTTTTGGCTCTTACTAACTGGGGAAGGCCCTTGGCAATGTCTTGAAGCTCTTTTACTTTTGCCGGGATATGCTGTTTATCCTGGAAGTTGAGAAGTTTAAAAATGAAAAGCCTCAGTGGAGAACCTGAGGTTGAAGGAGGGCGTAGTGAGTGATGGGCCCTTTCCACAATATATGCGGAGCTGTTAGGTGAGGGTCCCACCACCTTTTCACTCAATTTGGCAATAAACAGGACGGGATTGCTTCCTTCTTCTTTCTCCGGTAAACCGAACAGGACCAAATTATTATGCCGGCTGTGCCCCTCCAGATCCTCAAGCTTATCCTCCATCTTTCTGGTCCATTGGCACATAGTGGAAACATTCAGGTCTGTCTTCCCTTTCCACTTTTCGATTGAGGTAGGCATGCCTCTGAGTCTTCCACACAGATGTTCATGGATTCAATTGATGCGCAGATTTGATGAATGTCCTCTGATATTGCAGCGATCGAGTTCTGCAGGGGTTGCATGACTTGAAGAAATCATTCCTCCATCAGTGCCATGGTGTCAGATGGAGGTTTAGTCTAGGCGGCAGGCTGTGCTTTGGGCCTTTCCGTGGCCTTCTCTTTTTCCGGGGTTGGCGGGGCAGACTGCCATGGTGGAGCTTTCCGTATCTGTATTTCCATTACCAGTAATCCGCTATGTACTGGAGCACTAGTTGTTGTAAGATGGTGCATTTGAAGGCTGGTGCAGGTGACTTTAGGATGATTAGAAGGTAGAAAAAGATGGCAATGGTGAGGAGATGTGAAGAAATGCAGCTCTCCCTCAAGTAGACATCACGTGACTGCTTACTTGTTTTTATTCAAAAAGGGATCAGTTCCTAAAATGAAAAGGGAACCATTTGCTACCCAGAAAAATAGGTATTCAGCTGTGTTTACTACTAAAAAAGCGATCGGTTCTTAGAAGCAAATGAGAACCGATCGTGATTAAAATAAAGCAACTTTAAATAAGTAAACAAAAAGTTTAAAACTAAACAGCTAGCAGTCGGAACCACAAGTTATAATACTTTAGACTAAATAAATGGGTTCCTGGGAACCATGATAGAACCGCTAAAAATGAGTTAAAATACCTAAATACACTAAGCTTAGTAAATAACTATAAGAGGCAGAATATGAATAAAATAATTGAAAACATACCACTTTTTTCAACAAAATAAACAGTCTTGCAGCGATGTTGTTTTGCAGTCTTGGGGGCAAGTCCTCACTAAATGGAAAAATTTAATCTGGCAGTTAGGAAGAAAGAGGCAGCAGTTTTGAATGTAGCATTCTAAATACTTCTAATTTGCATACATTCCAAACTCAAAGTTCCAGGGGCAGTCAGCAGCTCTAAACCGACTGCAATAGTGTCTAATACTACTAGGAGATTCCTGGGTCTTGAAAGAACTGATTCTTGTGTGAATCTTTTCCAGGTTCTGGAAGGAGACGTAGGGATTGTTAAGCATAGTGATGGATCCATTTGGTGGAAGAAACAGCATTATTATGGTGAGTAATTTGTTCTTCAAACCACAGGAGTCCCTCACTTATGCTTGGCAATTGCAGACTAAATAGAAGTACTGTACCTTGGGAGGCTGGGTACAGAACCAATTTAAGGAAAAGACTCTGCAAGACAGTTGTGCCAAAGCCGGCATTCCTCCTGGACTTTATGTCCAGGCAGTAATGCTTTCATGCAGGGAAACACTTCTTGATGCTGAAACAGAGGCATAGGTGCCCCTTACAGAATGAGCCATAAGGCCTTCTGGTGGCAGTTTGCCAGCAAATGGTTCTCGTGGATGCTGGTTTCTATACATCCCTTGTGTGGTCTAAGTAATAGCTTAGAGCTTTCTTAACATCCAGACCGTGGAACGTCTCTTCCCCTCAGCTGGAGTGTCCTGTAAAGAATACCAGAAGTGAAATTGACTCATTCAGGTGAAATTCAGACACCAGTTTAGGAAGGTGTTTTCTGTTAGTTTTTAAGGCTACCTTGTACAGATGTCAGTACCACTAGGAAAACTGTTTTCCAGGTGACATACTTCAGAGCAACAGTTGCCATAGGCTTGGAAAGAGCCTCCAACAGCTGGGTATTACACAGATTCAGGTCCATGGAGGGCCAGGATCCCTTACTACAGGACACAGGTATTAAGGCCCTTAAAGAACCTTTTGAAAATGGATTGTGAGTCCACTAACCTGTCTTTGCCAGCTGAGGCATATGCCAACACTGCTGTCAGATAAACCTTCGATGTTGAAGGCCTGATGCCCAGGGACTGCAGTTGGACTGGGTAGTCCAGGATTGAAGCCAGACTTGCCCCCAAAGAAACAGCTGTCTCTAGAACCACCACATATAACATCTTTTCAACTTTGAGGCATAGGTTTTCCTTGTTGCTGGTTTCCTGGAAACCTTAAGGACTTCCATAACCCTTTCAAAAAGATTTAGTCTATAGAATTCTAGCTCTTCGATTACCATGCCCCGAGATGAAGAGTTCTGGGATCTGGGATGTTATCTTGCCCTGAGACAAAATAAGCAGACTGTATCCCAAGGGAAGGTTGATGGGATGTCTGATGAAGAGAGATAGGAGCAGGAAATACCAAATCAATCAATCAATCTTTATTTTTACCAGGCAAAACATCATTGAGAAGAATTCATTTATAAGGTGGACCTGGGTAAGATTCACATAGTCAACAATGACAGCAAACAGTTTAGAGTACCATTACAGAGCATAATATACAGGACGTTAGTTAACAATAAATTCAACACACTATCAACATAAAATACATAATATGCAAAATATATACAATAAACAATAATTATACAATACATACAAAGGTGAGGTTACAATGCAAGTATAAAAGAGGGAGCAGGAGACGAAGCAAAGACAGGTCAGTAAAGGGGGGGGGCAAGGTCCAGGTTAACAATACTATGTCTATTGGACATCAAGGGAAACAATTGCAAGTCTCACTGAAAGCATGGGCAAACAAGGTTTTAAATGTGGACAGTTTGACAGGAATGGCTATCTTCAATGTTTTTAGGAGGTTATTCCATGGGACAGGAAGGGCATGACTTATAGAAGATCTTCCGAAGCGCATTCTGACTCTAGGGATAACAAATGTGATGTAGGAAAGGCTTCTCAGAGAATAACTTCCAGCAGTGCAAGCAGGCAGGCAATCAGATATGTACTGGGGTAGATTATTGATAAAAGCTCTATAAGTCCAAGTAGCTGGGTTTTTTTTTTTTGTCGTCTGTATTTGAGTGATTTCCAGCCTAGGAGTAGAGGAGGCAGTGATGGGTGGAGTATGGAGCCCCAGTAATAAATCTTAAAGCTCAATGATATAGGGTATCAAGCTTAGATAAGGCAGTGCTAGGACCTTGCCCATACAGGAAGTCAGCGTAGTCCAGAAAAATAAGGAAGGAAGGTGGTTTGACTCTGTCTGGTTTTATCATCCTATATAAGTAGATGCTTAATGTGGAAAAAAAAAGACCAAGCCTTTGCTTAAATTTTTTTGCCAATTCCTCTATATGGTTGACAAAGGAGAGTTTATGGTCAATCCAAAGCCTGGATATTTAAACTTGACCATGAATTCAAGGGACTCCCCCCAAAAGTGGAGGGGTCATATCTAGGGGGCAATGATTGGGTGCAATGACAAAAGGTAAAAAGAACATGGCTTTTGTCTTTTTAGTGTTTAGTAGAAGTTTTAGTTGCAGGAGGTTTTGCTGCAGCTGGTTAAAATCAAGTTGAAGGTCCTTGCAGGCAAGTTCAGGGGTAGGCCTAGCAACATAAAGGACAGTATCATCAGCAAAAATGTGGATGTTTGCTAATTTAATACCATAATTTACACTGCTAATATAAATTCCAAATAATAGAGGGGCTAGGATAGACCCCTATGGCACACCTCTCAGGCGAGCTTTCTGAGGGGAGAGGTCCTCGTCTGCCTTAACTTGCTGCTGTCGACCAGTTAGATAACAAGTGAACCATTTCAATGTGGAAGGATCAAGATCAATGTTGCAAAGAATGATCAGAAGCAGGTCATGGTCCACCATGTTGAAAGCCTTGCTCAGGTTGAGGAATAAGGCACACACTTAATTTTTATTGTCCAAGGCATTTTGTCTTTCATTAGACACCTTAGCAAGAGTGGATACCATGCTGTGACTTGGTTTAAATCCTGGCTGCACTGGGTTAAGCAAATTGAATGATTCCAAGTGTTTTATAAATTGTCAGTTGACTATTTTTTCTAACAATTTAGAGAGTATGGGAAGAAGAGATATGGGTCTATAATTATTTAGATCACACGGGTCACCAAACTTGAATAATGGAATAACATGGGCAGTTTTCCAGACCAATAGAAAAGCACCCTGGTCAAGGGACATATTGAAGAGATGGTAATGGGTGCAGCCAGAACATGATAACCAAGTTTTAAAAAGTAGGGATCAATATGATCAGTACCCACACTCTTCCTGGTGTCTAGTTCCAGTAGAAGATCTTCCACTGGCTTCAAGGAGATTGGCAGAAAGAAAAGGATGTTTCTTGAGCTGGTGTGGCCAAGGCTAAAAAAGCCGGGTCTTGGGCACAGAGCTGAGCATACAGATTATTGGCAGAAGAGGTGTCAAAGCTAATCCTGCAGCAGCTAAATGATTGTTGAGGAGATCTGAAATAATCTGTTTATTGGTAGTGGAGGAACCACCAGAAGAGTTTTTTGGTGGAAGGCAGTTGACCAGGCTATGTCCTTCAATGTCCTTTAATGTCCTACAAAATATTGTAGGACAGTTGGAAGAGGAGTCCAGTTTGGAGTGAAAATGCTTAGCTTTTGCAGCTCTAATTAATTTAGTACACTGGTTCCTTGCGACTCTAAAGGGCATCCAGTCAGCCAGAAGTTTAGATTTCCTCGCTTTTTGCCAGAGGGCATCCCTAGGAAGTAGGCCAGTAGACTGGCAGTGAACCAAGGACATAACTTTTTTCTAGTGTGAATCTTGGTTAGTGGTGCATGTCGATTTATGACCTTGAGGACAATAGTCTGAAACAGTTCATAGACCTCAATTACTGTAGGGGCCAGACAGATGTCTTGCCACTAGGAATATTAAAGGTCAGAAAGGAAGATGTATTGGTCAAAATTGCGATGGCTTTTTTTATACATGTACCTTGAGGTGGAGATAGGTTTTGTGACAGATCTCACACAGGCTATAGAACAACGGTCACTGAGGTCATTAAAGAAAATGACAGAATGAGTAATGAAATGGGGTTTATTTACTAGGATTAGGTCTAGTAAAGTACTATGAGCTGGGTTTTTATTGTTTGGCTTTTGTAATAAGCTGGGTATGGCCATAGGTGTCATAGAAGTCTTTTAGTGGTTTGGAGCTAGCGGTGAGCCAATCAAGGTTGAGGTCTCCCATAAGGATCACTTCAGAGGACAGTGTATCCATAGTGCTGCAGAGATCATTCAAGAGCTTAAATCCTGCTGAGGGAAGCCTGTAGCACCCGATAATGCGAAGAGACACAGAAGGTCAAAGTTGGACCTTTAAAATAAGACTTTCGAGTTCCTTGGGCATAGTGGTGGAATCAAATAACGAGGCTGAAAATTTATCTGGAATGTAGATTGCAACCCCGCCCCCTCTGATAAGTCTGTCAGCTCTAAATACATTTTAGGAGGGAATGTTAATTTAATGGTCTGTAATGGAAGGTCTAAGCCATGTTTCAGTAACTACCAGGACATCTGGCTTGGAGTGGCAAGCCCAAGACTGAATAGCATCAAGCTTTCTTAATGGGCTACAAGCATTTATATGAAGTAGGCTTAAACTCTTTAATTGTGCCAGCTCAGTGGGTGCAAAGATGGGGGAGATGGGACCTGGGTTCAATTCAATATTGTCTGAGCATATGAGCAACATCAGCAGGAGTTTTTTAAGGGCACCTAACAACAGCCTAAGTATTTGAGTTCAACCCCTTTTATAGAAGTGGGAAGTAGCCGAAGAAGAACGTTTAAGGCGAGGGTCAAGCGGACCCAGTGATGCATATAAAAGCACCCTGATTTCAAAGGAATTAGAAGTCACAATGCAGGAAGAGGGCATAAGTTGAGATGAGTAACACCTGTAATAAGTATAAGGGGTACCACTGCATGAGTGAAGCTATGCAAATGATTCCACATAGGAAGAAGGAATAGGTGTAGTGGATATAGGGCAAGTATTATACAGGCTAGGATTTTTTAAGGGAGCTACATGAGAAGGTTCAGTACAAGTATCAAGGGTGCAGAGGAAACAACCCAGAAGACAACCAATTATTAACAGGAGCTGCAATTAAGAACCAGAGCTACTAGCAGAAATGTAAAAAAATGTCTCGATCGGGATAGCTCTCGATAGGAATAAATCCTTTAAGTTCAAGGAGCAGTGAAATATTGGAGATGGTCCCTTTAAGACCTCAGGGCATCAATATTGGAGATAGACCCTTTAAGACTGAAAGTCAGTCAATAAAGCTACCAATAGGAAGATTGCCGCTGTGGGAGAGGAGGGGCAGCAAAAGTATTAAAAGAGTGTCGGAGGCGAGGGTGGGAGGGCAGGAGAAAAAAACAAGTTTTAAATTAACAAAAACAAAATACATCAGAGAGCTGAAGGACCAAAGGAGACAGTTCACCAATCAGAGGCAAGACGGTATCAGTGGTGGCCTATGGTGTTCCGGGACAGATAGTCCGAGTCCAATCACCATTGCAGTTTTCAATGGACCAATCTGGAGCTATGAGAATCATTGTTACTGACTCCCTTCTCAGTTTTAGCAGTACTCTCAACAAAATTGGGAAGGCATAAAGAAATTTCCCTGACCAATTGAGGACTAGAACATCCTCTGGGACTTTATACACCATTGGGGGTCTGCAGCAGAACAGTGGGAACTGGTTGTTTTCCCAAGATGCAAATAGGTCTATTTGTGGTGTATCCCACCTTCTCAAAACTGGCTTCAGCACTTACTGGTTCAGGATCCATTGGCGATTTCCCTGAATGCTAAGGGAATCAGCCAGCATGCATGTTGTCCTTCATTAGCAGGTGTACTGCCGAGAGTTGGACATCCAATGAATATGTTCGATTCCAGATGGTCATTACTTCTGTGCACAGTTTTGAAGATTTTGTTTCTCCATTTGTTTATGTAATATATAGCTGTGGTGTTGTCTGTCTTGATCTAGACTGACTGGCCTCTGATGTAGGAGGAAAAGGCTTGCATTGTTAGGTACACTGTCCTAAGCTCCAAGAGGTTTATGTTTTTCTGAGTCTCCTGCCTACGTCACATACCATTTATAGTCAGGTCCACCAGGGAGGTATCTGTAGTGAGTATGACTATAGGTGATTGCTGAAGGAAAGAAACCCTCTCTCTGGGGTTGCATTGTTCCTTTCACCACTCCAGTGCCTTTAGCAGACACCTTCTGATGGGCACTAGTTTTGAAAGTAGATCTCACCTTGGGGACCAATGGCTCCCTAGGTGGTATTGGCTATCACTGATTTGGAACCTGGCACCACTTTAGCAGATGATGCCATATGCCCTAGCAAATGCAGAAATTCCCTTGCAGGTCTGGGCTGACCTGCCCTGAAGGATTTTGCAGTAGCATTCATAGTTACTACACTTTCTTGGTGAAGAAATTCTTTCCTTTGTAGAGTATCTAGCCTGCACCTATAAAGTCCAGAACTTGAACTGGTTCCATCTGTGACTTTTTAACATTCATAAGGAAGCCCATGTCTGCCAAAGTGCCTTATGTCAGAAGGAGGGAAGACTTGGCCTCCTGGTATGATTTTCCTGTGACCAACTAGTCATATAGATAGGGAAAAAACACCACCCCTTGCTTCCCAAATGTGCTGCCACTATGGCTAGGCACTTTGTAAACACTTTTGGGGCTGAGGATAGACCGAAGTGAAGGGCTGTGATTGATAGTGGCAATTCTCTACCCTGAATCGGGGGTACTTTCTGTGGCTTGGCCTGACTGGTATGTGAAAGTACGCATCTTTCAGATCCAGTGACACCAGCCAATCTCCTTTTTGCAGCAATGGAACCACCAATCTCAGTATTACCATCTTGAATTATTCCTTCTTTAAGTTTTGTTCAGATATCTCAGGTCTAAAATGGGCTGCCACTCTCCATTTTTCTTGTGGGTCAGGAAGTATCTCTTTCCCCACTGTGAGAGGGGAACTTTATGCACTGCATTTGCTTGCAGTAATTTTTCCTACCTCTATGTCCAGCAAGAGTCTTTCTTTTGGAGTGTAAGGATGGAATGTGTTGTGACCATGCAGTTTTGTGAATTTTTTTTAACTGCAGAACAGTCCCTGACTCACAATTTCCAGAACCTACTTACTGTACCTATTGCTATTTTTTCCCATTCCTGAAAAATGTGAGTCAGCTGTCCCCCTACTAGTACTGGTTGATCAACCTGTGAAAGTTTGTCAGGGGGTTTGCTTTGCTTGGGATTTGGAAGATGGTGTTGCATCTGCACACCAGGGGCCTTTTATACCCCTACCCCTGAAAAAAAAAACCTGTGTGTGTGTGTGTGGGGGGGTGTAATTATAAGTACTGTAAGTGTAGGGAAATTATCCTCTACTCCTACTTCTTCTTCCTGAAGGCCTGTAGAAAGTGGAGGCTCTTTTCCTCTCAGTGCTGCCCTTCTAGGTGGTCTTATATTCATCCACCTTTTTTCATATAAGCCTCACTTGTCACCAAACGGTAAATTTCGCTCACAAGGAAAATCCATTGTTTTTGTTTGAGTGCCCTGGGAAATCTTTGTGGTTCTAAGCCAGGCAAACCTTCTTAGGGGCACTGCATGTGCCATGACCCTGAATGCGGTGTCAGCGTCCACTGCCATGTGAAACTGGTATTTATTGGCAACCATGTCAATGTTTGTTGTGTCAGCCAAATCCTGTGCCAAGCTACCAGTAGCCTTCTTGCTTATTGTCAAAATGGATTTGCAGAGGGCTTTTTGGTACCGAACTGTGTATGCCAAATATGCTGCCTGTCTTAATAGCAGGGACGCTGAAGTATAAACTTTTTTGCCTGTGATATCCAGTTTCCTGGAGTCTTTCTCACGAGGCTGGGAAGAAAGGGGCACTTTGGCCTTGTCACAGATTATAAGAGTCTGAACCACTCCTTCATGATCAGGGTAAAAACAAAAGTATTCAAAGCCATGATTATCCACCTGATACTTTTTTTGAATTTTCTTATCTATGCTGACAGGTGAAGTGGGTGCTGACATGATTTTATATGTGTCCTTCTAGAGGGATTTGTGGATAGGCAATAGCAACCTTTTTGTGGGAATTAAGCTCATCATGTCCATAAATGCCACCTCATCCTCATCTTCAGCAATCTCCTGTGATGAGATGGTGAGGGTGTTCACCATTTGCCTCAAAAAAGTATACTGTGAGGTATAGTTATTGGGGGTGGGGGACAAGGAGGGAACCAAACTCTTGTCTTTATGGGTTATCCTTTATACTCCTCCTCCTCATAGTAAAATTCAGCCTCCTTCTCCACAGGCATTCTGAATGGAACTGGAGCTGGGGAAGGGGGAGCAGGCATATTCATAAAATTCACCATAGCCTGGAATGCCTGGAGGAATTACCATGCCTTTATCATGTCCTCTATTGAGGGCATGCTGTTTACATCTACTGGTGGCTCTTTTCCTTCTTCAGGAGGAGGGACAGCAACATGTTTTCCTTTTTGTTTTTTCTTAGCAGGCATCACCTCCGGTTTCTGCTCAGTGTCTCTTTTATTTTTACTGGATTCAAGGTTCCCCAGTTCAGACACTCTGATGTCTGAACCATCATTTGTAGGCTTTTCTTTGTTATGCTGCTTACTTCGAGGAGCTGGACCATTGTCTGAGCCTTTAGGTGACGTGGAGGCAGACTAAGAAGCCAAAATGTCATTTGTCTTTTTAGCCCTTTTCATTCACGTTTACTGCAAAACTTAATACACAGTTCACAATTGACAAAATCATGATCTGGGCCCAGACATCTCAAACACAACTCATGATAGTCTGCCTTAGCCATGAGTTGAAAACAAATTTTGCAGTTCTTAAAGTCTATGGGTACTGTCTTCTTTTTGGGCCTGTCAGTCATGCCAAAACACTGATAACTGAGGGAAGAATTTATCCCCCCCCCTCAGAAAAAAAACACTATTACCGTAGCTTAAAATACGTTTAAAAATAGAGACTGTGGTTTGGTTCTGTTCTTAGCAAGAACATCAATAATATGGGAGCACCAAAAGGTGCACAAATAGAAACATGACACAAATAATGTCTTGGTTTTGAAAAGAAAAGGAACCTGGTATAATAGATCAGAATACCGCAAAACATTTTTTTTTGTTACAGAAAACTAAGGCTTTTTATAAGTACATAGAAGTGGTTTCCTGAAAGCAGGAACTGCCCTGCAAAATGGCCTTCCCCAGTTCCTGGGAACTGATATGGAACCATAGATAATCAGATATCACACACAAAAAACACTAATGCAGAGTTCTCAAAATATAAACTGTTAAAATTTCTAAAAAAAAAATTAAACTGTAATCGGACTGAAATAAAGAGAAGACTTTGGGGTGATTGCTTTCTTCAGGCAGAGAAAGAAATCTGCCAATTGGAATGCAGGGGTGAGCATGACCACACAGCATCATTCTGAATTTAATTCTAAGATTCTCTAATTACCACAAAATTCTGAGCTTCGGAGCAATGCATTCTGGGTGAATTATTGCAGTTGTTAAGCATAAGTGAGGGATTCCTGGGGTTTGAACAAAGCATTATGGTAAAAAATAAAATGCAATTCAGACTTAAGTTACAGGCTTTCTAATTGTCTTTTTTCACTGCTGTTCCTGCCCTGCTACCTAGTCTCACATATTATGATATCAGTTCAATCATAAATTGATATTCATTTCCACACCTAGCCCTTTATGTAAAGATATTTATTTCAGATTAATGAGATATAGAGAATAATGCACTGGCAAGCATGAGGAACTTGACTGTGTTTCTATCTACTGGTTCTGATGACATCATAGTGACAACAGAGCCAAGTAATTAATGTTTGTCTATGTGTTATTTTTGTATTATACATGAAAGATAAAATAAAAAAAAAATTAAAAACTTCTTCCAAAGAAATCTTCCATTTCATGTTTTTTATCTTAAAAAAACCAGAAACCCAGTCTCATCCAGCTGCTTAAAACTCACCTGAGTGAGGGTGAGTTATTTTTTAATTTTTTTTTTTTTGTAATGATGAAACAACAGAATATTTTGTTAGGAGTGGGTCTCAGTTATGTATGGGGGAAATGAAGGAAAAAAGCAGATGGTATGAGTTTTATCCAAAATGAAAAAGCTAAGACCACAAAAGGGTACAACAGCATTCTAAGACCTTTAACTGTGGTACAAGTGTTTTAATTTGGATGGAAATCCATACACAGCAGGTGGTGCCCATATAAAATATAAATGTATAATAAAATAATTACTTTATACCAAGGGGTTCAACTTGTCTCTTTTTAAAGGAAGAAAAGAAAAAAAATGTACTCACTGTAGTAATGTTTCTTCTTACAGGATTCATCAGCAAGCTTTGCAATAATAATCAACCCACTGGATTGAGTTGCCTCTGAGACAGAATGTATGCTAATTTTGAAATCTTAGAATTGGAACAAAGTTCAAACTCTGCACTGTGGTCACACTTCCCCAATAGTCACATCTGTTTCTAAAACTGGGGGAGCTATGACCACGAAAACTAACTAAATGGCTACCAACAATGTATACAAAAAAGTAAATTTTGGAAAACATTAACCAACTTAAGTCAGGCAACAAAACTTTTTGTAAAACAACATTTTGTAACGGTTCTGGCCAGTAACATTGTGGCCGAAATAGCGTGGAAATAATATTGCTGGCAAACATTGCAGACCATAATATGGTGAGGCATAAAATAAAGCTGGGTAACAATGCCGCATACTGACCTGCTGTGCACAGCTACAGTGCTCCGGTATATGGATGCATGGGGGGGAGGACTGAATGGGTGTATCTGCTGCCAGGGACCAATACTGTTATACCGAGCACTGGAGCACACTGGAGGTAGTGCAGTGCCCACCCCCAGGCAGTCCCCACCACAAAGCAGCAGAAAGGGTGCTATGACAGGACTCCACAGGGCAGACAACAGGGAGAACATGGTGTAGTATGTCACCCTATAGAACAGAGAACACAGAATGCACAGGCTGTGCTAGGCATGGGACAGCAGGCAGAGGATATGGCTGCACCTGGAGCCCACGTGACAGGACTGAGGGGTATGAGCAGGTTGGGTGCCGAACAACAACACCGCAATGGCATGGGGTCCCATGCACTGCTCCCTACTCAGGCACCCCTGTGTTGTTCTTATGTTCGGGTTCCTGCTGCTGTGCTGTGTGGTGTCTCCATGTAGCAGGCTGTGTTTGCTGCCTGCATGTTCACTGGCATGCACTGTTACGTCCTTCGATGTCATGTGCTGCCAACACTGTGGGTGGCGATGTTATTGCCACTTTATTTTTGGCCGCGATATTTCGTCCCGCGATGTTGCTGGCCGGAACCTTTTGTAAGTGACCACCTATCAACAGTTGCAAATGAACTGCAACAAGTAATGCTCAAGCAGCTTGAAAGAGTACTGATTCTTGTATGAGTCTATTTTCAGGTTCTGGATGGGGAAGCACAGCAAGGGATTGTAAAGCTTATTGATGGATCCCTTATGAAGAAACATTACAACAGTGAGTAATTTTTTTTTTCTTCTAATCCTAGGAATCCATCAGCATAGCTTTATTATATCAGGCTTCACAGCAATACCTTAGGAGACTGGGTCCAGAACCTATTTAGGAAAAAGGTTCTGCAAGACAACACTGGCATCCCTTCTTTACTGTATGTCCAAGAAGTGTTTTATGAAGGTGTGCACTGTTTTCCAGGTAACTGCTTTACAGATTTCATGAAGAGAGATGCCTCTTGTTGCTGCTACAGATGCAGAGGTGCCCCTTGTTGAGTGTGCACGTAGACCTCTCAGGGGTATTCTGCCATCCTTTTCATAACAGAATTGTATGCAGGAGACTATCCAGCTTGAGAAAGTTCTCCAAGTTGCTGGTTTTCCCTTTCCCACTTTGCCATAGGTTATAAAAACTGAGTGTTGGACCTGGTATCTTTTCTGTAGCCCAAATAGCAACTTAATACCCATTTTTACATCCAGGCAGTGGCGTTTTTGTTCCCCAGTACAGGAATGTTCAGTGAAAAGATCAGGGAGGATGACTGACTGGTTCAGGTGGAACTCTACCACCTTAGGGAGGAATTTCCTATTAGTCCTGAGGACTACCCTATCTGTATGGAAGATTATATAGTTTGTGCAGAGGGCTTGCAGCTGGCTCACTCTTCAAGCAGATGAAATAACAAGGAATATTGTTTTCCATGTAACATGCTTTAGGTCTGCAGTACCCATAGGATCAAAAGAACTTCCATCAGCTGGGCAATGCACACAATTAGGTCCCAGGGAGGAGCATGGTCCCTCATAAGAGGGTGCAAATGGTTTAGGCCTGTAAAGAACCATTTGACAATAGGCTGTGAGGCCAGAGACTTCTTGACAGCTGATTTGTAAGCTGAAACTGCTGCCAAGTACACCTTCAGAGTGGAGGGCCTCAGGCCTAGGGACTATAGGTACATTAGGTAATCCAAAACTGTAGGCAGATCTGCCTGCATTGAGATTATCCTTCTGGGAACACACCAGAATGAAAATCTCTTCCATTTTGAGGCATGTTTTGTTTTTTGCTGGTTTTGTAGAAACTTTCAACACACTGTTCACCTCCTCTGATAAGTTTAAGCTATAGAACTCCTGCTCTTCAAGAACCATGCCCTCAGATGTAGAATTCCGAGGTCTGTGAGTGTTATCCTGCACTGAGACAGCATCAGTAAACTGAGTGTCACTGGCTGGTTGATTGGAGCCCTGCTGGACAGGCTCAGGAGCATGGAGTACCAAGCCTGCCTGGCCCAGTCTGCTATCAGAATCATTGTTACTAGCTCCCTCGTGAGCTTTATAAGTACTGTCTGTAAGAGTGGGAATGTATGGAAGGCATACAGGAACCTCCCTGTCCAGTTCTGGATGACAGCATACCCTGGAACTGTTTTCATTGCTGGAGACCTGCAACAGAACTGTGGAAGCTGATTGTTCTCTCAGGAAGCAAACAGGTCTATATTTGATGTATCCATCTTCTGAAAACTGATGCCAGTACCTGCTGGTTCATGATCCACTCATAGTTTTCTTGGCTGATTCTGCTTAGCAAATCTGCCAGGGCATTGTCTTTTCCTGGTACATGTACTACAGATTACTTATATCAAGGGAATAAGCTAGGTTCCAGATCTTCCTGGCTTCTGGGCATAGTCTTGAAGATCTTGTTCCTCTCTGTTTGTTTACGTAATACATTGTTGTGGCCTTGTCTATTCAGATCTGGACGGACTGACCCCATATCTGAGAGGAAAAGGCTTGCATTGCTAGGAACACTGCACTGAGCTCCAGGAGTTGATATGCTCCTGAGTCTCCTGTGTGCTTCAGGCACCGCTCACAATGAGACACTTCAGGTGGGCACTCCACCCTAGGAGTGAGGCATCTGTTGTGATGACACTTGTTGGTGAATAAGAACCAAGAACAAGGTGGCTGCAATGTAATAGGCCAGTGCCAACAGAAGTAGAACAGTACTCACAGTAGGAAGTCATCAACACGAGCTCCACTCACTTTGAATATGATCGAATCCCATCATAAGATGAACTGGACAAGAACCATAGATTCCATCAGGAAGTTCTTTAATAATCCAAAAGGGTGAAAACATCTGTGGTAAAAATGGTCACAGGCCACAGAGTGAATCCCTTCCCACGCAATCTCGCACAGAACCAAACGTTTTCGCGCAAGAGACAGAGACATTTTTTTTCTTTTTTTTTTTTCTTTCCAGACACTGTTTCCAGTGCCTGCTCAGAGGCTTCTTTACATTTTGCCATCATTGGACTCATGGTTCCCCATTTTGAACACCCTGTATTCCGAACCATCTTTACCATGCTTTTTCTGGTAGCTCTGCAGCTTTTTCTTTTTTATCTGACCCCTTTGACAGGGTCTGCTGATTCTGATGGGAGGAACTCTTCTGAGCCTTTACTGTATTTAGGTGACAAGGATACAGGCTGTCTTGCCTTTTTGTACCCTTTTGTGTTTTAGGGCAAAACTTTTTACAGAGGTCACAATTTATGAAATTGTGGTCTGGACCCAGACATCTTAAACACAGCTCATGGCAGTCTACCCTTGCCAGGAGCTGAGAGCAACTGGTATAATTTTTAAAACCAGTAGGTGCTGTCCGTGGCTTCTTTGGTCTGTTAATCATGCCAAACATTAATAGACCATAGATATTTTTTTATTAGGTCCCAAAACAGTCAAACTAATTGAAACAGAACCCAAAAATGTTAAAAAGGGCTCTTAGGAAGAATTTGTTGGTCTGCTTCCCAGAAAAAAAAAACTGTAACTGCTGTAATTTTTACCTCAAACCTTGTAGTTTTAGAATATAAGGTTTTCTGTCACTTTCAGAGTTTCTGTTGGTAGAAGAGGTTTGGTTCCCTCTTGGCAGAAACCATGACTCTAGTACTGAAAACCGCAAGCAAGAAAGAAAGATAAATAGTTATAACAAATAAAACTATTTTTTACAAAAAGAAAAGCAGTTCCCTAAATGAGGTAACTGTGCTAACCTGCAGCTTTCTCTCATTCCTGGGAACTGATCAGGAACCAGAGAAACCACAGAAATTGCAATAATCAAACAAAAAAACAACCAAACTAATGAAGATTATCAAGAAAATTACTTAATATTATAAAAATGAAAATGAAATGCTAAACTGTTCTAGAGGCCAAAGGAGTGAAACTATACTTCAGGGCAACTGTTCTGTTCAAACGGAGAAACAAATCTGACTGTTGGGAGGAGTGTGACCACAGACTTTGAAATTAATTCTAATTCTAGGATTCCATAATTAGCATAAATTCTGTCTCCAGGGCAACTCAATCCAATGGACTGATTGCTATTGTAAAGCTATACTGATGGATTCCTGGGGTTAGAAATATATTTTTTGTTACTTGGGATCTTTAACAAGTAATTCTTAAAAACACAGGGGCAGGATTTTCAGCACTCTGCATTATATTTGTGGCACAACTGCAGCCAAAGTTTGGACCCTTGTAGCTCATGTCTAGCAGCATGCTGACTTTAGATGCAATTGTGCAAAAGAAAAAGAAAAATTGGCACTTACATCAAAAAACAATCAAAGAAACTATATTGCAGAAACTGTTTTAAAAACTTATGAGCTTTTGAAAATAGGGCTCCCAAGTTGTACGTGTGTGTCCGTGTCCACCCATTCTGAAAACTTTGCAGTGTGTGCAGTGTTGATAATGCCTACTTAAACTCTGTTGCTTTAATATACCTGCAGTACTTATAAAAATAAAGTCTTATTAAGTCTGCTTAACAAGACTTGGCTCTACCAATTTTTGCACAAAATACCTTTTTTTTTTAAATAGAAAAATAAAATACTTCAAGAAAGGTAATAAAATAAATATACACACAGAATTCTTCAGACAGGTTTCAATTATTTTCTAACAAATCCATCATTAGCATTTTGACCCAGACACAATCAACATCCTCAGTTGTTGGTTTGTGTAGTAACCTGCCAAAGTCCAATGTTGTTCAGTGATGGACTGCTCACATTCCTTGAATTTCTTTATGTGTTCTTAGACTCTGTACTTCTCCATTGCCTTCTCATTGATGATACAGATGTGCTTTAGAAAGATTTAAAGTGTTACTACAGCTGTGCATTAGGTAAAGTCCATTTTAATCATAAAAGTACTGAATTCAGGTCTGGGCATCAGCAGAGACAAAAAACATAGTATCCAAGTAGTAATTTGCTTTAAGTACAGTGCAGGGTCACTGATATATTGTGAATGAAGTAATCCAATTCTGTTCTCACAGTTTGAAATTCTGAGCATTGGACCGGTAATTGCTACTCTAATTTCTGGATTTTATAGGGATTCTATTGTCTAGCACTTGTGTGTATACATGCTTGAAGTGTAAGAACACAAAATACACAGTAAAATTAAAAAAAATGTCAGGAAACGACTTACAGCAAAGACATGAAGATGTACTGCTCTGGCATTGAATTTCAAATAATGTGACATTCTTTAACTTTTACAGGTTTTCAGATGTTAAATTCCATAATTTTACCAATTTATCTCTGTAAACTCCACAAAACAGTGGCCCTGGTAACTAGTTTTCAGAATTAATGTAATCCTTCATATGGATGTCAATGTTTGAAGAAATTAACAAAAATTGTAAGAATACCAACCAGCTTCCTGTGAAATGATATTAGTGTTCCATTTACTGACAGATTTATTGACTTTGTTGTAAAAAAAAAAGCTACAGTGCAATGTATCACTGAAGTCTGAAACTGAGATCCTTGACATATTCTAAGAGGGGAGCACCCTCTACTGGATATCTTGCATAATCTCTGGGCGAATGAGCTATAGGATTGTAAACAGCAGAAAAGTGCTTCTTAACTGCTTGCTGAAAATAGAGGGAATAAGTAGAATTGAGGTTTCAACCACTAGAGCTTTGTCAAGAATAATGTATAAGAATCAAAGATGCTTCTAACTAAGCATACTTTTTCTCAGTAGATTTTGTGTGAAGACGTAGTGGTCAAAAAATTGTTTCTCACTTTCTTTTCTATTTTCAGCATGCACTAAAGGAAATATTACTCACCATATTATTATCTTTTCTTCTGATTCGGAATAGGCTGTTAAACTTGAGCATCATCTCCACAGGGTGCAAGATGCTCCAGCACATAGAATATTTTTTTCAATGATGCTCTCTCACTGCAATGGTCTTGAGCCTCCCAACATTTTAAATGGAAGCTCTTTGAGCTAAAAATGTCAGGCGGCTTGAGACCTAATTTGAAATATTTCAAGTATAACAATTCAAATTCCAGATTAAAAAAATGCTTTAATGGGCAGAAAAAAAAACAAAAAACGTCAGTAATATGCATCCCGTCTAGTGCTTTACATTCTGGCAACCCCAATCTCTAAATACTGGGTTATCTCAGCTGCTGCTGTACATTTTATTTCAGCTGAGGCTGGCACCATACTGTATGTTAACCCTCTCTTGGTGTCAGCAGGGCCAGGCAAGGGCTGTGGAGACCCCCTGTGTCTGGAGTATAATGGACTGCTGGCCAGAGGGTTCCCCTGCACTAGAGTCACTCTATACCTTTTCCCCCCAGTTGTGGAGTGAGTTCAGCTTGGACCTCTGTCATGACACAAAAATGACACTGTTAAGGTGGTTAAAGTAAAAGCATGCTTTATTGACACATTCAGTTACTTTCACAAAACCCAGTCACCAAAAGACCAGATAGGTCCCAATGTGTTAAGATAAACAGCACTCTCTCATCTACTCTGCCAGTCCACTCTGGGGTTCCCCAGGGCTCCATCCTCGGTCCTTTATTATTCAGTATCTACCTGAACACCCTGCCTAAATCCTGCCCAAGTAATCTGCTGCTCTATGCAGATGATGCGGTACTGTTTGCCTCCCACTCTGATCCCACATTCCTACAGTCCTCCCTACAACTTGCCTTCAACCAGATGGAAAACTGGTTACTGATCACAGACTGGTGGTTAATGTAAAAAAGACTAAGTCAATGCTCTTTGCCCACCAACAGAGCAAGGGCAGTAATGCCCAACTAATAATCTTTTCCAAAGTTCTCCTCCCACTGGAACAGGTCCATACCTATAAATACCTGGGCCTAACATTTGATCCTTGCCTCTCATTCCACCCCCATATCAGTAATCTTTCCTCAGCCATAAATACCCGCATAGGACTACTGTATTGGCATAGAGACTGCCTACCGCCAGAGGCCCTTAACCTTGCTGTTACCTCCTCTGTCCTCTCTCTAGTAGATTATGGGCTAACTGTCTACTTGGCCGCTGACCACACAGCTCTCAACAAAATCCATTTGGCTATCAGCAAAGCATGTAGACTCTTCTCTTGGGTAGATAGGCGGACCCACAGCTGCACCCTGTATACCCTAACAAATATCCTTACTCTAGATGAAAGAGTACGTTATCAAACATGTCTTCTTGCCAAAAAAATTCAACTAGGGCTTACCCCCATCGAGGGTCTCTGCCTCCCTCCATACTTCCCATACCTCAGCTAACACCAACTTGGCAAATAAACTGATGTGGGCTGTTCTCAGGGTCAGGACCTCCCTAGCCCAAAGGTCTTTTACCTAAAGAGCACCATTATGGTACAATGAACTCCCCCCATGCCGTTACCTCTGTCTTCAGATTAGGCCCCTTCAAAATAGCCCTAAAAGACCACATACTCTCCACCTACTACTGCCAGTGCATCAGCTAGGCATGGTCTACTGCTTAGCACCACCAATACATGGCTACCGGGCCCTGGCCAAGCCTGCCCGGTCCTTGCCTCTATGGTGGAACAGAGATGGAGATGTCAGCTGGTGCAAATAAACCATCAGTACTACATAGAGAGAGCATTAATGTATACTAGCGTATACCTGCTGTTAATGTATACTTCTCTTTGCACAATATTGACTGTGTTAATGACAATGCCGGAATCTCAACTGCTTGCACCTTGACAATTACAAGCTCCTTAGTTGGACCTGTATAGCTACATAATTGTATAGGCCTTATCCTCCCTATTGATTGTACTCTTCATACCCTGTTTTCTTGTCGTATTGTATACTGTTTTCTGCTTATTCTTCTGTATTGTATTCAGACGTGGAGCCTTTGTAAATGAGTCTATGAGTCAAAGGTTGTAAATCCAATATCTTTCAATAAATAAAATAAATTAATGTATGGGTACCATTTCTGGCACTTCAGGCTCTTCCTCAGCCCCCACAATTACCACCATAGCTGGAGATGAGTTTTAACTAACTAGGGAATCCCTCCACCATTGCTACTATGCTTACATTCATTCTGCCTAGGGCTTAATGGGGTACTATTTCCTCTCTTTCTCTAGAGCCCAGTCCATTGCTTTAGAGTGCCCTTTTGGGGCACTTCCAATTAGTTAGGCATCTTACCTTCCATAACGTTTTGCACAATTTGAATAATAATTCTTGGTATGTCAGACAAGTGATTGTATGTTATGCCTGTGCTTCTTGTCAACACCCGTTACATTCTGAGTAGCTCTTACTGTGTTAATCCACACTGTATTTGTTTCTGGTGTAGATTTTATTATTTTGGTTAAATTTATGAACATACGAAAATTGCCAGCAGCAAAAGGCCATCATCGTCTATCTAGGCTGCTCGAGATTGCAGCTAGCTCCCTATTCAGCAGCTGCCCCACCCCTTCCCCTTACCTCCCTTTACCATACGAACATACGAAAATTGCCAGCAGCAAAAGGCTAATTTGTGTACTGTTGTATTGCTGTATTGTCTTACATTTGAAAAATTTGATAAAACATTTAACATCAAAGAATTGTGGTCTTGACCCAGGCCCCTTAGACAGAGCTTGTGACAGTCTGCCTTTGCCAGGAGCTGAAAACAGTGGTACAATTTTTAAAGTCTACAGGTCCTGTTCATTTATTTTTTGTTCTGCCAGTCATGTCAAAGGTGATAGAGCATAGAAATTTGTATTGGTTCATAAAACAGTTAAATAAATTTTAACAGTGCCCAAGGGATTATAGAAAGGTTCTGAAAAAGAATAGCTCAGTCCGGTTCCCAGAAAAAAATGGAGCCATGATAGTTTTTACCTCAAAACCCACAGTTTTAATAATAAGACCTGAGGTTTTATGGTCAGATTCAGAGATTTAGTAATAAAAGCAGCTTGGTTTCCTCTATAATGGAACTGCAACTCTAGTGTGGAAAAACTGCTATGAGAAACCATAAAACACACAAATAAAATAACCAAAAACACCACACACTAACTAAGGCACAGTATCAAGAAATAACTTGGTATAAATATTAAAACAAAAATTAAATCACTAAACCATTCTGGAGGCCAGAAGAGTGGAGTTGTACTTCAGGGCAACTGCTCTCTTCAAGCAGAGAAACAAATCTGACTGTTGGTGTGAGTGTGACCATAGTGCAGAGTTTGAACTTAGTTTTAATTCTAAGATTCCAAAATCAGCATAAGTTCTATCTCTAGGGCAACTCCATCTAGTGGATCGATTGCTACAGTATAGTAAAGCTATACTGATGCATTTCTGGGGTTATACAAATATTATTCATAACATTATGAATGTGGTTTACAGAGCCTAGCCCGAGTTCATTCAAGCAGGCATTCATTTCACTCTGCAGTTCTGAAACATTATTGAAATCAGTGTTCTAGTTTACTTATATAGACTTTTTTTTTTAAAATTGTAGGTGTTTTTGCTGTTGTTTCTAAGACAATTTGTCTAGCTTATCCATTAAAAAACTTTTAAGAGGATTTTCTGATCTCACTTTGCACTTGTTAATAATATAATGATCCAGTCCGTGACAAGAGACTGCGATTTCACAAACGTTGCAATTCTGAGGTCAGTTGTCAACAATCTCATATTTTGAAGCATACGTACTGGTTTGTGCGAAATGTTTAAAAGACCAGTAAAGCAAACCAGAGTTAAACCCTCAAAATGCTGCAGTAAAATGCAACTGCTACTGTATATACATAGTAATAGTTATTTTTTTAGTAGATATCTGTTCTTTAAAAGAGGTATGCACTACCCACATCTTAGCTCATGTGAGAGGAAATTGATATTTTGTACTTACATTTAGGTCCCTGAAATGTTCATTAAAATCAAGAGCATATCCAACCACAAACTGGTCAGGGATTTCAAACCCTACATCTGTAATGAAAAACATCCAAAGCAGCATTACTGTACATTCAGTCATTTGAAACAACATTAAAGTTTACAGTGAATATCATGACCTATTGAGTAGTGCTAGTGTAAGTCAGCTACGGTACTGTACCTGCAAATGCTATATTGAATCAGTGTCAGTGGCTCAGCATGTTGCGCACTCACCTCTGAGGCTGGAAGAGTGTGGTTTCAAATCCTAATATTGACACTGTAGTGCAGCATTGGGGGGGGGAGCTGCACTCCTGAGGTGTTATTGTTCAGATGAGCCATTAAACTGAGGTCCCATTGGCCTGTTCTAGTGGATGTTAAAAATCCCATGACACTTCTTGAAAGTAGTTGGGAACTTTTTGCGATGTCCTGTCCAGATTTCCCCCAGTCACTAAAAATACCACCAGCAGCTTAATTTGGTAAAATTTAATTTGGTTTTGATCTATATTGCCCCTTCCCTTGGAATGAGGCTGAAAATAGGCAGAATTGCCTAGCCCTCCTTTTCTGATCAACAAAAACTAAATAAATAAAATATAACTGACATTTTGCCTCTTTCGTGTCATGCATTTCATGCAACAAAAACATAAAGGCAGTTTGCCTCTGTTGTATTGAAACAGTGGTCATCTCATGACATGGGACTGCTGGGTTAAAATATCAAGGTTATAGCAGTTACACACAACTATTCTGTCACAGATGGGAAGCAAAAGATTCAAAGATAAGCAAGAAAGACTGGGGCAGAGATGTATGATGGACCAAAAGGACCGAGGGAGGGTAAAAGAGGAGGAGGTGTAGCTCTCTATGTAAGAGAATCATAAGAAAAAAATCAGGTACATAGCCATGAGGCCATTATTGACCTGCTCCATTTATATTCTGAACTGGAAACAATTCTCCTCATTGTTTTTATCTAATGCCAATTTGAACTGGTTCATAGCGTCACAGGAGACCACTAGCTCTGGCAATGCATTCCATTGTGCTACCACCCGCTGGGAAAACCAGGCCCCTCTTTGGTTTTTACAATAATTTTTGCCCTTGAGTTGGTACTGATGATCCCGGTTGGTGATTAGATTAGATTTTTCCACCAAACCTGTACATTGTCAAAGATCTGGTGCCCTAGTGGCTTTATACACCAAACACATGTTGCCCCTGTTATCTCGATATTGCAGTGAAAACAAGTCAAGTTCACGCAGTCTTGCCTCATAGGGCAAATTCTCAACACCCTTTATCATTCTAGTTGCACGCCTCTGTACACCCTCAATTCTCCTTACATCAGCCTTTAGTCTGGATTTCCAGAAGCTCCCCACATACACCATGTGCAGGCGGACCAACAACACGTAAAGGGGGACTATTATTTTTCTGTCCCTGCTTTTTATTGTTCTCTTTATAGATGCTAAAATGCTGTAGGCCTTTTTAGTAGTTGAGGTACAATGATAGGTAAATTCCAGATCCTTATTTATCCATATCCCCAAGTCTTTCTCTAGTTCTGTTTCAATCACCCTGGTTTCACCTATGCTGTAACTACATCTTAGATTCCTCTTCCCTAAGTGCATAACTTTGCACTTGGCTAGATTAAACCTCAATTTCTTCCTCCTTGCAATGGCTACTAATAAATCTATATTTTGCTGGAAAGATTTTGCATCTTGTTCACGTGTGACAACTGCCCCTAACTTCATGTCATTGGCAAATTTTGTCAACCATGCTCCGGAATTACAGCATAGCAAAGAGACCAATATGGTAAACAGCAACAGAACTAAAGGGTAAACAGGGAAGAGAGGATGCACTGTGGGTCACATTGGAGACAGGTAATGGCACCACAATCCGCACAGGGTTGTATAGAGACCCCCATCTCAGGGGGAGGAAATAGACAAAGAAATGTTAGAAGGCATCCTTAGAATGGCAGAAAAAGGGGAGATTTTGTTGATGGGGGATCCGAATATGCCAGATGTTAACTGGAGCACATGTGTTGCAGCCACATCCAAGAGCAGGGTCATTCTCGATACCCTGCAGGGGGGCATGCCTCAGACAGCTAGTGCCGGAACCTACTCGGGAGGGAGCAGTCTTAGACCTGGTACTCTCAAATGGAGATGGTGAGAGGATCACAGATTTAGAAGTGGGCAGCCATCTGGGAACTAGCGACCACCGAACCGTGTGGTTCACGATAAACACATCTGTAGAGTCAAGCCAAACAAAGACAAGAGTACTGGACTTTAGGAGGGATGATTTTGCCAAAATGGGTGCATGCCTAAGGAATGCACTAGCAAATGGGCAGGAAGCAGGGGTAGAAGAACAATGGGAGAAAATCAAAACTGCCATCATAGAGGCAACATGTCTTTGTGTAAAGCAAATAAACAAAATAAAACGCAGTAAAACACCACTATGGTTCTCAAAAGAGGTGGCAGGAAAGGTTAGGGAGAAAAATATAGCTTTCAGGAAGTATAAGGAATCATAGAATGAGCAGGACACAAAACTGTATCAGTTAAAGCAGGGAGGCAGTCAGAATAGCGAAGTCCCAAACCGAGGAAAAGATAGCCAACTCTGTTAAGAAGGGGGATAAAACCTTTTATAGGTACATCAGGGCGTGAAGGAAGACCAAGGAAGGGATAATGAGACTTAATAAATGGGAGGGAAGGTGGGCAGAGGATAACAATGGAAAAGCAGAGATATTGAATGAGTACTTTTGCTCAGTATTCACAAAAGAAGAAGAGGGGGAGGTACCTAAACCAAGCAATAGAAGCACACTGGACAGGGGGGTTGATAACAGTCCATTCACAGAAGAAAGGGTCCTGAAAGAACTCCTAAAACTGAAGGTGGACAAAGCAATGGGGCCTGATGGATTCACCCCAGAATTCTAAAAGAACTATGGAGAGACCTAGTGACATCACTGACTACCCTTTTTAACAAATCATGGGAGGATGGTGTGGTACCTGAGGATTGGAGGAGGGCAGATGTGATTCCTCTTCACAAAAGTGGGAGCAAGGCAGAGGCAGGGAACTACAGACATGTTAGTTTAACCTCAGTGGTAGGGAAAATGATGGAAATCACTTCTGAAAGAGAGATTTGTTGAGTTCCTAGAGGCCAGCGGGGCACAGAACCCGAGGCAGCGTGGATTCACAGCGGGAAGATCATGTCAGACAAATCTAATAGATTTCTTTGACTGGGTGACCAAACTAGTAGACCAGGGCGGGGCTGTAGAAGAAGAAGAAGAAGAAGAAGAATCTGCATTTATATAGCACTTTTCATACTCAGTATCCCAAAGCGCTTTACAAGCAATGCTAGACTGGTAGTGAAGTGACTGAATGTGTGGTGGCGGCCATATCGCACATCATCACCCACAGCCTGGATAATTGCATGAACCGGTTTATGGGAAGGGGAATGTTGGCCAGGACACCGGGAATGTTCCCTGCTCTTTGCGAAGAGTGCCCTGGGTTCTTTTACTTCCACCTGGACACCCACCAGGACAGCACCAGGATGGGCAGAAGGGACCTCGGTTTAACGTCTCATCTGAAGGACAGCAAACCCCAGCAGTACAGCACCCCCCAATACTGCACTCAGATGCCAGTGATTTTTGGGTGCAAGTCCAATCCCGGTGTGGGACGAGAACCCATGACCTTCTGGTCCAGAGGCGGATGCGCTACCAACTGAGCCATGCTGACACCCTAATGACTTTAGCAAGGCATTTGATACAGGCCCACACAAAAGGTTAATAAACAAGTTAGCCAGCCTGGGATTGAGTCCCAGGGTGATAGCCTGGGTAACAAATTTGCTTGACCAACAGGATGCAGAGGGTAATAGTAAACTGAGTACACTCTGAAGAAAGGGTGGTTACTAGTGGGGTACCACAGGGTTCAGTACTGGGACCAGTCCTCTTTAATGTCTTTATAGGAGACATTTCAGAGGGGGGTCTTTGCAGACAATAGAAAAATCTGCAATAGGACTGATACACAAGGGAGGGTGGAAAGGATGAGAAGGGACTTGGCAAGGTTGGAGGAATGGTCAAAATATGGCAGCCTAGTTTCAATGCAAAAAAGTGCAAAGTAATGCACCTGTTAAACAAAAACCCAGGGGAAGAGTACTCAATGGGGGGGGGGGGCACTAACAACAATAAAAATGGAAAGGGACCTTGGAATAGTCATATCAGATGCCCTTAAGGTAGGCAAACAATTTGAGAAGGCAATAAGGAGGGCTGGAGGGATACTGGGATGCATAGGGAGAGGCATCACCAGTAGAAAACAAGAAGTTGTTCTCCCTCTGTACAGACAGTTGGTGAGACCCCATTTGGAGTACTGCATACAGTTCTGGAGACCCCATCTCCATAGAACATAAACAGGATGGAGGCGGTCCAGAGGAGAGCAACTAAAATGGTGCAGGGTCTGCAACAGAAGCCATATGAGCAGAGACTGAAAGAGCTTAATACGTATACTCTTGAGGAAAGGGGGGGGGGGACATGATAGAAACATTCAAGTACCTCAAGGGAATCAATAAAGTCCAAGATGGGAGCATCATTGAGAGAGAGAGAGAGATGTGCAAGAATAAGGGAGCACAGTTTGAAGATAGAGGGGGATCAGCTTAGGGGCAATGTAAGAAAGTATTTTTCAAGGAGAGGGTGGTGGACGCATGGAACCACCTCCCTGAGGAGGTAGTGGGGTCAAAAACAGTGGGGGAATTCAAGAATGCATGGGGCAGACATAAGGCAATTATAGTGAAGGGTAGGAGAAGAAGGCTGTTGGTTAACTAGAATCTGTAGCTTACCCAATACTTAGGGAATGGGCAGACTAGGTGGGCCAAGTTGTCCTTATCTGCCACCGTCAAAGTCTATGTTTCTCTGTTTCAAAAGGGACACCCAGGCAGGCAGCTTCTCCAGCAGGGGCAGCCAACTAAAAGAATGACCTATTTGAGGTTAAAAGGCAGTTACCTATGGAACAGTTGGGACCTGCTCTAACTGCTTTATTAGAATGGAAATGGATGTGAACTAACACTTTGCTAAGTTTCCTTTTAATTATCAGGTAGGATCCAGGATACGCAGTTTCAGAATGGGGTGGTCATGTGCAATTTCAGAATATGGCAGAGATACACATTTTTTGGAATGTGGTGGGATGTGTAATTTTTGAGCATAGCAGGGGAATGCATTTTTGGAATGTGATGGGTACACACAATTTTGGAATGTGATGGGGATGCACAGTTTCAGAGTGTGGCTTGGACATGCAATTTTGGAATGTGGCATGAATATTCAGTTTCAGATTGTGGTGTGGATGCACAATTTAAGAATATGATGGGGTTGTGTATTTTCAGAACATGACGAAGATGGCCAGTTTTGGAATGAGGCAGTGACACACAATTTCAAAATGTGGTGGGAATATACAGGTGCAGAATGTGGTCGGGGCACACAATTTTAAATGTGGTGGGGATGCTGAGTTTTGGAATGTGGCTGGGAAATGCAACCTCAGAACGTGGCAGAAATGCCTAATTATGGAATGTGGTGCGGATGAACATTTTTGGAATGTGACTGGGATGCGCAATTTTGGAATGTAATGGGGACACAATTTCAGACTGTGACAGGGATGCACAATTTAAGAATGTGACTGGGACACACACTTTCACAATGTAGTGGGGAAGTGCAATTTTGGAATGTGGCGGGGATGCACAATTTTGGTGTGAAGCAGCGACACAATTTTGAAATGTGGTGGTAACACAATTTCAGAATGTGACATTGACACACAACTTTGGAATGTAGCAAGGACATGCAATTTTGGAATGTAGCAGGGACATACACTTTTAGAATGTGGCAGGAACACACAATGTCAGAATGCAGCTACTTGCAATGTTGTAATGTGGTGGGGATGCGATACATAATTTTGAAATGTGGTGGAGTCGTTCAATTTTAGAATGTGACAGGGACAAGCAATTTCAGAATAAAATGGTGTGTCCTGTCACAGTCTGACAGTGTGCAGCCCCACTTTTTTTCTGAAATTGTCAGTTCCTGCCAAATTTCTACACATGTAACTCTGTCGCATTCTGAGACTTAGTGTCCCAACCACATTTCAAGATTGGGCATCCCTGCCACATTTTGAGATTGCACCCCCCCAACCCATTCTGAAATTATGCATTACCTTGACATTTCATAGTTTTTTCCAGTGTTGTATTCCAAAACCAACTCTTAGCACATTCTGAAGTACAGTACCATACCTCTGAACATTCTAGAAATGCATTCACTGCACCCAAACCTGTGTCATTTTTTTCTAATGATTTCTAAAACTACAATTTCTTAAACTTTGAAGAAATATGTCCTATAATTTTGCTGACATGAAGGAGTAGGCTGTGTGCTCCGGTTATGACATCATCAGTAGCTCTACACTGAAATTGACTTTTTTAGATGGGGTGAAATCAGGGTTACAAAATGGCTTGTTACTTTTAAATAAAGTTACTTAGAAATCCAATTTTGGTATGAGACTTTTGGGAAATACAGTATGTTGATTCTGATTCTGCAATATAGCACTTTAGCTGACTCTCTTTAAAACAATAAAACAAAAATTAAAAATGTATTATTTATTTATTTACTCCAACCGTGATAATCCCATGAGATGCAGCACGTCACTTTCATTGTGGTCCCAGGAAGGATAGAAGCAGACAACAGGTTCACATATTCTAACAGGAACAGTAACATAAGGTTATTAGTGTGGTTCAGTTGGTAGCACATCTGCCTCTGGGCCAAAATGTCATGGGTTCTAGTCCCACACCAGGACAGAACTCACACCATAAATACTGGCACCTGAGTGCAGTACTAAGGGGATGCTGTACTGTAAAGGTGTGATACTCTTCAGGTAAGATGTTAAACTAAGATCTTGTCTGCCTTTTCTGGTGGTTGTTTAGCTGGATGTTAAGGATCACATGGCTCTTCTCCCAAAGAGTAGGATAATTTTTATTAACAAAAATAGCATCACAAAATATGCAAAACAAAACAAAAAATACAATATGAACAAAGAAAATGTGCTTTAACTTATGAATGAGAAAGTAAAGGTCCTAGACAGTACCCAGCTCCACTTAAATTAAAGTTATCACAAAACATATGTACATAACATTAGTCTAAAAAAAGCTGACTTTAATGGTGTGCCCAAGTTGTGCTATCCCTTCAAGAAAATGTAATTCACATACAATTGTTCCACAGGTTCCTAATCTGACATTAAGATAGTTTATTCCTTTCTCTGTTGTTGGTTATATAGTATGTTAGTGCATTATAGTGTATGGTTAGCCCCTATTGTGTATGGATTTCAATACACACAATTTTCTTGTGGTATATTTCTAAAGTCAGGAAAAGTGATTGTGGTATCGTTCTGATATCACAACAATACCACAACAACTTTTCAGCCTAGACATTCACCCTGATTGGCTCAACACGTGGCAACAATGACAAAAGTGGGGGGTGGTGGTGGTGGTGCCACTTATTGAGCGGCGAGTGGTGGACCAAGATAGTTTGGACATGGACAGCCATAGATGGCTCTGGCTCCATGTTACCAAACTGAACTGCTTTATTAATTTTTTTTTTTTAAAAATAAACTCTGTGACCACAGACTTGTGGGAGTGGGAGTGATAAATCCGAATTAGCACAGACACAGTTGAAATTCTGGTTGGAGTCACACTGAGGTGCTGGAACAAGCAGGAGCAGTAAACAAATGTACTGTAGACAAACTGGCTGAGGAAGAACTACTGGAAAAACCATACACTATATAAAACAGTGTATGGGTGCCCAAATACAGCTAAGGCTGTGTTTCCATCTTGGGCATGTGATGACATCATGGAGACCTCTCGAGCTTCGCACTTGAGGTCTCTATGATGTCATCGCATACCCTTAATGGTAATACAGCCTTTTTGAGTATGGGCACCCATACACTTCTGTATGTTTAGTTATAGAAACCATTACAATACTGCAAATAAAAGCAATAAGTACGTCGCATAAAAGGACATCACAGTAATAAGTACAAAGGGAATGGAAAGTTGCTGTATCCATACACAGCAAACAGTTCATAGATTTCCACCAGGTTTGAATACAAAATGAGTCCAACAATTGGGCCATGCTATAAAGTTAGTTCATCTTTTCAGGATTTTCAGTTAAATGAAATTCACAATATAATCACTTAGGGACATGTACAGTAGGATCCTGCTAGGGTTAAACTTAAACATTATCTCAGTAATCACCATTTATTAGCTGGAGTAAATAATGGGACATATGAGCCTACACATTCATTTCCCACCAGACAAGTTGCAATATTTTCTAGGGCATAGATGTCCGAAAGAGAAAGCCAAAAGATTCAGGGAGGAAAAATCCCCAGGGAGCATTTACTTATCACCAGGAACAATAACTTTTCTCTAACCCTTCCAGATTTCACCTTGCCTCAGTGTTGCTCCAAACCATACCAGGGCACCACCAATTATAGCACCCACTGCATGTCAACTAAAGCTTTAATTAAATGGCACTCTGGCACCATATTAGCCATACTGTACTAACCTAGGCCATCGTACTAGCAAGCCCTAGTTAAAAAGAAAAAGAACAGCTTTCCATCAAGGTCACTGTCAATCCCTGACCACCAAATACCAGGGAAAAAGAACCAATAATGAGGCTAGTCTGCTAACAAGGCACAGGACAACCCCAGGTCCTATCCCAGTACACATTTTACAGTTCATTATGCCCAGTGTTTTATCTGAGAAACCTACATACTAAATAATTTGTAGCTGGTCTGCAAAAACATTTCCCATGGCAACCACCTTAGTTTCTGGTCACTACCCAAACAGGTCTTACCCTGTACAGGCCATTCCTGAAAGTCAGGGATTTAATTTATTAGGCAAATCAGTCCCAGTTCCCGGTTTCTTTTTATGTCCTAATTAGACTTACCCACCAGGCAGTTCTATTACTGTTCACCATGAAGGCCATGCTTAATTTACTAAGCACCTGGAAAGGACTTATTAACAGTGAGGTCCCTGATAGTTGCTGGAAATCAGAAATGTATGCAGCTAATTGTCTACATTTCCCAACCCTTATTAATAAAAGTAAGGACAAGAACAGTTATCTAGGGGCTTAACCATAGCAGTAGCTGTTTGAGAGAATCTTCTCCATTAGGCCACACTTTTGGACCTCTAAGCTGTCAGTGTCAGGACCACATGGGAACTTTTTGCTAGCTAGGGGCTGCTGACAGTGATGTGCAGCATCGATGCATATATAATGTGAGCGGTCTCAACATTCCTCAGTTCCCTGCTGGAGATTAACCTCGGAGGGCCTCTAACTATGAGGATCCAGGAGATTAGAGCAGTATCAGGCAAACAAGGAGAGGCATGGGACTGCAAAACAGGATGCATGGAGTAAGGCTTTAGGCACATCATCTGATATAACCCTCAGAAACCCAAAGGGGGAAGGAAGGAGGGAGGGAGGGTACAGTATGGCCTAATGGAGGCAATTCTCTTGAAGATATGCTGTTATGGTAAGTTCTTATATAATTGTTATTTCTTCATCGAGGATATCTTCTGTATTAGACCACATCCTTGGAATGACTCCCAAGCAGTACAAACTAATCTGGGAGGATGGCACAGTCTGACATGCGATCAGACAGAAAGCTCTGCATTACAACAACCCAAAACCAGCATATTTACTACGAGAGATGATGTCCACACTGAAGTGTTTAGTAAATGAGTGAACAGTATTCCATGTGGTTACAGCACATACAAACATATGAAAATGCCAGCAGAAACAGACCTCACGGTCTATCGGGTCTGCTCTGAGTGCACAGCTAACACCTTATAATGCTGCTGCCCTCCCTCCCTCCCTCTGCCCTATTACCCTTCGCCTTCCCCAACCCTCTTGAAGCTGTCTACCATCTTGCAGGCCACTACCTCATCCGGCAAGAAGTTCCACTTGTCCACCACTCTTTCTGTGAAAGAATGTCTCCTCATCTCTCTCCTGAATCTAACCACCTCCAATCTCAGTTGATGTCCTCTTGTGTCCCTCCCCTTTCTCCTCTGGAATATTCTCTCTGTATTAGTCTTGTTTATTCCCTTCTGGTACTTAAAGGTCTCAGTCATATCTCCACTGTACCACCTCTCTTCCAGAGAGTACATATTCAGCTCCCCCAGCCTTTCCTCATATGGCTTGCCCTCCAATCCCTGGATCATCTTTGTAGCTCTATGCTGTACTCCCTCCAACAAATTGATGTCCTTTAGGAATGGGCACCAGTATTACACGCAGTACTCCAGGTGGGGCCTGACCAGCGACCTATACAAGGGCAGGATAACCTCCCTACTTCTGGAGGAGATCTCCCTAGCTATACACCCCAGCATTTTGTTGGCTTTTGCCGCTGCCCTTCTGCATTGAACAGAGTTGTTCATGCTCCCTGTTATGATCACCCCTAGGTCCTTCTTTTCTGTGGAGCAACCCAACTGAACTCCATTTAAGTGATATCCCTCCCCTGGTTTTGGGCTCCAAAGTGCAGAACCTTGCACTTCTTGGCATTGAACCCTAGCTGAAGTTTATCTGCCCACTCCTGCAGCTTATTCAGGTCCTCCTGCAACCCCTTCCCCCCCTCCGTGTTCTCTACCACAGCTCCCATCTTGGTATTGTCTGTGAACAGACTGATTTTGTTCTGGATCCCATTCAAGATATCTGCAATGAAAATCCTGAACAATACTGGTCCCAGCACAGATGCCTGTACTACCCTGCTCTTCACTGTTCTCGGTGATGAGAGTCCCCCCCCCCCCACCACCACCCTTTGCTGTCTCCCCCTCAGCCAGTTCCTGATCCAGGTCACCATTTTTGGTCCTGCCCCCACATACTCCAGCTTCTCCCCCAATGTCCCATGCGGCACTGAATCAAAGGCCTTACTGAAGTCCAAGTACAGGATATCCACAGCATGGCCCTTGTTCAGTTCCCATGTCACCCAGTCACAGAACTCCACAAGGTTTGTCTGGCATGATTTGCCCATGATGAACCCATGCTGTTGGTCGTCCTGGATATTGTTTGCCTCTAAGAAGCTCACTAGCCTCTCCTTTAGGATGATCTCCATGAGTTTGCCCATGATCAAGGTGAGGCTCACTGGCCTATAGTTCCCTGGTTCATCCTTTGTCCCATTTTTATGGATGGGCACCACATGGACCATCTTCCAGTCCTGTGGCACACATTCTGTGTCCAGGGAGGTATTGAACAGGTCTGCCAGTGGCCCCACAAGGACTTCTGCCAGCTCCCTCAGTACTCTAGGGTGAATGCCATCCGGCCCAGGTGCTTTGTCCACTCTTAATGCCCTCAACCCCTCCAGCACCCTGCCCTCTGCAATCCCTACATCTGTTGTCCTCTTCCGCCCTTACCCACTTACCTGAGGTATTTGCCCCCCCTTCTCCTGCGTGAACACAGAGCAGAAGTACTTGTTCAGTGCCTATGCCTGCTCTGCCCCCTTCTCCACCCAGCCCCCATCTTTCTTGATCCTCACAAGCTGGTCTTTGCTTCTCTTTTTCTCACCTATGTAAAGGAAGAAGTATTTTTCTCCTCCTTTGATCCCCCTGTGCCAGTCTCGGCTCTCTAGATGCTTTGGCCACCCTGACCAGTCTGGTGACCTCCCTAGACTTTTCCCTGTCTACATCTTTATCTTCTCCCTTTCCAGTTTTCTTATACTTCTGAAATGCCACCCTCTTGCTCTCACCCTTCCTGACCTCCAGTGACAGCCAACTGGTTCTTTTGCCCTCACTTTTGTTTTTTTTCCTAGTTCAGGTCTCTGTTGCCTCCACCAGCCCTCCCCTTATTATATTCCACTTCTGATCTGCATCCATTTGTTGTTGGATGTCTGCCAAGTGCTTGCTCAGAATTTCCCCCATCATCTTAAAGTCTGCCCCCCTAAACTCAACCACCCTTGTACCCGTGCTCCCTGTGTCCCTCCCCATGTTTAGCGTGAACTGCATTGAGTAGTGGTCACTCCCAGCAAGCAGTTCCCCCACTTCTAGGTTCCTTACAGCTTTTCCATTATCCAGTACAAGGTCCAAAGTCCTTTCCAGCTGTGTCAGCCCCTGTACCAGCTGTGTCAAGAAGCTGTCCTGAAAAGCTTCCAACAGGACCCCCTCTCTTGCACTCATGGTGCCAGGTGTGCTCCAATACACCCCTGGTAAGTTGAAATCCCCCACCACCACCATGCTTCCCTTCCTGCTTACCCTTCAAATTTGATCTGCCAGTTCCCGGTCCAGATCACAACCCTGTGATGGTGGCCTGTACACTACCCCCATCCTCAGTGTCCTATTCCTCGAATCCTGGAACTGCACTCACAGAGCTTCTGTCCTCCCTTTCTCCCCTTCCTCCCTTACTCACTTACTCACTTAATCCTCTCCCTCACATAGATCGCCACCCCTTCTCCATTCCCCTTGGCCCTATCCTTTCTGAATAGCCTGTACCCTTGGATCATCATATCCCGATCCTGGTACTGGGTGGCCCATGTTTCTGTGATGGCTTCTATGTCCACCAATTCCACCGCCAAGAAAGCCTGTAACTCCACAGTTCTGTACCTTAGCCTTCTTGTGTTCAGTGAGAGCACCTTCCAGCCTGTTGCCTCCCCAACCTTACCATTCCTCTTCCTTGGTCCCCTCTCAGCCCCTCCTCACTGCTTTCACCTCTAACTAGGGAGGTGAGCACTCTATGCTCCCTTTCCAGACATTGTTTCTAACAATGGTCCCCTTGCCACCCCCCTTTCTAGTTTAAATCCACCCTTGTTGAAATACACCCCTACAATCCCTGTTTGAGTACGCTCTTCTTCTCTTTGCTCAAATGTAACCTGTCCCCTGCGTATAGGTCGATGTTGTCCCAGGTCCTGCCCTACTCTGACACAAGTCTGTATTTCCTGGTTCGGCACCAGTCCCTCAGCCACCCATTGAACTCCTCTATCCTTTTTTTTCTTCCTGTACTTGCACATGGTACTGGTAGCACCTCAGAGAATGCCACTGATGCTACCACCTCCTCACACTGCCTACCCAATTCATTGAACCTCCCCTGTACCACCTCCACTGTCTCCCCAGCCAAATCATTTGTTCCCACATGCACAATCACGTGTGGTTTCATCCTCCTTCTGCTTTCACACTTGAGAAGTGCCTGCCCTGCCCTGTCTGCGGTCAACCTCGGAATTGCCTACACCCAGATACGACTGTGACTTTCCCCCCTTCCTCCCCATCTTATCCCCTTCAATATGGAGTCCCCCAGCACCAACACCCCCCCATCATTCTGATCCTGACCCCATCTTCCACTGTGCTCCCTGTCCATTCCCCAGAACCCCACTGACTCCTCCTTACATCCCTCATCTGCATCTTTTGTGCTCTTTGCATCATTCCTCCCTGCTGCCTCCCCTCCTGTTACCGCCCCACCCTCCTCCTCTACCCTTCCCTTCCTCTCCCATCTCTGTTTCCCATTGTAAATCCTGCCTTGTGGCCCTTCCCTACCCCTTTCTCCCCCCCTCGCAGCTCTGATACCTCCCCTTCCTCTGGCAACACTGCAAACATATTGCTCAATAACCCTACAATGGTGCCCATTGCCTCCTTCCTCCTTCCCTGATTCCTCCCTCCTCCTACTGCACCTCTGCTCACCTCCCCCATCCTCCTTCTATTCCCATCTTTAGCTCTGCAGTTCTCTCTCTGCATCTCCCAACCCCTCCTTAGTGGGGTCACTCCTGCCTCAGCCCCCCCCACTCTCCTTAGTTCCCTCCATAACCCCATTACTTCATCCCCCAATTTCCTTATCCTGCAGCTAATTGGACAGCCTCCCAGTTTCCATAATAAATTCATCCAAACAACTGCCCAACATCCATTACTTACTATCCTCCCTGTGCCTGCCACACTCCCTCCACAGTGCCCATCATTCCACCCTCTATTCTGCAGCCTCTACCCACCCTTATCCACATCTGTCTGCTTCCACCACCCCTCACATTCCCCCCATGCAGCCCTTCACACCTACTCCCCATTATTTGCATTCAGCTTAAGTGTATCCCCACACCTGTCCCCCAGTCCTTACTCTCGTATTTATCTGCTCTATTACTAGTCCGATATCAGTCCTTTTTCCCCTTGGTCCTCATCTGATGGCCTTTACTCAGTAACACATTAATACAATCCCCTCAGTGTACCACATTAATACAGTAACACATTAATACAATCCCCTCAGTGTATTACAGCTCTTATAAACCCTAAATACATATCACAGCCATGAGTATGCTAGATCTGTAGCTTAGTAATACATTACCATCTTAGTATATATCAAATCCAAATATGACATCACATGACAAGGCTAGCTTTCATATAGTAACAGTCATTGCAAGAGACCCTGTGGGCTTGGTAAAACATTTTAGCTCCACCCACCTACACCCACTGTGTCTGAACATTTACCACCTGACTATTAGCTTCAAAGGATACCTAAACTACATGTTGACAACAAACTATTCAAAAATCTGACTCCATAGGTGACTAAAGGAAAGGCTGTTGTATTCATTAATGCTAAAACTACATTTACATAATTTACCTAAATGTGGTTCCAGAGCATTTGAAAATTGTAAAAATCAGCCTTCCAATTAAAAAAAAAGCTGTCTTACCTGCTTCTTAAAATGGTCGCCAAATGTGTTATGTGATGACATCATCAGAGCCAAAGTCAGGGAGGTATATATGGCTCTCTATAGTGCTAACTAGTTCTTTTTTCCCTTTGTATAGAATTGTTTCATCCAAATGGCCAAAACCGTGTGCCTTATTTTGTATAATACACATGCCAGGCTATGGTTCTGTTCATTTTGTTTACTTTAACATGCTGAAAATGTGTTTTCATCCACCCGACTTTCTCTGAGGCAAACCAAAGTGCAGTACAAATTTTGAATAACCTGATGGTCTAGTGGTTATGGTGGATCCAGGATGCTACAATGGGGGTGCTGGGTGGTGGGCATGCTTAATATGCACTTTTTAACATTTTTATTAAACCTTTATATTTTCTGCTATTATTCTTTTCTAGTACGTTTTTGACAGAACCTACAAATGTAATCTGTAGTTTGAATATAAACATTTGTACAATCAATAAATCAGACTCCTTCAACAAAGTGAAATGCAGCAGCAAGCGAGTACGTTACTATGGGGGGTGTTTGCAGCCACCCCCTTCACCACCCCCTAGAACCACCACTTTTTTGTAGCAAAGTTCTTTTGCAGTCCAATGTTGGAGTTCATACTTTCTCAAAACTCAAATGTATGCTTGTCTTGTCTTCTTTTTCCATACGAAATAATAATAATAATAATAGGAATCAGCATTTATATAGTGGTTTTCATACACATTGTATCCCAAAGTGCTTTACAAGCAATACTAGACTGATAGTGAAGTGACTGAACGTATAGTGCAGCTGTTCCATACATTAATATCCACACAGCCTTGGACAATTGCATGAACTTTTTATGGGGAGGAATGTGACCAGGACAATGGGGTCAGAGTAGTGATCAAGGTGCTGGCAGCCCACATCTTATTTCTCACAGTAATCTGCTCATATTTCTCTCCTTCAGTCTTCCCCTTCCCTGAAAATAGCAGTATCTTGCAAGAGTGGCCTTCTCGGTCCCCCTCTGGTATTCATTTTTCACTATCCCTCCTCACACCGAAAACTGGTGAGCTCATCACCCTTCTGCATCATGAATGCAAGTAGTACAGTCCACGTTTTATTTTGACATATCAAATACAGTATAAACATATCTTTCCTGTATGTCAGGCTCATGGCAGCAGGGAACAGGGAGAATGATATTCTTTCCTATCCTTAAAAGATCTAGGCTACCTTTGATTAGGCACTATTAAATGATGGGTGTGCACATCATTATGCAAGTCATTTAATAGTGCCTAATCATAGGTGGCTTAGATCTTATATGGGTAGGAAGGCCTATTTATCCCCACTTGTGCCATGTTGTTATCAGCCTGGCTTACCAGAAGATCATGTTTATTATCAATATGTAACTATAACACTGGAGACTGTACTAACTACATTCATGTTGTGGAAGGGTAGTGAACTCACCAGTTTTTGGTGAGGGGAGCAGGTGAGAAGAACAAATGCCAGAGAGAGACTGAAGAGGCCATTCCAGCTGGATACAGCTATATTCTGGTTAGTTGAAGACATGAAGGAGGACATTGAGCAGATCACTGTGAGATCTGAAATGTGGGGCTGCCAGCATCGTGATCACTACCTGACTGTAGATGAGAGTAGCCAGCGATGACAAATACTCAGAGTGGCAGGGCTGCACCTAAACTGTTACTTGAATTCAGTGTAGGGAGATTACCCTCGGGTTGGGGGAAGGGTGTTGAGGTTTGTTAGGACAGTATTGAGGGAGTTGTGTATAGCTCATTCAAGATTTGGAAGGGTGGTAGCCAGCCAACTCGCATTGTGGAATAGAGCACAGAAAAGTACTGGGGAAGAATTGCTGGAAACTTTTCTGTGGGCTTCTGCAGATCACAGGTAAAGGAGTAGACAGACACTGGAAGTCAGGTTGATTTGCTCAAGGTATTAGTATGCCTCTCCTGCTAATAATATTGTTATCCATTGTAGGTACAGTCCTCATGAGGGCATGAGCAGCAGTTTTTCTGGTGGGTCATGATGCTTATTGCTTGGCCCTCCAGGAAGACCTAGTTGTTGGTTAATGAGGTGAGAAAAAACACAACAGGGAACTGTACATACAGGTGGGATACACTCAATGTTTGCTGTGGGGGCAGAAGTCAAACATTGAGGATGTGAACTGGAGAGTGATTTGGGAGGCATTTTTAACAGTGCCAGCTGATGATGCGTATCAGTATAGGTGTGCACAACCCTCTGAGATGCAAGATTACAATCTGAGGTGTGATAATTCTCTTAATGAGACCGCAAGCTCATATGCGTCCCCAGGCAGTACTAAGGACAGGGTATGGATGGTTGGGTGTTCAACAGAAGGCAGGCTAGGTGTAGGAGGTTCACATGAAAAAAGAAAGCCTTGTTTGTGGATTAACAAGAGAACATGAGCTTTGGAACTGAACAAGACTGGTACTTTGTTGTGTGACCCTGAGCAAGTCACTAAACTTCCTTGTGCTCCCAGGCCACACCTGTAAACAAGCTTTCAGCTTAGTGTGTCTCTTCTGGTTAACAAAAAACAAAATTCAGTGCTTCACATAACCACTACATCATCAGGCATTTGAAGTGTTGTATTGTAATGCAGTTTGCCAAAGAAAAAGTCAGCTGGATTGCAAAACATTTTCTGCAAGTTAAAGTAAACAAAATGAACAAAATCATAGCCTAACATGTGTACTGATCAAAATAATACGTGAGGTAATACATGGTGTTGATCATTCTGGTACAACAATTCAAAATAAAGAGGGAAAGAAGAACTAGTTAGCACTATAGAAATATATGTGGATCTCTGGCTCTGGCTCCAATGATGTCATCATGACTCATCACTTAACACACTTGGCAGACATCTTAGGGAGAAGCCAAGGCTGTTTTTTTAAAGTGAAAGGCTGATGTTTACATTTTTCAAATGCTATGAAACTGCATTTATGTTATTTACATAAATGCAGTTTTAGCATACATGTAAACAGCAGCCTTTACTTCACCTCACAGTGAAGCCAGATTTTGGAGTTTGCAGTTTTAAAAAACTGCTTGTTTAGGTACCCTTTAAGAGTTAGTTCATATGGGCAGTTTGTATCTCCACAAGCTCCTCCCTCACAGCCTTCAAGCCCAACCCCCAGTGGCTTTTCAGTATTTAAGAAACAACTGTTCCCACAACCAGCACACAAGCCACCAACAGTTGTAATATTACAGCCCAAGTAACAGTTGTAACTCAAAGTACTAATTTAAACAGTTGTAACTCACAACACTAATTTAAAGTACAAACTATTCAAATATCACAGTTAAAACAAAAGATAAAAAGAACAATTTTTCTGAACACACCTCCCTCTTCTGTCTCCAGGTGAATAATGAAAGACAAAAGTCAGCAGCACAGACATTTTTTAAACAAGCAACTGAAAACTCCATATCTTTTGTGGAGTGACCACTGACAGCACCAAGAAGTTCCTTACTTTACTTCTTATAACAAAATGTAATATTACAGTTTGCCAGCCATTTGGACAAGCATTGTTAGACACAGGAGTGCCCTCTTTCCCAGGGTGAATGAAACAAAAAGCTGTCCTTGGTGCAAGTAACATAGTATGTCAGTATTCTATGTACATCTTAAATATGGAGCAGTGCCTCAGCCTGATTGGCAACTCATAATAATAAACAGGAAGGCGTATCATTTGATTCAGTGTGTAAAGTCTGATACCACCTTTGGTAGAATCTTAGGATTCATATGCAAAAATATTCTGTCTTTATGAAAAATCAAATAAGGAGGTTCACACTTTAAAGCCTGAAGCTTGGAAATCTTTTGAGCAGTAGTCCTAGCAAATAAGAAACAAACATTTGTCAGTGCCAAATGTTGATTGCGTTGGTCTGTTGAGCTCGTTCACTGCCCCTCTGTCACTTGCTCAGTCTGTTTCTCCCGGTGCTGCAGGCTGCTCTTTTGTACTGGGCTCCTGCCTGCATTGGCAGCTTGTTCTGCCCAGTAAGAAATCCGCAGCTGTCCCGACAGAGCTCCGTTGAGGTGGCTTACTCCCCCTCTCTCACTGGCTCATTCTGTTTCTCCTGGTGCTGCAGGCTGCCCTTGTGTACTGGGCTCCTGCCTCTGTTGGTGGCCTTTTCTGCCCACAAAGAAATCTACATCAGTCCCGACACAGGTCTGTTCAGCCTGCTCACTCCCCCTCTCTCACTCACTCATTCTGTTTCTGCTGGTGCTGCAGGCTGGCCTTTTGTACTGGGCTCCTGCCTGCGTTACCGCCTCTTTTTGCCGACAAAGAAATCCACAGCAGTCATGATAGAGCTCCGTTGAGCTTGCTCACTCACCCTGTCTCACTCGCTCATTATGTTTCTCCCAGCACTGCAGAATGCCCTTTTGTACTGGGCTCCTGCCTGCATTGGCACCTTTTTCTGCCCATAAAGAAATCCGCAGCTGTCCCGACGGACCTCCATTGAGGCTGCTCACTCCCCCATCTCACTCACTAATTCTGTTTCTCCTGGTGCTGCAGGCTGCCCTTTTGTACTGGGCTCCTGCCTCTGTTGCGCCATTTTCTGCCAACAAAGAAATCTGCAGCAATCCTGACAAAGTTCCGTTGAGCTCACTCACTCCCCTTCTCTCACTCATTCCATTTCTGCTGGCACTGCAAGCTGCCCCTTTCTACTGGGCTCCTGCCTGCGTTGCCGCCTTCTTCTACCCACAAAGAAATTTGCAGCAGTTACAATAGAGCCCATTGAGCTCACTCACTCCCCCTCTCTCACTCACTCATTCTGGTTTTCCCATCACTACAGGCTGCCCTTTTGTACTGGGCCCCTGGGTGCATTGCTGCCCTTTCTGCCTACAAACAAATCTGCAGCAGACCCAACAGAGCTCCATTGAGCTCACTCACTCCCCTTCCCTCACTCGCTCGTTCTGTGTCTCCTGCTGCTGCAGGCTGCCCTTTTGTACTGGGCTCCTGCCTGTGTTGGCAGCTTTTACTGGTCACAAAGAAATCTGAAGCAGTCCTGACACAGCCTATTGAGCTCGCTCTCCCCCTCTCTCACTCACTCATTCCGCTTTCTGCCAGCGCTGCAAGCTGGCCTTTGTACTGGGCTCCCTGCCTGTATCACATTTTTCTGCCCACAAAGAAATCTCGCAGGCAGTCACAACAGAGCTCCTGCTTGAGCTCGCCACTACTGCTCTGTCACCGTCATTCTGTTTTTCTTGACACTGCAGGCTGCGCTTTGTACAGAGCTCCTGGCTGCTGGCACCTTTGTCTGTCCACAAAGAAATCTGCAGCTGTCCCGACAGAGCTCCATTGAGGTCACTCAGTCTCCCTCTCTCACGCGCTCATTCTGTTTGTCCTGGCGCTGCAAGCTGCCCTTTTCTATGGGGCTCCTGCCTGCATTGGCGCCTTTTTCTGCCCACAAAGAAATCCGCAGCTGTCCTGTTAGAGCTCCGTTGAGCTCACTCAGTCCCCCTGTCTCACTTGCTCATACTGTTTCTCCCACCGCTGCAGGCTGGCCTTTTGTACTGAGCCCCTACCTGCATTGACGCCTTTTTCTGCCCACAAAGAAATCTGCAGCAGTCCTGACAGCGCTCTGGTGAGTTCGCTCACTCCCCCTTCCTCATTCACTCTCTCGTTCTGTTTCTCCCAGTGCTGCAGGCTGCCCTTTTGTACTGGGCTCTTGCGTGGGGGCCTTTTTCTGCCCACAAACAAATCCACAGCAGTCCTGACAGAGCTCAGTTGAGTGCGGTCACTCCCCTCCCTCACTCGCTCGATCTTAATCTGTCCCAAACACTGACTTCCCACAGTGACCATGCTATTCTCTGGCAGGAGTGCAAAAACATATTTTAGCCAGGATGTGAAAAATGACAGCTGTACTGTTCATAAGGAGGTGTGAAAAAATGCCATTGTTGAAAATGTGGTGTGAAAATATTACAAATTTGCGAGGTTACAAAGGTGCGTGGAAACAGTTCAATGCACGCTTGTAACAGTCATGTTATGGAGTTTCGTCACCAAATTTTCAACATAGGGATTTTATGACCTCTGCTCATGTACAGTGCGACTGTCATTTCATAATCTGTCCGAACACTGATTTCCCACAGTGACCACGCGTTATTCTGCACTGGAACTGTGAACACACATTTCAGTCAGGATGTGAAAAATGACAGCTGTACTGCTGATAAGGGGGTGTGAAAAAATGCCAGTGTTGAAAATCTGGAGTGACAATATTGCAAATCTGCGAAGTTACAAGGGTGAGTGGAAAGTGCACAACGCAAACTTGTAACGCAGTCATTTGATGGGCTATCATCACCAAATTTTCAACATAGACATTTAGGACCTCTGCTCATGAACAGTATTACTGTCATTTTCTTAATCTGTCCTGAACAGTGATTTCCCACAGCCACCGCTCTATTCTGCGCCGGAAGTGCGAAAACACATTTTGGCCAGGATAGGAAAAATGACAGCTATACTGTTTATAAGTAGGTGTGGGAAAATGGCAATGTTGAAAATCTGGAGTGAAAATATTAAAAATTGCGGTTACTTAGCGCTATGCATAAACTGTGCAACGACGCTTGTAAATACAGTCATTTTATGGAGTATCATCACCAAATTTTCAATATAGGCATTTTAGGACCTCTACTGATGAACAGTGTCACTGTCATTTTCTTAATCTGTTCCAAACACTAATTTCCCACAGTGACCGCGCTAGTCTGTGCCGGAAGTACAAAAACACATTTTGGCCAGGATGTGAACAATGACAGCTGTACTGTTCACAAGGAGGTGTGAAAAAATGACAATGTTGAAAATCTGGCATGAAAATATTGCAAATTGCTAAAGTTACGAGCATGTGTAGCACGCGCAAGACAAGTAAAACAGTCACTTTTGATTTTTATACAAATTTTCAACATAGGCTTTTTGAAGCCCATCTCATGAACACTGGCACTGTTATTTCGCTAATTGGCCCCGAAAGGTGATTCCACACAGTGACCGCAAAATCACCTTTTGGGCCAATTAACGCCATGACAGTTCCAGAATTCATGAGGAGGGGGGTCCCAAAACCCAATGTTGAAAATTTGGTGCCACAATTCCAAAACATGACTGAGATATGCATTAAAGTTGGAAAAAAAACATTTATTCCATGATACAGCTTACCGGCATTTCCTCAGTTTGTGGTCGGCTTTGAAGAGTGCAGACGTGTTCCCAGTCCACTGAAGATCGTCGTGCCAAGCTCCAGAGGTAAGTATGGGGTGAGGGGGGTGTGGGTAGGCAGGGTGCGCAGAGGATGGGCGCGGGTTGCGGAAGGGGGGCAGGCAGACCGCTGAGGGACAGTTTCCTTTTTTACAGGTTAAAAAAAAAAAAAAAAGACATCGCAGGACGGTTTTTTATTTTACAGGCTCCCAGCATGCCACCTGAGTCTTTCTTTTGGGGGGGCAAGCTGTAGCTGAGGAGGATTGGGCACCCGTCACACACAACAAAAGTGGGAGTGACATTATGCCCGATGGGGACTGGGCACTCCGTCGTGAACAATATAAGCGGGGTTTACATAATGCTAGCGGGGTGGGCTCCCTCGGCAACAAAACATTGGGGCACTGAAGCTGATGGGGATTGGGCCCCGTCTGCAAAATAAACACAGTGGGTATTGTTTGTGAACGGGCGACAAACCACCTACGTTCACAACAATATCAGTGTGTCAAGATTCCCCCTGCAAATGATGGGTCACTTCCCGATTGCAGCCAATGGCTTACACTGCAATGACGCAGGCAGCCCCTGACTGCAGCGGCTAAATTTTGACAAGTTGGTAGCACGCTGGCTAAACTAGTGTCAGCAGCAGCATGCCACAGCATTGGGGATGCTGGAAAAGCCTTTAAATGCTGTGGGGGCATTGGCCACAACAGTGCCATGCTGCCACAATATGTTTCTTGCGCATGCATGCAATCAACATAAAATTATTCACCATAGTAATGTTATTTCTGCCAAAGGGATCCATCACTATGCTTAACAACTGCTTCATTCCCCTGGAATGAGCCACTCTGGAGTTTAGAATTTTATGCTAATTAGAGAATCTCAGACTGAAATTCAAACTCTGCTGTGTGGTGACCTTCAAATTCTAATGGCAGAATTATCTAAAAAACTATGATGAAAAGTGACAACTGAGCTAGTTAAATTGCTACCAAAAATATATCTGTAAAATTTAAAGGTTTTACATTTTATTCTTCCAAAATGACAGAAAATTTTAAAATGTCATGAAAAAGCAAAACAGCTTAGATCACGGAGTATCAATTGTAAAGGCACTGTAACAAGTAATACCCAAGCAACAAAAAGAACTGATTCATGTGTAAACTGTTTCCAAGGTTCTTGAGAGTAGGTAGGGATTAGGGATTGTTAAGCATAGTGAGGGATCCCTTTGGAAGAAAACATTGCTATGGTGAGCAATTGTTTCTTCAAACCCTAGAAATCCCTCACTTATGCTTATTTATTTATTTATTGAATTTTGTTGACCAGGTAGGCCCACTGGGCCCTGGAGGTCCCTTTTTCAGGGGCGACCCGGGGTAAAAAATAACATACAGGTAAACAAAACAGTACAAATTGATAAATGACATAATGTTTGACAGTGAAAGATTTCATAGGGTTACAATCAGATAGGTGGTGTGGGAACATACAGTCACTGGGACCTCTAGAGTTGGATATATAAAAAACATTTTACATGCACAAATCATGTAGATCTAGGGAGTGCACGAGATAAGGGCTAAGTTGCCAAGAGTCAAGATACCTTCCTAAGGGCTTAGATGGATGGAGGTATGGGTTACAATAAAGCTCACCTTCCTAAGAGGGAGGGGCAGAGACGTGTGGTCAGGTCCTAAGGCATTGGCAAGTACTCCTGTCGAGCAAGTGTGCTTTGAGTTTAGACCGGAAGCAGGGGCCAGACCCTGCCTCCCGTACCTCCAGTGGGAGGTTGTCCCAGTTGGAAGGAGCTGTGAACGCAAAGGACCTGGACCCAGCTTTGGTCCTTGTTTTAGGAACCTCGAGGAGAGTTTGTCCTGAGGTGCGGAGACTCCTCAGATTGGATTTATCCCTGACTAGCCCTTTGAGGCTAGGGGGAGGAGAGGGACCCAGTAGCTTAAATGTCAGGCAGAGAGTCGGGTAGATGAGGCGGGCTTCCAGTGACGGCCACCTGAGCCTTGCTTGGGCCTCGCAGTGGTGAGTTCTAGGGTGGGACATTATGGTAAACCGGGCAATCTTGTTGTATAAGGTCTGGAGCCTGCCAAGTTCCGTAGAGGCCACACCTTGGAGAACTGGGGCTGTGTAGGTGAGCTTAGGGAGTAGGACGCTGGTTGCGATGGCTACCCTGGCTTGAGGGATAATCTGGTCCTTAATTCTATAGAGGATACCGAGTTTCACATGGATGGCTTTGGTGAGTTGGTCAACATGTTTTTAGAGTGAAGCTTTGGTCAAGGGTTACACCGAGGTACTTTGTGGAGGTAACCACCTCGAGTTTGTCTGCCCCTCTGGACTGCAGTTGAAGGAGCATCAACCGCTCAGAACCCAGGGATCTGGGCCTCAAACAGCATCACCTTGGTTTTGCTGGTGTTTAATACCATTTTGTTCAAAGTGAGCTAATCCTCCATCTGAAGGATGTCCTCTTGAAGGGCATTCTCCAGTTCTTTTACATTGAGAGGCTCGGTAAATGACAGCATTGTCCGCGTATTGATGACGCTGTTGCTCCCACAGTGTAAATGCAGATCATTTATGGACAGAGTGAAGAGAAGGGGGCCGCGATAGACCCCTGTGGTACTCCTTCTTTGAGCGGTGCAATCTGGGAGACATTGTCCTTCCACCTGACCCTCTGGGTACGGCCAGTGAGGTAGCTCACAAACCATCCTAGTGCATGGGTGTCCAGGCCAAGAGAGCACATTTTATGCAAGAGGAGGCTGTGGTTTACCAAGTCAAATGCTTTTAGAGAGGTCAATGAAGACCGCGCCTGTGCTGACCCCTGAATCATTGTTACATAGGACTTCTGCCGAGAATTTGGTTAGTGCAGTATCTGTCCCATGCTTGGCTCTGAAGCCGTGCTGAGATGAGGAGATTACCTGGTGTGTTTCCAGGTATTCGCGTAGTTGGGAGTAGACTAGCTTCTCTTGTATTTTCGCTATTGCGCACAGCAAGGAGATAGGCCTGTAGTTCCCTATAGGCTCGGTAGGCCCTCCCTTGTGAATGGGAATCACTAGGGCCTGCTTCCATGGCTCAGGGACCGACCCCTCCAATAAGGACCGGTTTATCAGCCAGGCTAGTGGCTTCGCTAGTGCTGGGGCACCCTCCTTAAGGATTCTTGGCTGGATCCCGTCAGGGCCTCCAGTGCCTCTCGACTGCAGGGATTTAAGGATGAGCAGAACTTCCTTTACCTTAACCAGCCGCAGATGAAACTGTGGGCGGTCAAGTTCACGGGGCAGGTGCTCGTAAGGCTTATTCCCATTATCTATGTGCCCCACCTTGTACGCATCCAGGTTTGTGAAGTAACCATTTAGGGCCTCTGCGACGTGAGGCCCCTCATCAAGTACTTGCCCGTTCACCAGGATAGGGCCGGTTGTTGATTTTTTATGACCTTTTAGGAGTTCGTTAATATGTGACCAGAAGAACCTGGGGTTTCCCAGGTTAGTTTTTTGGAGATTAGAGATATATTCTTTCTTAGCTTTCTTTATGGCTTGTTTGCATTGGTTTCTGAGGGCCCTGTAGCTGGCTAAGTCCACAGGAAGTTTAGTTTTCCTGAACTTTTTCCATGCTTTGTCCCGGGTAGACATCTGGGCTTTTAGGTGGGGTGAGATCCACTTATAGCAGTTCCCCTTAACCCTGCGGGTTTTCATAGGAGCCACAAGGTCGGTGATACCAGTTAGGTGGTTTGGAAAATATTTACAGCTTCCTCCAGGTTAGGTAGGTGTCTTATGGGGTTCCAGTCAATGCCATTTAGGTAGCCTATGAACTGGTCAGGATGGAAGTTGGAGTAGTCCCTAGACTTAACAACTGCAGACTCCATTGCAGTACCTTGGGAGGCTTGTGTACAGAACCTATTTGGGGAAAACCTGTAAGACAACAGTGCCAAAACTGGCACCTCCTTCTAGACAGCATGTCCAGACAGTAGTGCAATTTGAAAGTGTGTACAGTTTTCCATGTAGCTGCTTTACAGATTTCCTGAAGGGAAACATCTCTTGATGCTGCCAGCTTGCCATAGAGGCAGAGGTGCCCCTTGTGGAGTGATCCCTAAGGCCTTCATGTGGCAGTTTGATAGCATTGCCATAACAGAATTGTATGCAGGAACTATCCAACAAGAAATGGTTCTATTGGATGCTGGTTTACCATTCTCCACTTCACCACAGGTGACAAATAACTGAGTATTAGTGGACCCGACATTCTTTCTGTGGTTCAAGTAGTAGCTCAGAGCTCTCTTAAAATCCAGACTATAAAGTTTTTGTTCTCTGGAGCTATATTTTGCTGTAAAGAAAACTGGAAGTGTAATTGACTGATTCAGATGAAATTCAGATGCCACTTTAGGGAGGAATTTTCTGTTAGTTCTTAGGACTACCTTGTCCTTGTGAAATTAGATATGGTTAGGATCTGTGCAGAGTGATTGCAGCTCACTCACCCTTCTGGCAGCTGTTAGTGCCATCAGCACCATCAGCAAAACTGCTTTCCAGGTGACATACTTCAAAGCAGCAGTTGTCATAGGCTTGAAAAGAGTCTCCATCAGCTGGACAATGCACAGATTCAGATCCCATGGGGGAGGGACAGGATTCCTTAATGGAGGGTACAGGTGATTCAGCAGGCGTTTAAAGAACTTTTTGAAAATGTGCTGTGAGGCAACTGACCTGTCCTTGCCAGCTGAAGTGTATGCCAACACTGCTGCCAAATGAACCTTCAAGGTTGAGGCCTGAGGCCCAGGGACTGAAAGCTGGCCTACATGGTCCAGAATTGAAGCTAGACTTGCCTGCAATGGGCTTAGCTATCTAGAAGATTAAAGGGCAAATCTTTTGCACTTTGAAATCTAGGTTTTCCTTATTGCTGGTTTCCTGGAAACCCTAAGCACTTCCATAACCTTTTCAGAAAGATTTAGTCCAGAGAATTCTAGCTCTTCAAGTACTATGCTATGAGATGCAGAGCTCTCAGATCTGGAAATGTTATCCTGCCCTGAGACAATGTCAGCAGATTGTATTTCAGGGGCAGGTTGATGGGATGCCTGCTGGACAGGACAGGAGCAGGGAGTACCAAATCTGCATGGCTCAATGTTAAGCTATGAGAATCATTGTTGCTGACTCTCTTCTCAGTTTTTGATGTACTTTCAGCAAAAAATGGGAAGGCATACAAAAACTTCCCTGACCAGTTGGGTAATAGGGCATCCTCTGGGACTGTGCCCATTGGCTGGGCTCTACAACACAACAGTAGGAGCTGGTTGTTTTCCCAGGATGCAAACAGATCTGTCTCTGTTGTACCCCACCTTCTGAACATTATTGCAAGTACCTGCTGATTCAGTGTCCCTTTGTGATTTCCTTGACTGATCTTGCTCAGGGAATCTGCCAATACAGTGTCCTTCCCGACAGGTGTAGCAAAAAGCTGAACCTCCAGGGAGTATGCTAAGTTCCAGATCTTTATCGCCTCTATGTGCAGTTTTGAAGATCTTGTTCCTCCCTGTTTGCTTATGTAATACATAGTTGTGGTATTGTCTGTCCTGATCTGGACTGACTGACCTCTGATGTGGGAGGAAAAGGCCTGCATTGCCAGGTATACTGCCCTGAGCTCCAGGAGATTTATGTGTTCCTGAGTTTCCTGAGTACTCCACATGCCACTTATAGTGAGGGCCTCCAAAGGAGCATCCAGCCCAGGAGGGAGGCATCTGTTGTGAGTATGACCATAGGTGATTGCTGAAGGAAGGGAACTGAGGCTGCACTCTTCCTTCCACCATAGAGTACTCCACATGCCACATAAGAGTGAGTGCCTCCAAATGGGCACTGCAGCCCAGGAGGTAGGCATTTGCTGTGAGCATGGCCATAGGTGATTGCTGAAGGAAGGGAACCCCCACTCTGAGGCTGCACTCTTCCTTTCACTATTCTAGAGCCCTCAGCTGGCACTTTGTGGCCGGCACTAGTTATGAAAGTGGTTCCCACCTTTGGGACCAAAGGCTCCCCAGGCGGTATTGGATAGCTCTAATTTGGAACCTGGCATCTGGCACCACTGTGGTGGATGATACTATGTGGCTAAGCAAGTGTAGGAATTCCCTTGCAGGTCTGGACTAACCTGCCTTGAAAGATTTTGCAGTTACAATCAGATTTACTATTCATGATTGGGGAAGGAATGCTTTCCTCTGCAGGGTATCCAGTTTTGCCCCCATATAGCCCAGAACCTGGACAGGGTCTAACTGTGCTTTTATGCATTTATGATAGATGCCCATGTCCTCCTGGGTACCTTGTGTCAGAAGAAAGGAAGACTAGGCCTCCTGGTATGACTTTCCTGAAACTAGCCAGTCATCCAGGTAGGGAAAAACTACCACCCTTTGCCTCCTCAGATGTGTTGCCACTACAGCTAGGCACTTTGTGAACACCTTGGTGCTGAGGATAGGCCAAAGGGGAAGGGCTGTGAATTGGTAATGGCACTTGCCTAACCTGAATCTGAGGTACTTTCTGTGACTGGGCCCGACTAGTATGTGAAAGCAGGGGTCTTTCAGATCCAGTGACCCCAGCCAACCTCCTTTCTGCAATGATGGAATCACTGGGCCCAGCACTGTTGCTGAACCCATAATGTCCTTTTCATGTACTAACTGTGAAGTTATCTTAACCCTTAAAGGGGAAATTATTAAACTGTACACTGAATTGACTAACCTAAAACAATTATACTGTTTAGAATGCTTCATGGACAACATATTTGGAAATATGGCCCTCCAACTATAAAAGCCAACTGTTGCCACAGATAATGGTACATCTCATACCCCTAACAAAATGCAAGATATAACTCAGGGTGTTGATATTGAAGCAGAAAGGAACAGCACACAAAGAGATAAAAGATCACAAGAACCAGAGCCATTTAATACTGAAACGGGATTGCGAAACAGTACAACACAGGAGGTCAAAAAAAGGGAGGAGAGCGGAGGTCTATAAACCTCCTATTATAGATAATACTTTTCACACACCTTCTTAATCAGTACCAACTAATAATAGAGTTGCATCTTTAGACGAGACTATGGAAATCCCTGACACTCTCACTGAGAATAATTCTTATTCTAATGATATGATTCAACATAAAATCATTGGAGACTCTATTATTAAACACATTGATTCTCACCTCCCACCAACCAATAAATTAAGAAATAATGTCACACGTCTGCCAGGAGCAAAAATACAAGATGTTGCATCAAGACTTGACAATTTGTTAAAAGAAGAAAACACTAAAATTATCATTCATGTAGTGCCTAATAATGTGGGACACATGCACAGAAAGGACATATTATGAATTGCTAGACTTAGGAATGAAAATATAGCAAAATAAGTGTCATGTTGCCATCTCTGCTATTCTACCAATACCAAGAGAGCTTCACAGGAAAAAATAATACTATAGCCAGAATTAACGCTAGACTTAGAAACTGGTGTATTCAAGAGAACACCTTGTTTTATTGACCACTGGAGAACTTTCTCACAAAACAGATCTTCATTTGCCAGAGATGGATTACATCTAAATAAAAGGGTACAGGTCAACTAACTTCATTTTTTCCTTTTGGCTCTTAGCATCATGGATTTAAACTAGTGGGGGGTCAAAAGTACCATCTTGCCACTATTGATCATACACTCATTATGAAAGTTGCCAACCATATCAAAACTATGTCTCTGATATATAAAACATCCTTAAAAACATATTTAATCAATGCCCAAAGTCTGAATAATAAAATGGATGAACTAGAAGCACTCTTTAATCTGCATAACCCAGATATTGTTGCCATCACTGAAACCTGGTAGCCTAATAAAGAAATGTGGGGCAGTAACCTCTGATTATGATTTGTTTTTTTAACAGTAGAGAAAACAGGAGGAGGAATTGCATTATATATAAAATCTGAACTAAAACCTATAGATATTACAAACAAAATAAAAACATCTAATAACACTTAAACCTTATAGATAAAACTATTGAATAAAAATAATGAAACTCTTTTAATAGGCTTATGCTACCGTCCCTGGATACCACCCCCCTAATATCGAAATAAATTATGAATGAATTGGAAAAAGCTGTAGACCAAGTGGAGACTGTTTTGGAGGTTTAATATGGGTGACATTGACTGGATCAAAGGTACTGCCCAATCAAGCATCTCCAAAGATTTTTGAATTTGTTTGGTGAACTATCCATAACACAGTCAGTTACAACTCCAACAGGGGTTCAAACATAGTAGAATTGTAATAAATTCAGAAAATATAATAAAACTATACGGTACAAGCAGCACTTGTATGTAATGACCACAATATGATTTCATTTGACATAATTTCTGATGTTTCCGTGTCTAGGAATGTCTACGAAATCTTTCTTTATAAAAAATCTAATTTTAGCTATGATCAATAAAACACTCACTAATATTGACTGAATTATTTAACAATGCATTAGTGGAAGACATATGGACTATCCTAAAGACAAAAATCTTGCAAACAGCTAACACAAACATACCAAAAATCAGGAAACACTGCTCTGCTAAGAATAACCCAAAATGGCTAACTGTAAAACTTAAAAAATTGATTAAGAAAAAACATCACCTTTATAATAAATATCAAAAAACAAAATTCCATCTAGATTGGCAGCATTTAAACAGATCCAAAATAAATGCAAACAAGAAATCAGGAAAGCAAAAAGAGCAGCAGAGTTACAATTGGCGGCAGAAGCAAATAAAGAAAACACCAACAAGTTTTGCAGTTATATAAACACCTTAAGAAAACGGTCATGTAGGACTTCCGGTGATGTCACCGTGCCATGTGGCTGCATTAACAGACTCCATACCCCCGGTCTAATAAGTATTTAAAAAAGCTTCCTATAGTAGATTAATTTACTTTGGAAACTGATATTGGAAAACTGGAGAGATAGCAGGTGCCAGTGAAAACGGCATGAACAGTCTTATACAGCAGAAATTGGATCTACACCCTTGCCTCAAAACAAGGGCTGCCCTAGTTAGGCAGCAGCCGTGGATGCGGTGTTGGAGACAGCTTGGAGGAGGAGGAGGAGGAGGGCATTACGATTATTACTAGCAGCTCTGCAGGGAGCTGAGACACCTTACTCACACACTAGATATTTTTTTAATTTTTTATTTTAGTCTTTGGTAACCGGGTAAGGCCCACTAGGCACAAGTGTCTGTTTTCAGGGGTGACCTGGGAGCACTGGGCGGTTAAGTGACTTGCTCAGAGTCACACAGTATGCAAGTGGAGGTTGTGAGAATCAAACTCAGGTCTGGTCTGCTGGATGTATCAAGCTTGTTCACACCTCGTTCCTCTGACCTCTAGGCTATACTGCCTGCTCATCTTCTGTGAAGAGGTGGCAGAGAATAAAGCGAAGCTCCTGCAGCATGACCAGCAGATCCAGTCTATTGAGGATACTTTATCCAGCCAGTCAGATTGATCTGCTCAACGGAATGATTTTGCAGCTCCATGATAGATCCTAATTCCTCCTGAATAGAATAGAGGACCTGGAAAACAGATTGCGGAGACTTAATTTGAGGATCCATGGTCTACTGGAACACAGAGCCAGGGACATGACAGAATTCATAGAGATCCTGCTTAAGGAATTACTGAATTTAGACAAGAGCACACTGCTAAACATCATTCAGGCCCATCGGCTCTGACAGCCCCTCCTATGGACCCGAAGCCAGGCCATGCTCCATAATCATAGCATTCCTGGATTATTGTGTCAAAGAAATGATTCTGTGTAAAGCCTGGTCCCAGAAAGAAATTATCTTTGGTGACACAGGACTTTATATCGAACTGGATTATGCCCCCGACCATGTTAAGGAGGAAGTTGTGGTTCCTGGTCCTGAAAAGCTTAGAGCCAAAGGCCTTAAGGCCCATGTGGACTTCCAGCCAAGCTGAGGATCATCTCAGATAGTGGAATTAAAGTATTTAAGATCGTTGGGGAGGCGAAGTACACCGACCACCCTGGGCATCACGCTTCATGAATACATCAGCCGGGACTTCTATGGGAGATAGAGAGAGACAGTGGAATCCAGTGAAAAAGGATCCTCCCAGCCCTCTCTGAGCACTGAACTAAGGCTCTGGCCTAAACTACAAGAGACTGCCAGGACACGGAAACATGGTAAAGATGATACAGCCAAATCACGCTCCAGAAGGGGAGCTGCAACTGCACACAAGGACTGAACTGTGCCGATATGAGACATTGGTAGTTTCTATATGGAGACCTGGCAGGGCCACCTTGTGGAACTGCTCCTTGGGGGGATGGAAGGGGGGTTCTCGGGGTACTTCTTTTGCTGACAATTTAGAGTTTATCCCAGATTGTTACCTTTCACTGCATTGGGGAGTGCCCTGGACTGCCTCTTATTCCCCTCCCAGACTCTGTCTAATTAGTGTGTCACCCTGGAGGGTGAGAGAGAGGGGGTACCCCCCCTCCTTGGCCACAGGGAGAAAAATGTATTTATTGTTGGGGATGACGCTGTTAAATATAGCACTTCCATTACACTTAGTAGAAGCTGATTTAATGTTCCTCCTCCCTCCCCCGTGGTTGTGGTCAAAGTGATGAGAATCACATCACCCTTCTTATCTTTATCTTTGCTTAGAGAGCACAGTAGCACCAGGAGATGAGAACTGGAATATGGAATTTCTGGGAAATTATGATCCTCTCGTCTCCTTGAGTCTGAGAGCAGCACCATAGCCATGGGGTAAAATTTGGTGTTGGCAACATGGCATATGGGACATTATGCAAGTTGCCTTTGGACCCTAGGGTAGGGCCAGGCAACATGGTGCAGGCATTGGTCCAGCACCCCCACCACCACCCTGCATCCAAAAGTGGGAGAACGCATGCACACACTACTGAAGTAGATCACTGTTAATCTGTTCATGTTATGTTGAAATAGACAACTGTTGTCCGAGTTAGTTTTACAGTTCAAAGCTTTTTATTTGTTACTATATTGATACTATATAATTGGGCTGTGTGTTTCCTCCTGCTCACCTTCCACAGGGCATGGCTTTACAAGGGGACCCTGTTAATAATTCAGACAATATCTCTCATTTATGAGAAGTCATGGAGGACCCAATAGTGACCACCTACAATGTTAGAGGGCTGAATAGCCCAGTAAAGAGGGCAAGGGTACTACGAGAATTGAGCAGGATGGGAACCCACATAGCAATGGTCCAGGAGACCCATCTTACAAATGCAGAGCACCAGAAGCTCAGACCAGGATGGATGGGCCAGGTGTTCACCTCGTCATACTCTGATCACCCACATTGCAGGGGTACAGCGATTCTTATTCATAAATCCTGCCCGGTCCAGGTTATCACATCCCAGGTGGACTCAGAAGGCCACTACGTCATACTTCAGGCCACCCTGAGGGATATCCTGTGCACGATTGCCTGCGTATATGCCCCAAATGAAGATAGGGATGTGGCATCTTTTTTTAAATGCTTTTTCACCAAAACTCTTCAAATCTCCAACCAATTATGGGTTCTTGGAGGAGACTTTAACACTATTTTATCTCCAACCCTAGACAATCGGGAGGATCCTGAAGGCCAATCAAGGGCCAGAGCACACCCTACTCCAGCCATTATAAAATGTTGGATTAACAGAAGTCTGGTGAGGTGAATGGAAATCAAGTGATTTCTCACATTTCTTAGAGACATAACTGCTACACCAGAGTAGACCTGTTCTTTCTTATGGAGGAGTGGATGTACACGGTGTCATCCTGTCAAATTCTGGTGTGCACACACTCTGATCATGCCCCAGTCAAACTGACCTTGACCCTATTACTCCAGCTCAGGAACTCCCACTGGAGGCTTAATGCAGGCCTCTTAAATAGCCAAAACTTTAAGGACTTAGTCACAAATACAATCCAAGCGTATGAGCAAGAAAATCCCATCGGGGAGACTTCTCACGCAGTCAGGTGGGATGCCCTAAAGGCAGTTCTTGGCGGGGGGGGGGGGTCATCATAGGTTACTCTGCAGCAGAGAAAAGGTGATGGGAACAGACATGACTGACCTTAGAAATAGAATTAGCAGAGCTGGAATTTCAGCACAAAATTTCACTGAATAGCCAGACATAGAAGGTGCTGGTGGAGAAACACTCCGCCCTAGAAAAGTTATTTATGGCCCAAATTGAAGCAACCCACAGACGAATCTGCCAAAACTACTACGAGAATGGCAACAGGGTGAGGAAATTACTGGCAGCCATGTTTTGACAACAACAAACAAGTAGATTGATTCCACCAAAGACCCCTCTGATGGGAACAAATTCATCTACTGCCCAGAGGAGATCACTGGGCGCTTTGCAGAGTTTTACAGATCCCTATACTCCCAAGAACCTGTCCCAGAGTTTGAGAAGAAATCTTTCCTTATTTGAAGGATTGCCCATACGGACTCTCTCCCAATCAACTATTGATCATCTAGATGGGGATCTCACTTGGGCAGAACTATCTGCACTACCAAACATTTAAAAATTTTAAATCTGCAGGATCGGATGGATTCCTCAGAATTTTATAAGACTTTGTGGATCTTCTCTTGCCACTCCTGTTACTGGTCTGCCAGGAGGTTGTGGATGGGGAAGAGATTCCTGATTCATGGCAACTGGCTCACATCTCAGTGATACACAGAGAGCAAAGACCCCCTCTCCTTGCTGAATGTGGACTTGAAGCTGTTCACTGGCTTGCTGGCTGGGAGACTTCAGACACACATACCCACGCTGATGCACAAAGACCAAACGGGTTTCATCTCAGGGCGGTTCCTATTTGATAACATCAGGAGACTACTCAATATCATCTCCTCCCAGAGCATGAAGAACCAATTTCAAATAGCCATAGCAATGGATGCAGAAAAAGCATTTGACAGGGTTAATTGGACTTTTCTTAAAGCATCCATGGAGAAAATGAAATTCGGCCCCAAATTCTTATACATAATCTCTCAGTTGTATTCCTGTCCAGAAGCGCTGGTCAGAGTAAATGGAATCAGCTCACCCCTGTTTCCGCTGACTAGAGGGACTGGGCAAGGTGTCCCTTTCCCCTCTCCTGTTTGTGCTGTGCCTGGAGCCTCTGGCCATCAAGGTTCAGCAGAGCTTGGAGATCTCAGTTGTAGTGGGGAGGTCAGGAGCAGAAACTCTCCCTGTATGCTGATGATTCAATATTCTTTCTGTCCCACCGGAGATATCCACCCGCGCTATGTGAAATACTACAATAGCTTGGGACTATTTCAGGTTATAAAATAAATTTCTCAAAATTGGAAGCCCTAACCCTGAGTGGGAAAGTGCCCAAGAGATATAGGACTCCCCCTTCCCCTTTGGTGGGCACCTAGGGGCAACTCAGATACCTGGGGATACAAATTTCGACTGATCTTTCCAGGTTCTTCACCATTACCTATGGGAGACTCTGAGGACTGGTGACCAAGGATCTGGTCAAGTAGCGACTCCTACTCCTTACCTCGGTGGGCCGGGTCTCAGTGATCAAAATGAATATCTTACCCCACCTCTTGTTCTTATTTCAGTGCCTTCCATTGAAGTTGCCCACCTCCTTTTGGAATAAATTATTAAAAGAAACCTTGGGGTTAGCCGGCCCGGTGGTGCTGAGGGTTGAGGCACTGGACGCCACACCTCGTGCCATGCTGGCAACCAGGGTTCGGACACGAGCCTGGGGTGTCAGGGGTTGGCAGGGGAGAGATGAGATTGAGCATCCAGAGGACTGCTCTCTCATCTGGGAGGATCCAGGAATCACTGCTCTGTAGCGGCCCCTGGTGTCAACAGGGGGCACTACTAGAGTGGTGCAGAAAAAGGGTGGAGTGCGGCAGATGTCAGCACTTCACAACGTCATTGCACGCTTGCACTCCAGGGGATCACATAAGGAGGAGGAAAAACAGCAGCACAGAGCCCATGGCAGCTTGATGGATGCAGTTTCACTGGCCGTGAATGCCTGGACAGAGGCATGTGCCAGTAATGGATCCTGGCCAGGCGTGGGGGCATCAGAGGGAGTCCCTCTCGATGGTACAGCTGCGTATGCCAGCTGGGCATGCACAACTCTGGGGTCGGCGGTGAGGAGAAGCGGTGTCTGGAGGTAGGCAGGGGACTGTGGCAGTAGGAGGAAAAATAGAGATGAGATTAAAAAAAAAAAAAGAAACCTTGGGGTTTGTATGGCAACATAAACAGCCTAGGGTGGCCCAGCGCTACTTATTTCTCCCCCATGAGAAGGCAGGCCTCACTTTGCCCAACTTTTACTTATACTACTTAGCCGCACAGATGGGTCCAGTCATCACATGGGCTAAACAAAGGACGGAGTCATGCTGGTATGGGATGGAGAACGAGCTCTTGGAGCATAGACCGCTGTGCACTTTGGCCCTGTCCCCACCGACATTAGAGTACACGTGTCTTATTAAGAACAGATGGGTGCAACAGGGACTATACATCCTCCGCAAGGTCAGAAAGTTGTTGGGTACCCCAGATGGGATGGGTCCTCTCTCCCTCATCCAGTATGAGCCAAACTTTATCCCTCCCCAATTAGACTCAGGATATGCCCGTTGGGAAGCAAGGGGAATCACGAGATTCACACAATTTATTGAGAGAGATGTGTGCATCTCCTTACAATGGACAACCAACAAATTTGATTGGGATGAAGCAGAATCCTTCAGATACATGCAGGTTAGACACTTTATACAGTCCTCGGACCACCTTAGGAAACTTACAAGACCATTCTCAAGCTGGGAGGATTTTTTATATGGGGTGGTAACAATATCGGCTAAGATTAAACCTGTGATGAACCTATATAGATTGCTGCTGGAGGGGAGAGGAGACTCTCTAGAGACCCATAAGAGAGCCTGGGAAACTGAGGCAGGCATTACTTTAACAGACTCTGATTGGAACCATAGACTAAAAATGGATTGGAGAGTCAGTTCTTCTCCGGTATGGAGGGAGTTTTATTGGAAAATTCTCATTCGATACTTCAGGGTACCTCAAACCATCCATCACTATTCGGGAGGCAGTGCATTGTGCTGGAGGGGATGTGGGGGACAGGGCAGCCACTGACATCTTCTGGGGTTGCCTGCTGCAGACCGCATATTGGGGACAATTAGGGGAGGTGGTGAGGAGGGTGTTGGGAGTGGACATCCCACAAACCTTTGAAGAATGGATCCTTGGAACCCTCACTGCAGTACACCTGAGAGAGGACTCACGTAAGGTAGCACTAACACTACTAGAAGTGGGACTCAAGTGTATCACTGCCAAATGGCTTAAATGTGAGTCCCCCACTCTGCAAGAGTGGGCCTCCAGTGTTCATGGGGTAGTAGAGATGGAATCTCCCACAGCCAGGTTGAGACTACAACATGAAAGACATGTACAGCGATGGCAATCATAGGAGACCTGGCGACTTTAGAATGAGTGAGACTGGCTAAGGTAGTCCTGGGAGGAACTGAGATCTAAGGCTGTATAATACTGGACATCATAGATTTAGAATTGCACTGAGATAGGGAGGAGTTAGAACACACAGCCCAAAAGTTGAGGCCCAGTTTGAGGCCGACTGTTATACTTACCTTTTCTTTTTGTTAATGTTGGCTTATAGTATCTTAATACTTTTTAAGAGGGAGGCTGGGGCTACTCCTAGGAGAGCCTCAGACAGCTTCGAAATGTCTTGCATAGCTGCAATTTAAATGTAGATTCTATATACTGTCTACTGTAAGTTTATGAATCTCAGAACTGGTCTTTTATTAATTACAATAAGGCAGTGTCATTTTATGTGTATCATTGTGGCTATCAAATCTATGAATAAAGCTGAGTTTCAAAAAAAGAAAACAGTCATGTAAGTAGGTCCATTAGTATTTGAAGATAATGTGATTTCAGAACCAACAAAGATGGCCAATTTGCTAAATGACCATTTCTGTAAATCTTTTGATACCCCTTCATCCAATACCCATAACATGCAAGATGCAATTCAATCTGATATTACTTCTGAGGAAGAAATTCTATCTAAAATTAAACTTATAAAACCTGGTCCTTCCCCAGGCCCAGAAAATATCTCCACAGATATGATCAAAATTATGCAAGTGCATCTGACCAAACCATTACAGATTTTATTCAATCACAGCATTAAAACAGGAGAAGCACCAGCAGACTGGAACAAAGCACATGTCATACCACTATATAACAAGCACTTATCAATGCTGACTGTTGTCTTGCTGGCATTGGCATTGATAGTGTAGAGGTTAGAGAGATGCATAATGGGAATGGCAGTGAAGTGTTGAACTAAAGCGAACCCCACCCCCACCCTGCAGAGACTGACAGGCACTGGGGTGTGCCTTTGGGTCATCGGCCATAAAGCTCACACCATTTTACCTCACCCTACCCTGCAGACACCAGCACATGTCACGGTGTGCCTTGGGGTCTTTGGGCCTTACGCTCACCCCATGCCATAAGGAAATAAACTGAGATGGGTGCACTATAGGAGAATAGGGTGAACTTTGGGGCCAAAGAGTCCAAGGCACACCTCGATGCCTGTCAGTGGGTGCAGGCTGGGGTTGGAGTGGTATGAGAATTACAGCCAAATATTCCAAGTCAACCCCCCGACGCCTGTCAGTCTCTACAGGGTAGGGTTGTTACAGTTGGAAACCCTAATGCCCTAGGTGTTTATTGGTTATTTTCACTCCAGATTTTCAACATGGGTTTTTTGTAACCCCACCTCATTAACAGTGGCACTATCAGTTCATTAGCTGAAAGGTGATTTTGCACAGCAACTGCTAAAAGGATGTGTTCTTAACACAGCATGTGATGGAGCCCACAAGGGAGGGCATGTCCTGGATGTGGTTCTGGCAGATGGGGATCTGGTAAGGGACATAGTTGTACAGGACCCCGGACTGGGAGTGACCACAATACTGTCTGGTTTCAAATAAGTATGGGGGAGTGGGGGTGAGATCTAGGACACTGGCAGTGGACTTCAGGGGCAGACTTTATGGGCATGGGAAATATTCTCAAGGATCACTTGAGGGATTACCTCAATGACAAGTGTGGAAAGGAGATGGGAGGTCATAAAGCAGGGGACTTCATGAGGCAGTCAGGATCTGCTAGTTGAAGCGTAAGGGAGCAAGGTCACGTAAACCATGCTGGTGGTCCAGTGAGGTACAGGTAGCAGTCAGAGAGAAAAGAAGTAGGCCTACAAAAATATAAAACAACAAGAGGGGATAGGGATAAGGAAATGTACCAGCTACATCTAGAAAAGTCACCCGTATGGTGAGGGAGCAAAGTCAGTAAGAGCAGCAGCTGGCACAGGGGATACATGGAGGAAAAGGGTTCTTCTGGTACATTGAGGAGGCGGAGAAAAACAAGGGACATCTCAGAAGATTGAGATCAGAAGGAGGGTGGGTGGAAGAGGCGAGGACCAGGCAGAGGTATTTAGCAGTACTTTGCCTCTGTGTTCACTAGGAGGGATGGGATATCTACAAAGCAAGGCATGAAGGGGATAGAAGCGGCAGGAGTGGGATCAGGAGCAACAGAAATGGAGCAAGAGGGAGGAAAGGTACCCCAGGGTGTCACATCTGGATAAGGATAAAAAGACCAGTAAGGTGGAGGGACGGATGATGCTATCTCCACCAAAGGGTGTGGTTAGCCTCAAGGCCCTAAAGAAAACAAATCTCCTGGGCCGGATGGCATTCATCCGAGAGTACTATGGGAACTGGCGGACATATTGGCTGCACCTGGGCCGGAGCTTTTCAGCAGGTCACTGAGACAGGAGGGTACCTGAGGATTGGCGAGAGGCATGTGGTACCAATCCACCATAAAGGGGGTCGAGGAGTACCAGGTAACTATAGACCCATCAGTTTGACCTCGGTGGTGGGAAAATTAATGGAGAGTATACTAAAGGAGCGATTGGGGTGTACTTGGAGGAGGTGGGAGGTCTGGATAGTCGGCAACATGGGTTTGTGCCAGGTAGATCATGTCAAACCAACCTTGTGGAGTTCTTTGAATGGGTAACATCAGAACTGGACAGGGTAAGCCTGTGGATGTATTATTCTTGGACTTCAGCAAGGCGTTTGACTCTGTCCCCCACAATGGTCTGGTGGAGAAACTGATGGGGTTAGGAGTAGGCCCTTTGATGGCCATATGGATTGAAAACTGGCTAGCTGGACGCACTCAGAGAGTAGTGGTCTGTGGGGAGCTCTCGAACCCTAGAGAGGTTGGTAGTAGGGTACCACAGGGCTCGGTCCTGGGTCCGATCCTGTTTAATGCATACATATCGGACATCAGGGAGGGTATAGGGTGTGAAATGAGTCTCTTGTGGATGACTCCAAGATGGGAGCAGTAGTTGAGGGAGAAGAGGGAGGTGGCCTGCAAGGGACCTGGACACCCTGGAAAGCTGAGCTCACACATGGAAATTAAATTTCAATATCACCGTGCAGGTGTCGCATCTTGGTCTGGAAACCCTAAACACCGGTACACCCTGGGAGGAGGCGCTGGAGGCCTCAATGGGGAAAAAGACCTAGGGGTCATGGTGGATGCATGTATGAATAATTCTGAGCAGTGCAGGAGGCGGCTAGCAAGGCAAACAGGATGTTGGGATGCATCGTAAGGGGATCACCTCTAGGAGCAAGGAAGTGATTCTGCCGCTGTACAATGGACTGGTTAGACCACACCTTGAGTACTGTGTACAGTACTGGAGACCACCTTGAAGAAGGACATACAGCTCCTGGAGAGGGTACAGAGGAGGGCAACTAAGATGATACAAGGGCTAGGGGATTTGATGTATGAGGACAGACTTGAGGAGCTCTGCCTGTTTTCACTGGAGGAGAGGAGAAACAGGGGGGACATGATTGAGGTCTTCAAGTTCCTCAAGGGAATAAATAGGGTAAACATGGAGGGGATCTTTAGACTAAAGCAGGGAGGTATCACCAGAGGGCATGGTTTAAAGTTGGAAGGTGGAAGGGTGAGGGGGGGAAGAGGAGGTTTTTCACTGAGAGGGTGGTGGACAGTGGAATGCACTGCCTGGCAAGCTGGTTCAGAGATCCACAGTGGAGGGCTTCAAGAGAGGGTGGGACAGACACAGAAAGTGGATGTATCAGATGATGGCCTGTCCCAGGGGGGTGGGGATGGATGGTAGGGGTTTCTGGAGCACAAGGGAGGGGGAGGACCTCAGCACCCAACTAGGGAGCTGAGGTTCGAGCAGACTCGATAGACCGTAAGGCCTAATCTGCTGGCAAATAGTATGTTAGTATGTACTGCTCATAAGGAAGTGCGGTAAAATGGCACTGTTGAAAATCTGGTGCGCAAATATTACAAATTCGCAAACTTGCCAGCGTGCGTAGGAACTGCGCAACGTGCGCTCCTAAAACAGTCATTTTTGGGAATTTTTTCACCAAATTTTCAACATAGCCATTTTAACACCTCTGCTCATGACCAGCATCACTGTGATTTTCTTAATGTGTCCCATACATTGATTTGCACACTGACTGCGCCATTAGGTGGAAACTCATTTTGGGTGAGATGTGAAAAATGACAGCTGTACTACTCATAAGAAGGTGTGGTAAAAGGCAATGTTGAAAATCTGGGTGAAAATATTGAAAAGTCGTGAACTTACAAGCGTGCGTAAGACTGCAGATATGCGCTCGTAAAACAGTCATTTTTGAATTTTTCCACCAAATTTTCAAAATAGGCTTCTTGAGCCCACCTTATGAACACTGGCAGTGTCATTTCGTTAATCGGTCCCAAAGGTGATTTTGCACGTGACTCGCAAATCATCCTTGAGCGAATAACGCCAAGACAGTGACAGCATTCGTGAGAGGGGTCCCAAAAACCCATGTTGAAAATTTGCTGCAAAATTCCAAAAATGCGAAGATATGCAGCAAAGTTGAAAAACCCTATCTATTACATTATACAGCTTACCAGCATTTCCTCAGTTAGCAGTCGGTTTTGAAGAGTGCAGATGTGTTCCCAGTTCACGAAGATTGTCGGGACTCCAGAGGTAAGTATGGGGTGAGGGGGTGTGGGGAGGCAGGATGCACAGTGGGTGGGTGCAGGTAGGGGCAGGAGACTACTGAGGACCGTTTTTATTTACAGTTTTTTTTAATTGTTAAGGCAGCGCGGGACGTTTGCCATGCTGGGGTGGGCTCTCAGCGTGGCAGCTGGAAAGGATGTTTGGGGCTGGAGCTGACGGGAGTTGGGCACCCCGTCAGCCACTCTGGGCTAGTGCCATGCTGGGGTGGGCTCTCGGCGTGGCAGCTATGAGCTTTGTTTGGGGGGCTGGGACGGCAGGTTGGACACCCCGTGCCGGTATACTGACGTGTGCCACGCTGGGGTGGGCTCCCAACGTGGCAGCTGTAACACTGTTTTGAGGGGGGCTGGAGCTGATGGGGGATTTGGCACCCCATTGGCTATACTGTATGTGCGTGGGGGGGGAGCGTGTCAGCACACAATATGCGTGCGTGCATGTTGAGGGGGGGAGCTCTGCTCTCTGAAGCAGAGCTTTCCCTTTCAACTGTATGCCACTGCATTTTCAGCTGTCATAGACAGCTGGAGCAGTGATTGGTGAACTGCGACCGCGCCTGCAAACACACTGACTGAACTGGAAGAGGCTGACACACCTCTGAAAACTCGGATGATGGCACTATGTTTCTTGCCGCGTGCGTGCAAGCAAACATAAAAGGCTGTGCCCTGGGATCTGGGAGGTCCAGATGAGAGCTGAGAAGTGGAGACTGTGTGAGGGGGCTGCACCAGTCAGAGGCTAGCCGTGGTACATACATGCCCCTACGAGCCCCAAAAGCGTTCCCAGGCAGAGTAACTTATCACCTGTTTTCCCAAACAGGAAGTGATTTGAACTGTTCTCCAGTTTGTTCCAGCCTGTAAACTTATTTTAACTGCTGTACTGTTTTTCTTCAGCCAGAAGCTACTTATCAGGGCTTCCTGATACTGTAAAGAAGCCCAACTGTATTTCAGTATCAAAGGAACCAGTGAACCCAACAAACCATCTTGGGTGACCACAAGCCTGGGTGGTACCCTGATCATTTTGAGAGCTCCGGAGATGGTGGCTATCCTTCACCTGCAGCCTAGGTGAGGGTGTATGGTCTCTCCTCCGGAAGGGTCTGGAGCACCGTCTCTGAGGGAGAAGACGACAAAAGGCTCAAGGGGTGAAGACAATGAAAGGCTTGATGGGTGAAGACTATGAAAGGCCCTCAAGTGTGAGGAAAACAGCACCTGCTTTTTTTTTTTTTGTGTAACATTTTTATTTGTTTTTCCAATAAGCTACAACATACAGTCACATCATAACTTTTACATCCAGTTACCACCATTATATCCATAGATATCAGTCACTTCACTCATTCCACCCAGTCTTACAGTTGATTTCTGCAGATTTGCATTACATTAGATTATACTGGTTTAAAATTATATCTAATAGTATATTATAAAAATAAAATAGGATTACATAAAATCCAATCAGATCAACTCAAAACAAATGAAAGCAAATCGATACAAAACAGAACAAAACAGACTGCAACCATTCTTCTCCATCCTGTTCCCTTCACTCTTCAGCTCCATCCACTGTTTCCACACTTCCTCTGTCATTCACTTCTATCCACTCTCTTAGCCTTCTTTCCCATACTATTTACCCTCACCTTCCCCACTTCATCTTTGCTACTTTCACATACCTTTCTTCGCTTTCTTTTTCCTTTCCTATCCTCCTGTACCCTCCCATAACATCCAGCTCTCTTCCTCCATCAAAGAGGCCAAGAATAGGGCCCAATGCCTCTCAAATCCCTCTTCCCTTCCTCCCATCACATACGTCAGCCTCTCCAGTCCCAACATCTAGCACCTGCTTTAAAGTTACCTGCCTGCATCTTCTGTTCCTTGAGAGACTGCCTGCTGTATTCAGAGTGGTACCACTAAGCCTTATCCTTCCACAGCACCCCCTGAATTCTTCATCAAACTGTGAGTACCTCTGGGCTGCAGCCCCAACGAGTTCATTTTAAATTTAGTTAGTTAGTTTAAATAATTATAAAGGGGTGAAGTCCTAGGCAGGACTTTGTTAATCTACAAGAAAAGCCCAAGCAGATGATTATAAAAAAGTCATTTCAGACTACCCTTTTTGGAATCCAATTGGGTCCCTTTTCTAAATTTCTTTCAGTGCAAGTTCAAGACTGTTTCCTCAGTGTCCTAGAGTGCACCAAACCAACATTAACTGGTTAGCTACCAGCAACCCGGTAAGGTATCCAGCGCAACGTACAGTAATTATTATCATGGCTGTTAGGAGGGAAGCTTGATGCACCCATTGGGGTCGTACGGGGACTGAGTGTGTGGGACAACTGAAGCAAAAGTTGTTAAAGTGTTTACCACTGACTTCCATGGTTTCTTTGTGGTCTTGCTTCCCCTTACCCCTCCCCTATAATAACTCAGAGGTTAGTTCATTTTACAATTGGCATTCATGGTTATTGCTTTATGTGTATTTCTACTGTGTGGGGAAGGTTAACAGTGTGTGGGAGGGAAAACAATACTTGTTTCTGGGGGGGATGTTAAGGCCACATTGGGTAGCCTTGCTATATCCTTGACTCAGGTGGAGGCACCAAAACCTGTTCCTGGAATTCTGTGTAATGTAGCTAGAAGAACCCAGGCTGATTCCAAGGTAAGTCGATGAGTGAGGGGGAGCCAGGTGCATGCGTAAAAGAGCCACCCCTACACAGGCAAACCACGAATGGACAGTGAACCACTAGGTGCTGACATCAGTGTTCAGAGGTGGGGTACACCAGAGACCTGTTTGTCTCCTGGAGAACTATCATCTCCCTCGATGCTGTTGCAGGTCTAATGTATTGGGCACAGTCCCAGAATACTCCCTAACATTGGAGTGGGCAGGAAAGTTCCTAAATGCCGTCTCACCTTTCCTACTCATACAGAGTGTGCTCAGAAAGCTGAGAAGGGAACCTGCAACAATGATCCTAATAGCTCCAGACAGAATTGGTACTCCATGCTTTTGTTTCTGTCCAGAAGGACTCCAGTCAATCTACAACTGAGACACAGCATATTTACACTGGCTCAGGGCAGGGTAACATTCTCAGACCTCAGGACACTTCACCTGAGGGCATGGTTCTTGAAGAGCTAGAATTCTGTGACCCAAACTTGTCAGAGGAAGTAATGAAGGTTTTGAAGTTTTCCAGAAAACTATCAGAATGGAAAAGATTTTCATTCTGGTGTGCCACCACAGAGGCAATTCCCCTACAGGAAGGATTGTTATATTCATGGATTACCTGCTACACTTGCAACCTTTGGGCTTCATGCCCTCCACCCTGAAAGTGCACCTGGCAGCAGTTTCAGCTTACACATCATCGGGTAAACCCAAATCTCTGGCCTTGAAACTAATTTTTAAAAGTTTCTTTAAAGCCTTCACCACTTATACCCGCCTGTGAGGGACCCTGTCACTCCCTGGGACCCAAACATATGGCTTGCACAATTGCAGGAAGCTCCCTTTGAGCCAATGGCTACTGCTGATCTAAAGTATGCCACTTGGAAAACAATTTTCCTGATTACCATGACTTCTGCCAGGAGGGTAAGTGAACTGCAAGCTCTCTGTAAAGATCCAAACTACGTAATCTTATTTATTTTATTTAGTTTTTGATAACCGGGTAGGTGCACTAGACAGAAGCTGTCTTTTTGCAGGCATGACCTGGGAGGTTACAAATGGAGCGTAGAGCACAACTCAGAGTATAATGGTATACAATATTTACGAAGCTTGACACCAGATCAGTAGGAACGGAATACTGTATGCCAACAACAACTACCACAAGAGGAGCCAAAAATAACTATGAATCATAACAAGAGATGTGAGGTGTAGCACAGTGCACATGTTGAAATATACAAGGACAATACCATCATTTAGACAGACAGATACACTTAGAGGTAGAGAGTAAGTGTTTGAGGAGGACATGTCATAGTTACGCTACCACGTATCTCAAGGGGGATACAGAGTTAAAGTAGTCCTCAGGACTAATAGAAAGTTTTTACCCAAGGTGGTGTCAGAGTTTCACTTGAACCAGTTAGTGACCCTTCTAGTCCATTTTCCTGAGCATGCCAGTGCAGGCGACACAGATATGCAAAGTCTGGGAATTTTGTTCTGCAAAATATTTCACGAAATTCACGTTTCAGGAAATATTTTGTGGATGCGAAATTCCGCTGGCAAAATCATGAATTTCGCACACAAATCGTGAATTTCACCTGCAAATGGCAAAATTCCACCACTCTTGGGTGAAATTCTGCCACTTCGTGAGGTGAAATTCATGATTTTGCTAGTGGAATATTGCATTTTGCACCGTGAAATTTGTCAGCAAAATCCACAAATTTCGTGAAATGTTTCACGTGGTGAAATTCTTGATTTCACTGGAATTTCACTGGTGAAATTTCATTTCACTGCATCTCTAGCAGGCGAGCAGAAACGACACTGCCTGGATGCAAAAAGAACTCTGAGCTGTTACCTGGCTCACACAGTGGATGTAAGATCACTATCAGCTTTTCATCAACTATGGTGAGGAAGAGAAAGGTAAATGAGCAATCAGGAGAACTATATCGCAGTGAATAGTCTCCTGCATACAATTCTGCCATGAGAAAGCTGGTGAAGTTCTACCCAGAGGCCTAAGAGCACATTTCACAAGGGTACCTCTGCCTTTGTGGCAGCAACAAAGGCCATCCCCTTACAGGACATCTGGAAAGCAGCTACCTGGAAAACAGTACACACTGTTACAATGCATTATTGTCTAGATACCCAGTCCAGAAGGGACGCCATATTTGGCAGTTTTGTCTTGCAGAACCTTTTTCCCCAAATAGTTTCTGTACCCAGCCTCAAAAGGTACTGCTATGGAGTCTGCTGTTGTTAAATATAAGTGAGGGATTCTTGGGATTAGAAGAAAAAATTACTCATCGTGGTAATGCTGTTTCTTTCAAGGGATCCCTCACTATGTTTAACAATCCTGAATTCTTGCCTACCTTTCCAGAACCTAGAAAAAGGTTCAGACAAGAATCAGTTGTTCAGTTTGCCTGAGCATTCTTCTCACAGTTGTTCTTCACAAAAATGACTTCTGGTCTAATTTCATACAGATTTTCAGTCATTTAAATATGTGGTCATAATTCATTCGTGTTTTCAAAATTTATTCTAAATATAGAACATTTTGGTAGCCATTCAGCAAGATTCTGTGGTCACACTTCATCTAGCTCTAGAATTAAATCAAATGTTGGTTGCTGGGGAGCTGTGACCGCCCAGCAGGGTTTGAATTGCATTCCAATTCCATATAAACATTCCATCATTTGCATATAATTCTAAATCTCCACGACACTTACATCCATCAACCTGATGCTGTTGTTAAACCTAGTGAAGGATTCCTTGCAAAAAAATACAACATTACTACAGTGAGTAATTTTTTTAACTGCATTATTATACAATGTAGATTTTTTTTGTAGACTTTCTTTCTGCACTGCCCTCCACAGAACTCTCTCAGGCAGACCCCACTCACTGCAGCCACTCTACCACCCCGCCTGATCCTTGCTTACTGGGAAATCAGTGACACACGTTCCCCACCCTACCTTGATCTGGCGACTCCTGAACCAGACCCAAGGCAGGGGATCGGGAGAGCTGGTGAGATGAGTTCGGCGTTGGGTGTGTGGCGGCAGGAACTGGAGGTTGCCATCGCCTATCTGTGGGGTCAGGGATTTTCCTTGCAGCTGTGCAGTCCCCTGGAGCATGGATGTGCAATGATGCCCTACACGTGATGGGCGCATTCCCGTACCTGTGCATAAGGCGTCCACTGCCACTTCCAACCTTGGAAGAGCATGCCTCAAGTTGTGCCACCTCCAGTCACCACCAGGAGCCGCTAACACCATGGCAAGCATATCCCCCCCCCGGGAAGGAGAGCAGTCCTCCGGATGCTCAGTCCTTTCCTGTCCCTGCTGACCCAAGTTCGCTCCTGAACCCAGGTCACCGGTTTGGCATCTATAGTGTGGATACTGAAGTAATGAAAACCTCAGGAATACCATAATATGGAAGAACTCTAAACAGTTACAGTAAGAATGAATGGCCCAGTTGAATACCTTCTCCTGATGCAATGAGAGTGTATTCAGACAACTGACCTTTGCTCTCTTTATACAAGACTGCCCTCAAAACAATCACATTATCAAATAAGAATCTACCTGGGACGGTGCAAGTTTGGATGGCAGCTATAACAATAACAGCTATTTTTGCTAATCTTTCTGGGCAATTTCACAGAAAATATTTTTGGTCTATGTTTAACAGACTTAGTGGCCTCCAATTCTTCAAATCACACTTATTATCTTTTTATGTAACAAAATTAAAAAAAAAAAATAGCTTTGGTCATAGATTCTGATAAAATCCCTGTAGTCAGGGCTTCATTTAATAGGAACAGAAGGTCTGGACCTAAGAACTCAAGAAATGTGCTGCAAAATTCTGATGTATAACCATCAGATCCTGAGGCTGTTCCCTTTCCTATTGAATGTATTGCTTTCTGGACCTCATTTAAAATGATAGGAGTTATTAAAACTGTAGACATACTATGTGCTATACCTGGAATCTTGATGGTAGAAAAAAAAAGTAGAAGAAGAATCCCATTCTATAGGCGGGACAGCGACAGTGAGGTTATGCACATGAGTATGAACTTTCTTCATCATGGTTCCAGGGTCATATTGGATTGATCCATTTGCTGGGGAAATGACCCCAGGAAGTATATGTTTAAAATTCTATCTGTACAGCTTTTAAACACTGTGACCCAGATATGCAAAAGGATTGCGCATGATGCAACAGTGTTGCATCATCGCAACCCACTGATGAGCCCGGTGCGATATTCAAAAGGGAAAAGTGTGTGGCACAAATCCCCAATGCGCGGAGTGCATCAGTAATGTATACAGGCGCAGGTGGAGAGGCGTGCCCATGCACACCCTGCACAGCCCGATATTCAGCCGGGATGTGCAGAGCCATGCATCGCAACTAACTGCGCCAGCACAAAGTTGATCCAAAAAAAAGGAACAACTGATGGCCACCCACAGGTGAGCTGCGCATTGCAGGGCACAACCGGCAGCTGCCACCTGTGGGTGGCCACAATCGGCTGCACCTGGCAGCACCCCCATGCCTGATCATGGGCATTTTGTAAAAAATTAATGTCAATATACCTGGTGATCCAGTGGACGCTTCTCTCCCGATCAGCGGGCATTTGTATAAATAAGTAAATAATTCCGTCAAATATCCATGGTGGTCCAGTGGACTGCTATCTCCCCGATCGCGGGCATTTGTATAAATAAGTAAATAATTCTGTCCAATATCCCTGGTGGTCCAGTAGACTGCTATCTGCCCGATCGCGGGCATTTGTAAAAAACAAAAAATATGTCCAATATCCCTGGTGGTCTAGTGGTAACCCCCCTCCCCACCTGCCCACTGAGCCCCACCGCCCGCTCCCCGGTCAGCCAACGAGGCGGCAGCACCACCTGCTTTCCGCCCCACTGCCTGCCAATTGACACCGTCCCGGTGGGCTGTATGCCCATTGGTCTACAAGCGTGAGCCAATGGACGTGCAGCCCATACCGTACTACACACATTCAGATGTGAATGGTCCACATTCAGATGTATCTGGAATGTGTAACTGTCACGAACTACATGCTCATTGGCTCATGCTGTGGACCAATGGGCATAGCCACCTGATGGTGTCGAGGTGGCGAAGCAGGCGGGTGAGGTGCTGCCGCCCAACTGACCGGGAGAGCTGGGCGGTGAGGCTCGAGAAGAGTGGGGAGAGAGCACCACTAGACCACCTGGGATACTGGACATATTGTTATTTTTAAAACCAGCGATCAACAATAGTGATCACTGGACCACCAGGGAATGAACGGTATTGAGCTTATTCACCGCTGCAAATGCCGATGATCGAGCAGATAACGATCATGAACCACCGAGAGACTCAATGAACATTGTTAACTTTTTTAAATGCCTGATGGAAGCAGACATGATCCCGCTGGACCATCAAGATATTGGACAGAAATTATTACTTATTTATACAAATGCCCGGCGATCTAACGAACAGCGATCACTGGGCCACCAGGAATATTGGACAGAATTATTTACTTATTTATGCAAATGCCCCGGCGGGCAGACTGCGGTCCACTGGACCACCAGGGATATTGGAATTATTTACTTATTTATACAAATGCCATTGATCGGGCTGTGGAACACATTGCGGCTGCAGGGGCGGTAAAACACCTGTGACTGCTGCCTGGAAGGAATGCCAGGCACAAGCGGTCGAGGATCGACGCACCTGCATGCAAATGGAGCCATAATGACATGCAATGACCCTATTGCACCTTGCATACATTATGGCCCCATTTGCATGTCAAGTTGAATATCGCAGTTGCTGTGCATAGGCGCAATGGAACATGCGCTGGCAATCCCATGCTCCACTCTGGCCACTTGCGCTGGCACAGTGCCACTGTGCCATGCACACTGGGGTAGCCAGGGTGCGATATTCAGCGCACTGAGCCATGGTGCAGCTCCATGAATGTCGCCCAGTCCACACCCTGTGCAGCCAAGTTGAGCTGCGCCAAGCTTGCGCCACAGCCTGGCGCAGTTTGAATATCTGGGCCTGTATGTCTAAGTGCTGTCTACTTCCTTGAGTGCCAAACTAAGCTTCCTCTATAAGAAGCACTATTATACTGGAAAAATTGCATTTCATTTTTAAATTCTTAATTTGATCTGTTAAGTTACAACAGTCTTCGGACATCAAGATGGATCTTTCTGAGTTGGTGTCTAAGGATAAGATGTTGAAAATATCTATCCTGGCAGTTCTTTTCTCCTGAATCAAGAAAATTTCTTAAAATCCCCTTTTGACACCCCCACCATTCTGAAATAGTGTCATAAGCATATTGTACTGTTACTTTTGCCTGATATAATTTATCCCACTCTGACTTAGCTTGTCTTCTAAGAACGAGTTGTGCAAAACAAGAAAACGCCTCATCTAGTGTAATCCCTGTGTGTCTAAACCCACAACATGTACAATGTTATAGGGAAAAAATAACGCACCAATGGCAACAGGACTATAAAAACACATTGAGTCTATATGCTTACTCTTGCAGCATTTATTATTAAAGGTGCAACAGGCAATGCAAAAAGTTTGTAGTACTCACAGGCATGGTGTTTTTACACCATCCTGGGGAGAGACCAATATGATGTGCTACTTCTTGCATCTAGCCTGGACGATTGCCAATGGGTGTCTTGTTGGGAGGAAGTAAAAACACCATACTTGTGAGTACTACTATTTTTTTGCACTGCCTGTTGCACATTTAACAGTAAATGCTGCAAGAATGAGCACGTAGATTCGGTGTGCTCTTTTTAGTCCTGTTGCTTTCAGTGTGCTATTGTTGCCCTATAACATAGGGTTGTTCAGTTTCCAAAATGGCTGATTTGTCAGCATTTGAGGACCAGGAGACCAGTAACAGCTGATGGTTAAATGATCTGACATTTCTGCTGATATTGTAGCTTTATGAATTTGAATTATTTGTGACAAGAAAACAAAGTCAATCCTTGTTGACAGAACTCCTCGAGTGTAGGTCTTACTTCCCTGTGAATGTAAAGTCACCTGCCCATCTTTTAAACTGGCAGTACTTATCATATCTTTTAAAAAACTGGTATTGCTGTATAATTTCATTTTTGATCCTACCCTGTTTTCACAGGACAGGCTGCAATTAAAGTCTTCTCCAAAAATTACTAGATGTATGTATGTATGTATGAAGATAAGGCTGAACTAATTTAAAGAGACTCAATGTGCAATGGTCTGATGGGCATAACTATTTTTAAATGGTACTACTGATCTAAAAAAGGTGACATCAAGTAGCAGTGCCCTACCTGGGTAAAGATGCAGCAGTTTAACCACAGAAAATTCCACACCTTTCAATAAAATTCACATCCTATCACATGATTCCTCTCCCTGTGACCAGAATGAGCACCCAATTTGCGATGCTTGTGTAACCTGGGATAGTTCATACAAGTCCTTGATTCTGGTGTCTTGTAAGAAAAAGACATCACCAGGGTAAGTGTCAAGCAAGGAGAATGTTGATTGCTGCTCATGGTGACTCTTGATGCTATTTACAATAAGGGTTACATCAGTAGCCTCTGTGTTAACACGTGAGCTAGAGGAGGACTGTTGACAGGATGGTTTAGAGTCGGACCTTGTTATTCTGGATTTGGAGCACTTGGCAGCCAAAGATTCGGACTGGGACTCTTCTTGTTCAGAAGAATATTCTTTTATTGAGGAAGCCACTGAGGAGGCCTCAGAGTAGCCCTCATCATCTTCTGTGTCCTCCTAATTTTTCTTTCTGCTATGTAGAGTAAATCTGTTCCTAGTAAAAAAAAAAAGGGGAGAGGTCTTGGCAGATTTTGTTTTTTGCGTACATTGCCTGCCTCTTTTCCAATCTGCAACCAGAATCATGCCCTCCTCTACTGGAGGAAAGCTGATATGTCAATTTGTAAACCATCTAAACTTTCAGACAGGATATCCTTGTCTCCTTGGGACACTGGCCCAGGACTGTTATACACACCCTGGTGGTCTTCATCTGTGATTTTGGGCAGAGACTGCTGCAGAATTGGGGAGACTATCTGCAGCGTATCCACCTGATACAACACTTGTACTGGTGTGGATGCCCCTGCAGGTGTTGGTTGAGTTGATGGGGTTTCAGTCTGCTGATATACATTTAGTTTTTGTGGGACAATAGGTTTAGTAGCTTGGGGGGATATCTCTTCCCTGGAGGAATGAGTAGAGACCCATCTTGGGCATTAGCCTGGTGAGCGGTAATGTCTTCCTGGTCTCAGAAACTTTCCCCTGTTTTACTGGGCTTCCCATGGGCACTGCCTACAGAAGTGCCCCTCCTAATCATGCAAGTTGTACCTGAAATGATTTGGGCACTGCAGACTCATGTGCCTGTGCAAGTTGCAACCAGTACGATCACAAACAAAACTTCAATGAGTTCTATCCTCACACTTGTGGAAGGTTCCAACTGACCAGGATAAAAACACAGGCCTCTATTCCTGTAAGTATAAAAACTCCTGAGAAGATGATTCACACCAATGTTAGCCTGACTTAGTTTGATCTTGACCTGCCAGCCACCTGTCCAGACTAGCTCACTGTCCAAGATTGGGGCCTGATGGTCCAGGACATCACATCGTTGTCTTAGCCAGTGCAAGACATCGTTGATGTGGACACTTTCATTTGGAAAAAGATAGGTATTGTTTTAACTGTGGTTTTGTAAAGGGATTGTTCATATTTGGACCAAAACCTTTCCAAGGCTGTTACTCTACAAAACTAATATCATACAATGATTCTCCTGCCACATGAATAAAATCATACAGATCTGCCACTATAAACCCCACTGCATTTTTTAACAGTGTCCTGATAATGTATACCCTATTAAGAGGGCCTGCTAAACCTCCCTTGTACCTTAATCTAACTACATTTCTGCACTGGGCCAGTTCGCCAGGGCCTGCAAACAACTCAGCCATGTGAAATAGACAGTGATTCTGGTCACCTGCTGGTAGAAGCCTCTCCTAACTCTGCTGACCCCCACCCAGGTCAGTGTCATATGGACCTTCATGTGATTGATCTGAGTTTGTCACAGTGTCCAGGACATTGGCCTCATAAGTCCTTCTGTTGCTTGTTTCTGTAGAAGTGGATGCAGTGACATTGTCTACTTATGGCACTCCAACTCCTCACTCATGTCAGCTGGGTGGTGCACTTCAGCTGGCTGCTGTTTAGACTGTAGCACTCTGGTCCTGGTACCAAGATGGGGTTTCAGCAAAGTTACCAGTTCAGTAACCAGTGCAGTTAAAGACCTCGGGAGTTCAAGATTGCTGACCACATCCTGCAGCAGCAGATCAGGACTATGACTGAAGCTTGCTGTGAGAACAGTTTTGGTAGATACAGGCCCTGTACACACTTGCAATCAGGTACGTTTTCAAACATGGGTTAAGACTTACTGTGTTTGTGCATCCACATTTGCAAGTCCTGTCATCCTAATCTGGTTTTTAAAGCAGATTAAAACATGCATCCCGTACATACTACAAAAGCCCAGGGATCAATGTCAGCAACCATGTTTTACAACTGAACACTGTGCACAGGAAGAGGAACACTGCAGCATGTACACACTTTCACAGTAAACCATTTTTAAAAACTGGGCTAAAAACTGGGTAGCTACCAGGGTTTAAACATGGTTCTTAAAAATGGTTTAAGTCTGACTTCAATGTGTCTGCAAACCATGTTAGCTGCATCTTAAACTGTGTTAAGCTCCCTAACATGGTCTAAGATGTCTAGTGTGTACAGGGCCACAGTGTCTCCTTGTGGTAGCTGTCCTATCACAGCACCAGACTGAGGCTTTTGCATGGCTACCAGCTGAGCTGTTGGTGCGGAATTTACTGCTGAGCGCTCCAAGGTGTTAACTAATTTCTGTGGTAGCAAGGCTGAAATGGCTTACTTTGGATGTCTGTTGAGGACTTGCTGGTATATATTTACTGAAGTGTAGTATGTTGGGCATGGCACCATAATGAGGCTCCTGCATACTTACCGGTTCAGCAATTGGTACAGGCACTGTGTTTAATGAAATTCCTGTGTTACTCCAATTAGGGAACTTTTGTTGAGCCAGAGCCACACACTTCATTATATCTCTGTCCACTGGAGGAATGCATGGGAGCCAATCTTTCTCGTTCTCTGCCATCTTCCATTCAGCAGCAGCTGTGGCTGTAGTGGGACTCCGTGAAGAATCGGTACCAACGGTGGGTGTTTGGGCAAGCTATCCCAGACTAAAACCCAGCTTGATACTTGCCTCAGATTTTGATGTCTCAGGTGGGTGTGGTGGGCTTGATGCCATCAGTTTGCAAGCTGACAACAGCCCAGCTATAATTTCCTTTAAAGTGTGACCAATGGCTCGACACTTGTGCAGCAGCTCTTTTGCCAGTTTTTCCTCCTCATCGGCAAGCACATACAACAAGTGAGCTTTCCGTTTGGACATGACATGGTTAAATTCATCAGCACCTTGTTCAACCAAGGAGGATTCTGCATCAGAGCACATTGTGATAACTGCTTCATGATACATCCTGGACCCACACAGGTATGTCCATGTCCATTACAAATTTGTCAGCACCAGCTGTAGTCTAGCAGTTGAAGTTGCAATAACAGAAACCACCATTTTCTCTGCTTCAGCAGAGAGCTCTCCTCCACCTTCTCCATGGCCTCCAGCCAGGTCAGCCATCTTGCTTGCCAGCAAGATGACCAGCAGCACTCCTCTCAGGAAGATTTTGGATTCCTGGTCAAATTTCCCCCATTCACTCAAAATATGACCAACAGTTTAATGTGGTTTGATTCCATGCAGTTAATTTGCATCTGTACCCCCCACCACCACCCCTGGATGAGGCTGCAAACAGTCAATGTTGCCTAGCCCTTTATTACCAGTCAACAAAAGCTACATTGATAAATAAATACAGGCTTAAAAAATACACAGGACAAAACCAACTGTAAAGGTAAATACACTTAAACAGTAATCAAAGCAAGCTAATCAAGGGGATCACAGCAAACAAAGAGCATGAGCATCATTATGCAACATGATTATGGTCAGGGAGAGCAGCGTTGAGGACCAAAATAAATTCAGGGAGTCTGAAGGTGACTGGAAAGACTGGACTTGAACACCTGCAAGCCAGAGGCATTCTTCAGCTGGAGGAGTTTGTTCCAGGTGTCTGGTGCTGGAAATACAAAGGCCTCTCTAAAAATGTATGCTTCATCCTGGGAATTGAGATGGTAAGTGCTGCTGTTGAATGTAGTGAATAGGCACAGCTTCACTGTGTGAGATGGTAGGAGATAATCAGAGGCTTTCCATCGTGCAGAATCTTACAAAGAAAGCCAGTGGAAGTCACACCTGCTGGTGACTTGCCAGTTAAGCTGGTCATATAGCAAGCAATGATAGAACATCCACAAGAAGAATGAAACATAGACACTGATGGCAGATAAGGACAGCTTGGCCACCAAGTCTACCCATTTTCCCTAACTACTCTAACACAGAAGATTCTACTTGATCTCCAGCTGAACGCCCCCTTTCCCTACCTCTAAGGTTCTCTTATGCCTATCCCATGCATTCCTGCATGCCTATCCCATGCATTCCTATGCATTCTCAAAGCCCATCATTTGTGAAACATCAGTTCATTTTTCACCACAACCTGTAAGGAGCTTCTATCTTGCTGAAATAAACTGGTAGTATTTTTGAAAGGAAACTTTCATGGATATAAGTTTGATGGTGCCTGGGGGTGAGTTCCATGACTGTACTGTTGGGACTTGAATCTCAGTCCTGCCAGTTTTTTGATATATTGCCAAAAGCAACATGTAGTGCAAGACTTGGGGGTTGGTTTGCAGTACTAGTAGTAGCCTGCCAAAATGAGTGAAAACCGTCTGTAGAAATTTGCAACTTTGTTGAAAAGCGGTGAATGGCGGGTCTACAGAGACAAGAATGATTTGTATTTTGCTGGTCAGAGGACACTGGGCCCTCCTGGAGAGTCAGCAACTGGGCAAGAAAAGGACTGATGTTTGTAGTATGAATGATCAATTAAGCACTGTTAGTTACGATGTTGTCTTAACATTGTCAGGCTTGCTCTTGACATGCTTGTATGTGTGTGGCGGGGGTACAAAGTATAAAAGAGCTGCTGACATTTGTGATTTAAAGAGGGTTTGCTAGGACTGATGTCTAATGATACCACGGATTTCTCCCACAAAGCCTTCCGAGCATAGAAATCATAGCACTATGCATCCGAGTCACAGCTGCTCAGAACCTGCATGGCACTCATGGGCTGACTCGGACACTAGCACACACACTACAAGAGGTAGGAGGGGACCATGCTGGCTGATTGGATGTAAGTTAAACTTTTGACTACGCATGTTAGAAGGTCGGTAGTGGAGATTTTTAAAAATGGTGATCCTAGCAGTGGCCCATATCAGTGGGAGAAAAAAGGTTAGCGACTCAGCACCACATGCACAAGGCACCAGGAAAATGATGATAATGTACATTTGCAGAAGCTGCAAGACAACTGTGCTAAAACACAATCATCTATGATGCACTGCTGCTGTAAGTTAGTTTGTTGCTGAGCACGGTGATATATTTGATTCTTTAGCTCAATAACTGCTGTCAGGGAGAGTTTTGACCATTGGTGAAGGCACGTCAGTAATTTGTATTTTATTTTTTTAGCTCCAGTAACTACTGCTCGGGGGGTGTGGGGGTTGACCATTGGTGAAGGCATGTCAGTAATCCCTGTTATGTGGGCTACCATATAGCCAATAGGGAGGCATACAAGAAATGCACCAGTTTCTGAATCAGAGAGGGGGATTACATAAAGGGAGCTAGCTGCCAAACAACTGTGCAGAGGCAATTCTAATGGGGTAGTTGGAGAGCTGGATAGCTGAACTGCACCACTCTGCTATCTGCAGGACACAGAGTCTTTTGTGGAGCAAGGCACTTGTGTGGGCAGCTGAAACAGATGCCAGAGGGAGACTTAGAGAGTGCTGAGCAGACTGGGCTTATTGTTTCAACAGAGTGAGGCACTGCAAGTTACCCACCCTCCCCATCCCACCACCCCATGCTCATCTCCCTTTATAGGAGAGGGTACATCTAGGTGTACTGCATCATCCTGTTTGGAAACAGGAAGAGGTAACAACTGACATATAGGTCTGACAGGACACATATGAACTGCTGACTCTACAGTAGGGTAGTTCACCAGAGAGGGAGAGAGAGAAGGGAAAGGGAAAAAAATTAGTTTCACAGCAAACCTAGGTGAACAGGGGTCATAAAACAAGAAAGTAAGGGGAGACAAAAAAGGTTACTGGACCAAGGCTAAACAGGGAAAACAGGACAAGGAAAAGCAAAGGGGTATGGGTAAGTTCAGCTAAGAGTACAGCAACAGAGAAAAAAGGTGATAATGATGGGCATGGTGCAGTGCAGTGGCTGTGGAGCAGCAGTGTTCAGAAGGGCCCTCTGGATGTTGTGGTGCTGCCCCATAAGCAGGCACCTCTCTGGGCTGAGGGCGGACATCAGCAGTCTCTGGAATGAGCTGGCTAGGTGGCAGAAGACCTAAGCCCGCACCCAGAGATCACCTAGTCAGATTCCACCTCCTCAATGGGTGCCTCGTAGAGAGAGAGTGGATGGAATAAGGTGGGCTCAGGAATTTGAGGAGGGGGATACAGGCACATCCCCTTCCGATAAAATACAGACTGCAAAATGGCTGCGGATGGGTGGCTGAGCTAAGCTGAACAGAGCAGATCAATAGAGGGTCCAGTCCATTTTTAGTCTGTTTTATTGTGTTATTCATTTGTTTTAATTTAATTTGTTTTAATTTAATTTGTTTTAATTTACGTTACCTTACTGATTAGATTCCAGGGACAGAGAGTTAGGAAGCAAGTGGGTTTGCCGACATTATCAGTTCTAACACTACAACCCATGTGTACACAGGGCAATGGACTTGCTCTGAGAACCTTCGGTTAGTGGGGCTAGGGGACCCTGAACACTGCTCTCCTTAAGTTAACTCAGATGGGAGGGTGAGGAAAAATTGACATTCTATGCAAGAAAGAACTCTGCTAACCTACCTAGTTTCATATGTACTGGGATCTATGGTTTGTGCTGTTGGAGTGGAAGTCGTATTGTTGGAAAGGGAGCCTGGTTCTATTGATTTGGCATTCCGGTGAAGAGGAGCCTGGTGGATTTTGGGTGGTGAGTGATCTATGGGGGTCAGCGGAACATCATTTCCTGGGAAGGGTTTTCTGGGGTGAGAGCCCAGTCTGACTTAATGCAGGAGATGTTCTATTGGGACACCACGAACTAGGACGATATCGCGGCTGCCATCTGAGAGTCGGGTTACGCTTTCAATCTCCTGCTCCTGTACCAAGATTGAGCCAGTTTGTGAGGAGGACCTTCTAGAAGGAGTGAGGTAAAGAGGGGTTCCTTGGGTCTAGACTGGGTGGCGGATGCCACGATTACTTAAGGGTGGGGTGGCCTCTCGAGCACCATTACGTTAGCACAGAGGCGATCTCTGAAGGAAGGACCCACCTGTGCATGGAAGAAAAGTCCAGAGGTTCCCTTTTGGGAAGTAAGGAGAAGGCCCTTCAAGGAAGAAAGTAATGCAGGAGCGGAGGGAGGGAGGACTGGACCGTGACACAAATACCAATGGAGGATACTGCCAGGAAGACTGGGACCTCTCCATGGTGATGTAAAATATTTTATTTTAACTTTGCTACAGACAACCCTGGAGCACTAATGTTAGATACTATAATGTCTTTCTTTGACACTAAAAGCAAGTCAATACCACAATAGCCTGTGAGATAGGACTATAGGGTGTGGATTTAGGCCTGCTGTGGTGAGAAGCACAGTGAGCAAAAATTTATACAACATTACTTGCATAATGTGTTAATTTTGTGTCTGGATTAAGAAATAATAAAGAATTTGGGATTTGATGGTTTGACCATTTAATAGGGGCTTTGGGATATTTTTATTGTTTAAGATAGGGACATAGCTGGGGAGTGAGTAGGTGGATGGTGTGTTGGTAATAGAGTGAAAGATGGATTGAAAATATTGTGTTTAGTGAAGTGTGAGTGATTGAGAGTGTGTGGGTGAATGTGGGTATAAAGTAAATAGTTAGATATGTGTTGAGGGGGTTGTTACCATGATCAGACAGTACTTCCCCTCAAGGTTGAGGGATCTGCAACCTTCTGAGTGTCCCCTGCTTTAACCTCAGGTGTATTAGAGATGTAGAGCTTTAGGTATAATTAGAAGGCGGAGGACTGGTGGGTCCTGGAAACCTTAGGGGGATGGGGTCAGGGTGGGTGGATAAGATGGTAGGGACTAGGAGGTGCCCTGGGGTGAAATGGGACCAAGATAGACGATCCCCCTGCTTGGTGCCCATACCTAAGGGCTCTGAGAAATTGGGCAGGTGTTTAGCGCAATCTAAGATCCCATCCCTCTCGGGCGGTGTTATGCAATGGTCCATTAAGAATAAAACTGCAGTAGTTGCAGATTTGGTAGCCTCTGCTGACCTAGCTTGCATCACGAGATCTGGTTGGATGAGAATGCAGGGCCGATTTTGGTGGCTGCAATACGGCCAGGTTCTCGTGATACACCACCCGAGAGTGGATCAGAGAGCGGGAGTCGCAGTCTGTTTTAGACAGGAACTGAGCCTCAGGGAATTTCCAGTGGGTGGCACCAACTCCTTTGAGTGTATGGCTGTTGCAGGTGCAGGTTCAGGATCCTTCTCATCTACCGTCCACCCAGGGATGGGAGGGTATTCCTGAAGGAGGTAGCGGACTTCATTGCTGAGATGGTATTGGAGTCCCCCAGATGGCTAATTCTGGGGGACTTCAATGTCTGGGTCAATGACGAACTCTCACACTTTGGACAGGACCTCCTCCAATTGATAGATTAATTGGACCCGACACAGATTTTTACCACCAGAACACATGAAGGGGGGCACTCGCTGGACTTGGTGTTCCACCTGGGGATGGAGATCGCTGATATGGAGGTGGATCCTGTTGGATGGGCAGACCATCACACCCTGAGGTTTAGTTTCGTGATCCCCTGAAATGGTCCTGCCCCTAAGGAGATGGTACAGTATCGTCCTTTAAGACAAGTAACACTTGAAGTCCTTATGATGGTACTGGGCCTTTCGGGTATTCCATTAGATAGCACTGACCTAGGGTCTCTGGTGCTGGCTTATAACAGGGTAGTAGTTGAGACCCTGGATGTCATTGCTCCAGTTCATGTTCATCCCCTAACCACTTGCTCTGGTGCCCCATGGTTCAATGGGTCACTAAGGGAATTGAAGAGGCAGGGGCGAAGGTTGGAGGGACATTGGCAGAAAACTCACCTGGAGGTGGACAGACTTAGGTTGTTAGACCATTATGAGGTCTACTAATCAGCAATTAGAAATAATAAGAAGGCAGAATTCCTGTCCAGGGAAATTGCTGCAGCGAGGAACAGACCAGTCCAGCTCTTCCGGACCGTGGACAGACTGTGCAATTGAGTCCGCTCCACGGGCTGGAGGAGCGTTGTCACAAGAGTGTGAGGAGTTTGTTCAGTTCTTCACTGATAAGGTGTCCACCATCAGGACGAGATCAGCCAATGCTTCCCCATGGGCTTTTGTGGTGGCCTACTGAGTGGTACTAACACCCAATTGACCTGGTCTGCCTTCAACCAGCTGGTACTCATGGACATAGTGAGGATCATCCAGACTTTGCAGCCAACCTGCTGTAGTTTGGACCCGGCCCAACACACTTCTTGTAGGGTGTGTTGAGGTTACTAGCTCAGTCCTAGCTCAGATAGTCTGGGCTTCCTTGGAGAGAGGATCTTTCGGTTCCTTGAAGGATGCAGTGGTCAGGCCACTGCTGAAAGACCATCCTTGGACCCAGACTGCTCCTGCAACTACAGACCAGTCTCTAACCTACCTTTACAGGAAGGTTATTGAGAAAGTGGTTGCTTTGCAGCTGGAAGATTATTTCTCTAACCATAATATCTATGACCCTCTCCAGTCTGGCTTCAGGAAAAGGCATAGCACTGAGATTGCCCTGGTTCGAGTTCTTGACCTTCTAGTGGCGAGAGATCGGACAGCCTGTTCCATCTTGGTTCTCCTTGACCTCTTGGCAGCTCCTGACACTGTGGACCATGGGGTATTGCTGGAATGCCTGCGTTTTTTTGTGGACTGGAAGGAATTGTCCTCAAGTGGTTTCGATCATTCCTTGAGAGCAGATCAAAGAGGTGAGTATCGAGAATTTATTCCTTGTCTCATGAAATCTGTCCTGTGAGGTACCGCAGTGCTCTACGCTTTTTCCATGTTGTTTGCAGTGTATATGCTACCACTGGGGGTCATTATAAGGTGGTATGGGTTGAGTTGTCACTGCTATGCAGATGACTCAACGGTACATATCCTTTGTACCCGGCCAGGAATTTGATACAGTCTCGATGTTCAACAACTGCCTACAGGAGATACAGAACTAGATGAGTGTCAGCTGGTTGAGGCTAAACCCAGAGAAAACCGAGGTGTTGGTTGTGGACCCTGATCAGAGGATGATTGGGTCATGGGCAGGAAAATCTTCCGGGCTAAAACTTGGGGGGGGGGGCTGCTCAGTGCCTCGAACCGGGTGCGTAACCTAGGGGTGGTATTTGATGAAGGTTTGACCCTGAAGGCTCAGGTGTCAGCCATAGTCAAATTCCCTTCTACCATCTCAGAAATATTGCCAGGGTGAAGCATCTGGTTCCGTCCAAGGATCTGCCAACATTGGTCCACGCCTTTGTTACCACTCGGCTTGACTACTGCAATGCCATTTACCTAGGGCTACTGGGAGTGGATATTTGCCAATTGCAGCTAGTGTAGAATGCGATGGCCAGGTTGTTAACTAGAACCCCTAGATCCAGTCATATGACACCTGTGCTGTGCAAACTGCGCTGGCTGCCTATACAATGGGGAATCCCTTTCAAGGTCGCATTGCTGACCTATAAAGCCTTACTCGAGCAGGGACCCCACTACCTGCAAGAACGCTTATCTCCCTACTGTCCCTGCCCACTCACTCCAATCCTCTGATGAGGGATTGCTAGAGATTCCCAGAGTATATCTGAAGACATTTGGTGGAAGATCTTTTGTCTTTATGGCCCCTACTCTGTGGAACTCTACCTCATCAGATACGTGAGAGCCTGACTGTGGAAGAGTTTAAAAACTCTTTAAAAACATATCTTTTTGAAAAAGCATTTTCAAGAACATGATATTTTAGGATTATGTGTTGTCTAATTGGACTATGGTTGTATTTTAAAATATTTTATCGTATTTTTTGTGATTACTTTGTAAGGGCACCCTGAGCACTGGAAGAGTGCCTTTTATAAATAAACTTTTACATACTTACTTACTTATCACTTACTTACAAAGCTCATACACCATTCCTGCAGAGCGGGAAGGTCCCACAGAGCCTCCCAATGTAGTGACCAGAAGGATGAGCAGGGCCTCCGGAATGGAACCCCATCGAAGGGTGGCAGGAGACCCTAGAGGAGGAGGAAACAAATCCTGTTGGGGACTCCATTGTGAGAGGAATAGAGTTGGGACAGGCAGTGGGGAGGGACAAGGAGGTCAGGTGCCTATCTGGAAGCATGGCTCAGCTGGATGGGAGGCAGATCCTGGGGATCTCAGGGCAGTAGCTAGGAGGAGCAGTTGGATGTCATTGTCCACATGGGGACAAATGGCTTAACTGGGAAAGTAGTAGACATGGGTCAGTGCAGGAGGACATTAGGGACTTGAGAAGGGGCCTTAGGCAGGTGGCACACTCTGTGGCTTTCTTGGAGGTTCTGTCTGTCTATGGAAAAGAGGAAGGTAGGGACACCCACACCAGGGAATTCAATGTATGGCTGAAAGATTGGTGCGGACAGGAGGGATTCAGCTTCATTGGGGGACTGGAGCCCTACCTGGAGGGATGACGGACTGTACAAGCCAGATGGCCTGCATCCATCTGGGGGCACCATTATCATTGGTGAGAGGTTTAAATGTTTCCTCAGAAAACATTTAAACCAGCCAAGGAGAGTGAAATCATGCAGGGACTATCATATTGCCCCCAGCACACAGGATAAGACAGGCATAAAAGGGACACTAGGGACAAAAGATCACCTATGGAACAGACATCCCACACAGGGAGCATGAAGGAGAGAAGTAATAATGGGACAAAATGCAAGAAAGGGATGAAGGTGGGAAAGGGGTGTTAAACAAGGAGGTGACCGAACATAGAGAGCAATATGGACAAATGCCTGCAGCTTGGGAAATAAAATCCCAGACCTAGTGGCATTGATGGCGGAGGCAGACCTGGATATAGTAGCTGTGACAGAAACATGGTACACAGAAAACCATGAATGGGATATAGCTATACCAGGCTACCAAGTTTTCAGGAAAGACAGGGAAGGAAGAAAGGGAGGAGGGGTGGTTATGTAAGTGAGGAAGGGAATAAAAACAACGGAGGTTCAGGGGTTGCAGGAGGGAATGGAGGCACTGTGGGTCACCCTGAAAACAGGGGATGGAACCAACATTCACACATGGGTGATCTACAGACCTCCAGCACAGGGAGAGGAGACAAATGAAATACTAGTGGCAGTCATACACAAAATGACAACCAAGGGTGAACTACTGCTGCTACCAGACTTCAGTCTACCAGATGTAGATTGGAGCTCCCAGACTGCGAGTATAGCCAGAAGCAGGAGCATCCTCACTGCCCTGCAGGGGGCATACCTAAGATAACATGCAGCTGAGCCCAACCATAAGGGGGCTATATTAGGCCTGATGCTCACCAATGAGGACAGGGTCAAGGATGTCATAGTAGGCTGCCACATAGGTGATCACAGGACAGTTTGGTTCAATCTGACCACAGTTAAGGAGGCAAACCACATAAAGATAAAGGCCCTGGTTTCAGATGGGCCCAAATTTGTCAAAATAGCCGAATGTCTCAGGGCCCTGGCGAAAGGATACAAAGAGCGAAACATAGAGGAGCAGTGGTCTAGTCTCAAGAGGCCATAACAGAGACAACAAGCCTCTGTGTTAAACTGAAAAGCAAAAGTAAGAGAAAAAAATTACCACTATGTTTCTTGAAGGGAGTGACCAGGAAAGTAAGAGAAAAAGATGATATTTCTGGAGATACAAGAAACACAAGGGAGGAGGACAGGAGCAGTATCTAGGGAAGCAAGAGAAGCAGTGAAGGCAGTCAGGTGCTCTAAGGCACAAACCGAGGAAAATATATCACCCGGATGATAAATAAAGGCAACAAGAAATTCTTAAGATACATTAGCGAGAGGAAAAGGACCAGGGGTGGGATTGTCAGGATAAAGAAGGAGGGGGAGGGTGTGCAGAGGAGGATATAGAAAAAGCAGCAATACTAAACAAATACTTTTGTTCAGTTTTCACCAAAGAAGGGGATGGTGAAGGTCCACAACTCAGCAATAAAGGTAACCTAGGAGCGGAAATGGACAATGGTCCATTCACGGTGAAAGAATCCTGGAGAAACTCGGAAACTAAAAATAGATAAAGCAATGTGGCCTGATGGGATTTATCCGGTTCTGTGTGATAAGGGTGACTCAAAATGGCAAGCCCAGAATGGGATGGAGTTTTGGGGACACAAATGGCATCTTCTTTTGGGGGCTTCTCCCCACAGCCTTCGTACCAATTAAAATGCCAAGGTTGTAGCACCTTGGGAGGTAACATTTATCGCTATTTTGTCCTCGCTTAATTCTCCCTCGCCAACTTTTGATCTTGACATTTTGTGTTCCAACATCACGGGACACCGATTCATCCTGAGAATATTAAAAGAGCTCAGAGAGGAGCTGATGCCCCACTGTCCAACCTATTCACTAGATCATTAGAAGCAAGAGAGGTCCTGAAAGACTGGAAAGGGCAAATGTGGTTCCTCCCACAAAAGTGGAAGCCGAGGGAGGCAGGCAACTACAGACCAGTCAGCCTGACCTCAGAGGTGGGGAAATTAATGGAGTCACTGCTAATGGAGAGGATTGTGTTATTCCTTGAATTTAGCGGAGCACAGGATCCAAGGCAGCATGGATTCACAGCGGAAGGTCTTGTCAAACAAATCTAATAGATTCGAGGAGGCTGGGAAACTCAACATGTATTCGGGGGATATGATAGAAGCATTCAAGTACCTCGGGGTTTAACAAGGTACAAGAGGGTAGCATCTTTCAAAAAAGAAGATGTACAAGAACAAGGGGTATGAGATGAGGCTAGAGAGGGGTAGGTCTAGGGGCAACATGAAAGTACTTATTCACTGAAAGTACTTTTTCACTGAAAGAGTAGTGGATGCCTGGAGGTGGTGGGGCCAAAAACAGTTAGGGAATTCTGAAGATGTCATCATGTCGAAACATCAGCATTCTTTGTGGACAAGTGTATATGCTGTATGCCCATGTTAGGCAACCTGGAATGGTGCATTCACCGAGAAACGGGCCCTTGGAAATGGAAAATGTCAACAAACATCTGAATGCAACCACAAAACCTTCTTCACTGGTAAAGATGAAATACAAACGAAATCAGTGAATGGAATAAAAAGGAACTAAAATAAGGGATATAGGCAATTGGGCCAAGAAGATCGAAATAACCCTGGACTGCTATCAGTAAGATTTGTGCATATGTTTTTTTACATCACTGCTTTCTTTGTATTCATAGCTTGTGTTATTAGTAAAACAAGGTTTGGTTAAAGGATTTTGGTGTCATGCCTTTCTTCTTTCAGGAAGTATTGCTATGACATGTTTTACCTCTACAGAGGTCAGCAGATTACGTGTAGTAATTTTCTCAGTTAGTAGAGGCTAGCAACAGATTTTTCAGCCAAGGTTCATAGCTGACGTGGGCCTGAGTTGCTGCCGAGTTTGGGGGATTTTGAGAACAGAGCTGGATTAAATAGGCACAGCACTTTGAGAGCTGGCAGAGCAAGTAAACTGCCTAAGTTAAGTTACTTATGGAGTGAGAGGGATGGCAATAGAGAGCATTCTTTGCTATAGGTGACAGAAAAGTTGTTTTTACAGCTCTAGATGCCATACTGTTTTCTTTTCAGTGTCTAATATTTTGATTTGTTTTGACTTTTTCTGCTAAATTAATACTCTACTTTTGCCTCTGTAACTACTCTTAATCCCTTTCTCCTCAGCAGAAGCTGTTTTCTCTTGTCATACACATTCTATGACATTAGGAACACCATTCCAGGCCACTCAGATGAATAGCAGGGAATGGTGTCTCTGATGTCATGGAATGTTTTAGGAATATAAAAAGCAAGAATACCCAGCCTGCCCCTTTTTTCCCTCTGCCTATGCTTTCAATGCAGCCCTTTCTGATCTCTGACTGCCTCACTTCCCGTTTTCCAACTAAGATTCCCTTGTGCCTATCCCATGCATGCTTGATGCTCACCACTGTTTTTGCCCCCACTACCTCTACTGAAAGACCATTCCAGGCATCCACCACTCTTTTGGTAAAAAAAGTACTTCCTCACATCCCTCCTGAATTTCCCCCCTTCCAGCTTCATATCATGTCCCCTTGTTCTTGTGCACCTTCTCCTCTAAGACATGCTCCCCTCCTGTACCTTGTTCAACCATGTGAGGAACTTATAAGTCTCCATCATATCATCCCCTCACTCTTTTCTTTTCCAGGGTGTACATATTGAGAACCCTTAGTCTCTTTTCATAGGGCTTCTAATGCAGCCCCTCCACTATTTTAGTTGCCATCCTCTGAACAGCCTTCACCCTGTCTATGCCCTTCTTTAGATGTGGCTTCCAGAACTGGACACAGTACTGCAGGTGGGGTCTCACCAATTACTATACAGTGAGAAATGGTCTTCTTGGCTGCTGGTTTACCTTTGCCAACCTCTCTGTAAGTGACAAATAGCTGTGTGGTGCTAGACCTGACATCCTTTGTCCAGTCCTAGTAGCAGAACTCTTATACGCACAGTGTACTGTTGAATCTCCCGCTGCTGCAGCCTTCCACTGATGTCAGCTGCAGAGGATTCTGCGATTTGTAGTTTCAGAAAATGTCAGCTTAGAACTCAGCAAAATAAGCGTGATACAATCTATTACACTGCACAAAAAATAAAAAGAACTTTGCACACAAAGTGCAAACTGGGACCACCAGTGTTGGGCTCTTAGTACTAACTGTTCTGCTTTAAGGGAACCTGCCAGTGCATTGTCTTTGTCTGGCAGATGTACTGCAGTAATTTTATCAACCAAGGAATAAGCCAGATCCCAGATCTTCATTGCATTCTACGAACAGTTTAGAAGAACTTGTTCCGCTCAATTTGTTTATGTAGTACATGGTTGTGGTATTGTCTGTCTGTATCTGGAAGGACAGACATTGTAACTGGGAGGAGATACTGCACTGACAGGAGCACTGCTCTGAGCTCAAGGAGGTTTACATGCTCCTGCCTCTCTAATAGGCTCCAGATGCCACTTACTTTGAGAATCCTAGATGACCACCCCATCTTAAAAGTAAGGCATTTGTTGTTGGAATCCTCATGGGAGATTGCAGAAGGAAGGGAATGCCCTCTCTGAGGTTGCCTTCCTCTTTTCCACCATTCCAGTGTTTGTACAAAGTTCTTTGTGACTGGTATTGGGCAAGACAAGGGATCTGACCTTTGGGACCTGTAATATCTCAGGTGGTATTGTTTGTCCCTCATCTGGAGGCAAGCCTATGGCACCACTGCTCTGGACAAGCCATGTGCCCTATGAGTCATAGAAAATCCTGTGCAGACCTTGGCTGACTTGGAATGAATGATTCTGCACAGGCAGTCATGTTTGCTACCCTGTCTTTTGGAAGGAAAGTCCTTCCCCACAGGGTATCCAGTTCTTCTCCAGTGAAGTCCAGAGCCTGTACTGGTTCTGTCTGTGACTTCTGTAGATTTATCAAGAACCCCAGGTTTTCCAGGGTGTCTCTTACATTTGGATGGAGCATATTGTTTGCTTCTTGTTTTGCTTTCCTAAGACCAACCATTACTGTGCCCAGTATCCTGAACTTTTCTTTCTTGATATGTCTGTTCAGATACCTTTAAATTCAGAATGGATTGCCATTTTCTATTCTCTTTGTGTGTTAGGTAGTACACTGAGCAATGGCACTTGTCCCACTGAGATGCAAGGACCTTTTCTACTGCCTTTGCTTGCAGGATATTTTTTACTTTCCGCTTCAACAAGATTTTTTCTATTGGGGATGAGCTGGGACACTTTTGGCCTCTGCAATTTGGGTAAGTTTGGGAATTGCAGGGCCATTTTCCTGACATACTACTTCCAGGACCCACTTATCTGTGTAATCCCTGGGCGGCGCCACCCCCCAGTGTTACAACCCTGCCTACCACCCTGGGCATAGGCTGAGGGGTTTGGGTTCGCTAACTTATAACATTTTTTAAAACCTTTGCGCAGTGCCTCCACTCAGGGTGCTTTATGTGGGTGAGGTGGTACTGGGTGTAGCCTCCTGAGCTGCTGCATCACCCACGGTGACCAGTTATCTTCCCCAGACATGCCCCAATACACAGCTCCCCACATTTCAAAATTTTGAATTAAAGACGCTCTCTAATAATACGCTCACACAGGATTTCAAATAACAAATAAGATATTTATTTCGGGGGGGAATAAAGGAGCTAGGAAAGGGAAACAGGAGACGTAGAGGTTATCATACCGTATTTACACATGTACAGAGATCATTTGGATTTTTGCTGGTGAACCCTCCAGCTGGGTGGCTACAGATTAAAGGCAGACATAAATCACATTTTACCATTCGACTTAAGACATCCAGAGCCCTGGCTATCTAGCTGCTGATAAATCAGATGTTAAACGTAATTATTAATAATACCCACAGTGGTACCAGTCCCAGATACAGCAGAAATCCCGCAATCTCATACCATACTGGTTAAACAGATACCACAGTCCAAGATGTTGCAGGCCTGATGGAGTTGCAGCTGGTCGAGGTGGCTGGCTATTAATTTGAGGGTGGGGGCAACTTGGAAACAGATTTTTGTAAAGCAGCAAATTACTGTTTACAACCACAGCAGGGATTGCCCTGCACTTGCAGACATCTGAACATTCCAGAACAAACTAGATGGATCTTACATCCAGAACATTCAGCACAATACTTGAAAGTCCCATCCCAAACAATAAGGGTGATACTTTTGTCAAGCATCCTATATGCAATTCAAATATGGTCACATCCAGTACTTTATATACCAAAAGGCATCCATCCAGAGTAAGTTGGCAGCAACACTTTTATCAAGCATTCCATACTTTAGTCACAGGCAGTCACATCCAGTACATTCTATATACCAAGAACATTATCCACAAGTGGAGTCCTATCCAGCATGTCTAGCCATTTAACAATTACAGTATACCAAGTGCTCTTAGATGAAATTCTGTGCAGACACAGGTAATTTCTCTTTCAGGCATCTTAGACATTAATATGCTCTAGGGCCTCCAGTCTCATGAAGTGGCAAGCGTGTCTTGGCAGACAGCTCCACAATGGCAGGACTCTAACCCATAGCTACACATTTATATGATTCACTAAGCCCAGCATCTTGCTGCACCTGCAACTTAGCCATTTGGGCCACAGACAAGATGCATCCATTACTTGAACTAGGCAGTCTCTTATGAGGTTAGTAGCCCAGACTGATGACTTCAGTACTTCACACTTAACAGACACACATTTCTTAATGAGGCATGGAGGCCCCCAAGATTACTTGCTTAGCTTCTCCCCTCGCACGAAGTGAGGGTACTCCTCTAGGTCCTCACGGGTCTCATCCACAATCGAAGGCATCCTGAAGACTTCTTCAGCTCTCTCACCGCTGAGGTACTTGATCAGCGCTCTCACCACTGCATGATGTCATCTGGTCTGGTCAGCACTCTCACCGCTGCTGGACATCTGATTCTTCGGTCCACATCTTTCCCCGCTGTGGGAGGGAAGGCTAGCCTCTGGAGGACAGTACTGGCAACCTCCAGACTAGTTGTTGCAGAAAACACAATTACTGTAACTTGTTAACTGAAGAAAATAACAAATGCCCCCTGAAGACTGAAAGGACTTGAATTAAGTGGCCCAGGCCTGATGGCATGGCTGGAGCCTGAGCCCCTCCCCTATGGGGGCTCCAGCAGGCTGAAGCCTGCTCTGCTGCTCTCTCTCTCTCAGCTCTGCATCTCTGAATCTCCCGACAAACTGGCAACATTGTCTCTTTATAGAGCTCCTAGCTCGACTCCTGATTGGTAGCAGGGATGGGGTGACATGTCTCCAAGTTACTGAAGGACCTGTCAATCAGAACACTCGAGGCACAATTGGGTTGTGAAATTTGCACCTACAATAATGTCCCTGTAAGCCCCATAAGCACTTGGGTGCTTACCCATGAGATGCAGTGAATGTCCCACAAGTCCTGGCTATCTATTGCTGCAATTCCAATCGGCTGTACTGCTGGCAATGGCTGATTAACCCATTGTCCCTTACAGCAGATTGGATACAGTCCTGAATAATGTCGTAGTGCAGCCAGAAAGAAGTAATTATTTGCCTCAAATGCCCCACAGTTCTATAGCTTAAAGGCTGTACTTGCAGTCGCTGCACATATGAAAAACATGGCTCTTTTACTTTTCCTGTCGCTACTGCACTTATGCAAGCTCCCCTTGCAACAGCTGACAGGCTGACACACAGAGTCCCAGATATTGGAATTGCCAGGGAAACAGTACTCATTTTAACTTTAAGCACTTTTCCCCACATGCACATTCATTCTCCAATATGCAGCAACAGTTCCATTATTTAAAACATTTTAATTCTTTACTTTTCAGCTGGAACTGAACATAGCTACCCTGGAGGCAGCCAGACACACTGTTATGCATTATTCAGATGACCGGGGCCCTGCACAGACATACTCAAATGAGCCCTGGTCAGAACTCCTTTAATTCCCATCTGAGCGGTCCCCCAGCAGGCTGTCCATGGTCCCAAATAGGCAGAAGGGATCCCAGGACCCACGGCACAGTCCCCGAGGTGACCGCAAAACAAGTGGCTCCACATCAAAGGTGCCTAGCTCATCCACACGACTCCCGCTGCCCTGGAGGCAGCACTTTTGCAGCGGGAGCTCGCGGTCAGCAGTTTAAGCCCTGAGGGGCTGGATTTTCATTTGACTGCAAGATGGGGCACACACGAGGGCAAACAAGACCTGAGAAGCCAGAAAAATTAGAGGCCAAGTCAGGAGAAGCCCAAGAGACAGTGGGAGAAGGACATAACCAATGAGCTAAGGTAATCCCAAGCAGGCATTTATAGGAACCCCCATTTGCAAGGGGGTTACATCTGTGAGGAAGTATTGGAAGTAGTGGGTCAGCCTTCCTTCCACTGGTAATGGCTGGTTGGCTACCTGAACAAATTGTCAGTGGTTTTGTTTTAACTGTGGCTTAGGGGCCGTTTCTGCAGCATGCTTTGTGCCCCTTCTGCTTCTACCCCCATAAGACCCTCTCTGTGACTGATATTCACAGCCAGTGTAGGGTCTGTGATAGTAACCTCTGGCCCTGCCTCTCCTTTCATAAGGAGGAGGAGGCCTTTTTTTTTTTCAGTTAAATTTTTGTAAGTGAATTTGTGCTCATTCACCCTTTTCATGTTTTGGTCACCAAACAAGGAGTTTCTCTCACAGGGAAACAAATGGCAATCACCTGGGTGTCCTAGGTAAGGAGTGTTGTCCTTAGCCAGGCAAACCTCCTCAGGAATACTGTATGTGCCAGGACCCTTGATGCTAATCATTTGCATTTACAGCCATGCGGAACTGGTATTTTGTGGCACCCAGGGCTGATTTTGCAGTTGCAGCAAGATCCTATGCCACCCCACCATCTACTTTCTGACTTAGTGCCCGCACTGCATTCCACCGGCCTTTCTGGTACTGACCTGTATAGGCCAGCTAAGCTGGCTGCCTTAGTTGCAGTGAAGCTGTTCTCTACACTATTTTGGGCATGGTGTCCATTTCCTGGAGTCCTTCTTAGAAGGCTGTGTGGAGAGAGGCATCTTAGCTGCCTCACAAGCTGTCGCTTGTACCAGTCCTTTGCGATCACGACTGGCAGGTACTCTATCCCCTGTGTGTCCACCTGATATTTCTTCTCAATCTTATCATCGATGCCAGATGCAGAATGTGGTGCTAATATGATCTTGGATGTGGCTTTCCTAAAGGACTTATGTATTAGGACTAGCAGCCTCCTTGTAGGGGTGTCCCATCATATCCATAAATTCCAATTCCACATTATCTTTCTCTTTTTCATGAGATGGGAGATGGGATTTTGAGGGTGTTCAACTGTCTAGTGAATGAGGTTGAGTAAGCAATAATACCCAACAGGGTGGGCAGTGTTGGGCTATACCAGACCTTCCAGGGGTGCAATGTGGCCCGCTACTGCAGACAGAGGGTCTTATAGCCCCTGGATGGTCCAAGCCCATATCACCCTTCCTGGAGGGTATTATTGCACTTTGAAAATGGGTTATTTGTAACATTTTTATAAAATATTTTAAAATTAAAAAAACTTAAAACTTATTAAAAATGAATACATGCGCATTTTGCTGTAAAGTAGTCCCTCTACTGGTACACCTACCAGTAGAGGGCACTGCTGTTTTTAAAATAGTTATTTTTTCAAAGTGCAGTATCTGTCTAGTGTCTGTTGAATTCCTTCTGGCTTACTGCACACACACACACACACACCTTCCTGGGACAGCATTTTAAGACCCAGTCATGATACAGAGTACATCGGGAAAGGGGGGTGCAGGCTGAGAAATCTTTCTGTGCTGCCAACAGAGAGTAGGGCTGCAACTTGAAGAAGCAGGACAGTGGGGGAACTCTGGGCCGTGGTCAATCATCAAGCACTATCTAGCACAAATGTGCAGCATGGTCTTGGTGAACCAAACAATTTCAAAATGTGTCTACTATAACAGGTAAGAGGGAAACAGTTTGCTTTTGCAGAATGGTTCAGCGATGGTGGAGCACAGGGAGCATGAGTGTAACTGCAGCGTCAATGTGAACAGTGGTATTTTTATTTTGTGACCTGCTAATAAGGACATGTTGGTTTGCCACATGTAAGTCAACGGGAGGAAAAGAGAAGGGGACAGGGGTGTGATGCGCGAGTGAGCTGACAGTTGGACTTATTGTGGTATGTGACAGCACTATGCTGACTAAAAGTTTTTTTTTATTTAAAAGAGCAAGGATGGCATTATGAAGAGAATGGGGGCCGGGGGATGTTACTCAGTAACAGTCTCGCTAAGCAAGAGTAAAAAGTGGTCACTACACAGATCCTTAAAATTTCATGGTACAGTAACATGGGTAAACAGGCAGACAGATACTGGGATATGTTATTTCCCTGTCTCTGTTGCTCGATACCGGACTGGGTGGTCCGGCTCTCTGAGCCAATCAGGTTGCAGGATTTTTCAGACCCATTTTCTAAAGAGCAATAATCCTAATTCACCATGGAAGGAGGACCAAACTCCTGCTCGGGAGACCCCTCAGGCCCTATTAGTTCATCCTCTTCCTCCTCCTCCTCCTCTTCATAAAAATAAACTTTCTCCTCCAGGACAGACTGCTGGGTCGGGGCTGGAGACTGGAGAGAGGGACAGACATATTCGTGAAATTGCCCATGGCCTGGGAAAGCTATGAAATGTTTGTCATGTCCTCTATGGAGAGCATGTATCTGTGTTCCACTGCCTGCTTTTTATCCTTTGCAGGATGAATGGCTAGGACATATTTTTCTTTTTGTTTTTTCTTAGCAGGCACTGTTTCCAGTACCTGCTCTGAGGAACTTTGATAGATAGATAAAATCTTTATTTTTATACAGGCATAAATCATGTCATTAAAGGTTATACAACCTTGTTTTCAAGACAGTCCTGTCAGTGCTCATGTTTCTAAGACAAAACAAATTGACATTATACAATCACAATTATACTTACAACATTTAATTATATTTAGTTACATATTTTAATAATTACAAAAACTATGCACGATAATACGAATATAAAAGGTGGGGAACATACAATCACATTTTTACTCAAGATATTAAATATAAGGTTCTATGTACTAAATTCACTAATTTATTAACTACCTATAAGAACACTGGAACTTGTATAACCCAGTTATCTCTTTGAAGAACATCTCATAAGAAGAAGGCATTCGGGCTGTGTAAGGTAATGCATTCCAGGCTTTTGCTGCCTGTGACTGCAAAGTTTTTATACCATATTTGTTTTTGGTCTTAAGCATTGTTATTTTATTTACATGAACTGATCTGAGTCTTGATAGAAGTTTTGATCCCTATCAAATATTGCTTTAGTAATATAATGTTCGGGGTAGAAATTCTGATATTTATATATTATTTTTTAACACGTTTTTATATAGTTTGTGTGCAAAGTCTTCCAATTTAGTGTAGTCAGCATTGTGCAATGGTGCAAATTCATTTTTACATTTTAGAACATACCTGGCGATTCTGTATTGGGTTCTATCTAATCTGTCCAGCAATTTTTTATTTGCTGTCTGATATACCAATTCACCTTATATCAAAGTTGGAATGATTAATTGCTCAGCAAATTTTTTAGGATCATCCCTGTTTAAAAAAGTTGTTGTACGACGTAAAGCGTCCAGCTTTTTATTCGCGTTACCAATTTCTGAATTTATATGGTTTTTCAAAAGTCATGTGTGTATCAAAAATGACCCCCAAATAACAATAGTTATTTACAAATTCTAAACACTCATTTTGGTTTATTTGTATCTTAATCTGATCAGCATTCTTTTTGGGAGCAAAATGCATCAACTTAGTTTTATTTCACTGTTCATTTGGAGCTCTGACCTGGTGAACCACTCCCTCAAGCTGTCAAAATCAGATTGTAACTTTGTTTGGAGGTCCTGGGTGCTATTTCCAGAAGTAATCAGGACAGTGTCATCCACGTATAGCCTCACTTGGGAGTACCGCACTGATTTAGGTAGATCATTACTAAACAGTATGAATAACAGGGGTCCTTAGATTGACCCCTGAGGTACTCCTCTTCTCACCTGTTTAGAGGTTGACAGATTTCCTGAAACAGATACCTTTTGAGTGCAGCCCTCCAGGTAAGTCTGAAACCAACTCCAAGGCCTGTCCACTATCCCCAGGGCCTCCATTTGATTCAGCAGGAGGGAGTGGTCCACCAAGTCACAGGCATTCGACAAATCCACATACATTGCAGCAGTCTCCAGTCCAGAATCCAGGGAGGAACAAATTAGGTTATTAAATTCTAGCAATGCTGATGTAGTAGAATAACCTTTTCTGAATCTGGACTGGTGAGGTGTCAGTATACTGTGTTTGTCTAGATATTCCAATAACTGAGTGTGGTCATGTCTCTCTAAACATTTAGACAGAATAAGCAATAAAGCTACTGATCTAAAATTGATTAATTCGAGAGCATCTACTCCCCTAAATATTGGTATTATCTTACTACTTTTCCAGGTCTGGTGAAAATAGCACATTTTCAAACTCCAATTAGACAGACAAGTAACTACTGGTACTATGCGATATGCTACCATCCTGAAAAATTTTCCATCTAAATCATCCAAACCTGTTGATTTACAAATATTTATATTCTTTAAACCTTTATAGACCTCAGATATTCTGAATATTTTAAATCTAAATAATGGCAGAGTAGTTTGCTGATTTTGACTTCCTTCCTTTTCCCCCTGGATCTTTATATTGTCTGTTATATTACAACCTGGTAAATCAACAAAATGTTGATTTAAAGCTTCGGAAACTTCTTTTGGTTCCTCTATAATTTTGTCTCCAACTTTTACATTCAGTTGGCTTGTTGTATCATTTCCACCTGGATTTAACAAATAATTTATGGTTTGCCAAAATTGTCGTGGATCTTTATTACACTCCATTTATTTCTTAAAATACAAAGATTTTGCTTTCTTGATTAACTTTTTGCACTCATTTCACTTCCTTTTAAAAAGCCGCCAGTCACAATCTTGCTTTGTCTTTTTGGCCTTCCTCCAAATTCTATTTTTGACTCTAATTAGTTTTAAAATGTTTTCATTTATCCAGGGTAACCTGGCTATTTCACTTTTTTTGTTTACATCATGGGGCATGCATATCACAAATATTTCTAAAAGTCTTTAAAAATTATTAAATGATTGCTCTAAGTCAGGTATTAATTTGCATCTATCCTCAGAAAATCTTCTTATGTCTCTGGCCCAGGTGTAATTTGAATAATCAGATAATGTCTGAATTTGTATCATACATATATTTATCCATATCAGATTCTGGTCACCCAGTTAAGGAGGGAGGATTCCTAGATTTTCAACTTCAATTTGGGATGATATAGATAACAAACCCAGCATGTAACCCTGTTTTGATGTCTTAGTAAATCTTGTGGGCTATTCAATGTGATGGGTTACTCCAAGTGCGAGACAACTTCTCTTAGTTGTCTTCCCCTTGGTCCAAACCCATTACAATTTAAATCCCCCATCAGGACCACCAATTTTTCACCTATGCAGTTATGTAGTTTATTTAAAATCTTATCTATGGACTCCAGACTATTCTTAGGGAGTGAATACATTACCACAATGACCACTTTTGACTTTTCTAATTTAACAGTCAGATATTCAATGTTATATTCACTCCCCTTAAGCATCACAGTTACTCATCCTAATTTATGTTTTACATATTACACTCCCCCTCCCACTCATTTTTTTCTATCAGATCTCAATAGTTGATATCCTGGGAGACCGAACTCATTGCCTCCCATTTTTTCAGTTACCCATGACTCAGTTAGTCCAAGTATGTCTGAATTTTGTTCCGTTACCATTAAAGTTAGTAAGTACTTTTTAAGTCCCACACTTCGTGCATTGTCATGCATTATTTTAATTTTAGATTGGGTTGGACCAGGGTTCAATTCTATATCCCCCCCCCATTATAAGTAAGGACATATAACAGATTCCATCTGGTTCCTGTAAAGTTTTATGCAATGCATAAGGAATTTGTACTCTTGTTTTACCATGCAGCCTATATTCCTTACATATATTTGCAAACCCATTTCTTTTTTTAATGCGAATTTCAGTCCCCTGCCCCTTTAAGATAGTTTGTGACCAATATATTCTCATCTGTTTTGCCCTTTCTGTTTTTGTAACATTTAAGCTTACCAAGATAAACAAGAGCACAAATAACATCACTTTGAATAAGTACATTTCAAACACTGATAGTTTATCATTTCCAAATCCTGTATACCAATAAGTTTAAAGAAAAACAATATAAAGCCAGATTTAAAACAAACTTACTGAAAGTATCCAACCATTCAGTTTAACAGTTTAAATAAACATTTATAAAATCACACTAATGTTTTCAAACCTCATTTACGTACTAACCTACTAGTGAAAAAACTACCTTTGGTAATTTAAAGTTATAATCATTTAAATCAGTATTAGCTTTGTACTGTGCAAAGAACTTTTCTCCACCGAGCCACTCACGCTAAGGTGCACCATGTGGGGCTTTATAGTATGTAGCCCTACCTCCTGGGTGGTCCAAGGAACAGTTGCTGACTCACTGCCAAGTCCCCTCTCTCCCGGTGCAACCGGAGATTGCAGTCAAGCAGGCTGATACAGCAAATGGCAGATGGCTTGTTTGGGACAACAATTCAAACAGGTACAGTCACTTTGCAACAAGATGTCAGGCAATTAAAGTGTTCACTTTATTTTTTTGTCTTTTATTTATATTTTTGACATCGCTGGAGTCAAGGTACCCCCTTTTGGGCACCCTGGTATTATCACTATCTTTACCATGCCTGTCTGATAGCTGAACAGCTTTATCTTTTTTGTCTGCCGCCTGTAACAGGGACTGCTGCTTATGAGGAGAAAAACCCTCTGATTCATTCTTTCCACCATCATTGGGGGCTCCCCTGAGCCATTATTGTGCTTTGGTAACAAAGAGCCATAAGCTCTTCTGTTTTTAAAACCATTTTCTTTTGTGTTTTTGAGCAAAACTTTTGACAAAGCACACAATCTTTAAAATCATAATCTGGCCCCAGGCACCCTAGACAAAATTTATGGCAGTCTGCCTTTGACAGAAGCTGAAAACAAAAAGCTCAATTTTTAAAACCTACAAGTCCTGTTCTTTTTTTTAGGACTATCAGCATTGCCAAACACTGATAGAGGCTGAAAAATAAGATATTCGGTTCATTAACAAAAAATTGGTAAAAAAAAAAATGGTTACAACTGCAATAAATACTAATACAAAATGCAAGTGATTAAACTTTTCACCACAAAATGTGGTCAATTCCCTTAGACAGGAACTGCATTTTAAAGTGACTTTCTCCAGTTCCTGGGAATCGATCGGGAACAGGAGAAACTGCTAAAAATGTCAATATTTAGTAAAAAGCTCCTTGACTAATACAGAATATCAAGAACTAAATAAAATAAATTAAAACTTAAATTGTATTAAAATAAATGTTAAGGAAAAGATCAGAAGGCTGGAGAAGTCTTTGGGGTGACTTCTCTCTTCAAGCAGAGAAAAATTTGGCAGTAAACCAGAATGGAAGTGTGATGACACTGCAGAGTTCAAACAGCATTCTATATTCTCAAAATGTACATACATTCTATTCTCTGGGGCATCACATTCAGTCAGAGGATACACTTTGGATTAGCTATCATTGATGGGTTCCAGAAAGAGCTGCTGACGCCATTTGAAAAAGTTTGGAAAACATAATACATAGACACAATTCAGGTTTATTTGATTTACCTTCTATAGGTTTCTCTTCCCTCTTAATAATTACTGAAAAATTAGCAAATTTGCAGAAAAAAAAGGATCTCAATCTCTTAGAGTGCATCAGCCCTTATAACTTATTCCCTACTCAAAATCATAATTTCTTGTGACATCACAGTCTATTGCCATGTGACTAACTGTGACATCATAAGCAGAGTATATGAAACCAAGTAGGGAATAAGAAAAAGGAGCTGATAAACTCTCAAGGAACACAGATCCTGTTTTATTATGCCCTCAGTGATAAATAATGGGAATAAAAATACATAACTAATGTGAAATATAAGCTGATTTGTGTCTAAATATTATGTTTTTCAAAGTTCTGCGGATGGCATTGGAGGCTCTATAAATCTGCATTTTTTTACAGTCCAGCTTGTACCTTTGGTGTGCGTTTTCATTTTTTGGAGGGGAGATTGTATTTCAACTCTGTAAAATGTGATGTGCTTATAAAATGTTTTGTCACTCTAGGGTAACTCAGCTGGGACGTAATAGTTTGTTTCTTTCATTCATAGTGTTGATTGTTTCCCATTATGTCAATTGGGTGGACTGCGGTATTGGGAGGTCAAGTGAGATGCAAAAGGTCATACAGTTGGTATTTGCCTCTAGCAGGATTTGTTTAAATTTTGTGCAATTTGTTGAATTGCCAGAGTGTGAAATAAAGTTTTTTAAAGTTTCTTTTCACTTTTAAAAGCTGCATTAGCAAACCTTAAAATCATTTTCTATTGATGATGTTGCAATTCATTCATTAGTTTGGGTGCTTCATGTTGATGATGCCAGAATTGATTATTTTAGTTCTATTGAAGGGACAGCATCTTAATTGATTTGTGAGAAACATTGAAGTTGTTGGCAGAAAAAGGCCCATCAAGGCTGCCCAGCCCTACCTATCTAAAATATTGATCTTGAGTGCCCTAGTGGCCCTTCACTTCTCCTTAACCCCTCCCCTTTTGCCAACGTCTGTTCAAGCCCCATATGACTGTCTCACTCATGTCTGACTCCCCCCAACTAATTTTGTACAGATCATCTCCCATGGTAGTCTATTCCACCCCTCCACCACCTTCTCTGAGAAGAAATGCTTTCTGAAATCCCACTTAAATCTCCCACCAGCCATCTTAATTGAGTTCCCTGGTGCTTGGGTTTTCAATCAGTTTGATCATCTCTATACTATCTACTTTATGCCATGGAGGTATATGTACATCTCAATCATGTCATCCCTCTGCCTTCTTGATTCCAGTGTGTACATGTTCAGCTCTTTCAACCTCTCCACGTCTTTTCCTGTTGACCCTAAATCATTTTAGTTGCCCTTTTCTTCACTGACAACACCCTACTCCAGTCTTTCTTCAAGTGCAGGCTCTATAATTGCATACTGTATTCCAGGTAAGGGTGAACTAGGGAACTATTCAGGGGAAGAATAATGTCACACCTCTGGTTACTGATCCCCCTTTCTATACATCTCAATATCCATTTTGCCCTCCCCAATGCCTTGTTGCAATGCACTGATATTTTAAAATTGTCCAGCATTATTACACTCAGGTCTCTGTCATCTTTCATACTTTCAACTGCCACTACAATTCCATATTTTAGTTTCATATTTGCATTACCTTGCACCTCATAGTATTAAAATGTAACTGCCATACCCTTGATAACTTTTTAAGACTTTTCAGTTCCTCCTTCAAATTTCTTAATCCTTCATAACTTTTCTTTCAAATATCTTGCCCTTTCCTCACTTTCTACTCTTCTGCAGATCTGAGTGTCATCTGCAAAGAGGCAGATATTCCCCTGAATCCCTACTCCAATATCACTGATGAATATGTTGAAGAGGTGAGGATCAGTACCAACATCAGTGTCTGTGGCATACTGCTGGTGACCATCATGACCACCTTGTGTCCCCATTAAGGACATCCCTCTGGATTCTGTCACCTAGCCAATTTTCTGTCCATCTAGTGATCTTATCCCAACCCCCAGGTCATCAAACTTGTTTGACCAACTATCTATGTGGAACAGAGTCGAAGGCCCAACTAAAATCAATGTACAGCACTGCATCTCCAATGCTTGATCATTGTCTGCCACCTTTACTACCCATTAAAGAAGTCAATCAGATTTGTCTAACATGACCTTCATGCTGAGAACCCATGCTGTTTGATAGCCTGAAGTTCATTTGCCTGCTGAAAATCCCACTAGTCCCTCCTTTACTAAGGTTTCAAGTGACTTCCCCAGTATAAACATCAGACTGAGAGGTCTATAGTTCCCTGGTCTGTCCTTCATTCCTCTCTTGAGCAGGGGAACTACATCTAATGTCCTCCAGTCCCTAGGTGCTACTGCTATTTTCAATAAGTTGTTAAAGAAGTCAGCCTGTGGTGCAGCTTGTATCTGTCCCATCTCATTCAGCAAAGGGAGATGCAGCCCATTCAGGCTCATTGACTTGTCCACCTTCAGTGCATTTAATCCCTTCAACAACCTTATCTCAAAACTTGGATTCTCATTTACTCTTCCCCCACTCCCCATCTTGATGACACAGGCAACTGAGCCATACTCTCCATTCTGAATACTGAATAAAACAAACTCTGGTAGAGCCACTAAGACTGTGAATGCATTAACTAGATAAGGGTGTTTCATGGGCTTAAATGTAAACATTTATTTATTCAAAAAATATCAGATTTACAAACCTTTGAGTCAGAGACTCATTTACAAAGGCACCTCATCAAAACTAATACAAAGACAGCACAGTTAACAAGTCCAAAAACAATGGCTCAGAGAACAGACAGTTACAACAATCATTCACTGGAGATACATGAGTAGCAGTAGATAAACAGATTACATAGTTTAGGCACACAGGCACCACATCAAGAAGACCAAAGCAGTTCAAGCAATATACAATAGTTAAAGTAAATAGACATCAGGAGTCAAAGAGATGCCCAGAGTGTTCACATGAAGGCTGTTGCATACACTAACTGAATCAAAGTATAGTACCTTGAGAAAGGGCATATTTAAGCAACAAGGCATGACAGGGTGTGTATTATCATGTAATAACGTCACTCCTGGGGTGGGTTGAAGCACGAGGTGAAGCCAAGTATTTATTTATTTGCACATATTTATTTAATCCACTGGATCAGCAATATTTGCACAAGCTGTGCCCAGTGCAGATTTTATAGCACTGGTCCTGGTCTTGTGATCTGGGTTTTACCCATACCACACTGCATATGGCTTAATGATATACTGTACAGATGGCTGCAGAGTGTAACCCATTGAAGGTTGAAGTTTCAGAAAACCATTATGCTGCAAATATCAAGACTCACTCCCTCCCTCAACCCCAGTCACAATTAATCCTCTACCAAAGTCATACTTAAATACTGGTGCCTCTACATCCACGCCACTAAGCTTTTAATGCCAACATGTTTCTTCTGCTGCTGTGAGTTAAACTCTTTATTTAAAAACATTTTGTTGAGAAATTTTTGTTTTAGTATATCCATGGTCAGGAAAAATGAATTTGTAAAAGAAACCAAAATCCCCATGTATCAGTTCATTGAATCACAATACAGCATGTTATGAATTTTTCAGATTCTATGTGTAACCTACAGTAAGTCAAACAGAAATTAGACACAAATGCCTACCTATTTGCAAGTGAAGCAAATGTGGTTATTTTCATTCAGTTGTAAACACCTATAGTCACAGCCAGTATTCAATAAAACAGATGACTGCCATAACTAGGGAGGCAGTATAGCACAGTGGTTTAAGGCTCTTCTTTGCAAATCTGGAGATGTAGGTTTGAATTCCACAGCCCCCACACAAATGTGGAGTATCTTTTTAAGAAGTATAAACTACTGTGAAATGATTTTAAAGCAGTGCACATGCTAAATCCTACTGCCACATTCAAAACATTGTACCCTACCTACTTACCACATACTGTATAAACTCAACTATATTAAAAAAATAATTCTAGGCAATTTTTTTTTTTTTTTACCAGGAGAGACACACTAAGTTGAAAGCTTGTTTACAGTCGTGACCTGAGAGCACAAGGAAGTTAAGTGATTTGCACAGGGTCACACAGTATACAAGTGGGGGCTGTGGGAGTCAAACCCAGGTCTCCAGGTTTGTAGCTCAGAGCCTTAAACCACTGCCTGCTTAACCATTTACAACACTGTTACACTTATATATAATACATACTTCTCAAACTTGAAAGAAAAAATACACTTTATCATCAAAGTCTGTATTTACCAAGTACTGTGCCCATGTTTAAAATAATTTGAACCCCCCCATAAAATGTGCCCTGACATGAAACTGCATGTTTAACTGTAAAGACAATTAAAATTGTATTTCTAAATGCATTACTAACAACAGTGCTTCATGATTAAAGGAGTAGTTCACCCAAAATGTGCATAACATGTGTTTTTTGCACATTCTGGGTGGACTACTCCTTTAAAACAATTTCAACCCTTCCCCCCATGACAGATTGCATTCTGGGAAGATTACCTTGGCAATATGCTATAAAAAAACCTGAAAAACAGGTTTAATGGAGTGAACATTGACATCCTATTTCTAGTGTCCATGATAAAATAAAAAATAGTTAAGATTTTTTTTTAAGTCAGCTCTGATCAGAATAGCTTTTAACATCACCAATTGTTTTCTCATTTAATGTTTTTCAATACATCTCAAACTTAAAAAAAAAAACACACTTTATCATCAAAGTCTGTTTTCGGCTTCCTACCATACACTTCATTTGTAAAAAAAAAAATGATCTTGTCACAGATCTCAATCAGCACTAACTACTAACAGAATGCTGATACCTACATTTACAATTTAGCAAATACTTGAAATCTAACTGAGTGGGGTTTCTGTAAGAAAACTGCTAGAGTCTGTTAATTATAGAGTTTTATAGCACTGATGATCTGGGTAGTTAGATCTGGGTTTGAATCCCACACCCCCCCCCAAAAAAAAGAACATTTTCTTACAGAGCTAGATGTGTGTCTAGGTCTCCTTCTGAGGCCCCATGTGGCTCTAATAATCATTTGTTCCAAAAGATTTTTAAGTCAGTTTGAAGGCATTAAATATCTTCTGTTCTGTTCTCCACTGCACAGGCATGTCTGTTGGTTGATAAGGTCCCAAACTAGTGTATCTGGTTACAGCATGCTAAAGCTATTTCATGCCCCTCCCACATGAATGTGAAAAAAGTTTGGGGTGGAGGCGGAGGTGAATCTTACTCCAAAAAAAAACCTAATGCTGCCTCCCACTACTCAGGTTCTAGTTCTTGTAACACCCATTTAAGAAAGAAAATAGTACCCTGCAACCACTGACTAACATGAAAGGATATTTATTTGAGGGTGGAAAATGTTGCTTGGAGGAGGGTAAGGTGGAGGAGACTATTTACACCTTCAGTCAGTTACATGGACAGAAAACAAGACATCACTCCTTTTGTACATGCAATACTCCTGTAGGCTCTTCCCACAGTCGTAAAAACTGGTTCAGTATGTCCACTTTCCTTTATCATTCTTTTCCCACCCTTCCCCCTTCATTAGTCTGTTTCCTCTTTTGTTTTGCCCTTCTCCCATATGTAACAAAATGACATTTTGTTCCCTCAGCTATCCTCAGCTCAACGTCAGACTATGCCCTCCTGGCAGCATTGTTGACGTCCTTAATCCTTCTTAAAAGCACTATTCTATTCTCCTCTGCCTGCCTAGTTTTGTATGTTTTAAAGGCCTTCTCCTTCTGCATAGCCTTCCCACCTCTGTGAAGCACAGTTATTTCTCATACTTCCTGTTTTCCCCTACCACCATTACACAGAGATTCCTAACTGCCAATATCCCATTCTTTATCAATTCCACTTCTTTTCCACCTCCTCTACCACCCTAACCCCTTCCAGTTTCTCCTGTAACAGATCCCATATCCTGCCAAAATCCTCCTCCTAAAGTCCAGGAATTTTGTAAGAGACTGTTACCTCTCTACCTCTAGTGTGATATTAAATCACACAGTCTGGTGATCACTGGTTCACAGTAGGTCCTGCACTGTGCTCTCCCCTACACTGTCTTGGTGGCCTGTGATGTTGGTGAAACCAAAAGTTGACGAGGGAATTACAGTGGGACGAAATGGCAACAAATGTTTTATCCCCTCCCAGAGGTGCTATGACCTTGGAGTTGGTTAATCATGTAAGGCTGTGAGGGGGTGAAGCCCCCGAAACAAAAAAAGAAGTTGCCATTTGTGTCCACGCCAAAATTCATTGCGATTCTGGGCTCGCCGTTTCAGAGTCGCCCTTATCACATAGAACCTACTGTCCCAGCTTGTGAAGACCATGTCAAGGATGGCTCCCTCCCTACAAGGCTCCTCAACTCCCTGTATCAGAAATGCTTCCAGAAATGCCTCTACGATCAGCTGATTCCTTGCTCTTGCTGCTAATGGGATCTTCCAATCCACATCTAGCACACTGAAGTCACCCATTAGCAGCACCTTCTTGTGTTAGGCCCTTCTTGCTCTCATCCCCAGTTCCCTATCAGTCACTTCTCTTGGAGACTGTAGTCAGTACACTACTCCATTTCTGATGTTCTTCTCTTCATCTATGACTACCTCTACCCTTACTGCTAGGGTCACTGTCCCCACTTTTCTTGACCTCCATGGTTTTGAAATCCTCCTTGATGTATGTATGTATGTATGTATATGTGTATATATATTTATTTATTTATTTATGTATTTTTTTTTTTTTTTTTACAGTTAATGCTCTTTGTTCCCCTACAACCCAGCCCCATCATCAGGGGCTGACCCCGCCAGCCTGTCACCATGGCTCTGTATGGACTTACCATCCATCTCCATTCATTCTTATGGCTTATCCCACATGGCAGGGATGGTACCCTCTCAGGGGCCATGAAATGGATTCACAAACTGGAGTTATGCAATAGAGCTGGGTGCGGGGTCAGTGAGGGATCAGGCTTGTCATGCTGGCCAGCCATATTTTCTACCTTTTTTTTTTTTTTTACCTACTCCTGGAGGACAGACATGCAGAGCTGCCCAGCTGTAGCTTCATGCACACCCACATGCAGGACGTCAGCACTCACTGCTCCTCCACCCCAGAAATGCTGTCCCAGAATGCCTAACCCCTAGCTGTTACTAGGGGCCAGTGCTGCTCCAGGCACAGCAGCCCTCCTTCCTTGGAGGAGGAGTGCAGTCCTGTTGAATGCGTAATCCTCCTCCCACTGGCCAAACCTCCAACAACCCAAGTTTGCTCCTGAACCTAGGTCTTCAGCGCCGCAAGCAGTAGTTCTACTGCTGTGCTGTCAAGCCATCCCCTCCTTGATGTGTAATGCCATCTCTTCCCCCATTAATTACTCCCTATCTCTCTTAACATTTCATACCCTGGAATGGTCACATCTGAGTCATGGTACTGTGTTGCCCATACCTCTGTCATCATCACCTGGTCCAGCTGTGCTACTGGCACTATTGCCCTCTGGACAGTGGTTGTGCTCTCCAGGCTCCTGGCATTTGTGCACATTGTTGTCCAAGTGACTTACATTCTCCCCTGTGACTCCTTCATATCTAATCTCTCCCCAACCCTTATACCTAGTTCTGTACTTGTCACTCCCTGTTCCCCCTCTTGGACTCCCTGCAGCCTCTTCCTCATATTTTTTTCTGTTTCCCATTTGTCTTCATACTTTTAATGCACTGTTATTTCCTCTGTTTTTGCTAGCATGGGGGGGTGAGACCATTCAGGCTTCACTTATTTTAGTATGCATACCTATCAATAACTGATCTGCCTCCCTCCTTACTAGTTTATTAATGCCATGATGTGCTCTGTAAAATTGTGCCCTAACACCCTAGTGTCCCCCTTAGAGGAGTGTAGGCCATCTTGTACACCTTTATGTCCTTCCAGGAGTGCCCGCACTCTCCCACATACTCCAAACCCTCTTCACTGCGCCACTGCTATGAGTTGAAATGAGTATTAAGCCTCCCCTTGCCTCTCAACCAAACTGGCAGGACCTCAGGAAAAGATACTGTTAGTGTTAGCCTCCCTCCCAGCTTCCTGAAGCCATCCTTCACCTCCCCTAAGCGAGTGCTAAACAGATCATTATTCCCCAAGTGGACAATGGCACTGAGCCCTTCTCTACTTCCATGCCCCTAATAATCATCTCCACCCTGTGTGCATCCCTCACAGCTGAAGTCCCTCCCCAAAAGGCACCTAATTTGCTTCCCGGGTCCTCCACATCCACCACATCCTCCATCCCCTTAACAATGGAATTCCTTACCAAGAGTACGTTTCCAGATCTCACTTACCTTTTGGACTCTGAGCTTGTCACAGGTGTCAACTTAGGGCAAGACCTGATATCCAGAGAGGTAACAGGTTCTGATCCTCTCATTTGGAAGACTAGACCTACAGAGAAGGGATGCCCCTCTATGACAGTTTCACAGTATATTTTGGTATCAGATGTCAATATATTGATACCGCGGGCAACTTCTGGTACTATGATAACCTTAATTAATGGTATAACTTGGTTTACAGACCAGTCTAGTAATTATTTTTTGAGTCTTTTAGGAACTACTGTCCCTCACACACCAACTCTTACTAACACAGGTATCTGAGGGGACTACTTTCTTGTGCAAAAATTGATACATTCATAATATATCATGGCAGTATGATAACCACAGCATTACGTGTGATGGCTATCATACCTTCAACATTTATTCGTGACATCCCTACTATTAAGTTGCACAGGTGAGTAAATTATCTGGTTAATAATGCCTGCCCTCCTTCAGAAACAAGAAAATATATCCCCTGTCCTTTCAACCACTGGAACACCACTGCTAGCCACCTCCTTCAAATAACTAACTCCCTTTCCTCCAAAACCTTATTGTGCCTAACACTTCCACCACCCAAACCTCCAAAATCAATGTCTGGTTTATTTTGCCATAATAAACAATTCTTCTCAACCTCTGTAACACTCTGTATCCCCCCCAGTCATAACATGTCAACCTCAAAAATCCTGTACTTACCTACCAAGCTGGCCGCCATGTCCTCCATGTTAGCCAGAACAATGGATCGATTAATCACATTCTATTAAGAATTCTGTATTGCTGAGCTGGCCTGGTGGCACTGAGGGTTGAAACACTGGACACCTCTCCTCATGCCACGCCAGTGTCCTGTGTTCGGTGATGGACTCAGGGAGATGGGGGTTGGTGGGGGGAGAGGATGGAGCATCTGGAGGACAGCTCTCCTCTCCTTGGGAAGAGTGCCAGGGTTGCTTGGTGTCCTAGCGGCCCCAATGGAAATTGGGGGCACTGCAGGTACACCAGCCGATGTGAGGGGTGGAGTGTGGCAAACGCCAGCAGGGCAGCTGTGCGCAGCTGTCATTGCATGCCACACTCCTAGGGCAAGAAAAACAAGGTAAAAATATCCCTGGCAGCCGGGTGAGGTGACGGTGGATCTCCTGGGGTGGATCCTCACATGCTCAGTGCCGGCCACAAACCCGACCTTCTCCCTGGGGATCCTCGGCCTTCTCCTGTATGGGGACGCTGGAGAGGAGGGGATCCTGATACCGATGTTTCAGTTGGAATAGTGGTTCAGGTGAGCAGTTAGAGGTGACACCGAGTGAGCCTGCCCGAGAGAAGCCCTGGTCAGCCAGGTGAAGAAACAAAGTTGACAAAAAAAAAAAAAAAGAAGAATTCTATATTGCCTGATGCATTGTTTGCCTGACTAGCTCCCAGAGACCCTTGAGGATAGCCAAAAGGATCCCTGGGAACTAGTTAGGCAAAAAACAAAATTTGGGCAAAAGTCATGTCATGCAACACAGAGCCCTTAATTGAAAGTGGTTAATGGATTCAGTATTGTGACAAATTGAAATGGCATAGTGGTCAGCTTGGGAAGTGAGTGGAGGTGTTTCTGTTGGTCTCTGTGTGGGTGAAGGGTGATGGTGGTACTGTTTGTTACAGCAGTATCAACAACATATTGATATTGAGGAGTGAGGTGCATTGGAATAATCAACTAGATAAACCTGTTTATATTTGATAGAGTGGGGGAAGTGGATTATTCATTTGAACTGAGAGAAGGCAATATAAACCAGATATAATGATGTGGGAAAGGATCAGCCAGATATTTTATTTCCTATAAGATGGAGAGGGGTGATATAGAATGATACATGGGTTGGGGGAAGGAGGATACTTGTTTATTAGGGGTACTTGAAAGCTCAACCAGATACTTGCCATTAAATAAAATTGTGAGATAGGGCAAAGAGGTAAGCACTCAATTCCAAGTATTTTTTGAGTAATTTGCCGCTGAAATTGACCACATTTACACGTTGGAGAAACGGGTACTGTGCTTGGTCTCTCAGTTCACTATCTATTTTTTCCATATTTTGCATTACTATGCACGCACTATCTTTAAACAACTGCGCAGGTTCTTTAAAACAGGAACATTCTTTTTTATAAAACTATCACAACAGGTTCTCAAGTTAGACCAATTCCTAATGAACTGCCAAATGTTGATCTGTAATTCTTTGTTGTGTTTTTTTTTCCCTCTTGGTCCCGAGACACCCCATTCGGGCCCTACCTAGTACCCTGTTGCTTACCCTTGTAGCCTCCTATGCCCACCACTTGTTTCCCACTCCTCACGGATCCAGATCTGTCCTTCCCAGTGGCTCCTCCTGCTGTTAACTGCGGAAGGCAGCACAGGAGATACTATGATAGTGGCTGAGGCACGGACATTGTATGTTGGGGACAGGTGGCATGTTGTGGCGATCATCCTGCTGGAGTAATTTCTGTTTCTCCCCCCACTCCACTGTCCAGTTCCCTCATGAACATGCATGTTTACATTGACTGGGGGATGCCTAGCATTGTATGGTACCCTGCGACACCAAGAGCACTATGACCACTGTCCCCCCCCCCAGTGTCATAACCCACTCACTCACGAGGATAGTGTCCCCACATATGCTTTTTCATCTTTCCTGCCATCCTGGCTTAGACAAGCCTGGGTCATCAGCATGCCAGGCCACCCCATGCTGCCTAGTGCCACGGAACTGTCCTTTTTTGTGACAAAAGTGGCACAATAGCTATTTTTGGCCCTCGAAATTGCCAACACTACTCAGTGAAATGTTATTGAATTTGCCAGATCAGGAGATACTGTGAATGAGAACAAACCCAAAGAATATCAAGTCCCTACTCACACAGATCATTAGGCGATAAGTGACTTTAAATGTTAACTATACCTGTTGAAACCCTACTAAAGTGGTGCAATATATTATCCTTTTCAGAAACCACTGCAAGTTACTAAATAAAGTAAATTAGAGTTATAGCCAAATTTATGCATATTTATTGTATACTTCAGAGAATGCCAATTGAACCCTGTTGTTTACATAATATTTTTGGTCTGGAACACATTAAAGAAGGAATCTACTGTATTTTGCCGTCATATTTTCTGTTCATGTTTATCTACCAGCAAGCAATCTTCAATTCGAACATGTAGAAACAAAATACTCACAATCCGGCCTGTAGCCTGAACTCCTAGGTGTCCTTTTTAATAGCAGGCTGTAAAAATAAACATTTGCCACATTTATGGAACTTAAAATACAACTTTTCATGAAACACAATCATTGAAGAAATGAAACCTTAAAGTAGCATTGCAACATTCCGAATTTATATTTGATTACCCCCTGTTCTCAATGAACTGCGTACTGTGTATCTTTCCCTTTTTCGCTTTTGTCTCCCTGTTCTTAATATTGGCTCTGTATTTGCTCCCCCACTTGTACCATTATAGGGGCTGTGGCGCCAACCATTGGCATCACTGATTGCTATCAGTCAGTAGTGCCAGTGCTGACACCATTACTTGCATATGTTGCTATAGTACTTCTGTGAAATCTGAGTACACTGAGGTTCTGCTCCATTTTCATTAATGAAGTAGCCATGCCAGTAGCAGTATCATCATCAAGAACTACTGACTGATTACAACCGATGATGACACTCTTTGAAGCACCTAGAATGTCAGAATAAAAGTGACAGATTGTTTCAGTGGTCTATAGTCACCAAATGAGGCCCATGGTATACCTTTTGAAAAGGTGCACAATTTACTTTAATATTTACTTTAATATGCAAAATACTGTATGTCAGGGTTCAAAATCTAATGGGCCACATTCAGGGGGGTTATCAAAGGCGGGGGGGAGGAAGAGAAGAGATATCTGAGGTGGAATTTAGGTCACAATAGTACACCATAGGGATATAAGCAAACTATATTAACTTTTAATCTTTTTCTGTCCTTATTTATTCCATTACTAAGGTTCATTACTAAGGTTCTCAAGGTAGAAGTATGCTATGATGCCCATCCAGACTGTCCCCCACTATTCAGTGGTAGAATGTTCTATGTTACCCTGTTTTCATTTTCTACCATACTTTATTTTACTCAGGCCTGTCCACAGATGCAGCTTCTCATTTTCATTGGGATTCGCTCCTACCCAGTTTTATAGCTGGGAAGATTGAAGCCTTAGGAGGTCAAGGAACTTGCTCAAGTTCACGCAGTGAGCCAGTTGCTGTAGTGAGATTTGAACAGTTTTTTTTTTTTTTATTTCACAGTGTTCTAACCACTAGACCACTCTGCCTTCTGTTTAACCTGGAGACCTAGGTTTGAATCTCATAGCCCCCACTTGCATACTGTGTGACCCTGAGTAAGTCACTTAACTTTCTTCTGTTCCCAGGTAGCACCTGGAAACAAGCTTCTGCTTAGTGTGCCTTTCCTGGTTAAACAACGCTCCCCCCTCCTTTTCCCCTTTCATTTTTGTACCTTTCTTGCTGTAGCATACTAACATACTATACTTGATGTAACATATTATAGTAACACATATCCCTCATGCCTCCCCATACCATCCCCCAAACTTCATGAGCAGGGATCAATAAATAGGTTGTACAAACATGTACTAATGTACATTTGATTATTTTTAAAATGATTACCTATTAATCACGGAAACACTATATGAGGTACTGCTTACTGCAGACTATTCAAATGCTAGACTTTGCCTGATTCCTATATTAATATTTCCCATAACAGGTCCTAGTTGCATGTTGGGGCTTATTCAATCCGTTTCTCGAGAAATAAGATTTGTGTTCTAAGTGCTATGTGCTTCTGAGGACATTCTGTATAGTGATTCCTCATTCAGAGCTTTCTTTTTTTTTCTTTATTACTTTTTGCCCCCACAGTTGGCCACTGATCATACGCCAGTGATGGCACCTCCAGGCTTCCATCTCTGGCCACGCTCTGCCCCTGAGACCCCTGGCTTGCCCCCCAGAGGGTGGGGTCGTGGCATTGCCCCCAGGTGCTGCGAAACCTGTGACTGACTGGGGGAGGCATCCGAGAGGCTATTTGAAGCTGGAGGCTGGCTTCACTGAGGCAGCCAACTGCGGGATTTTTCTCCCATATACGGGAGCGGGGACGTGCAATGATGGCCAGCATCCACCCTGCCCGCCAACATGCTGGTGTTGGTGCTGTGGTGCACTGGGCTTTCACCAGGTGTCCCTAGTGCACCAAATGCACGCTTACCCTCCCCCCTGAAGAAGGAGAGCAGTTGCGGGATGCTCTATCCTTCTCCCCCGGCCTGCCCTCCAGCAACCCGGGTCCAATCCCAAACTCGGGTCGCCGGCGCCACAGGTCGGCACCTTGCCCGTGCACTGGCAGACCAGCTATTCAGAGCTTTTTACTCCAATACTGACATATTAAATCCTCAGTCAGGTAGGAGACAGTGGCATGGTACCTTGTTTATAACCAGTAACATCCCTTTTTCATTCACTTAGAAGCAAGATGTCACAGAGCACTTTCCCCTAAGAAACAGTGAAGCTCCATGAAAACTGCATATAAATACAGTTATGAACAATCGTATTTTATTAACCAAATCTGCTGATTTTAATAGCATACCCAACATTTTGCCACTCAAATATGAATAACTGATCCTCTTAACGTGTCTCCTAATTATACATCTGGGAGATGCAAGCTTAGAAGACTGTGGAAGTTAATGCACTGGTGTTCATATAGTTTGTGATTGTTAACCAGTGGTTAACTGAGAATCCAAGTTTAATAAAATTCATGCTTTAAAATCTCACTGTAGAATATGAGATAACACGTTCTGCATGTTGAGACATGGGGTTCCAGGTGTTCACAGATTATAATGATATAATGTATGTAACCCCTACCCCTAGGTTCGGGGAGAAAACATTTGCTCAGCATCATGGCTAGGTTTGTACCTCTGGCAGTGGTGCCCAATGAACTCCGGACACAGGAAGCAATAACTGAAATGTCCAAACCGTGAATAGGATTCTAGAGTGTGGCTTTTATTCACATCAACACAGGAATAACAAAGCAAAGATGGACCCCCACAGGGCTACACTCACTGGTAATGCAGATTTACAGAGGACAGAGCACATCTTCTTCACTACTCAAAAACCCTCAGGTTCTGAACTACTCTGGGCTCACACGGACTGAATTGGTACTCTTCTACTTTGATTCCTTGACACGGCACCCTAGCCAGTCCTTGGACACTTTTCCATATAGCATGGAGTTTGATGGTGGCTCCCTAAACCACCCATGGGCACTTCCTTGCTCTAAAGGGAAAATCATCCTTAATCCCACATCTGGGTACTTTCTGCAGACACTAGCCAAGTGCCTGGGAGAAAGCTATAGGTGCCCAAACTGAACTCATAGAGGTAAACTTGGTTACTCCAGATGGGGGTCTCCCCACCTCTTGCTCCCAAATCTATACCCGGCCATTCATTTGGAACAATACCTTTCTTCAAAACTACTGGTTGTAGATGCTATCTCGAAATGTTTGTCACATTTAACATTTTACACAGGTGGTGTCGTGACTTAAAAAAGTTCTGTAAGTGGCTATGTCCATTCCTTAGACCCCCACTGTTTCAGATGCTTCCAAGCCGTACACAAATTAAAAGCACTGTACTTGGCTAGTCTTCTCCTTGACCCCACAGTAGGCAGATACTTTTACACAACTCTGTCTTGGTGAACATGGGCTCTATATCAGAACAGACTCACCGTGGTATGCAGGTGCCCCAGGGCTTCTTTCAAAGGAAACAACAAATTCTCTGGATCTCAGTCCAATTCCCATTTTCAGGCAGCTTTTCCCTTTCCAGACAGGGCCAAGGGATTGCCCCTGAAATTCTGGAATTCCCTCCCATCCCTCCAGGGATGGGGCACTGGAACAACACTTGGAATGGTCTCTACCATTTCCTTCTAGTCTCTTCTGTGTTCCTCTCTAGGGTGAGAACACACAACCCACTTTCTGATGTAGCTCTAAAGCACAGCTAGGCTCTGAGGGACTGCCAACTGCAGCACACCTCTTCCTCTGACTGCTCCCTCCAGAAGACTCCTACAGACTGACTTGAATTCCCCAACGTTCTAACACGAACCCCTGCAGCGAGCATTCCAATGTGGCTTATGCTGCTGCGAGAATTCTATGGTGATGTCACCCCTCCAGCTCAGCTGAGACTGAAGACAGAGTGAGAAAGTGTGAAACTCATTTAACTGGTGTCTCACAAGCTGCCTTTACCTGCCTGCCACTGGTTCCAAGTGGGATTCTAGTAACCCTGGGGAACAAGGGGGTTACATGTATAAAAATGACAATTGATATTTCTTTTCAAAAAACTCATTTTAAAGGTAAGAGATCCTCATAACATTGCCAGACAATTAACGTGTACTTTGGCAGCACACAAAGCAAGCTTATATTGTCAACAGTATCTCATATGCTGCTTTGACTCCACTGTTTTGTATCTGTGGCAACCACTTAAAACAAGTTCTGGTCAGAGCCGACATGGCTTTGGAGAGTTTTTGGGATGCTTTTACCATTATTTCTAATGAATTTGCACAATATAGATCTGCTGAGAGGCAGTTTCAATGTGGTCTTCCTTTTACAGATTTTTGCAATGTGTTTTACTAGAATATGCCTGCTGATTGCTATACGTTTAGCCTGGATAGTTCATAAAAGTCATGTCATCTTATTTTCAGTGGGGCTCTACATCTACACAATATTATGCTGCATTGTGTAAAATCAGAACCCACTGAAAACAATATTTCATATCTGGACTAGGCTACCCTGAATAATACATTATAAAAATGGTAAAATCATGACCCCACTGAAAACAAGATATTGCATCTAATCTGGGACATCCTGAGTAAATACAGTGCAAAAATGTGTAAAATAAAGATCACAATGACAATGAGATGCAACATCTCCCCAATGCTATCCAGGATACAAAATATAGGATAAGAACTATTTAAAGAGCTAGTGGAGCCAAAACAGGCATACAGGAAAATGATACAAATTTTAAGTAGTAGTCAGTTGTAATTTTTTAGTTCTGAAGTATTTTTCTTTTTCCTTTTGCTTTTCAGAAAGTATTCTATGTGATAATATTGTGTTGGATGTGTGAACAGCTCTTAGTCTGGCGGCTGACATATTTTGTTGGCAGCTTTGTGTCTGGAGAGGGTCTCATACGGGAAAAGTGACCTGGCAGTTCTCTTATGTGGTAACACATGGTTTGTCAACACTCTTAACGGCATATGAGTGATTTTATTTGTACTCTTAGAGTTACAGAATAGCTCAGCTTTGCTGTTCTCTCACTCTAAGAATGCATGTTATAAATGTGTCAGGGACCACGTTTTGATGCCAATAAGCAATGACCACAACAAGTTACTGAGGTTATTTATGTCTCTTTTCACCCACCACCACTGCACTAGAAACACTGAAATGATATGCACAGCTGACTTATAACCAGATAGTTGTGGAAACTTGTATGGGAGAGAAGGCACTGTACCAGTCTGACACTGGAGACAACAGGAATTGTGAGACTTGGATACTTTTCAAGTAGGATTTGGACACAGTTTACCAGTGAAATAAAAATACATTTACTTGGCTGTTCTTTAAGGGTGTGCAGTGACTACCAGGCCTATATCCACCTCAGTCATCCCATTCACTTCTCTCAAGCAAGTGCCCTTCCCTGGTATCTGTCACTTTAGCATTCACATACACTGTAAATTTTCCTATACTCTATATTCATTATACTCTATAGTATTTTCTATATGGCAATCACTGTAATTACTGTAGCATGAAAATCACAGTTTGCTAACAAATACTTAGGCAAATCACATTAAAATCCCCCACTCTATCTCTGAGCAAAATCTATTTAATTGCTTGGCAGCAGTCCTTTTTGTAGCAATGGGAATCACAAATTCCTGTGTGGCAGATGAGTGTCCCTCTTGAACTAGTCCCACAAAATAAATGTGAAAGTACTGTATCACTTTCCTTATGAGCTTTGGGATTTAGGTGACAAAATATTTTACCCTCCAGAGATAGCAGTCAAACCATTGTGTTAATGGTTCTTAAAGATGATGTGGTAGTTGTAAAATGCTATGCTGAACTTGCTGAATGAAAAGGCTGAAACAGCTTACAGGAACATGTACCACTTGCAACAGGCACTAACTGTAACTCTCCCTATTCTGGCTCACTGCCGTACTGATCATGGCACAGGGATACAACGGGCAATCCACTACAGGCTACACTTACTGTAGGAGTCCTAGTCCTCCAGGCCCTGTCTAGCTGTAGACCTCTATAGGCTAGACTATCTCTGACCAGGAACTGGTCCCTTCAGGTTGGTCTCCCTGCTGAATCTCCCTAAAAATGAGTTATGCAGCTCCCTCTGTACTCAAACAACACTCTTTTCATGCAAATCCTGGTCCCTGAATGGACAGCAAGCTGATTACACTCCTCAGCACCAAACACAGCTGGATCCTCCCTGGAATCCTGCAGCACTATGGACCACAGTGGAATACTAGCTTTGAAATTACTAACCAACTACCTGAGAATTCTGAACCTCTGATGCTCTGTTCACAAGCATACTTTACTATGGCATGTTACATAAATCACTATAAAACACATTTAAAATGAAATAATCTTTTTTTAGAACCCCTGTTCAATAGCTGACTTCTTTAGCTCTCTATAGCATTTTTTGAAATTAATTTCTGTCAGGGGAACGCCAAGTTGCTAGAAGTTTCCTTAGGGTGAAAACCTGCGGTCCGCACCCTTCTCTTTAAAAATCACACTTTTTCTCTTGTCTGAGCTAGAAATAATTTATTCACAATTTCTATGGTCTGAACTCCAGGGGCTGTCCTAAGGGCTTCAGTAACTAACTCCTGCTGAAGAGAATACACCCTGTCCCTGGCTTCTCCTTGACCCTCCCCTGCCTGTCAACATGGTTTCAGGACAGCAGACAGTATTTTGTGACCACACCAACTTCTCAGGTTAGTGACTCCACTTTTCTGACCCCTTAGACAGATGGGACTTTTATCAGAAATCCCACGCTTTAAACTATAAATGATCCAAGTTTTGTGAGATTCTGAATTAAAATGGCAAACTTATGGGGTCTAGTAAAAAAAAATTGTGCACATACTGCTTTTTAAAAGCTGGCTGTATTATTTCTGTACCACTCTGCCTTTACCTAGCACTGTTTTTGTAATTAAACATTTCTGTGGATAAATAAGCATATGTGCTGGTTTATTAGACTATAGGCTAACAGGTCGTAGCCCTAGATTACAGCATTTCTTTAGTTTTATTTTTCCCAGTTTTCCATGTATGTTTGGCATAGTGTGCTGTTGTTCCTACCTTGATAACCTGCTACTGTTAAAGATGGCACCCATTTTTGTTAAGCCCATCCCAATTATGTAGTGCAGTGACTCCCTTCTCCTACTGTAACTCCTCAGGGTTAATTATTAACAAATAATAGCCAATACCTATTGTTACACACTTGGCACTTGTTGCCTGCCAACTAAGAATGAATGCTTAACTCTGGAAAAAATGTGTGGTCTGACCACTGAGAGCGATGTTCTTAATGTGCTGCAGACAGGCCTGGGCTTGTTTCATGACCACGGTGGTGGCACGCTTATTTCCAGGGCACTGGCTCACTCAGAATTCTGTCTTATAGCATGGTTGCACTTTTCACCAGAGCCACTCTCAATCATCCCTACCAAGGTGTCTGGTGCTGCACAGTTGCCAATCTGCATATGTCATAAAAGCAACTGCCTCATTATTAAATCAAACCAAACCCTATGACACTATAAAAATCATGTTTTTGTGTGTGCATTACTATTTAATGATGGCGCATCACCATAACATCCTAGGCTGGTCCACATCAGTTACCACTGAAACAACCAGGACACTAATATCAGCTAGAGCATGCTACTTACTAGCCCATGCTACCAAACATTTTAGGTTAGCTACTAACCAAATACTGGTGCCAAGCACTCTAACATTACTTCTAAAATATGTACGCAGTGTATGTGAGGGTGTATGCAATCGTTACCCCCCCCTTAGCTTAATCCACGTGATCTAACAATTATGCTTATGGACAGTTTTATTTATTTCTAATGTTTGATATCCTACTTGGCAAGGTCCCACTAATCTCTGCTGTGTCTCCTACCAGGTGACCCATGATTATGAGGTACCATTTGTTTCTTGTGGAACATGTGTTCCAAGACAGTGATAATGAGAACCCATTCTTATTTTGCCAAGAGTATCTCCAGTCTTGGTATTAACACACAAATCACTGGTCAAAATATAGTGTTTAAAACGTTATTAAAAATATGTAAATACTGATGGGAGAGCAGAAGGAGGCCCTAAATGGTCCTATTATGAGGGCAGAAGTGTTGAGGGCCATTCAGCGGCTTCAGAGTAGCAAAGCGAGTGGGCCGGATGGTTATCCAGTGGAATACTATAAATGTATGGTGGATCACCTGGCTGGTCCACTGTGTGACACATTTCAGCAGTGGGAAGGGGAGGCTTTAAGAGTGCCGGACACCTTCCTGGATGAGGTGATCTGTTTGATTCCCAAGGTGGGAAAGGATGTTTTGGAGTGCTCCTCCTTTCATCCAATTTTGCTTTTGAATTGCGATGCCAAGATATTTGCAAAGGTGTTGGTGGGTCAACTGGAAGAGGCATTGCCCGATATTGTCCAGCCAGACTAGACCGGGTTTATTAAGGGGTGTTCATCATACCATAATGTGCGGAGACTCCTTAATGTTATCTGGGGAGCGGAAAAGAGGAAAGAGGAAATGTGTAATTTCTATGGATGCTGAAAAGGCCTTCGACTGGGTGAAATGGGACTATTTATTTGAGATATTAACCCGATTTGGTCTGGGGAACATGTTTGTGGGCAGGGTGCGTACACTATAAAGCTACCCCTGTGCAAAGGTTTTGGTAAATGTCACTCTTTCTGGGGTTTTTGGCTTGAGTAGGGGTACCAGGCAGGGATGCCCACTATCCCCGCTGCTCTTTGCTTTAGCGGTAGAGCCACTGGTGATAGCCATTCGGAAGGATGAGCAAATTTGAGAGGTGAGAGGGGTCTCGGGGGAACAACACAAATCCACGATGTACGCGGATGACATGTTGCTCTTCATTACAGAACCTGAGAGATCCACTCTTCTGCAGCTGGTTGAGAGGTTTGTGCAGGTCTCAGGGTACAAGCTTAACTTAGATAAATCTGAAATTATGAGGCTCCCCAAAGATATGGGATGGGGTAAGGGATGGGGCTTTAAGAGAGTAGGTGGGCACTTTACATACCTGGGAATTAAAACTAGGTGGTCACTGGGCTCCCTTTATGGCCTGAATTATAGTCAGATTCTTAGGATGGTGGACACTGACTTGAGATGGTGGGCGTCTCTCCCAATTTCTTGGCTTGGGAGGATAAATTTAATTAAAATGAATTTCCTCCCCAGGCTGGTCTATATTATGCAGATGCTGCACTTGGGGCTGTCCAGGAAGGATACTAAGAGGTTGGAGGGATTATTCTCTGTATTTATCTGGAAAGGAAAATGCCCTAGGATAAGCCTGCAGTGCCTAAAGACAGATACAGGGATGGGGGGCTTAAACTTCTCAGATATAGGGACCTACCATTTAGCAGCTCAACAGAAGTATATCAGTGACTGGATACACTTACCCTGGCTACAAGGTGGCTAGACCTTGAGCAATGGGACTGCACGGCGAGACTCTCAGCGTACCTTGAAAGGCGGAGTAGGGGGGCATATAAAAGGCAGGAGACTAGGAACCCATTGGTGGAAGCAGCTTTGGATAGTTGTGACAGGCTACTGAAATGGAGGGGGGTAAAGGCTGTGGATACTTATCTAGTACTGATAGCTGGAAATCCATACTTCCTACTGGGGTGGGAGGACCCTGGATTTAAGATGTGGGAGAAAAGGGGTTTAAGGAATCTGGAGGATCTCCATAGTGCGGGAGGGATTAGTACATTTTTGCACTAGCGTGAAAGGCTGAATCTAGGGAGAGGACACTTATTTCGATATTTCCAGATTAGGGCTTATGTGGCAGGGTTAGATAGAGAAGGACCCGGGATAGTGGAGCTGAGGAAAGCTGAAACTCTCATGCAAGGGTCCAGATGGGATCCTAAAGGTTTTATAGGGAAAGCTGTGAGGGATTCTAGGCAATGCTTCCCAGACCTTACGGGTAAAACCCAGAAACTTTGGGAAAGGGATATAGGTAACTAGACAAGTGACTGAGACTGCTGAGTTATTACCCATGCACATGGGACTTCTGCTCTGTAATGAGTTCAAAGAGGCTTTTTACAAATTTATACACAGGGTATATAACCCCCCGGCCATTGTCCATAAATATCATCCTGCTACGTCACCCTACTGCGGACGCTGTGGGCAGGAGACAGGCACTTACAGTATATGCACTGTTTTTGGGCCTGTCGAATCCTACAGCAGTTCTGGAAGTTGGTGGCTTTGGAAGTGGGGAGTATGTGGGGCAGGGTGGTTCCACTGGACCCATTGGTCTGCCTTTTTGGGGTAGAATTGGATGAAGAGGGATGATGGGAGCCATTACCGAGATGGGTGAGAATCCTATTGATTTTAGCCAGGCATTGTATTCAAAATACTTGGGTGTCCTGTGTAACTCCCACAGTACAGAGCTGGCGCATGTTTGCCCTGGACACCTTAGCATTGGAGAGATTGACCCTTATTGCTAAGGACAGGTTGGAACAGTTTACTAGAGAATGGGCCCCCTTTCTGGCAGACCTCACCCAGCAGGAGAGCATGCTTCTTTGGGATGGGATGGAAGTATAGGAGATAGTAACACCATCTTTGTGGGCACCTGAGGGCCTTACTGGAATGTATTGAAAGGTATTTAAATGTATTATACACATGTGAGGATCTATGTATTGGTTGGGTAATTGTAGAATCTAACAATAGAAATGTATGATTGGGCAGGCTGAAGCTATAATTCAAATGTATTGTATCAGTGGAAATGGTACTTGAAGGTAATTCTATGTGTGCACTGGAGTTTGATAAATTCTTTTATGCAAAAAAAAAATGTAAATACAATCTCAGGATATTTTTTATTGTTAATTTTGAGCATTAATTCCAAAAGGTTTGGGGGTTTTGAGCTTGTACTGTAGAAGAATTTTGTATTCTTTTTGCCTTCTTGAAAAATCCGGATTTGTTATTCATGACCAACTTCTGTGTACTTCAAAAGAAAGTTTACTGCATCAGGTGCAACGCTATGGCTAACTACACAAGATAAACAAAAAGATATCTGATCACTTTGTTGAGCATCTGAACGTTGTTAGAAAAAAAACAAAGGTATTGCTACTCCATGCCAGTTCTAAATTGCTTATCCCAGTGTGGCTCCTCTCTCATGTTACATGAACCTGTTATTCCTCTGAAACAAGTTTCTCACGTGAAATACCTGGATTTTCTCTCTGATCCATCTACAACGTTCTCAGACCATATTGCATTTGTATGTGGAATGGTTAATCAGAAACAAAGTGCAATGCATACACTTCACCTTCTTACCTGTAACTCTGAATTCCTTAAAAAAGATGTCTCCTTCCATTACTTGAATTTGGGTCTTCTATATCCTCAAGGGCTGCTGCTAAAGATTTAGCTCACCTTTTCTCAGTTTACAATAATATCTGTCAGTTTGCATTATCTGCCCTATTTCATACCAGTTTCATACCCATCAATACAACCTTTACTCTAGTCTTTGCTGGTTTTCCTCCAGAGCCAGGAGTAAATTCCTTTTCTGCTGCTTTATTGACAAGGTCCTACCAAATTCGGACTCCTCCCACCTAGTGCATTTTCTACTACTTGAGAGTTGACATTGATTCATAAGGTCCCCAGACAAACATCTCTTGTCTGTTCCTCTTGTAAGCATGAACGCGTACCACAAAGCCTTCTTATTTGCTGCTCCTATTTTGTGAAGTTGCCTTCCCAGCCATCTGCATTCTGCCACATCTCACCATTTGCTTAAATGGTTAGCTTGGAATTATTTCCTTGAGTGCTGTACTTGCACGTGTTAATGTACAGCAGCAGTAGCCAGGATGCAATTCAGTAATGCTGCAGTATATCCCAAAATGCTGCAATACACTGCAGGGAACAATGTAATTCAATGGCAATTAAGCCCTTTTGGAGTGCAGTATTTTGTGACCTGTCACTTACTGCCAGTTAATGTGTTGCATCGTGGCTGGCTGCACTGTACATGTATGCATTTTTAACAACAGGAATGAAATATGCATCCCATCACAAACAGTAGAATTCCTCCTGTACAATATGGTTGCCCCTGTAGATAACATAGCCAAAATATGAAACTTATTCAAGCACTCTGTGTGTGATGATCATGCATCCTGTGCTGGCTAACCATCAGATCAATTTCTCTGCAGAAGAGACTGGTCAACTTGAAGATTCCCCTGACGTAGTCAGAGAAAAACAGAAAGTTTTCTTTTTTTTTTAATAATAATTTCAGGCACTCCATCACAGTTATTGTTTAGTTGATGATATTCACAGTCCTGACTGGTACTGGAACCAAGAACAGCAATGCCAACATTACTGGCAGAAATGATTACAGGTTTCAAACATGCTTGGAATAGGCATAGAGGACCACCGGTAGTTGGTGGTGGGGGGACCTAATGCCAACAGTTCATGATAGAGTGCAATTATTAGTGGTAATAGGGCAGACTAGGTGGGTCGAAGGCCCTTATCTGCTGACAGTTTCTATGTTTTTATGTATTTACAGCTCAGCAAAGCTAGAAGATCACACAATGGGCCCTATGCACTAATGGGACAGAGTGGCTACACGTGTGTATCTGAGGCACACAACCACTTCTCACCCATTGCGGCACCCACGAGGCCAGCCACAGGATTCATCTATGGGGCATGCAGCCCCACCGCCAGGCCATGTGGAGGGAAACATGGTCGGAGTGAGAAGGGGATGTGCTGGGGGAGTGCCTGCACTTCACAACATTCACAGAGTCGCAGGGTGAGGTGGGCGCAGAGTACGCAGGGGGAACCCCTGCCATAAGGTCTGCATGTTCCCCTGGGATGTCACCTCCCCAGTCACCAACAGACAGGTGGGGACTACCATCTCCCACACCATGCTGCCCCAGACCACAGACAGCGAATGGTGATCTGAGGATGGCCATCTGGGCACCAGCTCAATTCTTTTTTCAGCGCACTGTGTGGTGGCAGCCATATCTCCATGCCTGCTAGTGCAAGGAATCCACTGGCGGACTGGATCAGGCATCCCATTAGAAGCCCGCCCGATCCACGTATGTGGCCTCCACATTCCCACGCGCTGGGGGGATGGGGGCATGGACAGGTTGCTGGCAGTCATGCACACCATTGGTGTATACCTGTCCATGGGTGTGCTGCTACACGGATGGGATACATGTGGATTCTGTGTCCCCACCGCCCCATTAGTGCATAGGGGCCAATATGCTAAGGAACAGTCTAAATCCATTTTTAAAATTTAAAAATGAAGCTGTTTAAGTGACTGAACTAAGAAATATAGAAAATCTTTGAATGCTCCTGTATCAGAATCTGTTTCTGTGGAAAGTTCCCCCATTTTTATAATGCTATCCCCAGAGAAAATGGATAAAGGGAACAGAATGGAGATCTATGAAGGCAAGCTGGCCAGAAGCCCATTAGAATATGTGGGCAGCCCTAAGGTTGCCAATCAAAGACCCCTCAGAATGCTGGGGGCGACTCCATGGTTAAATCACCAGAACTCCACAGAGACTACTCAGAAAGTGGGGTAACTCTGATGGCAGGAAAGATGCTAAACTGCATAGAGATCACAGTGGTGACCACTCTGACAGCAGGGCTACAACAAAACAAATACTTCTTTGCATAGACATACTGAAAGGTACTGTATATCTCTAGTGTCATGGAGATAAGTTATATGAGGCAGGCTGACTATCAGCAGAAAACATCTGCAAAGTCCTAAAGAAAAGCTTCTGGAGTCCTTCAACTTGGTAGAATGGGACAATTTACGTGCTGTACTTTCAGATGCTGGGGTGGAGCCATTTTTCTACAGTAGGGTTAGAATGCTCTTTGTTGCCCCAAAGTAAATAGTACTAACAAATGGGCAAATGTCTCACTCATGTACACTCCAGTAGAGTACAAGGCAAGGGTGCCCATTTTCCACCCTACTATTTTTAATAGCTATGGAGCCACTAGCAGATAAACAGAGGCAATTGGCAGCTATTGCAGTTATTACCAAAAATAATATTGGCTGTAAGACAGTGATGTATGTAGACGATCGGCTCTTCATACTGTCACATGTGGAAAACTTGCTTCCAGCTGCATTCATGATTCTACATATTTTTGGCATCCTCTTTGGCCTATGTGTAAACTGGGCTAAAGCGGAGGTCTTCCTCTTGGCAAACTGCCTGCAGATGATATCCCCATTTATGAGCAGCATCGCACATGGGCTCCAATGAACATAAGATGCCTTTGAACGTGGATCCCCCCCCCCCCCAAATCAAAATATTTGATATCCAGAAGCCTTACACTTCTCATAAGGGAGATGGCCCTCGAAGGTGACAGATGGGTAAGGTTAAACCTTTCACTGCCAGGGGAGAGAGCAGCCTTTAAATTAATGGCCCTGTCCAGGCTATTATACTGCCTAGTCAAGCTACCTATCCTGGTACCACCTGAACTGTTGCACAAAACCAGCTTCATGATCTCTGTTTCCTCAGGCTGGGCAAGACCCATAGATTCAGTAGACCTTTCCTTAGGGCTCCATATAAGAAAAGAGGATGGAACATGCTTTGGCTGTGGGGATATCATGTCAGCTTTATGAGAACTCCAGTGGCTTAACCCAGACCAATGAGAAATCCCATACAGGAAAGAGTATAACAAGTGACAGTTAACCCACTTCCCATATCTTTAGCAGGCTCAGTAACCAGCACAATCAACAATATTTACAAAGCCAATGAAATTTACTAGAGTAATGTGGCTGAAGTTGGCCAAACTAAGTAAACAGTCTAACACCTTCTCAGGTCCACATAAGCCACTGCAGGAAAAAACAAACAAAAAAAAACAAAACACACAATTACAGTGGTGAATGACACTATTTACTAGAAAACATGGACAGAGGCTGGAATTAAGCAGGTCAAGCACGCATGTGTGGAGCTGAGGATTTTATCGCTGGACAAGCACCTTATGTGCCTAGTAGCTGACTTACAAAAATCAACCACACAGTTAGGGCAAGATTTCCAGCTACCCACCAACGACCAGTGGAAGTACCTTCAGCTAAGGCATGCACTGCAAATGTGGCTGGGCCCTAACTATACTGCCCCACACACACCCATGTTAGATCTGATGACCACTTGGCAACTCTCCCCTGAGGACAAGGATCATATACAAACATAAAAAAACTAGCAGACCCCCCCCCACCTCCACACACTCCTTGCGCCCTTGGTGGGCCATAAACCTGAACACTACTATAGCTCAGCAACATGGGAGAAGTGCAAGTGCACAGCACCCTCCATAACCTGATTTCCAATATCCTGCATATTTAGAAGAAAATACTGGGAAGGTGGTACCAAATATCAGATACTGTACGTTAGTGCACATTGGAATTAATGTTGCAAAGGAATGTTGGAGGTGCAGCTCTATCCTGGTTTAGGTCTAGCATATCCTGTTGGAATGCTTGACTATGAACCCATTCTGGGCAGTGGTCATTGGGGTAACTAATCCTATTATGTGAGCGGGGACACCCGTTTGCCCACATTTTGGATACTGGGGACATGGCTGAAATGCAGGGTAAATCGGTACTATGCACTAAATTTATATACAATCCGGACATGGAAGCTAAACAACAGTTACTATTACTATAGAGACAGACTGCCTACCTTAACAATATAGGAACCTAGGGTCACAAAGACAATAAATGCTTCTGGACCACTTTTAAATGAAGAAGAGGAGGAAAACGAACCAATTTGAGATATCATCCAAACCCTGGATACAGTATATGGGGGAAGGGGACATTGAACAAGGGATGCAGGAAATTCCCTACCTGTCTCCCCAAGTTCACTCCCCCATCTTTGTAATTCCAGACTCTCCCTGCAGGGAATCCTATGCCCTCCACTCTGGAGATCAGCAGCTCCTTACTGTACCCAGATGTAAAACAGCAATGGATGCTCAGGCCTTCTCACACATAGCCCCAGCTCTCTGGAACTCCCTACCTACTATTATCTGACTTGCTCCTACCCACACCAGCTTTAACCATCAACTAAAATGTCACTTCCTCCAATCTGACCCCTTCTCCTGCTTCATTCCCCCCTGAACTCCCCTTCATTCCCTTAAGCAATAACTTCTCTGTTTCATGGTCATACATTTTCCACCAGCATTTACTGCTTGCTGTCATAGCATATATCTTGCTCTACCCTACTTTTTCTCCTCTCTCCCCTCTCCCCCAGCCTTTCTACTTACCTCTCTTCCACCCACTATTTTCTGACCTACTCCCCTCTTCTCCACCCATGGGGCATTACTGGACTACAGATTAGCACTTTATTCTCCCAAATGTATCTTATAAGATCCCTCCATTGTATTTTGTTATCTTGTAGTTAGTCCCAGTACAAAGTTATTGTTGTATACTGCATGTTACTGCTGTTTAATACGTATCCCAATGTACTGTGCATTACTAATGTATTTTACTGTCTACAGTGTTCCTGTGTTATGTCATGATATACAGTACTATTCATGTATTTTATTGTACTGCTTTCTCTGTACTGACTGTACTGTTTTGTACTGTCCCGGGTCATGCCTGAAAATAGGCATTTACTATGTCTAGTGCACCTACCCAGTTATCAAAAATAAACAAATAAATAAATGTTGGAAGGGGTGGAATATTTTTGCCCTGGGACGAGATGTTCACACCTCCTAAGAACTGATGGTTAATGTCATGCGGGATACTTGAGGGGGCAAGATGGCTGCTGAGCTGAGTTAGCCTGAACACTAGTCTGTTGATTTTTTATTTTATTTCTTATGTATTTTATTTCTTACGTTTTATTTGTATTTCTTTTATTACAGACTAGTTAGAGCTGAAGAAGTGAGTTAGATCAGGGTGAGAGACGTTTTTCCGCTTACTTTAAGTTTGTTGCGTACCAAGTGCCTTTTTTTCCCCCCCCCTCGGCTCCTGTTCATGTCTCTGGTTCCTTTTTTGTTTCTTGTTCAGGTGTTTGGCTCCTCTCCGGCCATGGTACGATAGGTTGTGGAGTTGGGGAGTTGCGGGGAAGATTTTTTCTGCCTGCTTGGGAACTAGCAGCTTTGGGGGCGAGAGGAAAGAGGACTCATTGTCTGCTTATGCAGTGTTGTTTCCCTTTTCCCTCCTTAGGGGAGTTTGGGTGTTTGCCTGACTGCTCATCGCTCCCCTGACCGCAGTGTGGCAGGCTGTGGAGTCGGTGAGAAGAAGGGCAGATTTATTTTTCCCTCTTGGCTGGATACATTTCCCGTGTTCTTCTGGAGCAGTGATTCGAATGAGGTCTTGGAACTCAAGCTGGGAACTGGAATTGTGACCGGGTGTTACGTGGGGTTTATTTAAATATTGGAGAAACCAAAGCTGTGGGACTGTGCCGAACAATAAATTGGACTTTTGCAGTACAGGGGGTTCCTTGATTTGTGCTGGGGAGTCCGGGTCAAATTTCGCGTGGCTTGGGGGACCTGAGCTGTGGAGCAGCCGGGGAACTGACCGGTGGGCTCAGGGTCCTCTTTGGTTCCCCAGGGGGGTCTGCTGTTTGGTGAATCCCAGTGGTGGTTTCTTTAGCCAGGGCAAATATTTTTGGCTCGGGCCCCAGCACATAGGATTCTCTCTGTGCTTGCTTGTGGTGGATGTTGGCCTGGAAGGAATGGTTCGGTGATGGCTATTTGTACCTGAAGAACTACAAATACGGTCAGACGTTTTTTCCGTATTAACTTCTGGTGACTTGGATTTTGTTAACAACTTTATAAGCAGTGAGAGTGCTTATACTTTTGGCTGTTGTCCGAGCAGTGAGAGGGCTTGGATACTTTCAACTATCTCCACTTTGCACCCAAAGCTTGCCTCATGTACCTGAAGAACTACAAATATGGTCAGATGTTTTTTCCTTATTAATTTCTGGTGACTTGAATTATGTTAACTTTATAAGCAGTTAGAGTGCTTATACCTCTGGCTGTTGTCCAAGCAGTGAGAGGGCTTGGATACTTTCAATTATACAATGGCAGAAGAATTGCTCGTTTTCTGATTGGTCACTCTGTGCCTGGGATAGTGATGTTATTGAACAACAACATCACTGGAAAAAGGCCAGGCACACAGGTGACCGCAGAACAGCAACATACACCCTCCCTCCCCACATAAGCCGTCGCAAAGCACAGTGCCCTGAACCTGCTACAGGTTACCCTCTCCCTCAAACAGCAGCTACATGCCTCACTTTACCGTTCACAAGACTCACATCAAACAGAACATTACAGCCTACAAAAAAAAGAAATGAAATTCTCATACCAGTTTTTCCCCTGAGCCGAGTGGTTTCAGAGAATTATGCCGACCGTAACCGCTGGTCACGCGCTTCAGAGAAGCCACTCAGTTCCGGGACACATAAAAACCAAAAGGATTCACAAGCAAAGTATTTATAATGTTTAAAAAGCCATTACTGAAAACTGCTTTCTCGATTCTCATACCAGTTTTTCCCCCGAGCCGAGTGGTTTCAGAGAATTGTGCCGACTGTAACCACTGGTCCCGCGCTTCAGAGCAGCCACTCAGTTCTGGGACACATAAAAACCAAAAGGATTCACAAGTAAAGTATTTATAATGTTTAAAAAGCATTTCTGTTTTCTTTGCCATGTCAAAAAGTATCAGACACGGACAACAAAATGAAAGGGACAGAGACGGGAGTGAGTGACAACAGAGAGGAAACAAACTGCGAAACATACAGTGCCATCTACTGGCCTGCTATAGTAATAATGGACTTTTTTATGTAAATGTAAACCAACACATGCAAAACAAGCTGAAAATGCATTTTAAAACATTTTTTTCCCTTTCTTTTTACTTATTTATTTATTTTTACAGATGAGCCATTGTATAATAGCAATAAGGCACTCCAGGGTGTGTGTTATTGTGTAATGACGTCACTCCTGGGGTGGCAGAAGCCCAGGAGTGACGTTATTACACAATAACACACACCCTGTTGTGCCTTACTGCTTAATTATCTCCACTTTGTACCCAAAGCGTGCCTCATGTACCTGAAGAACTACAAATACGGTCAGATGTTTTTTCCTTATTAATTTCTGGTGACTTGGATTTTGTTAACAACTTCATAAGCAGTGAGAGTGCTTATACCTCTGGCTGTTGTCCAAGCAGTGAGAGGGCTTGGATACTTTCAACTATCTACACTTTGCACCCAAAGCTTGCCTCATTTAAAGCTTGCTTGCTTAATTGTGTATTGACTTTGAGTATATATTTTGCCTTTTGCTCCCAGGAGAGTGAGAGAACCTTTGGGGGCTGAGGGGTTTTTGTTTTAGTTGTGGCCTCTTAGTGAGGCTTATCTATATTAAGACTAATGACTCAAAGTCTAGGTTTTAATTTTTAATTATTTGCTGGGTTTGGGGTGTGTATTATTTATGGTTAAGTATTTTATTATTTAGATAAGTTAATATTGAGATTATATAATAATTTAACTGTTTGTATAATTTCTGATATTTAATTGTGCTTTTGGGTTATTGAATGCCTGGGATGCTGGCCCCCGCAGTCGTGCACTATTCGTCCTCTGCTCTTCATGCCCTCCGTTCCTTCTTTCCTCTTCCTCTTCCTCTTCAGTTTGACACCTACTTACAGTGCAGGGTGTTGGGTACTGCATGCAGGAGTTGGAGGAGAGCGGGGGGGTGAATGAGGGGTGCTTTCACATCAGGGTAGTAGGATCCAGGAGATGTCCTAAGGCAAATGGAACCCAGTGCGTGGTGCTCCTTGCTTGGTTTCCATATCCAAGGGCACTATCAATTATAGTAGGCAGATGGTTTGGGTGGCCCGGGAGGTTCATCCAACCAGTGTTATGCAATGCCAGGTCCATCAAAAACAAGACCGCAATTATTGTGGATCTTGTTGAAATGGTAGACCTGGCTTGCATCACCGAGACCTGTCTGGATGAAAATTCTGGCCCCATTTTTGAGGCTTTAATTCCAGCCAGGTACTCGGTGATACCCCGCCCGAGACTGGATCATGGGTGGGTGGGGAGTTGCAGTCTGTTTCAAGACCAAACTAAACTTCTTGAGTGTACTAGTCTAGAAAGCAGATTCATTCGAGTGTATTGTTGTAGCAGGTGTAGGTTGTCAGATTGCCCTCATCTACCGTCCACCCGGTGATGAGAACTGTTTCCTTCAGGAAGTGGCAGACTTCATCGTCGACATGACGTTGGAGTCGCCCAGACTGATGGTTCTGGGTGACTTTAACGCCTGGATCAACGATGAACTCTCACAATTTGGACAGCACTTCTTCCAGTTAATGACATCTCTGGGCCTCACACAGTAGGTTATCACTGCTACTCACAAGCACGGTCACTCCCTTGACCTGGTTTTCTTCCTAGGGATCGAGGCATCCAATTTGGGGTGGAACCTGTTGTGTGGTCTGATCACTACACCATGGGGTTTGGTTTTAGCACCCCCCCGGTAGGCCTCCCCCTGTGGAGATGGTCAGGTACCACCCTTTACGAGGCATAAGTTCTCAGAGCCTATCTGTGGCACTTGACCTATTGTCCCTTCTTGTGGCAAGCAGTGACCCAGAGACCCTCGTGCTGGCTTATAATATGGACATCTCGGGGGCATTGGATGTGATTGCTCCAGTCCAAGTTTGTCCTCTTTCCCTTCACCCTCGATCCCCTTGGTTTGATGGGGTTTTGAGGGAGATGTGGTGACAAGGATGAAGGTTAGAACGTCGCTGGTGGAAATCTGCCTTTGATGCCATCTGCCTTAGATTGATGGACCATTATCAAGTCTATCAATCCACAATCACCAGTAAGAAGGCAAAGTTCCTGTCCAGGGAAATTGTAGCAGCTCAGAACCGACCAGCTCAGCTATTCCATACTGTGGACAGACTGTGCAACCCAGCCTGTCTCCAGGTTCGGAAAGCATTTTCACAAATAGAGTGCGATGACCTTGCTAATTTCTTTGCTGATAAGGTGGCCGACATCAGGGCAGGGCTCCAACCAGCGCACTCCCTGGGTGTTGCTTGTGATCAGCATGAGGTCACTGCCCCTCGGTTTTCCTGGAGTACCTTCAGCCACCCTGACTTCATGGATGTCATGCGGATCATCCAGGATATGCACCCTACATGATGTAGTTTGGACCCTGGACCAACTTTCCTGATATTGGGTTGTCTTGATGTTATCGGTCCAGTCCTAGTGCGGAAAGTTTGGTTTTCCTTGGAATCTGGGGAGTTTCCTAACTCTCTGAAAGAGGGAATAGTGATACCACTCTTGAAGAAAGCTACTTTGGACCCAAACTACCATGCTAACTACAGGCCAATCTCAGACCTCCCTTTTCTAGGAAAGGTGATTGAGAAAGTAGTGGCAGCACAACTGGAGGACCATTTAACCATCCATGACATCTATGAGCCCCTCCAGTCCAGTTTTCGGAAGAGACATAGTACCGAGACAGCACTGGTTCAGGTGCTCAATGATCTTTTGATGGTGAGAGATTGGAAGAACCGTTCCATCTTGGTTCTTCTGGATCTATCATCAGCATTTGACACCGTTGACCATGGGCTGTTACTTAACCATCTGAGGTACATCTGTGGAATAACTGGGTCTGTCCACAGGTGGTTTACATCGTTCCTCACTGGAAGAACTCAGGGAGTGGTATCTGGAGTGTTTTCTTCAGATCCAATGTCTCTGTCTTGTGGGGTTCCTCAGGGTTTGGTTTTGTCGCCCATGTTGTTTGCGGTGTACATTCTACCCCTCGGAGACATTGTAAGAAGGTATGGGCTGAGGTTTCATTGTCATGCCGATGATACCCAGCTCTACCTTTCTTTTGCACCTGACCAGGGTGGTGCTCTCTCTGTCTTTAACAACTGTCTCAAAGAAATCCAGGAGTGAATGGATATGAGCTGGCTGAAGTTGAACTCTGGCAAGACTGAGGTAATGGTTGTGGAACCTGGTCACTGGACAGGAGGTTTGGGTAGTGGGTCACCCTCTGGACTTGTTCTCTGGGGAGTCCCCCTCCAGACTTCTAACCAGGTGTGAAACCTGGGGGTGATTTTTGATGAAGGGCTGACCCTGCAATTGCAAGTGTTGGCTGTTGTCAATTCTTCCTTTTACCATCTAAGGAATATCTCCAGGATTAAACATCTGGTTCTGTCCAGCGACCTTCCTGTTTTGGTTCATGCCTTTGTGTCCTCTCACTTAGATTACTGCAATTCCCTATACCTAGGGCTTCCAGGGGTGGAAATCCGCCACCTGCAGCTGGTGCAGAATGCAGCGGCCCGGCTTATGACAGGATCTTCTGTCCTGTCATATTACACCAGTGCTGCGCGAACTGTACTGGCTGCCAGTTCAGTGGCGGATCACCTTAAAAGTTGGCTTGCTGACTTTTAAGGCCCTACACGAACTGGGCCTGGACTACCTGAAAGAGCTGCTGGTCCCCTACCGCCCTGGGCGATCTCTTCACTCGGCCGGCAAGGGGTTGCTAGAGACTCCTAAGGTGCATTTGAAATCTTCAGGAGCCAGATCTTTTATGTTCGTGGCTCCCACATTATGGAATTCTCTACCTCATCGGTTACAGACGTGCATGACTGTGAAAAGTTTTAAATTAGCCTTAAAGACCTATTTATGGTGCCAGGCTTATGGAAGTGATTAGTTGGTCATAATAGTATACTGATGTTCGTTTGATTTTAAAATTGTTTTACTTTGATTTGTCTGATTTTACCTTGTACGGCACCTTGGTTTTTGAAAGGTGCCTTAAAAATAAAAATATTATATATTATTATTATTATGTTGAGTAAGTAAGTTAAATAAGAATGAACCAAGCTATATAGTATGACAAGACAGTAAGCACTGCAGACAGGCGTGTTCATACCAAGTAGAGCAGCCACAGCTGAGAAGAAAACTGTTGCTCTCCATAGAAGTGTTGTTTCTTCCAAGGATCCCTCACTATGACTTACACAGGCATCATCTTCCAGGCAGAGAGAGATGCCCTGGAGATAGAACCTTATGCTAATGATGGAATTTAAAACTAAGGTTCAAATTCTGCACTATGATCACGCTCCTCTCTAACCCCTAACATCAGTCAGTTTCTATAGATAGATGGAGATGTAACTACTAGAACTAGCTAAATGGCTACCAAAAATTCTAAACATTGTTAAAATGGAATTTTGGAAAAACACAAATAAATTTAAGACAGACATCATGTGGAAAAAATATTTAAAGTTAGTTACAAATATTTAACTGACTGCATTTTACAACTGTCAAGGAACTGAAATAGTAATGCTCAAGCAGCCTTAATGAAAATAACTCATCCTTGTGTGAACCTGTTTTCAGGTTCTGGAATGGGAGGCAGGGTTAGGGAGTGTAAATCATAGTGAGGGATCCCTGGTTTGGGGGGGGGGGACGACAACATTACTGTGGTAATTTTTTCTTCTAACAGCAGGAATCCCTCTCCAATGCTTTAGATAAGCAGACTCTTCAGCAGTACCTTGGAAGGTCCAGAACCTATTTAGAAAAAGGTTCTGGAACAGCAGTTCCAAAACTGGCAGGAGGATTGGGTCAAAACTATACCAGGTTATGACTATTTTCATACAGAAGGTTAAAAATGGAGGGGGGGGAGTAGGGGTGTATGTTGCGTCTTACCTAAAGGCTCAAGAAATTAGTATGGTACCAAATTCTGACTTGCAGATAGAGCAACTCTGGATAAAAATTAAATTGAACAATAAAGATATAATTCTTGGGACATGTTATAGAGCCCCAAGTCCGACAGAGGATGAAAACTTGGAATGTATGAATAATTTAGAAACTATGACCCTGACTAAAAACTGTGTTGTAATGGGGACTTCAATTTACCCCATTTGGACTGGCTTCAGGTGCAGGGTTTGAGTTGCTTGGAGAATAGATTCATTGAGATCTACATTAATAATGGACTAGAACTGTATGTGAAGGGAGGTACTAGATTCAGTAATACTTTAGACTTAATTCTGAGTAACATCGAAAGTGAGATACAAGACATAAGGACTGCACATCCACTGGGAGCCAAAGAACATAACATGATCTTCTTTTCACTGAAAATTGAGTGTATATAAAATAAGAGGGAAAACAAAAGTATGGAATTACAACAAGGCAAATTACAGGGCCATAAGAGGCATACTGCACAGATGGGATTGGGAAAAAGAACTGGATAATGTAACTACAAATGACGTGGGAACTAATAAAAAATAAGGTCTACTGCTGTATGGAGAAGTATGTCCCACAGAAAGAAAAGTATAATGGACGAGGGATAATACCAAAATGGTTCTCTAAAAAGATTCATAAACTGCTAAGATCTAAGGCAAAAGCATATAGAAAATATAAAAGTAACCCAACATTGGAGAAAGAAAATAAGTGCAAGGAACTGGTTAAGAGATGCAAGAGTGCAATAAAGAGGGCAAAAGCAAGGGCGGAGCTAAACTTGGTCAAAAATGGAAAGGATAGCAACAAAAAATTTTATAATTATATTGGTAGCCTCAAAAATGATAATAGACAGATAATAAATCTAAAAGATGATACCATAATAACTGATGATGAAACTGAAATAGCTTAGAGTTTTAATAAGTATTTTTTAAGTGTTTTCGAAAATCAAGGCAGTGACATACACACCACAGACAAAAACGCTAAGGGCCATGCAAATAGATTTACCATTTCTGAAATGTATGTGTATGAGAAACTTAAGACATTAAACAAACATAAATCATGTAGACTGGATGGAATACATCCACAGTTTTTAAACAATGTGGCCAAGGAATTGGCTGGGCTGCTCACAATACTGTTCAATAAATCCTTAGAAACAGGAGTAACTCCCACTGATTGAAAATTAGTTAACATTACCCCGATTCATAAGGTTGGAGACAAGTCAGCTGTGGAAAATTATCGTCCAATAAGTATAACCTCAGCTGTAGGAAAAATCTTGGAGAGTTTTGTTAAAACTCTCTTAGAAGAAAACTTGAGGGAGCTGGGACATGTGGACATATACCAGCATAGTTTTGAGAGGCGGAAGTTGTGTGTGGCCAATCTCCTAGACTTTTCTGAGACAGACAGTCCGGTCCTGGACAGTGGACTCCCTGTCAATGTGATATACTTAGACTACACTAAAGCATTTGATTCTGTGTCACACTGTATCTTGATTGATATGTTGTATGACATGGGGGTGGATCCAGGGTTAGTGATGTGGATACAATCTTGGTTAAATGACAGATTACAGAGAGTGCAGATCAGTGGTTACACTTAGGGTCGGGATAGAGTCACTAATGGAGTGCCCCAGGGGTCAATTCTGGGACCACTCTTGTTCTCTACTTTTGTAATAAGTATGCAGGTGTCTGAAGGAGTATGGCTAATGAAATATGCAGATGATACAAAGGTGGGCGCTATAGTAAATAACTTAGAGGCTATACAGAATCAACTAAAAAGGCTGAAGGCATGGGCTAACAAATACAAACTCAGATTTAATGAACATAAGTGCAGAGTGATGCATTTTGGATTTAATAATTTGTGAGCGGTACATACTATTAACAACAAACAAATACTCAATACTGCATCTGAAAGGGATCTTGGAGTAACAATCACCAGTAACTTACTTTTTGGTACACATAATAAAAATGTTATTAAGAAAGGAAACAGAACTATGGGAAATATTTTTAGAAATATCAAAAGCAGAAATAGGGAGGTCCTGATTCTGCTCTATAAATCTCTGGTGAGACCCATACAAGAGGATGGAGCATCATCGACTATGCTTCAAAGAGCAGGCATAATAAAATTAAGAGAGAGGGTACAGAGAAGATATACAAAGCAGATAAAGGGTATGAAGACACTGAGTTATAGTGACCAATTGCAAAAGTTAGAACTTTTTTTCTTGAGTATAAGAAAATTAGGGGTGATTTTAGCTTTGTCTATAGATCCTTTGACAACTTGGTGCTATGGGAAGTCTGCTGGACTACAATCCAAATCAAATACTGGCAGAGAATCCAGAAGGCATAATAGACAATTAAAGGGGTTCTGTTCAGCACTACAAAGCAGGGACACTGGTTTAATCAAAGAGTACTGCAGAGATCTCACATCTAGGAAGTAAGCCAGCTCCCAGATCCTCACAGCCTCTGTGCACAGTCTTGAGGATCTTGTACCTCCCTGCTTGTTCGTTTAGTAGAGAGAAGACACAAGTACTGAGGTGCTTACTGGGAGAATGGAATAGGTGCTTGTCCAAAACTACTCAAACAGGAACACAAGTGACGGCACTCATCTCAAAAAGTGAACTTAAGTGAAGAAAATCAAGAGGCCATTAGGTATGCTCAACACACAAAAGCCACAGTACAGCTGCCTGGCACTTCAAGTTGTAATTGTGACTCTTCGTCAGGGGCCCTGGGTTGGGCAGCTGTGCTGTGGTTCTCGCGTGTTGAGCATACCTAATGGCCTCTTGATTTTCTTTATTTAGGTTCACTTTATGAGATGAGTGCTGTCATTTGTGTTCCTGTTGTTCATGTAGTACATTGTTGTGGTGTTGTCTGTTCTGATCTGGACAGACTAACCTTGTAACTGGCTGAAGAGGAATTGTGTTGCCAGAAACACTGCTCTGGGCTCCAGGAGACTGATGTCTTCCTGGGTCTCCTGCAGGATCCTGGTGACACTTATTGTGAGGATACTTGTTTTGGGATTGATGGAAAAAGGAATGCCCTCTCTGAGGTTGCTTTATAGTGACTGTACCAATGCTCTTGTGACTGGCACTAGTTTGGATAGAGTCCCATCTCTGAGACCAGTGAGCTCTTAAGTAGTGCTGAATGTCTCATCTGAGAGCGGGCCCATAGGACCATAGCTCTGGATACAGCCATATGGCCCAGTACCTATAGAAAATCTCTTGCAGGCCTTGGCTGGACCACTGTGAAGGATTTTGTTGTGGCAGAGATGCTACCCTCCCCGAGAAAGGAAGACTTTCCCCTGCTGGGTATCCAGTTCTGTGCCTACGAAGTCCAGCACTTGAACAGGTTCTGTTTGGGACTTCTGCAGATTTATCAGGAACCACACTTTTTCCAGGGTGCCTTTTACCTTCTGTTCTGTTTTTCCTGAGGCTAGTCAGTCATCTAGGTAGGGAAAAACCACCACACCTCACTTTTTCAGGTGTGCTGCTGCCACGACCAAGCACTTTGTGAAGACCCTTAGTACTGAAGTGAGGCTGAAGGGAAGGGCTACAAACTGGTACTGGCAGGTTCCAAACCTGAACCTGAGGTACTTTCTGTGGGTAGGTCTGACTGGAATGTGAAAATAGGCATCTTTCAGACCTAGTGGCCCTAGCCAATGCCTTGACCATAACAATGGTATCACATCAGCCAGTGTAACCATCTTGAATCTTTCTTTTGATGTGCTTGTTCAGATATCTGAGGTCTTAATTTGGTTGCCAGTTCCCATTTTTCTTGTGGGTCAGGAAGTACCTTGAAAATAGGCTGTTGCCCCACTGTCAAGCAGGAACCTTTTCCTTACTTTTGCTTGTAGCAGTTTGTTAATTTCCAGTTCCAGCAGAATTCTTTCTGTGGCAGTGAGCTGGAAAACATCTGTGCTTCTGCAGTTTTGGCAATTGTTTGAACTGCAGGGACAACCCCACGCCCCCAGGACCCATTTGTCCGTGGTAATGTTTACCCATTCTTTGATGTAGTGAGCCAGACTTCCCCCACTGACAATGGTTGGGCATCCTGGGCAGAACTGTCAGAGGTTTTGTTTTGACCGAGGCTTGGGGGCTGGTGCTTCCATAGCATGCTTGGAGACCCTTCTTCCTCTGCCCCTGTAGTAATCTCTCTAGGGTTGGTACTCATAAGGAGCATATGGGGTGTAGGCTCTTGGAAAGTAGCCCCTACCCCTGCTTCATCTACCATAAGACCTGTAGGAAGTGAAGGCCTTTTCTTTATCAGTGCAAGCCCCCCTCCCGTCTAGGGGTATCCAGGTGGTAAATTGTTGGGATGGGGCACTTTATAAACACAAGCAACCACAGTCCAAGGCATCTGAAGCAAAGATAACTCGTTACCTGGGTTCTTGTATCTTAGTGACTGGGAATCACAACATGGGGGAGCAGGCACCATTCTTTCGGCCGATCTCTTCACCTGTGGGGCAATGTTCATTAGAAAGCAGGCAGGCATGCACAGTCATTTTGAGTACGTTCATTGTGCACTCCAGAATCAACATGTAAAGATTATTTAATTAAACTTGAAAACAGTAACAACCACGCCATGGAGCAGGGGTTATTAAATACAGTGGGTTGCTTTCACAGACACAGCTGGGACATGTACTGCAACAGTCTCTTGTGCTAACAGACTATTTCATGCAGCTCTCCCATAAGCTGAAGAGGCTAGAATTCATGACAGCATTTCTAGGGCCAAAAAGGCTTCTAATGGAGGTGGCTTGACACTGATACAATTCACTGACTCATCTCTCATTCCTTTCTTTCTTTCTCTCTGCAGCCATTACATTGCTTTCCCTTCACTCTCTCTTCAGGCAGTTCTATTTCTATACTTTTTACTCTGGCTTATGACAGCATGAGACATTTCTACTGTCCCAAACCTTTACACCCTCTTCAATTCATTTCCACCACCTGATCTTATACCTTCTCCACCCGGGGGCTATTTCTTAAAGGAGCAACTTTTCTTTTCCTTCTCTATCTTAATTCTGTACTTTTTGACTGATGTTCTTAAGCAAGAACTGAACCGCCAGAGCCCTTTCAGACCCCCAATTGCTGATGCCTCAGCTGGTGGCTGGGCCTTATTCTGGGGTTTTGGGTGCTCCATACTGGATCCCACTCCTACCAACACGCTCTGCTTATGCAGTGATTCCAACTTGTGAATTGATTCATCAGGGGGACTTCTGCCAGTACCAGACAGATCACCCTATGGACTGCCACCCCGCTGGGGTACCAAACATCATTCCCCCAAATGGACTTTCCCTGCCTCCACAAGCAGCTCACACCATGGGTCCCAACCCTGCTGTGGCCTGCAACCTGGAGAATAGGGGTAACTCTGCCAACATTACGCCCTCCACTGCTTGGGCTGCCACTTTCAAGCCATGCCCAATGCCCTATTTGTCATAGCAGGCTTGCCCACAGTAAACCATTCAAACCCAGCAGCTGAAATCCCCCACAGGCAATCTTTCTTTTGGGCATTTATGCCCTATCGGTGCTTACCCCACCAAGTTGCCGAGGTTCACTTAGCAGGCATCCATTTTTCTTTCTTCTCCACAGGCTTTGGCTCCCAAATGCAGTGACAGGCCCAGTCTACTTTGCTCCCCTTTGCTGCACACCCGAACTGTCGCTCTCACATTGTGGATTTTCAAGGGTGGAGGGCCAGGGTGGCAAGCAGATCACCCTGGCCCCACCATGGCCCTCTGGTGGAACTTGCAGGCTGAAACCCCCCCCCGGCTCTTCTCTCCCTGGGTCTCTGCCTCGATCTTGATCTCTCTTGGAGCCAAAATCCCCTGCTATTTATACCCTCTATGGAGGGGCCCCACCTCAGTCAGTACCACATCTCACACTCAGTGGCACCATACACTCACTCTCTCTCCCTCTGCCTAGCTACCCTGAGCAACCCTAAAATGAACTGGTAAGTGCCCAGAGGGTGCTTACATCAGTGTTGTTTTTTAAGTGGTTCTGTAGTCATCCACTTTTTTCATGTATGCCTCTGTTTTGTCAACAAAAAGTGAAGTTCTTTCAAAGTGGAAATCCATAGCTTTGGTCTGTGTGCTACATACGAACATACCAGCAGGTAAGGGCCTTGTAGTCTATGAAGTCGGCTTGATTGTACAATTCTCAAGGTATTTACAAAGGGAACTGCCCCCCACCCTGTTTTCATAGTGACCTCCCTCAACTACCCCACCCCTATCTGTAACTTTCCCCCTTCACCCTGTTCCATCCCTTCTTGAAGCTGACAGCCATATTTAGGGATACCACCTCCTCTGCCAGCTCATCCCACTTAGCCACCACCCTCTAGGTGAAAAAGTGCCTCCTCGTCTCCCTTTTGAACCTCCCCCCAGCTTTAGGCTATGTCCCCCAGTTGGTCTTGTTCCCACTAAGGATGAAGAGGCCCTTGGTTCTCACCCTGTTTATACCCTTAAGGCACTATAAGGTTAGAAGGTCTCAATCATGTCCCCCCCCACCTTCTTTCCTCAACAGAGTACAGGTTGATTCCCATGAGCCTCTCCTGATAGGTGCTGCCCTGCTGGCCCTGGAATATCTTAGTTACCCTTTACTGGAATGTTTCCTGCAAGTTGATATCCTTCTTCAGATAAGGGAACCAATAGTGCACACTGTACTCAAGGTGCAGTCTCATCAGAGACCTGTACAACAACACAATGAAGTCGACCTTCCTGCTGGTATTTCCCCTGGCTATGCAGGTCAGCATCCAAATTATTTTGGCTGCTGATCTCCTGCAGTGTGCCGAGTGTTTCAGCTCACTTGGGAGGATTACTCCCAGGTCCTTCTCTTCCTCTGACCTGTTAACCTGAACACCACCAACCAGTGTTTGGTCCCTGAATTCTTTGCCCCCCCGAAGAGCATAAGCTTACACTTGTTAGCACTGAACCTCAGTTGCCAAATGCCAGACCACTTCTATAGCCTAGTCAGGACTTCTCTGCGTTCCTTTCTCCCCTCTTCTGTGTTGACCCTCCCACAGAGCTTTGTGTTGTCTGCAAACAGGCAGATTTTACCCTTGATCCCATCTGTGATGTCACTTATGAAAATGCTAAACAACACCGGACCGAACACCGAGCCTTGTAGGACCCCCTGATCACAGGCCTCACTTCTGAGAATTCTCCTCAACTACCACCTTATGGTTTCTGTTCTGCAACCAGCTGCTGGGCCATCCATACAAGCTTTGCTCCTTCCCCAGGTCTTTCAGTTTCCTTACCAGTCTTCTATGAGGCACAGAGTTAAAGGCCTTGCTGAAGTCCAGAAACAGGACATCAACCACTTGGCCCTTGTATCCTCTCTTGGTGAGGTGCCTTTGTAAATGAGTCTATGACTCAAAGGTCTGTAAACCGATGATCTAATAATAAATAAAAAAAAAATAATAAATAAATCCTGTCCTAGTCATCCAGTCGAAGAAGTCAATTAGGTTAGTTTGGCAGAACCTTCCTCATGCAAATCCATAGTGCCTCATTTCTTGGAGCCCATTTTCCTCCAGAAAGCCACTAATCTCTCTTTCAGGATGGTCTCCATCAGCTTGCCCACTACTGAGGACAGCTTGACTGGCCTGTAGTTCCCTGATCCATCCCTCGGGCCCACTTCTATGGAGAGGTACCACATTTGCAGTTCTCTAGTCCTGGAGTATACTCCCCAACGTCTCTTAGGGCCTTTAGGTACACTTCCATTTGGCCCTGGGGATTTGTTCACCCTTTAGGGCCCTTAGGCCCCTAATCTGCATTTTCTTCACTACCCCCTCTTCAACCCCCTCCCTCCATTTTTTAGTCTAACAATCTCATCTTTTATGTTCCTTTTCTCCCTTATATACTAGATAAAGGCCTTCTCAACTGCTTTTACCATTGCTCGGGGACAGGACCAGGTACAGTATGGCTCTCTCCGTCTTGGGCTTCATGACACTTTATGTCAGGATACCACTCTGAAATGCATCCAGCAGTACTTGTTTCCTAGTGCAGGAGGTAGCAGGGATGTTCAAGTCCAATAGCAGGGATGTTCAAGTTCACTCCAGGTAGACTGAAATCCCATTATTATTACTTTCCCCCTTACTGGACATTTCCATGGTTTGGGACACCAGTACCCTGTCCAATTCCTCATCTTGGGAAGGTGACCTATAGACCACCCCCAATGCTTCAATATTATCCTCTGCTTCTTTCTCTGTGGTACAGATTATTCCCTCCTTCATGTACAGAGCCTTTTCCCCCTCCTTTTCCCATCCTCCTATCCTTTCTATACAATTGTATACCTAGGAACTGCATGGCCAGAGTCATGGTGTCATGTGGCCCACAGTTCTGAGATGGCTGCTAAGTCCATCTCAGCCTCAGCCTCATCCTGGGAAAGGATGACTCCCCTTAGCCAGGGGAAACACCTCAATGACACTGAGTGAGCTAAGCCCCTTAAAGCATTGCTGTTAGTGTCCATAGCCATGTGCAACTGGTATTTGGCGGCATCCATGGTTGACTTTGCTGTGGCACTCAGGTCCTGTGCCAGCTCACCATCACCTTATCAGCAAGTGCCAGCACTGTATTTCACAGCGCCTTCTGGTACTGGACTGTAGGAGTTGAGTAAGCTACCTGCCTTATGATCAAGGAAGCTGATGTATAAACGTTCTTGGCCATAGTATCCAATTTTCTGGAAATCTTTGCAGGGGCTGTGTAGAGAAGTGAACCCTAGCCCTCTCACAGGCAGCTGCTTGGAATATGCCTTGATGATCAGGGTAGGCATAGAGATATTCTACCTGCTGCCTGTCCACCTGTTACTTTTTTTCAAACTGTTTATCTATGGCTGCAGCTGAAGTAGGTGCAGACATGATTTTTGAAGTGACTTTTTGCAATGATTTGTGTATAGGGATCACCAGCCTCCTTTTTCCCACACAGGGTTTTATCCTCCGGTAGCAGGCCTGGGTGGCTATCAGCCCTGTCCCTGTGCTCAGCAGCCATCCCTTACCTCCTCGGGTCTTTGTTTTTTTTTTTTTTTTACCAGGAGAGAGACACTAAGCTGAAAGCTTGTTTACAGGTGCGACCTGGGAGCACAAGGAAGTTAAGGGACTTGCTCAAGGTCACACAGCATGCAAGTGGGGGCCATGGGATTCAAATCCAGGTCTCCAGACTTGCAGCTCAGAGCCTTAAACCATTGCGCTACACTGCCTCCTCATGTCTGAGCTCTCAAGCTCCCAGGGATATCCCCCCATGGCGGAGCAGGAGCAAGAGGGCCATCCTCCTCCTCCCCAGAGACTTATCCAGATGCAGCCTGGAACCAGAGCAGTTGGGTGGACCACTGGGAGACATGGGCAGGGCTTCACAAAGTCCAGGTCCCTACTTTACCTGTTTTCTCCCCATTCCCTGTGCTGGGGCATGCACACAGATGTGCACACATATGGAGGCATGGGTGCTCACCATGGAGGTTATGCTGCTCCCACCCATTCTGTACTGTCCTGCAGGCCCACACTACCACCAGACCTCATTCTGGTAGCAGTCATTTGGGGGTGAACAGCATGCCTGCACCCCTGGGAGAGGAGAGCAGTCTGTAAGATGCATATCCTGTCTCTCCCTTGTCAGCCCTCAGCAACCTGAGATCACTCCCAATCCCAGGTCTCCAGCATGATGGCTGGTTGTGCTACTGCTGCACCACTGGGCTGGCTGGATTAGCAGCTTCTTTGCAGGACCTAACTCCATCTTATCCATAAATTCTGCTTCCTCCTTGTCCTCCTCGGTTTCCTGAGGTGAGAAGCTTAGGTTGTTCACCATTTGCCTAATGAAAAAGGAATATGATGAATAATCATCTGTAGACCCTCAGCAGGGCCAACTTTAGGGTTTGGGGTTCCCCCAGCAGGATCAGTGATGTCATGAGGCCCCCCTACGTGGCCCACCTCCATGTGTTTGACCGTAGTCTATAAGCACAACATTTTATTTTTAGTGCAATCAGTGGCATATTTATAGAGATTGCAGTGTAGTCCTTGAGGTTGTTCTTCCCATCCCATCCATTGCTGCCCATCTGCCTCTTATTCGCTGGGTCATAGTTTGGTGAGGTATTTCATAACATTTAATTGCACAACCTTTCATTGCTGTTTAAGAAGATAATATAAAAACATTTAAAAATGATTAAGGTAAACTGCTCTGGCTGGGGGACCCCATGAGCAGGGGGCCCCCAGAGACTGCAGTGCTCGCTGGTGCCTAACACCGGCTATGAGACCTTGGATGGGAGCCAAATTCCTGTTCAGTTGAACCATCTGGTTCAATAGAGTCACCTTCCTGCTCCTCTTCACAGTACATTTCCTCCTCCTCCTCTTCCACAGGCAGGCATGCTGGAGCTTGAGCCTGGGGTGGGAGGGCAGGCATATTCATAAAATTTCCCATGACCTGTCAGGCCTGGAAAAATTGCTACATCTTTGTCATGTCCTCCGTTGAGAGCATTTGTCTTGGGTCCAAGGTCTCCTCCTTTCTTTTACCAGGAGAAGTGGCAAGGACATTCTTTTCTTTTTTTTTTCTTGACAGACACTGTTCTCTGTGCCTGCTCTGAGGTTCTTTCATTTGTATTTTTGCCATCACTGGACTCAGAATCCCCCCTTTTGTGCACCCTGGTATCTTTACCATCTTTGTAATGCTTATCTGATAGCTGAGCAGCGTTATCTTTTTTCTCTCTGACCCTTTTGACAGGGACTGCTGCTATATTTGAAAAGACAAACCCTGTGATGCATGCTTTCCATCATTATGAACTCTCTCAGAGTCTTTATTTTGTTTTGGTGACATGTAGGCAGACTGAGAAACCATAAACTCTTCTCTTTTTTTAACCCTTTTCTTTTGGGTTTTAAAGCAAATTTTGTACAGCACTCAGTTGATAAAATCCTGATCTGGACCCAGGTACCTTAAACAGACCTTGTGGCAGTCTGCCGTTGCCAGGAACTGGAAGCAACTTTTATAGTTTTTAAAACCACTCCATCCTATTTTCTTTTTCACAGGTGTATCACTCATGCCAAACATTGAAGACCTTCAATATATTCTCGGATCCCCCAAAAAAAAAAAACCAAAACAAACAAACACACTGCAGAACCTGTGAGATTAAAAAAAAAAAGATTCTGAAGAAAAGGTTTTTTTTTTTTTTTATTTCCAGTTCTCTCTACCAGGAAACAAACTTAATCAGAGCAACAAACAGTGCATTTCCCTTCACGTGGGAACTGTGTTATGCTGCACCCTTCTCCGGTTCCTGGGAACCGATCAAGCACCAGACAAACTTCAAAAAAAAAACAAAATTAACAAACGTATGACAAATATCCCTAACACAGCCAAGGCCCTGAATTCTGGGATTCCGCAGTTGCGGAATTTTCTGCAGACTGTGCATCATGCAGCAGGGTGTATATACTGCCACAGAATTCATTGGTTTTGCTGAATTTTCATTCAAATATACGGTTTTTCCATAGTGTCAGGCTCTCTTACCTATCTCATTTATCCTGAAGTCCCTCCTCTATGCTTGGCATGTGATGTCATCAAAAACATCACGTCATATTTTAGCCAATGGTAGGACTGCATTTTGCCACAGAAATGAATAAATCACACCACAGAAATCAGAAAATGCTGCCAAAGAACACTAGGGGGTCCTGAGTAAAGCAGAGGTATCAAATACAGACTAGTAAACTTTAACAATAAAAATAACTACAGCTGGAGACCAAAGATACTAAGGCAGATTACGGGGTGACTGATCTCTTTGGGTGGAAAAACAAATCTGATGTTGGTGGACAGAGTGAAGTAAGACCACAGTGCAGCATCTGAACATTAGTTCTAAATTCTGTCATTAGCATAAGGTTCTATCTCTGGGGCATCACTCTCTGCCTGGAAGATGACACCTGTGCAAAGCATCACTAAGGGATTCCTGGGGTTTGAATGTTAAATGCTAGGATGTTTAAACATGGCCATAGGGTCTAGTTAGTTGAACAAGAAATATTTGGATTAGGAGCCATTTAACTACCTGTCAAGTCTTCAACACATTTGTAGCACATGAATGTGCTATATAACAGGTACAATGGTGTAGTACCACAGATTTCTTTCCTGCATGTTTCTTATTTCTGTAATATATAAAAATCTCAGTAAAATATTGAAAGAGAGGAACTGGCACAGTGACAGCTTCTGACAGTATCTTCTGAAGACATACCCCCTCAGACCAACCTGTCACCAGCCCAAAAGGTACTGAATATTAAGAGGCTCACCTGACCCAAATCTAGTATTGGAAGCAGTAGTGATCCTAAAGCCCCTTCTTGTCAGTGGAACCCTCACTCAAAACAGGAGCTGCTCCACTCCCCAAAGCTGTATGCTGATAGCAGTCTTCAGTGTAATGGGGTGTGGGGGATGGTGTTGATCTCTGTGTCATTCATTGATCCTGGGCAGACGGATTGGACAGTCTGTCTAGTGTTACAGACTAGGGTTGTCACGGTATACCGGTTTCATGGTATACTGCGGTATAAGAAGTCACAGTATTGATACAGTGGAAAATTTCTTGTACCGCGATAACCGTGATTCACGGTATACTGCGGTATTGGGACTTTTCAGCTAATTTTTTTGCCTTTTTTATGCAAAAAGTACTTGTACTGCAATACCGCGGTATGACGATAACCGCGGTATTACATGTGACGGTTATCATACCGTCAGAATTTGATACCGTGACAACCCTATTACAGACTGATGCACAAACTGATCTGCAGTGCCTTCATTCCCACCTCTGTGTACTGAAGACTGCTATCTGCTTACAGCTTTAGAGAGAGCAGAGCATGAGCCAGGTTTGAGAAAGGGATCCTCTGACTAGAAGGGACTTTAGGATTATTGTTGTCCTCCCTTGCAATAGATCCGGGGTCAGGGGGATTGTGTCTCTTAACATACAGCAATTTGGGGGGCTGGGAACAAGTCTGGCTAAGACACTATTGTTATCTGGCACTGTGCTATCTCCCCTAAAAGTCTTTGAAATAATTACTGTGTGGATTGGAGGATGGCAATATGGGAGTGGGGTAGGGTCGGATGGTATGAGACCACAGAGGGTGGTGGTTATGGCACTATCCCTGACTACCTGCGGAAGGGAGAAAGACTTTTTAAAAATGTTTTTTTGTAACTCATTTTACCATGCATCCTCTAAAAAATACCCAAACATTTGGGCCTCAAATACAAATACTTGAGCTGAATATTTGAATTAAGGTATTTCTGCACTCCTAATGTATTTCAGAAGAGAAGACACACATCCTTTCATATTTTTAGCAGACAGCAAACAATCATGTCATTGCTTAGTTACTGTACCTTGCTACTTTAACCATCTTTGGTTCGTGGACCTGTAGTAATGTCATTAGTTTTTGTATGGTTTTGCCAGTCTCAATTATATCCTTGTGGAGAAAAATGAAGCCGTTATTTAGCCATCATCAAAGTAGTAGCTTACATTAGTTCATAATCAGGAAAAAGTATGGCTTACTGAGTTCTTTTTTTATGCCCTACAACATTCACAAACTGTATCACAGAATCCAGTTGCTGACATTTTATAATGGTACCCATGTTTAAAGTGGAATGCTTGCTTGATGCTGGTGCCGAGCTGCAGTTCACTTTCTGTACATTGGGCTACATATTACTTATTTTTGTAATGTACTGTACTTTATCTCCCACACTCAACCAGCACCCTTCAGACACTCCCTCCTCAGCCCCATCATCCACTATCTCCGAGACCTGCCTCTGACCTGACAGTGCCCCATAGTTTGCCCCCTCACGTGGTGGAGTCTCCCGTGTACCCCAGGCCCTGGTGGATTTTAGCTCGGATGTTTGGTAGGCAGCCCAGTAAGCAGTGCAGGCCTGTGAGAAGTGAGGCAGAGTCATTCTGCAGTAGAGGGCTCCATTTTCCTGTTTTCTACTCTCACTTAATGGGTGAGAAAAGAAGTGGACATCGCATGTAATTGCGGAAAACTCCTTAGTCAGGAGGCATCCACCTACCCATCACAGCTCCATGTGCACTGCCACCTGTGGAGCACACAGACCTCCCCCCAGGATGAAAAGCATCCTCTGGGGCACTTGCTCCTCCTCCCTTGGCTGGCCCCTGACACCTTTGGGCCAGCTTCCAAACCAGGGTCACTTGTGTTGCAAGCAGTTGCACTACCACTGTGCCAACAGGCGGGCTATGTTTTACTTAATTACAACATCGAATGGTGTTGCACAGGTGCAATGAAGTGGCTGTGGTGGTGAGAGCTGACCCAGGAAGTGAGCAGCTCTGGAAACAACTGCCACAGCCCATGCTAAAAGTAAGGCAACTAAAATACTAGGACATTTTTTTGGACACAGGATTTTAAAGTATTGTTTCCCATACACTATAAAAGATTGTGTGTGAGCAATCATACACAAACAAGGCTATTTTTCAATCTTAAGGTTTCTGTGGTAATGAGACCTCTCAAGCTGCGCTCTCGAGGTCTCTTGTTACCATGGGAACCTCTTGATTGAAGAATAGTCTTGTTGTGTATGATTGCTCATACACAATCCTCTCTGTTACGTGTATTCCAAACTGTTGTGTGCATTCTAAAGCACTATGTGTATTCCAAATAGTTTTTCTGTACAGATCAAGGTAATAAAATTGTAAATTCCTTGTTTACCCCACACCAAACTGATTACTGACCACCCAATGCCTAACGCTGTACCTTTTGATTTGTACAAGTATTTTGATTATGGAACAGTTTATGCCAAATGATGATTCTGCCATAATAAGGCATTCATTTCAATCACTATTATTGAAATGGAAGCACTTAATATCATAAGACTGTCACCCGGCACTTAAATTTTCTATGGTAGATAATAAATTGACAAATGTCCACAAGTTAAATGGTAAAACTCTAGGCACTGGGTGGGTAGTAAGAAGCTGACCAGGGGGTAAATATTTTTCATGAACAATAAAATGGCATTTTTTTTTTTTGCTTGGGGGTGGGCAACTATATATTACTCAACATGTGTTTCCATCTCAGGGTTGAGATGACATCATGGACCTCTTCAGCTTTGCTCTTGAGGTCCATATGCTGTCATCTCAGCCCCTTAATGGAAACCCAGTCTTTTGTATGTTTGCCCATTCATTATTCTATATGTTTTGTAGCAACAGCTCATGTTAAACATTATTTTAATATTCTTTATTATACAGTCCTTTGCAGCTCTTGATGTTGATCCTTGCTGTTCAGCCATTTATATTGTGCCACAGTTCACATTAGGTTCACCATATTAGAGCTTAGCTTTGTGATCTAGAGTACCTATTGCTGGTTCATCTTAGTCAGTAAAAAGTGATGTTAAAGTATAGGGGCTCAAATTCAGCCAAGAATACTGATGCAGCTCTTACAGCAGCAATATGTAATGCTGCTCACCATTAATTATGCAATACAGAAAAAAAAGATAATACTGACTCCAAGGGGGTGACCTCTTACAAAACAGGACACACATAGAATATTAAATGGAACAGAAACAACATTTTTTATGTAAACAATAGCCCAAAGCAATAGCCACTTACATGGTATCCCAACATCCTGACCAGCCTTGGTTATGCTCCATCTATAGTATAGCAAACAGTTCTGGTCACCATAATGTAAATATTTAAAGATAATTTATTTAGTTTTTGTTAACCAAGCAAGTGCACTAGACAATAAATGCCTCTTCTCAGGCATGACATGGGAGAGTACAAAATGTGGCTCAAGACAACAGTAACATACAATAAGTAAAAAGTGGCGTAATACAACACAGAATAATACACAGCATATTACAGGCAATATGCAGCAGTAACTTATAATATACAGTGAAACAACTACTGGTAAAAATGTTGCAAGAGAAGAATAGTATAATAGTGCAATGTAACAAGTTAAAGAGCCACAGAGCAACATAACAGCAAAAATATTAGGCAGAAAGAAGGACTTAAAGTACAATGATGCTTAGAATATAGATTAACCACTGATATGAGATTCAGGTATGGGGATAGACATACAGTATGTGGACAGCAGATAATCTCTGAATTTAATTCTAACTATTTGGTGAGTGAACATGGTCCATGGCTCCATCATGGTAGAAAGTTTAGAAAGCAACAAAATTATTTGCTACAGTTGATAATTTAAATTATGACTAGAGGATATCTAATTGGTGGGATTTCTCAGTGGTGAAAAGAAGCTTATGAGGAGATGTGATAGTAGTCTACAGATTGGTGTAATTAAGGACAATTTAGAAAGAAAATTCAGAAATGTTATTTAAAAAAAATAGATACAGAAGGTGAAGTAGTGGAATACCATTACATCTAAGGTAGGATGAACTGAATCAATGGGCTGTATTTTCAAATGGTGGCGCAGGACTTGTGTCAAGCCCTGCGCCAGAACACTTTAATTCTGGCCGTGTGCCAAAGGCTTTTGCTGCAACCGTGTCAGAGTTTAGAAAGTTGGAGATAGTTGCAACACTTTATCCAATTTATGGCAGCTTGCACCAAATATTTGGTGCAAGCCCCATGAAAAAGTTACCCGGGATTCACACAAGCTAGACCAGCAAAAAGCTGGTCTAACTTGTGGCAGTTGGCGCACGGGATAGAAAATCCCAATTGCTGGTTGGGTGAATGCCACAAGCTTTATGCACTGTATGTACAGTGTACCTGGGGCTTGCGGCATTTACACGCATCAGAAAATCCTGCCCAGTGTCTTCAGATAAAGGTTAGCTAAGTACCTGGAAAGAAAGAAGTTGTTACAACAACTGAAATTTTAGGGGAAAGATTTTAACTGGGCAAGGGTTTTCTTCCCTTCCTATTTTCATATGATCAAATTTTTATATCCGCAGTAACACCTCTTCAAAACACTATCCTTTACACCAGTGCAGCATTTTGAACTTGTTAAATAAAAAACTGTAATAATGTTCACCGAGTTCAGTAACAGATGGCATGCAAAGCTTATACCCTGTCAGGTGTACCAAAGCCATGCTTTTCTGGAAACCCAGCATCTACCAAGGGATTGGGAATAGTGGTGCGTGGATACTGCTTTTAGGGAATCTAACTGCTCACCAATGGATAGTACTACTCTCTGCTTCCAAATCCAAGATGTAGCTGACAAAATTTGAATTTCAGATCCAAGGTCACATATCTTTAATTCAAGATCAGATTCTATCTTGTATTTGTGAATCTAAGGTCAGACTCATTGGTTGAATAGTTAGATATGATCATTAGATGCAATGAATACAGTTTGATCTGACTGCTGTGATCTGTACATGGGATCTAAGGTCTGTGGATCCATTGTCAGATGCCATCACCATGGAACCAAAACTTGAGCACTACTGATGGTATCAGAGTTCGACAGGTGCTATCCAAGCACCACTACTTGGGATCAAATAAATAGCTAGGGAGACTTCTTTAAGTATCTCAGAGTGTGGCTGGACTGACACCTTCATTTGAAACTCACACTGAACATAATCTTAAAAAGCAACCCACCAGAACCTCAGCTTAATGTACAGAAATGAACACTGCCTCAACTATGGCACCAAAGGATTACTTATGAAGCTCTCCCTAATTTTTTGCATCAAGCTTTTTCTCCTCCATTGTGACTGCCTAGTCCTCAGGCTTGGGGGTGGCCCCGCTGTGGTAGCACCTCAGTCCAATCGCCCAGCAGCCATACTGTTCACACTAGTTGGGATCCATGGAGTGTACATCACTGGATACCACTGACTTTAATTCCTGAAAAACTGTTGTTTTACCCACTTTTGTTTTACTTTCACCACCTCAGCATCAGTCATCAGCCCTGGTTGGCCATACCATATGTGGTTTAATGTGTGCATGCCCAAACCCTCACAAGGGATCAGGTTTACTGGCCATAGCAAATAAGCTCTTTTGCCATGTAGAATTTCATGACATGTCATTTACTGCAAGTTACTGCATGGCATTGTGACTGGCTCAATGGTATGCATTATGGCAGTGACTTAGCCTACACAATAACCTCTACATAATTGTGCTTAGTTACAATAATAAATGTCACTACTATACAACCTGCTTATATGACAGGAATTTTACTAGGCCATGCAGATCTATGACTGTACTTTTGCAGCTGTGGAGACAGAGCTCTGCAGTCATTATAGCAACATAGGAGTTTGAGTATAGCACTGTGGAAGCATGTGACCGGACCACTGTCTGGTGTGCTTGCACAGTGCTGTGGCAAAAATCCACTAGTGCAGTTTATGTGGCCCTTCCCCTCTGCGGGCCACATACTGTAACATACCCCCTTCACCAGTGCTCTACTTTCTCTGCCATTATTCCGGCACTGATGGCACCGTAACCAAGATGGCTGCCACAGTCAATGCTCCCACATGCGCACTTCTATTATGTTGGCCATCTTCTGTACAGCTGATCCAGTGCTACTTCTTTTGTATGGCTGCTAAACTATATCTACTAAAGTGCAATGCAACTTTCTAACTCCCTGCATCATGGAAAGAGTTATAGTGCTACATGATTGGCAGAAAGGGAGGGCCACCAGCAAGCACTGGGAGGGTCACCAGTGAGCATCAGAATGCTTACTAAGTGAAGACATTGCAAAACACAAAAGGTGAGAGAGAATGAAAGCACATTTCTCTGACCAGAGCAAAAGGAGTAATGCAGACTGTGCCCGCAGATGCCAATGAGGGTGGTGGGGAGGGTCGAGGGTGGGGGCAGGGAGAGGAGCGGGGTCAAGACTTTCTCAACTGTTAAAAAGGAAAAATGAGCCAGTCCCTACACAATCTGTAAAAGAGTGTGGCTCAAGTTCCACAGTGCACCAGGAAACTGTCACTCTTCCCTCCTCCTTGTTTAGCTTCCTTCTCCCAGCACCACTTAGTCTGGTCCTGTGCATCAGTGTTTTGCGCTGGGTTGTGTTGCTGTTTCAAAGGACTGCAGTGGGGAAAAGGCTGCCTTTCACTTTAAATTGGACACAGCAACAACACTCAATAGAGCTCTGTACAGCTGTGTCAGCTCTGTCCAGAGTTTGTTACTAAAGGCCTTACTTGCCTTTATCTGCTCTTGATCAAATCAGCATGCATCCGTCAGCTAAGACTTCAAGCAAAAGGCATGGTCAAAGTGCCCTGGAACCTCCAAGTCATAGGCAACAATTTCTTTTCACCTGCCAACTGGTGTGCCATACCATTTGCATCACCCTTTCTTCATATCCAACTAACGCAAAATACTAGATTATTCATGCAACTGATCAGAATGATTTATTACTGGTAATTACAGAACCTATGACTCAGTCACCTGATTACTCACAAATCCCATGCACAACAATGATGAACTGTATCTGTATAATGTATATGCATGTATAAGATAAATGAAGTATTGTATTATTCTTTTGCATGGTCCTATACAGTATACTGTATGTTGCTGTTCTTGCCCTAGAAACTACTGTATCTTAGAAAGTAGGTACTCCACTTAAACAAAAAGATTAGCTACTTACTAGTAACAGTTGATCTTTAAGAGAACCTCCTCTAAAGAGTGATACTATTGAAGCTGTACTCTGTTGGCATCAGGACCACTAGAAAACTTTTGCCTTACTGGGGATGCCTAGTTTGACATACCTCAGCACTGCTTATATAATGTGGGTGACCCCATACCTCCTCAGATTCCTGCTGGAGACAACCTCACAGTTGTTTTGTACCAACATGAATGGGAGACCAGAACCCCAACCACTCTGACAGGAGAGGGGATGAGTCCAGAAAGAACAAGCCCATTCAAAAGTGTAAAGAAATGGAGAAGACCAAGGGAGCAGTAGCTGCCATGTCTTTTAGAGTATGCCACTTGAAATACAGAAGGGGTAGGTGGGAGGATGATCTGTGGCTCCAAGGAGGAGATTTTTCAAAGATCTACTGTTACTGGAAAGTAACTACTTTAACTTGCTAAAGGTCATCATCCTCTAGAGAGCCACATTTGTGGAACAATTCCCAAGCAATATTGGACTATAGAATGGGATGAAGGCCAGATAGTAGTAACACAGAAGACTCTTAAGAGAGGAGGCCTCGGAGGTTGGCAAGGCTGATGACAGCCCATCTATGGGACACCATATCCAGACTGCAGTGCTCAGTGAAAGTGTAGGCAGAACTCCATGTAATGGCAAAACACATGTCAGCTGCCTTGACTGAATAGCAACAAGCCATAGAAGTGGCCGTATCATGGGTAACATGCCCACAAACAGGACCAGGAAGTTTCTTACTGGGCTTCTGGTAACATGACATACAGGATTCTAACCATATGGAGAGACACTGCTTAGAGATGGGGACACCCACCATTCTGGGGGCAAATTAAACAAGTTGTGAGGACATTCTGCAGTCCTTCACATGGTCCAAGTAGAAGCACAAAGCTCTATGGACATCCAGATAATACAGAATAACTTCTTCCACATTCTGAGAGGAAGGAAAAAATACTGTACATGAAGTTGGGTAGTCTGATTTAATATAAACTTAGAAACCACATTAGGAAGAAGCCTAGGATGGGTACATAATGACACCTGATCTTAGTGAAAAACAAGGTACGGAGTATTCTCACATAAAGCCAATAGCTCAGAAACTCTCCAAACAGAAGTGATTTCCAACAGCAGAAGTGTTTTCTCATTAAAGGAAATTCATATTGCAAGTGGCAACAACTTCCAAAAGACCCTGTGTAGACTCCAGAACCAAGCTAAAGTCCCACACTAGCACTGGCCTATGGAGTTGGGGACATGGATACAGGAGAACTTCAAGGAACCTGTGAGACAGCTCAAACATGGGCCACAGAACTGCCCCCAGAGAGGGATTTAAAAGCTAAAAATGGCCAAAAGGATCTCCTTCACAAGACAAGAGTTGCAATAGGGACAGCAGGTAGTCTAAGAAGTGTTGCACCAGACATGGAAAACGGTCCCTGGACTCAGAGCAAAATACTGAAATGTTTCCATTTCAGGAAGTCAATGTGCCATGTAGAATGCATGTGAGCTGCTAATAGAACATCTAAAACCAACAGGTAGACCCCGAAGCATGATAGTTCCATGTCCTCAGGAGCTAGGTATGAATTTATAGGGACTGGAGGTCCACATGCAACATGCAATAACCTTCCATTGTCCTGCAGTCCTGTTCATAGACTGAGCAGAACAGAAAGTTCCATTATACCAGATGGGCAAAACCAAATTTGTCTGGGCCAGAGGAGGGCTACAACAATTATCGTGGCTCCATTTTCCCGAAGCTTGACCAATACCTGGTAACTCAGAAGAACTGATGGAAAGAAATATAGAAACCTCTAGGAGAACACCATGCCTCACCAAAGAACTCCAGGCAATTGAATGAGTGAACAGAAACATAGCAGTTTTGCATTGTGTGAGGCTGAAAAAATGGTTCAACATTAGATTACCCCAATGGGCAGTGGTCTGCAACCATATCATCTAGGAGTTCCTACTCATGGTACTGAACAACTGACCTGCAGAGAGAGCCTAAAGGGACATTTAGAGTGCTGGGTAGACACATGGTGATGATTTATACATTGTGGCCAGTGTTCATTTCCACACCTATGTGACTTCTTTGCAGAGGGGGTAGGCGTTTGGTGAGGTAGTGCATAACATAAACATTGTTCACTCTTACCATCAGAGGCAGACCTGAATGCAAGTGGTGAAGGCATGCAGGCCAAGAGCAGTCTGCATCTCCAAAATGTTGCTGTGAAAAGAGTGGACTGAAGGGTCTGCATACCCTGGGTCTTTAGTGCATCCAGATGGGCATTCAATCCATCCCAGAGCTATCAAAGGTGAGGACCCTCTGTGGAAATGGATGAAGAAATGAAGACCCCCTGAAGCAGATGGGAGCAGTCTTTCCACCAGCAAACAGTTTTGCCTAATGGGTCTGTGACCAGAATAGATTAATCCAGAGACTGGAAAGCCTGGGCCTATTGGGCACGAAGCATACACTGGGGAATAAACCTGTGAAAGTGCACCATAAGACCAGTCACAATGGCAGCATCCATGAAGCCCAGGAGCCAAAGCATGGATCTCACAGGGACCTGGGCACTGGAGGTGATAAGTGTCACTTTGGCTATTAGAGTGTTGGCATGGGATTCCAGAAGGCATGTCTGCATCTGATTAGTGTCTAGGACAGTGCACATAAACTGAAGGTGCTGCCAGGAGGTTAGAACAAATTTGTGTTCCAGTTGGTCAAATAACTGGTGAATCCAGTACAAAGTCTGTGTAGCTGTTTTGCTAAAAGGGGCCCTGAGGAGCCAGCTGTCAGGGTAAGGGAATACCTACAGAGCCTTCTTGTATAAGGCCACTGATATCACAGCGAAGCACTTGGTGAAGACCCACAGTGCACAGGAAAATCTAAAGGCCAACCCACCAAACTGAAGCACAAGCAAATGAGGAAGGGTGGGGAGTAGTGGTCGCAACCAAATACCGAAGCAGCAAGCATGAACTGTGATGTGCCAACAAATAAAGACAAACACTAAATAAGTGCAAAGTCAAGATTTGCTTTATTTATGGACCTGGCACTTCAAATCCATGCAGATTCTTCATCGGGGAGCACACCAAATTGGTAGTGCTGGCCCTCAAAAGGAATTGTAGATGCTGTCAATAGCTGTGCTGAATTTTGATGTGCAGATTTGTATCCTGCATGTCCAGAGTGCAAAGCCATGCCCCCTGCAAGAGCTGGGGGAGAAGGAACTTACGAGAAACTATGCAAAACTTTTTGAATGCTGTATTCATTTCTGCCTCAAAATTCCAAGATGGGGTGTAGCTTGCCCATCTTTTATGGTACTAGGAAGTGTTCTGAATAGAAACGCTGGTTCAGTTTAGGCCAGGGGTACAAGCTAAATTGTACTCTTGTCCAAGAGTATGTACATTGGCCAGTAGGACCAATACATGCTCCTGGGTACCAGATCAATATGTCGCTGCAAGAACAGCATGGTGGTAACCATGCTGTGAAAATGTTGTTTACATTGACAGCAACAGAGGTAGAACAGTGTTAGGGAATTTCTGCTACCCCTGTCACTGTGCACTCATAGGAGAAAGGGATTAAGGAGCCATTGGTGTGCTGCCTGGTTAAGCCACTCCCATGGTGGAGTGGCTAAGGCATGAGCACTCAGCATCATAGGAGACCTGAGGATCATGGTTCAGTTCCCCATCTCCTGGTCTAGGGAATTTATTTTCAGTAAAGAATTTGCCCCCTCCCAAGCTTTTCCCCATCCCCGAAGTCCACACCCCCTCAGAGCTGATTATATTTAGTCCAGGGGTGCAGGGGCAGAGTCCCCCCAAAACAAAGAATCTCCACTGTGCCCTATGCATTTCAACTGTGTCGGTGACATTCTGTGCAGTTTGGTCTATTGACCAACTTTGTTTTGCCTTTTGGCATTTTGCTTGTGGCATTGTGTGCCGTGCTGATACTGTATGCAGGGTTATGACCCTGTGCCGTGCTCCAGAGGGTACTGACAAGGGCTGGGAGGGCTGCACAAGAAGGATGCTAGTAATTCCAAGGCTTAACCATTCTATATAATATCAAGGACCCACCTATCTCATGTGATCTCATGCCATGTTTTCAGAAACAGGGCGATCCTGCCCTATACCTGAGTACCAAACAGAGGTAGAGGAGTGGACGGGCAGGAGAGAGTTAGAAGGTGGACAGCAGGGGCATCTCTACCATTCAGACCTCTAGATATCTTAAAATGGGTACCTAGGCACTTTTGTTTCCTTAGCATTGATAACTGGGAAAAAGATAATTCTTCTTCTTTACAGGAAGGATCAGAAGGTTCCATCCTTTCAGTAGTGGCTGAACTTCATAATTGACATGCCAATCTCAAGAGAATTCAATATGAGCTTGTAGGGAAACTAGAAAAAATATACTGCTATGTGACACCCTTTTATTAATTTTTTTTTGTGATACATTATTAAGAAAATCTCTAACCTTAGCTATGTGTTGTTGATGATGGGCCACCTAAGTCTAGTTCCATTATATTCATTCACCGGGGTTATAATGATGAGTTGGTCATGATTAGCTCTTGTAAGCTTGAAACTCTTATGACTTCACATGTGAACGTAAAACAAAATAGACAGCTGAGGGCTGTGGCTTGGTGGTGGAGGTCTTAGTGGAAGACAAGCCAGGACCCCCTGCATGGGAGCAGCAGAAGTCTCTGGAAAAAGTACCACCACCATATGCCCATGTGAGAGCTGGAAATCAAAGGACTTTAATGTCCCTTTCTAGAAAATTGTAGATCCTTCAAGGTGAGCTAGACATTATGGACAAATAATTCTAGGCCTCAAAAAGGTGAGTTAAGAACAAACAGCTGACTATTAGTAGCAAACTCACCAGCATGCAGACATACATAGAAGAGAAGGTAGATGCCACATCCAGCAGAATATTAGAGAAGACAAATGCCACATGCTTGGATGCAGAATGTAGTAAATGCTTACCGTCCTCCATCCCTGTGCAAAACACTGCTGGACTTCAGTTTAACACTACCACGGGGCACGTTATCCACCATAGTAGATAAAGACGTCCATGGGCTATTCTTATATTTAATCATGGAAGCCTGGCAACTGATAATACAAAGGCCCAGTGAGGCAGATGCAGAGGTTCATTTGCTCATAACATTTAATTTTCTGGATTCTTTGTCAGGGAGCAAAATGTTCATATGACTGGGAGCCATGGACCTATAAAAGATTATCTGTAAGAACCACAAAGTCAGTTTCAGGCTAGGTGGTGTATAAAGCCTTGTTAGAGGGGGCAGGATATTGTTTGTCTTCCTTCTGAGAGATAGTCAATAATGTACTGGGTATGTTTCAAGCAACCATGGTAACATCCTCCCAAGCAGCATAAAAGGGATGCATGATCATGGAAGGAGACATCCAGGAATTCCTAGAAATTCCTCTCACTGAAGTCCTCTTCTTTAGCCTAGCTTGTCCAGCATAAGGTGTGGCAAAGTCTGAAATGAAGCATCCTCAGGGGAAACCTAGCTGTATATACCACACTGTCTTCACTTCAGGAAGATAAAACAGAACTAGAGTCCATCCCATAAACTAGTTGCCCTTACTCTACATTCCTACTCTCTTCATCCAGGAGGTCTAGATTTTGTTCATCATCCTCCTTAGGTCAAGGAAGAGATTGAGGAAGAATAGGAGGTACCACAGGGCCTTTCTACTTTGGAGGCACTGGTTGGGGTAGCACAGCAGTAGGGACTGTAGTCCCAGAAGCACCCACAGCTGACATCAACAAAAGTGACTGGAACAGTAGAGCCATCAACATAGTAACTGTCGATAACAGGAACAGCAAAAGTTGCTGAAGTAATTTAAAGACAGTAGGCAAAATAACAGTGCTACCAAAGGTGGTATAAGCCAGTAAAGTGTACAAAGAAAGCAGTGACAGAACAGTACCTCCCGCTGATGCATTGGGAAGGGCTGGACACCACTGACAGTGGGTAAGCCAGAGCCTCTGCCCAGCCTTGGTGTCTCAACAAAAGTTGAGCAAGTGATGGAGAACAATGAAGTAGCCTGAGACTTACCATCATGGGGCTTCAGTGGTGACCTGGACTGGTACTGTAGAAAGACTGATTGTTTGTGGTAACACTCCATCTAAGAGACCTTTCTCAATTTCCCATTTGACAAGTGGCATTTTTTCCATGAAGGTGAAAGTGTGGCCACCAGACAAGGAGACCTGCAGGGTTTCCAGCGACAGATCTAGTGTAGCCAGAGACCATGGGGTAGACGCCAATGCTATCCACTTGGCATTCTACATTTTCTGCTGGAAAGTTTCTAAAACCTTTCAGCATCATCCCTTTCTTGCCTGGTTAATGTCTAAATAGATGGCTCAGTTCTTATTGTCATGCAAAAGACTGCGGCAACAAACAAAAAGAGTGTGATCATTTTCTATAACTACAGTATCTTCATGCAGCACTGAAAGAAGAGAAAAAGCAGAATCTTCTTCAGAATAACCAATGACATCATGAATAATGATAAAAGTAAAGAAAATTGTAACTTCAATTGACCAAAATCAACACAAGGATTTTCCATGATCTGATGAGTGACTGTTGGCTGAAGAAAAAGCTGACTAGGTAGGGGCTCCTCACATTATATAGGCAGCGCTTAAATATGTTAATGTGAAAGGTCCCTGCTACTCAAAGGTTTCAGGGTGGTCTTGATGCCGATAATTTATGGTTCCAAAGGTGTCTCTCTATGGAAGGAGATGTCCTCGAAGAAGATCTATCCTGAAGTGGTTCTGAAACAATATAATAAAATACTAAGTAAAATAATTGCCACTAGGTGCTTTTGAAATTATAAAACAAATTGTGACACTGATACCTCCAGTACTGCCAAATAGATTTAAAATTAAAAAAATAATAATAATTATTCTTCAAATGAAGGAGTGCCATCTTCACAACCCTGGGTAATTCCTTGTTAAAGAAAGTTGTCTTCTTTAAATCTCTGCTCGTCATAGCTGGCCCAGTGGTGAACAGAGCTGAGGCTTCTTGCATGCCTTACCTTTTCCCACACCGGTGACTCAGGTTTGGGAATAAACTTGGGTCACCGGGGGTCGGATGGGGGGGTGAGTGAGCATCCAATGGACAGCTCTTCTCTCCTGGGGTGGGGAGGCATGCCATCTCATTCATTGGCTGCCACCTGATGAAGGCAGGGTGTAGTGCCAGAGTATGAGTGATATAGAAGGGAGGGGCTGTGGTTCTGTAGCGAGTGTGCACCTTCACATGCATGTGCCCATGTGCCACCATGGCTGGGGATGAGGAAGAAAACAGAAAAGGGTTGGCATCAGCTTAATGAAGCCATGCCTGCCTACTCCCATTCCTACACGGCCACCTGACCACCAATCCCCAGCTCTGGATGAGAATCATCAAGTGGGGGGAGGATGGCCCTCCCCTTCCTGGTCCTGCTATGGGTGGGGGCGGGGGGCAATCCATGGGGGAAACTAGGGGGCAAGGCGATTTGTGGATGGTGAGTACCGGATGGGGAGGCAGGGACAGGGTGGATTAGCCTGCCGGTAGCCAGCCCATGGGAGAAAAAGCTATATGAAACAAAATCTCTGCTGGTCTGACTGGATGGTCATCTTGACTTCTCCAGCCACATAGCTGCCAAAAAACAAACAAACAAACAAAAAAATAAACAATATCCCCCTCTTCACGCATTGGGGGACTGTTGTGAAAATGTTCCCACTAGCATTTGTCTTTGGGGATGTGTCTTCCATTCGTAGATTAGGTTTCTATTTCGAAAGCAAATGCCTGTAACTTCCATCTCCGTGTTTACAGATATGCACTTTATTTAATATTTAACTGCTTTCCAAGTGTTGATTTATACTATCTGTATTTATCATTGCTTTCACTATTGGATTTCTGTCAATTTGCTTAGGGACTGTGGACAGCTTGTTAGCTGTATAAAATAAACTAGACAAAATAAAAATGATATTATATTGTAGTATATCAGGAATATGCAAGGATATAAGTTTTACATTTTCACAAAAGATATGAAAAAATTACATAAGGAATAGATACTAGTCATTATGTTTAATACACAGACAACCATGCTGTAATTTTCCTTTACATATGGACATGTGTAACAACCAGCTGCCAGTCAACCATTTAGTTCTCTAAGTGCAAGGTACTGCTTCTTGCCTGTAAACAGTCACTGTTTTTGAGTCTAAGCATGATCATACTGTAAAAAAAAAAAAAAACACATGACTGCACTGCTGCGTGTTAGCATTGCCATGCTAGTTAATAAATAACAAAGGCAAAAAGCAGCTCCTAGCCCTAATGAGCACTGTTGATGCTGCAAGGATGGGGACTGTGTAAAACCAAACCCAAACAGAAAGCTGTGGCCTTCAATATTTTCAGCACTTTGCACTACAACACAGCCAGGGCAGGCAGTGACTGAATTAAACTATTAGGGAGTTCCCATTTAGGTAGGCTCATTCAGATATAAATATATAACTAAAATGATAGGCTTACCCTTTTTTAGGCAGTTTGGGGGTCTGTTTTGGGGGAGGTTATACCATTGCTCCAAGAACAGCACTGTAGGCAGAGGCAGTACTAGAATTTATTAATAAAATCCATGCTAACAAGCTAAATAAACAGCCGCTTTGGGCTCAAACAGCTGGGGGAGCAGTTAGGGCCTTGGGTAGTCTAAAGCATGGGCTAGCACATGCAGGGACCAGCAGAAGCATGGAACAGCTGTTATTTAAAAAAAATGGGTGGGTTGTGTGCAAGTAGAATTTCTACATCCGAGTTATGTGATGTCTTTTTAAACCACTCAGGCTTCCCTCTCATGGTTTAAGATGCATCACACACCTTGGGACTATAAAATGCTGCTTACAAACCCCCTTCCATGTATTATTTTCTGTGTAATATATGGGGTAAATTTTTTCCACCCACAGGTAATCGGTGATATTAAAAAGTCATAATAACATTGCTCTGACATCATAATATTATTATACTGACATCAGATCAATGGTATTATGAGCTGAAATATTTGGAGTGTTACATATATTACAAAAAATAGCAGATAGGAAACCAACAGTAATTAGGCTTGTCATTCTGTCTTGGGATTCTGGTGACATCAAAAAACATTCAGGCTTTGCTGTCATGGGTTATGCTGTCATCAGAATCCCTTGATGGAATTACAACCATGTTATTTATTTATCTCAAAAATTTTACCAGGAAAGACATACTGAACTGCTAACAGCTTGTTTCCAGATGTGTTATGGGGATAAGGGGAAGTGGAGATAGATCAAGAGATGGAAAAAACTAAACAGTAATAACGATATTACATTACAAAAATAGAAGTAATAAACAGCAGTACAGTATATCAAAGGAGCTTAATCACAACTCCTGGAGGTAAAACAGTACAACAGATGCATGTAGTAGATACAATTTAATTATGATGGGTAGGGGGAACTACTCATACAGGTATAACCTGGGGATGAGGGAAACAAACTTGGGAGAGGAGGAAGACAAGAGATAAAGGGTCATGGGCAGTTGCAGGTCAGAGAAGAAAAATCATGAAGAAGAGACTTTAGGGAGAAAGCAGAAGAGACAGAGGGGTTTGATGGGTAGGGATGACCAGAGTTTAGGAAAACGATATGAGAAAGCAAATTGACCAACAGACTATTTTCAAGATGGAATAGAAAAGGAGTGGGAAATATCAGCGCAGAGATGGTAGGATGAAGAAGATGAAGAGGATAGTGGGAATGTAGGATAAGAGGCAAGGGAACCAAACCAGAATTTGGATATAAAGGAGGCACAATGGGAAGGCACCTGGCATCAATGAGGGGAGTGAAAGGGCTGAGTAGAGTGAGCAGTGATGGGCATGAAGGGGACAGTTTAAAGAAAAATGACAAAAAGAGTGAATGCGGGGGTCCAGTCTGGCAAGGGAAGATTTGGGAGCTCCATCATAAACTATGTCACCATAATAAAAATAGGGAGAATCATCTTTAAAACAATCTCTCGATGGGCAGGAAGCAGGATACTTGCTTTGTTCCTGCACAGTGCACCAAGCTTGGGGTGGAGCTTATGGTGTATGGTATTAGTGTGCACCGAGAAATCAAGATGTTGGTCAAACCAGACCCCAAGGTACTTAAGCAAGAGGTTTAGCATCATCAGTGGTGTGAAATAATGGTAGAGAGGTGAGTATGGTATGCCTCTGTTAACATAAGAACACAAGAACATGTCGGAAGAAGGGGACCGTGTGATCCATCTATTCTGCCCAGATTGCTTACCACCCTATTCTGGTTTTCCGAGATTACCGCAATACTTGTTCCATGCTAGCTTAAAAGCAGTGACTGTTTTGGCCTCCGCAACCTCTGGTGGTAAGCTATTCCAAGCGTCCACCACCCTCTCTGTGAAGTAGAGCTTATGAATGTTGGTTTTAAACTTACCCCCTGTTAGTTAGTTGGTTGCTACTCTTAGTCTCAAACTGTGCCCCCTCATTCACGTGGTCTTGTTTTTGTGAAAGAGGTTTTCTGCTTGTACTTTATTTATGCCCTTTATATAGTTGAAGGTTTCCATCATATCCCCCCCATTTCTCCTTTGCTCGAGGAAGTACATTTGCAGTTGCTGTAGTCTAGATTCATATTGCTGGTGCAGGTCCTGTATAATTTTATTAGATCTTCTCGGTACAGCCTCCAAGCGGTCTATGTCTTTTTTTAGGTGTGGCCTCCAGAACTGTATGCAGTACTCGAGACGTGGCATCACAAGGACCTGTACAGAGGGAATATGACCTCTCACTTCCTACTTGTAATGCTCCTGCCAATACATCTGAGGATGCTACTAGCTTTTTGCACTGCCTTTTCACATTGTCTACCCACCTTTAAATCATCAGAAATAAGTACTCTGAGGTCCTGTTCAAGTTTTGTTTCTGTTAATTGTTCACCATTGAGTGTGTATGCTTTCCTTGAGTTTCCTTTACCTAGGTGCATGACCTTGCACTTTTTGGCATAGGATTTCAACTGCTAGTCCCTAGACCATGCTTCTAAGCTCCTTAGATCGGCTTCCATTGCTGCCGTTCCTTCAGTTTTATCTACCCTGTTGCAGAGCTTTGTGTCATCTGCGAACAGGCATACCTTACCCTGCAGGCCATCAGCAATGTCACTGATGAATATATTGAAGAGGACTGGGCCAAGGACAGATCCTTGAGGCACACCACTGATCACCCTTCCCTCATTAGACAGTGTTCCATTGACTATGACCCTCTGTGTTCTATTGTGGAGCCAGTTTTGAACACACTTGACTATTTTGTGCCTAACCCGGAGTGCTGTAGCTTACTGACCAATCTTCTATGGGGGGCAGAGTCAAAAGCCTTGCTGAAATCTAGATAGACTATGTCTGCTGCCCCTCCCTGGTCCACTATTTTGGAGACCCAGTCAAAGAATTCAATCATATTCATTTGACATGACTGGCCTGCTGTAAATCCATACTGTTTAGTATCAATCTGCCCTATTTTCATAAGAAACTTCACTATTTCTTGCTTAAGTAGGGACTCTATAAGCTTCCCCACTACTGAGGTCAAGCTCACTGGCCATTAGTTTCCAGACACCTCCCTGCTTCCACTTTTGTGCAAGGGTACCTCTATGGCCTTCTCCAGTCCTGAGGTATTTCCCTGCTGTCAAGAAACTGTGTGAATAATTCTGCCAATGGGCCTGCAATTTCCTGTGCCAACTTCTTCAGAATTCTAGGGTGGATTCCATCTGGGCCCATTGCTTTATTTCCTTTTAATCTGAGAAGCTCTTTTAGGACACTGTCTCTTGTAAATGGTCCAGCATCTGCTTCTATGGTGAGTCCATCTGTGTTCTGCATTTTGGGTCAATTGTCATTGTCTTCTTTTGTGAAGACTGAGCAGAAGAAACTGTTTAGAATCTCCACTTTTTCGTTATCATTTTCAGCCTGTTTGCTGTCTTTGGTTGCTACTCTTATAATGCCTCCTTTTGTTTTCCTTTTTTCTCTGATGTATCTATAAAAAGTTTTGTCACCCTTCTTCACTCCTCGTACGATTCTCTCTTCTGTCTGGGCTTTGGCTGCCCTTACTACCTTCCTTGCTTCTTTTAGCTTGGCTTTGTAGACTTCCATATGTGCCTCATTGTTAGTATCCTTGAATGTCTTGAATGCTTTCCTTTTATCCTTTATTTTTGTCACTACATGCTTGGTATACCATACTAGATCTAGTACTGACTAACAGGGAAGATATCACAGATCTCCAGGTAGAAGGTCACCTGGGGGCCAGTGACCATCACATGGTATGGTTCAATTTGGCTACTACATCTAAATCATCCCATTCCAAGGCAAAAATATGGGACTTCAGAGGAGCCGACTTTGATAAGATGGCCAACAGAGGTAAGCTAGCCCTGGCAAAAAGAAACACAGGTGAGGGGTACAGGCAAGGTGGGCAAGCATTAAGGATGCAATACTTGAAGCAACATCCCATTGTGTTACACAGAAAGGAACTGAAAGAAGAAGGAAACCACTTTGGTTCTCAAATACAGTAGCAGAAAGGTCAGAGCCAAAAGGCTGGCCTTCAGGAAATATAAGGGAACACAGCGGGATGAAGATAGGGAGGCATACCAAACTGCCCTAAGGGAAGCAGGGAAGGCAGTAAGGCAGGCAAAGTCCCAAACTGAGGAAACAATAGCACGAACAGTAAAAGAAGGTGACAAGACTTTCTATAGATACATTAGTGAAAGGAGAAAGTCCAGAGGGGGTATTGCTAAGCTTATTGGAGAAAAGGGAGCATGTGAGGAGGAGGACCCTGTAAAGGCATCTATCCTAAATAGATACTTTTGCTCAGTATTTACTGAAGAGAAGGTAGGGCAGGGCCCACAGCTCAGCATCATGGACACGGGGAGGGAGGTGAGCACTACTCCCTTCACAAAAGAAAGGGTCCTACAAGAGCTTGCTAAGCTCAGGGTGGATAAGGCAATGGGACCTGATGGCACACATCTCAGGGTACTAGGAGCTAAAGGTGGAACTAGCAGAGCCATTAGCAGAACTGTTTAGTGAGTCTCTGAGCACAGGAGAGGTCCCGAAGACTGGAGAAGGCTTTGTGATCCTGCTCCCAAGAGTGGTAGCAGGAGGAGGCAAGGAACTACAGACCAGTCAGTCTTACCTCAGTAGTGGGCAAGATTATGGAGGCAATTCCTTAAGGAAAGGATAGTGCAACACCTGGAATCCATAGGGGCACAGGATCCAAGACAGCATGGGTTTACAAAGAAAGGTCCTGTCAAACTAATCTCAGATTTCTTTGACTGGGTAACCAGAGTGGTGGACAAGGGGAGCAGTTGATGTCGCCTACCTTGACTTCAGCAAAGCTTTGACACTGTTCCACATAGAGGATTGATAAATAAGCTGGGTAGGCTGGGTGGGTCAGAAGTTGGTCAACTGGGTGGCAAACTGGTTGACGGGCAGAAAAACAGAGAGTGGTAAATGGATACAGTCAGAAGAGATGCAAGTCACAAGTGGGGTACCTCAGGATCAGTCCTGGGGCCAGTCCTCTTCAACATCTTCATTAGTGACCTTGCAGATGGACTAGAGGGTAAGTATTGTCTGTTTGCAGATGACACCAAGATCTGCAACAGAGTAGATGATCCAGATGGGGTGGGCAGAATGAGAAGAGATCTGGACAAACTAGCAAAATGGTCAGAAGAGTGGCAACTAGGATTTAATGCAAAGAAGTGCAAAATCATGCACATAGGAAGAGAAACCCTGAAGCCACCTATAGGCTGGGAGGGAGTTGCTAGCAGTCACAAAGGAAGAAAGAGACTTGGGCATCATCATCACTGATGACCTGAAATCATCCAAGCAGACCCTCAAGCAGTAGGTAAGGCTAGGGGTGTTAGGGTGTATTAGTAGGTTATACAAGTCGAAGAGGGAGGTAATAATCCTCTTTACAAGACACTGGTTAGGCCCCATCTGGACTACTGCATGCAGTATTGGAGGCCACACCTCACAAGGACATTAATCCAAATTGAGGCAGTCCAGAGAAGGGCAACCAAAATGGTGCAGGGACTGCATCAGAAGACATATGAGGACAGATTAACAGAGCTCAATATGTATACCCTTGAGCAAAGGAGGGAGAGAGGTGATATGATCGAGGCATTCAAACACCTTAAGGGCATTAACAAGGTGAAAGAGTCTAACATGTTTAAATATAAGAAAAATAGCAGGACAAGAGGACACAGCATGAGATTAGAGGGGGGTATTAAGGGGAATGTGAGGAAATTCTTTTTCACAGAAAGGGTGGTGGATGCATGGAATGGCTTACCACAAGAAGTGGTGGCTATGAATACAGTGCAGGGCTTCAAACAGGCATGTGATAGGCATAAGGGAACAATACAAATGACTATTAATAGATAGGCCACTGACAGAGCAAAGGCCGATGGCACATTTATAAGGTAGAAAAAGAAATGGGCAGACTGGATGGGTCTTGCGGTCCTTATCTGCCATCAGCTTCTATGTTTCTATGTTTCTATACTGTTTCCTCATTTTTCTTGACTAAGAGTTCTGCTTTGTGCACTGGGCAGTTACTGTGAGTAAAGCTTCCTTCAGGGCTTCCCACCTCTGTTCCACTGTGCCCCCTGTTTCCTTCCTAAGTATTTGTTTTATGGAAGCCCTCATTTGAGTAAAGTCAGCCTTCTTGAAATCCAGGATCCCAAGTTTGCTGTGGCTGACTTCGTCTTTACTGGTGATGGTGATCCAGATGGTACTATGGTCACTGGTTCCCAGATTGCTGCCCACCACTGTGTCAGAAATCCTGTCATTATTTGAGAGCATGAGGTCCGGGATGGCTGTCTCTTGTGTTGGTGTCATCACCAACTGTTCTAGTCCTGCTCCCTTTAGTGCTAAGAGGAATTCTCTGCTTCTTTCTGTAGAGGCCGTGTGCGAGAGCCAATTCACATCTGGTAGATTGAAATCACTGACCAGCAGCAGTTCTTTGTCTGCTATCTGTAGGATGGCCTCCAGGGGTTCCCTGTCCAAGTCTTTATCCTGGGCTGGGGGTCTGTATGTCAAAAGTCATGGAGACTATTTGTTTGGCACAAAGGAATAGCTGGTTAGGCTATAACCAGTGCTGAATGTTGTCAAAATCCAGCTGTAGCTGTGAGGTAAGGACATGGGAAGAGGTGTCAGATGCAAAAAGAACTGTATCATTAGCATACATATGAATGGATGAAGATGTACAGACAGAGTGGAGGTCACGCAAGAATATGGAAAAGAGAACAGGGTCTATGACAGACCCTTGAAGGACACCTGGGCAGATGGGGAGTGGGGATGAAATGGTCCTTCCTATATGAACAGTTTGAGACCATCCCTCAAGATATGAATGAAACCAACTGACTGCTGAGTCAGAGAGGCCTGCTGCTTTAAGCTTGTCTAGAAGGGGGAGATGTGCCACAGTATCAAAAGCTTTGGCAAGATCAACAAATACATCAGAGGTGATCAGTCCGTGATCCATATCTGAGAGGATGGAGATAGTGAACCAGAGGAGGGAGGTAGAAGTGAAGTGGGATTTCCAAAGACCAGAGTGGAAGGTGGTGAAGGAGGAGGAGGAGTCAAGGAAGGAGGAGAGTTCAGATAGTACATGGTGTTCCTATATCTTAGCCAGGGTGGGAAGGAGAAAGATAGGACAGAAGTTACTATGAGAAGAAGGATTACCACCTGTAGGGAGAGGTATGATAGTAATCTGCTTCAGGGCTTCAGGGACAGCTACAGAAGAAAAAGAAAGGCTGAGAACTAGGGTAATAGGCAGTGTGATGGAAAAGACTGAGAGAAGCAGAAGATTAGGATCAAGGCCACCAGGGCTACCTTTCTTGTGAGGATTAAAGGCAAGTATGGCCTTAAGGGAAGCAGAGGAAGAGGTAGGAGAGGAGGGAAAAAGTGAGAGGAGGGGAAAACTAAGTGAAGGGACAGAAAGGATGAGAGAGAGGACACTGGTAGTGAAGTAAAAGTTAAAGGAAGGGGCAACAGCAGAAGGTTCAGAGATGAAGAACTCAAAAACCTTGAGAACAGGGGAGGGAGACTGGGATTCAAGGGAGAAGAAGAAATGGATAACCTTCAAGAAGTTGGAGGGGTGATTAATATTGTTCTGGAGTGTTGAGGCAAAGTACTTAGATTTCACAAATCTGATGGGTTTGGTACAGGTGTTGCGAAGGTGTCGATAGCTGCCAAAGCAGCCAGGGCACTGGTGATCTTGAATGACAGGCATGGTCTCTAGTATGGAAGCAAATCATCACCTCAGCTGTTATCTAGGGAAGATGAGAGACCCATACTCTGTTTTTTTCTCTGGGGTATAGGACAATCCCATACTTTAGATTCAGAGGAAACATGAGGAAGAATTTATTCACAGAACAGGTGGTGGACAAGTGGAACACCCTGCCAGAGGAGGTGGTGGGGGCTGAAATAATCACGGGATTTAAGAATGCATGGGAAAGACATAAAGGAATTCTGGAGGTCAGGGGTAAGGGGCAACAGACTTCTAGGAAAACATAAACTGAACTTACAAGCTCAAATGGGCAGACTAGGTGGGCCATAGGCCCTTATCTGCTGACACGGTCTATGTATACATTTGGACTAAAAGTATTGCAAGGCAAAATTTATATTATTGGCTGCAGAGGTGGGGGACTGGTCAGATGCCCATATGTCAGCTAGGAGAGAAGACATGCCCAGTGACCTAAAGGACCTGAGATGGATGAATTTAGGGGGGCTTAGGATAATGCATCTTTCACACACAGTAAATCATGTGATGATCATTGAAGGCATCAGGAAGGATTCCTGCATCCACCATATAGTGAGGATGAGATGAGAGGACCCAATCTAACAGAAAGTAATTTAAAGACTTCACATTTAGATGAGTGGTGTCAGAAATCAGTTGAGTCAATTATAGTGACTTAACATTTTTGGGAACGATTATTTGTATTGGGGGAGAGCCAATCTTTGGAAACATTTATTTGTTTTTAGGAAAAGCCATTCTGAGAAAATGTATCTCTATTGGGAGAGAGCCAATTTATAGTACAGCAAACTATATGTGTTTTTAAAGTAATAAATGTTACTGATGATTTCCATCTATTATTCTATTTTTAATAGACAGACAGAGTATGACGGTTACTAAAATATATCTGAAAATAAAACTGTCATTTAGATGAAATACCAAGTTCAAGGAAGACAGTAGTTTGAAAAATAATGTTATGATAACAGACAATGAAGCTGATTTACCTCTTGGAGGGCTCTTAGGGAAAGATTGAACAAAGAACACACATCTAGCATGCAGAAGCAAGAGAGTCAATCAATACTATACAAATAGCAAATTTGAATAAAAGCAAGACTTACCTCAACAATTAAGACAGTCTGGATCATTTGAAAAACAAAAGTAAATGTCAGTTAACTTTTTTCATGGGATTTTTTTTACAATACTCAGACTTATTGTTTTTTTACTTTACATTTTTCCTGTCTTCTCCTCCTCCTGCTGCCATTTTTCTTTTCCACCTATTTATCCAGTACATCTGTATCAACCTGTATTATTTAGGTGACTGTATACACACTTGTTAATCAGATGGTTTGAGGACACATTAAGTCTACTTCACAGCAGGTCCACCCTGTTCAACAAACTTTTTTCCTTTTTTTTTTTTAAACTTGGGTTGGTCTTTCACTCTGGTGACCTGTGTCCTTTGCTTGGCATTACCTTGGCCACATTGACTCATCCCCAATTCAGCTTTTTATTTGTATACATTCATTTGTTTTTCACATTGCATCTACACTGCACTTGTTTGGTTCATATTTTTTGAAATAGCTTGTATACTGTCTGGAATTAATAGTAACTCTCAGAAGTAGACTGCTATCACTTCTTGTATCTGACGTTTCTTTTTCTTATCTATTTTGCTACAGATTTTCTACCTGACTGAACTAGGTGTGATGTGTGGAGCAGAACTCTGCCTGGAGACTGACATAGTCAGTTCTATTACTCCGTACACATCAGCACTGTGATCTCACTGACTGTGACATCAGTAGTAATCAAGAAGAGATTGTTTTCAACTTCTTGATTAGTAACCTGTGCTGCTTGTTACTAATTAGGCAGCAGGGATGTGAAGTAACAATGAGTGAAGTCTCATGCGGACGATGTAGTGGGAGAAATAAACCTAGATATGTCTGCTTCCAAGTAAAGCACTGTTTTTTCAAATCACATGTAATACTATTAGGTAGAAAACCATCTAATAAATGCATAGAAAAACACTTCATAAATAAAAAGTAATGAGACTGCGTTTAAAAATTACTAACATGCTCTGCTTATGTTTTATGCTACTAGCTCATTAACTCTTTCATATTCACTGTCTGGGGCACAGAGGTACAGTATGTTATCCAACAAAGAAATGCCCCTGACAGCTGTCATGGAAGTCGCTATGCTTTTAGTAGAATTAGCCCTTAGCCCAGTGAGAGTCTCTTTCCCAATTTTACTGTAGCATTGAGAAATGCAAGATACCAACCAGCAGGAAGAAAAATTACTCACTGTAGTATCAATATTCCTTCTAGAGGATTTACTAGTGATTCATACAACTTGAATCAATCTTGGCCCTGAGTTGTTTCCCCAGAGATAAATCTTAAGAATGTTAATATTCTCTGAACTGTGGTCACGCTCACTCCAGTATTGTGATGGCAGATTTATAGCCGATGACAAGAAGAGAATTGTGACCACCTATCTAACCTATTTTACCTAAAATTAATGTAAATAAAAATGCAAAACCACACATGAAAAATGTAAAAACTGCCAAGTCTGCTCTATTGAAATGATCAAGCAATAAAACAATTTTTGATTAATTCTTAAGAGCCCCTTTAATACCATGGTTCTAGAAAGTGAGATATGGAAGGGCCTGTATTAATCACCAGTAAACCCTCTAGAAGAAAGATGAATACTATGGTGAGTAAATTGTTCTTCTGGTGATGAGAGTTACTAGAGATGTCACACAATTTCCAGACTCTAAGCAGTACCTTGGGAAGCATGGTCTAGAACCTATTTAGGGAACAGTTTCTGAAATATTGAAGTACCAATCCTGGCATCTTTCTGGTCAGGATATCCAGGCAGTAATGTGAGTTTACTCACCTGATAAATGTGATTGTGTTTGCATATCAATGGCATGCCAGTCCTAACATTTTGGGTTATGTACATCTCCTAGATTGCCAGATGCACATGTGACCTTGTATCAAATTTTAACTAACGACTTAAGCTCCTGTAGCTCCCCTTTGTTCTCCAGTTAGATACTTTCCAAGCTATAAATTTATGGCACCAAACAGACTGTGACATAAGACAAATGGTCATTTTACCACTACCGTGGTGCTACTTTATTGAAGACTGATACAAGCTAGATGTTCTAATATAATATAATATAACGGTCCACTCCGAGTAACTTATAGGCCATTATACCTGACTCATTGTGTGCTTTAATTGGCTCTAGCCAGGTTTCCATTAGTCCTAGTATGTCCGGGGAGTAATAAGACACCCATACCTCCAGCTCAGCAAAATTGGCTGTGAGGCTTCTAATATTCATGTAGGCAAATTTAAGACACTTTGCTGAGAACCAGCTGGGATGATCGAAGGACTGGCCTCAAAGGAGGACCAGGGTTGGTTTCGATAGCCCCAGACAGGAATAGGTAAAGGAGGTGTAACCAGACCCCAATGAAAAACTTTAGCATGTGATAACAACTCCTTGGCTCTTGAAATGACTGAGTTGTTAAGTAGCACCCAATGCGTGCTATACATATATACTTCAGGTACCAGTTATCATTTGAGTACTTGACCACCCTAACTAGTTGGTTTGGAAAAATAAAGGAAGTTTCACTATAGAAGTAGTGTATCCTTTCCCAGTCTGTTGCAGAATGGAGGTGGTCCATAAAGGTTACAACAGCAATTAATAAACCCCCAGACACTCAAACATATAGCAGTTGCTTCCACATAATCTCATTTGTTTGAGATCAGCAGCCAGAGTGCTAGCTACAGCTTGTACTGTAAAGACAAAAATTGAGTGGTTTAGTGCAGCCTTATCACACAGTGCTAAAGTAAACACCCCTACAGGTGTAGCATAAACAAAACCATCATCTAATTTGTAATGGGTACAAATTCTGGGGCAATCTGAATTCACTAGGTGGAAAGTCTACCCCCAAAAAAAAAATCAACTCAACATAAAAGGCTCCATCTCAAACAACCCACACCTAGTGGCAGAAACACTAAACTCCACCTTCTCAGATCTCAGCACTACTCTCCCATCAAACTTCTTCAGTCAACCCCCCCCTTACCCACATCCATCCCAGTGGCTCCTCCCTTCTACTTCCAGATCCTCACCCCTCGGGGCACTAAACCTTACCTTTTCAATGCCCTTAAGAAGACCTGTTTCAGTACTGACTTGATTGACCTTAGAATTCTGCAGTTGACCATTGACGTGGTCCTCTCCCTGCTTACCGCACTGCTCAACCTCTCTCTCTCTCTCTGCATAGGAAAGTTCCTCTCCCTGTGGAAGACAGCTCTCATAACTCCCATCCACAAATCAGGTGACTGTCTCTTCCATAGTAACTACTGCCCCATATCTATCCTTTCCCACTCTCCAAGGTCCTCGAGCGCATAGTGGCGGATCAACTCACAGAGTACCTATCCAAATACAAACTCTTGTCTTCTGAACAACACGGTTGCAGAGAAGGACATAGTACAACTACAGCCCTCCTCAATTTCACTAGTTTCATACACTCTGCTCTGGATAAGGGCTTGCTGGCTGGTGCAGTCTTCCTGGATCTATCAAAGGCCTTTGACACCATTAATCACCCTCTTCTCCTCTCCACCCTGTCTCAAGTTGGCCTTACCCAGGGCCCCCTAAATTGGTTCACTGGCTGCTTGTCCAACCGGTCTCAAAAGGGGAAAATCAAATCCACCACCTCGAGCATACTCCCTGTTCGCTCTGGAGTACCACAAGGCACCATATTAGGTCCCCTTCTTTCAGCATCTTCCTAAATTCTCTCCCCAAAGCCCGCACTGGAAAGATCCTGTTGTACGCTGATGATGCCGTTCTCTATGCATCTCACCCAAACCCATCCCAACTTGAACTCTCCCTCCAAACCTCCTTTACGGAGGCCGAGTTCTGGTTCACTAAACACAAACTCGTGCTTAACCAAAAAAAAAAAAAAATCAAAGACTATGCTGTTTGCCCACCACCAGAACAAACTTAAGCAGGGATCACGTGATGAGCTAAGTCTAGGAAGACGTCCTCAGTGCTGCTCCGAGGCTCCAAGCTGTTTAAATAAATCTTTAAACCCCCCCAAAATGAACTGATCAGTCCTAAAAGAGCTGTACTGGTCTGGTGAAGTGTCCAGGTGAAGATTTGTGGAGTGGTGAATGGAAATCTGGTGTTTCAACGGGTCCGTTTAAGCACATGCGGTAAGCAATCGGCAGTGAAGCCAGACCACGCTAACAGGTTGAAATGGAACCCAAGATGGCAGAGCCTCTTGCCAGGAGAGCCCCGGCTACCAAACATCTGGTATCCCAATCCCCCACCCCCGGGGAACAGGAGGAAGTGGCAGGAAAAGAAGGGGGAGCCAGCTCGAACAACGGAGATATCCTGGAAATTAAACAGCTCCTACAGAGGCTGGTAGTGGACTTTGTGGAGGTTAAACCTGCATTGCAGTCACTCGCTCAGAGAATGGGTGATGCAGAAGTTCGAATCACATCCCAAGAGAGAAAACTCTCCACAGTTGAATGGGAGCTTGTGGTGATCAAACGGCAAGTTAAAAAACTGGAAGAAAGAATAGAGAACCAGGAATCAAGAAGTAGAAAGAATAATTTGATTTGGCAGGGCTGCCTGAGAGGGCTGAAGGGTCAGATTGCATTTCTTATGTGCAAGAAATGTTGCTTAAACTGTTTGGTCCCACTCCATATGGGGATGCCTACAACCTGGAAAGGGCACATAGGGCTCTAAGAGAAATACCCCCACCTCGAGCAAGACCTAGAATAATCATTATGCACTTCCTTAACTACAAAGAAAAAGTGCATGTGCTAACTGCAGCAAAGCAAAAGAAATTAATGCAGTGGAATGGGGCCACCTTGTGGCTATTTCAAGACCAAACGCCTTCTGTGAGAGGAAAACAGAAGGAATACTTGGAAATCAAAAAAAAAGCTTTACTTGGCTGGAATCAGGTTTCGGCTGCTGTATCCTGCCACATTAGTGGTGCGACTTCAAGCAGGGGAGAAGCGTTTCCTCACTGCAAAAGAGGCGTTAGAAGGGCTATGAGTAGAACTCCTTGAGTTATTTAGAGCACCGAGCTGAGCTGGTTCAGAGACAGTGGAGAGCTACAAGATCGACTGGTCTGGAAATACTGGGACATTAAAGTTACCAAATTTGGCAAACTTGGTGAATCCAATTTTCTAGCTTTACTTTTATTTCTAGATTCACTTGAAGGAGGGAGACACGGGAATAAGATGGAGACTGAGGTCAACCAAGTAATTGAAAAGAAATTTGGGAGCCCCACTCAAGGAAAAGAGGCTTAGATAGAAGGGTGGAGCACGAGGGTCTGGTAAAGAAATGGGGGAGGGAACATTACTTTGAGAGACATGTTACAAAACTAGGAATCTGAAGGGGACTACGTAAGGGGGGTTAGATAATACCCGACTGACAGCAGAGACAGGTGGGGAAGCTATGAACAAGGGGAATGGAGAATGGTGATGATCGGTATATATTTCTCTTTAGAACACCAAAAAGGTGGGTTTAAGGGTACATCTCCTTTGCCTAGTTTCCCTGATCGGGTTTCACTGGGACTAACTACCCCTACCCCCCAAGAACATGTCAGGAGAGGACCTAAGGTTATGACAAACCTGTGGAGGGGTTACCTAAAGGCTTTAGAAAGGTCTGGGGGGAGGGGAGGCAGGATTCTCAGGGTACCGGGATGGATATAGGGAGAGATTATAAGTTGGGGGGTCTTGAGGAGAGGGAGCCAATCTCTACCGTTACTTAATAATGGGAACTCGGACTAGCATTAACAGACTAAGGGGACAGGATAAGGGTGACAAAGAGGAATAATAAACATGTTAAGGTAGGACCCTCTCTGGACTCAAGACAGATCATAGAGGGGCAAGGGAGCAGCAGAAGAGGGAGTTCATCGATGATCCGACATATGATAGACGGGCGATCTAGGGATCGGGGGCAGGGGAAGGGGGGGGGAAGGGTTAGGGATATGGGAAGAGAGAGTCTCCACTTGGACAGGAGCAAAGCAGGCAGACCCGGACAGGATTTTAGAGGCTAATAGTCCCAGAATTAGTGTTTGGCATGGTTTATGGTGAAGGTTAGAGTAATATCGTGGAATGTTAAAGGGCTCAGGGGTAGACGTAAAAGAATGGTAATATTGAGACAGCTGGATTAAATGGGGGCCCACATCGCCACCCTGCAGGAAATGCATTTATTGACAGAAGAGTTGAATGGTCTGAAGTGACTCTGGTTGGGGCAGGTTTTTGGGATAGGTAAGGAAAGGGCTTCGGGAGGAGTGGCGATTTTAATCAGGAAGGCATACCCTTTTAGTGTAGAGCAGATGACCACAAGAGAAGATGGTAGAGGGATTTACATTCTGGGTCTAATGCATGGCAGGGCCGTTTTGGTGGCCTCTACATATGGACCGACACTCTCTAATCCAGAATTTTTTGCCTCAATAGAGAGGGATATTGTTGGCTTTTTGGGGCATTCTCTTATATTAGCGGGAGACTGGAATGTGTTCGCGGATAATGTAGGAGATAGGATTCCATCTATAAGTAGACCCTTAATGAAGACCCATGTGGCCTTAAATAAGCTGTTAGAGGTTTCAGCTCTGGTGGATCCGATACGGACCCACGCCATAGGGAGCAACACTATGACTTTTTACTCAGCGGCACGTAGGACCCAATCCCGGATCGACTTCTTCCTAGTTAATAGAGAGGTGCTTATGGGAGTTAGGGGAGTGTTAACAGAGGGTAGAACTTTCTCTGATCACTCTCCAATCGTATTACTTTGGGAGCCAAAACTAGGCCGGCCTAGACCATTCCGATGGAGACTGAATGATTCTCTACTGATGGAATCAACAGCCAGAGGTAAACTTGAGAGTGCTGTCATAGAAATTATACAGTAACAATTACCTACATTGTGCGATAGGAAGCTGGCTTGGCCAACTTGTAAAGTATTATTTGTGGGAAGTGCCCAGAACTTGGCAGCTCGGAAGAACAGGCTTAGGAGGGCAAAGGAAGAATTCATTTTGGGGGCCATTAACTCGCTGGCTCCATTGGAGGGGTCATCAGAGGAAATTGATGGGGAACTCAAGAGCCTAAAACGGGAATTAGAAAATATTGTTTATGGTAAGGTAGACTTCTGGTTAGATAAGGTTAAAGCTAAATACCTCCTGAGGGGAGATGTCCCAGGATGCTTGTTTGTGGCTAGAGTTAGAGAGTGGGAGGCTAGTAGAACGGTGACAGCTATTTGGTATGGAGGAAAATATATAACGGACTCCCAGGAATTAGCAGATACCTTTGCAATGTATTTTAAGGATTTGTATCAAATTGAGAATATGGTGGGGGAGAAGGAAATCAATGCCTTTTTGGAGGGAATACCCTTACCGGTGCTTGACGCCACCCAAGTTATTGATCTGGCGGCACCTATCGGGGCAGCAGAAATTATGGAGGTAGTTAGAACCTTACCGGTAGGCAAAATGCCAGGTCCGGATGGTCTTACAGCAAAGTTCTATCAGAATTATATCCATATCCTTTTGCCTATACTTCAAGAATTTTATAACAACATAATGCAAGAGGGAGTTTTACATCCCCCTCTATACCAGGCGTACATCACACTAATCCCCAAACCGGACAAACCAAGGGACTCACCGGGTAGCTACAGGCCTATAGCACTAATGAATCAAGATATTAAGATCCTTACAAAAATTTTAGCCAATAGAATTTGGTGGATAGCAGCAGACGTAATAAGTCGGGATCAAGTGGGCTTTATGCCAGGGAGGGAAGCGCATGATGCCTTGAGGAAGTTACACCATATTTTGTACTATGCTTCAGATTCCCAAGTACCCTTAGCTCTGATATCTTTAGATGCTGAAAAGGCCTTTGATAGGGTCTCCCACGCTTTCCTTTTTGCTACAATGGAGAAGATGGGCTTCCCTCAAGGCCTTCTTAAAGGTATTAAAAACCTGTATGCTGCTCCCTCAGCCATAGTCCTGTGTAATGGCTACATATCACAGGAAATACAGCTGAAAAACGGGACCCAGCAAGGATGTCCTCTCTCCCCAATATTATTTAACATCTACCTTGAACCTTTGCTGAGGACAATTAATAAGGATAGGTACATAAGGGGGGCTGAGATAATGGGATGAGAGCTAAAACTATCAGTCTTTGCAGACAATGTTCTTTTACACTTGCGGGACCCAGTGGGTGGGTTTTAGAGGACTAGAGAGTTGATAGGGCACTTTGCTAAAGTTTCCAACTACAAATCGAATTTGACCAAAACTCAAATTCTCCCCCTGACGCCTTACGTATATAAGGCAGATTTTGCTCATCTTCGAATTCAATGGATGTCTGATGAGATCAAATATTTGGGCATCTGGATTACGAGGAATCCTGAGATTGGGGCAGAAATGAACTTGGAAGGGATATTGTTAGGTATTATGGGTGATTTAATAAGTTGGAATGAGCTGCCATTGAATTTTATGGCTAGACTTGGGCTTTAAGATGAATCTGCTGCCAAAATTGCTATACCCGGTGTATCTAGCCCCATATACTATCCTCAAGAAATGGTCCAGTAAGATCAGAAAGCTACTTTCAGATTTCTTATGGGATCTTAAACTTCCCAGGAAAAAGTATAAAGACCTGTGCCTTTCCCCCTCACTTGGAGGGGTCAAGCTGCCAGATCTCCATCTATATTATGTCACGGGGCAGTTGGGTCTTATGACCCAATGGAGTAGAAGGGAGCAAGGGAATGCTTACATTCTGGAATTGTTACAATTGGAGACTCAAATGATGGAGGAGGCAGGCCTTTCCCTGGAGACCCCATTGTACGCTGGCATAGCTAAATGTTTTAAACAAGAAAGGGGAAACCCAGTTGTGAAGGCGGCGGAAGCGTGGTGGTCATATCTGACTCGGGTCCAGAAAAAAGATCAAATGAAGGCCCGAAGGCAACCTTTGTTGGGTAACCCCAATTTGGTTATAGGGAATCGGGTACTTAAGGGGAGGTGGGCTAGGTGGATTTCAGATTTGAAGCTAGAGGATGCAACCCAGGATAAAAAGGTGGTTCTCCCAGTACAATGTAATGGAATGCCCTACTTTCATAAGCTACAACTTATAAGCATGCTGGAGGGAGTGTTAAGGAGGATAGGGGGCTTTGCAGAATGCTCATTTAATTTGATGAACTGAGGGAGATTGATCCGAGATCTAAGACCCTATCACAGGTTTACAAAGTACTTCTTAGTTTTTTGGGCCTGAACTCACCTACAGTAGTGCCATATTGGAATAGAATGTTGGCACCGGGAAACATCGATTGGACTAACATATGGAATAACAACAGGTATATTGTAACACCCAAGTATAGGAGCCTACATTTTTTCATTGTCTCAAATCTATATTATACCCCTACGAAACAGTGTGAGAGAGGCCTAAGACAGACAGACCTGTGCTTTAGGTGTGGTGTGGAGAGAGAAGATTTGCTACATGTGCTGTGGAACTGTAGCAAAATATCGCCTGTGTGGGGCAAAATAAAAAGGCGAATGGATCCAATGTTGGATTACTTGGAATTCATAAAACCAGAGATATGCGCCCTAGGGGATCTGTCACAAGTAGTTGGGGTTACACCTAAGTACCACTTATCCCTGATGGCGGCAGTAATTAAGTCATATGTAGTCCAACATTGGAGGGATGGTCAGCCTTATGGATATAAACAATGGGTAAGAGACCTTATTGGAGCTCTAGACGGAATTAAGAGGTACTTATACTCAGAGGGGAGGAAAGAGTTATATGTGAAAAGATGGGCGGTATTGGAGGCGATATACTACCAGCAAGAAGCAGATGGCTAGACGCAGGTCTGTCTGTTGGGCTGCGAATAGCTGGAGAAAGTTGGGGTGGAATGCCTAAAGGGTGTTAGAAATATTAGCAAAGATTGGAGGGGTTGATGGATGACTATATGGAAAAGGGTTGGGACTTAGAAGATAAATAATAGCTAGGGGTCTGCTAGACCAATTGAGGGGATAGGGACTATCTCTCTTTCCAGGGGACACAGAGGGGAACCACCCCCAAATAGGTGATAATTGAGTAGGCAAAGAGGTGAAGGAATGCCTATGGGGCTGCAGGGAATTTCAGGGAACAAGAGAAAAGAGGCTAGGATATAGGCAGCCTGAAGACTTTAACTTAAACGGGAGATGAAGTAAAGGTAGAGTGGATGGGGAGGGGTGATGCTTCCTCTGTGTATGCATATAGTTAACTGTATATAGTTTACACGGTCAGTTTTGGACTGTGTGCCCCCGGTTCACCGGGTCCATGTTTGTCTGGTTGTTTGTTTGCTTGTTAACAGAAAAATGAATAAAGATTGGTTTAAAAAAAAAAGAACAAACTTAAGCACATCCCACTAAAAATCGGCACGTCCACCGCTCTACTCCTTGAACAGGTCCACTCATTCAAATGCCTAAGCATAACACTTGACCCTGCCCTTACTTTCCATGACCATATACATCAGCTCTGCTCCAATCTAAACTCCTGTATTGGGCTCCTTTACCGTCATCGGCAATGCCTTCCCTCTGAAGCCCTCCAACTTACCATATTCTCCTTGGTACTATCGGTGATTGACTATGGCATTGTCATTTATGGGGCGACTGACAACACCACCCTAAAAAGGGTCAAAGTGTCACTCAATAAAGCCTGCTGTCTCTCACCGGGCTGCCCCAGTACCACCCACACCTGCTCCCTCTATAACCAAACAAACTGGCTGGACTTTGATGACAGACTACAATACCACACCTGCCTGTTAGCCAAAAACATCTCCGCTGGGCTCATGGCCCCATGCCTCTCCACACTCCTGCAACCGACTCCACATGCAAGGCACACCAGGAGCGCCCTCAAATCATCTTATCAGGTGCCAAGGCAAAAAAACCTCCCTGGGACAATGCTTCTTTCTCTATCTTGCCCCAGCTTGGCTTAACCTACTCTCACCACACATTGCTGAGGAACCCAAGCTTGGCCACTTTAAATTCCTACTGTGCTCCCACTTTCAAGCCTCATGCTCCTGTACCTATCCCTAACTCCTTCTACCCATGACAACTACATTTGTCCTACCCTCCGGCCTTATTCCCTCTGGCCAAAATATGGATGCCTAGCCCTCCTCCTTCCCCCCTGCTCTCTCTTCTTGCCAGTCTTTCTGACAATGGACTCCGTCCAGCCTCTAACATCTGTGCCACTCTACCTATCTCCCCACTACCCAATTCCCTTAGTCCCCCCTGAGCCACCATACCTTCCCTGATTTCAGCTCAGGTGCCATGGCTTTTACAATGGCCTGCCCTATGCCCCGTCATCCCTCCCTCAAATCTGAACCTAAGATAGTACCTAGCAATGCCTCTTAATACAATGATTCTTGACCATGATGTTGTTTATAATGTAACACAGTATGCATACTAAGTATATGAACTGTACCCGTCTTAAACACCTGTATTTCGGCTGTCTGTTATATGTACTGTACTTTCTCTGTAATTGATGTGGAGCCTTTGTAAAGGAGTCTTTTACTCAAAGGATTATAATTCTGAACAACCAAATAAATAAATGAGAATTGCCCTGATAGACACAAATGTAAGCTGAATTAAGCTGCAATTGCACTTGATTACCCTATTATCTAAGCGTTAGACTTCAACTGAACCAAAATTGACCTTTGGATCAATGGTGTTTGGACACTACCCCTCACTTATATGGTGAATTTATAAGGCATTAGAGAAACAATTACAGCACCAAAGATATATTTAGAAAAACATAACATCTGCTACGGAGGACTATATGACCTCTTAAGAAGCCTCTGATACAATTACTGAAGACCAGATGGCCCAAGCAGGATAGGCGATAAGCACTTCACTCCTACTTTGGGATAGTTCAATCTACTTATGCTTAGCCTTATTTAAATTTTTACAAGATTCTGTTCCATCTACCAAAGTCTAAAATGGAGGAACTAATATACAGTCAAAGCCACTTAATACAGACTCGCTTTGCACAGACAGTTGGATTAAACGGACAACATTTGTAGTCCTGATTCCATCCCTATGCTCCCCGTGTTAAAATCTATTGTTAATGCAGACCTTGTCCATCGTCTTTACTGGACTTCTAAATCACTGAATCAGTAGTGTGCTGCTCTAATTACTGAAGATAACAGAGCCATAGAGTGATGGTGATGCCGATGTGATCGCAACAATGAAAGCAAAGGAGGGACTGACTGAAAACTCTGGAGGTGAGGAAGAAGATGATGGTGACTCAAACTAAAATCGTATCCTGCTCTGATGTCTGTGAAGCCCTCTTAACCCTGCAATGAGCCATGGAGCAAAGAAAGGATATCCTGCCTAACTGAGATCTGCTAGCGAGAACTCAGAGAGAGTGGAGCGAGTACACCTTTGCTAAAGGAAAGCAGAGCAAGATTACGTCGTTCTTCAGCTGATTGTTCTCATTTCGGTACTGTAGCACACAAGCACTATGGCTAGTGCCTCACACTGCCCAAAGCCATACTGAATACTGTGCTTCAACTTTTTAACAAATTTATTTAATAAAGATATATTTTTAATTTGCCATTCAGCACAGCACACTACAGTTTAAAGCACAGTACAGCTAAACCCCAAGCTCAATCATGAGAATGCAAGCGCATACAATACATAAGCACATATAACAGCTGCACGCATACAAAAAAATAATAAAATGAACAGTCCATTTGGTCTGTTCAGCTATCACAGATGAGCACTATATTGGATGAATTCAGTTAGACCGAATCAGTCTGCCTAAAGCTGCTTGCACTGTATACCAAAAACAACAGGCATTCTGAACTGGCAAGTGTAATGTACTAGAGTCAGATCACATGACAGAAAATAACAAAACATAAAGCACACATCATGAGCAGTACACCAGTCAGATTGCTTGCTGACTATGTCAAGGATGTTCTAAAGGCATACTTAATCAACTGGGAGGGGTGGAGGGTGGAAGGGTTTCAAAATTCCCCTGGTCTCAGGAGCTTGACTCCTGCAGAGAAAAAGTTCCAAAAGTCCAGAATTTAGATGCAAATAGTTGCAGGTGGAGAGCAGAGATGCTACCTGCTGCTTCCTTAGCCCCTGGTTCCAACACTTCTTCTGGTGGCACAGTGAATTAAGAAAATTAAGTTAAAAGACTGCCTTAGTTTGAAAAGTAGTGCCTTTCAGTCTGCTGGCACCCAATCGGCTGTCACAATCTTCAACGACTCTTAGACTGTTTCAAAATTTCCCGTGTCTCAGGAGCTGGACTCTTGCAGACAAAAAGTTCCAAAAATCCAGAATTTAGATGCAAATAGTTGCAGGGGGAGAGCACAGCAGACACCTGCTGCTTCCTTTGACCCTGGTTTCCGACGCTCCTTCTAGTGGCACAGTGAATGAAGAAAATCAAGTTAAAAGGCTGCCTTAGTTTGAAAAGTGGTGCCTTTCAGTCTGCTGGCACCCGATAGGCTGTCACAACCTTCAACGGGATCTTGGACTGTTTCAAAATTTCCCTGGTCTCAGGAGCTGGTCTTCTGCTGACAAAAAGTTCCAAAAGTCCAGAATTCAGTTGCAAATAGTTGCAGGGAGAAAGCAGAGAAACTACCTGCTGCTTCCTTTGACCCCTGGTTCCGACGCTCCTTTCTGTGGCACATTGAATGAAGAAAATCAAGTTAAAAGGCTGCCTTAGTTTGAAAAGTGGCATCTTTCAGTCTGCTGGCACCTGATTTGCTGTTGCATCCTTCAACAGCTCTCGGACTGTTTAATAATTTCCCTGATCTCAGGAGCTGGACTCCTTGTTTTTTAATAAAATAGCAAACCCTGATTGGTTGCATAGCCATAGAGATGAAATGCTAGCCAACCACAGGTCAAGCCAGTATCCACTGGGTCTGCCATTTTGGAAACCCTTAAAACAAGGGTGCAGAAGGTTATCAGAGCTTTTTTAGCCCTTCTCTGTTTGCTTACTGCCTTCTTGCCTGTTACCAATTCAAGGAAATGTTTGCATTTGGGACTCTGTCTGCTGATGGAGCAGAGACATTTCTCTTCAAGAACTCTCCTGGACCAAAAAGAACTAACATTTTCCATTGCCATTTCTAAGGACACTTTGCACTTCAAACTCAGCAACTAAGAACTTGAGGTAGAAATTTTCAAACTAGAATTTTTTGTATACTTCCATTTTGTTTTCCATATCCTATAACCAATGTCTAAAATTATTTGTCTTTGCGTTATTTACTGCATTTATTAATTAATTAATTGGTAAAGCTTTTGACTTACTTTAAGATAAATCTGCCAGTGTCATTTGTGTGTGTGTGTTGGTAAGAGTTGGTCAAACTATATTATGCCTGTTTGACTGCTAAGGGTCATACACTACCAAAGTAAAGTACCATAAGGGACTCTGTGGACGCAAAGAGGAGAAGAATATGAAAGGTCTCAGGAGGGGTCAGTGAGGGTTTGAACCGGTCTCTGCATTTCTGGGGAAAGACACATACAGGGTGTTATAGGGCCCCCCAAAGACCTATACATGCCTGTGACTTTTCTGGTTGGTTGTGCAGTCACTGAGAGGGTTGTCTCCCAGGAACACAGACTTGAGACTGTATTTGCACCCCTCACACGGAGAGGGGGAGCCTTGGAATCTTCTTATGTATATTCAGTTGTGAAACAGTGAGCATACTAAAAGGACAGAGGAGAGGTATCCCTGACCCCTGTCACAAGAGGGATTCTCTGTGATGCAAAGAATCTCTCCTCGCAGGAGTGGGCTTCTGACACTAATAATCATGGTGCTGGGGTCACAGAGCTGTGCCCCAGCAGGTTAGTGTAAAAAATTGCTGTTAATTAGAGTTTAAGGAAATAAACAATTTATATGACAGATTCTGCTGGCTAATAGAAGTGGCCTAATCCCATAGGGAGCTCTTACCTTAGCAAGTAGTTACATATCTCTGTGAAAGAACAGGAGCTTAAGTGGCTGTGCTGCAGCCTCTTCAGATGCATACATTAACTGGAAAACAAAGGAGAGCTGCAGGGGCTTAGGGGGTTGGCTGAAATTTGATACAAGGTCACAAATGCATTTGGCAGTCTATGAGGTGTACATAACCCATGGTGAAGACTTTTAGAATAGGCAATTGAGCCATAAACAGAAACGGACAGCTGCTTTAATAGACAACAAGCATTTGTCAATGCCGAACGTTCGCTTGCAGGTATTTGCAGTGGAATTTGGCACTTGGACATGGCTTAAAAAAAATCAGTGACAAAGAAGTACAAACATTTGTCAATGCCGAATGTTGCTTGCTTCTATGTGCTGTTTAAGTATTTGGAACTCATTGGAGTGCAAATATTGAAAATTCACGAACTTTCGAGCGTGCGTAGGAACTGCACAACGCACGCTCGTAAAACAGTCATTTTAAGGAATTTTTTCACCAAATGTTCAACACAGCCATTTTAAGACCTCTGCTCCTGAACAGTGTCACTGTGATTTTCTTAATGTGTCCCATACATTGAGTTCGCACACCGATTGCACCATTGTGCGCTACATGGGCGGAAACACGTTTTGGGCAGGATGTGAAAAATGACAGCTATACTGCTCATAAGAAGGTGTGGTAAAATGGCAATGTTGAAAATCTGGAGTGAAAATATTGAAAATTTGCAAACTTATGAGCTCTGCGTAGGAACTGTACAGCATGCCTTTCAATAAACAAATCATTTTAAGAATTTTTCCACAAATACTCAAAATGGGCTTTTTGAGAGCCCATCTTATGAATGCTGGCACTGTCGTTAGCATCGGTCTAAAGGTGATTTCATGCAGTGACTGCGAAATCACCTTTTGGGCCCGAATAACGCCATGACAATGACAGAATTCATGAGAAGGGGTCCCAAAAACCCCATGTTGAAAATCTGGTGCAAAAATTCCAAAAAATGCCCGAGATATGCAACAAAGTTGAAAAAACCATCTAACCCATTATACAGCTTACGGCGCATTTCCTCAGTTTTGCGGTCGGCTTTGAAGAGTGCAGATGTGTTCCCGGTCCAGCGATGATGCGTCGGCGCCAAGCTCCGGTAAGTATGGGGTGGGGGGTGTGGGAGGCAGGGTGCACAGTGGGTGGGGTGCGGGTTGTGGGAGGGCGGGGAGACTCGCGTGGACCGTTTTCAATTTACAGGTTTTTTTGTTTGTTTTTTACCTTTGATGGCAGAGACGTTGCCACGCTGGGGTGGGCTCCCAGCGTGGCAGAAGGAAGCTGGGGGGGCATGGAGCCGACGGGGATTGGGCACCTGCTGGCAGATGATGGGACGCTTGCCACGCTGGGGAGGGCTCCCAGCGTGGCAGAAGGATGGCTGGGGGGGAGCCGTGGAGCAGACGGGGGATTGGGCACCCCGTCAGCAGATGACACGGGACATTTGCCATGCTGGGATGGGCTCCCAGCGTGGCAGCAAAGATTTGGGCGGGGGGGGGCCGTGACACGGTGCAAGCACACAGTGGTGGTTTTCTTTGAAGAGAAGATCACCGCTGTCATACACAGCACCGGTGCGGATTGGTGCAGGACCGCCACGCCTGCTCAAGGGAGCAGGGGATTGGTCAGGAGAGGCACACCTCCAAAGTGTCCCATTCTCCCAAGATGTTTCTTGCACATGCACGCAATCGAACGCAAAAAACAATATTTGTTTATGCTAACACTGTGCAAGAGCTGGTGTGAAGTAAAGAAGTGATAAGAAATATCTGTCTACAGTCTCTTCTTTTCTTATATAACAGTACAGATAGACCGTTCACATGAGTTTAACCAGGAATTAGGCTTATGTGGGCCAAAACCAGTCTCATCTGGAGTAATTGGTTCCTATTCCTACTCCTCCTCACTCCAAAGCCCTGCTCCAGTTGAATAACAAGGGGTCTCAGAAGCAGGCCTTTCAAAACTCTGCATTGCTCTGAAATAGTGCTACATTTGTTTACTTTCTTCTGGGGATGGTGTGTTTTCCCTCTTGCTCCAATTACAGCTTTTGCCTTTCCCTATTAAAGCAGCAGTGCATGACAGAGATGAAAACTTTGACCTACACTTTTTATTTTGATTGCCCCTTATCCCATCTTGTATGATACCATTTTCCCCCATTTTGAGTCTGCTTTCACACTTTTTTTCACATTTGAAATAATAAAAGGAGCACTCCTTTCAATATGACTCAAGCCAAGTTTTTATCAGTAGTCTCTTATTTTTTTGTACATGTGGGGTCCGATATTCAACGAAGTGAAAAGCACAGTGCAAAAAGTTGTGTTGTGCCTTCCGCTTGCCTGGGAGCCCAAAGATGCCATATTTGGTGGAATAGTACACCAGTGCTGTTCGACTGAATATAGGCCCATATCAGCCATTGTGAAGCCACTTAGTGTTGGGAAGACATGGCTTCCCAAATAGGGTGCCACAATGGCTTGCGTCTGTGCTAAATTTATGATATTCACAGACCCATGCAAATGAGCTAATTGGGTATGCAAAGTGCTGGGTCCATTTGCATGCCCATTATGGGCTCATTTGCATGGATAGCCCAGCAGTTTAGCATGGTGCTGCTCCCCCACTTGCCCAGTCCCAGACAGCTATTCCTGGTGCTAGTGGCCCTCCCCACCCACCGATTGCCGGCCCAATGTTTAAAAAACATATTTCCCTGGGGCTAGTGGTCCCCCCCCCAGCTGATCACTGTTCTGATGTAACAAATAAGTTTTTCCCCTGGTGTCCAGTGGTCCCTCCTCTCACCTGCACCCATGCCTGATTTGATATAGTATTTCCTATTGTCCAGCGGTTCCTCCCTCCATCCCGATCCCCTATATACTAACAAATATCCATTCAATGGTGTCTAGCAGACCACCCCTCCCTATCACTGATCCTCAGTATAACAATGAAAGTCCATTCCCTGGTGATTAGTGGACCCCCCCTGACCGCCACCCATGCCAGCAGGTAGTGCCTCTCCACCCGCTCCCCCCCCAATCCTGACTCTGAGCCTGCTATCTGCACAGCGCTCCACTGTCCACCGTGGCTGGCCATTGACTGAACTGTCAATGAGCGCATACCGTACAATCAACACTTACATTATGCACTCATTGACAGCTCAGTTGGTGGCCAGTCATGATGGAGAGTGGAGACCTGTGCCATTTGCTGGCTTGGGTATGGGATGGGGGAGCAGGGTAGAGGGTATGGGAGGGTCCGCAAGACACCAGGGAATGAACTTACATAGTTATACTGGGAACTGAGGATGTGGAAGGGGGTCCGCTAGATACCAGGGAATGAACTTACATTGTTATACTGGAGATCATGGATAAGGAGGGGGGTCTGCTAGACATGAGGCAATGGATATACATTAGTATACAGGTGATCAGAATGGGGGTAGGGACCACTGGACAACAGAGAATACAATATCAACATTGGGCATGGGTGCAGGTTGGTGGAGGGACCACAGGGCACCAGGAAAGATTTATTTGGTACATTGGGACAGCAATCGGTGGGGGTGGAGGGAGGCAATAGCACCAGGAAAGATGTTTTTTAAACATAGGGCCAGCAATCAGTGGGCAGGGGTGACAACTAGCACCATGGAATTTTTTTTTTTTTTATACACTGGACTGGCGATCGGCAGGTGGGGGGGACCACTAGCACCAGGGAATGTTTATTTTATTTATTGGTCTGGCAATCAGTGGGGCACCACTAGACACCAGGGTCTACTGTGTTTGGGGTCAGGGAGGTTGATGCACTTCTTCCACCAACTGCTAGGGTTGCATGGGAGTACATTGTGTTTTGAGTCAGCGATATCTGTGTTGCGCAAGGGGACCACACAAAACAGCTTGCCTGGTGCATAAGCTCTGAATATTGCCCGAGTGCAAACCCTGTTTGCCCATCCTAATCAGGCTTTTGAATTTGGGACATCTGCATAAAACCCAGTTTGTGCAGGCAAACTTGCATTTGCTCCCAGGCAAACTGTTGAATATCTGGCCTCTGTTGTGATCACGGAACAAGGTATTCTAAATGCAAGTTCATAACAGTAACAGGAAAAGTGATCTTAAACAATGGGTATTCCAAAACAACAGATAATAATGATGAAAAACTGGTCCGAGCCATCTTAAAAGGCATGTTCCTTTCATTATTTCAACTGTAAAAAAAAATGGTAATGCCGGCTTAAAATGGGAAAAGGGTATTGTGTGTGTCAGGAGATAAGGAGCTATTTAAAAGAGGCAAAAAAGTATGGGTCAAAATTTTCACCCCAATCATGCATGCAACTTTTACAGCCCCAATATTCCCCCATATTAAATTTTAAAATCTGGAACCATCTTTTGAAAGGCTTCGTCTGTGGCTCAATGGTCCACTCCCCTGAGTTATAAAAAGCATTCCTTCCAGCATCACCCAGAAGCATTTTTCCTTCACAGTCAGAAGTTCTGTCAGGGCTCAGCCTGCACTTTCTCTCTTGTCTGTCTCCCTTCTCTAGTGCTTTGGATTTTCAGCTGGTGTGTGCTGCTGGTTTGCATTCCTCCTGCATCTCTCGGTCTTTGATTTGCTTGCTTCTAGCTGCTGCTCATGCTCCCCCTTGTCTTGTTTGTCCTTGTCTTTTGTTGCCACCTATCTCCCTCTATTTTTGTTGCCCACCTCCCTGTGTTTTAGTTCCCGGCTGCCACTTGTGGCCATGTGTTGCTGCTCATTCCATTTGTCTCCCCTCTCCCAATTGGTCCCCCCCCACACTGTTCTTTCTCCGTTTGCCACTCTGCGGCTTGTGTTTCCCCCTTTCCTCCACTTGTACCTTGTTTGTACTCCTTTTTGGAGTTTCTGTTTGCTTTGTGCCCCTTGTTCCTTCTTTATTCCAGCTGCTCACTCCATTCCTTACTCAATACTTCCAGGTCTGCTGTCCGTGCCACCCAGCTTAAAGCTGCTCTCTTATTTTCTGCACAGCTTACCAGAACCAGCTCTTATTCATTCAGAGCCCATACCAGAGTTCATGGCACTGTCTTTGTGCTAAGCCCATTGAAATAAGGGCAAGAATCAATATATAAGCTAAATAGTGTTTAACTTTCATAGTTATTCAAAGTTCTCCCGACTGCATCAGGGGTTCTTTAAACCAAAGATCCACCATCATGACAAGGATATAATGTTCGGATAGGATACAATGTTCTGACTTTTCATTTCAGGTGTTTATCGTAAAGCGTATTACCACTAATGTATCGCAGTCTTACTTGAAGGAGCAAGCTTCTATATATATTTTCTGATTTTTAACCTTGTTTCTTAGCATTCTAAATCATTTGTGCTGCATTCCTCCTGGACAGCATTTCAAATATTCATGTGTACAACTTATGAAATTCATCAGTAAGAAGACCTCTATTTCACAATCATATGGCTCCCTTGGGGAACTAGTTGCCACACCTTCCTTCCTTAAATCTGGGATGGCACTTCAGTGTTTTTGTCTAAAAGCTTATGACTTTGAACAGTTATGTGAAATCTTTATTTTCACAATAACTGGCTTCCTTAATGGAACTGGTTGGCATGTATTTCCATGCACCATCCTTGTGACAAACATGTCGTGACATGACCACGTGAAGTATTCACATTAAAGCTGAAAAGTAAATGCATATAAGAATAAAAGAAAAGAATACAGTGCAAGCCACTTAATTGGGACGCGGATAATAGGGACGTTCAGTTTATTGGGACGTCCTGCCAGTCACCGATTAAGTGGCAATGTTATTCTATGAGTTTCTTTTCTGCTTGTAGGGACTTCTGCCGCCTTAGGGACGATCTACCCTAGTTTCTCTACCTCTCTCCTCTCTGTGATTCCCACTGCTATTAACATCTGTAACACCTTTAATCAGGTGTTAAATGAGGCAGTTTACAGCAGAGCTCTCTACCTCCTTGCCCCTCCACCTCAATGATTTATTTTCATTACATTTGAGAGAGCTTTCCTGTTTTTAAATCTGCTTTTTGCCTATGTCTCTCCATATGTTTAGCAGTCCAACAGTTCTAGTGCAACAGAGAGTGATGGGCAACGGGTGAAAGTGCTCAGCTGAAAACACGGCATTAGCAATCAGATGCAAGCGATGTGTTCCATCGGAGTGATCTCTCTACAATTGAGGGCGATCGTCAGTGGGTGGAAGAGATATGCGTCAGTAGAGATCGAAAGGGAATTGCAGACTCCACTGACTGTGATGATTTACCGTAGGATTCGAGTAACGAGGCATTCGGGCAGGCAGGGGAGAGATAGAGGGAGACATAGTGTGCTCGCTTGTTTATGCCTCCAATCAAATGTGATGCGCTGTTCCTCTGTCTAAAGCTGCACAGACCTCCAAACAATATGATGGTGAGTGATGATTTACCGGGGAATTCGAGTAACAAGACAACTGGGCGGGCGAGCAGGGGAGAGAGCTAGAGAGAGAGACATAGTGTGCTTGTTTTTTTATGCCTCTGATCTGATGTGATGTTCCAATCTCTCTAAAAGCTAAAATGACTTTATAAAAGTGTATACATTCACACAACCCTGTATAGTTCAGACGCCAGTGCAGCTGTACTGTGTGTGAGACAAGCCATTTCAATGGCTTCTGTTAAACGGGATGACCGCTTAATGGGGACGAAAAGCCTGCCACCAGGGTGTCCCCATTAAGCGGCTTCATCTGTATATAATAGTGAAAAGTGTGCATGTCCCACATGAAGGTCTTTTATATGCTATACCTGACTTGTCACATGTTTGCCACTCTTCAAAATTTGATGCACGCCAACCATGACCATAACTTACCATGACTCAGGGCTTGCCCAGGGGCCAACGGTCTCACTGTACACCCATAAAGTCCACATCACGAGCATGCAAACGTTGGGGTGGGGTCCTTTTATCTTGGCCTCAGTGGAAATGTCCTTGCTCTGGGTGGAGCTTTAGCCATGCAGACATATCAGCAGCACCGCTTGATGCAGAATTTAAGACTTCAGCAATGAGAGTTGGGGCTCTAAAGCCCAAGTAGCTCCTTTGCTTGCTGAGTGGATTCAGTGGCACCTTTGTACACTGTTCTCACTATGACCACCTCAGGTATGCCTGGTCTGCTTTTAGGCTCATGGAGGCTGACTGAATGCCTTCAGTGGTTGTCGCCCTCCCCCACCTGCCTTGGGGGACAGTCATCCCATGTGGGATTTCCCTGTGGCTGCAGAGTGTGCTCACAGCCCCTCACAGTGTTCCTGATAGAAGGACAGAGTGGGAGCCTACCTCCAAATTGTATTCCCCTGAATTAGGTTTCAAAATTGCAGTAGCAGAGCCGTCACTAAAGAAAATATCCCAAGCCTGGAGGGAAGGCAACCTAGGCCTTGGATCCCCAGAGGTTCCCCCTTCATAAGGGGTTTTTCCTCTCCTCTGTACCAAAGGTCATATCACCAAGTTAGTTTAGATAGTAGTAGATACTTAGGTTACCTAGGTAGGTTTCCACTGATGGAAGGAGCTGGATTGTGGCTTTCTTTTGCATTGGATGGTGGCTCCTCTGCTGTTCCCTCTCTACTTAGGAAGTAACAACCTTCTGCTCAGTTTTCATACCTATCATACCTCATGTTTGTGTTAGTTTCTGAAAAACTGAACACCAGTGGCTGTTGATCCATTTGTTGCTGTCAGACTTTGAAAGCAATATTTGCTGTTCAACACTCTCGTTGGGCCTTCCTAAGGGAACTCATCTCGTGGCATCTCTAAGGGTGGAACCCTCTTCGGGGTTCCTTGCCTTCAGTACCCCTACAGGATGGCACTCCCCATGGAATTGAGAGCCGAATGGCCACAAAGGTTTATCAACAGGTTACACAAGCATAACACTACATTAAGCTGTGTAAGCCCATTGAACTGGAAGTCTTCTCTGTGGTCCAATGGGCTGAAGTAACCAGCCACACCCCTGCCTGAGCTATATAAAGCAGTCCTTCCAGTGTCACCCAGAAGCATTTTTCCTTTGCCCCACGATCCTCCCCTCCTCCAGCAGCTCACCACTCCCTTTGGGGGCCTTCCTAAACTATCTTTAGCCTAAGGGGACTCTTCCCACAGCATCTCTAGGGGTGGAACCCTCCTTGAGGGTTCCTTCCCTTCAGTATCCCTACAGGGTTGTATTCCCCATAGAATAGAGAGGTGAATGGCCACAAAGGTTTAGCAACAAGTTACACAAGCATAACACTACACTATGTTACGTAATCCAATTGAACTATTTATTTATTGGGCCTTTTTAACATTGGAAGCATTTATGTTTTTCATTATAGAGACTAATACTACAAATGTGGAAAAGGGCAGACTGCATTAACAATTCACTTTATGATTACTAAACATTAATAATTTATTCAAACAGATTTCTCTTTTAAAAACCTAATGCCCTATTGTCAGGCTCTATGACTGGCAGCAGGTGGTTGCTGTGACCACTGTCCAACCCCATTCTATTGTACACAGCAGAGGCCTGGACCACGGCCACTAAGCAGTTTGCATCAATGTGTGTGTGGGGGTGAGGGTTACCATGCAAATGCTCACAACCCTTTGTATTCTTCTGCTATTCTCACCTATATAACTTCCAAAGGCAGATGATAAGGGTAGGTATGCAGTGCTGTGATGCTGGCCAAAAGTGCAGCTGTGGAAATGTTTTGGGCAACAAGTGGCCAGTTGAGCATCTTTGAGGAGGAACAGGGCTTAAGGTGGGGGGGTCCATGGAATGCTTGACATACGAGAAAGGGGTTGGGGCCACTTCATTACTATAAAAAAAGGCTAGTAGGCTCAAATAAATTACTGAATACGTTACCCAGAAAGGTATGCCATGCTGAGACTTGGTGTGAGTCACAAGCCAGCATGTTTATCACCCACTACTATTTTGTTTTACAACATATTTACCCAGCATACCCCAGCAGAGATGCAGCATCTCATTTACAGTTGGGTCCTGCATCTTCTTTTCTGCTGCTGCATGGACTGGACATGGAGAGGTTGAGACTTGCTCATGTAGCCCCTAGGTGGCGCTATCCCAAGGGCTACTACCCCTGCCTGCTTGGCTAGTAGCAGGTTAAGGGGCCTGGGTACTGAAACGGGTGCCTCCACCCGGAGGTCAGGGTTGTTAGTGGTCAAGCTACCCTGAGCACAGCCTTCTGGGACACTGTAGCCCCCCCTTTCCCTTCTAGTGGCCTGAACAATATACAGTAATCACTTTCTCAATGACCCTTATTCACCATGCAGTTATCCACACTGCTTTCTCTTACCACCAGGGCTGGTTCCTCTAGCTCGACTCTGGGGATCCCCTGTGAAACAAGGTTATGCATAGCAAATAGCAACAGTATGGTACTCTTGGCACAAACTGAAACCACAGTCAGGTTAAATGCAAACAGAATTAGATCTGATTTATTCAGGGGACTTGAACAAGGGAGGGGCATAATCAGGTTGATTGGCTTAAAGGCTAAATCAATCAGACAGTTATGCATGCACTTCAGAGTCCCTACACAGTCACACACTCTGGGTACCCAGGTAGGAAAAAGGTAGGCTAGCCTGGACTATTGCCCGTGGTAGGTCGGCATCGCAGCTAGTTGGGGCCCTATGATGGATGAAAGCAACATGCACAACACACACTATTTGTAATCCGGAGCCAGAGGGCTCAGTTCATGAAGGAAGAGACAACAAAGCAATCAGATGACAACACTTTAGATTTAGCTGTTGTTGCAGGGTGCTACGCTGATCTTTACTCACGACATCCAATACAGGACACAAGCAGGATGAAATTGAGACTGCAGGTTGTTGAGCTGGAGTGCCAGGAGAAGAAGCAGGGCCCTCATGAATCACTGAGGCATTGTTCCAGTTCAAGGCACTGAGCAGGGGGCTGATCCCCAGGCAGGTCTCTCGTTGATGGCTTTCTCTGTGTAGTGGGTAGTCTGGCTGGGTCAGAGTGGCAAGGCTTAGGCCAAATGGAGATGCAAACGGATTTAGTACATTGGAGCTGGATACAGCCTCCAGCATGCAGAACACAGTGGGGAACCAAATTACGACCCACTAACAGCACACAGCACATTTACATGTAAGAAATTCTATTGTACCAGGCAAATTGCTATCCGGTCTCAATTACAGAGTCTCTGCACAAACCAGGAGTTCAAAAAGTGGCTGGAAATCCTGACAGGCCGATCGCATTCAGCAAATCTTCGGTCTTCTTCAGGTTAAAGCCTGGTCACTGTTCTGTGGCTTAAATCATCCTCACAATTTGGATTCAGTCCGAATAAACTTCAGTTTCCCTCTCAGGGATAGCAGGCAGACAGGCAGGCCAAAACTCAGCCCTTTCACAGTTCTCCCATGCAAATCTATGCAGGATTACTGCTCGACTATCTCAAGCTGTTACTTCTTTCACTCCCGAACTCAAACTGAAAGTAGCTGCAAACAGCCTGGGACTTTCCCCAGGATCCAAAAGGTTCAGTTGGCTGATTTCTCAGTCAGTCACAACAAGGGCTTCCCCGCCAGGTTCATTCAGGCACAAAAAATCCAAAACTACAATTCCTACAGAATTTTGTTCCCACAAGACCCCTGGGGACAGGCTCCATTTTAAAGTCCCCAAAGGTACTGATTGGCCCATTTCAGCAGTCCAGGACCAAGATGGTGGAAATAAACAGAACTGTCCATGCTGCAAAGAAGGCAGGTTGGACAAATTACAGTATCTTTACCATTCGAATAGATAACCAGCAAAAAAAGCACATCTTCTGACTGAGCTCCCTCTGCGCTAATAGCAATGGCAGAAACGGAGTGATTATCTGGCAGCCCGGGCCGGACTACAGCATGGAAACACTCAGCCCCTTCCCAGATTAATTATAACTGCAATCTAGGCAGTTCTTAAAGAGACAGTACACAGAGGCTATAGAGGCACTGTCTGGCAATAACATTTAAACTGCTAAAACGCAGGACACCACCCTGGCAGTGAGCATTTAGGCAAGTTCAAGTAAGACTTTTCAGGAACCCCCATTTGTAGGGGGGGTTACACTCTTCCCTACCTGGAGAAAACTTGGTGTCTGCATCAAGTCTTATACCATCACAATATTGAAAATGCACTACATAAAAGACATATGTGACTTTAGCATACTATGGAAATACTACATGATGCATCAGTTAATAGTAATTTATCACATTACTATACATTTCACTATACCATATCTTCATTGACAATACTTACGCATGTTTCATACACTCCATACTGATTCTATTATGATTTACATACTATGAACAGTTACCTATGACTTCACTTTATAACTTCTTGTACAGTAAACAATGTGGAAGGGGGCCCTTCCCTATCAGCTAACTTCAGGCTTGATGGGACAGGGACACCATTTTCTGAAGGAAGAACAACTAACCTGGAATTGGCCATTGAGCTCAGTTTGGGTAGTGAGCTCTGAGAAATATAAACTCCTCTGTGGACCACATTGAGAGGTAAATCCACTGGCCTCCCAGGGGAATCATAACTGATGTGCAATACTGGCTTAACAGCTTGACCAGTCTTTCTTGGGGGAACAGCCACAGTCTCTGTACTTTCAGCACTAACTTTGGAGCTTTCGTCATTCATGAGGGGTGCCTCTGCATGGATGGGAATGTCCAAACTGGGAGCACAGTCAGCTCCTTGCTCTGTAGGCTCTGTTTCCACAACACTTGGCTCGTTTAGAGAAGGTTCTGGCACAATTAAGCTTTGTGGTACTGAAGGGGGGCTGTCAGCACTCTCACATTGTTGTTCAAGTTCCAGTGTGTCACCAGAGAGACTCGACCATCAGCCCATTGTTCGGGTAAGTCACACAGTTCCACTAAACACAGGGAGTCCGCAACCTCAGAAGTGATACTTTGCACTTCACTTTCAGTGAGCATTGGCTCCAAGGATGAAGCTGGGGGGTTAGGCAGTCCAGAAGACCCAGCTTCATCCCCTCGATTCTGCATAGGATTTCCACAAAACAACTGACTCAGTTCATAGGAGGATAATAGGCATTACCATAGTCACTTTCATCAGAGGTGGACTGACAGTCACTATCATTCTGGGACTGTTGTGGGGGAAACCTTAAATCTGTAACTACTGGGGTAGGTCGACTCTGTCTCTTTTTTGCAGCAGCTCGAGTCACCTACCCAGGGGAGGCCATGTCTGCTGGCTCAGCTTCAATAATAACTTGGCTGATAGGCAGCAAGTGGTTACGGTGCATGGTCTTGACAGCTTTGGAGTTATTTTCTGGGTGTACACTGTACACTGGTAGATCATCCAACTTTTCAACTACTTTATGAGGAAGATGGTGCCACCTATCAGCAATTTTGTGCTTGCCATGTAGTCCCAAATTGCGTCACACCACATGGTCTCCGGGCCATAGCTCTTGAGCCTTTACTTTTTTAGCGTGCCTCTCTTTGTTGTCAAGATTTCTCTTGGTAGCCATTGTCTGGGCCAGTTGATATGCATGGTTTAATTGAGTTTTCAGTTTCTGTACATACTGAAGTTAGTTTTTGGCTTGGACACCATCTGGAGAGACCCCAAAGTAGACATCAACTGGCAGTCGGGCCTCCCTCCCGAACATGAGGAGGTAGGGGGAGAACCCAGTAGCATAATGTTTGGTGCCATTGTATGCATGTACCAAGGTGCTAATCTGCTGGCTGCACTTATGCTTGTCTTTTGTATGGAGGGTGCCCAGCATGTCTAGAAGGGTGCAGTTAAAACATTCTGGTTGAGAGTCCCCCTGTGGGTTATAAAGGATGGTTCTTGACTTCTGCACCCCCAACAGAGAGAGCATTTCTTTGATTAGCCTACTTTCAATGTCTCTGCCTTGGTCAGCGTGGATCCACTGGGGGGGGGCGCGCACCATAGTGGATGAAGAATTTTTCCACTAGCACTTTGGCCACGGTGGAGGCTTTTTGATCTTTAGTTGGAATAGCTTGTACATACCATGTGAAATGATCCATAACAACTAACACATTGCAAATACTCTGTTGATCAGGTTCTAAACACAAAAAAATCTATGCAGACCAGTTCCAGGGGGGGCGTTGGTAGCGATACTGACAAGGGGGGCAGCCCTCCAAGGCAGGGCTTTTCTCTGGAGGCAATGACTACAGGTCTTTACATGGTGCTCAACATCAGTCCCCATCTTAGGCCAGTAGAATCGAGATTGTACCAGGTCGAGAGTCCTGTCAATACCGAGGTGCCCCATGTGATTGTGGAGGAACCTCAATACCAGGTGCTTAAAGGCCGTGGGCAGGACCAATTGTTGCTTGTCTACTTGACCACTATGATCCACTGTCTCTTTGTATAACAGCTGTCTGAGTAACTTCAACCTGGGGCCTTCTTTCAACAATAGAGCAGTTCAAAAGTCAGGGGAATGCAACTTAGACACATCTTTCCCCGGACGCAGGGCATCAAGTGCAGGTTGAATCATAGGATCTTGGGATTGAGCCCACTGAATACTGTCTTTGTCAATTTGAGGTAGTGCACTAATACATAGAGCAGAGAAATGGCAATAGGCAGCCGGTATGCAGGTATCAGGAGGGCCAAGCAATCTACTAGACAGTCCACTGTGTTCGCAAACATCTGTTCCTCTCTGTCAAACTTCTGACACAATGCTCAGATGTCAGGTTCAGACAGCCTGACCCAATCACTCTTGGAAGTGGGCCTTCTTGACAAGGCGTCAGCATCAATATGGTTCAGTCCCGGTCTGTATTTGACAGCATAATCATAGGTTAATAAGGCAGAGAGCCACCGGTGCCCAGTGGCGTCTAACTTAGCTGAAGTCTGTACATAGGTCAATGGGTTATTGTTGGTCTTCACCAATATCTTTGCCCCATAGAGGTACTCATGAAACTGTTCAATGATGGCCCATTTTAGAGCAAGGAACTCCAGCTTGTGCACAGGATAGTTTTGCTCTGATGGGGTCAAACTCCTGCTGGCAAAAGCTACGGGTCTCAAACTATCCTCATGGTCTTGATACAGCACAGGACCTAGGCCCTGCAGACTACCATCATATGCAGCACATTGGGCATGGTAGGGTCAGCATAGGCGAGGATGGGGGCATGGGTGAGCTGGTATATGACTTCGTGGAAGGCTGCTTCACATTCGGGTGACCAACAGGGCCCAAAAGGTTCACCTGTGCAGAAGTAAACTTTCTCTGGTTCTTTGACAGACCCTTTCTTGTATTTACGTTTGGTGGGGGGGGGTAACCCTGGGTAAGATTCAGGAGCGGGCAAATCACCTTTGAATAGTCTTTTATGAACCTGCAGTAGTAGCCACAGAACTCCAGAAAACATTGTAGTTCTTTCAAATTATGGGGTTGGGGCCAGGTAGTCAGTGGCTCAACCTTACTGGGATTGGTCTCTATCCCTTCTGTAGATGCTGTGTGCCCCACATACTTCACGGAGGTTTGAAAAAACTGGCACTTGTCAATGGACAGCTTTAGACCGAAGTCTTCCAATCGGTCCAGCACTTTAAACAGTCGGGTCTCATGCTCCTCTAATGTTTGTCTGAACACAATGACAACATCTAGGTACACTAGACATTCCAGCAAGTACATATCTCCCACAGCATGTTCCATCAGTCGCTGAATGGTGACTGGAGCACCCAAAATCCCCTGTTGCATTCTCAGAAATTCGTAGAACCCCAAAGGACAGATAAAGGCTGTTTTCTCATGGTCCTCCAGGGCCATCAGAATCTGGTAATATCCGCTGTGAAGATCCAATACCGAGAACCATTTGCTCCCATTCAAGCAATTCAGGACATCTTGTATATGGGGCATGGTGTACTGATCTGGGATGGTCCACCGGTTCAGGGTTCGATAATCAACACACATCCTCATGGACCCATTCTTCTTATGCACAACCACAATGGGAGAGGCATATGGGCTCCTTGATTCTTGTATTACGCCAGCAGCGAGCTTTTCCTGCAGGTGTCTCCTAACATCATCTATGTTCGCTGGGTCGAGGCGTTGGGATCTCTCTCTCAAAATGGCCAATCATCGTACAGGTGTGTGTGATGCTCTGCACCCTGGACACACCCCACGTCCCATTCTTTTAACAAAAACACTTGGTCTCTCTGGGAGAGTTTCTTACTAATTGTAGCCTTCCATTCAGCTGGCAACGGGGAAATCACCAAAGTCAAATAAGTCCGGGGTCACTCTCTCCTTCTCACTGGAGCACTTATTATTGGGTAATACTGCAGTGTCTGTGCAGCATACTGTAGCTAGGGTGCACCCTCTGTTCACTCAGATCTCCCGATCTGACACACTCTGAATCTGGACCATCACTTGTCATGCATAAGTGTGTGCACAGGCAAGCAAAATGCTGGGCTTAACCAATAATCCTTCTGGCAACTCTCCATCACCTGGTGCATACAACATTAATATTTTATTCTTTACATCTTTTCTAATGTGAACCTCTCCATGAATGGTGTACTGAGCATTGGGAGGTAGTACCAGAGAATCAGTATCTTTCTTCCACACCATCCCCACCGGCTCATCACTGTCTACTTCAGTAGTCTGTTTTTTCAGATCATAGGCATTCTTTATCAGGGCTGGGATTCTCAGTGCCCGCCCAGTCCATTTCCCTTGTTTCTCTTGACAGAACTGTGCTAGTCTTCCAAACATGTGGGCGTTGGTTCCAATGAGCAAGGGAATCCCATCATCAATACCGTAGGAGGGCACACCAGGGCTAGGATCTCTACTTGTTCATCTATACCAGTTACAGTCGCAGGGAAAGACGACCAGAGCCGGACATATCCTAGGTAGGGATAAGACCTGTCACTCAGGCCCCACACATACAAACTTTCCAAAGATTGAATGGTACATCAGATAAGTGTTCATCATACCAGTCCTGGAATACAATGGTCACTTGCGACCTGTTATCGAGCACAGCCAGAGCTTGGATACCATTGACAGTCACAGAAGTCTCCATCGAAGGGTCTACTATTCTGGACTAGTCTGGAGAGGTAGTAGCAGAGGCCTGGACAGATGATTTAGCCAAAAAGAAATTTGAGTTAGGATTTCTTAATCCTGCACTGCGGTCAGTTTTGGCACTCCTTGGCCATGGTCACGCTTTCCAAAGCTCCTCTTGAAGTTTGTATACAACTTTATCTAGTTCTTTTGGGGACCGGCATTCTCTCTTCATGTGCCCATCGTTCCCACAATTATGGCAAAATATGCTTTCTGGGGTCTAGTGTGGCCGAGACATCACATTGGGAGCTGGGGGAGGAGAGAGAGAGACTTCCAACAGAAAACCTTGGTTCAAACTCTGTCTGCGGTGTGGTGAGCATTTGGAGGCATCTAGTCAATTCTCTCACTTGCATAGTCAAGACATCAATTTTTGAGCTGCTGTCAGCAGGAGATGCCTGGGTGTACACACCCACTCCCATAGCAGATGCAGTCGGATAAGGATCAGGGCCTGTACTTGCTGGAGCGGCCTTCATAAAGAGACTGTTTTTCATTTTTCTGAACTCCCTCAGCAGTTCATCCCATGGCAAAGCATCCGTAGCAGTCCCTCGCTGGCTGGGCCCCTTGGGGCTGACATTTAGTTCTCAAATTCTGTCATGTGATTGCGGTGACTCCAGGCCATCAGAAACTGACCCCACACTTGCAACAGGGGTTGCAGCAGCTACGAATGTGCAGAGCTCTGAAAAGTCTTCCTCCTCCCCAACTTCCCGTATCTCCTTCATCAACACATGGAAGTGCCAGGCAGAGCAGAGTATATGATCCAGTCTTACCCAGTCCACTTCACTAGAGGCCCAGCCTCCTTTCTGAAAAATGGTTTGTAAGATTCCCTCTAATCGATCCATGTAGGCAGATAACAATTCCTCCGGCTGTTGTCTAACATCTTTAAGTTTCCATTTCAAGGTCTCAACACTAGTGGTGCCCCCAAACACATTTTCAACGGTGACTATGTACTCTTGGGCTTTGGCGTCAGGGTCAGAGGACCTCAGGGAGAGAAAAGTATGTAGGGCGGGTCCCTGGAGGCTTTCTCTCTCTGAGCAATACCAGTCTTGTACCACAAGAGTAGCAGAGTCTATCCAGGTCTCCAGGTTGACTTCCCCATTAGGAGTACGGTGGATGCCAGAGAATACCTTGAGCTTGCGGTAAGGGCCATGAATACTTGCTGGCTCAGAGGCAGGTACAGAAGTTGGTGAAAGGACAGGTGCTGGGGTGGGTGTGGACAGTGGGGAGGTGACACTCCCAGGTGGCAGGAATAATTGTTTTTTAACTCCTCCACAGTTTTGCCCTCCTCCAGTAACAACTTGGCAAACTTCTCCTCAAAAAACTCAGATAACGGTGGGGGCTCACCCTCTAAGGGATCCTTGCTATCTTTGGTTATCACCCTCCAGGTGGCTGGGAACCCTTCTGGAGTGATAGTCTGGGGCACCTTTGAACTGTCTAGGGGGTCGCTACACTTCACCAAGGCCATGAGAGTTTGGGCAGTTAAATCAGCCTGTCGACCCACCACTACAGCTTTTTTCAAACATTCAACTTTAGAAAGTGCCACTTCAACAGTATCCTTACTACGCCCATAGGTATATCCAGTATTAGCAAAGCATTATGGGGGTCAATCTCTTGCCCCTTATACCACCCTGCCAACTGGTGCACAGCCACTTCTGTTGGGGTAGCCATTTATGTTTGACAATAATTAATAATTTCAGCCACTAGAAGACACAAAATCACAGCGGTGAGCCTTCAAGATGAAACCCCTAGGTGGTGCTATCCCAAGGGCTACTACCCCTGCCTGCTTGGCTAGTAGCAGGTTAAGGGGCCTGGATACTGAAATGGGTGTCCACCCAGAGGTCAGGGTTGTTAGTGGTTAAGTTAACCTGGGCAGATCCCTCCAGGACACTTTAATTTCTCGAGTGGCCATGTGTTTTGTGTTGGCTGCCTATTTAATAAATTCCCCTCTTAAATAACCTTCAACGCACCCCTTTCCAGAGGTGGGGAGGAAGTCGTGCCCCAATTCTCTTTTTTGAAAAATGTTAAAGCAAGCAGTATATTGTCAGTAATTATTTTATTTTTTAGCAGTTGATTATTAAGTCTTCATTGTTTGTCCATACCCCAATTTAAAGAGAGTGAGAGCATGCATGTCACCATGGATTGATCTGAACCCATTCCTGGTTCAATTCTACTGTCCATCAGCTCTTGTATAAAGGATTTGCTGAGCCAAAAATAATCAAGATGCGAGGTCGAGACGTGGACCACTGAACAGAAAGTATATTCCCTTAATGTGGGATGTAATGCCATGGATCACAAAGACCCATGTAATCTATCAAATCCCTCCAAGATCTTTGCACAGGGGAGAGGGCATGAGTTTTAAAATCGGATGTTTTAACAAGATTGGGATCAAATGGGACATTCCAATCCCCCCCACGAGTACTGCTATGTACAAAAAGGGTGTTAGCACTGAGAGAAGTTCAATAAAGAATGCAGGGGAATCTGTGTTGGGACCGTAAATACTGTCTATAAGAGTTTGGAATGTGTGGATTTTTCCTAATCACCAGTACATATCTACCTTTCTTGCCTCTAATACATTGGTCGCATCTAAAGGGAAAGGCCCTGGTGAACAGAATAGCTGTTCCTTTACTATTCTGGGAATTACCCACTACGAAGACGTGTCTGACCTGCTGTCTCCTCAAAAGGGTCTCCTCTGACTGTAATAGATAAGTTTCTTGTAATAATAATACTTTACCTCTTATATTGTTTAAATGTTTGAGTAAACGCATACGTTTAGAAGGATGCCTTGCACCTTTAACATTCCATGTACAACATTTAAAAATCTGTGTCATATTGCTTTATAAGTACGGTGAGTTGCTTTAACCAGCTAACATTTAAGTTTTCAACACTAATTTGGCACCAATTCCATCTAAACAGAAACACTGTTCCATATTTATCCTCAATATGTCCCTTACAAAGCCCTACCCATCCCTTATTATTTCTTCTAAATACCCTCCCTTTAATATAAAATGACTTTAGGTAAAACATTAAAACAAACAAAAAAGTCCAGTTAACCATTTGTTTTCTGTATCCTAAATTACTATTATAAAATCTGAGACTTGAACAACCCACCCCACCATTATGCTGGCCCGTGGCGAACAGCAAACTGTAGACCCTCCCACTACCCTACCCACCCCACCATCCTATTGTACGTCTATATATCTTCCCAAACTAAGTGAAATAAACGGTCTTACTGTTTGCCATCAGGTTGAACCTGGGATTTGTTAAAATTCACAAAATCCCTTAAGTGTACCAATAAATCTAAGTAAACCATGCCCCCTGGGTCTGTGTGGTGGCTGCTTGTGTTTGTCTGTGTCTGTAGCTTAGTTTTTGTGGATTTACATGTTTTTCCGCTTGTGGTAACTATACCATTCTTGCTCACTACATCCGTGAAAGTCTCCTGGACTGGATTTTTGCAAAAAATCATCATCAGGTATCTTTATTTTCATTTTAAAATCAACTTTTTGGAAGCTATCCCAAGCAAAACATAGTGAAGCAACTACATCTGACAAACTCGGTGACTCTGGGTCCTGCTGGAATCCACATTTTCGTCTGACCTGCTCCATGATCTGTATGTGGGCTTTTCAGCAACCTGTTTGAATGACAAAGAAGCATACAGACAAAGGGATTTCACATCCTGCATATGTGCAGGCACAGTTAATCACCTTCAGGAATTTTAACATTTCAGTGACTCTGGACCTCAGCTGTTGATCATTCTTTTGGCTTTTGACTTAACCACCAGGTACCTATTTGCAAGAGACTGGGTGCAACTGACAAGCTACAACAAGGATAAATGGGCATATCATCCTCTATTACTAACAACCTCCTTGCTCTGGGACCCTAGACGCCTGCACTGGTCCAAGCCTCATAAGTGTAATTCTATTGACTACGAGGTACAGCAACTGTCTCAAACTCCTGCTCCTCCTCCTCTTGATATCAGGAAGTGTCCACTCAAATCCTGGCCCTGTCTCCTACAGTACAACAAAGCCTGCCAAAATGGAAGGGGGGGGGGCTCAAAATTGCTACCTTAAACATCTGCAATCTCCTCCCAAAACTGGCCTCCCTTCAAATCTTTGCCAGCCAACACAACCCGGATATCCTTGCCATCGTCGAAACTTGGCTGACACCTAATACTCCAGATCATACCATCTCTATACAAGGCTACAAGATATTCAAGCTGGATAGGACCTCAAAAAGGGGTGGTGGGTGTGCAATCTACATAAAAGACTACCTCACCTGTCTCCCTGGTTCTTACCCCACCACAGAAACCTCAGTGCAACTCCTCCCTATCAAGATACTACTTGGTGCTCAAAACAAAGTCCTCACGATTGCTGCTGTCTATATCCCACCAAAAGATCCTGATTCCGGCCTACAGGCTGTCCTCGAGTTCATAAGTACATAACCTTCTGACATCGAACTCCTTCTCCTTGGGGACTTTAATATTAATTGGCTTGCTCCTGATGCAGGGTCAAACAAAGATGCTATCCTAGCAGCAAATTTAACACAAGTGGTAAACTCCCCTACCAGGAAAAACTACAAATCAGGGACCAGCACCCTCATTGACTGGATCCTTACCAGCCACCCTACCCATATAACCAATGTAAGTGTTCTCCCTGACTCACTCAGTGATCACTCTCCAATAATATGTACCTGGACAAATAAGTTTCGTAAGCTGCCTCCAAAAACCATCTATAGCAGAGTCCTACCTTATGGCAACCTTACTCATCTCAAGACCTGTCTTAGGCAGATAGACTGGTCCTTGATTTACAAAACTCAAGATGTTAACCTAGCCCTTGATTACTTTATTACTACTTTCAACACTGCCTGTGACACCTATGCACCAGTAAAAAAGTGCAAAATCAAAGCACTCACAAATCCCTGGCTCACGGCGAAGCTATTGGCACAACTCAAAAGTAGAGATCACCTCTGGGCCACTGCAAGAGCTACTGGCACTCTGTTGGACATCCAAAAATATAAACAGGCTCACAACCACTGTACTAAATAGATCCGCTTGATGAAGAGCTCCTACTTCAAGAATGCCCTCTCCAACTCCTGGGGTGAAGGGAAATCCTTCTGGGACAACATAAGAAATATCATGGGTCAGCAGTCCAAATCCTCTCCTACAATAATGAATGTGGATGGAACCACTACATTAGACCCAGAGATCATTGCAAACACCCTAAATGATACCTTCATGGACCTTAGTGGTGTCCTCTCATCTGATTTCTTCACTGATGCTGACCCTCCAATTTCTACTTCTCTACTGCCTCTCCAACAAAACCACCCTTCCATTTCAAACTAGTAAAGGCACATGAAGCCTATAAATATATAAAGGCCATTTCTAAGTCCGAGCAAGCAGTGACACTACCTTAAACTTCTGTCCCTCACTCTGGAGGAAGTACTGCTCTCCCTCACAAAAATTTTCAGTCTCTCCCTCTGCTACAGCCAATTCCCTAGGAAATGGAAGGCTGCAGTTGTCACTCTGGTGCACAAAAGTGGTGATAAGTCACTGCCTGGTAACTATTGCCCGATATCAATACTACCACCTCTCTCTAAGGCCCTTGAACGCTTGGTGGCAGACCAACTTTCAGACTACCTGGAAAAGCACAACATCCTCTGCACTCAGCAGCATGGATTTAGGAAAGGGCACAGCACATCGACTGCCCTACTTGAATTCTCAGGAGCAATCCACAATGCCATGGACAAAGGAAACCTAACTGGAGCAGTCTACATTGACTTAACAAGGCATTTGATACAGTACACCATGGCTCACTTATCAAACAACTACTATCCCTAGGGCTCTCGCAGGTCCTGGTGACTGGGTAAAAATTACCTTGCTCAGCGCTCTCAATCTGTAAAAGTAGCTGGAGTTCTCTCAGACTCAAAACCGGTTCACCTAGAAGTTCCCTAGGATCCATCCTTGGCCCTCCTTTTCAGCCTTTTCAAACTCCTCCCCAAATCCTGCCCTGAACAAATAATCCACTATGCCGACGATGCCGTGATTCTTGCCACTCATAAAGATCCGAACCTCTTACGCCTCAACCTTCAGCATGCTTTTCCAAAGTTGAGATGTGGTTCCTTGAACATAAGCTGGTTCTAAACCACAAAAACTAAATCCATGCTCTTCTCTAACCCATAAAACAAAGAAATGGCAAGTCCACTCACCATTAATACATACCTGGAGAATACCCTTGAACAAGTGCCAATTTTCAAATATCTTGAATCAACTTTGATCAAGGCCTAACCTTTGCAACTCACATTGATAGTACAGCAAAAACTATTAATCAGCGAATTGGGATTCTGTATCGGAACCGACAGCTCCCTACTCATTCTGCACTGAGGATTGCCATCCAATCCTCTATCATCTCAGTCGTTGACTATGGCTTAGTTATATACGGATCTGCCATTACTACAGCACTTAGTCACATTACAACATACCTAAATAAGGCCTGTCGGCTGCTCACTGGTGCACATCGATGTACCCACACATGTGAACTCTATGCTGACTCAGGTTGGTTGCAACTCTCAAACCGGATAAAGTACCTTACCTGCCTGATGGCGAAAAAATCCACTCTGGGCCTCACTCCACCTTGTATCCAAGACCTGTTATGCCCGAGCGCTAGCACCCATTTTACCAGAAGATCAGAACACCAGCCTCTCCAAGTCCCCCGATGCCAGACTTCTCAGGGACAAAGATCATTTGCCTATCGTGCCCCCAGCTGGCTAAATGCCCTCAGCACTCATATTACTGCCTCCACCTCTCTAGGTATTTTCAAATCAAGGCTGTTCTCTCACCTTGCCACCTCCAGCTCCTGTGACTGCCCTGATTAAACCTCCTATTTTCTCACTACCCACCCTGTTCCGTTATTTGACAAAGACATGTTTGGGAAACCTTTTCTCCTGCTATTGTCTGCTTCCCACACCTTTCACTTACCCTCTCTGTTCTGGACTTTTTCCCTATTTGTTTCTCCTAATCTGGCATGACCTCTTTCTTGTAACAATAATGTTATTATTGATATCTCGTATCCTTTTGCACAAATGATTTTATATATATCTGTATATGTTTTCTCGCTCTTGACACAGCACAAATTGTTGTGTTATCTATGTAACCTTTTTTGTACTGTATCTAATTGACATGGAACCTTTGTAAAAGAGCCTCTGGCTCTAAGGTAGTAATTCCTAGAACAATAAACTAAACTAAAACTAAATATGATGTAGTGTTTCAACCCTAGTAATAATCCTAGCCTTGAAATGAAATGACTTATTCTTCTACCTGAAAACAAAATGTGCCATTTTTAGATTATGGGAGCAAAAACAATGTGCCTATATAAATTCAGAATATTGTGATGGGAGAAATTTTGTCTCCCTCTACAGGATAAAGAACCCCTAATCAACATCTAACAGTAGAATTCTGAAATATATGAGCTACAGTGTTACACAATAGTGAAGAAAGGGAGCATTGAACTCCAAGAGGGGCTTGTCTCCTCTTCTGTACCAGTAAAGAGTCTAAACCAGGTCTATGGCAATATGTCCATATGAACTCGAGGCGCATGATAGTCAGATGAAAAATGAAAGTGTTATTTTCCAAAACGTTGATAATAAATGGCAAAACGAGCAAGTCATAGTAGTTCTCCTATGAATCGGGAATGAAGTCTGGGCATCACCTTAATGTAGTATGTCAGAGACATTTACAAACATGGTACTGCCAAATATAAAGTTAGTTTGTTTTAGTACATTACCAATCTGGTAGCTCTTCTATGTTGGCAAAGAGTTTGACTTCCTGATGCACAGTATCTTGCCTGCAGAATCAGAACAATCTTGTTTTTATGCTTTTGTAAGCGGATTTAACTCCTCTTCAACACCAGAGTAAGTTCAGCGGTCTGCAAATAATGCGGGGCACTTCATTTTCATGTGGGCTATCGCTGGGTTGACTTCCTCAAAAGTTGACCAGACACCATCCAATTGCACTTGTAATTTGGCGGGGTATAACATATGGAATTTTATGCCTGCCGCCAGGCATTTTGAGACAATAGGGTGGAACAGAGCGCAACGTTGATGAACCGTTGCAGGGAGATCTTGTGTGATTTGAATCGTCTTCCCTTCCCAAAGTACTTCTTGCACTTCTCGTAGTTTTTAAAGGACATGCTGCTTCTCTAAGAAATTAAGAAATCAGCAAATCAGTGGCCTAGGTGGAGCATTAGAGGAAGGCATGGGCCTCAATGCCCAATGTGCTCTTTCCAGGGTGTATGTGGGCCCAAAAGGGGAAGGCCCTGCCAGTTTAATAAACAGCCTTTGTAGAAAAAAGATAGCATCCGATCCTTCCTCCCTCTCAGGTATACCCAGCATGACCACATTGTTCCTTCTGCTTCTCCCCTCAATTCTAGATTCTATCTTGTTCTCTAGTTTTTTAATTGTTTGTTGATTGGAAGTTATGGAATTATCCATTTTATCAAACCGCTTCTCCAACGAGAAAATGTGGGCTTCACAATCTGTGGTTCATTTATTCGTTTCTTCTAAAGCCTCCGATACTGATTTCACTTCTGCAACCAGACAGCGGACCTCCTCCCGACAAGGTTGAAACTCAGAGAGAATGCGATTGAGGGTAAGCAAGTTAGAATCAGCACTTGCTGTGGGGAGAGTTGAGGTAGTGGGTGAATGGTCTGTAGGAGTAGGATGTGCCCACGGTTTCTTTGGTTGTTTCTCTGGTGTGGCTGGCGGGGGGTGTTTGGGTGCTGCCTGATGCATTTCTGCATCCATGTCCCAATCTTGTTAAACAGAATGAAGTCAGGACCATTGATCTTTAACCGTGAGTCACCAAAGAGGTTTTTTGGTAAGGTTTAAGCCTTAATTTGTTGGCCAGGTGAGCGGAGCCGAGGTGAAGTGTGTCCTATACAGCCAGCTGCATCACGTGATTCCAGGTTGATTGGCTTAAAGGCTAAATCAATCTGACAGTTATGCATGCACTTCAGAGTCCCTACATAGTCACACACTCTGGGTACCCAGGTAGGAAACAGGTGGGTTAGCCAGGACCATTGCCTGGGGTAGGTCGGGGTCACAGCTGGTTGGGGCCCTGTTATGGAAGAATGCAATATGCACAACACACACTATTTGTAATCCAGAGCCTGAGGGCTCAGTTCATGATGGAAAAGACAACAAAGCAATCAGATGACAACACTTTAGATTTAGCTGCTGTTGCAGGGAGCTGCCGTGATGTTTACTCACAATACCCAATACAGGACACGGGCAGGACAAAATCAAGACTGCAGGTTGTTGAGCTGGAGTGCCAGGAGACGCACAACCCACACGAATCACCGAGGTGTCATTCCTGTTCAAGGCGTTGAGCAGGGGGCTGATCCCCAGGCAGATCTCTCATTGATGGCTTTCTCTGTGTAGTGGGTAGTCTGGCTGGGTCAGAGTGGCAAGGCCCAGGTCAAATGGAGATGCAAACAGATTTAGTCCATTGGAGCTGGATACAGCCTCCAGCAAGCAGAACACAGTTCAGCACACAGTAGGGAACCAAATCACGACCCACTAACAGCACACAGCACATTTACATGTAAGAAATTCTACTGTACCAGGCAAATTGCTATCCGGTCTCAATTACAGAGTCTCTGCACAAACCAGGAGTTCAAAAGTGGCTGGAAATCCTGACAGGCCGATCGCATTCAGCAAATCTTCGGTCTTCTTCAGGTTAAAGCCTGGTCACTGTTCTGTGTCTTAAATCATCCTCACAATTCGGATTCAGTCAGAATAAACTTCAATTTCCCTCTCAGGGATAGCAGGCAGACAGGCAGGCCAAAACTCAGCCCTTTCACAGTTCTCCCACACGAATCTATGCAGGATTACTGCTTGACTATCCGAGCTGTTACTTCTTTCCCTCCCTAACTCAAACTGAAAGTAGCTGCAAACAGCCTGGGACTTTCCCCAGGATCCAAAAGGTTCATTTGGCTGATTTCTCTGTCAGTCACAATAAGGGCTTAACCTCCAGGCTCATTTAGGCACAAAAAAAACAAAATTACAATTTCTACAGAATTTTGCTCCCACAAGACCCATGGGGACAGGCTCCATTTTAAAGTCCCCAAAGGTACTGATTGGCCCATTTCGGCAGTCCAGGACCAAGATGGTGGAAATAAACAGAACTGTCCATGCTGCAAAGATGGCAGGTTAGACAAATTACAATATCTTTACCATTCTAATAAATAACCAGCAAACAAGCACATCTTCTGATACAGCTCCCTCTGTGCTAATAGCGATGGCAGAAATGGAGCGATTATCTGGCAGCCCAGGCAGGACTTGAGCATGGAAACACCCCTCCCAGATTAATTATAACTGCAAACTAGGCAGCTCTTAAAGAGACAGTACACAGAAGCTATACAGGCACTCTCTGGCAATAATGTTTAAACTGCTAAAATGCAGGACACCACCCTGGCAGTGAGCATTTAGGCAAGCATTTAGGAAAACTTTTCGGGAACCCCCATTTGTAGGGGGGTTACACTCTTGTAACACAGAGAGAACTTGGCTCTCATGGAGTTTGAACTAGTGATCTCCTGACTGCTAAGCCACAGGTCTAACCTCTGGACCATTCCTCCTCTTGATTAACTAGAAAAATCACAAAGTGAGTAGCTGTGAACAAGCGGTGCTGGGCAGATGCTAGTGATGGGCAGCCAGCCCAAAGTCCATAACCAATTCCAAAAAGCCAGCACTCACAGCAAAAAAAGCACAAATAGAATTACAGGGTACTGTATATGGCTAATAACATTTGAAAAGTGCATTATTCAACTCGAACAAGAGCCAGTTGACCCCAGCGCTCCGGCAAACAGCCTTTGTCAGGGTGTGTGGCTAGGACTGATACATCACCAGTTTAAGTACCACACATGTAATGACATCATAACCAAGTTCACCAATCACCAAACTTACAAACATTTAAAAAACTAAACAAATGTAAATACATCAAGACACATATTGCAGGACCAACTTATCAATTCCATTGTATTTTCAACATTATTTCAATTAAGTTCACATTTTTGCCCTGCAACTAATGTTTCTTTTAGAGCATGAGAATGAGAAAAAGCAAGTAGCATAGCCATGTGATCACCCTATTGACTTATATTGCTCAGTAGTTGTAGTTTCAACTGAGGATCCACACTCTGGGCAGAGAAAGGTGAGGGAATGACACACCACAATGTCACCTAGAAATGAGGGAAAAGAGACAAAAAAAATGGAACGTAAGTATCAGTACCAAAACATTTATCAGTTTAAAAATTATTTTCATACTTATTTTATTTTTCTTTCATTTTTCCAAAAATTGTTTGAGGTCCCACTGGTCATTCAGGCCCACAGGTTTAAACACTCTGCAACCTGTATATCCACTGGCTTTCTTTTTTCAAAAGTAAGTTTACCCTGTCCCCCAATGTTTTGGTGCTGGGACTGATTCTGTGCTCATAAACATAAGGCCTCCTGGATCAGATGCATGTTGTTTTAAAAAGTGTAGTCCAACTGGGGTGTCTTCTCCTATGTTGCTGATGGACCTTATGTATTCCTGTATTCTAGTTTTAGGAATACGTGTAGTGCGCCCTAAGTATAATAGACTGAATGGGTACCAGCATACATAAACCACAAGCATGGTATCACATATCCGGCCCGGTGGTGTGGAAGCTGAGACAGTGATGCCTTACCTCCTGCCATGCCGGTGACCCGTGTTCATGGTGCAAGTGGGTCATCAGGGGCTGGCCGGGGTGGGAGAGTATCGAGCATCTGGAATACTGCTCTCCTCATGGAGGAAGGTGGAGAACAGAGGACAGCATTTGTCTGGCACCTAGTAGAAACTAGGTGTTGGCATGCCTGGCCAATACAGTGAGGCAGGCACAGAGCAGCCGGCGGGTGCCCTACGGGTGGACACATGTGTGGCATGCCCACCACCATAAAGGAAAAAGGAAACTGCACTAAGGTCAAGCAGCTTGATAGCTGTCCTTCTCATGCACCATCTCTGAGGGCACCACCTGTACTGGATCCGGTTCTGGTGGAGAGTTGGGGGCTTTCTGCCACCCCACCATGGGGAGTAAGCCATGGGGGTAGCTAGCTGGTGGCCTGAATGGGAGATGGGTGCAGATGGATGGTGGCCTGAGAAAGAGAGGATGCCTTGAAGAAATGAGCTGACCAGGAGCCACGAGGAGAAACAAAGTAAACAAAAAAATTAAAAACATGGTATCACACGTGGCGCATTGTTTTATTTCAGATTTTTAAGTTCTGGTCTGCTCGGGGGTATAAGTGTATTATCAGTATTCCAAAACTAACAGATATTGCATCTTTGACATTTATAAGACCCCATCGGTCTTTTAGGTAGCCAGTTAAGGTGTGCGTTTTGCTTGGGATCTGTTGGTAACCTACAGTGCACCCATTTTCCTCTGAGATTGGGACCTCTGATGAAGGTGACCCTAGGTTTCTTTCCTACTGTCTCAGCCACTATAGGGTTCTCCTGCAGGATGGGCCAGCTTTTGTAGATAATACTTCCTATCTTACCTGACCAATTGTTATGCTCAGTGATGCATGTAACTGGGCCTGAGACTCCTTTTACTTTCCCTTTGTCCTTATGCAATTCATTCCTAGCCCTAGAATAAGCATTGTGCATACATTGCACTGATAAATCCTTTGAGTACCCTAGAAACCTGTTTTCAAACTCTTTTGCTTGTTCCATGAAATCAGAGTCTTCTGTGCAATTTCTGCGTAATCTAAGGAACTGGCTGTATGGTACAGAATATTTTACAGAATCAGGAAGAGCACTGTCAGCCCATAGCACAGAATTTGTAGCGGTTTTCTTCCTGTAGCATTTGGTTGTAACATGTTTACATATCCTCTCTGGTTTACTAATAGTCAAATCTAAGAAGTTTATATGTTCTTCACCTGCTGTGTGGGTGAACCATAGGTTTAAATCATTACTACACTAAGACATTCCAAAAACATCTCATGTTATCCCCCTGCCACACACAAATAATATCATGAATAAAACTGTACCATTTCAGGATTTTTGGGAAGAATGGGTTATTATCTGTATTAAATATATACATATCATTTTCATTATGGTTTTCCAAGGAGGTAGCAGAGAAAGTGAAAGCCAAAAAGATTGCATTCAGGCAATACAAAAAGACACAGGCAGAAGGGGATAGGGAGAAGTACCAGGAGAAGCAATGGGAGGCATGGAGATCAGTAAGGGATACCAAAGCTCAGACAGAAAAGTGCATTGCAAAATCAGTGGTCAGAGGGGACAAAACCTTTTACAGGTACATAAGTGAAAAAAGGGATAGTGAGACTGAAGGGGAGGATGGGGGCAGCGTGGAGGATGACAACAGTAAAGCTGACATATTGAACAGATATTTCTGCTCAGTCTTTACTGAGGAGAGGGAGGTAATGGGCCTGATTGGAGTATAAGGGGTGGGATGGGCACGGAAAGGGATACAAGTCTCTTTACATGGGAAAGGGTCCTAAAGGAATTGGAAGGAATAAGAGTCGATAAAGCAATGGGGTAGGATGGGGTGCACCCCAGGGTCCTAAAGGAACTAAGAGAGGTTGCAGCTGAACCTCTTGCAATCCTGTTTACCCAATCACTGGAAACAGGGGAGGTGTCCAAAGACTGAAGGACAGCAGATGTAGTCCCCTTATACAAAAGCAGGAACAAAGAGGAAGCAGGGAACTACAGACCAGTCAGACTGTCCTCAGTAATGGGTTAGATTATGGAAGCACTACTGAAGGAGAGATTGGTGGAACATCTGGTTGCCAATGGACTACAGGATCCAAGGCAGCATGGTTTCACCAGGGGGAGGTCATGCCAGACCAGCCTCACTGAATTTTTTGACTGGGTGACAAGGGAGGTGGATCAGGGGAGGACAGTGGATGTGACATATCGGACTTCAGCAATGCCTTTGACACTGTGCTACATAGAAGGCTGTTAAACAAACTGGGGATATGGGAGTGGGCAGGACAGTAGTGAAGTGGGTGGGTAATTGGCTGGGTGGCATTACACAGAGGGTGGTGGTAAATGGCTGTCACTCCACAGGGATCAGTGCTGGGGCTGGTCCTATTCAACATCTTCATCGGTGACATTGCGTAGGACCTAGAAGGCATAATTTCCCTGTTCGCTGATGGCACGAAGCTCTGTAACAGAGTGGACATGCCAGAGGTTGTAGACAGAATGATGAGGAACATGCAGAAGCTTGAAGAATGGTCAAGGGTTTGGCAGTTGAAAATGAATTCAAAAAAATGGAAAATAATGCAAACAGGGCACAAAAACCCTGGAACAACATATTAGTTGGTGGGTGAGGATACAGCATGCACCAAGCAGGAGAGGGACCTTGGGGTTATCATCCCTGATTACCTCAAGGTAGGGAAACAGTGCGACAAGGCGGCAGGTAAAGCAAACAGGATGTTGGAATGCACAAGCAGGGGCATCACCAGCAGAAAAAGGGAAGTAGTAATTCCACTATACAAGACACTAGTAAGGCCCCACCTGGAGTACAGTGTCCATTTCTGGAGTCCTTACCTATGTATGGATATAGACAGGGTGGAGAAGGTTCAGAGGAGGGCAACAAAGATGGTACAGTGATTGCATCACAAGTCCTACGAGGACAGGCTGAAGGACTTGAATATGTACTCCCTAGAGGAGAGAAGGGAGAGAGGGGATATGATAGAAACATACAAGTAACTTATGGGGAGGAACAGGGTGCAGGAAAACACTATTTTCCAGCAAAAAGAATGTTCCAGGACTAGAGGGCACAGGATGAAGTTGGAGGGAGAGCGATTAAGAGGAAACGTAAGTAACAATTTCTTCACAGAAAGGGTGGTGGACAAGTGGAATACCCTGACTGAGGAAGTGGTGGGGGCTGAAACAATCACTGGATTTAAAAATGAAATGCATGGGATAGAAATAAGAGAATCCTGGAGGTCAGGGGTAAGGGGCAACAGACTTCTAGAAAAACTTAAAGTGATCTTACAAGCTCAAATGGGCAGAATGGGTGGGCCATAGGCCCTTATCTGCCGACAGTATCTATATATCTATGTATATCCTCCCACATCCCTAAAATAAATTAACATAAGAGGGGGCCATTTATGTCTCAGTTGCAGTACCGCATACCTGAAGATAATAGGATCCTTCAAATTCAAAATAGTTATGCTTGAGGATAAATTCTAGTGCAGCTAGGATACAATCAACAGGGAATTCATCTTTATCAGGATGTTTTTCTAAAAAGTTACCTAAAGGCTAGGATTCCATGGTCATGCTTAATCAATGTATAGAGGGCTTCTACATCAACACTGAGCCACATCATTGTGTGACTTGATTGAAATCACATGTTAAGGACACGTCAGATGCTCTTAGAAAATTTTCAGAATTTGTGGGGGGAGATATGATGTGGCTCAGTACTGATGTAGAAGCCCTCTGTACATCGAGCCAGTTCCTTAGATTATGCAGAAATTGCTCAGAAGACTCAGATTTCATGGAACAAGCAACAGAGCTTGAAAATCGGCTTATAGACAGAATATGCTCGAAGGATTTATCAGAGGAATCTATGCACAAAGCTTATTCTAGGGCTAGGAATGAAATGCATAAGGACAAAGGGAAACTAAAAGGAGGCTCAGGCCCAGCTGCATCTGTCACTGAGCATAACAATTGGTCAGGTAGGATAGGAAGAATCATCTACAAAAACTGGCCCATCCTGCAGGGGGACCCTATAGTGGCTGAGGCAGTAGGAAAGAAACCTAGGGTCACCTTCAGCAGAGGCTCCAACCTCAGAGGAAAATGGGTGCACTGTAGGTTACCAACAGATCCCAAGCAAAACGCACATCTTAACTGGCTACCTAAAAGACCGATGGGGTCTTATAAATGTCAAAGATTCAATATCTGTTAGTTTTGCAATACTGACAATACACTTATACCCCTGAGCAGACCAGAACTTAAAAATCTGAAATAAAAGAATGCATCACATGTGATACCATGTTTGTTGTTTATGTACTCTGGTGCCCCTGCAATCTATTGTACATAGGGTGCACTACATGTTTTCTTAAAACTAGGATACAGGAACACATAAGATCCATCAGCAACATGAGAGAAGACACCCCAGTTGATCTACATGTTTTAAAACAACATGCATCTGATCCAGGAAGCCTTAAATTTAAGGGATTAGAATCAGTCCCAGCACAAAAATATGGAGGGGATAGGATAAACCTACTTTTGAAGAAAGAAAGCCAGTGGATAGTCAGATTGCAGAGTGTTAAACCTGTGGGCCTTAACAACCAGTGGGACCTCAAACCATTTTTGAATAAATGAAAGAAAAATAAAATAAGGATGAAAATAATGTTTAAACTGATGTATGTTTTGATACAGTGTTAAAATGCATAATTATGTTCTATTTTCTCTTGTCTCTTTCTCTCATTTATAGGTGACATTGTGGTATACCATTCCCTCACCTTTCTTTGCCCTAAGTGTAGATCCCCCCATTAAAACTACAACTATTGAGTAATGTATGTCAATAGGGTGCTCAAATGACACTTTTACCTGTTTTTTCTCATTCTCTTGCTCTAAAAGAAACACTAGTTGCAGGGCAGTGATATGAATTTAAGTGTAATAATGTTGAATATACAATGGAATTGGTAAGTTGGTCCTGCAATATATGTATTGATGTATTTACATTTGTATAGTTTTTTTAAAATGTTTGTAAGTTTGGTGATTGGTGAACTTGGTTATGATGTCATTACATATGTGGTATTTAAACTGATGATGTATCTGTCCTGGCCACACCCCCTGACTAAGATTGTTTGCCGAAGCGCTGGAGTCAACTGGCTCTTGTTCGAGTTGAATAAAGCACTTTTCAGATGGTATGAACCATGCACCCTGTAATTCTGTTTGTGCTTTGTTTGTTGTGAGTGCTGGTCTCTTGATTAACTAACTTTGAGACTTTGTCACATCTTGTGGAGGGGGGATGGGGCCTCTGTGACTAAATACAGTAGATCAGGAAAGGTTGCAACCCCCTGTTTTGTTCTGCCACCCTTGGCAATGAAGAATAGTGCTCCAAATCTGTCTTCCTGAGACAAGGTAAAAAATAAAGCATTTTTCCTGAATGCAGATCCAAATATTTTTACTTCTTTATTTTTTCCCCCCATATTATTGGTTTCCCTTTCAGTGGTGTGGCCTTTCTCAGCCTAACTGTCTCCCAGCCCCGTCCTTTCCTTCTCTGGTCCTTAACTCAGTATTTCAGGGTCCCATGGTGTAGCTGCTGCATCCATGATGGGCCCCATGCAGGGCTTGTATGGTGGCCCTATTTGTCCCGTCTAAAGTGTGCGAGTGTCTCAGTGACCAGTCAGGCTGGCTGGGCCTGAAAGATGTCAGTGACATGCATCATGCTCCAGGGCTTCTCCACCTTAGTTTCACACAGGATATCAGCATGCACTGCATCAGGCAGTGGAGAGTATGGACACGCTGAGCATACTGATGCTCAAACATGACCAGGGCCCTCCCACTCATCTGCTATTCCAACTGCACCACCACCTGTGGTCAACCAAGTGGTGGTACTGCAGTGGAGCTGGCACTCTCCCTCTCTGGAGGAGTAGAGCATCCTGTAGAATGTTCAGTCCTCCTTACTCCAGCCGGCCTTTGACACCATGGGCTTGTTCCTGAATGTGGCTCACTAGCACCATGAGTGGCAGCCCTGCTACTGTGCTGATAGGCTGGCCTGCACTTCTTTCTTTTTAAACCAATTCCATAAAACTTTAACCCATTTCCACCCATATGCCTTGTTCCCTACCAGCATTTTCTAGGCTAGCCAAGCCATACAAACAGAGGTGAGAAAGAGGTAAGTGTCTCAGCTTGGACTTGAACCCAGGCCACCTGAAATACCATTCTGATTGTGCTAACCAGCTGCGCCACTGAGACAACTGGAACCTGAGCTGTCCCCGAGCACATTACTCTTTCTCTAATGCACAATCCAAAGGCGACACAAATATTTACTATTACAATCACACAGGAGTGTGGTGTGTATATTTATGGAACACATACAAACAGAGGTGAGAAAGAAATAAGTGCCTCAACTTGGACTGCACACCACACTCCTGTGTGACTGTTACAAGTAAATATTTGTGTTGCAATTGGATTATGCATTTAAGAAAGAGTAATGTGCTTGGGGACAGCCCAAGTTACAGTTGTCTCAATGGCGCAGCTGGTTAGCGCAATCAGAACAGTATTCTGGGTGGCCTGGGTTCAAGTTCCAGCTGAGGCACTTACTGTACTTCTTTCTCACCTCTGTTTGTATGTGTTCCATAAAATATGCACACCACACTCCTGTGTGACTGATGCTAGCCAAGCCATGTTGCCAGCATTACACTTCACCTGAGAGTGGAGCAAGCTTGAGTAGTCTTCTCCAAAACTGATAAAAATGGCAGAAAAATGTAAAAGGTCTGGATGAACACTACTCCAAGACTGATGCCAAATCCAAGTCATGGGTCAGCCATGGGGTGTGCTGTGTAGTCCCCCTCCAGAAAGTGCATGGCTTACCTCTGTAATGAGTTTGTTGTCCACAGACATTGGGGACATTAGACCAGAAGTCACTCCCGACCCCAGGCCTTATTCCACTGCCTCTAAATAACTGTAGCAGATATTTTTCTTTGCAATAAAATGAGCGTTTCTAAAGATAAATATTCATGAAGATCATTTACAGTAGTGATACAAACTAGTTAATCCCACTCATACAATACATACCTTTCCAGTGAGTGTAGAAAAGTCATCCCCTCCGATAACTTTTACATCTCCGGTGGTTTTATCATTCTGAAAGAATAAAATCAACAGGGCACAAAATATTACTAGAACTATAAATTAGAACAAAGTCTTTTCTTTATTTTCTTTCAGCTGTCTCATGTGCTGTTATGTCACTTGTTTCTCAATATTTTCTTTGTTAAATATAAATCCACAGACTGTTTCCTCTGTGGTGGGGTGGAGAGTAATAGATTACACGCACATCTCCACATTAGGAATTTGAACATTTGTTATACAGCATGTCAGAGAGCTAGAATATGTGCATATTATTTTATACTGCACAGCATGCAATCTGTAATGACTGGTAGAGTCTGACATCAACTAGAAAATCAAGCATTGTATCCTCTATATCATCCTGGCATGATGTCATACCACATTGATATGGAGAAAGTCATTGTTGATCAAACAGTTGCATGAGAAGCCACTGAGCAGTCACACTGTCTTGAAACAGCTGTGACAGCACCTGTCAGCTTACTTGTGCTCTGCCTCTCTTTTTTTTTTGTACACACACACACACACACACACACACACGCACACACTTGCTAACTCCTAGTTCTGGTTAATATCATACCCTAACAGGTAATATAAAAAATAAAGTATTGGTTACAATTATTACTCATATTTTAAATGCCTGTTTGTTTTGCCTTTATAAACCACTTGTGACATAATTCAGATGTCCGATCTACTTCCAATTTCTGTAGATTCATTGAATTCTGAATATATATGTAACTCAAATTGAGGTGGTTTCTGAAGTGCCTGGGACTACTAAGAAACCATCCGCTTGTTAAATTGTTTGGAACGATAATGCTCTGTAGCTAGTTATTAAAATGTCCTCTATGTTTCTTTTTTGTTTGATATCACTAGCATCAGTGGATTTTCTGATCCTATGAAAACATGGGCTGACATTCCTATCTTTTCTTTTTGTGCAGTGAAGTAGTATAAGTGATTAAAAGTTGCTTATCTTTAGTTTAAATTTACCAGTAGGCAGGGTCAGTCTAGGGTACAGGGGATCCACCTAGAAAGTGGATACAGTGGTCCATCTGGGAAACCAGTAAGGGAAGGCCCAGCTTGATGCAATCATATCAGTATTTCACTCAAATCTGATATACTAGCTTTGTGTTTGCATCTTACATTTACAGTACTTACAGTACCATAAATACCCTATTTAATTTGAAAAAAGATGGTAAACGCAAATATTTTCAGAGTTCGGGAAGGTGGCAGGTACCCAACCGTGTGTGTGTGTGGGGGCACCTGGAAATTTCATGGCATTCTGGCAGGTCAGTATGACTCTGCCAGTAGGGTGTTGTATGAATTAATATAACTTTCCTTTTTGTTCAAACAATACTAACATAAGTTTCCCATCGGGATTTATGACTATCTATAGGTCTTGTCTATTCTGTCTTAAGAGCACAATAAAATGTATTATTGTATTACACTCTGTGAGCTAGCAAATGTTCTGTGTTTTTGTATACGACCTGGTATATCTATTTAATATATTATATAAAATAAATTGGAAGTTGATGAGTATCAATATGAAAAAGTATACTCGTCGATCTGTCATGTGAAATAACACCACAGTTATAATTCTTTTATGCTATAACTGCATATTATTTTATTTTATACATATTGCAATATTCTATAAATGTGCTCTACTAATACTATGTAGTAAAGAAACAACTTACAGTATATCACAGGCTTAGAGGATGCTTTTACAGGGAGAAGGATTTTTAATTAATTAATTTCAGTAACTATTATTTATATTGAATGACCCATTTTTGTATCCCTCTACCAAAGGTTTGCTTTTTTTTTCTTTCTTGCGTTTCTTCTTTTTTTTTTTTTTAACATGGCCAGGATAAGCCAACTTGACCATGCCAAACCTGCTCTTGTTATTCTTAGCTCTCTCCCCTTAATGGACTTATCAATGCAATATTTTCTTCAAATTTTGGTATTGAATTATCTGTATAACACAGAATCTAAATGTGTTCTTTCTTGTACACAGATATTATGTGTAAAACTTTCAAAATTAAAAAGTTAAAAAAGAAGGCTTCTGTCTCCAGTGCTGTCAATCTGGCACCTTTAGTGGGCAGAGCATAATGTCTTGATTAATGTGTTGAATAATTTATTTATTTAGCTTTTGTTGACAGGGTAGGTACACTATACAAGACATTTGCCTGTTTTCAGGTACGACCCGGGAGGGTACAGGAAATACAATTTCGAATACATTGGACAACACGGGTACAGATACAATCAGTATACAGAGTCAGAGCAATCATTACATGAAATGTGATTACTCACAGTAGGACTTATACTTTAAGAAACGATCAGTGCAAATTAGAGGCACAATAAATACTATTATATATACAACTATAGGACCCCCAGAAGGAGGGCCCTCCAGTACAGATTATGTACCACTATTGGACCCTAGAGAAGTGGAGCCATGGACAGGGCCATGCCCAAAGCTGAGTCAAGGGTGGAGGCAACACAAACCAAGCCACACCCCAGAGCCAGGGCCAGGTGAAATCATGGGGGCTTGGGACAATTACACACGAAGGAAAGTTTCAGGTGGTTCCATAGGGAGGATCTGAGGCAACCATGTGAGGGAGAGGAGCGGATCAGGACAGGAAGTGAGTTCCACAGCCTGAGTGCACTCTAGGCAAAATTTCTGTCTCCCATTTGTTTGTGAGTGGCCATTATCTTAAGGACAGCAGAGCCCACTGACCTAAGAGAGTTGTGAGAGGAGGCAGCCAGCACAAGGAGCTCCCCCAGCCCGGGGGGGGGGTTGCCAGTCCAAAGAACCTTATCCGTAAAGCATCCCAGGACAAAGTCTAAGTTCTGAGATGGAGAGAGTCAATTTAGCTTGCTGTACAGGTTGCAGTGATGGGTGAGATAAGGGGCAGCAAGAGGAAAGCAACAAATATTATTATAGGAGACGGTCCATCTAGAAAGGTGCACTTCGGTGGTGCGAGCAAACAGAAGGAGTCCGTAGGAGAGAGAGGGGAGGAACACATCATGAGCCAGTGCTAGTCGTGCAGCAGGGGTGAGGTTACTCTTTGCTCTGTAAGCCATACCCAGTTTACAGTTGACAGCTTTGCATACATTCTGGATATGATGCCCAAGGTCAAGCTGTGGGTCAAGTATTACTCCAAAGTATTTGAAGGTGTTAGTGACGAGGACCAGAGCACCATCAAGTCCAGTGATGCTCAATGGGGCATGAGAGGCCTTAATCTTGGCCAGGGACCCAAAAAGCATGGCCTGAGTTTTTTAAGGTTGAGAACCAGCTTATGGGATGCAATCCAGGATTGGATGCTCCTGAAATCCTCACTCAATTGACGGTTAATGTCACCAATATCCCGAGAATGAGTGAGTATGACCAGATTGTCTGCATACAGGGTGGATCTGCAGTGGGCAGTGGCAGAGGGTAGGGTGTTGACAAAGATGAAAAAGAGCAGGGGACCCAAGACTGAACTCTGGGGAACACCTGTGGATACAGTAATAGTCCCCGAGATCACCTTGCTGAACATGACCAGCTGTTGTCTACCTTGTAGGTAATTGGAGAACCACCGAAGGACTGAAGGGGACAGGCCAAGGGTCCTAAGCTGACAGCAAGGCAGTGTATGATCAATAAGGTCAAAGGCCTTGGAGAGGTCAATGAAGACAGCACCAGTGGGTTTATCCTGGTCCATAGCTGTTCTTATTCCAGAGGAGACAGAGACTAGGGCAGAGGATGTACTATGCCCTTTCCTAAAGCCATGCTACACTGGAGACAGCAGCTTGTGATGCTGTATATACTCTAGATGTTGCACAGCTACTACTTTCCTCAAGTAGTTTACCGATCCTGGATAATATGGCTATCGGACGGTAGTTGTCTATTAGTTTAGGGTTGCCCTGCTTAAAGACAGAGACCACACTGAAGACCTTTCATATATCAGGGATAATCCCGTAAGTGAGGGACAAGTTGAAAATATGAGCCAATGGGGTGGCTATATAAAAGACACCAATATGAAGAAGCTTAGGCTCCAAACCATCATGGCCTGCACTGGAGTGGGGGGGGGGGGGAGAGACCACAGAGCAATCTCTGCATCTCTTGCACAGTCACATTCTTAAAGTAGAAGAGCTGTCTGGAGACTGGAGCCAAAGATGGAGCAGTGTCCAGGCCACAACTGCCAACCCCACTAGGGGAGAGCGGGAAGGTGAATGCAGACAGGTCAGAAAAAATGCATGTTAAATGCATTAGTGATGGTAAGTGGATTGTTACAGCTAGCACCATCAATGAGTATGTCAGAGGCCTCACAAGAGGAGGAACTACTAACAATGTTTTTGATGCACCTTCAAAAGCTCCTGGGGTCCTTTGCTGAATTCAGCAGAGCAGCTTTGCAGAATTCACTTCTGGTCACATGTATTGCTTTTTTACACTCATTTCCAAGTTGCCTGTACTTCTGAAATAGGTTCTGGTCCATCGTGACCTTAAAGTTGGCCCAGCACTTATCCCTGGTCCTCATGAGGGCAAGGAGGCTCCCATGCAGCCATTTGGTAGCAGCCCCCCTAACCCTCCTCCTAATGAGAGGGGCATGCTTATCCTGCAGCGCCCCAAAGTTGTTGAGAAATAGGTCAGCAGCTGAGGAGGAGTCATGTGCATTCCACCCTTCTGACCAGTCAGTATTCAGGAGATCCTCACAGAATGATCTTGGGTCAAACCTGGAGAAGTCCCTAACCTAAATTTCTTTATGAGGAATTTTTGGACAGGAGATCTTCCATATACAGTACACTGGAGAGTGGTCAGAGATGGAGTCAGGAAGAATACCCAATGAGCTAATCCTCTCAGACCTATTGGACAATATCCAATCTAAGAGGGAGCAAGACCAGCCAGTGGATGACCACCTAGTTGGTTCCTTAATAAGTTGTGACAGTGAGAGGCCAGCGAGCAAAGGCTCATATGACTTGATATTCCCACCAAGCCAGTTTAAGTTAAGGTCACCCAATATCAACAATTTGTTATGTCCAGTCTTTGATCACACAGAGTCAAGTAGGGAGGTCAACTCCGATAAACCCCCTGTAGTGGGATTGTATGTACATACACTATGTAGTTTCTTTGCGTCACCCAGCAACAGCATTGTGTGTAGTAGCTCACAGGGAGACTGCAGTGGCTGCTGGCAGGGTAGGATCATAAAAAAAGGCAAACCTTTGGTAGAGGGATACAAAAATGGGTAATTCAATGTAAATAATAGTTACTGAAATTAATAAAAAATCCTTCTCTCTGTAAAAGCATCCTGTAAGCCTATGATATATGTAAGGGAAGGCATCAAAGCAACAGAACTAAAGGGTAAACAGGGAGGAGAGGAGGCACTGGGGGTCACCCTGGAGACTGGCAATGGCTCCACAATCCACACAGGGGTTGTATACAGACCCCCATCTCAGGGGAAGGAAATGGACAAGGAAATGATAGAAGGCATCCTTGGGATGGCAGAGAAAGGGAAATATTGCTGATGGGGGACCTGAATATGCCAGATGTTGACTGGAGCACCTTTGCTGCAGCCACATCCTAGAGCAGGGCCATTCTCAATGCCCTACAGGGGGCATGCCTCAGACAGCTAGTTTTGGAACCCACTCGGGAGAGAGCAATCTTAGACCTGGTATTCTCAAATGGGGATGGAGAGAGGATCTCTGATCTTGAAGTGGGTAGCCACCTGGGAACAAGCGACCAAACAGTGTGGTTCACGATAAACTTAGCTGTAGAGTCAAACCACACACAAGTGAAGGTACTGGACTGCAGGAGGGCTGATTTTGTCAAAATGGGAGAGTGCCTCAGAAAAGCACTAGCAAACAGGCAAGAAGATGGGGTGGAGCAACAATGGGGAAACATCAAAACTGCCATCACAGAGGCAACAAGTCTTTGTGTGAAGCAAATAAACAAATCAAAATGAAAGAAAAAAACACTATGGTTCTCAAAGAAGTGGTGGGAAGGTAAGGAAAAAAAGATAACATTCAGAGTATAAGGAAACACAGAAGGAGAGGACAGAGAACTGTACCAGTTAAAGCAGAAGGAAGTGGTAAGGCAGTCAGAATAGCAAAGGCCCAAACCGAGGAAAGATAGCCAACTCCAGTTAAGAAGGGGATAAAACCTTTTATAGGTACATTAGGGAGCAAAGAAAGACTAAGGCAGGGATACTGAGGCTGAACAAAGAGGAAGGTGGTTGGGCAGAGAGCGACAGTGAAAAAGCAGGGATACTGAACGAATACTTTTGCTCAGTATTCACAATGGAAAAGCAGGGGGAAATACCTAATCCGGTCAATAGAAGCACTCTAGATAGGGAGGTTGATATTAGTCCTTTTACAGGAGAAAGGGTTCTGAAAGAACTCTTAAAACTGAAGGTGGATAAAGTAATGGGGCCTGATGGGATTCACCCCAGGATTTTAAAAGAACTAAGGGAAGAACTAGTAATACCACTGACTACCCTTTTTAATAAATCATGGGAGGATGGGGTGGTACCCGAGGACTGGAGGAGGGCGGATGTGATTCCCCTTCACAAAAGTGGGAGCAAGATGGAGGCAGGAAACTACAGACCTGTCAGTTTGATCTCAGTGGTAGGGGAAATGATGCAAGAACTGCTGAGTACCTAGAGGCCAGTGGGGCACAGGACCCAAGGCAGCATGGATTCACAGCGGGAAGGTCGTGTCAGACAAATCTAATTGATTTCTTTGACTCGGTGACCAAAGCAGTAGACCAGGGAGGGGCTGTGGACATGGCCTACCTAGACTTTAGCAAGGCATTTGGCACAGTCCTGCACAAAAGATTAATAAACAAATTAGCCAGCCTGGGAGTGGGTCCTAGGGTGGTAGCCTGGGTAAAACACTGGTTGGACAACAGGACACAGCGGGTAATAGTAAATGGAGTCCACAGTGAAGAAAGGAGAGTTACTAGTGGAGTACCGCAGGGTTCAGTACTGGGGCCAGTCCTTTCTAATGTCTTTATAAGTGACATTGCAGAGGGACTGGAAGGGAAAGTATGTCTCTTTGTAGATGATACAAAGATCTGCAACAGGGTTGATACACAAGGTGGGGTGAAAGGATGAAAAGGGACTTGGCAAGGTTGGAGGAATGGTCAAATGTATGGCAGCTTAGATTCAATGCAAAAAAGTGCAAAGCAATGCACCTGGGAAATAAAAACCCAGGGGAAGAGTACACAATGGGGGGTGAGATACTGACAACAACAAAAATGGAAAGGGACCTGGGGGTAGTCATATCAGACGACCTAAAGGTGGGCCAACAATGTGAGAAGGCAGTAAGGAAGGCTGGGGGGATACTGGGATGCATAGGGAGAGGCATCACCAGTAGAAAACAGGAAGTTGTTGGCCCTCTGTGCAGACAGTTGGTAAGACCACATCTGGAGTACTGTGTACAGTTCTGGAGACCCCATCTCTGCAAAGACATAGACAGGGTGGAGGCTGTCCAGAGGAGGGCAACCAAAATGATGCAGGGTCTGTATCAGAAGACATATGAGGATAGACTAAAGGAACTAAAGATGTATAGCCTCAAGGAAAGGGGGGAGGGGGGACATGATAGAAACTTTCAAATACCTCAAGGGAATCAACAAAGTCCAAGAGGGTAGCATCTTTCAGAAAAAGAGATGTGCAAAACAAGGTGGCACAATTTGAAGACAGAGGGGGGATGGCTCAGAGGTAATGTGAGGAAGTATTTCTTCAAGAGAGGGTTGTGGATACATGGAACAGCCTTCCTGAGGAGGTCGTAGAGTCAAAAACAGTGAGGGAATTCAAGAATGCATGGGACAGACATAAGGCAATTCTAGTGGGGGGTAGGAGGAAGTAGACTGTTGGTTAACTAGGATCTGCAGCTTATCCGTTAGGTAGGGAAAAGGGCAGACTAGGTGGGCCAAGCGGTCCTTATCTGCGGTCAAATTCTATGTTTCTATGTTGTTTCTTTACTATATAGTATTAGAAGAGCACATTTATAGAATATTGCAAAATGTAAAATAAAATAATGCTGAATAATGTCTTGATTTGCTATAAGTGTATGTACTAGTTCTCTGCAAGCAGAGAAGCGTCATTTTATTTGTCATGAATTTGTTTTTTATGTCCTGAACCCCTATTTTTAAGATATGATGTTTATGTATCACTGTTTCTGATACCACTGTACTCACTGTATTATATGTACAGTACCTACTGTATTATAACTTGTACCTATTGCCTGTAACACTGTACAGCCTGGGTCGCAACTGAAAATGGTCCTTTGGATCAGTTTGCTCACCCGGTTACCAAAAACATAAATAAATAAAAAACATTTTCTAATGAATACATTTTTTTTTAATGGTTAGCAGTCAGATTGCCTCAGCATTTATTTTAAACAGACTGATTACATCAATTTCTTCTTTTAGTTGTGTTTACATATTCTAATACTGTAGATAACCACATAAGTCTCTACATATTTATACTAGAAATTATAGGCGCCAAGAATCAGCATAATAAAACAGACTAATGACCCATCCAGTGTGTCGCATACCCTTATGGCAATGGCAGCCATGCGATTTCAAAATTCACCTGAGAAATTGTGACCTGCCCTTGACTGTTCTTATATGCTGGGGTATTCTGCTCCAAAACAAAATATATAAGACGTAAATTATTTGCCCTTCCTGCTTTCTATGGCCTCTTCTGGCAGCCTGTTGCTCAAGCTCACCACTCTTTGAGTGACAAAATATTACTTGACATTTTATTGTCTTTTTGATGTGATCAGCTACGAGTCAGGCATAAATGGAATCAAGTAAAATAAACATATTACAGATCCAGCTGACTGTTCCCTAGGAAACACTGCACAGTCAGACACCTACAAGAAAGGACTGATTGCCCAACACTTGGAAAGCCCATTTAACCCTAGTAGCAGCCACTTCAAAATTGGCCATGTCAAGACACTGGAAGGACAATTTGTTGCCTTCAGTCTTGGAGTGGTACTGAGAGGTCTTGCTTGCTATTCAGTTAGAGAAGCATATTGCAAATATGCAGCATAGACTAAACACCTTTCAGTCATTATGGGAATCTTTGCTGACCCTGTTATCCCTTTGGCAACCCTAGATACCCAATTCTTGACTGCCCAATTCCCTCAGTCTGAGATGCACAGGTTTGGGGGGGGGGGTCATAGGGAGGGGGTTGATCCCTGTTACATGTTTGTCTGTGTTTTCATTATTGGGTTTTGCTGTACAGTATATGTCTGATTATTAACTGTATTTGCAGCCCTTGTTAGAATCAGAGTATTGCTTATTGTAATATGCTGTAGAAAATTAATAAAGCTTATTGAATTAAAAAAAGAAAAAAAAGGATTGATTGGCTGAGCAGTACCATCAGTCAAAAATCCTACATCAAAATATTTTTTATTTATTAATGCTTTTGCTTATTGAAATAACCTCAAGTGACATCTAGTTTGCATGTGGTTTTCAGGGAACAGCACTTGGTTAATCTCACAGCTACAAGAAGAAAATCATAGACAAATCAGTTTTAGTTTCTGATGGTTCATTCCCACATGCACTTTGTCTAGTTATAGAATAGATTTTTGTTTGATATAGTGCTTGTCATTCTTTTTTTCATATACACTACTGCATATCTCAAAGTGCTTTAAAAAGTAATCAGATGCAGTTAATGCAGTGCAGCATGTATGCTTCAATTATTAAGCTCACTAATAGTCATTTTGCTTTAGTAGTAGTAAATATTTGAAATAAGTGTAACCCCTCACCTCTGCCTTTTTAGCAAAATGACAGGTGGCATGCTGTTGAAGCTCACAGCAGTATCTGGTGGGGACAGGGTTCGGGGAGGATGAGGTTACTCGGCACAGGGGGACCTAGGTTTGGCTACTCTGAACAGGGGCACCCAAGTAAATCCGAACACAGGAAGCAATAACTGTAACGTCCAGAACCAAGAATGGGATTCTTCAGTGTGGCTTTTATTCACATCCAAGCTGAACAAACAAAGCATAGATGGACCACTATGGGGCTACATTTCCTGGAAATGCAGATTAGAGACAACAGAACACGTTATCACTATTTCCAGCCCTCAGGCTCTAAACCCACCAGGCACACAGCCCGGACTTGCACGCAGCTTGGGTACACAGCCCGACTTGTACACACTTGGGTTTTCCCCACTGGCCCGGCTTCCCGCCGGCCACTTGATCCACGGTCCATTGGAAGAATGAACCAATTATCCTGTTCACGGTCCATTGGAAGAATGAACCAATTATCCTGTCGTGGCTCCCCAAACCACACTAAAGTCTGCGACTCCTAGAGAGAATTTTCCTTACAATCCCACATCTGGGTACTTCCCTCATCACTGGCCAAGTGCCTGAGGCAAGGTAGAAATCCACAGAAGAAATCCGTAGAGGTGGACCTGGTCACTAAAGATGGGGAGCCACTCACCTCCAGCTCCCACAGCCCATACCCGGCCATTTCTCTGGAAACTGCACAATTCCTTTACTGAACTTTTAAATGTAGATTAAGGGTAGACATCTGTCACATCACCTCTACACATTATTTGCATCCCAACAAACTCTGGACTTGAAGCTACTTTTAACTTGCTTAGCCCATTACTCTAGGCTTCCCAATATTTAGTAGTTCAATCCCCACATTGTCACACAAGTCCCAGGGTGAAAAAACATAGGCTCTTTTAGCCAGAGCAGACACTCACCCTCTCGTTGCAGGTGCCCCACAGGCGACTCACAAATCATCTTATTCTCCCAAATAAACACTGGAACACATAGGCAGCTTTTCCTCCACAGGCAGAACTAGGGGGTTGCCCCAGGAATCTGCAGGGAAACCTTTCCTGCCCCCTCCCCGGAGGAAGGTGGCACTGAGACCCGAAAACAGCGGTCTCCACCACTTCAGTAATCTTCTGTGTCTCTCTTTAAGGTGGAGACACACACCCTATTACTTAAAAGTAGCCCTCTGACAGGGCTAAGGCTCCTAGAGCCTTCGCTGAGCTGCTTTAACAGCAAGCTCCCTACTTCACACTTACTGAAGACAAATTGAGACACTGACTTCAAAACTCCCAACGTTCTATCTAACTCCCTTTGCTGCAGATTCCAATGTGGCTCATGCAGCTTCGAAAGTTCTATTGGTGATGTCATCCCTCAGTCTCAACTGAGACTGAGAACAGAGTGAGACAGTGTGAAACCCATTTAACTGGAGTTTCACAAGCTGCCTTCCCTGCCTACCACTAGGTTTTACTGGGATTTAGTAACCCCGGGTAACAAGGGGGTTATATAAGGTATCCTCCAATGCTCTAAGCACCCACACAATGCATAAAGAAAATAAAGCAGACAACCATAACACAATAAATAGCAGAACAAGTGTACTGTAAAACTCATAAAAAGCACATATACTACATACAGTATGTACATATGTTCACAATCACATGTACAGTATGGTATCAACTACAAATTTACCATTAGTAACTGTGTTTTTGAGAGAGGGACTGTTGGCTAGGAGACCAGAGATAACTTCTTATTGCTTATAATTAAAAAATGCCATGGAATCTTTACTGCTCATTAGGGCAGCCACAAGAGATGGGTCGAAGGGTCCTTGTTTTAGTATCTTATCTGAAGGATGGCACTTCCTACAGTGCTAGTCCCCTACCCAGTGCAGCACTACAACATCAGGGTTGGGTATTAGCTGATGTGCCTGGTGCTGGACTTGAACACAGCAGTCTGATCTTCCTGAGTGGCAAGCATGGAATACCAGCATTGTATAAAATTAAATAATCCCTTAGTGGTTCTGCCAGGAAACAGATCATTCAGCAATACTTCCTTCCAGTACTAGGCAATAAGATCTTAGTTTTCCAGACAACTAATACAGCGGTCCTAGTAAAACTAGATACCATGTGTAATACGTTTTGTAAATTCATATTTCAGTGTAAATACAGGACAAACCACTGCACTGTGTATGTCAATCTCCAGAAGCTGAACCAAGCAGCATGACAGAACCTACACTGGCTAACCTTCCTCAACAGATGCTCCTTTGGATCATCTCAAGGCTATCTTAAAGGAGAAGTGCCTTTAACTAGGAAGCCTGTATATCTTCTTGTTTGAGGATATCTTTTTCACCAGGCCACACCTATGGAACTATAGCCATTAGGTGCCAGGACCACGTGGAAACATTTTTGCTAGCAATCTACTGGGGGCCACCCATGATGATGTCAGACATCGATATCCCACAGTATATAAACATGGGCAGCCCCACACCCTCCTCAGTTCTTTTCCCACCATTGACCATACTCACTGGACTCCATGGAGATGCCATCATGACAGTCGACCACCAAAATCTTTGAATTTTCTAAGTTTTATTATTTTTTTGCCCTAGTAGTTATCACTTTATTTTTAAATTGATATCCACAGACTCGGCCAAACTCTTTCAATATTGTGTGTGAAGTGGAAAAAGCTACCGCCACGATGCACATGACACCTGCATCCACTCTCTCAGAGAGGCCCACGATGTTAAGGCCTGTGAGATCTGCCCGAGATTCAACTAAGCTACCCAACAACACCATCAGAAAGCTCTGTAGTCATTCCTGCCCCGTGGTGTAGAGGGTTGAGTCACCTAGCACCTTACCTCTTACCATGTTGGTGACCCGGGGTCATGAATCAGCTTGGGTCATGGGAGGTTTGCCGGGGTGACAGGATCGAACATTTGAAGGACAGCACTCCTCTCCTGGGGAGAGGAGGTTTGTCAGCTCGGTCCTTGGCTGCCCCCAGGTGCAGGCCTGGAGGTAGTGCCAGCAGCTACAGTGGCACAATTGGTGTGTGTGTACCTCCATGCACACACACCTATGTGATGCCGTGACTGGGGAATATAGGGAGAAAGCAGAACATTTATTGGCATGGGGCTACATGAAGCCCTGCTCACCTATGTTCATCCTGAGACATCGCTCAGTCTCTGGAACAAATCTAGAAGTGCTCTCTTGGTGGGGGGAGTATGCCCCTCTTCTTCCTGACCTTGATGTGGGGGGGGGGCAATCCATGAATTCTAGGGCTCAAGACCCGAGAGACAGGTTCTAGGTGAGAAGAGGTGGGGTCAGGACCGAGAGCCCACTCATGTTGACCAGAGGAAAAAAAGCTATATGGAAAAAAAAAAAAAAAAAGCCCTGCATCCTTCTCGAGCAGAAGGTAGCCAGAATAGAAAGGGAGCTCTGGGGAAGAAAATGCTCTGCATCACTGGCCCCATCCTTGGTTTTCCACTCCTCCATGGCCTGGGATAAATCTTCAGGGAAACACAAACACCAGGAGAGAAACAGAGCAAGGATAAATCCCCCCTGTTCCCTCTTGGTCGCTGCTCTACTTAGCGCGGACCACTGCAGCGTTGTTGTCCGCCTTGGTGACAATACCTCCTGCTGCCCAAAGTTTGGCAGTGAGTTCCACCAGACCTCCTATGGCCAGCAGTGGCCTGTCGATGTTGGGGGCTGCTGATACTCCTGTTGATGCTGCATAGCACTCCATCGATGTTGGGGTTCCAACCTCCCCTGTCAATGCTGCAAGTCCTGCTGCTTGCACTTCTCCCACAGTGTCAGCTGGCAGCTGTTCCCACTGGACAGCTTATGGCTAGCACTGACCCTTCAGTATCCAGGCTTCAGACACCCTCGCCAATGTTACAGGCCACTCCGTCGACATCGGGGTTCCAGTTTCCCCCATCAATATTGGGATTCCAGCCTCCTCCATTGATGTACTGAGGTGCAACTGTGATGCTGCTCACTGTTGACATGATGATGATGCTCTCCTCTTTTGTGGAGGTACTGCAGTGTCTTGTGCCTCCTCCAGGCACCATGATGATAAGGTCTACCAGATCAGCCCTCATATGGATGCCTGGCCCATCAAGATGCCCTGCTCGCCCCAGGGCATCGACATGTTCGCTTCCCTCCTTGCCCCCTTCAGAGCCTGTTGATGAAGATGAGGCATAGCACCCTGACTTCATCCCTCTGGAGGAGGAAGAAGACACGGAGGGGTGTCCCAGGTCTAACTCCACCATTTCCTCCAGGAATGAGGATTCTACTCTGTATATTCCTAGGTTCCCTCCTGAGGACCCCTCTTTCATCTCCATGATGAAGCAGCTCCAAACAGCGATGGGACTTGATGCTGAGGAGCAAGACATCACCAGGAGAAAGCTAGTAGAATTCCTCTGACTACAGAATTTTCCGTCTTTGATCATTCCTCCCCTTTTGGCTTCTCTAGAGGATGCCACCATGGCGGCCTGGCATGGACCAAGCTTGATCCATACCATACTCAAAAAGGCAGACAAGCTGTACCTGGCTCCCTCAGGGAAACCTTTTTTCACCAATCAGCTTCAAGCTCACTTGGTTGTGATAAATACAGCCCATGATAGATCTAACAGACCTAAGCATCTCAGGTCCCTCCCCAAGAGTTGTGAAGACTGGATCTCATGGGAAAGACAGCCTTTAACTCTGCCACATTGGGCTTCTGAACAGCAAATTATCAGGCCCACATGGTCAAATACAAGAATACCCACTGGAGGAAGGCCAAAGCAGCAGCCCAGTCCCTCCCAGAGGGTCCCCAAAATCAAGAGATGCTAAACGTCCTCCAGACTAGGGCTGACATGGGTAAACACCTTTTAAGGTCTACCTATGGTGTCTTGGATGCTTCAGTAAGAGCAGCTGCAGTTGGTATCTGCATTAAGTGGCACTCCTGGCTGAGGGTGTCAGGATTTGCTATGGATGTCTGGCTGCCCATCCTGAACACCCTTTTCAGAGAGTATAGGTTTTTTGGAGCAGATGTTCTGAATATTCTTTTGGACCTGCAAGCCTCAGGATGGACTTTTAGGTCAGTCCATTCCCTCTACTACACACAGCCTAAGAGTAGACAGAAGTTGCCCTTTTGCAGGGCCACCAATAGGCCCAGATCACGGGCCAGACAGAAGAGCAAAAGCATAATAGCTTTGCCAGACCCTACTTCCTCCTCAGATGCCGGTTCTAAGGCCTCTGGAGAATGTGTGTCCACGGCCACCAGATCTGCTCCAGCATGACTCCTTGTTAGACCCCAACTCTCCAGTAGACAATCCAAAGCAGGTGGTAGGGGGTCACCTCTCCCTCCTTCTGGACCAGTGGAGAGAGGTAACAATAGATGCTTGGGTCCTACAGCTAATAGAGCAAGAAAATACTCTAAAACTTCTGGAGCTATCTCCACAGCTTCCACCAATTCCTTCCTCTTATCCTCCAGACCATGTACCAGTGCTTCTAGAGGAAGTGCATACCCTGCTGGGCAAAACAATCACAGAACCAGTTTCCAGGGATCAAAGGAACGTAGGGTTCTACTCTAATTTCTTACTGATCCCAAAGTCCACAGGGGACTTGAGTCTTCTGAACTTCTAAATCCAGTACAAGAAGTTCAGGATGGTCCTTCTGCAAGGCCTGCTGACTCTTCTGCAAAAAGGGGACTGGATATGCTCCCTGGACATGCAGAATGCTTACCTGCACATCAAGATTTGTTTACCTCACAGGAAGTACCTCAGTTTCCTGTTCGAGGGGAACACTACCAGTTCAGGGTATTGCCCTTTGGCTTGTCACCTGTTCCACAGGTATTTACCAAATGCTTCACAGTTGTGGCAGCAGCTCTCAGGAGAGAGGGACTGTACGTCTTCTCTTACCCGGACTACTGGTTGCTCATGGCACAGACAAGGGAGCAACTCTCCCTCACCCTAGCGAGTACCAGACAGCTGTTCCATGCCTCAAGGAACAAAATCAAGCTGCCCAAGTCAGTTTTGACCCCTTGCCAGCATCTGCAGTACATAGGGGGCAATGCTGGACATAGCTCAGGGCTTTCCCTTCCTGCCCCAGGACAGGGGGGATTGCCTGATGGCTCAGGCCCAGCTGCTTTACAACAACAGTTACAGTATGTCACAGCCAGAACCTTCCTAAGGCTGTTGGGTCTGATGGCTGCCGCTATTGTCATGTTACCCCCAGCCAGGCTGCACATGAAGATCCCCCAATGGACATTAAGTGTACAGTGGGATCAACGCACCGACAACCTAGAACAGCAGATTCTAGTCACTTCCCCTGTCAAGAAGGCACTTCTCTGGTGGATGGAACCCAGCAACTTGTTGAAAGGGGTTTCCGGGGGGCATGGCCTGACCAGGCAGAAGATGGCAGCATAGTTCAGAATTTCTGCAGGAATGACTACAATCTAACCTCATCCAGCCTTCACCAGACCTTTCTTTGGTACCAACTCTTGTGACCATCCTGTAATCTTACTTCCTGACACAGTTTTTAAGTCATTTTTGATCCATCATCTACTTATATTCAATTATTCTACATTGTACTGCAGCATACTAGGCCTCATCCTTCAGCATTATGGCAGATCTCCAAGTACAGCAAAGCTCACTTGCTAGAGTGGAAGTAATGTTTTCTAAACTGATGGCTGAGATTAATTATCTAAAAACTTCCACCCAACAGAATGTGACCACTCTTGAAACTTTTAGCCAGAAAATTGCATTTAATGAGAAAGCAACGGCCTGTAACACCACTAATATTCATGACCTCCAGGCTACTGTCCGCAATCAAGATCAAACTATTAAATCCCTACAAGCCAAAATTGACGATATTGAAAATCGTAATTGTCACAACAATTTACAATTTTTTGGCTTCCCTGAAGGTGTAGAAGTAGGAGACACTACTGTGCTTTTATTATATGTGCTGCCTGCAATGCTTAAACTGCCTCCTGACCTAACGTTAATCATTGAGCGGTCTCACCGCACTCTGGGTCCCAGGCCAACATCAAACCAGTGACCAAGGCCTATCAATGCTCGAGTCTTGAACTAGTCCCACACAGAATTAATACTGAAATGAGCCAGAGAATTGGGGAAACTTCAGTGGCAAGAGTTTAATATTTCCATCTACGGAGACTTTTCAAAAGATTTAACCACCAGAGGGAAGGCCTACAATCCACTTAAACAAATCCTCCACCAAAGAACCATTAAATTTGCTCTATGTTACCCCGCGACACTACCCCTTTTCTCAGGCTCTTCCTTCAAGGATTTTGAAACCCTGGACGCCTTAGCCAACTGTCTGGAGGTCTCTCTCTGCAATCTTAACCTGGGATGTTCAGCAGCAATTGACAACCAGAACACAGCTTTGGTATCCACACGGAGGGTGGACGACGAGGTACAGGAACATGGGGAAGGTGTTGCAGAACTCGCAGCTCCAAGCAGCAACTCCGCAACTGATTTGACCCCAAGGCAATCAACATGGCTGCAAGAGAAGCTTCTGTCAGGGCATTATTCTGCAAGACTTTCATGCTGTTCTAGCAAGGTTTCACCCCAAACACTCAAGCCGCAGCCTCTCACCTTCAAATCAACCCCTCTATTCCCTTGAGCAAAAAGTTTGCTGTCTTGGAGGATGACATACACTCCTCGCAGGAGGATCTTTCCCAACAAATTTCAGACGAACATCCCTCTAATTTGGGCCCTGTGCCTCAGAGATGTATTTCTGACAATACTTTATGGGCAGAAGTTGTTGCAAGTTCCCCCCTCAAATCTTTAGAGCCACCCAAAAAGAAATGTAGGGCAAAGACCAAAAGCAAGAACACCAATAGTCACAATCCTGCTAATAAATCTAAGGAGTCATGAGCTTATATGGTCAGTAATATGGTCACAGTTGCTATATCTTGGTAGGTTTTATGCCCAGGATTCTTAAAGGGAGTGCCAGTACACTTTTTCTGCCTAGCCGCCTGCTCTACAGTCTATGCTACCTGGTTGCTTTCACTCCCAGCAGGTGCAGAAAGCAAAGGCTGTACATCGTGGTGCTATCAATTTACTCTTTGTTGCAGTGTTTAAACGAGCAGCTTAAAGGTCTTCAAGGGAACTTTGGTATATCAGCAATGCTTTTCTAACCCATTATTTTAGTGTTAGATCTTATACATTACCTCACTAAACAGGCTCTCTGTATCTAGCCTTTTACTCTCCAATTTAGCAGTGCATCAGGTTTATAGTCTTTTGGCTGTTCAGTTGCATATCTTAAATCGGTATGCATCCTGATTATTGCCTTTTCTTTTTTCATATGTGAATTATTATATATTACAAGACAACTTACCCTTTCCCTCTCCTGATGACAGGTTCTTAAGTATTATTGACAACTACATTTAATCTATCTCCTTCCCTACGCTCCATTATTCTTATTACCTCCTGTTTACAATATGGAACTATCATTAACACTCAAAAAGGTGGGCTATGTTTGGTGTACTGTTGCAAAGGATTGTTAATCTACATCTTCCTTATGCTCCTTATTTTACTCATAGCCTACAGATATTATAGAAATCCACTGCTGTGTGGTCTCTCCTGTTTTGGGGCTCACTGGGCCTAGTCTTCTAGACCTAGTCACCCCATATAACACCTATTTAGGCGATTTTCGAGTAATCGGAGCTGATCTTTACTATGACCATCTCTTCTGTCTACAGTTATCACAGAAGCCTATACCTCTCCACATAATCCCGATTTGCATTTGGCTAGAGGTGTAAAGGCTTAAATTGACCTCCCTTTTCTTCTTTCCCCCTCAATATTGTATTTATTATGTACTTATTCTGTTGCATTGCAAAGTATACTCAGAGTCACTCTAATTTGGAAATGATCTACTTTTCCTTTTATATTTGTTCATTTGCATTCCACCTGGCTCCCTGAATTCTTTGCTCTATGTCTAGGCTGTACTGGCATCTAGTACATGGTTCTTTAATTTACTGTTATTTCGAGTTGGTATATCATGTACTATTACTAATGTTTATAAATAAGTTCTGGTGTTTAGCTTTATCCTTATACGTTGTCCTGTTAGCTTAGAATTAAGCTGAGGTTATTACAGTCCCCTGCCTTTCTTGGTATTATTCCCTTTCAGTTTAGCTTATCAGGAATACTTTCTTTATTATATTACTGGGATCAGACATAGGTTTGGGCCGATATTTATAACCGGTCCTCCCTTGTCTCCTCCCTACATTGACGTCCCAGAGTGTGATGAGAGAGTCTCTTAGCCAGTTGGCTGACTCATATCTCCTCACGCCCATAAAACGTTTTCTTTGTTATTTAGCTTACTAGTATTGTTGTTGTTGTTAATGTCTTTTCTCCTTCCCCATCTCTATTCTAACTTTAATAAGATATCTGTGCTACTCATGCATCATACATCTCACTTTTTTTGGCTTGAATGTTCCTTCCACGCTTTGCATATACGTAAGCTCTCTATATTGTATTCTAATCATCCTCTGCCTCATTTATTTGTTCCTTCACACTCCAGCTATTATTCCATCTCTTTAACATTAACAATATGAGTGACATACTTTTATATACATGGAATATGAAGGGACTTAATTCTCCTTGTAAGCGGAAGCAAATTCTTTCACATCTCAAAAAACAAAACACAAATCGCTTTCTTTCAAGAAACAAAATTATTAGCTGAGGACGTTCATAGACTTAAAAAAAGATTGGGTCAGTCAGATCTATGAATCATCCTATGCCTCAAAAGGAAAAAAAAAAAGAGGAGTTGCTATTCTTATTCATAAGAGTCTCAAATGGTCCCTTGTAAACTCCGTTTCCGATACTAACGGCAGATGGGTGATGGTCAAACTGAATACCAACTCTGGTTCTCTACTGCTTGTTAATATCTGTGCACCCAACTCCGATTCCCCGGAGTTTTTTCATAATTTAGCTCAACAGATTCTATCCTTTAACACTGATAATACACCAGTTATTCTTGGAGGGGATCTTAACTTAGCTTTAGAAAGCCAGCATTGACAGAAGTAGCCCCACTACAGAGGCCAACCCTAGAAGTATTAAAGCCCTCTCATTACTAATGCAAGATGTTGGATTAGCTGATGTATGGCGCCTCCTTCACCCCCGTGAGTGAGAATTTACTTTTTACTCCTTTCTACATAAGATCTACTGTACAGTAGAATTGACTACTGGTTAGCCTCTCCTGTTGTAATGGAAAAAACTATTGATTCATCCATCTCTCCCATCATAATCTTCGACCATTCCCCTGTCAAATTACAACTTTTGTGGGGCCCATAAGCACCTAAATCTTCTTACTGGCGACTGGACCCTCTCCTTCTCAAGGATCACAATTTCTTACCCATGAACAAAGCACAAATTCAGGACTTCCTCTTTCACAATACCCCAACCGAATCTTCTATGTCCTCTGTATGGGAAGCTCTTAAAGCTACGATTCGAGGGAAAATTATCAGTTATGCTGCACATAGGAAAAGAGTAAGGGAACAACAGCTGGCTGATTTGTAAAAATCTCTTCAATCAATCAAAATCTTTATTTAGTCAGGCGAACATCATTGAGCATAGCTCATTTACAAGATGGACCTGAGTGGTCATACAAATAAGAGTACAAGTATTTTTACATAGACAAGAATAACATAAACAGTAGTACAATGACATAAAGTGATAATATACAACAATTTACATATATACAAGGCACAGTAAAACCATTTAACATGTAAGAAAAAGGAGACAATGGGTATAGCAAGCATAATATATAAATTATAGGGCCTAATTGGCTTTTATGAGAGTATATCAGGTGACTGGAAAATAGAAGTAGAACTAACATAATGAACACGGAAAAGGGGTGGGAGGTGGTAGGGTAGGGATTAGGCCTTATAAAAGCAATTGCAGAGCTCTGGAAATAGGGTGGAGAATAATCTTTTGAAGGATGTTAAAGGTAAAGGCTATTTAGCGCCATGGATTTTTGGAGTGAGTTCCATGCAGCTGCTAGTGAATGGCTGATAGCGGCCCTCCCAAACCGGGTGCAGGCATTGGGGACCTTTAGTATGATGAGTTTACTGATCCTCAGGTGTATGGCCTAAGTAATTCAGATAAACAGTCTGTGATATAGGTGGGTAGTTTGCCTGATAAAGCTTTGAATATCAGATTGCAGCATTCCTATTTCTTCTGTGTTGTAGTGATGTCCAGTTGACTGCATATAAAGAGAGCAATGATGGGTGCTGGAGGGAAGGTCAGTAATAAATCTGATGGATCTATGATACAGGGTGTCCAGCTTGTTTAAGAGGGGAGTGAACAATGGCCATAGAGAAAGTCAGCATAATCAATGGGATAGGAATGATGCCTGGATTAATCTTTTTGGAGTCTCTGTTAAGGTAGTGTTTTATTCTAAAAATAGACCAAGCCTTTGTCTCAGCTTTTTAGTAGCTCTTCAATATGGACAGAATAGTCAAGCCTATTATCAATCCAGACTCCAAGGTATTTGAAGTTATCAACAAATTCCAGCTTCTCTCCAAGTAGGGTTGGATAATTGTGGGTGGTGGGTGATGGGATAGTGGCAGAGCAACTCTTTGTGGCAAAGAACATAGCTTTGTTTTTGGCATTTAGAAGTAGTTTTTTTCCAGTAGATTGTGTTGCAGGATGGAGAATTCAGATTGTAACAGCTCACAGGCTTTAGGTAATGAGGGATTGCTGACATATAATACAGTATCATCAGCAAACAGATGAATGTTAGATTGAGTGAGGTTGGCATCGATATTATTAATATAAATGGCAAAGAGGATGGGACAAGAATAGAGCCTTCTGGTACACCTCTTAGCAGTGGTTTTAAGGTGGATGAGTAATTTCCATTTTTACCAGTTGTGACCTATCTGATAGGTAGCACTTAAACCAGTTGAGTGAGAGAGAATCCAGTCTAGTGAGCTAAGGAGGTGATTAATGATTCATGATCCACTGTGTCAAATGCTTTACTCAAATCCAGGAACACAGCACAGGTACTGTTCTTCTTATCAAGGCAATCTGCCAATCGTTAGTTACTTTGCTAGGGCAGAAATGGTGCTATGCCTTGATCTAAATCCCGATTGTGCTAAATTTAGGAGGTTATTATATCTAGATAGTCCCTTAATTGTGAGTTTACTAATTTTTCAAGCATCTTGGATAGTACTGATAGGATGGAAATGGGCCTGTAATTGTTGAGGTCCATGGGATCACCAGATTTAAGTAGTGGAACTACTTGAGCTGTTTTCCAAGTGGAGGGAATGGATCCAGTAGTTAGGGAAAGATTGAAGAGATGAGTGAGGAGGGCTAAAAGGCTTAAGGCTAAAGAGCATTTATACTTTTCTTCTAATAAGCACCATCCTGGTTCTCAACTTCATCTTGAAATTCTTCAACTTAGAGTTAAAATTAACAAATTAATTTCTCGTAGAACCGAACTGGCCTTGTTTAAACTTAAATACAAGTTTTGGGAACACGGCGATAAAAATGGGAAACTCCTCTCTTACCAGCTCAAAGCACAACAAATGGAACGACACATCTTAAGCCTAAAAGATAAACAGGGTACGATTCACTCCGACAACCCCTCTATAAACCGTATCATGAAAACCTTTTATCAAAAACTATACTCTAACACAAATCCTCCATCTACTTTACAAATTCAACAGTTCCTTAACTCGTTACATCTTCCTCATCTTTCTACTCTTGAAAAAAATTCTTTAGAGGAACCCTTCTCACTTCAGGAAATCCAGAAAGCTTTGTCTTCCTTGAAATCCGGCAAATCCCCTGGGGGTGACAGATTCCCTGTCGATTTCTATAAAATGTTTTCCGATACCTTATGTCCCCTTCTTCTTAATGTTTATCAAGAAGCTTCCAATACTGGTAAGCTTCCCCCATCTTGCACCAAAGCAATCATAACCCTAATCCCTAAGAAAGAAAAAGACCCTACTCATCTCGCAAGTTACAGGCCCATCTCTTTATTAAACATGGATGGGAAGATATTTGCTAAACTACTAACTTCTCGACTTAAATCCTTGATTCCAAAGCTAACTCATTGTTCGCAAGCTGGTTTTATTAAACATAGATCTGGTTCTGATCACCTACGTTCTTTATTTAATTTAATTCACAAAGCCAAATCCCTCAAGACACCAGCTGCAGCCATAGCTATTGATTTCGAGAAGGCCTTTGATTCTTTAAACTGGGACTACCTTCATCAAGTTTTATCTTATTTCGGTCTTTCTCATATCTTTTGCTCCTGGATCAAGTTATATATAATTCCCCTGTTGCTAAAGTATTTACTAATTCCACCCTTCCTCTTACTTTCATCTCGCAAGGGTAATTAGGCAATTGAAGTATTTCTGCTATGGATGACCTCTTAATTTTACTCAAAACTTGAATGACTGGGACTGTTGGTTTATTTTCTTACTAATACTAAATTTGGCTTGCTGAATTATGGCAGATCAAAACTATGCCCCTTAACGACCACTGTAAAGCCTTTATGAACATATGTCTTGGATTCCGCTGGTCCCCCCAGAGTATAACACATCTAGGAATCAAAATTACTAGTAATTTAGGGAAGATATGGGACATTAACTTTAACCCCTTATCGGATAACATCAAAACAATTCTGGACAGATGGAAGCTTCTTAATCTCTCTTTCATGGGGAAAATTGCAGCCATTAAGATGTCCATTTCTCCAAAGATTCTTTACCTCTTTGCCAATATTCCTTTAGTCTTACTATCCTCATTTTTTGCTAAAATTGATAAATTAAGGTAACTTTATCTGGGATGGGAAACCACCGAGATTTAACACAACAAACTTCGATCACATTGGAAAAAAGGGGGATTCGGACTCCCCTGGTTCAAAGGCTACCTTTGGGCTTTCTGAATGGCCCAAACCATTAAATGGTTTCAGAAACCTTCCCCTCACTCACCACTATGGGTTGCAATGGAATCTGCATTGTACCCGGGAGGAGTTCCCACTTCCTTCATTTTTAATCCCATTTCCTCTAAACTAAAATCTCACCCGACTACATCATCCTCTGTTCTTTATTGGAAACTAACCCACAAATTCCTGAAATCCAATCCAACACCCTGGTTTTATGCCCCCTTATGGGGCAATCCACTGCTCACTCTAGAAGATCACCCAAGTTTCTGTCGTATGTGGAGGAACAAAGGCATTTTCTTTCTTGGAGATATCTTGGACCAGAATTCACTCACTCTTAGATAATTCTCAGACTTGCAGGTCACATAGAAGCTTCCTAAACAGGACTTCTAGAAGTTTTTACAAATTTGGGCAGCTTATAACTCTCTCTTTAGTTTAGTGTATAGGCATACTCTTCTAAACCCATACATCTCTCACTGGACTAATTTATCAGTAAAATCAAATAGCTCCATTTACAAATACATTATTGATAATCTACCTGATCAGTCTATACAGGCCAAAAATAAATGGAGTACTCTTCTTAACTACAATATTTCAGACGCACAATGGAGTAATTGTTGGCGTACTGCACATAATACCTTTAAAGATGCCCGTAGTTCTTTAATACAAACTAAAATCCTACATCTTTGGTATAGAACCTCCTCTGTGCTTCAACGAATGGACCTATTAAATAATAATAATTGCTGGCTCTGCAATTTGGCCAATGGGGATCTACTTCATATCTTGTGGTCTTGCGCTCCCATTAATAAGCTCTGGCATAAAGTCGGTTTACTTGCCTCCAGAGTAACAGGACAAAAACTACCTTTTGACCCCGAGCTATTCCTTCTAGGCATCCTTATCCCAAATAGCTCTCTCCTCTCACATGCACATTTTAGATGGCTAAACATACTTTCTCTTCTGGTCAAATGTCTGATTCTTATGAAATGCAAATCAACTCTGGTGCCTTCTCTTTCAGATGTTCTTCAAAGCCTCTATCAGTAAGCCTCTCTAGACTGATTATCTCATGTTATTCATAACCGACTCATTGTATATGACAGATGCTGGCAGGATTACTTCAAGTACGTGAACCTAGTTTTCTAGACCCCAATTCTTAAGGATATTTAGCCCTCCTTCTTATTTTGCTCTCAGATTAGGTTTTCACGAAATGTTTGTGCACAAATTTCTCCTCTTTTTTCCCTTCTTCCCGGTTTTCTCCCTCTCTCCTTCCCTTCTTCCTTGCCTTTTTCTCTCTTCTTTCTTTCCTTGCACACTTTTCTCTTATCTTCACCTCTCCATTACTGAACATTGTTCATATTCCCACAATTATCACTTTTTGCAGTTTACTGAATGCCTGCTCTAGCATGTATTTTGTACATGGTTGCTATTTCTGATCCTATAATACCATATTGATTGTAACCCTTCTGCTCTCCACTTACATTCTGTCTAGGTTTGTGTTTTATTATCAATACATGTATATAAGGCTTCTCCAATATGTTTACCCTAAATACTGCGTTTTGTTAAGTGATATTTTATACCTTACATGGAGGATAGTCTTCTATTGTATAAAATGTGTGCTTTCTTATATACTCCAATTTCAATAAAAAGATAAAGTGAAAAAAAATGAAAGGGGTTTCCTTCCTCATTCCCTTCCCTCAGCAGATTCTCACTACAGATGCTTCGAGGATGGCTGGGGGCTCATTTGAGCCGCATCAGACTCAAGAAATGTGGACCAGAGTAGAGACTTCCCTCCACATAAATGTTCTAGAGATGAGGGCTGTTCTGTATGCTTTACAAGCCTTCCAGACCCATCTGTCCCTGGGCCATCTGCTGGTGCAGACAGACATCAGTGTAGTACACTACATAAACAAGTAAGGGGGGACCCACTCGTATCCTTTGTGCAGGGAAACGATGTTGGTTTGGTACTGGGCTCTAGAACATGGTCTAGAACTGTCGGCCATCTATGTTCCAGGCATCCAAAACATCTTGGTGGACAGACTAAGCCCTCTGCAGTCTCAAATGCATGAATGAGAGCTGCTGACCTAGGTATTAGAAGACATATTTGATAGGTGGGCTCATCCAGAGTTGGACCTTTTTGCGTCCCCAGTCAATGCAAAACTGTGACTTTTCTGCTCGCTCGCTTCAGGGCCTGGAGTTTTCTGATGAGAAGCGCTGTCCCTCTCTTGGAAAGGAAGTCCCTTTATGCTTTTCCTCCCTTTCCTCTGATTCAGAGGGTGCTAAACAAGCTCCAGATAGAGGGCACCACTTTAATTCTAGTGGCCTTCTTCTGGTCTCATCTGCTCTGGTTTCCCTTGCTGCAGCAGTTGGCAGTGGAATCCCCTGTGCCCCAGCTTCTGTGCAAAAGTTTGCTGTCACAGAAACAGGGAACCCTGGTCCATCTGGACTTCAAGTCACTCCATCTCCATGCCTGGCACCTGAAGACATAGCCATTGTGAGATTTGGAGTATACTCAAAGGTGACTGATGTCCTAGTGGCTGCTAGAAAACCTTCCACCAGGGTCATCTAACTCCATGAAGTGGAAGCAGTTTGTTTTGTTTTATGGGCCACTTCTCATCAGTTGGAGCCCTTCACTTGTCCAGTGAACCAGGTTCTTGAGTAATTATTGTCCTTGTCAGATGCAGGACTGCAGTACTCTTCCATTAAAGTGCTCTTAGCTGCCATTTCAGCTTTCCATGTGCCTACAGATGGCCATATAGTGGCACAGCTAGAGGTAGCCCATACATTCTTGAGGGGCATCCTACATTTGAAGCCTCCCATTCGCAATCCAGTCCTGGCCTGGGGTCTGAATTTTGTGTTGGAGAAACTCACCTTGGCTTCTTTTGAGCCAGCCACAACTTGTAAGCTACGCTTCCTTTCTTGAAAAGCATTATTTTTGGTTACCATTACTTCTGCTTGAAGAATTTCCATGCTTCAGGCTGTGCTCACACCTGTCGGGGCTCTAGTGCCCGGCGGCGCAGTGAAGGAAAAGATATCTTAAGATACTACTTGAGCCTTGGGTCTCTGCAACTAACCTGATATCATCCTAATGGAGACATGGCCCTCTAATAAGATCACTTCCAATGAAATCAGTCTTGAAGGATACTCCCTAATCAAAAGGGACGGGCAGGAAAAAAGAGAAGAGAAGAGAAGAGAGGGTGGATGTCTTTTCATGATCTAAAATCACCTGTCGGATTCTGAATTAGAAACCCAACTAGTAACAACTACTCTTGAATCACTTTCTGTTAATCTCCTCCTCGGGGAAACATTAAATAATCACTCTTAGCATGGTTTATCTCCCCTCTGGCATACCTGTCAATGAGCTGGATGCATTTTTCAACCTTAAACACACCTTGTGGTAGGGAGTGGATTGTCCCCAGGGACTTCAACTTAAACTGGGAGTCAGCCCAGGCCGATGTTGGCAAAGAAACTATTGTTATTCTGGGCCTGCACCCATTTATCACAACTCCCACCACACTAACTATAGGACAGGGTATGAATTGGTCTTGGACTGGATATTAGTCTCCAAACCTTCACACATCACTGACTCTGGAGTTCTTCCTGACTCCCTCCACTGTGACATTTTCTGTTGCTGGTCTGCTAAAGCCTCCAAAAAAGAACATAAGCGCATATATTCAAGACACTAAAACAACTTAACATTGAAGAATTCTCTAAAGCCATACTGGCCACTGTCTGGTCATTTACAGAATGCATCAATGACATCGATATCGTCCTTGACAAGCTCAGTACAAACTTTCAAGGGATCTCTGACTCCTTCATCCCTTTAAAAAAACTAAGGGTTAAAGGGCTCAGAAATGAATGAGTCTCCTCCAGTCTCCTTAACCTTATGAGGAAGAGAGAAAGGGCCTGGTCAAGGTATAGGAAATTTAAACACCCTAACCTTTTGCAAGAATACAAAACAATTTGTAATAGTTTCAAATATACAGTCCACTCTGCAAAAATCTACTTCCTCAAAAAAAACAGCTAAGCTCCAGGGGTAACCCCAAACTTACCTGGAGGTCTCTTAATAACCAAATTGGAAGAGGCAAATCCAATGAACAAATTAGCCTCTCCATAGAGGGGGCAACCCATTACTGAACCTCTGGCTATTGCCAGTCATTTCAATTCCTATTTCAGTGACCTGGACAAATACAAGCTCAACACTGAGCTGGACCCTGGGTCTACCACATCCCTCCTAGTCCAAACCCCACCCCAGATTCCACTTCTGCTACATTTTACCCCATGAGATGATTAGACTTATAAAACTGAATGACCCCAGGCCAAGCCTAGGTCTTGACAGCATTGACTTTCACATTCTAAAGCTGGTCTCTGAGAATATTGCCCTCCCCCTAACCAATATCTTCAGCTACTTCCTCTCTGCAGGCGCCTTTCCTCTTCAATGGAAATGCGCCACCTTAACACCCCTACACAAATCCGTCTCCAAAAATGATGACGTTAACTACAGGCCTATCTCTCTCCTGGCACCACTCTCCAAAATAATTGAGAAAATTGTACTAGGCCAAACCCTTGAATATCTTGAGAAATACAACCTACAAATTGTTTCACAGCATGGATTCACCGAGACCCCTCCTCCTCTCTCGTTGTCAACTTCCTCCCCAAGATATGCAAGAACACAGAAATCATCCTTTATGCGGATGATGCAGCACTATTCTGCAAAGAAAAGAACCTTCCTATCCTTATTGACAAACTCCAGCATGATTTCTACCTGCTGCACTTCTGGTTTTCCTCCAGGTGACTAGTCTTAAATTCTAAAAAATAAGTCAATGGTTTTCTCAGGTTCCAGAAAAACTGCTGCTTTCAATTTCACCATCCAGGATGATGATGGCAACCAAACAGAAAGAGTCTCAGAGTTCAAATACCTTGGCCTCCTCCTTGACTGTCACCTAACCTTCGAACTCCACATTAATCAGCTTATTAAGAAAGCACACCAAAGACTAGGCATGTTATACAAAGTCAGACCGTACCTAATTCCTGAATCCAGGACCCTGCTTGCCAACAGCTTCCTGCTCCCCATCTTTGACTATGGTGCTTTGATCTACTATCCCTTCCTCTCTCAAAGAAATCACAGTAGGCTAAGGACCACCTATCACAACGTCATCTGGTTTGCCACCGGCATCCCTAGATTGTCTGACCACTGTGACCTTTACAAAACTGCCAATTGGCCACCATTAAAGGACAGGCTGGATGGCAAAATCCTGACCTTTTTCCACAAACTCATACAGGGATATTTACCGAGCAGCATTGTCTCCATTTTCCCTAGGTCTGCTCACACAAGGTCCACCAGACAGTCCTCATCTCTCTCCTTCTCTCTCCCTTCTTGTTGTACTAACCAAGGTCAACACACCTTCTCTTACAAGGGTGTGAAACTGTTAAATAGCCTGCCCCATCCCTTGTTCGATGTCCCTCACTGGCTTCTTTCAAGTACAGGGTTTTAAATAATTGATTAGCAGTTTTTTTCTTGGGACTATACTAACTGTACAGAAAGTATTTATATATATTTTCTAGAAGTGCTGTGTTTGTTAAACACAGTGAGGCAAGAGCTATGCATTTTTAGAAAGATTTAGCACTTTTATGAGCAAAACGCTAATCAATTTTTAGAGTTAAATAAATCCCTGTAGTACAACCTAAAGGGTTATTTGTCTAGCTCACACTCTTGTAAATGATCCCATCTGTTATTGACACAGATGTTTTTGCTTACACCTTGTAATTACTGCCAATTATGATTGTTGTGTTTATATATTTATATAATGACACTTTGTATACTCCTCAATGTTTATTTTCTTCACCCTTCCTGTACAGTTCCATCGTTAATACCTTTGTAATGTTTCTGTTCATCTTTGTATAACTGGACACTTGTGAAAATGGGCAATCTTTGCTCACATGCCTTTCCAGTATAAAAAATAAATGGTAACTGAAACCTCCTTATCTGATTTTCCACCAAGACAAGGTATCTTTGTATACCAACCCTAAGCTTCTTCCAAAGGTGGTGTCTGAGTTTACCTTAAATCACTCTATCCACTAGCCAGTTTATTTTCCTAAGCATGCCAATCTAGGGGAAGCATTGCTCCACACATCAGCTGTTCACAAAATACTCAGATATTACATTCATCGTATGAAGAACTGCAGGAAGTCCTCACAGCTTTTTGTTTCTATTGCCCCTGGGAAAGAGGGCATACCAGTTTCTAAACAGTGCCTGTCCAAATGGTTGGCCAACTGTATTACATTCTGCTACAGGAAGTACAGTAAGGAACTTCCTGGTGTTGTGTGTGGCCATTCAACCAGAGGCATGGCCACTTCTGTTGCCTGTTTCAGGAATGTTTCAGCCATAGAGATCTGTGCTGTTGCAACTTGGAGTACTTTCCACACTTATACTAAACACTACAGTCTGGACATCGACTCTAGAAGAAGTGCAGACTTTGGACTCTCTGTGAACCGAGGCCTCTTTTCTTAGTCCTACGGCCTCCAGTCACCCAGACTGTCTCTGTGTTAGTGCTGCTTGGGACTTGTTCCATAGGTGTGGCCTGATGAGAGATATCCTTGAAGAAGATAGTACAGTTACATAAAAACTTACCGTAACAGTAGATCTTCGAGGGAATCTCTGTCATCAGGCCATGCTGCCCCACCCTCTGTACCCCTCAGACTCTGAGCTCTTCACTCCTCTCTCTCTTTCCCAAATGGCATTCCTTCTGCTCTCTATCTTGTCTGGTAGTGGTAACCTTTAGCTCACTCAGTTACCCCAGGAGGAGATCCTCTGAGTATGATCTCTGGTGGGGAACTGAGGAGGGTGAGAGTCACCCACATTTATATATTGTGGGATGTCTATGTCTGACATTGTTGTGTGTGGCCCCTAGTAGACGGCTAGCAAAAAGGTTTCTGTATGGTCCTGGTATCTGGCGGCTATGGTTCCATAGGTGTGGCCTGATGAAAGATTCTCTTGAAAAGCTACTGTTACTTTTAAGTTGTTATGTAATTGTACTTTTCTGCAGTAATTGTGTTTATAATACTGGTTTACATTCTGTTTTTTTCCCTTATAAAATGGGTAAGGGAAATCCTACATTCTGATTGGCTACCCACATACTTAAAGAGCAGCTGACACCTTCAAGAGAACTTTGAAACATGTAATATTTATACACAGTTCTGCTTATATTTCCCATCAGTTCTGTATTTCTTCTCCCATTATTTATTGCCGTTGCCATATACATGAAAACAGGATCTTTGTTCCTTGAGAGTTCTTCAACACCTATTGCTTATTCCCCACCTGAGGTAAGACTCTGCTTGTGATGTTATAGGTATTCCTATGGCAACAGTCTGTGATGTCTCAATAGAAGATTATAACTTCAAGCAGGGAATAAGCTGTGGGGACAGGTGAGCTGTAAGGGATAAATATCCTATTTTCATGCAAGTTTCCTCAGTAATAAGTAAAGGGAAGATAGATCTATAGAGGATATCTGATATACAAGCTGAACCGTGTTTAAATATGATATTTTCAAAAAATTTCCCTGAGGTGTCAGCAGCTCTTTAATTACAGTACTACCGACACTTCAGAAAGTCTCATGGTGCCATCTAGAATCATCACTTTCAAAGTAGGCAGCCTGAATTCTATGGTCCACAAAAACAAAAAAACGAACAAAAAATAAATGTCAGACTATCTACTAGTTATCTTTGAGTTGTCCACAGATGCTACAGTATTCTGAATCATTTTTTCTGATCCAGCAGGAGAAACAACTGTGAAACAAATATTAATTTTAAAACCATAATATTTTTTTCTCTATTATTATTCAAAATAGAGTTACCACCATCTATACAGAATAAAGTGGCACTAAGGGCCACAAAATCTCAGTCTGCACCTAACTGTTGGGGTTAGTAAAAATAGAAATGCACACAAAACTTTAACACCAAGGATCAGGAGTTGAGTCAGTTCTACCTTCTTGGTAGCACGACAAGTCCTCACAGACAAAAGGAGCATGGTCAATACCGCATGGTGAAAATGCCACAAGACAAAGCTGTGCAGTGTACAGCATGGCAAAGTGCCTTAACCGCGTGACTTCAAATTTCACTGGAGTGGTGATCCATGGTGGCGTGGTACTGGAATAATAAACCTGCCCTTCTCTTGAAATGCGCTGGAGTGGTGATCCATGGTGGCATGGTGTTAAAACAGTAAATTTGTACTGGCAAGAACTGTGCACTGTTTTGCCCTAGCTGATTGTGGCATGCACAGTTTTTGTCTTGCGGCGTTTTCACTGTGCTGTTTGTTACTGCAGCAAGTTTACTTCTGTTCAGTTGTCATGGAACTTACTTTCTCTGAATCAGTTTCATAGCCCATGTTTAAAGACTTCAGTCACTTGGTCTCTTTTCTGCAAGCTCTCAATCCTGGCAGGCATGGGAATTAAACCACTTGCTACACTCAGGATAGTGCCAGACCAGTGATCTGTACAGGGGTATTACAATGTCTATTGATCTACATATGAAGTTTATCTTGACACATGCCATGCTTTCATTTACTTTGCTTGCAGCTACTCATAATAATTTTTCTTATTTCAGTTTGCTGCTGATCAGTCCTTCCACCCCAACTCTTTCTTCAGCTGAGTTGTTGTAATCTCTGTATTGTTCAAGCAGCATTTCACCCAAATAGTCTTCTAACCTAGATGCATTATTTTGCATTTTTCAATGTTCATATTTATCTGATATTTCTTTGTCCACTTCCCAAGCATGTCCGGATCCTTCTGCAGTTCATTTACCATCTGCTGAGATGCAACTACCCTTCCAATTTTAATATAAATCGGCAAACCTGGCAACACAGCTTCTAGTTCCCACCTCCAGATTTCTTTTAAAAATAATGGCGATATTGGGGGAAACTCCCAGAGTTTCCACAAAAAATAGGACAAAGTCCACTCATATCAAACTACTTCTCATGTTTGTTTTTCATTCACATAACACATGGGATATACGGGTGATGTTTTATAGCCCATGCTATTTCATCAGACCCTCATTCATATGTTGTGTTACCTGCAGTTGTAAACGTATGCCACAAGTTAATAGAAACTTCTCAGATTCACACCTGTATATCCTATGTATTGTATGCATGAAAAATAAATGCGGGCAGTATTTTCATAGAATGGGGTTCATCCTATTTTTGTGGAAGTTTTGGGGTGTCTCAAGGATGACTCAAGACCAAGAAATACAGGCAGCCTGGACACCTTATCAATTGATTTAGAAACTTCCAGAGTGCCTAGTGTACTTGGAATCTTGACACTTGACTTCAGCACAGCCTATTCCCCGGATCTGAAATGGGCAATAGATTTCAGTTCCCTCACTGCAAGTGCAATACAGGTCAAACCTATACTTGACACAGACTCCCTCATCTGTGGAATGGTCTGCCATCTACTGTAATCATCACTCCGAGCTACTCGTCTGCTATGGCTTAGATCAAGGAGAAACTTGAGATTCTGCAGCAATGTTCCATTGCCCATAAGTGGTCTCTGTCTACCTGAATGTTTGATGCTAATTTGTCAATTCATTGTGCAGCACTCGTATTGTTACTTGGTTGCATGATCCTGACACTTTGTATTGATTTAATGTACTGTATATTCTCATAGTCTAGCTATTTATGGTCACTGATGTGATTGTTTGAAGATTGTTTATCCCAGATTTTTCCCTTCCTCCCCATGTATTCCCCTTCCTCCAGGTCACAACTAGACATGAGCCCTTCTTGGGTTCTGTTTGCTCACCTGTAAGATATGTCTCAAATAAATAAATACTGAACAATGTTTTCCCCAGTACGGAAACCTGCAGGGCTTCGTGGGGATAGATTTCCATTTATTATAAACACTTTTCTTCCTGTCCAGCAACCATTTTTTAACCCATTGTTTCACACAACCCGTTATACCTAGTCTCTTGTGTGATAACATTTTAAAGGCTCTACTAAAATTCAGATACAAAACACCTACTGGTTTCCTCTTATTAAGCTCCTTAATGACATTATCAGATGAATGTAATGGTCTGTTATGATTTCCCCTTATAGAATACATACTGAGCCACTAAGTCAAGTGTTCAATAATTCTGTTTCTTAGGACAGTCCTATAGTTCCCAAGCTCTGCATTGGAGAGGCTGTTAAATACAAGTCATAAGAAATCATATCTATAGAAACTAGAGGGTACATCATATTTTTTGTTGTTTCCTGCTCCCATGTTAACAATAGGGGATATCTTGCCAAACAACTGGGAAAAGCATGCGATGGCCCCTCTAGTTTTATATATATATAGTCAATCTCTATTATATTGGCACCATGTGGGCACTCCCTGATGGTCAACATTCCAACATTCCATCAGATATCAATGATACCATTATTTCTTCATAAACCTGACCATCCTGAAGTACCATCAGCACTGTACTATACTATACTGAAACAGAATGCCCTCAGTCAGTTATATAGATAAATAATATATTCACTTCTCTTATAGTTGAAGGTACTCAACTACATACAAAATCACACATGCCCACACAATGCAAAGCATCATGGGCTGCATATGCAAATCACCACAGAATGTTATGCTGGTTCAACTTTAAGCAGAATTGCATGGTGCCGAAAGACCTCTCACACAGGTACTCAACTGGCACATGCCTCACAAAGCACATGGGATGTGTCATTACTGCATGCTTTGCTGTGGTGTTTTGCTTTCTTAAGCAATATGAGGGTAACTTTCTCAATACTAATGGCTGATGACATCACAAAGGCTTCGCACAGACCTCAAACTAAGCAGCAGCATATAAACAGAGACTGATAAATCTCAATGTAAAGAGCTAACAGAAAGTTATATCTTCTATGTTGTGGAACTAGCACAAATGTGGTTTGCAGCAGGACTATAGTTGCAGCAACTGACATGGTCAGATATTTCCAGATAATTCTAAAGGGAGTCTCTGCCTGGTGGCCCTACAATGGTACCACAGGCAGGCAGGGAATTTCTCTAGATACTGTATATAACAGAAATTATACAATGGTAAGAAAGAATCCCTGGGCTCTGACTGGTCAGTGTGTGCCTGGGACAGTGATGTTATCTCAATAGAACATCACTGTATGAAGTTCAGATACACACATGACTGAGTCACAAATCAAGCATCCCCTCCACAGGTTACAGCCACTCTGAGCTGTTGCTGTAAAGGACTTCTGCCCCCCCCCCGAAGATGTCACCACCCTCAAACAGCCATTCGATGAATAAGTGAAGGTGACACAAAAAAAACACAACAGTACAGGACACAAAATAAATGTAATTTTCATGTCGGTTTTTATCTCTGAAGTGTATGGCTTCATTGAACCATGCCGACCATAACTGCCATTTGCACACTTCAGAGACACTGCTCAGCTTGACAAAAAAATGATATGAAAACTAAGCTTGCCACATTGCCCAATTGCTTTCCCAAAGTGTTCAGAGTACTCACCACAACCACAGAATTTCCTGCACATATTAAAACAGCAGACAGCGCTTGGTACACTTACTAACACCTCCTTCTGATTTCTCTACTTTTACAGTAAATCCACGTCTCCTTTTGGTCCCACTCCTTCCTTTCATTCCTTTCATTCTTTTAGCTTGCCAATCTTATCCTTCCAACACCCTAGCAAGACTGGACCATAAGCCTCCTTTCCTTCCTGCTTCCAGAATAACTGAGACTGCTTGTTGAGGGGCACAACCAAAAGTATCACACAAGAAGTAGTACAATCTGGAAAAGGGGGAAACAATAAAAGCACCACCCGCTGCACATGATAGAAACTGTGGACTTTTTTTTTTTTAAACAAGAATACCTCCACATACAAAAATCAATAAAAAAATGTAACAAAATGTTTTTTTTAATAGATTTTCTTTTTATTTTCGTAAATGAGCCATTGTATAACAACAATAATGCACTCCAGAGTATGTGTCATGCTGGGATAACTTCACTTCTCTGGTGTTGGATGCATTCAGCATGCAGCCTCATACCCAACCACCTGAAGCATGTCGTTACCCAGCACGGTACACATCCTGTCATGCGTTATTGCTTAATTTGGGATCTATCTGTCCATGCCAATTACTGCTACTGTACCATATGTAGTCCTACTATTGAGGATGCAGCCTGTAAAACACACTTGTGACTTCGCTACTCATGGTGTATGGGTCTTAAACATGTAAAATGTACTAAGGGTTTTTTAGCTGAGCCTGAACATCTCATGTAGTGTGGTGTCCTGCTCTTGCCAGGCTTTGCAGTGTGAAAGACTGAAGCACCAGGATGTGAGTTTAATGGCCCAAGTTGATACAATGAGTCAATGTCCAAGCTGGGATGTTTATTTAAACCAGGGTTTCTCAAGACTGGCAAGTAGCCTTTAGTTATTCTTAGTGTAAGTTACCTCTGGGTCTGTTCAAACAAAAGGAAATCCACCTGGCTTCCTCTTTTTCATTACTTAAAACCAGTGTATGGTGTATTTTGTTCTATCAAGCATTTGTTAAGCTTACCATAGTTCAACTCTTATATACTTTAGTTACTGCAGTGTCAGGCTTAATTGTTATAGGATTAATATATGTTTATTTACTGTGTATATCCTTATAATTATCAGTGGCCACAAATATCAACCGGATTACTGTTTTGTTAAAAATGCATAGCTCCCAAGGCAATAATACCCCAAAATCCAGTTGATATGACACTTCATAATAACCTGAAATCCAGTTGATATGACAGTCCCCCAAAACAGTACATCTGAACCTTGACGCGTGGTAGTGTCAGCGCGAGACACTAAAAGTGGGTACTCATGATGGTTGTTTTCTCTGCCAACACGAAGAGTCGCCAAACGATCTTAGCACTCTAGCTACAAAACGTATCTTTCTTTCAAGCTGCTAGAAATACAGTCTAAACCTCCACACCAGCAATTATAAAAAATAAAGGCTAGGTAAGTTTGATGTTATGGATTGTTTTCACACACTCTTGTAGTGCGATGACCACATAAACCTCTCGAGCTTCACTCTCGAGGTTTATGGGTCATCACACACCTCAGGGGTGTGAAAAAAATCCATAACCCACACTTACCAATCCATTATTCTCTATATAATGTCTTCTGCTATCCATGCTATTGCCTGTTGATTGGCATTGTTAGCACACTGAGCCTTTGAAGGGCACTGCATAAATAAATATACCTGTCTATCTAAAAGAAGGCAGAGCAAAGGGGAAAAAACTTACACTGCAGCTTTTTAGTCTGATGAAATCCACTGTTACTGGCACTGATTTATCACTGCTTCTATTTAATGCTTTGATATAATCCAGCAAGTCAGAAAAGAATTCATAGCCGCCCTTTAGGACACACAGAGCCGTAATGTGTTGGTCTCCCATGTCTCTCATAATGTCTCTGGCTAAACGCTCAGTCCTGAAAGGGAAAAAAAAGGTTGAAACTATGGTACATGGCATTGTAAGTAAACCCAAAGGGTTGGAATTAATATACATTAACAATAGAAAACAAAGTTGGAATTGACATTTTGACCATTAGGTCTTCAGAAGAAGTCATCTGTGTAACAATCTCAGACACATTTACCTGCAAAAAGCTTAATTTGGATTTTTTAGAACTGTTCTCTCTGTTTTGCATTACAACTCAAAAATAACCAGCAAAAAAACATTGCTCACTATAGTAATTACGTTTTTTTTTTCTAGAGGGTATATTACAGAGTCATACAAATACAGCATCTCAGCCCTAAATTGTTACCCCAGTGATAGAAATGTAGGATACTAAAGTTCAGACTCTTCAATTTGGTCATGTTGCCCCTTCATTCTATGGCAGATTTATAGCTAAAGACCAGAGAAGAGTAGTGACCAGTAATTAACTCATGCTACTGTATATTGCAAAACCTAAATGCAGTACAAAAAATGATAGTCACTACATGATAACTTATAAAAACTTCAAAGCAAGGAATTGTAAAACACTCAAGTAACATGTTTAAACAATATTTGATTTTGAGTTATTCTGATGAATCCTTTTATACATGGGTTCTGAAAGGGGAGATCGGGAGGGCTTACATGACTCCCTAATACACCTTCCTAGAGGAAACATCATTACTATGGTAATTTCTTCTAGCAATGAGAGTGTAATAGTGATGTCATGCATATGCAGACTCCCAAGTAGGTCTGGAACCTATTTGAGACAAAGGTTCTGAAGCACAGAAGTGCCAAATCTGTCATCCCTCCTAGTTTGGATTTTCAGACAGTAGTGAGAAGTGAATCTGTGTACTGAAGACAATGTGGCTGATTTGCAGACTTCTAAGAGTTTATGCCCTCAGTGCTGCCACAGTGGCAGATGTAGATGTACTGGAGTGCACTCTTTGGTAGATGTAGCTTTAGTGGAGTGTGCCCTTAATCCCTTTGGTAGTCCTTTGCCAGCCTTCTCACAGCAGAACTATATACAAGAGACAATCTGATGAAAGACTGTCATTTAGTTGCTAGTTTACATTTACCTACCTCATGCTAAGTAACAAACAACTGTGTGTTGACAGTTCTGGACTTCTCTGTCCTTTGCATGTTGAAGCACAAAGTCCTTTTCATATTCAGATTGTGCAGTTTTTCCTCATCTTCACTGGTGTGATGTTTTGGAAAGAAAATAAGCAATATTTAAGAAATAATACACATCAGGGTATGATATATCACAGGGTAACATCATGCCTCAGATGTGTCTGAATGCCACATGCACTGGAGGAGTGATGTATCCCATGATATACCACACCCTGGAGTGTATTATTGTTATTGTGAAGTAGATTTAAATAGGTAAAAAAACTGTTTACAATATGTGAAAAATGATTTTAAGAGGTAGTGTAGAAGTACAGTTTCAGAAAACAGTTATATATGGGTTGTGATCAGCAGGTGGTGCTGTTGTAATACTGAATGGTGTGTAGTATAGGGACGTGTCCTTTTACACACCACACATACACACACACACACACACACACACACACACACACACACACTGTAACTGGCTGCAACAACCTCAAGAGATGGCAAAAGAGCTAAAGATGAAGAAATAAGAAGAACCCCCAGCAAATCTACAGGACACCCACCCACAAAATAGAGAACAGTGGATGGGCAACTATGCAGAACCAGTATGTTCTGCAACAGAGGGGTTATGATTCTCTGTGACCTCAAGAGTGAAGCTCGAGAGGTCTATGGGAATCAGAACCTCAAGATGGCAGAACACACTAATTCCCTACAGAGTTGCCCATTCACTATTTTTATAGTGTATGGTGTCCCCAAAATCAATTTTGATAGTTTGAATAGCTTTTTTTATTTTTGTATTTTTTTTTTTGTATTATCTATTTTTCCGCCCCCATGCTCGCTGATCCTCCACTCCTTCAGGCTCTGACAAGTTCCCCCTGACCTCTTCTGTCCTTGCCCGGCCCTCCTCTAATCCTCAGATCGCAGCCGACCCATGGGATATCCTGGTGTATCCCTTCACCGGGCAGGTCCCTCTCCTCTGAGGGGGAAGGCACTGGGGGGGGGAGGATAGCCCCAGTACATCCTTCTAGGGCCCAGGGGTGCTGCTGGGGAACAGGAGGCACTGGGAAGGTGCTGGAGGCCCTTAGGAACAGAAAGCGGTCATCTGGAGGGCCAGCGAGCAATTTTCCTGGCTTTTCTGTTGGGGGCAGCATAGTGACGTCATGGCATATGCCGATGTCCGCTCCTCCCCAAGTTGGTATTGATCCATGCGCCCTGTGATACTCCCAGCCTCCTCTAGGAGCAAGCAGGCACTGGACCAGTCCCTCCCTCCCACCCGAGAGAGGTCCCTGGGATGTTCAATCCTTCACACCCCAGCCGGCCCCCCAGTGACCCGGGCTCGTTCCCGAACCCGGGTCATGGCGTCGCAAGTGGAAATCCTACCGCTGTGCCAGCAGGCTGATTTTTGTATTTTTAATAGAAGAAGTCTTTGCCATTCGAGAGTTGCTAGGGTGAGTTACGTGGTTGTTAGGGACCAGAAGTCCCTGTGTTTGTATTGTGCACTCCCTCTGGTTGATAATTAAGTGTGGGAGGGATTTAAAAAAAAATAAAAATGGTGTCTGTATTTCTCACTTAGTCAGAGGATGAGGAGAAACAGAGTCTTTTTTGTAAATAATTTAAAATATCTGACTTATCCTGCATTTACTATTTTTTTTTTTTTTTTTTTACACAATGGAAAAAATATCTGGTTGAGCCTGCATATTTATTACCTTATCTGGTTGATCCTGCATCTACTGGGTGGTGTGAGTGTCTTCATTCTGTTGCCATGTCCTTTAATCTGGTTGATCCTGCAGTTTGTGCTACTGTGGCTCGTGCATGTCTCGATTCAGCTGGAATGCTATTGTATCACAGAAGGGTTGAACAACGTTCCATGATGGATATATTATAAAATCTGGAAACTTAATATCCCTGGTTTCACTACCCCGAGCAGAGTTTTTTTCAGGTTTTGGGGGGCTTTAACCCCTTGAACCCCAAAATGATGGAGTCTACACCCCGCACCCCCTATATTGATATATATGCATCTCTTATGTATTGGATGTTATTTCTGTATGCCCAGCCCCACCTTGGAAATGAGCTTGCTCAATGGTGCTTCACCTGGTAAAATAAAAACCGACTGATTGATATTTTTATATCTAACTCCACTGTGGGCATAATTTCCATGTCGGACAACAGAGTTTTGTTCCCCTGGACTTGGAGCAATGAAACTCAGGATACTGAGTTTCTAGATTTCAAAATACTCCCTCCATGACCTTTGAACTGTGGTACAACAGCGTTTCAGCCTAGATAAAAATCAAGGTAGAACAACGTTCCACCATATACTATAATTCTGCTTCATTCACTGCATATGGCAACTTTACCAAAACAAAAAAAAGGTTCTACAAAAATGCAACCCGCTGGATTCAGTATGTGCAGTCTACCTCACAAACAACATCTGAACAGCTACCTTTGCATTAAACAAACTGAATAGATTGCCACTAAGAATTAGATTAGTCCTGAAAGGTTAACATTAAAACAGACAGGACTAAGCATCGCAGACAACCCCCCCCACACAACACACACACACACACACACACACACACACACACACACACACACACACACACACACACACACACACACAATGTAACTTGAACCTCCTGAGAGAGAAAAGGCTTGTTCACACAGCCAAATCTGTGGTGTTCTTGGAGGTATACAGCAACAAGTTATAGCTGTTGTTCATGTCTGACTACTGCAGTTTGGGCCTTTTTTTGTTCCATTTCATTGTGGCCATGATCCCTGTTTTCTTGGGTTTGATGGTGGTGTGGGGGATTCACTTTGCCCTGTGAACTGCCTGCACCATCTACAATGTTGCAGCAGGCTTTTCCCAGCCTGCACGTGTGGATAAAAGTGGCCGCAGATTTGAAGATATTACTACCTGAATTCAACTAAACATCCTTTCTGGCTGTGTAAAGAAAGCTGAACTCAGGGAAAGTGTCTTTTATTGCAAACCGAGAGCTTAAAATGAAAGCAAACATGGTGTCAGAGTTGAGCCCTGACACTAGGCATGTATATATGCATATTGATAAGTGCATGCCCACATCACTGCTCAACTCAGAGACTATTTTCCTTCAATATTTAGCCCTCTTTTTGCAATAAAACACAATTTCTCAAATTCAGCTCTATTTGCAGAGCCAGAAACAATTTTTAGCTGCGCTTGTGTCAGAAGACCCATCCTCGAGCTCAGGTGCCACCATGGGAGAGCCTGACCTACACCCACACCCCTTGCCAGCCGGAACCTTTCTTGAATAGCTTGAACTTTGATGGGAGCATCTACAGCGCTCTTCTGGCCATGCCATCTGAATGCTGATCCACAGTTTCAGTAAGCATGGCCAGAGCGATCCGCACGGTGGAGATGCCATGTGAACAAGCCTAAAGATAGAACTTGAATAAGAGAGCTGGAGGAATGTTGTCAGAGGAACAGACATGTGGCGTGGAACTGTGTTTATGCTTTTCAGACTCCCTTAGTCTTTTCTGAATCTGACCACAACAACCCTGAGAGATGGCAAAAGAGGTAAAGAAACAAGAAAGAAAAAGAACCCCCAACAAATTGAAATGATGAGGGCCAGCACTACTAGCAGCCCTACAACAAAATAGTCCCAGGGCAGAGTGGATGGGGAGAGACATATATGACACTTTGATGAATGGAGAGACCCACATGTACTTCAATTCCACTGTGAAAGGACAATTTCTATGTATCCAGTCACAAGCTTCTAGAGCCCCTTCTTCTATTATGTAACAGCAAGGGTGCTTAGGGGGTCATTGGGCACCCCAGCGAGACCCAGCTGTAAACCCTCTACATGCCCTGTGCACACCCTGCTGGACAGGGCTGACAGCCCACCTACCCCCCCTGGGTCGCAGGACCGGGACACCAGATGCCACCCACCCACTCCAGCACAAAGCAGTACTTTTGATGACCCCCCCCAACATCACAGTCACCCTGCACAGGGGCATGGGCACAGGCTGCTGCTCCTCTACCCCGCTGCAACCTATGGCGATCCCATGGTGCTGCATCCCAACCCCTCCACCTGGCGGCATGCCCCCATCCATCCCACAGCATCAATTGGTGCCAGTGGAGGGATGGTGGCATTGCCCTCCCTCACCTTCCACTGTTGCCGGCCATCAGGTTTCTGCAGGCTGCACTGCCAACATGCGCCCCGTCATGCAAGGGATCCAGTGCAGGTCTCAGTCCAGCCATCTGACTAATAATAATAATAATATCTTTATTTTTTAGGCCCCTTTCAAGTGCCAAGGCACTGCAAATTAAAATCAGGAACAGAACTGAATAAAACAATCATAAAATAACACATCATAAAATGACATTAATCAGTTAATTATTCACCGTGTGCCTGGTGCCACAAAAAAGTCTTTAGGGCCAGCTTAAAACCCCCCACAGTTGTGCACTCCCATAACCAATAAGGTAGAGAATTTCAGAGTGTGGGAGCCACGCACATAAATGATCTGGCCCCTGAAGATTTCAAACATACCTTAGGGATCTCTGGCAACCCCTTGCCGGCTGAGCAGAGTGATTGCCTAGGGCGATAAGGGACCAGAAGTTCTTTCAGATAGTCCGGGCCCAGTCTGTGTATGGCTTTGAAAGTCAGCAAGCCAACTTTAAAGGTGATCCACCACTGTACTGGCAAACAGTGCAGTTCGCACAGCACCGGCGTAATATGACAGGACCAATAAGATCCTGCAATATGCTGTATACTGAATAAGCTGCCTGTCTAATGAGCAGGAAAGCTGTAGTATAAACTTTATTGGCCATAGTATCCAATTGTTCAGTGTCCTTTTCTGGATGCTATACAGAAAATGCAACTTTTGCTCTATCGTAAGCAGCAGCCTGGATTACACCTTGGTGTTCAGGGTGGGCATGCAGGTATTCCACCTCTTGTCTCTCTACCTGATATTTTCTTTCAATCTTTTTATCCATTGCAATAGCTGAAGCAGGTGCTGACATGATTTTTCATATGGCCTTTTTAAGAGACTTATGTATGGGAACTAGCAGCCTCCTTGAAAGTGCAATACCCATCATATGCCTAAATTCAGCATCTTATTCATATTCCTCAGTATCCCTGGGGCGGATGTTGAGAGTATCAAGCATATGTCTGACAAATGGGGAACATGAAATATATTCCTATTTATGGTCCACCCTCTGATTGCATGGGGTCTTCCTCCTTCTCTTCTATATTGTACAGTACTACCCTTCCTCCTTCACCACAGGCAGATAGTGCTAGTGACATTTAATTGATAGACTTTAAAAGTCATTACAATACATCATTGCTTTACATATCATTATCATATATCTACATATCAAATATAGAATTTTTACAATACATTTAAAATATTAAAAGTCCATAATATCAAACTTAAATATTGCACTTTTGAATCTGATTATTGGGTCATGAAAGGGTCAATACTGCCTTAGCTAACTTGGCATTCACTTTAATGTGTAAACAGAACTCTATGGGATTTGAGTCTGGTTACCTACATTTCCTATAGTGTATTCAGTCTGTATTCCCTTTTCCTAAATTGGATTAAAGTCTTTTAAACATAAAAGGCAATAAAAGACCATTGCATGACCTTTGAAAAGTCTGTAATTTTCCTTATAAATATTTTCCTTATAATCCCCTCTTTTCGCTACATGACTATTGCTCAGCCATGAATTATCACAAGTTCTTCTCCTCTTCCATGTGCATTTTCCCCTCTATTATCCTTAGCAGGGAGGCCACAGGGTTCAACACTCAGTTATTGTTACACAGGCAGATAGGCTGAAGCCCGAGTCTGGGAAGGGGGTAGCCTGGAAAAATTGTCATATATTTGGTATGGCCCTGGACATTTTTCTTTGTCATCTGCCTGCTCCTTTCTCTGTTTAGAAGGAGTGGCAGTGACATTTTTTTTCTTTTAATTTCTTTTTAGCAGGCACCATTTACAGTGTCTGCTCAGAGACTCTTTTATTTATATTTTTGCCATCAATAAATTCAGAGTCCCCCCTTCCGGAGGCCCTGGTATCTGATCCATCTTTACCATGCCTTTCAGATTGCTGAGCAGCTTTATCTTTTTTCTGCTCACCCTTTACATTTTTTAATGCTTCTGTTAAATATAAGGGGAAAGAATCTTCTGATGCATGCTTTCTACCATTGTTGGGAACTCTCTCAGAGCCTTTATTATTATTATTTTTGTGACAAGGAGGCAAACTGAGAAGCTGTAATGATTTCTGGTTTATTTGCCCTTTTATTTAAGGTTTTGGGCAAATGACACAGGACTCACAATAAATAAAGTTGTGGTCTGATCCCAAGCAATTTACTCTGAGCTTGTGGCAGCCTGACTTTGCAACAAGCTGAAATATGATGTTAATGTTTTTTTTAGCCTGTGGATTTCCTTAGGTCTCTCTGATATGCCAATTTAGAGAGATCTTAATAAAGAACTGAAAGTGATTTCCCAAAATGTAAAAAATAGTAGAAAAGTAAGATCCCAGAAATGAAAACATCACTTACCTCTAAGAAACTGTGCCAAATGTCAAATTACGACCTCCTGTAAGGAAGCAATTAATAAGGTTGAAAGGGCACAGCCAGACATGGAAAGTGAAAGCGCTTCCCTTTCTGCACAGCATGGCTTAAAAACACTAGATCATGTACCAAAAGGAGGAAAGTACAGTAAGTGATAATATTAGCAAAAACAGATAAAAATAGAAAAAGGTAGCCAAAGGGTGGTATCAGGTTCCTGGGAATCAAAACAGGAGCCAGAAGCACCAGTTCTTAAAATTATAATACCCTAATGCAGAGTAACAATAGAATATATTTATACACTTTTAAAAATGAATTAACTATTTATTTTAAAATAAATAAGTGACTGGAGACCCAGTTGTACCAGAGTTCAGCTCGGGGTGATTGTTCTGTCCAGGTGGAGAATAAAATCTGGCAACTCCCAGAGTGGAAAGTGGCTGCAAAGTTTTTCAAACCACTCTTCTAAATTCTTAATTCTGCTAATTAGTAAAGGGTTCTGTCTCTGGGGCATCTGTCTCACAGGAGATGATGCTTAGAGTGTAACCACTGATTGAGGGATTCCTGGGGTTAGAAGTTAACAGTTTCTATGCTGTTTTGATCCAGGTCTGAGCACTTCCCCTCCCTCCTTGAAATTATACTCTCTACATCAAGACTTCACTGACTCTGTAACTTCCTACAAATAACTAGGACACCTTCTCAGCCATTATGCCTGCCATGTTTTGCATATAGTGGCCAGTGGTTTGCCAAGACTGAAGCTGTATATAGGGTGAAAATCTGTCTCCAACTTACAGTAACATTAGAAAACATGTAGAGAAATGTTAAGGCTTGCCGCTGATAGACTACAGTGAGGTAGCCTGCTCTTGCACCTCCTCTTCTACCCTAACCGAACTCACCACATTGTTTAATGCCCTTTGTAGATATGCCCTATTATGCCCTCCCCAAACCCACCATTGTACCATGTACAAAAAGCTAGGTTGGAAACATTCTCTCCATAGTACCCTGGTAGGCACCAAATTTGGGTTAGACAAAAAACAAAAGTTATGTCATGGACCTCTTTACTCCATCCTGTAACCCATCATAGTCCATAAGATCTGAGGAAGGCTACAGGTTCCACACCCCACTCCGTAGGCACAACTTAGGGCAGGCCACTTTCAGGTATAGACTTTCTTATACAATATATTGAAAACCCTTCCCTCTATGCTAACTACCCCTGCCAACTTCTAATCTGCTAAAACCCCAATTCAAGGCACACTACAAGGCCCCATTGCCTTGCCATAGCTGCCCATAGGAAGCTCTCCGATCCTAACCCTGTGTGTCACCAAAAATTATCACTAGGGCAAGTGATTTCAGGAGATGGAAATTTGCAAAAATTTTGGAGAGAAAAGAGATGTAATTTCTGATAAGTCTAGACATAATAGTTACCATAAGTTTCGTATTGATATCCAGTAAGCTACAGCTGTTTAAAGGAGAACTGCACTGAATTTAGAAGCCATTTTTCCTAGTAGAAGCTGTTTTTTTAGATCCTTGTTAAATTATATTATTGCTGTTGCTAGCCAGTCTTTTTAGTTTTCCTATCGGTTATTTCTGATTTACTGTACATGCTGCTGGTAAGAACCCTTTTAGGAATGTACAATGTAGTTTATAATAAAAATATAATAATCTTTATTTATAAGCACAATATCTAAAACCAAAGTGCTGTACAATCCATAAAACAGTTAAAACCACTAAACAATAAACATTGGATACAATCGAAATCAAGGAAATACAGAAATACAAGAATACAAGCAGGAGCATACATCATATCTGATCACCAAAAGCCTGTCAGAAGAGGAAGGTCTTTAGGGCCATCTTATTCTACTCTTCTATTGGTAGCCCAATGTATCCATGTCATATTATAGAACTATGTAGCTGAGAGGGACATAAATTACATCATACAGTTCTAAAATAGTACTTATGGCCAGCTTGTAAAGCAGAAACTCTCAGTAAGGTTATCAAAAGGGCTGTATAGTTGGCACAATAACAGAACAGAATTGTGACCAATAATTAAAAACAGCTTCTATTGGGAACACACATTTGTCAATGCCAAGTGTTCGCCATGTGCACTGGTGTCATGGGAGGGGGGTGGTGTGGTGCTGATACCACTGAAAGTGACATTAAAAATTACTTCAGTGAAGGAATCATTATATTAACAGTTAAGAATGCAAAGTAGAAGTGATGATGCTGGGAAGTGTAACTGTCTTGTTTGTTAATATTTGTGCCCCAGATTTTCAACATACCCTTCTTATGACCCCATCTCGTGAATAAATACAGATAAAATGTTCAACTCCTGCCCAAAAGGTGATTTTGTGCAGTGACTGCAAAATCACACTTTCGGATGTAAAAAAAAAAAATCAAACAAAAAAAAAAACATTTTGCCCAGGATCTGAAAAATTACAGCTGTCACATTCATGATGTGCTGTGAAGAAATGGCTATATTGAAAATTTGGGGTCAAAATATTGAAAATTGCCAAAGTTACGAACCTGCGTTCACAAATTTCAACACAGGCTCATAACTTTGTTGTTTTTTAGTAGTTTTACACCAAATTTTAAACATAGCCTTCTTATGACCCTGCCTCATGAAGAAAGGCAGAGAAAAATTTCAACTCCTGCCCGAAAGGCAATTTCACACAGCAACTGCAAAGTCACCTTCGGGATGCAAAAAAACATTTTGACCAGGATCTGAAAAATGACAGCTATCAGATTCATGAGGTGCTGTGAAGAAATGGCTATATGGAAAATTTGGTGTCAAAATATTGAAAATTGCCAAAGTTACAAGCCTACATTTGCAAATTTCAACATAGGCACATAACTTCATTGTTTTTTAATATTTTTTACACCAAATTTTCAACACAGTGTTATGATGACCCTACCTCATGAACAAAAGCAGAGATATGTCAACTAGTGCCCACAAGGTGATTTCGTGTAGTGACTGCAAAATCACCTTTCAGGATAAAAAAGAAAACCCAAGCATTTTGGCCAGGGTCTGAAAAATGACAGCTGTCACATTCATGAGGTGCTGTGAAGAAATTGTGATATTGGAAACTTGGGGTCAAAATATTGAAAATTGCCAATGTTATGAGCCTGCATTCACAAATTTCAAAGCAGGCTCATAACTGCATTGTTTTTTTAATATTTTTAAACCACATTTTCAATATAGCTTTGTTATGACACCACTTCAAGAACGTTGGTAGAGATAATTTTCAACTTCTGCTCGAAAGGTGATTTCACGCAGCGAACATGAAATCACCTTTTAGGACAGGTTTACCTAACATCAGTTGCACTGTTCATGAGATGGGGTCCCAAAAAAGGTATGTTGAAAATTTGGGGCAAAAATATTACAAAAATGGGCAAGTTATGCCACTAAGTGGAAACCCCATTGAAATACATTGAAGCTGAAAACCCCATTGAAATATATCGAAGCCCTTACCTCAGTTTGCAGTTGGGCTTTGAAGAGTGAAGACGTGTCTTCGGTCCAATGAAGATTATGGGGACGGACCTCCAGTGGGTAAGTATGGTGTGGGGGGTGGTGGGTAACAGCACAGCAGACAATGATGGATATTTTTCTTTTCAGGTAAATAAAAAAATGACGAGGGACAGTTTTCTTTATTTCAGGAACAGGACTCTGGGGAACCCCAGTGTCACTAGGGGACAGTATTGCAACAGTTGAGGACACAGGAGGATAGGGCAGCCCCAATGTCACTGACTTATGTTTGGGGGGGGCGCAACAGATGTCAATGGGTGTTTTTCTTCTTTTCAGGGGAAAAAATGACAAGGGACAGTTTTAGACACCGGGGGATTGAGCACCCCCAGTGTCACTACTGTGTGTATGTGTGGGGGGGGGTGCTGACAGGGAGGGTTGGCTTGGGAGACAATTATGGCTGCCAGCAACAGACATAGATGGATGGTTTTCTTTGTTGCAGGCACACATTGCAGGTTGACCATAGCAGATCAGCCTGGCTTGCTGGGTGGTGCAGATCAAAGGGACATCAATTTCTTTTGAAGTTGGTGCCATTCCCATCCAGCAATACATGAAGCAAAAAAGAATACCACATGGTCTCAGGGTTCTAGTTGAATCATACTTGTTTTTTTCACCTGAGGGATTTCAGGACAGATGGGATGGCATTAGAGCAAAGTGTTCCTTCAATGTTGTGTTGTTATTGATAAACATTAACAATAGAACAAACAAGACTACAAGGAGAAATTAATACTTTAGAGATGGAAATTAATAAAAACACTGAAATAGACCAAATGAAAATATTATTGGAACAAATTGAACAATCATTGAAAGATTATGATAACCATATCAAGGGCATCAAACTAAGTAAGTTTAGACGTGACATTCTTGATTGTAAAGAAGGAAACATATACACCTGGAAAAAAGCAGCTTACCAGACCACTATCTATGATACAGATGAATCCAACATTTCAGGAAATACTACAGATTCATAAAATCAAGAACCCAAACAATATAGGGGAAAGGGACCCTATGGAAATTACCAATGACAAAATAGAAGACCATATGGTAATAGATCTTACAACAGAAAACATTACAGAGAACAGGAGACCATAAAGATCAGATTTTTATGATTCATATAGACCACAATGGGGATGTGGAAATAGATACTATGAACAGGAGTTTTCCCCAGCAGCCAGTTCCCCAGAACCATCAACATCAGGAGTAACAAGAGAGGCCACGCTGATGTAGTGACAGGAGGCCGAGCTGGTGGACAAGGGAGGTCCAGGATGCAGTGAGAGGAAAAAAGGGCTGCTTATAGCTAATACAGATGTTCGGGGGGGTTACAGACAAAGGGAGTATGATATGATACCTAGAAAGGTCACCAGGGTGGTGAGGTCAGCTAAGGCAGGGGTGTAGTGGAGGTTGGCTCAGGGGATTAGAAGGGGTGAAAAAGGGTTCTTCAGGTATATCAGAGAAAGAAGGAAAGAGAAGGGGCAGATTATTACTCTGAGGTCGGAGAGTGGGTGGGTGGAGGAGGCAGGGGAGCAGGCAGAGGTACTAAAATGACTATTTTGCCTCAGTCTTCACTAGGGAGGACAGGGGATGGCACTGCAAAGGGAGGTGCAAGAGGGGCCAGCAGACTGGGGGGGCAATGGATGATGAAATCTTCATTGGGAGGGTTTGGGAAGCCCTCAAGGTCCTAAGGGCGGAGAAGGTACCGGGCCCAGATGGGATCTATCCCAGGGTGCTTAAGGAATTGGCTGATACCCTGGCCAAACCTCTGGCGGACCTCTATAACTCCTCCCTTCAGTTGGGTTGGATGCCTCAAGACAGGAGGATGGCCCATATCATGCCTATACACAAGGATGGCTCTTGAGAGGAGCCAGGTAATTACAGGCCAGTAAGCATGATGTCGGTGGTGGGCAAAGTGATGGAGGTCATCTGAAAAGAGAGGCTGGAGAGGTTTCTGAAGGCATGGGGCCACCTAAATGATCACCAGCATGGCTTTGTCATGGGCAGATCATGTCAGACCAACCTGGTGGAGTTCTATGAATGGGTGATGAGAGCGTTAGATCAGGGCAGGCCAGTGGATGTCCTCTTTCTAGACTTCAGCAGGGTGTTTGACTCAGTGCCACATCCTGGGCTGCTAGAGAAGCTGGGGGAAATGGGGGTGGGGGTACAGATGGTCAGGTAGATAGGAAACTGGCTAGCAGGTCATGTTCAGAAGGTGATGGTTGAGGGGAAGTCTCATCTCCCAGGAAGGTCATCAGTGGGGTCTTATATCTCAGACATCAGAAGCGGTATCAGGAGTGATATGAGCCTCTTTGCCAACAACTCAAAGCTGGGGGTGGTGGTGGATGGAGAGGAAGGGAGGTTGGCCCTCCAGGGACTTAGATTTGTTACCTTTCAGAATCCTGTCCCCTGGAGTGACTTAGAGATTCTGGAGGTGGCCATGTGCCTGAAACTGAAGTTTAACACTGGGAAGTGTAGAGTTCTACACCTGGGGGCCAAAACCCCAGCTCATGTGTACACCTTGAGAGGGGAGACACTGCTGGTTTCAAGGGGGGAGAAGGACCTTAGAGTGGTGGTGGACACCAATATGAACAACTCAGAGCAGTGTAGAAGGGCTGCGGCCCAAGCAAATAAAATGCTGGGGTGTATAGCCACGGGGGATTACCTCGAGGAGCAGAGACGTGCTCCTTCTGATGTATAATTACGTGGTTAGACCACACCTAGAATACTGCGTGCAGTTTTAGTGTCCTTACTTGAAAAGGGATATTGCACTTCTGGAGAGGGTCCAGAGGTGGGTGACCATGATGATGCAGGGTAAGGGTGAAAAGCCCTATGGGGAGAGGCTCGATGAGCTCAAACTGTACTCTCTGGAGGAGAGGAGGGACAGAGGGGATGTGATCGAGGTCTTCAAATATCTCAAGGGAATAAATAGGGTTAGCCAAGATAGGGTGTTTCAGGTGAGGGAGGTGGGGTCCACCAGGGGGCACTCGATGAGGCTTGTTGGTGGGAGACTAAGAGGAGAGACAAGGAGACACTACTTCACTGAGAGGGTGGTGGAACCCTGGAATGCACTGCCCAAGGAGCTGGTGGCTGTTGCAACTGTGGAGGTGTTCAAGAGGGGCTGGGATAGGTATGGGGTAGGGTGCATCTCAGAACCCCACCGGGGGATGGGGTGGGGGACCTTGTGGGGAGAGGCCATAATAGTGCCCTGCACGGTCACTGATCCCTGAGAAGACTTGACAGACCATAGGGCCTACTCTGCTGGCTTCTTAGTATGTAAAGAGACACTGGAGGAAAAGACACAAGAAATCTAAACAAGGTACATGCAACCAGATCCAAGGACAACCAGAGTTGATAGTGTTTAATTTATCAGAGAGAGAATTAGATGAAACAGAAACCAAATTATTAAATAAAGGATTACGTTTTTGCATAACAGGAAAACTAAGACCATTCAAACTTAAATTAGACTTGGAAAAATTTTACCGGAAACTCAGATTAAAACTTTTTTTTTTTTGCCAATAATTCAGATACAACTACAGATAATAATGAGACCAACAGAGAACAATATAATCTTAAACAAGCTCTCAATGTTAAGTCCTCTTTTGACCCTGTATCAACAACACCTCCCAATAGCACTGCTTTTCTAGAGAAAGTGGATAGAGAAGTGGAAAAAATTATGCAGAAAAGTGAGGAAAAAAAACAAGATTTAACCTGAGCCTTAAAGAGAAACGGGCATTGGATGGCTTTAAAAATGACAAAAGTATTATAATAAAGGAAGCTGATAAAGGCCCCTCTTCCCCCTGTACCAAAGACCTTTCTCTTCTTTGTCTTCTGCATCCTTCCCCATGCCCCCCCCCGATTTAGCCCTCGCTTTTGCTTTTGTTTCTACTCTTTATATTTTGCTAACACCTCTCTCTCTGCTTTCCCCCTTCCAGGTCTGCCCTGACGGTGCTCCACCTTCGTAGCGGCCGAGGCTGGAAATGCCTACCAGCCACGCCACCTCTTCTGACCGCCCCAAAGCTTTCCTGATCCTGGTAAGATTGCTGGCTCACCCGGGAGTGTCCCTTGGTCTCTGATTAGCTGCCGCCAGGCCCAGCTTGCAATCCATTGGTCCGTACCTTTGCGGCATTGGATTTGATTGGGCCTCTGCTAGATGCTATGGCTTCAGGCCATTTTGGTTAGCTGAAGCCATGGTCTGTGAGCTTGAGCTGCTCCTTAGCAATTTTGCCCCATGCCCACCCCTCCCACCTTAATGAAATACTGATTAGCAGCCCCACAATTTCCCAATACCCCGCCATTGGCTGCTAGGCTCTACTTTGTTTGAACCTGGTTTGGACTGTTATCTTTTCTTGCCCAGTTGATTTTTCCTGGCGCTGCTGTACTGTCTGTAGTTTGTCCCCTGTAATACTAGACATTTCTAACTTTTCCTTAATTCCTTAAACCCTCCTTACTACTACCTGATAGTGTAATTCTGCCAGCCCTTCTTGCTCCTCATGAGGCACAACCCTTTTTTTTTTTTTAATTCAAGTTTATTAGTTTTTCCACAATAACATGCCATGACATGGTATCCATACATATATAAAAAGTAAGAACTGACAGTCAGCCCATCCCATGCCATGCCAGGCCCCCGGCTTGACCACTAAAAAAACAAAACATAAAAGAGGAGGTAGTAAAGGATTACCATTCATCTTCCCTATTACTTTGGGAAACTCCAGCACCCCCCCCCAGGAGAGGGGGAGCAACTGACGAGTAGAGTTATGGAGTTAACCCTGGAGTTTATGTTTCAATTCCATCATTAGATCCCTCCGTTTGCAGCAAATATAGGGTGTGAAAGCTATCCCAGACACTCTTGTATTGTGACACCGATCCCCAAAGAATAGCTTTCATTTGCTCAACCCAGAGATTAAACAGAAGCTCTTTTAATCATTCGAGGTAGGATATGACATGCCCATCCAGCCAATGGTGGAGCACCAGTTTCTTCAGGGTTAAGGATAAAAGGGCCATATGATGCCTTCAAATCCACACAGGAATCCAGGAAAATTCCCCTAGTAAACATATCTCAGGGGTGAATAGATCTTCTATACCTAGTAAGGGGTCTGCCCTATTCTTGATCTGGTCCCATAACTTCTTAATTTCTGGGCATCCCCAAAAAATGTTTGATGGTGCCCTTCTGTTGACGACACCTGTTACATAAGGCTTCAGGAGATCTTCCCAGTTTCTGAAGTTTGATGGGAGTCCTGTACATGTCATTTAAAATCTGGTATTGGGTAAACCTCAGTCTGTCTTACGGAATGTATATGAAAGTAGCTTGACAGATGTGTTCCCATCTTTCAAGCAGGCCAGGGAAGTGGTCTGACCAGGCTTAGGGTATATTACATTGAGGATCCAGTGCTTTTCCCTGAAGAAGTGAATATACCCTAGAAATAACATGGGGATTACCAGTTAGGTTCACCATCAGACCAAACCAGTTGCACATTTCTGGGTCTACATTCAGGTCCCTCGGGAAACGTATTAAAAGGTGACACAACTGGAAAACTTTAAAGATCTGAGACTTGTCCAACTTAAATTGGGCCATAATCTCTCTCGAATCCATACATATTCCACCTGGAAAAAAAATCTATTATCTTGGATCCTCTAAGATTGGGCAGCCACAATCCTGAAATGAATTGACCTCCTATTTGAAGATTAGGATTACCTCCCACAGGCTGCCTGGGATCTCTAGTGTTTTTATATCATAGGAAGGCATGCAACTGTGCATGTATTCAAACAGAAGGGGCACTTGGGGAGTTGGCAAGAGTAGCTGGGAGAACGTTCGCATTGACATGCAACATGGCCTCGGGAGAAATATTAGCTTCTGAGATCTGCCATCTCGCCAGCCTCAACCAGAGGTGCAGGATGCAATCTCTTCTTGGGGGGTGAGCCACCTCAGATATTTAACCACCTGACTGGCCCAGAAATACAGGCTAAGGTGGGGGAGCTTCAGTCCCCCACTAATTGTGGAGGCTGCCAACTTTCTATAAGCACATCTAGGATGTTTCCCAAGCCAGATAAAGGAAGAAATAATGGCAGGTACCCTCTTAAACCAACTTAATGGAATCCAGGAATTTAGCATACTAAGAGGGTAAAATAGTCTAGGCAGTATGTTTATGTTAATAATACGCCCCCAGAGCGATATCAGATGTGATTGCCACCTCTTAAGGTCTTGTTGGATGGTAAGAAGGAGGGGATGTAAATTTAGCTTTCTCATCAATGTTTCCCTTCTAGCTAGCATTAACCCTAAATACTTAAGGTTTTGGGTGCTCCACTGCACACCCAAGGGCTTTTTTCATCGTTTGGTAAGCCTATGGTTGAGTGGGAAGACTGTAGTTTTCCCCAAATTGACGTAATAGTTAGATACAGCCCTGAACTCTGCTAACAGGGAGAAGACTATGGGGAAAGTTTGGTCAGGGTATACCTGGTGGAGAAGGACATCATCGGCATATGCCGAGAGCTTGAATTCCTGAGGTACTACCTGGACACCCCTAACCTCTGCATGTTCACGTACTTTGGTCAGCAATGGCTCTAGCTAACTATTGAACAAAAGGGGGAAGGGAGGGCAGCCTTGCCTGGTACTAGAAAATAGGGGAAACAAGCCTGTGAATACCCCATTACAGTAATTACGGGCATGGGGATGCTGGTAGTGAGAGGAGACCCATTGGATAAATTTGGAAGGGAATCCAAATCGGTGCATGGTTAAAAATAGAAACTGACAGTTCACTCTGTGAAACGCTTTCTCTGCATCCAGGGAAAGCAACCCAGCCAGAATATCAGAATCCCTGGATGCAGAGAAAATGTGAACAAGTTTTCGGAAGTGATCATCCGAATGCCTGCCTTCCATGAATCCCACCTGATCAGGGTGGATAATGTAAGGCAGAACTTTTTTTAATCTGTCAGCAATGACCTTTGCCAGTATTTTGATGTCACAATTTAATGATGATATGGGTCTACAGCTGCTAACATTTTCCGGATCCTTACCGGGCTTGGGCAGCACAATAATTAGTGCCTCCAGTAGTGAGTGCTCCAAAGGATTGGCACTTAATACCCAATCAAATAGCCAGCTTAACCGAGGAGTCAGGTTTTTAGTGAAGACTTTGTAAAAACTAGGGGAGAAGCCATCGGGTCTGGGAGCCTTATCGGAGACCAAAGAGGTTATGGTGGCCTGGATCTCTGCCTCTGAAATCGGGGTAACCAATAACTCTTGTTGCTCCTGAGTAAGAGAGGGAAGGGGGATAGCACTGAGATAATTCTGGACCTCCTCTTTTTCTGGGATATAAGTCATGGGGCTATATAGTTCTTTATAATAATTAGCAAATTCCTCTGTTATTTCTTTGGGGGATAGGCAAAGGGACCCATTTGCCTGGGATCCTATACTCTGAATCACTCTGGGGGATTCCGCTTTCTTGAGCCGTAAAGCCAGGAGCTGCCCTGCTTTCTCCCCTTGATCTATGTACCTTGTACCCATTTTCAAGATTGCATATTCTGCCTTTTCATTCAGAAGGTGAGAATATTTGTCCCTTAGTCCTATTAGTGTGGATTGGTCTGCTTCTGTAATATTGGGGGACAATGTGGCTTCTATATTGCATATTCTGGTCAGTAGGGATATTGCTTTGTGGTCCCTTACCCTTTTTCTCTGTGACTCCACTTTAATAAAAAAACTCTCACAGGATGCATGTTAAAGCTCCCCATTCCAAGTCTGGTCTCTGTGTGGAGTTTGAGTTCACCTTTGTCGACTCAATAATTTCTTGATTTATAAGGTCTACAATTTTCTCTTCTTTGAGGAGTTGATTATTCAACTTCCAAATTGACTCTTTGGGAGTATCTGCAGCAAAAGACAAGCAACATTCCACTGTAGAGTGGTCAGATATTACACCAGGAACAATGTTGGAATCTAATAGGCCCCCTAACAATGAGTGGTTAGTCAAAAAGTAGTCTATCCTGGATATAGATCCATGTACCCCAGACCTAAAGGTAAATTCCCTTAGAGTGGGGTGCAGGAGCCGCCATGGATTGTAGAGCCCTAAATCGTCCCCCAATTCCCGGAGAGATCTTTGTGCTGGGGAAAGGCCTTTTCTTTTCTCCCCTGACTTATCAAGATCAGGGGAAAAAGGAAGGTCCCAGTCCCCCCTCAAAAAAACTGACCAGGATAGTGGAAAAGGGTGCCAACACTTTTAAGAGATTGGTGAAGAACTGGGGTGTGTCAGCATTCGGGCCACATACACTTCCTAGTATTATGGTCCGCCTATCCAAAATACCCTTCAAAAGTTATACCTACCCTGTGAATCCCTAGAATCTGTTCGCTGATAAAAGAGGTTCCTCTGGCCACTAAAATGGCCACCCCCCTACTTTGGGCACTGTCCCCAGCACTAAAAACCTGCCCCACATACTGCCTATGAAGTAAGTTCCCCTCAGCTTCTAAGAGATGTGTTTCTTGGAGAAATGCAATGTCCCCTTTAAGTAGCCGGAAATGTTAGACTACCCGATACCTTTTGGTTTTATTTCTCACCCCATGAACATTCCAAGAAAGAATTCTTTTAACAATCATCATGTCACGCTACTATAAATTGAATATAAAGTGATATCACCAGCCAAACAAAACACCCCCAAAAGAAGTCCCTTGGTGCCAAGCAGGGTCCCCTCCCACCCCTCCCCCTATACTTCCCACAATAAATAGACCTCAATAACAACAGTATAAATCCCTCACTTATACCCCAAAAACAAGAATTAGCCCCTCCCCCCTTTCTGCACATCATTACAGTATGTAAGGCACCTTCCCATAATTAATTAACCTCTGTCCCCCCCAAAAAAACATCTTAAATTAGACAAACTACACCTCTGCACAGATATAAGAAACTAAAATGTAAGGGGGATTCCCCTTGCTGTCACAACTGGAGAGCCTGCACAACTAACCTCCCAGCTTAAATTAAATAATGCCCCAACTTGTAACCCAAGTAACTAACTGTATTCAGCTAAAAGTGGCACATGCTGGAAAGTCCCAAAATCTGAGCAGAGCTGTCCCCTTTAACAAACATAGAACCATTGAGGTGGTTTCAAGAAAAGTACTATTGTAAAACAAGAACACATAGGGTCCAGCAAGGAAACTAGTTTTGCCCCAAAACATATTGGAAAAAAAACAAAAAAACACACAGGTCTGACAGTCCTAATAAATAGTCTCAATTCCAGTTCCCTCTGGGCCAAGGACAACGGTTCACCCACGGAGTGAAGTCCAGCCAAGCAAGCACTCCCTAGCTGCACAGAGCAGTCAAATCAATATGCCGGTTGGCCTTAATGCAGGCCTTACTGTCCCAAGGATTCAGATTGTCCAATTTACCGCTGCCGATCGCTAAGCAGAACCCATACCAGGAGAAAGGGTTAGGTAGCAGATGATCTAGAGCTGCTTTACTAGCCTGATTGTATTGCTGCATACTCCATCAGCGGGGTGGCCTCCGCATCCCTCGATCAGCAGGCTAAAATAACATTAAGGCGGCATCAAATCATTAAATCCCAGTCCACTGAATAAAACATGAATCCCAATAGTTAAATCAACTGGCTCTTCAGTGGTCCTTAAATAACTCAGGGAGCAAATCCTTTAAAGAGTCCTCTCTTGTTTTCAGATCATCAAAAGACAGGCAGGACCCGTCTACCCATATTTGAAATCAGGCAGGATATCCCATGCGGAACTTGATGTTAGCCGCTATTAATTTGGTAACGATGGCATGATAGGATGATCTTTTTTGTCTGACCGACAGAGGAAGATCTTGGGCCATACAAAGCAGGTTCCCTTCCCACCGGCCTTCTTTTAATTCCTTCACTTTTACCAGGACATGTTCTCGCTCCGGAAAGTTTAGAAATGTAAAAATAAAAGTCCGTGGATAGCCCCGGAGGAGTCATGGGCCTTAATGCCCTGTGAGCATGCTCAATCGTATATCCTGAGCCAAAAGGTGAAGGGCCAGCTAACTTAGTTAGGAATTTTTGTTCAGATAACACTGGGTTGTCTCCATCTTCCTTCTCAGGGAGCCCATTCAGAGTTAAGTTATTTCAGTGGCTCCTTCCTTCAAGGTCCTTGGCCTTTGCCTCTAATTTATCAATAGGGTTCCTTGTAGCCACCATTGCCGGGTCAAAAGCTGTAATTCTTTTCCCCTCTGACATGATCCTGGCTATGTTGTTGCTGGTGCACCATGTAAGATCCTCCAAGGCTCCGGACAAACTTTTAAAATCAGTAGCCAAAGAGTGTAGCTCCTCTTTGAAAGGTCGAAACTCCTCCCGAAAGAGCTCAACTGTTAGGGGGTTTGCTGTTGGCGCCCTGTGGCCTGCAATTGAGCAAAGTGAGAGCCTGGACCTTTGTTTTCTTGCTCACTTTCTCGGTGGTACTTGGCGGCGTGTGGTGAGGTAGCACGGGTTGCATTTCTGCCTCCATTTACCATCTCGGCTGCCAAAACTGAACCCGGAGAGTCCTGAGCGTTGCCTCTTTTTGCCCGGATGCACCGTACCGAGCTATCAGAATGTAAGATAATTTTATATATATTTTAAGAGAGGGGCGAGTGGGAGCGCATGGAGAAAGGCACTATTGGGTTGGCTGCATCACGTGATCTCTGTGAGGCACAATCCTGCTAACATGGGTTCTTCTGCTGGTTGATCTTACTGACCTGCCTCTCTGCCCTTTGGGCAACTGACCAGTTTATAGCCATTTCGCTGCGTTCTTCCCCTAAGGTCAGTAACCCCCTCCACCCTGTCATACATGGCCTGAATGCTCACTCGTGCTACTGCATGTACCATGTTTGCCTAGATATGGAGCTGCACTTATGGGACTATGACTTCGAAAAAGGTTGTGTGTACCGGCTGCTAAATGTGATCCAAGAGGGCTACCTAATGTCTCTTTAATGATCTGTAAACTTATCTTCCTCCTGCTGGCGTGAGCTGGTGATATTGAGCTCAATCCTGGGCCCTCCAAAACTACCCGGGCTCATTACTCTACCCCAGCTTCTACACCTTCTCCCATTGGACACTGCAATCTCCCTTCAACTACGCTGTACCCTCCTAAAGGCCTAAACATAGCCCATTTGAATAGCTGTAGCCTTCATCCAAAACTGGCCGAGTTGGAGGCCTGGGTGATTCAAAAGTCCCCCAACATTCTATGTATCACAGAGACATGGCTTAAGCCAGCCATTTAATTACATGAGGTGGCATTACCTGGCTACAACTGCTTCAGGAATGATAGGGCAAGAAGAAGAGCTGGAGGCGCTCGTATTTACATCCTGTCTGACCTGGATGCCAAAGAACTGCCCGAGTCAGACACTGGATTCCCTGATGCTGAATTCTTATTCCTCTCCATGACTCTTGGCTCAATTACGAAGTTAATCATTGGATGTGTACATCTTCACCCAAAAAAGCTGATACTGGACTTCTCCCATTCCTTACTTCCTTGGCTAAGCTCCCTGGACATGACCTAGTACTATGTGGCGGCTTCAACAACGATTGGCCTAGCACTGCTGCTGGTAAAGTGCAATCCACATTTGCTGATCTGAACCTAACACAACTTATTCAGGACCCTACATGCCTTAACAACAAGACTGGAAAACATATTTTGCTGGACTGGGTGGTAACCAACTGTCCTCTTAAAATCAGAGCAGTGGGAGTGCTTGAGGACTGCATTTGTGATAATTCCTCCACCTTTTGCGTATGGAGGAATAATTGTCCTAACCCCACTCCCAAAATTACTCTTGTCCATGATATGTCCAGGCTGGATGTCAATAATTTGATTTCTTCCATTAACAATGCTGACTGGAGTCCTATTAAGACTCTCCCAGATGATATCCAAGCTCTAGATTGTTTTGTGTCTACTTTTTCCTGCATTGTAGATAACTATGCCCCTCTAAAAAAATATAGAACCAAAGGTATCAAGGCCCCTTGGCTCAGTAAGGATCTAAGGACTCTAATGTCCTCCAGGGACCAAGCTTGGAAATCCTACAAGAAAAGTGGTCTGCCCCAAGACTGGCAGATCTGTAGGCAACTGCATTACAAATGCAAAAACTCCCTTCAAAAAGCCAAATGCCGCCGTTTCAAATCTCTTCAAGCAGTACACCTCTGTAAACCAGATGAGTTTTGGAGGCAGATAAATGCACTGTTAAAAGGGAGGGCAGCTGAACTACCAAGCTCCATCTCTGCCCAGGGTGCCCCCTCACTGACCTCCCAGCTATTGCAGCTGGCTTCAATGACTTTTTTATAGACCTACACAGGTATGCCTTGCAATTCCTAAATTCTCCTGTAGGTCCTTCAGTCCCTACCCCTGCTGTGGAGGTTGGGAATAGACCTCCCTTCCACTTGAAACTTGCCACTCCTAATGAGGTCCTAAGGCTTCTCACAAATTTAAGGGCTGAGAGCTCCCCAAGTCATGACTCACTTGAGCCAAAATTCCTTAAGCTGGGAGCACCAGCCCTTGCTCACGCTGCTAGAGACCTACTAAATCGGTCTTTCGTGACTTATACCATCCCAGATAAATGGAAGGTGGCTGTAGTAGTACCTGTGCACAAGGGTGGCTCCAGCTCTGTTGTTGAAAACTTCAGGACAATCTCCATTCTTTGTCCATTGGCCAAAATACAGGAGCGTATCATTTACAATCACCTCTGGGATTATCTGGACCAACACAATCTGCTCTCGCCTTTCCAACATGGCTTCCAAAAGAACTACAGCACTCTCACAGCCCTCCTAAAGGTGACATCAGACATCTCCCATACCATGGACCAAGGTTCAGCCACAGGGTCCATTTTCATCAACCTTATGAAAGTGTTTGACCTAGTGAATCATGGACTTCTGCTCCAGCAACTATGAGACACTGGCCTTGACTCCAGTGCCCTCCTCTGGGTCCACAGTTATCTCCCTCTTCACATTTTCAAAGGGTCAAGTGGGCTGGCTCTATTTTGGACCTAAAACCCATATCACATGGGGTACCACAAGGCTCCATATTTGGTCCGTTATTGTTCTCACCTTTCATTAATGAGCTGCCTAACAATTGTGGTGGGGCTGCCGTACACCTTTATGCAGATGATGCTGTCATCTACTGCTTATCCCCTGACATTGTTTGGATAAACAGAGAGCTTGCAAATTACTTTGCTGACCTTGAGGATTGGTTCCTGTGCAATCAGCTTGTCCTCAATACAAAAAAGACCAAATGTATGCTCTTCTCGCACCTTCCTTCTTCCTCCTCCCTCTCTGCATTTCCTCTCATAATGGGGTTGTTCTGGAGGCAGTAAAAACCTTCAGATATCTGGGAATCACACTGTACTCCTCTCTATCCCTTACTTCCCATGTTGCCATCCTAATCAAGACTCTTAATCAGAAGCTGGGTCTGCTATTTCGCATCCGACCTTTCCTTACCTCTGCCTCTTGCCTCAAGATTGTCTCTGCTTCGCTTCTACCTCTACTTACATATGGGGCTCCCCTATTGCTCTCAACCAATACATCTACTATGTCTCTCCTTGTGCAGACATACTATAGAGTGGGTAGGTTTGTCCTTGGGGCCAATTCCCACCTCCACAACTGCAATGTCCTCTCCTCCTTGGGATGGTTGCCTTTTGAATCGAAACTGAGGTTCTCCTTATGTTTCATGCACAAATTCACCCCCCCTTGCCTTAGTGAGATTATTTGTCTGAGACTCGCTTCTCGTCCCCTCTGTTCATTCTCCCTCTCTCTTCTTCTAAAACTCAATCTACAGCTAACTGTCACATGCAAGTCATTCTCCTTTGTGGCAGTAGCTGACTGGTACTCCCTGCCCCACTCTATCCTGACCTACTCCTCACTTCCTTTGTTCCAGTCCAGTCTCCTTGCCTTTCTTGCTTCCTCTATAAAATGCACTTGCTTCTGTTTGTGACTCTTCACTTTGATGGCAGGCGCTGCCAGTGTCACTTCTTAGCTTGCTGTCCGGACTCCTCTTAGGGCCTTGGTTAACCCCTACTCCCCCTCTTCCTTCTCTCTTCTGTTCCTCATGTGCCTTGGTTAACCATTACCCAACCCCTCCTTCTTCACTCTTCTGTCCTCCATGTTCCCTTCACTGGCCCCTTGTTCTCCCTATACACCTGAATCTGCCTACATATTCTTTGCTCCCCCTTTCTTGCCTACTTACCTAGTGTTTGCCTTGCCTTCTTGCTGTGATGTTGATGGTACCCTCACCTGAGCATAGTTAGTAATGCATTTATTCGTATGAGTAAGTATCTTTTTTTTTACCCAATGATATTGTGCACCTACTTATACATGATGTTGGATGCTGATGTCACCACCTGTACATAATTATTGTATAGTATATATTTTTTATTGTATACAATCCTCTCTCACTGTGACCTAATGTCCTGTACAAAGTTTTATTTGTCTCTGTAATTAGTATCTTCTTGATTATTGCTTTAATTGCTTTGTACATGTGTTGTTGTCTCCCCAGGTCGACCCTGAAAAAGGGACAGTAATTGTCTCAGTGGCCTTACCCGGTTACCAAAATTTCAAAATAAATAAATAAATTGTTATAATGAAATATAGAGATTATCAAGAAGAATGCTTAAGTCAGTTAAGTGATAATATCACTTACGAAAAAGTAACTTCTATACCTATGGATACTCTTAAGAGAGAAATACAAGACATAATACAAGAAGCTGAGAACAGAGATTTAACAGAAGAGTGGTTGACAGAGGCACTTCAAAATAAACATCCAAGAACTCCACTTTTTTACTGTTTACCTAAAATACACAAAAGTTTATAAAAACCACCAGGTTGCCCAATAATTTCAGGCATAGAATCTATAACTGAGCCACTTTCTATCTTTGAAGACCATCATTGTAAAAAATGAATTCCTGCTTTTCCATCTTTTCTAAAGGATTCCAAACATTGTTTACAGATATTTGAGGACTTTGACCTGAAACAAATTAACACAGAAGGCTGCTTTCTAGTTACACTAGATGTGAAAAGCCTTTATAACAGCATTACTCATCAGGATGGCTTATTAGCAATGGAACTTGTCCTAAGAAATAAAGATTCTCAGACACCATACAAATTTTTTACTAACCCTGGCCAAATTTGTATTGGGAAATAGCTGTGTACAGAAAATCGGAACAGCAATGGGAGCCATGATGACCCCAACATACGCAGATATTAATATGGCATATTTTGACCTCTTACACATAGATTCAGAAGAGAATGAATACAAAAATCCCATATTAATATTTAAACACTTTATTGATGACATTTTTATTATCTGGCAAGATACTGAAGAGCGACTACTTGGATTTTATTTATTTATTTAATAGTTGGATAACAACCTTTGAGCTAATAGCTCATTTACAGAGGTTCCATGTCTTCAGAATTAACAGAACAAAACATATAGTTGCAGTACAATACACAATTAATAACAGTACAGTATATGTAGCTGCAGCACAAACCATAGTTACAGTACAGTATACAGCTGCATAACAATACAATTGTAGCACAGTATATAGTTGCAGTGATACACACATTAATTGCTGGGGTAAGTAAGAAAACAACAGGGGAGGGAGTCACTTATAGAGGACGTGATACAGTGGTGAAGTACAACAGTAGTGCAATAAGGGTCTTTACAGGCATGATCTGCAACACGTACCATGGCAGTGTGGTTTGAGCAGTCAGAGATGACACTGTCAGGGAATGGGGAGTAGAGAGAGAAGCGTGGATGGTGCCAAAGAAGGAGGGAGGGGAGGAAAGAGCTAAGAAGGTGTGGATGTTAAAGGAGAGTGCAATATTAGTGAGAAAAGGGCAGAGTGGGTGGGGGGATTTGGGGAATAAGTGCTGGCTGCCTTATGTATTCAGATAGGGCTAGTGATTGCAGTAGTTCTGAGGATTAGGATTGGCAGTCGCGTGAACTCAGCAAGGTCAGGTGCTGCTTTAGTTTGCACTTGAAAGGGCCAAGTTTAAGTTCTGACACTGTGTCAGCAGGAAGAGCATTCATCCAACTTGCATAGCAGAGATGGGCCAATACAGGCAGCCAACGAGTAGGAGCAAGGTAATGCTATACCTGATGCTTGCTGCCTCAATCTTTTTGGGTCACCGCTTGTGGAGAGCGGGGGTGCATAGAGCAGCTGCAGAACCTAATGCTTGCGGCCTCGGTCTTTTCGGGTCCCCGAATTTAATGAGTATATCAATTCAATCCACCCATTTTTGCAATTTACTTTAAATCTTAATGTTAATTTTGAAAATAATAGGGTTATCCCAGACCTATATTGAAAACCTACAGATAAAAACACTATTCTTCATGCACAGAGTTTTCACCTACCATCACGGAAAAGAAGTATACCTTACAGTCAATTGCTTAGAATTAAGAGAAAAAGTGGGAATGAAGACAGATTTCAGAAAAATATTACGGGCACGAAGAACAGATTTTCAGCAAGGGGATGTAATCCCGAGCAGTTAAATGAAGGGGAAAAAATGAACAATGCAACAAAGTAGAACAATCCTTTTACAAAATACACAAAAAGAGGCAAATATGGGTAAGGTATCAATGTCTACACAGTATTACGAGCGGGCAAGAAGGAGCCTGCACCCGCCCAGAAAAAAACAGCTACAAGGTACAGTCTGCAAGCCCGCAAGTCTGCCTGCAAGCTTGAATTTTCTCCCGCTGCCCACCCCAGCCCCACATTAAATGCACTTAAACTCCTCCCTCCCTCCCTCTCCAAGCTAACCTTTCCCTATTGGCCAAGCCAAATGGTAGAGCTGGCCTAAAGAGATAAGCTCCTTTCAGTACTACAACCACACTTAAAGGCTCCTATAGTTACAGTTGCTAGTTCTGATTAAACCAACGCACAGTTTCTAAGTTGGCATTATGAATCTGTTATTTTTTTATACTACTGGCTGTTTCCTTGCCATCTGCACTGCTGATTACTGACTGTTGTGCTAATGTGCTAGCCCTGGACCAGGAATCCCTAACCTTCTTCACAACTACCCATTCCCCCTCAGTTCCATCCTTCTCCTTGCCACAGTTGGGAACTATCCCCCTTTGGACCTGTCACCCTCTGTTTTCTTTCCAACATTGATCGCCATCTTCTTGGCTACTAACTGGTCTCTTGCACACGGTCTACCCATGTACCCCCCTGCCCTTACACCCTCTTCCTCTCCCTCCTACTCCTATCTGGTTACATCGAGTGTAACCCGGGTCCGGCCAACTCCTGCATTACCTCCTCCAGTAGCACTTGGGCAAATGCCACAGGGTTGAAAATTGCACATATCAACATCTTCAGCCTCTCCTCTAAGTTCTCTGATCTGGAGGCATGGGTATCTCTGCACAAGCCCTATGTGCTGGGACTCTCAGAAGTCAGGTTAAAGACTCACCTATCAGATGCCATGTATTAGCTACCTGGATACTCTTCCATAGACCTTGACAGGCCCTGCAGAAAGAAGGGTGGAGGTGTGGCATTGTTACTCAGGGAACCCCTCTCTGCTACTATTGTCCTCTGCTCTGATCCCACCTCCCCCAGTGAATGGCTCCTCTCTGAGCTAACTCTGGGCTCCACAAAGAAACTCTACATTGGTTACTGCTATAACCCTCCAATTGCAGGAACTGAGGATCTAAACACCTTTCAATCTGGTTTCTGCTCACTCTCCCCCACTAGTGACACCATTCTCCTTGGCAATTTCAACTTAAACTGGTTGAGTGTCCACCAGTCAGACTATGTTTGCCTTCTAAAATAGCACAATATTGTTCAGACTATTATGCTACCCACTAGGAAAATCCATATCCTTTTGAACTGGATCATCACAAACAGGGACAATTGCGTACTGCAAGTGGGAATAATGACTGACTCCATCAGTGACCACTCCCCACGTTTATCCCCTGATCAACCAAGATCAAACGCCCCCCCCCACCAAATGCCTGTCCTTTTGAAATGTTCACATCCCAGACACCTCCCTCCTCCTTGGTTAAGCATGGTCACTGGACTGATCTGCACTCTACTCCATCACAGATGTGTCCTCAGCAGTAACGTCTTTCACACACCTTGCTGGCCCTACAAGAACAGCATTTCCCTCTCACTACAAAATGGGTTCAAGGCAGTTGCTCCCACTGGATCACCAAAGATCTACTTTCCCACATGAAGGCTAGAGATCATGCTTGCACAGCCTTCAAGGTGTCCCCCTCCCCTGCCCTCTGAGATGCCTATAGGCACTGGAAAAACCAATGCAAACACTTGGCTAAATCCCTGAGGCAGAGCTAGTTCTGTAACCTTCAGAAGGAATGTCTTGGTGACCCTAAGAAATTCTGGGAATCCATTAGCTCCCTTCTAAACTCCCAAACCGGTAAGTCTGCACTGCAACTAAATTCCTCCACTAGCCTGTTGACTGACCCTCTGGAAGTGGCCTGGGATTTCAACAATAAAGTCACTGACCTCTCAGCACTTCTTTTCAAGCTCCTGAGTGGCCAGCCCAGTGGATTGGCCTACCACCCTAACCCCCATATTGCCTCCACCCACCCTAATCCCCTTCCTCTATCCCCCCCCTTTTTATTTCATGGCTGCCTCCCTTATTTATACTTCTAAGCTTCTCAAATGCATCCCTAACCATGGCTCCCCTGTGTCTGACAGCCTCTCCCCCTCTTCCTCAGGCTCACCTGCCCTGCTATTGTCAAGCCCCTCACCTTTCTTTTTAACCTTGCCCTATCTATCTCTAGCATGTCTGACCCATGGAAGACTGCCAAAGTAATCCCCATTTTCAAAGCCGGTGACCTCCACTCCATTGACAACTACCGGTCTGTCTCCATCCTCTCCCACCTAAGGAAGCTCCTAGAGAAAGTTATACACCATCAGCTTGCTGAACACATTGCAAAGTACAACCTCATATGTAGCCAGCACCATGGCTTTCACAAGAACCATAGTACCTCCACTGCCATTGCTCTGCTGACTGACTACATCCTCAGGAACATGGACAATGGGCAAGCCACAGGCACAGTTTTCATTGACCTCTCCAAGGCTTTTGACTTGGCAAACCATGCACTTCTACTTTTGAAACTGTCTCCTTGGCTATTCCCATGAGGTGTCCAACTGGTTCCTGAGCTACCCCTCTCTAATCGTTCCCAATTTATCTGCGTAGGCCCCGCTTGCTCTCCTGCCCTGCCTGTCTCAACCGGTGTCCCTCAGGGCTCCATTCTCAGTACCCTGCTTTTCTCCTTATTTATAAATGCTCTTCCCTCAGACAGTCTTACCTGTTATGCCCTCCTCTACACAGATGACCTTGTCCTTTTTTTCAGCAATAAATCCCTTTTCTGCATTTCCTCTGTGCTCACCTAAAACTGTGGAGCAGCCCATAACTGGTTTGCAGCCAATCTCCTCCTGGTAAATGTCAAGAAAACAAAGTCCATGCCGTTCGGGTCAAAGCCCTTCCTTACCAAGCTCAAATATCCCTCCTCTCTCAACATAGTTTTCCCAGATGGCCAGGTGCTCGAAAATGATGATACCTTCAAGTATCTAGGTGTCATGCTTGACCCCTCCCTCTTCTTCTCTGAGCACATTAACTCAGTAGTTCACAGGATTCACCAAAAGCTGGGTGCAGCCTACAGATTCAGGCACTACCTCACCCCAGAGGCTCGGCTTGCCATTGTTCAGGGGAACCTACTCCTCATACTGGATTACTGTTCCACCAACTATGCTAGGTCATCCTCTTCCCTCACTGCCAAACTCTCCACTGCCTACAATAGTGCTCGTTGCTTCACCTTACTGGCCCCTTTTTCCACCCACCATTGTGTCCTTTATCAGTCACTGGGGTGGCTCCCACTTCAAGGCTGCCTTGGCTTCACCCTCTGCTGCTTGGTTGATAATGATGTCGACACAGGCCAAGAGTCCCCTCTCACAGCCCTCTTCAAAGTCAGAACCTTGTGCCGCTGCCTCCACTAAAATACTATTCTCTCCCCCTCCATATTCCCAGGGTATCCACCAACATGGGTGGGATAGCCCTGTCTGCTGCAGCCCCCTCACTATGGAACAAGTTGCATGCTGAGCTCTGCTCCCTGGACACCCACCGCCTGTTCAAGTTCCACCTCAAAGGCTGGCTCCTAGCCGAGTCATGCTGCCAGTGCTTTTCTGGGTAGTTTCATATTCCCCCTCCCTCCCCTGCTAGTCTGCCATGGTTACCAGACACTTTGTATGTTTAGCTGTTTCACTGTTATTGTGTATATTTGTCTTTGTATTTAAGTCTCTGTATATAATATTGTTATGGTCCATTGTTGTATTTTCTTTATCACTTTGGCATTATTGTGATGACTGGTCTTCCATGTTCTATTGTATTTTGTTCTTGTTGCCTCCTGTGCCATTGTTATGGCCCTGGTCATACCTGAAAAAGATCCCTGGGATCAGTGTATTTACCCAGTTAACAAAGTCATAAATAAATAAATAAATTCTGAATTCTTTGAGAGACTTTAAAAGAACAATCCCGGGTAAGTGGAACATTTTACAAACAACACACCTTGGTCAGGACATTTTTAGTGAAAAACTGTGGATCACAGCAAGAAAAGCAAAAAACATCAAAAATGAACTACTCAATCAATCAATCAATCAATCAAAATCTTTATTTATCCAGGTGGGCACCATTGAGCAAGGCTCATTTGCAAGGTGGACCTGGTCATGAATACACTGCGAACACAACACTGGGCACCAGAAATCCAGCCAAGGACATGGTTACACAGAGAAGTGAAGGGGTTCTATACTTGTGGTAACTGTACTCATTGTAACAATGGCATCAAAGCAAAAACAAATACAAGAAGTACATGCCAGGATAGAAGTTTTGAAATTAAAGATTTTATAACTTGTAGGACAGATCATGTATTGTACTGTATAATCTGCCCCTGCTCTCTTTACTATGTAGGACAAACAACCAGACCTTTGAAGAGCTGGATAACTGAACACAAGAGTAATACTAAACAAGGAAATGAAAAATCACCTCTTGCCAGACATTTCGTAGAACATCAACATCAAATTTCAAGTTTAAAGTTTCTTGGTATAGAGAAGGTCAATGAACCAGAATGGAAGTGAAAGCTGGGACAACGTATTACTGAAAAGTGAAGCTTTGTGGATTTTCACACTTCAGACACATCTAAGGAGATATGGACTTAATGTAAATTTGGACTATTATCCGTTGAACAACATGAAGAAGTTTATAGGACACCATATTCACATTTTGACCATTAACGATAGAACTATGGACAATGTTACAATTCTGCATCTATAACTGTATTAAATATAACCACATAAATTATAGTTTTTTTTTATTTTGATACCAATTTGAACATCACAATGTTCATGTTAACCCTTAGTCTGCCGCCGCCAAGATATCTTGTCCTAAAAACCTATGCGTTCTAAATCTATTACTTCCCACTTCCCTAATCCCATCCTCCAGGTAACATCTAGTCAATACCCCCCCCACAATATTTAGGATACCATACTTTGTATGCAAACCACACACTTAGTTTTTTCTATGCCCACACAATGGTTAATTTGTTTTACATCACTAGTATCAGTCTTTCATAGTTCTAAATAATTCAGTAGTATCAATTGGCAGGTTTATGACACATAGAAATATAACTTCATAAGAACAGGTTATTTAATTCAAAATAAACATCTAATTCATTTTAAAACTTGATCAATTGGGTGGATAGAGAGCAGTCCACTGGGTTTTATAGGTAAATATTAAGTAAACTTAAACACTGTAGTTGGTTTATTAAAATCCTGCCCTTTTGGTACCGCTTTTAAATGGAGTAATCTTTTGTTGAAAAAGTAACTATTGGGAAAGATTGGACACAAAAAATCCATGAGAGGGGGAACCACAGCTATTCATTTAGCTAATGGTTTCCCTAGTGACCGAGCCACACAGTACGTCACCATGTGACATCACTGAACTCACATAGGAACATGATAACTGATGGTCCAACCCCTCTCACACCTTTGAAAGAGGTGTTATTTATATTCAATAAGAAAAATATAAAAAAAGCTAAATGCCACAAATAGGAGGGGGACCGTAGCATATCACAGCTGGCTATGGTTTCCTCAGTGACAGGGCCACCTGGTCATCACCTTGGTGACATCATCAGGCTCATACCTGAGCATGATAACAGATGTCTTGGACCCTCTTGCACCTAAACAGAAAGGTAAACAGCTGAAGTTGGCATCCCATTCAATGGCAGTGGCCGTTTAGTTTTCTTGGCAGTTTGCACATCCTTTCCTACAAGGAGGACTTGGAAAAATAACAGCAGTAAAGAGATAAAATAGCATTTGAGAATTGGGTGAGTTGCAAACAACACATATACCCATAAAAGATTTTATAAAGAGACGTTTATAATAAAAAATGCACAAAGTAACATCCAAATTTTATTTTTACCCACAGAAACAAGTACTGTAAATCAGAAAGAATTAAATTAAGCACTTTATAAGAAACATTTTAAAGTGTCTGCAATAAGGTAAATGTTTTTCATGACAATTTATATTACATACTAATATTTCAAGTTCATGAAATAAATAAGGGATATATAATGGATAACTACAACTGCTGTTTGACCTCGGGTAACCTCACTTGTGGTGTATGCCACGAGTGAGGTGTCTGAGGTCAAACAGCACAAGTGTAAATAAATAATTTATCTGACAGCTCACCACTATATATTTTGTTTATGCAATAGGGATACTTTCTGTCAGTGCAGGGACATTTGTTTTGAGTGCTTATCTTTTTTTGCATATGTTTGTCAAAAAAGTAAACAAAACATTGCATTTTCTGCTTTTTTGCTAATTATAAAAAAAAAATCTGTAAAGTATCTATCAATGAAACAACACTCATTTTGTAGATAATTTTGTGCTGAACAACTTTCTTGTTCACAGTACCATGCTATCTTTTTTCATTTTAAAGTTATTTGCATTTGAATATGGGTAGTACTGCTACTGAGGCTGAACATTCTAAATGAGTTCTGGAGTGATTGTGACATAGCTACTATATGTATATATTTTATATAATGTATGGTAGAATGTTGTTAACCCACAAAAATCATCATTTCCTAGTGTTGTTAGCCCATCGATGTGACGTTTCATCCTTGTTAACCCATCGATGGTACATCACATCGATGGATTAACAACTGGGAATAGTCTGCACATGTGCACACATTTTTTCTCTCAGGAACCAATGGATGTATACAGTGGTGATGGAATGACCAAATGGCTACGGCATTGACTTATTTAAAAAGTAAGGAACCCTCTTCAATTTTTTCTTGGGATCATACACTATAAAAATCAAACAATGTATGGTCCCTCTATTGGCAACTGATTACTATTAACTGTCTCAAGGCTACCATGGTGACTTAAACCTCTGGAGCTTCGCTCTCGAAACATGGTCACCCTGGTGACCTCTCGACGGTTAATAGGCTGGTTACCGATAGAGGACCATACATTATCCTCTATTTATTCAATGGCTATGAAGATAAATGGATTTATTCAATGAGTGTTGAGCCCACTTCTACTGTGTAAATTAAGATGGAAATTAAAATTTAAAATATATTTATTTTTAGGCCCGCCGGCACAGCGGTAGTGCTACCACTTGCGAAGTTGGTGACCCGTGTTTGGTAGTGAGCTCGGATCGCTAGAGGGCTGGCTGAGGGGAGAAGGGCTGAGCACCCAATGGGCTGCTCTGCTTCTCTGGGAGGAGTGGGCTGCAGTCCTTGCTGCGATAATGCCACGTGGCTGACCACAGGTGGAGGTGCAGCAGAGGGTGCAAAGTACAAGGGAGGGGCAGGAGTCAGCCAAGGACCTGAACAAAGTCACATTTCAGTGTGCCTCCATCTCACTGGCCCTCACTGAGTGCATATATCTGCAGGAGGTGGGCCAGAAAACCAGGAAATGCCCCATGTCTGGGCTGGGTGATGGGCTCCGGCATTGGCGACCATGGGATCCGGGGGGGCAGCTTCAGGTGCATGTTCCCCTGAGGACTCAGGGGAGAAGAGGGGGACTCCTCTGCCCCATCCAGGGGGTCATCTGGGGGATTAACCGGCAATTCATGGATCAGGACATTAATTGGGAGCATGCTTCCCGGTCCTGGTGGTGCAGCCTGTAAGGTGCAGAGGGAGACCCTGAGAGAGGGTCCAGATATGGCGAGGAAGGGGACATAAAGAAAGTGTATATATATATATATATATATATATATATATATATATATATATATATATGTATTTATTAGGCTGCCATTACTCAAAAGAAGCTAAATGAAAATCAGGAAGTCATTAAGTATTGATGGAAAAATTAAACTTAGAAAGAACAAGATGAGATTTATGACATATCTGGTAATAATCAGGTCAGTTCCCCCTGCCCATTATTTATGATTTTGAAAATATAATTAATACAAAATTTCAATACCTATTTGATTCTGAATTAAACAAATCTTTGCTTTATCTATATTACAGTACACATCACATTCTGATGAAGAGACAGGATTGTTTTGAAACATTAATGAATTGCTATACTGGATTTGTATGCTTAATGAACTGTCAGTTTGGCTCCATATGCTGGGACTGTGGAAAGTGCTTTATGATTGTTTGAAAAAAAAGAATGAACAAAACTAAGGAACTGAAGAAAGAAAAAAGTTTCAGTAAAAATGTATTGAAGTCTATCAGGGTTGAGTGTCTCTACTTACAACTTACACATTCCAGGCTGACCAGGACAGATCAGCCTGGCTTGCTGGGCAGCACGGATCAAAGGGATGGCAACTTCTTTTGAAGTTGGTGCCGTCACCATCCAGAAAGCTATAAACTCCGTCATTGTCAGTCTGGGCGCTGATTAATGTGGCACAGTTGCACCCCTGCAGCATTGTTCTCCATTGTGCAGACAGTGTCACACCCCTCAAAGGGCAGTCTCATACCAACGTGTTCGCTTGCGCACATGGGGAACACAAAAATGACTTTCAGTTTCATCGCAGTTCTCTTTAAGTACATATAGTATATAGTGCTACAGGGTGAAAAAAAAAAATCAAATGACCCCATTACCATGGTCCAGTTAAAAATTAATTACTAATGTAACTGAAAATTAAGGAGGCAGTATAACGCAGTGGTCTAAGGCTCTGAGCTGAAAATTTGGTGACATCCAGCAGGCCAGATCTGGGTTTGAATCCCACAGCTTCCACTTGCATACTGTGTGACCCTGAGCAAGTCACTTAACCTCCTTGTGCTCCCAGGTCGCTCCTGTAAAAAAGCTTTCAGCTTAGTGTGCTATACCTGGTTAAACAACTAAAAAAAAAAAATGTATTTACAAGTGTATGTGGATGTGAATGTTAAGTTTTTGGAGTGAGATATTGAAAAGCTCTGGTGCTAAAAAATGTGACTCACTGTTTCCTAAGGTATATTCCACAATATATCTATATCTATATCTATATGTATACACACACACACACACACACACACACACACACACACACACACACACACGTACTTTTCTAAATAAATTAATGATTGTACTGTAGCAGGAAACCTGACCTTAGTGGTGCCCTAGCAGCAATGCTGTTTTTATAATTTAAATATCAATAGTACCAAGTTTTCTTTGGAGTTAATGGACCTTGAAATGCAACTATTAGTGCAATGAAACATCTCATAAAATGTGAAATACACCAGTTTAAAACCTTTGAAGATATGCATAGAAACAACACATTTTTATAATAGGTGGCAAGATTTTATTGATGGACAGAAAATGAAGCACTTCATATAAAATTTGATTAAAAATTGCAGTTTCAGATGTACTATGCTATTTTAAGCAGTTTTGGAAAAAAACTGCTGAAAGTCTGGCAATGTCCAGAATTCACTGGCCCCAATTATCACAGGCTTGGCCCTACTATGTTGGTCTCTGGCTAGATGGCCTTCCTTGAACCCATAATCCCAACATTGTCTGCTAGTGTATGCCACCATACAGTATGTACTGCTCTTCTGCCTTTTCTCCTTGTGTTTTATTTGGAAATTTTGCCTTAGACGATTTACAAATATAGTATATAACATACAGCACACTAATATCTGTTTCCTATTTAGTTTCCTTTAGAATTCAATTTGATATTTATTTATTTATTGATTTTTTATAACTGGGTAGGCCCACTGAGGCAATGCAGTCTGTTTTTCAGGGATGGCCCAATCAGGACAACCTGAAAACGTACAAGTACAAAATACAGATGAGTGGATGAGCAACGATGTACAAAATGTACATAAAACAGAAGTATAAAATACATGTACAAAATTGTTGGTTACAGTAATGTTGAGCAGAGGTACAGCAAGATAGGAAACATTTAAATAAGTGCATAATGTTGACTTGGATGATGAAGTCTAAATAGTAAACATTCACAGGTTAATTCAAGTGAACGGATGTAAATCCATGCAATGGATATACACATCTTTACATGAGGTGACTAACAGGTCAAGGAGAGGGATTAGAAGGTAACGGGATAATAGGAGCTTGAAGTGTGTGAAGGAGATGGAGGAAAGAATCAGTTGCAGAAGTGAGTTCCAGGCGGACATTGCCAAAAAGGTAAATGACTGCCTGCTGACAGCCAGCCGGTGGTTGGGCATAACCAAAGGGGTAAGAACATGGCGCATAAGGTGCGTAGGTGATGCTTTTGATTGATGAGATCACCCAGGCATGGAGAGGTGTAGCTGTGTACATAGAAACATAGACTCTGATGGCAAATAAGGACTGCTTGGTCCACCTAGTCTGACCATTTTCCTACCTAATGGATAAGCTGCAGATCCTAGTTAACCAACAGCCTACTTCCTCCTAACCCCCACTAGAATTGCCTTATGTCTGTCCCATGCATTCTTGAATTTCCCCACTGTTTTTGACTCTACGGCCTCCTCAGAAAGGCTGTTCCATGCATCTACAACCCTCTCTGTGAAGAAATACTTCCCCACATTACCTCTGAGCCATCCCCCCATTAACTTCAAATTGTGTCCCCTTGTTCTTGCACATCTCTTTTTCTGAAAGACGCTACCTTCTTGGACCATGTTGATTCCCTTGAGGTTTTTGAAAGTTTTTATCATGCCCCCCTCTCCCTCCTTTCCTTGAGGCTATACATCTTAAGCTCCTTTAGTCTTTCTTCATATGTCTTCTGGTGCAGACCCTGCACCATTTTGGTTGCCCTCCTCTGGACAGCCTCCACCCTGTCTATGTCTTTGTGGAGATGGGATCTCCAGAACTGTACACAGTACTCCAGATGTGGTCTTACCAATTGTCTGTACAGAGACAACAACTTCCTGTTTTCTACTGGTGATGCCTCTCCCTATGCATCCCAGTATCCCCCAGCCCTTCTTACTGCCTTCTCACATTGCTTGACCACTTTTAGGTCATCTGATATGACTATCCCCAGGTCCCTTTCCATTTTTGTTGTTGTCAATATCTCACCCCCATTGTGTACTCTTCCCCTGGGCTTTTGTTTCCCAGGTGCATTACTTTGCACTTCTTTGCCTTGAAACTAAGCTGCCATACATTTGACCATTCCTCCAACCTTGCCAAGTCCCTTTTCATCCTTTCCACCCCACCTTGCGTATCAACCCTGTTGCAGATCTTTGTGTCATCTGCAAAGAGATATACTTTTCCTTCCAGTCCCTCTGCAATGTCACTTACAAAGACATTAAAAAGGATTGGCCCCAGTATTGAACCATGCAGTACCCCACCAGTAACCCCCCTTTCTTCACTGTGAACTCCATTTACTATTACCCTCTGTGTCCTGTTGTCCAGTCAATGTTTTACCCAGGCTACTACTCTGGGACCCACTCCCAGGCTGGCTAATTTGTTTATTAATCTTTTGTGCAGGACTGTGTCAAATGCCTTGCTAAAGTCTAGGTAGACCATGTCCATAGCCCCTCCCTGGTCTACTACTTTGGTCACCTAGTCAAATAAATCAATTAGATTTGTCTGACATGACCTTCCTGCTGTGAATACATGCTACCTTGGGTCCTATGCCCCACTGGCCTCTAGGTACTCAACAGTTCTTTCTTTCAGAAGTGATCCCATCATTTTCCCTACCACGGAGGTCAAACTGACAGGTCTGTAGTTTCCTGCCTCTGTCTTGCTCCCACTTTTGTGAAGGGGAATCACATCTGCCCTCCTCCAGTCCTCAGGTACCACACCATCCTCCCATGATTTATTAAAAAAGTTAAACAGATTCCCCTGTTTCAATATCCCTTCTTGATCAGATAACATGATGGTATACTGAAATTTGTACTTCAGGGGTGCCCAGTCCAGGGATGAAAGGACTTTACAATGATGATGTTGGAGGATGGTACCAAGTGCAAAGTGCCCAATCCTTAAGTAAAGTTGGTTAAGGCGTGAGAAAATGGAGGCTTGTGCTTGGATAAGCAACAGAGCACCATAAGAGAGAAAGGGGAGAAGAGTGGACATTGCAATTTTTTGACATGAAGCCGATGTCAGGAGGAGACAGTATATCAGACCAAAACACTGGTTGAGTGTTTTAGTCAATACACCAACATGACTCTTGAGATTGAGCGATGGATCCAGGGTAACCCCCAGGTATTTAAATGAGGGTACGAGTTCTAGGGTACTACCATCCTGTGATCTGATCATGAGGGGGTATTGAGACAGGGGTGCGAAGCCATGCTTATGGAACAGCACAGTCTTGGTCTTCTTTGTACTGTATTGAGGACCAAATGGTTTTCAAGGAACCATCCCTCAAAGACATGGAAATCTTATTCCAGATTCTGGTTTATCCAGCCAAGATCAGAGCAAGAACAGTAGATAATGGCATCATCTGCATAGATATGAACAGCTGCACCTCCACAGTTAAATGGCAAATCATTTATAAAGAGCGAAAATAATATTGGTCCCAGGATGGAACCCTGAGAAACACCACACTGTATTGATCTGAGACCTGAAAGGGCCACAGACAAGTTGATCCACTGAGAGCAGTGGGAGAGGTAGCTACAGAGCCATGCTAGGGCACTATGGTCAAGACCCAGGGAGTAGAGTTTGCATATTAAAAGATTATGACTGACCAGGTTAAATGCCTTTGTAAGGTCAATGAAGACAGTGCCTGTGGCTTGATCCTGGTCCAAAGTAGCTAATATGTCCACCATAACTTTTATCAGAGCTGTCAGGGTGATAGGATTCTTCCTGAAGCCATGCCGATACATGAAGAGAAGGTGGTATGACTCTAGGTAGTCCTGTAGCTGGCTATAGAGGATACGCTCCTGTATTTTTGCCAGTAGGCAGAGAATGGAGATTGGATGATAGTTTTCTGCCAACATAATTGGACCACCTTTGTGGATCGGGATGGCCACTGCTACCTTCCATTTGTAGTATCTAAAAAACGTGCACAAGGTAAAGGTGGTGCTCTCAGCTCTAAATAGACTATTGTTTCCAAAAGCTGCAGCACACATCCATCCCAATAAAATGCAACACGGAGCTACTAAAACAACTCTTTTATTACACAGACACCAAAACACTTGACACGTTTCATACGCCCAGTCCTTTATCAAAAGTGAAACGTACAATCAAAAAATGTTAGTTAAATACTCATTCAAGCATGACATCATAAGGACATGTCCACAGTTCATTGGTCATTGTGGGAAGTCACACACATTTAAATAACCCAAATGTTAACTACATTACTGAATAATTCTAACAATACAAATGTCCATATTTAATAAATTATATAACAGATCTGTATATGATGCAGTAGCAGGTCAGGATAGAGAAGAACTATTACAGGACAGGGTAAGAAGAGAAAATAGTAACAACCGTTTTCACTTTGTTACCACATTCACTACACATAGTAAGGAAGTGGAAAAAATAATTCGGAAACATTGGGATATCCTATCTTGTGAATGGGGTTTGCAACAGTATATCTGTCCAACACTGTCTTATAGACATGCCCCTACTTTAAAAGACACACTTATTAAAAGTCATTTTCTGGAACAAGTGGGACACACCAACAATTGGCATAATAAGAGTAAAGGATGTGTACAATGTAAGAACTGTGTAGCTTGTAGACGAGTGGTTCAAGGAAAATAATTCTTTACGGATGGAGAGAAGATTTTTGAAATTAGGTAATTAATAACATGTAATACTCAAGGGGTCATTTACCTAGCAAAATGCAATTGCGGAGCATTTTATGTGAGGAAGACAGAAAGGTCCTTTAAAGTGAGAGTACTGGAGCATATTCGAGCAATAGAGACACAAATATTACATATGCAACAGCTGCACATGTTTCAGATTATAAAAATGAGACACATCTTTAGATTCATGGGAATTGAAAAAGTATTTTTTGATCAAAGGGGTGGTAACTATCGTAATAAGATTATAAAGAGAGAAAATGGGAGGATTCTTAGATTAAAAGCACATAAAAAAACTGGTATAAATGCAAGTTTGGAGCTGAAGCCATATTTAGAGTAGGATTAAATGTAATAATGGGTTTTTAAATATTCGGAATACAGATCTGTTATATAATTTATAAAATAAGGAAATTTGTATTGTTAGAATTATTCAGTAATGTATTTAACATTTGGAAAAGTTAAATGTGTGTGACTTCCCAAAAAGACCAATGAACTGTGGACATGTCATTATGATGTCATGCTTGAATGAGTATTTAACTAATGTTTTTTGATTGTATGTTTCACTTTTGATAAAGGACTGGGCATCCAAAATGAAACAAGTGGTTTGGTGTTGGTGCAATAAAAGAGTTTTTTTAGTAGCTTCGTTGTTGCATTTTATTAGGATGTGTGCCTCAGCTTTTGGAAACAATACCTTCCATTTGTCTAGTACTGTCCCTGAGAGAAAGGATCAGTTTATCAAGTTCCTCACTGATACGGGAAGGCCCTCCACACCAAGTTTTAGGAACATGGGTTCTAAACTGGCATGACCAGGGGAGCTCTCAGGTTTTAAGTTGGAGAGCAACCTGCACACCTCCCTCCTGGCTGCCAGTTTTAGTTGAAAGGCAAGTCTGTGATCTAAGTCTACGGGGGGGGGGGGTCTGTAGTGTGACTAATGTGTGTGGTGTGTTTATCAAGATCAGTGAAGAGGTCATTGAAACTAGCAGCAATCGATGGGGGATCAGAAAGGATGTTACCTTGAGCTTTAAGAGAGCTAGGGATTACAGTAACTTTATCTTTCATAAGGGAATTAATCTTCTTCCAGATGTTCTTGGAGTTACTTAGGTACTCGGTCTGTAGCATTTTAAAGTAGCTCCACTTGGCATTGCATTAAGAGTTTTTTCAGGCATTTCTGAGCTGCCTGTAGGCAAGAAGCCAATCCTTTTGGGTGGCCATTACCTTTGAAGATGTGCCAGGCCTCATCACAGGAAGTCCTGAGTTTCCTTAAGCCTGGAGTCAACCATGGAACTTTAGAAAATGGGCTTTAAAATTTAAGCAACCTGACTGGCTGGCTGGCAGCAGTACATTAACTTACAAGTAGAGCCCTGTGAGTAACTACTACCAGCCCAAGTGCCCCTTTACTCATTCAGGTATCCTTGTGCTCAGCCTGCTTCCTCATTGGCCAAAAGCACCCCACAAAATTTGAAATTGCCATCACTGTTTTAGCTCACTTAGCAAGTGAGCAGACCAACACCTCTCCCCCACTAAGCACAACGGCAGTCAAGGCATTTGCCTAATTTAACAGAAGTTAGGAGAAAATAAAATGTCTAGAAAAAAAGAAATCAGTTGTGGTGTGTACCTGACACTGTTTTTTCCTCTTGCTCACCGGAAAAAAAGAGCAATTCAGCCCTATCACGCAGATACGGACGCACAACCGTTAATCCGTGACCCGATCTGTGAACTGCACTGGTACCCACAAAAAAAATAAATTATAACACAAGCAGTACACATAAAACATGTTTTCTTCTAAACAGAACTGCACATATAGTGATTTCCCTGACCCAACACCACTACTAGTCCGCTGGCCCGCGTCGGTGAATTAGCCGACAACCACCAAACTTCACTGCCAATCAAGCAGTCACACATTCAGCAGCTCACTCTTCCACCTCAGCTGCCAGCACTTCAAAATCTACACCTTTTGTTGTAGCTAATCACCCCCACAACATTTATTTTCCACAAAATCAAAATACCTCCGTTCTTGTGCAGTATGAGAGTCATTGCCCGACTTCAGTGATGAACGCCATGCCATTCTCACTCCACCACTGAGTCACTCGCTCCACAGTTACACTGGCCGACAAAATCCATTTTTCATTTTTTTCCTCTTTTAAAAACAATGTTTAACACTATGGCCATGAGGAATCTGTGTGTGTGTGTGGGGGGGGGGACTAGAAAGTAATCAACCCAAACTGAAGATAGACACTATTAAAAAAGTGTCCAATAGCCAGCCTGGTGGCATGGAGGGTTGAGGCGCTGGATGCCACACCTTGCACTACACTGGCAACTCGAGTTCAGGAGTGAACTCTGGCACCGGGGGTCAGCAGGGGAGGGTTGAGGAATGAGTGCCCTTGTGGTGCTCTCCTCCCCGGGGAAGTAGGGGGTGGGTTGGCTCAGCATGCCAGTGGCCCCCGGTGGAGACCGGGGGCACTGCAGCAAGTTGGGCAGCATGTAATTAGTGTGGCTGATGCAAGGCAGGGTTGTCATGCGCCAGAGCATCGGGGCATGTGCCACACATGGGGGGGGGCGAAAGTATAGAACAGGGAAAACACCGGCTGGTGGGACAGGCAACGGCACCTGTCCCCCATGCTCTCCACCAGGCTCTCCCTGACTGACCTTCCAGGTCCTCCACCTGGGCCCTCTCCTGCAGCCAAAGTCTGACTTAGAAAGAGTGCCCAAGAGGAGGGGTGACCCACCCCGGGTGGGTGAAACTGGGGGTGCTTACTGCAGGAGGGGGAGACAGGAGGTACAGTTCGGGGGGGCATCAGGCGGGCAGGAAATGGACAGGATGCCTAAGAGAAGGTTCCATGGGCCGTGACCGGAGAGAAACAAAGTTAAAAAAAAAAGTGTCCAATAAGCAGCAGCAACCTCCACTAGCAGTAACCAGTAAAGAGACTATTTTAGACAAGCTGCAAAGTGCTGTTTTTGTTCATTTTTATTAATAGTTTTACACTCTTTTTCATTGTGAAATCATTTTTGTAAAAAAATTAAAAATAAAATGAAAGAAAGTCCATTTTCCAAGCACAATAATACCCTCCAGGGTGGGTGATATGGGCAATAATGGACCGTTCAGGGGCTATAAGGCCCTGGGAGGTCCGGTATTGCCCAATACCACCCACCCTGTCAAGTATTATTGCTTGCTTAATGGCCTTCACTCTCTGTTTCCTCAACAGAGCATGATGATTTATTATGGCTGAAAAGGTTGAAACAAAGAAATCTAGTGCCTGGTTAATATCAGGGAGGAGATTATTGGTCCCCAATCAGCACTCGATAATAAGTCTCGGAATGTCTGTACATTGAAGTGACATATCCCTAGCTAGTATGATATTTATGCTTTATGTGTTTATAGACTGTTTAAAAAAAAAAAGCATATTATATATTAACAGTGTACCAATGTGTATGAATTACCTCCTTAATTTACTTACGATGTAAATGTAGATCTGCACTTTATAAAATGGGTTGGTAAAATCATAGAAATTCCACTAACATGATTGGACAGAATGCATCATATGACCGTGCATTATTTCCCAACGACCGCACACCTCCCATTACGACAGCACGCCTAAACTACTTTCTAGCCCACAGAACCCTCTCACCAGCAGTGAGATCACTCCACACCTGGCACACACAGGCTGCCACACAAACACACACAGGCTGGCACCCACAGCAGTAACTAAAATGTGCTGTATATAGCTGCCCCTACACAGCTCTAACTAAAGTCTGTATAGCTGCCGCACACTAGGTACAATTGTCTGGTTGATCCTTCCATAATTGTTAAACAAAAACTCATAGAAAAAACAAAAAAAAAACGTAACTAGTTGATCCTGCTATTTTCACGCTGTATCATGGTGGAATCACTTTTACTTTTCTAGCTCTAGTATGCAATGACTGAGCAAAGTAAAAAATGGCAATGAAATTGCTGGCAGACGTTCAAAACAAATTATGTTGTCTCCCAAAAACACATGTAATCTCTCTTTTTATGTTACTGTTTGTTTTTTTTTGTAAAGAAGCCTGTGACTGTAATGGGGGCTACACAATGGGAAGTCGTTTTCTTGTGATTGTAAGCGTGACCGAGTGGTTTTATTGCCAGTTCAGGACATGCTGGCAGAGCTTGAAAAGAAGGTATTTTACTTTTAGACTCGTAAACTCCTTTTATTTTAGGTTCTCATATTTCTACAAAATGAAGCCGTCAACTGTAGAAAGCAGACAGCAAGCGAGTCGCTGGCTTCAGAAGGGTAGACGGAAGTGTGAGCAAGAGTTGTTGCTATAGCAACTCTCGCTCATGCTTCTGTCACTCCCTTCTGAAGCTGCTAACTCGTTCCCTCTCTGCTCTCTATAGTCGGTGGCTTCCTTCTGCAGAAATATCAGAAACCTTAAATAAAATGACTTTACACAGTGTCTGGAAGTAAAATACCTTCTTTCAAACTGCCAACGCGTCTTGAAGACAATAAACCGATCCTTCTGAGAACTCACTCATGCTGACCTATGTGCATTACACGCACATCACATCATGACATCTGAATCGAGTGCTAATGCATACCTAAGAGTGGATTATCTACTACGTGTAACTATGTTTATTATCTCTGCTGTTCCTTGTCCCCCTCCCCCAGGTTGCAACTGGAACTGAGCCCTCCATGACTATTTTCATACCTGGCAAAATATGTTTTAAACAAATGTGGGACTCGAATCCATAACCTTCTGCCCCACTTGCAAAAGTGCTACCAGTGCTACTCTGCTGTTTGTTACCCTGATCTCAGGTATGTAAGTGCATGTCAAGGAACAGAGACATGCTCAGTTTGCCCTTTTTAATATAGATTTGTATTCTTCTGGTTGGTACTGGCATACGTTCTATCAAGATCCTCCTCCTCCCATACGTTGATACTCCAGCCACCATTCCAGCCACTACTCCCCAGGACATCCTTGCAGCTTCACCCCCACAGTGGGCCTGATCTGCCTGGGATTCAGTCTGGAGGGTGAAGATGTGACACCACCTAATCACCCCCAAACTTCAGACACTTCCTGGATGCCTTTCCTAAGAGGCACTACTGCAGCTGGAGGAGCAAGGGCACCCCCCACACCTAATGTCTTATGTGCACTGCCTCTGATGTGCTCTTGAGACTCGTGAGCTGGAGCTTTGAGTCAGGATCATGCCACAAACTCAGGTCTTCCTAAAGACAGCTCAGTATTGTACTGTTTGTACTACAGGGCTGGCCTGTAGTGCTGCATTGTTTTTGGAAAATAAAATCATAATGTGCTTTATCCAACAACACTTGGCATTCCCACTTACCATTACTTTGTAAAGGAACAGATATTTTAATTGTTGCTCAACAGTGCCCAAATATTCTTAAAAAATGTGTTTTTGTTTTTGCTGGTAATGTAATTGAAACTTTAAATAAATTGTGGAGTACAGCTTAAGCAAGGGGCTAATCTAGCTGCTGCCCCTTTAAGAACTTAAGACAATTGTAGCAAGTTAGGATAATTATGCAAATTATGTGTGCTAATTACTAGCTTAGCTGGGGCTACACCCCCCTTAGTTGAGATGTCATTCAGTCAGTTGAGTCTGAACCTCATGTGAGATGAAGCTCCCTGCTGATGTCCCTGAATAAACCATAATTGTTCATTATTTTATTCACCTGTCATTTGAATGGCCCAGCAAGGTATCTACTACAGCAGCAATAGATGGGCCTGGCAGAACAGAAATAAAGTAAGGGTCCTTACTGGCAGACCAACACCAAAACCCCACACATGGTGGAGAATGCGGCCCTTCTTCTGTCCAAACCCCATCTTCCTAGTCTGCATCACTGGGTACCCCAAGTCACTTATGCCAGTATGCTTGGACAGATTGAATGTTACTGCACTGCAGTCCTGCCTGCAGAAAAATGACTGTACCCTGCCTTTACTGTACTGAGACTGTCAAAAGAAAAACTTTGCATATAACTAGCCAGCTGCTAAGTGAAGGAACTGTTAAAGTTGAAATTATCCTAGCTTGAGCATCATGGAGCTGCAAAGTGCACCCCCCACCCAGCAGCCTTTTCCGTGTGGCAGCAGGCCTGTATGAAACTTCCTACCTGTCACAAAAGGTTTAACCTGCTCCATTTTGCCAAGCAATCTCCCTCTACCCTCCCAGCTACAGCTATCAAACCCAATGCCTCTCCCAGTGAGGATCGCAGCTCTGAAGAAGAAAAAAAAACACATAAATCAATGTGCTGCATTTAAACATGCCCCTGCCTGCCTTGAGGGTCCGCATACCTCTCGGCCCTCCTGCCTCCTATAACCATGGCTGAGCTCTGAGCTAACTTACTTGTGAATCATCTCTGCCCTCCTCAAGTCCACAGCTTTTCTCTTTAGTGCCGCCTCTGCACAAAGTCACTTGGAGCACCAAAATGGCCACAAGACTCTCCAACTTTGTCCAGCCCTGCCGTCAGATCCCTCCACTCATCTGCGGCTTTCCTATTGCCGCTACAATGGATCACTCCTCCCAAACAAACAATCGCAGCTCCACAGCCTTTTTGACAGCTACCCGGGGGCCCCAGCACACAAAAGGAATAACCTGGAGCTCTGCTCCTCCCGCAGGTGCAGACGGAAGCTTCAGCCTCCCTGTGGAACATCACGGCTCAGGGCTGCATCGCAGTCTCTCTGCTCAGCCACTCGAACTATGGAGCCTCTGCTTCCCTTTGGCCATGCATAAACAAAACGGCCATTCAAAAAAAAATAAATTCAGAACTGCAAAAAACGGAGCGATCTGTCCCACGCTTATCCATGCTCCACAAAAAGGAGCCATACAAACAATAAAATAAAAGGGGCAAAGTAAGAAAATAACAGGAAATGCATGTAAGGAAGCACAATAAATACATGGGGCATAAGAAACTCTGTGATCAGACAGTGGCATAAATCAAAGTAGGGTATCGCATAAACAAATTATTGGGGGTCAAGAAAACAAACCAAAGCACAAGCAGGGCACAAAGATAACTAAATAAATCACCGGGGGGCAGTACATGAACTAAACCACAGAACAGCCTGGGAGACAACAGCAAACTAATAAAAAGACACAAATGAAAGCTCCATAAAGCAAAAAGGACAGCAATCAAGTTAAACACAAAATTCACCAGCAAGTTCGATCACTCACCAAAAACACGGAAAGCCCGCCATTTGTTTCTGTGTCAGGGTTGGGAGAAAAGGACAGCATCACGGCAATCGCTATTTTGAACATTGCAGTAACTCCAGGCAGCCTCGTGGCACAAAGTATCCGTCTTTGTTTACACAGTGAAGAAAGGAAGTGACCCTTAACCCCCTGCTTGTGGCCACCTTGGTAAAGTCAATAAACAAGAACTGTATGTCAAGGGTTGGCAGCCATCTTGTGAAGGGCACCAGATGTTCAAAATGACCTCACTCCATAGAGATCAATGGCAAACCTATTGAAATGAATAGATACTGCAACAAAACATTTATTTAAATAACAAACAATACAGAATTGAGTTGGAATTGTTTGTTAAGATGTCAATTGATGAACTTGCCTACAAATAATAGTACTTTTGTATACAAAAATATTTTCTCCTTGTCACTACATCTACTCGACGACATCCTGTCTACTGCATGATGGCAACTCCTTCTCATCCTTATGACCTTTGCTCGGTGAAACAAAGCTCGTCTCCAACCACAATGTCTGAAGATGATGCAGATATGAATGCCGGAGTGTCCGGAGTTCTACCTTCACCCACCTCAAGGGCATGGGGCTACAAAATAGAAACCATCCTGCATGACATCCAGTCTTCCCTCTCAGCGCAAGGAGCATCAGTTATGCAAGCCATTCAAGATGACCTTGCCTACATTAAGACTATTTCACCACAGTCCAAGGTCCATATCAGCCTACTGCCAGTACCCTTCTCTGCCTTTCCTCGCGAAGATGCTGTCGTCTGGCTTGAGCAATTCCAAACCTTGATTTCTTTCAATGGTTGGACCGATCCTTTGCATATTTCCAATGCCTTGTGCTTGCATCCGAGAGGGACTGTCATTTCCTGGTTCAAAGCACTTCCAGAACAAGTCAAAGGAGACACTGCCACTTGATATAAGACCATTTTGTCCAAGAACATCTGCCCTGGTTATTGGAACAACTGTGGAAATGCACCATGCAACCCTCTGAATCTCTAGAAGCATTCATAGTGGACACTGAGTCATGCTGCAAACATCTGCAGTAAACGTAAAATGATCAAATCACAGCCTTTGTCAGGGAACTGCTGCCTCAATTCCAAACTTATGTAATTCAACAAATGTCAACAACTTGGATGGACACAATACAATCTACACGACTTGCACAAGTGTCCATCTCAATGTTCCAGTCCACCAGAGTACAAGCACCTCAGTCCTCACAAATGGTTGCACTTGCAACATGTGTCCAACAGCAACAAGCAATTGACAAGCTCATTACAACTGTCAGTAGCTTATAACTCAGCTCAGCTCCTTCTTCTGCTACTTCTGTCAATGGTCTGCAACCACTTTGACAGTGACCTGATCCCCCTCCACCTTCAAGAGAATCTGTGATCTGCCAGTGGTGTGGATTCAGAGGACAAACTGCTGCTGTCTGCTGAAAGCTAAAGTCGTACAACAGAAATCAAGAAAACCAAAGACGCCCATCATAGCACAATCAGCAAGATAATTGCAACTACTCCCAGGATCAGGGAAACTAGCTCTGGTCAACAGACTAGGGGCTTTTGTTGGGCAGGGGAACACAGCAACTGACTGCCCCTCTAACTCTCATAATTGAAGCAAACAGCATCCTCCAACTGCCCACTCTGGTACCCTATCACTTCCAGGGGCAAACGTACCTGTCATCAGATCACCACTCCTAGCAAACTATGTCCCTGTAACCATCGGATACTGGTCCATGCTTACCTTGGTTGACACTGGAGCAGATATTTCAGTCATCAGTACCAGTATTCTGAACAACCAAGCTGTTCGTCATTTACCCAATCTCTCTCCAGCTTACCTAAAGTACAACCGCTACAGTACCTATCACAGGTGTGGTCCATCTCAAGCAACACTTTGACTCACAGCAAGCTACTGTCAAATTCTACCTAGTGCCTAATCTACAACCAGCAATGACTCTTGGCCTGGACTTTCTCAAATCTCACAAAGCCATCCTAGACTTTGCATCAAACAAACTGTCACTAGACCCTTGGAGGCAACTCGTAACTATGGACTCAGTCACTGTGCCTCCTAAGATAGAGATGGTTTTGATTGCCAAGATTCGAGGTGAACCACTCCCACAAGGTGATGGCATTGTCATGGGATTCCCCTCTCTGCATTAGTCAGGTCTTCTTCCAGGAAACACCTTGCCTACAGTGCATGGTGGCACAGTCTTCCAAAAATGCTGCAACTTCGCAGATGAGACAGTAGTCATCTCAAAGGGTGCCAATATCGAAAAGTTTGTCTGCTTGTCTACAGGGTACCAGTTCCATTTCATGCAAGAACCTCAGCCTTGTTCCATCAGCTCCAGTCCTGACAGTACTATCACAACCACTCCAGTTCCATCAGAGTTACCCCTCAGTAAGCAACTATCCTCTTCAAATCTTCCAGCATCTGCAGCAGAGAAACAACAGCTGTTGAAATTCCTGGAGAATTACCCAGTTGTCTCTGTGGGACCAGATAACAACCTTGGATGCTGCGATACCCTGCAACACACCATCGAGGTGCAGCCCAACCAGAAACCAATCCATCAGATAGCCTACAAGGTGGGACACAAACAGAAACAAGTCCTAGAGGACATAATCAAAGACATGCTTGAACATGACATTGTTGAAGAGTCTGCATGTCCCTGGGGTGTACCTTGCCTGCTGGTGGTAAAGAAGGACAAAGGGTATCACTTTGTAGTAGACTACAAAAAACTCAACGCCTACACAGTCCAGGATGCTCATCCCTTACCTGCAACTGAAGATACCTTAGAGAGTCTTGGAGTGGTGAGCCCAGCTTACTTCACCACTCTAGACCCTCAGAGTGGGTTCTACCAAGTCTCCATTGATCCAGCTTCTTGTCCATACACAGCCTGGCCCTGCCACTTGAGACTTCTTCAGTTCAAATGACTGCCTATGGGACTTCAGAACAGTCCAGCCAGATTCCAATGTGTTATGGAAGCTGTACTACGTAGGCTGTCTTGGAAATCTTGTCTAATCTACCTAGATAATGTTATTGTCTTCAGCAGAACTTTGCCAGAGCACCTCCAACATCTCAAAGAAGTGTTTGAACATCTCAGACAAGCCAATCTAAAGCTTCACCCAGAGAAGTGTTGTTTTGCACAGAATCAAATTCATTACCTGGGGCATGTCGTTAGTTCTTAAGGCATCTCTCCAGACCCAGACAAGCTCTCAGCAGTCAAAGACTATCCAAAACCTAATGATCTCAAAGAGCTTAGAGCTTTCCTGGGCTTGTCTGGATACTACAGAAAGTTCATTTGCAACTATGCCAAGATTGCAGCTCTACTTTAGTCCCTCACCAAAAAGGGATGTGACTATATATAGACTTCTGAGTGAAAAGAGACCTTTAAAACCTTAAAAGAAAAACTAATCTCCTCTCCAGTATTGGCCTACCCAAAGTTCAACCAAACCTTCAAACTCTACTCAGATGTTATTTCCTTTGCAGTAGGTGCTGTACTATGTCAAATACAAGATGGAACAGAATAAGTTGTTTCCTAAGCTGGGCACTGCCTTTCCTCAGCTAAGCAGAACTATGGCATCACAGAAAAAGAATGTCTAGCCATAGTATTTGCCATAAAGAAATTTGACTTTTACCTGCGCTACTTCTCCTTTACAGCTATTGTTGATCACTCTGCCCTCAGATGGTTTTTGAAATGAAGGAGCCAGTAGGCAAGTTCACCCAATGGATCACCATGCTGCAAAGCTACAACTTTGAAATTCAGTACAGACCAGGTTGAGTACATTCCAATGCTGATGAGGTAAGCCAGAGACGATATCCCTCTGCATTGTCTTCAACAGATGACGAATCCTGCTTACAAGCTCTTCCCTTCCATGCCATGGATGTGCTTCCTGTGGACACTCCTACAGCACCTTAAGTTGCTTTGCTTCTATCACCTGTTTCTACAGAAAAAAAGCACAAATCCTCACTTACTGCATGCAGCTGAAGATCTTCTCACTTCATCTACGTCTGATATCTCCCTGGCAATGGCCAAAACACAACAAAGAGCCAATCCACCATTCAAAGACATCACATACCTAAAGTCTGGAACCTTACCGCAACAAAAGCAGCATCACCAGGATGTACTTTTCTTTGCTTCGCAATACTTGCTCAATGACAGTGTGCTCTTCCACATTTGGACCAAGGAAGGCAAGGGTCATCGCATGGATAGAACTCATGTACAGCTAGTTGTGCCAGCCTCTCCACTCAACCAAGCTCTTCTCTCCACTCCTGCCTCTCCACTTTCTGAAGGTCATATGGGAATCCTCAGAACTCTCAAAAAGACAAGGCTTCACTTCTTCTGGCCTCACATGAACAAGGATATTGTCCAATTTGTCAAATCCTGCCACTCCTGCTCCCAAAGAAAGCCTCCTGCCAAACCGACAAAGGCACACATCATTCCAATGCCTGTAGCAACTGAACCATTTCAGAGAGTCAGCATAGACATTCTTGGACCTTTTCCTACATGCTCTGACTCTGGCAACAAATACATCCTTGTTTTTGTGGATTACCTAACAAAGTACTTGGAACTAATACCCCTAAAAGACATTAAAGCTGCCACTGTAGCACATGCTTTCCTCAACACTGTCCTTTGTCGCAACGGTACCCCCTCATACCTGCATTCAGACAGAGGCACCAACTACCTTTAGACTATTGATCAAGAAACATGCAAACTTCTCAATATAGAAAAGACACATACAACAAGTTATTATCCACAATGTAATGGACAATGTGAAAGAAAGATGTCTACCATTCTCAACACACTCCCAAGTAATTGGATGAAACTTATGACACTTGGGATTGTTTTGTTCTCTCTGTTCAATTTGCTTACAATACAAGCCCTTATGAGGACAGTATAGAATACACACCATTTTTCATGGCCCAGGGATATCACCCAAGATCATCATTGGACAGGGATTTCTCACTGCTAGACGTTCCAAAATCAGCTTCATCTTTCATCATTCCTGTTCTGGAACAACTTGAACTTACCAGACATGTTGCAATCACCACATTGGGCCAAAGAAAATCTGCCATACAGAAAATGTCAGCAACTAAGTCACACAAACCTTCAATTTCTGTTGAGGACATTGGCTACTTGTACAGACCCGTCCTAGTTTTGGGTGCTACCAAGAAACTGTTTCGCCCTTGGACTAGTTCCTTCTACATCATAAAAAAGCTTCCTCCTGTTCACGTCTGTTTGCGACTCAAATCCAATGGAAAGCTGGTACACAACAAAGTCCATAGCAATCAGCTGAAACATGGGTACCTGAGTAACACCCTCCCAGATTATTCCAGTCCACCCAGCAATGAAGCTGCACTTGAGCCTGCCATACTCTCTGAAGCTTAAATTCCTTCTGACAACTTGCAACCAGTTTCTCCAGATCTTCACACCCCTGACACTCTCCAGCTGGATCCTGTTTTTCATGATCAGCAAGATGAACTTCCTGGGACTTCTCAGTCTTCTTCCTCTTCCTCTTCTTCTTCTTCTCCTCCTCAGGACTCGCTTGTACACACCCCGGTGTACCAGATCGAGAATATTCTTAGAAAGAAGTATACCAACGGATCCTGGACTTACCGAGTGAAGTGGTATGACTGACAGTGCACAGACCTCCTCTGTCACTTTTAACGACCTGACACCATCCTGTCAGGAACTGGTTCAAACCACACATGCCTCCATTCCAAATAACTGGAAAAGTCGACAGAGGTCTTGAACTTTTGGTAACCGGCTCAGTGGTGGTACACTTGTTCATAAACACACTTTTTTTCCAGGTGATATTTCCTGTTTGCATTATAAAAATATGAGTGTTATGCAATGGTTAATCTTTTATTATGGTAATTCCTATGTTCTTTATAAAAAATGAATGTGCCGCAACTGTAAATTGCACTGTTATCTTGCATTTTGGGTATTCTCCAGCTGCTACCCTTCCCTCCCTTCTACCTTCCCTGCACTGTGGCACTTGTCACCCTGACCAAACTTCAAGCTGCTATGGTGTTTCCCCTCCCACTGGTACTACTCTGACTGGTCACCTTTGTAGTCCAAATTCTTTCCTCCCATCTCAGTGCAGTACTGTTGAAAGAAGGGTTTCAAAATGTTGGTAAAATGTTCTTACCATGCTTAAAAGTTATCAGAAGTATTATATTTCTTATTGCCATGATGCCATGCTATTTTTGTTTGAGTGGTGCTCACACTTACTGTCCCTCTGGTGATGTGGAGTGCAGCTTATGCGTGGGGCTAATCTAGCTGCTGCCCCCTTAAAGAACTTAAGACATCTGTAGCAAGTTAGGATAATTATGCAAATTCTGTATGCTATTTACTAGCTTAGCTGGGGCTACACCCCACCTTAGTTGAGCTATCATTCAGTCAGTCGGAGTCTGAACCTCATGTGAGATGAAGCTCCCTGCTGATGTCCCTGAATAAACCACACTTATTCATTGTTTTATGCATCTGTCAGTCATTTGAATGGTCCAGCAGGTGTCCACTACAGCAGCAACAGATGGGCCTGGCAGAATAGAAAGAAGGCAAGGGTCTTTAGTGGTAGACCAACATCAAAACGCTGCAACATGCACAACAGGAACAACATTTTCAAAACCAAAAAAATGAAATAGAATAGAATGTGTACATTATTTCTCATGGACACTGATGAAAATGCAGTAGTGCAACTTTTTTTCTTTACCAAAGGTATTTGAATATTTGAGATGTATTCCTATTATAAATATAAAAAGAATTGCAGAGGGTGTGAAACATTTCGATAAAAATGACTCATGGGGGGGGGGGAGAATCTGAATTTATGTGATGCCTACAGGCTCGATAGTCATAGTGCCTTTGAAGCTATGACTGCTACCTAGGCCAACATGGGAAACAGGAAAAGGCACCTCAGTTGAATAGATCATCCAAAGCCAGCATCTTCAATAATGCAACAAACCCGTATGGCTGCACTGATGTAACAGTGTTGCTGCACGTGCTCATGCCCTAATGAGGAACCAACAAAGCCTGCTGGTCCAGAGCTGACAGTGCCACCAATTCATACTGAAACAGTAACATATATGAAGAAATGTAAATCACAGTAACTCAGAAACACTACCACAAAACTAAAACAAGTCAAACTATTTTCTGTCAATATGACAAGAATGATCTTTCGGTATAGACTTTTTCCTGTGAACCAGAGAGGAAGTAATGCCCAGAATGAGACTTCATCTAAAAGCTCAAGTAATTGTGGTTTTCTCTTTGGGAGAGTTTTAGACAACCATCGGGAAGAAACTATATCCAACATTACATCAGAGTAGATTTAGCTGGAGCATACACAGATTAACAATTGGCAACATTTTTTGGACTGCCCAGATGAATAAGATGAGTTAATAAAATACTGGAATTACTACAACAAAGTATTGCAGGCCAAGTTTTAATAAGGAAAGCATAAGTTGTCAACAGGAATTAGATGTTGCCTTTAGCTCTATTAACACTGGAGGCCAGATTTTCAAAGCAGGAACACCCAGACACATATGTGTACTCAGCTTGTTCCTGCATCTGTGTTTACTTGCTTCTGAGCAAAGTTCTATTACAATTTACTTGCTCAGGATAGCTGAGCTGAGATGGGTAGAATGAGAGGCATCCCTCATAATGTATTTATTTTTTATTTGTTTGAATCTAGGATTACAAGTACCTTTGAGCCAAGGCTCTTTTACAAAGGTTCCACATCGGATGAGGTACAATTCAAACAACACATTGAATAACAGTATTACAGTGGGTTACAGGCAGTTACATACAGTTGTATACATTCAATATAGTGGCAAAAATGCCAGGAGGAGGTCTGGTAACAGGGTTAACATGGTATGGAAGACAGACACTAGAGGGGTGCGACCATAGGCACTTGTCAAATATCAATTAAAGTGCTACAAGGGGGTAGGGAAGGTGAGTGGGAGGAGGGGACAGGGTCAGACTGGAGTGGAGGGGGCCCACCTGGAAAATCAATAAGGGAGGGCCCAGGTTAATACATTCTTATCTGTATTCCACTTATGTTTGATACATTAGCTCAATGTTTGTATCATAAATTTACTTGCAGTGCTCACACAACTCCATTTAATTAGAAAATAGATGACAAATGCAGAAGTTTTCAGAGTTCAGAAAGTGGCCAGATACCCACCAGAGGGGGGCCCACCTGGAAATTTCCAGGTATCCGGGTGTGCCAGTCCGACACTGGGAGGGGAGGATGAGTGGGTGTATGGGAGAGGGAGTTGAGGGGAGAGAGGATTAAGTGCTAGGTGGAAAGAGCAAAGAGGAGAGGGGAGAACCATTAGGAAGGACAGTCACAGTAGCTAGATGCAGACAGGATGTACCGGAGACTGGATTTGAATGGACCAAGCTTTGGCATTGAGGTAAAGTCAATGTTGAGACCATTGAACCAGCTGGAAGCTCTACGCAAAGGATCTTTGCCCTTGTGTGGTGCAGAAATGCGGGATATGCAGTAATTGGGATTCAGAGCCCCTGGTGATGCGAGTAGTTCGTGCTGGGCAGAGGAGAGCTTGGACACCTGGGGGAGCAAGGCCTAGTGTTATTTTATTTGCCATAAGGCAGGTTTGTTACTTGATCTGGTTTTAAAGTTGAAGTCACCCAGTCTGTGCGTAGAGATTACACTTATGGGTCAGGTGATGGGCACCACTTATGAGACGGCAAGCTTTGTTTAGTGCAATGGATGTGTGCCTGAGGGTGGTGGCAGAGGCAGAGCCGTAGATGATCCGGCCGCAGTTGATTATTGAGATTACTGAGCTCTGTACTGCAATCCTTAAGGCATCTGAGGTAAGGCACTGCCTGTGCCTGAACAGTAGGCCAATGCAAGTGCTGGCAGTCTTGGAAATGTTGTCAATGTGCGTAGCATATGATAGGTTACAATTGATGGTAACTCCTAGATATTTAAAGGATTGAATCTGTTCGAGGGTTGCACCAAGGCAGTTTTTGATCATGATGGGATTGAGTCTGAGTTTGTTGTGTGGGCTGCAGAAGAGCATGGACTTGTTTTTTTATTTAATAGTTGAGAACCAATTTATGTGTACTAAACTAAGTTTCAAAAGAGGTGAAAGCAAACTGTAGATTCTTTTGAAGGTAGCCCGGATCCTTGTGAGTGGAGAGGATGACGGCATCTTCAGCATAAAGGAGGATTTGTGCAGGACAAGATTGTGGAAGATCATTCAGAAAGAGGCTAAAAAGAAGTGGCCCAAAAATGGAGCTTTCAGGAACTCCTGAGTGAACAGGACATGCATCTGAGAGAACGTCAGCTTTTTTCACTCTTTGGGAACGATTCTCCAAGTAGCTCTTAAACTAGGTAGTGGACTCAGGTGAGAGCCCAGCAGAACGCAGCTGTGTGATTAATAGTTTATGATGTACAGTGTCAAAAGCCTTGGTCAGGTCTATGAAGACTGGCCCAATTAGGAGGCTGTTGTCCAACGAGCTGTGGATAGCACTGGTGAATTCAAGGAGGGCCGATGTAGTACTGTGACCTGTACAGAAGCCATGTTGTTGGGGGCAGAGGATGTTGCATTTATCCAGGTATTCCATTAGCTGGTCAGATACCCCCTCTCTAAGACCATTGAACATATGGTAAGTATGGAGATAGGCCGGTAGTTCACATGTAGGTCTTTGTCCCCACTTTTGTGGACCGTGATTACTGTGGCTGATTTCCATCTGTCAGGGAATTAGCAGAGGGCAAGGTAGAGGTTGAAAATTTTTGTTAGTGGAAGTAGCACTTCATCAAGGGTGAGGGACACCAGCTTAAGGTCGAGTGAGTCCCCACTAGTTCTGGATTTGGCAATTGCACTAGAGACATATTTACGGACCTCATGCGCCCTGACTTCCTTAAAGTAGAACGGTTGGCGGGAGGGGATTGTGGGCTGGGGGTAGGAGAAGGAGGGTGGTCATCATTGAAGAAGTCTGAAGGAAGAACACTACTGAGGTCAGAGAATGCAGTATTGAAAGTATTTGCAATTGTGGTAGGGGCGAGAGTTATGCCACCATCAATGACCAACATAGTAGGTGAGGTTTTTGGCTGCTTCCCAGTTACTTCTTTAAGATTGTCCCAGAAGGATTTCCCTTTTCCCCAGGAGTTTGTGAGGGTATCTCTGTAGTACGCATTTTTCTTCTGGTGGATTGATTTAGTGCAGTCATTTCTCGCCCATTTGTAGTTCTGAATATCTGCTTGATTGCCAATGGCCCGTGCCCAAAGCCAGAGGAGGTCCCTTACTTTCAGATCCATAAGTAGTTCAGCAGGAGAGCCAAGGATTGCAAAGGCCTTTGATTTTATGCCTTTTGAAGGGGGCATAGGTGTCACAGGCAGCACTGAAGGAGTTGATGAAGAAATCCAAGGCCGAGCTGACATCAGAAGCATTGAATATAGGAGGCCAGTCAAGATGTCTGAGGTGGGATTTGAGGGGTTTTAACTGACTGCATGGGAGGACTCTACTATTGATTAATTTAGGGGGGGCTTGCAGAATTTATTCGACCATTCGCAGATGACTTGGGAATGGTCACTTAGTGTATCTGGAAGGACAGAAACATCCGAGATGCGGGAGGGATGGCTGGTCAATATCCAGTCCAGAAGAGTGCTTGCCCCAGTTTTATAATTATGTCTGGTGGGGGAGACTACTAGCTGTGCCAGGTTGGCTGCTGAGATGGCATCCTTGATGTTAAAATCACCCATTAGGATTGACTCTGAGTCAGGGGGTTGGGCACAGATAAGGTCCAAGACTGAGTCGAGTCCTTTACCTTGTTCTTTTGGAGCAACGTAAACAGCAGCAACAGTCAGTGCTTTGTTGTGAGCCCCCAACAGAATTTTAATAGGTAGGATCTGCGTAGAAGAAACCAAGAGGGGGGATGGTAAGCAGTGACCCAGGAGTTTGTCTTTGAGATATATAGCACAGCCTCCCCCTTTTTTTTTTTTTTTTTAACTTCTTTCAAGTCTGAAGACATTGTACCATGGCAGCGCAATAGCCGGGTCTGGAATTTTGGGTGATAGCTAGATTTCAATGATTGCAAGGATATCAGGGTTGTGTTGGTTAGTGAATATTTGCAGGGCATCAAGTTTAGGCAGGAGGCTGCAGATGTTGAGAGTTGCATGGGTGAGAGTCCCAGAGTGCCTCGATTGTTGGCCGGAGCAAGGAATTTTAGGCCCAGGATTCGGGTGAACATTCCCAGATAGCAGCAGCAGGAGTGGCAGAAGCTTCAGAATGCACCATCGTAATTGTTTTAAGGCAGATTTGTTTACCCGTTTCATGCACAGTCTATTGCAGTGATTCTGTCTCAGGTACCAAAGTGAAGTAATATAAGTCAATGTTGAGAATGGCAACAGGTGAACATACACAAACCTGTCATGGTTCTTTAGGTGTTGCCAGCCATCCCCAGAGGAGAATGGGAGAGTATAGACAAGCTCAGTTGGAAGGGTACCAGAGTGGGTGTAGATAAGGTCAATCCTGTAGCTTAGAGGAAGAGAGGGGTATCTAGCTCCAGGAAGGAAAAACAATAGAAGCAGGGAGCAAAAGATAATGAGATGAAGAGGCAGAAGGGGCAGAGCTATAATGCTTAGAGGATGTGTAGAGATAACCAAGAGGGTCTATACGGCAAGAGCCACCTGTGGAGATGAATGAGCGACAGTTGAGAGGTACAGTATATGCATTATTTTAAACCATACTTCACAAACTTTATACACTCTAAAGCCATACACCTACAGAAAGGCATCATGGGAGGGATGGAGAATCAGCTTTCAAATAGATGAAACATGTTTTTAAAGATTTCTTTGCTAGTGACCAGAACTCCACTTTAACATTCAGCTGTTTTTTATTTATACGTTTATTTGCATTTCTAGGTCAGCGTAGTTGTCAAAGTCTTGGGGAATTGATATTACTTGTATAAAAAAAAAAAACTTGAAAAGTAAATAACCCTTTTGGTATTTAGTGGCTCTTTCTCAGCTCATTACTAAAAAGCTTTGTCTTGAGCTGAAATTACTACAAATTTAGATGAGCATTAATTTAATGTTGTTTATGGCTGACAGTAGTTGACTTGTATCCACCTTTAAATATAAATATATATTTTTGATATAATGGACTGATGTCTAACACAAGATACGGTACCTTATTTCTAAAATATGTTTGAAAAGTTGCACAACTTTTGGGGATAATACCCCATAGTAAATGACATCAGCTTAATAGGAGCCTTAATTAAATTTCCAAACAGATACAAAAAGCATCATCTCAGGATAAATATAGTCCGTGGGTTCACTGTTTAAAACCTTTTGTGCCCATTTGCAAGTTCTGCTTGCCAATTATTCCATTTCATATTTATTTATTTTTTTATAGTGGAGAGGAGGATAAGATACATAGCCCTTTTTTAAAATCTATTTCCTATATAGATTTTTGCATGGCAAATATAATAACATACATACTGTATGGATCCCAGTAAAACAGATGGAACCTCATTTTCTGATCAACGGGAGACCACTACATAGTCAGCTGGCTGATTTAAAAAAGCAATTCCTGGCCTGCTTGATTACAAATCCATCAGAGTAGGTAACCTTTTTCCCAGTTATCTGTTTCTGCTCCTCTGTCCCCTGGTCCCTGCGGCAACCCCCAACTCTGTCACTGACCTTCTGGACTAACTGGTTGCCCATAACTTGACCAGGACCACATGCATGGGTGTCAGCATCTGTTGGTAGTCTATACCTTTCTGGTGCACTTGGATGTACTACCACCAGGCTCTGCCGTGTGGTACTCTCACAGTGAGACAGAGTCCCCCCAACTTGAGGGAGAAGAGTGTTCCCTGGAATGTTTGATGCCATCTCCCCCAGCTGGCCATGATGGCCTGTACTCATTCCCCAACCTGGGTCACCAGCTTTGCAAGTGGTGGCACTACCACTGCACCAATGGGCAGGCTTAGAGTAGGTGACGTTTTAATTTAAAATATTTTTAAACAATAATATTTTCTTTGAATGGGAAGGACTAAGTCAGAACCAAATAAAAAATATGTTGTATAAGCCCAAAGAGTTCTGGTTCTATTAAAATGTAGCACCTCTTTAAAGTAACTTTTATATTCCAAGTGGAATCAGGAAACATCTACATTCATGCCAACCTGCAACCTGAATCCATAAATGTGCTCAAAACTGGCAGTTAATGCACAAATCAACAACTTGTATGACTGCTGTTGGATTAGGGGATGATAATTTCATTAAAAAAAAAAAAAAAAAAAGATTACTATGCAACTTTGCGCACCCTAATTCATATGGGTATGGTAGACTGTTTTGATTACTGGGCCATTTATGGTACTGCATGGTCAGTTTCCTAAGATTAAATCTTAGTTCTATGTAAGGAGATAGTCTCTGATTCCTTCTAATTTACTTCTCTTCTGCTTACCTGTCCATGATAAGCCCATGAGGGATATATACGCTTTCTAGATCCTCCTCATAATGTTTAGGAACACAAAACAGGTTTACATTGTAGCCTTTCTCATCATCACCAACCTGCAACAAATGGGTACTGGTTAGCTAAAGCACAAGAATAAACTGCTGCCATTCCATCATTTGTCTTTAGATTAATGTTTAAGAGCTAGTGTACTGCATGGAATTAATATTAACTCTCAAAAATAGTAAACAGTGAGGAAAAGGACTTGAGGGAACAATCACAAGCAGCTTCAAATCATCTGTACAATGTAGCAAAGAAGTGGGGAAGGCTACCAAAATGCAAGGATGCACGAGTAGGGAGGATCAGTAGCAGGAGGAAGGAGGTCATGCTGCAGTTGTACAAACCCCTGGTGCGTCTCACCTCAAATTCTGTGTCCAGTTCTGGTGTCTCAGTCTGAGGAAGGACATTAAAAAACAAACAAACTGGAAGCTGTGCAGACAACCACCACTAAAATGATACAGGGGCAGGATGATAACTCATATGAACAGAGACTGGAGAGCTTGCAAATGTACTCACTGGAGACAAGCAGGGAAACAAGGATATGACAGAAACCGTCAAGTGTAGGAAAGACATACATAGGGTGGAGTCCAGTGAATTGTTTAAGCAAATTGGTTTGAGGAAGGTTTAGGAATGACACCAGGAAGTAGTTTCACAGAAAGTGGTAAACTCTTGGCACAAGCTGCCAGAGGACGTAGTTAATGCAAAGACCATAGGGGTTTTCATGATAGGGTGGGAAAGGTATACAAGAAAGATCAAAGGGGCAAGAGAAGGGGGTGAGGAGGAACTTAAACCTATGGAAGGCATGCACCCCCCCCCCACACCCGAGCTGATTCAATGGACCATTAAGAAGTCAACATTTTTCTCTATTTCTTATATCTGAAGTATTTTTTTAATATCCCTTTTGCTAATTAGAAGATTTTCAGCCTAACAATACTTAGTGTGATGAGTGGAACAGAACTGTACCAGGAAGCTGATATTATATAGATACATACCTGTAGATACCTAGAAGGTGATGGCAGATAAGGACTGTGTGGCCCACCTAGTCTGCCCCTTTTCCCTACCTAATGCATTACCGCAGACCCTAGTTGATCTGTGGCTTACCCTCTCGTCCCTCTTGTGAGAGTACTGTTATGTCTATCCCATGCATTCGTGAATTCTCCTACTGTTTTTGCCCCCACCACCTCCGCAGGGAGGCTGTTCCAAGCATCCACTACTCTTTCTGTGAAAAAGTGCTTTCTCACATTGCCCCTGAGCCTACCCCTCTCTAGCCTCATATCATGCCCCTTGTTCTTGTACACCTTCTTTTCTGAAAGATGCTACCCTCCTGTATCTTGTTTATACCCCTGATGTACTTGAAAGTTTCTATCATATCCCCCCTCTCTCTCCTCTCTTCCAGGAAATACATACTGAGGTTCTCTACTCTTTCCTCATATGACTTCTGGTGCAGTCCTTGCACTATTTTTGTTGCCCTTGTCTGGACTGCCTATTTTGTCTATGGCCTTCCAGAGATATGGCCTCCAGAACTGGACACAGTACTCCAGATGAGGTCTCACTAGTGATCTGTGCAGTGGCATAGCCACCTCCTTTTTTCTGCTGATGATACCTCTCCCTATGCACACTAGCATCCTATTGGCTCTTGCACAGCCTTCTCACATTGTTTGGTTACCTTTAGGTCATCAGATACGATTACCCTCAGGTCCCTTTCTTAATTTCTTGAATGATGGCCGTCAGTACCTCTCCCCCCATCTTGTACTTCTCCCTTGGATTTCTGTGCCCCAAATGCATGATTTTGCACTTTTTTTTGTATTGAATCTTAGCTGCCACACTCTTGACCACTATTCAAGCATGTTTAGGTCCTTTCTTATTTTTTCCATGCCCCCGGAGTGTCGACCCTGTTGCAGATCTTAGTGTCATCTGCAAAGAAGCATACTTTCCCCTCCAGCCCCTCTGCATTATCGCTTATGAAGACATTAAAGAGGACTGGTCCCAGCACGGATCCCTGTGGCACCCTGCTGGCCACAGTCTTCTCGGATTGAATGCTATTTACCACCACTCTCTGTGTCCTGTCACTCAACCAGTTTCTGACTCAGTTTACCACTTTGGGGCCCACTCCCAGAATGTCCAACTTATTTACCAACCTCCTATGTGGGATGGTGTCAAATACCTTGCTGAAATCTAGGTATGCCACATCCATCGCCCCTCCCTGGTCACCCAGTCAAAGAAATCTATCAGATTTGTTTGACAAGACCTTTCTGCTGTGAATCCATGCTGCCTTGGATCCTGTGCTCACCTGGATTCAAGAAATATCACAATCCTTTTCTTTAGCAGCGACTCCATTAATTACCCCACCACCAAGATCAGGCTGACTGGCCTGTAGTTGCCAGCTTCCCCCTGTTCCCAGTTTTGTGGAGAGGGGCTACATTCACCCTCCTTCAGTCCCCAATCACCGCCCATCTCTATCGATTTGTTGAATAGGGCTGTTAGTGGTGCCACCAGCACCTCTCTAAGTTCTTTTAATATTCTCAGATGTATCCCATCCAGCCCCATAGCCTTGTCCCCTTTCAGATTCTCAAGTTCCCTTTGGACTCTTTCCTCTGTAAATGGGCTGGTGTCCAGCTCTCTCACACTGGTACTCTTATCGCCCAATAGTGGTCCTTCTCCTTCCCCTTCTTCTGTGAATACTGAACAAAAATATTTGTTCAGGATTGTTGCTTTTTCTTGGTCCCCCTCTGCACACACCCCTCTCTCCCTTTTTAACCTCACAATCCTACCCCTGGTCTTCTTTCTTTTTCTAATGTACCTGAAAAAGGTCTGGTCTCCTTTCTTAATTGCCTAGGCTATTTTTTCCTCCATTTGTGCCTTTGTGCTCCTGACTGCTTTCCCCACCTCCCTCTGCTTTTCCAGATACAGTTCTCCATCTCCCCTCCCTCTGTATTTCCTTGCACTCCTGAAAGCTAACTTTTTCTCTCTTAGCTTCCTGGCCATGTCCTTTGAGAACCATAGTGTTTTTTTTTCTTTCTCTTTGTTTTGCCTAGTTGCCTAACACAAAGGCTTGTTGCCTCTGCTATGACTCCCTTAAGGTTAGCCTATTGTTTTTCTACACCCCCCCCTTCTTCTTCCCCTGCCAGGGTTTCCTTGAGACATTCTCCCATTCTTGCAGTTGACCTGTCTGAAATCCAGGACCACTGCTTTCATGTGGTTCGACTCCTCCACTGTTCTCACATTGAAACACACTGTACGATGATCACTGGACCCCAGGTGGCTGCTCACCATTACATGGGTGACTCTGACCCCATTGGTGAGTTCCAGGTCCAATATTGCTCCTTCTCTGGTGGGTTCCGCTACAAGCTGCTTGAGGCACGCTCCCCGCAGGTCATCCAGGATGCCTCTGCTTCTGGAAGTGAAATTTAAACTAAAATTAATTTTGTTTTCACTGTTTTCCCACATTTAGGATGTATTTGTAATATTGAGGGATGAATCAACTTAAAAGAGACTGTTAGGGAACTATAATCGTAAATACAATATTGGTTAAGATTCTAATCATATTTTGTTTTCTCTTTATTCCACTAGATGGAGCTGTTAATCTGTAAGAATCAAAAATCATAAATACTGTATACCAGTTTAAAGGCATTTCTTGGAATATGGAATCCAGAATTTTCAAGTAATATTAATAATATGTTTAAACTATAGAGTCAATTTGTGGTAATGGTAAGATGAAATACTAGACCATAAAATAATTATCGGAGATATATACACAATATATTTTAAAATAATAGTTCTCTTTTTTCTTTTTTCATTTCCCATCCCTCCCTCCATTCCCTATATTCCCCTTCTCCTCTAACCTTTTTTCCCCTCCTTTCCTTTCCATCCCCCTCCTTTCCCTCCCCTCCTTTCCTCCCTTCCCCCCTTCCTCATTGCTTCCCAATCTATGGATATTTTTTTCCTTCCTTATTATTTTTCTATATTCCTCTCATATGCATTGTCTATTATGATACTTGTGTATATTGCTGAAGACATGGAGAACATGTTTATGTTACCCATTTTTTTGATTTTTTGGATTTTAATACAATATTTCTAATTGGGGTTATGATTATATTATTGGTGCATGGTCACTTTAAGGTTGCTGTATATAAGGATGTTAGACATGGGCTGATTTATCCTCCTGACAACGCACATAGTGTGAAACCGGTAGAGGGTTTTGATCCTGTAATGCTGGGCGGCTTGCTCATTCACGAGCTTTTGTGGAAATAAACTTTTTCACTTTGTTACGAGTGGTGCCTAGTTTTTTGTTTACTAAATGCTATGATTTTCCAATGACACGCGTGATTTGAGCTGGGGTTTTTCACTTTTAATCCTGGCTATGGCTGCAGCCTGTGTGCTCCAATCCACATCAGGCAAATTAAAGTCTCCCACCAGCAGCACTTCACCTTTGGCTATCATTTTGTGGATGGCTACCACTAGTATCCTGTCCATCTCCTGCCCTTGTGCTGGAGGTCTGTAGATCATGAATGGCGGTGCCATTTCCTGCCTGCAGGGTGAGCTACAGTGCTTCTGCTCCCTCCTGCATTCCCTGAACTTCAGTTGCTTTAATTTCCTCTCTGTTGTAGACAGCAATGCCTCCACCTTTTTGTCCCACCCTGTCTTTTCTAAATACGGTGTAACCTGGTATGGTTCCCAGTGTACCATGTCTCGGTAACAGTGACAATGTCCAGGTCTGCCTCTGCTGTCTAGGCCACTAGGTTCAGGATTTTATTTCCCAGGTTGTGGGCATTCATGCACATGGCCTTATAAGTTCTGCAATCTCCCATTCTAGTAGCTTCCCTCCTATCCCCATAGATACATAGATACATAGACAGTGTCGGCAGATAAGGGCCTATGGCCCACCCAGTCTGCCCATTTGAGCTTGTAAATTCAGTTTATGTTGTCCTAGAAGTCTGTTGCCCTTACCCCTGACCTCCAGAACTCCTTTATGTCTATCCCATGCATTCTTAAATCCCATGATTGTCTCAGCCCCCACCACTTCCTCTGGCAGGGTGTCTCACTTGTCCACCACCTGTTCTGTGAAGAAATTCTTCCTCATGTTTCCTCTGAATCATCCTCCCTCCAACTTCATCCCATGCCCTCTAGTCCTGGAACATCTTTTTCGCTTAAAAATAGTGTATTCCTGCACCCTGTTTCTCCCTGTGAGATACTTGTATGTCTCTATCATATCCCCTCTCTCCCTCCTCTCCTCCAGGGAGTACATGTTCAGTTCCTTCAACCTGTCTTCATAGGACTTGTGATGCAATCCATGCACCATCTTTATTGCCCTCCTCTGAACCTTCTTTACCCTGTCTATGTCCTTACGTAGGTATGGTCTCCAGAATTGTACACTGTACTCCAGGTGGGGCCTCACTAGTGTCTTGTATAGTGGAATTATGACCTCCCTTTTCCTGCTGGTGATGCCCCTGCCTATACATCCCAGCATCCTATTTGCTTTACCTGCTGCGTTGTCACACTGTTTTCCTACCTTGAGGTCATCAGAGATGATAACCCCAAGATCCCTTTCCTGCTTGGTGCATGCTAAATCCTCACCCCCCCAACTGATATATTGTGCCAGGGTTTTTGTGCCCCATATGCATTATCTTGCACTTCTTTGCACTGAATTTCAACTGCCAAACCCCTGACCATTCTTCAAGTTTCTGCAGGTCCCTTCTCATTCTGTCTACACCTCTGGTGTGTCTACTCTGTTACAGAGCTTTGTGTCATCAGTGAACAGTGAAATTACGCCTTCTAGGTCCTGTGTAATGTCACTGATGAAGATGTTGAATAGGACCGGTCGCAACACTGATCCCTGTGGTACCCCACTGGTCACTCTTCCCTCTGTGGAGTGACAGCCATTTACCACCACCCTCTGTGTCCTGCCACCAAGCCAGTTAACTACCCGCCACACTACTGTCCTGCCCACACCCATATTCCCCAGTTTGTAATAGTCTTCTATGTGGCACAGTGTCAAAGGCCTTGTTGAAGTCCAGATAGGCCATGTCCACTGCCCTCCCCTGATCCACCTCTCTAGTCACCCAGTCAAAAATTCAATGAGGTTGGTCTGACATGACCTCCCCTGGTGAAACCATGCTGCCTTGGGTCCTGTAGTCCATTGACAACCAGATATTCCACCAATCTCTCCTTCAGTAGTGTTTCATGATCTTCCCACTACCGAGGTGAGGCTGACTGTTCTGTAGTTCCCTGCTTCCTCTTTGTTCCGCTTTTTATAAGGGGACTACATCTGCAGTCCTCCAGTCTTTGGGTACCTCCCTGTTTCCAGTGATTGGCTAAACAGGATAGCCAGAGGTTCAGCCACCACCTCTCTTAGTTCTTTAAGGACCCTGGGGTGCACCCCATCTGGCCCCATTGCTTTATCAACTCTTATTACTTCCAGTTCCTTCAGGACTCTCTTGTGTAAAGGGACTTGTGTCCATTTCTGCACCATTCTCACCCCTTGTACTCCCTTCAGACCCATTACCCTCCTCTTCCTCAGTAAAGACTGAGCAGAAATACCTGTTCAATATGTCAGCTTTACTGTTGTCATCCTCCACGTGGCCCCCATCATCCCCCTTCAGTCTCACTATCCCTCCCTTTGTCTTTCTTTTTTCACTTATGTACCTGTAAAAGGTTTTGTCCCCTCTACCCACTGATTTTGCAATGTGTTCTTCTGTCTGAGCTTTGGCTTCCTTACTGACCTCCCTGCCTCCCTTTGCTTCTCCTGGTACTTCTCCCTATCCCTTCTGCCTGTGTCTTTGTATAGCCTGAATGCAATCTTTTGGCTTTCACTCTCTTTGCTACCTCTTTGGAAAACCATAATGGTCTCCTCTTCCTTTTCCTTTTGCTAACCTGCTTAATGCATAATACTGTTGTTCTTGTAATCCCCACTTTAAATACTGCCCACTGTTCCTCAACCCCTGATTCCTGTCCCATTCCCCTTAATGCCTCTTTCAAGTATCTTCCCATTTTCCCAAAGTCTGCCCCCCTAAAATCCAGGATACGTGTTTTTGTGTGGTTTGGTTCTGCTCTTTTTGTGATTTCAAACCACAATGACTGGTGGTCACTGTTCCCCAGGTGCTCCCCGACTGTTACCCCCATCACACTGTCCCTGTTTGTGAGCACAAGGTCCAGTATTGCCTTCTGCCGAGTTGGTTCCATGACCAGTTGCTTGAGGAAGGCACCTGAAGGGTCCAGGATAAATCTGCTCTAGTTGATGCTGCTGCTGGGATGCTCCAGTCCATGTCTGGAATACTGAGTCTCCAACCAGTACTACCTCACCCTTGTCTGCCATCCTTTGGATGGCTAGCATCAACTCTATCTGTTTCTTCCTCCTGGGCTGGTGGTCTATAGACCACACCTGTGTGGATGGCTGTTCCCATTTTCCTTTCCAGCTTAACCCACAGTATCTCTCCCCCATTTTGTTTCTCCTGGATCTCTCTGGCCCTTATGTCATTTTTCACATACAGTGCCACTCCTCCTCCCTTCCTGCCAGCTCTGTCTCTTCTGAATATGTTGTAGCCAGGTATGGCCATCTCCCAGTCATGGATATCATTACATTAGGTTTCAGTGATGGCCACAATGTCCAGGTCTGACTGCACCATGACAGCCTCCAGATCTTCCATCTTGTTGCTAAGGCTCCTGGCATTTGCACACATGGCTTTCCATGATTTGACCTCCCTAGACTGTTTCACTGTTCTACTCCAGCCCCTTCCTTGGTTGTCCTTTATCCCTCGTTCTCCTTGCTGTCTGCCCTTCTGCTGAATTTTGCCCCTTTTCTGCCTATCCACCTCTTGGGCACTAATCTCCATCTTTTGCACACTGCTTTGCAGAGATAGCCACTCCTCTGGTTCACTGGTTCCACTGCTAGCTGTGGGGTGAGCAAGCAGGTACCTCCTTGCTGGCCTGCTCCCTTTGCTAGTTTAAATGCTTGTCAATGTAGCATTTAAACTTATCATTGAGTGCTTGATTCCCTCCAGGATGGATGCAGGCCGTCAGGCTTGAACAACCTCCATCCCTCCAGGTGGGTCCCAGTCACCAATGAATCCAACCCTTCCTCACAGCACCAGTTCTTCAACCATGAGTTAAAGTTCCTGGTGCATGCACTCTATGCTCTCCTTGCCTCTCGTAGGTAGTATTCTGAGAAAGTGACAGAAGTAGCTACTTGCTTGAGACCCTCCCCAATTTCTAAACTCTTCCTGAACTCCTTTGGCTCCCCATTTGCCAGGTCATTAGTACCTAGGTGGATAATGGCATCCAGCTCACCCTCCCGTCTTGCCTTCCCAGTGATCTCCAGGATCTTCCTTCCATCCCTCCATGCTGTGGCACCTGGTAGGCACCTCACCTCCCTGTCCTCCCCCTCCTGTGTTCCTAGCTGAATCCCTCTTATGATGAGTCCCCCACCAGGATTCGCTTCCTCCTCCTCTGGGGTCCACTGCTTTCCCCGTTGAGGTCACCTCCTTGGCTAACCTCCACATCCTTTCCTTCCACTTCTCTGGGTACCTCTATTTGGTTGTCCTCATTTTCCAGTGTGACGTATGAGTTCTTGAGTGGAATAGGATCTGGGATGTGCATCTACCTGACTGCTCTAACCCTCCCTGAGCCCACTGTCATCCAAGTGCTCCTCGTTCTCAGCATCCTTTGAGGCAGCTGCATTGGACTGGATGGTCCCTGGATAGGGTGATGGTACTCCTGACCCAGTTTACTTCGCTCTGGAGTCTGGCTACCTCATCCCGCGGTCAGAGAGATGCATGCAGATAGGGCAGCACCTCAGTGTCCAGAAAGGGTCTGCCTGAATATGGCTGCCCCCACAGCCACTGCATTGCACCACTCCCCACATTATACTGCAATTTCACTACTTGTCTGCTACTGAAGCTCTCCTAGTTCCCTTTTTATTAATTTACTGTCCTAAAAATCCTGCCACTGATCCTCAGATAATTTTCTTAAAACTCCTTCCCCCTCCTGTTTTTACTCCCATTCTTCCTTATCACTGCCATTCCACCTATCTTGGTTTTAGGTTTTAGTGTTGATTTCCCAACCCTAGGGTCTTTGCTACTGACTGCTTCATCCTGTTGGGCACAGTTTGTTTTTTCCTACCTACTTTCTCCTCCCCCTTGGATAGTTTAAATACTTGCCAATGAAGCATTTAAACCTGTCACTGAGGATCTTGTTCTCCCCACTCCCCAGATAAATGCAGTCCATCCCGCTTGTATAGGCCTGGATCCCTCCAGGTGGGACCCCAGTCCCCAATGAAGCTGAAGCCCTCTGCTCTGCACCAGTCCTTCAACCATGTGTTGAATCTCGTGGTGTGGAGTGCCCTGTCCTCCCCCTTGTCATTGACTGGTAGCACCTCTGAAAAGGTTAGTGTGTGCCACTTGTCTAAGACCCCTCCCCAGCTCCAGTAAGTCCTCCTGCACTACCCTAACCTCATCACCAGTCAGATAAATTGTCCCCATGTGGACAAATGCATCTAGCTCTTCCTCCCATCCTGCTATCCCAGCGATCCTCTGGATGCGCTTTCCATCCCTTCAAGCCATGGTGTCAGGTAGGCACTTAACACCCCTCTATCCCACTCCATCCTCCCCCAAGTCTACCCCTTTACAACAGAATCCCCCAACAGGAGTTGCTTCCTCCTCCTCTGGGGTCATCTGCCTCTCCCTGGTGTCTCTATTGCAGGTGCCTCCGTGGGACAGTCCCATCCTGCCAGCACAGCATAGGAGTTGTGGAGTGGAAACATAGGAGGGATGTACCTCTTCCCCATCATCCTTACCCTTCCTGAGCCCACTGTAGTCCAGCCACTCCTCCACTTAGTCAACCTTTGAGGCAGCGGAGGTGGACTTAGTGGTCCCTGGACGAAGGAGGAAGTCCCCTGAATCCTGGCCAATGCAGTGTGGAGATGAGCAGTCTCCTCCCTTTGCCCAGAGAGGTGCCTGTAGATGGGACAGCACCACATCCTCCAGAACATCTCCTGGAAGACTGCCGCCCCACAGCCACTGCACTGCACCACTCCCATGATGTCTTATCTGTGGCCCCTCTCCTGTCGCTTTGTATGCTTACTTTCTCCTTCTTTTTTTTTCTCCCTGCTTAACTACTGCCTTTGTGCTCTTACAGCTCCCACCCTTCCTGTTCTGGGACAGGAAGTTCCTGTATTCTTCAATAACCTCCTTCTTCCATGCTGAGAGTCAGACCTCCAACAGCTTGGGGGTTAGGGAGAGCTACTCTTTTCCTTCAGGGATGGCAAGTCTCATGTGTCTCAGTGATCCCTCCCTTCCTGTTCCCTAAACAGGAAGTTCCAGTTGTCAGTGAAATCCAGTGCCTATAAAAGTGGAACTGGCTAAGGGTGGGAGGGAAATACTGTCATATAACAGGCTCTGACTGTCTCGCTGAGTCAGAAGTGTTCTAATAGTAAAGTTCTAGCTCCTTAGTCAGCTGCCTCCTTGCATGGATAGCAAGTTTGCTCTCTGCCAAAAGCTAGCAACAGGGAAGTCTTAATGCAGACCCCAGTCTACTTCTGCCTAAGCCACACACCCCAATTTACAGCTCTCCTCCTCACCTAGCTAACTGCAAAGATGATAAGAGTTTCCTTCCCCCAACTCCTACTAGCACACAAACTCATTTTTTTTTTTAAACTAATTGAACAGGCTTGTCTCTCTCGCTGAGTCAGGAGTGTTCTAGTAGTAAAGTTCTAGCTCCTTAGTCAGCTGCCTCCTTGCTCCGATAGCAAGGTTACTAGTTCTTTTCCTCCTCATACACCATTAGCCCTGTGACCTTTGTCTGTGACATCACAACTGACCAAGGAGCAGTCACTTGCTGCAAGATGAGTCACTTTAGATATAACAGTGAGATTACAGTGCTGATGATGAGATATGAAGAGAAAAATAACTATATGTCAGTCTCCAGGTACTGTAAAGTACTGCTCACATCACGCCTCATGCTGTCAGGTAGAAAACCATCTAATAAGCAAATGGAACAAGACAAATACTTCAGAAATAAAAAAGCAACAACCAAATACTTTTAAAAATTAATAACATTTTCTACCAGCTATTTTTGTTGCTACTAGCTCTTAAAGGGATGGTCCTCGTTATGAGGGACAGATGAGAGGCCAGGTTGCTTTCCCTTTCCTACTGTGTGAGGCTTTAACTCCTGAACAATCACTACTACTGTAGATTCAGCAATGCTGCTGTTGACAGAGTTTCCTGCCAACAGTGCCTTAGCTAGGCAAATCTACTTTATTTTAAAGAGCTAGTACACTGCCTGAAATTAATATTCATTTTTAGGGCTGTGGGCAGAGCCTACAGCCGTTTTGCGAGAGCTTTTTACTCTGAAAATGGCCGCTCTCACAAACTCTTCCATTGAACTTTTGGAAGTATCCTTCTGAAATCCCAACAGAGCTGAAAGCCCTCCACTGTGATTGGCATGAGGAATAACAGCCACACTATTTCAGCTGTTGCTTCCACATTCCGATGCATGCACTGTATATGTGCAGAGTTGTGCTCATATGCAGTGCTGGCATGTTGCAAATGACACAATGCCATTCTTTAGTTTGTGACCCCCTCCCCAAGTCATCCCCAAACTGTGATGTTATATTGCAACACTGGGAGCGCACCCAAATGTGTGAAATTTGGTTTTCTCTGTTTTTCCTCTGTAAAACAGAAAACGGTCCCTCATCACGTTTTTGTTCTGGTGCCCCCTGCCCACATCATGATAGACATCTGGGTGCCTAATCCCTATGTCGGCATTCATGTGGCACACTGGGAGCTCACCACAGTGTGCCTAAATGTTTAGTTTTCCTGTAAATTAGAAAATGGTCCCTTGTTGTCAGTTTGTTTTCCCTGCAAAACTGAAAATGGTCCCTCGTCGTCGTTGCAGTCCCCCTTCCCAATCTCCCACTGAGCACCCATCTCCCCACACCCCTCCTTACCCCATACTTACCTCCGGAGCTCGGCACTGTCATCTTCTCTGGACTGGGACACGTCTGCACTCTACAAAGCCCAACCACGAACTGAAGAATTAAATTCACTGTGCAGAATCACCTTTCAGGACTGATTCACGAAATCACAGTGCCACTATTCATGAGGTGGGGTCTCAAAAAGTCCATGTTGCAAATTTGATGAAAAAATTCCAAAAAATGACTGTGTTACAAGCGTGCATTGCACAGTTTCTACACATGCTCTTAACATCATTAATTTTTAACATTTTTCACTCCACATTTGTATCATTGCCATTTTTGCACACCTCCTTCACAACAGTACAGCTGGCATTTTCCACAACCTGCCCGAAACATGTTTTTGCGCCTGTGGTGCAGATTAGCACATTTGCTCTGCACACTCACCTTTCGGGACATTTAAACAAAATGACACTGGCACAGTTCATGAGGAGGGTATTTAAGAGTAAGACATGATTCTAAGTGAGGATTCCAAATGGGGGTGGGAGACGAAGCAAAGGAATTGGCCTATTTACACCTTAAAAGTCAGCCTGGCTGGGCCCCCCCCCCCCGAAGCTATCAGCTACACTTAACACCTAATCAGGGAGGTGAGAGTCATGTCACAGTTCAGCTCCTGTCTTGTTCAGATTACTCTATGGCTGAGTCCTTTAAAAAAAAAAACTCGGGCAGAAAGAAAAGGATATATAGTAAATATATGTTGGGGGTTGCTGAGGGCCCCCTGGCAGGCAGGGGCCCTAGGCCTGTGCCTATGTTGCCTATGCCTTAATCTGGCCCTGAGGAGGGGCCCAGAAAAGACCATATTGAAAATCTGTTGAAAAAGTTCCAAAACATGACTGCATTATGAGCGTGTGCTGCGCAGTTTCTAGGCGCGCTCCTAATGTCGCTAATTTTTAATATTTTCACTTCACATTTTTAACATACACATTTTTGTACACCTCCTTCAAAACTGTACAGCTGTCATTTTCCACATCCTGCCCAAACTGTGTTTTTGCACCTGTGGTGCAGAATAGCACATTTGGTCTGTGTAATCACCTTTCAGGACAATTGAATAAAATGACACTGGCACTGTTCATGAGAAGGGGTCCAAAAAAGGCCATGTTGAACATTTGGTGCAACACTTCCAACATATGGCCAAGTTACACCTGAGCGTTGAATAATTTCTACGCACATGTGTAACTTTCGTCACTTGGTAGCACTTCACAGCCCTATCGGCTCTGGCCAGAGTTTGTTGACAGCAGTCAACTGTGAAAAGTATCAGACATACCTTTTCTTTTCGCTAATTAATTTATTCATTTATTTTACAGTTTATTCATCCAGGATAGCCCAACTGAAATTCACATACATTTACTCATTTCTGCAGCTGTAAAGACTGGAGCACTAAGAGGTTAAAGAGACACTGTCAACCCCCTTAGGCCTCAATGTGTCACTAGTTAAAATAAACACATATTGTGATTGCTCACACTCTGTAGAAATTGCTACTGTAGCTAGTAGTTTGATTCTTGTTCCTTTTTAAAAGAGAAAACAGATTGACCACCATACTGGTATTACAACACAAAAATGTGTTTGTTTACAGTCCATGATCAACTCCCACTGCATCTTTCCTGAACGTGGGAACACCTCCAACACAGTCTAACTACTTATGATGCAGTGTGAGAAAAGGAAACTATTGGATCATGAGTGGCTGCACTGTTTGGGGTGTTCCTAATGTCCAGGAAGTATGCAGTAAGAGGAGGTCAAGGATTTGAAAAAACACAAAGTTGGTTATAACTACACCATTGGCATGCATTTGAGTTCTACTACTCAAGGTAGCAAATAAAACAACCAGCAGCATCAATGAATTTCAGAGACGGTAAGCAATAATAAGATGTGGGTTTTCAACTAGAATAATATCATAGAAAAAAGGGTGACAGTGTCCATTTAAGTGACTTACAAAAGGTCACAAAGTGAGTATTTTGTCCTAGCACACTTTGATCCTGTGATTTCCTGGTTTCCAGGCTGATGCTCTAACCACCAGACTGCATCATCTCCTATTTAGAGGGTTTTCTACCCGATAGTACAGGTTGTGATGGGTGGAGCAATATTCTACCTAGGGCCTGACAATAGCTATTTCTAAGTCTACATCATACCTCATCAGCATCGTGATCTCACTCACTGGTTGAACACCTTCTAATTAACAAAAGGAAAAAGGAAGCTACTTTAGAAATAAAAAGTAACAACTGGCACATTTTAAAAACTACAGTGGTGGCCAGTGACAAGATGCACTATACAGTATATCTGGATATATCTGGACATATCACATACAATTCAATTGAAATGAGTGGGGGTTCTGGGAGATACAATATATGGATATTTTGCATAATGTCACTACTGGCTGTCACTGTTAGAATACATCCTGTCTGCTTCAACTACAGTACCTTCTCATAATCATCTGGAACTGTATTCTGTACTCTCCCAACCACCATCACCAGTACTATATCTGTGTGGTTCAGAAAGCAAGTTTGTCTTAATTGTATAGATCAAGAGTCGAGTTAGTGTGATATAAAATTGAAGGGGGGGGAGGTTGGGAGAAATTAAAGGGACCATTCTCACATTAACCAAACAATGCTTGAAAATGGTTTCCAAGGGGGATTGGAACAAGAGGCCAACCTGGTTCTGTAAGAACGTCAAGGAGACAGTGAGGGCCATAAAAAGGGGTCTTCATTAGCTGCAGAGAGAAACAGGGTGATGAGGCATGGAGCTAACAGCAGGCAAAAATGAAGTAGGCCATAAGATAGTCAGGGACGCAAAAGCAGACACATGACTATGTATTGCAGAGGGGGCCAAAGGAGGAGAAAAACAGTTCTTCTTGTACATAAGGAAAAAAAGGTAGATGAGAGAGGGAATTGTTAGACCAATGGAAGGGACAAGGTAGTAGAGGAGGACAAGATGAAGGTAGCCATTCAAGACAACTACTTCTGTTCAGTATTGACAGTGCAGGATAATGGGCCTCTGCCGAAAAGCAGCATAAAAGCTGCTGCAATGGGGAATTCCAACAATGAGACAGGCAATAATTATAGGAGAAAGGGTTAGAAAAGGGCTTGCAGCCAGCCCTAAAAATAGACAAGGCTTCAGGGCCAGATGGGAGGCATCCAAGGGTGCTCAGAGAACTGGCATTAGAATTTGCTGAACCTCTGGCAGGGCTGTTCAATAGCTCACTATAGTCAGGGTAGTGCCAAAAGATTGGAAGATAGCAGATATGGTGCCGTTCCACAAGGGAGGGGATGGGGAAATTGGAAATTACAGGCTACCAGTTTTACCTCCATTGTTGGTAGATCGATGGACACACTAATCAAAAAGAACCAAGTGAGCTACCTGGAGAGAAATGGGTTCCAGGATAATAAGCAGCATGGGTTCCTGGCAGGGAAGTTTTGTCAGACCAACCTGATATATATTTTGACTGGGTAACAAAGGTAGTAATTAAGGGGCAGGTATTAGGTTTACTCTCTTTCAACTTCAGCAAGGCATTTGATGTGGTGCCACACAGAAGGTTGTTGAAGAAATTAGAGGATTTGGGAGTAGCAGAGAATCTAGTTAAAATGGGTGGTAAGTTGGTTGGGAGAAGACAGAAGAAGGTGGTGGTAAACAGGGTCAAATTGGAGGAATGGGAGATCATGAGTGGGGTATGGTTGGGGTCAGTCCTAGGACCAGTCCTATTCAATATGTTCATTAGTGACATAGGAGAAGGGAAATGGTGCAAGATGTCTTTTCACAGATGACACACAGCTCTGTGACACTGTAGACGGTGAGGATGGGGTAAGGAAGTTACTGAGGGGCCTGCAAAGATTAGAGAAGGTGGTCCAAGGTCTGGCTGTTGAAATTCAGTGCCAAAAAGTGCATGGTGGTGCTCACATGGAACAAAAACTCTAGGAAGGAATACTGGATGGGAGAGGTTAAGCTGTCCACTACTTCAGAGGAAGGGGACCTGGGGGCCCTCAGAAGTGGCTCCTTAATACAAATTAGCCAATGTAACAAGGCTTACAGCTAGGCAACCAGAATGTTGGGGTGTACTGGAAGGGGTTTCAAGAGCAGAAGGAAAGAGGTAATGCTACCTGTCTGTAGATCACTGGTGAGACCCCGTCTGGAGTGCTGTGCACCATTCTGGTGTCCTCACCTAAGAAAGACAGAAATAGGCTACAGAAAGTGCAGCATAGAGTAACCAAAATGATTCAGGGCTGGCAACGCAGATCCAATGAGGACATGCTTAGGGCACTGAACAGGTATTCAGTGGAGGCCAGAAGGGCAAGTGAGTGGCAGGATAAGAGACCTTTATGTTCCTGAAAGGAATAAATGAGGTTAACTGTGAGGAACTATTTAGCAAAATAGTGGATCAAAAACAAGGAGATATGAATGTAAGCTGGTGGTGAGTAGATTCAGGAGGGATGCTAGAAAGTTTTACTTTTCCAAGACAGAGTAGCTGACCATTGAAATAGCCTGCCAGCAGAGGTGGTGGGCATAAAAGCCATTAATGGGTTCAAGCATAGCTAGCTGGGACAGAGGAAAGGGATTGATAGTTTTTGTAAAAAGGGTAGGAGTTAGGCAGGGAGAGAGGGGGGACAGATTTACTTACTGAGTGTGTGTACCCTTTCCAGTAGCATGCATGGTGGCCATCACTTCCATGTGATGCAGGCAGTTATTCAATGGCACGTCATCATGAATAAAAGTTGGACCCTTTAAGGAGGTCAAGTGGCATGCTTGAAGCCCTCTGCACTACCCACAGGCATCAGGGATGGTTGATAGAACATATGGCTGAGATCTTGGCCTCTTAGTGCGAGAGTGGGATCACAATCGGTGACCCAGTCATTTTTTTTTTTTTTTTTAAATCGAGTCCTCCATACAGGCCCCAGCCCACTTCTGGAGATAAGTTGGGACCCTACAGATGCGGACTTGACAAAAAAAAAAAAAAAACAACAACAAAAAACCCAACAGGCTGTAAGAATACCAACCATTTCCACCTCATAGCTGATCTTGTGTGTGGCTGTTAATTCCTGAATTATATCCCTCTTACCTGGATTGACTTATTTGAGTATGTCTCCATCCAAGAATTGGGGCAACCCATTCAAATATGTCTAGATAGCACCATGGGACAAACTAGCAGTTTTAAAATCATCACTTTATTTCTTGGCGCTGTTCATATGAATATGGGGCTCTTAAAAAGTCATTGACCACAGAAGGGCAAGTTTAAAAAAAATATATATAAATACACACAATTTAGCTTGTGTTTCATAATTTTACCTTCCATTCATACTTTATTACTTATAACCTGGGCTTAGCAAAGTAACTCAGCTAATTGTTGCAGGGCTCCCTTATACTCAGTTGCTGTGAGCACTTCAGAGTGGGAATCACTGGGCTGAACGGATCTTATTTTCTGGCTGATGGCTGCAGCATGAGAAGCAGCAATTTGTAATTGTCAGCTTAGCGAGCTGTAGTGCACTGCAAACCCACCTGCCCTGTGAATCTCGGAGCAGGGAGTGGACACTGCTTTGGGAGAGACATTGCCGAGTGTTCAGCATGTGTGTCTGTGTCTCTCTTCATTATGTCCACTCCCCACCCACCTGCCCCGACGATTGATCCTGCCCTGTCACAGAGAGGAGGAGGAGAGAGAGACACACACAGAGAGAGATGACACCAGATTGCCACAGCACTGTAGAGTGTCAGAGCTCCAGTGGCAGCAGCAGGCGTGACTGGAACACAGGGTGCGGGAGACAGAATGTGACAGTGGTCCTGTGAGCAAGGGCCAGTCCACATTTGATTTAACAGCCCCCCCACACACACACACACACACACACACACACACACACAGGCAGCCAGCAGCTCGGCACACAGTGTGCAGCCCCAACAACAGAGTAACAGAACATCACGAGAGAGAGAGAGAGAGAGGCAGTCATCCAAAAAAGACAAATTGTTCACTCGGGAGGGCGAGATGCAGCAGACGACTTTGTTTGTCTCTCTCTCTCTCTCTCTCTGTCACAACTGTACAATTCTCACGGACTGCTTGTCCATGTGAGGAAAGAAGCATTGCTGAACCGTGTGTTGGGTGGAGAGAGAGAGAGAGAGAGTGTGTGTGTGTGTGTGTGCGCGCGCGCGCGACAGCGCGCTCAGCAGATCGCGGTTTCTGGTGTGTGGGCAGCGGGGAGAGACTGAGTGGTTCTGGTCCCTGTGGCTTACCCTCCCGAAAGAGATGTTCCTGTCCCCATGCTCCGGTCTCCTGACCTCCCCCCACCAACAGGCTGTCAGCTAAACCCCACACTCTGCAGTCCTATGTGTCAGTGTCCAGCTCAATTTGTACAGTGGTAGCAACAGAGCAAGAGCAGTACATTTGCCATTTCTTCGCCCACCCACCCATTCACTGGCTCACCTCCCACACCATCACAGTTTGTGCAGAGAGATGTCATGAGAGAGAGAGACACACATATGCCAACACTGCATGCACATTAAACTTGCAACAGAAACTTACTGCAATGTCTGTGTGTGTGTGTGTGTGTGTCTCTCTCTCTCTCTCCGTCTTGAATTTGTCTACATCGGTGGGAGCTGCTGCGAGGACTGGAGACAGATACAGAGAACCAGTGAAATCAGGGCACTGTCTGTTGCGATTGGGGACAATTGTATTGCCGACTGGTGTTGTGAGCAGGAGAGAAACAGACAGGGAGCAGTGGACCAGGGGTGCCAACAGGAAGAAAGCAGTGGTCCCTTCTAAGCGCCCCCCAAATCCATGCTGTCCTGAACAACAAGTCAGTGCCCCTGTTCTGTGACACTTTGCAGACCTGCAACCTGTGTAATAATGGAGCGGAGATGTGCACCGGTAGCCAGTTGCTCAGTGCAGCAGATGTCTGGTCTGCAAATGTCAGAGCCATGAATTTCCCCTGGTCGAACTCTGACTGTGACTGTTGGGTTCAACTGTGCATGTTATCAGATTCATGACTTTCCCCCAGTTGCACTCTCTCTCTCAGTGTGTCTATCGGGTTCCACAGTAGAAATGTCATAGGCACAGTTATGTTCTGAACAACAAATGGCATAAGTGCAGTAATAGTACATTTCTACCATTTGTTTCTCATGACATAACTGTGCTATGCATTATTTCTTGAGGACTACTTTGTCAGGCGGCAGGATTCAGTACGATTTCATGAATTTCTACATTATTTATACCATTTTTGTTAATTATATTACTGTTGTTGTACAGCCCATGTTATAAGCACAATAACCCACTCGAGGGGGTGTGTGAGTTTATTGGGGATTAATCAACACCCCTGGTGCTGCGAGGGCACTCGGCCTGCATCCTCATGCCTCACAACACACCCGGGGGGTTGATTAATCCCCAATAACCACACACCCTGTCTTGGGTTATTGCTTACTGATGACATGCTCATGAAAATGAAATCTTTTCATTTGTAGTTTTCTGGTTCTGGCTACTTTTCCACAAGTAATGTTATTATTCTGTCCTATGACACCACAGTTGATTATTGTAAAAATTATAATGATATAATATATAAGAGGATTATGAGGTCACCAGTAGACAAACAGCTAGCATCAATAAATACCAAGTGACAGAGTATCCAGTTTCTATGCAACTATAATTAATAACTAGGGCTGGGCAAAATTTATCTTTTACCAGTGAACTTCTGGCAAAATTTCAATTTCACTTCCATGAAATTTTGTGAATTTCCACAAAAATTACACAACATTTTGCCAAAATTGTGATTTCAGTTATTTTCCTTTAATTTGAAAAGCATTTGTCCAAATTGCACAAAGGCTGGTATGTTGACTTTACAAATGTCCATACTGAACAGTATTAAGTTTCCGATTTCTGTCTTTAAAGATAATGGAGTTATATGCCTCCAAACGTTCAGAAATTTTAAAATTACATTTCACAATTATGTAAACTGAAGAATTTTAAGCCCCTGTAACTTTAAAACTAGAGAATGAAATATCTCTAATTTTGTTAGGTTCATTCACCCTAAATATTAAGTTTTGAGACCACTGCCAAGCACAGCATCGCACTGCCATGCTGAAGATCCGGGTTCGGAAGTGAGCCCAGGAAGTCATGTCAGGAGGTTGGCCATGGCTGTGACAGTTGCAGCATGGCAATGCATCTCAGTTAGGGAGGGCTGGTAGTGGGTTCCACCAACACAACATCCCCTGTGGCTGGGCCATGGAGCTGTCTCCTGCCACAAGGAAAGCTGTGGCTGTGCAAGACTGACAGAGTCAGTGCCCCCACCAGGGAAGATGGAAGGGAAAAATGTTGAAGAAAAACCTGGTAGCCAACTAAATTATTGTTGGATTCAGCCTGATCAGGGCATATCCCTATGAACATGGTATATCCATGAGACATGAGCTGGTGCCTGGGATAAAAAACAATATCGGAAAAAAAGAGGCTGTGTGTGTCAGCTCTCTAATCTCTTGCTCAAAGGCTGGCCAAGTTATAAAACAACCAACATTCCAAAATAACACCAGTAATTAAAGTTAAATTTCATGAGCTTTTTTTGAAATTGTGACACGTTGTGATATTTTTGTCAAAGCTATGTCCATACATTATGCCCAGTCATACACTTCAGTTGTTGTTGTAGAGGAAGGTAAAGGCTGGGTAAAGTGGCAATATGGTAGCATTCATAGGAGGCTCCGTAGTAAAGGTATAGTGGTGCCAAGTGTCAGGTTACTATCCTGAGTGAAGAAACATGAAGAATAGTCATGGACATCATTGTGCAAGGTCTTGAATTCTTGCAATATGCAAGATAACCACTAGATCTCACTGACTTAATGACTTGTGGAAACATATGCAATACTGTTTCTGTACAATGCCACCTGATAACTCTTTAACAACCCTGTAGATAACAATGTACATCGGGCCCTATGCACAAAAGTATGGAGTGGGTACATGCTGCGTATCCCTGGCACGTAGCCTACTCTGCACCCACCCAGACCTACTGCACCCCCTGCATGGCATTTACTACCAGAAGGCTGCCCCTCCTCACTGACCCACGCCAGAGGGCGGACCGGGTGGTCAGGGCGCGACCTCGCGGGATGCACGTATGTGAGTGCCGGGCGCAGGTGTCGGCGCCTCCATCAGGTCAGGGCAGCTGTAAAAGTGGGGGCCTGTTACGTGGCCTCCAAAAGCAACAGCTGCAGGCTACGGCTGTGAGGTGGGGTCCATCGCACCTCCACCGAGGAAGCCCCAGCATGTGGGACACAACTGGGGGGGGGACTGTGGGTGGCGTTTGGGCACCCGCCCCCACATTGCATTTGGCATCCTATGCACCAACTCCTCATCCAGGGCATACAGGCAAATGTGATCCACTGAAGGGTCTGGGTCGGGCATCTGATTGGTCACCTGCCCAGATCCGTGGCTCTGCTACCAACTGCCCCTGCAGGCCTGTGCGCCAGGGGGCGGGGCCATGTATGGGAGATGTCGGTGGCCACTGTTTATGAATGTGTCCACCCGCAGATCTCACGCAGGTGCAGAGCTGCGCGGGTGGGGTACGCACCTCAGGCGTGTATTACCTGCCCCTTTCTGCATAGGGGCCAATGTTACTTTTTGAAAACAGTGACACCAAGTGGCACAAAACCTTACAACTAGTTGTGACTTAGGTCATTGTGACAGAAGTATCTGGATATCTTTCATCATTATGGAGCATGATACTGGGCATCACTGTCGCAGGAGTGTTGAAGAGGTATTGCAGGGACATGGTGCTAATGCAGGTAAAGTGATTCAGTGGTGATAAGTGCTTTGTGAAAGTTAAATTCCACAAGTAGAATTCTAGTGGTATTACCTTTTATGTGTCCATAAATTTTTGAGCAAATGTTGCCAATTAGTTATTTCAAAAGTATTTACAATATTTTAACTTACTGATCCACATTTATCCAGCTTAATTGGACTCCAGGACGTATTTACTATGATATGCATGCCAAACCTTGAGTGTCTACATGCAATAGCAGTGAATCTATAAACAGCCAAATATTTTGAAAATGTTCACATAATTTAACCAATAATTAAGTTGTGAAATCTTCAACACCTGTAACTTACAATTTACACAACTAATTCACTAATTAGCAGTTTCTATGACTTTTCCAAGAAAGTATTCATATAAATTTTAAATTATCCAACTCCAAAGGTGGCTATGTTGTAAGCATAGAATTAGTTTCAGAAATGTTCACATGATTACTAAACTGCAAGATTTTGAGCTCTTTCACACCTCTCATCCAAACGTAACATAACTTGGCAAATTTTTTGGTTCTCTTTCAAAAATATACATGCCAAATTTCAGCTCTCTAGCTACAAAACTGACTCAGTAATGAGCAATTAAAAAACGTCAGGAATTTCCCAAAAACTTCAAGAAAGTTTGCAGAATTTCATGAGAATTCTGCAAAATCAGATTGTGCTAATTTCACCCAGCCTTATTAGTAACTAGAAATAAAATATTTTTTTCCTTGATTGAATACCACTGGTATCATCCGATGTGTAATATATAAACAAACTTTCCTTTTTTTAACTCCTATTTATATATCAATATGTGTATGTCCAATATGAAAAGGATTTTCTATTAATTACTGCCATGATGAAATCTGAAAAGTCTTTAAAGTTGTCTTACATTTTTTAACTGTATTTCTGTTGACATAATATAAGTATATTTTTAGTATATACATAGATAAGCTACACTCCATGTATATAGTATTTCCACTATATCATGCAACTAGCCCCTCTCTTCTCCCAACCTTGAGACAGGTTACTAGTAGGGTTAAGTCAGACACTGGGAGCTGCTCTCCCATGGGCCTCAGCTAGGAGACAAGGGGCCTGATTTTAAAAGTACCCTTACAGGGATCCAAGTTGCGTCACTCTAGGGTTGCAGAAAACTCTGGATGTGTCAGGGGCCCTGCACCCAGTTTTATAAAACAGGGGGTCCCTGTGCCAAAGACAGAGGGGTTGCCGCAAGCTTGTGCCAAACATTTGGTGCACCTGCGGGGTTTGATGCAGGGATCCGCCCCCCCCACCCAGTGCAACACTAATGGAGGGACAAAGGTAAGGGGTGACTGTGCCTGACAGGAGGAGGCTGGGGGCAGATGATGCCTGGGGTGCCCAAGGGGGCACGGGGGATACAGCAGCAATGTCAGGGTGGTGATGTGGCCCAAGGTAGGGGTGCCATTTGCAGTGGCAGACTAACGATCAGACTGCTCAGTGGGGGATTTGCAGGGACAAATCATGACCTGGCCTCAGGTGAGCACAGCCCTGGCACCTGCCCCATAGCTGCCACAATCCCCCGCCCTGTATGTGGGAGGCAGCCTGCCACAACACGGGGGGGGGGGGACTGTTACAGTGCCCAGAGAACATTCCCCTTCACCACTGGCAGTCCTCAACCTGCAGCCACAGCTTCCCACCTACAGGGCTGGGGATGTTGACACCTATGGGGCAGGTGCCAGAGTTGTGTCTACCTGGGGCCAGTTCATGGCCCGACCCTGCAACCCCCCGCCCTCACTAAGCAGTCTGATCGGCTGCCTGCCACTGCAGACGGCACCTCCACTGGGTGCCACATCACCACAGTGACATTGCCACTGTATCCCCCATGGCCCCTTGGGCACCCCCATGCTTCTTCTGCCCATGGCCCCCTAGTTGCAGGTCCCCCAGTTAGCCACAGTTTTTGGCAGTGGCTCATGGCCCTTAGACCACTTCTTGGCTGGTCTAACCTGAATCCCCTGTTGCATCCATGGTGGGGCTTCCAAAATTCAAAAAAAGGGGATGGTGCAGCCCCACCATGGCGCAAGCCCCCTTACGACCTGATGCAAGTGTGCTTCTGCAGCAAGAGTGGTGCATGGTGGCTTGAGTACAAGGCACCCCGATTTCAATGCAGCCTGCGTTCGAAATTCAGGATTGCCACAGACTTTGATGCATGGTGCCACTTACGTCAAAGCTGTTTGGTGCAGGCACCTTGTGCCAACATTTGCCCTTTTAAAAATGTGCCCAGGGTTTCTGGACTTTATGCTCTGTGCCTTCTGATTTAACCATTGGCAGGAAGCCCAGATGGCCTTGCCCTACACCCTTTACACTATAAGATGGGGAAAGCTAGCTGAGTGCTCAGGTCTGGCCAGAAGTTCAGGTTTCAATACAGGCCAGATACATCCAGATCCAGAGAGGTCAGGGTTGCCCATGAATTACAGAGTTTGAATACAGTGACAGCAGAGGGAAGGGAACCCCATGGCTCCTTGCCCTTCTGGTGGTGGGGAGAGCACCTACAGAGACCAGACGAGGAGAGAAACCTAAAGGAGTCCTGTCCCACTGCAAAGAATCACTAGCAAATGGTATGGTACTAGGGAGTAGCGGTGGGCCTCCTCTCAAAGGAGGTCAGTGGGATCCTTGCAGATCCACTCTCCACAGAAGACTATGCAAGGAAGGGAGCAATATGTAAGTAAATATTCACTGAAGTGCTCCAGAGAAGGAAAGGTATCCAAAAGTTACAAGTAACCCCTAGGCGTATTATGGTATTGGTAACTGGTATTAGGTCATCAGGATGAGGGGCCTGGCAAGGGTTGGTGTCAGTTATGTCGCACATAGTTTGACTGGACATGATGTTGGAAGGGAAACACCCATGGTTGGCAGTGAGACAAGCATAGGCATAGTTGCCTCCAGGGCAATATCTCATCCTGTCAGCATGCACTGGTCTTGTGGGTAACAGTGCCCAAGGGACCTTTAATGGGAGTTAAGGTTTCCAAACAATCTGAAGAAGCAGCAGAACCCAATCAATTCAAGGGTCCATATAGTAGCAGTAGCAGTGCTTGCAGTATTGGTATAGACCATGGTTTTATTCATTAATTAGAATTTTGGATATATATCTTTGAACCAATAATTTTTTTACAAAGGTTCCACATCTGTATACAAAGATTGGGAGTACAAATTGTGTAAGATAAGCAGGCAATCAGTTGGAATACAAAATACAATACAGGGTAGACATAAACAAGCTGGAAGCTACAGGTAGTATAATTAACAGTTAGATCAACAATACCAAGCATACGTTTAGGAATAAGTCATAGTAAACAATATTTACATAACTGTAATGCAGCCAGAAGGCACTGTCAAAGGGAAAGGGGAGTGGAAATTGAGTAGCCACAGGCTAGGAAAGGAGGGTAAGAGAATGGGTAAGAGAAAAAGGGTGGTGGACCAGGGCTAGGGAGGGAGGCAGGGTAAAGGGGTGGGTGGGCTGCTAGCTACGGTGGGGATAGTAGAGAGGTGGAGAAGAACAGGGGTGACTGGAAAGGGAATTAAGAGAAAGTCACAGATGTGGTGAGGTGGAGGAAAAACAGGGGCGACTGGCAAAGAAATTAAGAGAAACCGTCACAGATGTCCCTGGATACAAGTGCTTGACGTAGCTTGTGTTTGAGCGAGCAGAGGGTGTCTAAGTTGATGAGTTCACTGCTCAGGGAGTTAAACATCATAGGGGCTCTACCTACAAAAGACCATTGGCCTTGGGAAGTGTAACAGTGGGGGACAGATAGTGCATAGTTGTTAGAGCTTCTTGTGTTATGGGAGCAGTTGACTGGGCTTAGGAGAGACTGGACCCCAGGGGTCATGAGTCCCATCAAGGTCTTTTTTACTAATAGGCAGGTTTGGTATGTGATCCTTCCCTGCAGTTGCAGCCAGTTTGACTGTTCGTAGAGGTCACAGGTATGCATACAGTGGGCAGCTCCAGTAAGGAGTCTGCAGGCCTTATTTAGCGCTGTACCAATTCGCTTTAGTGCAGTAGCTGTGGCTGCTCCATAGATAACAAGCCCATAATCAATGATAGAGACAATAGAGCTGTGTATTACTAGTTTAAGGGCATCAGGTGTCAGGCAGTGTCTATGTTTGTAGAGAAGGCCAATATGGATGTTTAGAGATTTCGCAACTGGGTCAATATGGCTGGAGAAGGACAGCGTAGTGTCCAGAGTACACCAAGGTATTTGAAAGTTTGCGTCTGGTCCAGGGTCACACCCAAGCTACTTTTGATAGCTAACTGTTGGTGTTTATGCTTGCTATGTGTGCCATGGAATAGCATAGTCCGTTTTTTTGTAGCTTAGCACTAGTTTTTGAGAGACGAACCAGGCCACAACTTGCGTTAAACTTTCCTGCAGTTGTTTCTCCAGGAGGAAGGGGTTGGAATTCTTAGTGAAAATCACTTTATCGTCAGCATACAGGATAATGCTGACATCACAGACAGAAGGGAGTTTGTTCAGGAAGATGCTGAATAGAAGGGCCTCCAAAATTGACCCTTGGGGAACCCCAGCCCGGACAGGCAGTTTGGAGGAGAGGGTATCACCAATCTTAATTTGTTCGGTTGTGATCGGTTGGAGAGATAACTGCAAAGCCATTTTAGGGTAACATAAGAGAGCCCAAAGTTGCCAAGTTGTTCAATTAGTAATGGCTGGTTAACTGTATCAAAGGCCTTCAAGAGGCCTATAAAGGTGGCATCGGCAAGTTGTCGGTCTAGTGCAAGGTGAATGTGACCCATAAATTTAAGGAGGGCAGAGGTGGTGCTATGGCCTTTACGAAAGCCATGTTGCTATGGACATTGCAGGCTCTATTTCTTCATGTACTCCACTAATTGGTCTGTGACAATTTTTTCAAGTGCTTTGGATAAAGGGGGTAGGATGGAGATGGGCCTGTAGTTATCGTGCATTGCCCTGTCTCCAGACTTGTGTATTGGGGTCACCAAGGCAGACTTCCACTTGAACAGGAACTGGGAAAGCATGAGGGAACGGTTAATAATTTTGGTAAGGGGGTGCAGGACATCGTCAAGGGTGAGGGCGATGAGCTTCAAGTCAAGTGTGTTCCCACTTGATCTGGTTTTTCCAAGCACTTTGAGGAGGTATTTCTTGTCGTCCCTTTCAGTAACTGCCTTAAAGTAGAATTGTGGATGATTTGTTTCCTGAGTCCATTGGTATTGGGAGGCCGTGGTACGGTTAGTGTCAAAGAAGTTAGCAGGAAGCACATCACTGAGGTCAGTGATTGCCAGATGGAAAGTATTGGCAATTGTGGTGGGGTCCAGGGTGTTGCTGCCATCAACTTTTAGCATATTAGGTGTTGCTTTGGATTCTTTCTCTATAACTTCGGAGAGGCTTTTCCAGAATTTCCTTCCGTCTGACCAGGAGTTTGATAGGGTAGCTATAGTAGCTTGCTTTTTATGAGCGAATAGCTCTGGTACAGGCATTCCTGGTGGCCCTGTATGCCTGAGTGCCTGCCTGGCTTCCAGAGGCTCTAGCTTGAACCCATAGAAGGTCCCAAGCTTTCATTTGGTCTAGGAGTTTGCCTGTAATCCAGGGATTGTCAAGGCCTTTAATTTTGCATTTCTTCAAAGGGGCATGAATATCACACTCTGCATTGAACTTTGAGATAAAGTATTGTAGAGCAGCATAGACATCCGGGGCGGTGTCAATCGGGGACCAGTCTTGTTGTTGCAGTAGTGCCTTAAGAGGAGCAAGGTGTCCCCTGATTAGCATCTGACTGTTGACCATTTTCACGGGGGATTTAGTGAATTTATTTGACCATAGGCACTGGACAGGAGAATGGTCACTAATGGCATCAGGGAAGACTGTAGTGTGGACAATATGATCAGGGCAACTTGAGAGTACCCAGTCCAGTAAGGTTCTGGTCCCTGTTCTATAGAACTAGTTGGATTAGGTTTGCTGCTGCCAAGGCATCCTTGTAGTTGCATACACTGGGGGCAAACCAGCTGACATTAAAATCCCCAAGCAATATAACTTCTGAGTTAAGCTTTAAGCTATTGATGCAGATAAGAAATGGGTTCAGGCTTGTGGTTGTCAATTTGGTTGGGATATATACAGAGCTTATTGTCAGAGCTTTGTTATAGGCCCCTAAAATGACCTTGATAGCAAGGATCTGAAGTTCGTCACCATTAATGGGTAAGGTCAGGGCATGCCCTATCATTGAGTCTTTTAGACACAGGGCACAGCAGCCCCCTTTTTTGGATAGTCTATCCCGCTGAAAGATAGTAGACCCAGGTAATGCCACAATAGTGTCAGGGATATTTGGAGACAACCGTGTCTCAATTACAGATAGTACATCTGGGCTGTACTGTGCAGTCCAGGCAGTAAGGGCATCTAATTTTTTTTGTGAGGCTACAGTTGTTGATGCTAGCTAGTGAGAGAGACCCTGTTCTACGTTGCTCCCTATGGGTGGTTAAGGGTGGTCCAGGGTTGGGGTGTACGTTGCCTGATATTAGCTGAAGCAGCAGTATTAGTCTTTTTAGGAGTTTCTTAAGATATCTACAGTGGCTGCTACGTGCTTTTTTTCCCATAAACTCATTCTTAGTTGTTGTCTGTAGTGACCCGACTCCCAATAAAAGGAACAGGGACAGCTAGTTTGATGGTAAGGTCATTTGGGGGCACAGGAGCTGGTTCACATGTCATAGTATTTGGGAGACGAAATGAGTGCTATTAAGGCTGTGACTACTGGTAACCATTCCACTTCTGTGCAGGGGGCTTTCATCCTGTAGATCCAAGGAAGGTTGCAGAGGGCATTTCATAATATTGGTAGAGTGGGATGCTAGCAGGTTCAGGAGGAGCAGGTACAGCAAGAATAGGTTAGGGAGCATTCTTGATGCAGCAATATTAGCCCGTGCAGATAGTAATGTTCGGGGGAGGCCAGGATAAATGGGTTCGAGAGAGGTACCAGTGGCAGCTGGGGGAGTTATCTACGTTAATTCAACCAGGTCTCAGTATTTAATAGTTTAGGTGGGAGTTTATCCTGAGAGACAAGAAAGGTAAACTGCAAATCCAGGTGCATGCTCCCTGACGAAGGGTATGATACTCGAAGCACCGAGGCCAGCAGTGGTTTACAGTTTGTTCTGCACTTTATCTTTGGAGCACTATTTGTAATTAAAGCTGTATTTCACACTAACTCAAAAGGATTGGTGCATTTCCTTACATCTCCGTGAGTGTGGTTTCTTTGCTTATTGTTTGGTATAGACCATGCCAGAGTCAACAATGAAGTTATGGCAAGTGTAAAGGGGTTGGTGAGGGTAATGCCCTTCTAAGCTGTGTATTGCAATGTACAATAAACATGCAGCCTGCTTGATCCCAGCTCCCAATATGGACATTCTTTATGTGAATAGTCTCCTGTTTTGTGGTGCCCCTTATCTCTATCTGCCAAGACTCCTGGTGGCATGGTAAGTGAGGTACAGGTTTCATGGCATAAGATGGATTCTCCTTGGGTGAGAGATACCACCAAATGCCCCTAGACAGAGGAGGTGCCTAGTCCTCACACATAGGGACTTGCCCAAGATTTGAGAGATGGAGGTGCTGGGAGTACAGTGCAGAGGGTACCTTGGGACCACATGCACATTTTAAAGTTTATTTGGTACAATTCTGCCAAGAAACCACTGAGATATGGACTCCAGGGACCCAATATTCAAAAGTTTGTGCGGGCGCTAACTGGTCTTTGGCTGCACAAACTGGGGTTTGCACTGGATCACCATATTCAAAAGAGGCTGTTGTGCAGGCAAAGATGGTTAGCACCTGTAAAACATAATATATGTAGTCAGGCAAGGGGAGGGGCATGGCCATGAATAGCCACACTACCCCACATTCAGCAGCTTTGCACTGCACAAAAGAGTTTAGCGCAGTCCTTTTGTGCAGTGCAAATTCCGCCAAACCAAACACTGACTTACTCTGGGCAGCCCTAGCAGCTGCTGGAGGTAATGCAGCTATGGAAACACACCCACCCTATGTGGTCCGTGGAACCCCCCCCCGATCTCCAGCCCGTAAGATAGAGAGGCATCCCTGGTGCCTAGTGGTGCCCTCTGATTGTCTGCCAGTAAGAAAGAAAGGCATCACTGGTGCCTAGTGATGTCCCTGCCTCCAATTGCCAGCCCATAGGATACACGATGACCTTCCTTGGTATCTAGCACACCCCCTGCAGCACCAAACACTCATCCCCCAGTCACCTTACCAGTATCCAAACTGCTGCGGGTGCATACAGCAACTGGTGCAGCCCTCCTCACATCTCCTTGGCTGGCCACCATATATCCAAGCAGGGAGTTAGTCTCATTCATAGGACAGGGCACGTCACCCTGTTTTATGCTCTGCTTTGCACAATTTTGAATATTAGGTCCCAGAGGCTTAGTGAACTTTAAGAACAAATAGTGTCTCTTTTGCATTTATCTTCACATCTGACTGCATGTGTACTGTCTGGAAGAGGAGCAGCTCATGCTTACAGCCGATTAGTATTAACTTTGAGAGGTTGTAAGTCATGTCTTGGAGGCTCACTCCTGTATGCTAATAGGCAAGGGATGAAGAAGGTCTGCACATTGTTTGCTTGCATTAGAGCAACTCTTTATGGAGGCACAGAAAAATGGCAATCACAAAGCAGCAGCAGAACCAGAAAAAGTAGGATACATTAGACCCAGAGGTAAAAAAAACAGACCAGCTGTCTGTCAGAGAGAACTGTAGATCACCTTTCAACCCTTCTGACTGACCCCTGAGGACCCGGAGAAATAGATGCCAACTGCATCTGCAGCACCAGTGCACTTGGAGTCACTGGACCCCTGGATCACTCCTTACCACTGCCTTCACTTGTCCAGAAGAAGGAAGGGCAACTATTGACCACTGCCCACCTTCATGGTGAGACCTTGCATGATGACTCCATCAATGAATATGCCCCCTGGGGATTCATGAAAGGTACAGTTTAAAATAATAGGGGAGTCTTGCACAGAGCAGGAGAACTAAAAATAAAAGTTATTTAACAAATAACTCCATCAAGCCTGTGGTGAGCAAAAGGCCAAAAGTTCAGGTTCCAAGAGAAGCCTGATGGATCCAGATCCAGAAAGGTCTGGGGCACTGTGACAGACTGACGTCTCCCAGGTTCAAGTCCCAGCTGAGGCACTTTTTCTTTCTCATCTCTGTTTGTATATCTCCCAGACTCAGCCTGTACAGTGTTATCAGCTTCCTCAAAGCCTTCATATGCCTGCAAGGGTACATCAATAATGGCCACCACTCAGTATAGACACTCCCTCAGGGTATTTCTAGGTCTGAATCCCACCAGAGCCACTGCCCACTCAGTACAGCACTCCTTAACAAAGAGCAAATAATAACCCACCCCTCTCTGTACACCTTACTTTAGAAATAGCATATGGTAACTGCAGCCTTCTCCTCAGAGACAGCAACACAGTTTTTGCCAATTATAACCCAGGTGTGGTGTATAGTAGAACATTGTTCTGTATAGAATTTCATCCTTTTCAAAATGCTGTTGTACCACAGTTCAAATGTCATGGAATGTGATTGTATCCTTCTGTAATATAATAGTATTCTGAAACCTCAAGAGACTGAACAAGTCAGTTCTGTTCTGAAAGCTAAAGAACCAATGTAGTCATATTTCTCATAATACTATACACTATAAAAAACACAAGATGAGCAACTTTATGCACAACCAGCATCTTCTGCCATCTCAGGGTTCTGATTCCCACAGACCTCTCAAGGTTTGCTGTTGAGGTCAGAGGAAATCAGAACCCCTCTGTGGCAGAACACATTGGTTATGCATAGTTACCCATCCATTATTCTGTATATGTGTACCTCAAAGGACTCAGTCTCAGAAACATGAAGTATATAACAAATAGTTTAATGCTTCAAGATATTTACACATGTAATACAGGACACTACACTAAGACTATGGGGAACAGTATTTCTACAGAGATAAAAAGAAAATGTTTTAAACAGTAGAAAAAAACACCCAGAAAAATGTTACTACACTTCCTAACATCCCAAAAGTAGAAACAGCTTACCACACAGGACACTTTGGTGAATTAGGGCAGACTCGAACCTTAGATGTCAACTGATTTGAGTCCCAGATCTAGCTAACTTTTCTGGGTCTGCCAAGTCCTCAAAACCCTTCAGCTGCCAAACCTTCACGACACTTCATCAAGTATGTCACTTTGACATGACAGATTTGACAAGTTATTTTGTCTCTGGGAAAACTCCTCTCTGGAAAACTGGTAAAGACTGGACTGGTATTCTAGACCCTAGTTTTGTAGATTGGAAGGTCCAACTTTTTGTCTTCCCATCTGTTACCATCCATGGGAGTCCATCTTCCTAGCTCTGCCTTTGTTTACACTCAAAACAGAGACTGTGATTATGAAAGCAATTTACCCCTTTGAAGTGTAAGTTCCCTTTAGCTAACAGAAACTCTGCTGTTAACCAAAACAACTCCCCTTCTGACTACCTCAGGCATTGGCTCCAGTGGCATGAAGCATTAGATTCATCAGATGTTTTTTTATCTCAGCTGAAATACTTACAAGGGTCTAGCTGATAATAAGAATGAAACACAGAAATAGGAATAAAATACACAAAAGTTGTTATGGGCACCCATGAATTACAGAGTTTAAATACAAAGTCAGCAGAAGAAATGGAGTCCCGTCTCTCCTTGCCTTTTAAGGGGGTGGGGAGGTGCACCTCCAGAGACCAGCAGAAGAGGGAGACCTAAAGGAGTCCTGCTCCAAGGGAAAGAAACACCAGCAGTGGATATGTTACTAGGGAGTATCCCACAGGAAGACATCAGGATCCTTGCAGATCCACGCCCCACATAATTGTACACAAGGGAGGTAGCACTATGTAAGTAAACCTTCTCTGAAGCACTCTAGAGAAGGAAGGTTCCCCAAAAGTAATAAATAACCCCCAAAGCAGATGTATGCTATTGGTAAGTGGTATTATGTCATCAGGATAAAGGGCTTGTGAAGATTTAGTGACAGTTAAGTGCCACAAGTACCACAGAGTTGGCACAGATATGGAAGTCCATTGCTTTGGATCACTAGGACCATCAGTGTGGCGACAGAAGGGAGACACCCATGCTGGAACTGACTGCATATTTAAGAGAAAACCATAGTCTGGTTGCTAATTACTGAGTTGCCACTAGCTTACACCGAGACAAGTGGAGGCATAGTTTCCACCAAGGGTAGTGTCTCCACCTGCCTAGAAAGATTGCCAGCACATACTAGTTCTGTGGGTGACAGTGCATAAGGGATCCCAAGTGGGAAACAGGGTTTCCAAATTATCAGAAGAAGCAGCAGAGCCCAATCAGTTCGAGGGGCAGTACAGTAGCAGTAGCAGTGATAAAAGTATTAGTAGAGATCATGCAAGGGTAAACAATGAAGTCATGGAAAATGTAAAGTGACTCACAAGGGAAATGCTCTTCTATGTTATGTACTGCCATGTAGCAATAAATATGCAACCTTCTTGACCAAATACAGTATGGACATTCGTGATGTGAGTACTCTCCTGCTTTGTGGTGCCTTTGTGCATCTGTTTTGGTGCCCCTTGTCCTCATATGTCCAGACCTGTGGTGATGTGGTAAGTGAGGTACAGGTTTTGTGGCATAAGGCAGGCTCTCTCTGGATGAGAGATGCCACCAAATACCCCTAAATACAAGTTGGAGCCCTTTACAATTGAAATACTGAAACTACTTCTTTTTGTAAATATAGCAGAGATGCACTATTAACATATCAATGTAGTAAAAATGGATTTCTAGTATATTGATACATTGATAGTGGATTCATATGGTGTAACCATGTTGACATAAATCCAAGATTTTATTACAAAAATTTAGTTTCCAGCCCTACGGTTTCAAAAGAAAATAAATGACCATGGTAATGATGTTGTTTGTTGTGGTTTACTAGTGATTTGCACAATCTGCAATCATCTCAGCCTGGAGTTGTTGCTCCAGAGATGGAGCTTAGAATGTTTAAGCTTAAATTCCGCATTGTGGTCATCCCCCCCCACCACACACTCCAATGGCAGATTTATAGCTGAAGACCAGAAGAGAACTGTGACCACCTGTCTAATCTATGCTAATTATTCTTATCTAACGTAATGAAAATACAAATGCAGAAACCACACATGAAAATTGTAAACAGTGCAAAGTTTGCACAAATAAAATGCTCAAGCAACACAATAAATTATGATTTACCCTGAAGAACTCTTTTATACTATGGCTCTAGAATGGGAGGTAGGGAAGGGTTTGTATGAAACACTAGTAAGCCCTCTAGAAGAAACATCATTACTATGGTGAGTATTTTTTTCTTCTAGCAACTACTGCTGTAATACAATCTGCAGACTCCAAGCAGTAGCTCGGGGTGCAGAGTCTATAATGTATTTAGGAAAAAGGTTCTGAAGTACTGCAGTAACAATTTAGACACCACTTCTAGTCTGGATGCCCAGGCAGTAATGGGAAGTAAAGGTGTATACTGTGGACCAGGTGGCTGCTTTACAAACCTACTGAAGGAGTATAGCCCTAACAACTACCACTGTGGTAGATGTGGCTCTAGTGGAATGTACCCTCAGGCAATGGGGTGGTTGCTTGCCAGCCTTTCTTTATCAAAATGCTCTGCAAGAGACTATCCAACAAGAGATAGTTCTTTAGCTGCTGACTTCCCTTGGCCTACCTCACCATAAGTAATATATAGGATAGTGCATGGGGAACGGTTGACAACAGGGCTATTCTTTCACCAAGTTGGCACTATGACGACGGATTACTCCGTCATCATAGTGCCAACGAGGTAAAAGATGCCCTGTTGTCAACCATTCCCCATGCACTTTTCTTTATAGTGTATGGTGGAACGTCATTTTTTTTGGGAAAAAATCATTTACTAGAAGGAAAAAAGAAGTTTACATTTTGAACGTTTTCACGCTTGACATTTTAACGGCTTAAGAACTTTACATTGTGAACGTTTTAACGCTAAACATCAGTACTGCTGCCGAAATTGCTACTTTCGCTATGTGAACTGTCTATGGAGTAAACCCTAACTGTCAAATGCTGCTCGAGGACACAGTGTGACGTTCGTAGTACAGTAGAAAACATCATTCTGTTGCACTGCGAACATCACTAGTGTGTGACTACAAGGTTTCGAAAACGATGGATTTCAATGGAGAACGACGTTCCACCATACACTATAAAACAGTTATCTGCCATCCATTCTGGATCCCTTGGTTCTCACCAAGTAGATGCTCAAAGCCTTCTTTACATCCAGGCTGCACAGTTTTTTCTCGCCTGTATTTTAGTGAGGTTCTGGGAGATAAATAGGCAAAGTGACAGACTGGTTTGTGAAATTCAGAAACCACTTATGGTTAAAAATTTTACAAGTGGCGTAAGTTAACACTTTATTACTATAGAAGACCATAAAATTAGGATCTGTATAGAGGGCCTGTAATTCACTGACCATTTGAGAAGTAGTAGCAGCTATTAAAACCAAGTAGGCTCAGTTCAGAAAACTCCTAGAATGGCACAAGCTGCTTGCACCAAAAGATGAGATGCAAAATGTGGCTTGTGACAAACTTTGTGTCAGTCGCAATTCAAGAAAGTAGGTTGTATCAACACTGGGCAGTCTGCAGCAAAGTAGCTTGTGCCATGCTTGCATTCAAAACCTGGGTGTGCCGTGTTGCAATGGGGCTTGCATCACAGAACTGATGCAATGTCCCCTTTTCTGGGATTCAGAATGGTGGGCGCACTGACGCTGTGCCGATGGCAGGCATCTGTTTGACCAGGGTGGAACTGGTCTAATCAACAGTGGCACACAGAATGGAGCAGATCTGACTGCAGACAGGGAGGGTGAGATAGCCCTGACACCCCTGCAGGATGGTATGAGGGCTGCATATCTCATTGCCATGCCAGTTCATCTGCTGCATGGTTTTTCACAGCTCTTACTCCATGCAGTGGTTTTTGCCACAGCTTGCATCAGATCTTGTCCACTGCATCGTCTTTTTGATGCAGATTGCATCAGTTCCTGCATTATGCCTGCCTCTACAGGGTTCACTCACCTTGGGGTATTTCCACCTCTACATCGTTGTGGTGCCTCAGCGTGGGCATTCATGCCTCTCCAGCATAACCTTTGTGGCTCATCTGGAAGGATTTGTGCCCCATGCTGTTGTACCATGGGCTGACTTGTGGCATTCTCTCCACATGCTTCATATGTTTGACATAGCGAACCTTTTGCATCAGTGTAACAGACTTTGCCACAGAGAACTCTCTTCTTTCTGAATATGGTGCACAGGAATTTGACACAAGCTGTCTTTTTGACACACCTTGCATTAATCCAAGGGCTCTTTCTGAATCAAGCCCATTGTCTTTTCATCTCAGGCATTTGATTTCTACAGAAAACATGGGCTCATTGTAGATATATGAAAAATGCTAAAACCTTTACAAGTAAGACCACAAGGAGACAGTTCACAATAAGACAACTGATTACTTGTGATACAGTGGGCATAAAGTATAGGGTAGAATGTATACACAGGGCTCATTATATTGGGAAACTATATACCCATTAACGCAGAGAATAGGCAAACATGTTAAAGAGTCAGGGAAAGCTTGTTTTGGAGCCACAATCTGGAAGCAGTAGTACCTTGGTTAATAAACATAAGGCAAAGGAGGTTTGGTAACTGGCACCTACTTGAGGCTAATAGCACCTATTCAGTTCTCTTTTTAAGCCATCCAAAAGGAATATGCAGAGGCATCTATTTACTTGTGTTGTCTTCTGATTTATTCTATGCACATCACAGCAATGTCACAACAAAACATTGCCTTTGAGAAAGCTCACTTTAAGTGAAATGCATTAGGTGATATCAGTCATTGAAGGAGGGGAGACCCTTTACTAGCCAGCAAGCCTGAAGGTGTCATTTGGAAAAGACATTTTCGATGCTGTAAATTATGGATTTTATGAGTGATTTGATAGGTGTCTTACTTTCACATTTTGTTGCGACATTGCTGTGATGTGCACATAATAAAGCAGAAGACAATATAGGTAAAAAGGCCCTCTGCATATGCTTTTTGGAAGGCTGAAAAAAAAAAAAAAAAAAAAGAGAACTGAATAAGCACTATTAGCCTTAAGTAGGTGCTGGTTACCAACTCTCCTTTGTCTTGAACATGTTAAAGACATAGAACAGGAGAACATACAAAATATAATAACAGCCCATATTAAATTTACTCAAGGCCGGGGAATGCATAGTACATTAAGGAGATATCCGTATCTGTATTACTGTATACATGGGGAATATTGTGCTGCTGTTAACTTTTTCACTTTTTAAACTTTATCTTTTCTATCTATCCATTTATCTAGAATATCAGAAAATCTACCTGTGTGCAAACCTGTCTCTGACTGTTATGAACTATCATGTCAGTGAATATCTTGGTAAAGAAGAGAAGCTTGAACTGCTTTAGAGCACAAGTTCGAATCCCACCACTGAAAATGGCTAACTTTAAGCTCATAATTTCTGGCAGAAGGACTTTTCAAATCATAAAAAAAGACTCATACAGCCTTGGACTTTTAAACTCAGTTGTTGCTATCTTTCTGTTTTTCTATTTGTACTATAGTATTAATTTATATGTGGGGTCACTTTAACATGAAGAATCGAGGCTGTAATAATACTGTCATCCTCAGAGATGTACTTAAGTAACATCTGAGAACAGTTTAGTTACCCTTGAATAAGTGCTATTTGGGCATGAAACTCCATTGGGTAGTTATCTGTGGCCACTGTGGGGAGTTTGCTTCTGTTTGGGCAATATGCCCAGCACTGTGAGCACTTTTCAGAATTTGTAGGTACTAAAGCTTTTTTAACATACTTTTCTGATCTAAGCCTTGGCTGATTTGTGGGGTATTTGGCAAGTGTGGGGTTTCTTGGTCTGGTTTCTTACATTACTTAATCCAGTGCCATTTCCATTGAGCGACCCCCTTCCTATGTGCATACAATACATAAACTTGTCCACAACTGATGTCAAGCCAACAGGGATGTAGTTCCATGGCTCATCCCTAGCCCTGCACTGCCGCTCCCAGTAAGTCAGGATAGGTACTGTACTGTACTGTCCTCTCAGACAGCAAACCTGTCTGCTCAGGCGTTCCGCAGGGGTCAATACTGGGTCCCCTCCTATTCAGCTTATTCTTGAATTGCCTCCCCCAAACCAGTCAAGGCCACATCCTCCTTTATGCAGATGATGTGGTTGTCTTCTCAAATGGCTCAGACCCCAGTGCCTCTTGAGCTGCAACTACAGAGTGACTTCACCAGTGTAGAGACGTGGTTCAAAGATCATAAATTGATAATGAACTACAAGAAAACAAAAAGCAATGCTGTTTACCAGCTCTCTAAACAAAACACAAAAACTACCCACTATCAATATGCAATAGTGGTGGGGTTTCCCTTGAACTTGTTAAACACATTAAATCCTTGGTATCACTATTGACAACTCGCTCTCCTATACTCTCCACATTGACAACACGGCCAAAGCCATTACCAAGTGCATAGGGCTACTTTATCGTCACAAGCGTAGCCTTTCCCCGGAAGCCCTCAGCATAGCTTTTCACAGTTCTATGATTTCCCTGGTGGATAACAGGATGCCTATATATGGTTCTTCCACAGATACTGCTCTCCGGCGCATAAAAACTGCGCTCAACAAAGCCTGCCGGCTCACCTTAGGTGTGCACCAACTGACTCACACCTGTGATCTCTATGCCAGGGCACACTGGCTCACGCTCACGGCCCAACTAAAATATCAATCTTGCCTTCTGGCTAAAAATGTCAGTCTTGATCAGCTACCACCAGGGGTCCAACAACTTCTGGTTTCCAGCAATAATCCACGGCATACCCATAACTCCGAACACCAGTCCTTCCTAACTCCGAAATGTTGAGCATCTCAAGGACAAAGATCCTTTGCTTACCATGCACTACTGTGATTCAACTCAATCCAGAAGAACATTGCGTGCCTGCTCACACTGGGTACTTTCAAAACAAACTTGAAGTATGATAAGTAAATCTCAATGTGCCTGCCATCACTAGCACCACCTTTCCACCACCCCATTACTACTTCCATCCACCTGCCCTCTCAACCCTTCCATCTCCCCACACACCTAGCACCCTCTCCCTCTGCCCCAGTCTAGTCACCTCCCTCCGATCCCTACTACTATACTGATATTACGCTCTCCTTTTGCACATTGCACTTGGGCTCCTCCCCTTCACCCCTTTTTTCTTTAGCACTTAGCAACGCTCCAAACAACCTCTTGTTTGCGGACAACTGACTGGCTTCACCATTGGGCACTGTAAATTGTCTGTTTTCCTGTGACCTGTTCTGTGTTTGATATATAATCCTGTTTGTTTACCTTTGTATTTCTGCAATCCTTTGTATAATTTCACCTATCTGTTGTACTGAAATGTCCTGACGTGGAACCTACTGTATGTAAAGAGCTCTGAGCTGAAATGGCTTTCTGAGCACTGAAAAATATTTTTATTTATATATACTGTATATACACACACACACACACACACACACACACAGTACACACACAGTACACACACAGTACACACACAGTACACATACACACACACACACACACACACCACATCTGAGGCACTCTACTCTCAGGCACCATGCCCTAGTCTAGTGAACTGCTGAACCGGTCCTAGCTTTAATTTTTCACCACTTTGTTCTTTCACTGAAGAGAACAGATCTAGTCCCATTTAGCCATCATTTGGAGCCTGGTTAAGAGCTAGGGAGATAGTGCACTTGGACCAACCAGCCACAGCAATAACCAACCCTGCATGCTGCTGATTTGGAGACATGGGGAGTGTTAGTAGGGGTATCACAAGTCATAAGAGGGAGGTAATAACGGGGTGTATTAGTAGAGGTATCAAGTCATAAGAGGGAGGTAATAATCCCTCTTTACAAGACACTGGTTAGGCCTCTTCAGGAGTACTGTATGCAGTACTGGTGGCCACACTTCACAAGGACATTAACCAATTTGAGGCAGTCCAGAGAAGGGCAACCAAAATGGTGTAGGGACTGCATCAGAAAACATACAAGGACAGATTAACGGAGCTTAATAAGTATACCCTACAACAACGGAGGAAGAGAGGTGATATGACCGAAACATTCAAACACCTTAAGGGCATTAACAAGGTGAAAGAGTCTAACATGTTTCAATATAAGAAAAACAGCAGGACAAGAAGACACAGGATGAGATTAGAGGGAGGCCAATTAAGGGGTAATGTGAGGAAGTTCTTTTTCACAGAAAGGGTAGTGGATGCATGGAACGGCCTACCTCAGGAAGTGGTAGATATTAATACAGTACAGGGATTCAAACAGGCATGGGATGGCCATAAGGGAGCAATACAGATGAGTGTGAATAGATAGGCCATTGACAGAGCAAAGGCTGATGGCACATTCATAAGGTAGAAAAAGAAATGGGCAGACTGGATGGGGAGGCATCTCCGGTAAACCATTTTATTTTACCTACTCTGAACTGCTTCTACTCTGTCTATGTCCTTTCTGAGGTGTTCTCTTCAAAATTTAACACCGTGCTCCAGGTGTGGCTGCACCAATGAGCAATATAATGGCAACACCACCTCCTTCCTCCTGCTGGTGATAACTATCCCTATGCAGCCCAGCATTCCATTAAACCTACCCTCTGCCGACTTCTGGTGACGTCATGCCCATGATGGCTACATTATTTTTCGGCTCCAGCTCTACTAGGCTTTCAAAACACCCTACAACTACTAATTCCATCAGAAGACTGGGCAATATTTTCTAAAATCTACACAAGGGTGCCTAAAAAAGGTCTGGGCTCCCTGAAACTGGCATTGGACAGCGTGGACCCAGATTGCATCTACTCAGACAGCGATAGCTCCCAGACCTTCAGCAAAGGTGAATTCTCGACAAAGGAGCTAAATAAGATGCCTAATATTGCAAGGCAGATGGATGCCATTCTTCAAGAGTTGCGGGATTTTAGAAAGGAGACCCACTCCATGTTTACAGTGCTCTGTACCGATTTAGGGAAGATGGAGAAGCAGCTCGATGATATCGAGGAACAGGCCACAAACACTGACTCCCATCTAGACTGTGCAAAGCGCACCATAGCGCATCTCCACCGAATGACTCAGAACCTGCAAGAGAGGGCAGAAGATTCGGAGGCCCAGAACAGGAGGAACAACTTGAGGATCAATGGTTTTCCAGAGGGGGCTGAAGGTACTAACCCAATACAATTTCTGCAACAATTTTTAAGATCTAAATTGGGCTTACTGGATGATGTTTCACTGGAGAAGGATCAAGTGCATCAAACCCTGAGCCCGAGGCTTGGCAACCGCCCACGTGCTCTCCTGGTTCATTTCCTCTGATACACGGAGAGGTAAATGGTATTACATAAAGCTTGGCAACAGGGGGACCTGACTTATCAAGGTCAGAGAATTTATGTCGACAATGACTACCCGACCTCGATTGCCTTAAGATGCCGTGCATACGCTCCTGTCCTTAAAAAGCTCAAAGAAACAAAGCTGAAATTCCACACACCATACCTGGCAAAGTTGGTGGTCAACTTGACTGATGGTCCCAGGATTTCTGAGTCAGCAGAAGAGGCCACCAGGGAACTTGTTAAAATGGGGAATGATGTTCCCCAACCCCCGAGGCAACCAGGCACGACATTGGCAACCAAATTGATGCAGAAGCTATGGTCCCAGGAAACATCGAGGGAGCAATGTAGACAAGAAGGAGCTAAGGCAGTCCAGCAGATAGTCGGCAGCCTGGGAAGCGGGCTTTGATGCAGCTTGGAACATTACAGAACACTCAAGAAGGTAAATAAAGGGACTAATGGGACATTTTTTTCCTTTTTTTGTTGCCTAAGTATGCTTCAGGTAGTTCAATCTGTTAGTTTCCTCCCCCCCATTTGTTTAGTTTCCCCCCATGTTGGCCCTTGATGGCCCTGCTTTCCCCGATGTCTCTTCCCCAGAGGTGATGGTCTACCCTCACTTTTATGTGAGGAGACACACTTGCCCAAACAGTGATGTCTCAGAAGGGCATTGAGCTGGCGATGCCTTGGAGGGCCCCCAGCAGGCTTTATGTCGGTACAAACTTAGGAATGGGGGTGCTGGGGTGGGGGGGTTGTTGCTTGGGTGTGCTGTGGGGAAGGGGGGGATGACAGAGGGGTCACCAACTGACCACACATGCGGTCCTGGCCAATTACCACCTATTTAAGGCTGATGGCACCTTTCTCTAATACCAAAAAGAGCATTAATATTCACCCCAAAGATAACTTAAAGGGTACCTGGTCCCTTGATATGCTGTGCCAGTCCCCAAGGAAGCTGGGCTCTTTTGAGAAGAATATTTATTTCAGGCCCCGGGGGACACTGTTTCCTCGGCTTGATCTGGCCTGGTCCGGGGTGGCCTACCTCACCTATGGTGCCCAGCCTCCTCACAAGCTGTGCCGGTGGAGGCCAGGGGCGCTCCTGGGGGTTGGGTGGGCTTACCTTGGATGATTTTTGGCCCATGTGGATTTTTCAGATCTGGGGGTGAGCTTCAGGACACAGGGGAGGGGCTCTCCCCCCCCCCTTCCTTTTCCCTTAGCTATGTTAATTGAAGAGGGAACAGACTACCCACAAGATACAACTACATATCTTTTTTTCCTGGTGGAGTGTGAGGCATGACCACCTCTCACTGCTCCCCCCTCCTCAAAGAGATGTACAACATCTAGTCTAACCTAAGTTAGACCCCACCAAAATTATTTGGCACAAACTTGGTTTTGGCTGCCTGCTCTGTTAGTGGAGGCCAGCCCTATGAAGTCCGTAGTTTTGTTCCATCCCCGGCCCAGTTGGCGGGTGATGGTTGTAAAAAGTTTGGCCAGTTAAAGTTTTATAGGCCAGTTATAAGTTTTGCACAGTTAGAGGAGAGTTATCCTCGCTATACCTCACATAGGCAGTCACATTTCCTTTTAAAAGTAAACACATTTGACAGTGTCTGTAAACTGACAGTTCATGATTTGGCACAGAAATTTTCTCTGGATGTTCAAAATATGATACACTGTCGGGGCACCTTTGCAGATCTTTTCATTGAATGTTAATGGGCTGGGCAGCCCTGTCAAAAGAACAAGAATGATTTCGTTATTTAAAAAGACCCATGCAGTAATAATATTTATGCATGAAACACACATGAATACAGCGGAGCATGGAAAGCTGGTCAGGGGAGGTTTCTCACAAGTCTTTTCCTCCTCCTTCCCTAGTGGGAAGAGGGGGGGGGTCACCATATTGATCTTCAGCCTTACTCCCTTTATTGCTACATCCAAGTGGGCCGACCCTGAGGGTCGCTTGGTGGTAGTTCAGGGTTTGCTGCAGGGCAGGAAAGTTACCCTTGCTAATGTGTATTTTCCCCCTGGTTCCACCCAGCAAACTCTCCGTTCCCTTTTGAATAGGATGGGCCAACTTACTAGGGGCACCCTGGTACTAGCAAGGGACTTTAATATCACCTCCAACTCTAATGTCAACTCTACCAGGGTTTCAAGGGGCAGACAGCCGGCACCACACACATTTTTTAAGAGATTTGTTCAGGAGGTGGGCTGGGTTGATGTGTGGCGCACTCTTCACCCTAGGGAAAGGAGATACACTTTTTATTCCACTGTACATGGCTCTTACTCTAGGATAGACCATCGCTATACACAGAAAGAGTGTTTAGAAACTCTTAGGGAGGCAGCTATTGGTAATGTTGTCCATACTGATCATGCCCCAGTCATTACGACATGGGATTTGGGCCTTGAGAAGCGAAACACGTTGTGGAGATTTAGTCCTGCCCACCTTAAAAGTGCCCAATTTTGAGAATTTATCAATGAGAAAATACAAGAAATCCTGAGGGACAACTCAAACCCTGAAATTACCTCCGCTGTTAGGTGGGACACGCTGAAAGCAGTCCTACGGGACCACCTCATCCAATACTCCTCTTTCCAGGCTAAGCAACGGAGGGAAAAACAAGCACACTTGGAGGGGACCCTCCACTTCCTCCTGACTGCCCATCAACAGGGGGACAACTCGGTAGTAGCCCAGTAGGTACAGGTCAGGCAGGAGTTGGACTCCCTGGTTCGGCAGAATACAGAGATACCACTAGCCTTTTTAAGGCAAAGGTATGGGGAGGTGGGACCGAGGGCCTCCTGTCTACTTGCCTACCGGCTTTGTACGCAGCATTGGCTCGCCACTATACCCACTATTAGGGACCCTACATCGGGTACTATTTACTCCAAAACTGTCCAGGTTACCCAAATTTTGTGTGATTATTATAAAACACTGTACGCACCAGACCATCTATTTGACCCAGAGGATATTGGAACCTTTCTTTCCCCATGAGCCTCTCTAAGCTGAATGAAGATCAATGGTCCTCTTTAGTCTCCCCTATAACGTACTCTGAACTGAAAGTGGCCATTTCCTGATCCAAAACTGTGAAGGCCCCTGGCCCTGATGGGTATGATACAAAATTTTATAAACATCTAGACCAAACGCTTGCCCCAACCCCCCTACAGTTCTACAACGATGTATTGCAAGATTTGGCGAACCCCCCACCTAGCTGGTCTTACGCAATAATATTCCTTATTCGTAAGCCCGGTAAAGACTCACACGGTTGCAAATCATACTGCCCAATTTCAGTTTTAAATGTAGACTATAAATACCCAATGTCTATTTTGGCTAAATGCCTGGACATAGTCCTCCCTGCAATAATCAATCTAGATCAGACATGTTTTGTCAGTGGCAGATCCACTACAGATAACACTAGAAGGGCCCTGCATCTAGTACAAGAAATGCAAACCATGATAACACCCTCTGTCCTACTCAGCCTAGATGCAGAGAAGGCATTTGATAGAGTAGCGTGGCCTTTTTTATTCGCTGTCATGTTAAAGATGGATTCCCCCTTCCCTTTATTTCCCTGATAAAAACACTTTATTCTTCACCCCAGGCCTGTGTGAAAGTTTCGGGACACCATTCCCCTTACTTTCCCTTATTTAGGGGCACCCGCCAGGGCTGTCCTCTGTCTCCTGGTTCATTTGCTATTTTTATTGAACCCCTGGCACATGCCATTAGAGATTCCCCTTGGATAAGGGGAATACAGATGGAGGGCATGGAACACCGCATAGCTCTTTATGCAGATGATGTTCTGCTTTTTTTAGCAAACCCGTCCCAGTCAGTTCCATCAGTCTTTGAACTACTAGACCACTTTGGTAAGTGCTCAGGGTATAAACTTAACACCACCAAAACCGAAGCATTGACTTTTCATTTTTCTCCCTCTTTAACATTCAAACAAAGGTTCCCATTTCGTTGGGATTTAGACAAATTAAAATACCTAGGTATATACCTTTCCCACCAGGCTGCTGATACAGTGAAACATAATTATGGCACGTTTTCTGCTCAACTGCAGGCAGACCTGGCAGGATGGAATATTCTTCCCCTGAATTTACTTCAGAGGGTTGATGTTATTCGTATGGTGATCTTGCCTCGGGCCCTCTGTTTTGGAATGTGCCAATATGCATCTTGAACAACACTTACAGGGCTTGGAACAAACTCATCAACAGATTCATCTGGGCTGGCAAACGGCCTAGAATAAGGGCATCCATCCTTTACCTCAGAATACTTCAGTAAATCTTTCAACTCTGCATGCGACTTATACGCCCCAGTAAAAAAACGTAAAATCAAAGCTCTATCAAATCCATGGATTACTGCCAAACTACTTGCCGAGCTCAAGGATCGGGACCACCTCTGGGCAGTTGTCAGAGACACAGGCTCACCTCATGATACCCTAAAATACAAGCAGGCATGAAATAGATGTACCTCACAAATTAGGCAAATGAAGAGCGCCTATTTCAAAATGCCCTTGAATCCACCTGGGGTGATGGAAGAGCTTTTGGGACAACATCCGAAACATAATGGGTAAACAATCAAAATCGTCACCACCATTATGAAAGTTGATGGATCCACCACTCTTGACCCAAAGTCTATTGCAGATGCGCTAATAAGACATTCACAGACCTTAGTGGGGTCCTCCCCAGATTTCTTCTTGGACTTACCTGTGCCTAGCCTAGTATCACAAAACACCCCTCGTGACAAACCACAATTTTACTTAAGAAAATCAAAGTGCATCAAGCACACAAGTACATAAGAAAGGCCTGCTCCAAATCCAGAACAAGTAGTGACACTCTAGATCTAAAATCCTGTCTCTCACCTTGGATGAAGTAATTCACCCCTTGCAAAATTCTTAATCTGTCACTTTGCCAAAGTCAATTTCCCAAGAATGGAAATCTGCCATAGTTACGCCAGTGCACAAAGGGGGACAAAACCCTCAACAGGAAACTATCACCAATATCAATACCTCCTCTCCAAAGCACTTGAACGAATAGTGGCAGACCAACTCTCTGATTACCTGGACAAATACAATCTACTCTGTAATCAACAGCATGGCTTTAGGAAAGGACATAGTACAACAACAGCCTTACTTGATTTCTCTGGAGAAGTCCATTCAGCCCTGGACAAAGGGTGCCAAACAGGTGCAGTCTTTATTGATCTTAAAGCTTTCGACACAGTCCATCATGGCCTACTTACCTCCCTACTTTCTAGCCTAGGCCTGGCTGAAGGTCCTTGTGCTTGGGTAAAAAGTTACCTGTCCAATCGGTCACAGGCTGTAAAAATCTCTAATGAACTCTCTGACTTCAAACCAGTTCTCTCAGGTGTACCACAGGGATCAATTCTTGGACCACTCTCTTTAGCCTGTTCCTTAACTCCTCCAGATATCTGCCAGGAGAAAATAATCTTATACGCTGATGATGCTGTAATTCTCTCTTCCCACAAGGATCCAAACTCCCTACGAAAAAGCCTGCAACTTGCTTTCTCTAGTGTTGAAAGGTGGTTCCTGGATAGTAAACTTGTGCTAAACCGCAATAAAACAAAAAGCCATGCTCTTCTCCAATCACCAAAACAAAAATAGGCATACTCCACTCACCATACAAACCTCTGTGGGAATTACACTGGACCAAGTAAATACTTTCAAATACCTTGGCATCACTTTTGACCAAGGGCTCACCTTTGCAACCCATATTGACAACACTGCGAAAACAGTGAACCAACGCCTTGGAATACTATTCCGTAACCGTCAATTTCTAAATCAAGCGGCATTGAGAATAGCTATACAGAGTTCCATAATCTCAATCATTGACTATGGCCTTATTATTTATGGCTCAGCTACCTCCACTGCTCTAAGGCGTATCTCAATCACTCTAAATAAGGCCTGCGGCTCCTCACGGGGGCTCAAAGACTGACTCACACGTGTGATCTGTACTATGAATCAGGCTGGTTGAACCTATCAAATCGTCCTTATTTATCTCCACCTGCACAATGGCAAAAAAATCTATCTTGGGGCTGACTCCATTATGTATTCAAAACCTACTCCGACTGAATTCTGGCTCACGACCTCCACCAGATCTGAACGCCAACCTTTCCTGGTTCGAGATGCCGGACTGCACAGGGACAAAGATCTTTCGCATACAGGGCCCCGACATGGTTCAATGCGCTTAGTCCACCTACTCTATCCTCAACCTCGCCAGCTTTCAAATCCATGCTCTATGCCCACCTCACCACCACTAGCAACTGTGATTGCGCTAGATAAAGACTACTACTCCTCCTCATGTCCATCCTCACATCTGAGGCCTCTTCCTCCCTGACTAATGAACCCTCTGGTACCTCTACTACTTCCTGTCTCCCACCCAAACTCACTCCCCTTTTTCCTGTCCCTCTCACTTACTCTCCGCTCACCACCTTTCCCTCCTCTAGCCTCCTTTTGGCTTAATGATCGCCCTCTCCTGGAAGTTTTCCTTAACCTCGAAATTGTCTACTCGCTTGAACCTGTTATAGCTTGTTTTTCTATGAAACTTAAAAACGTTACTGCCTTAAACTGTTAATAGCAAATTTATGATGTAACTTTCCTGTCTGGTTTTACCTGTAATGTGTATCGTGCTTTGTTAAATGTTCTTTGTGATGTGGAACCTTTGTAAAAGAGCCCTGGCTCAAAGGTATTAATTCCTAGACTAATAAACTAAACTAAACTAAACCTCCCTAGGAAATTAGGTGGTCTTGCTCTCTCTAATCTTAAACTTTATAATTGGGCCTCATACCTCTCCTTTATAGTATGCCGACTACCCAAGTCTAGCCCTGTTCTGTGGAGGGAGATTGAAGAGGCCTTAATGCCTTTTAAGCAGCTAATTAAAGCCATGACATACCGAATGCCTCCTTCCCGCTTACATGACTCGGCTCCGACAAACCCCTGAATTATACACCAGATGAAAGCCTGGAATGCCATATGTAGACATCTGTCTCTTTCACCATTTCTCCCATTCATATGTCACATTACCCTACTGGAGGACTTCCAGCCAGCACTATATGATCATACATTTACCACTTGTGAGCACCTGGGGCTCATTCAGTTCCAAAGTGGAGGAGAATTTAAATCCTTTCTGGACTTAAGTCATACGTACGGTCTAAGGCACCAACATTTTTACCGATATCTGCAACTAAGACATTTTTTTTTTAATTCCTTCCAATCCGGATATGACAATTCGAAAGCACCTCCCTGTTGATTCCCTGTATTCAACAACTTGTAGAAGCTGGCAATATGCCCCACATTGTCTCTGTCCTGTACAGGGCACTTGGGGATACCATAGGAGTGAATACTGAAAGCATATGTGCTAAATGGATGGAGGAATTTGGTTTTGACATTCCAAAGGAAAATTGGGATAAGAGCTGTCTCTCGATAGCTAAACTTACATATTCCCATAGCCGGAGGCTTTTTTCCTGGCAGATGTTGACTAGGTTCTTCCCTACTCTCATTGCGACAGCACATTTTTCTCCAGCACGATCGGGGGCCTGCTGGCGGCAGTGCGGTGAATCTAGGGTGCATCATACCCACATACTTTGGGCATGTCCCCTGATACAGCCTTTTTTGACTTGATTACAATCGGAATTGAGATCTCTCTTCGATACCCCACTTATTCCAACTGTAGATTTGTTTATCCTTCACATCTTCCCCCCAGAGCTCAAGGACTCACATACACGATATCTCCTGGGAGCCCTGCTGCTAACGGCCAAGAAGGCTCTGACCCAACACTGGCTTACCCCCCGTGCCCCTACCGTGTCAGAGTGGAGAGAGATTGTTATTCGGATCTATAGAGCAGAAAGAATTTCCTACCACCTAAATGACAAAACTGACCTATGTACATTGAAATGGTCCAGATGGGTACTCTACATTATGTCTAGGGATCCCTTCTTTGTCCCTTAAAGGAGTGCCATGGAGAGAAGGGTTATCCAGAGGGGGGGAACCCCTAAATTTGACCATGTACAACCTAACTAGTAGTACTAGACACTCAGGTAACTTGGTATGGGTCTTGTTTAACTGTATAATTCAATCGTATTAATTATTTACAGCTAGAAACTGTAGTCTACATTCTATAAGTTGTTATTGTTGCTGTGCCTTATTTGTTATTTGATATTTAATTTTCTTCCTTGTGTGTTTTTTTTCTATCCTTTTTTTAGGACACTGAATGAAGTATAATTATAATGCTATGTTGACTGATTTTATTTTGTTACCACAAGCAATTTACGAATTCAATGAACTGTGACTGCCTTTTTTCTTACCCCTTTTTTCTTTTGTACCCTTCCCCCAAGTTGAAAAATTTAATAAAAATTATAATTACAAAAAAAAAAACCTACCCTCTGCCTTGCCACACTGCCCTGCTATATTGAGATTCTCAGATAATGATAACCGCGAGGTCCTTCTCCTGCCTATTAACTGTCAGTACTCCCCCTCATCTTAAACTCAGCCTGGGTTTTTATGTCCTAGGTACATTATTTTTCACTTTTTGGCATTGAACCCAAACTACCATGTTTTTGACCATTTCTCAAGTTTCCCATGATCCCTGCACATTATTTCCAAGCCTTTCTGCACACCCACTCAATTGCAGATTCTGATATCTAATGATGCCTAATGACGGTACTTGACCTTTCAGGAATTCTGAACGATAGCAGTGACCCAGGGAACCTGGTTGTCACCTATAATAGGGCAATATCAGGGGCCTTGGATATCATTGCTCTTGTGCATGTTCACCCTTTAATCTTTTGCCCGGGTGTCCCATAGTATGATGGGATACAGAAAGTTGAAGAGATTAGGGTGAAGTTTGGAGAGACACTGGCTGAAAAACTAGCCTGGAAGAGGACAGGCTTAGATTGTTCGACCATTACAAGGTTTACCAATCGGCAATTTCCCATAAGAAAGCAGAATTTCTGTCCAGGAAAATTGCCACAGCCAAAAACAGACCAGCTCAGCTCTTCCAGACTGTGGACAGACTGGCAGTATAGCGCAGTGATTTAAGGCTCTGAGCTGAAAATCTGGAGACCTGGGTTTGAATCCCACAGCCCCCACTTGCATATTGTGTGACCCTGAGCAAGTCACTTAACTTCCATGTGCTCCCAGGTTATACCTGTAAACAAGCTTTCAGCTTAGTGTGTCTCACCTGGTTAAACAATTGGAAAAAAAAAAAAAAACTTGTCTACAGTCCAGTTGAATACTGTCAAGAGAAAAGTGTGATGAGTTTGCGCAATGTTTTGCTGATAAGGCTGCCTACATCAAGGATGAGATCAACCAGTGCCTCCCCATTGATCATTGCAGTGATCAATCGTGTGGTACTGACACCCAGATTACCAGTTGGCTAAAGGTAGACCAGGTTATCATGGATATAATGAGGATCATCCTGACTTTGCGGCCAACTTGCTGTAGTCTGGACCCAGGCCCAACACACCTTATTGTAGGGTGTTAAGATTATCACCCCGGTCCTTACTGTAATAGTAAGGATGTCATTGGAGAGTGGGATCTCTCTGGATCCCTTAAAGGCGGCAGTGGTCCGGCCCCTCCTGAAAAAGCCCTCCCTTGACCCAGACTGTCCAGCAAACTACAGGCCAGTCTCAAACTTACCTTTTGTAGGGAAAGTTATTGAGAAAGTGGTCACTCTGCTGCTGGAGGTTCATTTATCCAGCCACAATATCTATGATCCTCTCCATTCGGGTTTCGGGAAAAGGCATAGCACCAAGATGGCTCTGGTTCAGGTACTAAATGATCTCCTGATGGCCAGAGATCGGAGGACCTGTACCATCTTGGTTCTCCTTTATCTCTCAGCAGCATTTGACACTGTAGACCGTGGCATGCTGCTCGAGTGCCTGTGTTTTTTTCTGTGGACTGGGGCGGGCAGTCCTCAGTTGGTTTCGATCCTTCCTTAAGGGCAGAACTCAGAGAGTGGTGTTGGGGATTTATTCCTCGGCCCCTCACTGTCTGCCCTGTAGGGTGCCGCAGGGCTCGGTGTTGTCAACACTGTTGTTTGTAGTGTACATGCTGCCATTAGGAGATATTATAAGATGGTGCGGCTTGAGTTTTCACTTCTATGCAGATGATTGGCAGCTGTACATGTCTTTTGTGCCTGAGCAGGTGATAGATACTGTTTTGGTGTTTAACAACTGCCTAAATGAGATACAGGACTGGATGAGTGCTAGCTGGCTATGGTTAAAACCTGGGAAGATGGAGGTATTGGTGATGGACACAGATTGTAGGATGGTTGGGGCAGGGGTGGAACAACCCACCAGGCTGAGGCTTGGGGTTGTCCCATTGCGTGCCTCAAGCCAGGCGCATAACTTTAGCATGATCTTCGATGAGGTCCCAACCTTGAAATCACAAGTGTCAGCAGTAGTTAAATCCTCTTTTTATCATCTAAGAAATATTGCTAGAGTGAGCATCTGGTTCTGTCCAAAGATCTTCCTACCTTGGTCCACGCCTTTGTCATCACCCCGTCTTGATTACTGCAACACCCTCTACCTAGGGCTACTGGGGAGTGGATATCCACCACTTGCAGCTGGTGCAGAATGAGATGGCCAGGTTGTTAACTGGAGCCCCTAGATCCAGTCACATAACACCTGTGCTGCATGAAGTGCACTGGCTGCCAGTACAGTGGCGGATAACCTTCAAGGTTGCATTGTTGACCTATAAAGCCCTATATGACCAGGGAACCCACTACCTGCAAGATCTTCTGCAGCCTTACTGCCGCTCCCACCCACTCTGATCCTCTGACAAGGGATTGCTAGAGATTTCCATGGTATATTTGAAGATATCTGGAGCACAATCTTTTGCCTTTATGGATCCTACCCTGTGGAATTCTCTATCTCGTCGTATACGAGACAGCCTGACCATCAAAGGATTTAAGTCTGCCCTTAAAACTAAGTTCTTTTGTTAGGCCTTTAATGGGGCTTGATTGGGACTAATGATACTGATTTTATAAGGAAATGTTTCATTATATTTAAGTGGCTGTTTTATATTTGGTTTTATGACAATTGTGATGTTTTATTTATGTATGGATTTGTTCAGGAGCTCTGAGCTTTGGAAGGATGCCTTTAATAAATAAACTGATGATGATGATGATGATGATGATGATGATGATGATATAATTTGTGAAGAGACATACCTTCTCTTTCAGCTTTTCTGCAATGTTCTCTATAAAGACAGTGAAGAGGACTGGTCTCAGTACCAAGCTTTGTGGTACCCCACTTGCCACACTCCACTCTTTAGATACGTGCCTTTAACCACCACCCTCTGTTTCATATCCGTTAACCAGTTTCTATCTAATTTTGTGAGTATGGATCTCAGTCTTAGGATGGTCAACTTCCTAATCAGCCTTCTATGTGGCACCATGTCAAAGGCCTTGCTAAAGTCTAAATAGGCCATGTCCCTGCTCTCCCCTGATCAACCTTACTGGTCACCCAGTCAAAGAAATTTATTAGATTCATTTGGCATGCCCCCTCATGAATCTGTGTTGTCCGTGGTCTTACAGCCCGTAGTGTACAAGACACTGTATTAGCATTTATTTCAGTAGTATTTGCATCAATTTGTCCACCACTGAAGTGAGACTGACTGGCCTATAGTTGCTAACCTCCTCCCTACTGCCACTGATATGTAGAGGGGCAACATTAGTCCTTCTCTGGTCCACTTGATCCACTCCTATTTCTATTGAGTTGTTGAAAAAGGCTGTCAGTGGGGCAGCCAGACCCTCTCAGTTCTTTTAGAACCCTAGGGAGAATCCCATCCGGTCCAATTGCCTCATCTACCATTAGGGCTGCTAGTCCTTCCAGCACTTTTTCTTCTGAGAAAAGCCAGAAACTCCTGCACAAAACAAGTGAGAAATGCCAAGGCTGCCTTCTACACAGCTGAATTGGATGCCTCCTATCACAACCCTTCCAGGTTCTGGGGTACCATAAAGGGGATCCTAGGTCAAGCTTCTACCCCTGTCTTACCACCCAAAGTGCACCTAAATAGTGTTGAAATCACTGACAAGCAAGAAATCTTAAATGCCTTCAACGATCATTTCACTACAGCTGGCCTAGCTTTTGATTCCTCACCTGCAAACCTATTGAGGTCATCACTAAACTTACAATCTACTGAGAGACAAAAGGCTGCTTCCACATTCTCCTTCAAATCAATACTCTTAAAAGAAGTAGAATACCTACTATTCCAACTAGATACAACTAAAAGCGCAGGTGCAGACTCCCTGGATCCCTACTTTCTAAAAGTAGCATTGCACGCCTTAGCTGCCCCCCTCACTTACCTTTTCAATCTGTCCCTAGCCACTGGTTCTATCCCATCAATATGGAAGACAGCTCAAGTGTTTCCACCACTTAAGGAAGGTGATCCCATGGACCTCAACAACTATAGGCCCATTTCCATCTTACCAGTACTGTCCAAAATGCTCGAAAAGTTAGTGAACTTTCAGTTAAGTGCCTACCTTGATACCAATAATCTCCTTAATCCAGCTCAATCTGGGTTTAGATCTATGCACAGCACCATCTCTGCCTTAACAAAAGTTACAAATGACTGGCAGACTGCCTTAGACAAAAAGAATAACACCTGTGCTGTGTTCCTGGATCTAAGCAAAACCTTTGACACTGTGGACCATTAACTACTAATCTCCTCTCTGAACTCCATAGGCCTTGACTCACTCTCTCTTAAATGGTTCAGATGCTATCTCTCCAGAAGAATACAACTGGTAAAAATGAAGGTGACCTATCTACCTCTAAACCACTCCTAAGAGGTGTACCGCAAGGTTCCATCCTGGGCCCCATCCTCTTGCCATTTACATCAACAATATTGACTCCAATCTCTCACAATCTATTATTCACCCTTTGCAGATGATACTGTACTATATGTCATTAATCCTCACCATCAAAAGCCTGTGAGCTTTTACAGTCTGAGTTCTCCTCCTACAGCACAACTTACTAGAAAAGAAATTACTACTAAATGCCAAGAAAACGAAAGCTATGTTCTTTGCCACCAAGAGCTGCTCTTCCACTGTCCCATCATTCACTCTCCCACAATTATCTACCATCCTTGGTGAAAATCTGGAATATGTGGACAAATTCAAATATCTTGGAGTCTGGATTGACAATAAACTTGACTATACTAGCCACATTGAAGAGCTCCTGAAAAAGCTTAGACAAAGACTTGGCCTATTTTATAGGATCAAACACTACCTGACCAGAGATTCCAAAAAAAGGCTAATCCTGGCATCATTCCTATCCCTCATTGACTACGCTGACTTCCTTTATGGTCACTGTTCCCTCTCCCATTTAAATAAATTAGACACCTTGTATCATAGAGCTATTAGATTCATTACAGATCTTCCTCCAGCACCCATCATTGCTTCTCTACAATGCAGTCAGTTGGACATCCCTACGACATAGAAGAAACAAAATGCTGCTGTCTGGATCTACAAAGCTCTGACAAACAAACTCCCTTCCTACATCTCAGATTGTTTCAACGGATCACATCCAGGCCTTACACCCTAAGGATCAATAAACTCATCATGCTGAAGAGATTCCTATCCACCTGCACCCGGTATGGAAGGGCTGCAATCAGCTACTCCCTAGCACTTATCTGGAATTCTCTTCAAAAGACCTTGAAATGGATACCCTCATTCCATTAACATCCTTCAAAAAACTGTACCTAGTCTATTCCCAGAATCATGCAATTGCTTCCATAAGGCCTAGTCCTCTCACACCCCTCCTTCCCTACCCTTTTTATATTACCCCCTACTTTTTATTGTTTTCTAGACTTGTTCTCCAACCTACGCCCGTACAAAATGCCCCCCCCAAGTCCCATTACCCTAGCTTTATCCCTACAATACTGTTTGTTTCTTTCCTTTATATGATCTAGGTCCAATGTCATTTCGCCTGTATATATGTAAATATTTGTATACCTGTCTCATTCTTAAATCTTTGTATTTGTGTTCATTCAGTACCATGCTTTTGTGTAAAATTTGTAACCTTATATTGTTATGACCACTCAGGTCCATCTTGTAAATGAGCTATGCTCAATGATGTTCGCCTGAATAAATAAAGATTTTGATTGATTGATTGATTGAAAAAGGACCTGTGTCCCCCCCATCCCTACTTCTCTCTGAAGGTCTGTCCCCTCCACCCTCCACCCTCCACTGTGAAGACTGAGCAGAAGTACCCTTTTAGTATATGAGCTTTTTCTTGGTCTCCTTCTGCACATTCTCCACATTCCACTCTTCTAATTCTTACTATCCCTACCCTCATTTTCCTCTTCTCACTTATGCTCCTGAATAAAGTCTTATCCCCTGTAGCAACCTCTTTGGCAATCCTTTCCTCTGTCTGCACCTTTGCTTCCTTTGCCATCTTGCCTGCTTCCTTCTGCTTTGCTAGGTGTACTTCCTTATACCCCTTGAATGCAACCCTTTTGTCTTTTACTGACCTTGCCACTTCTTTGGAGAACCATACTGGTCTGCTTTTCCTTCTGCTTTTGGTCACTTCCTTCATGCATAGGTTAGTTGCTTTTGTTATGCCTTCCCTTATTCTACCCTTCCCTGGCACTCCTCCATCTCTCTGAGGAAGTTTCTGAGGTAGTCACACATTTCTTTAAAATATGCCCTCTTGAGAGTCCAGAAACCTCATACTTTGTGATTTGGTTGTGCTTCTGTTCCGATGGTGAACCACACTGTATAGTGATCACTGATACATATGGAACTATCCACTGTGATGTCTTCTGTGCTGTCCCTGTTTTGTAAGCACCAGATCCAGTACTACCCTGTCCCTAATTAATGGTTCTTTGACTAACTACCTGAGAAAAGCTCCTTATATGGAGTCAAGGATGGCCTTGCTTCTTGCTGAAACTGCAGTTGGAAGTCTCTACACATCTGGCAGACTGAAGTCAGCAACTAGCAACACCTCCCCTTACTTAACATTCTATTGATGGCTTCCACGAGTGCATTATCAGTCTTGTCACTCAGTGCTGGGGGTCTGTACACTACTCCAGTACAGATAGTGGACCTAGAGCCTGCCTCCAGGTTGACCCACAGTAATTCCAATCCCTCATTTTCCTCTTTGTGCCCCTGCACCTCCATGGCTTTAATACCCTCCGTTACATATAATGTAACCCCTCCTCCTTCCCTCCCCACTCTGTCTGTCCCAAACACAGTGCAGCCTGGTATGTTCATTTCCCAGTTGTGCTCAGAGCATCACAACTCTGTTATAGCCACTAAACCCAGATTAGCCTTCACCATGATAGCTTGCATGTCTGACTTTTTTTTTTTTAAACTGAGGCTCCTTGCATTATGCACATCGCTTTCCATATCTTTTCCTCCCTGTCTGTTACCTTGCTTCTCCCTCACATTCCTGCCTGTTTTGTTCTCTGACTTACACCTTGACTCACTCCTTCTCTTTTTACCTTCAATCACTCCTTCCCTTTTTACTTTCACCTTATATGTTACCCTTTAATTGGATGCCCTCACCTAACTGTGCCATAGCCCCATTTTTCTCTTTCTTGTTCCTGCCTTTTTGCACATCTGCTCAAGGGGAATTCTCTCCACTATGGTCTTCACTCCCTAACACTTTATCATCTGGGGCAGGAAACTTTTGCCTCTTTGGTTTCACTGCCTCCCCATGGTCTGATTTAAATAATTATCCATATAGCATTTAAACCTACCATCAAGGACTGTGGTCCCCTTCCTAGAAGAATTCAGGCCATCTCCACCATAGAGGTCCATATCCTCTCTGTTGGCTCCCAGTCCTTGAAGTATCCAGATTCTTCATGTATGCCATTATGTGGCGTTTCCTTGCTTGTCCCCTTCCATGCACAGGTAACACCTTGGGAAATGCCTCCATGTGTGCTACTTGCTTGTGCCCCCTCCCCAGCTCCCTGAAATTTCCCATCACTACTCTTTCCTTCTTCCATGCTATGTTATTTATTCTGAAATATGGACAATTATATCCAGCTCCCACTGCCCTGGCAATCTGCAGTATATGCTCCCCATCTCTCCCAGGTGGGGGACCTCTCAAGCACCTCACTTCCCTTTCCTCCCTCCTATCAAACCTATTATTATTAATAATAATATTGTTATTAGAGAAAACGCACTAATATTTCTGCTTGGTCTTCACAGTCAAGGTGAGGCCTTTGCCAGAGTGCAGCATCCAGGTAGGATAAGAAACAAATGTGGAAATAGACAGAATCACAGAGGAAAAGATGACTAAGTACATTAGGTCCCCTGGACCAGATGGTTTACACCTATGGGTACTCAGGGAGTTGGGTTAAGCCTAGTTGCACTCCTTGCAGACATATTTAATAGCTCAGCTGAGATGGGCATACAGTAGTTCCCAGGGACTGGACAGTAGTAGATATTGCCCACTGCACAAGAGTGGGATAGGGGGAGCCAGTTAATTATATATAGAATAATGCGCAGGGGAGAGTGCATACCTGAGGTGTGGGATGCTACATAAACCCTGAGGGGTGAAGCTCAAGGGGTTTATCAAAACATCCCACACTTCTGGTGTGCATAAAATTCAAGTTTACACTCCTCCCCATGCATTGTTTTATGTAACTGCTGGGGACTGTTTTTTGCCAGCCGCTGCACTGGTAATAAAGTAGTCAAAACAAAACTTATCTTTTTTTTTGTTTGTTTTTTCACTTTTACAAGCAGACACTGCAAATAGTGTAATATAGAAGGACATATTTTTATTTTGCTGTTTGAGGAAAATCAATTGTTTTATGAACTGGCCTGGACAGTGAGCAGTCAGAAAACAGGAACAGACTGAGAACAACAGTCATGATTAAAACACAGGGGCCCGGATAGTCAAAAGGGTTGTGCATGTGGATCCATTCACATATCTGGAATGTGTAGTACAGTATGGGCTGCATGCCCATTGGTTCACGCTGTGGACCAATGGGCATACAGCCCTACCAATGGTGTCAGTCGGTGGGCAGTGGGGTGGCAGGTAGGTGGGGTGCTGCCGCCCGCCACTGGACCACCAGGGATATTGGACGTGCTTTTTTTTTTTTTTTTTTTTTTTTAATACTTAAGCCTGCGATCAGGCTGCGAGTGGTCCACTGGACCACCAGGGATATAGGACATGCTTTTATTTATACTTAAGCCCGTGATTGGGCTGTGAGCTGTCCACTGGACTACCAGGGATATTGGATGTTTATTTCACTCAACATATGCCTGCGATCGGGCAGTGGGGCACATTGCCACACTGTGCAGTGAGATCGGTCCCCGACAGCTGCTGCCTGGCAGGGCACCAGGCGCAAGTCGCCAGGGACTGGCGCACCTGCATGCAAATGGGGCCATAATGACATGCAAATGGCCCCATTTGTGCCTTGCATACATTATGGCCCCATTTGCATGTGCACTTTGAATATCATGGTTGTTCATATAAGCGCCAACAGAACTTGCGCTAGTGCATCCCTGCTCCACTCTGGCCGCCCATTGCTGGCGCGGTGCCACTCGCCGCTGCACAATGGTGGCCGGGGTGCAATATTCAATGATGCTGTGCCATGGCGCAGCTCCGTTGAATATTGCCCAGTCAACGCCCCTGCTCAGCCAAGTTGTGCTGCACCCAGGCTTGCGCCACAGCCTGGCGCAGTCTGAATATCCGGGCCAGGGTATTCAAACCAGCTAGGTAATGAGAACTGCAGCCAGAAACTGTTGTTTAAAATATAAAAAAAAATGTCCAAAAAGGTAGATGTTATGGTGTTTACTAGAAGATCAGTGTCACTCCAAAGTACTGTTGTCACAGAGATATGCAAATGAGGAGCACAGTTCAGACGTCAGCAGGGTTGTTAGAGAGAGGGCGTTTTAGTTAGAGATTCATAAGGACAGTTTCTGAATTGTCTTTTGGACATTTATTGAGGTGAGTTTACAGAGGAAAACAAGCATTTGTCAATGCTGAATGTTTTCTTGCATGGTGATTGTGGCAGGGATATATTGTGTTAGTTGAATCACAGTTTAAGGCAAGTAATAGTTTTTGAACTGGATTAAGAAGCTTAATCTGGTTTAAAAGTGTCTAAGGGCCTGTCAAAAGCATTGCTTTTAAGTCAGTAAACCAATTTGGAGTACAGTAAGTTGGAGTCACTGATATAAAGCAATACGGGGTGGTACTTACGAAATATTTGAACACCCCTTGTAGTTTCTGTGTGAATTATGCATATTATTGAGGATTGTTTTGTCTTTTCATTAAATACCTCTTAATCTCTTCAGTTGCTTACAGTACAGTCCTGCCAAAACCCCCTGGCCCCTGTATTCACTGCAGCAAATGGAACCAACTGTACAGTCATTGGCTCTGTATGTTGGGATTTCGTAATGGGTGTTCCATATCATTTTTTTTCTTGCTAACTGAAGAATGGTAAAGTAATATCTGGTTCAAATGGAGACCTGGAATTCCAGAATTTCTTAAGAACTGAAGAAGAGGAGACCTCCAATTTTGTGGAGCATAAGATGGCTGCGTGACAGTTCACCTCTTCACCTTGGGCACTAATTGACTAAAATCCTTTATTTTGAATTGCAAATATCCATGTTGAAAAAGCAGTAATTTGTTAGTGCTCTTTCTACACAAATGAAAAATACATTTTTTCCTGCTCTCCTGCAATAATATTTAGTCAGAAACTTCAGCTAAAGTTTGACCGATGTACGTAATGGCTGAAATGCTCCACATGATGGTCCCACTAGCCATGATGACAGTTGATCCAGCAATAAAACTTGTGTTTAAAAAGATCCTGATGAAAGTCTTGGGAGTTAAATCTTTCATTCTAAACTTGGAAAGTAATGTGGAGACCTTGTGACCAGCGCAACACGCCCACCTCCACGGCTGACCGCCAAGTTTCAAGACTGTCATCCACCCCCTGGTAGGTAGCAGCAGCCCCCCTCCCTCACCCAACACCTGACTTAAAAGAGAAGGCAACTGGCACAGCCCACAGTCCTCCATGGCTGGCTGCCTTCCTCTGAATGAAGGCACTCATGCATGCACTTACTGGCCTAGGAAAACCAGCTGATCACATGATCAGCTGGTTTTATGATGCAAGCATGCATGCACACACACACACACACACACACACACACACACACACACATGCGAGTGGCTTCATTCAGAAGAAGGCAGCTGGCCATAGAGTAGAGTGGGTTATACCAGTTGCTTTCTCCTTTAATTTACAGTTGGGTGTGGGGGTTGGGCTGCTGCTACCTCACCGGGGGGTGGATGACAGTCTTGAAACTTGGTGGCGGGCCAGGGAGGGTGGGCGGTTTTGCCAGTCACCCATCGTTGTATTTTAACAAATTATGGCATGTCAAAATGTGGTGCGGGGGGGAGATTAAGTGCTAACTGAGGTTGGAGGGGATGGGGGGCTTCTCTATGTAAATGCCGGATCTGGGCTAGGGAGCCAAGCACTGTGGTCATAACACCAGCTGCTTGCTGGACGGACATTTTGCAGAAGAAAGAGAGGGACAAACAACAAAAAAAGGAACGGAGCACAGACACCAGAAAAAAAAAAAAAAAGGATGGGGGGCCAAAAGTCAAGAGTGGGAATGAAAAGAAGGGGAAGCACATTAAACCTTGGGCTTCAGCCCTCCCATGCAGTGATGTACATAAAGCCGCCCAGCTGCTTGCCAGCTGGCTTTCTACAAATGAAGTACTGAAAAACTCTCTCATTGACGCGTTTCAGTCATTAAAAGTTTACATCCATGAAACTGTGACCACAGTCATACTCTGCTTGCGTGGTCATTGGTCTGTCAGGGACGAGCCCAATGTAGATTGCTCTGCATTGGGCTAGTCCATGATACACCTCTGAAATGCCGTTCTCTGAAGCAATGCAAAAGGTTTCTTATGTACACGCAAGGAAACATAAAAAAGAGACTAACACATTACATGAGAATGGTCAGTTAATTTTATTGAGAGATTCACGGCTCTTAGGGTTTGCTGCTTGTTTGAGGGAACACGAGCTGTGAAACAGAGAAGCTGGTGCATGTTTGCCGTTATAACCCATGGGTTACAACGCAGGGTTTTAAATAATTGATTAGCAGTTTTTTTGGGGGGACAATACTAACTGTATAGAAAGTATTTATATAGATTTTCTAGAAGTGTTGTTTGTTAAACACTGTGAGGCAAGTGCTGTGCATTTTCACAATGTTTTAGTACTTTTATGAGCAAAACACTAATCAATTTTTAGAGTTAAATAAAAACCCGGCAACGGTGAATTATAACCAGCTTCTCCAATGCAAAAAACAGTCCCCAGTTATTATAGACCAGTAAGTTAAGACTGACTTCAATTGTCAGTAATAGGGCTGTGCAATTTGGCAAATTTGGCCCATCAGGCCAGTTTTGAGTCGAGCTGGGAAAAACTTGAATTGGCCCGATTCAGCCCAAAAATGGCAGTGCTGGAGTGGTGATTTTAATGTGTAAAAAAACGCTGTGTATCGTTTTTTCAATAAATTAAATGTGTTGTTGCATTCTAAAGTTTTGGGTTTCCGTTTCAGGTTTGGTAGTGTGAAACCAGATTCGGACCATTAATTCTGAACACTGCCAGACCTGAACGGCTGGAACATGTGACCTGACCCAATGCCCAGCCCTATTCAACAAGTTCAGTGAGACTTCCTGGTGTCACATGGATGACGGGATGGCAAGCAGCATGGCTATGTGATGGGGAGGTCATGTGATGAGGAACCTCACGGATTTCTTTAACACCATAACACAGGCACTGGACAAGGACAAAGTGCTAGACATCTTGTATCTGAATTTCACCGAGTCCTTCACAAAAAGCTGGCAAAGGCATTGTTGTTTATTTATTTATTTTTTTTGTAGGTCAAAAAAAAAAAAAATCACTAGATAGGTAGGAATTGGCTTGGGTGGGGTACCAAAGGGATGGTACTAAATTGCTGCAAGACCAGAGGGCTTATGGGAGGGGTCCCACTGGGGTAGGTCCTGGGTCCAGTGCACTTCAATTCATCCATTTATGAAACTGGAGAAGGATCTAAGGCAAGAATTTGTGGATGCTATTTGTGGAGGATACAAAAATATGTGGTAATGTGGATTGTAAGAGAGTAGGACGGATCTGAAAAAGAAAACTGGGATACTGGAAAGGTGGTCCAGGATTTGGCAACTAAAATTCAGTGCCAAATAGTGCAAGGTTAAGTATTTGGACAGGGGGAATCTAAAGATTGAACACTAGAGGAGTGTTTCGACTGTAATACACATCAGACAAGAAGAATCTGGGGGTTATAATTAGTGATAGCCTCAAAACCTCATATCAGTGTAACAAGGCATATAGAAAAGCTATTGTGATTCTGGGATGCATAGATAGGGCCTGCTCAAGATGATCCTGCCATTGTACATGGCCGTGTTGAGGCTATACCTGGAATACTGTGCTCAGATTAGAAACCTTCACGTGGAAAAGGATGGCTAAGTGTCGATCCAAAGGCAAGTGATTAAAAATGATTTCTGGCCAGCAGGGGAGGACTTATGAGGAAAGATTGGCTGACTTTAATATGTATTCATTGGAGACTGGGAGAAAGAAGTGAGACATAAATGAAACCATCACATGCCTGAAGGGTACGAATAGGGTGAGCAGCAAACAATTGTTTAAGCTTAGTAATAGGTCCATCGCAAGGGGTCATGACAATAAGCTGGATAGGGGAAATTTAGAAGGGATGTGAGGAAGTACTTTTTCATGAAAAGGGTGGTGGAAAAGAGGAGCTGTCTGCTGGAGGAGCTATATGTAAAGCTTGTGACCGGTTTAAAAGGGGGGGGATGGACACATGGGACATTAAGTGCTTGGTCAGCACAATAAGGTAACATTTCTGCTAATGTGGTGCCTTGAATGATACTGCCATAGGAGGACATGCTGTACTGTACACTAATGTGGTAATCTTTCCTGGGGCAAAGCAGAAGATTAGGATGAATACCGCGTACATATGCATTTGCTTAAATTGCCTGTAAGGTGGGACATCTTTGCAAAAATAATCAACGTTAAATTACTGAATATTGAGAATTTCTGTTACATTTGGATGATAAAAGTGAAAGAGGAAATTATATATTTTTTAAGTTTTATATTTATGTATACATATATTATACAAATACAAAAATCTAATTGAAATTAACCAAGGGTTAATGGATTAAGAAAGTGAGGTTTAGAAAGTACTCCAAATAGAACTCCACATGTATGATAAACCTTTTTGAATCATTATTTGGATTTTTTAACTGGGTAGGCTCACTGAGACTAGAAGTCCTTTATCAAAGGATCAGTATGGAGATGAGGCAGAGTGGGGAGGCTGTCAGTTGTGGGAACTGTGGGGCACTCTTCTTCAGGGTTATGCTCTGGAGGAGGGGGCACTGCCCCATCTACAGGACCTTTGCACAGCTCCATGCTCAGGTGGTAGCAGCAAGAGATGAAATATTGCAGCTGTGGCACTGCCTCAGCTGGGGTCTACCCCCCATACCCCCACTCCACCAGGGGCCCACTGGGCCAGGGGGCTGGATTGTGGTGGAAATGGACAGGGGAAAAAGTGGCAGGGGCAACCACAAGGGGTTTGACCAGCCTCATACTATTAAGACAGCAAATCACTCTGCAGCCCTGGAGGAGGATTAGTTACCTGACTCCATCAGGTGGGGGGGGAGGACTCTATGTCTGTTGAGTGGAATACTGAAGTATGACTTGGTGGCACCCAAGTGAATGAGCAGGAGGAAGTTTGCATGGAGAGTCTTAGTGATTGAGGATTCAGTGACGAGGGGAGCAGAAAGGATGGGAGAGAAAAGGGGAGTGAAATGTTCATATGCCTTCCTGGTGCATCTGCCATCAGGGTTATAGATAGGATAAGGAGTATGGTGCAGAAGGGGGAGGGATCTTGGAGTGCTGGTACACTTGTGTACCAACAATCTGTCGAATCAGCCAGTTGAGGCAATGAAGCAGAACTTTGAAGGAGGATGGGGGAAGGTTGAAAGTATAGACTAGGGAAGAATAAGGGAGAAGGAATTGAAAAAGCAAGAGGGGCTCAGGAGAAAGATGGAAAGGGGTCTGCAGACTCTGAGGTGGAACCAGTATCCATCACAGAAACTTGGGCCACGGAGAATAATGATCGAGACCTGGCAGTACTAAGTTACACCATGTTTAGACTGGACGGAGGAAACAGTAAAGGAGGAGGAATAGCCCTATATGTCAGGGAAGGCATTGAGGCAGTGGAGGATGGAAACATCAGGTGAGGCAATAGGGGAAACAGAATCACTGTGGGTTCAGCTCATGCCATCCTCCAGCACAAAACTATGAATGGGGGTGATCTATAAACCTCCAGGATGGTGGGGAGAAAGAGAGTAAGAGAAAAGCAGCTAAGGGCAGAATTAGAAAGGGGCAAAGGGGGAGGTGGCGGAGATGGGAGATCTGAACCTGCCATATACTGATTGGGTCATACCAGCATCCAGGAGCTCCAGAAGTCAGGCCGTACTGGATAAGTTGCAGGATTGCATGCTGGTACAGCTAGTTAAGGAACCCACTGGGCAGACTGCCATTCTCATTGTGGTGCTTACCCACTCAGAGGTGGTAGGAGGAATGAGGGTTGGGGAGCCACTAGGGTCCAGTGACCAAAACTCTATGGTTTGACCTGACCCTTGGGACAAATAAGCCCTCATCAAAGGCTGAAGTCCTAGATTTTAGAAGGGCAGATTTCAACCAGATGAGGGAGCTGGTCCAGGACAGGTTAGTTAGAGTGGACAGTATCAGTAATGTGGATGAAAGGTAAGGGGCAATTAACAGGGCCATTCTCAAGGCAACAAAGTCTTGCATGAGAATAGTAATGAAAGGAAAAAGGTACAAGAGACCAATATGATTCTCTGGAGGCCAGGGAAGCAGTGAGAGTAAAAAAGAAGGCGTTTAGCAGGTATAAGGACAAACAAGGGAAGGAACAATAGGGAGAGTATCAAATGAGAACAGGGGAAACCAAAAGGGTGCTTAGAGAAGCAAAGGCAGACAAACAGCTATGTATTGCAGAGGGGGCCAAGGGTGGGGAAAAGCAGTTCTATAGATATATCGGGGTAAAAAAGAAAGAAGGTAGGAGGAATTATTGGGCTAACAGAGAGAGGTAAGGTAACTGAGGGAAATGGGCAGAAATCAGCTGCTCTTAATAGCTACTTTTGCTCTGTAGTCACAAGGGAAGACAGAGGGCCTCTGCCAGAGGGTGGCATTAAGGCAACTGGAAGGGTGATCCCTTATATGAGGTAGCAAGTATTTACAAGTGAAAGGGTTTGGAAAGAGCTAGCAGCCCTGAAGATATACAAGGCCCTGGAGCCAGATATGATGCATCTAAAGGTGCTCAAGGAACTGGCAACAGAACTAACTGAACCCCTGGTGGGGTAGTTTCAAAAGGGTATACCGTCACCGTAGTGACTCTGGCACCGCAAAGACCATCATAGCGACAGAAACATAGAATTTGATGGCAGATAAGGACTTCTTGGCCCACCTAGTTTGCCGATTTCCCTACCTAACGGATAAGCTGCAGATCCTAGTTAGCCAACAGCCTACTTCCTCCTACCCCCACTAGAATTGCCTTATGTCTGTCCCATGCATTATTGAATTCCTCCACTGTTTTTGACTTTATAACCTCCTCATGAAGGCTGTTCCATGCATCTACAACCCTCTCTGGAAGAAATACTTCCTCACATTACCGCTGAGCCATCAGAGAGATCTTCAAATTTATCAGGAATCGGGCAAAACTCGCACGTTGCTGTTATGGTATGTGCTGTGACAGCCTTGCTGCTTGTTTCACCCCCCCAGTCCAGCTCCAACTTGGAGTAGGAATCCTAGAGACCAGGGGGGTGAAGCCCCCTACAAGGGGGGGTTGGGGGCACAGTCCCCCCAATTGTGTAAACCGACATCCCTGAGGTTACAATGCCGACAGTTGGCATGGTAGCTGTTGCTGTAGGGGATGTCAGTGCTAACGCTGTCGATGCGCTATGGTAAAACCTTTCAAAAGACTAGAAGATAGCAGATGTAGTCCTGCTCCATTTGCGGGGGGGGGGCAAGGACCAACCAGGTAACTACAGACTTGTCAATCTTTTCTCTATTGTGGGTAGACTGATAGAGACACTAGTCAAAGAAGATGTCCTAACTACCTGGAGAGCAGTGGACTCCAAGATGGTACTGTAAATAGCATGGATTTATGGCAGGAAGGTCTTCTCAGATCAACCTGATTGTATTCTTTAACTGGGTAATGAGGGTAGTGGATAAGTACCATGATGTAGATTTATTCTACCTTGATTTTAAAAAGGCGTTTGACTTGGTGCCTCACAGAAGGTTGCTGAAGAAGCTAGAGGATCTGGATACAACGAAAGACACAGATAGATGGGTGAGAAACTGGTTGGAAGAGAGACAGCAGAGGGTTGTGGTTAATGGAGTCAACTCAGAAAAGAGGGCAGTCAACAGTGGGGTGCCACAAGGATTGGTCCTGGGTCCAGTTCTTTTCAGTATGTTCATTCATGACATTGGAGAAGGAATCCAGGGCAAGATGTGTCTGTTTCCAGATGACACCAAGTTCTATGGCACAGTAAGCAGCAATTGCAAAAGCTAGGGAGGTGGTCAAAGGTTTGGCAGTTAAAATTCAACGCCAAAAAGTGCAAGGTGATGCACATAGGGAACAAGAACCCGAGCACAGAGTACTGGGTGAGGGGGGTAAAGCTGTGCATGACCTCTGAGGAAAGAGACCTGGAGGTCATCATCAGTAACTCCCTGAAACAAATCAAACCAGTGTAACAAAGAATACCATAAAATAAACAGGATTCTTGGGTGTATAGGATGGTGTACTGACAGCAGAAGTAAGGAGGTGTTACTATCTCTTTGTAGATCACTGGTGAGGCCCCACCTGGAGTACTGTGCCGAGTTCTGGAGTCCTCACTTAAGGGAAGATAAGGACAGGTTTGAAACAGTGCAATGTATGGTGATCAAGATGATTCATGGCCAGCAGAGCAGATCTTATGAGGTTTGGCTCAAGGAACTGAACGTGTACTCATTTGAGGCCAGAAGAGAGAGGGGAGATATGCAGTGCTCCCATATTGTTTTGGCATTTTCCCTGTAACTCCAGGGTGATATTCCTGTGTTTTCCTGTAGATTACATTATTTCCTATGGAAGCTGAATTGCCCTGTTTTCCTGTATAACCAATGCAAGTCTATGGGAAGAGTTTTCCTGTAGATGCTTCCAAATCCCTGTAAAATACAGGAATCCCTGTAGATATGGGAGCCCTGGATATGATAGAGACCTTCAAGTTGCTGAAAGAAATGATCAAGGTAAACTGCAAGGAACAATTTAGTACATGTAGTGGATCAGGAGCACGGAGGCATGAGTGGAAATGGATGGATGGGAGATTCAAGATGGAAGTGGGAAAGTGTTATTTTATAGAAAGGGTGTTGGAGCTGTGGAATAATCTGCGAGAAGATGTGTTGGGCTCCAAAACTATCAATGGTTTCAAACATGGCTGGGACAGAGTGAAGGGCTTAGTGGTTGCTCAGGGTGATAGCGGTAGGGCAAGGAGTGGGGGGGGTGGATCTTGTGGGTTAGAACCCTGTATGGATGATAAGTCCCAGGTTTGTTAATGTTTATAGGCAGACTGGATGGACCAATGGTCATTTTCTGCCATCATTGTCTATGTTTCTAGGTTCCTGTAGACATCAGGCTGACCTGTTCACACAATATAGAGAATAATGGTTAGATCGGTGCGTGTTATGATTTTAAATTTTTTCTATTTAATTTTTTTTTACCCACCCGAAGTGAGTCATGATCCGTGAAGCTTGAGAGGTTTATGAGCTGATCACTCACCAAGGGTGTGTAAAAAAACATAATGAACACACACCGACCTAGCCTTTATTTTTTATAATTGCTGGTGCAAAGACTTACTGTTAGGGGACAACTGGTTTCCTTTCTGCAGACTTTGGGTCCTGTAGCGTAGTGTGACCGAGAGGAGTTCGCTCGTGTAAAAGAAAAAAAATACCGAAATGTAGGCAAACTGAAATACTGTGCATAAAATCCTGTTCCTAGTAGCAGTTCACCTATTTTTGCTTATTTTACTTTGTGTTGAAGACGTTGAGTTCAGACTGAGGTGAGCGAATGACTCTGTGACTTCAGAAAACAAAATTCAAGTGTAAGTGACCATTGCTATGGCAACACCCGCTTACACTTGAATGTCATTTTCTGAAGCCGTCGAGTCACTCGCTCTCCTCAATCTCTGCTCAGAGGTTTAACATAAAGAAAGAAGCAAAATTAGGAGAACTGCTACGAGGAGAAGGATTTTTAAAGCACAGCATTGCAGTTTGTCTGCATTTCGGTAATTTGTTTTTACCCTAACGAACACCACTCGGTCATGTTACAACTGGCAAGAAGGTGAAAGTGAGTTGCTTTTACGAACGCCGTAATAACTGGTTCTACCAGTTATTACGGCGTGTGAAACACGGTTCTAGACCATGTGTTAAAGGGGTCACCAGTAATTATACAACTATTCAACCTGGACCAAAGGTAGAAGGCAATGTAAGATTGAAGTTAGAGCAGTGGACTGAAACTGGAGATCACAGGTTTGAACACTACAACCATCAGTGACACACTGCACCTCTGAGCAAGTCATTTTATGTCCTCCTTCACTGGTGAATAAACAACATTATAAAATGGGTAGAAAGAATAGTGGCTCTTGATTGGCCAAGAAGTACTTTTAGCTGGGCTGTTATCTCAGCACAAAAGCCTGGTTGAAAGTACCTCAACAAAAATATGTTTAATAAAATGCATTCAATTTACTAAAAAGGACCCATTTCATAAGTTCAGTAAGGCACTCCAGGAGGATATATTATGTCTTGCTAACAGCCCTTCTTTGGTGGTGAAAATACGTGGTTTTACCTTGTGCTTCTGCACCCCCCCCCCAAACAAGGCAGATCATTATTCCACCTTAGAAAATGGGTAACGTGAAACTCGCCTCCTGATTGGCTAAAACAGCCTGGCACCCGGGCTGTTATTTCTTAACAATGCCCACAAAATAACAAGTGCCGCTGTCTAGTGCCCCATTACTCAGGATATCCTGGGACTACCCCGACATTCAAATCTCACTACCACCATTTTTTTTCTGGTCGCAAGGCGAGTGATTAAGTACTTGCTACCTACTTCAATCACAGATGCTCACTGAAGCCGTCACCATGCGCTCACCACCATTTCCAAAACAAATCTATTTTTTTTTTTTTTACTCGGTCAACAGCATGTAGTAGGAGCCAACAGAACTACAACCAAGTCTGACTCCAGTTAAAAAACCCAGTCATAACCCCCGACGCCAGCAAGCAGAACATGCTCCCCCACTGCTCTAGGCAGCTTACCTTTCATATTTCCTCAGCTCGCTTAACCGCAGTTCCTCCGAATTTCAGACGCTGCTGAGCACCTACAGAGTGCGGCACTCCACTCGCTAGCAAACCACAAAACCGAATGTTACAGTACAGCAAACATCGAGGGGCACATTTCAAACCACTCGGCCACAAATTGTACCATGAAAGAACGCTTATTTTGGGGAAAGAACAATCTCTGCATCATGACCACCACAATAAAACTATGGAGCCCTCTACTGGCAATTATTGGCAATTCTGCCAGTTTAGGAACTACTTTACAATAAACATTTTTTACTGAATTGTATCTATTTTATTCTTTTCTCATGTTTAAAATTTATACTTAAAATGTATATTCAAACCATTTTCTAGGTGTGATGTGCACTCCAGGAGTGGCGTTATAGGATATAACGGACCTTCCAGGGGCTATAAGGCCCTCCGCCTGTGGCGTCGGGCCTCATTATGCTCCTGGGCGGTCCGTTATATCTCAATAACGCCCACCCTGTCGGGTATTATTACTTACATAATGTATTCCTGCTGTTATACCAGATTACTTAAATAAAAAATCATGAATCTACAATATTAGGTGGCAAATGGATGACAACTTTCAGGGCAGCAGAGCAATTGATTTTGCTGTGCACAAGTTATCCTCAAATTTAACATCTACCTTATCAGTAAGTCTTTACAATCACCAGTTTTACTGTATGCAACAGTATTCATTTCTTAGTTATACTAAAGCACCCATTTGATAATTGACTAAAGGACCGACTAAAAATTTCACATACAGTAAGAGCCCCAAAGAGTTTCTTCCACTGTGCACCTATAGGAAAAACCTTTTACAAAAAATGTCTTGACACTGAGCTATACTTGTATGCTGCTTGGGAACAAAGTGAAAATATATGCAAATATTAAAGTTCTCTAGTTAATATACAGGCACTTGTGGACTTGGGAGTAATATTTTAAGACTCTCACTTCCTGAAACTAGACCGAATTTACCACAGACAAATTTCAGATACTGTGTAGGTTATTTCTACCAATCACATTTTGTTTAGTAGGGATATTGATGACATATTTTCAACCAGCTACAGAGTGGGGGTCATGCATTATGAAAAAATAGAGTAATCGTAGCTCCCTGCAGTTCAGCTAGTATAAAAGCACAAATCAGACAATTTCACCAGCTGCTATGATTGCAAACTACGTGACTAAAACTACACTGCAACAGAACATTAATGAGGATGGTTACCAGACCAGTTTTAATAGGTCACTATAGCAACCCACGGCCTACAGTTACTAAAATAAGCCTGTTGAATTTCAATCCAGGCCTTTCTAATGTACTATAGGAGGTGGCAGTTGCATCATTCATAACAACCACCGCTGCAGTCTGGCAATAACAATGATGCACCAGCAAGCAGAGTCATGTAGGGCATTTTCTAGTTGCTTGACTTCAGTGTAGAAACTGGTCATTCCCTGTTTAGTAAAAACCTCAAAACAAATGAAAATAATCTATACATCCCCCAGACTTCGAGGAGTTCAGAACAAAATAAATGTAAGAAAATAATTGTTAAATGTGGAATGGTTAGCTTACCTCCTTTTTATATCTGAATAGCAACATGGTTAAACATAAGTTTGACAAATACTAGAAAGATATATAAAGCAACTGTTCAGCCTAGATTTCTGTTGTTATGAATGGGGTTTGTTCTCTTTAGTTTACCAGTATCTAATCTACTCTCACAGTACCTGCAGTCCTGATGCCATAGCTGGTGTCTTAATCTTGCCCTTATCTGGAATGAGCTGTATTGCCACACTGTTTTTAATAGTATTATCTGGCCGTCAGTATGTGACCTCCCTCTGAAAGGTCACTTGCCTTCTTGCTGCTGGAAGTACTGCTCTCCTTCACTAATGCTGTGACATCACAATCCTCTAGTGTTTGTGCTGATGAACCATAACAACACAGCTATTGGTCTTGCTACAACCAATCAACCCATTAATTGGAGACAGAGGGAAACTGAAAGGATGCAGGTGGCTTGAATACAAAGGATGAGAAATAAGCTTAATATGTTCAGTCTGGGCTTCAAATTAAAACTGTGGGGAAAAAAATAGATGACACTGCCACATTAACATCCAAGCGGTCTGATTAATATGCATTTTTTCTTTTCACAAGATATAAAAGAATGTACTGAAATAATTATCTCAGCTGTACTAGAAATATTTAGTTATCAGCATATTCAGGTTCCCTTTCTGAACCCTTTCACTGCTAGGTATATTTTACATTCTTGTTCCAGTTTTTATTTTTACGTTGGTATTATACAATATAAAATTAAAATATCTGCATGTATCCTTCAAAGGATACCTAAACTCTTATTTTATGCTGCCTGAAACTGCAAAATTGGGCTCCATCGGTCTGTTAAGAAGACCCCCCCCCGTTAAACTATTTTGCTGCTTACCTCTAAATATGTAGTTCAATATGTTTTCATAGCTTTTGAATGTTGTAAACAACTCTCCTCTGTGCAGAAACTGGCACCAAGAATAGCTCCTAAAATGTCCTGGATGTCATATGGAATGACATCATTGAAGGGGGACTGGCGGTGAGCAAATATGGAATTCCTATCGAGACTCCATAAAAATCTTTGTATTTCAGGTCTGTAATGCCCCTTCGCATACTAATTGATGACAGATAACTGCATTAGCTCTTAGTACTGGTATTTGGCACCAGTTTGTATGTCAAGGGGCATTACAGAACTGAAATACAAAGATTTTTACAGAGGCCCTATAAGAATTCAGTATATGTTCACCGCCAGTCCCACCACAATGATGTCCTTCCATGTGACATTCTTGCCATTTTAGGAGCTGGGGGGGGGGTGCTTATAACATTCAAAAGCTATGAAAACATTAAACTACATATTTAGAGGTAACAGACATATGGAGCCTGATTTTGTAATTTCACACATCATCAAATAACAGTTTAAGTATCCTTTAAAGACATATATTTTACCACTGGAACCAGTTTTTCAATTGGTAGTGTTTTGTTGGTACTTGGCCATGTGTCCATAATGCACACATACACAACCTAAAACATCTCACTTTTACAAATAAAGGTTGCAGAATGTAATTATTTTTTTTATTTATGTACATGTAACCCCCCCCCCCAAACAGATGGGGCTTACCTTAGGTGCCCTGCTGCCACCAGGTCCCTCCAGTCCCGGTCCCTGGTTGGTGTGCTGTGTGCTCCTGCTGGCTACAATGTTCCTGTATTGCTGTGGGGGACCAGAGGAGCATCATTAAAAGTAGAATGTCACCAGCTTAATAGTACAGTACTGTGAGCACTGTGCAGCTCAGTGTGTGCATGTTCAAGCTGGCTCCTGCTTGAATGTGTGAGCTGCAGCGGTGTGCTCACAATCAGTGAAGCGCCATAGCACTTAATGGTTAATGCCGCTCTGCAGCTCTGTGCAAAAGTCCCCTTCATGTGCTCTGACCCACAACACCCCAAAGACATAAGTGGGGGTCTGGAGTCACACAGGGAGGGGAAAAGAAAACCAACTCTGCAAAAAGTGTTTTTACACACTATATATCTTTAAGAGCAGCTGAAGCTGAATTGAAAATAAATGCCCTGCCTGCCGCCTGGAGGGACAGTGCTATGGCACTAATGACAGCCAGGGGGAGTCTGTGCCATGCCCCAATCTGCCACTGGACAATAGAGCAGTGGGGCAGCTACAAAATAACGGGGATGTATAAACTTTAAACAATGTAGAAGCCCTGAAGCAAACATTTAAGGCTGGGACTCTGTGTGAACTGCATAAACTGTTTTGTTTGCAGCCATATATGCCACCTCTGACTTGCCAAGCAGCCAATGACAGTTCAGGGAGATCAAGAACGACAGAAATGGGGCTCCTGGGAAAAGGAGAGGGCTATGTTTTGGCACCTTTTCTCGTAGCCAATCAGATATAGAAGGAATATTCTACATACTAATGTGATGGGTTGACAGCCTGATTGACAAATGGGACTCTGCATTTGATCTCTGCAGATCCTCCTTGGAGCAGTCTGCTGGGAGTCTCTATAGAGTATGGACGCTCAGATTGTATGTTCTGCAGGAAAGCTTGTAGGCCTGTCTGGGGTTTCCACAGCCAACAGCCCAGGGAGAGCCTGACTTGTTTCCATTATCTGGAAAACCAGTATTTAAAGTGGAAAGTCATTTGCTGACCAGAACCAGAGATTTTGGAATTTGAGAGACTAATTCCTGCGTACAGCCCGGAGGAGAACCAGAACTGTGCCATAGGTGTGCCACTGCTGCAAGCCTGCAGAGGGGTTGGAACTGCCTGTTTCTGTTGGACTTTTGTGTCACAGCCTCCAACCTGCAGTATGGTTTGAAAATAGTAAAAGGCTCTTTACCTGAGTGCCAAAGGGATTCCTGTCAGTGGATAGTCTGGGAGATCGGCTAGGTAGTGTCACATCTAGGTATTGTCTATCACCTCACCCTGAGGGCTGGATGCCTGGACAGGTGGGTGAGGTATGTGGCTCTGGCCCTTAGACTGGTCCATCCAGAAAGCTTCAAGAGTTTCCAGAGAGCTGCAAGAGACCCAGAGAGTTGCAAGAAACCCAGAGAGCTACAGAGAAGCAGAGAGACTGACCCAACCAACATCCAACTTGAGAGCCCCCTGAGCTGCAGACAGAAAGAACAACACAGCCTGAAAAGAATGTAGAGACTGATATACTGATATTCCAGAACTGTGAGTAATTTAGAGCTTGCCCTGCGTCACTAGCTGTTGTATATAGTTTCCACCACAGTATTTGTTTTAAAAAGTGCACCAGCGCTGACCAACCAGTTGCACCTCATCGGGCCTTCACCGACTCACCAGCTGGGTACCCAGATATGACATTTGGAAAAACTGGCACCAGTAGAGAGGTGGGCTATATTATTGTGTTGCTGTTGGCGGGTGGGCACTACTGGTATTGCCTTTTTTAAAACCGTTTAAAAACAGTTATTTATCTTTGCATCCCTTTCCCCCTACTACCCTATTTAATAAATAGTTTGTTGTTATGGTTAACCTGTCTCGTTAGCATATTTGTAGTGAGTATATCATTAGCTGAAGTCAATAAGTGCATGTTTACTGAAATACTGCATTTGCTGTTGGTGGTCCATGTGAGAGGAGGGGGAGGTGGGTAGGTATGGCATCTCAAGAAGTTGTACCAGTCAGTCATCTGGCCCACTTAAATATATCTCTGGGTGGAGGCACTGCGCTATTTAATCTTTTATTTTAGGACTGAGTCCCCCTTTCAGGTAAAAACAGAGCCCAGGCTCCTCGACCTTGTTTGAGCCTGGAAGGCAGGGGTAATAACCAAAGTTTATACGGTGACCCGGTTACATATATATATATATATATGGGTCCGACATTCAAATGGTAGTGCTGGGGCTAACATGGTTTGCAAAAGTGCTACCTGGGTTTGCACTTACACTTGGGGAAGGGCTGTGTTCAGAAGCCCAGTTAGTGCCCCCCAAATCTGCCAGTGCTCAGGTGCTACAATACCACTGTGCCTATGCAAATGAGGGGGTCCCCTCTTACATACAGGCACAGCGTGATTTTCAAAGGCTTATGGTGCTGATAAACAGCCCTAAAGTGGTGCTGTTTACCACTGCTGAAAACAAAGTCTTAATGGGGTGCTAAGCCTGTGCACTCATCCCAAAATTATGGGGTGACTGTACTGCAGCCACCCACCTCCAACATCCTGTCCCCATTTTGTACAACAACCTGGAGGTCTAGTATCAACCTACATTTGTGATATCCAGCCAGACATGTGTGCTGAAGATCCCTGGTGGTTAGTGGCACCCCTCATCACCCATTCCCATCTTGTACAACACTCTGGTGGTCTAGTGTGCCACCACACTTCTGATAACTAGCCAGACATGTGTACCGAAGATCCCTGGTACTTAGTGGTAACCCCCATCACCCATTCCCATCTCGTACAACATCCTGCTGGACTAGTGTCCCCCCACTCATCTTGCCCACTTGCATTCCACCTCCCCGCGCCCCCTATCCTGGTGGCTGGTGACCATCACAGCCCAATACAGCAACCTGCACAGCCCTCCTCTCACCTTCTCAGCCAGCTGCCATATGAGCTATTAGTGAGCATGCATATAGTATTGCTTGCCCACTGACAGTTCATATGGCAGCTGTCCAAAGAGGTGAGAGGTGAGAGGAAGGCTGTGTTGGTTGCCATATTGGGCCACACTGATTGCCAGCCACCGGGGTAGGTGGATGTGGGGAGGTGGTATGCACATGGGTGGGTCAGGTGGGGGGACACTAAACCATCAGGGTGTTGTATGAGATGGGGACCAGTCATGGAGGGTACCACTAGCCCAGAAGGATCTTCAGTACATATGCCTGGCTGATGATCAGGAGGGTGGGGGGACATTAGACCACCAGGGTATTGTACGAAAGGGGAATGGGTAATGGGGGGTACCACTAGCCACCAGGAATCTTCAGTATACATGGCCATCAGGCAGTTGGGGAGAGGAGACACTAGACCACCAGCGTGTTTATGAGATGGGTGATGGGAGGTACCATAAGCCACCACAGATCTTCAGTACACATGTTTGGCTGGTGATTTGGAGGGTGGGGGGACACTAGACCACCAGGGTGTTGTACAAGATGGGAACGGGTGATGGGGGGGGTACCACTTGCCACCAGGGCATAACATACTGTTGCAACAGTGCTAAGAGGCTGCAACACCACATGCAAATGAGACCAGAATGGGCGTGCAAATGGTCCCCTTAGCATCTTGCATGCTCAGTGGGCTCATTTGTATGTTGTGGCTGAATATAGCCCACAGGGTCTTGGTGCTATCCTGTTTTAGGCAGCACCATTCTCTGTGGGCTATATACAGCCCAGGTCCATGTCAAGGCAGCACTGTTGCACTTAGCGCTGTGCCTGCACAGGCTGAAAATTCTGTTGGATAGTGCCACATGCTATCCAACTGAATATAGCAGCCATTGGGTCAGACACAAGTGCAAGCATGGCCCAAGCCTGTGCACCATGCTTACACATATCAGGTCTGACATGCTTATTTATGTCAAAGGTTTTTACCCGGATAGGCATACAGAGCTTGACCCCTGACAACCTAAACCAGCAGTGCATGATACAGGTTAAAAGTCTAACCTATGCTTTTTTATTCTATTTTAGATTACCATATCTTCTGATTTCTATGATACACTTCTTTCCCCATTTTTGAGTCTGCTTTTAAACTTTTGTTCACATCTGAAATCATAAGAACTGCACTCCTTTTAATATGACTCAAGCCAAACATTCATCAGTATTCTCAATTGGATTTGTACACTTGTTGTCCCATAAGATCAGAGAGATGTGTCTATTACATGCTACTTCATTATAGTCACAAGAAAAGTGATTTTAAACAATTGGTGTTCAAAAAACAACAGAGAATAGTAATAATACCTGGTCCAAGCCATATTAAAAGGAGCACTCCTTTTATTATTTCAATGGTAAAAGAAAGTGATAAAGCAGACTCAAAATAGGCAAAAAAGAGTATCATACAGGTTAGGAGGTAAGGGGCAATTTAAAATTGAATAAAAAAGTATATATCAAAATTGTCACCGCTATCATGCACTGCTGCTTTAACGTGCACTATGGATAATACACAGTATGTTGCTGAACCTGTCTGAGTACAGTATAAAAACAGTAAAAAAGTGCAAATATGCTAAAACTTAACACCTGTGGTGCTGTAACTAACCTCTAGCAAATAATATTTAGTTCCCTGAAGTTTAGGATCAAGTTATGTGTCCAGAATTGAATTTTTTATAAATACTTCAATACGGCAAACTAGCTACTACATGCACATTTTTGCAAAATTTTTTCAAATACATATTTGCAAGGCAAATACTTTTATTAATAACATTTGCAATTTCTTGTCTTTTTTTTCTTGTGTTAACAACCTCCTCCCTGCAGTAGGGGGCAGGGTTGTTACTAGCAGTGCCTAGTAAAGTGCGTGGGTTCCTGTATATCACACTGTAGGAGATAATGGGTGTGGGAGGAGCATAAAGACTATAAAAGGGGCTTCTATGGCCCTGGCAGATAGAGAGAGAGAGAGAGGCCAGTTTTGGTAGAAAGCTGGTGTGAGTGAAGGAGAAGGGTTAGCTAGCCCAGGCAAAAGGGGAGAAGTCATCATGATCCAGGTGCTGTTGCTGGATTGGTGCCCTTGGGGCATGGTGTGACCAGCACACTGCCCCATACCAGGAGTCTGGGTAGAGGAGGTCATGCAGGTATGTCAGCTTCATGGTTGGGTATAGGAGGGGTAGCCATGATTTGTAGCTCATCAGGTTGCTGGCTCAGAACATGAATCATCACAAGTGACAACCCTAGCTCACAAACCAAAAAAAGAGTTCTTACAAGACTATGAGATGCTTAAAAAATGTATTACACATACATAATAAAAATAGCAGCAATAGTGGACAATGACTCAATGTTTTGAGCCATTGTCCACTATGGCTGCTATTTTTATTTAAAAATTGGTAACTGGGAAAAGCACGCTGAGCCGAAGCTCATTTCCAGGTGCGACCCGGGGAAGGGGGATTACAGATGGAACAATATTACAAAACATAATGCGGTTATAAATGCAAACTAATACAGATAAAATAGCAAATGAGGTGACCAGAAAATAACAGCATGGAATAATGCGATGAAATGTGGACAATGAAGTGCATAATGTCTGTTGGAGTAAGTGACAGCATATTATGTACGTATAATACATTTTTAAGTATCTTACAGTCCAGTAAGAGCCCTTTTTTTGGTTTCTGAGCTAGGGATGTCACTTTTGATGGTTTTTATTGCTTTTTTGCCCTTGTGCTCCGTATTTCTATTTGAACTACTTTAATACCCTAGGGCTCACAGCATGGGCCAGGAGCATACAATTTCCACCTGGGTACATGAGTGCCTGCCATCCTTACTGCTACAGTGGTAGCAAGATGTCCTAGCACTTTGCTCAGCAAGGGCATCACATGATACATTGGAAGACCTGGCACAGACCGAGGTGGTCTTCAGGTGCTTGAGATGTCCTTTGACTCAAGGATTAGAGGTGGGAGTCAAACCTGGTGGCCCTAGTAGTAAGAGGAATTTCAAGGAGGCTGAGGGAAAACCCATGGGATACATTCAGAGTTCTACCATATGGCCTTCACACCTGAGGAGTATTCCTCAAAAGAGGGATTGGAGTGCATTGGATTACGGGGGAAGGGGGGGACTTCAGTGACTCTGCAGTAGCCATCACAGGAATTGGAGGATGAAATGAAAAACAACAGGCCAAAGCTTACACACTGAGTCAAGGTAGGAGACTTTCCCCAAGAAAGTAAGCTGGATGCTTGTAAACATTTAAGCTGGGCTGTCCACAGGGGAGTAGGCTACAAGGTTCCTCAACATGTGGAGCTCTGGCTGATGTGGGCCCTGTCATGTGAGCAGGGCCGTTGGCAGTTTTATGAGCACTAGAGCCTGGCAAAGGGATACTGGTTCAGGTGGGGCTGAGGCAAGCAAATCTAGTAACCCTGAACATTGTGAGCACCTTGCCAGTATATAAATATAGACCCTCAGTTGCTTTAGGACTCACAAAGAGCAGAAGGGTAGATATAGAAGGTGAAAGCTAAAGTGCAACTAGATACATGTCAAAGGATCAGAAAAGCCCGTCAGAACAGGGACCAGGAGAGCCAAGGGCAAGGTCACAGGTCAGACTGTGACTGTGGTGCTGGGACCAAGAAGAAGAAGAAGAAGAAGAAGAAGAATCTGTATTTATATAGCGCTTTTCATACATCCAAAGCACTTTACAAGCAATGCTAGACTGGTAGTGAAGTGACTGAATGTGTGGTGGCAGCCATATCTCACATCATCACCCACACACAGCCTGGATAATTGCATGAATCAGTTTATGGGAAGGGGAATGTTGGCCAGGACACCGGAAATGTTCCCTACTCTTTGCGAAGAGTGTCCTGGGTTCTTTTACTTCCACCTGGACACCCACCAGGACAACACCAAGATGGGCAGAAGGGACCTTGGTTTAACATCTCATCCAAAGGACGGCACACCCCAGCAGTACAGCACCCCCCAATACTGCACTCAGATGCCAGCGATTTTTAGGTGCAAGTCCAATCCCGGTGTGGGATGAGAACACACGACCTTCTGGTCCAGAGGCGGATGTGCTACCAACTGAGCCATGCTAACCAATGCAACACTCAAAGCTGTGTGAGTATCATAAATGACTGAGTTGCAGGCAAATGATTTGGGTGTCTGTGACCACCATGACTCGACTATGTGCCATCAGTACCATCTGCCTTGGTAAAGGTGAGTCATGTGACTTGAAGTCCCTGTGTCAGAGTGGCTATTTCTATCAACCAGAGGTTCCCCTTTTCCAGCAGCTTCAGGGGTAAAGGAAGAAGGTGAAACAGTTTAACTATGATTGTTTCCAAGGGACTTCTCAGTGAACTTAAACATCACCATTACCCCTAGACCTGAGAGTACCCTGGGCCATGTCTACCCCATCAAGGGCACAGACATGTCAGTGCACCAAAAGAAAGGAAGAGTTGCATTTGCATACAAAAACTGAGTTATAGACAACAGAGAAAAAAATTCAAATAATCATAAAACATTCTCGCCAACATGTTCAAATTAAAACCTCACACAATTTAGTGCACAAATCGCTTTGTGCTTGTGCTATTTTGCACATGGCACAACATGAGGTGCATCAGAAATCAATTGCTTAAGCCTAGGCAGTGCTAGCAAGCTTCTAATATACCTCTTGTGTGCCCTGTTCAAAGCAGAGCCCTAACTGTTGCATCAGCACAAACCACCGGAGTGACCACACACTCTTTGTCACACTGAGCAACATGGGCACTTTGCAGACACAACCCCTGTGGCTCTGAAGTGCTAAACTGCAGTGTTCTTTCATAGAATGCTAATGAACCTACTCAACATGCAATACCCTAATACCTCCTTACCATACCATTACCAGCCTTCCTGTCCCTGGTCATTATCAAATCACATTGCACTGTGCAGTGGATGGAGGCTATGGGCTGCAGAATGCAACAGAGCTATCCCGTTCCATGTGTGTGAAGATTGAGATATGAGGATACAGCACAGCATGTGACACCCTTTCAACAATGTATTTCTCCATTTAAGGAGGCTAGCATGTATGGTGTAGGTTCTCATTTAAAGACCTTTGCATGACTATGCTCTTCACAACATACCCACGTATCACGTCATTGGTGTCCAGAGGCACCTCCCCACCCTCTTTCTATAGCTATGTATCATGGCTATTCTTTCCAGTGATACCTTCCACTCTCTTCCATTACCTATGAATCATGTCCCTGGTCTCTAGTGGCTCCTGACCCTCTCTCTCTGTACTCATGTGTCATGTCCCCACTGCGCAGTGGCACCTCCCACTCTCTTCCGATACCTATTTATTATTTCCTTGAAGTTCAGTGGCACCCCAACTCTCTCCCTGTACCCATGTATAATACCTCTGGTGTCCAGTGGCATGTTTCACTTTCTCTTCATGTATATGTATCCTGTCCCTGGTGTCTAGCAGCACCCCGATTCTCTCCCAGTACCCATGTATCATGTCCCTGGTGTCAAGAAGCACCACCATCCTATCCTACTCTCTAACCATTCCTATGTATCACATCCCTGGTGTTCAGAGAGACTCCTACCCTCTCTCTGTCCCCATGTATCATGCACCTGGTGTCTAGTGGCACCCCAACCCCCTGGAGCACTCAAACCGCATCATCCTGGTATCACAATAGTAGCGATCACAAATCCTCTGCTCACCTCCTAAGCAGGCTGAAGTCTGATTTACGCATACAGTATACCAATACACACGTGGATATAGCAAAAGCTCTGTGATTATTTAGTTATATCTGGTAACAAGCCTACCTATTGGCACAAGGGTAGATTTACCGCTCATACCGCTGGTGACCCAGGTTCAAGAACAAGCCAGGGTCACTAGGGCCAGCCAGCGGGAGGTGTATTTGAGCAACCCACAGGATACTCACTTCCTCTGGAGAGGAATGAAGGGAGCCATTCCTGCCATACTAGTGCCAACTGGCTGCTTCCAGCTGGAATGGCAGATAGAATGGTTGTGGGTGGCCAGACAGGTATATTTGCAGGTGTGCATGCCTATACATTGCACCTGCATCTTGTGGAGGGGAGAACAAGGAGGAAAACTTCCAGCTGCTACTTAGTGAAGTCAGCCCCCCATATGTCCTGATTCTCCTGCCTCCTCCACTGGATTTGTTTTCCCCAATGGGCTTGTGCAACTCCAAGGACTATGCCATGAGGATAAACCGTGAGAGCTTGGGGGAAGAATGAGGTAAGTTCCGGAGAAGATGGATGATATGGCTGGGGGCTGGCTGATGCTGGTAGGCCTGGCATGAAGGATTAACAAAAATTCAAATACAAAGAGATGTCTGGCAACTACTATATCAGCATAACTGCTGGTGCATTGATAAAATGTTTACATGGGTCAGAATGTAGCTGGCTCAAGTGGTGAGAAGAGGGTTAGTACCCGTCATCATTAAGGGACCAGGGTGAGGGTTTAGGGTGCCCTGGACTGTGTGGGGTGCCACTGAACACCAGAGACATGATGCATGGTATGGGTGGAGGGTAGGGGTTTCACTGGACACCAGGGACAAAATACACTGGGATGGGTAAAGGGTTGGGGGTGAGGCCACTGGTCATGAGGGGTATGATACACTGAGACAGAGAGAAGGAGGGTGGGGGGGGCACTGGACACTGTGGACATGATACTATCTGTGCATTGTTAATACATGCTTTTGGAAGCATGAACTAGCATCACACAAAAAAAGCTTCCAGTATGCCAGTGTGCCCTGAATACATGGCTCTGCCTCTTACTGACATTAATTGCATTTACTATGCACTTTTGTATTAATAAATTGTTGCTTTTTGCACAGTTATTCCCTGTTGCCCTTCCCCTACAGTTGTCTGGAAACAAGCTGTTAACAGCTCAATATGACTTTCCTGGTAAAACTTTTAAAATAAATAAATAGTTAAATAAACAAACAAAGAAAAAATTAATAGTGTGGGTCCTGCAATGGATTAGCGCTCACATGCTAACAGGTAGCAATATTAACTGTGGCTTTCAATGTGGCATTTGCCATGCTAAGTACTGCACTTCTCGAATATCCAATGCCCAGTCTGTGTGACCCAACCTTGTTAGCACTGCCCTTACTATTTAAATATGCTGCCCTGAAAATTTTTTAACTCTCCACAGCTAGATCGTTCTATTAAAGCCCAAAACATGCATCTATATATGGTATATATTTATATATCATACACAGTAGTATCAGTATGGTTAGGCTTGAGTAAGATGTTTAAGGTTAAACCTCAATTATTATTCCGTAATAACTGGCAGCATTTGACAAAATAGCCCAAAATTTGGCATGTGCAGTCTGGCTGGCAGGGTCTCAAGATGTGAAATGTTTTCTGATGGCATCTTATGCAATTCCTGAGATATGGAAAGTCAATTTTAATGATTGAAGGTGTTTTTTCCTATACTTAACACATGTCTTTTTGTTCTCATGTACAGCCTAGACGTTACTGAATTTTTGTCCTTTTAGAGTAGAAGTGACCTGTGTCAAGGTAGTGCCTTTCAAAAGTTTCATGAACAGATATTAATCAGATCCAGATTATAAGGATTTAACATTTTTTTTCCCGAGTATGCTTAGTAGGGTTTTTGGATACGCCATGATACATTGGTACAGGGAAAAGGTAGGGGTGCCACTAGACACCAGAGACACAATACATATGTACAGGGAGAGCCACAAATTTTCAGTTCATGAGAGCATTTTTGGTTCACATCACTAAGTTGAGTGTTCTCTGTATGAGGACAGTGGGACTTTCTTGATTTTTGCAGCCGCAGATGGAGTGCTGTTGCTGGCTAGAGTGCCACCTGTGAGCCAGCAGTCACACACTCTGTCTTTCACTATCTATTTATCTACCTTTTTAATTTTTTAATTTCCTCCCCTCCCAGCCCAGCCAGCCCACCCTCGTCATTCCCCAATATACAGTATCAAACAAAAGTGGACTGGGGTGCCCACCCTTGGTAACACTTGCTCAACCCGCTCCCCTCCAGATCACCTGCTCCCCCAATGCACAGGTAGCAACATCAGGGTGCCCACCCCTGGTACCACCATAGAGTAAAAGCTGACACTGGGTTGCCTGATCCCCAGTGTCTGAGCCAGTAGTAGTAAAGTGAAAAAATGGTCCTTCATTTTCTCTTTTTTAAATACCCTGTAAATAAGAAAATTGTCCCCTGCCCACCCACCCACACCCAAATCCCTAGTGAACACCCACCACCCCACACACCCTCATTCACCTTAATGTGTCCCATGGCATTGATCCACTCTCTGATCGAAAAGATGTCTTGTTACTATAATCGGCGACTGCTATATGAGAAAACAAGATAAGTTTGTTTAATGTATTTCAATATGTTTTGAACTTTTACTCACAACTTTGTCATTTTTAAATAGTTTTACACCAAATTTTTGACATTGCCTTTTTGGGACCCTGTCTCCTGAATGAGGCAGAATAATTTTTTCAAGTCTGTCCTGCAGTTGCTGATCAAAATCACCATTCTGACAGGATTTGAACATTTTCACCTACCGGTTTCATGAGGCGAAGTCATAAGAAAACCATGTTGAAAATTTGGTGGAAAAATATAGTAAAATGTCCACGTTATGAGTGAGTCAGTCTATTTTTCCACCAATCTTTCAACATGGCTTTTATGTGATTCCATCTCATAAACAACACAGGTGAAATTTTTCAAATCCATACTGAAATGTGACTTCACAGTCACTCTGTGAGATCATGTTTTGGGCAGGATTTGAAAGTTTTCACCCACTGGGTTCATGAGGTGGGGTCATAAGAAGAGTATGTTGCAAATTTGATGTAAAAATATGATAACATGACCAAGTTATGCATGTACATTAAGATATTTCACTGTTCATTCTTAACGTCACTAATTTTCCATAGTTTGACTCCAGTCTCTCAACATAGCCATTCCTGCCCCCACCACCTCATAAACATGACAGGTGTCATTTTTCAGATCCTGAATGAGATGTGTTTTCACACTTGTGGGAAATTATGTTTTAATCACTATGCTATAAATGCCACATGTCATGTTTACAAGGGGGAGTTATAAAGAGAGCATCTTGAAAATTTGGGGTCAAAATTGAAAATACATAATAATTCTTTAGAAATGTTGCATGTAGTGCCTGTCTTTATCTCAGTGGGTGGTGCTTTGTGATCCCATGCCAGTGAGCCAGCAAGATGGGACAAGGCTAGGGGGTGGCACTGTCATGCAACACCACCCCCAGTCTGTGAAGGGACAGGAAGGTGCAGGGCTGTCAGCATGGACACAACTACCATATAATGAAGAAAACTCTTCTCTTGGCATAGGGCCTTGCACCTTTGCACCTGTGGGTGCCAAGGAGCTCTGAACTTCAGCTGACAGATCAACTCTTTGCCCTGTGCATCTGTATTTGTGGCATCATGGGAGTGCAGGGCCCAGACAGTCCTGCACTTCTGTAACCCACCAGGCAGCCCCATGAATTTTTGACATCCGGTTTTCAGAGTACACAAATGTAGTAGCTCTTTGTGAATTTGTACCTGGGCCTGTGCTTATGCAATCACACCCATGTGTGTATGTTGTACAGCATTCATGAGTATGTGTGACTGCAGAATTGCAGACTCAGTGTGAGCCTGTGCTTCTGCAGACAGAAGGCCCAATGGGGCCTGTGCCTCTGCACCTAGGGATACACCTGCACAACGTATGAGGTACCTCACTAGATAGCATAATCTACTAATGTATGGTTCTCTATGTGAAGCTGCATAACTGAAAAACTGCTACCCCCTTGAACAATTTCTTGATCCGCTGCTGAAACCATGATACCCACATTGCAACAGTACTCTGTCAGCATAACCGCAGACCCCCCAGGGTTCTGCCTTTTGGAGTCAGAAGTCATTGTGCATGTGTTACACCTGTGGCTGAAGAGTCACAGACCCCTCAGGGACCTGTGCTTCTGCAGACAGAAGTACTGTTGCAGTTTTGGTATAATGGATTTTGTGGCACCTGCAACTCTGCAGTCAGAGGTCAGTGTGTATGTCTTGCACCTGCAGCTGCAGAAGCACAGGCTGCCAACTGTGTGTATGTCTTGTAGTGTCCATAAGTACCTGAGGCTACTGAAACACATGGCCCCATAGAGGCCTGTGCTTCTGCAGAGAAAAGAACTCTTGTAATTTGGGTATCATGGATTTGTGTCTGTGGCTACAGGGGCCTATGGTTCTATACACAGAGGCATTGTTGTGATGTGAGTATTATGGATTTCTGTTTACAGCCAGAAGTGAGTGTGTATGTCTTGTGGTGTGCATGCCACAGATACAAATTCATTAAGGTAGCACCTCAGTGCTACTGCATTTGTGCCATCTGGAAACATTTGTATGTTGTTTGTCTTACATGATGATGGCTGTCTGTGGTTGTATGTGGTCTTGTCCGCTTGCTTCTGGGGGTGTAGTTAGGGTTGGAAACCAAAACTCAGAACCGCACAAAGTTTGGAAATGTGCTATTATGGTTTTCAATCCAATGCCCACAAAGCTTGCAAATGTGCTATTTGGCTTGTCACTCAGCATTCCAACATTATTTTATGCTAATTATTTTGTATGCATGTCCTTTTCAGGACTAGTTGTGTAAAGAAAGCTTAGTAAATTAAGCAGATGATTTAAAGAACATAAGTTGAGTATAAATACTAAAAAATCAAATGTGATGGTATTTGGTCACAAGAAGTTTGTATTTAAGAGGTTTCTGAACAAAGGACAATTAGACAGAGTAGAATCTTTCAATTGTTTCAGTGTAATTTTTACAGAATACAATACCTAGAACTTCCAAAATTAAAGCAGCTAACAACCCCTGGCTCAATGACACCATCATAGAATCAATGAACCATAGAGACAACCTCAGGCATAAAATGAGAGTGATTGGATCTCAGGCTGATTTTACAGTATATAAGACCACCAGGAATAAATTAACCCACTTAGTTAGGGAAGCAAAGGCTGCCTTTTACAGAGAGCAGTTAGGAAAAAGCTAAGGAAACGGGAGAGACTTTTGGCACAACATTAAAACCCTAACCAGGGAGAGATCACGTGATGCCTCACACTGATTAGATGCTCCTCGGAGTGCTCCCACTACCGCTCCTTAAAACACCCATTTTAAACTACAATTTGGTCAGTTGAGTGTTTTCTTTTGCTTGCCTAAGGTGCGGTTTGCTGTTTGGGAAGGAATACGAGGCAGTTTTTACGTCTTACCTGGAGATGGAGGCTGAAATGCGGGTCGCTTTCGGCACCATAAGCTGCCGGTTACACAGGAAAAACTGGCAAAAAAGGCAAGGGCCCAACCTGTATCGGCGACCAAAAGAGTAATCCAGACCCAAGAATCCACTCCTCTATCGTCAGAAAGATTTTTGGAGGAGTTTTACCCCTTTAGAGAAGACATTAGATCTTTAACAGAAGAAGTGAAAACAGTAAAGGGGAAGCTGGAAGATCTGGCCCAGTGAGTGAGGAATTGTGAGGTGCACCTGGTGTCAGTGGAGAGGCTTCTGGAGAAGGCTGACCTGGCAATGGCTTTGGTTAGGCAAAAAATCACGAAGCTGGAAGCTAAAATTGAAGATTTGGAGAGGAGGAGTTGCCGCAATAACATTGTGCTTATTGGCCTCCCAGAGAAAGAAGAGGGTTCTAATGCAGTTTTATTTGCGCAGTGGTTCATCCAAAAGATAGCAGGCCCCTCGCCTTTCGGGACATAGTGGAGCGTGCACATAGGGCATTGCAGCCTATGCCGGTGGCCGGGGAACGTCCCAGGAATTTTATATTTAACTTCCTGAATTATCAGGAACGCGCCAGCATTTGCTTACTAAAGTGAAAGAATTGAAGGATGTTCTCTGGGAGGGTTCCCCCATCAGAATTATCCAGGATCTCCCCACTTCTGTGAGGCAGAAACATGCAGAATTTCATGCAGTGGTGTCTAAACTACTGGCAGCAAATATCCGTTTCAAAATGCCGTACCCAGCTAATCTGCAGATGCTGGTGAAAGGGGCATGGACTGCTCTAGATGACCCGAAGACAGCTGTTTTGAAGCTGAAAAAATTATTTCCCGATCTTTTTCATGACGGGTGACTCCTTGACCCGCTACAGGTTTGTTTCTGTGCCGTGGAAGCCTGGAGGATGAAAGGGGTCTGATGTATCGATCGGCTGAAAGGTGTTCTACTTCTCTGAAGAATCTGAGTTGGAGGGTCTGCTGGACTTATTTATTTGCCTTGTATTCTCCTGTGTTTCTTCTAAACTGACTGCATCAACATGCCGCAAGGCGGTGGTACCTCTCTGACATTGAATTCTGGTTTGTTTTATTCATGATCTTTTATGTCTGCAACGGATAGATTAACAAAATAGAAATTAGGTCATTTGGTTGGGTGTTTTAATGGGAGCCTGCCTTTTTTCTTTTATCATTAATGGTATTCTCACATGTTGAGTAAGGCAGATAGCCTATGGTGGGTCTAGTTTATTTGTATTGTCACCAGAATTTTGGGGGCCATTTTGTTCTCCCACTGATCTTTCTTTCACCATTTTTAGAGCAAACAGAATACGAGTGAACTGTTATGTCTGTCACTGTGGTAGAATGAGAGGTTCAATCGCATAATTGTTAAGAATTTTATTAATGTTTTTGGGAATCATGTTCTGAATTAGCAAGTAGAAAGGGGTTTGTGGGGGGTGGGGGGAGAGTGGACCGTTGTTTAGTGTGGGCAACACGTGACTGTAATATATATGGGTGGGGCTTGCACTTACTCTCTTTACTTCAGAAGGGGAATGGTACCTAATTTGTACTTCTGGAAGGGACTTAAGGGTGGGGGGGAAGGGAGACGCAAGGGAGGAAGTTATTGGGGGTACGTTTCTCTGTTCAGGGACTGAGTTGGAGGGGCAGCTTGGCACATAAGCTCTTAGTAGATATAAGTTTGTATGATGCTGGGGAGTAGGAGTAACCTTCTACGAATGGTATCATGGAATATTCGTGGACTCCGTACCAAATTGAAGCATTATCAGGTTTTGAAGCATATAAACTTGCTTAAAGCGGATATCTCGTTTTTGCAAGAAACACATCTCCTGGAGGGGGAGAGTGTTCTCCTCCATCGACAATATATTGGCCAGGTATTCAGTGCTGGAAACAGCTCCCAGAGTAAGGGGGTAGCCATCCTGGTATCCAGGAATACTCCCTTTAAATTGAGATAACTCATAGGGGACCCACAGGGAAGGTATTTACTGGTAAAAGGCATGCTCAATAGAATGTCCTTGATGTTGGGATGTGTGTATGGGCCAAACATTGACTCCCCCTTATTTTTCACCACTTTACTAAAGGTTTTGGTGCCATATAACTTCTCCATGTATCATTGGGGGTGATGGAACCTCCCTTTTTCCCCGGATCTGGACACGTCTATACCCAGGAGGGCTGGTCTTTCCCCAGCCCAACAGGCTCTCAGAGAATTGTCAGATCATCTGGGTTTGGTGAATCCCTGGACGATCCTATATCCCACTTCCAGGGAGTTCACCTTTAGATCCCCAGTTCACAGGACCTCCTCCCGTATAGACTGTTTTTTACTTAGTCACTCACAGGGGGTTATGGCGGCGAGTATTATACTCGGTGTGATTTCTGACCATTCAGTAGTTACATGTGACCTGACACTATTTCCTGATTCCCTATAGAAGTTGAACAATCAACTCCTTAAAGACCCCCAGATTGTGGACTCCATATCCCGAGAGATAGATGAATTTACTGAAATAAATCAAAACTCTATTTTGAGGCCAGATCAAGAATGGTATGCCCTGAAGTGTGTACTTCGCGGGGTGCTTATTAGGTTAGCTTCCTGAAGAAAAAGGAAGAGAGAACAGGAATCTCTTTCACTCCTTTTAAAAATATGCAGTCTAGAAGTCTATCTATCCCCTACAACTACAGTAGAAGATAGGCAACGGCTAGTGGGTCTAAGAGACCAATGTAGTTCTACTCTTCGGGAGAAAGATGAATATGCTATATTAAAAAATGGAGCCAAATATATTGACCAGGGGGGAAAAAGCGGGCCATCTTTCGGCATTAAGACTGAAAAAACTGGAAGCCTCTCGGATTATTCCTAGTATAAAGTCTCACCTGACGGGTGATCTTATCCTAGTCCCTAAAGCAATCGCTGCTGAATTTGTGGATTTCTATGGGAAGTTATAGCGACCTATGCACCATAAACCCCCCGGCTGAGACAGCAGAGCAATATCTTTGAGAACTGGATCTACCCTCTCTTAACCAAGCCCAACAAGACACCCTGATTTCCCCTATTCTGGAGTCAGAGATCCAAGCAGCAGTTACCTCCTTGAGGTCTGATAAAGTTCCAGATCCGGACGGGTTTTCCCCCAATTTTTATAAAGTTTTTAGTAAACTGATTGTCCCATGGTTATCTCGCCTTCTTACTTGGATGCTGGAAGGTAACCTTCTAGATAACTCCTTATTGGAAGTGACCATTATAGTGTTGCATAAACAAGACAGCGACCCTGAACTGGTAGGCAGCTACCGACCAATATTTCTACTAAATTGCGATATTAAAATCCTGGCTAAAATTCTTGCAAATAGAATCAAAGGGGTCCTCCCTGGAATTATCCATTCAGATCAAGTGGGCTTCATGCAAGGGCACCACTCATCTGATCATTTTCGTAAACTGGCGCATGTCTTCTCTGTGTCCAAGGACTCAGAGATACCGGCAGGTCTGGTTTCTCTGGAAGCAGAGAAGGCAGAGAAGGGGTAGACTGGCAGTTTTTGTTTTTATCCATGCATAGATTTGGTTTCCCCATCAAGTTTATAGATTGGGGAGCTTCCTTTTATCAAAACCTTCAAGTCAGGATTTATTGTAAGGTTTTTTTTTCCTGATAAATTATATCTAGGATCAGGTACAAGGCAGGGATGTCCTCTTTCCCCCTTATTGTTTAATATATATTTGGAACCACTGTTAGCCAAATTGAGAGCAGAGGAGGGAGTTCAGGTTATCCCCATAGTCTCCCAGACTTTTAAATTATCAGCCTATGCAGATGACGTGCTTTTACATTTGTTAAACCCGGGGCATTCTCTTCCTATTGCTATGACGATTTTCCACGAATTTGGGAAGGTATCTAACTATAAAATTAATATTGCTAAAACATCAGTTTTCCTTCTAAATCACAGGTTTTTAAGGAATGATATCTCTCTGATGGAAGTACGATGGAGTTCGAAGGGTATTAAATACTTAGGTTTGTTTATATCTACTAGGGAAAGTTTCATGAAAAAACAGAACTTGGATACCCTGCTGGATACTATTCAACGGGACCTTAAGAGGTGGCAATCTCTTCCAATATCTCTTTGGGGGAAAATAAGTATAGTCAAAATTAATATACTGCCTATAGTATTTTACCCCCTTAACATGTTGAATATTTGGATACCCCTAAAATGGTTTAAATTGCTTCATGCTCTTGTCTCTTCCTTTATATGGGGAGGGAAACATCCTCATAGATCATATCTTAAACTAGCTGCTTCTATCCCGGCAGGGGGTCTTAAATTACCTCATTTTGGCATGTACTACTGGGCGAGTCAGGCAACTAAATTTTTACACTGGTTTTCCTCCCGAGAAGAGATTGCCTCCCTGTCCTATTTACCTGCCTGGCTAATTCTTGACAGAGAACTCCTTGATGGCTTACAAATTGCTAAAGAGGCCTTGTTATACACATCCTTACAATACCTTCCAGCTAGCATTAACAAGTCTCCCATTTCACTTTCTCTCAAAGTATATGGCCAGTTGTGCACCTTTCTTCATTATCAGAATACCAAAGATTTGAGACAACCTATAGTGGACAACCCTAATCTTCAGATTGGGGGTGATATTATCTCTCGTGTATGGCTCCCTCAACTTAATATGGCCAGGGTGGAGGACCTATTCTGTGAGGAGGTTTGCTTGGATTTCAGATCTGTTTTGGTATCTTTCTCTATGCCACAGTCACAGATCTTTAAAGTCTGGCAACTCCGACATCTGACAATTCAGAAATTTCCCGTCCCGGGGAAACCGGAGGCTGGGAGAGCATGGTTGGAGCAGTTGGTTCCACTGTATGGGAAACCTCATGCTGTTTCATCAGTTTATGCCTCTTTATGCACTAAGGATCTGGACATGTGTGGAGAAGCTCCCAAACACTGGAATTCATGTTTCCAGAAATCTTTAGAAGAATGGAAACTGATCCTTCTAGACTCTTTCAGATAAGTATCCCAAGACAGATTGAAACTTACTCAATACAGAATTTTGAATGATATGTATTGGATCCCTGCATAACTCCACAGAATAGGTAGGTCACCAGATTCCCTTTGCTACAGATGCAAGCAGGCTGAAGGAAACCTGTTTCACATCTTCTGGGAATGTCCATTGATCAGATGTATCTGGGGCCAAATAAGAGACACAGCGGACCCATTATTGGGAACTGGGGACTTATTTACTCCTGAAATATGTTTGATCTGAGATTTTTCCATGATCCGGGTCAAAACTCTGAAGCACCACATGGCACTCATATCACTTACCCTCAAAAAGTTGATTCTGTCTCACTGGCTAGATGTCCACCCTGTTACATATGAAGAATGGTTAAAAGATCTATTATTTAATCTCTGAGTTGAACAGATTAAAGAAAGCCTGGGGGAGTTCTCTTTCTTGCTATAAAAAAAGAGTGGGAGACGTTACACACATTATATCTTTTACAAACAGGTGTTTCAAAGTCATAAGCCTTTCAGTATGTAAGGGTCTGTAGGTTTTGGAGTCCTTTTACTTTTGTTTTATTCTGTTCAGGTTAGATCCTATAGAGTCAATTTATACACGCTCCTCAGAAACCAGGGGAAGGTGCCAAGTTGGGGGAGGGGGAAGGATGGAGAGAGGGGGGTTAGGGAGGTGGGATGGGGAGGATTCAACATGGAATGTACACGGTCTGCTTCTCTCTATTTGTACCTGATGTCTTCATGTTGGAACCTCTATGTTAAAAACTTAATAAAGGTTGAAATTTAAAAAAAAAAAAAAAAAAACTATCCGGGAAGGAATCAAGAATGCCCCCAGACCTAGTAATTACCCCATCAGGCCCACTTCATCATCCTAAAGACCTAGCAAATGCCTTTAATCAAGCTTTTATGGATCTAAGCTCAGTTCTACCATCGGACTACCTTGAAACTATCTCTAGCAGAAAGACCCTTGGAACCAACCATCCACCCACACTGAATGTCAATAAAACTCCTCTTCTACTTCAAGCAGATCACCCAGTCTGACACAAATAGATTGAAAGATTCCTAGGCAAAACCAGAGTGAGTAGTGACACGCTTGATATGAAGCAAATCACTCTCACACTGGACGAATTAGTCTATCCAATCACAAAGTTATTTAACATCTCCCTTAGGTACAGTATTTTTCCTGGTAGATGGAAAACCACTCTTGTCACCCCAGTTTGCAAAAATGGTGACAGAACTAATTAAGGTAAATACCTGTCGATCTCCATTTTTCCACCCCTCTCAAAAGTTCTAGAGAGAATTGGATCAGATCAGCTCACGGAATACCTGAACAAACATAACCTTCTCTGCCTGCAACAGCACAGGTTCAGAAAATCCCATAGCACTATTATTACTGCACTCACCAACTTTACCTCATACCTCTATGGTGCCCTCGACTTCAGAAAGATGGTTGGGTCTATCTTTATAGACCTAACCAAAGCATTTGACACTGTCAATCAGCAAATCTTGCTTGGCAACCTCATGACTCTGGGTCTATCCTCTGATACAATCTCCTGGTTCTCAAGCTATCTTTCATATAGGAATCAATGTGTCAGGATAAAAGGAGTATCCTCTGAACCAAGGAAGGTTACACTGGGGGTTCCCCAAGGACCTATATTAGGGCCCCTACTCTTCAGTCTATTTATCAACTCACTCCCCAGTGCCTGCCCTGCAAAGATGCTGCTCTATGCAAGTGATGCAGTGATCTCAGTTCCTGGTTACCAATTGTCGGATATAACAAGCCCTCCAAGATAGCTTTTCCCAACTTGAGTCCTGGTTGTCGCACACCAGAATTCTCTTAAACTACAGAAAAACAAAATCTATGCACTTCTGTCTTCCATGGTCTAAAAGGAATGCAGATCCTCTGATCCTCCATAGCCACAAAGATGATGTCATTGAACAGGTCTCTACTTTCATATATCTGGGCATCAACCTAGATGATGCCTTCACCTTTACCTCTCATACTGATCATGAGATCAAATCTGCTAATATTAGATTGGGGGCCCTCTACCATCACAAAAAAGCCATGACCCCAGAGGCTCTTAATCTTGTCACATGGAGCTCCATTCTCACAATTATTGACTATGGCCTAGTCATATATGGTGCTGCCACTAAAACTGCACTAAATTGTGTAAAATTACTACTCAATAAGGTCTGTCGGCTTGTACTAGGTGCTGACCACCTTACTCACATGTGTAGCCGCTACTTCTCCACTGGTTGGTCCTCCTGCACCTTAGGACTAAGTATCAAGCCTGTTTAATTGATGAAAAAGCCCCCTTAGGACTAACACCTGAATCTACAGCAACATTATTCCAATGTAACTTAACTTCCAAAACTACCAGAAGCTCGACTAAGGGTGTATTACAAGTCCCATTTAAAAGAACTTCCTTTGCTCAGTGGTCCCGCTCCTTTTGAGGACCCCAATGGATGAATAACCTGCCCCCCACCCTCTTACAATACAAAAAAATCACTTAATCACTGTTCATGCCTCCAATGAACTTGGCTTACTACTGTACCACTATCTTCCCCCTCTCCTCCCTCCCTCCCTCCGCTCCCCCTTTCTCCACTTTATGCCCCTGGATCAATCCTTTCCACTCCAACCCCACCCCTCCTTCTTGCTATGTCCATCCTGATTCTCCGCAGTCAGATCACAATAACACTCCCACCCTCCACCCCTTCTCCAACTGCACTCTTCTATGACAACGCCACCTCTGGCTGCTACCTCACACCACCCTGGCTGCTACTTCCTCTCCAACTGCACTTAGCAATGCAACAATTTAGCTACTGCAAATTACTGATGTATGTCTACCTGCTTATTATGATCTCCTGTCTGTAACATAGTGTATTTGATGATATTTGTACTTTGTATCAACATGTACTGTACTACATCTCCCACTTAGAGTTGTAATAATGCCTTTCTGTTGAATCTCCTGACTTTATGTCATCTCTATGTTCCTGTCCTTGTTCTTTGACTTGGAGCCTTTGTAAAAGAGCCTCTGGCTCAAAGGTTGTAATTCCGAAATTGAAATAAATAAAATAAAAATTAAAAAAATAAAAAGTAGGGAAGGGCGAACCGGCTCTGTTGCGCAACCGGACCTTCCTGGACCAGACTGATTTGACTTAACTTGAGTATACAGAGCCTTTCATGGCTCGACCCGAGTTGTCAAGTTGGATCAGTTCGGAACTGCTGGTACTGTTCAGCTGCAGCTGCCGGTTACATTGGTGTGCCATGAAGGATAATGGATCATCATTTCCCTTTTCTACTTTGCACTATAGGTGCAAGGTGCACATGTCAGGTGGGAAGGGGGCTGAAGTAACAGGGAAACTGACGTTGGGAAGGGATTTCAGGAAGAGGAGCCAGGAGTACTCAGGACAGGAGGGGATTTAAAAAAAAAAAAGAGTCAAGCAAAAGTAGAAGAACCCCTAACACAACAAAAAGTGAATAAAAATAAAAAACTTAACACCAGCCCCAGTTTTGTGTGTGTGTGTGTTTGTGTGTACTGTACCCTCCTGACCAACACTGAACAACTAGTGGTCACCAACTTAGGACATAGGGGAGCCAGTGTGGAAGGTAAGAAAACTGACATTTAAACTAGCCAATGGTGTCTCACTTTACCACATGGTCACTCTTGTAATCCTGCCAATAGCTCAGTCTGGGATTTACAGTTCCATGAGTGAGACATGATCAGCCTGCAGCAACATTTTTCTTGTCCTAAATTTGACTTGCCAGATGAAAAAAAAAAAAAAAAAAGTGCTTATGTTTAAGAATAAAATAAGAAAGAAGAATGAGGGACTGGATTGAGAAGGGCATACTTCGTTCTTTTTGTTTTAACATTTGTTTTGGAAAGAAAGAAGAGAGACGCCTGGCCTGTTGGCAGTTAATTTGGATTTTTGCACATCAGTCAGTGCTGTGAGGCTGACATGATCAGCCAGCAAGTACTGAACAAAATAAAAGCAACTTGTTAGAGAAGAACATTTAAAAAAATATTGTTTTGGAAAAAGAATAATTTATTTTACTGATTGGTGAAAGGGGAGCAGGGAGACAGATTTGGGGGGCATACTGCCTTATTTATTTTCGTTTTGGGGGGGGAGTTCATGTCTCACATTCTGTGTTCACCAGCTCTGCACCTGAACTACAAGGCCATAGTGCCTTACTGATTTTCCAGTGTGTGTGTGTATATGTGTGTGTGTGTGTGTGTGTGTGGTGGGGGGGCTCCACATTTCACCTTCTGTGTTCCCCAGCTCTGCTCCTGAAGTATTAGGCCATAGTATTTCACTAATTTTGGGAGGGAGGATTACATCTCAGACTCCGTGTTCTCCAGCTTTGAGCCTGAAGTACTAGACCATAGTGCCTCACTATTTTGGGGGGGAGGATCATGTCTCAAACTCTGTTTTCCAGCTCTGTACCTGAATTACTAGGCCATAGTGGCTTACTATTTTTTTGGGGGGGAGGGGTCACATTGCAGACTCTATGTTTTCCAGCTCTTAACCTGAACTACTAGGCCTTAGTGCCTCACTGATTGCTTGAGGAGGGGGAGTTCACGTCTCACAGTCTGTGTTCCCCAGCTCCATTCCTGAACTTCTAGGCCATATTGCCTCACTGATTTGGGGGGGAAGTTCAAGCCTCATACTCTCACACTCTGTGTTCTCCAGCTCTGCACCTGAAGTACTAGGCTATAGTGCCTTACTGATTTTGGAGGAGAGGCGTTCTGTGTTCCCCAGCTCTGTGCCTGGAATAATAGGCCATAGTGCCTCATTAAATTTTTTTTTTGGGGGTGGGCACAAGATGTCTCACATTCTGTGTTAAAATAAGTGCAGAAAATAAGAGAGGGTTGAGGAATTTTTCACGTGTCTCTCTCCAGCTTTCCCTGCTGTGCTCCCAACTGGCTGGGCCACACTAGCATTGCTGTAGAGAAATTACTGAGGGTGTACAAAAAAATGAAAAAAACAAATGGACACAGAAGATATGGAATATGTGCCCATTACCAGCAGTATTCCTGAAAATAACATCTCAGAAAAGTGGGAGGGATGGTCTGGGCCCCATCAAATCTGCATTTCATGATGCCTGTCTCCCCAAAAAAGCACATCAGACTCAGGGAAGGAAATGACATGAAAATACAGAACACGGATATTTTTATAAAGTTGAATTTTATTATTTTATTTTTAGAAAGTTGAATTTTATTGTTTTATTTGACAAAGGGATCTAAAAAATAATCCTGATACATTTCTTAACCTCAGATAATCCAAAAACAGTTCTAAAATTAATCAGAGTAATTCTGAGTAAATTAGAACCTTTTTAAAATAAATCAGAATCAGAACTGGGTCACAGTCATCTAAAGCCTCGAAAGGGGGCATTCTTTTTAACAGCATATGTGATAGTCACATTCTATAAAAGCACTGCAGGTATGTAATGAAAAATCTACTCACAACTCTTATATGATACAGAAAGTTAGGGACATGAAACCGGTGATACATTGGAGGATGTTCAAAACATGTTTTTTCACCTTTTATAAATGGCTCCACATTATACTCCAGCTGTCTTTATGAGAGTAGAAGTGGAATTTTCTCCCTTGTATTGTCATTGTACTATTCCGCTCATCAGTTATTGGATACAAATCTAAAAAGTAGATATGAGTAGACTCCTTGAAATGAGTTTGGTAGAGGCTGCCCATGGAGTAAGCAGGAAACTTTGTATAGGCAATATATGGTCAAGGTTTTAATCTTTGGTTAATTAATCACCTCCCCTCCCCTCTCCCAATCTGTGCCGGTGTCCCCCAAGGCACCGTCCTCGGTCCAATACTCTTCTATTTTCTTAAATGACCTCCCTGCTGCCTGCACGTTAGTGTCCATTCACATGTACGCTAACGACATAGTCCTGTTTGCCTCCTGCCCCTTCCCCCGATTTGTTGCCCAGTCTACAGCTAGACCTTGATAACATTCAGTACTGGTTCTGCACAAATCAGCTGGCTCTAAACACCTAGAAAATGGTCTCCATGACCCTTGGCTCAAGGCAAAAACTCACTAGGATTGCTGCCACCCCCTCTTTCCATATCATGGATAGGTCCACCATTGAAGGAGTTCCATCTTTCAAACACATCGGGGTCTGGCTTGACAGACACCTTGACTTTAATGAACATACGAACATATGAATTTGTCAGCAGAAATGGGCCACCTGGTCTATCAAGTCTGCTCAAGTGTGAAGCTAGCACCCTCACCTTTCAGCTGCCCCACCCTCCCTCTTCTTCCCAACTAGCCCCCATTCTCACCTTGTCCCATCCCCTTTTGAAACTACCCACAGTCTTACAGGCTACCACCTCCTCTGGTACAGCATTCCATTCTGCCATGATCCTCCCCGTGAAAAAGTGTCTCCTCATTTCCATCCTAAATCTTCCCCCCCTCCAATCTAAGGCTGTGCCCTCGCATGTCCTTCCCTCTCCTCAGCCTGATTATCCCTTTAGTGCCTGCGTTGTTTATCCCCTTTACGTACTTGAAGATCTCAATCATATCCCCCCAGTCCCTTCTCTCCTCCAAGGAGTACATGTTTAACTCTCTCAGCTTCTCTTTATATGGTCTGTTCTCCAATCCCTGGATCACCCTTGTTGCCCTGCGTTATATCCCTTCAGGTAATTTCACATCTTTCTTCAGATATGGGCACCAGAATTGCACACAGTACTCCAGGTGCAGCCTCACCAGTGCCCTGTAGAGAGGCAGGATCACCTCCCTGCTCCAGGAGGAGATCCCTCTCGTGATACAACCCAGCATCCTGTTGGCTTTCACTGCCACCCTTCTACACTGCTCTGCATTGTTCATCTTCTCTGTTACAGCCACCCATAGATCCTTCTCCTCCTCGGTGGAACCTAGCTGCTCCTATCCCAGCTGGTAACCCCTCCCTGTGTTCTTTGCACCAAAATGCAGGACTTGCACTTTTTCGCATTGAACCCCAACTGCCACGCTTCCGATCACTCCACCAGTTTGGTCAGGTCATCCTGCAGCTCCTGCCAACCTACTATATTGTTCACCACTGCCCTCAATTTAGTATCATCAGCGAATAGACTGATCTCATTCCTCATCTTACCTCCCAACCTTCCATGCGGCACCGAATCAAAGACCTTGGTGAAGTCCAAGTATATGACATCCGCCACATGACACTTGTCCAGTTCCCTCATGACCCAGTCATAATACTCAACTAGGTTTGCCTGGCAGGATTTTCCAGAGACAAACCTATGCTGGTGACTGTTCTGGAGCCCACTGACTTCCATAAAGGTCACCAGCCTTTCCTTAAATATTGTCTCCATCAGCTTCCCCATAACAGAAGTTAAGCTTACTGGCCTGTAATTACCTGGCTCATCCTTTGGTCCACTTTTATGAATGGGTACCATGTGGACCATCCTCCAGTCATGCAGTACACACCCTGTGTGGATGTCATTTGCAAAAAACATCATCCCAAACTTGGGATGCCATACCACAGCCACAGCTGTATCCCTCTGCAGGCCCACAGAGTCACTGTTCAGAAAATTATCCTGTCTTTATTTGACTGTGGTGACATAGTCTACAGCACTGCCCCCAAATCTACCCTGTCCAGACTGGACTCACTCTTCCACTCTTTCTGCCACTTTGCTCTGGACTGTCTGCCTTGTACTTATCACTGCACTCTCTATACATCCCTCTCTTTCCCTTCATTTGAAAACAGACACCTAGCACATTGTGCCTCTTTCATAGCCAAATATCGTCTGGGCTGTCTCCCTCCCAGCCTTTCCTCTACCCTCTTTCAGTCCCCATCCACCTTCTATGCCCTTCGTAGGTCCACCTTCCGCTCCCTTGTTCTCCCACCCAGGTCCTCCTCAGCAGGCCAAGCTGCCTTCTCTTACCGCTTCCCTAAACTCTGGAATTCACTCTCACTACACATCTAGTCTGCTCCCTCATCCTACTGTCTTGACTCCCTCTTATCTAAATTCACCTCACCTTCTTGTAACTGCTACTGACATCCCTCTTCATCTCCTCTGCATTCCCCCACATTTCTCTCTACCCCTACTAAATCCCTCCTCCTCCTTTGCTGCCTCCTCCTCTCATTTTTATATTCCTCCCAACAGCTTAACTCCACCCCTCCTGTAACTGCTACTATCTCTTCCCTCCCCCACCTCTCCTTCCCACCCAATTCCTTCACTCCCCCACCACTCCTTCCCACCCCTTTCCCCCACCCTACTCCCCATCTAAGTTTCCTCGCAGGCCAGGTAACCAGTATATGGACTGGGTGAGCACAGAGCAGTGTCTGGCCCTTTGGGATTTGAGGGACAAAAGGCCTACCCTTCCATTCTCTACCCTAACCTCTTCATTTAGCTGTCCTGTTAACCTTGATGTGATCTGGGTGTGCATTTGAGCCATGTTTAGCCCTTGTGGGGTTTCACTCCAAAGGGACGAAATAGTCAGCCTCACCTCTCTACCCTCCACTCTTTTTTACTATCCCCTCCCTTTTCCCTCTCCCTACCCTTCCGCTCACTACTTCTTATACAGCAACACTGTCTCCCCTACCATGCTGTCACACCTGTCTGCATGACCTCTCAACTCTGTTCTACTTTCCACTCTGTGCTTTCAGCTGCTCCACAATACCTTTGGTTCTCTGTTGCTTTTCTGTGCAGCATGGGTTTACCTGTTTACATGGAAACATAGAAACATAGAAGTTGATGGCAGATGAGAACTGCAAGGCCCATCCAGTCTGCCCATTTTTCCTACCTTATGAATGTGCTATAGGCTTTTACTCTGTCAATGGCCTATTTATTCATACTCATCTGTATTGCTCCCTTATGCCTATCCCATGCCTGTTTAAAGCCCCGCACTGTATTCATATCCACCACTTCCTGAGGTAGGCCGTTCCATTTATCCACCAACCTTTCTATGAAAAAGAACTTCCTCACATTGCCCCTTAATCGGTCTCCCTCTAATCTCATGCTGTGTCCTCTTACCCTGCTATTTTTCTTATATTGAAACATGTTAGACTCTTTCACCTTACTAATGCCCTTAAGATGTTTGAGTGTTTTGATCATATTACCTCTCTCCCTTCTTTGCTGTAGGGTATACATATTGAGCTCCATTAATCTGTCCTCATATGTTTTCTGTTGCAGTCCCTGCACCATTTTGGTTGCCCTTCTCTGGACTGCCTCCATTTTGTTAATGTCCTTGTGCAGGTGCGGCCTCCAATATTGCACACAGTACTCCAGATGGAGCCTAGCCAGTGTTTTATAAAGATGGATTATTACCTCCCTCTTATGATTTGTGATACCCCTCCTAATACACCCCAACATCCCACTAGCCTTACCTACTGCTTTAGTGGTCTGCTTGGATGATTTCAGGTCATCTATGATGATGAGGCCCAAGTCTCTTTTTTCCCTTGTGACTGCCAGGAACTCCCCTCCCAACCTAGAGGTAGCTTCAGGGTTTCTCTTTTATACATGCATGATCTTGCACTTCTTTGTGTTAAACCCCAGTTGTCACTCTTCAGACCATTTTGACAGTTTTTCCAGATCTCTTCTCATTCTGCCCACCCCATCTGGATCATCTTCTCTGTTGCAGATCTTGCTGTCTTCTGCAAACAGTCAAACTTTACCCTCCAGTCCATCTGCAGTGTCACTGATGAAGATATTAAGGAGGACTGGCCCCAGGACTGATCCCTGATGTACCCCACTTGTGACTTGCATCTCTTCTGACTATACCATTTACTACCATCTTCTATTTTCTGCCTGCCAACCAGTTTGCTACCCAGTTGACCAACTTCTGACCCACCCCAAGCATACCCAGCTTATTAAGCAGTCTACTATATGGAACAGTATCAAAAGCTTTGCTGAAGTCAAGGTAGGCGACATCAACTGCACCCCCTGGGTCCACCACTCTGGTTACCCAGTCAAAGAAATCTATGTGATTAGTTTGACAGGACCTCCATGTTGTAAACCCATGCTGTCTTGGATCCTGTGACACAATGGATTTCAGGTGTTGTACTATCCTTTCCTTATGGAGTGCCTCCATAATCTTGCCCACTACTGAGGTAAAACTGACTGGTCTGTAGTTCTCTGCCTCCTCCTTGCTGCCACTCTTGTGGAGCGGGATCACATGAGCCCTTCTCCAGTCTTCCGGTACCTCTCCTGTGTGCAGAGACTGACTAAACAGTTCTGCTAATGGCTCTGCTAGGTTCACACTTAGCTCGTTTAGTACCCTGGGATGTATGCCATCAGGTCCCATTGCCTTGTCCACCCTGAGCTTAGCGAGCTCTTGTAAAACCCTTTCTTTTGTGAAAGGACTTGTGCACACCTCCCTCCCCCCCCGTGTCCATGGTGCTGAGCTGTGTGCCCAGTCCTACCTTCTCCTCACTAAATACTGAGCAGAAGTATCTATTTATGATAGATGCTTTTCCTTGGTCCTCCTCCACACACTCCCCCTTATCCCCTTTGATCTTAGCAATACCCCCTCTGGACTTTCTCCTTTCACTAATGTATCTATGGAAAGTCTTGTCCCCTTCTTTTACTGTTCATGCTAGTGTTTCCTCGGTTTGAGCCTTTGCCCGCCTTCTTGCCTTCCCTGCTTCCCTTAGGGAAGTTTGGTATGCCTCCCTATTTTTGTCCCACTGCATTCCCTTATATTTCCTGAAGGCCAACCTTTTGGCTCTAACCTTTTGTGCTACTGTTTTTGAGAACCAAAGTGGTTTCCTCTTTCTTTTGTTCTTGCTTTTCTCCCTAAAACAATGGGATTTTGCTTCAAGTATCGCATCCTTAATGTCTGCCCACTTTGCCTGTACCCCCTCACCTGTATTTCATCTTGCCAGGGTTAGCTTAACTCTGTTGGCCATCTTATCAAAGTCAGCTCCTCTGAAATCCCATATTTTTGCCATGGAATGGGATAATTTAGTTCTAGTGGCCAAATTGAGCCATACCATGTGATGGTCACTGGCCCCTAGGTGTCCTTCTACCTGGAGATCTGTGATCCTTTCCCCATTAGTAAGTACTAGATCCAGGATAGCCCTGTCTCTTGTCGGTAATTGTACTCATTGTTTGAGGCCCTCCCCCAGCAGAAAATCCACTATGTGTCTAGTTCTGGCAGATGTTCCTGCTGGTGTTGACCAATCTGTATCTGGCATGTTGAAGCCTCCCATTATCAGAACCTCCCCTTTAGCTGTCATGTTTTGTCTGTCTTCTAACAGTAATGTGTCTCTGTCCTCCCCCTGGTCTGGAGGCCTGTACACAACCCCAATTCATATGGCTGTCCCATTTCCTGTTTCCAGGGTGGCCCACAGTTCTTCTGGCTCCTCATGTGTATTCTGACTTTCTGTAGCTTTGATATTTTTATTGACATAAAGGGCCACTCCCCCCCTCTTTTTGCACCTCTGTCTCTTCTGAACAGTACATAGCCAGGTACTGAAGTCTCCCAAGTGTGATTACTGGTGAACTATGTCTTGCTAATGGCTACTATGTCTAGTTTAGCCTCTGTGATTGTTGTCTTCAGTTTTGCGATCTTGTTTCCCAGACTGCGGGCATTTGTGTACATGATTTTCCATTGGCTAGATTTGGGGGCGTTAGTTGTGGGGTGAGGTCCGGCTTTTCCCCTGCATGTTGTATGGGGAGCCAGACCTTTTTCCTTACCTGGTGATGCAAATGAACTGCAAACATACTGAACTCCTGTTTGATCACTAGCTGAGGGGGGAGGGGTGTTCTTCCCGTTCAATGTATCGGGTGCTGCACTCCTGTAGCCATTTGCTAGTTTAAATATTCTGCAAAGACATCAAACTTCTGCCCCAATTCACTGATGCCCTCCTTAGTCAGATGCAGTCCATCGAATTTAAAGAACTTTTGCTCCCAAAACTGTTGTCAGTTATCTACAAATTTGTGTCCTTTTTCCTGGCACCAGCCCTTGAGCCACATGTTTAGCTCCCCTAGCTCCCCTTCTGTGACCTTCCATCCATCTGCCCCCCCCCGCAGACTGGTAGGATCTTAGAGGAGATGCTGGATGAAATAGATGACAGTTTGTCTCCCAGCCTGGTCAGGTGTTCCTTGGTCTCCACAACTAACTGGCTGGTGAGATCATTAGTCCCTATGTGTACCAGGACATCAATATTTTCTCCTGCTTCCTGCATGATTTTAGCAATGTGGTCAGTGTCTCTCCAAACTGATATATATGGAAGACATCTGATCATTACCTCTGGCTGGAGGTAGGTTTCAACTCCCTGAGTCATGGAGTCTCCTATGATCAGAAGTGTTTTGGATTTCCTTTTTGCCTTTTTTGTTTTGGTCCCTGTTTTGGGTGAGTTTTGTAGCACTAGCTGCTGTGCTGCAGTGTCCACTACCCCTTTGTTTGGTTTCAGAGATAGAGGCAGATACCTGTTTGTAGTTGTTGTATGGTTTGTGGAGGTGATACGTTGGCGAGCATTGAGTGATGGGCACCTGATTTGCCCCTCCTAACCACCTGTCAACCTCCCAGACCAACTACCCTCTGCAGTCAATGTGCTTCATTTGGATGTTGGGGAAATGGCGAGCAGTCCTTGTAATATATTTCCTCCTGAATACGCAATTTTAGGTGCGCAATCTCTGTCCATGCTGCCCAGAGCTGAGCCCTTAGCTTTCTGATGGTCCAGCATGTAGGACAGCATCCTAAATCCTGTATAATTGCCCTTTTGAAAAGTGTCCCGCAGTATCTGCAGTTAATAATATCCTTTCCAGTTGAGTTTCTAAGTTTATAACCTGGTCCGAGTAATTAGGAGGAAAATGAAAGCAAAAGTTTGATTTAATTTTTTTATATATTTTTTTGGTTGCTTTGTTTGTTTTTGTACAACTTTTTATAACAAGTTAAATTGATTGTGCCCCTGTAAGTGAGGTCACTGTGTGTATACCCCTCTGATCCTCCCTTTTCTGCTTTGCTACAGGAAATGTCACGACTGTGCTACTCCATAAAAGGAGTGTAGCATGGGGTGGTTGAGGATGGGGGTGGGTGTTTGGGCCCTTCCCCTGCCAAAAAAGAATCACGGAGGAAAGAAACAAGGAGGTAAGAGCAGAAACAATCAACCAACAACAAATGCAGTCACTATCCCTCAGTTTGTATCTCATATGTTCTCCTGTAATTAGCCCTGAAAGCTTAGCCTAATGATAGATAAAACTGTAAAGCCTGTAAGCACCGCCTGTAACAATTTCACAGAAAATATACCCTGCAAAACACAATTTGAATCAGAGAAGATTACAGCAGTAATTTGTAAGCATAAAACAATAACAAACCTGTAGGCACACCCTGTAACAATGCAGCAGAAAGTATACCATGCAACAGCAATTTGAATCAGAAAACAATAAAGCAGTAAAATGTAAGCAAAAAACAGTAACAAAACCTGTACGCACAAAAGAAAATAGTAACACACTGTAAATCTGCCTAGCCAAAAGAAGCTGTAATTTTTTTCCTTTCTCTGATAATGTTTTTCTTGCTCTGTCCTTACAAGCAAACCTAGAAGAAAAGAGCTCAGCTGAAACTAGATGCCTTTGCCCGCAAAACTAGTCTTCTATTTATCAATATAGAGTACATATGTGTAATAACCTGTATATTACTTGTAGCATTGTTGTATTATAGTTACTGTGTCCTGTATTTTATACTTACTGTATTCCCTCCTCCCCCTCCCTCCCAGGATGCATCTGGAAATGAGCTATTTCAGCTCAGTATGCCTTTCCTGGTGAAACTATTCAAATAAATAAAAAAATAACCCATCAAAAAGAGATAGCAACAAATTTCAAGTGGTAAATTTCCTCTGTATTACCCAAAACTTAAAAAAGACTGTAGAATAGGAGAACTATTTGGCTTTCTTATTGAATCCATATTTGAGAAAGCATTTTATGAAGATAAAGGATGGACGTTATGTGTTCAGCTAATATCCTCGACCCTTATTCTCATAGAATTTGTCCTTTCCATTTGAAAGTACAAGAATTATTGAGGCATTTACTTAACAGTATCTGTCTTTTTTTTTAAAGTCATTAACATATAATTTTTGGGACCATGTTTGAAATAATTATTATTCAGATCCAATTGACTTAATGTTTAGGCTCCTAGAAGGGCAAACACTTGGATATCATTATTTCAGTAGCCATTTTTACTGACAAAGCAGATCTAGTGAGAGGGAAATAAGGTATGGCAGATCAGGGGACAGTATAGTTTTTCTGTTCAGAGAATGGGTGTTGAGCAATTACTGTAGATACAGAAGCTGGTGGTCTTGAAAATCCACAAATATAGTACAAAACTTAGTAAATATTGCTGATTACATGTGATAAATTGTTATGTACTGTATATGACTCTTTTGGTATTACTGACATAACTGAAGCAAATGTAAAATTGCTAGATAAACATGGATCTGTTCCTGTTTTTATACTGTAATCTATTTTTGTAGGGTAATTAAGAAAACTTTAGGGTGAAATAAACTTGACTTGTGATTCCAGGGGTAATTATTCCACAGTCTATGTCCAGCAACAGCAAACAATCTAGAAACTAAAGATTTAACTTGGACTTCAGAACTTACAACAAAAATTGGCATGTGAGTTGCAGAGTCCACCCAGTTGAGTGCCAAGGAGTTTGGAGAGATACAGGGAACCAGATCAACTCAAGGTCTCATAAATTAGCAATAAAACCTTAAATTCTGTGCACTACCTTACAGTAAATGGTGTCGGGCCAGGGGCTCTGGACTTATGTTCTATGACCTATTTACTATTTTTAACAGAAAACATTCCACAAATGGAGTATTTTTAAAATTGTTTCATTACTTTTTTAATCCAGTTTTAAGAAAGACACCCCACCATCCAGAGCTTGACTCATTCTAAAATCATAGATCAATCCCCAATTTTTAACAAAGATCACAAAACTGCTTGAAACATACTTTTACATTCCTGAGCTTTAAATAGAAATTCAGTTTATTTTTATTTATTGTATTTTATTATTGTCTTGGATTACAACCTTTGAGCTGAAAGCTCATTTACAAAGGTTCCATGCCAGAGTGAGAACAAACAGGTAGAGCAATTACAGTGAGTGGTACAGTGACGTAGGGAAATTTTTACATAGGAACAAAAATAAAGCATTCTTAAATAGGAACTTTCTTATATAGGGAATGTAATTTAGAAACAACAATAAAGAAGAATATAAAACATAACAGGATAAGGATGCAGTGGCAGTAAACAGTAAAACAATAGTACAAGACTGCAATTATGCTATCCAAAAAGTTTACAAGACAGGCAATTCTGGCAGAAAAGTGAAAAAGAGATTAATGTGCAAGAGGGGTGGGGTAGGCAGTACAGAGAAGGAACTTGAAGGGAAGGCATTGGGGAGTCAGGATGGGGGAGGGGTGAGAAATAATTATTCAATTATGGTTTGAACAGTGGGTTGAAGGGGAGTAGGGAGGGGTAGGTGGGGGTGGAATCGGTGAAGGAGGAAGCTAGAGATAAGTAGTAAGGATACAGCAGTGAACAAGTAGGGCAGTAGCAGGAGTATGGATACAGGAGAGGGAGGGAGGGAAGGGAAAGATGCAGGGGTAGAGGCAGGTGAGTAAAAACAACATAAGCACTAGGTTTAATAGAAGGGCTGGTTCAAAAATGGAAGGTAATAAGAATCAGAGAAAGAGAAGTGGTGGTATGGGGTGGAGTTGAGAGTTGGTACTTGGGATAGGGTAGGGTGATAGTACAAGAGGCAGGTAGAGGAGCAAGGGTATTGGTAATTGAAATTCATACCCATGCTGCTGGGTGGTGTAAGCAAAGAGAAGTAAACACCAGGGAGAGGGGAGAGGCTAGTCTGAGCAATCGCATCTCCCTCAGTCATAAAATTACCGTTTAAGATCTCTTTTGACCGGCCCGAGTTTGGAGTTGTTTAGGATGTTGGCCAGACCTCGTTGAGCCAGTGTGAGGCCATATAGGAGAAAGTCTTTTGGGCCAGAGTGGTGCTGCAAAACGGGACAAGAAATGATTTCCTAGCCTTGCCTTTGGTCTGTTGAGAATTGTGCCTGTGATATGGCCAGAAAAAAAGAAACTACTCACAGATGAGTGTAAGTACAACAATATTTCAGTAAAGCATTTCAAAAGAAGGTTTGGAAACATTTTATGGTTTAAATTAAACTTACTTAAAATATGAATTGGCAAATGTTGTCCATCACCTTGTATTTGTGTTGACTGCACAGATTCAAATATTTTTTTAGACTGAATGAGAAGGTCTACATAAAGGTTTGTAACATCCATAATTAGTTTCTGCCTCTCTCTCTCTCTCTCTCTTTCTCTCTCTCTCATTAGGATAGTGGTGCTTTGGTGATGTCTGCCTTGCCTGTCTAGATAAAGGAGTTAATACAATTAATCAGTGTGTAACTATCCTAAACTAATCAAAGTCTGAGAGAGAGAGAGAGAGAGATCAGAAGTTTGCAACACTGTGACAGTGATAGAGTACTGTAACTAAATCATTGAGTGAATAAAATGGATTTCTAATGGTCTCCAAATGCTCACAAATGGTATACCATTAGCAGTGTCAGTGGCTCAGTAGGTAGCACACTTGCCTCTGAGGCCGGGAGATCAGAGGGCTGTGGGTTCAGTTTCCACATCTGGCAGTTGGGTTAATATCCCAGTACTGACACTGTAGTGCAGCATGAGAGGGGTGCTGCACTTCTGAGGTGCCGTCTTCCGGATGAGACGTTAAACCGAGGTCCCATCTGCCTGGATTGGTGGTAGTTCAGGTGGATGTTAAAGATTCCATGGCACTTATCGAAAAGAGTAGGGGAATTTCCCTGATGTCCTGGCCAAATTTCCCTCATTCTCTTAGAAAAAAAAATACCACCAATAGCTTAATCTGGTTCAAGGTCAGTTGGCATTCATCTGTATCCCCCTCCCCTGGGTCGTGCCTGAAAATAGGCAGGATTTGTCTAGTGCACTTACCCAGTCAACAAAAACTAAATAAAAAAAAATAAACTAAATAAATTAGAATGGTGACAGAATTTTGTCTCCACAAATTAGGGCACTGCAATGAGGTCAATGATGACGGGGCAATCTTGATTTTAGATCGCCCCTCAGTCATGCCACCCTTTGTGCCCACACAATCTCTGCCCTCTCCATGCCATGCCAGCCCTGAAGGAGGTTATCTTTAGTTGTGGGGTGTGCAGGGGGTGAAAACATGACTGTTTCCCAGGATGGGGCTTTGGCACTCTCTATCCTGGGAGCCACAATGCCTGGCGTAGAAATGCTGGGCGGAATATTGCCTGCACCCATATTGATGTCGACAAATTGACTGTTACACCGATATGGGTGAGCCCTCACTAACCTAATATAACAAACACACTTACACACATGTGTGTACAGTATAACACACCACGTAAATGCAGTACATAAACAGAGGAAAAACAGAGGTGCACCACCAGTAGGTTCTTTGCCTCTCTTCCCACCCACAACCATTGATCTGGGTACACACAGGAACTCTTTGGATTACCTCCCTAATCAGATAGCTGCAGAAACTGTGTGGGAGAGAGAGGTGCTGTACCGGACTGACCCAGGAGACCACAAGAATGTGAGACTCTAACAAACTTGAAGCAAGACTCTGACACAGTTTCCAAGTGAAAATTCAGGTAAATTATGGTAAGCAGTTCTGCCAATTTACAGACACAGCTTGCATAAGAAATGATAGCCACTAGCAATAACAACACATACTTTTGCAAATAACTTTTGAATTAAATAAATAACTTGACCATTAATACCCCTTGTTTTATATTTCCACAGGTCTGTACCTGCTATCCCTGGAGACTGTAGGTTATTGCACTACACACCTGTCTTCCAGTTACCTAAATCCTAACCCAGCACTAGGCCACCCCTTGGACTTCAGTCACTTCACATTCAGTTTATTTGCCATAAGGGAGTGTAGTGGCTACTAGGCCTATACCCACTTCAGTCAACCCACTCACCTTTTTAACCTGATACCCATCCCTGGTATCGAACACAGGAGTACTTAACTCTAGATTGCTTATACCATCAATTTACTTCTACTCTAAGCATGTCACACCATTCACTTTGCATGACACAGTAATTACTTTATAGCATTCACAATATACTACCCCCCAAGTCTCTAAATTCAGTCCTTCAATTGCTGAACAGTAGTCCTTGAGGGAATAATGATTCCAGAATTCAGTATAGCAGATGAATGTCCCTCTTAAACTAGTCCCACAATGAAATAAAGGTTACTATACCACTCTCCTTGAATAGCTGGAAAATGCTGGCAACTTGAACCTCTGGAGATGGCAGTGGATCTGATGCTGCTGATCCTCAAAGACAACCTGGCTGGCTGCTTGAAGCAGATACAATCTTGCTGGATGCATCTGAATACACCTGAGGGAAAAAACAGGCACTCAAAGCAGCAAGCTAATCTATTCTGTCCCTGCTCTCACTTTACTGCCCTACTATCCCTAACACTGGGATGCAGGTATAGTCTGTAACACTTAACTGAGGGCAAGTCTCCCCAGTCCCTAATAACTGGTAGGCCTCAGTAGGATGGACTCCCTCTGGACAGGTCTGGTCCCTTCAGGTGTGTCTCTCTGCTCGATCTCTCTGAAAATGAGCTGTGCAGCTCCTTTTATACCCTCTGAACATTCCATTCCTCCCAAATCCTGGCTGTTGAATGGACTGGACCCTGTTCCAATCCTCAGCACCAATCAGCTTTGATTCTGCTTTGGAAGTCTACAGCAGGATTAGCCACAATGGAATCCCAAGTTTGAATTTTCAGCTGCCTTCCTTAAATTCTGAGCCTGCTCTGCTCTGTTAACTTGAATTCATTTTAATTGTACTTCAAATTAAGCACAATAAAATTACCTCAAAATAAAGCTGAACCACTTTCACACACCTCTTCATAAGAAAGCTCACACTTCTGGCTTTCCCCAGCATTTTTTATTAAATAATTGGGTTAAGGGATCATTAAGTCATTTAAAGTTTTCCACCCTGTGGAAAAACAGCTTGCTTATTTACTCTCACATTAAAAGATACGATTTCCTTTTAAATTAAGTAATTTCCCTTTAAATAAGCACCTTCTCTTTTGAGCTTAGGCTCAAAAAATTAGTATATTTGAATCTCTTTAAATCCTAAGCTAAAACAGCTGTTCAGGAAATGTGCCAATGCTATTCCAGTTAGCATTCCCTCCTTAAGATCTTACCTTGTATGTAAGCACTTCTGTCCAATCCTTGGTTTTCCTTCCCTTACATCTTTATGTCTATTCTGCCTCTTAATTTGGTGAGAATGTTATGTTCCGATATGTAAATCTTATAACCCCCTTGTGTCGGTTTATATGTACCGTTCCAATATGTAAAGCCTGTAACCCAATTACCACTGTATGCTTTCTTTATTGCTTAGAGTGTATGTATTAGGTGACCTGATACACTATTCTTTCTTCCTACTGCTAAACTTTGTATTTTGTCCTTGTATTATGTTGTCCTTGACAGGACCTCCTTGTAAATGAGCGTACTCATGGAGATTTTCCTGAAAATAAACTTGAACTTGAACTTGTCTGGAGCTCAGACAAATTAGATATTCATTTGAGGTCTGAGATTCCTTCCAGGGCTGACCCAAGGGCTTCAGTAACCACTCTAGCCCAAGCACACACTCATTCCTGGCTCTTCCTTCAACTTTCTTGCTTTCCAGCATGGTTTGAGGGCTACAGCTTCTCCTCCCATGCTGCTCCACATTAACAGGTCAGTGACCCCTCCTTCCTAAACTTTTCACCAGATATTTTTACTTGATAGCCCACACTTCAGTCGATAAATCTGCAAACGTTTGGTTTTTATCCAACTTTATATGGCTTGGCAGTGCCTTTTAGAAAAAAGTTGCAAATGTTTTACCTTTTAAATTATACTGACTCATAGTACTGTAACTCTATGCTTTAAAGAACTCCGTTTTATAAACTAAACAAGTATGTGGCATAAAAGATACACATGTGTGTATGTACATGCGACTGTAATCTAGCCCTCTGTGGCTTTATTTTAATTCAGTAATCAAGTTTTGTGCTTATTTAAGTTAAATGTATTGTGCTTGTCTTTCATACATTAGCAGTCTGCTTGCTGCTCATTCTGAAATACTGTTCCTTAAGTTTGGGAGCCCATCCCCATTTCATAGTGTGCCCCCTTTTATTTAGTTTAAAATACATGGCAGCCAGTCCCTAAGTCATTATCCTGGCACTTACCACCTACCAAACTAATTTATTTTAAGATTTGGCCTCCTGCCATCAAAAGGAGCACACTTCTCTATGTGCTTCCCTCTCGAACTAATATCACTCTGGCAGGTCTTAGTGTAGTAGGGCTGGCCATCCTGCCTTGGAATTAGAAAAAACAGTATTCTAATTTATTTTTCTAAAGCCTGTTGCAACAGCATTCTAACTACTATATACTGTACTATCCTCTCCCTTTTCTGTCAGGATGGCCACCTACAGAACACCCCCCCCCCTTTTTTCTTCTTTACTATATGTTTCCTTTTTAAGACCCTCTAAAATGCATTCTGCATGGCTAAAAAGTGACCAAACAATGTAATAGTTAGCTAGCATAGTTTAATGTGCCAATATAAAAATAGATACCCATTGTTAAATATTTGCATATTTAAAAAATGAGTAATTTTTTGCTGCACTGTTGTCATACAGCACATATAGTATAAAAGATGCTTGATGCCTAAGTAAATTGAAACTGTTTTATTTATTATTTTATTTCAATTTTGGTAACTGGGTAGACCTCCTGATCTCCGAAGGTCCCTTTTTTCTGGGGTGACCTGGAATTAGTTACATAGAATAACATTCAGAAGAAACAGTGCATTGCAGTTACATACAGTCAGCATTCAGATATCTGTCTCCCTTGGTTCCAAGGCATGGTGATGGATATGTGAGAGAAACGGTTAAATGCATCTTTTTATCTCTGATTGTCAGAACTCAAGGAATCCATTTAGAAATGCAGGAAAAGAGTTTCTGGTGAGCCTGCAATACTTTAATGACTCTAGATATTAAGTAAAACATTAATAAAATCCGGCTTAAAATGTAAACTGGTCTTTATTTCTTATTTTTTTTTTTAGCACTGTTTTTCGCTGTGCAGTACTGTACCTGTAGTGATACAGTACAGTACTACAATACAGTATATTTTTTTACAGTACTGTACATTTTCCACTTTTTAAAACAATTAACCTTGTTACAGTACAGTAATCAAAACAGTACCCTGTACTCCATCACAAGAAATCATGGCATTTTACAGTTTCATGAAAAACATTCCACCACACCATCGCAAAGAATGGCATCCCCCTCCCCAATACTGTACTGTACAGTACAAAAAACATGGCAATTTTTCTTTGGCCTCATGGAAAACAGTTCTCCACATCACCATGAAACAAGGCACTTGCAATGAAAACAGTCCCTGACAAGCCAAGAATAAAGCATGGCATTTGTTTAACTTTCAGCACCTGGCCATCACAAAACCATGGCATTTCCCCCCTCTCACCCATAACATGGCATTCTGTTTTTCATTTAAGAGACAACAGTCCCTCATATACAGTACATACTGTACCCAGAGTAAAGCATGGCACCTTTTTAACTTTCAGGGACAACATTCCACTGCACTATCACAAACCATGGCATTTTTCCCCATCCCACCAATAGCATGGCATTTTTTTTGTCACTTAAGAAACCACAGTCCCCCACATACCCAGAGTAATACATGGCACTTTTTTAACTTTCAGGAAAACATTCCACCATGCACCATCACAAATCATGGCATCCCTCCCCCCACAGCATGCCATTCTTTTTGTAATTTAAGAAACCACAGTCCCCCACATGCCCAGAATAAAGCACGGCATCTGTATAACTTTGAGGAAAAACATTCCACCACACCATCACAAAACCATGGCACCCCACCCACCCATAGCATGGCATTCTTTCTTTTTCATTTAAGAGACAACAGTCTCCCATATGCCCAGAGTAAAACATGACACCTTTTTAACTTTCAGGAAAACATTCCACCATGCACCATCACAAATCATGGCATCCTTCCCCCCACAGCATGGCATTCTTTTTGTAATTTAAGAAACCACAGTCCCCCCATGCCCAGAATAAAGCATGGCATCTGTATAACTTTGAGGAAAAACATTCCACCACACCGTCACAAAACCATGTCACCCCCCACACCCATAGCATGGCATTTTTTTTTCATTTAAGAGACAACAGTCCCCCACATGCCCAGAGTAAAATATGGCACATTTTTAACTTTTAGAAAAACATTTCATCACACCATCACAAGCCATGCCCCCCACCACAGCATTGCATTCTTTTTGTCACTTAAGAAACCACAGCCCCCCACATGCCCAGAATAAGCATGGCATATGTGTAACCACACCATCACAAAACCATAGCATTCTCCCCCTCCCACCCATAGCATGGCATTCTTTTTTTTTTCATTTAAGAGACAACAGTCCCCACATGCCCAGAGTAAAACATGGCACATTTGTAACTTTCACAAAACCATTTCGCCACACCATCACCAACCATGCCCCCCCCACAGCATTGCATTATTTTTGTCACTTAAGAAACCACAGTCCCCCACATGCCCAGAATAAGCATGGCATATGTGTAACCTCACCATCACAAAACCATACCATTCTCCCCTCCCACCCATAGCATTCTTTTTATTTCATTTAAGAGACAACAGTCCCCCACATGCCCAGAGTAAAGCATGGCACTTTCAGGAAAACATTCCACCACACCATTACAAAACCATGGCATCCCTCCACACCCATAGCATGGCAATTTTTTTTTCATTTAAGAGACAACAGTCCCCCACATGCCCAGAGTAAAACATGGCACATTTTTAACTTTCAGAAAAACATTCCACCACACCATCAAAAGACCATAGCATTTCGCCCCTCCCACCCATAGCATGGCATTCTTTTTTTTTCATTTAAGAGATGACAGTCCCCCACATGCCCAGAGTAAAACATGGCATCTTTTTAACTTTCAAGAAAACATTGTGCCACACCATCACAAATCATGGCATTCCCCTTCCCCCCTAGAAATCATGGCCTCCCCCCCACAGCATTGCATTATTTTTGTCACTTAAGAAACCACAGTCCACCACATGCCCAGAATAAGCATGGCATGTGTGTAACTTTGAGGAAAAAAATGCCACCACACCATCACAAAACCATGGCACCCCCCACCCATAGCATGGCATTCTTTTTTCATTTAAGAGATGACATTACCCCACTTGTTCTTGGACTTACCAACAGTGCCATAACATCACAATTGAAAACGAAATGCACTGACTCACAGTTTGAAGTCCCTCACAGTTCACTGGCTTCATGATCTTTTTTAAAGAATTACTCGATCACAGTCTGACGTGACTTTTTCTGACCCACCACAAAAGTCTTTGCAATCAGGACCCGGATGCAGTCAATATCCTTCATGTAGAAGAAATCCATATTCTGTTCGACATATCCAAAGGCAACTTCCAATCCACGATGAGCATCCACTGCTGTCCGGGTGACAGGTGTTTCTGTGTCATCGATGCTGTCAGTGTCTTACATAGATACATAGATACATAGACAGTGTCGGCAGATAAGGGCCTATGGCCCACCCAGTCTGCCCATTTGAGCTTGTAAGTTCAGTTTATGTTTTCCTAGAAGTCTGTTGCCCCTTACCCCTGACCTTCAGAATTCCTTTATGTCTATCCCATGCATTCTTAAATCCCGTGATTGTTTCAGCCCCCACCATTTCCTCTGGCAGGGTGTTCCACTTGTCCACCACCCGTTCTGTGAAGAAATTCTTCCTCATGTTTCCTCTGAACCGTTCTCCCTCCAACTTAATCTATGCCCTCTAGTCCTGGAACATCTTTTTTGCTTAAAAATAGTGTATTCCTGCACCCTGTTCCTCCCTGTGAGATACTTGTATGTCTCTATCATATCCCCTCTCTCCTCCTCTCCTCCAGGAGTACATGTTCAGTTCCTTCAACCTGTCTTCATAGGACTTGTGATGCAATCCATGCACCATCTTTGTTGCCCTCCTCTGAACCTTCTCTACCCTGTCTATGTCCTTACGTAGGTATGGTCTCCAGAACTGTACACTGTACTCCAGGTGGGGCCTCACTAGTGTCTTGTATAGCGGAATTATGACCTCCTTTTTCCTGCTGGTGATGCCCCTGCCTATACATCCCAGCATCCTATTTGCTTTACCTGCTGCCTTGTCACACTGTTTCCCTACCTTGAGGTCATAAGAGATGATAACCCCAAGATCCCTTTCCTGCTTGGTGCATGCTATATCCTCACCCCCCAACTGATATATTGTGCCAGGGTTTTTGTGCCCCATATGCATTATCTTGCACTTCTTTGCATTGAATTTCAACTGTCTTCATCAGAATTTTCTGCTTCATTGGATGGTTTCACCATCTGAACAATTTCCTCTCCATCTAGTGCTGCAGAGGTTTCAACATTCTCATCAGCCCACAGGATATCTACCGCATTGACATTTGTGGTGTCAGGCAGTTGGTCAAGAATGGAGGAGATGGATTGCACCACAGAGTCAGTGGAGTTGTTAGGTTGTTCTTGGGTGGCACTGTTGTCATTAGATGGCTGAGCAACAGGGTACAGAATTTCCATTATGTTTCCAGCAATTGGCGACTGTTTTTGTGCTCACATCGTGCCAACTGTCCCGTATGAAATACAGAGCCTCTTGATGTTAACATCTGCTGGTTTGCCATCATCCAGGCTGTTGACATAGTGCTGCAGTTGCTGTCGTCGGTACAGAGCCTTAAAGTTCTGGATTATGCCAGCATCCAATGGCTGGATTTTAGAGGTAGTGTTTGAAGGGAGGAAATGATGGGTGACATTGTGGTGGCGACCTGTGTTGGAGTGCGAGGAAACATTGTCAAGCAGCAAAATCACACGATGTCTCTGCAGATGCATAGATCGGTCAAACTCCTTTAGCCATTCTTTGAAAATTGCAGCTGTCATACAGGCTTTTCTCTTAGTGTACCAGTAGCAGAAACTGTTAGGATCAAAGTCCTTTCCAAAGCACTGAGGGCGGTTAAATTTCCAGATGACCACTGGCTTACGTTTGTCTGTGCCACTTGCATTGACACATGGTGCCACTGTCAATCTATCTTAATTTTCTTTTTTCCAGACACTGGCCCTGTTGAAAGTGTAGCATTGGGTTCCATCCGAAAGAATAGACCAGCTTCATCCATGTTGTAAATGTCATTAGGGTCATACTCTTTCAAAACCAGTTGCAACTGCAGACGCCCATCAGACACAACTCCTTCATCTACGCACAGCCTCACCATGCAGTTTGTAATGCCTAATGTTGTGACACTGTTTAATCTTTGCAGCCACCCAACTGAATAGGAAAGGAGTCTGGCACAGCCAGACGCTGGCAAATGATTTTGCTTTGGTTAACAGGACATCATCACTTATGGTTACTTTTTGCATCCTGGCATCTGTGAACCATAAAACAAGGCATCCTCTAGTTGTTTATGCTGAGGCTTTCTTACTTTAGTTGAGGCATCAGAGGACGAACAGGCTAACCACTTGTCCTTCTCTCAAAATGTCTGAAACTGTGGATTTTCCTATTGACAGTTTATGCTCCTTTAAAACATAGGCAACTATGTCAGACCTTGAGCATTTTGGATTCTGGGTATGGAAAACACAAATGCTGCATTTCACATTTGCAGCAATGGCTGTCCTGGCCCTTTTGTTTGCAGGCTCCATCTTACAGTACTGTATGTACTGTGCTGTGCAGATTACAGTCTACTGTAAGCACCTTCAATCTGTAAAAAAAAGGTTGCTGTTTACTGTACTGCACAGCTGTGCCCACCTCTTCTGCCTTCTCCCCCCATGAAACAGCAGGTGGTGCTCCAACATTTAGTTTATGGCTGCTTGACTGGTGGCAGAAAAAGTCACTGTACCCACCTCCTCCTCCTCTGCCTTCTGTCCCGCTCACCCCTGGTGCTCCAACATTTAGTTTATGGCTGCTTGACTGGTGGCAGAAAAAGTCACTGTACCCCCCTCCTCTGCCTTCTGCCCCACACATGAAACATGTGATGCTCCAATATTTAGTTCATGGCTGCTTGACTGGTGACAAAAAAAATTGCTGTACCCCCCTCCTCTGCCTTCTGCCCCCTCACCCCACATTTAACAAGAAGTGGTGCTCTAACACTTACTTTATGCTGCTTGATTAGTGGCTGCTTTGTCTGCTTCAGTTTGTCTGCACAAAATGTTTGAGGTGCAAATTGCACTACACAGGTTCTGTACTGTGCAGGTTTTACTGTACAGTACTACTGTACCTGTACTGTTTTCTATTTTATTTAAGTACTGTACAATACTGTAATGTACACTACAGTGCAGTAGTTTTCTTAATCTTCACAATGGTGTTTGTGATGGCACGTTTACAGAGCTCTCCGGACGTGGCCGGATCCTCCTTGATGTACTGCTTCTTCTGATTGGTCTGCTTGGAGCGCCTAGAAGTCGTGCTAAAAAAACACGATGTTTCCACAGCATAGTCTCGCAGAAGGTCAGTTATCTGAGAGTGGAGACTGTGAGCTGCATAGGAGACAATATGCAGGATCAGTGATGGAAACAGATAACGTGAGTGACGGTTATGCTGGTGATAATACAATGGGGTGGAAAAAAAATAACCAGTTGATGAAGGATACGTGCATGCGCCGGTAAAATGCGAGTCAGATAAATGAGTGCTGACTGTAGTAACATTTCTGTACAGGTAAAAATTCACCTCCAGGATTCAAAAACACAGATTGATGAAGCTTATTACAAACACAGTAAACGTTCACACTGGGTCTAGTCTCCATTTCTGAGAAGAGTTAATGTACAACAGAGGCAGACAGTGCAACTTGACATGACAGAATAGTTAGGCTAGGGTGGACCGTAGTATCTAGTCAAGTGCATGAGCATTTTCTGTTGTTCGCCAAGTGCACCCAGAGCCCTTTACAGGACTCCAAGGAGGTTGCATCTTGCAGGTGGACAGGGAGCTTGTTCCAGAGTACTGGGGCTGTGTGGGACTTGCCCTCTGCCATTGTCCTAGTTCTAGGTTCCTCCAGGAGATTTCTCCCTGTGGTGTGGAGCTGTCTACAAGAGTGCTTGGGGACCAGAAAGCCAGCCAAGCTGGTCGGTGGGATGCCATTCATAAGTTTGTAGGCATTGCACAATAGAGGATATTGCAATCTGCCACTAAAGGATGGCCAGTTGAGTGAGGACAGTACCTCACAGTGATGTTGCCTTTGGGGTGAACTTGTGGCAAATTGAGCTGTTTTATTGTATAATATGTGCAGCCTGTTATGCTCTTGTTTTGTGAGGGAGTGCAGTATCGGGGCAGCATAGGTTATGTTTGGTAGTAGTATGCTCTGAGCAGTGGTAATTCTGGTTTCTGGTACCATTTGGCCGCTTAGGCAATATAAAAGGCCTAGGTTTTTGATGGATTGTTTTTGTTACCTGATCCACATGGGCTTTCAGCATAAAGCTTTGGTCCAGGGTCAGGCCTAGATACTTAAAGAACCTCATTACCTCTGCAGGAGAACCTGCGGTAGTGCCCAGTTGTAGTAGAGGGCTTCTGTCCAGTCCTAGGGTTCTGGGTCCAAATAAGACAGCTTTTGTCTTTTTGGCATTAAGAATAAGCCTGTGATTCAGGAGCCAGCTTTCTAAAAAAGGAGAAAACAGACTGCAGCTGATTGCCCAGGTTCATGATGCTGTTAGAGGTTCTGTAGAGCACCGCATCATCTGTGTATTGCACCACAGAGCTGCCTCCACAGTGTTTACTCAAATCATTAACAAACATATATATTTTTTTTTATTTACTATACTTTATTTTCTGCCACCAGCACCGGTACCTCAGCCCAGTCACGGACCTCGCCGCTCCCACTCCCACGAGCCACAACTCTCCGATACCCCCTGGCTTACTCCCCAGGGTGGGATTTCTGCACCTGCCTCTAAGTGCTGCAAGTGTTGGGATAGGTCAGAGAGTCAGCCTGGGAGCTAATTGTAGCTGCAAAGCAGGCGTCATCTAGGTGGAAGGCAGCAGCATTTTTCTGGTGTAAGGGGAAGGGGGCATGCAATGATGACTAGTGTCCACCCCATCCCCTGAATGTGTCGGCATCAGAGCGTGTGGTACACCCAGCCTCAACTAGGAGTCTGCATAGCACTGAACACTCTGCCACCCCCCCAGAGAAGGAAAGCAGTCACTGGATGCTCAGTCCTTCTCCCTCGGCAGGCCCTCTGATGTCCCGGGTCCATTCCCAAACTCAGGTCACCAACATCACAGGTCAGCACCCTGCCCCTGTGTCAATGTGTTGGCCATCATTAACAAATACTGAAAACAGGAGTGGTCCCAAGATGAAGTCTTGGGGTATGCCCTCCTTAATGGGATGCGACTTGGAGGTGGCGCCATTCCACTTAACCTGTTGGTAGCGATCAGAAAGGTAATCTGTAAACCAATTTAACTCATTGCCTCCACAGGCTCACTCTGAGATTACACCACTTGCCTCCTGAATCTCCTGTATACTTTTAACAGTGGATCCTGGGCCTTTCTAAGCAAAATCAAGCCATAGTCTGTATGTCGCAAACAAATGCTAATAGCTCAATAACTGTACATGCTAGACACAAAGTATGAGTGCCAGAGTTATTCAGCACAAAATTGCCTTTCCAATGGTGGCATGCATGTAATAATAAGTAATTTTGTATTTTTTCTATGCTGGTCGAAAGAGCAAACTAAATATTTTTTTCACTAAAAAAGGGCAACATAAGCCATTTTTTGTTGGAAAATATGTAAAATATCAACACCAAATTAAGCATACAGACATTAGATGGTGTTTTGATATTATGTTTACTAAAAAAAGATATCTTTTTACTATAAAATGTAATTTTTCCCCATTTTAGTCAAGGTGCTTTGATGAGATTTGAGGGCTAAATCTCAACCACACACACCATATCATAAACAAATGTGTATAACTCCAAAAGTATACATGATACACAGAAAGTATCAGCATGAACGTTGATGAGCACAAAAATGCCTTTCCAATGGTGCTATGCAACCAGTTGTAATCAATACGGTTTTTATTTTATACCTGTTGAAGTGCAAAAAAAGTGAATTTTATTCAAGCTGCTTAGGTGAATCTTGATGGAAAACATGTCAGCCATACACACCATACCATAAACAAATGCAAATAACTCCTAAAGTATACATGATATACACAAAATATCAGTGACAAAGTTGTGCAGCATAAAATTATCTTTCCAACGGTGCTATGCAGTCAAATATATATTATATTCTGTTACAATATATATTAAAATATATAAGTGACTTCTCCAGACGTTGCAAGGGCACACTGGGAGTCAGTAGCTGACTTCTGCAGACATCCTCAGGACACACCAGTGTTTTTTTACTGATGACTACTGGCATCTGCTAGGACACAATGAGTTAATGAGTCTTGGTGAAAGCCAAGTTGCGTAAGCTTGCCCACCAGGAGGGGGTGATCAACCAAGTCAAAGGCCTTGGTTAGATCAATGAAGACAACTCCTGTTGGGTTGCCTTCATCAAGGGCCTTCAGAATGTCAGTGGAGAATTTGATGAGGGCAGAGTACATCCCATGTCTCTGCCAAAATCCATGCTGAGTGCTAGCCAACAGCTGGTTAGCCTCCAGGTAGTCTCAGAGCTGGCCATAGATCAGCCATTCCTGCAACTTGGATAGTATGCATAAAAGAGATATTGGCCTATAGTTGCTAATATGTTTCCTAGGGCCCCCTTGTGTATGGGTACCATGAATGCTTGTTTCCACATTTTAGGAACAACTCCTTCCAGTATTGACCTATTGATAAGCCAAGTAACTGGTAAGGCTATAGCAGGAGCAGCTTCCCTGAGCAATCTGGGTTCCAGGCCATCTGGGCCAGTGGATCTCTTGGCCTTGATTTTCTTTAATAGCATAAGCACCTCCTTAGGTCGTACCTTCCACAAGTGAAATTGTGGGTTGGAAGGATTTGGGTTGCCAGAGCCCTGCCGCTCAGAACTTAGTGGTGGGAGACCCTTCTTGTATTGCTCCAGATTCATGAAGAAGTTGTTGAAGGCTGAGGTAGCCTCCTGGCCATCACTAAGGGACTGGCCATTGATAAGTATCGGATCTTGGGGGGGCACCACTGCCCTTCAACAGGGAGTTGATTTGGGACAAAAAGGACCTTGGGTTGGATAAGTTGGATTGATGTAGGATATTAACGTGTTCTTGTTTTGCCACCTTTATTGCTTGCTTACATTTGTTTCTTAGAGCCCTGTAGGCTATCTGGTCTACAGGTTGAGCTGATTCTCTGTACTTGACCCAGACCTTGTCCCGCTGTCTCATCAGGGATTTTAGCTCTGGTGTTATTCATTTATGGCAGTGTTCCTTGACTCTGAGTTTCCTCAGAGGAGCGAGTCAGTTGGCAGCTGAGATGAAGGCATTTTGGAACTATTCCAGAGCTTCATCTACAGAAGGGAGAGAATGGACTGGACCCAATCTATGCCGTTTAGGAGTTCTTGGAAGTCCTCAGCAGAGAACTTGGAGAAATCACTTGCTGTGAGGATTCTTGGAGGCACCTTGGGTATGTGATTCTTCCAAATGCAAAATATCAGCAAGTGGTCATTTAAGGCATCAGCCATAGTGCCAGCTGCCTTTATACTCTGGGGGTTGGAGACCAGCATCCAATCAAGGGTGGAGTGGTTCTCCAATTTGATGTTTTGTCTGGTGGTCACGGTGATGACCGGGGACAGCTTGGCATCCATGAGGGTGGCTCTCAGAGCCAATTCTGTGTCGGGGCCCAGTTGAGATTAAAGTCACCAAGAATTATCATCTCAGAGGGTGTGTGTTCCGCCAGCAATTTGGTTAGTGCATTGAGTGCTAGTGTGGCCATCTTGGGAGAGTTATATATGCATCCAATCACAAGGAACTTGGTACACCACAGGGTGATCCAAACAAATATTGATTCACACCCAGTGCAGTCAATGGGGAGAAGGGGGGCTATTGAGGCATTAAGGGAGTTTTATCATATATAAGTACACCTCCCCCTTTCTCTTCCTCCCAGTCCTTTCTGAAGGTGTTATAGTTCGGGAGTTCAACCTCATGGTTAAGGATGGTGAGCTTTAGCCACATTTCAGATATAGCCAGGACATCAGGTTTATACATTGTAGATCCACCCAGGCTTGTACCTCATGAGCTTTGGGCATAGGCTGCAGGCATTCATATGGGCTAGCCTTAGGCCCCCTAGAAGAGACCCCATTAGGGTAAGTAGGAGACCTGATGTTATGGTTAGCCACAAGGGGTCCAGGGTTGGGTTCAACATCTCCTGCCAGGAGAATCAGGAGACACAAGATAAGTCTCAGTACTTTTGATGTTTTGAGGAAAGCTGTTGTGATCCTCTAGTTTACAGAGCAGTGGAGCACTAGGTAGCTGGCTCCCTTCCTATTGAGTCCATGCAGCACCAACAGTGAGTCTACTGAGTGCATTGCAGGTAGGGAAGCCATAGAAGGTTGATAGTAGTTCTGGAGGCCCCAGGTCGCACCGCTACCATCACCCCCACACATGAGGGGATCCACCCTTCTAATCGCCTTTATGTATAGAACTACTAGTATTGTGATCCTAATCGGCATTAAGATTTGGTTGTCATGCCTTTGCACTGGGTATGAGGGGCCCATGGGCCCCCCATTGCTTAGGTGTGACATAACTTAGCTGCACAATTCCTGAGATATAGCAAAAGTTATATACTACATAGTGGTTTGGTGTCTGAGAAAGTCAGATTTAGTATAAATGAAAAGTTTCCCTCAATAGCGAAAAGGCTTGAGGATGATATAAACAGCCTTGGCTTTTCAGTCTACCCGGAGCCAGTTGCAAACAGCCTTGGGTTTTCAGTCTGGTTGGAGCCTTGAAAACAGTTGCAAGCAGCCTTGATTTTTCAGTCTGCCCAGAGACTGAGAGGGAAGGACATGCAGTCTTCATGTTCTCAAAGCAATCTGAAGCACAGTTGAGAAAAGGATCTCAGCGATGTTATGTGATCCTAACTGTTGTATCAATCAATCAATCAAAATCTTTATTTATCCAGGTGAACACCATTGAGCAAAGCTCATGTACAAGATGGACCTGGTTAGAGCCGGGTCAAGGTACAGTTCATAAAAATTACAATCAGAGAAAGCTAAACAAAAATACATGTACCATCAACAAAAAATATACAATAAAAAATGTTTCAAGTGACTGAAAGAGTGACACGGCAGGCTTACAACAGATCAGAGGCAGATAAATATAACTACATGTACAATCAAAAATATACAATAAAAACCATATCAAGTGACTGAAACAGTGACATGGCAGGCTTACAGCAGATCAGAGGATGAACTTATTGTATATATAGGTAGTACAGAGATACTTTCGGGGAAATATTGGCAAAGGTGCAAGGTTAGCTAGTTGATAAGTGAATGGTAAGGATATGTAACAGCTACAATACCCAGCCACAACCAGAGAGACACAGCTAAGTTGAAGGGAGGGAGGGAATTACCAGTGAGACTGTGATGAAAGAATGGAAAGGAGGACGCAGGAGGGGGAGGGCATTAGGGTAGACCTAAGGTACATGTCTCAGGACCAGGAAGACAGCGTCAAAAGAGCATTATGTATTATCAAGGGCCATGGCTGAAGAAACTGGGGGAAAGCCATACCTGGTCTGGAGCGTGGAGCCAGAAAGAAAACAAAGCCTGATCCCTTATTTGATACTAGTATGGATGAGACTGGTGAGGGAGTGGTAGATGACCCCTCCCAGAGAATATAAGTAAACTGTTGCTGTGACTGGCTGTGAAGCAGATGGAGATGGAGAAGCACAGCGAGAGAGTGAGAGAGAGAGAGAGAGCAAGCCAAGAAAGGGAGATGGAGCAAAAAAGACTAGATCAGAGGTGGGTTGATACAATGTTAGAACTCCAAGTCATTGAGACCAGTCGTCCTACTAGTGGGACTGGTATGTCCCCAAAAGACCTAAAACTTACCAAAATGACTGGTACAGATGATACTGAGGCCTACCTGACAATCTTCAAAAAAATTGCAACAGCTTGTGAATGGCCTTGGGCCCAGTGGGTAGTATGATTAGCCCCATATTTAACTGATCATGCCCAGTTAGCCTCCAGTCATGTGGACAGTAGAGATGCAGATGACTATGAGTTAGTGGAAAAGGAAATCTTAAGGTGATTTCATGTTAGCACTGAAACCTACAGACAAAGGTTTTGTTCATTTCATTATCAAAATGTGGATACTCCAAGAGAATACCCAGCTAAAGGAATTGTGCACCAAGTGTCTTCAACCTGAGGGGAAGACAGTTGCTGAGATCTTGGAAACCTTGATGATCAAGCAATTCTTACAAATACTACCTCAAGATGTCCAGATGTGGGTGAAGAAATATCGACCAGAAACTGCAGAGATGACCATCACATTGGCAGAAGATTTCCTGGCTGCCTCACAGTCTAGCACAAGAGGGTACAGAGGTACTGGTTTTTCAAACTCTACAACATCTGGTATGGTATGGCAAATCCCTTTTATACCTCATCAGGCCCCAGTAAAACCTCAAGGAAACCTGAGAGGAAACCAAGAAAAGAAGGCAGACGTTTTCCACCTGCCATCATCTGCCACAATTGTCAAAGGGTGGGCCATATTGCTCACTATTGCCAGAAAAAGAAATTGGAGCCCACACATCTGGCCTTAGCCAACAGGGGACATTATTTAACTAATGCTGACATTGATAACAAGCAAGTTATGGGGCAGATAGACTGGCAGTAAGCCGATATTGATCTGTTTGGATCTCCTGGACAATGCACCAAATAGAGGTCCCTTGCACAGGTGTCATTTGTATTCATGGGGATACACACCATTACCCTACCACTGTTGTAAATATGACCATACAAGGCAAATCCTTAGAGCAACTGCAGGACTTGTGCCTAGACTCTCTTTACTAGTGGTTATTGGGCATGATTTCCCAGACTCTGGCACTTTGATAAAAAGGAATGAAACAGTGTCTGCAGTGACTACCAGGGCCCAGGCTAAGCAAGAAAAGATCCTTAATGACAACTTTCTATTTGAAGCAGATGTAATAAGGGCTCTAGGAAAGGATAAACATTCCAGAAAAGAAAAAAGACTAAAGAAGAAATGGAACAAAGAGCATAATGGACTGTCTTGGGTTTACTTAGACAAAATGTTTACAGGGTGTGATATTTGGGTTGAACAAAAGAATGATAAAACAATAACACCTTTTTTCCAGCAGGTGGGGAAAAACATGTGTAAAGGGGCACCCGAGTATAAAGCAAAAAATATATATTTTATACTGGGTCTGTGTTCATCCAAACACAGGAGAAGTAGTAGAGCAGTTGGGAGTCCCTGGAAAGTTTCATCCCCAGTTGTTATACTTGGCCCATGATTTAACTTTAGCAGGCCATGATAGAAGGGATCATAGTTTCACTCACTTATTGAAATGGTTCTTTTGGCCTAATATCCATGAGCAGGTAGCTGATTATTGTTGAGCCTGTGCAGAATGTCAGAAAGTTGCACAGATAGGGAGGAAGGATATGGTACTCCAATGCCCTTACCTTTGGTAACTACACTCCTTGAAAGAATGCTTGCTGCTTACTTCCTATTGTGAACTATGCAGCTATGATTACTGACACTGCTTCTGCGACAGTGATTTCAAAGAAATCCACTTTACTTCACTTGATAGCTAAGTTTGCTTTAAATTGTTCTAAGTCATCTCATCATTGTGTGATTTTGAAAGAAATGGGCTGGTTACCGGTTTCATTAAATTTCCAATACTGTGTGGCCAAGTTCATATATAAAGTTATGGACTCTGGAATTCCACATAGTATTTCAAAGTTTTGAGACCATATATTGATGGTCATTATTCTAGACATAGGTCAGACAGTAGGTTTCTTGAGATTCCTTTTATGAAATCTAAAAGTGGACAAAGATCCTTTGCTTATATTGTTCCATTTATTTGGAATGAAATTCCACAAGATATTAAGTAGTTGTGTTCTGTCAAAAAGTTTGCCGATGCATTAAGGATGTATTTTGAATCTCAATTTAATTGTAACTGTTTTTATGAATTTTTTATGAATTTTATACGTAACAGACATTTTTGTCTGCAATTTGCTGCATTGTATATGTATGTTTGATTATGTATTGTCTGTATGCAATATATGTGGGTCGCACCTGTAAAAGGAACTTGTTTCCAGTGTGCTTACCCGTTAAGCGAATAAACAAACAAACAAACAAACAAACAAGAATAGCTATGGATGTAGTAGGCCCAGTAAAGAATAGCTTCCAAAGGAACCGCTTCACACTGGTTGTGTGTGACTATGCCAATCAAATACCCAGAGACCAAACACTTACGTACAATCACTACCACAAAAATTGCTGAGGCATTGGAAAAACTATTCAGCAGACTAGGCATCCCAAAAGTGACCCTGACTGATCAGGGAAGTAATTTTAATGCTACATTGTTAAAATAATTGTATCATCTATTGGGTGTAGTAGAGTCCAGACATTCTCCTACCTTGCCCAAACAGATGGGCTAGTGGAACATTTAACTGAATCCTTAAACGAATGCTGAGAAAGCTTGTCCATGATGAAGGAAAGGACTGGGATAGGTATTTGACTTTCCTGCTGTTTACATACCGTGAGGTGCCCCAAGCTTCCACTGGTTATTCACCCTTTTTGCAGTTATTTGGAAGAAACCCTCAGGGCCCAATAGATGTTGTCAAAGAATATTGGGAGGAGGGAACAGAAATTGGATAGACAAGCGTAGCGGAGTATACGATACAGCTTCATAAGTGACTAGTTAAATATACTGAAATAGCACATGACAACAATGCACCGACCCAGAGAAAGCAAAAGTATCTTTATGATCAGGGAGAGATACATAAAGAATTTAACAAAGGAGAACAAAATCTTGTGACTTCTACCCACCTCTAAAAATAAGTTATTTATGAAATGGCGGGGCCTCACCAAGTCCTTAGACAGGACCAGTGACATAAGAGATACAGACCCCTGAGAGGCACCAAAGTAAAAAGATATATCATGCAAACCTGTTAAAGTGTCATGAGAAGGACAACCGCTCTGACATGAGTCTGATGGTTTTTCCAGAAAGAGAGGACACAGAGATGGATTTGGCCTATAAAAGATTGGAAAAAACAGGGGGATGGAGGAACTGATAATCAACCCTATGTTGCAGTGTACACAACAGAATGAGGTAAACAAAACTGTTACATACTTTTCAAACCACTTTTACAAGCATTCCAGGAAAAGCAGAAGGGATAGAACATTAAATAGCTGTTAACCAAGCACAATCTATAAGGCAAAAACCCTATAGACTCACTGAGAGGGTGAGAAGTAAGATTATGGCAGAGACAGAAAAACTAGAACAGTTAGGTAATCCCTAGCATCTGGGCCTCACCTACTGTAGTGGCCTATCAGGTCAGTATCTCATACGCTTAATAGCGTACGTTAAAACCACGCATCAGGAACAGCGCGGTAGGATAGAGCGAGAGGGTGCAAAACCAAGAAAGGGTGTATACAAGGTAGTGCACCCTCTCACTCTTTCCAAGTAGGGGATGAGACCTGTGCTGGGAGGTGGGGCCAGCAAGCAGCTGCAGTGGCTGGACGGGATGAGCCACAGACAGCAATGGAGGGAGGCAGTGCATTTGGGACCGGGTTTCGATTCCCGGTCCCAAACACAATGATTTTTTTTTTTTCACACCATGCATAGTTTAGTATTAACCCCACCCCCCGGGTTGCTTATTTTAGTTGGAGAGTTCTGGGTGCAGGTCCCCATAATAGGGGGGTGCGGGGGCAGAGACCCCCGCAAAAGAAAGACATATGCCTCTTCAATATATCATGCTATATTGGCAATGCGGTATATTGCTGTGGCATAATGTCTTGCGACATTATGACCCTGTGCCCTGTAGTGGTTGATAAGAAAAAGGAAGAAATTAGACTATGCTTGGATTTCCGGAAGCTAAATGCTGTATTTCACTTTGATGGTTATCCCATGCCATGGGTAGATAATATAATAGACCGTATAGAAAATACCAAGCATATTATCACACTGGATCAGACAAAAGGGTACTGGCAAATCCCTTTGGAAAAGAGATCTAAGAATAAAAAAGACTTTATTACCCCACTAGGTCTTTTCCAATTTGTAACCGTGCCCTAGGGCCTACATGGTGCCCCTGCTACTTTCCAGCAGTTTATGGATCAGATTTTAACACCACACACAGAGTATTGTTGGGCCTACCTAGATGATGTAGTAGTGTATAGCCCAGACTGGAAGACACTCCTTATACAGTTAGCTGCTGATAGAAAGTCTATAAAAATGGCAGGGTTGACCTTCAACCCAGCTAAGTGTGCTGTGGCTGTGACTGAAATCAGGTACCTATGATTTATGTTGGAGTCAGACCCGAGATTAAAAAATAGAAGATGTGGCAAGGTGTCCTAGCCCCCAAACAAAAAACCATGTTAGATCATTCCTGGGCTTGGCAGGCTGCTATCGAAGGTTTATTCCTAATTATACAATGGCAAGAAAAAATCCTAGAACCTGATTGGCTGTCTACCCTTGGCAACAGTGAGGTTATCTGAGCACAACCTCACTGTATTGATTAGCTACCATAGCTTTTCTTTTTTCTTAAGAGACAAAGATATATTATCACACTAAAAATCTACTAAAAACATTTTTTTAAATGTTTGTTTTTTTTTTATTTTGTATAACAACAAGCCATTGTATAATAGCAATAATGCACTCCATAGTGCGGGTTGTGCTGGGTTAATCTCACTTCTGGGATGTTGGATGCCCCAACCACCCAGGTGTGAAGTTATCCCAGTACATCCCACACCCACTCATGCATTATTGCTTAATTTTGCTATAGAACATCAGGATCCACTCCTGCGGGTGATCCTGCTGCGGAAACTGCCTGAACCAGTGGGGATGAACTGCCGTAGTACCTAGGAACCTGTCCTAGGTGCCATCCACCCAGCTGCCCGAACCCCAGGGTCCACTCCTGCGGGGGATCCCACCACTGAAACACCCTGAACCAGTGAAGAAGAACTGCTGTGGTACCTAGGAACCTGTCCTAGGTGCCATTCACCCAGCTGCCCAAACCCCAGGTACGCCGCTTTCAGGGAATTTTATTTGCATGCCTTTGCTGAATTTTACATGCTGAGCGAGGTACTTCATTAGCCGGGCCATCTTGCTGTGCTTCCGTGATTGGCCTATTCTCAAACCAGTGGCTCTGGCACTTTTTTTTTCAAAATTCAAACTTTCTGCTAAAGCCAGTTCGAGCTATGATAGAGAGCTGCTCTGCTCCCGAGAGTGTAATTTGTAAATTTGTAGCCATTTTCTTGTTGTTATATGCACTACCCAATGTTTCATTGCAATATATATAACTGTATTAGATCGAGTCACTAGCATTCTGCTGGACATTCTGAAGTCTTATTGTTTATTCTGCCTGATCTAAATTCATTCACCCTATCCAGATAGACAAGCCAGCGTTCAGCATAGTGTTAACTGTTGCTGTAATGTGCAGACTTCCAAACGAATGTTTTATGGTAACTGGGTAATTTTTGTTCACCCTAGCTAGATAAGTAAGCCAGCGCCTAGAATATTGTATCTGTTGCTGCAATCCGCAGGCTCCCAAATGAATGTCTTATTGCATTTGAGTAAAATTCTTGTCCAGCACGAATGTTTTGTTATCTGCTCCTCCACTTAATCTCTGCACTTTCTCCCCCGTCCAAGCCTCTCTCTCTCGAACCCTTTGCTATTCTACTGTAATTATTTAAATTCTCTCTGCTTTTCCATTTAATTCTGTACTTTCTCCCCCATCCCTGCCATTTAATCTCTGTACTTTCTCCCCTATCCCTGCCTCTCTCTCAACCCCCCTGCCATTCTAATTATTTAAATTCTCTCTGCTATTCCATTTAACTCTGCATTTTCTCCACATCCCTGCCTCTCTCTCAAACCCCCCACCATTCTAATTATTTAAATTCCCTCTGCTTTGTCTAAAACTAGTACTCTGTTCATCTCTATCTCGCTCTCCCTCATTCCACCCCCTTGCCACCATTCAACATATTCAGTTCTTTGTCCGCAGGGTCAAGATTGGCGCCTTAACCCAAGACTCCTGACTGACTATCTTCTGCTCTCCCCCTCCCCTTCTCACTACTCCTGCTTTCCCCCTCCCCTTTCTCTCACTCACACCCCGGGCTGCTTTCTCTTGTGTTGTCAGCCCCCTGCTGACGTTCCCCCACTTGAGGTATTACCCCATAACTTGCTTTCTCCTTAGGGTCCACTTCTGTGGGCAATCCCACCACTGAAACTGCCTGAACCAGTGGGGAAGAACTGCAGTGGTACCTAGGAACCTATCCTAGGTGCCGTCCACCCAGCTGCCCAAACCCCAGGTATGCCACTTTCAGGGAATTTAATTTGCCCACCTTTGTTGAATTTTACATGCTGAGCGAGGTACTTCATGAGACAGAACATCTCACTGTGCTTCTGTGATTGGCCTATTCTTGAACCAGCGGTTCTGGTGCTTTTTTTTTTCAAAATTCAGACTTTCTGCGAAAGCCAATTCGAACTACAACAGAGAGTCGCTCAGCTCCCAAGAGTGTAATTTGTCCACCACCCCAATCGCTATTTAATAGCTCTGCTCCCCCACATTCATAGAAACATAGAAACATAGAATTTGATGGCAGATAAGGACCGCTTGGCCCACCCAGTCTGCCCATTTCCCTACCTGATGGATAAGCTGCAGATCCCAGCAGCCTACTTCTTCCTACCCCCACCCCCTAGAATTGCCTTATGACTGTCCCATGCATGCAGATTCCACCACTGTTTTGACTCCACAACCTCCTCCGGAAGGCTGTTCCTTGCATCCACAACCTCTCTGTGAAAAATACTTCCTTAAATTACCTCTGAGCTGCCCCCTTCTATCTTCAAATTGTGCCTCTATGTTCTTGCACACCTCTTTTTGAAAGATGCTACCCTCTTGGACTTTGTTGATTCCCTTGAGGTACTTGAAAGTTTCTGTCATGTCCCCTCTCCCTCCTTTCTCCTCGAGGTTATAATATTAAGCTCCTTAAGTCTCGCTTCATATGTCTTCCGGTGCAGACCCTGCACCATTTTAGTTCCCTCCTCTGGACAGCTTCCATCCTGTCTATGTCTTTGCGGAGATTGGGTCTCCAGAACTGCACGCAGTACTCCAGATGTGGTCTCACCAGCTGTCTGTACAGAGGGATAATAACTTCTTGTTTTCTGCTGGTGATGCCTCTCCCTATGCATCCCAGTATCCCCCCAGCCCTCCTTGCTGCCCTCTCACATTGCTTGCCCACCTTTAGGTCATCTGATATGACTACCCCCAGGTCCCTTTCCATTTTTGTTGTTGTTAGTATCTCACCCCCATTGTGTACTCTTCCCCTGGGTTTTTGTTTCCCAGGTGCATTACCTTGCACTTCTTAGCATTGAATCTAAGCTGCCATACATTTGACCATTCCTCTAACCTTGTCAAGTCCCTTCTCATCCTTTCCACCCCACCTTGTGCATCAACTCTGTTGCAGATCTTTGTGTCATCTGCAAAGAGACATCTTTCCTTCCAGTCCCTCTGCAATGTCGCTTTAAAGACATTGAAGAGGACCAGTCCTAATACTGAACCCTGTGGTACCCCACTGCTAACCCCTTTTTTCAGAGTGGACTCCATTTACTATTACTCTTGTGTCCTATTCTCCAGCCAATTCTTTACCCAGGCTGTCATCTTGGGACCCACTCCCAGGCTGGCTAACTTGTATATTAATCTTTGTGTGGGACTGTGTCAAATGCCTTGCTAAAGTCTAGGTAGGCCATGTCCACAGCCCCTCCCTGATCTACTACTTTGGTCACCCAGTCAAAGAAATCTATCAGATTTGTCTGGCATGACCTTCCGCTGTGAATCCATGCTGCCTTGGGTCCTGTGCCCTCTGGCCTCTAGATACGCAACAATTCTTTCCTTCAGAAGTGATTCCATCATTTTCCCTACCACTGAGGTTAAACTAACAGGTCTGTAGTTTCCTGCTTCTGCTTGCTCCCACTTTTGTGAAGGGAATCACATCTGCTCTCCTCCAGTCCTCAGGTACCACCCCATCCTCCCATGATTTGTTAAAGAGGGTAGTCAGTGGTGTCACTAGTTCTATCCTTAGTTCTTTAGAATTCTGGGATGTATTCCATCAGGCCCCATTGCTTTGTCCACCTTCAGTTTTAAGAGCTCTTTCAGAACTCTTTCTTCTGTAAATGGGCTGGTATCAACTTCTGTATCCAGAGTGTTTCTACTGTTTGTTTTAGAGTGCCTCCCTCTTCCTTTGTAAATACTGAGCAAAAATATTTGTTTAGTAGCTCTGCCTTTTCACAGTCACCCTCTGCCCACCCTCCCTCCCCTTTATTAAGCCTCACTATCCCTCCCTTGGTCTTCCTTTGCTCCCTGATGTACCTATAAAAGGTTTTATCCCCCTTCTTAACTGAGTTGGCTATCTTTTCCTCGGTTTGGGCCTTTGCTGTTCTGACTGCCTTTCCAGCTTCCCTTTGCTTTAACTGATACAGTTCTCTGTCCTGTTCCTTCTGTGATTCCTTGTACTTCCTGAATGCTTTCTTTTTCTCTTGAACCTTCACTGCCACTTCCTTTGAGAACCATAGTGGTTTCTTACCTCGTTTCGTTTTGTTTATTTGTTTTATTCAGAATTATATTCTAAGCCACTCCCTTGGCATATATTACTTCAGCCCTCCCTTAAAGACATCATCTCTATTTTAACCATTTGGATATCTCTCAACACTGTTTTCCACCCATCTTGTTAGCCATTTGCATTTCTCTGCATCTGCACTCTCTCCCTCTGGAGGCAGTATAGCGCAGTGGTCTAAGGCTCTGAGCTGCAAATCTGGTGACATCTAGCAGACCAGACCTGGGTTTGAATCCCACAGCTTCCACTTGCATACTATGTGACCCTGAGCAAGTCACTTAACTTCCTTGTGCTCCCAGGTCACACCTGGAAATAAGCTCTGGCTTAGTGTGCCTTTCCTGGTTAAAAAATTTCCCCTTTCCCTTTCCTTCTCCACTCCTCTATGTAGTATCTTTCATTCACACAATTCCTTGGTAACCTCTTGTCTCTAACTAAAACATCTTAATTCTCTATGTCTGTATATATATATATATATATATATATAATCATATTGGTGCTTTGTTCCTTCCTTTGAATTCTCCCCCATTCTTTTCCTTTCTTCTTTTCTTTTCTCTTTTTCTTTTCCTGTACCGCACTAGGCTCACTGGTGTATAACCTTTTCTGGCACCATTTATTGCCTGTTGTACTGCACTAGGCTCATTGGTGTACAACCTTCTCTGGCACCAATTATTGTCTGTTGCATTTGTTTTTTCAACCCTCCCCATCAAAACATTCTCCCCATCCTCGGCTCTATAGCCCTTGGCTGGCCATAAATTCAGTCAACCTTCCAAGATTACTGATAGCCATGAAGAACACTGATAAGGAGCTGCCTCTCCTCTGCTACGCAGTATTGTCATGATGGCACCCTTAGACTACCTTCTCCTCCTTGGCTGCATCCTCCATCGATCCTTGGATCCTAACATGGTCATGCCAAATATGACAAAATGTTGGAACTCTACCATATGCCATGAACCAAGTCGGGCAGTATTCAATATTCAACGACCTCCTTCCAAAGGCAGTAATCCCCATACCATCAGATTATTTAATATCCCTTACTGCCCAACACCCCTCAAGCAGACATCCCTCTTCCTCTCCATTAGGGTATCAATATTTGCTATGATCACCTTCCGCTGCCTCAGGCAGTGACCACACTAAGCAACCTAGCAAAGCCTTCCTGAGATTCCTTGTAAAATGGCTTAGGAAACTACTAATCCTGCTGCTACTCTGTGCAGCCCCCCCCCAGCTGCAAGCTGCTCCAGGGGAGCTCCCACAGTTGAAAGGACTGAGCTTCCTGCATATGAATGTATGCAGCCTAGCCAACAAACTGGACCTGGTCCAGGCCTGGGTGCTACACGCTATACCTGATGTAGCAATGTTCTCAGAAACCTGGCTTAAAAATCACGTATCGGACAAATCGATCAACATCCCTGGCTACAACCTACACAGATGTGATAGGTCGACCAGAGACGGTGGTGTTGCCATATACATTAAGGACAAATTTCTAACTACTGACATTGTCCGCACATCATCGCCCAAAGAATTTCAGTGTATTGCCCTCAAGTTAATCCTATCGCCTGGAGTAGCCTATTGGTAGCTAAATGCTATAGGACCCATGCTGCTGGTCTGAGTATACTGCCACACATCCATTCCCTTCTGGAAAAAGCAAACTCTGAATGCATCATAATGGGAGACCTAAACCTCATCTGGAATGATACTAGCGCCAACAGGCTTAAGGACTTCTGTGATGAGCATAAGCAAACTCAGCTTACCCCTGAGGTCACCCGACTTAATAAAAAGAACCCTGACCGCAGTTCATTATTTGACCGTATACTCATCAACAAGCCACTTAATATCTCCCATGCAGGGGTCTTCCATAATGACTTGAGTGACCACTGCGCTGTCACCTGCATCATGTGCTCCCCACACCTCCCTTCCACCTCTACCTTCAGATTAAAGCTCAGTCTAAAACACTTATGTTTCCCCACCTTTCTGACAGACCTGGGGAATATCCAGTGGCAGGATTTCTATCTTGCACCTTCTGTGACTGAAGCCTTCTGTATCTTCCAGGATCTGTTATCAAGGGTAATAAACAAACACATTCCCTTGAGAAAAGTCAAATCCAGAAACAGGCACCTGACTGGTTCAGCCTGTCTCTGAAAAGGGCTCTGCGGTTCAGAGACACTCTATGGAAAAGGGCAAGGAAGTCACAGTCTGAATCAGACTGGTTCTCCTTTCGGGTAGCCAGGAACGCCTGCACTAAACTAATCAGTGCCAAAAAATCATGGTTCTTTCAGTCCTCCTTTGAGAAAAACAAAAACTGCTCCGCCAAGTTTTGGCAAATCTTGAGAGAGGTCGAAGGACACTCCCCTGCCACCCCAATCCCGGCAAAAATTGTTGTGAACAACTACTCCTACACAGATAGGTCTGAGATCCTCGATCAGCTCAATAACCACTTTGCTTCTGCAGGCCTTGCATTCGATGCCTCTCCTGTTAGCAAACTGTGCACCCCAAGTGCCACCAGCATAGGTACTAGCCCTGCCCCTGTCCCCTGTACTGGCTATTCTCCCTTCAATTTCCAGCCAGTATCCTTTAAACAGGTGGAGGACCTTCTTCTCTAGTTGGATACCAAAAAGAACGCCGGCATAGACTCGATAGAACCCTTTTTTCTAAAAGCAGGATCTATTATCTGACAGCACCAATCACTCACCTCTTTAATAGCTCACTTATGCAAAGGGAGCTGCCGCTCAGCTGGAAAATCATGCACATTGTCCCCTTGTTCAAGTTGGGAGATTCTACAGACTTGAGCAACTACAGGCCAATCTCGATTCTTCCTGTACTATCCAAACTATTAGAAAAAGTTGTCAATTCGTAACTGAGGGAGTACTTGGATTGTGAAAATATCTTCAACCCAGCCCAACTGGGGTTTAGAACCAAACATAGCACCATGTCTGCTCTAGCCAAAGTGTCTAACGACTGGTTAAAAGCCCTGGACAACAAACAGCACATCTACGCACTCTTCCTTGACCTCAACAAAGCTTTTGACATGGTTGATCACTCCATCCTGCTTGAAATCCTGAGTAGCACTGGTCTAACCCCTGCTGCATTAAAGTGGTTCCATTGTTACCTCATGGACAGAAGACAACATATTAAAATACAAGAGGAACTGTCCCCACTTAAAGCTCTGTCCTGAGACGTGCTGCAAGGCTCCATTTTGGGGCCTATCCTCTTCGCACTCTATATCAATAGCATTGATTCTGGCATTCTTGCAGGAACTGTTCATCTCTTGCAGATGACACAGTCCTGTACATAATCAACCCCTTGCTAGATCTTGCTCATAAGGAGTTACAGCAGGACTTTATCACCCTCCAGCATAACCTGTTGAGCCTTAAGCTCCTGCTCAATGCAAAAAAAAACAAAAGCCATGATTTTCTCCCCTCACCCCCCCCAACATGGGAACATCTGGCATCCCCCAGATTACCACCCTACTTGGTGAACCTCTGGAAATAGTGGACAAATTCAAATACCTGGGAGTCTGGTTGGACAACAAACTCAGCTTCAGCATACATCTGAGTGAGTTAACAAAAAAATTAAGACAGCGCCTTGGTATATTCTATTGCAAAAGACACCTACTCACTCTTGAAGCAAGGAAATGACTGGTTCAAACAACCTTTCTACCTCTCCTCGACTGCGCTGATTTTCTATACAGCCACTGCCCCCGGTATGCACTCCAGAAGCTCGATACACTCTACCATCACGCCTTGAGATTTATACTCAATATGCCTCTGCGGACTCATCACTGCCTACTGTTCCAGGCAAGTGAGTGTCCTTCCCTCCCTCCCTCTCTCTGAGGAGGCAACTAAATGCCCTCATGTGGCTCCTCAGGGTGTTCTTCAATAAACGTCTGCCTTATATCCATAACATGTTTGAGCTGTCAACAGGTGTATATGGCTTACGGAATTCCTCCCATGTCCTCCTCAAGCTATCATGAATGAGGACATGCCTTGGCTCAACTGCCATCAGCTCCTTCCTACCATCTCTTTGGAATAACACACAAAAAGTACTTAAACTCTCCTGCCTGCCTAGCCACTATGTATTCCAACAGCTGCTCTACTGATACCTGAAAACTGTGTGCGACTGCTTCAGGTAATCTTCGACACATAACCTGAATACTCCCTTAGCTTATAGATACACCTGGCCTTCCTATTCCCCCTGTCGGCCAGCAGTCCCTCACTGTAACTACCCCCCCAAGCTTCCTTCCCTGTGGCAACCCCCCTAGAAGACTCCATCATAGCAGGGTTGCCCCTCTTTCCCTCCATGTGTCTTTACCATCCTATTTCCCTACGTCCCTTCTGTGTCGTTGCCATCCTCTCCCTCCTCACTCTTTTACTGTCACAAAACACTTCTATGATGAATTAGCTGTGTATTTACTCAGCCTTGCTATCTAAGATTTGCTCCAGTTATCAACCTATCATGTAATTATTTTCTTTTTTTTTAATTATGCTGTTCTCTTGTCTGCTATGTCATGATTTGATGTTGTAAACTGTAAATGTAATTGTATGGTTTTATTTGTGGGGTGATGTGTTCAAACTGACTACAGACCATACAAATGAAAGATAAAAATCTACAGTTTATTGAGGTGGTATCTTGCTTTGCAGCCCTGTCATTTTACTGTGCAACATAGACCTGGTGCCAACACAAAAATGTAGATTTCTGTCTAGGCATCGAGCAGATATAAGACATGTATAAAATAATGCTTTGGAAGGTATCTCAGATTTTAGATACTATATAACCCCAGGGTATAGGTCTACTAAGATATATATATATATATATATATATATATATAGCTATAGAAATATATAGATATATACTGTAAATATATATATATATATATATATAGATAGATAGATCTATGTATATATATATAGAGAGAGAGAGAGAAAGAGAGAGACTTGAAGAAAATGTTTTCTGTTGTTAAATAGGGACACTGGGGTGGAGCTTCTGTAGAGAGTAGGTGGAAGCTCCCATTTTCCATTACGCATGAGTGTATGAAAACCAATTAATTAAAATGTCACTGGTTTCCTCCTGAACAGGGGGTGTGTGTTGTGGGGCTGGACATCCTACCTAGGAATTAGAGGGACTCTATTCTAATTTCTTTTTCTAAAGCCTATTGCAACAGCATTCCAACTATTCTATACCGTACTATCCTCTCCCTGTTCTGTCAGGATTGCCACCTACAGAACACCCCCACCCCTTTTTTCTTCTTTACTCCATGTTTTCTTTTCAAGTCCCTCTAAAATGCATCCTGCATGGCTCAAAGTGATCAAACAATGTAATACAGTAGCTAGCTAGCACCGTTTCATTTGTCAATATAAAAACAGATACCCATCGTTAAATATTTGCACCTTTAAAATATGAGCCATTTTTTCCTGCACTGTTGTTCTGCAGCATCTGTAGTATAAAATATGTTGATTGCCTATGTACATTGAAAATGTTATATACTGGGTAGTGGTTTGGTGTCTGAGAAAGCCAGATTTAGTATAAATGACAAGTTTCCCTCGATAGGGAAAAGGCTGAGAAGCGATATAAATAGCCTTGGTTTTTCAGTCTGCCAGTTGCAAATAGCCTTGATTTTTCAGTATGCCCGGAGCCTTGAAAAACAGTTGCAAGAAGCCTTGGTTTTTCTGTCTGCCTGGAGACTGAGAGATACATGCAGTTTTCTTGTCCTCAAAGCAATCTGAAGCACAGATGAGAAAAGGATCCCAGCGATGTTATATGATTCTGACTGTGGCAACCTGACAAATGCTATGAAATGATTTTTTTTTTATTTCCCTGTGTTTTTTTTTCATTTTTTGGACCTTGTTGAAATAAAATCATGCAGCAACCATGTTGTACCTTATACAAACTGAATCAGTGCCTATCTTTTACACTCTCACCTTGGGATTGCAAGCCCGCTCCGTGACCGCACTTGCGGTACACACTGAATGCTATGGCGCTACATCTCAGCTGTCCACAACTGCTCCACTTTCTCTCTGCTCCTTTCCTTTGTGCCTTGGCACCATGCAGCTGCTGCTTTGCACAAAATAAACTAAGCTGCAACTGGGGAATTTCTTATTTATAACAAGCCACATTATTTTATTTTAAAAAAGTGAAATCCCTCTCCTCCATAAGAACCACTGAACATAGGCTCCACAGTACTATGACCCAAGGGAGAATAGGGTAAGTCCATCCCATTGAGACCTTCCTTAACCCTAGGTAGAATGCATCCTGTAGATAGCCTCAGTTAATTCTTTTAATTTTACGTACTGTCTATACTCTACTCATGTTGACATTACCACTGTACTAAGTGGGTATATGGTAGTGATGTTGTAAACTGCTCAGTCATATGTGTAGAAAGCTCCAGTATTGCAATAATTATGAAATCACTCAATAAAAAGATTAACAGTGGAAAAAAAAGTGACATTTTTTAATACATGCTGTTTTAACAGCACACCAATGGTCCCAAATACCACTGGACCACCAGTGCTACATAACTAACAACCAGGCAAACAGCTACTAGCCAGGTCACGCAGATACAAGCCCTTGGCTACCAAAATTTGCTGCACCCGCTATTTCTTACTTACATAAGGTAACAGGCAATATTTATTATTGGCAATGCATAGGTGTGCTGTGTGTAAGGGGTGTAGGCAATCACTCCCCCCTTAGCTTTCACCTACTGGTGCAATTAATGATATGCTCTCTGCTTTTTTTACTATATTTATGCAGGATCTAACCTCTCATCTGGGCAAGATTCTTACAGCTCCAGGCCTCCCACCAGGTGACCTCCTAGAAACTAAGGTACCCAAACTACTTGTTAGTGTAACAGTTGTTTCATGAATGTTACACTGGCATCACTACGCTATCCCGCAACTCATTCCCCCAACACCGTGAAGCCCAACATTGCAAGCCCCAAGCGCAAAATCCTGACAATGGGATTTCCTGCTAGGTTAATAACATTAATTAAGAGTGGTGTGAGGCAAGCCCCAAAACATGAAAAACAACAAATCCCACTGTCAGGATTTTGCTTTTGGGCTTCCGTGTCGGGCTTCCATGTGTTGGGGAATGAAGTTTGTGATATTGTAGCATATCCGTTACACTCAATGACAAGCTAAAACCTTCCCTCTGAGGGGTAAATGGTCAGGTACACATGTGTGATGAAAATCTCTTTCTGACCTCACAAGGCAAATTTGTCACACCATAATTATATGAGATGAATAAACAAACTAATTAAACTTGAGAATTTAATTATATATGTAATGAACAGTCCATGGTAGGGCATGCATTTCTAGAGAATTAATGCTGAGTGAATTGGAAGGCACAAGGCTAACATCTCTATGGCTTTTGACGTACTCAAGAAGTGCACTAATTCTCAAGAAATGCATGCTTTGGGTAAGTTATTGCACTTATAAAATGGAAAAATGTTTTTCTTTATGGAAAATGGTTTTATTTTCATGTAGTTACACTGTTCTGTTACTAAGTAGAATATGTGACTATAGTAATGAGGGCTGAGTACCTCTGAATGCACCCAGGAAGTGCATTAATTTTAACAAACGTATACCCTGACAAGTGTTACTGTGTTTAAAAACAATCTGAAAACTTTTTTTAATAAAGAAAAAGGTATTATTCATTTATTTCTTTTATTTTATTTATTGAAATGTTTCACCAGGAAGGCACACTGAACAACAAGTTGCTCGTCTCCCGGTGTGACCTGGGGGGAAGGGAACAGGGGGGAAAGTACATACATCTTATACAGAACAGTAACGTTCATAGAATAAAAATAGTAGATGTGAACATGACAGCAATACATGAAATACAGCAATGTCATTTAAATACAGGATTACAACACTACAACAAGTTAAGGCAAAATAATCATGAACAAATTGAAGTTCAGGATTTTCTGAACGTAAGTGCTACTGTGAAGATTATGTTGCAGTCCAAATTAAGGTTATGGCTGAGGATAGCAGGAGCAATTAGGGGAGAGGAAATTATGCAGGGCTGAGGAAAGGGAATGAATGGGAGAGGAGTGGCATATTTGTTGGGGAAGGGCATTCCAGATTTTTGGGAAATGATGGTTGAAAGCTGACTGCCTGGCCAGTGTAGAACAGTGGGGGATTGAAAAGGTGCATGAGCCAGAGGATCTTAAGGAGTGAGTAGGAGGGGGAGGACGAGAAAGAGAGGAGGATAAGTATGGTGGCAGACAGCCAAGCCAGTGTTTTGAAATGAGTTCGGCACAGTGGCAGAGGTGCCTGTTAGCAAGAGAGGGGAAAGACAAGGAGCAGTAGAGATTGTAGTGGTGAGTAAGTACAGGAGAGTCCAGGGCAATGCAGCAGAAAGAATTGAAAAGGGGGTCCAATCTAGATAAGGTGGAAATGGGAGCAGCACTATAGACTACATCACAGTAGTCAAAAATAGGGAGAATCAACTTTTGGACAATCTCACGCCTGGCCGTAAGAGGAATGCAGTTATGGTTCCTGTATAGGGTGCCAAGCTTGGGGGACAACTTCTTCAGGATGGCGTCGATATACCCAGAGAAGGTGAGGTTTTGGTCCAGTCAAACCCCAAGATATCTAAAAGAGGAGGTGTCCTCTAGCAGTGTCCCATCCAGGGTGTGGAAGGTGGGAAGAACGGGAAGTCTAGCAAGTCTCTGCTTAGTGCCAAAGGTCATGGAGACTTTTCTTGGCATTTAGAAAGAGTTGATGTGATGCAAGCCAGTGCTGGATCTTATATCTTATTTCCATTTAGTTAGGCTGCTTCTAGGTAGATGAGTTTTATCTACAAATTCAGTGCCAAGTCAGACAATGCTTTTTAACCAATGAAGTTTCTAGGATTTGTTCTGTGACTGAAAGCCTTTTAATCATGATTTACATTTTACTTGTAATAAGCAGTTTCAAGGATTAAACTTTTAACTTCCAGCACACTAGTCTTGAAATGGGTTTTGCAGAAGCTCTGGCACTGAATGCCATTGTTATTTACCCATTCTTTTGGTGCAATATTCTCTTTATATTCTTCCCCCACCATGACTGCACATAGGCCATTGTGTGCCTTTGGCAGACATCGTATGAAAATTCAGTAAGGCCCTGAAGGGAAATGTTGGAAGTAGAGCATTGCTATAAAAGAGTTCCAGTCAAAAGCTTGTGTTTGGCCCTGATTCATTTACCCATTTATTTATTTATTTAAGTAAAGTTTTGGCCTGGAAGGAACACAGCATAAATCTAATTTCTAGTTGTAACCTGGGGGGAGATGATGGCTACAGGGATGCAACAGTAGCAGTTGGAGATTACACAGCTGTAACAAGCATAATTACAGGTATTACAGCAAGGGTAGAATGGTAGAGCATATATGAGCATTCAATACAAGAAGAACATATGAATATTACAGATATGCAAAAGCTGCAAATTGGGGACCACACAGCTATAGTAATCATGACTACAGGCAAGAATGGAACAATGCAACAAAAATGAGCTTTCAATACACGTGCATACGATTACTACAGAGATATAATTGGTATGGGTAGTAATTTGGGTTACACAAATGTAAGAAGCATAATTACAGGTGACATAGAAATATAGAATTTGTTGGCAAAAAAGGACAGTTGGCACACATAGTCTTCCCTGATGGTCCCTGTCTATGTCTATCCCATGCATGCTTGAAGTCCCGTACTGTATTCAACTCCACCATTTCTCTGCTGGCAGTCTATTCTAGGTCTCTGCAGTGAAGTAGTACTTCCTCACATCCCTTTTTAACACCCACCCCCAGCTTCACCACATGCCCTCTGGTCCTGGTGCTTTGTCTCATTTATTTATTTATTATTATTTATTTATTGAAAGTGATTTACTGGGAAATACATACTGAGCCATAAAGCTTGTTTCCAGATGTGTCCTGGAGGAATGGGAGTGGGAATAAATACATAGTACAAGCAAAACGCAGTCATCTGATAAGCAAAAGGCACAGCTAGGTACAGTATATACAATAGCATTAATGGCAAATTGCTAAACAAGAAAGATAGGAAAGGAGGAGAAAAAAGGAAGGGTAGGGAGTGGGAAGGAGGGATAGGATGAAAGAGAATGTGAATAAATAAGAGGTAATAGTGAAGGGAAGGGGAGATAGGGAGGAAAAGGGTTAAAAGGAGGAAGGTAGCGGAAGGAGGGGGAAAAAGGAGAGGAAGAGTGCAGAGGTTGACGCATTTCATAGTAGTATAGTAGCTTGGTGACTGGCAGCGGATGGGGAAAGAGAAAGGGGGGCAAGACATTAGACTAAGAGCAATTGCAGGTGGGAGATGTATGTGTTTGGAGTAACAAGGAAAGAGAACATTTGGAGGAGGCAGAGCGAACTGTAAGGGGAAGAGAATTCCAGATTTTAGGAAAGCGATAAGAGAAGGTATTCTGTCCTGCAAAGGATTTACAAGAAGGAGCACTAGTCAGATTAGCATTAGAGGTCTTTAAAAAAGACCATCCTCCAGTACCCTGTTCGTCTTTGTGAGGTACTTGCAGGTCTCTATCATGTCCCTTCTCAGTCTCGTCTCTTCCAGGGTGTACATGTTGAGATCCCTCAGTGTCTTCTTGTAGAGCTTTTGATGCAATGCCCACATCATTTTAGTTGCCCTCCTTTGGACTGCCTCCACCCTTTGTCCTTTCTGAGGCCTCCAGAACTAGGCACAGTACTCCAGGTAGGGTTTCACTTGTGGCCGATACAGTGGCAACATCACCTTCTTCCTCCTGTTGAAGAGACCTTTCCCAATGCGTCCCAGCATTTCACTGGCTCTACACACTGCTTTGTCATACTACCATGCCACTTTAAGGTCAAGAGATATGATGACCCAAAGTCCTTTTCCTGCTTAATGACTGACAATACTTGCCACCCATCCTATACTCAGTTCCCAGGTGCATATACCCTAGGTGCATTTTGTAGTTTTTGGCATTGAATGCCAGCTGCCATGTTTTTGATCACTCCACGAGTTTCCCAGGATCCCCACATATTTTTTCTACCCCTACATATTGTACATCTTATTAAAGATTTTGGTACCACCTGGAAAGAGGCATACCTTCCCTTCCAGTTCATCTGCAATGTCACTTATGTGAGGAAAGGGCTGCAATGATAGAGAAGAAATGAGCATTCCATAAAATAAGGACATTGACAAAATAGAGGCAGTCCAGAGAAGGGCAATAAAGATGGTACATGGACTGCACCAGAAGCCCTATGAGAAAAGACTTAAGAACCTTAATATCTATTCACTGGAAGCAAGAAGGGAGAGGGGAGATATGATAGAGACTTTCAAGTGCCTTAGGGGAATAAACAGGGTCCAAGTGGAAAGCATATTTCAGAGAAAACTCTGCACAAGAACAAGAGGTCATGATATGAGGCTGAAGGGTGGAAAGGGTTCCATGTGAAAATCGCGAGCGCTTTATAGCGCCGGGCACTATAGTGAGGGAAAAATACTGAGGCGCAATATCGCTACAGTAAATCCTAGCAAAATTCATTATTGCTAAACTGTGTTTATGGCAAATTGTTACCTTGCTTGTCCTCGTTTGCTTGTCCTCGTATGTGCAGGTCACCAGTATTGTTCTATTCCCTTTTCCCTAGCTTCCTGTTTACACTACCATCATGCACAGCACTTGCTCCTCCCACATTGGCAGTTTAAAATGTTGACGTGCACAACCTTGGTTACTTGAAGGAGTGTAGTAATGGAGTGCAGGACTTTTAATGAGATAATGGAGTTCAAGCAGATGGCAAGTCAAAAAGGTAGGCCGCTTGCTTTGTTTTCTGGCTATGTGTACTGGAAAGATAAAGAGATGCCAGAAAAAAACATTTTGGCATTGTGTCGATTTGCATAAGTATCACTGTTTGGCACAGATTCATACTACTGGGAATACCGTGTTAAATATAATGAAAGAGCACACACATGTCCTCGATGCTAGTGATGTGGACTCATGTAAACTTATGACACAAATTAGGGAAAGAGCAAGATCCAGTGTAGAGTCTACATCACAGATAGCTGTGCAGTGCACCAGTAGTGCACCTGATTGTTTGGCAGGTAGCTTACCTGCAGTGCCACTGATTAAACGTACAGTTCAAAGGATCCCAGAAGTTGAGCGCGGCTGCCCAGCAACACCAGCCACCATACAGGATATGGTAATTCCTTCTGAATTCACTGTCACTAAATCTGGTGAGCCATTCCTGCTTTTTGATAGTGGCTGTGAGTCAGACCATTTTTTGGTGTTCAGTACAGTTGCTAACCTCAAGCTACTACAGGATAGCACTGACTGGATGGTGGATGGAACATTGTTTGAGCAGCTTTATACCATTCACTGCATGCAAACAGGCACTGTATGTACAGCTGTGTATGTACTTATGTCATCATGCAAAAGCAGCTCATATGTTCGCGTTTTTACTAAGTTGCAGGAATTGGGGTATACACTGAAACCCACCACTACCATAATGGACTTCGAGAAGTCAGCTTGGAAGGCATTCAGCTCTGTCTTTCCAGACACAGGGATACGAGGATGTTTTTTCCATTTCGCACAGGCGGTGTGGCGGAATATTCAAAAATATCCTGATATACATGAAAAGTATTGTGAGGACCCAGATTTTGCCTTGCACCTTAGAATGCTACTGTCATTAGCATTCATGCCACCAGGTGATGTGGTAGACACCTTTGACGAGATAAGAGAGTGGGAGTTCTTTATAGCTAATGAGGAGTTAATAACTCCGCCCTTAGACTATTACAAATCTACATGGGTGGGAAGGCCCAGAGGACATGCTGATGATCGAACAGCTGCTTTTCAACCAGAGAAATGGAATTTTTATGAGGCAACAATCAAAGGTTTAGCATGTACTAACAATACAGTCAAGGGTTGGCATCACAGGTTCAACTCCCGCCTTGGTGCTTGTCATCCAAGCATTTGGAAATTAATTGAATGCCTTGCCTGTGAGAAGAGCAGAGGCTCACTGAGCTAAAGATCAAGCAGATGGTGTCTGGAGTCGGAGTATGTCCACAAAAAAGGAAGTACAAAGATATGAATAGCAGAGTTGAAGGAATCGTGGCTCAGTACAAAGAAAGGAGTAGGTACGACTATCTGTGCAGATTGGCGTATAACTTTCAGTTTAAGGTGTAAACATGAATAATGCCCCCGAATATGTAATTTGTTGGTTTCTCAATAAAGGCTGAGTTTTAATGCTGGAACATCTTGCAATCATTGTGATTGTATTTTTTTTCCAAAAGACGGAAGTCGCTATTTTGACACCCTGTGCTGATTTCTGTAAAACTCTGTCTTTATTGCTGACATGCTTGCTATTTTGACACCATGAGCATTGATTCGCTCTCAATCTCGCTAATATGGCATTTTGCTATAATAACATCTAAATACCGCATTTATTTGCTATTATAGTTCACACGCTATTATTTGGATGTCGCAAAAATGACAGTCGCTATTCTTCACTCACTATAATGCACTCGCTATTTTTTCCGCGTATCACGGGATACTGGTGGAAGGCTCAGGGGAAATGATAGGAAGTACTTTTTCACTGAAAGGGTGGTGGAGCCATGGAACAGCCTTCCAGCAGAAGTGGTGGATGCGAAAACAATACAGGGTTCAAGAGTGTATGGGATAGACATAAGGGTACCCTGGAGATGAGCAGAGCAGGAGAGCCACAGATAAAATAGGATCTGGGGCTGCAGCAGTGAGTAGTGAAATGGGCAGACTAGGTGGGCTGTAGGGTCCTTATCTGCTGACAGATTCTCTGTTTCTATGTTTCTATATGAATGCTAGTAGCAGGGGAGTAGCTGTATCTGTGTAGAGCTGCCACAGATAAGTAAACGTTTTCTATTTTTAAATATTTTTTGTGTACAGCTGGTGGATTGAGAAGGTGGGGATTGTTGACTGTGGGAAGGTGTGGGATTTGTGTTTGATGGTGGCTGGGAGCAGGATAGTCACCACATTGTTTCAGTATTGCCTGACTGACTACTAATGTAAATTTAATTTTATTTTTAAAGTTTGGCAGTTTATGTGTGCCCTTTCTGGGGTTGTCTTTGTCACCAGAATTTGCTGGCTTGTTGCTGTGGTGGCCTGTGGACTATGTAGTATTGTGATTTTGTCACTGGTTGGCAGGCTTTCTGGACTCCTGATTTCTTGTTTTAAAAAGAGACTTTTAGAAAAGCATTTTTTTGCCATAATCTGGCTGTTGCTAAGAAACAGCTTTCCTGTCATGGTGTTCTGGTTCTGATAGAACATCTGCAGTAGCAGCCCACTAAGTTCTAGAACACTGTGATTTGCTCATACCGATTGGATTATTGTAAGATTTATAAATTAGGTATTTATATATATATATATATATCTATCTATCTATATCTATATATTTGGTTTTGTATATTTATGTACATGTATATTTGTGTTCATACAACTGGTGTCGGTCTGGACTGGCTAAGATAAAACTACTATCTTATGATCAGCTTACAAGATACCATAGTACTACTATTTTGCAAAGCTGGGTATGTCACAACTGAATACTAAACCAATCAGAGAGCAGCTTTAACAATGCTGATGACATCACAATAACAACGTGCAGCACAAAAGCTAGCATATGTGAGATACTCTGTGGACTATGTTGCTTTTTACTGTGCATCTGTTTTGATTGTATTGACTTGTACTGTATTGACTGTATTGATTTGTACTGTACTGATTTTTAATGCATTAATTTGCTTCTCTTGTGCTGAGACATAATCAGAAGGGCACAGGTTACAGTTTGTACTTTTTTCGTTTTTTAACTTTTGATCTTTTCTGTCACAAAACCACCTAAACACATATTGTACAATTTGAATATGACATGGGTGAGAGTGAGATAGTGGGGTGTTAAAGGGTGCAGCAGAAAAGGATTAAGGCAGGTAGAGATTAATGTAGTGCAGGGTGTATTACATTGTAGGAAGGAGGTATTAAATACTGAAGGAGAAATAATAACAGGAAATATGTAGTACAGGAGCTAGGGGAGATATTCATCTGCAGGTACTGTGTTGTGCTGATCTCCTGGGTTACCTCTGGAGACTGGGACACTGCCTTATATGTAGGAGATATGTGAAGCTCCAGGAACAGCTGGTAACAGCATGGGAAGAGATATCTATGTGTCACCAGCTGAGCTGGTACCCACAGGCCCAACCTACCCCCTAGCTTCCCAGAGGCCCACTGGCCCAGGGAGCTGGAATGTGGAGAGGAGGGGGAGGGGTGGCAGGGCATTCACAAGAAAGTCATTCAAACTTACCAAATTCTGACTGTAAATCATTCTGCACCACTGGAGGAGGCACAAGTACCTGACTCCTGCATGGGGATCTGAGCCAGTTGGGAAGGTAAACAGGATGACTTGCTGGCACTCAGAGAAGAAAACAGGAAGACAGCAGCAAGGAGTATTACATTAGTAAGGGACTTTATGATTAGGGGTGGAGAAGTTATTTGAGCCTGGGGGAAAGAGGAATAGGCAGGCAGATGCCTTTCAGGAGCATCAGTCATCTGGGATATAGACAGGATAGGGAGGATGGTAGAGGAGGGGAAGGGGGAGTTGGGGTACTGCTACACTTAGGTACCAACAATCTGGCTGAGACAGCAAAGCATAACTTTTGAAGGTTGGGGGACAGATTGAAGGCACACTTTGTTTCCCTGGCCCATTCCAAGGTCCTCCTTGTGTGGGGTAGGGATCATGGGAAGGATAGGGTAAGTAAGGAAGAGGCTGAGTAATTTAATGGGCGGTTGAAGATTTGGTGTCGGGAGGAGAGGTATCGATCTGTGGGATACTGGGTGGGCCTCTAGGACAGGAGGCTCTTCAAGGGTGACTGCCTTTGCCTAACAAGAGAAGGGACCAGTGCTACTAGGCAGAAGTTTGATGTTTAAGTAGGAGGACATGTAAACTGAAGGGGTGAGGGAGACTGAAGCTGGAGGAACCACACAGGACAGACAGCAAGTGGTGACCCTAGCTAGGACTTCCCCAGAAATAGATCCATGAAGTAGGAGGGGTGAGATCAGCAAAATAGGGGTCCATAATAAGTTAAGTATGGGTTCCTGGGGAGGGGGGCTTCATAAAGCTAGTAGAGAGCAGGGAAAAAACAGGACATTAAGAAGGAAGGGGAGAACAAAGGGAGAGAAACTCATGAGGGAAGGAATGGTATAGGTAAAAGATTGAAGGCAGTCTGCCTAAATGTCAGAAGCCCATGAAACAAAATTACTGAGCTCCAGGTAATGCTGGCAGATCCAGGACTGGATCTCGTAGCCATTACAGAAACATGGCCCACCAGGAATAAACTGGGGCATGGCAGTACATGTATAAGAAAGACAGGGTTAAGGGACAATGAGTTGAGGTATCCCCTCTATGTCAAGGAAGGTATAGAAACAATAGAGGATGAGTCCATCGGGGATGACATGGGAGATGAATTACTGTGGGTACAGCTCACGACAGAATCAGAAAAAAAGTTGTTGCACAATGGGGGGGGTCAATAGACCACTGGGACATACAGAACAGGGGGAAAGGGAACTTGGGGCAGAAATTGAGAAGGGGGCCACAAAGGGGGTGACTGTGATTGTAGGTGATCTCAATCAACCTAACACTGATTGGGATATTCCAGCAGCTAAGAGCACCAGAAGTAAGGTACTGCTAGATTTGTTGCAATACTTCCTGCTGGTGCAGCTGGTCACAGAATCTACAAGATAGGCTGCCATTCTGCATGTGGTACTCCCCAGCTTGGAAATGGTAGGTGGAGAGTGTTTTGGGGAGCCACTAGGGTCCAGTGACTAAAACACTATATTGTTTGAACTGTCCATAAGTTTTATTTTTTTATTTAGTTTTTTGTTGACTGGGTAAGTGCACTAATCAAATCCTGCCAATTTTCAGGCATGACCCGGAGGAGGGGGGTACAGATGAATGCCAACTGACCTTGAACCAGATTAAGCTGTTGGTGGTATTTTAGTGAATGAGGGAACTTTAGCCAGGACACCAAGGAAATTCCCCTACTCATCAGAGGAGGACTCTTTGGCTGTCTGCAGGAAGATGGCCACTTCAGCTCAACCTTCAGAGGAGATGGATGTGGAGGGAACGGGGAAGTGGGCCTCCTCGCCTGCTCCTATGGTGCTAGAGGCTACAGTTCTGAAGTCTGAGTTTCCAGATACGGCGATACCCGAGGAGTTTTTTGATACCTCTGTGGAGCATTTTTCTACTGCTGATATGTCTGCAACTGTTAATGTTTTGGAGGAAGGTACTGTACTTACTCCTGCGGCAAAAGAACGTTTGTTGGCTTCTATTGTGTCCGAGGAGGAGCGCTGTACGCGTCGGAAGTCTCAGGTACTTTCCAAAATTGCTGCATTGCGCTCGGCTCCTCTTGGTTTCTTCCCTAATGCTTCCCATATTTCTGAGTCGCTTTCTGATGACGTGCCTGTTGACTCCTTGGACTGTGAATCTGTGCATCTGAACTCTCCTGGGGAGGCTGGCAGTTCTAACCATCTTACCGACAGGTGCCAAAAGCCATTTCCCATTGCTCTGGCTCCTGGAACCAGTTCAACAGTTTCAGCAGTTCCCTCTAAACGCTTGGGGATGCATGGTAATGTATTAAAATGGGGTACGCTTTCTACAGGAGCATGCTTTCTTTCCCGTGACACGGACAAGGGGGTGTGTGGTACAAGTCCTGTCTATAAAATACAAAATCACACATGCCCCCACAATGCAAAGCATCATGGGCTGCATATGCAAATCACCACAGAATGTTATGCTGGTCCAACTTTAAGCAGAATTGCATGGTGCCGAAAGGCCTCTCACACAGTTTGCAAAGGGTGCTAACAGAAGACATAGACACGTGTTTCGTCCTACCAGGACTCATCAGTATGCCTCGTCTGCTTGACACCCCAGTGAAATGGACCAGCTACCCTTAAGGCAGTGTGCCTTGGATATATTGTGGTGAATAAGGGAGTCCTGTCTCCCTGACTGTTTCTGGCCTACCTCCGGTTGAGCCCGGTTCACCTTCACCCTCTCCTTCCCAACCTCGTCAAGAATGGTCCCCTGACAGAGCAATTGAAGAAGCCGGGTGGTTGAAACACTCAGATGGCAGTTGGATCCCCGATCCTAATGACGAAGTTGTAAAGCGTTATAACTCTCCCCCTCCTGGTCCTTCTGCTTTGTGTACTTTACCTAACGATTCCACTGTACTTTCTGAGCCTGTTGTACCTATACGTGACTGTAACAAAGCTGGGGCTACTTCACCTGCTTTTCCTTTGCCTGGCTTGCATTTGGGACCTGTTATTGTTGACCCTATCCCTTCACAGTCCGCTGGGGCTCCCTCACAATTTAAATTGTCTGATTTATTTGCCAATAAAGGTGAACCTGCCCCCAGAAGAAATGCGGTTCGTTTGATTTATAAGGGTGGATTAGAAGACCAGCCGGATAGACTTTATATAGCTAAAACTTTACTTAAAGGCTCTTTGAAATTTGTCTGTTCTGACATTTATGCTCTCATTCATATTGGTAACTAATTATGATGCGAGCTTTAAAACTGTTTCTGGTTTAGAGCAGTTTTGGGCCTCGTATCACACTGTTAAGAACTCTCCTTTTTGGATCCCTTTTTTGGCTGTTCCCTTAACAAAACCTGCTGTTAAATTAATTACCATCATGTTTCTTAATAAAGGGGTACATATAGAAGATATTCTTTTTTGGTTACATAAAAGGTGTGATGTTTTGAATAGGCCTGTTCCAATCCTTGATAGTGAGAGGATTTGGAATGGTGGTTGGAAACTGCGTGTTAAACTTTTTTCTACCAACTGTGGGCCTCAGCATCTCCCCAATAGTTTTTTTCTGGGGAAAGACAGATGCAGTTTATTTTACTTTGGTCAGCCTAAATCATGTTTTAAGTGTGGCTCCCGGACGCATCTTAATACGGCTTGTGATACCCCTAGATGTTCACATTGTTTTGAATTTGGTCACCTGGCTGCTTCCTGCCTGAATTTGTTTAAATGTAATTTGTGCGAACAAACTGGGTATGGTTATGCCAAATCTCCATGGGCATCCCACAATACAGAAGATTGCCTTTCTCAGGAAGGCCTGATTGTGGTAGCTCAGCATAGAGATGTTTTACATGTGGTTGCTGTCGCTAGAGCTGTTGACACCATTGTTTCTCCTAATGCTAAGTCTCATTCCTTAGATGTTACTCCTGCTTGCCATGTTGATAATGTTTCCCTGACAATACCAGCCCCTGTTGTTCCACCTTTTAATATTGTTGCTTCCTCTGCTCCCTCTATGCCCTCTACCTCTGCCCTCCCATTACAGGAGATAACAGAGGAATCTGGGATGCCACCCCCCCCCGAATCTGTCTTTTAAAACTGTTTCTGCAAAAAAACACAATAGATCTGGAAAGGCTATTCATTCTCGTCCTTCCTCTTTGGCCTTACCTGGCAGTGGAACTACTGATTCCTGGAAAGACGGTAATCACTTTACTGTATTAGTTACTGGGGACGAGTCTGAAGGTGAAGATTCAGACCATTCTTCCAGGACATCTACTGTTACTGATATCTTTTCGGAAGGGTATGAAGGGCATGTGAGATCAGTGGAGGTTTCTCTTAGATGGTCCCAACGTAGAAGGGTTGCTAAAGCTCCTTAAATGTTTGGTTTTTATTTTTGTTTGTTTCTTTCCCTTTTTTCCTTCACTTTCACGGCTTCCTTGACTGTTTCATCCCTTAATGTTAATAGTATTAAGAGTCATAAGAAGATGGGTACCACCTTGTCTTGTTTGCAACATTTCCACAGTGATACTGTCTGTCTACAGGATACTAGATTAAAAACTACTGTTGAAATTCAACGCGCTTGTAACCTATGGTCAAAGGGAGCCTCCTTTTGGTCTAATGGGGAATCCCTCTGTGATGGTGTTGGGGTATTATTTACTAATCTGGCTTTGAAGGTTTCTAAATTGGTTGATATTTGCCCAGGCAGGGCTTTATTACTGGATATTAATTTCCGGGGTGAAAGGTTTCGATTGATTAATATTTATGCCCCGCAGACCAAGGCTCAGCGTGTTGCTCTTTTTTTGGACATTCAGCCTTATCTCCATACTTCCTGTTTGATTTTCTGGGCTGGTGATTTTAATTGTGCTCTGTGTGCCTCTGATAGGGGGTTGAAAACCTCAAAATTGTTTTGTAACTCTAATAAACTTCTACAAATTCTTGATATAGCTCAGCTTAAAGATGCTTATCGTTGTATATATCCCTTTGGTGGTAATACTTTTTTTAAGTCATCTCAGGCTACTAGAATTGATTTCATTTTTCTTTCTGCTATATTGCAAGTCACCTCGGTTGTTTTACGTGTTTGGGAATTTTCTGATCATAAGTCTCTTACAGTTTGCCTGACCTGGGTAGGGGCACCTAGATGTAAGAAAAATCTATGGCGCCTGAACAATTCCCTACTGGAAGATAAGATTGTTTTGAAAGCATGGAAAAAGGAATTTATTGCCCGGCTTTCTGTTATTGATATGTATGACGATGTACTGTAGCATCTTGGTAGGAAGATTCCAAGAAAGATTGGAAGTCCTTTTTTCAGGCTCGCTCTCGTGCCAAGGTTACCTCACAATATTTTGAATATTTATATCTCAGGACTCAATTACAGAGGTTGTATTCCTTGGCAGAGACTGAGAAGATTGATTATGGGACACAAATTAGAGCTGTTAAAACATGGATGTTTGCCCATCAGTATGATAGAGCTAAGTCCTTAGATCATGAACATAGGTTTGATTTAAAATTACACTAGGGTGCTTTGGATCCTTTTCAGGATTGTAAGGATCATGTGAGCCATCGTCTAGTTACACAGTTAACCTCTATGACTAATGATTTAGTTACTTCACCCGCTGACTTGGTTGATGTTGTTGGTCTTTATTTGGGGTCTTTATATCAAAAAGATGTTACTGTTCAGTATGACTCGTTTGATTTTACCTCTTTAAATTTACCACAGTTGTCTACTATTGACTGTCAGATGTTATTACAGGATATTTCTGAAACTGAAAGTCAGGCTATTTTTTCTTTACATTCGGATTCTGCTCCTGGCACAGATGGTCTAGGGACAGCTTTTTACTAGACGTTTCAGGTAGATCTTGTCCCGGTTTTGGCCCAGGTATATAATCAGATGTTGTCTGCTTCCTCTTTAACATCCTCTATGAATCTGGCTTTAGTTATTTTAATACATAAAAAGGGCCCTAAGGAAGATTTGCGTAATTGGAGGACATTGAGTTTATTGAATACTGATTTAAAAATTTTGAGTAAAATTTTATTACTTAGGTTATCACAGGTGGTTGATGCCCTGATTTGTCCACATCAAAAGTGTTCTATACCAGGTAGAACACAGTCTGATAATTTATTGATCTTGCGGGAACTCTTTACCGCTGCTCAGTCTGGTAATTTGAATGGGTATGTTTTAAGCCTAGATCAAGAAAAGGCCTTTGACCAGGTCTCACATGATTTCTTGTTCTCTGTTTTACGTGCTTATGGTTTACCAGATGGCTTTATTTCTTGGATTCGTATTATGTATGGTTCTGCTTTACTTCTTCCTAATGTTAATGGATGGCTTGGTAGACCGATTAGGGTACAGCGAGGAGTGCATCAGGGTTGTCCTCTGAGCCCTATTTTGTATGTCTTTTATTGATGTTTTCCTTTGCTTAATTTGTACTCATACGGGTCTTACAGGGTTAAGTATTGCTGTTGGTGTTCCTCCAGTAAAAATTTTAGCTTATGCTGATGATCTGGTTCTTTGTCTCTCTGATATTAAGGAAGGACCAATTGTCAGTGATGTTTTGTCGCTCTTTTCCAGTTGTTCTGGTTCACAGATCAATTATGTTAAAAGTAGGGGTTTTCCTTTAGGAGATTCGCCTATTCCTGTTTCTGGTAAACTTTCTGGTATCCTGATTTCTAGAGACCCCGTGACTATTTTGGGGACTGAATTTGGTGCTGGTGATATGGCTTTTGCAAATTGGTCCCACAAACTTGATAAGGCTCAGTTACTTGTTTCCAGATGGAAGGGGAAACACATTGCTAAATGTAAGAGGGTTCTGCTTATTAAAACTTTGGTAGTTCCTATTTTTTTGTATATTAGTTATGTGTTCCCACCTCCAGTGAATTTATTTACTTCCTTATTCAGTGTTTTTTTCCAAGTCTTTTGGGGGAGTAGATTGAACCCCATCAAAAGTGGATATACATATTGAAGTATAAGACAAGGGGGAGTAGCTATTATTAATCCGGTGTTTTTTTGTTTGTTAGTATCTTTATTTCATATAATTTAAGTCCATTACTTCGACCTGGTTGGAAGGTTTGGTATCCCTATGTCAGAACTTGGTTTTCCAAGGGATTCCCTCTTTGGAAATTGGGGAAACCTTCCCCATTTGCGAAGATCCCCTTTTTTCGCAAATATGGTTTGGAACTCTTTAGACAACTATTAAAATGGAATGTTTCCATCCCTCAATTGGAAACCATGGCTAGAAAACAATTGTATGCTTATATTGTTTCCACGGACTTTACTGATGCTTTGATCTTTCCTGATTGTCCTTCTGATTCTGTGGAAAAAGTTCTTTTGAACCTCTGTAATAGGAGTTTGCCTGATTTCATTTGGGATAGTGTTTGGTTGAGTTCGTATGGTAGAATACCGGTAGGTAATTCCCATAAGCATAAACAAATTAGTGACAGGTGCTGTAATCGTGCTTCTTGTGTTTCCCAGTTGGAAACTCAGGAACATCTTTTTTTGTAGTGTCCATATGTTCAAGCTTTTTGGTCCTTTTTAGCTAACAAATGGCATGAGCCTTTATTTTTATCTCTTTCCTATTGTACACTAATGTATGGAGTACACAAGGGTGAATGGTCCAAATATCCTGCTGACACATTAATGTTAATTTTTTCTGTTCTTCGCTTTTATATCTGGCAATCTAGATGTTTTTGGATTTCACAGCAGCGCAATGTATTGTTCGATGAACTCCTTTCTAATGTGACTCTCACTTTACGTAACATTCATGCTGCTGATTTTCGTTTACAAGGTCAGGTTAAAGGTACACTTTTATGGGTTAATTGTGCTACTTGGATATTTTGACTTTGCTTTATTATCTTGTTTTTTGACACTCTGTTATATATGAGTTTTTGTTTGTCTTGTACCTCTGTTTCTTGTTTTGGAGTCCTCCTTTTCAATAAAAATTCCCCTACTCTTTTCGATAAGTGCCATGGGATCTTTAACATCCACCTGAACTACCACCAATCCAGGCAGATGTATCAGTATCAGTATACCCTCATCAAAAGCTGTGGTTCTGGATTTCAGACAAGCACACTTTGATCAGATGAGGGAATTAGTGAAGGACAAGTTAGCTGGAGTGGATGAAATTGTGTGTGTGTACAGAGGAGTGGTAGGGAGAAATTTAAGGGGCTCTCTTGAAGAAACTAAGCAATTCTTGAGAATGGCTACAAAGGGTAATATGCACAAAAGACTTCAAACAATCCACTTTCCTCCAAAAGGAAAAATCACTTTCCAGCACTCAAAGTGAGGGGTACTCACAATAATACCATCACCAGACAAATATCAAAAGCACTGTAGCATGTACACCACTGAAAATGCTGGTGAAAACTTCACTTTTATTAATTGAGAAATTCAAGAGCTTAGGCTTCTAGAAATTCAAATCCAGTTGCAACTGCTAGTTCATTTCTGATCCATGTCAAATTCAATTCAGCTCAGAAACAGACTGCTGAATAAAATATTTCTTCCAAATAAATGAAATTACAGAAGTTAGTGCTGCTAATGGATAACAAGGGTGCAAAATTGCAGAGGCAGAGGATTTCTCACCCAGTGCTTCATGATCCAAATATCACTTGGTTGGTGGTTATCCATAAGCAGCACTAACATCACAAACTTCACTTATTTGGAAGAAAGATTTTATCCAGCAGTCTGTTTCTGAACTGAACTGAATTTGTCATGGATCAGAAATGAAGCAGAAGCGGCAATTGGATTAGAATTTCTGTAAGTCTGATTGCCTGAATTTCTCAATTAATAAAAGTGAAGTTTTTACCTGCATTTTCAACAGTGTACATGCTACAGTGCTTTTGGTGCTTGTCTAATATGCACAAGAGACCAATCTAGTTCTCCAAGCAAGTCAGAGAAATAGTGCAGCCCAAAAATAAAGGCCTTCTTTGGCTACAAGGAGAAATGGTGGGATGAGGAATAGAGTGAATTCCAGGTAAAGATGAACCAGCCTGTCAGGTCTCTGATTATGGTGTCTGTCTTGATCGATTTGTGGTTAAGGCGATTCTTTGTCCATTTGGCTACACAATGGACATTTTCACCAAAATGAAGAGACAGGAGACACAACTCATGAAAAGGACCATTTTATTGAGCAACAGCCAAAGAAATTGAAACAGGAGAAGAGGTGCGAGCAATTAAAATCCTGGAGCACCAGCTTCATGCTTTTGAATCACAGTCACTCTATAACTATTACTGTATGCTAAAATCACTCTGTAACTATCACTGCCTGCTTAGATCTCTATAACTATTATGGTATGCTAAACTCACTCTATAACTACCACTGCCTGCTTAGGTATCTATAACTATTACTGTATGCTAAAATAACTCTATCACTGCCTGTTTAGGTCTCTATAACTATTACTGTACATTAAAATCATTCTATAATTATCACTGCCTGCTTAGATCTCTATAACTATTAATGTATGCTAAAACTGCATAGGTTTAAAATTTGTGCAAAGTCATCCCATGGTTTATGTGGATCTGTCGGGTGCTGTGAATGATGCTGTTGAGAAGATTGAAAACAGAGGAACCGCTGAGCACATGCTTTGTGTTTGCCTACTTGGAGAACTGAACTTTTACCAAAAGCAAAGGATTTGAACCACTGGGCATCAATTAAACCAGGAATGAGCACCACACAAACTCGTATTCCACAAATAGAGTCTCCGTGATTTCACAAAGGACTTCAGGGAAGAAACAGAACACTTGTAATTCCAGGCAGCTTTATCAAAATGAAGAGCTTCTGGGCTGTCATCATGGACCTCAGGAGGAAGCCTGAAGAACTGGGCATTGCAAACTGAACAATCTCTGGGTCATCACCGCCGAGCCCAGGAAAGGACCTTTTCTTTGCAGGCAGTGACTCCAAGTGTTTACATGGTGCTCAACATCGGCCCCCATTTTGGGCCAGTAGAAGCGAGATCATACCAGGTCAATGGTTCTGTCAATACCGAGGTGCCCCATGTGACTGTGGAGGGACCTCAGTACCAAATCTTTATCACCGAGAACCGTTTGCTGCCATTCAAGCAGTCCAGTGCATCTTGTATATGAGGCATAGTGTATTGATCTGGGATGGTCCACCGGTTCAGGGTTTGATAATCAACACACATCCTCACAGACCCATTCTTTTTTATGCACAACCACAATGGGAGAGGCATATGGGCTCCTGGATTCTTGTATCACACCAGCAATGAGCATTTCCTGCAGGTGTCTTCTCACATCCTGTATGTCTGCTGTGTCTAGGTGTCGGGACCTCTCTTGAAATGGCCGTTCATCATGCAGGCATATGTAATGCTCCATACCCTGGACACATCCCACATCCCATTCCTCCAATGAAAACACTTGGTCTCTCTGGGCAAGTCTCTTGCTAATTCTAGCCTTCCATTCAGCTGGCAACGGGGAGTCACAAAAGTCAAACAAGTCTGGGATCACTCTCTCCTTCTCACCAAGGTGCTTGCTGCTGGGCAATACTGCAGTGTCTGCACAGTGTACCGTAGCTAGGGTACACCTTCTGTTCACCCCAATCTCCCGATCTGACACATTGTGAATCTGGACCATCACTCGTCATGCATAGGCATGGGCATGGGCACGAGCAGGCAAGATGCTGGGCTTGACCAATAATCCTTCTGGCAATTTTCCACCGCCTGGTGCATCCAACATCAGTATTTTGTTCTTGACATCTTTCCGGAGGTGGACCTCCCCTTGAATGGTACATTGGGCATTAGGGGCCAGTACCATTGAATCAGGATCCTTCTTCCACACGATCCCCACCAGTTCATCCTGATCTACTTCCTCGGGTTTCTGTTGCAAATCACAGGACCTCTTGATCAGAGCCAGAATTCTCAGGGCCCTCCCAGTCCATCGTCCTTGTTTCTCATGACAGAGTTGCACCAGTCTCCTAAACATATGGGCATTTGTCCCAATTAACAGGGGGACCCCATCATACAGTCTGGTGGGGGGGACACACTAGGGCCAATGTCTCTACTCACTCCTCTACACCAGTTACAGTTGCAGGAAAAGACAACCAGAGGTGATATACCCTAGGTAGGGATAAGACTTGTTGCTTAGGCCCCACACATGTAGGTATTCAAGGAATTGCAAAGGCACATCAAATAAGTGTTTGTCATACCAGTCCTGGAATACAATGGTCACTTGTGACCCGCTGTCAAGCACAGCCCAAGTATGAATACCATTCACAGTCGCTGTAGTCTCCATTGAAGAGCTCACTATATTGGACCAGTCTGGAGAGGCAGTAGTAGAGGCCTGGATGAATGATTTAGCCACAAAGACACAAAGAAATTTGAGTTAGGATTTCTTGAACCCTCAATGTGATCATTTTGGGCACCCCTTGGCCACTGTTTACTACTCTTTCTAAGTCCTTCTGAGACCGGCGTTCTCTTTTCATATGGCCATCCTTTCCACAGTTACAACAAATGATAGACTCATGGGTCATACTAGGAGAGAACATCGTATGAGGAACTGAAGCAGTAGTAAGAGATTGGGGTCTAGTATCTGCTTGCAGTGGTGAGAGTGGTGCAAAGTGTCGTAACAGTTCCTTTAGAGGGGCAGTCAATCCGGTGATCTCAGCCTTGAAGCCACCCTCAGTAGCGGATGCCTGAGGGTTCACCCCCACCCTCATGGCAGTCACATCCTGAAAGGGACCAGAATCTTGTTCCTTGGGGAAACTCTTACAGAGGCACCCATCTTCAACTCTCGGACTTCCTTTAGTAGCTCATCTTTCCAATGCTGGGCCCAGGGTGGGAAGTCCTTTGCATTCTCAGAGTGCTCGTTAAGTGCCGACTTTTGCCCCTGAGCCTCACTTGACTAATCACTCTCGGTCACTTGTGCAGCAGCAGTAGATATGGGTGCAATTCCCCCATGGGGTCACCTTTGCTCAACCCCCCCAAATTTCTTTCATTAGCTCTTCATAGGAGGGGGCAATTCCAGTTGGGTGGCAAGGCTCAACTGAAGCAGTAACAAGTCTGAAAATGGAGCAGACTTAAGGATCCAGTCCATCCTCGTTCGATCTAATTCATTTGACGGCAAACTACCTTTTCTGAGGCACTCTTGTAGCAGTTTTTCAAGCCGAGGTACTTACACAGACAATGGCTCCCCTGGGTACTGCTGAGCATTTCTTACTCTCCACCACAGATCCTCATCTGAATCTGGGCTCCCATACACATTTTCCAATGCATCAAGATAGTCCTGTGCAGTTGCTTTGGGGTTATTCACCCACTTGGCACAGATGGTAGCCAGGGCAGGACCTCAGAGGCTCTCACTCAACCTCTTTTGTTTCTCTGCTTCTGAGCATTGCCATTCAGGTACTAGAGGTGCAACATAGTCTATCCAGGTCTCCCAGTCATCCTCTCCCTGGAGGGTGGGGATGGTGCCCGAGAAGATTCTCAGCCTTCAGTAGGAGTCATGACTAATGGCAGGTACTGATATAGGGGTCAGCATTAGCATGGGCACAGAAGGTGGAGCAGTAACAGGTGCTGGAGTGGTAGGGGGTGTTGGGGAAGGAACACCCCTAGGTGGCAGGAATAGTTTCTTAAAGTCCTCTATGGTTTTCCCTTCCTCCAGCAACAACTTAGCAAATTTTTCCTTAAAAGTCTCAGATAATGGTGGGAGCTCATCCTCCCCAGGGTCTTTACTGTCTTTTGTTATCACTCTCCAGGTAACTGGAACCACTTCTGGGGCAACAGTCTGTGGCACTTTAGAGCTGTCCATGAGGTCACTACACTCAACCAAGGCTATGAAAGTTCGGTCGATCAAATCAGCCCGTTCACCCACCACCACAGGGTTTTTTAAAAATTCAACTTTAGAGAGTACTCCCTCTACAGTGTCTTTACTGGTACTCAGAGGATTATCCAGTATAAGTAGAGCATTTTGGGGGTCGATCTCCTGCCCAGTACACCACCCCACCAACTGGTGCACAGTCATTTCTAACGGGGTAGCCATTAATCTTTAACAGTAATTGGTAATTTTTGGCCACTAGAAGGCGCAAAATCCCAGCGGTGAGCCTCCAAAATGTAACCCCTAGGTGGTGCTATCCCAAGGGCTACTGCCCCTGCCTGCTTGGCTAGTAGCAGGTTAAGGGGCATGAGTTCTGAAACACGTGCCTCCACCCGGAGGTCAGGGTTGGCAGTGGTCAGGCTAACCTGGACACAGCCCTCTGGGACACCGTAACCCCCTATTTTTTTCCTTACTAGTAGCCAGAACAATACACAATAATCACTTTCACAATACCCCTGAAACACCACACAAGTACCCACACTGTTTGCACTTACCACGAGGGCTTTCCTCTGGCTTGGCCCTGGGAACCCCCTGTGAAACAAGGTTATACACAGCAAATAACAGCAGTAGAGTACTCTTGCACAAACTGGAACCACAGTCAGGGTAAATGCAAGAAAAAGTTAGATCTGATTTATTTAAGGGGCTTGAACAAGGGAGGGGCATAATCAGGTTAATTTGCTAAAAGACTCTGTCAGTCAAACAGTTTTGCATGCACTTCAGGGTCTATAAACAGTCACACACTCTGGGTACCCAGATGGAGAATGGTGGGCTTGTCAGGAACATTGTAGCTGGTTGGGGCCCTGCGATGAAAGAAAACAACATGCACAACACACACTATTTGTAATCCGGAGCCGGAGGGCTCAGTTCGTGAAAAGAAAACAACAAGACAATCAGATGACACACTTTTAGATCAGGCTGTTGTTGCAGGGAGCTACCCTGATGATTACTCATGATACCCAAGACTGGACACAGGCTGGATGGAAATCGCGACAGCAGGTGGTTAGTCTGGAGTGCCAGGAGAAGCAGGTTACACACGATTTGCTGATGCATCATTCCTGTTTAAGCATGGAGCAGGGGGCTGATCCCCAGGCAGGTCTCTCGTCTGTGGCTTTCTCTGTGCAGTGGGATAGTCTGGCAATGCCAGCATGGCATGGAACAGGCCGAATGGAGATGAATGTGGTTTCAGTCCGATTAGGCTGGATAAAACTTCCAGCAAGCAGAATGCAGTTCACACAGTGAGGAACCAAATCATGACCCACTTTCAATACACAGTACATTTACATGTAAGGAAATTCTACTGTACCAGGCAAACCGCTCTCCGGTCATGATCGCAAAGTCTCTGCACAAACCAGGGATTCAAAAGCAGCTGGAAATCCTGAGAGGCTGATCGCATTCAGCAAATCTTCGGTCTTCTTCAGGTTAAAGCCTGGTCACAGTCCAGTGGCTTAAATAGTCCTCACAACTTGGATTCAGTCTGAATAAACTCTATTTTCCCTCTCAGGGACAGTAGGCAGACAGGCAGGCCAAAACTCAGCCCTTTCACCGTTCTCTCATGCAAAACTACACAGAACTGCTGCTCAAAAATCACTTCAGCTGTTACTTCTTCACTTCTCAGATCAAAACTGAAACTAGCTGCAGCAGCCTGGGAAATTCCCCAATATCCAAAAAGTTCGGTTGGCTGATCCTCCTGTCAGTCACAACAAGGGTTCCCCCCTTCAGGTGCAACAAGGCGCAAAAAGCCCAAAATTACAGTTCCAACAGATTTTGACTGCAGGCAGCTCCTGTAGTCCGGCTCCATTTTAGGTCCCACTAGTACTGATTGGTCCAATTCACAGTCCAGGACCAAGACAGTGGAGTTAAACAAAACAGTCCTTGTTGCAAAGAAGGCAGGTTAGACAAACTTCATTATCATTATCACTCTAAATGATCTTCAGCAAATAGTTACATCTTTCAACAGTGCTCCCTCTCAGATTACTTATGACTGCAATGCAGGCAGCTTTTAAAGAGACAGTACACAGAGGCTATATAGGCACTCTCTGGCAATCACATTTAAACTGCTAAAATGCAGGACACCAGCCTGGCAGTGAGCATTTAGGCAAGCTCGAGGAAGACTTTTCGGGAACCCCCATTTGTAGGGGGTTACACTAAAATCACTCTATAACTGTCACTGCCTGGTTAGGTCTCTATAACTATTACTGTACGCTAAAATCACTCGATAACTATCACTACCTGCTTATGCTAAAATCACTCTGTAACTATCACAGCCTGCTTAGATCTCTATAACTATTACTGTATGCTAAAATCACTCTATAACTATCACTGCCTGCTTAGGTCTCTAAGTATTACTGCCTGCTAAGATCACTCTATTTAACTATCACTGCCTACTTAGGTCTCTATAACTATTAATGTATGCTAAAATCACTGTATAATTATCATTGCCTGCTTAGGTCTCTATAACTATTAATGTATGCTAAAACTACATAGGTTTAACATTTGTACAAAGTCATCCAACAGTTTATGTGTGTAACCCCAAGGGGGCGCTATCCCAAGGGCTACTACCCCTGCCTGTTCCAACTATAACAGGGTAAGGAGCCTAGATCTGTTGGCAGGTGCCTCCACCCAGAGGTCAGGGTTAGAACAGTCGAGGTTGACTTGGTCACAGCCCTCTGGGTCGCTGCAACCTCCCTTTCTCCCCACTAGTGGCCCACACAGTTCAACTGCAGTGTCCCTACCATACGCACTTACCCCCCTCCGGCTCGGGCTGCTCAGCTCAGTCCGGGGACCCCCTGAAAAGTAAGGTGCAGTTACACAATATGCACTGAGAAGTAATTCACCATTAATACACAAACTAGCCAGTGTACCTTTGCAAACAAACAATCTGATTTATTTAGGGGGAGATAACAAGGACCGGGGGGAATCAAGTTGATTTGTTTACCACCACAATATATATGTATCTACCTAGGGCTCTGTGCACAGGCCTAACCTATAAGTTACTGTCCCTGGGTACCCAAGCCCTAAAGGCTAGTTCCTCGATGCAGCTGGTTGGGGTCCTAACACAGAGACAGGCACGAGATTTCTAAGAAGATTAAACAGAGCCAGCTGGCTCAGTTAGTGTAGTCAGAGAAGTAACCAGAAGATCTTGCCCTTGTTAGGAGCATTTGACAGGGAGCTACCCTGATTTAGTACTCACGACTTCAGAAGCCTTCACACCATTTACAGGACCGAACCTGGACTCCAGACACTTCTCCACACATTTATACAGAAAACAACAGAGGGGTACCACACCAAGCAGCTGCTTCTAGGGCCCGACCGAACTCACAGCTAATCGGGAGTCTCACCACAGCTTCACTCTTCCTGACAGACTGAGTGCGATTCAACAGATTCTCCAGTCCTCTACAGGGTGAGCCTGGTAGGTAGTTGCACTCCTGCACAGCCTCCTCTGACCGCTACCCAGCGTATTTTAGTCCGAACTCGCTGGCGATTCAAATCACCAGATACTGGCCTTACACGCGCTTCCCGCATGAAAAGTCAATGGCACAGGAGCCCCGAGCTCTTTCCTCGTTCACAGCCACAATGACTCTGCCTCTTGGCAGTTTGGGCAAAACTCCTCGTTTGGGCACTACCTGATCCCATTGGTGGGCTGCAGATACCAGGCACTTAAGTCTGTCCCCATTGGTATAAAAAGGGCGCCCTAGCCCAGAACTCCATTTCCCAGAATTACTGGCAGTACTCTCTATGGCCAGCCGGCTCCAAAATGAGTCCTGATTCTGGTTGGCTTAATTAGTCTCCATTTTAATGTTCCCTCACGCTCCATTGGCCCAATTTGACTACCCAGGTCCAAAATGGAGGGGCCAATAACGCCAAGTCCCAGCTGCAATGAAAGCAGGTTAGACAACTGAAATTTCACTTAATACTTTAAATGATTATAGTCAAACAGTTACATCTTTCAAAAGGGCTCCCTTTGCGCTTACAGCGACTACAAATTGGAGTGATTTCACAGCAACTCAGGTGGGATTTGAGCAGGGAAACACAGTCCCCCTTACACAGTCATTGGAGCCTGCTAGCAGGCAGCCCTTAAAGAAACAGTACGTAGAGGCTCTAAAAACACTCACTGCAGTGCCATTTGAAAACGGCTTAAACGCTGAACACCATCCAGACTTGGAGCACCCAGCAAGCTCCTGGAAGACTTTTGGGAACCCCCCATTTGTAAGGGGATTACATGTGGATCTGTTGGGCACTGTGGATGATGTTGTTGAGAAGATTGAAAACAGAGGAACCGTTGAGCACATGCTTTGTGTTTGCCTACTTGAAGAACTGAATTTTTACCAAAAGCAAAGGATTTGAACCACTGGGCATCAATAAAACCAGGAATGAGCACCAAATAAACTCATATTCCACAGATAGAGTCTTCATAATTTCACAAAGGACTCCAGGGAAGAAACAAAACACTTGTTATTCCAAGCAGTTTTGTCAAAATGAAGAGCTTCTGGGCTGTCACCATGGACCTCAGGAAGAAGCCTGAAGAACTGGGCATTGCAAACTGAACAAACTCTGGGTCATCACCGCTGAGCCCAGGAAAGGACCTCTTGAACCTTAAACAAATGAAACACTGGATGAAACCTTGAAGAACCTCTAGGCTGGTACCATGGGCACCAAGAATCAAAAGAACTGGACCTGGATGAAGCTAAAGATCAGGAACACCTTCAGGCTTTCAACCTTGGGAGAATCATTGAAGAACCTGAAAAACACAAAAACACTGGGCTTTGAATCCCTATCTGTGAATTGGTGCAGTTCTCTGCACTGCCTAGGTCACAGTTAGGAAGGGGTTGGCCTAAAGAATCTGAAAAAAGCAGGTGACAAGAAGTTTTTTTTAGCTGACTGCTCTACTCCTATTCTGACAACCAGCCCCAATTTGTCAGGGTCCAGTTGGATAGAACTGCCTGTGGATCATGCAGGAGGAATTGTCGACATGCAATAGGCAGAAATAAAACTGAGTCTCCAAAGTGTACTGTTTCTTAACTTGGGGTTGCTGTTTTTGGCAGTCTTTGGATCATGCAACCATTGCAAGGCAATTCAAGAACATACAGGGCAATTAACTATTTCTGGAACAAGTGCAATCAGTTTGAAAGGGTTCAAAGCATTCAAGGGCAATTTCTCAGTCTCAGAGCATGCATTTACCATAAAAGGCAACAAAGGGCAATTAAATTGCAAAATCCCAACATTGCACCTTTTAAGAATTCCATAAGAAAGGAACTTGCTTTGAAATCTGCTTGCCATTGTTTTATATGGTCAAATACCTCTCTGTATAATGTGATGACTTGGCTGTCATCTGACTGAACTCTACACTGCTATACTGTGTTTGTAACCCTAATGTCTGTATTTGACCTGGCTCCCATTGAGCTGGTGAAATATTATAGTATATACCATACCTATTCTAAGTTAACTGTTTGCTACTGATGTGGCTCCTGTGTATCAATGTTGTGTATACCTGTTTGCTACTGATGTGGAACCTTTGGAAAAGAGCACTTGTACTCAAAGATGTTATCCGAATTTCAAATAAACAAATAAAAATCATCTTGGTGTGAAACATAACAACTTTGGGGCAAACAGGACTAATTTAATGAATGCAGGACGGTCTTAACAGTTTTGTAGAATGCATTAACATTGGGTGCTGTCCCAATAAATAAACAGTCCTAGAATTAAACCATTCCTGTCCTTCAAATATGTTGAAATGTACTGCCACTTTAAGTACACTAGCACTTTCTCTTTAAAATGTTTGTTCAAGATTCTGCAGAGTCGCTTAAAGAGCTAGTAGAACCAAAAAGTAGTAGAAAGAAAATGTTAGTAATTTTTAAAAGTAGTCCCTTATTACATTTTATTTCTGAAGTGTTTTTCTTTTACTACGTGCTCATTAGATCTTCTACCTAATAATCCTGCATGTGCTCTGAAAAGCTTTGCTTTACTCGAAAGCAGACATATCTAGTTCTGTTCCTCCCACTACATCATCATCATGTGATTTCACTCATTGTTACATAAGCCCACCTGCCCAGTTGGTAGCATGTGTGACAGGTTACCAATCAAACAGCAGGAGACTGGCTTTTCTTGGTTACAAGTGATGTCACAAGTCAGTTAGGTCACACTGCTAGGAGTTATAGGGAGGAACAGAACTGACTATGTCAGCCTCCTGGTAGAGTGCTGTTCCACAAATCACAACAAGTAACATCAAGTAGAAAATCTTCTAATTCGAACAACAGAAAAGGAAAAAATATTTCAGATATGAGAAGTGGCAGCTGACTACTTTTGAAAGTTACTATTAATTTCAGGCAGTACACTAGCTCTTTAAATAACAGTTCTGCTTGCACCTTAAAATGCTCATTCTGTACCCAAGGGCACCACACCAGGGCAGACACTGCATAAGGAGAAACCTGAATTAAATGGCAGGGATATACCTGCTGTAGCTTCAGCATGGATCACATGATATGCCCTCCCTTCCACAGGTGCTGAGCATGAGCTGTGGCAGCTATGCTTCTAGGTGGCTTACTGGGGTCTGTCTGCTGTCCTTCCCCTGCTCCTGTCTGAATCTAGTGTGCACAGTTTCCTTTACAGTATTTAAACCTAACCTTTGGCTTGGGCTTTTTGGTGTTGCTGTGATGTGACTGGGCTATTAGCCTGCTCTGCTGCTCTTGCCCTACTGGGCGTTTACTACTGGGGCCTGCCTAGCCCCTTACTCTGCCCTCCGTGAGCTTGATATATTTTAAATCAGGCCTGTCTGCTCACATGGCCTGCCTGCTGGGAACTTCTACAATCAGGGCTTTACCCCTTGGTTTGCCCACCTCTTTACTTAATTAAAGGCCTATCCAACCTGTTACTCCTCATCCTGCATGGACCTTAATCTAATGAAGGGCCTTTCTTGCCCTTTGGTTCGCCCTTCTTGGTGGTTCTGTTACTAGGGTCCTTACCCTACACCCCACAGCTTTGCTGCTGCCTGTTGCAGTTTTGGGCACTGTAGAGAACCCCCCCCCCTTTTTTTTAAATGACAGAAATATGGTAAGCACCTGCCCTTTGGCCCTGCCTCAGCTCACCTCCTGTACTGTGTCACTCTGGTGGCTGAGGGAGGAGGCTGCCTAGATACTGGGGAAAGATGCTGGTAGGTGCTACTACAGGGGGGCCTTGCTGTGGGTGGTCCTACTGAGGGGGGCTTGACTCTGCCCAGGTGCTGTCCCTCACTGCTGTGGCCGACCTCACACTGCTCCCACTTGCTCTCTCTAGGCCTGTTCTAAATGCTGTAGCCACTCTCTCTCTGTCATTGCTATTGATGAGGGACTGGATTCACTTTAAAATTAAAAAAAAACTAATTGGGCAATACAGAGCACACACCGTGGTGACCAAATCACTACAGAGTGAAAAGCGCTGCTGCCTCAAGACCTACCTACTGCTGGCACTGAAGGGGACCTGCTGGACTGAAGGAGCAAAATGGCTGAATGGAGGGACAAGAGGAGGACTTAAGGTAAATTTTATTTCAAATTCCTACACCCCTCTCACCATCAGGCCTCACCACTGGGCATGACTGAATTGTACTCCAGAGTACCTGAGAGCAGTCACTGGACTGCCATTTAACTCCCTTTCCTGGTGCTGCACTGGACGTCTTATAGCCACCTCCCCCCCAATGTTTGGGAGGCTGAGTCCCTAGCAGCATAGGGGTCAATCAACAGGCTAGTGTGAGCTGACTTCATTTAAAAGAAATGAAGCTGGCACTGAAGCTCAGGCCACTCTGAGGGCAAGAAAACTGACAGGGGAAAACTTGGGCCACTCTGGGGGCAAGAAAACTGATGGGAAAAGCTGAAAAAAAAAAGGAAACTGTTTAAACTGCAGGCAGTTCCAAAAGGACCCCAATTTTGCTGGGTAAGTACTCCATCCATGCCACCTTATTCTGTCTTGGGTAGGGTCTGTGAGGGGCACCTGGGCATTACTGGTGCACACTTGGGTGTACTAGTATGTACTAGGGATGCTAGGGGCACCAGACTGGGAACATGGGTTGTACTGGGTCACCTTCTTAGGGTACAGTGCTCTCCAGTTAAAACCTATGCTCTTAATGCAGACAGTCAGTTATTATGGACGAAAAGCATTGCCCAAACCCAAACTGCATCTTTCTGTCTACTTTTCTGCTTTTTTACACAGACACAGGAGAGTGCTTTTGGTAGACAGAATCTTCTGGCTTATAACTGTTTAGTGCATGCAATTAGCAATTTTCACACCCACTTTTCACATCCATTAATTGCTCCTGCACTTAAGCTGCATAGTGAAGTCTCTTCTCAGTGCAGGTAGCAGTTATCAATGGCAAAAAATGAAATGCTTTGTGTTTGGCAAAGAAGGTAGAACTGATTTGGCAGAGTGAATCACTGCCGAAAATGAGTGTACAAGATTTGGCTGCTCACATTTCTCTTCCCAAATCCACAGTCTCTGATCTTCTGAGACATAAGGAGGAACTGCTTTCAGAGTGGCATGGGAACCAAAATCCCAACAGGAACAGAAAAAGGGAGGGGATGGACAGCGAGGTCGAAGAGGCTCTTCTCCATTAGTTTACTTTGATACAGGAGAAGAAAGCATTAATCAGTGGCCCCTTGTTAATGGAGATGTCCATACAGCTTGCTGCAGCATTAGGGAAGGAGGACTTTGTTCCTACAGAGGACTGGCACCAGCATTGGAAGGCACGGCATAACATATGCTATCACTGTGCCCATGGTGAGAAGCTGAGGACAGACAGTAGCGGGGCTAGTTCTTGTCTCACTGACATCCTTCCAGACCTCTTAGGTGGTTGTGATCCTGCCAACATATTCAACACAGACGAAACAGGCATTTGTTTTTGTTGCATTTGATATGGCACCTTGACTTTCAAGGACTCCATGCCACAGTGACAAAAAAAGGCAAAAGAGTGGCTGTCAGTCCTGGCATGTTGCAGTATGTCAGGGACTGAAAAATATGAGCTTTTGGTCATTGGCAAATCAGCTTGTCCACGTTGTTTCTGTAATGTCCACTGTCTGCCTGTGCTGTACAGGAATAACAGATCAGTGTGGATGACATCGGATATTTTTTGTCAATGGGTTAAAAACTGGGACCGGAAATTCAGAGTCAGAAAAATCATCCATTTGCCTGACAATTTTAATGGCCATTCTGACATCGCAAGATTAAGGAACATCAGGCTAGTTTTGTTACCACCTAACACCACCTCGATCTTTCAGCCACTAGACCAGGGTGTGATTTATGCCTTTAAGAGGCATTGTGTTCGGGCTGTGCGAGAGAGAGAATTCTGGCAGACATGGAAGGGGCTGAAATTAGCGCTGCTGGCTGTGTACATCAGATCTCCTTGCTCGATGCAGTATGCATGACAAAAACTGCATGAGACAGTGTCACTACTGAAACTATAGTGCACTGCTACCGCAAGGCTGGTTTCTGCTTTCCAGATCAGCTAGCCATCAAGGAGGATGTGGCCGAGAAGTTCATACTGCATCCAAACAGGTTCACTGAATCTGAATTTGAAATCCTCACCCAACTTGGAGAAAATGATCTGGAGCCTGTAGTGGATGATGTACAGGCAGTTGTTGAATTGATGAAGCCAGATCCAGATCAATACATCAACTCGGATGATGATGACACTGAAAACTAGCTCTCACCAGTGATCACCAGCTCAGAAGTGCAGTAAGCTTTAACAATACTATGCAGGGCTATGGAGCAGCGTCTGGATGTTATTCCAGACTGGGTCATGCTGGTGAGGATGGTGGTGGACTGGAGGTGCTACACAACAAAATAAGAAAAGCAGACCACCATTACAGCATTCATCGATCAGCAGTCGAGTTATGAATTGTAACCACAAAAAGCCCTCTTTCAGCCTCACAATCACATAGCAGGTAGCACCAAGCACCAGCAATGTTTTTTTTTTTATCAAAGATCTAATAAATAAAAGTTTTGTTTTACCTGAAGTTACCTGATGTTAAAGCATGCTTCACCCTGACACATAAACACATTAACACAGCCCCCCATGAACCATTACAATACTATACCACCCCTTAAACAAAGCAATCATAAACAGTCACAGACTGCAAGTTCGAGTGAAAGCATCACTTTACATATGGCACATAGAGTCCGGCGCGGGTGGGAAACATAAATTAAAGCAACGTGTGCCTGATTGTGTCTGTGTACTATGGATGTTGCTTAGTAGGGACATTTTCCCCCGTCACGGATGAGTCCGCTATAAGCAGCATTGACTGTATTACTATATAGCATAAATAAACATTCCCTACATCAAGTACATATGGCTATTACAGGTATGCATAGATAAGGATAGCAATTGAGGATTATGCAGTAGGGGAAAAAAAACAGAAGTACAGGTAAGGGGTGCAGCAAAAGAATATACGTGAACAGTAACACAACAAAATAAGAAAAGCAGACCACAATTACAGCATTCATCGATCAGCAGTCGAGTTATGAATTGTAACCACAAGAAGCACTAACTTTGTTTTTTTTTCCTCTTTTAGATATTACCTGAAGAAGACCTAAGGTCGAAACGTAGATTTTTAACTCTATTTTCTATTTTCAGCATGCATTTAATATAACAATTTTGTTTTACGTGAACAGTCACTGCATCAAGTACTGTATCTATTGTATGAATATTACAGGAATGCATGGGTAAGGACAACAACTGGGGATTACACAGCAGTAAAAAAGCATAATTGCAGATAAGGGGTGCAACAGTACAGTATATATGATAGTTCAATACAGCAAGTCCATACGAATATTACAAGGATGCATGGATAAGAGTAGCAATTGGTGGCTACACAACTGTACCAAGCATAATTATAGCTAAGGGGTGCAATGATTAAGCAATAGTGCATGACAGGGTGTGTGTCATGTTGCAATAACATCACACCTTGGGTGGTTGAACATGCAGTTGCAGGCCAAGTGCATCCAACACCTGAGAAGTGACGTTATCCCAGATGAGACACACCCTGAAATGCATTACTGATATTATACAATGGCTCATTGATATATAGAAAAAAATAAAATAAAAGTGAGTTTCACTTTTTTTTTTGGTTGTTTGTTTGTGTAGGTATATGAATAGAAAAAAGTTCTTGTTTCCATTATGGAATGCAGGTGGTGCTGTATATGCATTTGTGTTTGTCTCAGCACCTCATGCTTCTTGGTTTCTCTCCCTCCGTCACTCCTTCTTTTCTGCTCTCACTAGTCTTTGTTTTTTTTCCATATATGTTTTACAGTGTTTTTTCCCCATTTTCTCCCTGTAACCTGTCCCCGTACCTCTGCTGCGCATGTGCATGTGGAGGCACGGGCATGCCACGTCTCGAGGTGCCCTCCCACTTTGTGTCACCCCCACTGCCTACGATGACCACCAAACCTCCACCCGGTGGCAGCAGGACTACAGGGGGTGTCAACCACCCCAGAAAAGGAGAGCTGCCTTCTGGCTGCACAATCCTGCTCCCACCCTGCACCCCCATGCCAGCTCCCGAACCCATGTCACCGGCGTGGCACAAGGTAAGGTGTCCAGTGTCTCAGCCCTCTGCACCACCGGGCCAGCACTAATCTTTGTTTTACACTCAGTTTCCTCTCACTTGACCCACCATCCTGTTTCTGGATTGCTTCCTGCTCCCCTACTTTTCGCTAGGTCCTTTGTGACATTAAGGGATGACAATGTGTGTACCCAGTACTGGTATTCAGACAACAGATGTGGATAAACCCTATGGCAGCAAGTATGACGGGGACAATTTCCAGTCATCCACTTAGACAGGCACACAACCTGGAATCACTAGAATACCCCCACTCCAGGCCATTAATGAGTATGCAGAAGATGGCACCTCCAGAAATTGCCACACAGCACACCATGACACAAACAATGTACTAATGCATGCCCTCCTTCTACAGGTGTGGTTAACACAATTCCACATGAGACCAGTTCAGCTGCAACAATAACACCACCCAAGCTAGTGGCACCATGGAGAACAGTGGCACAGGAATGATGCTGGCCATGTCATAACCTGAATCACAAGTAAAACATGCCATCATCATAAAAGACAGTACAGTGCTGTACACAAAGGAAATACAACACTATACAGACACCATCCTTAGCAACTAGGAACCAGTCAAGATGAGCACCCCTCCATCACACTGGTACTTACACTGTCCTCAAGCACACCTGCTGGCATCGAGGACACCAGTCTCCTAGTAATTCCCTTAGCACTTTGCAGGACATCACACCATTATCACAAACACATCCAGACAGAAGTGATCCCCTGGAGGGTACCTCATGTGTCATGGTGACACCCAGTGACATCATGAGGCAGGGTATACATGGGATACAGTTTATTTGACAGTAGCAGCTGAGTACCGCAAGGAGCCCCCACCAAGAGCTTCACTAGTTGTTCATCAAGGAGTTGCAGTGCTCACTAAAATTGAAGGTGTGCATACCTAGCTGGGTTCAATCACACTGAGCTTGGAGGCATGCATGCTGAGCTGAGTGATGGGCACATTTAAACAGATCATCTCCACTGAGTGGTAGAAGGGGTCTTTGACTAACTGTTTCACATGCAGGAATGTAGCTTTGCAAAGTATAAAACAAGCATTTGTCAATGTCGAATGTTTGCTTGCTGGCATTGGCAGTGGTAGTGTAGAAGTTACAGAGCTGCGTAATAGGAATGGCAGTGAAGTATTGAACTGAAGCCAACCCCACCACCACCCTGCAGAGAGTGACAGGCATTGGGGTGTGCGTTTGGGTCGTCAGGCATAACGGCCACGCCATTTCACCACACCCCACTCTGCAGAGACTGACAAGTGTCACGTGTTCCTTGGGGTCTTTGGCCCTTATGCGCACCCCATTTCATTAGGAAATACGGTGAGATGGGTGCGATATAGGAGAATGGGGTGAAGTTTGGGGCTGAAGAGTCCAAGGCATACCTCGATGCCTCCCAGTGACTGCAGAGTGTGGAATGGTATGAGCATCACAGGCAAGAATCCCAAGTCACACCCCTGATTCCTGTCATTCTCTATAGGGTTGGGCGATTTAGTTGAAAAGCCTAATACCTCAGGCATTCGTTGGTATTTTAACTCCAAATTTTCAACATGTTTGTGTTGTGACCCCACCTCATGAACAGGGGGAATATCAGTTTGGTAGCCAAAAGCTGCTTATGCACAGTGACTACGGCATTTAGCACCACAGGTGCAAAAATATTCCGAACAGGATGTAAAAAATGACAGCTGTACTCTTTCATGGGGAAGTGTAAAAATGGCTATGTTGCAAATGTGTAGTAAAAATATTTAAAAAAATGGTGAAGTCACGAGCATACATAGAAACTGTGCAACGCACACCCGTTATATAATTAGGTTGGGGATTTGTTATAGCAGATTGTCAACTCAGGCATTTTGGTGCCTCCGATCATGAACAGTGTCATTGTGATTTTCTTCATCTGTGCCGAACAATGATTTCCCACAGCGACCACGCATCTCTGCACTGAAAGTGTGAAAACACACTCCGGCCATGTTGTGAAAAATGGCAGCTGTACTGTTCATAAGGAAGTGTTGAAAAATGCCACTAGTGAAAATCTGGACTGAAAATATTACAATGTCATGAACTAACGAGGATGCGTGGAAACTGCACAATGCTCACTGTAACACAGTCATTTTATGGACTTTTGTCACCAAATTTTCAACACAGCCATTTTAAGACCTCTGCTCATGAACAGTGTAACTGTGATTTTCTTAATCTGTCCTAAACATTGCTTTCGCACACCAACAGCACCATTGTGCGCTACATGTGCGATAACACATTTTGGGTGACATATGAAAAATTGCAGCTGTACTGTTCATAAGGAAGTTTAATAAAATGGACATGTTGAAAATCTAGAGTAAAAATATTAAATTTGCAAACTTACGAGCATGCATAGGAACTGTGCAATGCACGTCCGTAAAAGTCATTTTTAGGAATTTTTTCACCAAATTTTGAACATAGCCATTTTAAGACCTCTGCTCATGAACAGTGTCACTGTGGTTTTGTTAATGTGTCCCATACATTGAGTTTGCACACCGACTGCGCCATAGTGCGCTACATGGGCGGAAACACGTTTTGGGCAGGGTGTGAAAAATGACAGCTGTACTGCTCATAAGGAGGTGTGGAAAATGGCAATGTTGGAAATCTGGAGTGGAAATATTGAAAATTCGCAAACCTACAAGCGTGCGTGGGAACTGTGCAACGCACACGCGTAAAACAGTCATTTTTAGGAATTCTGTCACCAAATTTTCAACATTGCCATTTTAAGATCTCTGCTTATGAACAGTGACACTGTGATTTTCTTAATGTGTCCCATACACTGAGTTCGCACAACGACTGCGCCATTGTGCGCTACATGGGCGGAAACACATTTTGGGTGAGATGTGAAAAATGACAGCTGTACTACTCATAAGAAGGTGTGGAAAAATGGCAATGTTGAAAATCTGGAGTGGAAATATTGAAAATTCGCAAACCTATGAGTGTGCATAGGAACTGCGCAACGCACGCTCGTAAAACAGTCATTTTTAGGAATTTTTTCACCAAATTTTCAACATAGCCATTTTAAGACCTCTGCTCATGAACAGTGTCACTGTGACTTTCTTAATTTGTCCTGTACATTGATTTTGCACACTGACTGCGCCATTCTGCACTACATGGGCAGAAACACATTTTGGGCAAGATGTGAAAAATGACAGCTGTACTACTCATAAGAAGGTGTGGTAAAATGGCAATGTTGAAAATCTGGAGTGAAAATATTGAAATTTCGCGAACTTACGAGCCTGCATAGGAACTGCGCAACGCACGCTCGTTAAACAGTCATTTTTTGGAATTTTAGCACCAAATTTTCAACATGGGGTTTTGGGCCCCTTCTCATGAATGATGTCACTGTCATGACAGTATTCAAGCTCGAAGGGTGATTTTGCAGTCACTGCGCAGTCACTGCGCGAAATCACCCTTCGGGCCCGAATAACGCAAGACAGTGACATCATTCATGAGAAGGGGTCCCAAAAACCCCATGTTGAAAATTTGGTGCAAAAATTCCCAAAAATGGCTGAGATATGCACTAAAGTTGAACCCTCCTATCTCAGCCCATTATACAGTTTACCGGTATTTCCTCAGTTCGCGGTCGGCTTTGAAGAGTGCAGACGGTTCCCGTCCACCAAAGAGCGCGCTACCGGAGTTTGGAGGTAAGTATGGGTGGGGTGGGGTGTGGGGAGGCTGGGTGCAGTGGGTGGGTGCGGGTTGTGGGAGGGGGAAGGAGGCGACCGATGGACCGCTTTTTCTTACAGGTAAAAAAAATAAAAAGACATAGTGGGATCGCTTTGCCACGCTGGGGTGGGCTCCAGCATGGCACAAGGACTTTGGGGGTCATTCAGCCGACGGGGATTGGGCACCTCGCCGGCAAAATAAATTTAATAAAACCTCGTGGACTATTTGCCACGTTGGGTGGGCTCTCAGCAGTGGCACAAGGACTTTGGGGGGTTTCAGCCAACAGGGGATTGGGCACCCCATCGGCAAAAAAAAAAAATCGCATCGCTTTGCCACGCTGGGGTGGGCCTCAGCGTGGCACAAGGACTTTGGGGGCAATGCTCAGCTGATGGGGATTGGGCACCCCTGTCGGCAACATGACTGATTGCCATGCTGGGGTGGGCTCCCAGCGTGGCATCAACCACTGGGAGGAGGAGACAGAGATGCAGCTCAGCGGCTGGCGGGGATTGGGCACCCGTCGGCTATGCACTACATGCGGCAGGCGCCAGCGCTTGCGGGCGCGGAGCGCGCGAGCAGCTTCTATCGCTGCTCACTCAAGCATAGCTCCCCTTTTTCAACTGTATGCCACTGCATTTTGGAGCGTGTCATAGACAGCTCCAAAAGGCATTGGCTTACAGGGGCCGCGCCTGCCAGCACACTGCCTGAATTGGAGGAGGAGGTGACACACCTCCGAAATCTCCGATGATGGCACTATGTTTCTTGCACATGCGTGCAAGCAAACATAAAAAGGAATGTGGCTTTGCAGCCTTAACATAGTCATGGCTCACCAGCCAAGACTCCCAGCCTGCTGCAGCCCTAGACATCAAAGCAACAGGACCAGCAGATGGTCCAGATTAGGAGTACCAACCTGAGTGTGCCCAGGAGACTGCCATGGACACACCCCATGGTAAACAGAAGTCCACACTACTCAGTGGCAGGTGGCACAGTACATGCCTCTGCACCCCCTAATGAATAAGCACTTCTGTTGGGTACATTACTCACACACAGTCTCACTGGTATGACCAACCTTACCTGTACACCTTATCACTTCAACACTGCATACATCACACCTCATTATCTGCATGATAGTACTGCACCCAGTATTATCACTATTCTGCACAAAGGCCATATTGTGTCCCCCACCAACATAGCATTCCTGCTAAAACCACCACTGTGTGAACTACGGGTCTACCATCCTATATTGCTGATGTCTGCCAGATATGTATCCTGCTGCCCCTCTGGTGGCATAAGCATAGAGACATGGCACATCCTCATCACCACCTACAACTACATCTGGAAGAATCCATGCAGCAGGCAAAGAATGCATGGCACACCATCCCTGGTAAAGGAAGAATCACGTTTGGCCACTCTGAGCCCTTGGGGAGTTTGTTGAGAAAATAAATACAGAAACAATGAATTACTGTGTTATAGCCTTATTGATAGTCCCAGAGTGGCCAACCCTGAGTCTTCCTTTACTTTTGAAGATCCATAAGGGCTAGCTCCATTAAAGATGTATAAAGACAGTGCGATTGCCTGTGGGACTATAGTTTCTTACACCATCCCTGGTGACAGCAGTAGTGTGCCACCCATCTATTTACATAAGAACATACAAATAAGCCAGAAGAAGAAGAAGTCATTTGGTCTATCTAGTCTGCTCATATTGCAGGGTCCACAGCCTGAGCTACTGTCCCTGCCCCCTCCTCACTCCTCCCATCCTCCCTAACCGATTATACTTACCTTCCCCTTATGCCTAGCCCAGCCTCTCTTGAAGCTGCCCTCTGCCTTTAATGAGACCACCTCTTTTGGCAGTGCATTCCAAGTATCCACCACCCTCTCTGTGAAGAAGTGCTTCCTGACCTCCCTCCTAAACCTCCCACCCTCAATTTATCTAAAGTATATTTACAGCATGCTGAACACATGTTTAAAGCAACAGTATTTGCTAGTCACCATATAGATTCTTTCAGCAAAAATGTTTTTTTCTGGCAAAATTATCAAGATACTCATTTTTCTTTTTATTTCATTCTTGAACCAAGATATGGGATTTTGAAGTTTTTAAAAGTTCCCACTCCTGTGCCATGCCCACCGTGAAAAAATTAAATACCTTGGTATACTGCTGTGCTGTTTTATCATCAAAAACATATGGTAGTAAATAGATCCACAGTATGAGTCTAGCATGTACGTTCAACAGGTAACATCAGTGGAAGAGATTTTCAAAAATTGCAAGTAGCGGCCATATTTAATGACGAGAGCCATTAAAAAAAAAAATCTATAAAAGCTGTTTTAAAAATATCTCAGAAAACTACAAATACACTGAGGATGATGCTGAGGATATCAAAAATAAATTTTGGCTAAAAAACTATTTTCATGAAATTATTTTACCAACTAACAACTAATGCTGATTTAATTATTTATCTGGTCTGTCTACGTTCTTCACTGTATCTAGTCTATACTGTGATGATGGGGTTCAGAAATGACATCATAAGGATTATACTTAGAGGATACCCACAGTCCCCTGTGCGGAATAACACAAATATGCCAGGCATTCTGATAGGTGCACACATATTGTCACACATGGACATTGCTGCATGTGTACTCACCAATCAGTCACTCCTGTTCAGGTATCTCTTTGCGCAGCCTTGGTACAAGCTGAGGCTGCACAAAGATATAGGCATGATGTGTTGACCTGCCAGGCTACACCACACATGTATGAAGATCCTGTGATATCACAAACCAACTGCATACTGATGCTGTCAATTACATTCAGATTATGTTGCACTGTTACATATCTCTGTCCTGTGAGGGTTTCTTTATAGCTGCATGGAAACAGAAAAATAGAATTTGTTGACTGAAAAGGACCATTAAGCCTATCTAGTCTGCCCTATTTTCCCTGCCTGTTTCTACACCCTGGACCCAAATCATCCATAGGTATCCCTCACTAATCCTCTTCCTCTACCTATTATGCCCATGTGCCCATCCCATGCATGCATGAAGCTCCCCCCTGTCTTTGCATCCACCATCTCTTCCGGCAAGCTGTTCTAGGCATCCAACACCCTTTCTGTGAGGATTAATTTCCTCATATCACTCTTAAACTACCTCCCCTAGCTTCATTGCATGTCCTTATGTTCAGGTGCTTTTTCTCCTCTAAAAGAGACTCCCACCTGCACCATGCTAACCCATGTGAGGTACTTATAGGTCTCAGTCATGTCCCCTCTCCTCCTGGGAGTATGTGTTGAGCTCCCACAGCCTCTCCTCATATGATTTCTCATGCAACCCCTGCACCATTTTGGTAGTCTCCTTTGAGAACACTTCTGCCCTGTCAATGTCCTTGCAGAGATGCAGCCTCCAGAACGGGACACAGTACTCTAGGTGGGGTTTCCACACATCACATTCATAGCTGTCATACATGAAAGCAGGTACACCCACTGCCACTGAGCCACCCCTGAGCCACTGCATAGAATGCTTCCTTTGTGTACCTGTCTTTCTCTGTCACATGGAAGTGTATATAGTCAAGCATTTGCTGTGACATGACTTCGGTGGCCTGTGTCTGGCATCTGGAAACAGAGGACAGGATCACCTTGTTGCTATCCCATAAACATTGAAATAAGTTAACGGCGTTGAATGCCAAGTAGTCAGCACCCTGGTGCACACATCCAGGACATTGCTCCTTCTGGTCCTTGTTTTCGGGCATCGTCTATGAAAGTGTGGTAGAAACAGAATTAATTGTGGCACTGCAGTTCAGCTAGTGTTGCTGTATCAAGTCTAGATTTTTTATACTCAAGGAGACCTTTGTTAGCATGTCTCCAATTCAACATCTGCAAGCTAGAGGTTAGAGCCAAATTAGCTCAGCATTAGTTCCAAGATGCTTACTGCAGGTAGATCATGAGATGCCAGACTCCCACACTAAACAGTTCACTGGACAGTTTTTCATGCCCAAGTGGTCTTGTCGAACATTTTAGAGTGGCTAAACTGAGAAGGACCCGTTCCTTCAGAGGAACTGAGCAAGGGCTTGAGTTGCTTGGATTCAGGAAATCAGCTTGAATAGGAGAATTGCTCAGCCTGCTCCCTATGCTAAAGGTAGAGTCACCACCTTATATAGAACAATCAAGGGATCAGGAGCAACTTGGGTGCAGGTAACTGGACAGCTTGGAGCCAGTGGGCATTCCCCCAACCAGTGTGAACACTAACATTTGACTGGAGCCTGGGCAGGTAATGGCAAATCTTGTGCATCAGTGCCTGGCTGATAGGAAGATCACAGCTAAACTCTCTAGAAGATGGGGATTCCTATTCCATCATTCAGAATGGCTGTGTCAAGAGGCCAAAAAGAAGCCCAGGAACATATATTTCTTCATGGATGCTCAACAGGAGGTGAAGCTCTAGGACACTGTAGATATGGGGGAAGACAGGTTATAGAATCCATATGTACCACATTGTCTATGTGGCCCTGAATGGAAAAGTGTCAATTGGCAGAGGTAGTACTGGAGAGGGTGCAAACTGGTTGAGAAGTCTGATCCCCAAAAGGGACTATGACACTAATTGCCCTTCAACAATTAGCCTGGTCTACTGAAAGAGCAGGTGATGTTCGTACCTACTAAGTGACTCAGCGACTGTTGGCCCTGTTGGCATTTGTTGTTTTCATGTTACAAAACCACAGACTTTTATTGGAAATTTGCCCTTTAAGAGTCCACATTGCATATCCTGATTTAGACAGACAGAAAGTGATGGAGTAATATAGTTAAGAATGTATATAGCACACACGTTTCTCTTTCCTCTGCAGGACACAAACAGACATTGCTAGAAAGGAAGGTGCTAGACCAGTAGGTTCAATGAGGTAGTAAGTTCCGACCTTGAGCAAAGCACTGAGCCAGGACTTTAGTGTATGCTGCTACATCAGACAAGGGGGTTGACTTGTTCTCTTATTATTGCTTTAACTTATTCAGTCCCCAGCAGCTCTCTGAGAGCTCCACCACTTCTTCCCTCTATACCCTTAACACTGCAACCTGGGCCTTTCTAAGCAAAAATTAAGCCAATGCACCATACCATAAACAAATGAGAATACCTCATGAACCATAAGTGCTACACACAAATACATATGGCAAAGTTGTTCAGCACACAATTACCTTTTTAATGGTGGTATGCAATCAATTCTAAGCAACTTTATTTTTATACTAGCGAAATACCCACCAAACTAATATTTTTTAAATAAAAAGCATCGTAAACCATTTTTGGAAACAAGTAATTATATATATATATATATATATATATATATATATATACACACACACACACACACTCACTCACATATACACACATATATATATATATATATATATATATATACATACACAGTACATATATTATAGTGGCGCGGTCGCGCCACTATATTTAGGGTTGAGATGCCACTTCTATGTTAAAGTCAAAATATTGGGCATTAATAACTTTGGACCCATTCAACAGATTTGCCTGAAATTTGGTATGCGTGGTGGGGCATGGTAGATCTTTTGATTTACCAAATTTAGTTTTGTCAGACGTACAGTCTTTGCACAACAAAACGCTGAAAAATGCAAAATTATCCATTTTTGGAGGCAGCTTTTTGGGATTTTGTATGTGGCTCTGCACGTCTGTCATGTGGCATGCTGCTCTGTGAGATAACTTGTTTGAAAGAGCTTTGGTGGCCAAACATGCCGCTTTTCATTTGGTGAAAAAATTATTAGGCATTCAAAAGTTATGCCACTTTTAAGTTCCTATTATAAGTCAATGGGAACATTTGTATGTATGTTTTGCAAACAAAGAATGGAGTTCTGGCCATCTCGTCCCACCTGGCGGTCAAAGAATTTGCAGCCTCACGGTTCAAGAATCTTTGTCCCCGAGAATTCTTTGATAGCAAGGTCCGCCATCTTGTTTTTAGATTTCTGATCATAAACACACAAATATCTCAGCTCAGGGGTCACTCCTGAAGTAAAACTTGGATGGATTTTACTCAGGGAGCTCCGATCTCTTGAGCTATGCCTTTGGTTTCATCCAAAATGGTCAAACAATAGAGTTATAAGCTTTTAAATTCTTTGATCATGGCTCGCTAACGATCTTTGTTCGTGAGCCTGCAAATTCTTTGATCGTGAGATTCTTTGATCACGATCTTGCATCGCGACCTAAAAATACAATTTTCTCAGCTCAGGGGTGGCCTAGGAAGACAAATGAGGGTGAGTTTTGATCAGGGGCTCCATTCTATCGAGGCATGATGGTGGTTTCATCTAAATTGTCCAAAAACTCGCGTTTCACCATTTTTTATTCTTTGATTGTGAGCGTGCAATTTCATTGATCGTGAGCCTGCAAATTCTTTGATCGTGAGATTCTTTGATTGTGATCTTACATCGTGAGCGAGGGACGAGATGGCCCTTTGAAAAATGCAATTTTCTCAGCTCAGGGGTGGCCTAGGAAGACAAATGAAGGTGGGTTCTGCTCATGGGGCTTCCTTCTGTCGAACCATGGTGGTGGTTTGCCGCATTTGTGAAAAAATTGTGATTTTCAGCATTTTTTATTCTTTGATCATGAGCCTGCAAATTCTTTGATTGTGAAATTATTTGATCACGATCTTGTATCGTGAGCAAGGGACAAGATGGCCCTTTGAAAAATGCAAATTTCTCAGCCCAGATGTGGCCTAGGAGGACAAATGATGGTGGGTTATGCTCAGGGGGCTTCATACTGTCAAACCATGGTGGTGGTGTGCCGCATTTGTCTTAAACTTTTGATTTTCAGCTTTTTTTATTCTTTGATCATGAGCCTGCAAATTCTTTGATCATGAGATTCTTTGAATGCGATCTTTGATCGTGAGATAGGGACAAGATGGCCAGATTTTATAATGCATTAGATAGACCAATTTTACTAATTTTCAACATTATATATCTCAGAAACAGTTTGGTCTTTGTACTTGAAATTTGGCGGGTGTTTACGGCATGCCCTGTAGATGTCAATTACTGTATTTACGTGTCGGACAATATATTTTCTGTGGCGGTATTGTGTGGCACACTTTCCGCTTTGTGGACAGTGTTTTGCTTTGTTGTGGTGGCTTGAAATTGATAGAGTACCTAGCCTTCGTGTCATAGATGCACTTTTCAGTCGTTGTGTCTGTAAAATGTCAACAGGTGCAGAATTGTGCAACTCCGACAAATGAAAATCTCAAATTTTAACATGTTATATCTCAGAAACGGTTTGGTCTTTTTACTTGAAATTTGGAAGGTGTTTTCGGCATGTCCTGTAGATGTGAATTACAGTATTTATGTTTCAGAGAAATTTTTTTTTTTGCAGAGATATTGTGTGGCATAATTTATGTGTTGTGGACAGTGTTTTGCATTGTGCTGGTGGCTTGAAATTGATAGGGTACCTAGCCTTAGTGTCATGGATATAGTTTTCAGTCATTGTGCCTGTTAAATGTTAACAGGTGCGTAATTCTGCATCTCTGATGAATGAAAATCTCAAACTTTTACATGTTATATCTCGGACATGGCTTGGTGTTTTACACTGAAATTTGGGAGGGTGTTGATGGTACACACATTTACAAGTTGGTTGGAGCACAGGGCCTGAAGGGCCCATGCTCCCACCAACTTGCACAAGTTCTTAGTTTTGTATTCTTTCTGAAAAAGTAAGGACATTCTATGCAAAAATCTGTGTTAATGCATCATTTAGGGTTAAAAAAAAAAAAGTCAGGAAATGAAAAATCTTTAGGGTTGCCCCTCTCCCTCACCCGCCAATCATCCCCAGATTCACAGATGATGGGGTGTGTCATTGGGGTTGTGAGGCCTAAATGTGGGGCAACCATAGAAACATAGAATCTGATGGCAGATAAGGACCGCTTGACCCACCTAGTCTACCCTTTTCCCTACCTAACAGATAAGCTGCAGATCCTAGTTAACCAACAGCCCCTGAACTCTTGGACTGTAAGCAAGCATGTGATAAAGCATCGAAAACCCATAAATCCTCCAAACTCCCCCGTGACTATGCTATCTACCGGACCCTCCGAAATGCCTGTACCAAAGCCATCTGCCTGGCAAAAGCTGAATATTTCCAGTCCACCTTTAATACTAACATAAACAATCCATCATAATTTTGGAATGCAGTTCACTAACTTTTCTCTCTCCAAACTAATCCCCATCTCCGCTGCTCAAAATAAACAACCAAATCATTGCTGACCATCCTACAGTAGCAGCAGAACTCAATACCTACTTTACTTCCTGCGCCTCCACCCTGTTAGCCTCCCTCCCACTCCACTCTACTGCCTCTTCCCTCCCTCCTGATTCCTCCCAACACCACCAATTAATGGAGTTTTGCCTTTTCACCCATCTCTTCCAATGACACCTTAAAGGCACTACTCTCTAGCAATCCAGCTAAGGGCAGCTCTCCTGATGGCAATGACCCTAAGCTGCTGTACCTCTCTGCTCCTGCTTTTTCCCTCCCTCTCGCTGATCTCCTCAACCTGTCATTCCAAACTGCAACTATCCCTGAAGCCTGGAAACTTGCTACAGTTCTCCCCCTACCAAAGGGAGGTGATCCCTCATCTCCTGGGAATTACCATCCCATCTCACTTCTACTCACCCTGGCTAAACTTCAGGAACACCTTGTTCTCTCCCAACTCTCCTCCTTTCTTGATAACTCCTTCTTCACTCCCTTCCAATCTGTTTTTTGGAAGAATCACTCCACAACCACTTTCCTATTTAGACTCACTGACTCTATCCATTCAGCCATGGATAGAGGCCACATTGCTTCTGCTGTCTTTGTTGACCTTGCTAAGGCTTTTGACACAGTCTCCCACTCCCTCGTCCTTGAAACTCTCTCATCAGCTTGCTTGTCTCTATCTGCCTGCAACTAGTTCAAAGCCTACCTGGTAGATAGAACTCAATCTGTTAAAGTAGCCGACTCTACGTCCCCTCCACTACCCATCTCTACTGGTGTGCCTCAAGGCTCCATATTTAGCCCTCTCTTATTCTCAGTTTTTCTAAATGACCTACCGTCAGTATGCTCCTCATCCTCCATCCATATGTATGCTGACGACAATGTCTTGTTCACCTCTGGCCAATCTCCCTCCAATGTGACTTCCAGACTATAGCTTGACTTCAATAATGTTCAACGCTGGCTAAGCTCACATCAACCCTTCCTCAATGCCAAGAAAACAGTCTTCATGACCTTTGGCACTAGGCAGAGACTCTCTAGGCTGCCCTTCCTTCCCTCCTTCCACACCCTTGATGGGACAACACTAGAGGACACCACCTCTTTCAAATACCTGTGTGTGAGGCTTGACCAACACCTTAACTTTTCTGTACATATTGATGCCATACTGAAAAAACTGTACCCCAAGCCCAGTGCCTTTTACAGGAACAGTAGTTTCTTACCACTACCGGTTAGGTGTGATCTTGTTCAGAAAATTATACTCCCTATTTTTGACTATTGCGACACAGTCTACAGTGCTGCTCCTAAGTCTTCCCTTACCAGGTTGGATACTCTCTTCAGTGCTTTCTGTTGCTTTGCTCTTGACTTCCCCTCCCACACACATCACTGTACCTTGTATCATTCTCTAGTTTTCTCTCTCTTGTGTGTAGGTGTCTCCAGGCCCAGATTAATGGATGTGGGGGCCCTACTCACAAGTAATATTTTGGGGCTCGGGGCCCCTAAATTCGAACATCATGCTTTTCCTCAGCGCTGTGCCAGCAAGGATACAACAAGCAGAGTACTCAAGCAGAATGTCATTTACACTAATGCTATGTGTTATGCCACATGACTTGACAGGTCACATGCCATTTTAAACAATACAGTTCAGAGCTCTGACAATAAAATCATAAATTAACTCACATGTGACAATACCCTTCTTTATTTTTGAAAGATATCACTTGTGTAATGCAAACACACCAAATGATGTATTACATATTGAAATACAAAAAATACCAACATTTGTTTTACACGAATGCTTGGACTGAAGCGTTATATTTTACTTCTGTATATATGCGCTGTTTTTACTTTTGTATGCAGTGTGCACCATACAATATTTTTTGTTTAAAAAAAAGAAGATGAAATTCTGCAGCTAGATATAAACAGTACATACAAGTGCCAGTAATACAATCGGCTTTAGTTCAAGCAGCAGGTATGTATAACAGCCTATTATAAAAAGGGTCTGAGAAATACAGCTTTCTGATTGGTTGCAAACATTCTATCAGCCGCCCTATGTTAATCTTTGATTAACGTACATGAAGAGCCCAATCATATGCTGAGCAAGGTTTAACACTATTTAAAAAAAACACACTTCTTTTATTATAATAGCAGTAGGCACTTCCAGGGGTTATGGTAATGGTCAGGGGCCATGTAGCACTCACCTACACCTCGTGCCAGATTACTCCCCTATAGGGTGATTAACAGACCATTAAGATAACCCCTGGTACAGACATATTGCTTAACTGGAGATGCCTAGTTTAATTTGCACATCAAACAAAGGAAACTTTCTTTACATGCTTGAATTAATAGAAGCATGTAGTAGAAAAATAATGAAGTATCCATTCTGGGGGAATACAGAACACCAACTGATGATGTATATCATGCATGTTCCAAATAATGCAAGTTCAAAATAACTTTATATTATTCACAGGCAGACCTGTGGAGAATGATTGACACAGGGAACCCCAAAGGGCATACATGACACAAAGCAGACCAGTGGGATAGAAACCTGTACGGGTACACACCCAAGGACAGTCACAGACCAATGCATCAATGGACAGGATGGAATTCCTACGCAGCAGGTCATGCACCACCAGAAAAGTGCAGTTGGGTTGAAATGGACAGGGATGGAGACATAAAAACATGTTCATGCATTCACAGCTCAGGACAGCAGACCAGTCCAGTAGGGGTGAGACAAGGACTGGACAAGAGTCCCAGCCATAGCTAGAAGGCATACACCACCCAGTGCCAGGGGGCAGATCAGTGTGTATGTGTGGGAATGGGTGGACAGACAGCCACAAGAATCCCTAGAGTAGAGAGAGAGCATTAAATATAATTTTGCATAACATATTAGCTTCAAAGTTCCAGGCAGACATGTGGAAGACATGTAATCAAATATCAATTCTTGTTGACTGTAGAAGAAAAATACCAAATGGTGTAAATATGCATCTTAGAAATAACTCCATTCCCCGTGATGTAGAGGAATATGGAACAGTGCACACAGAAGTGAAATGCAATACTACTAGACCTTTACAGTCCGAGGCAGACATGTGGTAGAACATGTATCTCTCAAATATCATTTCTTTATGACGGTAGAACAGAACACCAAATGGTGCAAATATGCATCTCAGAAATAACTCTATTCCTCAGGATATAGAGTATTATAAAACCGTGCACACAGAAGTGAAATGTAGTACTACTGTAGTTTCACCGTCTGAGGCAGACATGTGGAAGATATCTGTAGTAAGAAATAATTTCTTTGTGACTGTAGAACAGAACACCACATGATGATGTATATCATGCATGTTCCAAATAATGCAAGTTCAAAATAACTGTATATTATTCACAGGCAGACCTGTGGAGAATGATTGACACAGGGACCCCAAAGGGCATACATGACACAAAGCAGACCAGTGGGATAGAAACCTGTACGGGTACACACCCAAGGACAGTCACAGACCAATGCATCAGTGGACAGGATGGAATTCCTACGCAGCAGGTTATGCACCACCAGAAAAGTGCAGTTGGGTTGAAATGGACAGGGATGGAGACATAAAGACATGTTCATGCATTCACAGCTCAGGGCAGCAGACCAGTCCAGTAGGGGTGAGACAAGGACTGGACAAGAGTCCTAGCCATAGCTAGAAGGCATACACCACCCAGTGCCACGGGGCAGTTCAGTGGTGAGATACACAGGATGGAAGTCCTAGAGGCTATATACCACCCAGGGTCAGGGCAGAGCAGTGTGTATGTGTGGGAGTGATTGGACAGACAGCCACAAGAATCCCTAGAGTAGAGAGAGCATTAAATATAATTTCACATAACATATTAGATTCAAAGTTCCAGGCAGACATGTGGAAGACATGTAATCAAATATCAATTCTTGTTGACTGTAGAAGAAAAATACCAAATGGTGTAAATATGCATCTTAGAAATTACTTCACTATTTCTACCCATGTGGCAGATGAATAATAGAAAAGTTACAAGAAGTAGAAAGAGGAAAAGTATGGCTTCAGTCCAACCCAAGGCACACTGAGACGAGTAGTTAGAACTGCTTCCTGCGTGACTTCTGAGTAGAGAAAGTGTTGATTATCACCTCAAAACTGAGTGCCCTTGTCACATCACTCTCAATAGAAAGTATGGCAAGTGAATTGAGCTTGTCCTGTGTCATAGCTGATCTCAGGCAGTTCTTTATCAAGGCCAGTTTTGAAAAGGAACGTTCTCCTTCACAGACTGTTACTGGCAGAGTTAGGAATAATCTGAGAGCAACTGCTACATTACTAAGGTAGATTCCACTAGATCATCTCTATATATTTCATAATCTCTTGTGCACTTCGCCGATATTGACATGCGATATGAAGTCAAGAAAATGAAGAAATTCATCCACACAGTTTGCATCAAGATCTTTTGCATATTTGCTAATGATGCGTGATGCATCGATACGGAGCTGTGTTGCATCATTATCAACAATAGCACGCACAAATGCAAAATCATCAGACACTTGTTGGTAAGCTGTGCGACGCTGCTGTAATGAAGCATGCACCTGGTTGAGTATCACAAGGAATGACCCCACCCGAAAGCCTTGGGAGCCTGCAAGAACGACGTGAGATGTGGCTGACTCATCAGCATGGCGTTTTGGTTGTTTGATTCTGGTACACTTACTTGAATAGGCCTGGGACACATCTGGCATTATGTTTTTTGCTGCCCTTTCAATATCTTCAAATTGATCTCTCAACTGATTAGTGAAATCCTCTAGAGACAAGAACACAGCAGCAACAGCTGTCAAATCTACTCTTGTACTTTGGAGAAGGGTATTGCATTTCTGGAATCTTTGCAGAATTCTGTTCCACAGTTCACACATGAAGGCTGTTTCCAGTCGTCGTAACGCATTGGCCAGTGACTTGCAAGTGAGCCTCATTTCTGCTGGTTCCTGTTCATCATCTCCCAGATTCTTCAGTATGTTGTAGAAGTTGTGATAGTTCAAAGATAGAGCCCTGACAGACTCTGCATGACAATGCCATCGTGTGGATGATAGGGTCTTGAGTGTCAGGATTCTCCCATTCTCGTTGGGAGTCAAACCTTCTGTCAGAGATTTCCACCGCCTTGTGGAACCAGCTGCAAAAGCATATATCTGCTGTACTGTGCTGAAGAATTTAACTGCTTCTAGGCAACAATTGACACTTGCAGTACCAACTAGATTCAATGAATGTGCTGCACATGGTACATAGTCAGCGAGTGAGTTGATCTCTTTTAGTCGTGCCTGCAAGCCCGCATACTGTCCAGACATGTTGGCAGCATTATCATAACTTTGACCTCTACAGTCTTCAACACTGAGGCCCAGCTCTTTCAGCGTGTCCAACACATTATCCCGCAAGTTTTCACCAGTGTGGCTGTGTATAGGCACAAATTTCAAAAAACGCTCCTTGGGCTCTCCAGTTTCACTGACAAATCGAACAACAAAAGTTAATTGGTCCGTGTGACTCACATCTGGGGTTGAATCAACAGAAATGGAGAAATATTTAGCAGCTCGAACCTCATTGCACACAGCTGTCAGAACGTCAGTTCCCATTACTTCTATAAGTTCATCACAAATAGTAGATGATAAATAGCTCGGATTTCCTCTGCCAGAATTGCCATAACGTGAGATATGGGCAGCAAGAAATGGATCAAACTTTGCTATTACTTCAAGCATGCCAAGAAAGTTTCCATTGTGTTGTGAGCCTATTAGCTCGTCATCTCCTCTGAATGCCAGTCCTCGCTCAGCTAGAAATTTGATCACCTCAACAACTCTAAGGAGCACTGATCGCCAGTAGTTCTCATTTTCCTGCTGTTTCTGCAGTTCAGCATCTATGCACCCCCTGGTAGAAGCTCTCTTTAGCCAGGCAAGCATTGCTGTCTGGTGCTCGTCACTGTTCTCATGCCATTTTATTAGCTTGGTCGCATTACTCCAGTCACTGAATCCATCAGTGGCAAACTGTGAGGAGCTTGAGGACAATAACAAATACAAAACAGTAAATGTTCCCAGCTGCAGGAGAGTATAAAAGCCATTCACGGTTGTACCATTCACCATTCGCCTTCTTTCCACGGAAAAGATTCTTGGAGAAGTATCGTACACTGTTTGAAATGATCCGCTGGGATTGTTCGAAGGGTCCCAGATGGTTCTGACAAGAAGAAGGGCCATTTGAAACCCAATATTCACTGTCCTCCTTTGATAAACTGCCCCACAAATCAGGATCAGAAGACGTTTTCAGTGTTTTAGCTGCAGCACTACAGCCAGACCCACAACCAGAATTGACCTGTGTGGCAGCCTGTGAAGATGGGAAGACCTGGTGAACGATACCAGAGGTGGCAGGACTTGGCGCCGCAGTACATCCAGAACCAGAATTGACCTGTGTGGCAGCCTGTGAAGATGGGAAAACCTGGTGAACGATACCAGAGGTGGCAGGACTTGGCGCTGCAGTACATGCGGACCCAGAATTGACCTGTGTGGCAGCCTGTGAAGGCATGAAGACCTGATGAACGATACCAGAGGTGGCAGGACTTGGCGCCGCAGTACAAGTGGAACCAGAATTGACCTGTGTGGCAGCCTGTGAAGGCATGAAGACCTGATGAACGATACCAGAGGTGGCAGGACTTGGCGCCGCAGTACAAGTGGAACCAGAATTGACCTGTGTGGCAGCCTGTGAAGGCATGAAGACCTGATGAACGATACCAGAGGTGGCAGGACTTGCACCGCAGTACAAGTGGAACCAGAATTGACCTGTGTGGCAACCTGTGAAGGCATGAAGACCTGATGAACGATACTAGAGGTGGCAGGACTTGGCGCCGCAGTACAAGTGGAACCAGAATTGACCTGTGTGGCAGCCTGTGAAGGCATGAAGACCTGATGAACGATACCAGAGGTGGCAGGACTTGCCGCAGTACAAGTGGAACCAGAATTGACCTGTGTGGCAGCCTCTGAAGGCATGAAGACCTGATGAACGATACCAGAGGTGGCAGGACTTGACGCTGCAGTACAAGTGGAACCAGAATTGACCTGTGTGGCAGCCTGTGAAGGCATGAAGACCTGATGAACGATACCAGAGGTGGCAGGACTTGGTGCCGCAGTACAAGTGGAACCAGAATTGACCTGTGTGGCAGCCTCTGAAGGCATGAAGACCTGATGAACGATACCAGAGGTGGCAGGACTTGGCCGCAGTACAAGTGGAACCAGAATTGACCTGTGTGGCAGCCTGTGAAGGCATGAAGACCTGATGAACGATACCAGAGGTGGCAGGACTTGGCGCCGCAGTACAAGTGGAACCAGAATTGACCTGTGTAGCAGCCTGTGGAGGCATGAAGACCTGGTGAATGATACCAGAGGTGGCAGGAGATGGCTGCTGTATATCAGGTCCTAAAGAAGATACCCGCTCTGTGTCCAAAGAATGGATACATAGCTGCTCACAGTGTGCAGCTGAGTTGTCTTTATTACTCACTATCCTCACTGGTGCATTTCTAAACAAAGTTTCCAGCTTTGGTGTTCTATCCACAATAGCTTGGTTTGCCTCATCCCGTAGCTGTTGGCGTTTCCTCTTTTCAGCACCACTAATATATTTTCGCACAGACATGTTGCTTGAGAACCAGCCTGCATACAAAAATGGTGAGAAAAAATAAATTATTGTAACGGGAACTAAGTAATACTCTGATGTTTGCTTGCTGGCATTGGCATTGGTAGTGTAGAAGTTACAGAGCTGCATAATAGGAATTGCAGCTAAGTGTTGAACTGAAGCCAACCCCACCACCACCCTGCAGAGAGTGTCAGGCATTGGGGTGTGCCTTTGGGTCGTCAGGCATAACGACCACGCCATTTCACCACACCCTACCCTGCAGACACTGACAAGTGTCACGATGTGCCTTGGGGTCTTTGGCCCTTATGCGCACCCCATTCTATCAGGAAATACGGTGAGATGGGTGTGGTATAGGAGAATGGAGTGAACTTTAGGGCCAAAGAGTCCAAGGCATGCCTCAGTGTCTGTCACTGGCTGCAGGGTGTGGAATGGTATGAGCATTACAGGCAAGAATCCTAAGTCACATCCCTGATGCCTGTCATTCTCTACAGGGTTTGGTGTTATGGTGGGAAACCATAATACCTCAGGCATTCGTTGGTATTTTCACTCCAAATTTTCAACACTTTTTTTGTGACCCCACGTCATGAACAGCGGCAATATCAGTTTGTTAACCCCAGACAGTCATTTTAAATTATTTTTTTACATACCTTGTTGTCATCAACTCCTCCTTCTGCTCTCTCTCTCTTCTTCTGTCGCAGCAGCAGGCTAGACTGATGACGACTGGGCTGAAATGTCCGCTTTGGGAATAACTTTTGGACACAGTAGCAGGCTTGCTAAGAGCATCTGCACCTCTTGTACATGCCTGAGCAATACCCGCTAATGGTAGAATTTCTGGACACAGCAACAGACTCGCTAACAGGAAGGTCTCGCAGCATGCCTCATACCATGGAAAGCCAGAAGGAGAATTGGAAGAGCCTGGGCCTACTTTGGCACAACCTAAGGAACCTTTTCAACAGGAGCCGGATGCAATACGACTGCAGGATGGAGAGGACAATGTCAGAATACAGATGGTGCATGAATTAATCCAGGCAGCTTTTTACATGGAAAGATTCACAGGAAGAGGGCTGGTCACCTTGTAAAGCATTAAAAGAAGCAGTCTGGAAGCAAACAGCCTCAGGAGAATGGCTGCTGGATATGAATTTAGATTTCCTGAAGACACAAGCAGAGGAATGGGGGTTGCAATCAGAGCCTATACAGCTGTGGCGAGTAGAGGATGGCAACAGTAAGAGGAGCAACAAGCACAACAGTGATGACACGGGACAAGGGGCTTTGGCCCCACAGGTACTTGAGACAGTGGGACAAAATGGTGTGCAGGAGGGGGAAACAGTGAATACAAAAGGGGAAGGAAGGGATGGCAGTGCAGGGGGAGGAAGAGACGCCAGTAGACCCAGGGAACATGCCAAGAGGGGATGCATGAACTGAAGGGCACCAGGGAGCCACAGTCTCAGCAAAGCAGTTTCCAAGGGTCAACAGTATAACACTTTGAGGGAAGGAATGCCTGAATTGGAAACTACAGGAGAATCTGGTCAGGTCCTGATGCATGCCCTAAAACAAAATCTGCACCCCCGAGCTTCATGTCCCAGGTATTCTGATTTCTTTTCTAAAGTAGAGCCAGCTATAAAAAAATGCTGTGAGACCGAAATACAGAGGGGGTCTGGAGGCAAATCCAGACAGATTTTATGTGGGGGGAGCACTTTATTAAAGGATTCAATGTGTTTCATTGCTTCTGAGGTGTATGCCCTGATACGTGAGTCGGGTGAAGACACCATCATGTTCCAAAATGAAGGAGTACATGTAAATAACATTGTTTATTGGTTACAGCATCATTGTGAGGTTTTGAGTGCACCAGAGGCTGTGCTGGACAGAAAACACTTTTGGTTTGGTGCCTGGACCTTTAAAGCCAAACTAAGACAAACAAATGATGGAGTCACCCACATACCCACCAGTTTTGGGGTCAGGATAGAGGGTATGCTATGCAGGGCAGTAAAAGACATGCCATAAGTGGGGCAAAAACTAATTTGGCTAATGTCCATGACAAGTTACATTGTGGTATATGTAAATAAATTGGACACATTAGTCACTGATGCACCAACATAGCAAAATGTAATTTATGTGATGAATCGGACATGTTTTCCAGGGATGCCTTGGGTACCTCACAATAGGCCCAACACAATAGACTCAGACAAGCTGATAAAAAAACAAAAACAAAAGAAAAACCCTCAGAACCAAATATCAGGAAGCCCACCCTGGAACCACGTCAAGCACTGACCCCAGCTAGATGAATGACACCACAGCAAGGCCATTCAGATCACCATACTTCTTCCCCACCCAGCAGCAGGGCACCAAATGTGCCAGAACCCACAGCACAGATGGAGACAGAGCAGGATACCACAGCAGAGCAGGATACCCCAGCAGAGACCATAGTATAATCGGGGGAGATGTGGTGGACATTGACACACAGTGCCTGATGTCATTGCACGTCTGTGTTCCCATGGGACAAGAACAAGAAAGGGCTGGGCACCATGCATCTTGATGGCCGACCCCTGGGCTGCCTTGAGGACTTGTGTGGAGTCCCATCGTGGAGGGTCTGGGGCTGTCCTGGCTGGGAGTGGCTGAGGCGGGTCCCTCCAGCAGGATGGCATGATGGCTGTCCTGGATCCTCCTGGCTACTGGTTCAAGCTATCCAGCTCTCCGGCAGACAGGGACAATGGGTAGATGCCCCATGCGGATCACGCTGCAGCAGGGGAAAAACAGCAGCCATGATAAAAATAAATAAATAATAAACCACTGAAATGTAAAAAATCACTACTGTTTATGTTAGTATATTTTTAACAGTAAATGAGAAAACAGCAGTAACTGAAAAATTGAATGCCTCCCCCATAAAAAATGCAAAATAAAGGTTCAGAATAATTAACTGCTTTATAAGATGGGTCATTTCAAGGGTATTTGTAGGGATATTGGGAGCAGTTTTGACAATGAAAGGTAAAAATGGAGAATGAATGGAACAGAATAAACTGCTCAACAAGATAGTTCATTTAAGGGGTATTTAAAGGGGGATGTGGAGGGAGGACAGGCAGTGTAGAGGCAATGAAAAGAGGTGGGACTAGCATCTGGGGCTGTGGAAAAGGTTTGGCTAGTGTCATAGAATAAAGGGAAGGGAAGGGGGTTAGTGTCTGGGGCTGCACAGGCCTGTGGAGGGAAAGTATCTGGACAGTCCATATGGGGTGGGTGGGTGGGTCTTGGGTCTGGAAGGCCATGCAGGAAGGATGTGTGTCAAGGGTATGAGGGGGTCTCAACTGACCAGGAAGGGGCAGGGATTTCAGTGTTATAGTGGAAGAAGGGTGTTACTGGTCAGAGGAAGTGCTGTTGGGGTGGTGTTGGGGGGCTGTGAAATAAGTACAGCTGGCATGACAGTGGGGGTTGGTGAGCTGTAAAAAGAGGGAATGTCAAGTGTTGGGGTAATGGACCAGTCTTGTCCCTACAGTTGGAATCCCCTTCCCACAGACCAGCCATCCCCAGAAGCTGGACCACCTGAAGAAAATACTGGCTATGTGTTTCTACCCCACATCTAGACCCCGATTTACACAGATGGGATTTGGTGGGGTGTAACAGTAGTTTATGTCAAGGGTTAGGGGGCAGTGGACCAGTCACGCACACTTATAGCTGGATACCCACTTCCTACAGATCCCATCAACTGACCGTGTGCATCCCCAAGCAGGGGAACCACCTTCTCCGTATACCCACCACTCCCCTGCAGCAGATCCTGCAACAGACTACATCTGTGCTGTTCCACAACAGGAACATCTGTCCACACTCTGCCTTGCAGCTGACTCTCAGAACAGCAGAGCCAAGCTTACAAGCACTCACAGTAAAAATGTACACAGAACCAGGCACAGATTTTCAGATAATCCATAATCTCCACAGGTGTGAAAAAAGTTTATTCCTGGTGAAAATACACAACAAAGGGTAGGAACTGTGTACAGGGTTGAGAACCACAGTCCAGACATCCCTGTGCTTCCTTGTGCTTCACCCAACTGCAGGTTCCTTAGGGGACTCCTCACAACAGACTGACAGTGACAGCACATACACACAGATTGGGCCTGCAACCCATCCAGTCACTGACCAGCAGCCATCCCACAGCTGTTTCCCCTTTCCCAAAGACCAGCAACCCCCTACAGCTGAAAGTTCCCAATGTGGAGAACCAGTGCTGCTCATAGCCTGACGACCGGCAGACAGGACCCCACCTCAGACTTACAGAGTTCTTGATGCAGGACCAAGTGCACTCTGTTGGTAGTCACAAAATTGGCAGCTTGTTTAATTTATTTTTTTATTTATTTAAGTTAAGAAATGCCACAGAGAGTGAGCATATCACCTGTAACAGGTGAATATCAGTGCTCCACTTCTGGGTTTTGACAGCAACAATACGGCAGCGTGATTTATGTACTCACGCTAGGTGGCTGTATGGGCTATTCTAGTCATCTTCTATTTCTGTGTCCTCAGTCATAGAACTAAAAGGAAAGACTAGACTGGCAATACCTCATCGCAGAACACATAAAGTGCACCACCATATTGTGAAGGTCAAGACCCCGAAGTGGCCCATTGATATCCACATGGTTTTGTGTGGCACACTCATTCTCCGCTACATTAACTGCCTAAATAAGCAAAAATTTTCATTCAAGTTCTGTAAATGTGTCAAGGAGTTAAGGGAGTAGCAGTTAATGGTCAGAGATACTTGCTGGTGGTGGGGTTTGTGTTCTTTAGGTATTTGTGGTGTATTTGTGTCTATGAAGTTTCCTTCTCCTCACACTGAGCAGCACATCTCCACTGTAGATTATTCAGTGTAGCTGGATGGTGGCCAGTAAAAATGATTCTTCCCCTAAAATCCTGATCTGGCACTGACAGATCAGCTGAAAAATAAAATGATTCATGCATAGGTACATGACAAGTTTATGACAAGAGAATCAGGAAAGTACTTAACAAATGCACTAGCAATCAATCAAACAAAGCATTTCTTAGTTTATGTAACATGATGGATTACTAATATTCCTTATATTCTGAGTATTAAAGCTTGCAAATATTACTAGTGGTGGCCCAGAGTGAAGGGAGCAGGTAGACGTGGGAGCATGGTCAAGGGATCCTAGACACACATCCTTCGCAACATAGGGCAAGACGAGGTAGCTGTCCACTCCCAGAAATGGCCCAAAACAAAGCCCTCTTACTAACAGGAGCGAGCATGAACCCGATGTAGAAACAGCTGTGCCAGTAGCAGTTTCTGGAAGTAGATGTACATTATGTCCTACTAAAACAGGTGACTAAGGTGCCACCTAGGGGAGATAGTGTAGGATAGTTTAGAGTGGGCTTGAACCATTTGCACTGGTGATTGGAGGGTCTATGTAGCAGCACAAGCCCAAACCATGGACATTTTAAACAATTTTTTGCTTTGTAGAGCAGCCTGCTGTACTCCGACCCTCCCAGCTGGAAGCACAAAGCAGCTTATTTGGATGGCAGTGCATGCTGCACAGCAATGACATTAGACATGACAGTCCAATTACTTCAGAACATGTGGCACAGTGCAATGACAGCAGCCCACATGGCACAGTGCAGTGAAGACAGCACATGTTGCACAGTGACAGAAGCACAGTACCTACTGCACAGTGATGACACTACAGTACAGGTGGCACAGTGCAATGACAGCAGTACAGGTGGCACAGTGATAGAAGTACAGTACATGCTACACAGTGATGACACTACAGTACAGGTGGCACAATGCAATGACAGCGGCACACATGGCACAGTGCAGTGAAGGCAGCACATGTGGCACAGTGACAGAAGTACAGTACATGCTATACAGTGATGACACCACAGAACAGGTGGCACAGTGCAATGACAGCAGTACAGGTGGCACAATGCAGCAATTACAGTACATGTGGCACAGTGCAGTGACAGCCATGCAACAGTGCATGTGGCACAGTGCAGCAATGACAATACATGTGGCAAAATGCAATGATAGCCATACAAAGAAACCTCAGTAACATAGTCTTTTTACCAATCATCCATCCTGAATCTGCCCCCCCAACCACCCTTCTCACCCATGGTCTAGCTGCTACCCCTCCCCATCTGGCCTTATTGGTTATTACATACTGCAAGACAGTAATGCAGAGCATATGACAACAACCAAATTAAGTTTTGCAAAATGTCATTTTCTACAAATTGATAACCAGAACTCCAAATTGGATAACATAGAATATGGTGATGTAGCAAACAGTAGGTTAGTAAGCACACAGTATACAAAAATGGACACAAATGGCTGGCTTTCAGTAGCAATCTTACGGATTGATTTAGTCTATGTACCACGTCACAGTAGCCAGCCCCACAGAGGACCATGACTGATCCCCCTTAGCCATCGTTCTTGATTCTGAGTCTGCCACGGTTCCCTCAGCCCATGCTTCCCTTCAGCACATGCCTCATGCTCCACTGACCCCTCAACTGGGTATCTGGCTCTAGTGGCTAGAAAAACACCCCACACACACAAGCATCATTCATGGAGCAGGACTATACCCATTGTCTAGATCAGCCTTTCCCCTACCTGGAGCCTGATGTCCTTGCAGCATACAGACATGCCACCCCCATGGGAGTGAACCCTTAGAAGTGCACACATCACAGTACAGTGGCAGCTTTATGTTTGTCACAGCACAGCAACAGCAGTGTATGTGAAAAAGTGCAGAGGTGGCCAAGCACATGGCAAAGTGAGGTGCTCCGTCTAACATTGTGTCAGAAATGCATGTGGCACAGCACAGTGACAGCAGTACATGTGTCACCATTGGCAGCAGTGCATTTGACAAAGTGCATTGGTGGCAGTGCCGTGTCATGATACAGTAACAGCCTTATGTGGCACAGTGCAGTCACTCCCTGAACCCTAAGCTGGCAATGGATGTTAGACAGCACAGTGGCAGCAGTGCATGTGGCAGTTGCCCTTAGCTTGATGGTAGTACACATGGCAGTGTGCAGTGACAGCCGTTTATATGGCATAATGTAGTGCATTCAATGGCAGTTACACCCACCAGCTACCTTTGCAATTAGTATGTAATAATTAAAAGTATATGAAAAATATATTAATCAATGAAATATATTTAAATATATTTTACTTGGTAACATGTATTTCACAGATGTATGGAAAATATATGGCGAGCCACAAAATATATTATAAATATATTATTATAAATATATTATTAATATTGTCAGTATATTTGCTATATATTTAAAATACATTTGTTATCTGTATGGGTGTCAATCAAGTCAATATGATGGGCCTGCCTACCGTCATCATCATTTTGCTTTTGGTCCAGTTTATTTTATGGCCAGATAGAGAGCCATATTCATGTAGGAGAGAGTGGACCACCGGTAGACCTTGGGATGGGTTAGCCAGGTATAATAGAAGGTCATCCGTGAACAGTGATGTTTTGTGTTCCCGTCTCCCCCTCCTCACAAATCCCTGAATATTTACTTAATGCCTTATGGCTGCTGAGGAACGCTAATTTCACATACCTGTGTGATTGTTGTGAAGATTAAGAAAATAGATCTGCCTGAATGCCTCTCACCAGCGCGATGACAGCTGACAGGACTCCGTCTCCGACGACTGCACAGTAAAGGCGCACCATGCACCACACGCACGCAGCCACAGATCACAGATCTTCACAGTCCCTCCCAGATCACTGATCAGATGGCCAGTGTAGTGACCACACTGCAGCCCCTCACCTTGCCCTGGCTCTACTGCTGCTCTCCGACTCTGACTGACCACCAACCGCAACCGACGACTCAAAACGAAGAACGCACTACCGCCACGAGTCTCCTCATAATTTCCCCCTCGGGCTCCTCACACTTGGCCACACCTCCTTGCTCCACAACTCGGACGGCGATTGGACAGTGGGCACGCATCAGTCTATACTATCACTGGGCAGAGGAGGCCGAGCAAGATGCTTCTGGGCAGCACAGAGGGTGACGGGGGATGACGGGGCACCGGGGTTACAGACAATGAAAGTGGCAAGGGCCGACTGCAGCCAGCCTCGGGAGGTGGTGGAAGAAAGGAAAAACAAAATGTTTTTTTTTTTTAGGGACGAGTGGGACATAAAAAAGTAACACTGCAGAGTGCAGACTGGGGGCCCTTCCCTGAACCTACGCCATGGCGTCATCTGCATACTTGTTAATCCAGGCCTGGGCGTCTCTCTCACTGTGCAAAGTTCATTTCTAAATTCTGGTTTTGGAGTCTCCCCTCTTACTTCTCTTCCTTACTCTCTGCTCCACCTCCCGCTTCCCACCATCTCAGATCTACTGATGCATGCACTCTAGCTATTCCTCATTGCTCTACCTCCATAGGACAGGAAGTTTTCTCCTACTGCTTCCCAAAGCTTTGGAACTCACTGCCACCTCCTATCAGACTTTCCTCGTCCCCATCTTCAATTTCCTTAGCCCTTTACAATTTCTATTCCCCTAACTGCCCTTGTTCTTAGCCCCCCTTCAACACTTCCTACCCTTGCACATTACCCTTTAGCCCTACTTTACTTCTATTCTCCTAACTGTACTTATTCTTAGCCCCCCTTCACAACCCTCCCAATCCCGTGTGCACTATCCCCTACTCCTCTATCCCTGACTTACCTCCTGTCTCCTAACTGAACCCTTCCTCTGATTACTTCCTCACATGCTGCCTCCTGTTATACCCCCTCCTGCTACCCCCTACCACAACCTATTGCACCATTTTGACACTCTACTACCATTCACATGCTACTGTGCTATTTCATACGAACATATGAACTTGCCAGCAGAAAAATGCCCACAGGTCTATCAAGTCTGCCTGATTGTGCAGCCCTTAGTTTCATATCACTACAGCTGCCCCACCCCCCACCCAACCCCTCTCTTCCTCCTCTTTTCTGGCTCCTCCCTTTGTGTATCTGTCTGTACTAACCCTGCCCTTGACTCTATCCCAACCTTGCTTAAAGCTATCCACTGTCCTTTGAGCTATTAACTCTTCCGGCAGTGCATCTCCCTCCTAAACCTTCCCCCTTCCAACTTCAGACTGTGCCTCCAATGACCCTTCCCCCCTTAAGTGGAAAAATCCTCCCTCCCTGACTTTGTTTATGCCTTTCAAGTACTTAAAGGTCTCAATCATGTCCCCTCTTACCCTTCTGTCTTCTAGTGATTTCATGTTGAGCTCTTTCAACCTTTCCTCGTATGAAAACTCCCCTAGTCCTCTGATCATTTTTGTAGCCCTATGCTGCACTCCCTCCAGTAATCTCACATATTTTTTTAGGTATGGGCTCCAGTACTGTACACAGTGTTCCAAGTGTGGTCTCACCAGTGATCTATATAGTGGCAGGATGACCTCCCCCTTTCGAGAGGTGATCCCTCTGCCAATGCACCCCAGCATCCTATTTGCCATTGCTGCAGCTCTCCTGCACTGTGCAGATACCTTCATGTCCCCTGTTATTATTGCACCAAGGTCCTTTCCTCCTCAGAAGCCATTACCTGCACTCCCCCCAGCCAGTAGCTGTTCTTGGGATTTCTGGCTCCAAGGTGCATGACCTTGCACTTCTTAGTGTTAAACCCCAACTGCCACTCTCTAGACTAGTGTTTGAGTTTAGCTAGATCCTCTCTGAGTGCCTGCCTCTCTTCCTCACTGCCCAGTTTTGTGCAAATCTTAGTGTCATCCATGACTAGGCAGATTTCAACACTCTATGGCTGTCCTCCCTCACAACCCCCTCTTCCTCCCTACTGATGCCCCCCTTATTCCATTCCTAGATTACCCCTATTTTCTCCAGCCTCCCTATTCCTTATCCCTCTTCTCACCTCCAGTCACCCTCCACACTCCACTTCTCTTTCCTGCCCCCCTTCTCCCCCTCCTTTTCTGCCTAATCCTGTCCCCGTTGCAGGGTTCTCTGTCATCCTGAAGGGGTATAGATCTTGGCTCCCTCTCTTCTACCCCTCTGCCTTTCCCCCCACTTTCTAATCCTGACCCCTGGCAGGGTTCTCTGCATCCTGAAGGGGTACAGACTGTCTCTCTCTTTTCCCCCCTCCCATTTCCCCCACTTTCAAATCCATCGCCTGCCCACCTCCCTTCTTCCTTATCCCCCTTCCTCTCCTCCTGTTCCCCTGCCCCTCTCTTCTCTACCACCTTGCTCTGTTTCTCTCCCCTCCCTTTCTGCCTGGTCCCAACCTCCTTGCAGGGTTCTCAGCAACCTGGATGGGTATAGATCTTGGCTGTCCCTCTCTCTCCCTCTTCCATCCCCCACCATCTACCCCTCGCTGTCCACTTCCCCACTTGTCTTATAACTGCCCTTCCTTGGGTATACAATAGCACTTCAAGTCTTGTGCTCAGCCTACTACTTCCAGCACTTCAAATGTGTTATCCATCCTCTAACCTTTACTCTACTGGATCACCTGCTCTTGGGTTGTTGCAATGTATGCTATATCTGAATATGGTTTTGTTTACCCTGTCTGGTTGGTCTAGTTTATTTTTGGTCTGTAATTATGCAACACTGTTTTGTTTTAGAAATTGTACTTTTATTACTGTGTTTGCTTGTTCTCCCAACTCTTGTTCCCCCAGACGCTTCTGGAAACAAGCTGTTTACAGCTCATGTTGCCTTTCCTGGTGAAACATTTTCCAAATAAAATAAATAAATTTCTAACGTGATTCCCTGCCTACAATCCTCCCTCAGCCTACTACTACCTCCCATTCAGTTCGGCTTCTGTGCCTACAACAATAGCTCTTCTCTATTAGCTGTATGTGTAATAGGCAATCCAAAGAACTCAGTCTCACTCACACCTCCCCCCCACACTGCTAATCTGTCCCTCTCAACCATCCTTGCCCACCCACCATTTGTTCACATTGTGCCAGACTTATTTAAACCCAGTGCTGCCTCTCTATTTTGTCTCTCTCAGCTCTGCATATCAAAAGCTTTCTGCTCCTGTTTTCCACTCTGTCTTCACCCTCCCTTTCCCATCTCACATTTTGGCCTCCTAATGCTGTTTCCTCTCCCTGACTCACTGTATTTCTTAGCTTGCTCTACAGAACCTCGGCCCATTTTGAGCTTCAGCTTACCATCTTCCCCTCCTTCAAGGGCCATGAGGGTACTGGGAAAAAGCCCTCCCCAGCAGGCTCTCTGGACGGCTGCTTATCCCCTAAGGTATGGACACAAGACTTCTTGAATCACAGGTCGGTGTGCATGTGGCACCTACACTTGCTTACCCTCTCACCCCCCCACCCCTTCACCCTCCCACACTTAGCTGGTATCCTCAATTTATCCTTCCTCAAACTCAATTGTTCCCCAACTAGTAGCCCGGTTCCCAAATCAGCCGTGCTGTTGTTTTACCTTTTCTCTCCCCCCTCAGATCTCACTGCTTGCTGCTGATCTTCCTCTTGCTGTCCCAAGGATCACTGCACTGTGCTGTCCCTGCTGCTCTGATCTTCCGTCCAACTGCTGCTAGGTTGCACTCTGGTATTCCACAGTTAATTTTTCTGACTTGATCTTGTACACAACCAGACCTCTCTTTGTGGTTAACTTACTTTTTCTGTTTCACTGAATGCCTCTCCCAACTTACCCCAAGAACCTCTGCTAATGTACTGCTGACTGTACTCTCTGTTATCTTCTAATCTACATGCAGTATGATAGATAGGCACCCTGTTTTTTCCGATCGCCAGCCTAGCTCATTTTGTACTGCTTGATCCCCTCTGACATCACCTGTTTTCGGACTCCTTCTTTTCAGGGCTACTTCCCAGTCACTGCTTCCTCAGCCTTTCACTCTTTCCCTGCTCAGTCCTCCCCCCTTCGGCAACTGTACTACTTCTCCCTCCCTTTTCTGCTTACCAACCTGCTTTGTACTTCTCCTTTCCTATCCCATTCTCCTTCACCTCCAGCTCTCCTCTTACATTCTTTCTACTCCTACCTACAGCCTCCCTATTCTCCTCACCATGCCCCCTCCTCCCTACCTTCTTGCCTGCCTAGTCCCTGTCTGTTCCCTCTTTTTCATTGCCTCCTTGATCACCCCTCTCAGACCCACCCATCCATTCAGAGTATAATTTCTCTGACTTCACTTACTCTAATCTGATGGAAAATACTGCTCTTTTCCCCATTCCAACAGTATGTTACAGTCCAAAGCTGCTTGACTTCCATGTTGGGTACCTCACCAAGAAGTGCACGATCTCTCAAGACTCTATGCCCCTTGAGATCGTGCATGCAACCCTCTGGACTTTTGCCCTCTCCATAACCTTATCTGGTGATACTGAACACAACCCAGACCCTCAGCCCCCTTCAGAACACATCTAATCCAGCCAGTTCCCACACCTCACCCATGCCCACGGCTTACAAATTGGACATCTGATCACCAGGAGGTTGATGGTAAACTTCTCTAAGCTAGAAGTGTGGGCCATGCTCCATGACCCTGATGTTCTGGGTGTCTCTGAGATGTGGTTAAAACCCATCATCTCAGACAACATGTGCTTCATTGCTGGTTACAGTCTCCTGCATGTCGACCATCTTTCAACTAAAAGAGGTGGTGGCCTTGCCCTATTCTTTAAGTCCCATCTCAGCTTCACTCTTTTACCCACACCCCCTATCCAGCCCAGTGAAATTCTTTATTCCTTCCTAATCTTAGGGGGAGCCAAAAAACTGCACAGCATATGGGTCTGTATTCCCCCTAAAAGTGGTGCACTTGGACAAATTGAACCTGTGGACTACTTTCCCCTGTTCGCTCTGAAAAATGAAGTCTTAGTCATGGGAGACTTCAGCCTAGACTGACTTACACCTCAGGCTAGTAGCTTTGAATTCATCATCAGTAAGGCCCACCTTTCTCAACTTATCTCCGACCTCACTAGACACTTCACTACCGGTTCTCTCCATATCCTCATATACCCTCATATACTGGATACTCATCAATAGGAAGGATAGAATTACCACAGCTGGGATTCTTGTGGATACTGTTAGCAACCACTCTCCTGTCTTCTGCATCTGGAATGCTACCCCAACCCCTCCAAAGGTTATTGCCTCCTGAAGGTTATTACTATAACAAACTTTTCAGCATTTAATTCTACCACCTTTTTAGATGACCTCAAGCAAATTGACTGGTCCTTCCTTTTCACTGCTGGTGACATCAACCCTGCCACTGAATATTTCACCTCAGCCATCGTCTCTCTTCAACAGATTCACATTCCAACTACCAGGCGTCAAGTTAGAGGGTCACCCACCAAATGATTACACTGCACCCTTCTCTCCATGCTCAAAACTCAGGATAAGGGCCAAGTACAAGCCCTCATCCTTAGCTGCTGACAGGGCTGTGTATTGCAACTCACGCAACAACTGTAAATGTGAAATTTGTGCTACAAAAAGTAAGTACTACAGGAATCTCTTTACTACTATAGTCCACGACCCCAAAAAGTTCTGGTCTCAAATAAATGTCCTCCTAGGGAAAACTGGAGTTAAACCTCCTGTGAGCTACTGACTGACAACGTGAATTGCAACAACCCCTCCAATATTGCCAGTATCTTCAACTCCCTCTTTTCATATCTATCCTTCTTTGACTATTCAATGCCTCACCTCAACTCTCCCCCTCCCCCACCTCTCCTTAAAATGCTTCTTTTATACAATTTCGCCCAGTTACACGCTCCAAAGTTCTTCACCTCCCAATGCCATCTCTCTCCATGGTAGTGCTGGCCCCAATGAGCTCGAACCCAAAATTCTTAAATTATCTGCCCCCATAGTCACTCTGGTTATGCACCTATTTAACGTATCTCTTCAGTCCTCCACTGTGCCTACTATCTGGAAGACTGCCAGGGTGGTCCCGGTGTTAAAAAAAGGCAATCTGAACTCCATCACAAACTACCGCCCTATTGCAATTTTACTATCCCTCAGCAAACTCCTTGAAAAACTAGTTCACTCTGAAGTCTTTGACTATCTGCTGAACTCTAATCTCTTATTCCCTGCCCAGCATGGTTTTATACCCACTCATAGTACCTCTACCACCTTAACTCTATTCACTAGCAATGTCAAATCCAATATGAACAGAGGCTTACTCACAGGCACTGTCTTCATCTACTTAACTAAAGCCTTCAATTTACTCAATCAATCCCTCCTTCTACAGAAGCTGGAGTCCCTCGTGGTCTCTAGCTTGGCCCTGGTTTGGTTTTCACACTACCTTAGCAACCATCACCAGTTTGTATCCTTCAATAAGGCTCTCTCCTCACCAGCCTCCTTAAATCTAGGTGTTCCTCAAGGATCCATCTTGAGTCCGCTACTCTTTTCAATCTTCATCATCGACATTCCAAACTCCCCTTTCCACTGCAAGACCCTTCTGTACACCAACAACTTTGTAATCTATACAGAGTCCAGCTCCCTAAATGACATCAACTCCAAGCTCACCTCTGACCTGCACACTATCCAGACCTGTATCTCCCACAACCATTTTGTCCTCAGTATTCCCAAGACCCAGGCTATGCTCCTCAGGGGCCCCCCCATGGGTCCTGTTCCCTGGCCTCCAAGTTTTCCATTCAATGCCTGGATAGCTCTCCTATCTCCTCGACCCTCTCAAACAGATATTTTGGAGTCAGTCTCAACCCTGTCCTAGACTTCTACCTGCACATAAGCACTATTTGTAGCTCTGTCAATAACAAGCTTAGTCTTGCTTACTGTATCTGCCATGCTCTCACTCCAGCTGCTCACATTGCTATAGCCTGATGAGTTCCAGTTCCAACACTCTGCTATGCACGCCCATCCTTCTTCCAAGCTAATGCCAGCTGCCTTCACAAATGGGATGTTACAACAATTTATGTTAGTTCACCTCTTTCTACTCTGACCCACCCACCATTGTCTGCTTTACACATCCTTAAACTGGTTATCTCCTCCTTCCTGGCATTTCTACATTCTCAACTACTTCACTGACTACATTATTAGATTCTCCCAGCCTACCTCTTTGACCTCCTTATTTACTCTGGCAGACCATGCATACTCTATGTGGTCTTCTTCACAAGCCCTTATGGCAAACTCCAAATGCTCCACTAAAATGGGTGGGCAGATATTCACCTACAGCACTCCTAATTTCTGGACTTCACTACCTGCACACCTCTGGGCCTCTAACTCCCATAATATCTTCAAAAAGACCTTTTCCACCACCTCCATATCTCTGACAAATGCTCATGCTTCTGATCTCATTGTCCCCTGTCTGCCTAGCCCAGATTTTTCTGCTACAATTGCCCTGTCCTCCTGCCTTATTTATCCTCAGCTATTGCCAAGGTTGCTACCTGTGCCCCTTTCTTTGGTTGCTACCTGTGCCCCTTGTTTTGTTGCACCCACCTGGTGCCAGGCACCTCTGATATTGTCCTCAATGATTTGTATTCCCCACTAGTCTGTAATGTTAGGCAATTCTTGTATTTATTTAAATGCTTATATATATGTATTCTAGGCCTATGTTTAATTGCTTGTTCACCTGATTTGTACTCTTCCGGGTCGTGCCTGAAAATAGGCAGGCTTCTTGTCTAGTGCACTTACCCGGTAAAGAAAAGCTAAATACATAAATAATGTGCATCCCCCTCCTCCATCACCCACCACCACTGGAAAGAGTAGACAAGGGCTCACTCATATCAGCTAGTGACATGCAATGGCTATTCACTTAGTTGCATTGCTCTAACAGGATGACCAACTGAAGTAGGTCACAAGACTGGGCTGGCAGTATAGCCTAGAGGTTAGAGTGATGAGATGTGAATGAGCTTGATACATCCAGCAGATCAGACCTGGGTTTGATTCTCACAACCTCCACTTGCATACTGTGTGACTCTGAGCAAGTCACTTAACCGCCCAGTGCTCCCAGGTCGCCCCTGAAAACAGACACTTGCGTCTAGTGGGCCTTACCTGGTTACCAAAGACTAAATAAAAAAAAATAAATAAACAAGAGACCCAAGGGATGACCAGCAGCAACACTTTCTTGCACATTTGCCATTTGTGGGCCAGTCTCACAGAGGAAGAAGCAGTTTCTACTCTCCCTTCTTTTGACCTTTGTCAACAGTGCAATCAGGATATAGGATTTTGGCACGTAAACTGATTTGAACAGACACTTTTCTTTAGCAGCTAATGGAGTGAGCATCCTGCCTCTGGAAGCTTATTTGAGCTAAACAAATATATATTATGGATTAGACTCAGAGGGAGGGAAAACGAGCAAGAGGGTGTGGGTGGTCTACCCACGGAGTCCTGCACTGCTGTCATTTGCTCTCACAGCAGCCTTGAAACAAAAGAAATACATATGAAATTAATTGATTTGGACACTAGAGTAGCTAAATCAAAATAGCACTGTGTGTGTTTGGTTGGGGGGTCTGATAGATGGCTCCTTGGCAACTCCCAGGTTGAGGAGGTTGATTATGCTAGGTCTGTGCTCTCTGGAAAAGTGAAGGAAAGTGTACATCTGAGCACAAAAACCTAGTACCACTATGTATAATATTATAAATACTGTACAGATATACTATAGTGGCATGGTAGCACCACTATAGTTAGGCTTGAGTAGGCTGTTTATTGTTAAACCGTAACTTTGCAGTTTAATAGTTTCACCCCCATTCAATGGATTTTCACAAAAGTTTGCATGCACAGTCTCAGGCACAATGTTGAAGCTCCAGCTTTTGTTACAGTCTGATGCGTGGTTTCTGAGACCCGGACAGTGAAAAAATGAAGTTTCTTTTGTGCAGTTTTTTTCTTTTGTCGTCATCTAGCACCCAAACAGTTATGAATTTTGGTCTAAAATTTTCCAGGTAGAAAGGATTTGTCTCATAGTGGTGCTTTTCATTGCTTTGGTGAAAAAAATATTATTTGTTCTTGAATTATAAGGATTTTAAATTTCACTTCTGAACATGCTCAGTACACTGTTCTGGCTAGCTGTTTCATATGAAAAAAGAATTTGACAATATAAAAAAGATCCTGTTTTATATAAGGGTAATCCTGTCTCATGAGAAAAAAATAATTATTTCATACAGCTGCTATTTTGTTTCTGTTTAAATTGTGTTTTTTGTAACCCATAAAAATCATATTAAGACACCAACATATCTATCTTGCTAATCAGGGCCATATTAATTGGATTCTGCAGTTACTGGGTGGAAAAATGACCCAGAAATGTATTTTTTAACACATTTTAAAAGTATTTTTTTTGTGAGACAAATTTTTTTTCTTATTACAATTCAAACAGGAACAGGGCATATGAAAAAAAATTATCTACATACGAAAAAAAAATTGGACTTTATTTTTTCTTATTTTTTCATGAAAATGATACAATCTCATGAAAAAGAATTCTGTCATACAGGGTATGTTGAAGTTATTGGCCCCATCCTTGCTAGGATAGTCCAATGCTCTCTAGAGACAGGGGTGTTTCCAGACCCCCTGAAGGAGATGGTAGTAGTACCACTCTTAAAGAAACCTTCTCTAGATCTGGACTGCCTAGCAAACTACAGGCCTGTCTCTAACCTGCCTTTTGTAGGCATGGTTATTGAGAAGGTGGTGGCAGCCCAACTGGAGGACCATTTGATAACTCATGATGTCTATGATCCTGTTCAATCCCATTTCAGGAAGAGGCATAGTACTGAGACCACCCTTGTTAGAGTACTTAAAGATCTCCTGATCGTGAGAGATTGATGAACTGGACCCATTCTACTTCTTCTCGATCTATCTGTGGTATTTGACACTGTGGACCTGGAGTGTTGCTGGAGCACCTACGGTTCCTCTGTGGACTGTCTGGTACAGTCCTCAGTTGGTTTAGATCATTACTCACTGACAGGACACAGAGAGTGGGGTCAGGATTTATTCCTTGGCCTCTCTCCCCCATTATGTGGGGTGCAAGAGGGCTCCATTTTATCCCCTATGCTGTTTGCAGTGTACATGCTGTCACTGTAGGACATTATAAGGTGGTATGGGCTAAATTCTCACTGCTGTACAGATGAAACTGAACTTTACATGTCCTTTGTGCCCGAGCAGGGTGGGTTGACCTCGATCTTTAACAACTGTCTCTCTCCGAGATTCAGGATTGGATGAGTGCCAGTTGGCTCAAGTTAAACTCTGACAAGACTGAGGTGTTGGTAATAGAACCAGGTCACCAAGACATGGGATTGCAGGTGGGTCAGCCATCTGGGCTTTGACTCAGAGGTGATCAACTGCTTACCTCAAACCAGATGCAAAATATGGGTGTTGTGTTCAACTGTGGCCTGACATTAAAATCTCAGGTGTCTGCAGTCATAATGACCTCATTTTACCATTTGAGAAACATCGCTTGGATCAAGCACCTGATGCCGCCTGGTGATATACCAACCCTAGTTCATGCTTTTGTGACCTCGCGCCTTGATTACTGCAATGCCCTATACCTAGGTCTGCCAGGGGTAGATATCAACCAACTGCAACCAGATCAGAACATGGCAGCTAGGCTGTTGACAGGCTTGTCAAGATCTTGCCATATAATAACTCCTGTGCTCTGTGATCTGCACTGGCTGCTGATATATTGGCGGATCACCTTCAAGGTCAGATTACTGATGTATAAGGCCCTAGATGGTTAAGGGCCTGGCTACTTTCATGATCTTCTACACCCCTACCACCCCCTCTGCCCACTCTGTTCTGCCGATGAGGGATTGCTAGAGGTTCCCAGGGTCCAGTTAAAGACTTCTGGGATGCATACTTTTATTTTTGCAGCGACAACCCTGTGGAATGCTCTGCTTCATTGGATCAGAGAGTACCTGACTGCTGGCAAGTTTTAAAACTGAACTAAAGACATATTTGTTCAGTCAGGCATTTGCTGAGGAAAATTTAGCCTAATTATATTACTTTTGCTGTTGTATTTATTAAGTATTGATATTTTTATTAATTGTATCTGTTTTTAGAATGTAAAGTGCATTGATCATTTTGGAATTGTGCTGATAAATTTTGATTTAATACAAAAATTAATTTGGAGCTACTTTTTTTTTCCACATTCTTTTTTTCATGAAGGAATCTTTTTTCATGAGAATGACACAATCTAGTGAAAAAAGATTCCTTCATATGAAAAATGAATTTGGACTTAGTTTTTTTCACATTCTTTTTTCATATGAAGGAATCCTGTTTTGTGAGAATGACACAAACCCATGAAAAATAATTTCTTCATACAAAAAAGAATTTGTACTAAGGTTTTTTTCAATATTTTAACTTTAACAAGCCATACCTCTGTCAATATTTTCAGTTAAGGGACAATCTATATATAAAAAAGGTCTTAACTAGTACCACAACATAATGCATAATGCCTTAAAAAATCCAGGGGCCATATAGAAAGCATAAAATAAAAAATTCAATTCCCATAGAAAAACATTCAACTTTAACAAGCTGTAAGTCTGTCAATCTTTAGAGATAAGGAATAATCTATATGTCAGAAAAAAGGATCTCAATGAGTACTACAAAGTAACACATAATACTCCACCCCTTAAAAAATGTAGTGGCCATATACAAAACAAACAAACAGAAAAACAACAGAACAATTAAAAAACTGAAAATTCACATAGGATAACAGTGCAACTTTAACAAGGCCATAACTCTGTCACTCAGTGGAGTTAAAGGAAAATCTATATATCAGAAAAAAAGGTTTCAATGAGTACTACAACAGTAACACATAATACCACCCCCCAAAAATTAGGGGCCATATAAAAAAAATAAAGATTAAAAAATGAAAATTCCCATAGGATAACATTGCAACTTTAACAAACCATAACTCCATCACTCAATGGAGTTAAGGGAGAATCTATGTATAAAAAAGGTATCAATGAGTTCTACAACACTAATATATAATACCCCCCCAAAAATTATGAGCCATATAAAAAAGCATAAACATTAAGACATGAGAATTCCCATAAGATAACATTACAACTTTAACAACACATAAGTCTGTCAATAACTGGAGTTAAAGGAATATATTTATATATATATATATATTATAGTAGCACGGTAGTGCTACCATAGTTAGGGTTGAGGAGCCATTTCTATGTTAAACCCCAAAACTTTGCACCTTAATAACTTTGCAACTGTTTAATGGATTTGCCTGAAATTTGGAATTTATGATGAAGAACCATAGGCCTTGGGATCAGCCAAGTTTCGTACTGGTTGGATATACGGCTGTGGAGTTATTAAGTGTGATCTGTGCGCACGTTTACGCTTTTCTGGAATTCTATGGTCGCGCCTACAGGTCATACGGTTTGTGTGACCAGCCCAAAATCTTCAGGGAATGTGCAGCTGGGGTCCCCGATGTGCCTTTTGAAGATTTCGTGAAAAAATATTAAACGGTTCAAAAGTTATGCAAAAAATCAGTTTCCCATTATAAGTCAATGGGAAAAGTTAACAAAAAGTTCAACACTTTCAAATGCATTTTTACTTTTCGCAAATGGGCCTGTTACTTTGCAATCGGCCATTTTGTTTTCAGTTGGTGATCAGAAAAATGGTTGGCATTTAAATTTGGGACCCTCTAGCAACCTATTTTTTTTGTATTCACCTAGTCGGCCCTGAGGATGCTTGCCATGTCTTTATTTTGTGGTAAAACACCCCAGAAATACGTTTTTCAAATTTCTGGAAAAGTACTTTCAAATTACTTTGCTCACGAAGGTTGACAAATTTTGCTAAAGCTTTCGCAAATTATAATTTTCAGTCTGTGGAAATGACAGCAATTTTGGCACTGCACTGCAAAATAACCATTGGGAGTTTTGGGCTGAAATTTGGAGGAATGCAGCCGACATCTCACAGATGTGCCTTTCAGTGTTGTATTGAAAAATATTACACGGCGGCAAAGTTATGGCACTCCAAATTTGACAGTTTTTCCCATAGGATAACATTACGGCGCCCGAAGCATTACAGGAATCCTTTGGCACCCTGCTGCAAAATAACGGTTTGGTCTTTTTTCCTGAAATTTGGAGGGAAGACAGCCAACAGTACACAGATGTGCCTTTCAGTAGTTTGATGAAAAAATATCACATGGCAGCAAAGTTACGGCACTCCAAAATTGATGGTTTTTCCCATAGGATAACATTATGGTAACCAACACTTAACAGAAATCATTTGGAGCCCTGCTGCAAAATAATGGTTTGGTCTTTTTTCCTGAAATTTGGAGGGAAGACAGCCAACAGCCCACAGATGTGCCTTTCAATAGTTTGGTGAAACAACATTACAGGGAGGCAAAGTTATGGTCTCCAAACTTTCTTTTTTCCATAGGATAACATTGATTCATGGCATATGAGGCCCGTATCTGAAGCGGTCTGAGATACGGACTTTTCATTGGGAAAATTTCTTAGCTCCCTAAAGGCTAAGATCCAAATTAGCCAGGACAGTTGTAAATAATATGACTTTTAAATTTTTTTCACATCGACGGTTCCTGAGATATAATGTATTTAGTATTCCAAGATCTCATTTTCTGCCGATACTCATTATTTTGCATACATTATTTGTACTCACTGTCTTTCTCAATGCAGGTTTTGGGAAAACCAGCCTGTGCGCTACATTACTGTTACTGTTTCCCTTTCGCTTGGATCCATTACCCGTTTCACTTACCATTGGCGTCTGCGCCACAGTGTAGTTATCCTTCTGCGTTTTCATTTTGCGCTTGCATTTCTGTTATTTTTTGCCATTTCTGTCTACAGTACTGTTTATCTTACTGTTTCACTTTACATCACCATGCCCATTGACATTTCTGTTTGCAGGCACCATGTTACTATGTGACAACACATCACGTGGCAGACCATTCCCTCGCCACCATGTGCATTACCCTTTCTGTTCTCATTTGTGCTTGTGTTACCATGTGCGCCACTGTTAGCATTTCTGTTTGCATTGCTGTCCCTGTTAGTATGCCACAACACATCATATGGCGGGGCCAGCAGAGGCCCAAAGGGCCGAACTCAGCAACTCCGCCACTGCATTACATTCACTATTTCTAGTTATCATTCTCAAGAAGGAAATTAGAGGCAAAAACTCCATTTAATGCATTAGTTAGGTTTGTTCCACAGTGACAAAGTGAGAAATTCGCGGTTGGGTTGAAACCCCTTGGACCCCGCCCACCCCCTAACCGGCATTGGGGTGCGCATTGGGATCGTGGGTCCAACTCTCACCCCATTCTCCTATACTTCTGCTGCTTTACACATGTCATGGGGTGAGAGTTAGGGCTGACGATCCCAATGCGCACTCCCAATGCCAGTTGGGGGTGGGTGGGGTCCAAGGGGTTTTCAACCCTAACAGCGAATTTCCTCACTTTTGTCGCTGTGGAACAACCCTAACTAATGCATTAAATGGAGTTTTTGCCTCTAATATTATATATATATATATATATATATATATATATATATATTATGGTAGCATGGTAGTGCTACCATAGTTAGGGTTGAGGAGCCATTTACATGTTAAACCCAATATTTTGCACCTTAATAACTTTGCAACCGTTTGACAGATTTGACTGAAATTTGGAATACACGATCAAGACCCATATGCCTTGGGATCTGCCAAGTTTTGTACCTGTCAGATACAAGTCTGCGGAGTTATTAAGCGTGATCTGCGTGTGCGTTTACGCTTTTTCTGGAATTCTACGGTCGTGCCTACAGGTTGCACGGTTTGTGCGACCGGCCCGAAATCTTCAGGGAATGTGCGGCCGGGTCCCTAATGTGCCTTTCAAAGATTTTGTGAAAAAATATTAAACTGTTCAAAAGTTATGGCAGTCCGAACTTCTGTTTTTTACCATAGGATAACATTACAGCGTTCACCGCGCCTTTGAGGGCCCGTATCTCGGAAACGGTGCAAGATACAGAGTTTTTGTCAAAAAATGATAGCCCCTTCATGGGGGCTACATATAAAACTATCCAGGAAAGTGATAATATATATGACTTTTAAATTTTTTTCCTATGTCGTACGGTTACTGAGATATAAACAATTTACTATTACAACTACTGATTTTTGTGTTCCGAGAGTCATTATTTTGCATACATTCTTTTTACTCAATGTCTTTCTCTATACAGCTTTTGGGGAAAACCAGCCTGTGTGCTTACATTACTCTTACCATTACCGTTTCTGCTTGCAGTTCCGTCCCGGTTTCACTTACCATTCACGTTTACGCCACCATGTGCGTTACCCTTTGGGTTTTCATTTACGGTTGCATTTCCATTGTTTTAAACATTTCTGTCTACAGTACTGTTCCTCTTTCTGTTTCGCTTTGCGTCACCATGCGCATTACGATTTGCATTTGCGGGCACAATGTTACAATGTGACAAGACATCACCCCTGCACTCCCGCCGCTGCATTACATTCACTATTTCTCATTATCATTCTCAAAAAGAAGGGAAATTAGAGGCAAAAAACTCTGTTTAATGTATCAGTTAGGGTTGTTCCACAGCAACAAAAGTGAGGAAATTCGATGTTAGGGTTGAAACCCCCTTTGCACCCCTCCAGCCCATCGCCCAAACTGGAATCGGGGTGTGCATTGGGGTCATCGGTCCTAACTGTCACCCCATTCTCCTATTCCTCAGCTTCTTTCCACATGTGATGGGGTGACACTGGGGCCGATGACCCCAATGCGCACACCAATTCCAGTTGGGGGGTGGGCTGGAGGGTGCAAAGGGGGTTTCAACCCTAACATCAAATTTCCTCACTTTTGTTGCTGTGGAACAACCCTAACTGATGCATTAAACAGAGTTTTTTGTCTCTAATATATATATATATATATATATATATATACATACATACATACATACACACACCATAGGGGTGAGACAACTTCCAGTGAAATAAACCATGTTATTTTCACTGGAGTGAAATAAATCCTGATGGCTTCAGCAGAATTAAAATAAATACCATTTATATCTACTCTGCTGACATCACTCACCTGCATCTGAAAACACTAAGAAATACCCCTGTAATTTGCCGAGTTCTAAAACAGGCCCTACACTGAAATTAACACAATTAAGATAGATAACGACAGTCAGCTGCAGCACTCCTTCTAAATGTAACAATCTCCAAATCTCATGTGCTGTATTTCAAAACCCAAGTTTAGTGCATTACTGAATCAAACAGATGATGCCTGAAACGTTTAAATAAATCTTAAACAGCCAAACATGAAGACACAAACCTGCCAAAAGAATCATTACCATCTTCCTCATAGTCACAGAACAGAACCTCCCTCAGGCAACCAATTACCAAAACACAACACACCTAATTAAGACCCACACACACACCAACCAACAACAGCTCACTACAACAACCATTCATAAAAGTTCACACATGCACACTACCACAGCACCAGCATCATTTAAAGTGACATGATCCTCATAACAACAAACATACGTCTCTCACTGAAATTGGTCTCACCTCCATGGTATAAATAGCACACATGATGGGCAGGTCATGGAATATGGAAAATATTCTCACTCCTGCATCGTGAGCACTGTATATTTCACTCATGCCTTTGACACTTGCGAAATATCCAGAGCTCACTCTGCAGAAGTGAAAATATTTTCCATATTCCATTCCTGCCCATCATGTATCCTATATATATATATATATATATATATATATATATATTCATGGCAAAAAAACTCTGTTTAATGCATCAGTTTGGGTTGTTCTATAGCGACAAAAGTGAGAAAACTTGGTGTTAGGGTTACTACCCCTTGCACCCCATGCCCACCCTGTCCTCACCAACAGGCATCAGGGTGTGCGTTGGGGTTGTCAGTCTTAACTCTCACTCCATCTCATGTGTAAACAAGCTGAGGTGGTGCAGTACAGAAGAATGGGGTGAGAGTTACGACAGACAACCCTAACGCACACCCCGATGTCTAACACCGAATTTCCTCGCTTTTCTCGCTGTGGAACAACTCTAACTGATGCATTAAACACAAATGGTAATGCACATGGTGACACAAAAATAAATGGTAACGCAAATGGTAGAGAAATGCAAGAACAAATGTTAATGAAAATAGAAAAGGTAACGCAAATGGTAACGCAAATGCTAATGGCAACAGAAACGCAAACATTAACGAAAACAGTAACATAAATGGTAACACCAGCAGAAATGCAAATGGTAAGAAAAATGAAAATGGTAACACAAACGCAAACAGAAATGCAAATGGTTAAGGCAACGGTGCCGCAGGAGGAAACAGTAACACAATTGCCAACGGAAATGCAACCGAAAACACAAACGCTAAGGGCAACAGAAACAGAAATGGTAATGAAGACGCAGACAGTAACGGTAATGCAATTGGAAAAGCAAACAGTTACAGTAACAGCAATGATGATGCCAAATCAAACAGTAACAGAAACGGTAACAGAAACGGAAATGGAAATGCAAGCACGTATGGAAACGCAAATGGTAATGCGCATGATCACGGTACTGCAATTGGAAATGCAAATGCGAACAGTAACAGCAACAATGACGCCAAAGGAAACACAAATGCAAATCGAAGCGCATACGAAAACGCAAATGGTAATGCACATGGTGATGCAAAACAAAATGCAAACAGAAACAGCAATAGAAACACAAATTGTAACAGTAACGCAAATGCAAGTGCAAATAAAAACGCAAAGGATGGCGTAGATGGGAACACTAATGCAAATGGTTATGGAAACGCAAGTGGAAATGCTAACTGTAACAGTAATGGAAGTGCACACCCTTTCTTCCCCCAACAGTTGCATAGAGAAACACAGTGAATATAAAGAATGTATGCATAATAATGGGCCACGGAGCAGAAAATGAGCACTTGGAATACTAACTTGCTTGTATCTCAGGAACCTTATGACGTAGAAACAAAATTAAAATTTAACATAATTTATGACTCTCCTGGCTAGTTTTGTACTTAGCCCCCTAGCAGGGGCTAAGTAGTTTTCCAACGAAAAGTCGGTATCTCAAAGTGTTTCCGAGATACGGGACCCAAAAGGCATGGCAGACACCACAATGTTAGTCTATGGGAAAAACAGTCAACTTTGGAGTTCCGTAACTTTGCAGCCCTCAATTATTTTATCATCAAACCACCACAATTCACATCTGTGGGTCTTGGCTTTCTTCCTTCCAAATTTCAGCCCAAAAGACCAAACCATTCTTTTGCAGCAAGGTGGCAAAGATTTCCTATTCTTTTGGGCCTAGTGTCGCAAAGTAGTGTCATAAATCACGACTCTTTTGCAAAAAAAATCACGAAAGTGTCACAAGTGCAACACTACTTTGCACCACTACAGTTTACAAAAATTTTACAAAACATATTTCTGGGGTGTTTCACCCCCCACCAAAAAAAAAAAGACATGACTAGCATCCTCAGGGCTCAACTATGTGAACACACAAAAATTTGTGTATCCCTAGAGGGTCCCAGATTTAAATGCCAAGCATTTCTGTGACCAGTAACTGAAAAAAAAATGGCTGACTCATGACACTAAAGGGGGTCATTTGTGACACTAAAAGCTGCATTTGCAACACTGTCGAACTTTTTAACTTTTCCCATTGACTATAATGGGAAACTTGTTTTTTGAATAACTTTTGAACCGTTTAATATTTTTTCACGAAAACTTTGAAAGGCACACCGGGGAGCCTGGACGCATGTTATCTAAAGGTTTCAGACCAGTCGCATAAACTGTGTGACCTGTAGGCACGAGCAAAGAATGCACAAAAAAGCATAAGTGTGGCTGTCTACTGCACTTCATAGCTCCGCAACCATATATCCAATCATTATGAAACTTGGCAGATCCAGAGATCTATGATACTGCTCCATGCCTGCCACATTTCAGGCAAATCTGCCATATGGTGGTGAAGTTATTAAGCTGCAAAATTTCACACTTGAACCTTAAATGGGGTACTCAACCCTAACTATAGTGGCACTACCATGCCACTATAATATATATATATACTTTGTGTGTGTATATATATATATATATATATATATATATATATATACACACACACACATATATATATATATACAGTATATATATATATATATATATATATATATACACACACACACACACACATATATATATATATATATATATATATATATATATATATATATATATATATAGTGTCAATAAGTAGCATGACATTAACACATAACCCCCACTAAACAGTAATGGGGTAGTCATCCATAGCAAATTTCAGAGCAAATCAACAAACATTTACAGAATTATGGGTAACAAAGTGAAAACCACATTTTTGCCCATACAGAATGAACCATTGGCAGTTAAGAGAAACATTTTATATATTTTTATCCTTTACGGTGAGCCCTACAAAAAACAATTACAACCCGAGCACACACATTGCTTGTCTGGAGGCATGAAAGTAAAAGACCCTCTGGGCCCTGTGCTTCCACAGCCAGCTGGAAGTGTGCATCTTTGGAGAGATGAAAGTGTGAGGGCCCTGCACTTCCCTAGCCTGATGGATATGTTCATGCCGGTCATACAATTCTACTATCTTGAAAAGCAAGGAAATTCTTTGCAAAAATAAACTGCATTAAAGAGGGCTCAGGCCAAAATGTTTGGCATCAATAAATTTGGAATTTAGATCAGCATATCCTCAATCAGTCTCTTGTCAAAAATGAGATCTCTAAGTTATTTGGTTTAAAATGTACATGTCATTTTGTAACCCTTAATTAACTGCCTGTTCAAAAAAGCCAGTTTCAGAGAAAAGCTACTGATGATGTCATAACCTGAACTCACAACCTAGTCCTCCCTGTAAGCTTCCTTATATGACTTATTTCTTCTATATTACCTAAAACGGCTGTTACAGTAAACATCTGAAAAAGGAAAACTGACTCTGGATGGTTCATCACATGCACTTCAATAATGTGCAGATGCAAGGTACAGCACATCAGAATGCAATGAGGGGCTGGAATGCAGCAGCAAACATAGCTTTAAAATGGCAAAACTGTGTGCAGTTTTTAGAATACTGCAAGTATGAGATTTCAAAATGTCACCAGGTTGCAACTGTGGAATGCAGCAATGACACAATCTCAGAAAGTATCTGGAACACATAATTCTGGAATGTGGCAGTGTTGCACAATTTTGGAATGTGGCAGTGACACACAAATTCAGAATGTGGTGGTGATGCACAATTTCAGAATGCAGTGGTGATGCACAGTTCGGAATGTGGCAGTGATGCACAAATTTTGAATGCAGTGGCAACGCACAATTTCAAAATATAGTGGTGACACACAATTTTGGAATGTGGTGATACAATTTCAGAATATGGTGGTGATGTACAATTTGAGAATGTGGCAGTGATGCACAATTTTGGAATGTGGCAGTGATGCACAGTTTCAGAAAGTTGTGGTGACGTACAGTTTCGGAATGCAGTGGTGACGCACAGTTTTGGAATACAGTGGTGATACACAGGTTCAGAATGTGGCAGTGACAAATGGGTTTGGAATGTGGCACACAATTTTGGAATGTGCTAGTGATGCACAATTTCAGAATGTGGTGGTGAAATGCTGTTTCAGAATGCAGCAGTGCTGCACATTTTTGAAATGTGGTGGTGACGCACATTTCTGGAATGTGGCAGTTATGCACAGGTTTGGAATGTGGCAGTGAAGCACAGGTTCGGAATGTGGTGGTGATGCACAATTTCAGAATGCAGCAGTGACGCACAGGTTCAGAATGAGGCAGTGACGCACAGGTTTGAAATGTAGTGGTGATGCACAATTTTGGAATGTGGCAGTGACACACAATTTCAGAATGTGGCAGTGATTCATAATTTCAGAATGCAGCTGTGACGCACAATTTCAGAATGTGTTGGTGATTCTCAATTTGGGAGTGTGGTGGTGACGCACTGTTTCAGAATGTGGCCATGATGCACAATTTCGGAATTTGGCAGTGATGCACAATTTTGGAATTTGATGGTGATGCACAGTTTTGGAATGTAGTGGTGACACACAATTTCGGAATGTAGCGGTGATGCACAGGTTCGGAATGTGGCAGTGATGCTCAGATTCAGAATGCGGTGGTGATGCACAATTTCAGAATGTGGCAGTGCTGCACAGGTTTGGAATGTGGTGGTAACACACAATTTAGGAATGCAGCGGTGACGCACAATTTCAGAATTTGGAAGTGATGCACAATTTCAGAATGCACCAGTGATGCACAGTTTCAGAATGTGGTGGCGATGCACAATTACAGAAAGCAGTAGTGATGCACAGGTTCAGAATGTGGCAGTGATGCTCAGGTTTGGAATTGTGGTGGTGATGCACAATTTCAGAATGTGTCAGTGCCGCACAGGTTTGGAATGTGGTTGTAGTGCACAATTTTGGAATGTGGTGGTAACACACAATTTCAGAATTCAGAAGTGACGCACAATTTTGGAATGTGCCAGTGATGCACAATTTCAGAATGTGGTGGTGATGCACAATTTTGGAATGTGGTGGTGATGTACAATTTTGGAATATAGCGGTGGCACATAGTTTCAGAATATGGTGGTGACACTCAATTTCGGAATGTGGCGGTGAAGCACAACTTCAGAATGTGCTGGTGACGCACAATTTGGAAACCTGGCAGTGACAATTTTGGAATGTGGCATTGAAATGCAACTTGGTGGGGTTGTGTAATTTTGGAATTTGGCTGGGATGCTCCATTTCAGAATATGGCAGGGATGCGCAATTTAGGGACTGGCAAAGGGATGTGCAATTTCGGAATCTGGCAGGGATGCATAATTTTAGAATGTGGCTTGGACACTTAATAATGGAATTTGGTGGGATGTGATGCACAATTTTGAAATATGGTGAGTGTGTACAGTTCTGGAATGTGGCAGGAACAAGTGATTCAGAATAATATTGTGTGTCCTGTCACATTCTGACAGCGTACGTTCCCACTATATTCTGAAACTGCCAGTCACCACCAAATTCCTCATGTGTATTCCTGTCACATTTTGAGACTGATTGTCCCACCACATTTTGAAATGGCTCCACCCTGCCACATTCTGAGATTACATGCCCCCCCAAAATGTTAAAATTGTGCACCAGATTGATATTCTACACCTTGGTTCAGTACTGCATTCCAAAATCACCTCCAGACATGTTCTAAAGTACAATGCCATGCATCTGAACATTCTGGAAATGGAAGCACTGCTGTCAACCCTATGGCAATTTATTTTTTTAAATAATTACTATAGCTACAGTTTCTTAAACTTTGGAGAAACAGGTCCTATAGATTATGACATCATCATTGGTTCTTCACTGAAACAGGGTTTTTGACTAGGTAGTGAAATCAGGGTTACAAAATAGCTCATAACTTTAAAATGAAGTAATGCAGAAACCTAATTTTTGGTATGAGATTTATTGGGGGTATGCTTATTCTAATTCTGCAATGTAGCAATTGTTGCAGGAGTCTCTCTTTAATGCATCAGTTGGGGTTCAGATTAAGCTGACAAAAGTAGAGAAATGTGATGTTAGGGTTTAAGTCCCCACACCCATCCCCCAAGCAGGAAAAGGAAAAAGCATTACAGTTTCCACTGCCCTGACTAATGGTGAATCAGGGTTGGGGTCTTCCTTGTGGTTCTTAATCCTAATGCTCACTCCATTCCATAACCAAATAAAGTGACATGTGATATGTTTTCTTCAGCAGGGCCTACAGGTTCTTGGCAACATGTGGAGTGACACAGTTCTGTATGTTTGAAGGCTATATCACAGTGGGCTGGGTATTAGGGATGAGAATCCCAAGGAAGACCCCACCCCTGATTCACCAAGAGCAAGAGCAGCAAAAATCATATTTTTTTCCCTTTTCCTGCTTGGGGGGTGGTGGTGGGGAGTCAGCGTTGGAAACCCTAACACCACATTTCCCTACTTTTATCAGTTTAATCTGATCACTAACTGATGCATTAGCACATTGTTTTGCAATGAATATATATTATACTTGCACTGTAGTGTCAGTATAGTTAGGGGTGAGTATATTAAACCCCAGTTTTTCACCTTAATAACTTTGGTGACATTGGACTAAATAGCCCAAAGGTTTGCAAGCATATTCTAGCTGCCAGTGAAAAGTATCTGAAAAGAATCTGATGGTATCTTGTGTGGTTTCCGAGATATGGTGATGATATCTTGTGTGGTTTCCGAGATATGGTGCATCAATTTTTAATGAAATGTGTTTTTTCCTATACTCAATACACATTGTTTTTTATCTGCTGTCATGTACAGCTTAGATGGTACAGTATAGAATGTTTTCACAAAACTTTCAGGATAGAAGTGGCCTGTACCAAGGTAGTGCCTTTCAAATTTTTTGTGAAAAAGTAGTAAACAGTTCCAGAGTTATAAGGATTTTAATTCTTTTTGAGCATGCTCAGTAGGGTTTTGAGTTAACCCTCTGATACGAACAGGTACTTTTTAATTCACAAGAGCATTTTTGATTCGCATCACTTAGGTGTCACAAACTAATAAAGGTTTTTTTTTCTGGTTCATGACGGTCTCCATCTTTTTTTTTTTTTAACTAAAAAACATGGAAAATACCTAAAATGATGTGTTTAGCTAGAATCTGATTTTTTTTTTTAATATGATGAAGGCTTCTGGGTACCTGAAAAGCTTTGGTGCCATGTTTAGCAAGATGAGCTGCTCCCCCTGTTCTCAGTATGAGAACAGCAGGACTTTCCCCAATCCTGCATCCACAGCTGGAATGGTGTTGCTGGCTTGAGTAGGAACAGTGAACCAACAGTCTGCTGAGCTGGTGGTCTGTTCCAGCTGAGTTCCCAGTGTGGTGTCTTGTATTGTTTGTCTTGTCTGTCTGTTTTGTTTGTCTTGTCTTGTCTTGTCTGTCTTGTCCGTCTGTCTGTCCGTCTGTCTGTCTATCCATCTCTCTCTCTCTCTCCTCTCTCTCTCTCTCTGTCTGTCTATCTAATTAATATATTTTAAGCAGACCAGGGTGCACACACCCAGAACCACTTCTTCCCCCCTTCAGGTTGCCCACCCACCTTACCAATGTTTACTGTTAATTAAATACAATATATAATAAGTGGACTGGGGTACCCACTCCCAGTATTGCTTTTCTTGACCCTGTCTACCTCAAGGTCTGCTACTTACCCTCTCCAATACATAGGTGGTGGCATGGGGGTGGCCATCCTCATGCCGCAGAACAGTATGCCGACACTGGGGTGCCCATTTGGCAGTGCTGGCAAAATTCACCTGTAAAAAAAGAGAAAACCATCCCTCATTGATCTTTTTATATTTAGTAGTAAACCTGTGATTCCCCCCAACACTACCACCACCACCCCACGCCGACTTCCACTCAGTATCCACCACCCCACGCCCCCTCACCTCACTCAGCTGAACATGTCCAACAATGTAGATCCTCTCTCTGATGGAAAACACGTCTTGCTGCTGGAACCTGCAACTGCAATATAAGAAAATAAGGTACAGTGGGTGGGATATTCAAAAGGGTTGCGCCATGCGCAATAGGGTTACGCCTGCGCAAGTCCAAAAGTGCGCAATTCTGCGATATTCAGCAGGAGGCAGTTGCACCACCGAAAACATGCTGAGCAACAGCTCAATGCAAATGACGGCATGGCAACCGAAGGGGGTGGATCCATGCATAAAGAGCGCAATGCGACATCCAAAGACTTGCGCAATGCGCAACAGCGGCACAAGCCGGAAGTTGCGCCCAGCAGAAATGAGCCAAAATAAAAAGGCTCAAGGAAGAGGCGCAAGAATGCCAGGATGCCAAGTGGGGAGAGAGAGAGAGAAAGACAGACAGTGACAGGCCAGGGCAGGCAAGGGAAGCAGTGTGGGCCATAGGCTGCAGAGGCCAGTGGGGGTGCCGGTGCAGTGGAAGTAGCAGTCAGGACAGCGGGGTAACAGAGCAACATCACGCGGGGGTCACAAGCCAGGAGATGGATAGTGGCAGCTTCCACATGGAAGCTGTAATGAGGGGGGTGAGAATGCAAGGTGCAGGGGGACGTGGCCGTGGATGGGCCCGTCTGCGGTATGTCCCCAACAGGCAGTACCGTGCCCGCATTAGCTTTGAGCTGTACACAGATGTAGAGATCGTGGGCCAGTACTGCCTGAACAGGGCAATACTGAGGTGGCTCTGTGAGCTGTGCAGTGAGGTGATGCAGGCACCCTCACAACGGAGTCATGCTCTGTCAGTGGAGACCAAGGTGACAGCCTGCATGTGCCTGCTCGCCACGGGCACCTTCCAGAGGCCAACAGAGGACACCACAGGCATCACACAGTCGGCCACATCACGATCCTCACCCATCCTCAGCGCACTGCTGCCACATGCCGCGGAGCACATCCATTTCCCCAGCACCATGGCAGAGCGTACAGCAAACATGCAGGCTGCCCAGGTAGCATGTATGACTGGCGTGCTAGGGGCCATAGACTGCACCCATGTGGCCATTCGCACGCCACCTGGCCCCGATGGGGCTGCATATAGGAATAGAAAGGGCTTCCCCAGTGTCAACTGCCAGGTGGTGTGTGATGCCACTGGGCGTATAATCAATGTCTGTGCTACACACCCTGGCGGAGCACATGATGCCTTCATATGGCATCAATCCGCAATGTGCCATCGATTCGAGAGTGGGGACATCCCCACAGGCCATCTAGTGGGTGAGTACGCATGTAGGAAATGCAAACTCGGGGCAAGAGTGGGAATGCCACAGGTGCCATGGTAGTGGCACACAGGGATATGGACAATATGGACCTGAACATGAGACTGATCTCCACTATCTCCACACAGGTGACAGCGGATACCCACTCCGTCCCTGGCTGCTTACACCGTACCGGCGCCCCATGACCCCATCGCAGCAACGCTATAATGAGGCACATGCCGCCACACGCAACATCATTGAACGGGTGTTTGGGATGCTCAAGGCATGCTTCCAATGTCTAGACACCTCCGGCGGTGCCCTACAGTACAGCCCCTCAAAGGCTTGTGGGATATTCCTGGCCTGTTGTATCCTGCACAACATGGCCAATGACTATGGGATAGCCGTACAGGTTGAAGAGGGGGACAGCGATGGGAACGCCAGTGGCACCGGTGTTGATGGTGATGAGCAGCCCCCCTTGGACGGTGGGACCCCCGACTGATCCGGCAGGCCCAGCTGCACCGGGACACCATCACAGAGGAGCATTATGCACAACACAGGTAAGTCAAGGGGCCATGTGCAAACAACACTGTCCTGGCGCAACCCACAGGCACACAGAGTAACACACCAGGGGTGCATGATGGCAAGGGGGTGGAAGGGACCAGGCACACAAACACACCATCAGGGAGGGGTGAACAGTCATATGGACACACACACACACACAAACACACCAGGCACAAAGCGTACATGGGCAGGTGCACAGCAGAGCAGGAACAGACATGGCAAACACACAGATCCACAGACCACACCCACCACCTGTACTGTCCAAGCACGTGTGTCAGATGCTGGGCACCCTAGCACCTTGGTGTACAGTACAATGCAGGCATCATCATGCACACGCACCTGTGGACAGCAGTCGGGATGGTGTGCAGGTGGTCCGTATGTCGGCGTGATGGGTAGGGCACCCACCAGTGCACTGCCCACCATGACACACAGTGCACACAGGGAAGCACCAGACAGGGCCTGCACTGGGAGACAGGTCAGTCATGTTGCACCATTCCACAGCCACCGCGGATGCGTGGGCGGCCCTGCCGTGACCCAACAGCACTGGCAGGCTGAGCAGGGGCCACATGGGGTGGCACCGATGGACCACCAGGGGTCCCACTGCGTGATCGCGACCTTGTCCACAGTGGGGTCTGTAGGATGCCAAACATACCTGCACCAGGGGTGCTTGGGATGCCCACAGCAGAACCTGGCATCGACAGGCTTGGTGTCGCACGACGCCGGGAACGGGGAGTGAAGAGCGTACTGTGTGGGGTGCGCGGTACAGGAGCATCTGCATGTGTGCCCAATGCAGCCACGACAGTGACCAATGCCTGGGTCTGCCTGTCAATGGTGGCAGTCACATCCATCCGCATATGGACCATCTCTGCACGGTCCAGAGCACAGTCCCTGCTGTGCCGCTCCACAGCCGCACACAGTGCCTCCACAGACGTTGCAACCCGCCTTTGCTGCTGTACTGATTCCCGCAGCAGCAGGTGGTTGTGCTCTTCAAATGGGTACTCTGCCACAACGGCATCCTGTCCCCCAGGGTGTGGAAGGTCCTGATGCTCAACACCTCTTGAGGGTGGGCGCTGTTCACCAGGACCAGGAATGGGCATATCAAAGGGCGGCGGGCATGTGCCACCACTGGACACTGTACCCCCAGACCTGGTGGGTGACTGCTGCTGCTGCCCTTCAAACCGCTGTGCCCCAGGGACCACTCGTTCCACTGCTGTGGCTGCAACAGTGCCAGACACCTGCACAACCACCGGTGCTGCCCCACCGGTGCTGACAGGCACAGCCTGGGACTGTGCCGACATGCTGGCACACATGTTGGAACCAGCTAGGCCCAGGGTCACGTGCTGGCCTGCCGTGTGTCTGTCATGGGACACACACATGTCACTGCCCATTGCAGTCCCTGCATCATCAATGGTGCAGGTGTGCACATGCCACAGTCACAGCTTGCTGGCATGCTTGCATGCCAGACTGTTGAGACACAGGCTGTGCACCCCCACACCCGACTCACCGACACCAGAGTTGGCAGCCCAGCGTGCATGCTGGTGCAGTGCATGCTGGCTGGTGACAGAGGTGGATGGATCCTCCTCCATGTCCAGCAGGTCATCCTCACTGCCTGGACCCACCACCACCATCCCCTGAAGATGAGCAGGATCTGTAACAGAAAGAAAGGACATGTGAGTGCATGTGAACAACCTTCCCCCCCCAACACCACCACCATGTCATACCGTGCAGTGATGGGCTTCCACCTGTCTGGAATCCACCTCCTGGTACGGCCTCAATAGCACTGCGCTGCATTGATGCAACCAGTCGGTCCTCAGCCGGGGTCAGCTCCACCACTGCTGGCTGGCCCCCGCCAGTGCCAGCACATGCCGCCCTGAGGGCTGCTACCTTCTCCTTCACCCTCCTGCAGTCTGTCCCAATCTTCTTTTTGCATTCCTGCACAGAGCGCTGGTGGCTTCCATGCAGTCACTGCCCGAGCTACCCCCTCCCATGCAGCCGCATGGGCCTGAGGGGTGCCCCGCCGTCCACTCAGTAGTGGCTCCTCCTCCAGGTAGGCCTGGAAGAGGGCCTCTGTCTCTGCCGTGGTGAAGTTGTGCCTCCTTCTCCTTCGTCCACCATCCTCACCCTCACCTTGGCTCTGCTCGGTCATGGCGATCTGTATGGTGGAAGTGGACACCTGTCACCTGTGCAGTCTACAGCGTTATCCCATGCCCATTGTCCAGAACATCCCACAGCATGCAACCCACCTCTCACCTGCAGTAACCGGATCTGGCCAGCGAGCCCAGTGTCGCACATTTGTAGCGCAATGCATGCAAATTAGAGTGGAGCAACTGTAATGAGATGCAAATCGTACCCTGCGCCTTTGAATGGCTGATCAGATGATTTGCATGTGTCGGCTGAATATCGCACCATTGCGCTTTTCGCACTACGGTTGAGCCGGCTGAGCCAATGGCGCAGATCTGTGACTGTGTGGTACACTGCATTGCACATGCCCAGGTAGCTTACGCAGGTGTCTGCCGCACTGATGATGTGCTGTGCGCGACTGGCAATTCAGGCCATGGCCACCATTGTGCCAGTGGCGCTACGGCACTGGGCACCATAAGGCCCTGTGGCACTACTGCGCAATAGTCCACTGTGGCACTGGCACGCAGGTGGTCGGTCGCGCGGGATGCGTAGATGTCCAGATGGCGCTGTGCGCGCGTGGCCTTGCGTCGCCAGACCCCTGACCTGGTGTCCGACCTTTGCCCCTGGCTGTTCGGCTGCCATGTATGACCCTTTTGCACTGTTTGGTGACAGCGCTATGTGAACCGACGGCGCTGTACGAACAACGCGATTGGAACCTATGGTGGTCTATTGCGCAACATTTCCATGTGGGGTTGCCGCGCTGTGGGGCACCATATTGCCTGCTATAAAACTACAACTATGGCACACAGGAGAGCACCCCAATGGAGCCCAGTGGAGGTGGCCAACCTGGTGGCCATGGTTGAGCCCCACTATGGGGCACTGTATGGGGGGGAGCCCCTCACCATGGCTCGCACCCAGGTCTGGCTGCAGGTGGCCACTGACCTGGTGAGGGACACAGGGCAGCACCGGTCTGCAGAGCAGTGCCAGCACAGGTTCAGTGACCTCCGCAGGAGGGAGCCAGATGTGCTGCAACGCCTACGGTCACGTGCCAGGAGGGGTGTTGTGCCTAGGCCAGGTGGGTGTACCATCTATGCACCTGTATTCTCCTGTAGGGGTGTGACTGTGTTTTGGTGGCTGTGCATGGGGGATGGCTCTGCCATGGTTGGCTGTGTCAGTGTGTGCAGGTGTGAGATGCATGGGTCTGGCTGTGTGGGCAGGCACACTCACTGGGGCAGGGGGCAGTCTGCTTTGGAGTCACACTGATGTTTTTCTCAACATTTGTCTCCCACAGGCCTGGCAGAGAGGATGCAGGCACAGGCTGAGGAGGGCCGTGGCAGGGCCCAGGTGGTGGCCGTTGGTGCTGCGAGGGGTGGGCCACAGCAGCAGCAGCAGCAGCCACAGCTGCTTGCTGAGTGTGAGTATCATTACATCATGGATGCTATTGCATGCTGGAGGGGGTGGGCATGACCACCAGTCATGAACAACACAACCATGCACAACACAGGCGACAGTCATCACTGTCCAGTGTCACTGCACGTCTGTGTGTGCATCACTGGTGGTCCATGCATGCACTGGGCACATGGCTGTGGAACTGGCATCCCACCACATTGCCACGTCACTTGACAGCCTTGTTTGTGCTGTGATGGACATGGGCAGTGTGTGTGTGCAGTGGTGCACATAGCTGGTGCCACCTGGTTGGGCATGTCATGTGCATGGTCACTGTGGGTGGTGCATACCATCACAGGTGCGGGACATTGGGCTATATGCCTTGCAGGTTGGGTGGTGTTCAGGGTTGTGGACAGTCACAGCCATTGACTGTGTTCCCTTTTCCTAGGCCTCATCGTCCTATGCAGGATTGAGCGTGCCCTCCACCAGCTGACCCGGGTGTCCCTTGAGAACCGTGACATTGTTTGTTTGTTTGTTTATTCGCTTAACGGGTAAGCACACTGGAAACAAGTTCCTTTTACAGGTGCGACCCACATATATTGCATACAGACAATACATAATCAAACATACATATACAATGCAGCAAATTGCAGACAAAAATGTCTTTGTTACGTATAAAATTCATAAAAAAAAATTCATAAAAAACAGTTACAATTAAATTGAGATTCGAAATACATCCTTAATGCATCGGCAAACTTTTGACAGAACACAACCACCTAATATCTTGAGGAATTTCATTCCAAATAAATGGAGCAATATAAGCAAAGGATCTTTGTCCACTTTTAGATTTCATAAAAGGAATCTCGAGAAACCTACTGTCTGACCTATGTCTAGAATAATGACCATCAATATATGGTCTCAAAACTTTGAAATACTATGTGGAATTCTGAGTCCATAACTTTATATATGAACTTGGCCACACAGTATTGGAAATTTAATGAAACCGTAACCAGCCCATTTCTTTCAAAATCACACAATGATGAGATGACTTAGAACAATTTAAAGCAAACTTAGCTATCAAGTGAAGTAAAGTGGATTTCTTTGAAATCACTGTCGCAGAAGCAGTGTCAGTAATCATAGCTGCATAGTTCACAATAGGAAGTAAGCAGCAATTTGAAATAACCAGCCTAGAATCAAGAATAAGAAATGAACGGATTCTGTACAAAGAACCTAATCTACAATGTATTCTTGAGGTAACCCTCAAAAAATGAGATTCATAACTTAGATGAGAATCTAGTAATACCCCAAGATATTGAAATGTATCAACATAGTCAAACAGTAATCCATCAAGAGATTTAACTTCCAAAGTACCAACCTCAGATCTCAGTCTAGGTGGGGTACCAAAAACCATCACCTTTGTCTTAGATTTGTTTAAGAGTAATTTACAGGCCATAAGTGAAGACTGAAAATTGCACATTTCCTCTGTTAAAGAAACACCTAGATCTCCAACTGACAAACCCTGCGTATAAATTACTGCATGGTCAGCGTAAAGTGTTAGAGAAGCATTATTAATCACACTTACTAGTTGATCAAAAACAAAGAAAACAAAGTGGCCCCAAAATAGAACCTTGTGGAACCCCACACTTAACCATTACAGAGTCTGATACAGCACCCCATATTTAACCCTTTGAAACCTATTTGTTAAATAATCCTCGTCCAGTCCAAGAAAGACTCACCAACTCCCAATGACTCAAGTCTAGAAATCAACAATTGGTGATCAACTGAGTCGAATGCCTTGGTCAAGTCACGAACATGGCACCGATCAGACACCCTTTATCCATGCCATTAAATTACCCGCGTTCGTGAACTCGACAAAGGCAGTCTCAGTACTCCTTCCTTTCTAAAACCATGTTGGTTCTGAGACAATAATCCAAAGCGATCCACATACCCAATCAACTGATTATAAACTATTCTTTCCTGAACTTTAGCTAAAGCAGACAAGATAGAAATAGGTCTGTAGTTACAAAACTCATGTTGTGAACCAGATTTAAATATAGGAGTGACCAAAGTATGTTTCCATATATTAGGTATAGTACCTGTAACAAAAGACAAGTTGAAAATAATACTAACTGGAAGTGTTTCTAACTGAGGCAGCATCCGCCAATAAACTCGGACATAAGCCATCAGAACCAGCTGAGCTGTCCTCTTAATACAACGAACAATTCTCTCTCCTTCGGAGTAGTAGTCCTTATACAGTTTAGATTAACTGTAAAATCTTCAGTCAATCCCAAATAGTTCACCTTGGACTGGTCACTAAAGGAATCAGGCAATGCAGTAAATTTCAAATTAAACTCGTTAGCTATCTTCAATGGACAAGACAACAAGTCACCGCTCAACCTCATTGAACCTGGTTGACAAACATTAGGCCTTATGAAATTGTTAATTGTTTTCCAAAAAGTAGTAGCGTTAGATAACCCTTCACTATTTATGACGAATATAGTCTGTTTTAGCCTTCCTTATCTTAGCCTTTACATTGGTTCCTTAAAGTCCTATACGCATGATAATCAGAAGCAGAATGGTTCATTTTATACGCTTTCCAGGCCTTGTCTCGTTGTCTCATAAGTTTAATCAAAGGAGGTGTTAACCACCCATAAGTTTTCCCTCGGATCCTTCTTTTAAGAAGGGAAGCTAACTGGTCCAAAACATGTGTAAACTCAGTAATGAAAAATGCAATGCAGAATCCACATCAGGGATAGAAATATAAAAAGACCAATCTATTTTACCCAACTCTGTACAAAAGAATGTACATCAAATTTAGAAAAGATCTCGAAATCCTTATAATTGGCTTAGGCTCTTCAGTCCCCATGTTTCCAAATACAGAAGACTGGATGATGATCACTTAACGAATCAGAGGTCAAACCACATTTTATCATATTAATAGGTCTATTTGTTAATATCCAGTCCAGCAACGTGTGATTTCCTGATCTATTATTGTGTCGGGGCAAAGTAATAATTTGTTGTAAACCAGACTGAGACAAGACCGTATTTAACTTTGTTATATCTGAACCCATCCAATTTAAATTAAAATCCCCCAGTAGTATTAACTCTGTAGAAACCCCAGTATTCAAAGCATTTACAAGTTCTTGTAAGCCTGATTTATTACCATTAGGTGGAAGATATACACAACAAATAGTTAATTTTTTGACAAATCCCAACAATAACTGAATAGTAATATGTTCACAATATTCCAAATTACTGTTAAATATAGTGGTCTCATTTACCATTAAATATTCCTTAACATAAAACAAAACCCCACCCCTCTACCAGTGACACGATCCTTTCTAAAAGTTTATAAGCAGATATACAAAGTTCAGTATCAAGAACAGGTAAGGTTAACCAGGTTTCAGTCAGTGCAGAACATCCGGATTATATAAACTAATCCATGACTCCACCTCATGAAATTTAGATGTTAAGCTTAATACATTAAAATGCATAATTTTGAGGCCATATGAGTGCTGCAAAAAAAAATCACTATCTGCCATATCGTTTGCTAAAGGACCAGGGTTGCTTTCAACATTGCCAGATCGAATTAGCAAGAGAAAGCAATGTAACCAGGTTCTTATGCAAACAGGCAGAACACATTTCCGTGACTTATATTTCCTAACACTGTAACCCAAATTATAACATGTGTATTTAACCTTTACACCAAATAAATGACTATAATTAGGAATAAACAGTTGAGTCTGGAACTCCAGAATCTGATTATTTTCATACGTTCTAAAGTCATTATTAACACACATAGAACAAAATAACCCATCAGTACACAAAACACAAAGTGTATAGGCTACACACAACAATATCCCTCTGTTAATCATAACTAATCTATAGGTACAAACCCAAAAGAAATGATTAACTCTAAGCAAGATATTACAAACTCTAGTTGCCCAGTCTATCCCCGGTCTGACTCCGGTCAGACTCCTCTCTTCACTTTGCCATCCTCCAGGACATCCAGCGCCGTGGGCTCCGGCGTCGGCACAGCCAACCGAGACGGCACCAGGCAGCAGAGGACCAGCCTGCTAGGCCTTAGACAGGCTTCCTTCCCACTTCACCCATCCCGCCCACCCCACCTTCCTCTACCAGTTGTTCACCCCACCTTGCCCACCCCTACCTTGTACCCCTACCCCCGCTCTTGTAAATAGTTTTGTTATTGTTCTTGTTCTACTTTCTATTTTTGAAATATACATATATTTTGTTATGAATACTGTGGTGGTCTCTGATTTGCAGCTGGCTATGGTTGCTCAGTTGCAGTGGTGTGCATGCCATCTGGGGTGGTATGGTCCTGGGTATGTGTGTGTGCGTGTGTGTGTGCATGGGGAGGTGTCTCCAGTGTGGCAGTGACTTTCTGTCGGTCTTGCCATCTGCTGCTGCCCACTGCTGGGTGCACAGGGTGGGTCTGGCTTGTATGGTTCTATGCTACACGAGGTTGACGTGTGCGGGGGATGCATGGTGTTTACTGCAGTGACAGTCACTGCACATGGGTGGTGTCTTGGGGTCACGGTGCAGGGTGTGCTGTGCAGATGGGGGGCTGATGTGCACTGTGGTTGTCAACCCCCTGTGTGTGGCAGTCTCAGCCTGCCAGTGGTTGTGCTGGGCGCCATGGCCCTGCTGTGCTTTGTTGGCTTGTCCCCATGGGCCAGTGGATCATCCGTCCCACCCCAGTGATGCTGTGCTTGGGGTGTGCAGGTGTCTTGTTGGTTCTGCAGTGTGTTCCTGTGCCCATGTGTGGCATGGCTGGCGGTGGGCCTCAGCCTGCCTCCCTGGTTGTGCAGTCCCATTGCTCTGCTGGGGGTGGGGGGGCTCTGCTTGCACTGTGGCACCTCTGGACTGCTCAGCTGGGCTAGCCTTGTTGCGCTATTGTGCAACCTTTCTGCTCAGCTTCCCCTTCCTGGTTGCGCTATGGCGCAGTTTGTGCGATATTCAGACGTTGGCTGCTTGCGCAATTTGTTTTGCTCCATGTTTGAATATCACGTCTGTTGCACAAATGTGCAATTGAATTGTGCTTGCTCCTGCTGTTGCGCACATTTTAGGAGCAGTTTGAATATCTGGGCCAGTATGTCTGCTTTAATGTATTTCATTGGGATTTGAACTTTTACTCATAACTTTGACAGTTTTCAATAGTTACACACTAAATATTCAACATGGCCTTTTTGGGACCCCACCTCATGAATGGGCAGGATTAGAAAATTGTCACCAGGTTCATGAAGTAGGGTCATAATAAGTCTATATTGAAAATTTGCTGGAAAAATATTGTAAAACGACGGAGTTATGCGTGAATGTAGAAATATTCAAATGCTCAACTTTGTTAATTTTCAATATTTTCTATCAGACTTTTTACATGACTTTTTAGGAAGTACCTCATAAATGAGGCAGTTGAGATTTTTTAAATACGTGTCAAAAGGTGATTTTGCAATCATGCGTGAAATAATGTTTTTTTTGGGGGCGTTGAACATTTTAACCTACTGAGTTCATGAGGTGGAGTCTTAAGAAGACTGTTGAAAATGTCATGTAACAACATGGTAAAATGACCAAAGTTTGGGTAAACATTGAAATTTTTCAACATTCACTCATAACTTCACTAATATTCAGTATTTTGACTCCAAACTTTCAACATAACCATTTTTCACACCACCTCATGAACGTGACAGGTGTAGTTTATCAAATTTGGGATGAGATACATTTTTTCACTTGTGGTGCGAAATTACCTTTTGACCAGTATTCTATAAATGCGTCATGTCATGTCATGTTTATAAGGGGAAGTCAAAAATGACTATCTTGAAAATTTGGGGTCAAGATAAAAAAAAATAATAATCATTATAAAAAAAGTTTGTGTGTAGTGCCAGACTTTACCTTAGAAGCAGAGCTTTGTGATCTTGTATCAGTGAACTGAGATCACGGATGAGCTCAGTGAGCTAGCTGGATGGGCCAAGGCTGGGGTACAGTGCCACCCCTCAGCCTGGGAAGTGAAGATGCAGGGTTCCCCACATGGATCGAGTACCATATAATTAAGAGAGCTCTTCTCTTGGAATAGGGTCCTGCACCTTTGCTCCCATGGGTGCCAGAGAGCTCTGTGCCTTAGCTGAGAGATGGACTTTTTGCCCTGTGCATCTGTATCTGCGGTGACATGGAAGTACAGGACCCAGAGGGCCCTGCGCTTGTTCAGCCCACCAGACAGACCCATGAATTCTTGACAACCAATGCTGCACTTCTGTAGGCAGACAGAGTCTTCCCTTGATGCAGGGCCCAGAGGAGACAGAAGGCCCCATGAGGCTGCACCTCTGTAGCCAGAAGTACTCAAGTATGCAGTATGTGGTACATCCCTAGATAGCATGATGTGCTAGTGCATGGTTTTCTATATGCAGCTGCATAACTGAAGAACTGCTACCCCCTTGAATAATTTCTAGATCCACTGCTTAAACTATGATGCAACATTGCAACAGTACTTTTGTCTACATAACTGCAAGCCTCCATAGAGGCCTACCCTTCTGGAGCCAGACGTTGGTGTATATGTCTTACACCTGTGACTGAAGAGGTGCAAGTGGATTTTGTGGCACTTGAGTTTCTGCAGCCATAGGTCAGTGCGTATGTCTTACACCCACAGCTTCAGAAGTGCAGGCCCATCACCTGTGTTTAAGTCTTACAGTGTGCAAGAATACCTGAGGCTACAGAAGTGCAGGCTCTATAGGGGCCTGAGCTTCTGCAAACAAAAGAAATCTTGTAATTTTGGTATTGTGAATTTGTATATGTATCTGTAGGGGACTGTGCTTCTGAACACAGAAGCAGTATTGTGATTTGAGTTTCATGGATTTCTATCTGCAGTGACAAGTGAGTGTATATGTCTTGCGGTGTGCATGTCACAGATACTAATCCACAAAGGTAGCACATTAGTGCTACTTCATTTGTGTCATCTGGAGACAGTTGTGTGTTGTTTGTCTTGCCTGATGATGATTGCCTATGGTTGATTGTGTGGTATTGTTCTTTTGCTGCTTAGGGGGTGGGAGTTAGGGTTGGAAACTCTAATGCCACATTTCCCACCTCTGTGGCATTACACTGAATCCTAACTGGTGCATTAACACATTTTTTTGCAAGGAATATATATAGATATATATATATATATATATATATATATATAGAGAGAGAGAGAGAGAGAATATCTGATAGGTAAGTGTCAGATATGTAACAATATATGTTAGTGGAATCTTTAACAAGCATGTAGTTGTAATAGGGAACCATTAGGTAGAACTCTACACATGTAAGTGGGGAGCACAGGGAGTAGAAGTTTGGTGAATGTACAAGCAGACTATAGTGAGCTGGAATGATGCACTCTGTTACAGCAGCCATATATGCATTCAGACGTAATTGAAGAAGCAATTAAACGCAAGTGTTCATTTGGATTCCTGTGTGGTTCACTGTCTAATGTTCACCAGTCAAGGAGCTGGTAGCAGCCTGTAAAACATGGTGGCAGTAAAGCAAAAAACCAAGGCACTGCAAGGTAACGGAAATGAAATTTAATCACAGCAGTAAAAATAACAAGAGCTGCCTTGCAGTACAGGAGCACAAAACCTTGACTGGTTTCACACTAACTGTGCATCATCAGGAGGTGGTAGCATTCGGAGCAGCAATATTACGAAAGAACTAAAGATCCAGTAAAATAAGTGCAAGCAGTGTAAGAGAGCCAAGGTCAAAAGAGTGGAAGGGTGGGGGGGTCGCTGGTGGGCAATGACAGCAATGGGTAGGGTGGTAGGCTGCAACAACTGCGGTGCACCAATCTTTCTAAAAAATTGCCTGGAGTGTGGGAGGATGTTGAGTGTGCAACCACATAGAAAAACTTAGAAAGGAGATTGAGGGTCTGCAGGAGGAACTAAGACAGGCAAGGCAGATTGGGGTGGGTTTAGCCAATACTGAGGGAGGAAGAAGGGGATGAGGAGGCGATTTAAGCCAACAATGGTGAGGGAGAGGGTCAGAAGAAGGGAAGCAGAGACAAAGGGCCCAGGCCAGGAAGAACAATTGGCGGAAACCAGGTCAGGAGACAAAAGACAAATGGAAGCAGGAGATAGGGACTTGTGAGGGGAGGCGAAGAAGTGGCAAAAGTCATGGAGTGGAAAGGAGAGAACAGGTTACTATGAAGAGAGATGGAGTGGGCATTTGTGAAGGGCCTTCAGAAAATAGTTGTGCACTGCTAGAGAGGAAGAAGGTGGAGGAAGGAAATGATGTAATTAGAGGAGTAATTGATAAATGCCTGGACCAAACTGGAGCAGGGGGAAGTTCTGCTGGGAGAATTGCAACAGGGGTAAAAGGGGGAAATAATGTGCAGGAGGAAGAAGAGGAGCTGGAAATGAGAGAGGGAGATGAATGGAAGCAAGCAGGGATTAAGAGGGGTGGAATCTTAGTGCTGGGGGACTCAATACTAAGAGGAGTTAGGTGGGGTAGCAAGGGGGAGAGGCATAGTTGCATTTGGGTGGAGGCCATGCCAAGAATGACAGAGGAAAGGGTGGGACAGTCTGTTCTGAAATATGCTAGAAGGGGTAGGGACAAGCCTCATTTAATTATACATCTTGGGACAAATGACCTGGCTGACAAGACAGTAGATACAGTCCAGAGGAGGTTTGAGGAACTAGCACAATGATGTGAGGGCAGGAAGATCAGTAACTTTTTAGAGATACTTCCGTGCAAAGGCAAGCACAACAAGAAAGCTGAGAATAGAGGAATTTAACGGATGGCTAAGAACCTGGTGTTGTGCTAAAGGGTATGGGCTGTTGGGGGGATGGGGAAGGACCTGGGAGGACAGTAGTCTCTATGCCAAGGACAGACTACACTTGAGTGAGGAGGGAAAGAAAGTGTTGAAACAGAGGATGGAGGAGTACATAGAGAAAGTTGGGAATTTAAACTAGGAGTGGGGGGTGGCAGTTGGAGAAGAGATATGCAGAGACCACAGGTTGGGAACCATATGAGCTTACCCCATAACAGTGACAAAGGACAAATGGTAAGTACTGTTGGTGATGCTAGGAAAGGAGGGCAGGATGGGAGGGGTGGAGGTGGAAGGTGGTTACCTAATGCTAGAAGCCTTGGAGGAAAACTGCAGAGTTACGGTTCTCATGGCAGAGGGAGAGGTGGACATTGCAGCCATCACGGAAACATGGGCCACCCAACACAATGACTGGGACCTGTCTGTACCAGGGTACAGGTTATTTCAGGACAGGTGATTGGGAAAGGAGGGGGTTGGTACTATATGTGAAGGAAGGACTGAAGTGTATAAGGGAGGAAGGGGAGGAGGGTAGTACGGAGTCACTTTGGATGCAAATCCAGGATTCCAAGAATAGGATTCTTAGAATGGGAGTGGTGTACAGGCCATCTCAGACGGAGGAGTTAGACAGGGAACTAGTGGGACAGATCAGGAGGACCTGCGAGAAGAGTAGTGTGGTGATTGTGGAGGACTTCAACATGCCAGGAGTGAACTGGAGCACCCCAACAACCAGGAACAGAAAGGAGCAGGTACTGCTGGTTGCCTTCCAGGACAGCTTCCTGCTGCAAATGGTCAATGAACCAACCAGGTTAGGAAATACCATTGACCTTGTGCTGGCAAATGGGGACTTTCTGAGAGAACTTACAGTGGAGGAACCACTGTCAGGGAGTGACCACCGCTCAGTATGGCTCACATTGGATATGGGCAAGGAAGGAGTGGAATCTAGCACAATAGTGCTGGACTTCAGGAGGGCTGACTTTGGGAGGATTGGGGAAGTGGTAAAAGGGTACCTGGCCAGAATTCAATCTAGTATGGACACTAACCAGAGGTGGGAGCTCATAAAGCTGGGGATAGTGGAGGCAACCAAAACCTGCTGCAAAGCCCAGAGCAAGAAGGCTAGGGCTAAGAAACCGATCTGGTTGAGCAAGGAGGTCATGGAAAAGGTAAGGAGGAAAAGAGCTGCCTTTAGGAAGTACAAGAAAACAGGGAGGGGGAGGACAGGGAGGAGTACTTGACAGAATCGAAGGAGGTGACAAGGGCAGTAAGGGGAGCCAAAGCATCTATGGAACTCAGGCTGGCACAAGGCATTAAGAAGGGGGAGAAGGACTTCTTTAAGTACATCAGGGAGAAAAGGAGCTGTAAGGACCACATAGTAAGGATTAGGAAGGAGGGGGGTTGGGTGGAAGCATGGTGCGATAAGGCAGAAGCACTAAATGAGTACTTCTGCTCAGTATTTACTAAAGAGAAGAGGGGGTGACACCCAAGGTGGGACAAATGGCAGAAGCAGGGGGGGAAGTGGTGACATATGGGGAACTCATGGAGAGCAGAGTTCGAGAGGGTTTGAAGGCACTGAGGGTGGACAAGGCGCCAGGCCCAGATGGCATCCACATCAGGGTACTGAAGGAGCTGGCAGAGGTCCTTGCAGGACCTTGGCAGACCATTTAATGCCTCACTACATCTGGGGTGTGTACCCCAGGACTGGAGGATGGCTCATGTGGTGCCCCTCCACAAGAGTGGCCCCAAGGATGAACCGGGAAACTACAGACCAGTGAGCCTCACATCCATCATGGGTAAGCTAATGGAGACTGTCCTGAAGGAGAGGCTGGTGGCCCTCCTAGAGGCCAAAGGACTACAGGACAGCAGACAGCATGGCTTCATACGTGGCAGATCCTGCCAAACCAACCTGGTCAAGTTTTATGACTGGGTAACTAGGCAACTGGACAGGGGCCATACAGTGGATGTCCTGTATCTGGCTTCAGTAAGGCAGTCGACTCATTGCCACATGGAAGGCTGGGAAAGAAGTTAGTAGGCACAAGGGCGGGTGCAAAGCTGGTGAGCTGGTAGGAAACTGGCTGCAGGGAAGGCAACAGAGGGTGGTGGTGGGTGGGGAGCTCTCACACCAAGGGCAGTGACAGTGGTGTCCACAGGGCTCAGTGTTGGGACCAGTGTTGTTTGGGATATTCATTGCAGACATATCATGGGACATCAAGAGCAAGATCAGTCTGTTTGCTGATGATACCAAGGTAGGCGTGGTGGTGGATGACCTAGGGGATGGCAGGGTTGCAGGATGATCTGGCAAAGCTTGAAACCTGGTCAGGCACCTGGCAACTGGGCTTTAATGCCAAAAAGTGCAAGGTGCTGCATTTTGGGATGAAGAACCCAAGGAGGAGTTACCAGCTAGGGGGAGTGCATCTAGCCCAGACAGAGGAGGAGAAGGATCTGGGTGTGCTCATTACAGGGTCAATGAACAACTCGGCACAATGTAGAAGGCAGCTGCAAAGGCCAACAAAATGCTGGGTTGTATTGCAAGGGGTATATCCTCGAGGAGGGAGGAGGTGATTCTGCCACTGTATAGGTCATTAGTTAGACCACACCTGAAGTACTGCGTGCAGTACTGGCATCCATATCTGAAGAGGGACATTGAGTTACTGGAGGGGGTGCAGCACAGAGCGACAAAGATGATCAAGGGGCTGGGGGACCTATCATACGAGAGGTTGAAGGAGTTGAACATGTACTCACTGGAGGAGAGGAGAGACAGGGGTGACATGATTGAAACCTTTAAATACATGAAAGGAATAAACAAGATGGGTACAGAGGGGCTGTTCAAAGTAAGGAAGGGGAGGGCCACCAGGGGCCATGATATGAGACTGAAGCGAGGAAGGTTCAGGAGGGAGATGAGGAGACACTTTTTTACAGAGAGGGTGGTCTCTGGGTGGAATGCATTACCTGCTGAAGCGGTATGCAGCAGAACAGTGGACTGCTTCAAATGAGGATGGGACAGGACAAGGGGGAAGGTTAATGAAGGGGAAGGGTGGAAGGGAGGGGCAGCAGCAGAATAAGGGGTGCTAGCTGCACATTCGAGCAGACTCCTACAGTCCTCTAGGGCCTTGGATCTAAGTTGGCAAAATTTCGTATGTTCATATGTTTGTAAAAGAGCATGAGTACTAATCAAAGTAAAAAAGATAGGCTGCAAATCTTTTTGGTGTTTAAGGCAAGATGGAGCATGGACTACAACCTCCACAAAGGTTAGATATACATACAAAAAAAATTTGCACAAGCATGGAGGAGGTGGAAAGAAGAATTTAACTTGCATGTGGATATAACTATGGAAGATACAGATGAGAAAGTGAAAGTAAAGTTATTTTATTATCTCATTGGAGCAAAGGGGTGAGAAGTAATAGAGAGAGAGAGTGTGTGTGTGTGTGTATGTGTATGTTGTGTGTGTGTGTGTGTTTGAAGCACTACTGTAAATGCAGATATACCCCAGGGTCAGCATACTCTAGAACAAATAATGGTGAATTTTGATGGATATTGTAATCCAAAAAAGAATAAGACAATAGCAAGATATAAGTTTTTCACAAGAAACAAGGAATCGAGAAAATATGGGCAAGTATGTCACAGATTTGAGAATGTTTGCTGCAGGTTGCAATTTTGCTGACATTAAAGATTCTCTCATAAGAGACCGTATAGAATGTGACATCCAAGATTCACACTTAAGAGAACATTTATTGAAAGATGGAGATCTGACCTTGGACTAAAGTTTTCAGATATGCAGAGCAGCAGAATTGTCAAGGGAAATAATCTGAACCATAGAAAAGCATGTGACTGAGCAAGTACATGTGGCAAAGCAGACAGAGAAGCACATGCAGAAGACTGGTGCTGGCCTAGACATTCTGATATCATGTAAATTTTGTGGGAAAAAACATGAGAAAAATAAGGAAATGTGCTCAGTTTATAGGCAAAGTGTAAAAACTGTGGAAAACTGAATAGTTTTGCAGCTATGTGCCTAGTTAGGTGCAAGAAAAGAAAGTCTATGGTGCAACAGAAGCAAACAAATCCCTAAAAATTAAGACTGTATCGAGCAGAATTTGTGGTGGTGCAAGAAGGTCAAACCCCTCTGATGGGTAGTAGTAGCATGATACAGGTGATGGAACTGATAAATGTTCAGTATAAGAACATGTTACATATGAGCGCATCAGAGATGGTGCAGGAAAAAGGAGAAAATGAATCTTAGGATTTAGAGAAAATACAATAACAAGTATCAAGACCTCTTCCAGGGAGAGGGTTGCTTAGAAGGGAACTGTAAGTTGGAAGTGCATCTGTGGAAGTAGTAAAGCTACCAAAAAAGAGTGCTAGTTGCTTTCGTAAAACTGTTAAAACAAGAGCTGCAGAGTCTGCAGGAGAGAAGTATCATTGCTCCTTGCAGTGTAGCACAGACTGGATAAGCAGTTTGGTGGTTATTAAAAAAGTCTAGAAAGCTACACATTTCCATAGATCCAAAACCACATAACAAAGCACTAAAGTGGAGTGATTTCTCCTTTCCAGCCATTGCCAATACATTACCAGATTTGTTGAAAACAAAACTTTCACTGTGTGTGATGTGAAAAATGGGTTTTGGCATGTAGAGCTGGAAGAAGAGTCAAGCTGTCTGACCACATTTGCAACATCCTCTGGAAGGTATCAGTGGCTCAGAATGCCAACGGGGATTAGTCAGACCTCAGAGGTGTGCCATCAAAGCCTAAATCAGGCCTTAGAGGGGCTGCCAAGCATTAGAACAATGGCAGATAATGTACTGAATAAGGGCAAAGCAGACAGCCTACAGCAGACAACCAGAAACCATGATGATAAACTGATAGAGTTCCTGGAAAGGTGCCAGAGTAAAAATATCAAACTAAACAAAGACAGAGTCAAACTGAAGCTGAAAGAGGTATCATATATAGGACACCTGCTTACATCAGAGGACCTGAAGGTGGACTCTGAAAAAGTGAGGGCCTTAACAGAAATTCCAAATGTTTGAAGATGTTAAAGGAGTACAGAGATTTATTAGTATGTTGAACTATCTAGCAAAGTTCTGTCAGCATTTGTCAGAAAAGTGTGAAATATTGAGACACTTACTCACAAGGACACGCAGTGGGAATGGATGGATATACATGAATATGCTTTCAAGCAAGTACAAAGGTTGATAGGAAAAGTGTCAGTGTTAAAACACTATGACCCAGAAAAAGGTTTGATTTTGCTGTGTGATGTGTCAGAGTCAGGACTGGGGGCAGCACTGATCCAGGACAGTCAGCCTGTTGCTTTTGCAAGCAGAGCACTAACACAAACAGAAAGAGGATATGCACAAACAGAAAAATAATCTTTGGCTCTGCTATTTGGCATGGAGAAGTTCCCCCAGTATACTTATGGCAGGAGAGTGAATGTACAATCTGACCATAAACCGCTGGAGAATATTATAGTGAAGCCCTCGTTGCAAACACTGAAAAGGCTGCAGAGAATGCTATTACGATTGCAGAAGTGCAAGGTTTGCATTTGGTATCGACCAGGCCAAGAACTATTGCTAACCGACACACTGAGCAGAGCTTATCTACTGGAGCACAGCAAGGAAGGATCAGTAGAAATGGAGATAAAAGCTGTTAACATGGTAGAGTACTTGCCAGTCTTGGAGGAAAGGTTGAGATCTATTCAAAGGGATACAAGGGAAGATACAATCTTGCAGACACTAAAAGAGGTAATTCTTCATGGGTGGCCAAATGAAAAGGAACAAATGCCATGATAAGTCAGACCATAATTTCAAATGTGTGATGAGCTGAGCGTGCAAGATGGAATTATTTTCTAGGGAGAAAGAGCAGTGATTACAGAAGCTCTGAGAACTGAAATAATGCACAAAGCACATTCATCACATTTGGGTATTGAAGGATGCATGAGCAAAGCATGGTAGTGTGTCTACTGGCCTGGGATGAGCAACAGTTTCAGAAGTTCATGCAGAAGTGTGATATTTGTAGGTCCACAGAAGACCATCAACTAAAAGAGATGTTGTGGTCACATGAAGTGCCTGGGAGGCCTTGAGCAACAGTCAGAACAGATTTATTCAGTTTTGATGGAAGAGAGTATTTAATGACAGTGGATTACTTCTCTAACTTCTGGGAAACTGATTAGCTATCTGGTACCAAATCACAGACAGTCATATTCAAGTTAAAAGCATATTTTGTCAGATATGGAATCCCAGATACTGTTTGCTCTGATAATGGACCACAGTATTCATCAGAAGAGTTTAAAACTTTCAGTAAAAAATTAGACTCTGATGATGTTACGTCATCTCCAGGATACTCACAGAGAAATGGTAAGGCGTAATCTGCTGTAAAAATTGCTAAAAGACTGCTGAAAAGAGATAAAGATGCAGGGACTGACCAGCATTTGGCAGTGTTGGATCACAAAAATATGCCAACACAGGGACTAAGTAGTAGTCCAGTACAGAGACTAATGAACAGGAGAGCAAAAACATTGCTGCCAACCAGAGGAAGCTTACTCCATTTGGGGGTACAGAATGGAGTGAGAGAACAACTGAAAGAAGAACAAAGTAGACAGCAGTACTACTATAAGCAAATAGCAAGAGATTTACCAGAACTCAGTCGAGGGGACCAAGTCAGAGTACAACCAACAGGCAAACTAAAGAAGCATTGGAAAGAAGGAACAGTACTGAGGCATGTTGAACCGAGATCCTATGAGATTCTGCAGAGAAATGGTAATGTCCTGAGACACAACAGAAGACATCTAAGAAAACTGCAGGAAGATGTCAGGAGACACTACTGAGTTAAAGATCCTGATAAGGCACATTTGTAGGTTGGAAATACCTGTGAGGGAGTTGGAAAGGTAACAGATCTCATCTCAGTGCTTATGCCTGTCACTAGTGAGGTGCTGAGTGAGATCTATGCTGAGATCCAGAGAAGGGAAGATGGCCAAGGCAAAGACAAAACACTCGCTGTTGCGCAGGCTGGGACAGAACCACCTGAGACTTTGAAAGTGGGGTCTGCCAATCCAGCTGACAACAGAACAATTGGTAGAACCAGAACAGGTAGAGAAATCCAAAAGCCTGGTTATCTGAAAGGCTGTGACTAAAAAGATTGGTAATACAAAACTGGACGTATGGACTCAGAACAGTTTGTGTTTATATATATGTCAAAGTGTGTTATGAAAACTACAGTATATGTTTTAGGCACAGAAAAAAAACTATTCAATGTGATATTTTCAATAATCAGAAATGCTGTGATTATGTATTATATAGATAGGTAGTTATAATTAAGCATCATTTAATGAAGGTGATAGCTTAAAACTTCTATAGAGCTATGCATTAAAAAAAGAAAGAAAGACTGTGACAATATACAGTATGTTAGTGGCATCTTAATCAAGCATGTAGTTGCAACAGGGAACCATTGGGGGAGTTGCACACATATGAATGGGAAGCACTGGAAGTAGAAGTTTAGTAAGTGTGCGAGCTGACTTCAGTGAACCGGGATGATGCACCCTGTTACAACAGCCATGTGTTTGTTCATACTGAATTGAAGATGGAATTAAATACAAGTGTTAATTTGGATTCCTGGGTGATTTCCTATCTAAAGTCCACTAGTCAAGGAGTTTGTAAGAGCCTGTGAAAAAAGATATGACAAACTATCACCATCGAGGGGTAAAACAAGCCATAAGACTACAAGCCCAAAGGGTGAGTGGCCTTTATGAGCTTGTTTGACACCGAGATGGTGATATTTCACAAATATCTGAGACTTACCTAGCAGATGTTTTATATGTTACATACTGGAATATTGGTTTGTTTGGTTTTAAGAAAAAAGTGGAGTGGTTTGGCTTTAAGAAGAAAATGTACTGGTTTGGCTTTAAGAAAAAACATTATGGGTTGGGCTGCATAGGTTTGGTCCTTTCTGGTTTTCATAGTGTACGTCCTATGAAAAGAGGTGTGGTTCCTGCGTTTATTTCTTTAGTGCTTTTAAGGATTGCTGCAGGAAGCAGCATTGGAAGGGAACAGCTACAGTGTTTGGTAAGTGATTTGGGACACTTTTTTTTTTTTTTTACGCAGTTTAAGTCTGATTTCCATGTGTGGCTGTTAGTTTGGCAAGTGATATGGAGGCGGCAGCAAAAATGCTTGGTAGTGATTTGAGAGTGCTGTTTTTTTTTTATTATTATTTTTAGGGCCTGTAGTTGGAGATGCTTTTAGGGCTACAGTGTACTGTAAATGGATAGTAGGTTGTTGTTACACATGTTATTCGGGTGGTTCTTACATGTTAGTAGTATTGTAATTATGTGTATATATTGTGTCCACACTTGTAATGATAGTTAATAAATAGGTTGTTCATTATTTTGTAATAAGCTGTGTAGTCTCATAAGTAGTATTAATTACCATTAGATATGGAGAAATATCTGATGTGTTTTTCCAATGACGACAAAGTCCCAGCCATGTTTTATATATATATATATATATATATATATATATATATATATATAGTGACAGGGCTAATACCTGTCACAGAATAATGTTTCATACTTTCTCTTGGTTGCAACCATCTATCTTCTTGTCTTCTAGAGCTATTCCTTTTATTTTCCTGATAAGGAGGCAGGCCACCTCCTTATCAAGTAACACCCCCCCCCACCCCTTTAAGTCTTTTATATTCTTTGCCCCTCTTTTTTATTCTCTTCCTTCCATTGAAACATTATTCACAAATTCCCAACATAAATCCACCTTATACTGGGTAGAAAAAGGTTATGGTTCCCTTAAATAATTGTTGTAGTGGTATAATGCCCTTAATAAAGAAAGACATATCCCCTGTACTTTTGTGGTAAAGACTGTGGGAGCTTTGCAGTTTATAAGGTCCTTAAGTTGCCCAAAGGGGTAATAAAATCTGTTTGGGCTTGTTTTGTATGCTTTTGTAGCTCACCCCCCTTGTCCTGGAGAGAGTGCAGTGACTCTCTGAAGTGCTTCCTTGTTCCTAGAGTAAACACTGCTGACGGCTTAGCCTGCCAAGTCTGCACTGAAGCCAGCTGTCTAGCCTGCATAAACATAGTTTCCTCCTGTTTTCTTGCTGCAGGAGTCTGTGCTTCCCAGTGGAATGGACCTAGTGGCAGAAGAGGGTGGGCAGCCTTGGTAAACAAATATTGTCCTTGCAGGAAGCCCAGAAAAACACTGTGAAAATAAGTATGAGCCCCAGTTCTTAGTGAGAGCTTTTCATTTTGTTTTTTTCTTTCCCCTGGAGCAATGTATTAGTAGTGTGGCTCCTACTTTTACATTCTGCACTTTTGAAATGCCCCCCTTCAGTTATGCCACAGTAGTAGAAATATTATATTCCAAAATAAAGGAATAAATAAATAAATTGTACCTTAAGCTTGGCAGGAGAGATACAAAATGGAAGCTGCTCTGAGGATTAGCTGTGTCATTCTGGCAGGGAGCTATAGGGCAATGGCGGCCCCTAGTGGGCTAGATTTATACTGTTGCAAAGTCATGTATGGTGATTGAATATACTTAGGCTTGGTATATCAAAATTGGTCACAGAAACGACTTCTACAATTAATTTAAGCATTGTACAGCAACCCATGTGTGCTTTAAAATGTTAAGTTAAATTTTAAAGGCATTTATTGTTTTGTTACATAATGAATCTAAGTCACATGATTCAGGGGCGGATATAAATGTCCTTTAGTAAACTGCCTTTTTTTTAGATAAGGTCAGTGCTTGCTGATCAGTGGTGGAGGAAGGTTCCACTGGTTTGAGGATATTCCATTTATGTTTTTGTTCATATTTTGTTCTACAAACTGGTGCAAGTGTAAGTGAATGCTGAAGAAGGTGCCAAAGCTAAGACTGTGATTTATATTGTTTTTTTGAGTTTTTTTTGTTTGTTTTATAATAAAATTCCCACTTAACCAGGTGGGTTGCACCTTATTCTGGAGCATCTGTCCATCTTTTATATCCCACACCGTAACATATATATATATATATATATATATGTATTTATAAAATGGAGATGATATCATCCTCCGAATCCCAGCTTCTGATTGTATAAAACACATCACATGACCATGTGTATATCAGAGCATGACAGCACACCTCCACTTTTAACCCCTTCCAAAACAATTTTGACATTTTATAAGATAGATAAACCACTCTGGAGTGTGGTGCGCTCTGATATACTCACGCCTTGGGTGGTTGATGCCTCAGCCTGCTGACCTCATGCGTATCAACACCGCCAAAGCGTTATCAGAGCATGACCACACACCTCAGAGTGGTTTATCTATTGCATATATACATGTAACCTCTAGGTGACAATATTCCTAGAGTTACTACCCTGCCTTGCCTAGCCACAACAAGGTTGAGGGGCCTGGGTTTCCAAGATTACATTAAAACTGGTTCTTTCCTAGATGTTACATTTGCACAGTGCCTCCACCCAGAGTTTAGCTTTAAGTGGGCTGGTATGAGACCTGGTACAACCCTCTGGGATGTCGTACCACCCACTGTAACCATTTGCCACCCCAATATGGTACTTAATCATTTCCCCTCATTTCAATACCTGGTACAATTATTGACTGGCTCCTAATAATATGCTCACAACACCATTATCTGCAAACAACAACATCAATTTATTTACGGGGGAATAGGGCTTAGGAATGGGGAAGAAAGGAGTAGAGGTTATGCAAGCAGTATATACAATATTTGCATTAGATCAGGTTGGATTGGTTGGTGCTGGTGAAAACCCTCCAGCTGGGTGGATACACAGTTTTGAAAATCATGAAACAATCAACATTATGCCAACACATATAACCAGAGCCCAGGCTATCTAAACTGCAATAAATCAGATGACACACAATATTACTTTTCCCACAACTAGCACCAGTTCCCCAAATTTGTATTGGAACTCCTCAATCCCAGCATTTAAACCTTGGTACCCAGTACTTTAAAGTTCTTACAAGTTGCAGGCCTGTTGAATGGTGCAGCTGTACATTGGCCAGCTTGATTAGAAAGATTGGGGACTTAAAACTAGTCTTCAAACATTGATTACTTGAACTATGTACAGTCTTTTGGAAAATATGCAGTGGGTGCCCTACATGTTGTGAGTTGAACGAAGATTTGGAGTAACCAGCCCGTTACATTGGGTTGAGCCCAATTAGTAGTTTCGACCATCCAGCACATTTATATTTTACACATCCAGTACATGGAATGAAGGTGTAGTTCCTTCAACCAGGGGCCAGGATGGCTGCCCTGGTCCTTTTGTACTTAAATCTGTGGGTGCTTGCTCCTAAATTTAGGGGGACCCTGTTTCTTTGCATTCGTATGAGCAAACTTAGGTAGTCAAAGCAGTCATTTCCTGTTAAGGTAGTCAATTCTGATTTGGCACATGGTTGAAGTCTACAGCTCTACTGGACATCTTGACTGACCATTCAAGCAGATACTGGACCTCCCAGCAAAGTCAGGATGAGCCCTGGATCTGAATGCTCCCCTTCCAGTCCTGTAGGCTCTGAGCAGATAAACGTATGTCAGCAAATTTTATATATTTTAACTGGACTCACTGGGTCCCTTAAAGCAGTTAGGTCCACCTGTGCTGGACAAGACTTGGGTGCAGCCTATGTAAGGTGCAGACCCAAAGAACGGTCTCAAATAGCAACAGTCCCTAGGACGCTGGCAGCCCCAATAATCAATTATTTTTCATTCTTGCACTTGGGGCGTACAAGAGTACTCACTCAGGCTCCTCACGGTAGGATGCCCGCAATGAAGGCTCTGGATGTCTTCAGTTCTCTCACCACTGAGGCAGGATCTGCTCTCTCACAGCTAGCTTGATGTCATCAAGTTGCAGGTCTACGTCTTTCCCCAACATGGAAGGGAGGGACAGCACCTGGAGGACATTCTGGCAACCCCCAGGCTAGCAGGTTCTGCTTTACACTAAATTACTTTAACTCTTTATTTATTGATTTAAAAGTTTTACCAGGAAGGCACACTGAGCAAGTAATGCTCAATTCCATGTGCGTCCTGTGGGTAGGGTGAAGAGGGATATAAAAGTACAAATACAGATGACTCACAACACTGGAGCATGGTAATACAATACCAGGCAGAACAATTATTGTAATCATTACAAGTGCACATGGAGAAGGGGAATGTGGCAGAGATGAGCAAAACAAAGAAGGCCTCGGGTGTGATGGGAACTGATGGCTAGTCTATGGTTGGAGAAGTACCAGTAGAGTAGGGCAAACACAATTATGGAATGTTGCAGGCACATGGGGAGGAGAAGTACAACTTGATGAGTTGATTGAGTTGATCGGAAGGGGCATGTGCCGGATGTCAGCAGGGAGGGAGTTCCATAGATTAGGCATTCTATATCTGAAGGCTGCCTGGCCTACAGAGGAGGACATGCATGGTGTTGCCAGGAGATGGGTGTCTGAATTTCTAAGGCAGTATGCTGGACTGGTCAAGGCTGAAAGGGCTGAGGTGAGGTAGGGATGTAGGGAGTGTGACCAGAACTTGGCTGTGAGGCTTGCACAGTGTGATAAACAATGATCATGAAGTGAGGGGAGGTTACGTGTCCACTAAAGGGATGGGTGGAGGGTGGACAATCAAGAGCGAAATGGCAGAATGAGTGAAAAAGTGTGTCCAGTCTTGCTAAGGTGGACTTTGTGGTGGCACCGTAGACTATATCCCGTAGTTGAAAATTGGGAGGATCATTTTCTGTACAATACAGTGGCGGGCAGGCAGCTGGATGCAATCATGGTTATGATATAATGCTCCCAGTTTGGGGTGAAGCTTTTTGTGAGAGTGCCTTACAAAAAGAGTTTTTTCTTCTCCATTTAAGCTCTGGTTGGTCAGTCAGATTAAAGTGAGAGTTGAATCTGGTCGTCCTCTCTGGTCATGTCTTAAGAGGTGGGAGCTCTTCAGGCCAAAATATTTCAAAAACTTGAGACTTATTTGACTGTGATTGTTTCCTAACTTGGACTTTTATATTCTGCTGCTAAATTGTTACATAGGGTATTATATTTATTTAGCTTCTGTGGATGTTTGTTAGAGTATTTGAGTATTGTATGTTTGGGTGTGGGTTAAATCTGTATTTTGGGGTTGTTTACTTACTGGTATTTGCTTAGTGTGGTGTATATGTGTTGGGAAGGCATAAGGACGGTTGGGTATTATTCCAAGGAGACACCCTGGGGTGAAATGGGTCCAGAAAAGGGGTCCGCTCTGCCTGGTTCCCATACCCAAGGGTTCTGCTTGTAGTCAGCAGGTAGCATGGTCATCCTCGGACTCTCATCCTACTTGGGTGGTGTTATGCAATGCCAGGTCTATTAAAACCAAAACCGCTATTATAGCGGATTTTGTTGGATCATCTGACCTGGCATGCATCACTGAGACCTGGCTGGATGAGAATGCTGGCCCAGTTTTGGCATCAGCAATTCTGGCCAGGTACTTGGTGATTCACCGCCCTAGGATGGATTGTAGGGGCGAGGGTGTTGCTATCTGTTTTAGATCGGAACTGGGCCTAGTGGAGGTACCAGTGGGAACTACCAACTCCTTTGAATATATCATGGGCGAGGGTGTGGGGTGCAGGATACTTCTTGTTTACCATCCGCCAAGTGACAGGAATGTTTTCGTGTGGGAATTCGCAGACTTCATTGTTGACCTGACATTGGGATCCCCCAGGTGGTTGGTTCTGGGGGATTTCAATGCCTGGGTCGATGATGAACTTTTGCAGTTTGGTCAGGACTTCCACCAGTTAATGATTTCACTGGGCTTCACACAGGTTATTTACTCCTTGACCCCTATTGGTGGTCATTCATTGGACGTGGTGTTCCTGCTGGGGATGGAGATATCCGATTTGGTGGTGGAACCAGTCGGGTGGTCTGACCATCACATCATTGGGTTCAGTTTTGAGGCCACCCCTAAAAGGCCAGCCCCTATGGAGAAGGTCTAGTACTGCCCTTTGAGGGGTGTCTCCCCAGATGGCCTGATGGCGGTACTGGACCTATTGGGTTTACCGAGTGATTGCATGGATCCAGGGGACTTGGTACTTGCCTATAATAAGGCAGTAGTAGGGGCCCTGGATTCCATTGCTCCTGTTCATGTTCATCCCCTCACTCTTCGCCCCAGGTCTACTTGGTTTGATGAGACTCTGAGGGAGTTGAGGAGAGTTGGACGAAGGTTAGAGAGGTGCTGGCAGAAATCGGGCCTGGATTGTGACAAACTTAGTTTGATAGACCATTATGTGGTCTATCAATCAGCAATCTCTTGTAAGAAGGCAGAATTCCTGTCCAGAGAGATTGCTGCTGTACAGAATCGACCAACTCAGTTTTCCGGACTATGGGAAGATTGTGCAATCCAATCTGTCTTCAGTCCAGAAGAGCCTTTTCTCAAGAATGGTGTGAGAAGTTTGCTCAGTTCTTTTCAGATACGGTTGGCACAATCGGGTATGATATCCACTTGACCCTCCCTAATGGGAGCTGTGATGTTTGGCAGGAGATGTCGGACACCCAGTTTGTGTGGTCTGATTTCAACCTTCCCACAATCAGTGACATTGTGATTGTCATCCAGTCATTGGTCCGACCAACTGTGGTTTGGACCCAGGCCCCTCACGTCTCTTAGTGGGCTGTGTGGATAAAATTGGTCCGGTCCTTGCTGAGATAGCCTGGAGGTCTTTGGAGAGGGGAATTTTTCCAAATCCTCTGAAGGAGACGGTGGTTCAGCCCCTTCTTAAGAAGTCCTCCTTGGACCTGGAATGTCTGGCTAACTACAGGCCTGTCTCCAACCTGCCCTTCGTGGGTAAGGTTATTAAGAAGGTGGCCATGTCGCAGCTGGATGATTATTTGACCAGCCACAATGTCTATGATTCGCTCCAGTCCAGATTTAGGAAGAGACATAGTACTGAGACAGCTCTTGTCCGGGTACTAAATGACCTCCTAATAGCGAGAGATCAAAGGACCCGTTTCATCTTGGTCCTTCTTGATCTCTCTGCAGCATTTGACACCGTGGACCATGGTGTGCTATTGGAGCGCTTTCGGTTTATCTGTGAGCTGTCTGGTACAGTTCTCAGTTGGTTTCGATCTTTCCTCAAGGGTAGGACTCAGAGGGTGGTGTCTGGGATTTTTTCCTCGACATCATTCCCCCTATCCTGTGGGGTGCTGCAGGGCTCCATTTTGGTGCTCATATTGTTTGCGGTGAAAGCCTTCAGTGAAATGAATCATTAACATCTTGTTTCACAGTAAATTTTTTGCCTTACTACAACATAGTTTATCTTACTTAAAAATACAGTTTATTTGAAAAAAAACAAAACAAACGAAAGCACTTTCAACGTTTGGGATGTTGCAGAAGTTCTCAATGCAAGTTCCTGCTGGCAGGGAACACTTCCTGTGTATGGAGGGGGGTATCTGAATTGTATCAAGGGTGAGGGAAGGCAGAATTGTATCAAGGGGTATACTGAATAAATCTGTTCCTGTAAGCAACCACTGCTATAACAGGTTTATCAAAAGTCAGCAATTACATATACAATAATGAATGGGAAAGTGTACTTATCGAGAATTTAATGGTTGCCCGAGGTGTGGGTTTAGTGAAGCATCCCACACTGAAGGTGACCATTAAATTCAAGTTTAAGTCACTTCTCCATTTGTTATTATATGTAATTGCTGATCAGCATATTTTTTTTTACATTTAGATTTATCTTGCTGTTACAATTAGTGCTTACCACATTTCAGCACGTTGGAGCTCTTCCCGCTGCCACTTGTTGTTCAATGTGGCTGTTGAATGGCAGGATTAACCAGATAAAATTTGTACATGTTTGAGGAGAAAGCAACGAGCAGTAATTAAAAACAAACAAACGGACAGACAAAACGAATGGAAAACTGACGGAGTTGGTTGGTCTGGTGTGGTGGCTCCTCACTACGCAGAAGAAGGAGCCACCATGTTTTTCAAAATGTTTAGCCCACCCAGCAGTAGGAGAACAGCCAATCGGGTAGTGGCTGTTCTTCAGTGACTCGGTGCATGCTCACTATTAAAACCCGCGGGTTATAATGGCAAATAACAACTAGGACACTACATATGAAAAATTGCTGATTAGTTATTATATATAGAATAATGCATGGGGTGATGTGTATAATAAGAATTTTACACACACCTGAGGTGTGGGATGCTACATAATCCCCAAGAGCAAAGCTTAAGGGTTTATCTAAGCATCCCACACTGAGGGTGTGTGTAAAATGTGAGTTTTAAACACCACCCTATTCCTCATTTGATATAATTACTGTGGAGCATTTTTTCACCAAAAGAATGATACAAACATAAGGCAATTATACATTGTTCCCAAGGAGTTGCATTGAAATGAATACATCTGATGCAGTGAAAGTTCTATGGAGTTTGTTGAAAGAGCGTTTGTCATAGCACTGACTTTTTAAAGGGAAATCTTTTAGTCTGCAGTTGTATTTAAAAAAAACAACAACACTGTAACCTTAGCAACTGCATCTCCCAAGCACTCTGGAGCATGTGACCTATGGACGACAGGATGGAAGGTGGAGAAAGAGATATTAGATTGTGTGAAGGACAAAGAAAATCAGCTCTGTGACAGGATTGGGAAGAATGGGTTGGTAATTTTAGAGTAGTACTGACTGTGCTGCTGTGTAAGAAGACTAACTGTGGTAAGGGTGAAAGAGCTGTCAACTTCGAGACAATGAAGTCTGTATGCAAGGAAGGGAAGAATAACCCATGTGTGTGTGGAGTGAGGGAAACCCAGTGTGTGTTCACCGTTATAACCAGCTAGCTATAATGGCAAATTATAATTGGGGTTCCCTATGAGAAAAAACGCTCCTCAGTTATTGTATTGATGTCACACAAAGATGTTTTCAGACAGAAAAAGACTCATGGTGCATCCAGTTGGTTCCTACTGTACCTCTTGATAGTCTAGTACTGGCTAGGCCTTTAGCAGATCTTTCTTCCCATAGTTTTGCTTGAAGTAACCCCCCCCCACTTTGGTCCAACCTCCCCGCTATCAACCTCGCCTATCTCATATGTCTAACCCATCCCATCCCCCCTCTTAAAGCTTGCAAGCATGTTAACACTGATAATCTCAACAGGCAGACAGTTCCAATTTTCCATCAACCTCTCCATGAAGAAGAATGGCAACATGTCTCATCTAAATTTCCCCCATTCTAGAGTGTAGTTGTGACCCCTTACGATGGACCCTTGTTAAGCCTAAAGAGCAACTTTCTCTGTGCTGCAAAGTATAAAGAGGGCACTTTCTTACCTCAACACCAGCTCCCCTGTGCCACTTTTAGATTTTGTAGAATACCCCCAAAGAAGGGAAGGGATTGTAATTTGCCCCCAAGGGGGTAGCCGCATGATCCATTTCCACTTCCATATCACCAGCTCTGCTCCCACACTCTGGCGTTTTGTGATGTAACTACTGGGTGAGCATGGGGGCATACTCCATGCAAGTCTATGGAATGTGATTCTCAAAAGCTGTTTTTGTATGTTTAATGGGACATTTGGTTAAATCAGAGCCAGCATTCAACTAACAAGACCCTTGTTAGTTGAACATTAACTCTGATTTAACAAATATCAGTAAACTAATCTGAGCACTTTCAAAAAACTATATAGACTTGCAAGGAACACACCCTGGCTCTCTGTAGCTGCATCACAAAATGTCTGAGTGCAGTGGTGGAGCTGATGATGTGGAAGTGGAAAGGGATCATGCAGGTAGACCCTGGGGGAAACTATGATCCTTCCCTTCCTTGAGGGAATATTCTAAAAATTCTAATAATGGCACAGAGAAACTCCCATGGAGGTATGGGATCATCCTGTTTTCTGTTTTGTGATTATCAAAATGATGGAAAAGGTTCTCTTTAAACAGTTGCTGGCTGTCCACCCTTCATATACCCTTCAGGTATTTAAAGGTTTCAATTATGTCTCCCCTCTACCTCTTCTCCAGCCTTCAATGAGTTCATATTGAGGTCAGCCATTCTTTCCTCATAAGTCTTCTTCTGCTGGCCACCATGAATCATTTTTGCCATTCTATTTTCGGATGACTCCAGGCCATCCTTGTTCTTTTCTAGGTGAGAGTTCCAGAACTATGCACATTATTCCAGGTGTGGCCTCATCAAGGACCTGTACAGAGGTAGGATCAAGTTCAAGTTCAAGTTTATTGCAGGAAAACTCCATTGAGTAAGCTAATTCACAAGGAGGTCCTGTGACATGTACACTTATAGCGAACATACATAAATAACTAATTGATAAACATTAATATACATGAATGCATGTGATCATATAATACAAGCAGATATTACATACAAGGACATCACATCGGATAACATAGGTGGTAAGCAAAACAAGTAGTACAAGAGATGAACATTTCTAGATAGCATACTAACAATTGATGACATGGTAACTGGTATTTGCACTACATACATTTTAGCAAATTGATCAGCAACAGAAAAAAAAATAGGGTAGGGGAGGTATTCATGGCTTGGTAGGGTGAGCGGAGTAGTATATATGTAGACGGAGCCAGGAGTAGGAAGGGAAAGGAAAGCAGGAATGGGATTGCTGTAGCAAAGGTAGTAGATATAAGTCAGGAGCCAGAGAATGAAATAGTGTCTTAGATTAGATGATAGTGTGACAATAAGGCAATTAAGATCTTACATGAAATAAGCATAGCATGCATAGGGATAAGAAGGGGCTTAATGACAGTTGCAGATATCTTTTATCTTGGTTGAGCTTAGCACTTTATAGAAGTTAATTGAAACTGCACTAGTTAGTTTCGGCACGGTTTGTAATTGGTTCCAAATAGATGGAAGGGCATGCGCACTAGCACGTTTACCAAAGGAGGTCCGTGTCCTAGGTATGTCAAGCAGAATGTAATCAGATTTCCTTAAAGAGTATGCACTATACGAAATACTAATGAGAGATGAAAGATAGCTTGGTAGTTTGTGCAGGAGCAGCTTAAAGGGTCCATAGGCCAGCATGGAGCAGGCGTCTAGTAGTGAGAGATGTCCATCCAACAGCTGCATATAGGTCACAGTGGTGCAAATGGTACGGGGAGTTAGTAATGAACCGTAACACATGGTGATAAAGGATGTCCAATTTACTTAGGTTTGAGAGAGTAGTAGAGGAGTAGATTACATCACCATAGTCAAGAAGGGGGAGAAAAGTGGCCTGGACAAGCTTATTTCGAGTTTCAAGGGGGAAGAGGGACCTATTTCTAAAGAAGAAACCTAATCTGGCTTTAAGCCTTCTGGAGACGTCCTTGATATGGTCATTAAAGGAGAGTTTGTTGTCAATCCGGATGCCCAGATATTTGAATTTGGTGATGACTTCCAGTGGTTCGTTTAACGTGGTAACAATAAAGTCTTTGGGTGGTGTATTGAGGTACCTGTGTGGCAGCACTACGAGAGAATATCATAGCTTTGGTCTTCTTTGCATTAAGCAGGAGCTTTGCCTTTATTAAATTATGTTCCAGTTGGGCAAAGTCCACTTGAAGCACTTTCTTAACTTCGGATAGCATTGAGCCAGAAGTATACAGCACAGTGTCATCCACGAAGAAATGCAGGTTGGATGCGGATATATTGGAATCAAGATCATTAATGTATAATGAAAACAAGATAGGGCCTAGGATGGATCCTTGGGGGACACCTCCAACAACTGGCAAGGAAGCAGAGAAAAGGCCATCTGCTTTTACTTTCTGGGATCTCCCAGTTAAGTAACTAGAGAACCACTGGGTAGTATGGTGCGTGGCGCCCATATTAGCGAGGCAATTGACTAATAGGTTGTGATCAACAGTATCAAAAGCTTTGATAAGACCCAGAAAGACTGCTCCAGTTACCTTCTTTGCATCTGTAGCAGAAATCCAGTCATTGGTTACTTTTGCTAAAGCAGAGATTGTGCTGTGATTTGCCCAGAAGCCAGACTGAGCTGGGTTAATGAGAGAGAAGGTTTCCAAATGAGATTTTAACTGACTGTGGATCAGTTTTCCAAAAACTTTAGAAAGGATAGGCAAGATGGAAATAGGCCTGTAGTTATTTACATCGCACGGGTCACCAGATTTGAACAGAGGGAGGATGTGTGCTGATTTCCAGCAGGACAGTACAGTAGCAGATGTAATGGAGAGATTGAAGATATGAAGAATTGGGGCAGCGAGGTGGGCATATTCTAACCCTAGGAAGAAGGGTTCCAAGCCATCATCCCCTGCACTTTTTTTAATATCTAGATTAAGGACAGAATCTTCTATTTCTTTAAAATGTATATCACGCAATTGAAAAGGGCTAGGAGCGGGGCTAGATATGGGGATAAGTTTGGCTCATCACAGAACCAGCATAAGGTGAAGAGTCGAAAACTAGTCCAGCCGTGGCAAAGTGAGAATTAAGTTCTTCACGGATTAAGGACTTATTTTTCACTGTCTTGCCATTTGCGGTTATCTTTGTTGGAATGGAAGGGGCAGTAGGCCGCTCTTCTAGAGATTTAATTGTCCTCCAGATTTTGTAAGGGTTACCTTTCGCTAGTTCAAGGGTAGAGATGTAGTAGTTAGCTTTAGCAGAACAGATACTTTTCACACAGGTATTCCTGGCTGTTCTAAAAGCCTGCCAATCCGAGGATTTTTTGGAATGTCTAGCTTTTGCCCAGAGCTTGTCTCGGGCTGACTTAAGATCTGGGGTGAACCAGGGGTTAGAGTTGTTTCGTGCCCTAACTTTGATAAAGGTGGCATGCTTATTTACCAATCTAGTGAGGTTGGCATTAAGGGTGTAAGCTGCCTCATTGACATCTTTGGCTAGGTAAAGGTCTTGCCAACTGACCATGCCCAGATCAGAAAGGAAGTTTGCTGCACTGAACTTGCGAAAGGACCATTTTGTTATAAAGATGGGCTGTGCTCGGGCCTTAATTTGAGATCTTATGCAAACAACAATCCCGTGATCGCTCATATCATTGTGAAACACAGCTGAGTGTGATATTTTATGTGGGTGAGTGGATAATACCACATCTAGGATAGAGCTGTTGGCAGTATTTAGGACGTTGTTCCTTGTAGATTCGTTAACTAATTGCCCAAGACCTAGCTTGTCACAGAGGGATTTAAGACAATGAGATTTAGGGGTTAGCCAATCCATATTTAGATCCCCTAAGAATATTGTTTCTGTTTTTGCATCTGCGAATAAAGATTTCAGAAGATTAAGGACTTCATTACCACCAGACGGAGGCCTATAACCACCTATGATAGTAATGCATTCTGAAGAAGGGAGATGAAGCTTCAATGAGACAATCTCAAATTCCTTAGCTAAAGTTTTGTAGCTAATATTAGTGACCGAGTACTTGGATTTGGTGTAGATGACCACACCCCCACCTCAAAAGGCCCTGTCCGCTCTAAATTGATTGTATCCCTGAAGGTAGATTTGTTGATCAGTATTCGTCTTTTTTAACCAAGACTCAGTAATTATGATAAGGTCAGGGTTGGTATGCACAGCCCAGGCTTGCAATTGTACAAGTTCTTTAGGCAGCTTAGAATATTGACCAACATCATCTCAGATCACCTCCATCCATCTGCTTAAGAAGGCCCTACCTACAGTATGCATCTCAGATTCTTGCTAGCTTTCCCATATGCCTTGTGACACTGGGTTGAAGTCTTAAAGCTGTCACAAATTGCAACCCTCAATTATTCTCTTCTCAGGTCTCCTCCACTCATATCCCCTCCCTCCAACATTCAGTCCTTAGACTCCCCTACCCTAAGTGCATAACCTTGCAATTGATTTCATTGGATTTCATTTGATGAACCTTGGACCAGCTATAGAATGTGCCCAAGACTTTTCAATTCCCTCAACCTTTTCTACTATCCACCCTGCCTCATGTCTTTGTGTCACCCACAAATAGAGACATATTGCCCTGGCTTCCTGCTTGAATGTCACAAATGAACACATTGAATAGCACCAGTCCCAGGATCGACACTTGTGGGACTCTGCTCATAACCCCCGACCTTGGAGTATGTACTGTTTAGTGTTACCCTTTGAGTTCTCTTCTAGCCAATTTCCAACCCATCTAGTAACTTTCTACTCAACATCAAAGGTCTTTAACTTCTTTCCTAACTTCTTGTGGGGTACAGAGTAAAATGCCTTCCTAAAGTGCAAGTTAAGGATGTCATTTGCTTGGGCTTTATCCAGTGTGTGTGACACAGAGTTGAAAAAATCCATGAGGTTAATCTGATGGCATCCCCCATTCATAAAGCCATACTATTGTACAGGAGTCCAAGGAAGTTGACCAGTTGCTCTTTGATTTTGGCCTCCAGTAGCTTCCCAGCAATGGAAAACAGGCTAACCGGTCTACAATTCTCTGGTTCCCCTTGTCCCCACCCTTGTGCAGGAGGATGATATATAACCACAAAACTGACACAAATAGGTGGATTTCTGTATTTTAAAATACAAAGCACTAGCCTCTGCCTTGTTTGCCTCCACTGAGCTTGAGGTCAAATATGTAGTATAAATAGATACAAAAAGGGGAGACTGTGAAACATTTAGCAGAGATGGAATTTGAAAAAGATTAGCAAGGAGAAGCTTCCTTGCAGAGCCTTTTCGGATTCCACCCTACTCATGACTCTGGTAGTGGCTGGCCAGTGGCAAGGGAGACTTGCAGGCTCAGTGGGTGCAACAATGGGTCCTGAGTGTGGTGGAAATGGGGAACTTAATGTTAAGAGCTAAGCACAGCCTACTATAGGTTTGCCTTTATGGTATGCTGCCAGGGTCAAGATTGTATTCAGGAGGTAAACACCTAGTGGGTGAGAGGACCATTGATCCGGGTAAAAGGTATAGATTGAGCAGGTGTCTTTTATTACCACATAAGTGTCCTCTGAAATTAAGGAGAAGGTCTTACACTCAGTGAGCCACCTGTGTCCCAGCTGAGCCAGTAATTGTTACAAACATGAAACCAGAGCCTTCCACCTAAAGAACATACTATTACCTTCATAGTGTCTGTCCTTCCAGGACTTGGACAACAATTAAAAGCAGTGAAGAGTTTACGCCTGCAAATGAGTCTTATGTGTCAAGCAATACTAGTGGCTAGATTTGGAATGCTGATCACTCTGGAAGTATGAGGCTCCATTCACAGTTGCAATTATTTGAAAATAATAATGGTTTTAAAAATATTACTCACTGTGAGAATCAAATTCATAACCTTCTATTTCAAAGCCCAGTCCACTTTTCTATTACACTACAGAAAGCCTCATGCTTTTTGTGAAAAATCAAACATTATTTACAGTACTATATTGTTTGCTTCTTCAACAAGGAGGAGGATAATATTTGTTTCATTTGTTGGTTATATCATGCTTGGAAAGTAAAATACCTATGTACACAATATTTTTTTTTGGTTAATACCTGTTAGAATGAGTATGCTTGAACAGAAACACAAAAAGAACAAAGTTTTAGCATCCAGATTTGTTTTGGTAGTACCCTATAATTCCTCACAAAATCGGTCCTCTATAGATATTATTCTGGCAGTGCCTACATATACATTTTTCTAGCTTGGCTAGGGTCACTACCATGACAATACAGTAAAATAATGTTTTATTAAAAATAAAAGGAAAATGTTAGCAGCCATATAACACTGACAAAGAATGTGATCATTCAGCTGTCTTGCCAAACCCCATCAAAGCAATCAGCCTGAATGATAGGACTCTCGACTGGTCACAAATCCATAGGTTTCACATGGAGCCATTTTTTTATTCCTTTTAAACAGAAGATTATATGCTTTCAATACCTTTCTCTCCCCAGGAAGGTGAGCGAGCTACTGCCATGACAAGAGATGCCCCTCACACAATGTACTGACTGGGGGCACTACCAGTGTTAGAATTATGGGAGGGCCACAGGGGATTATCCCCACAGTTCTAGAGTAAGGCCCAGTAGATCACATACCACTGTCATTAACTCATAATCAAATGGGGAGGGAGCTCAGTTGAATAACTAAGCCACCTACAGTTCAAGTCAGCAAGTTAAAAAAAAAAGCATGTCTACCACATCACTTTGGACAAAGAGATACGGCTCAAGTTGCAGTTTATCTCATGAAGTATTTCTTCTTCAGTGTTGAGTGCAGAAAATATAAGTGATACAAACTGTGCAGTTATAGAAAAGCAGAAGGCTAAACTTAACACACAATTTCCAAAAGCTAAGGCATCCAACACCCGATTGTCTGTGCTATTGCAAGTAGCACTTCTGAAGAAATGTAAGGCTGGGATTTTCAAAGATCCTGGATTGTGCTAATCAAATGTTTGCTCTAGGAGCAAATTAATGGTATAGTGGAACATGCATAAAGCATATAACAAGTGCTAATGCCATTTCATATATCTACTTAGTTGACTCCCAGCTTTCATTTAAAAAAATAGGGTCTCTGTCCCTAATGGTTCCAAAGTTATCACATTTTAAACAAAATATCTAACACAGCTTCACAGGTGGTGGTCCTGTCAAACAAATCTGAAATTCAGGCCTGTGGGTCCATATATTCTTTCAACTCCACCCTCAAGAATCACCTCCTGTTATCATCCAACTGCTGCTACCCTGATAGGCCTCCCCCCTGGCCCACCCGCTAAATCCCAGTGGCAATCTTTCCCCCACGTGGCCCACACTTCTCTCCCCACCTAGTGCACCAAAATCTTTTCTGGACCTGGTACAACAGCGCCCTTGCACTATTCCTGAAATGGATCCCTTCACCCAGGTTACGAATCGCTAGCCATCTATTCTTCCTTTGCTTTTCCTGTGTCTGCTCAGTTAATCTCTTCAGCTACTAAGTCATGCAAATATTACTGTACTCTGTTTGACATCTGTTTGACTCTTGTACATTCCCCACTCCTTTCAATATATTTATGGTTTGTACTTGTTAGCTCATTGTACCTTTACCTCTGCAAATATATTGTATTTACTGTGTTTGTATGTTCTAGGTATTCATATTGTCTCTGTAATTGTTTATCTGTCGTATTCCAACGCTGGACATTTGTGTTAATGGGCATTTTTGCTCACATACTTTCCAGTATACAAATAAAATTAACTGATTGATTGAAATCTCATACATTTCTTTGACTGGGTAACTGAGGAGGTGGATCAGAGAGGGCAGTGGATGTGGTCTATCTGGACTTCAATAAGGCCTTTGACACTGGACCACACAGGAGACTGACAAAGAAACTTATCAGCCTGGGGGTGGTGGAGAAGGTGGTAAGCTGGGTATCTAACTGGTTGAAAGACAGGAAACAGATGATGGTGGTAAATGACAGTCACTTGGAGGCCGAGAGAGTAACCGGTGGAGTACTACAGGGATCAGTACTGGATCATGTTCTTTTCAATTTTATCATAAGTGACATTACTGAGGAACTAGAAGGGAATGTGTGGCTCTTTGTAGATGACACAAAAATCTGCAAAATGGTGGAAGCCGAGGAGGAGGCAGAGGGAATGCAAAGGGATCTGGGGAAACTAGAGGAGTATTCCAGGGAGTGGCAGCTGGATTTCAATGCCAAAAAGTTCAGTCATGCACCTGGGGTGGGGAATGCTGTGGGGCTGTGTATAAGATGCGGGGAGGTACTTGCAGTTAACAAGTAAGAGGAAGGCCTTGGGGTAGTCATATCTTATGATCTCAAGGTAGCGGGGCAGTGCGAGAAGGCAGTGGGAAGGTGATCTGGATGCTGGGATGCATATGGAATGGGATTTCTAGCAAGAGAAAGGAGATGGTGTTACCTCTGTATTGGTCACATGTGAGACCCCACCTGGAGCACTATGTCCAGTTCTGAAGGCTGCACCTCTGCAAGGACATTGACAGAATGGAAGTGGTCCAGAGGAGGGCTACTGAAATGGTGTGGGGGTTGCATGAGAAACCATATGAGGAGAGACTGCAGGAGCTTAACATGTACTCCATGGAGGAGAGGGGACATGATTGAGACCTATAAGTACCTCACAGGAGGGGTGAACAAGGTGCAGTAGGAGAATCTCTTTCACAAGAGGAGGAGCACCAGAATACAGGGGCATGATATGAGGCTTGATGGGATAAAGTTTAAGAGGGATGTGAGGAAATACTTCCTCACAGAAAGGGTGGTAGATTCCTGGAACAGCCTGCCAGAAGAGGTGGCAGGGTTGAAGACAATGGAGAGCTTGAAACATGTATGGGATAGGCACATGTGTATAATAAGTAGAGGTAATGGAGGAGGGAGGAACACTTGAGATCAAATAGGGTAAAGGGTGTAGTAGTAGGGAAGGAAAGTTGTGAAGACTAGATGGGCATACCAATCCTTTTCTACCAACACATTTTATGTTTCTGTGTTCCAGTATACCATCCAAATGAGTCAGGCACTATCCTGGATGCACCCACAAATCACAGCTTCCTACTTGTCACATGATATGTGGCAAATAGAGGGATATGGGGCTGACAGAAGCAAAGAAGCAGTTACAGCCCACAGGTGATTACTTCTGTAGAGTAATCTGTCACGTTCGTACTTTCCCATGCAAATGACCACACTTATTTATTCATTTAATTATTTATGCATGCATGTATGTATGTACTGATTCATTTCTTTATTCATTTCAAAAGTTTAACAGGAAAGGCATATATTGCTGGTAACAGCTCATTTCTAGATGTGTCATGGAGAAGAGGGAAAGGGAGGAACAGAGTTCCACTAAGAATAATAAATACAAAGGCAATTAATGCAAATAGATAAGCAAGGATTATAAATAACAGTTGGGCAGGGACACAGATTCGGTGTAAGTAAAATACAGTACAATACAATAAAGTTTTGGAGAATACCAATATTTTGAATGTGCAGAAGGCAATACTGCATATAAGGAAGGGGCCAATGGTTGTGGGAAAGGGAGCACAGGCAAGGAGATAAGGGGCCATTTGCCTCTCATTACAGCCTCATTACAGGCCAGGAGCAAAAACCACTTAGTACCCCCAATTACACATCTGTGGTGTTCATTTCCTGGCTTTCTAGTTGTTTCACCCCCACCCAACCTTCTGATCACCCATCCTGTTCACCTATAGTATGCTGTGGTGGTCTAGTGGTCCCCCATCCTGATCCGTGATACCTTCCATGATGTCAGAGTTCCCCCAACCCTTGCTTGCTGATAAAACTACCAATAATACAGTCTCCCCACCCACCCACCCACCTGGATTTTCCAACTCAGTTAAGCACCCCACCTCCTCGTGGTCCTGTGGATCCACCAACCTGTGAGGTAGCCCCCCCTCCCCCAAAGGCAGTTGGCACTCCCCCATCTCTGACCACCACCACTGGCCATCATCTGCTTCACACAGCTAATGCACAGTAATTGTCAGAGGGTATACTATGGGCAAGAGGACAGAAGACTGGAGGTTGGGGGAAACCTTACTACCAGGGAATACTATGGATGAAGAAAATGGGTGATTGGGGGAGTGGGGGGGGACTGTTAGACAACCAGAGAATGTGTGTTACCTCATGGATGTGCATTTGGGGAGGTGCAGCACTGTGGCCATAAGGCCAGGATTGGGGTGCCATTAAATAGCACAGCACTAATGACTATTTATTGCACAACAAATATTGGATATGCCAGTGTGCCTATATGCAAGCGCAGTCAGCTGCTTTGTATATTGTAGGCACACTGCCTTCAGTGTGTGCCACTAGCAAATGGGTTAGTACCTCACTAGTTGTGTCTTTCAATATAGCACATTTAGCTAGTTCCCTGCTTTTGGGGGACTAATCACTGTTAGCAAGGCACTAACCCATTTTGCACTCACTGTCTTTGAATATCCTGGCTCAGTTGTTGTATGCTTTACTGTGGCTTTGGCATTTGTGTGGTGGCAAATTTAGCCATCTGTACTTTGTGGCATTTTTACATTTTCTGCATGCAATCAAGAATAAAAATTTCAAGAATTACACTGGAGCTTGTGCCATATCTCTTTATCCAAAACAAGGTTGGGGGATAGGCTTTGCTTTCCTTGCTAACTGGAATTATGTTTCCACAGGCTGTACTGCCAGCTCCTTGGAAGAAGCCCCCCCCCCCCCTTTCTAGCACCTATAATTCCCAAAGCGCATATAATGCAATTCCAATATTGCACTACTGCAAAGAGCAACCATTGCACTCTCCCTTGGGGTTAAGCATGTTACATCTGCAATACAGCCTGACCTCTGAATGATTTGAGTCTGGGCACTTGATTCCATTGCTGAACCTTTGTCTCTTGAGTTGCAGCTAGTTTTATCATGGTTGCACAACTAAGTTGGCAAATTGTGCTCATCCTTTGTGTTATTTCATTGATATTGTAAATCAAACTAATCCAAGTAAATAATTGTTCATGGTATTTGTTACATTCACTCATGATGGACTGCGCCATGCCAAGGCTGCCCACCTAGAGTGGCAGCTAGAAAAAACCTAAGCCCTTCCCTAGTTTCCTGCCCTCCACCCACCTCACCCACCCTGGTCAACCCTTTACTTGTATAGCCACCTCCAGTCACATGACTTAAGTGTCTACTTTTCCATTAGCTCCTTATATGGAGCAGCCACTACGGGAAGAACCAACTATCTGCTCCAATCAAGGGCATACATATCCCCAGCATCTTTTTGAATACATTTCTGACTCGCTACTTGAGGGCTTACATGGATTTTCCTTCACTCTTATTTCCTACATTTCTCTGTTTCTGCCCCCCCTCATAACTCTTTTAAGGCTACCTCGCCTTTCTGCAAATCCCTCTATGTGGGTATTTGACTCCCTTGCATAAACATGGCTCTTCATTTCATGTTAGAACTGCTCTCTGTACTGCTACTCTTACTCTGTTTTAGCTGGGTTACTATAACTTTCCCAGGACTCCATTACTATAGCTTCTCAAACCCCCGACCTGCTGACTTTAGTGTCTCTAACCTAGTTGCCGCATCGCAACCTATGCTTAACATCAAGCTCCTCCTATTCACTAAGGGTTGCACATCCTATGTAGTGGCAACACTCAAAAAGTGCCTACTGAGTCATGCAGTTCCTTCACTGTTCTGCCACCATAAACTGCAGTTACTCGCCATCTTAGCAATCCTTCTTGCGGGAGATGCCAAATTGAGCCAGGGTCCACATGCCCATTTCTTCCTGGCTGACATCTCCACAATCTCTAGCAAAGGGCTCTTTATTGCCCATATGAACATCAGAAGCCTCTCCTGCAATTTCACTGAACTTGAGGCATGGGTTGGTGTCTACAAGCCTGATATACTCTGTTTATCTGAAACTTGGCTTAAGCTGATTTTCCCCAACTCCTTCAACCGAATGTTCTCAGACATATCTCAGCTTACCTCTGCCTTCCTGTCACCTCAGGCAGCTGCTTTGCCATCCCCCTGCCTCAGTCCACTACCCTAGCCCTCATTCTCAACTACAGCCTAATAATCTCCTGTTCCACTTTAGGGCAATCTCAAGGACTGAGGTCCTAAAACTACTACAGACTATCTCTGACAACACTAGCTTTGCTCTGGATGTGATACACTCGAGCCTCAGCTCCTGAAATTAGTGGCACCCAACATAACCTTCCCTCTGGCAAAAATGTTCACATTGTCCCACTCCACTAGTCAAGTTCCCAACCTCTGGAAGATAGCCTGTGTAATGCCCATTTTCAAAAAAGGTGATCCCAAGGTGATTGCAAACTACAGACCTATAGCTATCCTGTCGGTCGTAAGTAAAATCTTAGAAAAAATTGTTGCAAATCAAACCATCGACTACCTAACAAACTACAGCCTGCTCTCTGACACTTAGCATGGCTTATGGAAAGGTCGCAGTACCTTCACAGCTCTCATCAGATTCACTTCTGTTGTGCTTACCAACACGGATGCTGGTCTACTGATAGGGGCAGTATTTATAGACCTTACTGGGGCCTTTGATCTCATTGATCACCCCCTGCTCCTCGACGCTCTTCACAATCTGTGCTTCTACCCTCCAGTTGTTGCCTGGTATGGAAGCTATCTATCAAACAGAACTCAAATTGTGAAATTCAACTCCTCCTTATCTGAGGGTGCTATTGTAAATATTGATGTCCCCCAGGGCTCCATTCTGGAACCTCTTCATTTCTCACTCTTTATCAATAATATAACTGAGGTCTTTCTTTCGTGCTCATCTATGCTCTTTGCGAACAATCTTGTACTCTAGTCAAGCTCTGACAATGTCGCCAGCATTAATGTATCCATCTCCTCAGATTTCAGGAGTGTCCAGTGTTGGCTGTCTGCCCATAAGCTTGTACTCAATGCTTAGAAAACCCAAGCCATGTTACTTGGATCCGCTCCTAAACTTAGGACACGTCAAACTTCCCTGCTTGTGAAAGACCTCTCTGGTGCATAAATAGAGTGTGTAACATCATTTAAGTACCTGGCAGTTCTCCTGGACCAATCCCTGGATTTCAACCAACATATACCAGCTTAATCTGGTTCAAGGTCAGTTGGCATTCATCTGTATCCCCTTCCCCTGGATCATGCCTGAAAATAGGCAGAATTTTTCTAGTGTACTTACCCAATCAACAAAAACTAAATAAATGCAATCCACTTGTAAAGCAGTTAACGCAAAACTGGGGCTCGCTTATAAGACCAGCTTCATGCTTACTCCCTCTGCAAAACGTTGCTATTGTCAGAGGCATATTACTCCTTGCCCTCACCTACGGTGCACCCAGCTTTGCTGTTGCACACAAAACCAACCTCATAATAAGTGGGATGTCACCTACAATATCTGTAGGTACACCTCCTCATCATCTCAGCTTAAGCACCATTGTCAACTGTAAGGAGACATGGGCTGGTTATCCCCCTCTGCATGCAAGCAATACTCTGTTTGCTCCCTGATGGACAGTATACTTAGAAACCAAACCCCTTGGGTGCTTGCAATATTACAGTACCTCAAACCTCCGCCCATGGGCTACGCTTGGTTGATAAGTCCTTACTGAATGTACCTAGATGTAAAACATCAAAAGGCTCTGGTGCCTTCTATGACTTGGCTCCCAAGCTTTGGAACTCCTTCCCCCAAGCACTTAGACTATCAGGACCCCATGACAGCTTCAAAAGTGAGCTGTGCCTTTACCTAGCTCTTGCTGATCCCTGCATATGCTTTAATCCTCCATAATCCCCTCTATCCTTCAACTGCTCATTGTTCACCTTCCACCCCCTGCCCCCCAGTGCTACCCACCCCTTGCCTTGCTTACCTGCCTCATGAATGTTCAATGTTATTGATCAATCTAACCAATATTTTCTTAGTTGCTGAATTAAATTATCTTATATTTTTTTTTCTCCTGAACTCTTTGGGTAATTTTACCCTGATCCTACGTGCAATCTATTAGAGTATTATGTTTCTTGGCTGTATGCATTTCTAGTACTGACTGCTTTGACTGTACTGATCAACACTATATGTAACCCTCCTGTACCAATGTTATTGCCCTTGTCTTTGTTGTTGTACTCTCCTGGGTCATGCCTGAAATAGTCATTTTATGGTTAGTGCACCTACCCGGTTAACAAAAGCTAAATAAATAAATAAATACTATGTACACGTAATTATTGAATCTATGTAAGCAAACTCTTATTAAAAACAGTACATTTTATATATACAGTACAAAAATTAATTGTTAAAATCATATCAGCAGAACTAAACAGATGACCTAAAGGTGGGCAAGCAATATGAGAGAGCAATAAGGAGCGCTGGGGGGATACTGGGATGCATAGGGAGAGGCATCACCAGTAGAAAACAGGAAGTTGTTTTATCTCTGTACAGACAGCTGGTGAGATCCCATCTGGAGTACTGTGTGCAGTTCTGGAGACCCAATCTCTGCAAAGACACAGACAGGATGGAGGCAGTCCAAAGGAAGGCAACTAAAATGGTGCAGGGTCTGCACCAGAAGACACATGAAGAGAGATTCAGTAGTTTAATATTTAGAGCCTTGAGGAAAGGAGGGAGAGGGGAGACATGATAGAAACTTTCAAGTACCCCAAGAGAATCAACAAAGTCCAAGAGGGTAACATCTATCAGAAAAAGGGGTGTGCAAGAACAAGGGGGCACAACTTGAAGATTGAGGGGGGACAGCTCAGAGCTAATGTGAGGAAGTATTTTTTCATGAATAGGGTTGTGGATGCATGGAACAGCCTTTCTGAGGAGGTTGTGGAGTCAACAACAGTGGTGGACTTCAAGAATGCATGGGACAGGCATAAGGCAATTCTAGGGGTTGGGGGTAGGAAGACGTATGCTGTTGGTTGACTAGGATCTGCAGCTTATCCATTAGGTATAGAAATGGGCAGACTGGGTGGGCCAAGCGGTCCTTATCTGCCGTCAAATTCTATGTTTCTATGTAACAGACATTTCCGGGCCTACATTATCTAACTGATATTGAGCTCCAAATATATATGTGTGTATGTATATATACATACATACATACATACACACAGATACACACACACACACACACACACACACACACACACACACACACACACACACACAATAAAAAGGGCTAGAATATTTTCCCAACTATTTCATTGCCCAAATAATTTGTAACATCACTGAGACTTCCCCTTTACAATTGGCTCCACAGAAACCACTGAATGCAGACAGAAACTCCCAATGGTTTTTATTTGCCTCAGCAGCTGTGTGAAAACAGAGCACTGGGACTAATTTGACATTCCCGATTTAGTGCCAGGATGCCCTCTGGTACTTAGATTTGGGTGCCAAGGAAAAACATGATGTGAATCCCTGTCTGTCCCAAACTTATCTAGTAACAGCTCAATGTAAATGGCAGTCATCATTTGAATAAAATCTAAATACTGAAGATGTCATAGCAAAAGTAACACTTTACGAAATCAATAAAGTGACTATGTCAGATTTCACTTTGTAACTTCAGTTTTTGTTACACAGATGTATGACCTTAACTGGGGATAGAATTCAAACTCCTTGGTTACAGACCAGATACTCTGCCAGCTGAGGTATTAAGTCAACCGTCTAGGTCAAGTCACCCATGGGGGTTTCTTTGTCTAGAACTATTTAGTATGCAGCTATGCATACATTGTATTCTCATTATTATTTGTATTCATAGATATTTTGTTGGATCACCATTAAGGGCTCACATTTCTTTCTCACAGTAAAATCCTGGAAGTTTCAAGTCATGAAACTGAACTCTCAGACGCAGCTCATTCAGTCTTGACATTTCCTTAGATCATGAGGTGGTGGCATAAACCAGTTATTCCACCTTTGCACACCAGCCTACCAATCCACTGTAAAAAAGCCATTTCAGAATTTTAATTTGACATTCACAGAGAGAGAGCAACATGTAGGAGAATAAAATAACATTTTTATAATCTTATCCATCAGTCTTGATTATCTAAGGTTATTTGTAGGGTACATGCCCTCCCACATAACATCCATCTTTAGCCTCCTCACTGGTACATTTGCTGATTTATTTGGCATACTAGCATCTGTGTCCCTTTCAATACTTCATAGTACCTATTTGTATAATGGGGCAACCCTCAATTCCTGTGACTATGATTCCATTATCAGTTGCATAACTACAATGCAGGATTCTGCAGGAACAAAATGTGATCCCATGGTAGTTGCTCCAATTTGTCATGCAGGAAAGTGTGGCATCTTTATCACAGTGTGTTCATCCTGGTGGGCAGCATTGTAGTTGTCTTCAGCTGCTGACATTAATATTCTTGGAAAGTTGGTGACTTGCAGCTGGACATCTTTTTGGAACTAGCATGTGTGTTCTTTTATGCTGCACTACAAACAAATCACTTTTTGTTCCCTGCTGTACCAAGGGACCTCCACAAAAAAGAGATGTAGTATTGCATGGAGTTATCCCAAAATCTACCTGATGCAAATTTCAAATTAAATGGAGAATAATGGCTATGCAACAATGTGTTATGGAATTTCTTTTACACACCTGAGATGTGTGATGATCCATAAATCTCTAAAGTGAAGCTCAAGAGGTTTATGAGGTCATCACACACCAGTGGTGTATAAAAAATATCCACAACAGCAAGGTTGCATAGCCTTTATTTTTCCATAATTACTGATACAGAGGGGTTTTTTTTTTCCTTGAGGACTTGACTAATGCCAAAGTTAGTAGAGCACTGCTGTCAGGCACAAACACACACACACACACACACACTGTCTCTCTCTGCCTGTCTGTCCCTTTCAGTACAGGCATTATTTTCTTTTATCTTCACTTTAGTTTTCATTTTTTATATTTTTCAATTACACTGCCAACTGCAGTTGGAGTAGTCTGTCTTGGTCCCTTCCCGATTCAGGTACTGTCTTCCAAAGCTCCGCTTGAAGGGTACAAATGGCGGGATCAACCAGATATATATTTAAAGTTGTAAAGACAGGATCAACCAAATAAATATTAGAAAACATTAAATATTTACCTGCCATCACAGCAAAAGGTGAAGGATCAGTGTGGTTCCTCCATGATGGAAAAATGGAGCTGCCATGTTTTGTAAGCTGTTTGAGCCACCCACACAGAAAGTAATATCCAGTGAGGTGGTGTGCTATGAATGAGTGACATGGTTGAGGACACTGCTAGTAAAATAAAGTTTGAGGAGCTGGTCTGCTGGCGCAGCGGTTGGATTTCCGCTTGCGATGCCGGCGACCCACGTTCGGGAATTGACCAGAGTCGTTGGAGGGCCGGTCAGGGGGAGAAGGATGGAGCATCCCTTGGATGGCACTCCTTCTCTGGGGGGAAGGTGGGGTAGTGTCCGGCACACTGAGGACTCCTGGCGGAGGCCAGGAGACACTCACGCTCTGGCGCTTGCTATATGGGAGGCAGGGCAGACACTGGCGTCATTGCACGTCCCCACCTCCAAGAACACAGGAAAAAGAAAGAGAAGGTGAGCGGAGGCCACTGTCTCAGTGAAGCCCTCCTCGGGGCTTCGATCAGCTGTCATGACCGCTCCCCTGACCAGTCATAGTTCCGCAGCGCGGATCGGGACCGTGGCCGTGGCCTCACCCTCCAGGGGGTGAGCCGGGGGTAACTGGGGGAATTAGCGGCAATGGATGGTGGTGGGAGTCCTGGGGGCCGTGACTAGGGCTGAAGACTGACAGTGGCCCTGCCAAAGAAAATAGAAAATTAAAAAAAAAAAAAAAAAGTTTTAAGAATGCTGTAATAACTGGTTTTCCAGTTATTACGGCATTTGAAAGAGGTTTGTAAACCATGTGATTAAGTGGGTCACTAGTAATTATTAAACATTTTATGGTTAAAATGAAAAAAGTAGAATGTCTTCTAAAATTAAAAAGATGTTGAAAGGAGAGTTATTGTCTTATTTATTAGAAACAACAGGATTAATGTAGCAATATGCAAGAGTTAACTTTGTTTTGCTTCAGTTTTCAAATGCAACATAACAGAATGAAGTTGTCATGCTTGCTTGTGTAACCCTGTGATCCCCTGGGGTTACTACAAGGGTGTTTTAGGCTGTTTTGGCATTGAGGGGTTAGTTCATGGCCTTCCCCTGGCTTCCTTTGTTATGAGTCAAAGGCATTGGTGCCAAGTGGGAGGGCTATTGCCTGAAAAACTCTTTGTCTGATAAACCCCATTTCTTCATAGATGTGTAATGAGTGACCCCAAATGAAGTTGCAGAAGTTGTTCCTTCAATGGTCCTCCATGGGGTTTTACACAAAAAGAAGCCCTGTGGTCTGTGAATGTACCAAGAAACCCTATGGGTGTAACTGCTGCTACTATGGGATATGCTCTGAGAAGACTAGAACCTGAGAGGCCACATGCCTAGCTATGTTTAGCTCTTCATTGGCACGTTTCCCTGCTGCATACTGAGGACCCGATTCATGAAGCCCCCTTAATGGTGCAAGAGGCTTGCACCACAAGGAATAGTGCTAGGTGCAGCTTGTGCCAAAAGATGCAGTGGGAGCAATTCACAAAAGTGGCCTGTGTCAAAGCAGGCTGCATGCATGAAAGGAGGCTTGCACTGTCCTTGCAGCACAAAATGGGCTGCCACATGGTGCTAGGGGCCTTGCAACGGATGCAGGCTGCCATATCCCCTAATTCAGGTTTCATGAAACTCTGCCAGAGGGAAAATTTCTAAGTACCATTAGACCAGCCAGGGCTGGTCTAAGGATATGTACAAGTGTGTCCTCTGGGAGGGTTAGAGACCTTGCACCACCCTTGGAGCCATCCCTGGGAGGGACGGAGGGAAGGAACTTGTACCACAGTCCCCCCCCAGCCCTGATCTCCATTTTAACAACATTCCTCACATCCCTAGTGGTCTATTAAACCCCCTCCTTATCCACAATCTCCCCCATAAAATATTAGACATCTTTTCCTGGTGGTCCAGCTGACCCCCTTCCCTATCCCCATTGTCCAACATAAATTATTAGATAGCTACCCTTGTGGTCCTAATGAACCCCCAACTATCCCTGATCTCCCCAAAATATTTATATATCTTTCCTGGCTGATCTAGGGGACCCCCCACCCCCACGAGGCAGGCAGTGCCACCACCCTCCCCATCCCATCCCTGAGCCAGTGACTGGCACAGCCCTATCCTCTTCACCACAGCCAGCCACCAACTAAGCTGTCAATGAGCGAGTACTGTATACAGTGCACACTCGCTGACTGACAGCTCACTAAGCTGTCCATCAATGGGCACATACTGTATACAGTACTTGCTCATTGCCAGCTCAGTTGGCAGCTGGATATGGTGGTGAGCAGAGGGCTGTGCTGGTCACCAGTTTGGGAATGGGGGGGAGTGGAATGGTGGGCACTGCCTGCCTGGATGTGGGGAGCTGGGGGTCCCCTAGACCAGTACAGAAAGATAACCTGTTTTGCTGAGGCAGGACAGTAAGGAGGGCAGAGGGAGTGGGGGGGGATTGACGGGGGTCCAGTCAAGTGGTCAAATGGAGGTTCCAGAGGGACAGGACAGGAAGAATCAAAGAGGAGGGGAAAGAAGGGGGCGATGAATGTGGATAGAGCAGGAAGAGGAGGAGGAAGGACAGTAGTCCATCTTCTTGAGTATTGTATGCAGGGCACAGAGGTGCTTTGCATGCAGGCAGCTTTGACAGTTAAGAGAAGAGATTTATGGTTAAGAGGGGAGATATCGAGAGGGTCAGGGATGGAATGGGGAGGACATCTAGGGCCAAGGGGCCATGGAGCTCCTGCAGATAGCATTGCCGACAGGTCCAAGGGATGGAGGAGAGGGGACCAGCCAAGCAAAAACCACCATATCAAAAGGTACCAAAGGAAGCAGAGCCAGGGAAGTGGACAGTTGTTAAGAACAAGAAGAACCTTAAGACGCAGGCAGGGCAGGTAGGGAAGGCAATGGACGGAATGACAGGGGTAGCTGGGACCATGTCCAGGGAGATCAGTAATAGATACTCAGTGCAGGCAAGCCTAGAGAGTCAGGAGCAGGGGTGGTCAGAGATAGGATAGGAGTAGTGGGGGAGAGAGAGAAGACAGTGAGACCATTAGCCTGAAAGAAGGGAATGGCAATGGGGGGAGAAGGTGCAGCAGAGTAGATGCTGAGGTAGTTGGAAGGGGGAGAGTGACAAGGAAGGAAGGGGAGATGCAGGAGAGTGGGGGGAGGAGCAGAGGGATGTGATTCTGACACTGGTATGGGGGGAGTGGATGAACAAGTAGACAAAGGGCTGAGGAGGATGAGGTGAGGCCAACTAGTGTGGACAGAGGGAGGGAAGGAGCAAATAAGGAAAAGGGCAGAGCAGGAGAAAACATGGACATGAGTAATAAGGTTAGTGAGGGGGTGGGGATCCAGGACATTGGGAAGCATGAGGGGGGGACCACGAAGGGAGAGGTAGCGTTACAGATGTGTGAGACTCAATTGTTAGAGGGGTGAGATGTGGGGGCAAGGGTACCAGAAAGGGCCGCATAGGGGTGGCATGCCTGCCAGGCATGGCAGCAGGAAAGGTGGGTCAGTTTCTTTTGAAGTTTGTGAAGACGGAAAGGGAGAAACCACACATAGTTGTGCACCTAGGCACAAATGACCTTGCAGGAGACACAGTCAGGAGGGTAAGAGAGATTCAGGAACTGGGAAAACAATGTGAGTGGAGGGCACTCAGTCGCTTTTTCAGAAGTTCTTCAGTACCCAAGGCAAGCACAGCCAGGAAGCAGCGGATAGAGGAGTTCAACGCATGGTTGGGGAATGGTGCCAGTCCAGGAGGTATGGGCTGGTAGGGGACTGAGGCACTACACAGGGGAACAAGAACATGTATGCCCCTGACAGGCTACATTTGAGTAGAGAGGGTACTGGAACCCTGAAGCGGAGGATAGGGGAGTATAATGCTACAAAGGTTCCATTAAACTGGGGGGGGTGGCAGAAGGTTGGAAGACAGGGAGGCCAGTAGGCCCCTGCCCCCCGAGCCAGCGGAGAAAGAAAAAGGGGAAGTTCAATCCCGGAGGGGGGGAGTAAGAGTGCTCTAGGAAAGGACGCAGAAGGGAGGGGTGTAAACTGAAAGGTGGCTTCCCTGACTGCAAAGAGTCTGGGAAACAAGGCTGCTGAATTACAGGCAATGGTGGCAGAAGGAGGGGTGGACATAGCAACTATCTCTGAAACATGGGCCACTCAGTACCATGACTGGAACCTGGTGGTCACTGGGTACAAACTGTACCAAAAGGATATAGAAAGGGGAAAAGGGGGAGGAGTGGCATTATATGTAAAGGAGGAATTACCTTGGAGCAGGGATGAGGGAGAGCAGGCAGAACAGAACAGAGGCCTTATGGGTACAGATACAGGACCTGAAAAGAAGGAAAGTGAGGATGGGGGTGGAGTACAAACCACCAGGTCAAAGTGAAGATATTGATAGGGAGCTGGTGGAACAGATAAGAAAGGTCTGTGCAAAGGGTCACACCATGATAATGGGGGACTTCAATCTGCCAGGGGTGGAATGGAATGCTTCTGCTACCCTAAACAACAAGGAACAGGTCTTCCTGGAAGCCTTCCAGGACAGCTTCCTGGTGCAATTGGTAAGAGAACCATCAAGGGAAAGAAATATACTGGACCTTGTGCTGACAAATGGGGAGAACATACAGGAGTTGGAGGTGAGGGATCCCCTAGTAGGGAGCGACCACAACACAGTGTGGTTTTCACTAGGTATGTGTGAGGAGACAAACAGTACAAGGACAAAGGTCAATACAAGGACACTTCAGATGGGGCTGACTTTGGAAGAATGATGGGCATTCTGGAGGGACATATCAACAGAATCCAACCACACATGGATGCCAATCAGAAATGGGTGATTATCTGAACTGGGTTAGAAAAGGCCACAAACTCATGTTCTAAGATCCAAAGCAAAAAGGCCAGCTCAAAAAGGCTGAGCTGGTTAAGCAGGGCGGTATTGGCAAGTGTTAAGGAAAAGAGGGCAACCTTCAGGAAATACATGAGATCCAAAAAGCAGAAAACAGGGAGGAATACATGAAGAAATCAAGAGAGGTAGGCAGAATGGTCAGGGCAGCCAAGGCAGCAAGGGAGCTTAGGCTGGCACAAGGGATAGGTGAGGGCAAAAAAAGATTTCTTCAAATACATACAGGAGAAAAGAAGCTGTAAGGATCAAATAGTTAGGATTAAGATGGCCAACGGATGGGCTGAGAATGGAGTGGCACAAGCAGAAGCACTCAACGACTACTTCTGCTCTGTATTTACCAGAGAAAAGCAAGGGCCAATGCCACAGGGGAAGGGAACAGTGGGTATGGGTTGGGGCTAAACCAACAGAGATGGACATACCAGAGAGCAGAGTGCTAGAGGGTCCTAGAACACTGAGGATGGATAAGGCACCAGGTCTGGACAACATACACACCAGGGTGCTGAGGGAGATGGCAGTGGCAGGGGTCCTAGCAGAACCACTGGCAGACATGTTCACAACCTCCCTGAGGACTGGATGCGTACCCCAAGACTGGAGGATGGCACATGTGGTGCCCATCCATAAAGTTGGGCTCAAGGACGAGCTAGGGAATTTTAGGCCAGTCAGCCTCACCTCCACATGGGGAAGCTATCCTCAAAGAGAGGTTTGTAACCTTTCTAGAGGAGAATAGTCACAGGACAGCAAGCAGCATGGGTCTGTGGCCTGTAGATCCTGCCAAACAAACTTGGTAGACTTCTATGACTGGGTAACAAGGACTATTGACAGGGGCCATGAGAGGGATGTCCTGTGCTTGAACTTCAGCAAGGCCTTTGATTCAGTGCCACATGGGAGGCTGGTAAGCAAATTGGGTCATCTGGGGGTAGGGGGGAGAATGGTGAAGAGGATTAAAAACTGGCTGTGGGATAGGCAGCAAAGGGCTGTTGTAAGGGGGGACCTCTCATCCCCAAGGGAAGTAACAAGTGGGGTTCCACAGGGATCAGTGCTGGGTCCAGTACTGTTCGGCATCATCATTGCCAACATTGCAGATGGAGTTAGTAACAAGATCAGCCTGTTTGCAGATGACACAAAGACCGGAGCAGTGGTAGATAGCACAGAGAGGTGGCTAGGACTGCTGGTCGGACACATGGCAGCTGGGTTTCAATGCAAAGAAGTGCACGGTTTTGCACAAAGAATCCAGAAACCGCAAGTTCTGGTTCAGACTGGTGCGAGGGGGGTACAGTTATCCAATACAGAAGAGGATAAAGGATCTAGAGGTGATAATCACAGGGCAAATGAACCACTCAGCACAGTGCAGGAAGGCAGCAGCTAAGGCTAACAGGATGCTAGGGTGTATTGCCAGGGGCATCACCTCACAGAGGAGGGAGGTCATCCTGCTACTAGACAGGTCACTGAACAGACCAAACCTAGAGTACTGCATGCAGTTCTTGTGGCCCTACTTAAAGAAAGATGTCAGGTTACTGGAGGAGGTCCAGTGCAGCGCCAAAAGGATGATCATGGGAATAGAGGACAAACCCTACGAGGACAGACTGAGGGAGCTCAACATGTACTCCCTGGAGGAGAGGAGGGACAGAGGGGATATAATCGAAACCTTCAAATATGTGAGTGGCATAATCAAGGTTAGTACAGAGGGAATTTTTAGATTAAAGGAAGGGAGAAACACTAGGGGGCACAGTCTGAAATTGGAGAGGGCAGTTCAAAAGGGAAATGAGAAGACACTTCTTCACAGAAAGGGTGGTGGATGGGTGGAACACACTCCCGGAGGAGGTGATAACGTTAAAGTTGGTAGCCAGTTTTAAGAAGGGGTGGGACAGGGTCAAGGGGAAGGTCAAGGGAAAGGTCACTACCAGACAGGGGTGTGGGTGGGCAGCTGCAGAGTAACACATTGCTAGCTGCACAATCGAGCAGACTCGATAGACCTTGAGGCCTGTATCTGCTGGCATTTTTCGTATGCTCATATATAAATATTTATTGGGGGAGATCAGGGATAGGGAGGGGGTCAGCTAGACCAGATTAAACAAAAGTAGATGCTGCACTTTACAGCTAGACAGGCTGCTGGTCCTGGGCTCCCACCCTTGGAAACACTAAAAGGATGAAATCAGCACTCCAGAGCCAGGAGTTTACACTTACAATCTCCAGTAAAGGAAATCCATGCAACACAGTTATTGCAAAACCAAAAAGTATTTTATTTTTGGAGGTAAATTCTCCATTTTTAAACAGAGCAGGTACAAAGTCCATCTCTAATCAGGCTGCCTTGGTGCTTATGCGTCTGGGGCTTCATCCTGACCCTTGCATGGCACACCAGCAGCTGATTAGAGATGGACTTTGTACCTGCTCTGTTTAAAATGGAGAATTTACCTCCAAAAATAAAATACTTTTTGTTTTGCAATAACTGTGTTGCATGGATTTCCTTTACTGGAGATTGTAAGTGTAAACTCCTGGCTCTGGAGTGCTGGTTTCATCCTTTTGTTTTAGGGTCAGCTAGACCACCAGGGACAGATATCTCATAATATATGGGAGAGATCAGTGATAGAGAGTGGGTCCACTAGACCACCAGGGAAAGATATCTAATAATTTATGGTGGAGATTGGGTATAAGGAGGGGAGTCTTCTTGACCACCAGGTAGAGACATCTAATAATATATGGGGGACATTGGGGATGGGGTGACTGCTAGACCACCAATGATAGATATCTAAATAATATATGGAAGACATTGGGGATGTTGGGGATGGGGGGGGACCGCTAGACACAGTCACTGTCCAGGGTCACAGCTGCTACCTGACCACCCCACAGCTGGTGGCAAACCTCGCAGGTATGCCTTCTGTTTGGCACATGGTAACAGTTGCCTCAAGCTATAGGACATTGCTGCTGGGACCCTACCTGGTAGTGAATTGGGCTCTGGGTCCCTGGTGCACCGGCTGCCTTTGGCGCAGCTTACAACAATCTTTGTGAATCATACCCAGAGTCTACAAATTGGTTTCGTTTATACTCCTTCCACTGATAGTGCCTGAACTGAGAGTCCACACTGTTAAATGCCTTAATGCATAAATTGCTCAACTGTGGTTGTGGCTGAAATTGCCCTGGTTGTCCCAGGTTAAGGTACAGCACATTTTGAGTTCCTGAATGGAACTTTCTCTGTGTAATAGCACATCTGGTTTGATAAAGGGGGGTGTTAATGTGTTTGATACCCCTGCAGTCTCTGTTGGAGCTGTAGAATTTGCAATGGATTTCCAGATGAATGGAATTTGAATAATAAATAAATTACCATGTTGCTTGACTCTATGAATGTGTTACAATGAGTCACTGAGTGTGTTTTTGGGTGCCCCCTCAGGTCTCAAGTGCCACTGTGCCATGTTCCCCAGACCCAGAGTAAATACAAATATTCATGGTGATGCTCTCCACTAGAGCCACATGATCACACCTCTAGGGGAGGAAGGGCTACACTTACAAGACAGAAAGAAAGAATAAAGAGAATTATAAAGAATTTCTTTTTCAAGTTCAATTGAAATGAATGAGTGTGACTGTAGAGCATGAAAACCTCTTATACAGCCATGAGGTCTTCATGTGCTGCAGCCTGAGAATGCAGCAAGATTCCAGATTCATTATGTTTTTAAAGAACGACACCTTTACTTTGCAGTTCTTGAGCACAAAGTCATCTCGTGATGGCACTCTTGATTAGCCAACTGACAACTCCACCATCGCAAAAAAGCTACTCTGACAGGTGTAATTATTGGTACAGAATTATTTCAAGTCCAGTTTTTCAGAATACCCCCAAGGAAGGGAAGGAATTGTAATTTTCCTCCAAGGGTCTAGCTGCATGATCCATTTCCACTTCCAAATCACCAACTCTGCTGTTACACTCTGTTTTGTTATGTAAATATAAGGAGAACATGGAAGTGCACTCCATGTAAGTCTATGGAATGTGATTTTCAAAAGCTGTTTTTGGATGATGTTTAATGGGACATTTGATTAAATCAGAGCCAGCTTCCAACTAACAAGAACCTTATTAGTTCCAATTAAATTATACTATATCTCAGGACTTTATAAGGGATTAGCATGCCCTGCTGTCCTTGTGGCATTTTCCCACTGGTCAACATGACCATAACATGTCTAACTAAGATGGACACTTGCAAACCATAAACTGGGAAAACTGCCCCAAATTCAACTCTAATTAAGCCAGATCTTGAGACAGAGTTGAAAGACCATGCTGGTTTTATAAAAATTAAGCAAATTATAGTATGTTAGATTTACGTTATTTTTTGTTATTTGTACACTTCATTCCTCTTGACTTCAATGCCAAGACTTGGGGTCACCATGACTGTAACAATTCTTTTTTCATTAGCAGTACCAGAAAGACTTCAATCCCACATACCATAAAGGAAACAAAAAGTATAAAGAAGTATACAGTATGTTCTCAGGATGCCAGTATTGGGAGCAACTACCTTCCTTGAGCTATCCAGTTCCGTTTATATATGGGACAGAAATACATAACTGATCAAGGTACTCATCTCCTTTTCTTTATAATTGCATTTTGTATGAAGAACTCTATCACAGTAAAAGGAAATATACAGTAGTAGTTATGAAAATTGTATGTTTTGTGCCTTTGAACTTACTTTTTGCTAGTATGAGTCCATTCACAAATATTTGAAGATTATAATGGTGCAATGTTAATTCTGCTTTGTGTATAAGGAATTTTTCTCTCTATGTACACTGCAGTACATTGCTAAAACTGGTGATTATACATTAGCATACTGTATGTCACATGGAGCCTGATTATAGACCTCCTGCACCCATATGCTCTAGATTCACCCCTCTGCTCTGCCAGGAAGAATATTTTAGAGATTCCAGACACCCATTTGAAGTCCTCACAGGACAAAGCTTTTGCTGTGCCTTCCCCTGAGCCATGGAACTCTCTTTCGCTTGAGATACACCATATCTTCTTGATGAAGGCTTTCAAATCTGCTCTGGAAATGCACTTTTCTTCCCTGACTTTGTTGTTGTGATCTCTTGGTCAGAGTATAGAAGTGCCAATGCACTGGTGCATCCCCTTCAAGATAGGCTGGCTGACATACAGAGCCCTGCATGGTTTGGGCCCAGACTATATCCAAGATCTCTTGTCCTTATAAGCTCCTGTCCATCCCACATACTCCCTTGAGAAGTGCTTTCTGATTTTTCCCAATCCAGAATGAAATTGTAGGAGGACAAAGCTTTGGTGGTGGTGGCACTGTTGTTTTTGAACTCTCTTCTAACCTGTGTACATGATATACCTTTGAAGGATGCCTTCAAACTGTCACTAAAGTTACCCTTATTTGAATCAGCTTATCAACATTTTTTTTTTGCAATTCAATAAACTTTATTAATGATTATTACAAGGAAACAACAATAAGAAGCATACAAAGGAACAGAAAAGAACATACAATATTTAAACCAACGTACAATAAGTCATATCTATAGCAACTATTTACATGTCTCAGGAGCAAGGGAAAATCAGCAGAGAAATAAAATAGAAACAATCTAATATTACAAAAAAAAAGTAATAAACAACCCAGCTTCCCTCCCTTAAACCCCTCCTCCCTCCCTCCCTCTCTGCAATCCACAAGCCTGAGAATAACAAGTGCAAGGGGCTAAGTAACGGGAGAGACTAAGAGTAATGTGTGAAGCATGCCCCGTTTAGCTCTATATGCAGGTAAAGATATAAATAACCTTGCAATGCTCTGTTCAATATTGAGTGATGCAAGCATATCTGTCTGCCATTCCAATCAGGTGGGAAGAGCTGGGTTGAGCCAATGCCCAAGAATAAGTAATTTAGCTACTGCAGATATCAGAGCCAAGTGTGCCTTATGAGTAGCCCCATTAAAGTAGAATAATCAACTAAAATACAGATTTCTGGGGTGAAGGTGTCTTGAAGACCCAACAGTGGATCTAGTTTGGATTGAATTAATTTCCAAAAAGAGGCAATATATGGGCAAGTACATAGTAAAGGATATAAAGAACTCTTTGATTCCCGGCAGCTGTGGCATGATGGAGACGCAACTCTGCCCATCTGATACAATTTAGTGGTAGTAAAGTATAAACCATGGAGGATATTGACTTGTTGCAAGTGTAGTCTAGCCTGCTTTATAAATGTATAAATATCAGGCCATATCCTGTACCAATGATCATTATTATACTCAAGATTAAGAGTGTGAGCCCAATAATAGGCTGCCAGAGACAGCTTGTCCCAAATTGCCTGTCCTATACAAGCATATAACCTAGATATTGGATGTTCCTGCAGAGCTGCTTGTATTAAGGATGAGAAAAAAAAAACACTAGCTTTAGAAGTCCATGGAAGGGTGTCTAAAAACTGGGTAATGCAATGTTATTTGAAGATATTGCAGATATTGAAAAGATGCAATATCTGCAGATATTGAAAAAATGTTGCTGTAGGAGAGCCAAATTTGTCCTGAAATTGCACAAAGGCAAAAATATGCTATCCACTATGAAATCATTTAGAATGGGAGCACCAAAATAGTCCCAGACATTTTGAAATAAGGGTTTGTTGGTTATAGTCAGGTTTAAATTCTTTAATAGTGGCTGATTCAAGTCTTTTGGCTCATCATGAGATTAGAGCAGTGCAGAAGGACTTTGTGGAATTGGGGAGGGGCCTACGACAAGCAGCACACACAATATCCTTCTCTGAGGTGCTGCCTGTCAATGGCATGAGTGAGGCGAGGGTACTTTGCACCATGCAGTTTAATGAATGGTTGGAAAAATGGTGTGGAGCACAGGGGTTTGGCTTCATTGGGGACTGGGGTTCCACCTGGAGGGACACCAGCCTATACTGGCAAGAAGGTCTACATCTGTCCAGGAAGGGAACAAGTCTTTTGAGCAATCGGTTTAAATGCTTCATTGGCAAGCTTTTAAACTAGTCAAGGGGGGAGGCACTGATAAGCAGCAGGAAAATCCCAGCCTCTCCCTACAAAACAGGGTACTAAATGAGAAAAAGACTGAGGTAGAAAGGTCAGTGGGGGATGCTGCAAAAGAAGGTAAAGCCATCAAAAAATGGAGAGCAATGAGTACCAATGCTCGTAGTCTGAGTAACAAGCTTCCTGAATTAGTGGTCTTGATGGAGGAACATCTGGATATTATGGCAGTCATAGAAACATGGTACACACAAAACCATGACTGGGACATAAACATACCAGGATACACTATCTACAGGAGGGACAGGGAGGATAAAAGAGGAGGAGGAGTAGCTCTTTACATAAGGGAAGGAATCAAAGCAACAGAACAAAAGGGAAAACAGGAAGGAGAAGAAGCACTGTGGGTAAATTTGGAGACCGGCAATGGCACCACAATCCGCACAGGGGTTGTATACAGACCCCCTCTCAGGGGAGGAAATGGACAAGGAAATGATAGAAAGTATACTTAGAATGGCAGAAAAAGGGGAGATATTGCTGATGGGTGATCTGAATATGCCAGATGTTAACTGGAGTGCAGTTGCAGCAGCCACTTCGAAGAGTGGGGTTATTCTAGATGCCCTACAGGGGGCATGCCTTAGACAACTAGTATTGGAGCCCACTGGAGAGGGAGCAATCTTAGACCTGGTTCTCTCAAATGGAGATGGAGAGAGGATCACAGATGTAGAAGTGGGTAGCCATCTGGGAACTAGCGACCATCGAACAGTATGGTTCACAATAAACACAGCAATAGAGTCAAGCCATACAAAGGCAAAAGTACTGGACTTTAGGAGGGCTGACTTTGCCAAAATGGGTGAGTGCCTAAGGAATGCACTAGCAAATGGGCAGGAAGGAGGGGTGGAAGAACAATGGTTCTCAAAGGAAGTGGCAGTGAAGGTTCAAGAGAAAAGAAAGCATTCAGGAAGTACAAGGAATCACAGAAGGAGCAGAACAGAGAATTGTATCAGTTAAAGCAAAAGGATGCTGGGAAGGCAGTCAGAACAGCAAAGGCCCAAACCGAGGAAAAGATAGCCAACTCAGTTAAGAAGGGGATAAAACCTTTTATAGGTACATCAGGAGTGAAGGAAGACCAAGGGAGGGTTAGTGAGGCTTAATAAAGGGAGGAGGTGGGCAGAGGGTGACTGTGAAAAGGCAGAGATACTAAACAAATATTTTTGCTCAGTATTTACAAAGGAAGAGGGAAGGTACCTAAAACAAACAGTAGAAACACTCTGGATACAGAAGTTGATACCAGCCCATTTACAGAAGAAAGGGTTCTGAAAGAACTCTTAAAACTGAAGGTGGACAAAGCAATGGGGCCTGATGGGATTCATCCCAGAATTCTAAAAGAACTAAGGGTAGAACTAGTGACACCACTAACTACCCTCTTTAACAAATCATGGGACGATGGGGTGGTACCTGAGGACTGGAGGAGGGCAGATGTGATCCCCTTCACAAAAGTGGGAGCAAGGCAGAAGCAGGAAACTACAGACCTGTTAGTTTAACCTCAGTGGTAGGGAAAATGATGGAATCACTTCTGAAGGAAAGAATTGTTGAGTTTCTAGAGGCCAGAGGGCACAGGACCCAAGGCAGCATGGATTCACAGCGGAAGGTCATGTCAGACAAATCTGATAGATTTCTTTGACTGGGTGACCAAAGTAGTAGATCAGGGAGGGCTGTGGACATGGCCTACCTAGACTTTAGCAAGGCATTTGACACAGTCCCACACAAAAGATTAATATACAAGTTAGCCAGCCTGGGAGTGGGTCCCAAGATGACAGCCTGGGTAATGAATTGGCTGGAGAATAGGACACAGAGAGTAATAGTAAATGGAGTCCACTCTGAAGAAAGGGAGGTTACTAGTGGGGTACCGCAGGGTTCAGTATTAGACGGTCCTCTTCAATGTCTTTATAGCTGACATTGCAGAGGGACTGGAAGAAAGATGTCTCTTTGCAGATGACACAAAGATCTGCAACAGAGTTGATGCACAGGTGGGGTGGAAAGGATGAGAAGGACTTGGCAAGGTTAGAGGAATGGTCAAATGTATGGCAGCTTAGATTCAATGCTAAGAAGTGTTAGATAATGCACCTGGGAAACAAAAACCCAGGGGAAGAGTACACAATGGGGGGTGAGATACTAACAACAACAAAAATGGAAAGGGACCTGGGGGTAGTCATATCAGATGACCTAAAGGTGGGTAAGCAATGTGAGAGGGCAGCAAGGAGGGCTGGGGGGATACTGGGATGCATAGGGATAGGCATCACCAGTAGAAAACAGGAAGTTATTATCCCTCTGTACAGACAGCTGGTCAGACCCCATCTGGAGTACTGCAGTTCTGGAGACCCAATCTCCTCAAGACATAGACAGGATGGAAGCTGTCCAGAGGAGGGCAACTAAAATGTGCAGGGTCTGCACCGGAAGACATATGAGAGAGACTTAAGGAGCTAAATATGTATAGCCTCGAGGAAAGGAGGGAGGGGTGACATGATAGAAACTTTCAAGTACCTCAAGGGAATCAACAAAGTCCAAGAGGGTAGCATCTTTCAAAAAAGAGGTGTGCAAGAACAGAGGGCACAATTTGAAGATAGAGGAGGCGGCTCAGAGGTAATTAAGGAAGTATTTTTCACAGAGAGGGTTGTGGATGCATGGAACAGCCTTCTGGAGGAGGTTGTGGAGTCAAAAACAGTGGTGGAATTCAAGCATGCATGGGACAGTCATAAGGCAATTCTAGGGGTTGGGGGTAGGAAGAAGTAGGCTGCTGGTTAACTAGGATCTGCAGCTTATCCATTAGGTAGGGAAATGGGAAGACTGGGTGGGCCAAGCGGTCCTTATCTGCCGTCAAAATCTATGTTTCTATGTTTAATATATGTTATCTTCAAATGTTTACAGGGCTGTGAATGTGACAGAACAGACCAGTACAGTGGGGTAGATCTAAATTGTCAAGGCAGCTTATTAGGAGGTAAAAACAGTAACGACTTAAGGTCTGTGTGATATTTGTCACATAATTTATTTTCTATTTCAAGCCGGAGGGGGAGAGTAAATGGAAGGAGGCAGAGAATCTAATAACCCCCATTGAAAATATAATGACCCATGTGAAGCAAACTAATATCTCAAAAAATGAGGGAGCTGTAATCCTCCATACTGTTTAGGCCTAATCAGTTTGTCATATGAACGGCGGGGTGGTTTACTGACCGATAGAAATTTTTATAATAAATTATATATTTTCTTGAACCACTGAATTGGTAAAAAATATTCATCATACACAATGGGTATAGTAGTCAAGGAAGAACATTCATTTTGATAATATTAGACCTACACCATAATGTCAATGGTAAAGATTTCCATCTATCTAAGTCCTGAGATATATGTTTCAATAGGGGGTCTAAACTGAGAAATTTCAGATTGGATAAGTCCATGGAGAGTTTAATACCTAAATAAGTCAAATAGTTAGTTTCCTATTTTAAGACAAAAGATTGAAAGTCCAACTTAAAGATATGTGGGGATAAGTGGAAGACAATGGTTTTTGATAAATTCAATTTATACCCTGAGAAAAAGCTGAACTGATGAATAATATCTAAAACTGCCTGTAAGGAGGACACGGGATTAGACAAATGCAAGAAAATGTCATTGGCATATGTGGAAATTTTATAGTCTAATGGACCTGTTATGCCAAAATATCAGAAGAACTTGTAATCTTTCTGGTTAATGGTTCTAAGTATAAATTAAAAAGAAAAGGGGATAATGGGCAGCCTTGCTGGGTACCCTGGGAAATGACAAAGAGGTCTGATAATGCACCATTACAAAGAACATGAGCAATTGGGGCAGAATATATTAAACAAATCCACTTTAAATACGAGGTAGGAAACTCGTATTGCTATAAAACCCAAAACAAGTAGGGCCAAGAAACTCTGTCAAAGGCTTTTTCCGCATCCAAGGAGATGAGAATCAAATCTAAGGCGTTCTCCCTGGATGTGGAAATTAAATGAAATAATTTTCTAAAGTGGTCACTTCAAAGCCTGCCCCTTACAAGTCCCACCTGTTCATGATCCAATAATTCCAACCAAACCCTATTAGGACAGGTTAATAAAATTTTAGCTAACATTTTCATATCAACATTAATAAGTGAGATTGATCTGTAATTCTCTGGATAAAGTGCATCCTTACCTGGTTTGGGCAAAACAACAACACGGGCCTCTAATAGAGAAAGTTTGAGTACCTGGGAGGAGAGGAAATAATTATACAGGGAGGCTAAGATGGGGCAAGGTCATCTACAGAAAGTTTTGTAAAAATTAGAGAGGAAACCGTCTGGACCTGGGGCTTTATCTGGGGAGAGAGAACTAACAGATTCCTTGAGCTCTTGTTAGAAATGGGGCCTGCTAAAGAGGAAGCTGCCTCTGTGGACAATTTGGGCAGGGAAATACCTTTGAAAAAAGAAGACATCTCATCTGAGGTGTCATTTGACTTATTGCCTTCAGAATATAACCTAATATAGTAAACTCTAAAGACAGAGGCTATTTCTCTAGCTTTGACCATGGTAGTAGAACTTTTATAGTCTTGCAAAATCTTGATCCATTGGGTCGCTGCTCTTTGCTGAAGCCTAAGGGCCAAAAGCTTGCTAGCTTTCTTGCCTTGTCCAATATAAGTGGCTCGCAATGCCATCAAGAATTTTTGAGCTTGCTCCAAGAGTATGGCCGAGTATTGTGTCCCGAGTTGAGTTAAATAAATACGGATGTACTCTGGGATAGATGGAGACAGTTTTTTCTATATTTCTAATAGTAGAAAGTAAAGTAGTAACCCAGTTTGTATTCCTTTTCTTACGAATGATAGCAAGTCGTATCAACTCTCCCCTCCATCGGCACTTTAATGCCCCCCAGACTTTGTCTTTAGCTATAACAGAAGGACAGTTGATTTCAAAAGAAGACTGAATGCAGTTCTCCATAGATTTGACAACTGAGGGATTATCTAAAAGAGAGGTATTAAAGGCCCAGGTATGATCTCTGTCTGAGTGATACATAAGGTCTATAATGAGTTTAACAAAGGAATGGTCTGAGATGACCACAGTCTCAATCTGGCAACCATATACCATTGTCAATAGGTGAGTGTCAAGTAGAAACTAATCCAGCCTAGAATAAGAACTGTGTGAGTGTGAATAAAAGGTATATTCTTTGGAACCGAAGTTAAGTGTCCGCCAGGGGTCCACCAAACCAGAATCATCAATAAAATTTCTGAGGTCACATTGAGCTGGTGATAACCCAGACTTCAGTCTATAAGTCCTACCTAAATCATTAGTTAAACTACATTCCAGTCCCCACCTAATATCTAAAGCAGGTGCACAAATTGAGCCAAGACACAAGATAAACTATCAAAAATGTCCAGTTTATCACTATTAGGGCCACACATTGATCCTAAAATGATCTCTGTGGGACCTAACTGACAATGAATAAAAATAAATCTACTTTCTGGGTCTTGAATCTCAGAGATATAAGAAAAGGGAAGAGATTTATGTACCAAAATTGCCACACCCCTGCCACTGTTACTATTTCCGTCTCCATATACCTGTCCAACCCAGAGTCTAAGGAATAAATTAACATCTTTAGTAGGAAGGTGGGTCTCTTGAAGCAAAGCTATGTGAGTGTTAAGTGTCTTTAGATGTTAGAGTACAGCTGGTCTTTTAACTCGAGATTGCCCTCCTTTAATATTCCAGGTAGTCAAATACCATGGAGTTCCTATTGCGGATAGCTGGTCAATAACAAACAAAAATAGCCCCCTTCAGTGACCTTAGATACAGTCCTCATGGATTGCATATGTTCCCCTCCCCCTCTGGTTCAATATAGGAAAAACCCTTCCATCCGCCCCGCCTACCAGAAAACCCTCAAACATATCCAGCAAAAACCCAAGTCTCCCTCCTGGTCAAACTCCAATACCCTATAAACACAGGGTAAACCCCCACCCATGACATATAGGCCCATGAATGCTGGCCTTCAGGGAGCAGCCCGGTTCCATAATAATAACAATAGCAAATCACTTTTCCCAATGGCTAATTAGTAGGAAAAATAAAGAACAAGAAAAGAATAAGAGATCTGAAACACAGGTCCTCTAGTATTGACAGAAGACTTAGAGCAACAAATAAATATATAAAAAGCACTCCATGTCATAAATAGAAACAGTGTACCAATGAAAAATGATGGTTCCAAATTACTTCCCTTGTCCAGCTAGAAATACAACATTAAAATTATGATAAAAAAGTTGATCATCTAGAAGTATTATAATATTTGCTCCCAAAACAAATAAAAGCATGAAAAAGAAAACGGTGTTGAGCCATCCATAAAAACCCAAGAAGGCATAATGAAAAGAACTTCAAATAAAAGGAGAGTGAACTCCTTGCCAAACCCAAGGGGACAGGAGCTGTTAAAATGCACTCTTCCATCTTTCTAACCCGGGCTGGTCAGCTGGAGAGAGGCACGAATAATTGAATACCTTATTTTAATTTAAATTCTGATAATATCAAAAGGGTGTAATAAAAAAGAGGTATAGTAAAAATAGGGTAGAACCAGAGCAGACAGTAAACTGGAAACAGGAGTGAAGCAAACCAAGGTGTACACCCCTGGCTGTGCACAGTCCTACTGAGCTCAGCTGCAATAGCTAAAAGGTAAAGGGGAGAGAACATTCCAGACCAATAATAAAGCAGCCATCCACTGGTTAGAGAGTGCCTCCAGGTACCCAATCCAGTCACCTAGGCTGACCATGTTATGCTCTGCAAGAGTCGGATAGCTTAAACCAAATGGACCAGTTTATCCCCAAAGTATAGTGAGCCATACATTAGCCATCCCTCTCAGGACCAATTAGAAAACACAGAATTCCCAAGGCTGGGCGTCCACCATCAAACGATTGGAGACAAGTCAGGGCACAATAGTCCGAACAACAGGCAGTTCAGAGTAAAGTACCTGTGCAGAAATAAAAAAGAGGCATAAAGAGATAGAAAGATGGAAGAAAGAAGTTAAAAATAAAAATACACCTGAGAAAATCAGAGACTTGTACCTCTCTTCAAGTGAAAATCCCAACAGACAAATAAGCTCTGCCAAACACTGCTTCCTCCCATCAGAAGTTTGACACCGAGACCATCTCTCGCTAATGGTACAATAATACCAGCTGTAATTATTACAATCTAGTATACTGTATTAGCCATTCAAAGTTAAACTACGTAGAAAAGCAAACAAGAAAATATTATCGGATAGCAATAAAATGATTCCATCCACCAAATTTCTTAACTTTAAGCTGAGTAGCAAAACACCAAGGGAAAAGCCCGATTCTACAATGGGAACTACAACCTACCACCGCTCGAGCCCATGAGTAAAAAACTAAAAAGCCATCACTACTATATTGTCTACCATTTACTGCATAAAGAGAAAATCATCTCCATTTTTCTCAGATAAAGTGATGGGCTGATCTTGGACATAACACGGCTGAAAAGGGAACAAGGAAAAGAGATATAAAAAAGGGGGGAGGTGGAAGTAATAAATCGGGCAATATTCGTGCACACTTTTATTCTGTGGGGAAAACTGAGACCAGCCTAACCAGTTATCTAATTTTTGATTAGGCAAATTTTCGAGAACAAATAGTGCTCTGTAATTATAACGTGCTAAGTATAGAAATTAAATAAAGTCCCATCCCTTGGAACCATCTATAATCTAAACCAATAACCAAAACTCAGTTCTCAGCAAGGAACAGTCTGATCTCGGTATCCAATAAATAGCCCCACCGGCCTCTCACCCGGGGGGGGGCAGATTGCTGACGGCCCCCAAGAGGGTGGGGCAAGGAGGGCCACCCACCATCAAGGAGGAGGTGGCCCCCCCGAGCAAAGAGCCCAATCCGAGGATCTCCTCGGAGAGGGCTGGACCAGACCCTCCTTACAGGGAGGGTTATGGCAAGAATATTTAAGGAGCTGTCCCAGGGGATCTCGCCCTCCTGGAACAGCTCCTCAGCAAAGAAATTTTCATTCGCTTCGGGTTTGCCTTTCTCAAAAACGGCTTTTCAGTTCGTCCTTGTTTCAACCGCGTGGTCCATTCAGTTCTCTCGCCGACCCCCGGTCCTTTTTGTTTTTTCCCGCTTCCAGCTGTTTACTATGTTTTCCTGACTCTGGAGGTAAGTCTTTTTCCTTTTAGCTTCCTGGGAATTTGCCAGTTTGGAACCTAAGAGCCCATTCCAGTGGCTTTCAATTTCAGGGGCCAGTTCTTAAAATGCTCGTGGTTTCTTTTACCCTGCCTGTTAACGCATGGTGTAAAAGGTCGTCTGAAAAAGGGCTCTCGGTAAAACGCTGACTTTTCATGTTTGCTTTGTAATCCCCTTAGGTTAAAAGTCTCCTTTTCATGGGTTTTTGGGTGGCTGGGGCTGTTTATTTCCCAGGGCTGCCTTGGTCTTTTTTCTTTCAACATTCTTTGGGCTGTTTCTGCTTTTCTCAGCACCCCACGTGGCATTTCCTCTGTTTCTTGTCCCAGGTGCTCCCCCCCCCCATTCTCGCTTGCTGGGGCATTTTCATACTGCCTTGCCTGCCTTCTTTTGGCAGCAGTGTGTGTGTGTTTTTTTTTTTTGTTGTTTCAGAGGTTGGGCCTGTAATTTTGGTGGGGTAGTGCAGGCTTTCTGTTCCCTGGTGCCGTTTGGCTCCTGGCGTTCATGGTCCCTCTGGGTCTTGGCCTTCTCAATTCTGCCATGCTTTCTTACTCCATTAGGTGTCCCTCACAGTCTCAGCCTCTCCACGTGGCTTTTCCTTGGTCCCCTTTTTGGCCCAGGTGCCCCCCCAATCCTCTTTCTAGTTCTCTGGGGCATTTGCATATCTCGCTCTCCTGCTGTCAGGCGACAGCAGTGTTTTGTGTTTTAGAGGTTGGGCTGGTAATTTTTGGTGTGGTAGTGCAGTCGTTCTGTGTCTCCTGGTGCTGTCCTGGTTCCTGGCATTCGTGGTCTCTCTGGATCTCGGCCTTCTCAAGTCTGCCATGCTTTCTTGCTCCATTGGGTGTCTGGGAGCCCGTTGTCCCTGCTGGGGGTGGGGGGGTGGCTTTCTGCGGGTCGAGCTCTGCTCCACATGGTGAGCTTCTTGGCTAGGGCTTTTTTTTTTCCCCCACAGTTAGATTCTCTTTGCACTGCCTTTCAGTAGCATTAAGGGGTATTTTCTGAGCATCCAGGAGCTCATGGGGAATAAGCATAACTTCTTCTGGGTCAATAGAGTATTGTGCAGAGTGAGTATGGGGGAGTAACCGTAACAGGATGAGTTCATTGCTGTACGTTGGGGGGGCAATTGTGGGAGTAATTAAAATGCACTATTGGGAACTGAACTCATTAGGGGCCTATGACATGGCAATTTAAATATAATGCTGTGAATAATTAAATTTTTGAAGAGTTTGGGCTGGTATTTTTGCTGTGGCTGTGCAAGCGGCCTGTGTTTTTGTGTGCCGTTGGGCTAATGGAGTTCGTGGCTCTCTCAGCTTGGCCTTCTCAATGCTGCCATGCTTTCTTCCCCTCGTGTGTGTGCGGGGAGGCTTTGGCCTTGCTGGGGGGTTGGGGGCGCCTGTTTTCCGGGCTGAGTTCAGCTCCTCTTGGCTGAGCTTTTGGCTAAGGTTTTTCTTTCCTCAGTTATATCCAGTTTTCTCAGCCTATCGATAGTATCAAGGAAAATTTTATATTTTTTTTTTCTCTGAGCACTGCATGAACTCATGTGGATTAAGCATAGCATCTTCTGGGGCAGTACAGTATTGTGCAGTGAGTATAGGGGAGTAGCTGCGGCCGGGTGAGTTCTTTACTGTATTTGAAAGAAAAAAAATTGTGGGAGCAATGAAACGCACTGTTGGGAACTGAAGTTATTAGGGGACCTGTGACATGGCAATTTAAATTTAAAGTTGTAAAGAATAATAATTTCTCTCTCTCTCTCTCTCTCTCTCTCTCCCTCTCTCCCTCTCTCTCTCTCTCTCTCTCTCCAAAAGGATCTCACAGTATACGTTTTAATATGAAAAGCATTTTGTGAGGGAGAACTTTAGGAGGGGTAGTAGGAATTTTAAGGTATAAGCAGGGAATTAGGGGGTGTGTGGGCCAATTATTTTTTTTTTTTCTCCCAGAGGTTCAACACTGTCAGTACTGCCGGACTGTGAGACATTAGCAGTAGTAAGAGGATATAGAAAAAAGACAGTCAGGCGAGTACAGTGCATACCAAAAAGGGGGGGAAGGAAAAGAGGGGGGAGGGGAAGAAGAAAAGAAAAAGGGGGAAAAAAATAACAAATGTTTTTGTCTCATAGGTATCGCCTCGCTGATCACTGCTTTGCCCCTTACGATCAATAACTAAAATGGCTGAACCTCAGAATAATCAGGGTCTGGACAGCCAGGCCCCCCCAATTCTCTGCAAAGGCACAGGGTGCAGGTCAAGACCTTTCTGAGCTAAGAAGCCAGACACAATATGTGGCACAGGCTATCCCCACACAAGGGCAAGACCAAGCATTCTGCGAGGCCCTGCAATGCCTAAAGGACATTGGGGGGTCAGATTGGCTGACAACCATGTCCAGGTTGGAACCCGAACTGCTAGTTGCCAATCCAGGTGGGCAGCAGCAAACTGTGGCAGACCCTCCCACCATATCAGAGTATAGGCTGCAAGGACCGGCACAGGATGAGGGTCGACAGCCCAGGCGTAGCCAGCCATCGGCCCGATTGTTGGAATCCATGGCTCAGAAAAAAATCTGTTCCTAAAAAGGGGCAGGGCAGGCAGAGTAAGCAGAAGTTCCAATTAGTGACAGAGGCTGGAAAAAAGCAGACAGAGAAAAAACGGAGCAGAGCAGACGAGAGCACATCCGTGGCCCAACCCAGGACAGAGAATGAAGGAAGGGAGAAAACTCCAGTGGTACCAGTTGCACAGCCACAGATCGGTGAGTATGAGGGAGATCAGGACAGTGATGTATCAATAGATTTAGTGTGGTCCGATTCGGATAGTGAGGAGGAGCAATCCAGTGATGGCCTTGAGACCACAAAGGTAAGAGAATGGGAACGGAAGAGGGCAAGGCACACGGGAGATAGGATTGGGGGCCGTGGTCAGAAAACTGCTGGGAAGAAATCACAAGGGGGTCAAAGGGTAAGCAGCCATTTAGGGCACCGGGGGCTTCAGGGTTCAATCCTGGGCCAGTGATGCCAGGGCATCAAACATGGCAACACAACCCCTTCATGTGGCCATTTATGTATGGGGGAATGGGTAACATGCCCATCTCTTGGCCAGCAATGAATCCTTGGGCCCCCTTTGCCCCCAGTTTCCCAACAACCCAGCTGGGTGGAATGACCAACCCCATCGTGGGGCCCCTGACAATTCCAGCCAATGAGCATGGTGAGGGTACCTCTATGGGTATAGCAGGGGCCACTGGGCCAGGGTATAACTATGGATGTGGGGCGCAGCAGGGGACTGAATCTGCGTGGGTAGGGCAGGATGAATCCCTGTTATGTCATATGGGAGGTGGACAGCAGTTCACCACAGGGGGCCAGGCTCGTTTGATCCAGCCTCCTCACTCCAGTGTCTCCCAAGGGGCCTCAGTAGAAGGGGGTAATGCACAAGGGGCAGCTGTTCAGGTATGGACAGGTGTAGGGCCTTCAATTCAACCCCCTCAACTAACAAGAAAAGCTTGACACCGAGCCTACAAGAGCGTGAGATGGTAGCCTCTACAATGGATACCATTACCAATACGGCAATGGGGTTAAAATCAAACAGCACAGTATCAGCACCTCCGGAGCTTTGGGCATATGCTGAGGTGGAAGACCCATTGGGGGACCACTTATCTGACGCTGTCCGGGAAAAAATCTGGAAAGGGGAATTTATAGACATGTTTTCATTATTGCATAGAGAAATTCCAGAAATGAGCGATGAAAAAATGAATAAACAAGAGAGGCCATGGCGGCCGAAGGTACCTTTCACATTTGAGAATTGGGCAGCAGCCTTTGACGTATTTATGTCAGTTTATGGGATGAAACACCCTGATAAGCTACTTGCTCTGCTAAAATACAGGGACACCATAAAATTTGCACATCTGTCATTTGATGGATATCGTGGTTAAAATATGACGAGCAGTTTCGTCTGAAACTATCTAGGCAACCCAATCTCAAATGGGAAAACACACTCATAGACCTGTGGGTCCGCTATATGACGTGTAGCCGGCCCAATGTGGTAACTTACACTGACAGTGGTCATGTTATTGCCAGACAAACTGGGGGAGAGTACAGGAAGGATCAGAGGAAGGGAGCAGGTAGGAAGGCATGCTATGATTACAATAAAGGAAAATGTTTTCATTTCATTTTGTAAGTACGGGCACATATGCAAGTTGTGTGGAGGAGAACACAGGTTATCAGAATGCACACGACAGTCCTCCAAAAAATCAAACATTGAGGGAGCAGGCAATGAAAAATGAAAGGGGTTTGGGAAGTTTAGCTAACTCACCAGTACGGTTAGACCGAATGGACCCCTGGCTCGACTGCTATCTGGAAAAAACAACAGCCAAATATATACATGACGGTTTCAAGTATGGTTTTAGGATACCATACAAGGGGCCAAGGGAAAAAACCACAGCTTGCAATCTCAGGTCGGCAAATTTACTTCCCAACATCCTGGAAATGAAAATTGCCAAAGAAATACAGGTGGGCAGGGTGGCGGGACCATTCGACTACCCCTGCACAACCTCAGGGTATCCCCATTAGGGCTGGTCCCCAAGAAGGAAGTAGGGGAATACAGGCTCATTCATCACCTGTCTTACCCGAAGGGCAATTCAGTAAATGACTTCATCAACCCAGAGGATTGCACAGTGCAATACACAACTTTCGATGTGGCACTGCGCCACATACAAGAACTAGGCCGCGGGGCAATGATGGCAAAAAGCAACATCAAATCCACTTTCCGTCTGCTGCCAGTACATCCGAATGACCAAGATTTACTGGGCTTCAAAGTGGGAGGCCAATGGTATATGGATAAGGCTATGCCCATGGGATGCTCCGTAAGCTGCTCAGCCTTCGAAGCTTTCTCAACCTTCTTGGAGTGGGCCACCAGAGAACACACACATAACGTACATATAGTTCATTATCTCGACAATTTCCTATTTGTGGGTCCCAGGGGGGCAACCACGTGTGCTGAGACGCTGCAAGGTTTCACCTCATTAATGGGGTATTTTGGTTTCCTGCTAGCACGGGAAAAAACAGAGGGCTCTGCTACCTGCCTCTCATACCTGGGCATAGAAATAGACTCCGAGGCTATGGTTTTCCGGCTACTGCAAGACAAGGTGGCACTTTTAAGCACACTGTTGGGGGAGATGGGAAGGGCAAAGAAGGTGACCCTACAACAGCTGCAATCTGTTATAGGCCACTTGAATTTTGCATGCCGGGCACTTCGCCCAGGCAGGCCATTCCTCCGGCGGATGGCGTCAGCCACTGGGGGGGGCCCTAAAACCATACCATCACATCAGATTAACACAGGGCATAAAAGCAGACTTACAGGTTTGGGAACTTTTCTTACAAGATTTCAATGGTATCACCATCTGGCAAACTCCGGCAGACCATTTGTTAGATTTGCACATGGTAACCAATGCTTCAGGTGGCACTGGTTTTGGGACATTCTGGCAAGGAGCATGGTTTGTGGGACACTGGCCACAGGATTGGGTATCAAGGGGGCTCACAAAAAACATCACCCTTCTTGAATTGTTCCCTATCATGGTAGCCGTAAGGGTGTGGGGGCACAAAATTCAGAATAAGAAAGTGCTTTTTCACAGGGACAACAGGGCGGTAGTGGACATATTGAACTCGCAGACATCTCATTCTGAAGAGGTGATGAAGGTCTTGCGGGTCTTTGTGTTATGCTGCCTAAGATACAACATCTCTTTTAAGGCACGTCATTTGCCAGGAAAAGAAAATGTTATAGCGGATGCCCTGTCTCGATTTCAGCTCGAGCACTTCAGATGGTTAGCCCCGTGGGCGGATCAGTTCCCCACACAAATACTGGAAGCAGTCTGGAGACTTGGGAACCAAGATTGCAGCAACTGGTACAACTCGCTGTGGCCCCCTCGACATGGAGGAAGTATGTAGGTTGCTATGGGTCTTTCAGCAATTTTGTGGTCACGAGGTAAGCGTGGTATTGCACAATACCCAAAGACAGGTTCAAAACTACATTCTTCACTTAGAAAGCATAGGAAAATCCCCAGCAGCGATACGCCTCCAACTAGCGGGCATCGCCTTTCTTCATAAGTACGAGGGTTTCCCTGACCCAACCAGTAGTTTTATTACAAAGAAAATGATACAGGGCATGTCTAGACTCGCGGAAAAAAGGGCGGACACGAGGAAGCCCATAGGACTACCTGAGCTGTCCAGCCTCCTGAAAGCACTGTTAGTCACTTGCAGCTCAGGCTATGAAACCAAGCTTTTCAGGGCTCTATACATATGTGCATTTTTTGGGGCTTTCTGGGTTTCAGAGTTGGTACCACAGTCTAACTCACCATGCAGCCAGAACACCAATATTCAGTTTAGTGATTTCATCATCTGGCAAGACAGACTGTGTCTTCAGCTCCGAAAATCAAAAATGAACCAGTGCGGCCCCCCCGCCATTATAACACTGTTTATAGCTCCACCAGGGAACATTTGCCCATGGTCAGCAATGAGGGAGCATGTGGCGGGTCGTCCAATAGGACTGGGGCATTTGTTTGTGCATGGGGATGGAAAAGCGGTTACAAGGCAGCAGTTCATGGCTGTCCTAAGAAAGGGTTTATGGATGGCGGGAAAAAACCCAACCTCATACAACACCCATTCATTCAGAATTGGAGCAGCCACCGAGGCAGCCAGGTGTGGGTTAAAAGAGGAACAGATAAAAGGGGTCGGCAGGTGGGCTTCAAAAGCATACATGGGGTACATTAGGCCTCAGCAGAACCCAACTGGAAGTGATGTTGTGGAACCCAGCACAAGTGGCAATTGAAGTACAAATTGGGAGAATACCCACATGTTTCTATCTTTGTATTGCAGGCACGTCTACAGCAACCCCTCAGATATGGATTGTGGGTCATTCGCACATAAGGGAGGCATACACGAGGGCGAGAAAATGGCCTTACACCAGACAGCTGGGCATCCCAAGAAGTCAAGCTGTGATAAAATGGGCAGGAAATGGCAGGATGAAGTGGGGGGCATTATGCAGAACTATTGTTACATTGGGCCTACATTGGCAACGACCGGTAGCACTGGTTATGCACCTGGGAGGGAACGACTTGGTCACCCTAGGGGCACCGAGATTAATTGGGGATGTTAAGAGGGGTTTGTCCCACTTAAAACAGATGTTACCTTGCACCATTCTAGCATGGACTAGAATGATACCACACGCCAACAGTGGCATGGGAAGCGAGCAGGGCCATGGACAAGAGCGGTGGTCCGTGAATAGGAGGTGTCCCATTAGCAGCTTCAATGGGAGTGAAGGTAATCAGGCATTTCCTGATCACAAAATTGGATAAGGGCCTATATAGCCGGGATGGGGTTCATTTATCAGATATTGGGAATGACATTTTCAACAATACGCTCAATGATTTCTGTGAAACAGTACTGTTTGGAAAGAGTAAGATCCCTTGGGCATTAGTGGGAGATACGTGTTGGCACTGTATGTAAGTGGCGATAATTCATGGCTGACCCTGGGTAAAATGGACATAAGAGCTGCGATTGGGTGTCAACGGGGACAGGCATGACCCTAGGATGGGTATGCCCCGGAAGATTGGGAGATGAAGGCACCCAGGCTGGGGCATGCACCGAAACGCTGGCATCCAAGACTCCGAGATGGGGGGTGCGTCCCTGATGGGCATGCTCCTCGTCAAGGGTCTAGGAACCCCTAAATTCGGGTAAGGGGGGGAACCATCTTGTGGAAAGGCACGGCCCTCAACAGGTCTGTTGGACTAAAGGGTCAGAGTTCCCCTCAAACAAGCAGATGAAGGAGCCGGGGTTTCAGCAATACATGAATTAGGGCTGCCCAAGGGGTCTTACGGGATGGGATACGAAATGTACATATGTTAAAATGTATATATGATATTTTGTAAAGTGCATATATATGTAAATTGTAATGTACATATTAGGTTTTTATAAATGTTGTGTCCCATGTAATGTACACAACTTTTTGATCAAGTGAAAAGAGCTGCGGCCCTTTTTTTATACCAAAACAGTGTGGTGTGTTTTTTGGTTGAATTGGGGGTCCGCTTTGGGCAATAGACAACTAATCCGAGATACTGTGTCTCAAAGGCAAATGTTCCAATATTATGTATCTTCAGTCAATCTTTCGAGCATGCAATTGTCACTCAACAACACACACACAAAAGGAACTGGTAGATAATACAAAAAGCTATATAAAAAATGTTTTGTTATGTTTAAAAGAAAATAAAGGCGTAAAGGTGACTGCCTTAAATCGGAAAGTCAGGGCTTATACCATGGAAAGTTCTACAAGGTTGCATAAAATGACTACAATAACATTGGTCAGAGGTTGCTAATTTATCACAATAAGGTTAATAACATAAAATCTGGTGAATGATGGGGTCCATTTGCACAAAAAAAATAGACTAGAATATACTGCTCATCCAGATGATTTTACACCAAAAAGGTTCGGTAACAACTTTAGCAGTTCTTGCAGAGCTTGCGACGCTGATTCAAAACGTTTAGTTCCTAAGTCACTGTACACTTCCAGACAAGCAGGGTAAATCATCCAATGGTTTATGCGTGCTGCCCAAAGTTTTGATTTTCTTTATATTTCGCCCATTTCTGGCGAACTGACAATGTCAGATCTTGCACCATCCAGAGCCTACAGCCTCTCCCATTGCAATGATTGTAGGGTTCGAATTTGCTTAAGACTACGAACCCTATCCAAGTAATTCAGTAAACCGAAAATAAAGGGATGAGGTTTTTCACCTGGGGCAGGTTTCGGGTGCAGAGCTATATGCGCTCTCTCCACAATATAGCTGGGACCAGTCGGGGAAGGGCCGGCAATTTTAGTACTGCATTTTCGTATAAATTCTACTGGATTGGGACCTTCCCCGTTTTTTCCAAAAGCACCAGGTAATTCATTCTGGACCTACCCGCTAAATCATCTACTTTTCGGTCAGCTTAACTAAGTTGCGACGGAATTGAATAATTTCCAGTTTAGCTTGATGGTCCTCTAGTGAGCTGATTCATGCTTCGGTATCAGATACTTACATGGTTATGGCCTGGCAAGCTGAAAATTAACAATAAGGTCATTAACAGCTGACTTTATGTTGGTGGGTTCCATAAAAACATTTTCTGGGTAAGCTCTTGTGGTGTCGCAGTTGTGGGAATAGTCATCGAGGAACTCCTCCGTGGGTGTTTGGGCTTGAGGCCTAATAGGATGAAAGGCTGCTCAGGATCAGGCATATTCTTCGACACTTCTGCATCCATCGGCGCTGGTTCGGCACTTTGTACCATTAAATCCATGTTGCAAAGCCAAAAGGTTAACCAATTAAATAAAAAATTTGTCGATTGTAACACACCCGTTGGGAAAAAATTAAAAATAAAAAGAGGGCCCTACCAGAGCTCATCAAAAGTGCATCTTGCATCAAGCGACTCCAGCTTATGAACATTTTTGTAACCTTGTTAGTAATGTTAATGTCCCAGTTTATCTTATTGTGTTGCTTGCACGCTTGTGCAAGCAACACATTGTTTTCAGCAGTTAGGAAGAATGCCTAAATCGTCCAGGAAACGGGCTACGTCACCACGCAAACAGCTGTTTTGCTGCATTACAAGCTACCAAAACAGATGATTGGGTGGTGCCCCCATGGTGAGGGCTCCTCAGTGGGTCTCTCACAGCCCCCAGGAAGCCGAAGGAAAGCCGCCCACTCTTCAGTGTGCTTTCCTGGTGAAACATTTCAATAAAAAAAAAACTGAAGGGGGTGCCCAATCCACCTGTCAGCATGACCCCGTCCCCAGTTAACTAGAATCTGCAGCTTATCCAGTAGGTAGGGAAATGGGCAGACTGGGTGGGCCAAGCAGTTCTTATCTGCTGTCAAAGTCTATGTTTCTATGTTCCTATTTGCTGATGGGGGTAGCCCAATCCCCGTCGGCATAATGCACCTCCCCCATTTGTTGTTTACCAAGGGGGGTGCCCAATCCCTCCTTGGCTCATGCGTCCCCCCAGCACACTGTATGGCTGATGGGGGTGCCCCATCCCCATCAACTCCACTGCCCCCTGCAAACAAACTTCCATCTGCCACGCAGGGAACCCACCCCAGCTCGGCAAAAGTTTCTTTGGCCAATGGAAGTGCCCAATTCTCTGTTGGCTCCACTGTCTCCCCAAACAAACTGCCTGCTGCCACGCTGGGAGCCCAACCTAGCATGGAAAAAGTCCCCTGTTGTCTGTGTAAAAAAAAAAAAAAAAGACCTAGAAGAAAAAAATGGTCCCTCAATCCTCTTGCCCCCCTCCCCCAGCCTGCACCCACCCTCTGCGTACCCCACCTCCCTGCACCCCCACCTCACCCCACACTTACCTCTGGAGCCCAGCGCGACAATCTTCGGTGGACCGGGAACATGTCTGCACTCTTCAAAAACTACCATGAACTGAAGAAATGCCAGTAAGTTGCATAATGGCATAAATGTTTTTTTTTTCAACTTTGGTGCATATCGCGGCCATTTTAAGGGAATTTTTTCACCACATTTTCAATATGGGGTTCTTGGGACCCCACCTCATGATTAAGAAAATCACAGTGACAGTGTTCATGAGTGGAGGTCCCAAAATGCCTGTGTTGAAAATCTGTTGTAAAATATCCCCAAACTAATTACATTACGGGTGTGTGTTGCACAATTTCTACGCACACTCATGACTTCACCAGTTTTTTTATATTTTCGGTCCAGATTTTCAACATTGCCATTTTTTACACCTCTTCATGAGCAGTACAAGTATAATTTTTCGCATCCTGTTCGAAATGTGTTTTTGCACCTGTGGTGCCGAGTGGCACAGTTGCTGTGCAAAATCACCTTTCGACTAACAAACTGATAGTGCCACTGTTCATGTAGAGGGGGCACAAAAAGTCCATGTTGAAAACTTGGAGAAAAAATACCAAGAAACTCCCAGGCTGTTAGGGTTTTCGAGCATAATACCCTACCCTGTAGGGACTGACAGGCGTCAGGGGTGTGATTTGGGATTGTTGACAGTAATGCTAATGCCATTCCACCCCCACCCTGCAGCCAGTGGCAGGCATCGAGGTGCGCCTTGTACCCTTTGGCCCTAGAATTCATCCCATTCTCCTATACTGCACCCATTTCAGCATATTTCCTTATGGAATGAGGTGAGTGCAAAGCCCGAACACTCCAAAGCACACCTCAACAATTCTAAGTGTCTGCCGGGTAGGGTGAGGTGAAATGTCATGACCATTATGGGCAATGACCCAAAGGCACATCCGAATGCCTGTCCATCATTGCAGGGTGGGGGTGGAGTTGGCGTCAGTTCAATACTTCACTGTCATTTCTATACTGCATATGTCTAACTCCTGCACTTCCACTGCTAATGACAGCAAGCAACACTTGGCATTGAAAAATGCTTGTTGTATTCTGTTATGATATGTTTTAATATGTTATGTAGGATGCCCTGAGTCCCTGGGATGGGGTGCTGAAAAATAAACTTGCCTTGTTAATTAATCAAAAAGTGGCCCTGGTGTTGGCTGTGAACACAACACTTATCTGCCTCTTTGCCAGAGAAAAGGTACAATCACTTCACACAATAAAGAACTAGTCACTCAGAATTATATTGTTGTGTCTTTATTGGAGAGGCCTCATTAGAGGGGGTAAGCTCCAGAGACATATGTGGTGCGGAGCTCAGCTTGGGTGGCTTCAGAGCTCGAAGTTGACCCTCCACTAAGAGAGGTCTAGGACATGCAGGCAACTGAAAGAGACCCCCTCCCCACACACAAAGAAGGTGCACAAACAGAAGGGGAAAAAAAGACAACTTATCACCTAAATAAGGTTCTTTTTATGTTGTCTTGCGCATGCAACATATTGTGGTAGCTTGGAATAGCAGGTTTTGGAGGTGTGTTCCTGTTGTGGTCAATGGCACCCTGCTTTTTCAGGCTGGGCTCTGTGGCATGAATGAAATGACAGCAGTGCAAAAGTGTGCCACCAACTTGAAACAATTTTGCCGCTGCAATGAGGGAGCGATCGGTCATTGCAGGGTGTGCCTTGCCTGATGTAACATTTCAATAAACATAGCGGCAGCTGTCACTGTCTGCCTCTCACAGTCCCCATGAATGCCAACATCAGGGGTGCTCAATCCGCCAGTAGGCATGCCCCCTCCCAATTTCATTTGCCATTGGGGGAGCCCAATCCCCATTGGCATAATGTCCCCTATATAAGAATTTGTCTGCTGAGGGGTGCCCAATCCCCCTCGGCATCATGTCCCCCTAAACACAGACCCTTTTTCCTTTTTTGCCAACATGGTGCCCAATCCCCGTTGGCTCTAGTCCCCCAAAACACCCAGGTGGCATGCTGGGAGCCCACCTCAGTGTGCCAATTGTCCCTGTAAAAAAGAAAACCTTTCCACAAAGTTTTTTTTTTAATTAACCTGTAAACAAGAAAAATGTCTCTCATTGTCTGCAGTGCCCTCCCCAACTTACACTCACCTTTCTGTGCACTTCCACCTCCCACACCTCACAATTCCATACCTCTACCTCTCTGGAGCTGACGATCTTCAGTGGAACGGAATGCGCTCTGCACTTCAAAGTTGACCGCGAACTGAAGAATTGCCAGTAAGCTGTATAATGGCATCAATGGGGGTTGCAACTTAGGTGGATTTCTCGGACATTTTTGCAACTTTTGGCACAAAATTTTCAACATGGGGTCTTGGGATCCCACCTCATGAATTCAGTCACTGTCATATTGTTATTCGGTCCCAAAAGGTGATTTCAAGGTCACTGTGTAGAATCATCTTTTGGGACGGAGTAATGAAACAACATTGTCACTGTTCATGAGTCAGGCTCCCAAAAAACCTATGTTGCAAATATGATGAAATAATTCCAGAAAATGACTGTGTTACGAGCATGCACTGCACAGTTTTCACACACGCTTGTAAGTGCAAGAATTTTTAATGTTTTTACTCCAGATTTTATAAATTGCCATTTTTTCACAGCTCCTTATGAACAGTACAGCGGTTATTTTTCACATCCTGCCCGAAATGTGGTTTCTCACATCTGGCACACAATGGCACTGTTGCTGTGAGAAATCAAGATTCAGGACAGATTAAGAAAATCATAGTGACACAGTTCGTGAGCAGAGGTCCCAAAATGCCTATGTTGAAAATTTGGTGAAAGAATTCCACAAAATGACTGTGTTACGAGTGTGCATTGCGCAGTTTCCATGCATGCTCATAACTTCGAGAATTTTTGATATTTTCACTCCACATTTTCAACATTGCCATTTCTTCACACCTCCTTATGAATGGTATAGCTGTCATTTTTCACATCCTGCCTGAAAGGTGTTTTCACACATCTGGCGCAGAATGGCACGGTCGCTGTGGGAAATCAACATTCGACACAGATTAACAACATCACACAGCCACTGTTCATGAGCAGAGGTCCCAAATGCTTTCATGAGGTGGGGTCACAAAAAGGCCATGTTGAAAATTTGGAGTACAAATACCAACAAATTTGCTGGCCATTAGGGTTTCTAACAATAATGTCCCACCCTGTGCAGACTGGCAGGTGTCAGTGGTGTGCCTTTAGATTGTCGGCTGTACTGCTCATGCCATTTCAACCCCACTCCCACCCCCACCCTGCAGCCACTGACAGGCATCAAGGTGTGCCATGGACTCTTCAGCGCCAAAGTTCACCCCATTCTCCTATACTGCACCCATCTCAATGTATTTCCTTATGGAATGGGGTGAGCGTAAAGCCCGATGACCCCAAGGCACAATGCAACACTTGTCGGAGTCTGCAGGGTAGGATGAGGTGAAATGGCATGAGCGTTATGGCCAATGACCCAAAGGCTCACCTCAATACCTGTCAGTCTCTGCAGGGTGGGGTTGATGTCAGTTCAATACTTCACTGCCATTCCTATTATGCATCTCTCTAACTCCTGCACTACCAATGCCAGTGCCAGCAAGACAACATTCGGCATTGACAAATTAAGCAATAATGCATGACAGGGTGTGTGTTGTGCTGGGATAACCTCACACCTGGGGTGATTAGGCACAAGGCTGCAGGCTGAGTGCAACTAATCACCCCAGAAGTGACGTTATCCCAGCATAACACACACCGTGGAGTGCATTATTGCCATTATACAATGGCTCGATGAAGAAGAAAAAGACTAAATAAGTTTTAAAATACATTTTGTGCTTCTTTTTTAATTATTTTTCTGTGTGTAGGTATACTAATAGAAAAAATAGTGCCCACTCTGGTCAGTAGGTGGTAGTCTGTGTTTTTGTGCAACTGTGAGGTTGCTCTCTGTTGCCCTGAACCCCCCCCAATGTCTGTTTGCCTGGTGGTTCTTGTGGGTAATTCTCTGGCTGTAGTGTCTGGTATTTACTGCTCATCTCCTGCCATCTGTCTTTTGTGTTTTTATCATCCTGTGTATCAGGACAGTTGGTCTCTCTCACTTCCCCCACACTCCATATCCCGCTCCTAGTCTCTGTCGGCTGCTGGCAGTGTTAAGTCTTTCTCTCAGTACAGACAGTTTGTGTGAATAATTTGTACAGTGAGAAAGTTCAGTTTGATTTTTTTCCCATTTGTTTTGCTGCCAATTGGTGCTGTGTGAAAGACGTGATGGCTTACCTGGCGAGATTGGAGGATCGAGGAGGTTGCCATACAATGAAAAGGAGAAGTGCGTTTTACCTTTCGGGTGCTAGGAAAGGAGCTGTGAAAAAAAGAATGGTTTCTATTCATGAAGGGCTTTCACACAAACTGTTACTGTATGCGGCTTTTGAAGGAAGCTGCCAGCTGATTGCACACTGCGGTAAAAGGCATTGTAATGTGAAGCTGCTGTTTTTATGAAAACCTGTGGTTTGGGTTTGGGTGGTTTGGATATGTGCAGGAGGTTGTAAACTGATTTGATGGTGTGAGCTATTGAAGGCAGGGTAGAATCATTATAGTGCTCAAAGTAGGGTAAAATCGTGCTGGTGTGTGAAAGGGTCTGAATGGTGGCATCAAATGGGCAGCCGGCAGTGATTTTTTTTTTGTCATTCGGTCACATTTGTGTTGGGACTAGATCCATGCTGTTGTACTGGGATAACATCACGGGTCCAGTCCAACACTGACCAATCAGTGTCCAGGATTCCTTCATGCCATTGTATAATGCTTGTAATACATTTATCAAAAAGGACTACAAAGATATATTACACATCACCTGAATAGCACATCTCCGTAATGCCGGAAAGAAATCTTATCATTGTTAAAAGTATGGACACTGCTTCTTTGTTATTTCTGCTCCTGACTAATGTACTGCAATTACATTCACAATGTACAACTTATTTACACATGAGAACCCAGATGAGGTGCAATATCATATTTCCAGTGGGGTCTTGCTTCTACTCACTTACCTCGTTTACATGAGCTGTCTAAGCCGGTCAGAACTCCCAACTAACTGGAATCGATGCCGTGATAATCAAAGAAATAGGCAATGTAAACTTAATTGGGCTTGTGACCTGGTCATTTTTTCATTCCGGTTGCAAGCATGCAGTTCAAAAGAATCGATGCTTGCAAACGCGGTTGCAAGCTTCATGTAAACTGTTGTAGTAAAAGAATAATTTCTGAAGCATGCACATTCGTGATTTATTTTAGTGTACATGTATGTGGTCCCTTCTGGCAACCAAAAATGTGATTCCGCATGCGCAAAAGTATTTGGCAGGTAACTACCTTTACACCCGCAGATACACATGTAAACTGAAGTGCGTCTTGTGGACCCGACCCAGCAGAATATGTAAGCGGAACAGTGCCTGAGTCGGGTCCACAGTAATCGATCCTCCTTCATCAAAAGAGGAGGACATGTAAATGTAGCAATTTACACAGCTGAGTGGACTAAAGGACTGGGAGACTAAGTGAGTTGCCCAAGGTCATGAAGTGAGTATCTGGCTCTGGCATGGTTGGAACCTGTGATCCCCTGGTTCCAAAGTCAGTCCTATGGCCATTAAACCACACTACCTACCCCAAAAATAACATTTTTTTGAAAGATTTCCTAAAAGATGTTTTCTGGCCATAGTGGTCCCTCTTGCCATTATTTTCCTCCTTCTTTGCATCCATCACCAATAATCTACCTGATCAGTCACTTAGACTGGCTGCGTTATTCTTCCCTGCCTCTGGTAAGAAAAAGAGAAAGACAAAGCCTGTCACAGTGACATACTCAAATAGATTGTCAATAAGAGGAGTGTGGAAAGGTGGAACTGCAGTGACAAGTTTAGGCTGAATTTTGAAAAAGGTAAAAAGACAACACATTTTGCATGGTCTAGTAGCAACAATTTAGTCTAGGCTAGGCATCACAAAGGGCCAATGGCCACTAATTTTATAGAAATATTTTTTTTCTGTAATATATTATCTGTAATGTATTGAATTTGTGCAGATCACCCTGTTATCACTTGCAAATAAATATTACGAAAACATTTGAGGTTCATTTGCATATAAGTGCTATTATACAAAGATAACCATGGTGTATTCTATTGTTATAACCAGCTAGTTATAATGGTGAGAGCAGGACAACTGAGAGCTGTCAAAGGACAGTAGCATGAGTGCCCCCTGATTTAAACTGCCAGTGGTCATTTGACAGTTAATTTTGCTTCTGGGAGTGGAGCAGCGGTGATAAGGTTACACAGCTCTTAGTGCTGTTTAGCCAGAAGTGAGCATTTTCAAGAGCGAGAGGGAGGTGATGTTTACGGAGTGGAGCCAAGAGTGGGCAGGATAGCAAGGGAGGCAGTAAGCATCTGTGAGGGAATTTTTATATATCCTAAAGCTATATTTGCTATTAAATGCCTTGAAGCTATGCTTGCTTTGAAAGCCATGCTGTAACAAAGTCATAATGAATGTAGTAGAAATTTCTGAGTTCATGTTTTCTTTTTTTAAGGGTTATAGAAATTGTACTAAGGTTACTTGAGGTACATTTGTAAAAACAGAAAAATAGATAAAACTGAGCAGAACTGGTTGTACCAGCCTAAATAATGGGCTTGGACAAAATATAAAGATAAGAGCATGCCTGGGCAAAATATAAAAATAACAGCACGTAGTGGCATTAAAGGCAAGCTGTACGTTGTTATGGTGTAAGTAAAACTCATTGTCTCTCTCAGGTCAGCTTGACCCAGGCATATGTATCAAGCAGTGTTGGAAAAAAAAAAAAAAGTAGTAAAAAAGTACCTCATACATAAACTTGTTTTCCTTTTTTCTGTTACATTGCTAAAAACTTGTTATGCTGTCTTATGATTGGCTTATACTAAAATGTTGGTATTTTTCAAGATAAAAAGTGCAAAATCTAGCTTATAAAAAGCTGCTGTAAATTGTAATCGGAGAACTTCTCCGTTGTAGAAATCCCACATGCATGTGTTTGATCAAATACAGCGACGTTAAGACAAAACCCAGTGGTGTGGTTTTGCCCGTGGCGAGCGGGGTGGTTGCTCAGGTAATACTACAGTGAGAGAATTTGCGATCACAGTTTTGGCGTAACCGGCAGGATGAGTTCTTGGTCCGTGTCACCTCATGATCGGGTTGTTTCCTTGGACAAAAGAAGGACATTTTGTGGAACCCCATCAGGATGTGGCCTAGGGGCTGGCGACACTCATCATCACTATAAAGTACAAGAATACCTTGAGGCGAGTGTGCACTATAAAGGACAGGCCTAAATAATATGGAAACAAGGGAAAAAAATAGCTGGGTCAGAGTTAGTATTATCTGGACCCGGCAAAATGTATGTTTGACAAGTTTGACCAAACAAATTACAAGGGCAACTGCACTGCCCTTTGTACTTGTAATTTGTGCTTGCTGCAAGTATATACTGTTAGAGCCAATGATGGCTTTCACAGTTCAGGCTGCTTTTAGGAGAAAAACAGCGGCTGATTAAGTAAAGTTAGATAAGCAACATCTAGAGAAAGAAAAATAAACTACTGTGGATGTACGCACAGTAGGTGACTACAGACGGGATGATTTGAAAATCCCCCCATGTTGCCTATCTGTGTAGTTTCAAGTTTTTCTGTATCAATTTCAAGTTCCCTTGCCTCCTATAGAGGCTAAAACATTTGATCCCAAACCCAAGTACTGGGGACCTCTACCAGATGGATCTCAACCTAGTACTGTTAGAGATTTTTGTTTTGTTTTAAACTGCAAACCAGAGCTCTGGAAAAGACTTGGTTTGGCAGGTTACTAAAATAGCCAAAAGAAAACCTTTGAAAGGGTTAATAGCTGCAGTGTTTGAAAATTATCATGAAGGTCCTGCAGTCAGTTTTCTTACTCAGACTAGTGTATCGGAAAAGAAGAAGAAAAAAATACCTTGGCACGGGTAAGTCTGAATTTTTTTTATTCAAAGTTGTTTTATGTCTGTCTGTTTTATTTCTGTAATACATATACTAAACAAGGTAATACTCCGTCTTTCTCGTGCATATTTTCTAGCTTATATCTGTGTTCTGTAATTATGTTCTGTTGTCAAGGTTCGAGATAGGACTGACTGCCTTCAGTGCACAACATGTTACAGTAAAAAGAAAAAGCTTCTTTGCCTCATAACTGACTGTTTTAATTGGCTTTATTTTAATGGAACATTTGTGCTGCCTAGATAGGGTCAGTGAAGAACTTTGTTTGTAGTTGTTGGATTGGAGCAGGTAGTGTTGATGGTGAAGAGTTATGACGTCATATAGATTGCAATGTGCAGAAAGATTTGTAGTTTGCAAGCAATGTGCCAAGCCACTGCTAGGTGAAAATGTAATGTGTTAACAGCTATAAATGGCTTTATCATACTTCTAGTTATAACCAAAAAATTTTTTGCAAAATGGCAGGGTGTCATATTTTGGCTATGTGCCAAAAGGTGTAACCATGTTATACAAGATGTGTTCACTTACAGATGATATGTTGTGCTGCGTTTTAAAGGAGTTAAAATGTGTTTAAAAAAGTGTTTTGTTCTGGAAAGATTTGGCATGGCAATATGTATAAATGTGTTAATTTAAAAATTGTCAGTGTTACAAGACAGGGGGAGGCAGCACATATATCTAAAACACGTACAGTTTTCTAATGAAACTATGGGCATTACCTCAGCAAATTGGTGTGCGGTTAATGTCCCATTTTTATTTTTTATTTTTCTAATTGCCAGAATTTAGGCTCTGTCACACCACTCTTTACAAAACAAGAAGTAAATGGTTTAAAAGATTGTTATTTATGTGTTTTTAACTCAGTGTCTAACACACTTTGCAAGTTTCAGGGTTTCACGTGTAGGCACACATAAGATCTCCACGCTCAACAGCAGTAACCTCTGCAAGTTTAATGTTTTCAGTGAAATTACACCTATTTGTAAAACTTTAAATCAACTAAAGAAGGTCCAGTCAGTTCAGACTCTGCAATCAAGCTTATTGTTTCTGCTTACTATGAAGTTAAGTCTGGGAAGGGCACTCCCTAACTCCAGCGAGAAGATTCTGCTTCAATTGACCTTCAAGCAATACATCCATTTTCTTCACTGCCACTTGTTCCAAACATGGCTGGTACTTTCTACAACCCTATTGCTCTGTTATGGACTGTGTTCTTAATGGTTTATTGTCAATTGTTACCTTTTATGGACTGTTAATCTTTATGCTGGGGTGTAATCAACTACGACAAAACAAATGCCATGCCAGTGTGTGTTGTGACTACTCCATTAAAGGACTCAATGCACCCCTGGCCAGTGTGCTACTAATCAGCCAGCCAGCAAAATAAACACTGACTTTTCTACTATGCTGGTGTTTTGTTTTAAATTACTGTCTGCATTGCCTCTTATGCTGCCTTGTGGGTTACCACCATTCTGCAAATGACATTTCATCTGTACTGTAACTACATCAACCTGTGGATACTTATATAAACTTATGAACTGTTCATTTCATGGACTGTTATGTTTTATAAGAACTTATCTGGCAAGAGACATTATCAACAGATTCTTCAATCAAGCTCCCAGGGTGTGCCACACCTCAACACAAGGTAGCATCTACCTTATTCACTCTCAAAGTAAATTCCATGAACTCTTTTTCATCAACAAAATTGTTATGTTATATTGTGTTATATGTGGTGTCACATGTTAGCATTTTTTCACATATTTCAATTGTGGTGTTGACATCCCTCAATTCTGTATTATGTTTTACAAACTCACGATTTGTGTTCCGTCTGTAACCACCCTGTACCAACTCCAGAACAGGATGCTTTTATAAATGCCTTGACTATCTGTATGCTGGCAACCAGTTTTAAATCATATACCTATTCACCTAGTCTAACAGTCTAAAAGTAAAAATGTTTAGTTTTGTTTTTTTTTAACCTTCAGTTATTAACTAATATCTTTACATTTATGTTCAATTTTGTAAATGTTCGAGTCCCTCAGGGGCTTCCTATCTTCAGGGTGAAAATTATTAACAGTGGTCAGTGGCCAAGGTTTTAGTAATCAGTGACCAAACTTTTATCAACAATGTGTAGTTGGCTAACCATAAAACTGAGAAAATAAAAAGGTGTAAAATGGCTAGTGTAAATTGCTAAAGGGCTAGTAAGAGGTAAAAATGGTTAGTAAATGACTAAATGATGCCAACATGTAAATTAGTATATCTAGTAGCAAAAGGCTGCAAGTGAAAAATACCACTATGTCACTTAATATGTGTGCGTGTAAGACTTTAAAAGGGTTAATTGTAAAATTCCATACAACAAAAAAAAAAAAAATAGCTAAAAGCATAAAATGAGGCCGTGGCCGAGATATGCACAAATTCCAGCCTTGCATTTTTTTCTAAGCTTGTTACACATAAATATGGGACCCATGGTCATGGCTTACAAGTGTAGTTGGTGACTGGGGTGCTACTCTTCTCCATTGGGTGACAGTACTTGTAAGTGGTAATTGGCACTCTGGCTACTGACTGTCCTAATCAAACTTCTCCTACAATGCCTGTGCAACACAGTGGTGTCACGGGATGCCACCCACCTGCCCCTTGCTACAACCCGAACAAAAGGACCCCATTAAACTGGAGGGGTGTTTCCATTACAAAAACGAGCCAAATTGTGGCCAAAATATAAAGTGAGAAAAGTAAAAAAATCGGTTAGTTGATACATAGTATCAAAAGGGAGAGTGTGGAGGAATTTTATATATCCTAAAGCTATATTTGCTATTAAATGCCTTGAAGCTATGCTTGCTTTGAAAGCCATGCTGTAACAAAGTCATAATGAATGTAGTAGAAATTTCTGAGTTCATGTTTTCTTTTTTTAAGGGTTATAGAATTTGTACTAAGGTTACTTGAGGTACATTTGTAAAAACAGAAAAATAGATAAAACTGAGCAGAACTGGTTGTACCAGCCTAAATAATGGGCTTGGACAAAATATAAAGATAAGAGCATGCCTGGGCAAAATATAAAAATAACAGCACGTAGTGGCATTAAAGGCAAGCTGTACGTTGCTATGGTGTAAGTAAAACTCATTGTCTCTCTCAGGTCAGCTTGACCCAGGCATATGTATCAAGCAGTGTTGGAAAAAAAAAAAAATAAGTAGTAAAAAAGTACCTCATACATAAACTTGTTTTTCTTTTTTCTGTTACATTGCTAAAAACTTGTTATGCTGTCTTATGATTGGCTTATACTAAAATGTTGGTATTTTTCAAGATAAAAAGTGCAAAATCTAGCTTATAAAAAGCTGCTGTAAATTGTAATCGGAGAACTTCTCCGTTGTAGAAGTCCCACATGCATGTGTGTTTGATCAAATAAAGCGACGTTAAGACAAAACCCAGTGGTGTGGTTTTTGCCCCGTGACGACGGGAGTGGTTGCTCAGGTAATACTTACAGTGAGAGAATTTGCGATCACACATCCCAGCCAGGAGCAAGCATGGCCACAAGGGAGAGAGGCAGCATAGAAACATAGAAAGTAATGGCTGAAGGGGACATCCAAATCCATCTAGTCTGTCCACAAGTCTACCCCCTTCCACTAACTGCTATTTAGTGTTATGATTCTTTTGTACCTATCCCAAGCCTTTTTCAATGTTCCAACTGTTTCTGCTTCCACCACCTCAGGTGGCAGGCAGTTTCACTCATCCACAATCCTCTCTGTAAAGAAGAACCTTCTTGTATTGCCCTTAAATTTGCCCCCTTCTAGCTTTATGCTCTGGTTCTTGTGTGACTCTTGAACTGAAAAAGGTCTTGAGCTTGTACCTTGTTTATTCCCCTCATGTATCTGAGTGTTTCTATCATCTCTCCATTGTCCAAGGGAATACATGTTGAGTTCTTGCAGTCACTTCTTATAGGTTATATTGTGGAGTCGCTGTATCATTTTTGTAGCTTTCCTCTGCACTGTCTCAAGTCTGTCTGTATCCTTTTTGAGGTGTGGTCTCCAGAACTGTACACTGTACTCCAGATATGGTCTCACCAAAGATCTGTAAAGTGGCATGATAACCTCTCTTTTTCTGCTAGTAATTCCCCTCCTTATGCAGCTCAGTATTCCATTTACTTTTAATGTTGCTTTCTCACATTGTTTGGATGTTTCCAGATCATGTGATATGATTACTCACAGATTTCTTTCCTGCTTTGTTGATTCTAATTTGACTCCTCCTAGAAGGTATTCTGCGTCTGGATTACTCTTCCCTATGTGCATGAGTTGCTCTTTTTAGTGCTGAAATTTAGTTGCCATGTGTCTAACCAACTTTCTTGCTTTCTAAGGTCAGCTCTCATTCTTTCCACTCCAGCAGGAGTGTCCACTATATTGCATATCTTTGTGTTGTCTGTGAAAAGATTCTCTTTTTCTTCCAGACCCTCAGATATGTCGCTGAAAAAAATATTGAATAGGATGGGGTCCAGTACTGATCCCTGTGGCACACTGCTGGTCACCTCCCTTTCTTCCAAGAGGGAGATGTTTACCACTACCCTCTGTGCCCTTACTTTTGGCCAACTTTCTATCCCATCTACAACCTTTTGACCCACCTCCATGCTGCCCAGTTTATTTAATAACTGTCTGTGTGGGACTGAATCAAAGACTTTGCTGAAGTCTGAGTAAACCACATCGACAGTGATACCCTGATCCACTATTGGGTCACCCAGTTGAAGAAGTTGATAAGATTTGTCTGGCATGACCTCCCAACAGTGAACCCATGCTGTCTTTGGTCTAATCTTCCATTATCTTTGAGAAAGGATACAATTCTCTCCTTGAATAGGGCTTCCATTGTTTTGCCCACAATTGAGGTGAGTCTAATGGGACAGTAATCCTTGCTACCATTTTGTGAAGTGGGACAACTGTGGCCTTCTTCCAGTCCTCCGGTACCTCTCCATGTTCCAAAGACAGGTTGAATAGCCTGATCAGGGGAGCTGCCAGTTCCTCCCTTAGCCCTCTCAGTAATCTTGGATGAACATCGTCCGGTCTCATAGCCTTGTTCACCTTGAGCTTTTCTAGTTCCTTCAGGTCTCTTTCTTCTGTAAAAGATTCCAAATCAATTCCACTACTGCTTGTACTTTTTCTGGCATGGGTGGTCCACTCCCTTCCCCTTTTTTAGTGAAATCTGAGCAAAAATATCTGTTAAAGATTTCAGCCTTTTCTTTATCATTCTCCACGTGTTCGCCATCTTCCCTTGCTAGTCTGAGTATGCCTCCGCTCTTCTTCCTTTTGTTGCTGAAGTATCTGAAGAAGGTTTTGTCTCCCTTTTTGACCTCTCTGGCTGTCCTCTCCTCAGTTGCTGCTTTGGCCACTCTGATTAGCTTGCCTGCTTCCTTTTGTTCCTCTTTGTATGCTTACATGTCCTTTTCAGAGCCTGTCTCCTTGTATTTTTTGAAGGCAGTTTGCTTCTCCATGACCTTGGTGGCCAAGTTCTTTGAAAACCAGAGGGCCTTTCTTCTTTCCTTTGCTCACTTTTCATTTACCTTGGCATTTACCTTCATTTACCTAGAGACATCCAGTAAAACTGTTTTGAGAATGGTCCAGCACTCATCTACTCCCCACCTGAGTTATGTTGGCTGGGCTCTGCGTGAGCTCCTTTTTCATTTTGGTGAAATCTGCTCACCTAAAGTCCAGGATTTTAGTTTGGGAGTGCTTGGTTTCTTTTTCTTTTTTTATGTGGTGGTCGCTGGACCCCAGGTGGCTCCCAACTTCTACCACAGAGATGTTATCACCATTAGTGAGTAACAAGTCAAGGACAGCATCCCCCCTAGTGGGTTCTTTCATGAGCTGCTTCAGACCTGAGAGATGTAGAGTCTCTAGGAAGTCTTTGCTCCTAGAAGAGGCTGCTGCATGGGTGCTGCAGTTAATATCGAGTGATTAAAATCGCAGTCCACTACCACTTCCCATTTAGCACTTTTTTTCTGTATGTTTTATAGCATCTCCTTGTCCCCCTTTTTCCCGATCACTGAGGGGGGGTCTGTACACCACTCCCACCCGAGTGGCCACCCCCCAACTGGGTTCCAGTGTAACCCAAAGTGTTTCTGCTTCACAGTGTGTGTCATAGGTTCTTGTAGCTTTTATACCTTCCTTTACATATATTGCTACCCCACCCCCTTTTTTACCAGGTCTGTCTTTTGGAAAAAGGCAGTATCCTGGAATAGTTACTTCCCAGTCATGTTGTTCATTGAGCCAGGTCTCTGTGATGGCAACCCAGTCAGGATCTGCCTCTGCGAAAATAGTTGTAAGGTCAGCTATTTTATTTGCTAGGCTTTGTGCGTTCATGTACATTACTTTCCAAGTGTGACTTGCCCCTTTTTTCAAGTTCAGCCCATCATTAGATCCTGTTTATCTAGTGTCCTCTGAGCTCCTTCTTACTGGATGACACCTTCATTCTTTGATTGTTGCCCCAAGTTGAGAGGGTTTTGTGGGACAAGCAGCAGTTTCTTTTATTGCTGACACCCTCTCCCCATATCCTAGTTTAAACTCTTAACTGAGATGTCAAACTTTTGATCCAGTACCCACACACCCTCCTTAGTGAGATGCAAGCCATCGTATCTGAAGAGACCTCTGTCCCAGATGTCCCTCCAGTTTCCAATAAGAGGTGCCCTTTCTCTAGGCATCAGTTCTGGAGCCATGCATTCAACTCCTCTATTTCACCCTTATGTATTTGTTGTGTACTGCCCCCTCTCTTCCGTACTGGGAGGACCTCTGTGAATGCAATGATTGGCGAGAGTGTGGTTAATCTATCCCCCCATTGAGATAGGTGTGTTTTGGTCTCCTCAGCTGTTTGTTCCACCAGATCATTACTACCGAGACAGACGAAAGACCTGTGCAGTTTCCCTCCCTTCATATTAGCCTGTCTGTTCAATCGGAATCTCTTTTTGCCGAGGCTCCTGAAAAACACTTGACTACCACACTAGTGTCAGGGTGGTGAGTTAGGTGGGATTCCACTCCTTGGATCATAGAGTCACCTACAATGAGAATTTTTAATTTCCCCTTCTCACTTGGTACCTTTGGGGCATATCACCAATGCATTTATTTGAAGGGGGATTCAGTTGATTGTTGTTTGGGCTGGCTATGCTACCTTTTTCTGTTACGTGGGTCAAAGATGCAAATCGATTAGTCATCCAGATGGGTGTGTCCTGGTTTGAAGGCTTCTGTTGTGTCCTGTGGAACCTGCCCCTGCCCCTTTTTGCCATCTGCCATTCTCCTGTAACTGCGGACTATTTGCTGTATTTTGAGGAGTGAGTGTGGCCACAGCAGGGTAGGAGGTCTACAACAACTTCAAGACCAGCAAACAAAACACATCAGACTCAGAGGGCAGAGTGCAGGCGCTGAGCTGCGGAAAGTGTGAAACTGGATGGGGCATTTGTTGGCTTCAGCTATGACTGTGTACTAATTCAGACAGCCCAGTCAGTAATTACAGTATAAAAAAAATACAATGTAAGGGTTGGGTTGTGTAATGGGGTTTTACACATACCATCGGTGTGTGATACCTGTATAGACCCTTCATGTTTTGCTCTCGTTATATATGAGACATCCCACACCTTGGGGTGTGTGTAAAAACTCATTACACATTCCTTCCCACACATTATCCTCTGAAAGTGTCAACTGATAGTGCCAGTATCACCTTATATAGGTAGGGTACTTCTCAGTAGGAAGTGGTATATAGAATTGCAGGAGAGGTAACTGGAGGCAGTATGGAGCACAGGTTCAATGGGGAGATAGTCAACTGCATGGGCTGTGGGGCTCTCGGCTATACTGTGGAGTATGGGCCAGTGCCCCTTTTGCAGGATGTTGTGGCACTCCAGGCACAGCTTCTAGTGGTAAGGGAAAAGATATCCCTGTTTTGTCACCAGCTGAGCTGGTACCTGCAGGTATCCATATAATCCCCCAGAGACCTGCTAGCCTGAGGGCTGGAGTAAGGGGAAGAGTGGCCGGTCAGTCACTGTTGCTGTTGCTAGCCTTGCTTGTAGAGCAGAAAGCAGCTAACTAAAAGAAGCTACATTTTCTTATTAATTTAACACTTATATCTCAGCAGGAGTCAGTGTCTGTTGAGATTAAGTAGACAGATACTGTATTAGAAGTAGAAGGGGTCTTATTTAGGGTTAAAAAAAGAAAGAAAAGAACAAAAGTCAGAGTGTGTTCTGTGCTGGGAAGGGTACTGTATCAGATGACTTTGCTAAACCAGTAGGAGGAGAGAGAGCTTAATTGGGGGTGTGGCTTAGACACTATAAAAGCAGGTGACTCAAATTACAACTTCCTGTTGCTAGCCTTTTTTCTTACTAACTAACTTCTATCCCACCCACCCTAAGCCAGTTCTACTTTTATAGCCACTGGATTTGACTGTCAACAGGAACTTCCTGTTTGGCAGTAGGAAGGGAAGTATCATAGAGAAACACTGGTTTTGTCAACCCTAAAGGAAAAAAGTAGCTCACTCTTCCCCCCCCCGCTGCTGGTGGTCTGACATTGAGCAAGGAAGAAGGAGGCTACTGAAGAATATAAGAAGTTGCTGTCCTAGTACAGGAAGGGTGAGAGTTGTAAGGAGAGGAGAGAGTAAGCATACAGAGAAACAGGAGAGGGGACACAAAATAAGACATGGTAGGAGTGGTGCAGTGCAATGGCTGTGGGGCGGCAGTGTTCCGGGAGACATTCTGGAGACTGCAATGCTGCCCTATTTGCAGGCACCTCTCTGGTCTGAGAGAGGAGGTTGCCCATCTCCAGGCTGATCTGGCTAGGATTTGTGAAACCTCCTCCCCCACCCAGGGACCACCAGGGCCAATGCCACTACCTCGGAGGTTACCAAGGAAGAGAAGAGAAGAGGCTGTACCAGGGTGGGCTCAGGGAGGAAGAGGGTGGTGGAACTGAGTTGCATCCCTCCAGCTGTACCTCTCCACAATTCATTCGCTCTTCTGGTGGATAGTGGTTCCTCTATGGAGGCACCTGCAGTGAAGACCAAGGAGGATGCTGGGAACCTTTACAAAGGAGACCCACATGAGGGTGGCATGGGACCCCACAGTGGAAGAAACAACTCCTGGTGGGGGACTCAATCATTAGGGGGGTAGAAATGGGGGAGGAATGGGAGAGGGAGATAAGGTGCTTTCCTGGCACCATGGCTTGGAAGGACAGGAAGCGAATCCTCAGGATTGTGGGAAGAGCTGCATGAGGGAGGGAGCTGGATGTCACTGCCCACCTAGGGACAAATGACTTGGATAGGAATGGGATCAGAGCAGTGCAAGAGGAGTTTGTAGAGATGGGGAGGGGCCTTAGACAAGTAGCACATATGGTAACCTTCTTGGAGGGGCTGCCTGTCTATGGCAAGGGTGATGCTAGGGCACTTCTCACCAGGGAATTCAATGAGTGATTGAAAAACTGGTGTGGAGCTCAGGGTTTTGGCTTCATTGGGGACTGGGGAGCCACCTGGAGGGATGCAGACCTATACTGGTGCCATGGTCTGCATCTGTCCGGGGGGGACCAGGATCCTAGGTGAGAGGTTTAAATGCTTCATTGGTAAGCATTTAAACTAGCCAAGGAGGGAGGCACTGAAAAGGAGCAGGGAAACCCCAGCCTTCCCCCACAAAACATGGTAATTAGTGAAGCAAACACCAAGGTAGAGAAGTTATTAGAGGAGCAGGACAGAGGTATATGTAAAAAAAGGCAAAGGCAGTAAGGACAGGAATGGGGCTAAAAAGAGTAAGGCTATCAAAAAGTGGAGGGTGAGAAGTACCAATGCCCGTAGTCTGTGTAACAAGCTCCCTGAATTAGTGGCCTTGATGGAAGAGGGTTGCCTGGATATTGTGGCAGTCACAGAAACATGGTACACAGAGAACCATGACTGGGATGTCAACATACCAGGATACACAACCTACAGGAGGGACAGGGAGGGTAAAGGAGGAGGAGGAGTAGCTCTCTATGTAAAGGAAGGGATCAAAGCAACAGAACTAAAGAGTAAACAGGGAGCAGATGAGGCACTCTGGGTCACCCTGGAGACAGGAAATGGCACCACAATCTGCATAGGTATTGTATGCAGACCCCCATCTCAGGGGGAGGAAATGGACAAGGAAATGATAGAAGGCTTCCTTAGAATGGCAGAAAAAGGGGAGATATTGTTGATGGGGGACCTGAATATGCCAAATGTTAACTGGAGCACCTTTGCTGCAGGCACATCCAAGAGCAGGGTCATTCTTGATGCCCTACAGGGGGCATGCCTCAGACAGCTAGTATTGGAACCCACTCGGGAGGAAGCAGTCTTAGACCTGGTACTCTCAAATGGGGACGGAGAAAGAATCTCAGATTTAGAAGTGGGTAGCCATTTGGGAACAAACGACCACCAAACAGTGTGGTTCATGATAAACACAACCATACAATCAAGCCATACAAAGGCAAGAGTATTGGACTTTAGGATGGCTGACTTTGGGAAAATGAGGGAGTGCCTCAGAAAAGCACTAGCAAACAGGCAAGAAGGAGGGGTGGAGGAACAATGGGAGTAATCAAAACAGCCATCACAGAGCAACAAGCCTTTGTGTAAAGCAAATCAACAAAACACAAAGAAGGAAAAAAATGCTATGGTTCTCAAAACAGGTGGCAGGGAAGGTTAAGGAGAAAAGGATCGCATTCAGGAAATATAAGGAAACACAGAAGGAGAAGGACAGAGAATTTTATCAGTTAAAGCAGAAAGAGGCTGGGAAGGCAGTCAGAATAGCAAAGGCCCAAACCGAGGAAAGGATAGCCAATTCTACTAAGAAGGGGGATAAGACCTTTTATAGGTACATTAGGGAGTGAAGAAAGAACAAAGGAGGTATACTGAGGCTTAATAAAGGGAAGGGAATGTGGGTAGAGGGTGACAGTGAAAAAGCAGGGATACTGAACGAATATTTCTGCTCAGTATTCACAAAGGAAGAAGAGGGGGAGGTACCTAAACCAAACAAGAGAAACACTCTGAAGACGGGGGTTGATACCAGTCCATTTACAGAAGAAAGGGTTTTGAAAGAACTAATAAAATTGAAGATGGACAAAGCAATGGGGCCTGATGGGATTCGCCCAAGAATTCTAAAAGAACTAAGGGTAGAACTAGTGACACCACTGACTACTCTCTTTAACAAATCATGGGAGGATGGGGTGGTACCTGAGGACTGGAGGAGGGCAGATGTGATTCCTCTTCACAAAAGTGGGAGCCGGACAGAGGCAGGAAACTACAGACCAGTTAGTTTAACCTCAGTGGTAGGGAAAATGATGGAATCAATTCTGAAGGAAAGAATTGTTGAGTACCTAGAGGCCAGTGGGGCACAGGACCCAAGGCAACATGGATTCACAATGGGAAGGTCATGTCAGATGAATCTAATAGATTTCTTTGACTGGGTGACCAAAGTAGTAGACCAGGGAGGGGCTGTGGACATGGTCTTGGAGTGGGTCCCAAGGTGGTAGCCTGGATAAAAAAATTGGCTAGATAACAGGACGCAAAGGGTAGTAGTAAATGGAGTACACAGTGAAGAAAGGAGGATTACTAGCGGGGTACCGCAGGGTTCAGTACTGGACCGATCCTTTTTAATGTCTTTATAAGTGACATTGCAGAGTAACTGGAAGGAAAAGTATGTCTCTTTGCAGACGACACAAAGATCTGCAACAAGGTTCACGCACAAGATGGAGTGGAAAGGATGAGAAGGGACTTGGCAAGGTTGGAGGAATGGTCAAATGTATGGCAGCTCAGATTCAATGCAAAGAAGTGCAAGGTAATGCAGATGGGAAACAAAAACCCAGGGGAAGAGTACACAATGGGGGGGGGTGAGATACTGACAACAGTAAAAATGGAAAGGGACCTGGGGGTAATTATATCAGATGACCTAAAGGTGGGCGTGCAATGTGAGAAGGCAGTAAGGAAGGCTGGGGGGATACAGGGATGCATAGGAAGAGGCATCAATAGTAGAAAACAGGAAGTTGTTACTGTATCCCTCTGTACAGACAGTTGGTGAGACCCCATCTGGTGTACTGTATGCAGTTCTGGAGACCCCATCTCCGCAAAGACATAGACAAAGTGGAGGCTGTCCAGAGGAGGGCAACCAACATGGTGCAGGGTCGGCACCAGAAGACATACAAAGAAAGACTAAAGGAGCTTAATATGTATACCCTTGAGGAAAGAAGGGAGAGAGGGGACATGATAGAAACTTTCAAGTACCTCAAGGGAATCAACAAAGTCCAAGAGGGTAGCATCTTTCAGAAAAAAAGACGTGCAAGAACAAGGGAGCACAATTTGAAGATGGGGGGGATGACTCAGAGGTAATGTGAGGAAGTATTTTTTCACAGAGAGGGTTGTAGATGCATGGAACAGCCTCCCTGAGGAGGTCATGGAGTCAAGAACAGTGGGGGAATTCAAGAATGCATGGGACAAACATAAGGCAGTCCTAGTGGGGGGGTAGGAGGAAGTACTGTAAGCTGTCGGTTAACTAGGATCTGCAGCTTGTCTGTTAGGTAGAAAAATGGCAGACTAGGTGGGCCAAGCGGTCCTTATCTGCTGTCAAATTCTATGTTTCTATGTTTCTATTTAACAGTATCATCCAGACTTCTCCCAATCCTGACTGTAAATCAATACACACCATTGGAGAAGACACAGTTACTTGACTCCCTTAGTGGTGGGGGGCACTGAATGGGGTGGGAAGGGAGAGCAAGATGGCAGTGGAGAGAACAGGAAGAAGGCAGCAAGAAGCATCCTAGCAGTAGTATTCAACTCTATGCTTGAAGGGCAGGGAAGGGGAGGAGAACACTGTGGGAGAAGAAGGAAAGGGCAGGGGATGGCCAGATACCTTTCAAGTACCTCTGCCATCCATGATATTGACAGGATAGGGAGGATGGGAGAAAGAGAAGAGGGAGAGATTTTGGTGCTGGTCCACATGGGTGCCAATAATATGGTGAACTAGCCTCCCAAGGCAATCCAGCATAACTTTCAGAGGCTGATAGAATGATTTAAGTCACAGTCAGCTTCCTTGTCTGTTTCTGAGGTCTTTTCTGTGTGGGGCAAGGGGAAGGGGATGGACAGGGTGAGGGGGAGAGGACCAAGGCATTTAACAGGTGATTGAGGGGATGTGTCAGGAGGAAAGATACCACCATTTTGTTTGTGACTTGGAGGGCTTCTGGAACAGGTGACTCATCAAGGATGATGGCCTTCATCTGACAAGAGGCGAGACCAGTGCACTTGGGCAAACGAGGGAATTCTACATAGGTAGACATTTAAACTAAGAGAGGGGAGACTGAGGCTGGGGGAACCACAGAGGATGGAGAACAAAAGGGGAACCTAGCCAGGACTTCCCCAGAAGTTGGAGCATGGAGCAGTGAGGATGGAAGCAGCAGAATGGGAGTCCAAAATAAGTAAAGTAAAGGTCCTGTGGAAGAGGGGCTGAAAAAACAGCAGGGAGCAGGAACATCAGGATGTGAAAGATGAGAATGGAGTGGGGAGGGAGTGAGGTGATGAGAGAGGTGCTGAAATGAAGGGAAAGTAAAGAGAACAAGCTGAAAAGCAGTCAGTTGAAATGCTAGGAGCCTAGGAAACACAATTTTTGAACTCAAGGGAATGGTAGCATATGTGGGATTAGACCCTGTGGTCATTATAGAAACATAGGCTACCAAGAATAATAATTGAGACCTGGCATTACTGGGATATACAATGTACAGTGGAGTGAGCCACAACGAAGATCAGTAACTTGCAGTAAATGGCATGTCACAAAATACTGCATGACAAAAGGGCTTAATTGCCATTGAATTACACTGTTCCCTGCAGCATTCTGCAGCATTTTGTGATATTCAAAAAGAGGATGGGGTAGCCCTCTGTAATGAGGAAGCATAGATGCTGTTGAGGACAGGTTCATTAGGAAAGTGGATGGGAGACAGAACTGCTGTGGGTAAAGCTCATGACAACATTGGTAAAGAAGTGAGGGATATAGTGGACAAGGGGCAGAAACTGAGAAGGGGTGCAAAAAGGTGAGGTAGTGCTGGTAGGGGATCTCAGTCCACCAGACATAGATTGGGACATTCTGATAGCCATGAGCACTAAAAGTCAGGCCTGCTAGACACATTGCAGGAGTGCCTGTTGTTGCAGCTGGCCAGTGAACCCACATGTCAAGCTGCCATTCACAACATGGTGGTTACCAAATTAGAAATAGGAGCAGTACGAGTTGAGAACCACTGGGATCCAGTAACCATAAAACCTAAGTTTTGATCTGGCACTGAGTAAAAGCATACACTTATCCAAGGCTGTGGGTCTGAATTTCAGACAAGCAGATTTTGACAAGATGAGGAAATTAGTCAAGGGAAAGTTGGTTGGAGTGAACAAGCTCTGGGGTGGTGACGGAGAGGTGGTGAGAAATTAAAGAGCTAGAAGAACTAAAAATAGCAGACATGAAAATGTTAACAAATTTTAAGAAATAGTCTGTTATTTTTTATTTCTAAAGTATTTGTTTTTTCCCTTTTGCTCATTAGAAAGTTTTCTATGTGATGATATGCTGGTTGTGTGGAATAGAACTCTGCTTGACAGCTGATATATTTAGTTCTGTTCCTCCCACTACACCGCCATCACTGTGACCTCACTGACAGTGACATCACAGGGGACTGACCTGGCATTTACTAAGTGACTCTTCCTGAGCAGCTGTAGTCGGCAAGAACAATGCTGATAATGTAGTGGGAGGAATAGAACTAGATACAGTACGTCAGCTGCCAGGCAAAGACCTGTTCCACACATCACACCTACGAACATCAGGTACAAAAATCTTCTAATTAATCAAAAGAGAAAAGAAAACGTTCCTCAGATATAAAAAGTTACAGCTGACAGCTTTTAATAATTAAAATTAGTATTAAACAGTACACTAGCTCTTTAAAGGGGCCATTCTCAAAGCAACTAAATCATGCTTGAGAAAATCACCAAGAAAAGCAAACTCAAGAGACCAATCTGATTCTCCAAGAAGGTCAGGGAGGCACTGAGGGCCAAAAAAGGGCCTTCATTGGTTACAAGGAGAAGCAGGGGGATGAGGAATGGAATGAGTACCCGGTAAATATGGAGGAGGCCAAGAAGGTGGTCAGGGATGTAAAAGCAGACACAGAGATGCATATTGCAGATGGGGTCAAGAGAGGGGAAAAATAGTTCTTCAGGAATATCAGGGAAGAAAGAATGATGAGAAGGGGAATTCTAAGGCTGACAGAGGGAGGAGGGCAGTAGAGGAGGATGATGATTAGAAGGCAGCTGTTCTAAACAACTATTTCAGCTCAGTATTCACATTGGAGGACAGCAGGCCTCTTCCAGAAAGTGGCATAAAAGCTGTTTCAAGGGGGAACCCAAGAATGAGGCAGGTGAAAATAACAGTAGACAAGTAAGAAAAGGACTTGACTAGAACATAGATAAGGCACTAGGGCTATGGAAGTGACTGAACTCCTGGCAAGGTTAGTCAATAGCTCACTGCAGTCAGAAGTGGTTCCAAGAAATTAAGGTAGGGGCATAGTTCTGCTCTGCAGTGGTGGGATAGGGAGGAACCAGTCAATCACATATTGTCAGTCTTGCCCCTATTGTGCCTAAACTGATGGAGACACTAGTTAAAGAGGATCTGGTGACCTACCTGGAAAGCAATGGACTCCAGGATGATAAAGTGACAGGCTCATAGCACAGAGTCCTTGTCAGACCAGCCTGAAAGTATTCTTTGACTGGGTTACAGGGCAGTGGATAAGGGAAACCCCAGCCCCTGGTGAAGACTCATTTCAGTGTCGAAGCATCAGGGTCAGTGTGATTGCTCACTACAGTTTTTGAATAAACCTATTCTTGCAATTTACCAGCTGTCTTCCGGTTCTACTACTGAATGTTATAGCTAAGACTTTTCCACTCGTGGAGTACAGTCTCTCTTTGTTTCTTGGTGGTCAAGGGACAGGCAGTAGATTTACTCTAATTTCATCAAAGCATTTGACTCTGTGCCACACAAAAGGCTGACGTGGAAGTTAGAGGACCTGGAAGCAGTGAAGGATCTAATTAAAGAAGTGAAAAGTTGGCTGGTGAGACAGCAGAGGGTGGTGGTAAACAGGCTCAAATCAGGGGAGAGGGAGGTCATGTGTGGGGTGTTTAAGGGGTAAGTCCTGAGACCTGACCTTTTCAAAATGTTCAATGACATAAGGAAGGAATAAAGGGACAAACATGTCTCTTCACACATGACACTAAGCTCTGTGGCAGGGCAGACAATGAGGAGGGAATGATGGAGTTGCAGAGAGATCTGAAATTGTTACAGAGATGGTCTCAGGTTTGATAGCTGAAATTCAACACCAAAAAGTGCAGGGTGATGCACATGCGGAATAATAATCCCAGGACAGACATACTGGATGGAATGGGTTAGGCTGGCTACTACTTAAGGACTACTGGAATAATGGGTCAATAACAATGAGGCATGAATAGAAGCTGATGGGTGGGATTGTGGAGGAATATGAAAACAAAATTTACTTTACAGAGAGAGTGGCTGAGCCATGGAACAGCCTACCAGCTGAGGTGGTGGTAGCAAAAAACAAAAATTGGTTCAAACACAACTGGGATGTAGTAAGGGGTATGATAGTTTTGTAGGAGGGGCAGCAAAAAATCAGAGCAAAAGGGGGAGGCATGAGCCAAAACCCCATCAAGACAATAGGTAACAGGGTAGTGTAAAACAGGGAAGACTGGATGGGATGGACCAATGGTCTTTTTCTGCTGGCAGTGTCTATGTTACAATATTCTATTGTCTGCATTACCTCCCCCCTCCCCACAGGATGCATCTGGAAACAAGCTGTTCCAAGTTCAGTATGTCTTTCCTGGTAAAACATTGGCAATTAATCAATCAACAACTAAATAAATGTTTCTATATAACAACTGCTCAATGTTTTTTACCATAGTAGAAGCCATGTGTAATTTTTCATTATAACCACCTGGTTATAACGGCATTTATACACTGCCACATAGCCCTTGAGGCCATACATTCCCTCGTGCACACATAGCATCATGAACTTACAAGTATCTTTACTTGTACAGAGAAACCACAGTGCACTGAAGTCGCCATTTCTTTTCTACATTAAGAACATCACAGAAAAATGGCAATATCAACCAGCTTAACAAAAAATAATAATAAATATAAATATATAAAGCAGAAGTAGCTACAGGTGGTTGTACAGGAGCGGGCAGAGGAAAATTTCTTGGATGGATTATGACTCAGGATCCTTGGGGCCACAAAATATTGGCCAGCAAATAAATATAATAAAACATAGAGGATGTCCTAAATTTGAATTTTATATGCAACTGTGGTGTTCGATGCTTGTATAAACCCTTCAAGCTTCATTCTCAGGGTTTATGTAGCATCACACGTTTTGGGTGTACCTAAAATTCTCATTACACACACCACTAGGGGTGTGCGAGTGATGAATAGTATTTCCTGAACGCAATAAATAATAGGCTATTTGTTACATGGGAAGAAAAATGAATAATCAGTGCTATTCAGGACTATTCAGTGTTTGCAGTTTGGTAGGAGTTCAAGATCTCCCGAGACTGGTTCTATGTGATAACAGCACCTGCAAAACATCACTGACCAAAAACAGTGAGTGCACATCACCAAAAAGCAAAACAGCGATGTGCATGACCATGTCCCCCACAAACAGTGACCGGTGCTTCCTTACTCTTTGGGGGGGCAATGTGAGGCTACTTTTTACGTGGGGCTATGCCCCCCGCACCCCCATTCAAAATATAATCATCATTGGGGGGTGCATGATAATGGGGGCCAGGGAAAAACTCTAGAGGGGGTCTAGTCTATGGTGGGACATAAGTCAGCAGCGGGAGACCATGGAGGGGCAACCTGTGGGTGTGGGGGAAAAGGTGGGGAGGCTGGTCAGAATGGGAGGTAAAGAAGATAAAAAAAAATTAGAGACCAGGAACACCAAAGAAAAAAACAACCCTCTCCACCACCAGTCCCAAACCCAGGTCCATCAGCAACCGAGGCAGTAATTCTAACCATAGCACCAGACAGCCAGGTCAGAATTGGCCTGACAAAGAAACACCTATATACTCCATAAACGACATACCCGTCAGAAACAAAGTCACTGAACTTAGAATGTGCTATTAAGATCACATAGTCAATTTTACACTCACTATTTTGACATCGCCCAAATTGACCTGCTGAAAATGACTTGCTATATTGACGGGATACCCCCAAGACTTTCTGTTCAATCAGAGGCCAGTTTGGAAACTCACTGAAGGCAGCTCATGTGACCTAGCACTCACAGAAGCTACATGCAAGATAGTAAAACATGTGAGCTGCTGTGAAAAAGCAATCTACTTCCATGCACTTGTTAAAGTTAGACAAAATGCAAAAATCTTGACTGTTTTTGTTCCCCAAGTCTAAAGTTGAGATGATCGATTTCTGTACACTTGTAGTGTGGAAATTAGCCTTTTTATCAGGAGACCTGCTAGAGCAAGAAGAAAGTGTAACTAAAGAAGGGCTGTTTTCTGAAAGAGACTTGCAGGGGAGGAGGGCCTAGTCCAATGGACACCCACTGTGTGTGTGTGTGTGTGTGTGTGTGTGTGTGTGTGTGTGTGTGTGTGTGTGTGTACTTAAGCTGAAGTGTTAAAACAGCTTAAAGGAGTAAGGAAGATTTTTTAGGGTTTACTTAGTAAATAGAAATTTCAGTTTAGGGGTTTACTTAGTAAACAGAAATTTCAGTTTTTGTTTGTAAATTAGTTGGACTTGTGTAAACAAAGAAAATGGCAAAGTAAGAAACATTTAGTTTCAGTGGTCTAAGTGAAGTGCAGAACTTCACTGAGTAAATTTTCCTTTTTAGAAGCCAGAGTCAGCTGACTCCTACCACGGCTGCTTCCAGGCAGCTTCTGTTTTGTCCTGTGTTTGTGTGTACAGTAGTCTACTGTACTGTGTACACACAGTGTGTAGTGTATTAAGCTCAGTGGGGACACGACAAGTCATTGTGATCATCTTGCTGTGTGACAACTCGCTCCTGATTTAACTCCACCGTGAATTGCCACCCTGCTCAATTCCTCCCTGGGTGAGTTTGTTTTATAATATTCTGGGGGGCAAATTGTTCAGGGTCAAATTCAGCAGGGTGCCAATTCATGCCTGAGCTAAGAGTATGGGGTGAGTTGTCGCACAGCAACATGACCAGCATGAATTGTCCTGTCGCCCACCTCAGTTGTTAGGGACCTTTTCATTTTTTGTATTGTTTGCTGCTTCATTTCAAAGAAGAAATTAAAAAATGTCATTTTCTTGTCAGGCTTAACTATTACTAAGAGAGAGAGACCTGTCTGCTCACTAGCATTGTTTCAGGGAGTGACTGACTACTATATACACCAAAGAAGAAATTTAAAACAGAAATATTTTTTCTTTACATTTTGTTTACCAGTCAGGCTTCACTATTAGTGAGAGATAGACTTATCGCACTGTCATTGTCGCAGGGATTGACTACTACAATATTTCATAATAATGTAATTTGAATTCATAGCAGACATCTTCATGTGGGGAACCGTGCTTGGGTCCCTCCAGGGCCATTTGTGCAACTGCCAGTGCACCACTGTATTTGTTAGCTGGTAAGATGGGACTAGTTGGATGACTCACAACACTTCTGGGCAGCTAGCTGCCATTTCATTCTGTGTGTTTGTGTGTGTGTATGTGTGTGTGTTTGTGTGCACTCAAGAAAGACATAGTTGTCAGTTTGTGGCTTTATGCTTAGGAAAAAAAATTGAGACAGAAATATTATTCTTCAGAATTTATTTACTAGTTAAGCTTGATTATTAGTGAGACAGACTTGTCAGTACTCATTGCTCACTGGCATTGTCACAGTGAGTACTACTATTTTTCATAATAATTTAAATGTCATATCATACATCTTCATGTGAGGAACCGGGACTTGGGTCCCTCCAGGGCCACTGTGCAATTGCAAGTGCACTGCTGTATTTGTTAACTGGTAGGGTGGGACAGTGTGGCTGACTCTCACTGCTTCTGGTGAGCCACCAGCTGACATTTTGTTTGGTGTGTGTTCACACACCATGTGTGCACTCAAGAAGTAAGTTTGTGGCTTCATGCCTAAGAAAAAAATTAAAACAGAAGTTAATTTTCTTCTGAATTTATTTATTAGTCTGGCTTGATTAGTGAGAGTGAGACTTATCAGATCACTGGCATTTTTGCAGTGAGTAACACAGAAATACATTATTTCATAATAATAACAGTTATGTTAATTTCATCTTCTTGTGAGGGACCATAGTGCACAGGGGACATACCAGAAAATGTAGTTGGTCTGGCATCTCCAACAAAGCTGCAGTAGGTGGAGAGCAGCAAGCAGCAGGTGAGAGTGAGCATACTGCAGAGTGGCACTTAGGGTACATTAGGCTCAAAAAATAATTTCTTACCCCATCAAAGCCTGCTGCCTCCAGCAGCAGTATAGCCTTGGCTGGCAGCAGGGAAAAATGTACTAGAACTACTAGTAGTACTACTAGGAGGACATTGTCATTAACCACCACTGATACCCCAATGGGAATGTGTCCTCTTCATCCCCTGTCACTACCAATAGTACCAGCCTCATTTCAATCTTGATAACCACCACTGCTCTGTCCACTGCAACTACTACCATCCCAATGTTTGCTGAAACAGTGGCCCTGCCAGCCACTCCTGACACTGTGACCCAGACCACTCCTGCCACTGTGACTGTGACCAGTCATGCCACTGTGACCCATAGCACTCTTGTCACTGAGACCCATTCCAATCCTGCGTCTCTCACCCAGACTAGACCTGCCACTGTGACCCAGACCACTCCTGTCATTGTGACCCAGACCACTTCTGTCACTGTGACCCAGACCACTCCTGTCATTGTGACTCTAGTGATCACCAGTACTGCTACAGTGACACCAGCCTCTACTACCGCTATGTGCCCAGCCAGTAACACAACTGGTTCCAGTACTGTGTCCTGTGTCTACACCTACTGGGACACCTCTTGTTTCTTGGTCTGTCTCTAGTACTGCGGAAGTTGATAGTGCAGATGAGGAGGGACGCTCATCTGTGTCTGAGTACTTTCCACCAGCAGAGTAATTGCTGACTGACACTTCATCTGAGGAGGCTACCCTAAGCAGCTTTGATAAGGAGACAGAGTATGGGGAGTATCTTGAGAAGCGTAAAGCAAGAAAGTAGGGTGGTAAAAAAAAAAATTCAACCTCTTGAGGTAGCACTGACAGGAGAAAGAAGGATATGGCTCCTCCCCCTAAAGACACTTGGCAATCTACCCTTCAGTACTTTGTTCAGCAAGCTCAATCCCAGACTAAACAGCCAAGTGGAGCAGGTGCAGGGGCATGAGTAGTGCCAGGGGAAACCCCACAGCAGCAGGTCCAAACAAGAAAGGCTAGTATGGTCAAAAGGGTAGTGCCAGTACTGTTGATGACACTAGCCAAATGAGTGGTGTCAGGGCCACTAAGAGCATGGTATAGCTGCCCTAATGGGGGGCAGTGGCCCAGGTTCAAAAGGGCTAGGACTGGATGGAGCTGGGAAGGGGAATGTTCTCCAGGAAATTCAACAGGGCACAGCTAGAGCAGCTCAAAGGAAGGAAAAACATGGATGGTGAGGCAGGGTGGGAAGCTTAGCAGCAGTACCTGCAGGACGAGGAGCCAGAAGAGTGCAGGGGAGACAGTACACCCAGGGGTGATCTAAGGGCAAAGGGATAGTGAGAATAGGTTGGGAAATTTAATGCAAGGGGTTGGGAGAAGGCTAGAAGGGAAATGTAAACAGAAGGTGATGGAGAACAGGGTCCTACTTGTCAGGAACTAGTGCCAAAGTCAAGTACTGACAAGAGGCAGAGAATTAAGGAGTTCAATAAGTGGCTTGTGGGGTGGTGTGAGCAAACGGGATATGGGTTAGTAGGGGATTGAGGAGCCACATGGGGGGATGAGAGCCTATTTGCTCCAGACAGACTGCACCTGAATAGGGAGGGTGTGGCAGTACTAAAAAACAAATTAGAAGAGTTCATAGAAGAAACCTAAAATTTAAACTAGATTGTGTGGGGTGGGGGGGACAATCTGCACCACAGGGCTGGAGAAATGGAGGGCTACCAGCCTCCCCCCCAGGATAGTGCTAAAATACTAGGCATGAAGGAGAAAAGCAAAGTGGGAGGGATGGTGGGGGAACCTGGTGGAAGGGCTTAGCAGCCAACACCAGGAGCTTTGGAAATAAGATGGTGGACTTGGAGGCCATCATGGGGGATGAAGGATTAGATATAGTAGCAATAACAAAACCTGATGGACAGAGCTGCACACCTGGCAGATGACTATCCCAGGTTACAGACTGTTCAGAAGGGATAGTGAGGACAAGAATGGTGGGGGGGGGGTGCTTTATATGTCAGGGAAGACATTAGTGTAATGGAAGGACAAGAGGAGTGTAGGGAGACTGAGCTACCGTGGGTAACACTAGGAAGGAGGATGGGAGAATTCTAGTGACTGGGGGTAGTATATAGGCCACCTACGCAAGGGAAGGAGGGTGATAAACAGTTAATTCAGGCTGTCACAAGGCTGGTCCAAAAAGGGGAACTACTGCAGGTAGGGGACCTAAACCTCTCAAATGTAGACTGGGAAATCCTGGATGTAGCATCATCAAGGAGCAGGGAGATACTAGCTGCACTGCAGGGGGTATTCCTTCAATAGCTAGTCAAGAAGCCAACAAGGGGCAACAACCTGCTAGACATGGTCCTGACAAATGCGGAGAGTGTGGAGGAGGTGCAGGTGGGGAAAGCCTTGGGCAACAGAGACCACAAAACCATAAGATTCAGGGTCAGGGCAGGGAGGGAGACAACTAAAACCAGTACTACAGTCATGGACTTCAGATGCATGGACGTTGACAGGATGAAAAGGATAGTAAGGGAAGCTGTGAAGGGTACAGAGAATATAGGGGCAGTGCAGAAGTTATGGAAGGTCATCAAGGGAGGAGTACAGAAAGCCATGGAAATGTGCACAATAAAGGTTAGGAAGAGCAAAAGGGGGAGGAGATCACTTTGGTTTACAAAGGGGATTACGGGGGGGCAGTCAGGGAAAGGAGGAGGGCTTTCAGAAAATTTAAGAGGACACTCAGCGAGGAAGATAAGGAAGAGTATAGGGAAAAGAGTCTGGCAGGGAAGAGGATCAGAAGGCCAAAAACAGATACTGAGAAGAAAATAACAAAAAAGGCTATGGGGGGATAAAACTTTTTTCAGATATGTGAGGGAGAGAAGGAGGGCAAGGCAGGGAATTTTTAGGCTGAGGGGGGAGGGAGGGATAGAACTGGAAAGGGACTGTGAAAAAGCAGAGTTATTAAGTAAGTACTTTAGCTCGGTATTCACGGAGAAAGAGGACGATAAGGGACCTGAGCTACAGTCGAAGGGGAAGGAGGGCATATGGTGGATCTAAGTCTATTCAATATGGATAGGGTTATGGCAGAGCTAGACAGACTGAGGGTGGACAAGGCAATGGGGCCCAATGGTTTACACCCCAGGGTGATCAGAGAATTGAAGGAGGAGCTAGCCGCACCCTTGACAAGGCTATACAACTTGTCCCTGGATACAGGGAGAGTGCCAGAGGACTGGAAAAGGGTGAACATGGTGCCTTTTTTTTATTTATTCTTTATGGTGCCCACTCCGCTTTATGCCGGGCATCTGCCTGGTCATGGACCCCTCAGCTGCAGCGTCCCCAGATGAGCCACACTCCCGGGACTCCCTGGATTACCCCCAAGGGTGGAGATGCAGCACCCCGGCCCTATAGGGCACTGCGAACAATTGGATAGGGTGGGAGTCATCCTGGGTAGCTGATTGCAGCTGCAGGGGTGGGCTTCATTTAGGCAGGCTAGCAGGTAGGTTTTTTTCCCCTTCTGTGGGGGGGGTGGGAACATGCAATGATGCCAGCGTCCATCCCGCCCCCATGAACCTTGTGAACATCGGTTGCTGTGGCACCCCTGGCCTCTGCTAGAGGTCCTCCATGCACCAACAATAACCCTCACCCTCCCCCCCGAGAAGGAGACCAGTCATTGGACACTCAATCCTTCTCCCCCGGCCGGCCCTCCGATGACCCGAGTCCATTCCCAAACCCGGGTCACCGGTGCCACAAGTGGAAATCCTTGGTGCCTTTAAGCAAGAGAGGTAGTAAGGAGGTGAAGGAAAACTACCGACCTGTCAGCCTCACGTCAGTGGTGGGGAAGGTAATGGAGGCATTAATCAAGGAGAGGGTGGTGGATTACCTGGAGGAGAGTGGCTTGCAGGACAGCAGACAGCATGGCTTCACAAAGGGAAAGTCATGCCAGACAAACCTAATTGAGTTCTTTGATTGGGTGACTCAGGTGGTTGACCAGGGGGGAGGCAGTGGACGTGGCCTATCTGGACTTCAGTAAGGCCTTTAACACCATCTCCCATAGGAGGCTAATATGCAAGATGGAAAGACTGTGGTTGGGTGGGAAAATAACAAGCTGGGTGGAGGTCTGCCTGGCAGGAAGAACTCAGAGGGTGGTGCTAAATGGGGTGCACTCCAGGATGACGAGGGTGAAGACTGGAATGCCACAGGGGTCAGTTTTGGGTCCACTTTTCTTTAACATCTACATCAGCAATATTGCGGAGGGTTTATGGGGTAGGATGTGCCTATTTGCTGATGATACGAAAATATGCAATAGGGTGGATGCCCTGGGGGGGAGGAGGACATGAGGGAGGAACTTAAAGATGCTTGAGAAGTGGTCTGGGACATGGCAGCTGAAATTTAATGCCAAGGAGTGCACTGTGATGCACTTGGGGGGCAGGAACAGAAGAGCAAGGTACACCCTAGGTGGGGAGGAAATCAAAGTAGCAGAACAGGAGAGGGATCTGGGGATCATAGTCTCCTCAAACCATAAGGTAGAAATCCAGTGTAGCAGGGTGGTGGGAAAGGCCAATGGAAGGTTGGCATGCATAGGCAGGGGCATTACTAGCAGAAGGAGAGAGGTAATAATGCCCCTTTACAAAGCCATGGTGAGGCCACACCTGGAGTACTTGGTTCAGTTCTGGAGGCCACATCTCTGCAAGGATATAGATGCATTGGAGAGGGTTCAGAGAAGGGCAACCAAGATGGTGCAGGGTATGCAGTAAAAGATGTATGAGCAGAGGTGTAAGGAGCTGGATCTTTACATGCTGGAGACAAGGAGGGAAAGGGGGGACATGATTGAAACTTTTAAGTATTTAAAGAAGCCCAATAAAGTGGGAGAAGATGGTTTAATTAAGAGGAAGGAGGGGGTCAAAACTAGAGGACACAGCCTCAGACTTCAAGGAAACAGATACAGGGGCAATGTGAGAGGGCGTTTCTTCACAGAGAGGGTGGTGGAGCCCTGGAACAGACTGCCAGATGGAGTGGTGGGGGCTAAATCAGTGGAAGAATTCAAGAGGGCATGGGACAAGCATATGAGGCTAAGTATCAGGGGAGGGCGGGGGCTGGCAGGGAGGGGGTATGTAGAGGAAACATATGGCAAACTAAATGGGCCACTGTGGTCCTTTTCTTCTATCAAGCTTCTATGATTCTGTGATTTCATGTTACTAAAAGAAAATAACAGAAAGGCAGCCTGCACAGTGTGCAGCATGACTTTCAGCGGGGGAAATCTCTGGCAAATGTAATTACTCCTCCTTAACAAACCACCTAAAGGTAAAACATCGTAAGTTTTTTAATACTTTTTAGAATCTGTGCCTGTGGTTCCATCAGACTCATCTGGGACTGGTGGTGATGAAGCAGGCAGTGGTGCTGGTGGCAATACCACAGACTGTTCTGTCTTTGAAAAAAAATGCTGCTGCTACCACTCTTTTCCCCTCAACACCAGAGTCCTTACAACTCCAGCACTCCTGCCACTACCAGGCACCAGCTTCCTGGTATTTCCACACCTTTTGGCAAGCATGGAACATCCCCTCATCTGCAGTCAATTACAATAGTGGAAGCGTTCCCGGCCAGAACTAAGTATCAGTCTTCCTATCCAACAGCTCAGCACATCACACAGCTCACAGGTGAAATGCTGGTGTTAGATTTGCAACCATTTTCTATTGTGGAAGACACTGACTTTGGGAGACCTGTGCAGCACATTACTCTCAGAAGCTGTGTGGGTGAGTTTTCTACTCTACCTCTGACATCTGGAGCAGTACAAACTCCATGCATGCATATCTCTTCTTGACCACACACTGGTGTATGAAAAAGCCAATGACTCTTGTTGACAATTCCTCCTTCTCTTCTTGTGTCACTGGCTCTCTCTTTACCCCTTTTCAATTTGGCAGTTAACCCAGGTCTGCTCTTCTAAATGTGGGGTAATTGAGAAAAATCACGTCACTGAATATTCTGGCATTCGTTCAAGAGATGCTGCAGTCTTGGACAGTTGTTACCAATCTAGATTTTCTTTTCATCCCGGATAACTGGGCAAATATGGTGAAAGGAGCTGGTGATAGGAATTTCATCAGCATTCATTGCTTTGTCCATGGCTTGAATCTAGTTGTCACATCTGTGCTATGTCTCAGTTCTGAGGCTAGCAAGACTTTCTTCACAGCATGTTCCATATGTCCTTATTTTCATCGCTCTGTAAAGGTCACTAACCAACTAACAGAAGTACAACAACACCTTAGTCTATCTCAACATTGCTTGATACAGGATGTGAGTACCAGATGGAATTCATCATGCCTGATGCTGTCTAGACTGCTAGAACATAAGCATGCACTTCATCACACATCAGGGGAGTGCAGCATTGGGGGAGTTCTAGGGCCACCATGAGTGGTCATTGATTGATGCCGTGGTGACAGCACTCAGGCCATTTGTAAGGAGCACTGATGATCTAAGTGTATTCACTCTCATCCTGAGTTAGGTAATCCCAGCAGTGCATATCCTGAAAACATCCATGGAGAGATATGTAGAGGCTGTAACTATGCAGCACTTTTGAAAACATTGCATGCAGTTCAGCTTGCAGGTTCTCAACAAGCACAGCTGCCCCATCTGGAATCTCCATTTCCAGATGGGAACGCTATGTGTTTCTAACTGGCTACATCTGACATTTTAAAGAAAGTGCTATAGTCACAGCCACATGTTTGCAACCATGCTGGGTCTCTGGTTCAAAAATGAGATCCTTCACATGGCTATAGAAAGCCACAGAGTGACTCACTTTCAACAAAAGCTGTGTGATGAGCTGACTGGTTTCATATGGGGACTGGTGCAACCAACTGGGGAAGAAGCTCATGAGTGAGAGGGAATGGAATCCTGCCAATCTGGTTCTGGTTCCACTGGTGGAGATGATGAAGAAATGCCTGGCATTGGTGGCAGCACTCATGAGCATGAGAGGTCTCTGCTCAGCATGACCTTAGTCAAGAGCAACAGATAAGGACACTGGCAAAGCCTTTTTATGTGGAAAATATCTTAAACAACTATTTTGCAGCGTCTCATAAGTCCTTTCAGGTTGATCCATTAGGCTACTGGGCACAGAAGATACATTCTTCCCCCTACTTGGCACAACTAGGTTTGAGACACATCAGTTGCTCCCCTACAAGTATGCCATCTGAGAGGATGTTTAGCACAGCTGGTGATGTTACTGAGTATCATTGCTCAATGCTAGGCCCTGGACATGTCCACCAGTTTGTTTTCATCAAGCTTAATTTGCCATTAACTGGCTACAAATATGACTTAAATCCAAAAAATAGAAATAGCCTGCTTTTGCGAACTGATTTTCTCCATAAAGTTCAGCTGCCTATTTCCCCCAGTGCTTCCTTCCTACTGTGTAGCACCTTTATTACAACATGAATAACTTTTTCTGAACCAGATATAATTTCTCTTCTTGTTGTTTCAATACATGTCATTATCATGTATGTTCGAAACAGCAAGAATGCTGAGCAGAAGCACATCTATAATAGCCTGAAGATAAAGTCAAAATCCAGTGGGTGCTTGCTTTTCACATTATGACTTTTAACACTGAGGTTGTGAAAGTGGATACACTGCACAGTACACTCACTCACCACTCTGCTTTTGAATAAAGCCTACAAAAACATTCACAAAATATTTTTGTTTTATTTAATGAGCCACAGAACCCTAATGTTTCACCGATATGGCTTGATTAGGGGACTGTTATTTACTGTTTCCTTCATTTTACAATCTCTTTCTAGCTTGCTATTATTTATCACACAAATTAAAATGGCTGCCTGCTTTTATTATTCTTTTAAATCCTTTCATATTATTTTCTTTTTTTCACACATCCACTTTGCTGATGCCCAACTTTTGCTAGGGCACAACAGTCCCACAGGGGACATTGTCTGTGACCCCACTTCCTGAAAGACAGCCATCCATGGGATGCTCAGTCCTCTCCCCTTGGCTGGCACCTGCAGGACACAGGTCCATTTGAAAATGATTCATTGGAGTAGTTATTAGTACTGACAGCATTGCAGCACTGCAGAGCTGGCTCTTTCTTTTCATTTTAACCAAAATATTTGTTTTCCTTTTTTTTAATATGTTATTTTTCCCCTCCATGCTGTCCACCAGGGATATACCCTGTAATTAGACAGGGATGTACCATCAAGTCACACAGGGATGTAAGCTAAAATCAGACAGTGATACACCCTACCCTGTAATCAAACAGGGAATGGGATATACCTTGTTCAGGCTTTATAAGCTGTCACTGAGACAGCAGGGAGGTGTTTTTCAGTCAGGCCTGTCCCCCGACATGGTGACCAACTCCATCGTTGAACCAGGCCTATTGGGGCAGCTGCTGGCCACACAGCCAAAACATTTTGACAGCATCATGTTAGTCTCCTAGTGGGTTGAGGATCACTGTATAGAGACCAACATGGCACCTTATCCAAAATGTTCTGTGAGGCCTTACTCTTGGGCCATCCTTGAAAATGAAATGAAACATTGTAAAAATAGCAATACAAGCAGGCAGTCTTTTTCTATTTGTGTGATAAATAATTGCAAGCAAGAAGGGATAGCAAAATAAAGACAATAGGAAAAAGTCCCCCCTAATCAAACCCTAAATTCTACCCTAAACAAGTCCTGTGGGCTAAACGTTGGAGTTAATATGTCTGGTTTTAATGGAAAAAATGCAATAACTTGATACTGGAAGTGCTCTATATTTTGTGGCTATGTACAAACTGCAACTGCTGAGTATTGTTTATCATTGTGCCAAAATAAAGATGATTTGCAAACCTATCTTGTCTTATTTAAACTGGTGTCTTGCTTCTTCATTTACTGTGTCTTGTACTCATTAACTCATGTTCAAGTACCCTTTTATTCTTTTGCCAGACCTCCTGGCTGGACTGCAGCTAGACATTATATATAGAATAATGCATAGGGAAGTGTGGTTTATGAGGATTTTATGCACACCTGAGGTGTGTGATGCCCTTCACCCTCGGAGTTTATCTGGGCATCACACACCAAAGGTGTGCATACAATCTGAATCAGAACACTTCCCCATGTTTTATTTTTTATATTTACTGGTTACTACTGGTTAGTTTAGTAATTAAGTGACAAACAGTTTCTGTGAAGAACATTTACTTTGCTTAAATGGGACAGGAAACACTGTAAGTTAACAGGCTATAAGTGTACAAGAACAGCTTAACCTTTTTTGTGTCAAGAGCTTCTAACAAATACTTTAACTGAATTCATAACATTTTAAAAAATTGTTTTAAATTCCAACCCGGTTTCCTGTTTCAACTTTACTCCCGACTGGCTGTACTGGCAGAGAGGAGGTGTGGCTTCTCAGGGTCTCCCTGAAGTCCAGAATCCAGCTGGCATGATGATCGGTGGTGGAGGGGTGGCTCATTTGTAAGAACAAGAGCTCTCCTTACCTCCTTGCAAGCACCTGCATGTTTGTTTGCAACAACTTGAGATATGGCTTTTAAATTCAAGTTTAGCAGTGATGGAGCTCGCTTGTGAAGTCCTTGCCTTACTTCCAATTGGCTGCACTGGAGGGGAGGAGCCATGGCTTCTCAGGATCACTCGGTGGTCCAGAATCGAGCTGGCATGACAATCGGCATTAGAGTGTTGTCCGTATGTAAGAACAAGAGCCCTCCTTACCACCTTACAGGCAGTTTTATAAATATCAAATTTTATTATCCATTGCAGCTGTTTTTTTTTTTCAGTCAGACATCAAGAAGCATTTGTGTCATGCTGGCAGTTTTCAGTGAGGAGCTCGAGCAGACCACCAGTGCAAGGACACCTTTTCAATGGACAGCTCAGGGAGACTCGTGACAGTTTTGTGGTGCCCGGGGTTTATGGAGCTCTGTAATTCACAAGTGTGAATTATGGAGTTCCAGAGAGTCTGCCAGCAGTAGATTATTGCCTTTAACCTGTAAATATTATTATATTATTGGCATGCAAAACACCTTTTTCACACAGGCCAGTCTGGCCTATCACACTCATCATTGTCATTACTGTGCACATTTATGTGCATTATTGTTAATATAGCATATGCCCCAATGTTAAATAGCATGAAAATATATGCCCCAATCTTAAATAACATGGAAAAAACAAAAGTAGGCTTCAGGGGTTGGACAAGGGAGGTTAAAGAAGAAATTCTGAAAACGCAAGTGGCAGCAGCATTTTTCCAGAAGTGCAGTAGCCTGAGTCCTGCTGCTACACACAGACTGTATTACCTATGATTTCAGCTTCATTTGATGTACCCCTTTGAGTCCATCTCTAGCACACCACCACCGATGTGATTGATGATGAGATTAGTCTTATTACTGGACTACCACTATTGTGCTGTTAGTGATATCCTACAGATGCCCAGGCAGGATCCAGTGATGATCTTCAATTATAGAATGGCAAGGAAATAATCCTTGCCTCTGATTGGTCAGTGCCCACCTTGAACAGTGATGTTATCCCAGTACAACATTACTGTATCAAGGTCAGGCACAGCTGACTGCACCAACAACTAAAGAAATCACGCCATCCTGTCCCCCTGACCTCATCTGTCCAATAGCAGTCACTTGTCCGCGCGTCCAAAAAAAAAATAAAACACACACACACACACACACCACACACATACAATCACTGTGTTTCTTCAGTACTGTGTGCTTAAAAGTACTGCAAACACACATTCAAATGTAACTTGAGAAATGGCCATAGCGTTTCCTCGCTTCACTAACAGTGCCGTTATGAAGTGCACCTCACTTCTCGCCGTAGAACATTTCTTCAAAAAGCTACATACAATGGCTGTTTCTAAATGGATTATTCAGCTCACAAACAGTTTCAGTCCCTGTCTCCTCCCAACAACCCATCCAGTGGAGTCACTAATCATCGATCGTGTCTGGAAAGGCAGAAGTCTCTCCTCGGCTTCCTCTGGTGTAACAGCACTTTCAGCAGTTTGCGGTTTTCGACGCATACTTCTTCACACAGACCCAGAGCAGGCAGTGGGTTCACATCAGTAAAAGTGAAGACGTTAAAAGAAAAACACTGTAAGAGCCCTGTGTTTGTGTGCGTGTGTGTGTGTGTGTGTGTGTGTGTGTGTGGTGGTGGTGGGGGACTTGCAATTTGTGGTTTTCATGACACACTTCTTCACATAGACCCAGAGCGGCCAGCAGGTTCTCATCAGTGAAAGTGAAGTACAGGTAAAAAAAAAGAAACACAGTAAGAGCCCTGTATGTGCGTGGGTGGAGGGGGAAATTCAAGCCTACACCACAACAAAGCAATGAAGTAAACTGCACTTTTGGCATGTCAGAGCTATGCTGACTACTGGGGAAATCAGAAACTGTGGACTTTTTTTTGTAAACATATACTTCCACATAAAAAAAAAGGAAAAATAATGTATTTAAAGCATTCTTTTTAAGTCTTTTTTTTTTGTAACAAATGAGCCATTGTATATTACCAATAATGCAGTCCAGGGTGTGTGTCGAGCCGGGATAATGTCACTTCTTGGCTGTTGGATGCACTCAGCCTGTGGCCTCATGCCCAACCACCCAAGGCTTGATGTTGTCCCAGGATGACATACACCCTGTCATGCATTATTGCTTACGTGTCATGTTGTGTCATACCAGCAAAGGTTAGTATTATTTGTGGTTACTTGTTGCCAGAGGTGGGAAAGACTTAACACACATTGTGTCCTAAAACCAAAGATAAGTATTGAAGGAGATTTTTTTTTATTGGGGGTAGTGGGGGTAGTGGAACGACAGGTGGGAGAGGTTCACTTTAAAAAGAACAAAAAACAAAAGACTCATTTTCACACTAGAGTAAAAAAAATTGACTCTCCAAGCTTTAGATTTATAAAGGAAACAAAAAGCTATCAAGATTGCTGATTTTTGACTAATTTTAACAAGTCAATGAAACATAGAAACATAGAATTTGATGGCAGATAAGGATCGCTTGGCCCACCTAGTCTGCCCATTTCCCTACCTAACGGATAAGCTGCAGATCCTAGTTAACCAACAGCCTACTTCCTCCTACCCCCCACCACCTAGAATTGCCTTATGTCTGTCTTATGCATTGTTGAATTCCCCCACTGTTTTTGACTCTATAACCTCCTCAGGGAGGCTGTTCCATGTATCCACAACCCTCTCTGTGAAGAAACACTTCCTCACATTACCTCTGAGTCATCCCCCCACTATCATCAAATTGTGCCCCGCTGTTTTTGCACATCTCTTTTTCTGAAAGATGCTACCCTCTTGGACTTTGTTGATTCCCTTGAGGTATTTGAAAGTTTCTATCATGTCCCTCCTCTCCCTCCTTTCCTCAAGGCTATACATCTTTAGTTCCTTTAGTCTTTCTTCATATGTCTTCTGATGCAGACCCTGCATCATTTTGGTTGCCCTCCTCTGGACAGCCTCCACCCTGTCTATGTCTGCGTAGACGGGATCTCCAGAACTGTACAGAGTACTCCAGATGTGGTCTTACCAACTGTCTGTACAAAGGGCCAACAACTTCCTGTTTTCTACTGGTGATGCCTCTCTCTATGCATCCCAGTATCCCCCCTAGCCCTCCTTACTGCCTTCTCATATTGCTGGCCCACCTTTAGGTCATCTGATATGACTACCCCCAGGTCCCTTTCCATTTTTGTTGTTGTCGGTATCTCATCCCCCATTGTGTACTCTTCCCCTGGGTTTTTGTTTCCCAGGTGCATTACTTTTGCACTTTTTTGCATTGAATCTAAGCTGCCATACATTTGACCATTCCTTCAACCTTGCCGAGTCCATTTTCATCCTTTCCACCCCACCTTGTGTATCAACCCTGATGCAGATCTTTGTGTCATCTGCAAAGAGACATACTTTCCCTTCCAGTCACTTATAAAGACATTAAAAAGGACCGGCCCCAGTACTGAACTGTGCGGTACCCCACTAGTAACCATCCTTTCTTCACTGTGGACTCTATTTACTATTACCCACTGTGTCCTGTTGTCCAACCAATGTTTTACCGTGGCTACCACCCTAGGACCCAGTCCCAGGCTGGTTAATGTGTTTATTAATCTTTTGTGCGGGACTGTGTCAAATGCCTTGCTAAAGTCTAGGTAGGCCATGTCCACAGCCCTCCCTGGTCTACTGCTTTGGTCACCCAGTCAAAGAACTCAATTAGATTTGTCTGACACGACCTTCCCGCTGTGAATCCATGCTGCCTTTGCTCCTGTGCCCCACTGGCCTCTAGGTACTCAACAGTTCTATCCTTCAGAAGTGATTCCATCATTTTCCCTACCACTGAGGTCAAACTGACAGGTCTGTAGTTTCCTGCCTCTGTCTTGCTCCCACTTTTGTGAAGGGGAATCACATCTGCCATCCTCCAGTCCTTAGGTACCACCCCATCCTCCCCCCATGATTTATTAAAAAGGGTAGTCAGTGGTGTTACTAGTTCTTCCCTTAGTTCTTTTAAATTCTGGGGTGAATCCCATCAGGCCCCTCTGCTTTATCCACCTTCAGTTTTAAGAGTTCTTTCAGAACCCTTTCTTCTGTGAAAGGACTAATATCAACCCCCCAATCCAGAGTGCTTCTATTGACCGGATTAGGTATTTCCCCCTGCTTTTCCATTGTGAATACTGAGCAGAAGTAGTCATTCATTATCCCTGCTTTTTCACTGTCGCTCTCTGCCCAACCACCTTCCTCTTTATTCAGCCTCAGTATCCCTGCCTTAGTCTTTCTTTGCTCCCTAATGTACCTATAAAAGGTTTTATCCCCCTTCTTAACTGAGTTGGCTATTTTTTCCTCAGTTTGGGCCTTTGCTATTCTGACTGCTTTACCCGCTTCCTTCTGCTTCAACTGGTACAGTTCTCTGTCCTACTCCTTCTGTGTTTCCTTATGCTTCCTGAAAGCTATCTTTTTTTCCCTTACCTTCCCCCCTACTTCTTTTGAGAACCATAGTGGTTTTTTCTTTCTTTTGATTTGTTTATTTGCTGCACACAAAGGCTTGTTGCCTCTGTGATGGTGGTTTTGATGTTTCCCCATTGTTGCTCCACCCCACCTTCTTGCCTGTTTACTAGTGTTTTTCTGAGGCACTCTCCCATTTTGACAAAATCAGCTCTCCTGAAGTCCAGTACCTTCACTTTTGTGTGGCTTGACTCTACAGCTAGGTTTATCGTGAAGCACACTGTTTGGTGGTCGCTTGTTCCCAGATTGCTACCCACTTCAAGATCAGAGATCCTCTCTCCATCCCCTTTTGAGACTACCAGGTCTAAGATTGCTCTGTCCTGAGTGGGTTCCAAAACTAGCTGTCTGAGGCATGACCCATGTAGGGCATCGAGAATGGCCCTGTTCTTGGATGTGGCTGCAGCAAAGGTGCTCCAGTCAACATCTGGCATATTCAGGTCCCCCATTAGTAATAGATTTTGTTCTTTTACAGCAGCTCTAATATCTCGCTTGCCTGTAGCTTCTGCGAGTGCTGGGTCACATAGGCTCCCTTCAGTGAGCTTCCAAAGTGGCCTCTGATTGGACAGGAAGCCTCAGGAAATCTGGAAATCTCACACACAGTTCCAGTGGCAGAAGTAAGTAATAATACCCGACAGGGTTGGCGTTATTGGGATATAATGGACCACCCAGGGCGAGTGAGGCCCAACACTGCAAGCGGAGGGCATTATAGCCCTTGGAAGGTCCATTATATCCCATAACGCCCACCCTGGAGGGTATTATTACACTTAGAATATGAGTTTATATTATTATTTTTTTAAATAATAATTTTATAGAAAAAGATAAAAATATTGTAAAAAAGTAAATAGGCATGTTGGGTTCTGGAAAATAGTCACTTTGGTGCCACTAGGGGGTGCTGCTGTTTGTGATATTGTTTTTTTTTTATTAGGTTGATGTGTGAGTTTTCAATAGTGTTAGGCAGTGAAGTTTTAGTTTTACCTTTTCGGCATCGTTTGTTATGTTTTGGGATATGTGGGTTCATGTGGTTATGGTTGTGAGAGAAGATTGATGATCAAAAAAGAGAGAAATCAGCGCCAGAACTGCAACGTTGATATTGTGTAAAAGTAAGTAGCTCGTTTTTTGCTGCAGAGTTTATTAGCTCAGTTCAGTACCTCCAGACAGCGTGTTTTAGGAAACTGAAGGATTTCAGTTTCATAGCTTTGAAACCGCAACAACATGCCCACTTTTCTCCCAATTACTGCAGCTCTGACCGCGCTTACTTAGTGAATTAAAATTAACTGTTGTTGTGGTCATTTACGTGGCATGGTACAGAGTTTGTTGGTGGAGTGATAGTGCGAATATTTATGCTGGAGTGAATGTGGGGATAAGGTGGGCATAGTGGCAACAGGTGGGTGGTTATGTTACTAGGTAGAATTTGTTTTGGAGCGGGTGTTGTTGAGAAATAACGGCCCACTTGTGTACTGTTTCAGCCAATGGGAGTGCTTGTTTTATTTAGCCCATATTCTAATAACGAATAACAATGACTAATAATTTATTTATTTATTTATTTGTAAAATCAGTTTACAACCTTTGAGCCAGAGGCTCGTTTCCAAAGGTACTTCGTCACGTAAAGACATACATTGTGTTTTTGGTTACATAGCGTGGGTTTGCAAAACAATAGGCGTTCAACAGAGGTGCCACGTCACATTGTGGTCAGACAAATACATTTGGGTTACAGGGTACATGTAAGTTGAGGACAGGTTAACACAAGTTGGTATCAATAGTGAGCAATCTAGTAGGTAAACACTGAAATAGCTGGTACTGGCCAGGTTAAACATAAGCATGGTGTATAGGGAAGTGGTGGTGGGGATGGCTAGGTGGAGAGCCACCCGGAGGGCGTTGTCAAGAGAAGTAGAGGTGGAGGCAGCTTTCAGAGACAGGAGCAGTTACGAGTGTTGATGATGTAGTTTCGAAGGGTGGATTTGAACTTAGAGATGGTGGTGGCATTGGAGATGGGGGCAGGGAGAGAGTTAAACCAGGTTGGGGCTCTATAGCAGAAGGACCTCTGGCCACGGCTGGTTCTTGATCTGGGGACCATTAGAGTGGTCTTGTTGGAAGACCGTGTTGCAATAGTGGGAGGGCTCTGGTGGATGGATGCCGTTAACCCGGGGGGGAGAGCCCGAGTAGGGTTTTTTTTGTGAGGAGACAGGTTTGGTATTGGAGCCGTTCATTCAGGGTAAGCAATTTGGCCTCAACATACAGCTGACAGGTGTGAGTGAGCCTGGGGGCACCAGTAATCAATCTGCAGGCTTTGTTCAGGGTTAAGTGAATTTTTTTGAGTGCAGTGGTGTCGGCAGCACCATACACTGGTAGGCCATAGTCTACAAGGGACAGAACGGATGATGTAACAGCGAGCCGGAGAGCATTAGGGGGAAGGCAGGTTCTATGGCGGAAGAGAATGCCCAGCCGTATGTTAGTGGTGGATGTTAGGGCATCGATGTGGTTGTGAAATGTGAGGGCTGAGTCGAAGGTAACCCCAAGGTATTTGTAGGAGCAGATTTGTTCCAGTGGCTGATTGGTACTTGGAAGGATATAGAGTGGGTGGTTACTAGCTTTGTTTTGGGGGTGGGAAAAGAGCATAGCTTTGGTCTTTTTAAGATTGATGACGAGTCTGCGCTCCTTAAACCAGGCTTTGGCACTGCTGAAAGACTGCTATAGGGTGTCTTGGAGGGAGATGGGATTGCGGTGGGTGGCAAAAAGGACAGCGTCATCTGTATACAGTAGAATTTTGCCAGGGCAAGCACTGGGCAGGGTGTTCAGATAGAGTGAGAAGAGAAGGGGGCCCAGGATGGAGCCTTGGGGGATCCCAGAGTGAATGGGACGGGTATCGGAGAGTGTGCTATTGATTTTTACACACTGCGATCGAGCGTCAAGATAGCTTGTGCACCATGCTAAGGGGCCAGCCGAGAGACCAGTGTGGCAGAGTGCATTCAGCAGAAGTGGATGGGAGACGGTGTCGAAGGCCTTTGAGAGGTCTATGAGCACTGCACCAGCTAGGGAGCTGGTATCCAAGGAGGAGTGTAGGAAGTTGGAGAATTCAATTAGGGCAGTGCTGGTACTGTGACCAGCACGGAAGCCATGTTGCTCTGGGCATAGAATGTTATGCTTAGCCAGATAATCAGTGATTTGAATGGCCACCACTTTCTCCAGGGCTTTAGAGATGGGGGGAGGATGGAGATTGGCCGGTAGTTGTTGGCCGATGACCTGTCGCCCCCTTTGTGAATTGGTGTGATAATGGCTGTTTTCCATGCTGTGGGAAATTGTCCCAGGCAGAGTGACTGGTTAATTAGGCTGGTGAGTGGGGCAAGGACTTCTTCTAGCACCAGCCTGAGGATACTGGGGTCCAGTGAGTCATTGCCGGGACTGTTGCCATTCAAAGCTTTGACTAGGATGGGTCTGGCTTCCCGGGTGGAAATCTTGCGCAGGTGGAAGCTGGGGCGCTGGAGGATAGGGGGAGGTTGGTTGGGGGGAGGATCAAAGAAATTACTAGGGAGGACTGAGCTAAGGTCAGTAAAAGCGGTGTTGAACCAGTTAGCTATGGTGGCAGGCTCGGTGGTGGTAGTGCCATTTCTAGTGAGCTGGGATGGGGCAGGGGAGTGAGCTTTTCCATTAAGTTGCTTAATATTATCCCAGAAAGTCCGGGCCGAGCCCCAGGAGGAGGTAAAGGAGGCCTGGTAATGGTCGGCCTTGGCTTTCCTGATGGCCCATGAGCACTTATTCCGGGCTGCATTGTAAGCCTGCCTGTCAGACAGACGACCCGTTTCAGTGGCAAGGTGCCAGAGGTTATCCCGATTCCTTAGTAATTGTAGAAGGGCTGGGCTAACCCAGGGTGCATTCTGTTTTTTGGACCGGATTTTGGTGAGGGGCGCAAAGAGATCACAGGCCATGTTGAAGGTGTGAGTGAAGAAGGTGAGGGCAGTGTCAATGTCAGTAGCATGATGACTGGGGGACCAGTTTATCTGGGTGAGGAATACTTTAAGTTTTTTCAGCCCACCAGGGCGGAGGCGCCTGCGGAGGGTGGTCTGGGCTTTGGGTTTGGGATTGGAGACAGCCCAATGAAATAGGATAGGAGAGTGGTCACTTAGGGATTCTGGGAGGACCTGGATGTTTTGGATTTTATGGGGTCAGTTAGTTATAATAACATCCAGAAGGGTGCTGGTACCTCTCTTAGGGTTTATTCTTGTGGGCTGAGTGACGAGTTGCGTCAGGTCTTGGGCGGCAAATGAGTCTCTGATTGCAGATGAGGAGGTACTGAGCCAATTTACATTAAGGTCCCCAACTAGGATTTGCTCTGCCTTATGGTGGAGGGTTGCCAGGTAGTCCGTTAAAGATACCAGGGCCGGGTGCTGGTTCTTTGGAGGAACGTAAGCTGTGGTGAGATAGAGAGGGCTCCTAGAGAGGTCTGGGGTGAGTTTGAGGGTAAGAGCCTGGGCCCCATTTACAAGGGTAGGGGTGGAGAGTGCATGTCCAAGTATTGTGTCCCTAGTGTAGATTGCACAGCCACCCCCTTGTTTGCCTACTCGGTCCTCCCGGTATAAGGTATAGCCTGGGAGGGAAACAAATGAGTCAGGGGTGGATTTGGACAGCCATGTTTCAACCAGGGCTATGATGTCTGGTTGATGAGCCAAGGCCCAGCACTGTAGGGTGTCAAATTTCTTCAGCAGGCTGCATATGTTCATGGAGGCTACTTGAAGACCAATGGGCTGGGTGGGTGGAGGGGCAGGGCCTGGGTTGGGATGTATGTTACCTGTTAGAGGTAGAAGGAGGAGAAGTGCTCTGGTCGAGGGTGCCAGATGGAGAGATTATGCCGGGAGTGATAGGATGAGGAAGGGGTTTAGTAGAACAGGGGTGGGTAGTGCAGCACAGGCAGAGAAGGCTTGTGTGATCAGGCGCAAGGGAGCTGGGTGGGGAGGAAAGGTAATGTCTGGATGGGGGTGAGGTGGAGAGGAGCATATGGGGTGTGTGGAGGAGGAGGGAGGAGGAGGAGCAGTGGTAGAGGAGGAGGGAAGACAGAAGGGTAGGTAGGAACACTGGAATAGAGACTGAGGTTAATAGGGACAATAGGGTTGGTGGAGGCAAAGAAGGAGGAGGAGGGAGAAGAGGCTGTCGAGCAGGGTGCACATGCATAGTTGGTAAGGTGGGGGGAGCTGAAGAACGAATGGGGTACTAGGATGATAGAGGTGAGATAGTAGTGAAAGGTCACTTCTAAGCCTAGTTGCTGCTATGGTGTTGTGGCAGGGTTGGTACCTAAAATGCCCAGAGTAGTAGGTTCAAGTCTTGACCAGGGTAGCAGGAAGGAGCCCAGCCAGTGGCTGTAGCAGCAAGGAGTTGGGTTCAAGGTCCGCTGATGCACTCAGATAACACTTTAGCAGTGTCTGAGGGTTAGAGTGTTTTTAGAGTTTTGAAATCCTGCAGTAATAAAAGACAGGTGTGCTAGCTGAGTGGTGGGACTGCTGACTTTGGAAGTGAGGGAGCAGGGTTAAAAGCAGCAAGAGAAAAGTGGTAAACTTATATTTTGGCAGGTGGGGAGGGTAAGAGATTAAAAGGCTTAGAAAGTAGGAATAAAATAAGTAGGCAATGTGGTCCAGAGGCAGAACTGCTGACTCTGACTACAAGGGTACTGGGTTTGAGCACAGCTCAGTGACAGAGTGTAGAAAGTTTTTTTAATTCAGAGAAGGAGGGAGGAAGGGTTAAGAGTTTGAAAGTAGAGGTGGATGTTGGCCTGGTTCATTGGCTTAGTGGTTAGTTAGTAGACTTTGGACAAAAAGGTACCAGGATTGATGCTGGCAGGTGCTTAGTGGTAGGCTGATGGGAGGAGTAAGGAAAGTAGGTGATAGAATGATTTAAAGGGAACTGCAGTGACCACTAGTGGGTCAGCTTTCAAGCAGTGGCTAGGAGGGGTAAAGAGTTGAAAGAGGAGCTAGAGTGGAAAGTGCAGTGACTCCTAGTTGTAGGTGTCTATAAGCAGCAAATGGGAAAGTGGACACTTAGTAAAAAGAAGGTAGGTCATGTGATGTAACATGTAACCTGCCACCAGCAATAAATGAAGCGCCGACCCTGGGTGGCTGGTTGGGGTGTGAAGTGCCTCACAACAGTCAGGCTGTAGTGCAGGACACTTTACCTCTTACAGGCTCTGGCAATCCCCGAATTCAGTCTCCGCTGCTGGGCTGAGTTCTGGAATGAATTCCTGGGGCCCCGAATATGAATACTCAGATGAATATTCAAAATAAGGGATTTGCACAGCCCTACACACTACCCCATGCATTATTATTTATATAAAAAGAAGACATCAAAGGCACACATTAACTAGATTGCTTTATAGAACCATGCTTTCTTGTTCTTGTATAGATCATTCTGAATAAGGCATATAATCAAAGCATCAGTTCTAGCTTTATTTTCCATTTTCAGCCAGCATGTACTCTAACCCCTTTCATTTTATTAACTCTTTTAGGATGGCTTCTGTGAGTTTAGCTGATGTTTTATTTTACATCTCTGCAATCTGTGAATAGCTGATTGCAGTACAGACTGGACAAGCCTTGGGCATGTTACTGTCTTTAGCAGTCTATGTTTCAATGTTTTCTACCACTAGAGGGTAGCATTGACCAAAATAGGAACTTTAGAGCTGGAAAATTAGTTTTAGAAATAGGTTTTCACCACTTTAAATATGAGACTGATTTGCTCTGACTCATATAACAATTAATTATAGAAGTCCTGATTTCTAATAGCTCTTTTGCTTTAATAAATTATTTGAATTTTCAGATAAAGTGACTGTCAGCCTTGCCCTATGCTAAATATTTGTTCTGTTTTGAAATCTCTCTGTACTATTTTTGACAGTGTCTGAAACTACTGTAGATAAATACCACTATTTAAGTACTGTACTTTTTAATGAAAGCATCCTTAACATTTTGGAGCATGAGGTATTTATTTTATAAGGATTTTAAAGAATCTAAAATGTGGATGAAGTCATGCAGAAAATTTAAACCTAAGCAATGCTTTCAATTTAGTTGTGGATACATATACTGCTCTTGATGTAGCAGGGCTTACTGAATTGTTTGCAAGATAATTTTATCGGTTGGTTGAGTTTGGTTTATTAAATTTTTAATTCTAGGAACTGATAGACAGAGGAGGCTTGTTGCCTGTCATTATATAATTCATCTCCCTCAAGGAGGCTGCAAACCTGAATGGCAGCAGTGCAGATTGTAGATTCAGTGACACTGCTCTAAGGATATGGACTCCTCAAGCCATAGCAGTAAGCACTAACACTGCAAAGAAACTGATAAGAAATTAGAGGATTAGGCCAGAAAAAGTGCCTGGTCACAAAACTTTGGCAATTCTTTGTTTGACAAATGTAATCTTTGAACTTTAATAATGTAACCCCACTCCCCCTTGGGCAACAAATAGCACAGTATTACCACTGGCATTAGGGAAACACCTGACTCATTACCTAGGAGTTTGGGTGTGTGTGCAAAATAACATTTCTATTTTACTGAGTTCCTGAGAGAATACCTGGGCAATGGTGGGTCATACATGTCTGAGGGGGGCCCCAAAAAGTCACACAGGTCTCACACAGATGGAATGCTACAAAAGGCATAGAGTTGTGCAGTATGGCTTTATTCTGCCAGACGTCAGTCAGAAACTTGGTGCTACAAGGGCTTTTGCAGGTGCAGAACAATTGGACACAGAAATCCACAGGTGTAAAAATTTCTACCAGTACACATACTTCAAACATCCATCCCCTCTTCTGGGCAATGGACTTGGCACCAGAGTCCCAAACATTTATAGAACACTGTAGGCAATAGATCCCACTTATTTCAGAGAACACGGTGGGCAAGCAGGCCTCACATATTTCAGGGAACAGCAGGCAATTAAGCCTCACATATTTCAGTGAATAGTGGGCATATAAGCCTCACATCAGGAAAGTGAGCCTGTGGGCAAAATACCTATTCACAAGACAGAGGGCATCACCTAACTCCCCAAAAAATTTCCAGAAGGAGGCTAGCACCTAACTCCCCAAAACACTTAGTGATCAGGGTGCCACTCTGAAACTGGACCAACACTCTCTTTGCTTGGCTTCATGCAAAAGCCAAGCAACATCTGAATTCACCACAAGATCAAAGAACTTGAAGGCACTAAATGACATTTACCGGTCCCACTTTAGTTCTGCGAAAACACTTTACATTTCAAAGCTGTGATGGCCTGGCTTCACTGAAGCTATCCCACAGTAACACTGGAAGACATTGTTCCCCAGACTACCAGGCACCCTGAAGCTGAAAGGCTAACCTGCTTTCAGTCCTGAAGTGACACATTTCAAACACATAGCATTTCCATGACTAGAGGGCTTGGATTGAGCCAAACCGGTTCTGGGCAACACTTTTAAAACAAAATTCTGCAGATGTGGGGATTGCCCCAACAACTACTCACTGTTACCAGTCCCAAAGCACTTTTGAAAAAATTCATCACTTGGGGCATCACAAAAGATGGCAGCCACCATGTCCCAGTGGCCAGACCATTCTGCTCATGAACTAGGGTGAGAAAGAAAAGAGGGAGACTACCTTCTGGAACCTAGTCTGCCCACTGGCAGAGCACCAACCAACTCACTTGAACTCCAAGCACTCTCTGACTAATGAATCAAACTTCACTACAGCACTCAAGCTGGGGGTTATGCTGCTGTGAGAGTTCCAACATTCCAGTTTAGAACCCTCTGTCCAGCACAGCTGACCAGATGGATCTTAAAGGAGCCCTACAGGGGTTTTACACTTGTGCTGCCCAAATCATACCTCAGCCTCATTACAAGGGGATCTAATAACCCCAGGGGAACCCAGGTGTTATACTCACCACCACCAGCCAAACTTGCTGTTGGTAGCAAGGCCTTTGGAATGCAACACATGCCATCCACCTCTGGGTACCTATGGGGAGGGTTGCACACCCTTCCCCTATCTATGATCAACATAGACAGGTCACCACAGAGGACATGGAGCCATGCTGAAGCACCTTCAGCCATAGCTGAAAAAATGGCTAGGGGATTCCTCCACAAGGATTCAATGGGACATCCAGGAGCACTTCCTGACAAGAATGAACTGACCACCCACTACCATGGATGGGCCATCAGCCTACCCCTGTCAGGCACTCACCCAGCTCTATCACTAGGCACATACTGAGGAATGGCTAACTACCCACTATGCTACACCACAGTGGCAACCTAAACCATTTGCACATTTCAAAAAGTATACACAGCTTAAGAACACGTATATGGCATTGCTATGCATTTCTTAAAGCTAAAAACTGCACATTTTACACCTGTAAAACACAAAATGCCTAACATTTTCAAACCACACTTAAGAAAATGAGGACACACCCACAAGAGGTTTTAGCTGAAGCTCTAACTTTCTCTTCTTCTTTTCTTGCAGGAACAACTGTAAAAGAAAACAGACAGCAGATACTACATAACTTTTAAATATCTTTGAAGATTATATTATAAAACTGTATAAAAGTACACAAAAATACATAACTATGTGGAAGGGGGAACCCTCATTGTCCATCTAGGGCTGCAATGTCTTTTGCTGAGCACTCTAAGCCAAGAATGACTCTGGAATTTGGCAAAGCCAGTCCAAAACAGTTCATGAAAGCAGGCTCCTGGTCCACAGAAGAATGTCCAGAATACAGATTCACAGGACTAGGATGGTGACAGCATTACTTCCATTGCAGACAGTCACTTTGAAGAAAATAACAGAAACATGGCCCTACCAGTTTAGAAATGCAGGCTGTATCTTCTGCTTCACCTTTGACACCAGTCAGGACTTCCTTCAAAGGCTCTCTTGGCTATAGCAACATCTTCAGACTCCAACTTCCATGACCTCTAGCTCTGGTTCTGCATCAGTTGAACAAAAGAAAAAACTGCAGCCACGAACATCCCTTGTTCTCCAAGGGGGGATGATGCACACCAATCTTCTGGGTTTCTTAGATCAATTGCCCGTAGACCATGTGGCCCACTGACCAAGGCTTGCTGTTGCTGATGTTTTTTTTACTGCCCAGACATGGCAACTTTTACACAGTCAGAACATCCAGGAACTTTCTTCAATAATACCATCGAGGATGGGGGCAGTGTATGATGGTTCCATCGGGACAGGTTGTCCTGGCAGAGTAGACAGTCTCATTTCCATCCAGATCAGTAACAATGACAGAGTCCAAGTGGAGGGTATACCCCACTTTCTAGCTCTTAATTCTTTCCAGGCACACCCTGTCTCTTTCCAGAGCACTGTTTTCTGTACCCAAATACCATTTCCAACTGGCAGATTCCCTGACCTCTTCCATGAGCCAGTCTTCTCAATGGTCCTCTATTTCTTCCCACATCCATCTTGGCAAACATGGATATTTAAGTCCAAAAACCTTCTCAACTTCCTTCCTGATGACCCTTTCTTCTTTACTGCATTTTGGTAGATGCCTGCCACCAGCCTGGCTGGGTGACGGCCAAGTCTGAAGCTCCCAGGCCTTTCTGTCCCATATAGGAAAAATATTGCCTTTCCCTTCTTCTTCCTCAACTAGCAGGTATGAGCCCCTTTCTTCTGAGGGCTCATCAGGTTCACTGACTTCTAGTGGCACAGCATCACCACCAGATGCATCCATTTCAAGTGCACAGTTTGTACCCTCCAACAGTTCAGCCTCATCCATGTGGGTTCCCCAGGAGCCAGTCACAGGTTTGACTTCAGCAAACACCCACTCTTCAATACTATTGGTGATACTGGCCTCCCAGGTGGTGAGGTCTTCCAACTCCTCATCCAACCCAAGCACACTTGAGCTTGGCCCCCTTTTCCATGGGTACACCAATTCTGAACTAACAACAGTCAGGACCAACCCAGCCTCTTCATCAACTGAGGGGCAATTATTCACATCTGAAACTCCACCCTGTACTGGCAGACTTAAAAAAAATTCCCTACAGAACTCCTCAGGCCTTTCTCACAAACAGCTGCATTTTGCAACTCTGGAGTGTGTTCTGTATTTATAGTCCAAGTGGGTGCCAATCAGACACAGCAGACAGACAGACTCCATTAGGGACACTGGACATGCCCATACCAAATTTACCTCTGCAATCTTGGCAGTGGGGGATCACAAGGACATCCTGTCTGACCTTCATGCACACTATGCACACACTGGCCATCCAGGGAGTGCTACTGCTCTTGCCGCTCCCGCAGTCATAGTCTTCCTCAAATTTCCTTAGTTCTTGCTCTTTCTGAGCTACCCAGGTCCAGACATACAGCAGATACTGACTCTGACCACTAGCCATCTTGCACACTGCAAGGACCACACACACACGCACACACACACACACACACACACGTTGATGTTATTTGTTGCATTCTTCACTTTTTCCCTTGCAAAAAAAAGTCCTGTATACTGCTACCTGCACTTTTTGAATCTTGTGACCTGCCTGTCTTTGACTTCTGCCCTGGCACAGTGTGTCCAATTTGCAATGCGTCATTTAAAATTCTCTACCATGCTTGTTTTACACAATTTCTTTTGCAAAATGACCAAAAACTGAATCTTCAGCTGCTCTGAACAACTTTTTGCTGCACAAACATTTCAATTTAATACTCTCAGATGCTGATGTCTTCCGTGCCTTTGCTGCAGCCTACGCCAGCTCGTCAAGCACACAGAATGATCCTAAATGGTGATCGACACTGAACCATGCAGGATTCCAACACCAGACTGAAAGACCTTCCAAATGCTGTGGGAATTGCTCATCATGTTGCCCAACAATCTTCTACTACAGTAATCCAAAGTTTTTCAATGAATTGAAATGCAGGCCTTGACACCTCAAATAATCTCAAGCACTCCTCTTTGAGCACTGCACTGTTCAACACAAGACTTCAGCCTAGCGGCGAGGTTTACACAGCATTGTTCAATCACATGATGCCATGCAAATGAGTAGGGACACTCTCCCTATCCCCTCAGGCACTTCTCGAGCTGCTGAGATGATTTTAAAAGGCAAAATTGAACCTCTTCTTTCCTAAAGTCCACCAATGTGCTTTTACAAGTTTATACACATTAGACAGTACTTTGGATGGGTGCACAGCCACCAGACAAAAAACACAAACATACCCTCTGCATGGCAAACATTTCTCCTCTGAAATCTGTGAATGAGCCCCCAGTTTGTAATCCCACTCCCCCTTGGGCTGCAAACAGCACAGTATTAGTCCTGGCATCAGGGCAGCACCTGGTTCATTATCTTGGAGGTTGGGGGGAGGGTGAAAAATATAATTTCTATTTTACTGAGTCCCAGTGGAGAGTACCTGAGAAATGGTGGATCATACATGTCTGAGGGGGCCCCAAAAAAGTTGCACAGATCACACACAGACGGAATGTCCAGAAAAGTTATAGCGTTATGCACTATGGCTTTATTGTGACAGATGTAAATCAGAAACTTGGTGGTGCCACAAGGGTTTTTGCAGGTGCAGAACAGTTGTACTCAGAAATCCATGTAGAAATTACTACCAGTACACACATTTCAAACACCATCCCTCTTCTGGGCAATGGACTGGGCACCAAATTCCCCAACATTTTCAGAACACTGTAGGCAATAGATCCCCCTTATTTCACAGAACACGGTGGGCAATTAAGCCTCATATATTTCAGTGAACAGTGGGCAATTAAGCCTCACATAAGGAAAGTTACCCTGTAGGCAATACCTGTTCACAGGAGGGAGGGCAGCACCTAAATCCCTAAATAACTTCCAAGGGGGGAGAGTAGTACATAACTCCCCAAAATATTTCATGATCAGGGTGCCCCTTTGAAACTGGACTGACACTCACTTAGCTCGGATCCAGCCAAAAGCCAGGCAACACCCGAATTCACCCCAAAATCAAAGAACTTGAAGGCACTAAATGGCATTTAGCAGTCCCACATTAGTTCTGAGAAAACACTTTACATTTCAAAGCTGTGAGGGTCCGGCTCTACTGAAGCTATAGCACATTAACACTTGAAGACACTATCTCCCAGACTACCAGGTGCCCTAAGCTGAAAGGCTAACATGCTTTCAGTTCTGAAGTGACAAATTTCAGATACATAGCATTTTCATGACTGGAGGGCTTGGATTGAGCCAAACCAGTTCCATGCAGCACTTTTAAAACAAATCTCCAAGGATGTGGGGATTGCCCCAACAGCTACTCACTGTTACCAGACCCAAAAAGCACTTCTGAAGATACTCACCCTCTCAGGGTATTACAGAAGATGGTAGCTGCCATGTTCTGCTGTCCAGACCATTCCGCTCATGAACTAGGGTGAGAAAAGAAAAGAGGGAGACTCACCTCTGGAACTTGGTCTGCCCACTGGAAGAGTACCGACCAACTCACTCGAGCTCCAAGCACTGTCTGACTACTGAGTCAAACTTCACTGCAGCACTCAAGCTGGGAGTTATGCTGCTGCGAGAGTTCCAACATTCCATCTTAGAACCCTCTACCCAGCAGAGCTGAACAGATGGATCTTAAAGGAGCCCTACAGGAATTTTACCCTTGTGCTGCCCAAATCCTCCCTAAACTGTATTACAAGGGCTTCTAGTAACCCCAGGGGAATCCAGCTATTAAGATAAAAGGGACATTTATACTATTTCTGCAGTAGCAACAGGTCTTACTTCTCTCTCTACGTGTTTGTGTACCCTTACAGAACTAGCCCCAGTATATACACTTACTTATGTGTGTCTTCCTGGAATTACAGCTGGGAGAACTCAATGAAGTTCTGATTCTTATTAAATAAGAACCAGAACATGGTGGAGTTCTGATTAGTTCTAATTATCTATAAATATTTGAAAATAAATGCGGTAAAATACATAAAAGTTGCCAAAGTTGGTCATATTCATCACAGAGGCCAAAAGGAAATAATTTAATTTATGATTTGTTTAAAAATGACAGTAAAACTGCTAAATAAAAGCCATAACTTCTGGCTGCTTCATAACTTGGTTGCACTGGTGGCATATCCTGCTTGGGCCCATAACATGAGTGTGTTGCACTGGTGGCATATCCTGCTTGGCCCATAACATGAGAGAGAGAGAGAGAGAAAGAGAGAGAGAGACACGGGGGAGATGCAAGCACTATTTTGTCTACCTGCCAATACAGTGTACACACTGCACAGCCACACTGAGGCCAATATTAATTTTTTTATTTGTAATTTTTGTAACTGTAGAATTTCTCTTTGACCCCCAGTAGTCTCTCTCTCTCCCTCTCTTTCTTTCTACTCTAGATGGTGGCACAAGTCAAAGATATATTTTGCCAGCCTGCTCTTGCCCTACGTACAAACACAGTCACACTTGGGCTAAGAATAAACTTTATTTGTAATTTCTGTGACTATAACATTTCTCTTTGGCCCCCAATGGTCTCTCTCTCTCTCGGTCTCTTTCTCCTCTGGATGGTGGCACAAGTCAAAGATTTATTTTGCCAGCCTGCTCTTGCCCTGCGTACAAACACAGCCACACTGGGGCTAAGAATAAACTTTATTTGTAATTTCTGTGACTATAACATTTCTCTTTTGCCCCCAGTGGTCTCTCTCTCTCTGTCTTTCTCCTCTGGATGGTGGCACAAGTCAAAGATATATTTTGCCAGCCTGCCCTTGCCCTATACACTCACAATCAGCCACAATAAGACCAAGAATACACTTTATTTGTGATTTCTGTAACTATAACATTTGTCTTTGTCCCCCAATAGTCTCTCTTACTTTCTCCTCTGGCACAAGTCAATGATTTATTTTGCCAGCCTGCCCTTGCCCTGGGAATGTACACAACTCTCCTCTCCCCTCTTTCTGGTGTTCAATATATGTTCCAAACCCATATAGGATAGACTACAGGAGTCAGGCAGTTTGTGAGGTATTACTTACCTACAGATGTGTCAAGCCAGGATGAAGCACTGAAATGCTGCAGAATATCACAGAATACTTAAATTTATTGCAGGGGCAATTGTAAGTTAATGGCAATTAAGCCCTTTTGTCATGCAGGATTTTGTGACATGTCATTACTGCAAGTTACTGTGCTTCACCGTGGCTGACACATCCGTAAGTCAATCTCCACTCCAAGAACAAGACAGACAGCTGACCCAAGAGTTACCGACCAATCAACTGACCAACCGAGCAACCACAGCAGCTGCAGCCCACATTCAGATCTCCACCTGATATGTGATCCTCTTGCTCCTGGGCTTGGCTTCACTCCTCTCCTCAGTCTTTTTTGTTCTGCCTAGTGCCATCAGTTCCTCCTTAGCCCCCTCTGTGGGGTGCTAGGCATGCAGAAAATAAATCCGTGCTTTCCACGGACCCAGAACTGGACTTCTGCGGTGAAGTCTGTATTTATCCGGGTTCATGGATTCAGGGTTCAATCTGGGGGTCTGAATTTCAGACGGAATAGTCTGACCAGCCGTGCCTGGAATGTCTTTGATCTAGTTCACAGAATTAAAAATTATAGTTCTGTGCTGCTCCATTTGCTAAATTAAACAGTTCTAGAGACTTATTTGACAACAAGACCACTGTTTCCTATTTATCTTAAGAGTCTGTGTGACAAATTATAGACAAGTTAAATTTCACTATGACATTAGAAGTTTTAACATTCATGAATGATGCATACCACATTTTGTAAACCAATACAGCTCATGGGAGCACAGAATCTACCCAAACAACTCTCTCTGACAGAACCGCTGTACTGATAGTGATTCACAATCCTAGAAATGTCTGTAATTAACTACATGCAGTAGAGGCATTGAGGGACTGTAGAGGGATGAATACACAGTGAGGAGAACAAAGATAAAGCCAATGTGCTGAATAAATACTTCAGCACTGTGCTCGGGCCACATAGAAACATAAAATCTAACAGCAGATAAGGATGGCTTGGCCCATCCAGTCTGCCCATTCCTCCCTACCTACACTATTACCGCAGATCGTACCCGATCTACTGCTCTTTCTCCCTGTCCCCTTCCTTTTCACTGTGATTCCTTTGTGATTATCCCATGCATTCTTGAACCCCACCACTATCTTTGCTCCCACCACCTCTGCTGGAAGTCTGTTTTAGAAATGTATTTATTTATTTAAAAGCATTTTACTAGGAAAGACATACAGCCTCAAAGCTCATTTCCAGATACGTCCTGGGGGATGGGGTATGGGATGAGTATAAGCAAATGAAGCAATGTAACACAAAATACACAATAAGTACAGTAAAATATATTAAAAAGGCAAACAGAATAATGTAGGCTTAAACAAATTTGAAGGTGAAGTACTGGCCATTACTAGACTGGAATGTAAGAAATATTCCTGGATCAGACATACGGGGGAAGGAGGCTGGCTTTGTCCCTGCTGGGACCCCTCCTCCCCCACACGTCACGTTATTTTTTCACCAGAGTTGCCACATTAAAGCAGCAGTGCAACATAATCAAGAAATGATTATCAAAATTATTTTTCTTGATTGTAACCATGTGGCCATAGATGAGGTTTTCGTGTCTGTAAATGTTTTTTCTAGTGATCTTTAGTTTTTTAGATATTTAAAATGTATTTGAATGGTTGTGGCACCACAATAAATATAGCGTCTGCCTAATTTTTAGCTGTGCTCCCCTTCACATCGCACCACGTCTTTTGATTACAGCAGTGGGACCCTGTGCTGAACACTCCCGATGTCCCTGTGTAGTACTGCCAGTCATACACTTGTGCAGTTGGCGGCAGAGGGGATTCCTTTTCAGTGTGGCTGGTGGCAGAAATGTAAACATAGACAAAGGAAAACAGGGCACATTATAGTGTGATAATACAATGGCAGCAGGAAAGAGTACCAGGGACATGCTCAACAGAGCACAGGGAATAAACTGTCAAAAAAGTACAATTGTTTTTTACATTGCACTGCTGCGTTAAGGGATTTTCCCAGCCACAAATGGTCGTGAGGAGTTGGAGACAATCAAGGCACTGACTCTCTGATTTTTTCGGCCAATCAGGGCCTCTCTCTGAGCTGGTGCCAAGTTTTTGAATTTGTTAGAAGCAGCAACTTGGCTTTAAAGTGCTAGCTAGCACTTTGTGCTTTCATTTCTGAATTGGAGATATGGGGGAAGGAGGCTGACTTTGTCCCTGCCGGGACCCCCTCTTCCCCCGCACCACACGCTGTTCTTTCACCGGAGTTGCCACATCAAGGAATTTTCCCATCTGCAAAGGGCTGTGAGGTGCTGGAAGCAATCAAGGCACTGACTCTCTGACTTTTTACTCTCCTGTCCCCTCACCCCCACCTCCTTTTAAAAGCCCACATTTGTATACTCTACAAGCAGAGCCTAGGCATTCAAAGGGGATTGAACTAGTGATTTGAAGGTGGAGCATTTGTGCTGAGTCATCTATTACATTTCTGGGTTGAACTTTGGGCCCTAGTTTCATACAACCTTGTGGCAATTTTTGTCATTGTACTGGCTGATTTCTGCTCCTGAGATTTTACCTGTGTTCACACGTGAATTGTTATTGCGTTGCTGGTTTTTCTCTCTGACTGCTTAAACTTCCATAAGAAAGTATCGATCTTAAGCACCTCTGATTTATAAATTGCCATAGGGAAGAAATTGCTCTTGTAACTGCCTTGTAAATTATGCTAGGCAGTTGATGCTCTGTACCTCTTGAGCACCACTACTGTTAAGTCCTGTCTATTTCCCTTACGAGTGGCTGTTCTAGGTTGTGGGTTTTAAATAGCTAGTTCGTAGAAGTCCCCTTGAAAGCATCCGTTTCCACAATATTTTTATTTTGGCCTCCCTACTTAGAATGTTTCTTGTCCCTGCTCCTCTCCCTTGTCTCTATCTCTAAATCACACTTCTGGTGCTCTGCTTCTCTGTTGTACCCCACCTCATCAGCCTCTCTGTTAACCATGAGGGTCTCTAAGCTACTCCTCTTCCTATCTGGAGTGGCATTTCTACTGGTAGTTCTCCTTGTCTCTGCTAATCTACTCTCTCTACCCTCAGAAGATGCTGCCTGCCACCATGGCACTGATAACCTGAGTTTTTGCTTCTCAAACCTGCTGGTCAGGGGAATAACCCCTTCCCCCACGAAACCTGGCTCCTAAAACTCATCCCTTTTGCTAAAATAACACACTACCTTACCCTCTCCTCCTTTCATTGGCCTCTGAGTGCTAGTCTCCTTATCCCTCTCTCTGAAACCTGGGTACCTCTATGCCTGCTCAGTCACTTGGGTGACATTGAACCCAACCCTGGCCCCTTTGCTGGGGCTATTCCTACTGACCCCCCTCTCTGGTTCTCTAACAAGGAATTAAGGCTCACCCACATGAATATTAGAAGCCTAACAAACTTTGCACAGCTGGAGGCCTGGATGGTTCACTAGTCCCCTGATACACTAGGTCTGGCAGAGAATTGGTTGAAACCTCACACCCCTAACTCCCTATGTGTGATCAAAGGCTACAAGCTATACAGGTGTGACCATCCAAGTGTGAAGGGGGGGGTGTTATGTTCTATACCAGGGACTAGCTGGATATCTCTTTGGGTCCAGTTAACACTAGTTGTCTATGTGAAGCAATCTATATTGTTGTTACACTTGGTCATGCTAAAAAGGTGAACACTGTATGCATTTATAACCTCCTAAAAAATGACCTAGCCAGTCTGACTAATATTCTCAACTATCTTGCCACATTAAAATGCAAAAATGAACTTGTCATTATAGGTGACCTAAACCTTGACTGGCTGGGTAAGAGCTCCGACCAATATGTTGCGGAGTTGGGTAGGCTCCACCTGACCCACTTGATATCTTCCCTCACTAGGCTGTCCAAAAGCAGTAGTTACAGTCTCTCTCTTCCTGACTGGATAATATCAAACAGACCTGACAGGATCAGTGCCATGGGTGTCTTGCCAGACTGTATCAGTGATCACTCTCCAGTCCACTGTATTTGGCAACTAGGGCCCGCAACCCCCCACCCAGAGATATTCAGTTCTGTCACTTTTCTAAACTGGATATGAGGGCTGTCATCTTTGACCTCAGAAATATGGACTGGGTGCCATTATACCAGACCTCCAACACTAAACAAGCTGCACAGCAATTCCTTGTCAAGCTTCTGACCCTGCAGGACAAGCATGTCCCATTAAAAAGATACTGAATCAGAGGAACTACCACCCACTGGCTAAATTCAAAGCTGATAGCCTCTATCAAACTGAGGGACAAAGTCTGGAATAATGCAAAGCTGTCTCAGTCCTTTGCTGTCTTGGCTGAGTACAAAAGGCTTAGGAATCTCTGTAAAAAAGTCATAAGAGCTGCCAAGAGCACCTATTACTGGAAGCTTCTCCATACCTCAGTGAGTGACTCAAAGGGGTTCTGGAGTCACAGAAACTCGATATTGGGGTGAGAAAAAGTGAAACCATAACTGAAATAGTCCTGGATGGTATAAGCTGCAATAATCCTCTCACCATCGCTGATGCTCTAAACTCTTGTTTCATGGATCTCTGGCTGTCTGCCTATACAACACCTTCTGTGCCTTCATCTAGACCACCTCTTGACAACAGGAAGCTGACAAATCCTCCTTTTAACCTCCACCCAGTCATAGCACCTGAAGTCCGGTGCCTTCTAAACTCCATTTCTCCCTATGGGTTGGCTGGGTTTGAGGGGCTCCTACCCAAATTCCTAAAATCCATTGCCCCCCTACATTACCTCTCCAGCTACATGCCTCTTCAATCTCTCTCTGAGTACCGGTCATGTTCCTTCCCTCTGGATAATTGCACATGTTATCCCCATCCACAAAAAGGAGGATACCACAAACACGAAGAACTACCACCCCATTGTTATTTTGTCAACCTGATCCAAAATCTTGAAGAAGATCATAGCTGCCTAGATCCCAGACCACCTCCAGGCTCACTATCTTCTCAGTTCGGATCAACATGGTTTTAGACAAGGGCTCAGCACCTCCACTACTATTACCCAATTCACCAATGATGTCAGGCTTGCCATGGATAAAGGCTCCCTTACAGGGGCGATCTTCATAGACCTCACAAAGGCATTTGATTTGGTAGATCACCTGCTGCTCCTGTCCAAGCTGTCCACCCTTGGTTTCTCCACCCTTGCAACTACATAGTTCTATAACTATCACTCAAAGCGACAGCAATTCATGCATATTGGAAATGCCAAGTTCTCTCTCTCCCCCACCTGGATCGGAGTACCCAAGGGATCCATTTTGGGCTCTCTACTGTTTTCAGTCTTTGTGAATGATCTCCCCTCACTATCCAGCCCATGCTCTGCCCTGTTATATGCTGACAACTTGGTACTCTACTCCAGCTTCCCTGGCCTATCGGACATAAATTGGAATCTAAACCTCAATTTCAGCATTTTCCAACACTGGTTTAAGCTAAATAACTTTGTCCTAAATGACAAAAAGACATTTGCCATGCTCTTTAGCTCAGGACCCAAAATCAGAGCCTGTCACCAGCCACTTTGCATCAGTTAATCTGACAACACCCCCCTTCCTTTAAATATCTGGGAGCCATACGGGACCCATCCCTGGTCTACAACCTGCACCACACTTCTATGATCAAAACTGTCAATATGCAACTTGGTATTGCGTATAAAGTCAGACATAGCCTCCCATCTACAACAAGGCTTGCTATCGTTCAGGGGGGTCTGAGACCAAAACTGACCTATGGGATGATTACGCTTTCAGAATCCTCAGAAGGGCTCCTCCACAAGTTGGGACGTCTGCTATAATAACATCTGCTGCTTTGCTTTGTCTGTTCCTAAGCTCACTCACTGATGCTAGCTATACTCCAGCCTGCGCAGGCTAGCCGCATCAGCTTACTGAAAATACACCTCCAAATGTTTTATTAAAAACATCATCACCTCACAGAAACCAGACAAACTAGCCGTACTGTTAAAAACTTCTCACTCTGCCTACCTGCTTAGATCTGCTGATATGTCCTGCCTTATCCAACCCAAGTGCAACACTAAAATGGGTGAAAATGCATTTTCTTTCAGCACTCTGAAGGTTTGGAACTCCTTACCGCTGGCTCTTAGGAACTCCCAAACCCCTCAGAGCTTCAAGCTGGAACTCAATAAAGTTCTTGCCAGTTCTAAAGCCTGCTCCTGTGGGGGTGTACCCACGCACTTGCCTGACCCTTTCATTTACTCTGCCCTGACACTTGTTCCTATCCTGATCTTCCCCTTACCACTCATTTCTCCCCTGCACCCATCCCTTGTTTGTCATTAAAGTGTTTAAACATTGTCTATGCCACTGAAACTGTGCTACATTTGTGTGATTGGATTGCCTGACTCTTGCTTCTTTTGTCGTTACCATGACTGTATGTGCTTTGGAAAATTTGAATATTTGTTATCTCCTTATTTAATTCGCTTGTATTCACTGTTGTTTCCCAACTATTGTATGTAACCTCCCGGGCTGTGCCTAAAACTAGGCAGCATTGCTGTCTAGTGCACTTACCCAGTCAACAATAACTAAGCATATAAATAAATAAAAATATGACAGATAGGAGAGCAATCAAGCAGAAGAGGGAGAAATGTAGAGGTAGGATGGTGGGGAAGAAGTAAAGAAAAAGTAGGAAAGGGAAGGGGGAGAAAAAGGAGAACAAAATAGTGAATAGAGTAGGGGTGAGGTGGGCGAGAAAAAAGTGGATAGAATAAGGGAGAGGTGGGGTAATCAGGGTGATTAAGGGTGGTGAGATTAAATAAGAAGAAGGGAGGGAGAGAGAGCTGGGATGTGGTGAGGTGGGGAGAAGAATGTGGAAGATAGAAAAGTAGAAAGGTTAAGGTAAAAGAGTGAATAAGGGGGAGTAAGTAAGAAGAAGGGGTGAGAGAGAGAGTTCGAATGTGGTGTAGGAGGGACAGGACTAGAAGAAGGAGGGCTGAGATGGGGATTCTGAAGAGTGCAGAGGAAGAAATAGAAAAAGGAACATAAGACTAAGGGCAATTACAGGAGGGGGCAGTGTGGTCTCGGAGTAGAAAGGAAAGGGAGCTTTTGGAGGGGACTCAGTGAATAGTTTGAGGAAGGAAGTTCCAGAGATTAGGAAGGCAGTATGAGAAGCCAGACTGGCCAGCCAGGGATTTATGAGATGGGACCAAGAGTGAACAATAACCAGAGTTTTGGAGAGAGTATGAGGAGGGGGGCATAGGGGAGAGAAGAGAGCTGAGGTAAGGAGGGAGCACTGCCAACCAGAAATTAGAAATAAAGGAGGCACAGTTAGTGAGGCAGTGGTCTTGCAAGGTAAAGAAAAAAAAGTTCAGTGTACAGAGAACAATGATGAGTGTGGTGGTGGGGGGCATGCCAAGGCAAAGTGACAAAAGGAGTGGAAGAGGGGTTCTAGTCCAGTCAGGGAAATCCACCATTTTTTCTGTGAAGACATTCTTCCTCAAATATATCCTGAATCTATAACATGTCTCCTTGTTCTTGAGCACCTTTTCTTCTAAAAAATGCTTTCCGCCTGTACCTCATTTCCCACGTGAGGTATTTAATGGTCTCTATCATATCACCCCTTGCCACTTCCCTCATGTCTGCAGTAAACTTCCCATCTGCAGTAAACAGATACCTGTGAAAGCAGGTGGATGGACTAAACATAGGGAACATCGCAGCTGAAAGAGTTAGAAAGAGGTTATAGGGACATACAGTGACTATATCACCATGTCCAGATTAAATTTATCTAACTACACTCATGGAGATGAATGAGTCACTGACAGCACCCCAGTCAGACATTTTCAACAAAATACTGAATCCTGGAAACTGGAGAATGGCTAATATGGTACCATACAGAAACCAATTGCTACATCTACCCTGTTCCAAAAGTTTAGGGGTAATTTGTTCCATTTATTTAAATAACTTTCAGTTTTAATTTTAAGACAGGCTATTCTTAAATGTTCTCTGAAGGTCTTTGTGTATTTTGATGCCTAAATATTCATTTGAGTTCTCAGACTAGCTCAATCCTAGGTCCACAATATCACTTTTTGGACACAGTCCATTAAGTGATAGCAATTGTATTTTTTCCAATATTAATCTTATAACCTGAGAATTCTCCAAATTTGTTTATAATCTATAGGGCTTTTGGAATGGAGGTTAGCTGGTTTGGATTGAAATGAGATTATCTGCATAAAGGATACAAGTGTACTGTTCACCTTTGAATTTAATTTCTTCTACAACTAGGTTCTTGTCAAGTTTCCTTACCAAGGAGTCTAAGGAGTAAATGAAAAGTAGCGAGGAAAGGAGGCAGCCTTGCTTCATACCCCTTTGAAGAATAACTTTTTGGGGGGTCCATAAGTAAGGACGGCTGAGGTAGGGTTTTTGTAAAGAAAGTTGATCCACTTGATAAAACCATCTGGACACCAGTATAATGATATCATTTTCATAATGTGTTGCCAAACTGTTCTATCAAATGCCTTCACAGCGTCGATTGAAAAAAATCCACTGGGGTTTTCAATTGTTCAGCTATACTTATCAGGTGCAGTGCCTTCCTCATGTTGTCAGAGGAGAATCTATTTTTAAGGAACCTGTCTGAGATGGGCCAATTAACTCTTTAATACAAGTCTCTAATCTCTATGTTAGTATCTTAGGCAATATTTTGCTGTGTACTATGTTTAATCAGGGTTTTTCATCTGACTCAATTCTTTGGTTCAGTAGCTATCTACAAGGGAGAACCCATTGTATAGTAAATGAGCAAGCTCAATCCGATTTTAAGGAGATATGATGTAGTGTTCCTCAGGCCTCTCTTTTAAGCCCCTTATTATTTTCCATTTTTTTGAATTCCATGCATTTGTTTTGTTCTTTTTTTCTACATTAATATTGTATGCAGATCACGCTGTTTTATTCAGCTCTGTCAAAGGTGTTTCTTGTTTGCAAAAGATTCTTCAAAGTGATTTTAATAATATTCATAACTGATTTTTTCCTCATTAGTTACTTCTTAATTTTAAAAAGACCAAATCTATGTTTTTTTTCACATCCTAGTAGACCACAGCTATATGGTATTCAGATCTTAGATCTAAATGGGCTCCCTATTGATCGCGTGGATAGCTTTTGTTATCTGGGTATTACTTAGGATAGTTTTCTTTCTTTTGGCCTTCATGTTGCCCAGCTCCTAAAGGTAATACCTAACAGATTGGGCATGTTATATAGAATGAACCAGTACTTGGTTCCTTAGTCATGAAGGATATTGGCCAACAGTCTGATTCTGGTAAAGCTTGATTATGGGAGCATTTTTTTATCTTTCCTTGACTGAAAATCTTTTTAATAGGTTAAATATGCACTATAATTCTATTTTTAGATTTGTCACTGGATTAGGGGTTCAAATCATCATTGCTTGCTTTACAATACTATGGGATGTCTTCCATTCAAGGAAGGGGTGAATTTAAAGCTCTGACTTTTTTGCACAAACATGTCCTTGATTGTATGCCAAACACTGTTAGTGAGAAATTTCCTCAATGTCTTAACACTTTTTCTACTAAATCACAAAATAAATATGCATTTTCCATTCATCATTTTAACTCAACATTTAGCCAGAGATCTCTTAAATATAAAGCGATTATCCTTTATAATAATTTACTTATGTCTGTTATGAATGGTGTATTATTGTCTTCATACACATCTCACCTGTATAATGCAGTATGTTGTCACTGGATTCCAATTGTGTATGTTTGAAATAACTTTTAATGTATTTTACTTACTGGTCGCTATGAAAAATTGCATTTTTGCTAATCTGCTTACCAGTTTAAATAAAAATGAAATGAAATGAAAAAAAAAAAATTTTTATTATCTGAATTTACTAGTGCAATAGGTCTGTAACTTTTGTAAGCACTTAAGTCCTTACATGGTTTGGGCAGTAAAGTGATTATCCCATGCTATAGGGATGGGGGAAGCTGTCCTTTTGTGCATGATTCATTAAAAAACTTCAGTTAGGATAGGAGCTGAGATATCTTTAAATACATAAAAAAAGTGTAGTGAAAAGTCATCAGGCTCAGGTGATTTATTCATTTTCAGGGAGTTAATTGAGAGTGTGACTTAATCTACCTTAACTGGTTTATGAATTTCACTCTTGTGATGAAGAGCTAAGAGGGGAATCTCAATTTCAGAGCAGAAGTCTGACACATTCTCTCCATTCTGTGCAATTGTTTCTGTATATACATTTTTGTGATAATTAGCAAAGACAGAATTTATTTCCTTGTGGTCTGTAGTTTTATTACTAGTATCTGGGCTGAGAATGTTAGTAATCTGGCATCTGTTCTGATTCTGCTTTAGTCTAAGGGATGGAGTTTTTTGGCATTGGGTCCAGCATCAATACATAAAGAATACTGGATGGGCAACTATGCACAGACAGTGTATTCTGCCACAGAGGGGTTCTGATTCCTATTGACCTCGAGAGCGAAGCTCAAGAGGTCCTCAGTAGTCAGAACCCCGAAGTGGCAGAATACACTGGTTGTGCATAGAGTTGTCCATCTAGTATTTTTTAATATAAAAACAGTTTGATCTTTCTTTTTAATAGAGACATTTTTGCTGCTGTGTCCTGTTCTGTGATTTAAGGCTGGTTGCTATGGTCAGAGGTGTGGTCATTAGGGACCAGACGTCCCTACGTCTATAGCGTAGGTTTCTATTGGTTGATAATTGCATATGGGAGGGATTTAAAAAACAAACATGAGTGCAGTATTTCTTGGTAAGTGAGAGGATTTATTTTGAGGAATTGTGTCTGCTGCTGTAAGTAATTTTTTGATCCTGCATTTTTTTTTAGTATAACTGTAAGTATCGGGTCTATTCTGCATGTACAGGATTTGTCTGAGTCTCCACTTGTTCGAATGATTGTGCCACCACCGCGAGTTACTATCTGGTTGATCCTGCCATTTCTGTTGGCACAGCTGTTGAATAGTGTGGCTTGTGCACTTTCCAAACTAGCTGAAATATTGTTGTTCCACAGTGTGGTACAACCATGTTCCATGACCTTTGAACTGGGCTACAACAACATTTCAGCTGGGTTGGTTTTCTATGCTGAACAAGCCCTCACCATGCACTATATCTAAGTTTTGCCTTTTAGTTATCAAACTCTGCCTCACCTCTGAGTAATTTTTCTTATTCTATTTTTTTTATATTCCAGGCTGTCCAAATTTTGGCTCCTCCAGAAAATTATTTTTTTCTTTAAACCATGAATTTCAGCTAGTTTTACCATTAACTTTTTTCCTTTTTTAATTCTAGATGAGATGCTAATCAAGACACCTCTCAGACTGCATTTAAAGGCTTCCCATATGCTGTCCCATGCTGTTTCTCTAGGAATGTTTATCTCAAAGAATTGTTTGATGTTCTTTTTGATCTCTTCTTTTGTTTTGTCTGATTCCAGAATAAAGTTATTAACCCTCCATCTGGTGTGTCTTTTCTCTTGTTATAACAATGTGGGGTCCAATAAGGCTGTTCTTTATAGCATGCTGTTTGTTTTAGAGATGGATGCCAAAAAAAGGCAGGAACTGGACCATGTTGGAAGTAAGTCTGCAGGAAGCTGCATTATTCTCCAACAGAGTACCACATCCCATGTCCCTTTGTAATTTTTTTAGCACCACTGTACTTTTATGTTATGTGTAAAAATACATTCATTTATTTCATTTTCAGTGCCCATTTTCACTGATGCTGCACCTGGAAGTCACTCGAATCTCAGGGATCGTGAGGTGTACGCAGGTAGTACTATAGCAGAATTACACTAAAGTAGTGCTCACTAAGACAGCTTGAGCAAGAATTCACCTGAACATGAGCAAGAGTTCACCTGACACTGGCATCTGTGATGTCTCACTTGTACGGGGCTCAGAGGTTAGTCTGTGTCTCGGTGAGTGTTGGCAGGGCAACACAGAATTGTTGGCAGATAGTAAGCAAGGAGAGCAGCATTGCAGTGCGTAATATTTATTTATTTGGCAAGCACTTTTAGGGTTTCTGTAATGTAAAGGCCCACATTTTAAGCTGTTTGGGTTTGTGCTTGTGAACAGCTGATTGACACAGGCTGTGATTACAGATTAGTGTTGAGAGTCATGCTGACCATTCATAATAACTGAGTTTTTGGTATAGAGAAATTTGTAATGGCATAGAAGCACTGCATTTACATTAAGTTGCAACACAGTGGGGAGATGACCAGAGATTACAACTGGAGAAATATCTATTTTCTTTACTCCTTGAAGGAATTCTGCGCTTATAAATATGTGATCTATTCTAGATCCAGTTTTGTGTACTGAGGACCAGAATTAGTATTCCTTTGCATTCCCATTAATCACTCTCCAGGTATCCAACAATTTTTAATTATGTAAAAAGTCTTATATATCATCGGCATGACCCAATGCTTTATGTGAAAGTCCTGGTTCCAAAATATATACTACAACTTCAATAAATTCATCTGGAATAATAAACACCCATGATCAAGCTGCTTTAGACTACCCAAACCCAGGATATTGGCGGCCTTAAGCCACCGGATTTATTTCTATACTATTCAGTAATCAGATTCAATCAAAACACTAAGGCCTGGATATTCAGAGATGCAACTGAGTTGCACCAGCGCAAGTATGGAGATGCGCTACCGAGCGATATTCAGAGGGAGCCGCTGCGCAGCGCAAATCCCATTGCACCAATGCACAACTATAAAATATGCCACACAAGTGTAGGGGGTGTTCCCAGGAATATGTGGCACAATGGGATATTCAACTGGGAAGCCATGGCGCAAGTCCGGAGCAAACCCAAGATGTGCCAACCAGACTTGTTCCTATAAGAGTGCAAACACACAGACAGTGGTTGTGCCAAAGGAGAGAGAGAGAGAGAGAGAGAGAGACAGACAGACAGACACAAGAACAAACACAGAGGGAGAGAGACAGAGAGGTGGAGTGGGAGAGGGAGAGAGGGCAGAGAGAGAGAGACACACACACACAAATAGTGTACCAGGGTGGCAGATAGGCATCGAACAGCCCAGGGGGGACACACAGAGTGAAGAAGTGATGGTAGTGCGCCATTCCTGATGGAGGTGGTAATGAGGGGTGTGAGGAGGCAGGAGGATCAGCTACATGGCCGACAAAGGGCCTGTCGGTGGTATGCCTGACACAAGTGGCACAGTGCCCATATCACCTTTGAGATCTATAGCAACACCGAGATCATCGGCTGGTACCACCTGTGCAGTGTGGAGATGCAGGCACCAACCAGACAGAGCCACGCCATGTCCGTGGAGACCAAGGTGACCGCTACCCTGTGCCTGCTCACCACGGGCACCTTCCAACTACCAACATCGGACACCACAGGCATCACCCAGTTGGCCATGTCCCACCTCCTGACACAGTTCCTCAATCCTCTTATACCACATGTTTCAGAATTCTTCAATCAATCAATCAAATCTTTATTTATCCAAGTGATCACCATTGAGCAAGCTCATTTACAAGGTGGACCCTCTGTTGGCATGGAAAATTGTACAGTTATATATAAATATACATAATACAAAAGGAACATGTTTACAATACTGATAGGAGCAGGGTATTTACATTCCAAGTCACAGGTAGAAGCAAGATATACATAACACAACCTGAACGTAATACAGTTCCCACAGGAGCAGGATGTGTATGGATGTCATATACAAACCATAGAAGAAAAAAATAAAGATTATTTATATTCCTGTCCAGCAGAAACATGTTACAGGCCTGGATGGAAATTTCTAAGCTATGGAGGTGCGCATAACAGTGTGCAAGCCTTATGTAAATGTGGCAGAAGGGGGGTGGTGAATAAGAGGGATGCAGAGGGTGCTAAGGGCAAGTGGGGCAGAGGAGGGGGAGTAGTAGTGGCAAGGGCTGATTTGGATAAGCAGCTGGGACTAGTGTTGAAGAAGAGAGGAACAACAGTCAAGCTGCTAGGAGCGATAGAAACAATTACAGATTTCAGCAAACGTTTTGTCATAGAGGGTCTTAAAGAAGGCAGGACTGACAGGTGAGCTAAGTCTCAACGATTTTTGTATCCTATTCCAGAGAGTAGGCAGGGCATAGCTTATGGCAGCCCTTCCAAAGCGAGTGTTGGCCCTTGGGACATTCAAAGAAATCAGTGATTGACTTCTTAAGGCATAATTCCTAATAGGACTAAGGGGGAGAAAGCCAACAACGTATTGTGGGAGTTTGTTGGTAAGGGCTCGAAGCGTTCATAGGACTGTATTTCTACATCGCCTGTATTGAAGGGAGGGCCACCCTATGGCTGCATATAAAGAGCAGTGATGTGTGGAGTATGGGAGGTCAGTTATAAATCTCAGTGCTCTATGATATAATACATCCAGTTTTGCAAGATATGAGGCAGGGCAATGGCCATAAATGAAGTTGGCGTAGTCAATTAAAGAAAGGAATGTAGATTGGACAAGCTGTCTTTTTGCGTCTGTGGTCAAGAGGCATTTAATTCTGAAAAAAAGACCAAGCCTCTGCCTCAGTTTTTCAGCAGTTCTTCTGTGTGTTCCACGAAAGAGAGTTTGTTGTCTAGCCAAATACCTAGGCATTTGAATTTAGTCACAAATTCAAGATTTTCTCCTAATAAAGTAGAGATTGATGGTAATGTACTAGTGACAGTAGAGTAAGCCCCTGGGCCTGATGGTGAGAAAAGAATTGCCTTGTTTTTTTTTGCATTTAGTAGTAACTTTTTGCTAAGGAACTGGTACTGTAGAGTATTAAAGTCAGCTTGTAACTCAGCACAGGCAGCTTCAGGAGATTCCCGGCTTAAGTAGAGCACCGTGTCGTCAACAAACAAGTGAATAATGGCATCTTTGATGCCTACATCCAAACTGTTGATATAAATGGCAAACAGTAATGGGCCCAGTATGGAGCCCTGGGGGACACCTCTTTTTATCAGTTTAAGTGGAAAAATCTCTCCATCAGCCTTAATTTGTTGCTGTCTATCAGAAAGGTAGTATTGGAACCATCCCAGTGCGGTTGAGCCAATGCCTATAGTTTTTAAGGTGGAGAGGAGCAGGCAGTGGTCAACAGTGTAGAAAGCCTTACTGAGGTCCAGAAACACAGCACAAACAAATTTTTTGTTGTCTAGGTCCCGTTGCCAATTATTAGTAACTTTTGCCAGTGCCGTAATTATACTATGCTTAGCTCTAAAGCCAGACTGCATTGGTTTAAGTAGTCTAGCATTGTCTAAGAAAGATCTCAGCTACATATCCACAATTTTTTCCAGAAGTTTTGAAAGTATGGGAAGAAGGGAGATTGGTCTATAGTTATTTAGGTCACAGGGGTCCCCTGCTTTAAACAGGAGAATGACATGAGCAGCTTTCCGTGCCTTGAGGATGGAGCCTTGTGCTAGGGACAGATTGAATAGGTGTGTTATAGGTGTAGCAAGTATATGGTATGCTGTTTTCAAGAAATTTTGGTTGAAAGAGTCGGTCCCAGCACTTTTTTTAGTATCTAGTCATAGAAGAAGATCTTCAACTTCTTTTATGGTTGTAGGTGAAAAGGAGAAGTCCATGTTATTGCTACTTGGTTCTGAAGGCTGGGTGTTGGTCTGAGGAAGAAAGCTACTTACAGGTGTGTTATCAAATGCCAGGCCAGCAGTGGCAAAGTGATTGTGAAAGCCTGCAGTATCTCTAATTTATCATTAATGATAATATTATCAGTAGTCATTTTGGAAGGAAATGCACTTCCTGAAGAGTGGGCAGATAGCTCTTTTATAGTGGACCAGAACTTGGTAGGGCAGTTTGATGCAGAGAGTAGCTCAGTTTGATAAAAGTTAGCTTTTGCATTTCTGACCAACTTAGTACAGACGTTTCTAGACGCCCTGAGGAGATACCAGTCTGCGTCGGTACGAGATTTATGAGTCTTTTTCCAGAGGTAATCTCTTTTGAGTAAGGCAGCCTTCAGATCCAGTGAGAACCAACGACAGGTTCTGGCTTTTATTCATGCCTTTAACCAGGGGAGCATGGCTGTTTAGGGTACTGGATATGATTTCATGGAGAACATCATAGGCATCACTCACTGACTTAGCCAGGTAGAAACTCTGCCATAGCAAAGACTTTTTTAGATCATTGAAGTATGCAATAGGATTGAAGTTCCATCTGGATCTTTTAGTGGAAAACTTTGATGTAGATAGAGGTTTGGTAACAGTTCTTATGCCACCAATAAAGCAATGGTCACTAACGTCCGCTAAGAGGATACCAGGATGGGAAAAGGAATGAGGTCTGTTAACAAGGAGAATATCCAAGAGCGTGCTTCTCATTGGATTTTTTTGTTGATGTGAGTAGGCTCAGTAATAAGTTGAGTGAGCCCATGAGAGTCGCAGAATTGTTTCAGGGTAACAAGACTGTAGTCAGCCAATCATAGTTAAGGTCGCCTAGTATGATTGTTTCCATTAGGGTAGTATCCAGGTGGGATGACAGGTATGTCAGAAGTTGTGGTCCTGCTGCTGGAGGTCTATAGCAGCCTATGATGTGGAACGCCAATGATGGGGAAAGCTCGACTTTAAGAGACAGGCATTCAAATCCACAGGCAAAGGAGGTAGCATCTAATATAGATACTGAGAATTTGTTTTTAACATAAATGGCTACTCCTCCACCCCGGTCTGCCTGTCGGTTCTGAAGAGGAGGTAGTTAGGGATGTTTACCTCTCTGTCTGGGGTGGATGCCCGGAGCCGTGTTTCCGAAAGCACGAGTACGTCTGGTGCAGTATGAATAATCCAAGCCTGGACTGAATCGAGCTTCTTTAAAAGACTACACACGTTAGTATGCAAGAAGCTAATTCCTTTCAAAGTTGTGAGTTCAGAAGGAGATGAGAGCACTTTCGTAGGGACAGGGTTAAGTTCAACATCACCTGAGCATAGGAGTAGAAGGAGCACAATTTTCCTGAGGGCAGCAAGGAGAAGTTTAAAAGAACGAGTCTTTCTACGTCTGGTATAGGTTTGAGTACATGGGTCCACAGATTGAATCATCTTATTGTGCCGTCCTACGGATACATATCCTAGGATCCAAGCAGAAGAGCACCAAGCCATACCTAGTTTGAATGGATAGGGTATAGGACCACGTAGAGGATATTGGTTAGCAGTTCCACTTCGAGGAGATTCCACAAACTGTGAGGGGATCAAAGGCGTACAGTGGCAGCATAATTTGTTCATAGTGTTGGTATATGGGGAGACTAGCATGGTAGAGCATGCACCTTTGTTAGAATCAATTCTGTCAGGTTGCTTAACCACAAAGGGTATTATACAGTGGCTGGTGAATAAGAGTAGCCAAACAAGGCCTGTCATGGTTGCCCTTTATGTAAGTAAGGAGTGTACTGCAGTAGCTTCTGCTATCTAAGTTATATAGGTCCCAGGGGTCATTGTTCCGTATGCGACTTGTTTGGGGAAGTTTAAAACCGGAGTTATACAAGATAAATGTATACCGCCCTCGGCTAGAGAAAGGAGACAATAGCTCGAATTAATAGTGGGGCAACACAAAGGCTAGCAGTCTGAGCGAAAACAGCTCAATTAGCAACTGAAAAGCCTGCAATTTCCTTTGCGCCTTGCAGTCTGGAGAGAGCTACAAAGTCACGAAGGTGCTGTAACACTTGGTTGCTGGGAACATTTTAGACAATAAACACGTTTTTTTGGCAAATTGGTCACAGTTCAGTAATTTGTTTATTTCAGTAAAAGGGATGTTTCAAGTAAAACAGTGCCTTAGCAAGACAGAATATGCTAGTCAGCAAGACAGGATAGGCTAGTCAGCAATAAGCAAACCTAAAGTACCAAAATGGTATGCCTCAGCAAGACAGAATGAGATAAAGCTGCTAGAAGGCTTAGTTGCAAAAAGGGGATGGGAGGAATTGCAGTTGTTGACAGTAAGTAACCAATAAATTGAAACATCAGATAGGAGTGGGTTTCCCCAACACACAGGCGGAGTGTACAGCAATCATGCAGGACTTTCACAGGGTGGCACGCATACCCGGCATGATTGGAGCCATTGACTGCACCCACATGGGCATCCGTGTGCCACCTGGCCCTGAGAGCATGGTGTACATCAACAGGAAGGGGAACCTGAGTATCAACTGTCAGGTGGTGTGCGATGCTGTGGGGTGCATCATCAATGTCTGCGCCACACACCCTGGGAGTGCACATGATGCATTCATCTGGCACAGCTCTGCATTGTGCCACAGGTTTGAATGTGGGGACATCCCCACGGGCCACCTTGTGGGTGACTATGGCATGGGCAAGGGGCGATGGGCATAGCAGACCTGAGGATGGGGGAGGGCAGGGTGTGCATGGTGGTGTGGGTGCCAGGAACAGGCAAGGGGTGCAGTACAGCATAGCATAGGGCTAACCATGTCAGTCTCCACACAGGTGGTAGCGTGTACCCACTGAGGCCCTGGCTGCTCACTCCCTAGTGGTGACCATTGTCCCCAGCAGAGGAATGGTACAACGAGGCACACGCAAGCATATGCAAAGTCATTGAGTGCATATTTGGCATGCTGAAGGCACAATTCCATTTCTTAGACAGGTCAGGCAGTGCCCTACAATACAGTCCCTCGAAAGCCTGTGGCTTATTCCTGGCCTGCTGCATACTGCACAACATGGACATTGACCATGGGATAGCTGTCAAGGCTGATGAGGATGACACTAGCGGGGATGACGGAGACAATGGGCCAAAGAGGGGTGGACAGCCATCCCCTGGGCAGAGGGATCCCCGACTCTTGCAGCAGGCACAATGCCACTATGACACAGTCGCATGGGAATGCTTTGGTGAATGCAGGTAGATGGTATGGTACACATGCATGGGTCACACAGACCAGCACACCACACATGCAGGGCTGTGCATGATGAGGGGCAGGCACAGACAGTGGCACTAAGCAGGGGTAGGGGAGGAAGTGGCACACAACACACACACAGCAACACACACACACACGCTGCACAGGCATGTGCACACACACACACACACACACACACACACATATGCACATGCACCACCCACACAGGCGGTGGAACGTGGTGTGGATCAGATGCATGGCACCACTGCACAGGCACAGCTGGTGCAAGACTGCCCTCATCACACCCACATCACATGATCCAGCAGCCTGGTATGCTCACACAGGGAGCCTGTGGCATGACACACATGCACGCCACCACAGGTACAACACAGAACACCCATGTGCACACAGGGCAGCAGCAGCAGACTGTGGGCAGGGCAGCACACAGCTCAGGGCAGCTGTGCAGTACCACAGCACCCACGGCCATGGAGCAGCCACGCCGGGGCAGATCGGCAGCTGCAGGCTGCACATCAGCCATGAAGGGTGTGTCCAACAGCCCCCTCTGGGGTAGAAGCATGGGACCATGACTATGTTCCCATGGGGGTGTGTAGGTGGCCGAACAGGCCAGCCCCAGGCATGCCTGGGATACTTACATCTGAGCCCGGCATCCACTGTGTTGGTGTCACCTGACGCCGGGTCTGTAGGGTGGACAGCACACTGCGGGGGTCCACCTGTGCATGGCCATGCCCTGTGGCAGCCAGCAACACAAAGCCATCTGCAATTGCACCGACAATGCAATCCATGGCTGCAGTCGTGGCCTCTTGCATGCATTGCAGCCCCTCCAGAATCTGCGCAGTGCCCCTGTCCTACTGTTCGGTTAACTGGCGCACCTCCACCCACAGTGCATGCAGTCCAGTGGTGAGCAGCACCTGTTACTGAATGGAAGCCTGCAGCAGCCAGGTGTGCTCAGCCAGACGGTTCACATCCTGACACTCCTGGATGGGATGCTGATCATCAGTGGGTGACCTGCCACGTTGTCCAACCCCCTCTCCAGTGGACACTGCACAGTGTGGTCTACAGTAGGAAGGGGTATGGGGGTGCACCAGCGGTGGACCCTGTGTCCGGCTACTCTATGCAGCCCTGCACCTGTGGGGCTGCACTACCACCTACACAAGGCACAGCAGTGGCATCATACATCACTGCACATGCAGTGCTGCCGCTAGCATGGCACTGGGCCCTGATGCTGCCTGTGATGCCAGCAGAGATGACTCCCCCACAATGTCACCCATGCTGTCCAGGATCAGTGTGATGTCATCATCAGAGTCAGACCTGCCCTGACCTGCCCTGACCTGTGTCTCTGCACACAGGACACCAAGGCTTGCATCCTGCAGGAACACGTCCAGGTTCTCGTCCGACCCTAGGCCAAGGACACCCACAGGCATTGTGGTGCTCATCTGTGGCCTGTCAGGCCCCCTGGATGATGGTGGACATTGATGATTCATCCTCAGGGGCTGTGCTGCCCTCCACAGGGGCCGCGGCCACTGCACGGAGGCATCCTCTGCACGGAGGCATGTTGGTGCTGCAAGAGAAGGAGGGAGTGTAAGTGATGCATTGCCCACATGTGCCCCCCCCCGTATGCTGCTGCCATATGGGTCCAGCAGTGTGGCATGTGTGTGGGTGAGCACACACACCCATGGCATGCAGGACAGCGGCATGCACGCCAGCATGCCCGCGTACGCACCCTCCAGGCCATTACCTGTGCATGGTTGACGTACATACCATGCAGTGCTGGGTTGCCACCCATTTGGAAGCCACCTCCAGGCACACCCTCCACCGAGGTGTGGCGGATGGTGGCCATCACCAACTCTTCTGTTAGCATCAGTGTGGGTACGTTTGCTGGCCCTTCTCCAGTGGCAGTACGGGATGCTCTGAAGACTGCCACCTTCTCTTTACGCACTGCCTGTCCATCCCAACCTTCTTGTGGCACTCCTGTGCTGACCGCTGGTGGCATCCATGCTGGTTGACATAGGCAGCCACCTACTCCCATCCGGTGGCCCTGTCCTGTGGTGTGCCCATGTCACTGCTCAACAGGGCCTCCCTGTCGAGGTAGGCCTTGAACCAGGCATCTGTCTCTCCCTTAGTGAAGTTTGGTCTGCACTTCAGTGCAGGCCTATGCTTCTCGCCCTCTTCCTATCCCAACATGTTGCCTCCTGTAAACATGGACAGCACAGTGTGTCAATGGCAGCATAGCCCTGGGCTGTCCCACCTTGCAGTGCTGGCATCTCCCTGTCTGTTGCTGCGGCATCCCCAACTTACCTGTCAAGGCTGCAATACTGGTCCATGGCCTGTGCTGTTCCATGGTGCTTATGAGGCGCAACGCAGGATAATGCACCCCACTGCACTGCGCATTGGCTGATGAGCTAATTTGCATAGGGTATCTGAATATCACAGACATGCACCATGTGCATTGGTGTTGTGACAGAGCAAGCCCTGGATGCAATATCTGCACATGCATGGTGCGCACGTCTGCAGTACACATGTGCGCAAAACATTCAACGTTCCAATCGTGCATCATGTGCGGACTGTGCAATACATTGGCACTGTGCATGTAGTGCATAAGGGGCTCCGTGCATGTTCGTGCATACTGCCATGCGCCCTATTGCACACATGCTCAATGCGCTTGATGGTCGGTAACCTCTGACCCACAGGTCACCTATGTGACCCCATGACCCTACTGGGCTGTGCGTAGTGTGCATGCCCATCATTGCGCGATGGTCCAACACTGTGCATTCCTGGGATATGCTATAGTGCTCATCAATAGTCTATCACACATTCTGCAATTGTAGCATCCACATGCACATGTCCCTGCAATTTTCACTGCCACACCATGTCAAGACCATAGCGCAAGGGAGTGGTTGCTGTGCACACAATTGGTCCGACGTGGAGGTGATCAAGCTTGTGGCCTGTGTCCAGCCATATGTGGACCAGATCTTTGGCCAGGTACCACCTGCAACAGGCCAGGGGCATGTTGTGGCACACCATAGTCATGGCATTGGAGAGGAGGACTGGAGTTCCACGGAACATGAAACAATGCAGACACTGGTATGGTGACCTGCGGAGGTGGGACCCTGACTGGCTCTGGAGGCTGCAGGCACACATCAGGCATGGTGCAGTGCTACAGCCAGGTAGGTGTATGCATATTGCATGTCTGCTCTGGTGCTGTACTGTGGAGGCGACATCTCTGCCTGGTATGCCCTGCAGTGGTGTACATTGTCATTGTGCACATCACTGACCATCATGGCCAGCTGCTACATGTGTTGCGGCTGTGCTGGCGTGTGGGACACATGATGGGCAGGGGCACGCCCTGTGCACAGAGGGCTGTGTGTTGGGGGGAATGTTGGTGTGCTCGGATACTGATGTCCACCTTTCTTCTTTCCATTGCCAGGGCCAGAGGACCGCAGGTGGGCCAGGGCAGAGGCAGACCGCAACCAGATAGTGCACCCTGATGGGGGGACAACTGGCACCAGCTGCACCACAGGGGGCAGGTAAACAATGTAATGGTCATTATAACTGCAAAAGTAGGGTGCCAGTGGGGAGTGGGTATGGCCATGGCCACCTGTGTCGTGTGCCGTGACAGCTGTGTGTTGCACTGTGTGTCATGCATGCCACTGTGGTGCATCCATTGGACATGTGTGCTGGCTGTTGATGGGGTGGACATGCACATGACTGCCACCATTGTTGCTGCGGTGCTGCGGGTGCAGTGTGCCATATGATTGTCACTGTGTGGTCATGTGGCTGTTGTGTGGCAGGGAGCCACCTCTTTGCAATGCTGTGGTATGCCATGTTGATGGCTGGCATTGCCCCCCCCCGTGTGGGTGTCTGTTCCGTGCTCCCCAGGGGTGTGTGCTCCCACTGACCATTGTGCACTGTGGGTGGGCATGGTTCTCTGGGCTATTGCACTGATCATCTGTCCTTTCCATTGCCATAGGTGTCAGACATCCAGTGGCCAGATGTCCATGGAGGATGCTTCTGGGACTGCTGCATCAACTCCTCCTCATGGTGTCAAGCATCCTGGAGGTGGTAGTCACCATCAGGTGAATGGTGGCAATGGACTGGTGAGACTGGAGGCATGGTGAGGTGGCTAGATGGGGCTGCCATTGACTGTTTTGTAGATAGACTCTGTTTTCCCTGTTGCACCTTCCCCTACAGTCCCCCTTCTGCTGTACAGTCCCTGTTCCCTGTCTCCTTCCCTCACTGTGCCTACCCTATACCTACCCCTGTTTTCTGTACCTCCTTAATCACTATTTTATAAAGCATTTATCACATACATGCTTTTGTCCGTGTCTGCTTTGCAGGTGGCGTGTGGAGCCATGCTTCAGTTGCCCAGTGTCTGTCCATGGTGTATGCGGGGGGGGTGCATGTTGTGCTATTGTGGTTCACTGCTGTGTACTGTGGTGTGTCATGTTGTGGTGGGGACCATCCCCCGGTTTGGTGAGTGTGCTTTGGGGTGCCCATGGGGTGGCAGTCAGGTGTGTGTGTTGGGTGTGTGCATGTTGGTGGCACACAGCCATGGTCATTGTTCCGGCCATGTCTGCACACTGGGTTGGGAACCTCTACTTCACATTGGGCACCCCATCCCATGTGCTCCACCATGCTGCCTGCATCACAGCCAATTTAGTACCCAGTGTGTGGGCTCTCTGTGTGCCTGTGTGGCATGTGTGTGCTTGGCTCCATGGTCATGGGGGTGGACTGCTATGGTGATGTGGTGGGGGGGGCACAGCCAGCTGGCTGGCTCCAGGGGGCACCCATGGCAGCCTTTCATTGGCCATTGTCCACTCCTGTCACCTGCTGTCCATGCCACAGTTGTGTTCTGGGGTCCAGAACTTGGGTGCCTGTGTGTGCCCTGCTGTGCCCTACTGGTGGGGGCATCCTGTGGCCACTGTCACTGTGCTTCCCTGGCTGTGTTCTTGGGTCTGTTCTCTGTGCTCTGCCCCCCTCTGTTGCTGCGCTGCTCTGTGCTTCCCACGGTTGCACCAGTGCATCTCTGGTTGCACCATAGTGCACCTCTGATTGTGCCATGGTGCAAGTGTGCCATATTCAGCCGCGTTGCACTGGCACTGTTCAGCCTGTGCAACCTTTGAATATGGCACCCGTTGTGCCATGGTGCATTGGATTTGTGCTGCGCTGGACTTGCGCCTGCCTTTGGTGCATTTTTGAATATCTGGCCCCAAGTGGCTAATTCAAGCAAAGAACAGAAACTTAACTCCAGAATGGCTAATTATAGAATGAAATCTGCTGAAGGACAGAAATATTAATGCTTTAACATTTTTTAGACCCATGCATAATATAAAAAAATACTATAATGTTGAATTCTCTTTGTCAAATAAAACAGTTAACCATTACCCTTAAACTAATGATAAACAAATAACCTTTCCCACCTTTATGGAGAAACCCTAATATAGAAATTTTAGGAAAACCAATATCCAGTACTATCTGGGACCAGAAAGGCACCTGAACTACTGTATAAACAATATTGAAAGAGGAAATGCATTTAAAGACTATACTGTATAATACTCAAAGCTGAATTAAAGCTGTAGATGGAGATGAGGAGTTCTTTGAAAACATTACAAGAAGCAGTTCTGGGCTATATAGCAGAGATGAAGGTTTTCTAAACACCAACAAAATCACTGCACCACTAATTTCAATTTGTAGGCTTAACCCTAAGGTATGCTCTTCTTATAATCTTTTTATAAACTCTGTTTATACGGAACAGACAGAAATCAGTGAAAAGTGAACAATACTACTGGGTTACAATGTTAAAACATGGGATTGGAACAGGATTTTTATGCAAGCCCATAGCACTTTCTCTGCATCTAATCATAGAACTACTCAGTACAAAATCATAAACAGCCTTTATTATACACCTGTTTATTTGTACAGAATGGGGCAGTTAGACTTTGATAAATATCTTAAATGTGGAGAACCTCATACAGATTTAGTACATATGTTCTGGAAATGTAAGCACATCACGGAGTTGTGGAATAGAATTTTTGTTCTCTTGTTGTCCTAGTCTTGCCAATAACATAAACATTGAGACATGCTTTTTTGGCCTTTTCCCTTTAGGTATCAAACTTTCTACTGGTGATATCAACTCCATTAGCCTTTTCGCTATGGTAGCAAAGAATCTTATACTCAAATATTGGACTGCTGATACCAGACCATCTTTCCATGAGTGGAGACAATCTTTTAAATGTGCTTAATTTGAAATAGCTTACTCACTGTTTCTACTCCAAAGCTGCATTATTTTAAAAAAGTGGGGTATCTTGTTAAAATTCCTCACTGCACAGAACAGGCAAGACCCAGACAGTCATTGCTGATAACAGATAATAAGGCACATGCTCCCTGTTTTCCTTTACCCCTTAAACTCAGTCTAATGTCATTCTTCCTGAGCTGCTTAAACCTTTCCTTTACTTTCTCTACTTTGTTTACCTAGACTTCCTCCCTTCTTTATCTAAGGCAATTCCTTACATGTCTTTAAGCTTTTTGATGTTAGTGGTATGTTATTTTTGTTAACTATTAATTTTGTGAAGGTATCTTAGCAATAGTTGGTTTTACTCAGTTATCCTGAGTAGTATTCAAAATTAATTCCATACATGGTTTATGGACATTGGAATGTTGTACTTCTTATACTGTTAACTACTGATTACTTGTTCTTATGTTACTTTTCATAATATCATGTTTTACTTTCATTGTTGACTTTACTGTTATATGCCTTTTATTACATTAACATTTTATTGACAAAAAAAAAAAAAGAAACCAAATGCTAGGCAATGTTTGGCCCCAAAATTTCTCAGCTGAGATTTAACATTTTATTTGCACTGGGTCCTGCTTAACAGTTTATATCTTTGAGGACTGAAGCAGTCAAGGTGGAAGAGCGACTTAATTAAGGTCACACAGTGAGATCATTGTTGCAGTGTGAGTCAGAACTGTAATAGCCATGTCAGTAATTCTACAGTATGTTTTAAACATTGCACTTTAACTCTGACCTGAATGGTGTTTCCAAGTTCCTCAGAGCGTCTTGGTCTAAGTTTCTTTTTTGCCATAAAAGTTTTTATTGAATTATTTTAGCTTTAACAACATCAAGTTCATTTTATGTTTTATTTTTATTTAAACCGGTAACACCATGGGCCAAAGACCTGTTTTTAAGGACGACCAGTAGTACATTTGATGTAACCTCAGAAAAATATACAGGTAATACATAGTCAGTTCAGGGAGATTACCAAATAATCATTGCTAGGCTGGGCTGATCCTTTAAATAGAAAGGTGTATTACTACCATATATGTATACAATCCTATGTACCTAGACACTTCATTAAGGCTCAGGTGGGGCCATATGCCCAAGTAAGGCCTGTTTCAAAAGGTCTATACTTGAATTGCAATAGGGCATGTATATACTGAATGTGCTGTAAAAGCAGTAGTATAGAACTACCAGCTATCAGTCCATAGGTATGGATTATCTTGTATGTAACATAGTAGATTGGGCTGAATTAGTGTTTCTGGGCTTTAGTTGAGGAGCGTGAACACAAGCATGAAATATATTTGTTCTACTAACCCAAACTCAGGCTCACACAGGTTCCAAAGGTAAAGGAGCTCATGCTGTGAAAGCTAACTAAAGAGTGTTAGCTGAAGTATGAATACCTATGGGATAGAACTCATACATTAGGGATAGTCCTTCCATGATCTGTTCTGGAGCTAGACTTTCAGTTCCGGTATAGGTCTACCAGCAAGGGTGGTGAGGCAGTATATTCACTCCATGAGGCAACTATTATGACTATTGCATAGATGAGTAGGAACTCATGGAGTGGAGGGGAAGGTGGCACAAGGGGAAGTACAGGTGCAGGTAGCAGAATGCAGGAGGGCGGGGGGGAGGTGACCTTAGGACTTCAACAAGTTAGGTTATTTAGTGACCTTGATCTGGCCTGGTTATAGGTAACAGGGTAATTTTTCACAACTGAGAGACAACTGTAAACTGAATAGGGAGAGGTAAAGTGATGGCTGCCCTCGCTGGGGGAGAATTACTGCACACCAGGGGCAGGCCTTCAAGTATAGGCTCCAGATCTAAAGGTACAGAGAAAGTTTCCCAGCTGCTGCCTTTCTTTATCTAGCAGTGAATGCCAGGAGATTCTGCCACTCCTGGGTAGGGGGTGGCTTCAGGTCCCTCCAGTGATGGAGGATGATTCAATGAATGCCTACCAAGGAGAGTCACCAGCAGCCCCAAGGGGCTTTAGTTCAGTGAATGCGTGCCACAGAGCTGCCCCTGCAACATCAGTGAAACTGGCCTTGTCCTGATCATATCCCAATCTGCCTTCCACCTACACATCAGACCTGGCTCTGCCAATAACTTTCCCACCTGCCTAAACAGCAACACCAGCTCTGCTGGTTAGGACACCCTCACAGCTCTCTTTGCCTTCTGTCCACATTTCATTTCATTTCATTTTTCATTTTATACTGAAACGTCTGTGGGCCAAGCCCATTTTCACAGATGTCACATTAATTACATGAATATCAGAAATGTCTCTTCTAGCAAAGCCACTTTCATGTTTCTCTCTGTTTCCCACCCACTTGCCTGAATATTAGAACCAATTCTGCAGGTAAAAATGCTTGGCAGCTCTCTCTCTCTCTCTCTCTCTGCCTCTCTCTCTCTCTCCTGCTTGTCCATGGAACATCAGAACCGACTCAGCCAGGAGTGTCACTTCCCCAGTGAGCATTTGTTATAGTTTTCTTTCAGTGAATGCCCACCAGGCATCATGAGCAGAGCAGCAGTGTGTAGGGATGGTGTGTGTGTGTGTGGGTGGGGGGGATATGATAAGGCTTGCATTTTGCCTGGCAACAAAACACATTCCAGTTGGGACCACATTTAAAACAAGCAAGCATAAAAAAATAACACGATAACACGTAAAGGGTAGATTGACAGGCACCATTTTCATTGGGATATTGCATTTCCCCTGCAGACCCCAAGGGGCTTTCTTTTTAGTTAGCTGCACGCTGCAGCTGGTCTCAGCAGTTCCCAAAAAGATTTTAGTGAATGTCTGCCATGACAGGTCCTCAGTAGATGCCAGGGCACTTTCTTTCAGTGAATGCCCACTGCAGCAGGTTCCCAGCAGTATGTAGGGTCTTTCTTTCAATGAATGTCCACTATGGCAGATTCCCAGCAATCTCTGAGGGGCATTCTTTTAATGAATGCCCACTGCAGAGCCCCCACTGTAAATGAAACTGGCCTAGTCGCAATAGTGCATGGGTTTACCTCCCATAAAACTGGCTCGGCAAGTAAACTCTCCCTTCCTTCATGTCAAAACATTAACAGCAGCTCTGCCTTTAAAGATGCTCCATGGCTTCCTCTTCCTCCCATCCACTAGCTCAAACATCAGAACCAGCTCTGCTGGTAGAGCCACTGCCAAGGCTCTCTCTTCCTCCCACCCACCCAGTAAGTCAAATTTCAGACCTGGCACTGCCAGTAAAACTGCTCATGTGGTTCTATCTCTCTCGTCTGCCCAGACATCAGAACCTGCTCTGCCAGTAATGCCACTCATATGGAGGACATTTCTGCAGCTTTGTTGCCAAAAATGTGTGCCATGCTTCATGAACTAAGCAGCTGAGTGAAGGGATGGGAGGAGAGTGAGAGAGAAAAAAGGCTGGCGCTTTACCTGGCAACCAAACACATTTCAAATGGGAACATTTAAAACAAGCAAACAAAAATAAATAACATGAAGTGTGTTTGTTGAGGGACACAATTTACATTGGGACATGGCAAATCCCCAGCAGCCCTAAGGGACTTTCTTTCAGTAAATACCCACTACAGCTGTTTTTTCTTTCAATAAATGCCCACCATAGCAGATCCTCAGCAACTGCCGGGGGGGGGGTCATTCATTGAATACTCACTAGGGTGAGCCCCACAAGCCCCCACTGGGCTTTCTTTGAATGAATGCCCATCACCGTGGGTTCCCAGCAGCCTCTGAGTGGCTTTCTTTGAATGAATGCCCACCTGGAAGGGTCCCTCATCATTAATGACTGTTCTTCTTTCAATCGTACCAAGTCTACCTCCCAACCACACATCTAAACTGGCTCTGCTAGTAAATTCTCCCTCCTGCCCACACACTCAAACATCCACACCGGTTCTGCAGCTAAAGTCACTTCTGCAGCTTTCTCTCTCTACCTTCTGCTAGCCTGAACATCAGAACCGTCTCTGCAAGTAAAGTGGCTTCCATGTCTCTCTCTTCCTTCTGATCACCTGCCCGAACATCAGAACTGGCTCTGTTGGTAAAGTTGCTCACATGGCGCTCTCTCTCTCTCTCTCTCTCTCTCTCTCTCTCTGTACTGCCCCCCACCCCCAAACATTAGAACCATATCTGCTGGTAAAGCTGTTCCCATGGTGAACATTTGTTACAGCTTTCTTTTAATGAATGACTGCTGCACATCATGGACTGAGGAACTGGGTAAAGGGAGGGTTGGGGAGAGGACAAGGGCAGTGCTTTGCCTGGCAATCAAACACATTTTGAGAGGGGCCACATTTTAACCACATGAACATAATAAAAATAAACATGAAGTGGATCAATTAATGGGTACCATTTTCAGTGGGACATAATGGATCCCCAGCAGTCTCTGATGGGCTTTCTTTCAATGAATGCCTGCCATGGCAGATCCCCAATAGCCACTGAGGTTATTTCTACCAATTACTGCCCATCAGGGCAGGTCCTCAGCAGCCTCCAATAGTATTTTTTCAATGAAAGCTCACTGAATCAGATCCTCAGAAGCCCAGAGGGACTTTCATTCAATGAATGCTGACCACAGATCCCACCCATCCTTATTAAAAAAGTAGCCTTGTCCTGACTGTGCACCAGTCTACCTCCTGCTCACACATCTAAACTGGCACTGCTAGTAAACTTTTATTTCTTCCTGCCAACCAGATCATCAGAACCTGCTCTGTCAGTACAGCCACCCCACAGCTCTGTCTTCCTTGTGCCCACCCAAACATCACAACCAGCTCTTCCAGTAAATCCACTCTCATAGTTCTCTTGCCCACCCTCCTGCACGAACATCAGAATTAGCCCTGCCAGTAAAGTCACCCCCGTGGTTCTCTCTCTCTCTCTCTTCCACCTAAACATCAGAACTGGTTGTGCCAGTAAAGCAGCTTATGTAGTGGTCATTTAGGACAGTTGTCATTCCATGAATGTTCAACATGTAGCATGGACTGAGCAGCTGGGTGGAGTGATGGGAGTGGAGAGGCCAAAACTGGTACTTTGCCAGGCAACAAAACAAATTCTGAACAAGGCTACATTTAACACAAGCAAGCATTAAAAAAAAAGAAACATGAAATGGTTGACTAATGGGCATCATTTTATTTGAGATGCAGCAGGTTCCCAGTAGCCTGGAGAGGCTTTCTTTCAATTAACATCCTCTGCAGTGGGTCTTCAACAGCCCTCAAGGGCTTTTCTAAAACTATAAACAGTACTCTAATTACAGGTGATGGCTTATTTTTTTATTTTTTTTTTTTGGGGGGATAGCTACCAGGAAGAATCCAGGCTCAAATTAACTTTGCCAGATTACCTTTTAGCTTCAATTTTTTATGTTCACTTGCAAAGCATGTGATTGTGTCTGTATCATTCTGACCTGTAAAAGGGCTTTTGGGGCCATGCCCCTCCTCCACTTATCACAGCTTCAAAGTACTAGGAGCTGGAGTTTCAAATGGGTCGGGGACTAAGTGCCGACCCATAGCCCCAGCCACTGGACAAAACCTTTGCACCTGTGGAGTTGTGTGCTTTCAGCAAGCACAGCTGCAAGAGATGTTACACCTGGGGCTACATTTTCAAAGTCTTGTAAAAGTACACAGCTGTGGGAAAAAAACTGGCGCAAGTAAGTCTCCACTTGCAGAGTCACAGTTTTTCCCACAGCTGTGGTATTCTCAAAGGTCGAGCTGGTTTATGACTGGCTCCACGATTTATAGCTGCTTGCAGATGATTTTTAAGCACAGCTGTGAGTAAAAGCTGCACTTGGTGGCACCAGGCGTAATATCTCACGTAGCTGCACTGGTTGAAAATATGAGACTCCACAGATGTGGAGGTTTCGTCCTGTGACTGGGGCTGTGGGTCAGGACTTAACCCTGGAACCTTTTGAAAATACAGTCCTTGGTCCCACCAGGCATAGCTTTTACCCACAGCTGCATTGAAACATTGGCAGCAAGTGACTGTAAATCATAGAGCCACTCATAAACTGGCTCCGCCTTTGAGACTACTGCAGCTGTGGGACTTTGGCTCTGCAAGTGGCAACACTTTTGCACCATGTTTTTTCCCCACAGCTGCGGGATTTCCATGGGCTCTGAATCTCCAGCCCAAGATCCCCTCCCTAATTATGTTCAGTCTCCACCTATCTCCTTCTACTAAAGTCCTTGCTCAGTTGCAAGTGCTGGAACATGCAAGGTAAATGGTTTTCTTGTGTGGCTCCTAATTTCTGCTTGAAACACTACTTCAGCTTTTTGTATCACATATGCTATTGTTTATTACTTTCATATGTGCTGTTGTTTAGAGCTTTGTTTCTCAGGGAAGGGCAAAGATGTAGCACAACCCAAATCATTGCATACCCATAATCCAGAGCTTGCAACTCATGGAATTAATGTACTCTCATACATTAGAAAAGAGCAAGTAAAATGGATGTTCTAACATGTTCCTCCACTTATTAATCACTTTAGGTAAGTAGCCGTGTTAATCTTATTTGTGTTTTGAACACTATAAAGCATTTTGGTAATTACACTATAAATAAACAAGGATCAGCACATATACTCCAGAAATGAAGTGAATATTTTTGTTTTAAAGCATGCAAACATATTAATAATAATAATAATATAATAATAAATTGTATTTAGCATAAGCGCCTTTCGGGCCATCAAGGTGCTTTACAAAAAGATAAAAACAGTCATATTAAAACAATAAATGTAATGATAGAATAAATAACATACAAATAAAATAAATAACAGGGGATCAGAGTTATATGGAGCCATCATAAGTGAGGCTCCATAAAAAGGTTTTCAATGCCTGTTTAAACCCCTCCATGGCCGTGCACTCCCAGAGCTGGTGGGGTAGAGAATTCCAAAGGGTTGGGGCCATGTGCATGAATGCACGGGCCCAACAAGATTTTAAAGAGACCCTCGGAATCTCTAGCAACCCCTTGTCTGCCGAATGCAACTGTCACACCAGATGGTAAGGCACAAGAAGCTCTTTCATGTAGTCGGGCCCAGTCTGTGTAGGGCTTTATAAGTCATTAAACCAACTTTGAAGGTGATCCACTACCTAATCGGCAGCCAGTGCAGATTGTGCAGCACAGAAGTAGTATGGGATACTCGAGAAGCCCCAGCTGACAATCATGCTGCTGCATTCTGCATGAGCTGCAGGTGGTGGATTTCAACCCCAGAAAGCCCTAAGATATTGGTATCAGTCTGAACTGTGAGGGAGCTTTTGGGGTAGGGCACCCCTCTATCACCTATAACACCTCCCGAATACTGAATCTCCTTTCTAATTATGCTCACTTGCCATCTTCCTCCTCTTTATTCCCTTTGAAGTTAAAGTCCTTGCCCAGTTACAAGGCTGCAAAATGCAAAATAGAGGGTTTTATTTGGGCAACTTCTAATTCCTGCTTGGACCACTACCTCTGTTTTTCTTTTCACATATTAAGGAGTTAAATTGGGTGGAAGCCCACAGGAACTCAGCTCCACCACCTCTTAAAAAAATTGTATAACAGTTCCACCACCTCTATCGTCTTCCTCCATTGACTACTATAGGAGAGTTCTACCACCTAGAAATGAGATCTCCACCACTTAGAATTTAGATGTGAGCGATTCCCCACCTGAACACTTTCAATTTAACCACTGACATATTCTACTGTTTACAACATGCACACAGTATGTTTTACTGTTTAGAACCTCTTTCTCAGGGAATGGCAGGGATTTTGCACAATCCATGTAATTTGTATACCAATGATGCACTGCTTGCAACTCGTGCAATTAATGTATTCTCATACAACATAAAAAACAAGTAAAACAGATGTTCTAACATGTTCCTACATGTATTAATAACTTTATACAACAAGCTGTATTACTCTGCATATCTGTGTTTTGAACACTAAAATTAAAGCAACAGCATTTGTTAGTCACTATATAGGTTTTTTTCAGCAATAATGTTTCTCTAGCAAAAATATCAAGATACCCATATTTTTTTTGTTTCTGTTCAGTCCTGCGCCAAGGTAGGGAGTTTGAAAGTTTTAAAAGTTTTTAAAAGTTCCTGCTCCCATGACATGCCCACCATGAAAAAATGCAATATCTTGTTACAGTGCCATGCTGTTTGCCATCAGAAACACATACAGTAGCAGCACCATCCTAATACACTCACATTATGCATCTAGCTTGTACATTTAATAGGTAATCTCAGTGGAAGAGATTTTAAAAAAATGGAAGGCAGCCATCTTTAATGAAGTAAGTCATTAATTACAAAATTAGTTATAAAAGCTATTTTAAAAATATCTGAGAAAACTGAAAAGCAGAGGATGTATCTAAGGATGTGTCAATGCAGTGTCAGTGGCTCAGCAGGTAGCACACTTGCCTCTGAGGCTGGGAGATCAGAAGGCTGTGGGTTCTATCCCCACACTGGGCACTTGGGTTAATATCCCAATATTGACACTGCAGTGCAGCATGAAGGTGGGTTGCTGCACTCCTGAGGTGCCGTCTTTTGGATGAGATGTTAAACTGAGGTCCCATCTGCCTGTTCTGGTGGTAGTTCGGGTGGATGTTAAAGATCCCATGGCACTTCTCAAAAAGAGTAGGGGAATTTTTATTGGAAAATTGGACTTCATTACAATGCAAAATAAACATTACTGAGAAAATGAAAAGAGAGAAAAGAAAGCCTTATACAAATATATACAAAAATAAATTCACAACTGTATCCAAAAACAATTTTGAGCAATACTGAAATCAGAAACACTGTTACCCTAGAAAAAGGTCTGTAAAAGAAATGAATGATAAAACTTAACACCATGTTCTACAATTAATCTATAAATGTGATACTTCAGACAATGAATTTTTAGATAAGTCATATTTCATCAACTGTTTCAGGGCTCCCTTTATATTAGAAAAAACAACATTCTGATGCATCTATTTTTGATGTAGAACCCATAAGCATCTTGCTTGCCTTAAATAATACTGATGATTACCAAAATTACATGCAGAGTATCTGCATGATATTTTCCTAATAAAATTAAATTGGTGCCACACATAATATTTGAATAACTCAAACATAAGAATTGTGGTTCCTCCTATTCTGTTCCCAATATCTCCCATAGAATTTTTGCATAAGGGCATTCTAGAAACAAATGAACCTGTATTTCTATAATTTGAGAACAGGTTTCCCTTGGGCAATACCTTTCTGCTAACTTTTTATACTTACTGTTCCCTTTCACACTGAGTCTTCCATAATTTCCCAACCATAAGCAGTCCCAAATATATGGAGGGACTCTAGGGTTTACTAACTGTTTTAAAATCTGTGCTTTCTGGTGTTCAGGGCATAAAGGGAATTTTACAATTTCTTATCCTTCAGTGGCTAAAATACACTGATATATCCTCTTTCTATCCCAAGTAGCTATACTCACATGAGTTAACATCCATTTCACTGCCCATTTTAGACTATCACTTCCATAGACAGGTATAGGCCCGTGCTTCCCAAGTAATCTAGGTTTTTGTTGTTGCCATGGCAACAGCTTAGGTCCAATCTAATCCTCTAGCCATGGCTTCCAGCATACTGTATGGGTCGAAAACATTCCCCTAGATTGTAGCTATAAAAGAAGCTCTAAAAAATACTAAGAGGTTAACCATCCCTTCTCCTCCTTCAACTTTAGCATTATAGGTGATATTCCTTTTCATGGGGTTCAATCTCGAGCCCCTTAGCCCTTGGAAAAAAACATTAAATAATCTAGTGGAAACTTCTTTGGGAGGTGGAAACACATAACTACCCTCTGTTTTGAAACAGGTCTGATAACTTTAAACCGGGATTTCCACCTCCCCCTTTTTCCTCATCTAATGACTGAGCTGAAATACCTAATCTAACTGGCTCCCCCAATTCTTCTTGTGAGCCTCGGTGAATTCTTTCATCACTGTTACTTGTACCTGCATCAGTAATATAAGAAATCACATTATTTTCATTACTATTGTGCTCTGTAACAGTTTCAGAAAGTGTCTTACCCCAGGGTTTGTTGGAGTTCAGATCTTGCAAAATGTTGGTGACCACAATCTCCGATGACTTTTCCAGCATTGCTACATATGTAGGGTCTGTTTTATCAGGGACCCACTGTCTATCCATGTTTTGCTCCCAGCCAGCGTCATCTAATGCCTGGATAGGGGCCAGCTTCAGTCTCCTACTGTACGTTCTCTGTCTCAGAAGGATAGCTTTTGCTGACATGCACCTCCGTTCTAGAAGTAGGAACAATCGGGAGGTTCTCCACAGTTTTGTTCCAACCGGGCCTAGATCTATCCTTAGGAAATGTAAAGACCTGACCTTCCTGGACCTCCTATATTTCTTTTTGGGGTATTTGCAGTGTTATCTGTCTACAACTGTACCCCAAACCAAGTCTTTTGTGTCATGTTTTGTTCTTTGCAGCTGCACTCATAGCAGACTTTAGGCACACAGCTGTAATGCTGTTTGTACTGCCAGCCTGAGACTCCAACCTGTTTTTCTGATTTTTAATTCCTGTTCCTGAGCTTGATTTTGAGTTCTTTTTTGGTTTTGGGTCCTCTGACACCATACTGCTTTGCACATTTTCAGCCTGTAACAATTCTTTCTCCTGAAGTTGTGTTGTATTTCCTTGCGAGGAGAGGTTTTCCACATCAGCAGTGTGCTGACAGAAGCTGTGATACTTTTGACAGTCTCTGTATCCCCAGTTGAAGTGCTTAAAGATGCATTCAGTTGTTACAGTTCACATAATAAAACTTATTTTCTCAGTAACATCTCTTTTTTAAGTTCTGGCAACATTTTTCCTGACTTTAAATCTGAAACCATACCACAGGCTTCCTCAGCCAATTTCCCTTCTGACGTTTCTGAAGAAATCACAATCTAACAAGTGTGTCGCATCCAAAGCAGCATCCATGGCCTCTTCCATTTCCGTGCTAGGAGAGGAGGCCTGCTGCCCTGCACTCTCCACATTCATCTCCTCCTGAGGTTCGTTTGTACTGGCCATCCTGAATCAGACGGCCAAGGGTTCCCCCTACTGGCTAGTAGGGGAATTTCCCCAGGGCCCTGGCCAAATTTCACCCCATTCACTAAAATACCACCAACAGCTTAATCTGGTTCAAAGTCAGTTTGCATTCATCTGTATCTCCCTCCACCAGGTCGTGCCTGAAAATGGGCAGAACTTGTCTAGTGCACTTACCCAGTCAACAAAAACTAACTACTAAATAAATAAGGATGTTAGAAATACAGTTTTGCTAAAAAAAAAAGAAAAACAACTATTGTATGTGATTAAATGTATTTTCCAATTGACAAATACTGCTGCTTTAAAGCATTTTTTGTGTTTATAACATAATCAAGGCTCAACGCATATATTCCAGGAAGCAAGTGAATAAGTTTGCTTGTAAAGCATGTGAATAAATTGGTATGTAGTGTATAGTGGAACGTCATTGTCCACTAAAATCTAACGCTCTCAAAATGTTGTTCTGCTGCACTAATGATGTCCACAGTGCAGCAGAATGACTTTTCATTCTGCTGCATTGAGGATGTCACACATTGTGTCCTCGAGCAGCAATCTGACAGTTAGGGCATATTAGAAACATAGAAACATAGAATTTGACGGCACATAAGGACCGCTTGGCCCACCCAGTCTGCCCATTTCCCTACCTACTGGATAAGCTGCAGATCCTAGTTAACCAGCAGCCTACTTCTTCCTACCCCCACCCCCTAGAATTGCCTTATGACTGTCCCATGCATGCTTGAATTCCACCACTGTTTTTGACTCCACAACCTCCTCCGGAAGGCCGTTCCATGCATCCACAACCCTCTCTATGAAAAAATTCTTCCTTAAATTTCCTCTGAGCCGCACCCCCTCTATCTTCAAATTGTGCCCTCTTGTTCTTGCACACCTCTATTTTTGAAAGATGCTACCCTCTTGGACTTTGTTGATTCCCTTGAGGTACTTGAACGTTTCTATCATGTCCTCCCTCTCCCTCCTTTCCTCAAGGCTACACATATTAAGCTCCTTAAGTCTCTCTTCATATGTCTTCCGGTGCAGATAAGGCACATTCATGAACTAGCGATGTCTGCGGCAGTACTATCAAGGCCACTATCCGAATGGGATAGATTTATTTTGGAGCAGGAAAATCAAAAGATGGTAAAAAAAAAATGGAAAATTACGTAAGGCAAGTACATAGTTCTCTCAGAGACAATGATGAGCACAGGGCAATGTTAAATGTTGAAAGCAACTGTAGGTGTCAAATAATTTTACTTTTTCTGCCTCAGTAAAAATTATTTAAATATGAAAGCTGTGTAAATGTTTTTTTCAGGGGGATGTTCCACAATACACTATATAGAAAAGTGTATGCGTAACAGTCTACACCAGGGCCATTCTTTCTCCTCGTCAGTACTGTGATGACTGATGACCTCTCAAGCTGCGCTCTTGAGGTCATCAGTCATCAAAGTACCAACTTGGGGAAAGGATAGCCCTGTTGTTGTTAACTGCTACTCATGCACTATCCTGTATGTCTGAACTGGGACAGGGTCTTGGAAGCATCCAACCTCTTCACCTTTCACTGCACCAGAATACTGAATTTCCTCCCAAATTCTGCCCACTGACAGCCTTTCTTCTCCTTTTCACTTTGAAGTCTTTGCCCAATCACACGTCAGTAAGGTCACAAGCTAAGAAAACAACATTAAGGGTGAACCGATGCATTTCTGAATCATGACACTTTCATTATTGTAACTTGTATTATTCATTTGTTAATTTTAACCGCTGCGCTGTCTATGCCCAACAACTACACCGCACATACTATACTATACAAATAAGCAAACATTTGGCCTTAGCCAATGCTTGTTTCCTTACTCTTGTTTAATTGTGTGTCTATAGGTGTGTGTTAAACAACATAATTTTCATAGCACATATACTTTATGTTATGCAATTTCTGACCCATTGCAGCATTCAGTAATTAGGCACTTTTCTATTTCTCTATGTGGAATACAATGCAAATCATTAAAAATAAAATGGGGATTGACAGACAGATAGATAGATATTTTATTTATAAAGTGCCCATTTCCATAGACTCTGAGCACTGCACAAACAATTCAATAACAAAAAATATATATAGGCAGCAGCATTAAACACAAACTAAAATTCTTTCCATCCCATTAAAACCAATCAGTCACTAAAAGCCTGCTGGAACAGATAATTTTTTAATCCTTTCTTAAAGGCTTCTACCAAGGGGGCCTCCCTTAAATAATCAGACAAAGAGTTCCACAGAGTGGGCTCGGCCACTGAAAATGCTCTATCTCCAGAATGCTGCAGCCTCACTCTGGAAACTCCAAGGAGGCCTCCCCCCGGAAGAACGGAGTGCCCGGGATGGATGGTAGGGGACAAGAAGATATTGCAGATAGACAGGTCCCCTTTCATATAGGGATTTATAGGTCAGGAGCCCTACCTTGAAGACAATCCTCCACCTGACTGGCAGCCAGTGCAGTCCGTGGAGGACCAGGGTGATATGATCACTTCGCCTCATCCCAGTCAGTAATCTTGCTGCCACATTCTGCACCAGTTGCAGCCTGTGGAGGTTGCCCCCAGATAACTCTAGGTACAGGGGATTACAATAGTCCAGCCTGGAAGTGTCAAAAGCACGTACAAGTGAGGTCAGATCCTCCAGCGAGATCAGGGCTCGGATTCGGGCAATGTTCCTTCAATGATAAAATACACTCTTCACGACAGCCCACACCTGAGCATCACGCATTAAACCATCATCCAGGATCACTTCCAAAACCTTCACCTGACTAGATGGAATAAGGTGAACACCCCCCAACACAAGGTCAGGGGGTAACCCCTCACAGCGTCCTCTGCCCCTTTGAACTGGATCCACAACAAGTACCTCCATCGTGTCTGGGTTGAGTCTAAGCCAGTTTTGAGTCATCCAAGCCTGATCTCATCAAGACAGCTGTTAAATACAGAGTATGACACCTGGGTATTGGGTGCACAGGACAGGTACAGCTGGGTCTCATCTGCATAGCAGTGAAAACCCAGCCTGTACCACCTGATAATGTCCCACAGTGGCAGCATGTACACTGTGAACAACAAGGGCAATAAGACCGAGCCTTGTGGTACCCCACAGCACAGAGGTTTCAGATTGGATGAGGCTAACCCCATCATCACCCTCTGCACTCTGCCTGTCAGGTATGACCTGAACCAGTTGATGACAGCACCAGACAGGCCACACCAATACTGCAGGTGGTCAAGCAACACCTCATGGTCCACAGTGTCAAATGCTGCAGAGAGGTCCAGGTCCAGGAGGACCAAGATGGTCTGGTCTGTCCTGTCCCTCGCTACCAGGATGTCATTAAGCACCCTTACCAGGGTGGTCTCTGTACTATGTCCTGCATGAAACCCAGACTGGTAAGGCTTATAGGTGGAGGAAGAGGCAAGATGTCTCTCAAGCTGCATGGCCACCACTTTTTCAATAACCTTCCCTAAAAATGGGAGGTTTGAGACTGGCCTGTAATTGCTGAGGCAGTCCGGGTCGAAGGAGGGTTTTTTTCAAAGGGGGTCTCACCAAGGCCTCTTTCAAGGCCACTGGGAAGACTTCACTCCTCAAGGAACTCCAGACAACCCCAGCAATCACAGGCCCAACCAGGTCCAAACATCCAACCAACAGTTGGGTTGGACGTGGGTCCAGTTCACACTGGGTTGGCCCAGCTTCAAGATTATTTTCACCACCTCCTCCACCCCAATCAAATCAAACTCATCCCAGGCAGGAGGAGTGTTTTGACACTCTCCAGGCCATTCCATGCATCCCCTTCAAGAGATACTCAAGGAGACCTCATCCCTGATAGAGGACACCTTGTCAGCAAAGAACACAGACAGCTCCTCGCACCTAGTGCTCAAATCTGCTTCCCCAACACAGAGACAGGCAGGATGTAATAGCCCATCCACTGTGTGGAAAAACTGAGCTGGTCTGTTCCTCACCACAGCAATATCTCTCTAGACAGATATTCTGCCTTCTTGTGGGAGATTGCCCCCTGATTGTTGGTATAATGCAACCTCAGGGCCAAACTGTCCTCCAGCAGACCAGATCTCCTCCAGCATCTCTCTAACCACTGCCCCTTAGTCTTTAGACCCCAGAGATCCCCATCAAACCAAGGAGGTCTCTGGTGAGTGTACAAGGGATGGACATGAATGGGTGCGATGAAATCGAAGACCGCTGCAACTGCCCCATTATAGGCTACCACAGCTTCCTCTGCTCCAATCGCATAAGCCATCTCAACACTTGATGGGTCCAGTGCCGCTGATAGTCCCGTTGAAGAAACTCCTCTTAATGAGTGATACCAGACCATCTCCACAGGAGCAGGACCATCTAGGGGAGTGCTACCAAGTGTGAACCTCACGGTTCTATGATCTGACCAAAATACAGGATCAACACTGAGATCATTAACATCTAAACCTAATGAACAAACCAAATCCAATGTGTGGCCACTGAGTACGTAGCTGTTGTTACTTTTTGTGACAGGCCCAGGGCCCCCATGTTTTCTAAAAGATCATTCCCAACACCAAAAAGACCACCATTGACCCAGGCATTGAAGTCCCCCAGAATTAAATACCTGGGCAGCTCCAGCACCAGACTGGCAATGGGCTCCTCAACCTCAGCAACAAAATCCCCAAACACTCCAGGGGGATGATAGAGCACAAGGACCCTGAAACCTGCCCCTACACCCCCTCAGGCAGCCACACACTCAGATGATTGCGTATGACCTACAGGTACCACCATGAGGTTCAGGCTGGTTTTAAAACAAATGGCTACCCCCCGCCCCTGCAATCCTCCCTTGGGTTGTGTATCATGGAGTACCCTGCCTGAACTGCCACCTTCAAAATGTGGGCTGCATTTTCATCCAACCAGGTCTCCGTGATGCATACCAGGTCAACTGAGGGTATCAAGTCCACCATTATGGCAGTCTTATTCCTCATTGACCTGGCATCGCATAACACAACCCGAGTAGGATAAGGTGAGGCAGCTGAACCCTCTAACTGCCCACCATCCACCGTGGAACCTTTGGGTATGGTAACTAAACATGGCAACTCCTGCTCCACTTCTCATTTCACCCCAGGGTGTCTCCTTGGCCTCACCACCCAAATCCTAGACACCCTGGCAGCCACTCGGGTACCACCACCACCACCCAACTCCTTCCTCCGACCTATTCCCAAGGCTCTACACCTCCTGTAGGCCATAGCTGGAAGTCCAGGAAGCTTAAAAGGATGGAGGCCATGGAGGTAGTCCCCAGAGTAGATGTGCCTTACAAATTCCTGTCCCAGACATATTTTATACAAATAATTAAAACAATCCTTTTACCTAAATCAGTATAAACAATTCAAACCCACATCTCCCACAGTGCAACACCCTTAAACACACAATGAAAAATAAAACCCTATTTCAAATCTTAAATAACAAACATAACCTAAAATTATGACTAAATTAAAAATATATATTGCCACACTCCAGATGAAGAATATCAACTCTAGGAACTCTCACTTCCCAGTCCATGTCCAAAAATTCCATTAAAGCCGGACACTCTCACTGTCCCAAAATTTTGTGGTCATACAGTTTACTTTTTATGGAAAAATAGTCAACTCATGAACCCTCACTTCCCGTCCAGTTAGATCCAGGCCACACCAAGGAAGAAACGAACAGAAACCCCAGTTAGATGGTTCACACTCAACCAGCAATTCGGCACCCACACTGTCGATTCAGTCAACTCCCAACCATAACGGAGGCAAATAAGCAGAATTGCAAGATGATTTCTGTCCCACTTCAACCTGGAACACTGAGAGACAATCTTTTACACAGCCATAGCTCCAGTCACAGCAGTCTCACTTCCACTTCACCTTCACTGCTGCAAATATGAAAAGACCTCTTTCAGAGCCAAGACCCCCCCCCCCCACTGCCCCAGCCACTCGCTGGCAACCAGGCAGCAGAGCAGAAGTGCCACAATGCAGCCTCCCCCCAGCAGCAACACTACCGCACACCACCAGGTCAAGACCAGACACCCAAAAGGAGTTTGCTCCATCAGTCCTCAGGCAACCACCGTTGAGCCTTCCCAGTGCACCACAATACTCCACAACATTCCTTCTGTGTACAAGAAATCTTCAAATGCCTCCAGGTCACAGTTCAAAAACCTCCATCGATCTTCTGCCAGTCTTCACATTCTCCCCAATTCCTCCTTAATCAGCTGGACCAACTAATAAATACTAATATTTGCAATTCTAACACCCAGGCAGTGGGCAGTAAGATAAAACAAGTAAAACAAACAAAAAAATAAACTGTAACAGAAACGATAAAATGCTAAAACATTCAGCAGTTCTTGCTGCTGCTCCCGCTGGTCAGCTCAGCACAGCCTCCATCTTCTGCAGATGGTTGTACGTTATCATAATAAATGTAAAAAACTCATAAAGGAGCATACCTGTATACAGTCTATAAACTGTGCATGATGTCACTGTGTTTGTTTTTTAATTATGACTGCAGATCACTGCATAGCAGTGCATGAGACAACAAACTACCTTTTTAAAATCAGCAACTAAGCAATATTTAAAATTTGCCTGTGAAATTGCACACAACCTAAACAAAGATACACAATAATAAAACTTACGATTACTATATCGGTCCATTAAATTGTGTCTTGAAACATTGGTTGCTATGACTACAAAAATGGATGAAAGGTTTGCAAAATGTCAGCTACTGACAGATCTTACATAGCACACAATACCAAAGAACTCCAAAATATCACCATCTAACATATAAACTGTATAAACCAGAGTCATATAAAGAAGAATTGAATGTACTATATGACATGGAAGTGAACATCTGAGTTTATAAAATGTGTTCTTAAACACAGAGTAGAAATGATAAAAGCCTAGTACTGCACTGTACATGCAAAGATAACTCAGAATGGATACACTGAAGTGAAACATTGAGTGGAAACTGGCACGTGGCAGATTCAAGAGGGATGTGAACAAAGATTTATTTAACAGAGAGAATAGCTGAGCCCTGAAACAGCCTACCAGCACAGGTGGTGGCTGAAAGAACCATTAATGATTTCAAACATGGCTGGGGCCAGAGAAAAGGATTAATAGTTACATAGTGGAAGCAGTAAGGGTAAGGGAACGGGGGGAGTTGAGGGCAATAACCATGACTAGACATTAAGTTGCATGGTAGGATTCAATAAAACAGGGCAGACCGGAATGACCAGTGGTATTTTTCTGGGTTCACCCATGTCAGTACACTGGAGATGTAGGCCACATTCATGAGTGTGCAAGAACAATGTTGCCTGTCACAATTATGGATTGACATTGCGCCACCAGCAACGTATGGCACCCAAGGACCATCTGTTCAAAAGCATACATACCCCCTGATATAGGGGCATCGACCCTTGCATCCTGCAATGGTAACTATAACTAACTCCAGGATGGGCATGCAGTGAAGGGCAGGAGAATAGTATGAACACCAAAAACAGCTGAGTGCAGGAAGCTGTGAAAGCCTCAACGCCCCTGTCACTCATGATCTTGTTACGGCATTCACATGATAGCGCCCTAACAGTGGCACACAATTTTTCTGCTTCCATTTTATATGTTTCTATGTGTCTAAGTCAAAACATAGTAAAGAAAATGTCATTTGAAGAACTAGTGTACTGCATGGAACTAATATTAACTTTCAGAAGTAACCAGTTATGACTTCTTATATCTGAGGTATTTTTTATTTTTTCTGTTTTGCTACTGTAATTAGAAGATTTTCTACCTGACAGTACTAGGTGTGATGTGTTGAAAAACACTCTACCCGGGTGCTGACATAGTCAGTTTTATTCCTCCCTATATTTCAACAGTACTGTGATCTCATCAATTGAGACATCACTAGTAACCAAGAAGGGCCGATCTCCTGCTGCTTGACTGGTAGCTTGTGACACATTTAGCAATCAAGCAGCAGGGCCTGTGACATAACAATGAGTGAGGCCACATGCTGATGATGCAGTGGGATGAATAGAACTAGATATGTCTGCTTCCAGGAGAAGCTTTTTTTTTCTCATCATACCAAATACTGTTAGACAAAAGAACCATCTAATGATCACATAGTACAATAAAAACACTTCAGAAGTAAAAATTGCTAAGCAACTACTTTTAAACATTACTAAAATGTTCTGCCTGCTATTTATTGGTGCTACTAGCTCTTTATACTTTGTGTGTAATAAATAAGAGGAGCTGACATGGGATAAAGCATTCTCCTTTTTTATTTATTTATTTTCTGTAACCATATGGTCTGCAGCTCCTTGAGTGCCCCCTTATTCATTTATTTTGGGATAGCTACCAGAACTAATCCAGACTCAAACTAGTTTTGGAGGATAAGCTTGCAGATTTAGCAGACATCACCTTCTGATCTCGCTTTTAAAATATATAATGTAAAAATGCACTCATTGCATACTGTAAGCTATGCATCTGGGACTGTATGCCTTATGAATCAGTTTAAATGTGATTGGTTAGACAGTCATCTATTTTCATGCACTGTACCACCGTAGATGGTTATTGGTCTAAATGCACCTCAGGATAATAATAACTAGTTTATAGAGGTCTTTTTACTTTTCAAAGTGCTTAGGCTGCCGGAAATATGACACACAGCAGTCCATAACAAAATGCCATGCTCCAACCAATTTCACTGTGGAGATTACAGTATCATTTAAATTGCACATTGTAGTTACTGACTGTACAATTTAGATGACCTATAATCTTAGTGAACTTTCAATTTTGTTTTATATAGACTACTGTTTTAGAACATCTGCTGCTGTGCAAGGCTGCTCCTTGATCCTAATGTCTGTCACTGGGTTTGGCACAGTAGCACCTCTCCAGATTTTTACCACCGGCGGTGACTGTACTGCAACAAGTCAGCTCCTGGTCACTGTTCACAGATTCAATGCCACTTAAATGCTTGACATCACACCTGTGTCTCCATTGTTCACACCACATTTGCATTATAAAAAAATTAAGCAAACATCATTTGTATTGATCAATGCATGGTTACCTTGGGGGGATTTACAGCAGATTCTTTAGACTTTATAGATATACTGCACATATGTTTACCAGGGGAAGACTAAGTACTTCAATGAAAAAAAGTTTAAGTAGCTCATGGAGATTTCTATAGGTTGAATGAATCAGCACACCAATCAGTGTCATTTTTGGGGGATGTGTTCTAAAGCCTCACTCTTTCTTTGTAGGGCAGTGATGTTCTGAGTGTTAACAGTTGCTAAGGCATTATAAGTAATGACAGTCTTTTGTGTAGCTGTGGTATCTTTTTTCAGAGATATACATTGGTTTGTTCACTACTCCTTTGACATTTTCAGACAGAGCTGAGTGCTTGCTACAATAAATCAGCCTTTGGTAAAAATCTGTCAATTTTATTTTCAAGTCCCTGATTGGAAAATGGAAGGCAGCAGTGTCCAGAGTTTCAACACATTTTAAGGATTCTGACTCCTAGCTGCTACAGACAACTGTCTAATTGGATCATAGGTGCGGGCTAACAGTTGCCACTGAAACTTCTGCCAGTGAAAATCCCTATCACCATACTCATAGATTAACCATTTGTGTCTCCCCACCTAGTTACAAATATACTTTAAAAATGAATCTATTGGACCTTGTTTGACCTCAAAAAGACCTTTTTTGCTTTCTGTCTGCTTGGTCTTTTTTCCAGTAGACCATTTGCTCCCTGACTCACTTCATGTCACTCTGTTTGGGACTCCAATGGCAACCACCGGGCTCCATTAGCCACTAACCAAGCAGCTGCTGCCTATATCTCCACGGTTCTTCCTTGCATGGCAGGAACTTTGGAGGGCATTAGCAGGATAAGGTGGCAAGTGGCTGATTTTTTTTTTAAATTCCAGTTTATTAATTTCACTTTTTTCACAGAGCCAGAGGTAGAAATAGGACATCGTAAAACAAATAATACAGAGTTGATTACACAAACCCCCATCCCTCCCCTTCCCCCCTTAGGAGACCAGCCTTGCCCACCTACCCGTAAGGAAGCACGTGCCCAGGAATAACCTCCTTCTGACCAATATATGGATTTTCTCTCACAATAACCCTTAATTAATTGGTGCCATCAGGAGGGGGTACACCCGTTTGTAACAGGTAAAGAGTATGTAATTTCTCCCAGTGCTTCGAATATCTAGAGGGGCAATTCCATAAATTAGCTCCTAATTTTTCTACATTCAGGTTGGCTAACAATTCTTGCAGCCATTACATATATGTTAAGAGGGCATCATTTAACCAGTGTCTCAACACCAATTTTTTAAGGGAGGAGGATATGATGGGCATCTCATATCTTCTAGCCCTCACATCAATCCCCCATAGTTCTCAATTAAGTAGATCTCTGGGGTAAAACAGTGTTCTATACCCAAAAGTGGGTCTGCTTTTGACCTAATACCCTCCCATAGATCCCTAACATAAGGACAGGCCCAAAATATATGGAGTAGGCTACCTTCCTCCTGATGGCATCTATTGCACAGAGGACTCGCAGTTTTACCACCTTTATGCAACTTAGCTGGTATCCAAAACATATTATTCAACAATTGAAACTGCATCACCCTTAATCTGTCTTGAGTGACATAACGATAAGTGTTTGACCATATAGTCTGCCACTCCCTAGCTGTTTCTGGAAAACAATTTGCCCGATATTGTGATATACCCTCATTCCCAGGAAATGCCTGTTCCAAAAAAGAGTTAAAGATTCTGGAGACAGCGTGTTGGGCCCATACCTCCTGGGTAAGCTGTTCAAAATATTTCTCTGGAAGATTACTTACTCTAAGACCTGCCTGAATTTGTATTACCAAATGTCTAATCTGATACACTCTAAAAATAAGATTGGGGCAATCTTATGTTTATTAATAATAGAGTGTAGTGATAGACAACTACCCTCTTATAATAGATCCGAAATCCACAGTTTACCTAATGTGGGAAGCCAGGTCTCAGAAATCATGGAGCCTCCCATCTTCAAATTTGGGTTTTTACACAAGGGTTGATAGGGGTCTTTCCCCGCTGTATACTGTAAGAAAGAACAACGCTGTATGTGAATCCTGATTGAGGAGAGTATTGGGAGAGATTTCAAACATTTTGGGAGAGTACGCCATGAAGTATAAAACAGGGCAGTCAGGTCAAGGCCCAAGTTGCTAAACTGTTCCATTTCCAATTTCACTCATGCAGGAACATAGGGCATAGAGGGCAGTTTGAGCGGAGTAACCAACCATTTTAGGTATTTACTGGTGCTGCTTACCCAATAATATAGACCTAAATGCGATAACCACATGCCACTCATAATTTTGGGCTCAGCTAATTTATAATAGGCTCTACGGGGAACTTTACCCTGCCAAATAAACTCTGATATCATTGCATGAGGTTTCTTGAAGCAGTGCATTGGTAACCAGACATTAAGCATACTGATAGGATAAAACAATCTGGGTAAAACATTCATTTTGATAATGTTTACTCATCCCCAGAGGGAGAGTGGGAGTTTACTCCATCTAATTAGATCTTGTTTAATTGTCTGGAGAATAGAATCCAGGTTTAATTGGACCATTTCGTGATCACTTCTAGCTAAAATTATCCCTAAATATTTTAATGTGTTAGGGCAAAACTGTAGTCCCAGATCGACTGCAAGTTGCTTCTGCACTTTAAAATTGAGGGGGAACAAAGATGTTTTATTGACATTGATCTTATAGCTAGCCATCTTGCTGTATTCATTTATTAAATTAAACACTACGGGGATAGATTCCTTAGGTTGAGTCAGATGTAAAAAAATATCATCGGCATACGCAGAGATTTTGAAATCCAGAGAACCTATTTCTAGCCCCTTGATTTTAGGATCTGACCTGAAGCGACTCAGTTGAGGTTCCAGATAAATATTAAATAAAAGAGGGGATAAGGGGCAATCTTGTCTGGTACCAGAGAATAAAGAAAAGGTGGAAGAGAAGACTCCATTACAGTATACTTTTGCCATGGGATTTGAGTATAATGCCATTATCCAACTGGTAGAAATAGGAGGAAATCCAAATCTTTCCAGAGTTAGAAACAAGAACTGCCAGTTCACTCAATCAAAGGTCTTTTCTGCATCCAGGGACAGCAGACATTTCGGATCTGAGTCCCGGACACAGAAAAGATATGGAACAGCTTACGTAGGTGATCCGGTGACATCCTGCCTGCCATGAAACCTACCTGGTCTGGATGAATTATAAAGGGCATAACTTTGGCCAGTCAGTTTGCTAGGATCTTGGTGAGAATCTTGAGATCATAGTTAATTAAAGCAATGGGATGGTAACTGCTAACTTTGACTGGGTCTTTACCAGGTTTGGGGATGACAATAATAAGTGCTTCAAACAGATGTTTGTCCACCTGTTCTAGTCTAGGATACAGGCAAACAACCATTTCAAGCTTGGGGCCAGATTATGGGCAAAACATTTATAAAAATTCGGGGAAAACCCGTCCAGGCCCGGGGCCTTATCCAAAGGCAATGCCCTTATTGTTTGTAAGATTTCCAACTCTGAAATAGGCCCACTAGATCACCCTTCAACTCCTCCGGGATAAGTGGAAGTTGAATTGAGGATAAATATTCCTGTTTCCATTGACGTGGGTTGCTGTTCCATAGGGCCATATAATGTTTTATAATATTTCTCAAATTCTAGTACTATATCCTGTGAGAGAACCTTAACTGTGCCATCAGATTGTGAGTGGATACTTTGAATTATTCTGGAGGCTTCAACGGCCTTTAATCTCAGGGCAAGGAGTCGGCTCAATTTCTCCCCATGATCCAGAGACAAAGTTTTAGATTTTCGATTTCTCCCCATGATCCAGATACAAAGTTTTAGATTTAAGAATGGCATACTCAGCTTTCTCCCTTAGTAGTTCCCCATATTGATTCCTAAGGCCAATTAATTTCTGCTTATCTTCTTCTGCAGATGTTGGAGAGAGGGTTTTCTCTATATCTCTTACTTTTTTGCAGCAAAAATTTAATCTTATGTTCCCTCCTCCGCTTTAGTTCGGCCGAGATTTTAATCAGCTCTCCTCTCAAAACACACTTTATAGCACCCCATTCTATATCCCCCTCCCCATGGAATTCAAATTCTCTCTTTGGTATTGTTCTATTCTCTGGATGATGCTTTTCTTGATTAGGTCAGATTTGAGCAGCTGATTGTTTAGTTTCCAAATTGTTTGCCTGGGGCATTGTGGGCTAAGATCCAGGGAGCATCTAACCATGGAGTGACCTGAGATCACGCCAGGGTCTATCATACTAGCCTGTAAGCCTGGGAGTAGGGATTTAGACATGAGAAAGTAATCCATCCTGGATCTAGATTTGTGTACCTCTCAGGTAAAGGTGAACTCTCTCACCATATGATGCAGGACCCTCCAGGGGTCACACATACCCAGATGGTCAGAGAATTCCCATGACGCCCTTTGGGCGGGTGTCAGGCCTCTGGTTTTCCTCCCCTCCTTATCCAAATCTGGGGAAAAGGTCAAGTTCCAGTCACTCGCCAGAATCTTGGGTAAGGTAGCAAAAGGAAAAGAACCCTGGTGAGTCCACATTAGGACCATGCACATTACCCAGGAGTATTCTAACTTGGCCTAATAGGCCCTGAAGAATGATGTAATGACCATTTGGATCCTTAATCGATTGTTCACAGACAAAGGTTGTGGATCTCAAAATTAAAATAGCAACACCTCTGCTAGCCGTACTGTGTCCGGCTGTATAGACCTGGCCGACAAACTGTCTCCTGAACAAATTCTATTCTGAATCCAACATGTGTGTTTCCTGTAAGCATATGATAGCCCCTTTGAGGATTTGTAAATGATTTAGAATTTTATATCTTTTGATTTTATTTCTTGACCCCTTAACATTCTAAGATATCCATTGGTAATTACTCCCCATGCTCCACTATCGTTGTGTAGGTCTCCCTTCTAAATACAGTCATCAGACCACATATGGTTAAGGAAATGAGAAAACTGAATCTTAAGTGCACCAAGATAACTTTCATTCTCATAGTAAGCAAGGCTGGGCCCCCTTCCCACTTACCCACATTACCCAAATATTTGGTACCCCCATAAACCCTTGTAAATGACTTGAGAATATAACGCAACATGGTGTGAGACAGGCCAAAAACGACCCCAATCCTTTCCCTCCCAACTACCCCAAAACCCAATAAAGTCATAATAAAAAGTAACCCCGGAGTCCTGGATGAAAACTTCATCCCCTTCAACAAAAACAATGCTTGGTCCATGCACACAAAGAATCTGCTGCTGCTCGCCAGAGTCCTACCTCTGCAAATCCCAGAAGTCCTTAAATGAGAGGCAATTGTGCAAACTTAGCATTAAGAACATTTGCTAAATAACTTTAACAATTCTATCCCCCCCCAAATATGGCAGGGCTTAATGCAGGGTCTTTCACCCCTAATTTGTAAAGGAAAAAAGGCATATCAAGTAAAGAGGTTGGGACTTTTAGCATTATAGTCTCTTGTTATGACCTCTGATTTTAAAACTAACTGAAAGAATTTAAGTGACCATCACTGTCACTGTAAATCCAAACTCTATAATATAAACTGAAAAAATACCTATCCCAGAGCACTGAACTTAAATGGAAATGCCAAGTAACATAACGTGCTCTTCTGGGAGAGGTACACTTCTGCTCCTTCACAGAATTACAAACTTATGATTTAGAGGAACCCCAAACTCCAATTGTTCATATTGAAACTCAAATATTATTAACCCAAATAAAACACTTTCTGAGCTCATCCCCTCCTCATGCCAATTAAACCTTATGAACATTGAAAGGCCTGCAAAATAACCAAACCAACTGAGCGAGCTCCCTCTTGTGTTAACTTTAGGGAGGGACATTTAATAAGCCATACTGATCCACACGATGGCGCAGTCCCTTCCCTGTGCACAACTTAATTCCAGGGCACAAAGTATGCCCCCTTTCAAATGTAATGTTAAGTCTGGAGACTCAAATATACGAGTGTTCTCAAAATGTTTTGACTTGTGTCAATTTCAGTCTGATTAGTCCCCTGATCATCTTTCAGAGAGATATTGTACCTGGTTCACCTTTCTGAAAAGAGTCTCGGCAATGCCTCCTTCAGTCCAACTACTGCAGCTGATGTATCCTTATAAGAGACCCAGACACAAGAAATCAGGACCTGCAGCCTGGCAGGGTACCTCATATGAAAATGGATACCCGTTGCAATCAGTTTAGACACCAGTGGGTGAAAGATAGCTTTCTTTTGCCGTATGGATAATGGCAGAGCCTGTGCCACATGCAGTTTGGTGCCCTCCCACATGATATACTGAATTTATTTAATTTTAAGAAAAAAATGCTGCCTTTCTAAATAGTTAAGGAAGTGGAAAATAAAAGGCCTCAGCAGTGCTCCAGACAGAGGCATAGCTCTTAATGACCGATGTGCCCTCTCTATGGTGTATTGTGCTTCAAATGGTGATATGCCTGCCAGTTTTAATAACAGCTTTTGGAAAACAGGATTCTGTTGTTTCCTTCTTCTTTTTCAGGTAGTCCTATAATTACTGCGTTATTCTGCCTACTTCTCCCTTCCAGATCTTCAATCTTACTTTCTAGTTTGTTTACTTTCTGTCTAAGTGCTTCAGCCTCCGGTTCTTGGTGATCAGTCCTTCTCTCCACTGAGACAATATGGTCCTCACAGTCACCCGTTCTCTGTGTCAGGACATCCAGAGCTGAAGAGATCGATTTTATTTTCTCTGTTACCATGTGGATTTCTTCCCGAAAGGGAGTAAATTAGGAAAGGAACCACACAAGGGTTAGTGGCTCTTCTTCTGTGATGGGAGGTTCAGCCCTTGGGTTTGCAGTTATTGTAGAGGCCCTGGATTTTTTGGGGACCTTGACCGGCAATGGAGGCGGAATGTGTCTAGGTGGGGGCTTCCTCATTTCCACATTCATTTTTCTCTGGAAACTCTCTAAATGTTTAGAAGCCACCACTAGCAGTTAAGAGTTTAAATCTTCAACTCTGTTTGCCTGGTTTTAACGAGAAAATTGAAGTAAGTCAGGATGAAAGGCAGGAGCTCTGGAATCAAGCTGCTACAAGGCTCTCCACACCACGTGACCTCTCGGCAAGTGGCTGAATTCATGATGCCCTAATTTATTTTTTGTTTTTACTCCCATGTAAGATATCCCTCCTCCAGCCATGTGGTATGTGAACCTGACAACGATGAAGCAAACCTCTGCAGGGGGAGAAACCTCCTTGGCTCTCCGGTAGGGGTCACTACAGTGGCATAACTCACCTCAAACCTTCCCCCAGGCTGGTCTCCTCCCAGTCTAATGCTGTGCAATGCCAGCTCCTGAGTCAACTTTGGAACCCAGGTCACAGGAATGGCAGCACACCATATGGCAGTCCTACGTGGTCTTTAAAGATTTATGGAAACATAAAATATACTTTTTTTCACTGCTGAAGTGTATTTATGACAACATATTCTTTAGTTAAAAAAAATTATTAACGATAATGGTAGGACACTACCTCATTAGGTACATTAGAGGGGGGAATGCTAATACAATGAATTCAAATATATGATTAACAAAAGCATAAACAGCCCAGGAAATCTGCAGAGATTTAAATAAAAGAAAATAGCAAAAGAGATACCCATGTCTGACATGTTGACCTAAACAGTCTTTATAATCCCCAATAGCATAAGAAAAATATATCTATTCAGTAGTTTCTCTCCCCAAACCCCCTGAGAGCCCTTAGTAAGAGAACTCAGAAAGAAGTATGCGATAGGCACATTAAACTATGCATTACAATAAGTGTCTTTAGGAACAGCAAACTTTAAATGGTTAGACAGCAAAGTACTAAAGCAGAACAAGTACCCTGCAGTAAAAACCAAGTAGGTAGGCAAATGAGTGAATAATAAACATATTAAGTAAAAGGAAACTTAAACTCTGCAGAGGCAGGTCCAGAAATGTTAGTTATGGTGCAGAGGAAGCTTAAACAGATCTCAAAAAGAGAAAATCCATAGCTTGCCCAGTAATAAAGCAAAATTTAGTCTGTGTTTGCATAGGAACTCCTACGCAGTATGAAAGAAAGTGATCAGCTGGTACAGCAGTTTGGAGACAGTGAGGAAATGTTGATGTTTGATAATGGATATGTGTTATCTACCTGTGTATTGTGTTTGTTACTGTGTACTTGTAAAACATTCTAAATAAATTTTACAACAAAAAATATTGAAGTGCAAAAATAAATTGTGCTTTTGTTACTACTGTCTCTGCCCTGGGCTCTCCGAGTCACAGCATTCCAGAAGAAGCAGTATTATGATGACATTTTAGCTTCAAAACAGTTTTTCTCTTGCTAATAACAGCTAACCTGAATGACTTTGTACATACATTTAATTCTGATAATACAAATTTGTAACTTAATACTTGTGCACTAATATGACATCATCAAAGTATTGTGGGTCCTAGATTATCAAGAAAGGAGCACCACTGATGAATGCATATGTTGTTAAAATCCCATGGTAAGTCTGAGGAACATTTTCTTTAACTTACCATATATACTCATGGAGAAGTCAATCTGTGTATAAGCCGACCCCCCCAAATGCAGTTAAGTATTTAAGAAAAGACACTGACCCAAGTATAAGCTGATGGCAACCTTTAATAATGAAAAAAACATGGAATATGGCACACAATAGTGTGCTGCCTCCTAGTATAAACTGCCACTGGTGACTGCTTATGAACTTTGTATTACCCTTTTATTAAAGCTTACCATAGGGCAGGGAGCTCGTGGGAGTCATCCGCCGGGTTTCTATATTAGCTTCCACTGCACATCCTCCTATGTTACACAGCATTCCTGGGACAGCATTACAGCACTTAGACTGGTAAGTTCACCTCTCCATATGCCAAGGCACTCATCATTGTCAGCACTGGAGGGCAGGGGAGTCACCGGAGCCGGTCGCCGGTGTTACAAATGAAGGGGGTTGAGCTAAAAGAAACAATATATGGTACCTTTGCCTCTCGTTTCTCTCTTGCCTGAAGTTCCCTGTTTCTTTTGCCCAGAGAAGAGACAACATTAATGGAAAAGCGTGCTCATTGACATCGGGGTGGGGGGAGGTGGATAGGAGGCAGCATTTTAATGTGTAACATCTTTTTGTGCTGCCTCCAAATCTATGTTTTACCAGTTAGTCAGCACCGGAGGGCAGGGGAGTCACGGGAGCTGATCACTGGTGTTACATTTGAAGGGGGTTGAGTATAAAGAAACAATATATGGTACCTTTGTCTCCTGTTTCTCTCTTGCGTGAAGTTTCCTGTTTCTTTTGCCCAGAGAAGAGACAACATTAATGTGAAAGCGCGCTAAAAATGCACTTCATTGTAAAAACCTTTCTTCAGTCTTTTCAGACAGATTTATGGACTAGCTGGGGAATTGATTTATGGAGCTATAGTTAGTGACCCGTGTATAAGCTGAGAACCCTAAAATTGAATGGCAGATTTGGTGCAAAAATCTCGGCTTATACGTGAGTATATATAGTAAACACATATTGTGTTGTTAGTTCAAGCTACCAATAAAACAAATTTATATATTTTACATTTGCAATTATCTTCAAAACATGTTCTGTATACTGTTCCCATTGGTCCCATTGCAAATGACCCAACCAATGACATCATCAGTTGCTACCAGATAATGGCTTCTAACACTGATTCTACTACTTGTATAGGTTGTTACTTTGATGAAAATTGCGCACATTGAAGATCTGGTCCATTCTCATCCATGTAGCAACTCATGCACGCAGTGGTATCAGTGTAAGGATCCACTGACTAATTATAAGTTATGATGTCACTGACTGGAGCACCTGTAACTGTCAATATGAAGGCAACTTGTCAAGCTGGCTTTAAAGACTGAATGAAAGTGCAACAGTACTGAGCATTGCAAGGGTATGGATGTGTCATTTTTGTATAGTTAAATAAACATGTACATGCTAAACAATGTACACCCCAGTGGTACGCAACACAGACACAAACATGTACAGAAGCACACAGGTACACCTCATTGAATAAACATGCATACTCCATACAATACACAAACTCTGAACTTCTGACCTGATCATTTCCTGCACTAGGGCCTCCGGAGTCAGCATAAACTTTTTGGAAAAAAATTCTCATGAGCTGTGATTGATGAGCCTCCACTACTCCCTCTTGTGTTTGATTAATTTCGATGGAATGGGACAGTCACATTTTCCATGTTCTTAGTCTCTGGGTCACTAACAATTGCATGGTCTGAAAACCAACTCCAAGCCCTGAAAGTCTTTTCATTGATGTCAGCAATGAGGTCTAACAATTTCTCTCATTCAACATGAAGTTTAGTAGGAAAGACCCCCCCCCCACAATACTGTCCTGGTGGTCTGCCACAGTGCTGTTTGTCCAATGGTTGGACACAATATTTGTAGACAGAGATGCTTGCTATGGTAATGCATATCTTACAATTAGCAATAATCCAGTGCATCTGGTAAAGAAACCACCCTGAGCAATTCAGATGAACACTGGTTTCCCCCTGTTTCTTCTTTAGTTGCTTCTGGTTCCAGTTCCCTTGCCAGAATTGAAGTGATCCCTCTAAAACTGTAAAGATAAGTCCTTCCCCTGTTGATCTAGTACAAACAACATGACAACAGATGCCGCAACCACCTGCGTATAGGTGCTGACAAATGCCAGTCCACCTTGAACTACTGTCTGATGCGCCCTGGCCCCAAATCATGCATGAATGGCAGCACCACACAACTCAGTGCTGCTACCTAGTCATTGCTTGATTCAGTGTCACCTTCCTCAAGTGCTGTGTCTTATCTGCGTTGATCCTCCCTCTGCATATCTTTCTCCTCCTGTTTGTTTTCACATATTTCTACATAATACATGCATTTCAGATGGTGATATGACACAGCCACGACCAGATTCTAACTATGTTGACTCACAATAGTCGTCAGTGATTTTTAGATGCCTAGATGACATTCAGGTCACATGCACATACTGCAGTACTGCATGACTCTTGAGGCAACAGGGAATTTAGGTGAGTGAGAGTGACACCTCGAGGTCACATGCAACATCCAACTGACACACCCTCATGCCACCCCACTGAAAGGCACTGATAGACCTAGTACTGTTATCTCCCAATGCAGCATACAGTACTCCTGTTTACGCACAGACTGTCTGGCAGGCTTACACACAGGCAAAGGATGAAAAACTTCCTCTATCACCAACCATCTGGAAAACAAAAATTATTTGTCAAATAAATTCTTTAACCCCTTGCACCTTTCCCAGTCACCTAAATTTACTCAATGCCCTGTTGCAGGGGTTTAGCTGGATGCCTGCAGAAAGTGCACTGCATTCTCTTCTCATCTGCAGCAGCATACAGTTTCATTGGCCAGCCTCTGTGTAAATACAGTTAAATATTGTGAACTTGCTAACTAGAATAATAATGCATGATTCTCTGATCATGTGTAACTTTTTCTGTTAACAAATTCATTTTTTTTTTGCAAACAAATGAATAGCTTACAGGAGCTGGTCATTCTCCTCTGTAAGATAAAATGGCACTGAAATGACTGACCGCTACAGGTCATGTCGCTTGCCAACAATCTGCACATGCACAGTGTGTGCTTCCTGTAAAAAACACAGCATCGTGACACTGAAGTGCTGAAATGTTATTTATTTTTTCATTTTATTCATTTTAGAATTTTTGTCTGGGAAAAGCACACTGAGCAGAAGTTCATTTCCAGGTGAATCTCAGGAGCACAAGGAGGTTAAATGATTTGTTTAGGGTCACATGGTATGCAAGTGGTGATTGTTGGTCAGCTGGGTCTTCAGAGTAACAGCTTGGTATTCAAACCTCAATGCCTTTCTGTCTCTAATGCCAAAGTGAAGCTGAGTCCCTTTGAACCTGCTCCAGCCAACTTTCTTCAGCTAATGTTTAGGAAGTTAGTTCATTTACTGGGTTACCTTTCCTAGAGTTATTTAGCTAATTATTTGAATGTGTGGATTTATTTATTAGTATTTGTTTATATTGTTTCATGTTGTGTTATATTTGTATTTAATACTTTGAACAGTGCCTCAGAGCCCAGGAAGGGTGCTAAAAAAAATAAAGCATCTGCCAAGAAAATAGAAGACCTGTCTCCTGGACTTGGCTCTAAAATACAGTATAATTTTGAAGTAAAAACAAAACCTAGATTGGGACCTAGCATGGCTAGGATATGCTTTGTGTGTTTCATCAAGTTCAGGAAGGGGTCCAGCCATACTCCCAGATACTTGAATGACACAACAAGTTGCAATGTAATGAAATACAATGGTGGGACTGGGTAGAGTTCAAGAAGAGTGGGAACACTGTGGTAGATGACAGTGTCACTAGCATACATATTGTATACACTAAATATGAACTGTGACCCATTGCCTGGGGAGCTCATTCTCAAAAACTGAACACAAATAGCAGGGGATCTAAAATAGGGCCTTAGGGCACTCCCCGCTTGATCTCATATAAACCAGAGTTGGTCCCATTTAAAGTAACCACCTGAGTTTGGCCACTTACAGTAGATAGCTATCAAATCAATTGACTGCATGACTGCTTACACCTGCCTCCTTGCTTTTAGTAAGGAAGAGTTGTGGAAACCTGTTGTATGTTATTCTGTTTTAACATTAACAAAATAATGGTTTTACTGCTGATTAAATTGTAACTCTAGACAGCTGACATGACAAATGGCTGCATAAGTGTGTTATATATGTAGCCCCTTAGCACTGGGGCTACTAAGCAGACTTAGAAATTAAGACACAGGGGCCTAGTGGTCACTGTGAGATTAAGAGGTTTGGATGGAGGAACTTAGGCAGAGCTAGAAGAAAGGAAGTGGAGTAGTTAGAAGGAGAAGTCAAGAGATAATTTCCCTGCAGAGAGAGAGAGAGAGATCAACTTACAGCTAGAGCAGACATAATTCTCTGACAGTGGGACTAAACAAATCTGCTAGTGAAATGGTGAGGCCTTTAGCCTAGGGTGAAAGCCCTTGTAGTCAGGGATCCAGGATTTCTGAATGGGGTTGGACCTGACACCTCTTGCTATACTTTGCAGGCAAACATTTTTGGAAAGATGAGACCCCCCCAGTACCATAATCAAGAGGCTTGCTGTGTCATAACTCTTGTAAAAGTTTTAAAATTCACTGAAATAAGTATGACATGAATGAAAAGTATGAGAAAAATCTGGAAAAGTGTAAATTTTACCAAATATGATCTAGAACCCTCAATATTGCACATCTCGGTCTAAAATTTGTACCAGTTACGCACATTGGGTGCTAAGCACTGTTGTGTGGAGGGTACACACCAGTGGTGAATAGGCCTACCGAGTAGCTATGTGACTGCAGACAGGTGCGCCCATACTGGCATTCACTAGTGCCGGCCACCTGTCTGCAGTCCTACCCCCCGGGATGCAGGTGCACAGAAGACTGTTCTGTGGACCAGAAATGCATCCTGTGGGATGCCCAGATCCAGTCTGCGAGTGGATCTGTTGCACCCGCAGAGGGCAGCAGATAGCATGCTGTGCACTGGTGACAGAGTGACAGCGGGTGCCTGGTCGGCCACCCCCAGCCTTCTTTGTGGGCCCTATGGGCTTGGGCAGCATGTTGAGGGGGTCTGCAGTGCCCTGTCACTCCCAGCAAAGCCTGGCTGTGGCATTCTAAGGGGTTCGTCTACCTTATGGCAGGGTGTTACCCAACATAAGGTGCACTTCCATTGCCCAGCAGTCCGCACTGTTGTGAATGGTACACAATCTGGGCACACCTCCTGCCCACCCCAGCATGTTGCTGTCTGCATAGCTGGGGAATCAGCACATAGCTGCCCTTTGCCCCCATGGTGAATCCCCCACGGGGTCCATGGGACCCCGTTTTGTGGCATTCTGATATAACTATGCCAATGCTCCCGGTTTATGAGGCACGTTGGCATAGAGCATAGACCCCATTGAGGCTATTCAGATAAAACAAATCTCATTGTCATCATGTGTTTACAGTACGTACCAGTATAAGCAATTACTGCACGATAATATTTCCAAAATTGCTGATTTTTCTGCTAAATTTTTGAATAGACTTCATGGTGTTTCCTCTGACAAAGTAATCATTGCATTTATATTACATTATACCATATATCCATCTTCCACAATGTTTCTGCTTTCATTTTAAAGAATCCTGACTCAAACATTGTGATATATGACTGAGATATTCCATTTTGTGTACCCATACCCCCAAATGGACCTGGTTAAAATTTGTAGACATACGGGTAAATAAAACATTTACTTATGCACAAAAAAGTTTTCTTTTGTTTCACTGATGTACGGAAAGACTCAAAACAAGTAGGCATCACACTAAACAGTGTTAAAATTACAAATTCAATACAATGAGTATAGTTTAGAATTAAGGAAATAATTATGATTAATTAAGATTTACTTAACTGCATATATAAAAATTATTAGTCAGTGATCTAAAGCTATGGAATTTCCTGTTTAGTATTACATTGGTAATGGCTACTTATTCAATTATATGAGAACATCACTATACTAATCATCAAGTTCATGACTTTTACCAGTCTTATACAGCCGTGACCTTCAGTGTCACTTAATCACTGTCACTGTCTTCCAAAGTCAGACTCATTTGAACTTGACTATATTTCATGGGGTCAGCATTATATATATATATATATATATATATATATATATATATATATATGCAGTAACACGTTTGACATTTGCCCTAGCACAAATGCTGCCTCACTGGCATTTGTTTCTTTTGCATTTGCAGTACTTACTGTAGTTTGCATGGCCACTTTTGGCTTTGGTTCTTTTGTCATCATATGAGGGACTAGCCTGCCTTCTTGCAGAGTTCACACAAACAACGTAGGGTCAGGAAGCACTGGATTTGACTTGTGATCCCTTTTACTGACTGCTGTCTGGTGCAGAGCATGCAGCATGTGAAGTCTAAAGGCATCCTCTGTTGGTGACAGAGTCCATAGGTCACTCTCTTTTGTCACATACAGGTGAGTTCGAGTGCATCCAGGCCATCACTGAACTCGTCTCTGTAATATAATTTCATGAAGAACTCATGTGCTGCTGAAATAATCTCATTAGTGACATCTAGACTTACTTCAGGTTTGCCATAATCTGCTAATGCATGAAGGTTGGCTGCATTTTCAAGGACAACTTTTAGAATGTGCTTCTTCCCTCTTCTGAAGGGATAGCTGACAGTATCACAGCCACTTAAGATATAAGCACTAAGAACAACTGATGTGAGTTGTGATGCATCTGTGTTGCACATAGTTCTAAGAGAAGCTGCTACTGAATAGCATGGCAGGTACACACCCACCTTCTGAACCCATAGCTCTTCCAGACCAGCCATCTGAGTGCTTTATTAGATGCACATTACAATCACATCGGTGTCCATGGCTGCCACTAATACTCTCTGATATCCAAGTATGTTTACAGAATATGCAATATGGGAGATTATTCTTGTATCTGCATCTTCATGTTTTGTACATGACAATTCAGGAATTACTAACAAGTCATCTTTTGGGAGAAGAACAGAATGACCCAGGTCCTTGAACAATTCACCAAGAATCAATCTACATCCCTCTGGTAACTGAGTGTTATGCTTTACTCAAGCGCCTCCCATGAAATCAAGGAGACTGGCCTTGCTTTGCGAGTAGGCAATGAAGTCTTTCTAATAGGGGATGGGCAGGGATTTGCGAGGTTCATATGCTCTGCTGTTTGTGTGATGAATCTTATTCCCATTTTTCTCTCTCCTCACTTTTCAAGCTTACTGATGGACTAACATCATACCTGTCTTCTACAGTGTTGATGCTGTTGCAGCTCTCTGGCTTTATTGGATATAGTGTATCTATATACTTCTCCTGCAAGACACCAAATGTATGACTATCAAGGCTCTTATACTGTTGAACAAATGTCATTGCATCAACAACTAGTATAGTAAGTTCATCTGAAGATGGCAAGTTACCTTCCTCTGGCCACAGTTCACCAAGACAAGTTTTTTGAGCAGCCAGATAATCAGGTGTGTTGCCACTGCACATGGCATACCCTTGGGGAAGGTTGGCATATGGCTCAAAAAGAGCTGAGGGATATTTTGTCCATTCATGACTGAAGGCTTCTACCTTTTTGTCATCATCCAGATCTCAGATAAAGTACAAGTTCCTGACCACATTGCTCCCTCCTCATAGACATCTTTCACTTTCTGAATGTGTGAGTGTGTTTTGGTTTTACTTGCGAATGTCTCAAGCTTCACAGTTTGAACTTTTTCACTACCACTCTGTTGTGCTGTGGTTAAGGCTAAAATGCCTTTTTCCTTGGCTTCAATGACGTCATTTGATGTGGCCTTTTGACCAGTAGAAATGATCAGAAGATTACTGGTATCACAGGTGAATGGACTTAACATTTTGCCAGTGGCCACATTCATCATTGTTTAAACTGTTGTACTATTCTTCTGTGCTGTATACTCAGAGTCTCCATGGTGTTTGTGATCATCAGTGCCATGAAAGTGAGCCATCACATTTGTTTGTTCAGAGATTGCTATGAGTGCTGGTAATGAATGAAGGTATTTCTCCATAGTGGCAGGCTGCCAAGTTATGCCATGGAAAAGCTGGGTCTTGGTCTCTTTGTTATACATCTGCTTAAGGGCCATATCAGTCCACACACCATTAAACTTGCCAACTTTCGGCACGAGTGAATTTGCCAAATCTAAATGCTTCAATGATGTCTGGCACTGTGGCTGGAAGGCCTTTAATAGCAGACAGGAAATGGGGAATGCAGGAAACATACAGTATTTGTGATGACCAGCAACCACAAGATATGGAAGTATTTTCTCAGCTTCAACCAGGTGCTGCATCCAGTGTCCATCTCACTCAGCATAGATATAATGATTCAGAATCTGAATCTTGTCCATGTACATAAGCCAGAGCTTTGTTGTTGGGGGATTTGCACTTTGCCTTATGGAACCCATTCATTAATGTGTCTACTTCCTCCAGTAGCCTTGATGTTTGGACATATGAATCATTTGCATTTTGTGCATCCTTGGCATCCATGGCATCTTTCAGTCTTTGAACACTTTCTGAGAGCAATGCCATGCACTCCATGTTTTTGTCATATTCATCAATGAGCCAATTTTCAAATGCATTCTAATGTAGCTCATACATGGCAGCAAGAACTAGTCTATGAGCTCTCAGCATAGCATATTAGTCTTTGCTTGACATGATTTTGTTGACAGTTCCACAGAGGCAAACATTGGCTTCAACAAGGAGATCCTCTATTCCAGTTTCTTTCATTAAATACCCAATTGCCCTGTGAAATTCAGTACAATGTGGATGTCATCCATATGAAGGATGACTTTGCCACACTTCTCTGTCTTCTTTTTCAGAAGTCCTAGAGCAGTTTCATGGACTGCATTGTCACAGGTAATTATGCAGAATTCCTGCCAGTTTTCTGAGTGACCTTCATACAATACTGAACTGATGCTTTGACCACATCATGGTTTACATAAGGTTCAGGAAAAAAAGGCCCATACCCAATTACAGTCACCTGTACTTCCTGTTGAGTAACTAATTCATTAAACAAGGACCATGTAACAGGTTTTGATTGTACTATGACATCTAAATAAAGTGTGGGACCCATATTCACTAAATACCAAAGCCAGTCTACAGGATGAAGTGGCTCTCTGGTCTGCTGTGGTGCTATTGCCATGCCAGCAAGTGAATGACACTTCTGGCAGTCTTTGAGGGTGAGATTGCATTTCCCTGCTTGAAATTCTTGAAGATATGTATGAGAAGAATTGCGTTTTTTAACTAGGGTCACCCTAACAGCCATTGAGTGTTGATCCTCACCATCATCAGCATACTGATATATTGCATGCAATGTTCTGTGCATAGGTTTACCATCCTTTGTACTGTCATGGAAGTCAAGGTTGTCAATTGCACACTGCGTGAACCGACCTGACTTCATATTCATGGGTATGAAAACCCCATCTTGAGCTTCCTGCTCATCAGCAGCTGCTGCCATTGTAGCAAAATGTAACATTGGGCATCTTGGTAGCTAATGCTGTTTCCAAATCTATTTAGCATGGTTATGATATCCTTGCTCCGGGTGTCCTTTAGTATGTGTAGGGCAGTACCAACATGTTGTGGTGTTGGAACACCAGCAATGACTGTGCATATGTCTTGTCCAAGATTCAGTGCCCGCTCATGTTGTTTTTGGTTTAGCTGAACTCTCCCATCATTGCCTATTTCTTGAGTAGCATTGGTAAGCATCCAAGCCATGTGATTGTAGACAGTAGCACCCACACATTTTGAAACTGCTTCATAAGACACATCCAGGTTTGTTTCACATGCATCTTGATCTTGTAATGTGCACTCTTTAGCTGACATAATCCTTTAATGTTCTTCTCTGCCAAACTCTTTCAGTTCAGACCTTATTAATTTTGCTGCATTGTAACTGAATGTATTTGCATCCATTTGAGTCCAAGGGTTACCATGTTCATCTTTACTTTCTCCTGTGTATTCTGATTCTTTCATAGTTTGCTTTAACTTGGTGACTACAAAAAGCAACTGTCCACCATTCAACTGTGCTGAACACAAAAGACTTGTACCTTTCTGAGAAAGTATGGTTACCCTACAGCCACTGGAATTAGTGTAGTATGTCTGTAGGCATCTTTTCAGACTTGCTGGCCTGTAGGATTCTGCATCATCTACACCATGATCTTCTATCCACTGGTGATATCTGTCACAAAGTTTAGCAATATAGAAGACACTTCCATTGTCAAACATTGGCCTATTAAATTGAGAAATTAGCCAACAGAACCCTACGTCATAGATGTCATCACCTTCCATTACTGTTCTTCTATTTATATAGTTATTAAGACATGATCTGTGGTATTGAAAATCATGTGCTATCAGATCTAGGCATTCATCCCCAAACCCTTGTACCTTATGTAACATGGTTTTCCACACAGACTTTTGATGATGAATAGTTGCAATCATCAACAGTTTCTTGTTTCCCCCTCTTATCCCTCTCCTTTTCACACACAAAATATTTACTCTTGTAATCAAACAGGCTGTTGATTGAAGATCGTGTGACCACGTGAGAAGGATCTGGTTGCTCACTGTCCTGTTCTGAAACTCTGCAGTGTTTTTGCTCAACAGTTTTTTTGTTGTTGCATGCATTACTGGGGTCTTTGCTAGGAATTCATCTTTACATAACACGTTCTTTTCCAGTTGGAAAGTGACATCATCATCATGGTTCTGAATTCCATACAAGAAGGTGGGATATCCAAGTTCTGTCAATCTTTGTAAAGAGATGCATTTTGCATCTTGCTGTCAAATGAGGCAGCGGGAGTAATTTGTGCTTGGTGGCTGCCTTTAAGTGCTGACTTGGAATGCTGGCTCCATGGTTGATCAACCATAAATCTGAAATACAAAAATACATGTTATAAAAACTACAAAGCATCAAATTGATTTCATTAAGAGCATTCCCTAAATAGGCAGATTACTAATATCATAAAACCCCTATTCAAAATAAAAAAAAAATTCACATTATAAATACTTGGCACAAAGCATCAAATTGATTACTTTAAGAGCATTCCTAAAATAGGCAGCTTACTAATATCATAAAACTCCTATATAGTATATCAAACCATACCAAAATCAATCTAGAACTGCATATGTGACCAAAACTGGCAAATGCTGGGCAGGATGGTGACCACGTCCATTTGGGGTATGGGTACATAAAATGGAATATCTCAGATGAAAATCATGATATTTGAGTCAGGTTTCTTTTAAAGGAAAACAGAAATAGTGTAGAAGATAGAAATATAGTATGGTGTAATATAAATGCAATGATTAATTTGTCAGAGGAAACGCCATAAAGTCTATTCAAAAATTTAGCTGAAAAATCAGCAATTTGGGAAATATTTTCCTACTATTTTTGCATATACTGGTCCATACTGTAAAGACATGATGACAATGAGACTTGTTTTATGTGAACAGCCTCAATGTGCATAACTAGTAAACGTTTTAGACCGATCTGAACAATATTGAAGGTTCTAGATCATATTTGGTAAAAATTCCTCTTTTCCAGATGTTTGTCATATTTTTCATTCATGTCATATTTAGTTCAGTGTACTACATAACTTGAACAACTGTTATGACAGAGCAGGCCTCGTGATTATGGTACTGGGGATCTCTTCTTTCCAAAAATGGTGGCCTGCAAACAATAGCAAGAGGCATCAGGTCCAAAAGGTTTTTGAGGGCTTTTGTGGCTCTGGATCCTTTACTATTGCTGATTGCATCAAATGAGTTGGAGAAAGAAAGAGGAAGCTTAACCACCAAACATCTGTAATGAGAAAAGGGCACAGAACAGAAGGGAGGGGCACAGAATGGAAGGGAGACAAAGAGATTGTACAGAAGGGGACAAAGGGATGCAAGTCTTTGTAAGACCTAAAAATGTGTTTTCTCCTCACTGTGGGGCACAGTGCTCTTTCTGGAAAGAGGCAGTGAGGTATTTTTTTTTTGGAAATTTGATAAACTTTATTGATATTTATAATGATATAATTGAACAAACGGTAACTGTGAACAGATCAGAAGCAGACAACATCCCTCCCCCACCTCCAACCACCACACCAGCAGAGTGACCCCACTAGCAGAGTAAGCATACAGTATCCAGGGTACCGAGAAAATCCCCACCAACCCAAATAGTAGTAGACTGTGGGGCCCAGGGGTATGCCGGGGAAAGCCAGTAAGAAGTCAAGACCAAAAACACACACCAATCAACTTGTATACAGGGCAGGCTCCCCCACTTCTTATCGAATAATGTATAATTGTGACACAAGCTGGCGATCATCTGCTCTGTTCAAAGGTTGAACAAGAGCTCCTGCAACCATTCCCTATAGGATAGAGTAACCTGGTCAAGTCAATGCCTTATAACTAATTTCTTAACTGGAGAGTAGGGGTGGGTGAAAGTTGCAAATTCCGCTTTCACAGAACTTCCATGAAATTTCAGAAATTTAGTGGAAATTGCAGAACTTTCACCATTGGCGAAACTAGGATTTTCCACGGATTTTCAGAGTTCTGCAGATTTTTTTTTTGTGAACTGTGGAAAAATGCATATAAACTGCGGAATTTATTCTATCTACAGTTTAATGACCTGTCAGTGAATGAGCGCCTGCTTATACAACCATGCGGTCATTCACTGACAATTCAGTGGGCCACTGGTAGTGTAGGAGAGAGGAGTGCTGCACTGGTGGTCCACTCAGGGGTAGGAGAGTGGGGTGGTGGCAGACGAACTGTCAGGGTGGTGATTGGGGGGTCCAGTAGACACCAGGAAATTGGGATTATTTTCTTTTTACAAGGGATCTGGGATGGGAAGGTCCACTAGACACCAGGAAATACTGGGAATAGAGTGGGATGAGTTGGTGGACTGAAGGGCTGTTTGTGGATTAAGGAATCCAGGATAGGGTGGGGGTCCACTAGACATCAGGGAATAAAATGTTTTGGGGGTCATGATCAGTGAGGGGGCCACTAGAAACCATGAGGGTTCAAGGAAAATATTGGAGGAGGTATTTACTGGGACCCCTGATCAGTGAGGGGTGGATTAATGAACTGAACTGCAGTTAAAAAAGCCTCAGAAATGACCACTGGCAATGATCCTTTCTGTTGATTGTTTCCCCCAGTTTAATAAATTAACCTGCAGTTTTTAACATTTTTTTCTGCAGTTTCAATATGGAATTTCTGTGAAAGTTCCAAAAATGATTTCCGAACTTTTGCAGAAGAGAAATTCGCACTTTCGCCGAAATTCCGCCGGCGGAAATTCTTTTTCGCACATCTCTAACTGAGAGGGAAATTAGGGCCATATGATATTTCCCCTCTTTAACCCAGACTGAACTATAGTCTCCCAAAATGGAGATTTCAGGCTGGAATGAACTGTCAAAGCCCAGTAAGGGGTCAGCTTTAGTCTCAATAAGGGACCATAATGGGGTGACTTTGCAACAGGACCAAAAAATGTGTACTAGAGAACCCTGTCCTTGCCAACATCTGGTGCATCAGACTTTAGCCATCCCATTTGATCAATTTCTCAGGAGTGAAAAATAAATTATGCAAAATATTAAATTGGGTACGTCTGAGCCTATCCTGAGAAACAAAAGTATACAGATCCATCCAGACTGACTGCCATTTGGAAGGTGTAAAAGAGAAGATGGAGTCCCAATAAGAGGAAATACCATCTACATCCAGGAGAAGATGAGAGTGGAGCAAAGAATACAACCCAGCAACTGCATTTGATTTTACACCAATGCCCTATGGGAGTGCAGGAGCTCTGAATTATCAACCAGCCAAGGACCAGTCCCAAACCACTGAAGCAATACATGCCCCAAATTGCTAAATTTTAAACACTGCAGTACCACCCAGATGAAGTTCCTTCAAAATAGCTGCAGAGGGTAATAAAACACCCTGGTGAACCAAATCACAAACTGTAGTATCCCTCAGTTGAGAAAACCAAGTAGTAGGCATCACATGCCCCCCAATTTGAAGATTTCTGTTACCCAGCAGAGGTTAAGATATATCTTGGACATGCTGGTACTGGTCTAGAGCACAGAACTGAGAATATACTCACAGAGATATACCAATAACAGAGTCCTTGGGGGCATCAGGGAGAGACCTCCAGGGAGTGAAAAAGATGGATGGCACAGCTAAACCCATCCTATGTATTAATTCCCATTCTAGAGCCTACCAAATCAGGACATAGCCTGAATCAAAGTCTGCAGGGTAGGTAGAGAACCATTTAAAGCATTTACTAAGGTGGCTCACCAGGTAATAAACCAGAAAGTTGGGAAGCTGGAGTCCCCCTGGTGCTTAGATACTGAAAGCTTCTTATAGGATTGCCTCAGCATCTTACTGGCACAGATGAAATGCAAAATTATGGAATGGATACACTTAAAAAATGACAGGGGCACCCAAAAATTGAGTCTATTTATCGGGTAGAACAGTCGCGGAAGGACGTTCATTTTAACTATATTGATTCTGCCCCACAGTGATAATGGAAGAGACTTTCACCTTGTCAGATCCTTCTGCAAGACAAGTACCAGGTCCTCCAGGTTGAGTTTCTTCATTACAGAACATCCCAAGAGAGAAAAAGACCCAGATATTTAATACTACAAGGTGCTCATCTCAAACCAAAGTTGGTGACATCTGAACTGGAGACAGTAGCTGTAAGGGGCAGAACCTCAGTCTTACTTAGATTGAGTTTGTCATTAGACAGAGAGCCAAACTCTGCAATAACTTCCAGGGCAACTGGTATTGAGACTCTGGGATAGGAGAGATGTAGTAAAATATCATCAGTTTATACTGACAATGAAAATCTTGGTGCCTTTCTGAATCTCTGACAACTGGGGACACACCTTGAGATGTTGAATAAGAGGCTTTAGGTATAATTTAAAAAGTAGCAGGGACAAAGGACATCCTTGCTGGGTGCCAGAGAATAAGGAAAAACTGGAGGAGAAACCCCATTACAATAAATTTTAGCAGCTGGACAGGAGTATACGAACCTAATTCACTGAAGGAAGGCAGGGGGGAACCAAATCTTTCTAGTGTGACAAACAAAAAGGCCCAAGCCACTCTGTCAAAAGCTTTCTCCACATCCATGGAAACAAGAGCCATAGGAGTAGTCGAATCCCTGGATGCAGAGAAAATGTGCTCTAGCTTCCCTATATAATTCATGGAGGATTGGTCCGGCACAAAACCAACCTGTTCTGGACTGAGGAGGCCTGACCAGACCTCACCAACCCACAGGGCCAGTATCTTTGTCAAAATCTTGACATCATAATTTAATAGGATGATAGCTAGAGACACAATTGGGTGGCTTATCTGGCTTCAACAGCAGCATAATTAAAGCCTCAAGGATGGAGGGGTCCATGATGCCAGAATCATACAAGAATAGAAAGAAATGATGCAACAAGGTCATCATCTCCTTAATGAATAACTTGTAAAAATTAGCGGTAAACCCGTCTGGTCTTGGGGCCTTATCCTGAGGTAACAACTTGATTGCAGATGTAATTTCCATGGGAGAAATAGGTTGGAGTGAAAAAGCCTGCTGGGCATCCAAAAGCCAGGGTAACCTGACTGTATCAATATAGGCATTAATGGCCATCACAGATGATGGATTAGATTGCCACCCATAAAGATCTTTATAATAATCCTTGAATTCTTTAACAATGTCCCTAGTGAGGGTTTTAATCGTGCCATCACCAGCAAGAATAGCAGGAATAAGTCTGGAGGCCTCACACTGTTAAAGGCATAAAGATAGAAGGCAACTGGCCTTCTCGTCCTGATTGAAGTACTTAGATTGGGTTTTCAGTATGGAGTGCTCAGCCTGTTCCCTCAAAAGATCAGAATATTCATCTCTAAGTACTGACAGATCCTGGAGAGTGTCCTCAGGGATGGAGGGTGACAAGAATTGTTCCAGCTCAGTTATACATCTGAGCAAACTGGACACCTCCTGTGACTGGACTTTCTTCTGCTTGGAAGCCAATTGAATAAGCTCCCCCCTGAGGAAACACCTAAAGGCATACCATTCTAGGTCCCCCCTTTCTATAGAACCCATGCTGTGCTCCATAAAAAGCTTAATCTGATCTCTAAGCCTGGCAATTATATAGAAATCCTTAAGGAGCTGATTATTCAGTTTCCAGGAGGTATCTCTCCGCAAGTTGGGTACCAGAGAAACAATTACCCAGACCAGAGAATGATCAGAGAGAACTCTTGGGGCTATTCCCCCATCCAAGACTCCACCCATCTCAGCTTGACTTAACAAAATATAGTCAATCCAAGAGGAAGAGCCTTGGACCAGGGAAGAAAAGGAGAACTCTCTTGCATGGGTGTGAAGGATCCTCCAGGGATCACAGAGCCCCAGATAATCCATCATATCCTGAATCACCCATTGAGACAGGGACAATGATGCCAGTGGATGACGTGACTGGTCCAGATCTGGAGTTAAAGCAACATTCCAGTCTCCCCTGATCACCAAGGGAACTGGAAAAAAAGGGGCAAGGAGACTGGCAGGATCCATGAAAAAGGAGGGATCCTCTGCATTTGGGCCATATACACTACCTAATACCACCTCCACCCTGTCCAGGAGGCCTCAAACAAAGATGTACCTGCCTTGAGGATCTGAAAGGGACTGCCTACATTGGAAACTGACATTTCTAGCAATGAGGATGGCCACACCTCTGCTAGAAGAGCTGTTGCCCACTGCAAAAACTTGACTGACTAGTTGCCGCCACAAATAGTTACCTTTGGCAGGCGGCAGGTGAGTCTCCTGAAGAAACATCACTTTGCACTGCAAATGTGAGAGTTGTTTGAGAATTTGGCAGTGCTTAACCTGGGATCTTGCCCCTTTAACATTCCAGGAAACATATTTTAGTGGGTTTGCCATTTTTATACAAAAGATCAAAAGGTAAAAAGTCCTACAGCCAACATACTGGAAGGTAACAAAGCCCATAATGGAGTCACTCTGCAGCCCCCCCATTCCCCCCCATGCAGTTCACCAGAACCCATGCCCCCTCCCCTCCCCAGTAGCCATTAACTACCAACCATTTCACCACCCCTCGACCCCTATCCAATGAATAACAAGAGCCCCCTCAAACACAAAACATGTTCAGGAACTGAGAGAAAAACACATACAAAAAAGCACAGATTAGGTCTGTCCCACCTCCCAAGCCACCCATGGAAAACAAAGAAGAGTACCCACTCCAAGTGGAAGGAGGGAGTGGAGCAAGCTGGCAAACTGAATCCCAATCATGAGGGAACCTTGGAAAACTGGAAGAGAGCCTCTCTGACTATCCCCCCCAATCAGGACAAAGCCCAGAACCAGTATCTGAAGCCTGAACATCACTGTGTCCTAACCAAAGGACCAGAGGGCACCAGGCCATGAAACAAGAAAAAAAAAAACTCCCCTAAACCAGGACATGATTCCCATAACTGAAACAGCATCTGAGCCTCACACCCGCTCCCACTCTGGTGTACTGAGGCAGGAATGCAGTCCAGACGAAGTGAACCCCCCAGCTACCCTAGATAGGTATAAATCTGCCATAAAACTCCAATAGACCCCCAAATCACCCAGCAAAGCCTTGAACCTCTATGAAATCCTATGTGAATAAAATTAACTCTTAAATGGATTGATCCATAACAATACCCAGCATGAGGCATACAGGAATACTGTCCCAACTGTAGAGTTGCACCAGAAGCACAAGAATCCCAGTATGAATAACATGTAAACAACCCCCTCCCTCCCTACTAGTTATATTAAGTCCTTAAGGCAATGTGAGAAATTGGGAGTCCAGAGTCAGAGTATGCTTGTGAACAAAGTAAGTGATAGGCTGGGTAAATACCCAGCCACTGCCGAAGCCTTGTCCAAGGGGCCCATGTGGACTGCCCACAGAGACAATATGGTGAAAGTACAGAGTACAGATGTACTTGAGAGCTGATGGAAGATGACCTGCCAAGCCTGAATGTATCAAGGCTGGGGTGTCTGAGGGTCCAGCATACCTATTGACCCCAGAAGAAAGTGTTTAAAGTCCAAAGGAAATCTTCTACTACAGGTGCTCTGATCCAGGGAGAGATTGTCTCAGGAGGCGCAGTGAGGTATTTCTTGTGTGGGGGACTGTGGAAGGGCGCAGGTATATGTGGGCAAATCAGGTAGCATGACACATGTAGCACTCTTTCCAAAGTTCCAAATTTATTCTCAATTCTCCCAAAAAAATTATTCAGTAGCAGGACAAATTCAATACAGTGCATCAGTTCAACATCATGTTCCCAATTTTATCACAGAAACTGAACACCTTCGCTCCTTAGAGCACTTTACCAAAGCTTTCTGGAACTCAGAGCAGTAGATACCACAGCAGACAAATTCATCTGGCATTTATAAATCTTCCATTCGGAGCAGTAAAAAGCACAGTTCATTATAGCTCCATAGAGCACTTTGATAGCAGCTTCCAGAGTATACCTCCAGACCCACAGCAAGCAGAATAATCTCGCTCTCTATCTTGATCTCTCTCTCAAACCAAAGATTCTGAATTTATACCCAAAAAGGGGTCATGTGATCATTTAACTCCACCCCAGTATCTTATTTTACACTTTAAATCTTTATTTACCAAGTATTTATTTATTTACGTACATTGCCCTTTAAATTACCAAAGCAGAATATTTATAATCCTACAAAGCAAATTAAACTCTTTTAATAGAGTTTTAAACATTATTCTAACAACTAAAAGCACCTCCCTTCCTATACCACAAAAGGAGAGGAAATGAGGCGGCGGCTCCTAGATGAAAAAGGCGCTGACAGGACCCAACTGAACCCCACTAGCACCGACAACAGGGCAAACCACGAACAGAGACAGACAAACTCCCCGGTACAAACTCGCCACCGCGAACCAAGTCTCAAAACAACCACCCCAACCCACACACAACATCAGCCACTAAAGCAGCACCGAAGAACCAGTCTCGAGTCCGCTCCACTCACTCCATAACCAGCTATACAAAGGACTCGGGCTAACCACAAAAAGAAGGAATTTCAATCCGGCAACAGCCCACGGCTAAAGTACACCACTTTCAGACAGCAGAACAAAAAGATAAAAATTGTGGCCAGCCGTCTCTTAGAGCAAGCTATAGCCAAAGGTAGGTAAATGGATCTCAGGGCTCCGAAATGCCCGTAGACGTCAAAAATCTCACGCCCTGAGAAGGTCTCAAAAACAGCCCAGAAGTAGCTAACCTCAACTCCGAAGGATATATAAAGCTGACACTATTAATTTTCAGTGGGAATTATTACATTTTGAACAGTACTAAAAGGCTAAATGCCTTCACGGATATGCGCACAGTCGAGCAGGAACAACCGCTCGCTTACTCACTGTTGCGCTGAAGCTCCAAAGCAATTCTACACGGAAAACATTTTCAAATGAATTTAGAAAAAAAAAGAACATAACGGGAACTAGAGAAGAGAACCAGTTGGTTCTCAATACCATTTTTAAACCTAAAAACATAGCCAAGCCCTAAAAAGCACAATATAGACAGAAAGGGCTAACACTAAGCTTTTATTAAGCAGAATGAAACGACATTCCAAACGGAATGCTATATTTACTTCTACTCTAAACCAATGACAACCCTATAATAATAGTCCACTATACTTTCAGCATGATGACTAACTTCGGGCATGGGACTGAATTTAGGCATACTGCCACAGAGGCTCTCCACTTCAGTTTCTCCACTCAGAAAAGGTGCCATGAAATGTATTTAACATTAATCTAACAACTATCCTTTCATTTGTTATTTATTTTATTCATTGAATTTTTTTTCAAATGACATCACTAAGCAGCGGCTGTCTTTTGCTTTAATGGATTTAGAAACAGCCAGACTTCAAACTGAACAGCCTAACTGAGGAACGATAGGTATCATGACAGCACCTTTGGAAAAATTCAAACATGGCTTGCAGGTTCCCTCCTATTTCTATATATATCAACTCGGGGCCCCAAACCCTTCACAGGAGCACCCTGTGACAGGGACCAAGGGTAGGTTTCCACTACCCAAAGGGCAAAGGAGCTCTCTGAATCAGAAAAAAAATACAAACCAAAAATGTACATGACAGTATTCCAGAATTACAGAACTGAGTGGGGACCTAAGATTGGGGTTTGCCCCCTTGCCTGTGGGGCACAGGACTTCTGAGAAGTTTGCATAGTCATGGAAAGTTTGTCCAGGTATGGAAAGTGAAAAAAGGGAGACTGGTGAAAGCTGACTCAAAAAAAGAGACTGTATGATGTGAACTCTCTGCGAAGCATGTAGCATCTCACAAAGATGTAGTGCTGAGAATAATATGAAGACGTGTGCACACAATAAGTTACATTTTTGCTTGACTCAGAAATATGGCATGGATAGTCCTGTTCTTCTAAAGGTGGCATAACAGATTGGGTACCCCATGATGCCCTGAAATCCCTAAAAAGCAAAACAGTAAAGGAATGAGGCCAGCCATCTGAGGTAGCACCCCTGATGACCCTAGATGGTGGTTACAAAATGGAAGTACTTTTTCTGGTGTTCAGGGGATCTGCATGCCACAGAAGAAAGGGTCAGAATTGGGTTTAGACATAAAGTTAAGATGCATTGCACTACCAATTGAAATGGCAGGTTGAAACTCAAACAAAAAATAAATATTCTGTTCACCATGTGTTTGAAATCTGTGGAGAGTACTTGTGAGGAGCATCGAAGGGGTGGACCCAGCATCTAATTAGCATAACATTGAGTGATTGGTCAGGGAGAAGGGAAGCCCAGCTTTCAGTTCCAAGATTCCCCTACAATCCCTAAAAACAAAATTAATAAAGGACCCCGACTGTCTCCCTCATATAACACACATTATGTCCCCAGACATTGACCTTTATTAAACATTAAATGACACTGAGCATTTTTATCAATTAAAAAGGTGTTTAGAAACAAAATGTTTCAAGCCTTTCCCTATCCTAAGACATCCTTGGTTTTCTCACTTATTGAAAAGTACATACATCATTCAATTCCCTTTTAAACTGTAGACCACACCAGGAAGCCCCACAATAGTATTCCTTGCAGCATGCACTGGAGCACTGATCTCTCTGGCAACCATAATAACACTGTATGAAGAATGGTGCAATTTTCTCAGTACAAGTACATAGATGACCTTTTTGGAATTCAAAGGCTATGCCTGCAATTCAGTGGGTGGGAGCAACCAGCCACACTCCCTGCTTGAGCTATTTAAGCTACAGTAGCTTCCTCCTATCTAACTCAGAAACAGTTTCTTTGCTGCATCCAGAAGCTCTGCCCCCCTGTGTTTGTCTCCCACTTTCCCTTTGTGCTTTTTGACTTTCTTTGGTTTGTACCTCTAGTGGCTTTCTAGGTCAGTATTTCATTTTTTCCTACCTTTCTGGCTGCTTTTTGTGCTTCCTTCTTATTTCAGTCAGCTACTTTTGCTGCATTCCTGTTCTCTTGTAACTCCAGTTTCTGATTTGGTTCTTGTGTGCATATTAGTTTTTACAGTGTCCTGCCTTTGTCATTCTCTGCTTTGACTGTGCTCTTTCAGGCTTTTACATGTTGCTTCTTGTTCCAGGACATCTGCAATCTCCCAGTTTAACTTCAGTTTTTTAATGTTTACACCTGGCTCCTTGTATTCTGGTGGTCTAATTAGTTGCTCAGCTCACTTATCATATTCTCCTAGCAGTTTAATTTGTTGTTCTCCACTGCCTTAGACTACCTGCCCTTCAGAGCAATAGACAAACTAATACTGACCTCCCTTATGGAACTGGTTGGCATGCGTTCAGCATTCAGTCTAAGTACTTATAATTCAGTCTCATACAGTGCCCTAGTTGTCATTTGATGTCTCAGTCAGTCATTCAGCCTTGCCTATGCTTTGTTTCTACCTTGTGCTTATGGGTGTCAAGCTTCACCATCAGCCATCCACTACTCCTGCACTTGGTCACATGCCAGCCACAACCATAGCGTGGCTCACAGGGCTCCGTGGCCATTATACCGACATCCCACTCTGTTCACCTGAAGTCCACATCTTCAGGGTGGGTCCTTCAATTTGGGTGGCTCTTTCTCTTTCTGCCCTTCAGATGTTAATGTCCTACTCTCTGGAGGAAGCTTTGGCCATGCAGATTGACTCAGCGGCACCTCTTGATGTTGCATTTAAAACTTCATCTGATGGGGGGGTGGGATCTCTACATCCACGGGCTTCTTTAATTTAACTGTGCAAACCATGTTGACAGCACCTTTGAAAGCTATACCCCTCTACAGTCACCTAAGGTTCACTGGATCTTCACCTACTTCCTTCCCTCTACCCCTCAAAGGTGAAGATCATATGGTTATGCAAGTCCTGACCCCTCAGGGCCCAATTCCTATGCCTTACCCCACAATGATTTGACTTCCTCTGTAGACCTCCTCTTGGTAGAGGCCAGGTACTGTAAGTCCCTTTGAGTGGTTGTTGCTTTCTTTTTCCCACCTGGGGAGGGTGGGCCTCCTTCAAGGGGCCCTTCCTTTAGCTGCAGAGATTGACTTGTGGCACACCCACAGTCATCCCATTATAGGGACAGAGTGAGAGCCCCTCCTCTAAAATTTTCCTGTTGCATTGGTTCACTAAATTGCAGTAGCTGAGTTGTTACTAATTGTATCCCAAGCCAGGAGAAAGATGACTAAGGCTTTGGATCCTCAGAGGTTTCCTCCTCATAGGGGATGTTTCCTCCCCTCCATGCTTAAGGTCATAAAAGTTAGGTAGCTTCTGACAGAGATGATCCATAATGTAGTACATTTATGTTAGTATAGTATATATCCTGATAGGTTTCTGCTGTGAGCTGAGGTTGGATGGTGGCCCTCTCTCCATCCTGCCATTCCCTTTGTACTTACAAGGTCATGCCTCCATCTGTTATGAGTATCAGGCTTTGTGTTCACAACCTGCTGAGCAGTACATTTGGGCTCCTTCTTAAGGTACCTTTAGCCTAAAGGAATTATGTTTCTGTGGCACCTCTAGGGGTGGAGCCCTCCTCAAAGGGTACCTTTGCTGCACAGTACCTTTACAGCATGGTAGTTCCCCATGGAATGAAGAGTCCAAATGGCTGAATTATTCATGCATGACAGTCAACAACACATTCATTTAAATACCTTCAGACTATCAACAAAGTTGCACAAGCATAACTCCTCACTAAGTTGTGTATGCCCATTAAATTCAAAGCCTATGCCTGCAGTTCAGTGGGTGAGAACAACTAACCATGAACCCTGCCTGAACTATTTAAGCTAGGTTCCTCCAGCCTCTTTCAGAAGCACTGTTCTTCACTCTGCCATCCTCCCTTCCCCCTCCAGTGGTGCATGTATCTCCTTGGGGCTCCGTCCTAAGGTACATATAGCCTAAATGAATTATGTTCCCACGGTACCTCTAAGGGTGGAACCCTCCTCAAGAGGGTTCCTTTGCCTTCACAGTACCCACAGTTTCCCATGTGACAGACAGTGTGAATGGGAAAAGTATCTATGTATGACTGTCAAAAACACATTCATTTAAATACCTTCAGACTATCAACAAAGTTGCACAAGTATAGCTCCTGATTAAGTTGTGTATGCCAACTGAATCACATGTTATGATTAAAGTAATGTGACTAGAGAGTAAACAGATCTACAGTTACAGTATCCCAGCTTGGTTATTGAACTGTTGGTTTGATTAGCCCCTTGCCACATAACTTAAATAAAAAAATATATAATTTTAAATGGATCTCCCATAGTTCTGTATGGAAACCATTTTAACCCTCTCCATACAGTGGCATCATGGTTGCATGCCTGAGAAAGTTCATCAGGTCCTCCACTGCTGGGCACCTGTAACACTTACAAACCTCAGGACTAGGATACCGTCCCTTGAGGCAATTAGGTTTATGTCTTAGGTCCTGAACTTGTGATGCAGATGCTGAAAAACTTGTTGGTTCAGTAACCATTCCCAGTGTGTACATACTGTTGGGTAAACCAGGCTAAAGAAAGGGATAGGTAGGGGGGTACTCTTTTGTTTATATGCAAGTCATCTGAGTTACAGTTCAGGGCTGGTGGTACAGATCCAAAAGTGCAAGAACAACCAATTTATTTAGCAACCAGCCACACCTTTTGTTTTACATAAAATTCACTTTTTATTGAGATTTTTTCTAAGAACTCCATGATCCCCTGTAGCCCAGCATTTCACTTGATCTTGGGCTTCATCAGGGGTTCAGATCTATGTAAATATACATCAAATCATATTTAATATGGTTATATTTCATAAACGTCATAAATTCAAATATTTTTTGTCATTCATTTTTGGTCTGATATTGCCCTAAAATGACTCTATAAAGTTTAGTGTATCTCTCATACATGTATTCTTAGAAGTTATTATCAGGAGACTAGTAAATCCAAAAGAAATGCCAAACACTAGATTACTGAAACAATTTTAAAATTTTTGTTCTTATTTCTCTTTCTCAGTGGAATTTCTTACCATGAAACTTTAACTAGCAAATACTTTAATTTGATTAAACTTCTTTGAATTGTATTTACCTTATGTTCAATTGCTTCTTGTTTTGTTCTTATTTCAAAACTGATAATTTTATTTTCATGTTAATCTGTTGGTAAAAATACATCCGTACATTCAGATGTCTATTACCTCAAATGTATCTAATTGATATCAAGCTGAGAAAATCTTTGATATAACCAACATACTCTTATCTTTCCTGCATGTTATGCTGTCATTCAATCATCACCATTTAAACAGTTAATTGTTTAAATATCCACCATTAAAATTGTAAAAGAACATCTTAGCTTCTAAACATGCTGTTAAATGACTTCAGCCATCTTTGCTGAATCTCTCTTTATAAAAATTATACAGATACTGTTTTGGCCATTTATTCATCTGTAATACCCTGTTCTATGGGTCATTTGAGTTAAACCAGAGCTGTAAAGCAGAGTTACATAAAATAATTGCATTTCTTTACCTCTGGTTTAACTCAAATGACCTCTAGAAAAGGGTATTACAGATGAATAAATGGCCAAAGCGGTATGTGCAGGCTTCATGAGATTTAGCAGCAGTGTAAGCTAACTGATGGTGTATTATGAAGTAAGTGTTAAAATGAATTACAAGACAATTGATTTAGAACATTTATCTGAAAACTGTTAGACATTATACTGAAGCAAGCAAAGTCCTCCTAGCCAACCACCCGTCTTTGCAAACGTTTACTAACTTGCAAGCAAAATCTATTTAGAGTGAGGTTTGGATAAAAACAAGGGTTGCCCATGAGGTGAGCAGAGATTCTGAAAGTTAACATGTTTTGGTTTAAAGATGCAGATTCTAGACAAGAGTATTACTTATAAAGTGAGATTCAACAAAGATGGCTGAAGTTGAAGAGACTGACTATAAGAAAAGTCATTTAACAGCATGTTAAGAAGCTAGGATGTTATTTTCCAATTTAATGGTGAATATTTAAAGAGGTAATAACTGTTTAAATGTTGATGATGGAATAACAGTATAACATGCAGGAAAGATGAGAGTGTGTTGGTTATATCGAGGATTTTCTCAGCTTGATGTCGATAGATTAAGGCTCTGAGCGGCAAATCTGGTGACACCCAGCAGACCAGACCTGGGTTTGAATCCTACAGCTTCCACTTGTATACTGTGTGACCCTGAGCAAGTCACTTAACTTCCCGTGCTCCCAGGTCCCACCTGTAAAAAAGCTTTCAGCTTAGTGTGCTACTCCTGGTTAAACAACTAAATAAAAAAAGATACATTTGAGGTAATATACATCTAAATGAACAGATGTATTTTTACCAACAGATAGGTGTGAAAATAAAATTATAAATTTTGAAATAAGAACAAAACAAGAAGCAATTGAACATAAGGTGAATATAATTCAAACAAGTTTTATCAAATTAAAATATTTGCTAGAAAAAGTTTCATGGTAAGAAATTCCACTGAGAAAGAGCAATACAAACATTAATTTTAAAATTATTTCAGTAATCTAGTGTTTGGCATTACTTTTGGATTTACTAGTTTCTCCTGATAATAACTTTTAAGAATAGAAGTATGAGAGACACACTAAACTTATTAGAGTCATTTTAGGGCAATATCAAACCTAAAATGAATAACAATGATATTTGAAGTTATGACGTTTATTAAATATAACCATATTAAATATGATTATTTTTGTATATTTACATAGATCCTAGCCCCCGATGAAGCCCAAGGTCAGGTGAAATGTTGGGCTACAGAGGATCATGGTGTCCTTAGAAAATATCTCAATAAAAAGTTAATTTTATGAAAAACAGAAGGTGTGCCTAGTTGCTGAATAAATTGGTTGGCTTGACCAGTCTGCCTGGGAGCTGAGTTCTCCTACTGCATAATTGACTGAAAGTGATTTTAGAATTGCTTGCACACAATTTGTTACCTTGTATGCCTCTATCAGCATCATATTGCTTCTGTTGTCACCTTGCTTGATTTTCTAATCTGTTTATCTTTACAGCAGTTAAAAATAATCCAGTGACATTATTAGAACTGAGAAATAAATTATGGTCAGGCTGATAGAATTTATTTTTTTTTCAAAAATGCCAGAAATGGCCTAGGATAATACTTGCTGCATATTGTTTTTAAAATGGTGATGACTGATGGCTTTTAGGAACACCAATTTCAGTGCTTTAAAAAAATTACTTTTGGCTGACTTTGTGAACAACTAATCAGTCTTATTGCCAGAATCATTCTATTCCTTTTTTAAAAGGGGAAATTATCTTCATTTTTGCTGTGAGGAGCATTGCTGCTAGATGTTTTCCATTTTCTGGTGCAAGCCTGCCACCACTGTGCTCAGACTTGTATGACCTCTTAGTTTGGGGAGTCTGTGGGCATGCTTCATTGAAATCAACAGAGCTGTCTGTTTAAGTCCTTTTTCATATATTAGATGTATGTCTGGTTAAAATCAAACCCACTGATCAACTAACAATGCTCTTGATTTCAATAGAGCACACCCTTGTATTCTCCAAAAATGTCACAAAACATCTGAGTGCAGAGAAGAGGCTGTGGTGAGCCAGCACCAGGAAGAAGGCATCAGACAGTCAAGCTCCTTGGAGCACATTTTATGATCACATCCCCTTCTTAAAAAAATCAAAAACTTTCTAGCAATAGGACTGTTTAAGTCCTCAGAAAGTACGCTATAAGTGGGAACACTGGAGGATTTTTGGCAATGGGCACTATTGATCCTCCTTAGGCTATATACCTTCCATTTGTAGGGAGGATACATTTTTGCCACAAACAATGCACTTATTTCTGTTATTTACTATATGACACAGGGGGTTAGTAGAAAAATTATGTACTATGGATGTATTCCTTTATTAAGGCACCATAATGTTTTATGTGTTTATAGAGGTATTTTGGTTGTAATTTTCCAGAGGGTGGTATTTAGTTGTACATCAAAATACTTTTTTTATTTTTATATTTATGTTGTATTTTGATCATACCTGTGACAGTAGCACAATTTGATGGTGACTATTCAAAGAAAACACTGAAAGCATTTGCAGGGCTCACAATAAATGTCAATATCACTGTAAATTTCTCCCACTAACTGTTTAGTGTGTACTTTTTTAAACCAGAGATATATACAGTAGTTAGTATTTAGATTTCTAAATATATTTTTGCCACATGTACAGCAATGTGGATCTTGCTTCTGAAGTCACATGGTGCTTTTTGAAATTTATATATCATGATGGCCTACTGTATATTCAGATTTGAAAGTCTAGTACATTTAGCACTGCTTGATAAATGCCTGTAAGCCAGATTCCCCATAACTACTGGCCATACAACATTAACTGAAGAAGAATGGGTTGTGTTAGAAATGCCTGTTCGGCTCTGCTCTTGGAGAGCTACACTCACCATCATGGCGTTGCTTAATAAAAGCTTTATGGTGAACAATGATTTTGTGCCACGATATTGCATAGATGTTTTATTTTAAAAAATAAATGTACCAATAAAATCCATTAATTCTGACAGTCTGTTTCAGAGAGATTCTTGACTCTTAGACACTTGTTAAAGAGACATTATAAAATATTTCACAAGCTATGTAACAGATGCTTTCTGAATTTTGTTTTTTCTTTGGAACAATATCATGGATTCTTTCCATCAGAAACAGAGGTAAAATGAAGTAAGAGTATCAAAACTGGAATACATTAGTGCAAGTGGGATTCTGCTTGAATGTTCCCAATGGATTTTATCTCAGCCTCCAGTAGACCATTACATCCTCTGATGTTATTTGCACCTGGCAATCCTGAAAAATGTATTGGACATTTAAACAATATTACTGGCCTTATCTCCAGTTACAGCAATGAATGAAATTAATGAGATTTCCAATGATTTATTTTAATATATCTGGATATACTACAACTGTGCAGACCAATCAAAAACAAAGGGAAAGATCTATGCTGGGGAAATATGTGCATTATGACTGGTATTTGGTTGAGACTTGTTGCCTAAGTAAACAATAATACCTGACAGGGTGGGCAGTATTAGCCTATACCAGACCAAGGAGGAGTGTAATGAGGCCAGATGCTGCAGGTGGATGGCCTTACAGCCCTTGGAAGGTCTGGTATAGGACATACCACCTACCCTGCAGGGCATTGTTGCACTTAGAAAATGGGTTATTGGTAGCTTTACATGAAATGTTATAAAAACATTTTAAAAATTGTAAGAAAGTTAACAAAAATTAATAAAAAAAAGTGTAAAGTAGTTCCTCTACTACTGACTGGTGGTATTGGCAGTAGAGGGTACTGTACCTATTATGTAGAATATGCTGTCTTCAGCACCTCTAGCAGATCTTACATTCCCCCTGAGCATTATTTTGTAGCTTGCAGCATGTTTCCCTACCTGAGTATCAGTCCAGTTTAGCTTTTAAAACTGTAGTTGAAAGATATGTGGAAGTGTGATGTGCTAGCTGGAAAAAAGAAGAAATATGAAGAATGAAAGAACTGGGGTGGCAGTGCTCTAAGGTTACTTTTTTAAATTGAAAAGCATCCAGTCCTGTGGATTGTATTCTGTTTTATTGTTTCCAAGTAGGGGGTAGTGTGGGGAAATAGCGTGAGAGTGTAGCAGTCAGAGGAATTGAATTCTCAGTGATGGCATTTTGATTTATAAAAATATGATTTGTGTGGGGATGGGGTATGATTTTAAAGAATGATGGTAGTAGGTAGCATTGATTTGAGGATTGTTACTGCAATTTGGACTTCGGGGGGAGTGCGTCTCTCACTAAACAATGAGAAAACAATGAATGCCATTAGTATTTTGAAAACTCTGTGTGGGACAGTGATTTTCTTTATGGTAAGACAGGTTGGCATTGGATTGTTTCCAGGTCTCTATTGACACATAAATGTACCCATGGCAAGGTCTCAGGCAATCAGACCTAGAAATTTCAAACTCATTTTCTAATGCTATATTAACACTCTACAGTGGTGCTCAGTGTCAGGTTCCTTCTTGTCTAGTCATGTCAATCGGCACCTTCAGACACAAACTGGCAAAAATGGACCAGGTGGGAATCACGTTATGCCATAATATCTGCTTAATCTCTTGAGTTTTGTACCATGATCATTGCTCTGCTTGTTTCTGTAGGATTCCTACCTTTCTATATTGTTTTCATTTTCTTTGTGTTGCTCTTGAGTGGATGAGGTATTTCTGATCTCGTGCTCCAGTTGGGGTGGGGGCCTTTGGGGGTTGTTTGTTTCTTGTTTGTATATTTTGTTCTGTCTTATCATTCTGTGTTGTGACTTTTGTGCTTGTGCTTGTTTGGTAATGTTTTGCATTTTTCCTTCAGTAAAGTATTCTTAATTACAAAAAATAAAATAAAAACTAAAATAAACCTTGCCCAAATTATCTCTGCCCCCAACTCAGCTCAACCCCAGATCCTCCAATCACTCCCTTCTGGACTGTTTTTTTTTTTTTGTGGCTCAGCCTCTGTTTCCCTGGTCCCCCCACTCATCCCCCTGGGACTTACCTCAGGGATGATCCTCCTGTGGGTGCCCTCTTGGGTGAGGCTGCAGAGTGGGCATGCCCCAGACAGAGTTCTGAACCAGGTTCCTGGTGGATCACCTTTACCATATGCCTCCCTGGTTTGCCCCCAAGGGTGGGATCACAGGGTCAGGCTGGTCCCAGTGGAATACTAAGCTTAGTTATCAGTTGAGAGCCATGGGCAGGCAGGGCAGGACTATTGGAGTGAGGCGTCATTCATGGGACTGGCATTTTTGAATGCTTTTTCCTCTATGGAAGGCATGGCATGCAGTGACAAGGAGCACCAAAGTGCCAATGTCTGGCATGCCTCCCCACATCTTAGGCTTCCAGCAGCAGCTACCACCTTGGCCTTGGCCTTTGCCAGAGGTAAGTCACGTGCCGGGTGCTCATCCATCTTTCCCCCCAGAGGAGGAGGAGAGGAGTCTGTATGATCCTTAATCCTCCTCCCCCAGCTGGCCCTCTGACTCTTCAGGTCCATTTCTGAACCTGGGGCATCAACATCCCAAGTGGAAACCATATTGCTGCACCGGTGGGCCAGCCTCCTTGACTGGACTATAATGAATTGGGAGGACAGGATCCTTCAGAGCAGGGTGCTGTCTGATTCCATCAGTGACCACGCCCCCATTTTTTGTACTCAGTGCTGTTTGCATCCACGTTCTCCACCCAAGTTTTTGTCTTTAAGGATTTCTCCAATTGCAAAACACTTAAGCGGCACTCGGACATTAGGTCAGTAAACTGATTGGTCCACCTCACCAGTACTAATGTGCGCTCTGCTCTTGGGTTACTTATGGCTGTCTTGTCCTCTGTCCAGGGCAAACACTTTCTGGCTGCCATCTGGAGAGTGAGGGGTGGGGACTCCAGATGTCTAACAAAAGAACTTCTTATAAAAATGAAACAGGGAGGGATGTTCTATAGATTGCCTATAAATTCTTCCTATCTCCTGCCAGCTGGTACTATTACCGAAGGCTCCAAAACCTCTGTAAGCATGAATTCAACTCCCTTAAGGCTTCCTTCCTCAAAACCAACAAGCTAACAATCTGAGTAACCCTCGTAGGTTCTGTGTCATGGTAAATTCCCTAATTAAACCAGATTCCAAGCAGAGCCACAACAACCTGTGCACCAAAACAGGTATCTTAACTGAGCCCATTCAAGTTGCAGAAACTCTGAGCCAAAAATTCACCAATCTAGCTAAATATTTGGCTATACTGCCATCCAAGGACTCCACACCCACCCTAAGTTAGGGGAATGTGGAAGAGTCTGGAATACCTTGCCTTACATTTTAAGACCACTTCTCACACAGAGGTTCACCATCTCCTCATGGCCCTCCCTCACTCTAGTGGTACTGGTAGCATTGTTTTTTCCCCCCAGTTCTTTAAGCTGATAGCTTAACTCATTGCCAAGCCCTTAGCCACCTTTATTAATCTGTTTCTTACCACCGCATCTATCCCTTCGATATGAAAACAGGCTAGAGGTGCCCCTATATTCAAATCAGGTGACCCAATGATCCCCGAAAATTGCAGGCCAGTGTCCACCCTCTCCCACTTAAGCAAAATTCTGGAAATAAATGTCCTGTATGAAATCTCTGAACATATCTCAATTACAATCTGCTCTCTTCCCACCAGCATGACTTTAGAAAGGGCCACAGCACCACCACTGGTTTGGCCTGTTTCACTGACATGTCTTAATGAACTCAGATAAAGGCAGACTTACTGGTGCCATCTCTCTAAGGCCTTTGTTTTATTTGATCAAGGCATCCTCCTTGACAAACTCCACTGCTATGTTTTCTGTACAGTTACCATGTCATGGTTCAGCAACTACCTCACCGGGAGATCTCAAGTGATCCGTGACGGGGGAGGGGCATCTTAGGGCTGAATAGTGGAGTTCCCAAAGGGTCCACACTGGGGCTATCCTGTTCTCCCTCTTTGTTAACTACCTTCTTAGGGATGGCACAGACTACTACATTTTAATATATGTGGACAATCTTATTCTTTACAAGACAGATAAGAGTTTAGAGACTTTAACCTCTCCCTCTCCAGAGAATTTGGGACTATCCAAAAGTGGTTTGCCTCAAACAGACTACTTGTTACTGCCAAAAAAAGAAGACAATGCTGTTTGGGTCTAAACCGAGGCTTGCAAAAGATAGGATAAGTAATAATACCTCTTCCACCTTGAGCATTTTGGCTCTGGATGAGCCCTCCCTTGAACAAATAGCTACATTCAAACACCTGGGAGTCACCCTTGATCCCTCCTTAACCTTTGCAGACCACATTTGTCATGTTATTAAGCGTGTGAAGCAGAAACCGGGTGTCTGTTTCTGCCTAAAGCATCTTATGACCCCGAGGTGTGTCTGGCCATTGTTCAAGGCACACTTTTACCACTCCTGGATTACTGCTCTTCTGTGTTTACTCAGACCTCAAATCGTAACCTTACTTGACTCAATACTAACTTTAAGAGCAGCTGCAGGTTTACCACACTGGCCCGTACAACAGTGACTGCTGCTTCCTTTACAAGGCGCTTTGTTGGATGGCTCCAGAGACCTGCTGTGACTACCTAATGAGTACCCTTATTAAAAAGTCCCTTTGTGATAGGGTTAACTCCCCACTATCTAGATGCATTACAATTAAGACTGGCATACAGGAACTGAGGTCCTTCTCTCAACAGATCCTTGAACAACCCCTGACTGCAACCCAGTTGGGTCAGAGAGCCTTCTCCATCACTGCCCCCAGCCTCTGAAATGGCTTACCAGCCACACTTCACTCACTAGGCACTTCCCTCTCTTAACCACCCCAGTTTGTAAGTTCTCTTGCTGACAAAGAATAGGGCACTCCTTCCATTCTGGGTTCTATCTGCTGCACTTGTCTTTAAGCAAGTAATACATTTTAATTGTCTCATTGTTTATTTTCATTGAGCTACATCTCCATGTATTAGTTGAATGTTGGCCATATGAACTGTTGTATGAAGCTTGATTTGACTGAATGTACCACCTTGCCTTGTAGGTTGATTCTAATGTGCTGTATGTTAATTCTAATGTTCTGTATGTGTTATCTAGATGGCTCGGGTCATTCCTGAAAATGGTCCCTAGGACTAGTGTACCTACCCAGTTATCAAATCAATAAATAAATAGTTAAAAAAATAAATAAAGTTCAGACCCTGCTTGATCACCTAAAGGGTCATCCAACAACACCCAAACTTCTAATGCAACTTCACACAGTTGCAGCAAACATGGCATCACTTGTGTAAAAAACAAAAGAAAAAGACACATGAGCCTTTTTTGATGAAGCTGCCACAAATTGGAAAAATTATTAAAAAATCAGTTCCATTTAATTTAAAATTGGGTTCTCATCTTTTGTTACAAATGGGTGGATACTGGCCTATTCAAAAATCACATCTGTGTCAGCATTCAACCCCATTGAACATTCTGTGAACGCTCTGCAGCAGTCAAGCCAATAAAAATAGGACCATTGGGTTGCTCATTTATTTTAATGAAGTGTCAATTAGGTGGGGTGTTTCTACCTCAGTGTGCCATCATCCTTAATTTTTGTCTTATCTCTTAAACAGTAGGCTACATGTAGAAGCCTAATTATGCCTCAAGTACCAATAACCTCAAGAGAAGAGGAATAATAAGCCCAGCCTTTCCAGGCATACTATAAGTAATTTGGAAATAGAGAAACCATGAAAACTGGTGCATTTACTCTGGAACTGGTAATTAGAATGCCCATTATATTTCCTCTGCCTCAGTCTATTAACCCAATTAATTTTGGTAGTTTGGCTGTTTCAGTAAATCTTGCTATAAGCTCATTGTTACCCAGACACTTAGCTGGTCTTCCATAATTAATTCTTACTGCAAGCTAGCAGTAATTAGTGTTATACCTCTGCGTTTTGCTTGTTACAAATACCCCTTACTAGGTGCTGAAAAATTGAAGCCAGAGTTATTGATGCACCTCCTGGATGGCCTGCAGTACCTTACTACTAGATGATATACAATATAAACTAAAAAATCATTAAACGTTTAAGAAATGAAGGTGCAGTAGTGAATGCAGGTGAAGTGCTGGCTGTGGTAACCAGTACTGTGAAATCCCACAGCCTTCAACTGCTAAGTAAAGTTGGTCGACATCTCTGCTCTACTAGGCATTCAGCATGGGCTCTTTAAAATTTGATAGGCTCCAACAGATTGAAAGGCACTAAAGGAGGCTAAAAGACTCCAGATGATTTCCCTGACCCGAAGCACAAATTTTATTTTACAGAGAATCAGCGTTGCAGTCCTTCAAGACTAATTTCATGGAACTTGGGATGAAATGGGCATGACCAAATGAGCAGACTAGCTGGGCCATATGGGTCTTATCTGCCGTCAAAGTCTGTGTTTCTATGTTTCTGTGAAATTAGAAGAAACAGGTATCAGCCTAGTTCTGTGCTCACAACAGATGATGGTTAAAAGTGGTTCACACCAGGTTGAGATCACTGGTCTTGGTGGAAAATACCAGGTTTCCCTCATCCTGGTTATCACACTATCCAGACAACTACTCCTTCACAAATAATTTATGAACCTGTAGGTAAAACGAACTGCAACCACCCTGCTTTTGTGCTGATAATGGACTGGCATGCCACTTTTATAGGCAACTATTTGGCTATACCGAGACCATGCTGGATTACATAGATCATGTTTTTGTTCCATATATCAGTTTCATAAAAACAAAAATGATTCGCCATGAAAACAATGTCTGCTGTTAATATTCAGTCTTTTCAGAGTGCCCACCACAGAATCTGTCCTTAAGTTGGAAAAATATTGTATTATACCTGTGTACATTTCTTCATCCTGATCGTTAAGCAATGTAGACCACACAACTTACACAGTGCAGTCAAATGGCTATATAAAATTTGTGTAACTAATAATATATATACAAAAGTATATTTAAGAAATGTATTATACCTTTGGTATAAATCCACCACTAAGTCTAGGAATTAAATTCCTGTTTTTTCAGGGGAAGGAGACCAGCTCCTTCCCCACATTACTCCTCTGAGCCCCACTTCTGACATCAGGTTCAAAGCAGTGACACATTGGCTTCCAGCCAGGAGCGCGAGTGAGCACCTGACATCATTGCTTATGCCAGTGCTGATCTACACTCATCCAGCATATAGCAGAAGAATGCTGGTGGCCCACACCACCTCTCCTTCCCTCCCCAGTGACTGCTGATATCAGGTGAGACACCCAAGTCTTTATGCAAGGAAGGAGGAACACAATATTTTATTTTTGAGGCAAATAATTTACCCACATTGCTTTCTTGGCACTGACTAATGGGGGCATCATTCTGGCATGCTGGTGATATGGGTTCACACCTTAAACACAGCACATCAGAAGTGGAGGTTGGCAGGTAGGAATTTAGAGCATCATCTGGACACTTCCTTCTTGGGGGGTGGCAATGCTCCAGTTCAGCCCCTGGTAGTGGCTCTGTAGAGGTGCTTCTGGCTGCATGGGGGAACACAGGCAGCTGAGTGTTTCTACCCCCAGGACACTGCTGTGGTAGTGTGCAAGCAGGTGGTGGGCAGGTCCCCACAAATGGAAAATGATTGCATTGGGCACCCTAGGTGAAGGTCTCCCTGGCAGCAGACTGAACTAAGACACTTTCTTCTTGGTGGCAGGAGGAAAGCCCCCTAATAGGGATGTTACATTTGCCTGATGATGGAGGTACCAAATACCTGGAGGAAGGGACTTGCAGCAAAGGGTGAGTCCATCAGGCAGATGGGATGAGCCTTGTGGAGTACCCAAAGAAGTGGGTGCCCAGAATGGAGTGAGCGAAAAAAATGATAATTTAATCAAGATGCCATTTTAACCCAGTGACCCTTTCTCCTAAGAATTCCATTAAGGTTCTCTTACCAGATGAGCTGCCAGATCAATTAGATAGCCTTTGGTCCCTGTGGTACCTTTTTTATTTTAAACCTGTACCAAATCACCCTGCAGCATGGGATGTCTTAAACGCTGATGGTGAAGTACAGTTAATGAAGCAAGTGCCCATGGGAGCCTCAGACTTGTTAGCTAGCCTTGTAATATAGCTGATAAGAGTACCTGGATGGAATTCAAGAAGGGACCTGGATGAAAATTCTATTACCCCCAAAAAAAATAAAAATGCATTTCCCATGTCTGGGACTTTGACTGAGGTAGTACTATACAAATAAAAAGCCATGCATTCATTTAAAAAAAAAAAATCATTCGCTGCCAGTTTTGTGCACAATATTTTATCCTTTTACTAGTTGCAGTCCTATGACGATTATTTACATTGGCATCAGTATATTTATGGTGTAATCCAGAAGGGGATTAACATGGCATTGCATCTGTCATCAAGATAATAACTCACATTTCTTGTACAATATATTGAAAATATTTGACTTCTGAAGTATTGGAACTGACATAATGGAGTGTTGTGTTATTTGTCTAGACCTCAGAGAGGGAAAGATCAGAACTGCAAAAAAGCAAGCACAAGCTCCCATATATTACTGCTATTTATTATAGGCAGACAGCTATTAGAGGGCCATGAAATAGGAGATATTAAAAGAAAATCAATGTACTGTACACTTACAATGAAAGGTTGAGCCAGGTGCTCTGGAGCATTACATGAACATATTGCTGTGCTTTTCTACATAAAAGCTAATGCTACATCATTTCCTGTCACTTGCACCATGCCTTTATTTATTTGTCAAAGATAAACACCATTTCTGAAGTTGAAGAGCCACCATATACCTTACTGGAGGCAATATTTCTACCGTAATTCATGTTACTATATTCTGCATTCAATCTACTACCACAGGTAGCTGTGAATGTCTTTCCTTTTTGTTTTCTTTAGAAACTGTCTTGTTCAGTTTGCCTGAGAATGTTTTTACAGTCATTATAAAAAGATGATAGAAAGTTGGACAGCACACATGATTTCTTGTAGAAATCTTAAAGACTATTGTTTAGAATGTTTCAGTAGAGCTCTTTATTGTGAGTGAAATAATTTAGGTTTCATTTCGATCTGTGAGATCCCTGAACAATTAACCTTTTCTGAAAGAAAGTTAAATGCTAGATTTGTTCATAAAGACTTCTCAGGCAGCCCTCTTATACATTTAGAATGTTCCCATTTCTGATATTTTAAGCATATATGTGGTATGGGACATAACCAGCAACTCAGCAAACTTATACAGCACATTACGTGTAATGTGTGCAAATTAACATAAAGGAACTTATGATTATTACAGTGGATTTTGAACAGATCTGAGAAGTGCCAAAACACTCCTTCATTACAGCAGTGAAAAAGCAAACATATCCACAGGCAAGTGTCGCACAGTGCTATGGGGTTCATCCATGTGGCACAGCCATTGACTCTTCCTTGACTAAGAGGTCAGTTAGTTAAGCAGGGTATATACTGAGGTAGCCTACTCAGAATTATGAATACATTCAATATAAGATATTAGACTGTGGACTGTTAGTTAAAATATCACTTAACTACTAAAACAAACAAACAAACAAAAAACCTGAGCCCTAGTATCACTCACCAAGGTCAGTGGCACAAAACCATCCCCTTGTTATGCTAGTCCCTGTTTTAGTGCTGAATGCAGGAATTCCCACTGGGACTGACTCACAATGCAATTTAGATTGCAAGATGTTTATGGGTGATGCAGGGGACAGACTGAAGATGGAGAAAATTACAAAGGACCAGATACTACAGGGACTGAAGAACTTGAAATTGTTTTTCATTTTTCCCCTAAATCAATGAATTTTTAAATATTCCTCTAGATAAAAGTACATATGTCCATTTTCTTACTTAAAAAAATGCAACTTTTATTTTAAAGCCATGATTTTGAGGCATCATGTGCCCTTAAAACTAGAAGAGTGTTCTCCAGGTGCAGAGCTAACTGCATTTTGATTGAAGATGTCATGAGATACGGTAGTATTGCATAGCCATATCAGATGACAGCTGAAACTAACAGTTTAGTGTAACAGTATTATATAACTATCTTATTAGCTTTGTGTTTTATTTTATTATTGTTTGCCATATTTATTAAATACATACTTAGATTTATTTTGTTATAGTATGCCGTGCATGTGGAAGCATCTTACTAGTATGCATGTCACACTTACTGATTTGGTTACATTTTAAAAACCATTTTTTCTAATTTTGGTCAGTGGGTTCTACCACCACTGCACTTCACTGAATCACAATACTGACCATGGTAACCTATTTGGTTACCATATGTACTGTATTGATCTGTGATTGATTTGTACATTTTGAGCAATATTTTAAGAACTATTTATTAAAGTTTGAGTAGTAAAACCTGGTTCGGGCATTCCTTAACTCACTGTAATATCTAATTATAATATTTTCTATATTTCCTACATGTATGTTACATTTATTTATATTATATATTAATTGAAAAAAATATTTTAATGCAGACATTATGGTTGAAGAATGCAAAGTAAACAAAGTAGGGAAATGAAAAACTTTAGGGTTTTGGGTCCCCAGAGTACTGGTGAACCAGTGGTGGGGTTTTTCTTTGGGTTGTCAACCCTTATACCGCCTTCCCCCAGCCTGTATCCTCCTGTCTGAAGCACAAGATACTACTTTAAACCAATGCCTCATAGTGATGCACTCATCAAAGACAGAGAAATATGGCTCACCACTTGTTGGCATCAGAATCTGTCATAGCTTTCCTTACACACAGCACTAAAGAAAAGAGGTCATGTCTGACCTTTTTTGCTCAGTGGATGAGGGCGCGCATTAAGGTTGACAGCTCCAAGGAAGACCCTGCCACTGATCTGCCAATAATTTCCTACTTTGTATGCTTTGCATTCTTTAACCCTAATGTCTGCATTAATGTAGTTTTTTTGAAATTAATTCCCTATTTTTTCTGTTAGAGGAATTAATTCACACAGGTCCCAAAGGAACCTACATGAAATGAAATAAATAGAATACTGGTGAATGTCCTGATGTAGTGCATAGGCCCTTCAGGCCTTGATATGCATATCAACACTGTGGGAGGGAAGGCTCCCTAGCCTACCACAATGTGTTGTGTATGCACCATAATATTGATTTGTCCCTCCCAGTCTGGGGCTTGTACCACACACTGCAGCACCTTCCCCAGTCTCAGCCCATTCAGCCAGCTCTCAGAGCTTGTACTTGAACTCAGGTCACTGGCATGGGAATGCACCATGCTCCTCACTGTACCAATAGACATTGCTGCAAGCGACGTTACTTCATAATTTTTTGTTGTGAGATTTTGATCTCCAGATATTATCACAGTCTTTTTATGAACTCCCCCACTTCTGAACATGATAGGTGCCATTTAGAAAATATTGGCCAACACTTCATTTTAACACCATAGGAGCAAAAAACAATTTTTTTGCCAGGATTTGCAAAATGAGACATGTCACATTCATGAGGTGGTGTGAAAAAATTGCTGTGCTGAAAATTTGCTGTCAGAATACTGAAAATTATAAAGCTATGAGCACTGCTGAAAATTTACAGTGTACCTCCATAACTTTATTGCTTTTTAATACTTTGATGCCAAATATTTAGCATTGTCTTTTTATAACCCTACCTCATGAACCCAGTTGGTTACAATTTTCAGATCCCTGTCAAAACATAATTTCATGCCACAGGTGTGAAAACACATTTTGGCTAGGATATGAAAAACAACAGCTATCACATTCATGAGGTGGTGTGAAAAAATGGGCATGTGGAAAATTGGGGTAAAATATTGAAAATTACCAAACCTAGGAGCAATAGATGAAACATTTCAAAATATGTTCATAACTTTGTTGTTTTTGAAAATATTTTTATCCCAAATTATCAACATAGCGTTTTTATGACCCAGCTCATGAACCTGGTAGATAACTTTATTCAAATCCTGCCTGAAAGGTGATTTTGTGTTGTGACTGAAAATTCCCCTTTTAGGGCAGATTTGAAAAAAAAAATCACCTGCATTGTTTCTGAGGTTGGGTCCCAAAAAGGCCATGTTGAAAATTTGGGACAAAAATATTAAAAAATGACCAAGTTATAAGTATAAGTTCAAAATGCATTGAAATATGTTAAACTGCACCTAGTGTACCTGTTTTCCTCAGTTTCTGGTCCAAAGCTGAAGAGTGAAGATGTGTCTTCAGTCCAGGCATAATTATGCTGTTGGATCTCTAGTAGGAAGTATAGGGGAAGGGGGGTGAGTGGAGTAGTGGGTGCTGATTGGGGGTCAGGGTGCAGTGGTTGGAGGGTAATCATGGCAGTGAAGATGAGGGACCATTTTTATTTATTTTGGGTTAAAAAAAAGAAGCAAAGAAGACACTACAGGACAGTTTTCTTAATTGCAGGTTCTCCAACACTGGGGATTGGGCACGCCAGTGTCAGCTTGGGATTTGGGGGCACTGGGGATTGGGCACCATGGTGTCCCACACTGCTAGGTCAGGGGTCGGCCTATGCAGGTAGTGGGGACTGGGCATCCTTGTGCTGGCAGATTGATGTGGTGGGGGTAAGACAAACTGGCACTAGGGGTGGGCACCCCAGTGTTGGTATACAGTTGCAGCCAAAGACATGGCCTGATGTTTTACAAAATTTCAATAACATCTCTGTGGAAATTCCCTGTCTGCCTGCAGCATCATTGTGGGCCACCAGAGAGACTCTCTTTAAATATATTTTGAAATATCTGGACTATCTAAATGTATCTCTGGCTGCAACTGTAGTTACAAATAAAACACACTTAGCTGGCATTGAGGATTGGGCACTCCAGTGCTCAGTTTAAATAAAGGATTCTGCTAATGCAGCTAATAGCAGACAGCAGGAGGAACCAAACAAAACCCACATGCAGCGCATGTTCAGCAAGAGCGGGGCTACTCACTGACACGTAGCCCCTTACCTGCTGAGTGAACACAGCAAAATGTAATATGCAATCAAGGAAACAGCACTGCCACCGGCTACATGAACACATTCTTGTGAGACAACCACATTAAACATTGTGATCATAAAAATTCAGTTATCCTCAGAACTCAGATTTTTCTAAAAGTGCATGCTCAGAAGGGAACAGTTTTTCTTAAATACTTTAAAAGCTACTTTAGTTTGGGAGTTAAGAACCACAGAAGCACATATCTTGGGCCAAACTGTAGCAAACTGCAAGTTTCAGGTTTCAGAACCTCCTAGTTTCTTACTTACAGGTGAGCAAAAAAAAAATCTTGATTTATGAAATTTTGGGGGGTTTTGCCCCTCTGTAACTTGGCCCCCGGTGAACCAATTGCCACAACATTTTCTGGATCCCAAGACCATTGCACCATCTCTACATGTTCCACATTCCAAGTACATTGGTTTACAGGGGGAAAAGTTATTACGGTGCAAAAATTTGGGGTTAACATTAAAGTGCTTACTCAACCACAACATAGAGGCATGACCCCACCTGAATAATAAATATACTTTAACTTTTGAACTTCCCTGATTTCTATCTTTATATATATATATAAATATATACATATATATATACACAGTTTTTTTTATTTTCCCCCCCCTTCCCTGGGTCATGGTGTACACATACGTAAGTGTGTGTGGAGGCACTCACGCATGCCAGGATCTGGTGACCCCTTCCACCCCATCCCAGACTTATGTCGCCACTCCTGCCACCTGTGCACCTATCAGACCTCCACCCGATGGGTGTGGGACTACGGAGAAGGAGGCGTGCAGCCCTGGAGGGGAAATCCCAACTCCAGCCCCCCTCAGTCGGCACCCCAGTGACCCGAGATCATTCCCAAACCTGGGTCGCCGGCATGGCGTGAGGTTTGGTGTCCAGTGCCTCAACCCTCAGTGCCACTGGGATGGCTGATTTCTCTTTTAACATGATGACTTGGACTAGCACACATCAGAACCTCATATTAGCAGTCCTAAGTGGTTGGATCTGAGCAGGCATCATTTTTATGGTATATTTTGCCAATATCTGTTCCAACCTGATTTTCACTTTCCATGATTCTTCTGTTTTTCCATTTCCCATGCCACCCATGCTCTTCTACCCTCTGTCCATTCCCCTTTTGCCTCTAACCCAATTTTTATCCCAACTCTCTTTCCTTATCGTTCACCCCAATTATCCCTCTGTCTTCCACCCCCACATTGTTTAATGTTTTGTTTTCCTGGAGCTACTGAATAACACTGCCCAGAGTGGTTAATGCCTGTTACCTCCATAATTTATTTCAATGGAGCAATCTAGCAGCTTCATAGTTTTGGTTTTCAGCATGACTTTTTAACACATGTATGCAACTATGTGACTTTATAAATTTTCATCCTTTTATAAACCCCTAGGAAGACTCCTCCCTGATTTTCTTTAGGGGTGGCATTGGGATTTTAGGGTTAGGAACCATCAAACCACATTTCCCTACTTTTTTTTAAATTTATTCTCCTGTGGCCACCCAGATGCTTCACCATATCCTCGCAACCCTACCTATGGGGATCCGGCTGCCATCCATCTCTACCAGGACCGCTAGCACCCAGCAACCCCTGCGGCTTACCCCCCACAGCAGGGTGGCAGGGAGCCCCCTAACTTCCACCCAATGGATCCAGTTGGGTGCCAGCACCCAGCGAACACCAGGCGGCCATCAAGCTGCATGGGGTGCCACCATTTTCCTGTACTATTTCCCCCTGAGTCAGCAGCATGCAATGACACCAGCGGGTGTAGGTGTGCAAGCATCCACACATGCCTCACCCAGGCATCTGCACCTGACTCTACCCCTTGTATGGCATGCATCCCCCACCCTCAGCCTCCACCAGGGGGCAGTCGGATGCCAACCGTTGTGAACCCCCCACCCTGGAGAGTGAGAGCAGTCCATCAGATGCTCAATCCCTCTCCTTCCCTGACAGCCGCCATCAATCCATGCTCACTTCCGAACCCAGGTCACGAGCGTGGTGCGGGGTGTAATGTCCAGTGCTTCAACCCTCAGCGCCACCGGGCCGACACATTTCCCTACTTTTGATGCTGTAGCCTCAGCCCTAAATGTTGCATTAACACAGTTTTTTGCAAAGAATTATATTGCATTTATTAATGTTATATATGTTGTATTATGTTATGTTATATATTATGAACTGGCAACCATAAATACAGAAAGCTGATTGACCGAGAGTTCTTTGCTGCCACGATGATATTAGGCTACATCATCATGGCTTCAAAAAATCTTCGGTCACCAGCCTCCTCACTGACTGTGCAACATTCCTCATGTCACACACTCCAGAGTGACTCAGACCTCCAGTCGGCTGCTATTTAAAAAAAAAAAAATCCTCACAACTGTACACACAACAGAAGGCAGCACAACCCAAGCTGCTGGAAAGAATGATGGTTGAGCTGCCCATAACATCCTCCACATCCTGCCTTTGCATTCCCCACAAAAATGTTAGGCAGCAGCCAGCAGTCACAGAGTACATGATATATGTCTACAGGAAAGAATCGCACAAGTCGCACCTTGAACTAGTATTTAAAAAAAAACAGTAAACAATCCAAAACCAGTCCACGATTATTTTTAAACAGTACTAAGGGCTGGCCAACTGGCAGTTTCAAATATCTGGGTGACTTACTGTGACATGTCCATTGTTCCCATTCACATGGCTGCTTCGTGATTGCCACAGATACATTTTTTTAGAAAAAAAAATGTGCACATCTTACTTCAAGCAACAGGACCAAGTCAAAGGCAACAACACAGTTCACTTCCTGCTGCTGAGAGACACACACAGTATACCTCCTGCATGAACTCAACTTACAACACTTCCACCTCCTGTTCACAGCTCTCCATTAACTATTTTATTAAAAGGTACTCCTCCAACACCTCAAAAAATACATTTTCAGAAAGATTTAAAAAATGTTGTTAAATTTATTTTACTACTAAAACTTGTATTCCAGTTCATAATAGCAATAATGCACTGCAGGGTGTAGTATATCATGAGACATTGTCACTTCTCAGACAGTTGGATGCACTCGGCCTGCGGCCTCGTGCCCAACCACCTGAGGCGTGACGATATCTCATGATATACCAAACCCTATTGTGCATTATTGCTTAATTATATTGTGTTATGCTATGTTATATTATTGATGTTATGTTATTTTATGTAATGTTGTATTAGGTTATGTTTCTATATATAGTTATGATATTATAGTGGTGCGGTAGTGCCACTGTAGTTAGGGTTGAGTAGGCATGTTAATGTTAAACCCCAATTTTTTCATTTTAATATCTTTGCAACCATTTAACAGATTTTCATGGAAATTTGGAATGCACAGTCTTGTGGGGGAAGTTTTCTTGATGTGCCAAGTTTCATTTCAGTTGGATGTGTGGATTCTGAGAAGCGGCTAGTGAAATGACATCACATAGCACCCAGACGGTTTGGAATTTGGTCAGAAATTTACAGGGTACAAAGGGCTTGCCTCAGAAGGATTTCCTTTGTTGGTTTGGTGAAAAAGTATTAATTCATTCCTAAGTTTTAAAATTTAAAAATTTGGATTCTGAGCATGCTCAGTAAGCACTTCAAAATAGCTGTAAAAGGGGCATGGCTTGGATGACTATTGTCACCTCATAGCTCATGAATAATCATGAGCTTTTTTACATATCCATTTTTTAAAATTGAGGGAATTAAAAAAATCAGATGAAAACTACAAGCTATCCCTCTTTGTGAAGCTTGGTCTGTTCAAAGTCACTGTTTACAACAATTTCTTTTTTGTTTACTTTTTTGGATACTGACAGATTGAAGATGTGAATTGTTCTGAAACATGGGCTACAAATCAGTGTGCTCAATTCCAAAAGCCCATAGACTGACACAAGGTGCCTGTGTCAAACATCAATGATGCAGTTGTCATCTTGCATCATAAATTGTGGCATTCCCAATTCCAAAACATAGTCTGCATTGGAATGCAAAGCCACTGCACCAAATGGGCACTGTGCCACCCTTGCAACCTACATCATGGTGCGCCAGGTCACAAGGGGGCATGCACCATGGTGGGGCTGCAACATCCCCTTTCTTGGGATTCAGGAAGCTCCACCATGGGTGCACCAAGAGGCTCAAATTAGACCAGCCAGGAGGTGGTCTAAACCCCTTGTGTCATTGCCTCACAAGGTGGGGAATTGGCAAGGCTCTGTAAGTGAGGTCCAGGAGCAGAAAAGACAGGGGAATGCCATAGGAGTGTTGGGGAGTGAGTGGGCATGCCTGGGGGTGATTGGACACCCAGCAGGTGTGCAGTTATTGTCCCTGGAACCCCCTTACCATCCATTACCATAATAGATATAATAATGACACCCCTGTCTGGTGCCTGATCAACCCCCAGGCATGCCCACTTGCTCCCCAACACCCCCTATGGCATTCCCATGCCACTTCTGTCCCAGAAGCCCTTCTGTTGATTGTTTTTCATTACACTAGGTGGGGGGAGCTGGATCTCTGTGGCAATTCCCACAGGCACACCTATTGTTTGGTGTTAGCCTGTGTGTGCAGCGACTCCCGGATTTTAGATGCAGGGACCCCTGATTTTACAGAATTGGGTGAAGGGTCTCTGATGCACCCAGAGTGCACCATAGCCATAGATCACTGCAAATTGTGGTGCTCTAAAGGCTCTTTTGGAATTGGGCCCAGTGTGTTAAATATTAGGGCTATAGAAGGAAAGTAGTAATTTTTTAACTTACAGTATGTTAAAATAGACATTATGAACTAGACATCGTAAATACGGGAAGCTGATTGGCTGAGAGGTTTTTGAAGCTGTGATGATATCAGGCTACATCATCACGGCTTCAGAAAACCTCCGGCCACCAGCCTCCTCACTGGTCGCACAGTCTTCTTCATCTCCAGCAGTCCGCAGTGAGTCAGACTTCCAGTCGGCCGCTATTTAAAAAGCAAACAAAAAAAAAAACGAACTCCCACCAGCTGCACACACAACAGAATTCAGCACAATGGAAGCCGCTGGGAGTAATACTTTCAAAAGCAACATATCCAGCAGCATGCGAGTGGCAGCAACGGACAAATAATTTTTTTTTCTCTGAAAAGGACAGATGACATTGTAGTCATTCTCACAGAAACTGCGGCTCCTCCACAAAAAGAAAGCTATGTCCCAGCCACATAGAAAAAACTGCCAGTCTTGTCCCAGACTTTCCTAACCATCCTAATAGTAGCTCTTACAATAACAGTCCCGAATGAATCGCACCAAGACTCTACCTTTTTCTCATTCGTTCATCATTGGCTCTCCTCTCCAACTTCTTTCTCAGCTTACCAGTCCTCAGCATCCAATTCCCAGAACAAAAATAATAAAAATAAAGTGCACTGTGAACGGAGAACACTTTAAAAAAAGAAAACTGCAATGGTAAGGAGTGGATCACCCAGTCACAAGAGCTCCACTTCCTCTACCATGGCCAACAGTGCCACCTGCTGCCCAGAGCCCTCCAGGAACTATTTTATTTAAAGGTATTCCTCCAACACCCCAAAAACACATTTTAAACATTTTTTTTTTTTACTTTAAAAAATATTTAAACCACTTCATAATAGCAATAATGCACTCCAGGGTGTGGTATATCATGGGATATCGTCACTTCTCAGGTCGTTGGACGCACTCGGCCTGTGACCTCATGCCCAACCACCTGAGGCATGACAATATCCCATGATATACCACACCCTGTTGTGCATTATTGTTTAATTAGAGTATGCATTTTGTGTTCATGTGAACTGAAAATTCTATGTTCTAGAATGCTGACAGCAGAGTGGCTGTGTCTCTGTGGAGCTCCCACAGCTAAGTGAAAATGTTCTATATTTTTTCTAGTTTTTAAGTATTTTTTGTTTAGAGTTTGTGGACTGAGAAGGAGGGTATTGTTGCCAACAGGAAGGTGTGGGGTGTGTGCTTCAGGTTAGTTAGGAACAGTATAGTCAACATGTTTGTTCTGTGGTGAATCAAATCTTGTGAAGGTTAAATTTTGCTTATAAATAGTAGATAGGCAGTTTGTTTGAGATTTTTGTGAGGTTGTCCTTGTCACCAGGATTAGCTGGCTTGTTGCTGGGTGGTGGCATGTTGTTTAGGTGATACTGTGACTTTGTTTGTCACTGTTTCATGGGATTTCTGGGCTGATGATTTAAAAGGCATTTATTAAAATATTTTTTGAGCTAGAATCAGGCGGTTGGCATAGTGTTCTAGTTTTGATAGAACACTGGAAGTAGCAGCCTACTGAGTTCTAGATTATTTAGGCAATATACCACAAGAGGGTGTTGGTGATGCCAGGATTTACCCATGCCCTGGTGTGTTATTTGGTCATGAGGTGCAGCCGGGTGAGCAAAATACAGGAGGCATGGGTAAATCCTGGCATCACCAACACTCTCAATTGGCATATTGTGATTATACAATGTGTAATGTGTAAAGAAATAAAGTGAAAACATAATATTAAATGCATTTTGTTATTCAAAATATGAAAAATTGTGGGATTTATTACTACTCTATACAAAATAGTCCCTTGTAAACAGTGAAAGTCTATGGAAAAAACAGTGAAGTTAAACTTGCCATTAATGATAAGTAAACTGTAATGTTGCAAAGTCAATAGTTAAAATTGTATACTTATGTTTTTGTGAGCTGAATTGCCTTAGACAGAGTCCATGGCCAGAAAGGGAAGTTTGAATGTTTAAGTGCTTGCATGGCATCGGTAAAGAAAAGAAACATTTAATTTTACGCAGTGAATGTTTTGAAGGAGTACAGCTGTACTATCTGTTTAAGGGCGCAGTTTTCTGGTGTCAGTGTGGTTTGCTGGAAGTACACTGGCATTTTTGTTGTTGTTCTCACATGGCTTAAGTTGTTGCCTGTGGCTTGGTGCAGTCATTATGGAGCAGTTGCTTTAATCGGGGTGGCAGCGCTTGACTGGTGGCTTGTTTGATGCTTGACTACAGTGTCCCTTTGAGCGATGGAACCCAGAGCGCTGACTGGAGCTGGTGTCAATGGAGAATGATGGATATTCAGGTGTGGTACTGTATGTGGCACGGCAGGCTATTTTTATTTAAGCTGGTAATGATTGTCTCCATTACCTTGGGATTGATTAGGTCAAAGGAGCTGTTTTTAAATATTTTGTAATTGGCGGTTCTGGTACTGGTTGGGAGTCCGCAACTTAGCGGGAGAGGAAGATGGTGGGCACAGAGTCTGATTTTGGGCGTTGAAGGGATCCTCATTTTGTGGGGCAGCAGATGAGGCTGGCTAACACCTCTTCCCGTGGGGTGATGCTAGGATTTACAACGGGAAAGGGGTGCCAGTCAGCCAATCAGGATGGAGGATTTGTGTATTGTTTCAGTGTCCATTGTATAATGAGATTGTTGTTACATTTTGATGGTAAAGTGAGATAGAAATTTATATATTTTGAATGTTATTGTTATTTTATACTTATGTATAACTAGAGGCTAGGAGAAGCTGGGCTGAGAGGATGTGGGGGAGTAGGTACATGCATTGGAAGCAGGAGAGTGGTAAACTGCAATAGCAGTCTTTCTGGGGGTGATGTGGAGTAAAGGGGGATGTCCTGTGTGTGACAGCTTGGAGCAGCTATGGGCAGAAATAAGGCTACTCAGATGGGAGCTGTGGAGGATGGTGTGGGAAGTCAGAGGAGCAGACCAGTGGAGGGAAAGGCAAAGGGGTGATGCCCAGGGAAGTGAGGGGATCAGGCATGGGATGGGAGTGGGGAGGAGCACCCAGTATACAGGGGTGTCTCTTCCTCAGAGGACTAGGGAGCCCAGGGTGGAGGAATGGCAAGTGATAAGGGGAAGGGGTGTGAATGTGAGAGTAGCAGCAGGGGTGGGGAATTCTAAAGGGGTGCCTTTATTGAATATATTTGCACCACTGTCTAGAAGGATGGAGGGGGCAGCAGGAGGTGAGGTAGGAGGTCAGGTTGAGCCAGGGCTGAGAGTAGGAGCACAGGGAAGGGGAGAGGAAACTAATCAGGGTGGGCAGGGAAGAGGATGCAGGCAAAAGGAGTGGGGGATTGTGGGAAGGGAGATAACAGGAAAGGAAGAGGGAAGGGGGGAGGGAAAACTAAAAACAGTTACAGATAGTCAGAAGGGGAGGGGCAGAGTGGGAGATGGAAATACAGTTAAGGGGGTAAATTGTGGATGTGAAGATAAGTTCACTAGGGTCCAGAGGGAGCAGTTTGGTGGGGAAGCTGCTTGTACTGAAGTAAGAAAGGAAGGACAGGGAGCATGGATGCAGGAGATGAAAGGGTGGCAATCATAAGAGACTCTATAATTAGGGGTATTCACTGGAGAAGGAAAGGGGACCCAAATGCAAACAGGAGGGTGGTGTGTATGCCAGGGATGACAGTGGGGAAGGTGGGCCCAAGAATAAGGGAAACAGTAAGGGAGGTTGGAGGAAAACCTAATTTAGTTATACATTTGGGAACCAATGACCTAGCTGGGGAGGAGGTTGAGGCACTGCAAAGTAGGTTCAGGGAGTTAGTGAAAATCTGCAAGGAGGAAGGAAGTTTGCTGGCCTTCTCTGAGGTGATACCAAAACCAAGGGCCAGCACAGCGAGGAAAAGAAAAATAGAGGATTTTAATGACTGGCTAAGGAAATAGTGCAGGGAGGAGATGTTTATCTGTATTGGGGACTGAAAGGAGGCCTGGCCAAACAAAGCACTTTTCACCAGATAGGCTACAACTCAGTAGGGAGGGTTTGAGGGTACTCAGGGACAAACTGAGGGAATACATAACCACTACACTTAATTTAAACTACTGGGGAGGGCAGCAGGTGTGCAGGCCCACAGACTTTGAGAGGAGGAGGTCAGTGAACCCCCCCACAGTGATGGAAGAGGTATGGAGGGAGGAGGAGGAGGAAGGGGTGAGAACACAGTTAGCAAAAGATGGAGGGAGTGAGGAATACATACCAAGGGTAAATGGAAGGGTGCACACAGAGGGGATAAATGTGAATAGAAGACTAGAGGCAAGAAAAGGAAGGTCAGATTCTAGGTGGAGGGTGAGGTCTCTGAATGGCAGAGTCTTGGAAACAAGCTGAACATCCTGCTGGCACTATTAGCAGACAGGAGGGTGAACATAGCTGCAGTAACCAAGACTTGGGCAACATCACACCATGACTGGGACCTTGTGAACCCTAGATATAAACTATACAGAAGGGACAGGGTAGTCGGGAAGGGGGGAGGGGTGGCAGTTTATATCAGGGAGGGAATAACTTGCATGAGGGAGTAGTCAGAGGAAGGGGAGGTGGAGGCATTATGGGTTCAGTTAAGGTCCAATAGAAGGAGGAAGGTGAGTTTGGGGGGGTTTACAGACCACCCAATCAGGATGAGGAGAGGGACAGGGAACTGAGCTTAAAAATATTGGAAGCTGCAGGGAAAGGAGATGTGGTAACTGTGGGGAACTTCAACCTACCCAAAGTGGACTGGATTATACCATTCATAACATGTGCTAGGAGTCAAGTAATCCTGGAAGGACTGATGAGTGGGTTCCTGACTCAGGGAATCACTGAACCAACAAGAGCTGAGGCAATTCTTCATCTGGTGCTCACAAGTGGGAGCATATACAGGAAATAATGGTCAGGGAGCCACTGGGTGGAAGTGATCATTACACAGTGTGATTTCAGTTGGATATGGGCAGGGAAAGCATCTCAACTAAGACCAAAGTCTTGGATTTCAGGAGGGTGGACTTCAGGAAAATGGGCGAAGTGCTAAGAAGACATCTGGTGGGCATCAGAGCAGATATGGGGGTGGACCAAAGGTGGCCCATCATTAAGGAAGGTATACTGGTTACCACAGATGAGTGCATTAGGCTCAGAGGGAAGATCACAAGGGTCAAAGTGCCCAGCTGGTTCAGTTCTGGGGTTGCCCAGGCAGTAAGGGGAAAGAGGTTGGCCTATAAAAAATTCAGGAAGACCAAGAGAGAGGTGGATAGGGAAAATTATCTAAGGTAGGCTAGTGAGTCAAGTAAGGAAGTCCTGCGAGCAAAGGCACAGAAGGAGCTGCAGATAACTGAAGGAATTAAGAAGGGAGAGAAGGCTTTCTTTCACTATATAAATGAGAAAAGGGACAAGAAGGAAGGGATTGTTAGGTTTAAGAAAGGGGTGGAATGGGTGGAGGATAATGGGGAGAAAATCAGAGATACTAAATGAATACTTACGTTCCATCTTCACTAGGGAGAAGGCTGGACCAGTGCCTTTAGTAGGGAAAAGAGGAGCAGGGGGGAAGGGGAACACAGATGTAGTGATAGAGGAAGATAGCATGAGGAAGGGGCTGCTGGCATTGAAAGTGGACAAATCACCAGGACCGGACAGAGTACATCTAAGGGTACTAAAGGAACTGGCTGAGGAGCTGGCAGGGACAGTGGCAGACCTATTTAATAGTTCACTAGAGTCAGGTGTGGTACTGCAGGACTGGAGCACAGCATATGTAGTGCCCCTCCACAAAAGTGGTCCCAAGGATGACCCAGGGAATTACAGACCAGTCAGTCTGACCTCCATTGTGGGCAAGCTCATGGAAGCTGTACTAAAGGAAAGGATGGTGGAATATCTAGAGGAGCATGGTCTCCAGGATGTGAGGTAGCATGGGTACATGGGGGGGGATCATGTCAAATGAATCTAATTGACTTCTTTGACTGTGTCACTAAGACAGTAGATAGGGACCAAGCGATAGACATCCTCTATCTTGATTTCAGCAAGCCGTTAAATCTATACCCCACAAAAGGTTGATCAGGAAGTTGGTGGATCTCAGGGTTGGGGAAAAGATGGCCAGATGGAATGAAAACTGGCTGTGGGACAGAACCCAGAGGATGGTTGTGGGGGTAGAGTTATCTGCCACCAGAGAGGTAAACAGTGGGGTCCACGGGGCATGTTGCTGGGGCTGGTGTTGTTCAATGTCTTCATCAATGACATTGGGGATGGCATTAAGGGCAAAATGGGCCTATTCATGGATGATACCAAGCTCTGTGGGAGAGTGGACACAGCTGAAGGGATACAGGATCTACAGGAAGATCTGGAAAAGCCAGGGAGGCGGTCCATGATCTGGCAGCTTGGCTTCAATGCCAAAAAATGCAAAGTTATCTATATTGGAGCCAAGAATCCCAGGACAGAGTTCTACCTGGGTGGAGTCTGTGTATCTGCATAAGAGGAGGAGAAAGACCTTGGGGTGATGATCACTAGTGACCTGAAGCACTCCACACAGTGCAAGAAAGCAGCAGCAAAGACAAATAAGATGATGAGATGCATATCTATGGTGATCAGTGGTAGGAGAGAGGAGGTTATATTGCCCTTGTACAGGCCACTGGCAAGGCCACATCCAGAGAATAGAGTTCAGTAGTGGTGCCCACACCTCAAAAAGGACATTAACCTGCTGGAGAAGGTCCAGAGGAGGGCTACAAAGATGATAGCAGGTCAGCAAGGTAAGGCATATGAGGAGAGATTGAGGGCACTGAACATGTGCTCCCTAGAAGACAGGAGAGAGAGAGAGAGAGAGAGAGAGAGGGGGACATGATTGGGACCTTTAAGTACTTGAAAGGAATAAATAAGGTTGATAAGGAGAGTTTCTTTAAGCTGAGTGGCAACCATAACACGAGGGGTCACAGTCTTAAGCTGGAGGATGGGAGGTTCATGAGGGAGGTCAGGAAGCACTTCCTCACAGAGAGGGTAGTGGACACTTGGAATGCACTGCTGGAAGAGGTCATCTTGTTGAAGACAGTGGGCAGCTTTAAATGAAGCTTGGATAGGCATAGGGAGAAGGTAAGGATCATGGGTAGGGAAGATGGAAGGAGTGGGGAAGGAGGGCAGGGACAGTAGCTCAAGCTGTGGACCCTGCAATATGAGTTGACTTAATAGACCAAATTGCCTTCTTCTGCTGCTGTCTTCTTTCTATGTATGTTTGTATGTAAAATGTTTGAGAAAATTCAATGGTTTAGACATATGAAAGTTGAAAAAAAGACTTTTGGCAATACAAAGTAGGATAGTGTTATTGGCTGCTTTAGTTTGGAACAGTCTTTACTTTGGTATAGAGAACTTTGACACAATTATACCCAAGAAGGCAATGTAGTGTAGTGCCTAAGGCTTTGGATTATGAACATGGAGACCTTGGTTTTAATCCCACTGAATAAGGCCAAAAGTTGTTTTTTTTAATAATAACTCATGCTTTAAAAAAATAACTAATCACAGAAAAACACTCATTCATTTTTATATAAATACAGAAAACTTTCTTTCTGGAAAAGTAAGAAAATTCATTGCAAAAAACTTTGTTAATGCACTAGTTAAGGTTAAAGCAACACAAGTAGGGAAATGTGGCAGTAGGGTTTCCAACCCTAACACCCCACCCCCACCCTGCAAGCAGCAACAGGCATGAGGTGTGCCTTGGGGTTGTCGACACTATTGTTCACCACATTCAATGAGTGAGTAAGCTGAGCTGGGTACAGCATATGAGAATGGGGTGAGCGTTACAGTTGACAACCCCAAGGCACACCCTACACCTGATGCTGCCTGCATGGTGTGGATTGGGTGCAAGGGTTGGAAATCTTAATGCCACATTTACCTACTTATGTCACTTTAACTGTAACTAATGCATTAATGACGTTTTTTTGCAATGAATAGATATTATCTATCTATCTATCTATCAATCTATCTATATTCTTTGCAAAAAACTAGTAGCACTAGTTAGGGATTAAGCAACAAGAGTAGGGAAATCTGGCATTAGGGTTTCCAACCCTAACACTCCACACCACCCAACCCCATGCACCACATAGCAACAGGAAAAACCATTACAGTTTCATCTCTCCTGTATCTTCACTAATCAAGAATGGGATGTGCCTTGGGGTTCTCAGCCCTAATGCTCACACTATTCTTATATATTCTACACATATCAGCTTCTTTCATGATCGAATCTGTAGGGCTGACAACCCCAAGGTACATTCCATGCCTGATTAGAGAAGATGCAGGAGAGGTGAAGCTGTAATGGTTTTTCCTGTTGCTGTGTGGTGGTTGGGGGTGGGGTGTTAAGGTTGGAAATCCTAACACCTGATTTCCCTACTTTTGTCACTTTAACCCAAACTAGTGCATTAACAACATTTTTGTAAACACACACACACACACAAATATATATATATATATATATATATATATATATATATATATATATATATATATATATACATACACACAAATATATATTACACAAATCTTCATTAATGCTCCAGTTAGGGTCAAAGCAACAACAGTTGGAAAATGAGGTGTTTGGGTTTCCCTAACACCCCACCCTCCCAAGCCAGGCAGGAGAGCAGGTGTGGGTGTGCCTTGGGCTTCTCAAGCCTAACAATCACCCCATTCCATCTGTAAATAAGATCAGATGTGCAGACTTTATGAGAATGGGGTGAGCAATAGGCTTGAGAAGTTTAAGGCACACCACACACCTGCTCTCCTTCCTGTTTTTGGAGGGTGGGGTGTTAGGGAAACCCTAACACCTAATTTCCCACCTCTGGTTGCTTTTGACCTAACTGGAGCATTAACAACATTGTTTGCAACTTATTTCCTTAGTTTTTGAGATAGTATAATAGTATCCTTATTTTACTCTGGGAGTGCATGGTCCTTTGGACCCTGTGCTCCCATCCCTCCATGGATGCATATGTGTATGAATGTAGCTGTAGAAACACAGGTCCCTCCAGGCCCTGCACTTCCATTTATAGGACAACAGTGACCAAACTGCCAGCATAGCCATCTTAGTACCCCACCTCATGTACCTGGTACAGAAAATTTTTGAATCCCCACCAAAATGTAGTTCTGCATAACTACAATGCCATTCTACACCATGGATGCAAAAATGCATTTTTGGCCAGGATTTGAAAAATGATAGCTGTGATATACATGAGGTGCTGTAATAAGAAGGCTATGTTGAAAGTCTGGGGTAAAAATATTTAACATTTCTAAAGTTACAAGTGGGCGATATGGAATTTCAATGAATTGTCAAAACTTTGGCATTTGTTTCATATTTTGACCCCAAATTTTCAACATAGTCTTCTTATGACCTCACCTCAGACCAATGTAGGCATTGACAGGATAAAGGAGAGAGAGGTGGGGGGAGGAGGAAGGGGAGGAGTAGGGGGTAAGGAGGTTGAACCAAAAGGAGTGGGTAGGGGAGGAGGGTAGTAGGGATGGTTACAAACATATATTGGTCACTAGGTGCACTCATCTTATGTTTTATGGCTTGAGATTTTACACTATGGGAAACAGTATTTTTGGAGTTTTGATGAATCTGATCTATGGACACTGGTAAACAGAATGCCACTGGAATGAAACTCTGGGATTAAGAACATCATGCATCAATGTCTGTACAGTGGGGCATTAATTGGATTAATGTACCATCAAAATAATTATACCATTTAGACAAAAGCATTCCCTTACCTGAGCAAGACCATTTTACCTTTTCCCTGTTTGCACAGTGGCCTGTGCAATTGTATAGACCATCATCTCGAACACAAAATCCCACCCTGTCCTTCTAATTCCACTGCTAAATGGACAACCCTCTACCACCCACCCCCGTGACTCCTACCCTGGCAGAAATTCTGCATAAAAATCAGATGGTCTTAATGCACATGCATATCATCATTGTGTTAATGCAAACAGTATCATTGTGGATGCAGTGGTGGCCAGACAATGCAGACTTGACAAGAGGCAGTTTTGGGTTGGGGGGATTTCGTTTACAAAAAGCTGTCTACACTGAATTACTACTGAAAGAGCATCTGCTAAAAATTCAGCCTGGTTGGTAGAGATGGATGTGCTGTTTGTGGGGGATGGTGGTGTGAACCAGCCTCCTGCTACCGATAAAAAAAATTTAAAAATCACAATCTCCAGATCTCCAGACTGGCTGTGTGTATGAATGTGAGCCAGACTGCAGAATGCAAGTTGTTGGGTGGGAGCTATGCATTGGGGGGTGGGGGGGACGTATTAGAAAAAAAGGGCATATAAGTGTATTCTGCATTCCTGTGTGAAACTGACACAACCATTCAATGCATCAGAGAACATGCACTTCACACTTTGCTGTGGATAGCATTACAGGCACCCTGATCCTCAAAAGAAACCCTCAGAAGTGTCCCAAAACATAACACAATGGAAAACTGACACATGAGTCACTGTTCAAGCCACATACAATTTATTCATTACACAAGGGAACTAAACTACATAATCAGGCTAACAGTGTCACTTTAAGAAAGGGAACGAGCAAAGGGACAGTACCAAGCAAGGGAGAAGCAGGTTGAGATTACAGTGTGGTCAAGGGGTGAATCAGGCACAGCCACAACACACTACAACTCCCAACAGTTTTCTCTCCCGGAAGACTTGCAGTCCTGTGTACTACTGTAGGACTGCCACCACAATCTGGGTTTATGTAAAATAATTGCTAGCATCTATTTGACACCCACAACCCTCTCCTCCCACATATTTGTTATCACAATTTTTACCTTTGTGTCTGATGGCACACACATCAGTTACAACACCAGTTGCAATGCTGTTCAAGTTTACTCTTATCTAGCAGCAGACTAGCCATTATCCATCCCAGTCTAAGGTCATGTTACATCGTTTTCCAGGACATATAAAATAAAATGAAAGGCAGTACTGATTTGTGGGGACAACCATTTTGTGGGACAACCAAGTACTGTGAAAATGGTTGTCCCGCAGCAAAAAAATGTACCGAGAGTTACAGGTGAAAGGCTGCAAAAGGCGTTTTTCTGTGTGTGCCAAATCCTTTTTCGTCACATGTGATCCTTTTTCATTTGAATGAAAAAGGATTCATGAAAAAAGATCTTAGCGAGTGATGAAAAAGGATTTAGATAGTTAGAAAAAAAAAAAAATAACTGTGGCCACCAGACATAAGTAGTAGTTACATTTAGGTGGGTCAGGACTCAGGGCCACAGTTCTCTAGTGGCACCTGACATCCCAATTCAGCCTTCTGGTTTTCATATTATTTATTTCTACTCATTTATTTGTTACTTGTTAGAATTTTAAATTCATAAACCTTGAAATATTTAAACAATCAGATGTATGTTTTAGTTTATAAGTCATTGCACAGAATTCTGTAGTAAAAAGCTTTCCAAGGATTCATTAAATACATAAAGGTTAGATATAAGCAGAACCTAAAAAAAGGTGTTGCAGTTTACAAAGTGGCTAAATAAGACTACAGCACATGACACAAGAAAGTACCTGAAATAATACCTGTAGCTGAACCATAAATCTAGAGAAACTAATCTAATCTATAAGGTGTTGTTACAAGGAAAATGGGTGGAGTCCCATCCTTTAAAAAGCACTGCGCCACTGAAAAATGGCACCTATGGCCAAAGACTGCAACAAACAGCAGCAATGCTATATTAGAGGAGCGGGTAAGCTCAAATAAAACTTTTACCAAGAATGCTAGATAACAAAAACCAATAAAGTAAACACTTGTTAAAGTCTGATAGATATGATGTTATCAAAATGTGGAGTTGGTTAGAATTTATACAATGGTGAAAGCTGAATTGAAATGTTTAAGATGTTTACAACAGATAAGTTAAAGTGATATTTTATAAAAAACAAAAAAGAAATAATAGCAAAAGATAATCTGTGGTTTTGAAGCTACAGTGCCTATACTCTATACAAGTAATGAAACTGATGCTTTACTATACATGAAACATAGAAATAAATAACTAAAAGCATTGAACCTATTTTCCAGGTATCCCGTGAGGTGGGCGCATGAGGAAGGGCACCATCCATAATGGCAACTCCTGCCCGGCGCAATCTCTCACGGCGATGGGAGGGTAGGGAGACCAGATGAGGGGATGGGCAAACTGGGTGACAGGATGTCACTATGTGTATGCACGTGAAGGGGGAGCGAGCACAGCGAGCATGTGCTGGAAGGGGTGAAGGGGCTGTAGGGGGTGGCACTGCGGTGGATGGCTGAGCTGCGTCGTGGCATTGGGGGTTGGCTAGTGGTTGGGGTGGGTGAAGTACTGGGTCTGGGTGCTGGTGTGATTTTATTGTGCCCAGCCCGAACCTTTTTTTTAATGCTTTCACCCCGCCCAACATGCGCCCCCCCTGGAGTTGAGATTCCTTAAGTAGGGGGGTGCAGGGGAGGGCAATGCCTTAAAAAAACTGTCCTGGTGCTGTTGTCCTGTGCGCCGGGGTTGTCAGAGTGCTGAAAATGTTTTCGGCACTCTGTGCAATAACGGTGATCACCATTAGGCATTCGCCATTATCACATAGACCCTATTTTCCATCAGATAAAAATACTAAGAAGAAACTACTCACTTTTCTACAAATGAATGACACAAGCAAACACTGTGTGAAGGTAAATAGAACTAAACTGCCTTGTATAATCTGCATTTTGTTTTTGTATTAATTAATTTAACACAACAAGAAATTTCTTCTTTTACCCTTCCTTTCTTTCTATTTACTGTCAAAATATATAGCTCCATGTGGTGGCATCCAAAAAAACTCTTACATAAAAGGAACATACACATTGTGAGACTAAGAGCAGGTAATGGAATAACCAAAATAAGAAAGATTTATTTTTAAAATATGTATCTTGAAATTTGATGAATATTAAAAGACAAATTACGTCATTTTTGGTTACCTTATAGAAACTTGAAAGGTCATACCTTTTGAATGGATTTATTTTATTAAGGTGGGAATTTACTAATTTTTTTTCTTATTCTGATGTTTTAATATGGTTGTACAGCCTTTCTAAACACTGTCTACTAATCATATTTCCTATATCTGATGGATTACTGAATGAGTATATTTGAATAACCAGATAGAATAATAATTGTGTGATAGCACTTTTCTGATTTATGTCCATAGACTTGAAAAAAATATTGTTCAATTATTTTGAACTATGGATCCTGAAGAAGCAGAGTGTTTCAACTGCGAAACGTTTATATATGATGGAAATAAAACCATTTTTTTCAACTTATAAACAACAAGCTCTTTACTATTAAAACACCTTATCTGGTGAGTGGGTCTATTTTCTCCAGTTTCATATGCACAGTTCTATTGGAGGTCATTGGAGCATGATCCCTGCCGGGGACTTTTTCTTTATTTTATAGGCACTTGGAGTGCCACACTGCCAATCTGTGGTTATCTTAGAAAAGGTTTTGCCCTTTACACAGGGGCCGATTTTTTTTTTATTAAAGTAGTGCCGCAAATTGCGGCAGTTTTCATGAAACAGTGCTGCAATTTGAGGCAGTTTTTGCACAACAGTGCTGTTAGTTGCACAAAAACTGCTGCAATTTATGGTAATTCTGCAAAACAGTGCCACAGATTTGTGACACTACCAACGGCTGATGTAAAAACACTTATGTCTAGCCACTATTTTTAAAAACTGAGGGCAGAATCGTGTTCCTCAGGCCCTGATTAGGTAAACACAACTGTTGGTGTTTATCAAGGGATAGTATTTTTTGAATTACAGTGTCCCCCCCCCACTAACTGAAAACAAGATGGCAGGAGTACGACACTACTAATATTATTTGAGGCAACAAAAAGTGCTTTTGTGGCAGCAAAAACTGCTTTCGCATGGAACATATAATTTTTCTCACAGGCTATAATGGGAAAATTTAAACTTTAATAACTTTTGAATGGATTAATATTTTTTCACCAAGCCTTCAACAAGCACATCTGTGACCCAGACCCCATATACTCTAACAATTTCAGACCAGACTGCCAAGCCATTTTGGACATGCAGAATGGCAAAGGAATTGCACCTAAATGGTAATTTTCACATTTTTTGACTCTACACATCTCCACAACCGCACATCCGACTGGTTCACAACTTGCCACATCAAGAGATCTATGATACCTGATGGTGAATGAACAATTTTGTTTGCATCAGTTGTATGATTCAAAGTTATTAAAGTGAAAAAGTTTGGGTTTGCCATAGAAGTGGCTATTGAACCATAACTATACTGACACTACTGTGCCGGTTTAATATCGATCTAGCTATCTAGCTATAAATTACACATATATATATATATATATATATGTAAACAATAAGCCATGATGATGTATGCATTATGCAAGCAAAATACCCAACAGGGTGGATGGTATTGGGCTATACCTACAGGGCGGGCATAGCCCATACTGCCCACCCTGGAGGGTAATATTGTGCTTAGAAAATGCGTTGACTGTGCCATTTTTGTAGGATCATAAAATAAATTTAAAGTGCTTTTATAAAGATGGCTACAGTACAATTTTTCTTAATTTTGTGTAAAGTAGTTCCTGTATCTCTGATAGTGTGCTGTTTTAGCTCCCCCACCCCACACACACTCTTCTCATTACTGTGTGCTTTTGTTTCTTTGTGGGGAATATTTCTTTAATAGGTACTGTTAGTAGAAGTGAGAGGGGATTAGAAGACACAGAAAAGAAAGTTGTAAGGATAGCTGATTTGCCGATCGGGGTAAGTTGTGTACTGCAGTATTGCTGTGACAGGCTGGGAGAGGTGCGCGGTGTGCGGTGCACTTGACAGGCGGTTTTGCAAAGCTGATTGATTTGTCGGCTTTCTTGTTACATGTTCCACTTGTGTAATGTTTATTTTAAATTATTATAAAATAATGGAGATTGAGGGAAGAACTTTTATGGATATAGAGGCCAAGGAAGGTTTTGTCTAAGAAGAAAGGGAGGGTGGCTTGCACACTTGTCTGCTACAAGCAGTTTTGTTTTTCAGGAGTGAGCGTGGTCAACAGGAGGAGGAATGAGACAGCGTGGTCAATGGGACAAGGAATGAGCGAGTAAAGTGTATTAAACAGCAAGGGTGTAGGCAGGCATACTCATTGTACACATTTGTGTACAGTTCTTTTGAGTACCTCTCCCAATCCATATGCCTTTTTGTTACCATTAACATTCCAGTAAGGAGTATTAGAATAAGCGTAGGCCAATGAGCAGTGTCTGTAATTAAACGTATACTGTCTATGGCATAGATCTGTATACAGCTTGTTTAGAGGTTTAGAGATTAGATGAGTCAACTGAAAAGAAACTGATTTTTTTAAAGGGGAGGCAGCAGTTGGAGAGGATGTGTACATTCCCCAAAATGGGGGGGGGGCAGCAGTTGGACAGGATATGTACATTTTTAAAATGGGAGGGGGCAGCAGCTGGAGAATGTTTGTACAAAATGGAAATTTCAGGCCACACCCCTGCTAAACAGTCCTGATATTGAATGAAGATAAGAAAGAAAGATGTGTGTGCTTAGTGTTCGTAGGTTGTAGTTTAATTCAGAGCACTGTGTTCCACTGTCTGTTGCTAAGCAAGATGAAAAAAAATGGCGGACATTTGAAAACAAAATTAGGGGTTTTTAGCCAATTAGAGACCAGGCTGGCAGCAGAATTCTGGTGATGAGGTTGGCTGGTCTGGTACTTTTAACAGCTGGGCATTTGTTGTCTGATAAATGCTCAGCTAGAGAAGTCCCTCAGCCAATCAGAAGGCTGAAATACTTCTAACCATTTTCTAAAAAGTCCTAATGCATGGCTAGGGGGAATTGTGAGGCAGAATGCCACACACTGAGGGCTTCCAGACCCCTAGCCATGCATTACAACTGTCTAAAGTGCACCTAGAAGTGGCTTATTGCACTTATAAAATGGGCTTTTTATATTACATTCATGTAAAGGTCATGATTTTATGTTGAAATAGAAATATATTAAAATCTTACTGTCTCTGCCTGTAATCCATTTTCTTTTTGCCACTTAGACTTTTATCCCATTTTGGCCACTGTAGTTCAAGATGGTTGCTATGTTTAGCAAGTGCATCCCCCTAACTCACTCACACATATCGTCATCTGGAGGTACACAGCATGTTTCATTTCATTTATGTATTTTTTACATTTGCCCACTTGTAGTGTAGCTTCTGATTGGGAGCTGCTTAGGAGGGAGTGAGCACATTCGGGTGAAGCAGAAGCTCAAGCAATTGCAGTACTACAGTGTGTGCTGGTAAGTGTGTGGAAAAAGATAGGTAAACAGAAAAAAAACCTTAAACCTGCTCGTGACTGCTGCAGGGTCTCTGTAGAAAAGTTCTTACTGTACGTGTAAAGGCTGGGGAACAGCAGTGAGCAGAAGATAAGTCGAGTCAAGGAGGGGCAATGAGCAGCTGAGCGGGATGCTGAGCAGTCTCTGTTAGGAAATACAACAAAAAAGAAAAAAAAGGGGTTTGAAAAAAGAAGTGTTTTGCTATAAGATAATAGACAGTTGTCCCGGATTCCCCCCTTTTCCCTCACAAAAGACAGAGACCACTGTTTGTTGTTGTGCTCAGACTGGCAATTAATTTATTTATATATCATAATTCCATGTTCCATTTCATCATCTTTCATGATTGCATTTCTCACAATTGCATTTATTTGCATCCATATATCAATCACTGATGATCCCTCTTTCTTCGTTCTTTTGCTCCCCCCAGGTGAAAACCTGGGTGCCTTCATCTTCTCTTTTTCTGTTAGGTAACGATGAAAACCGAGACTGCTTTCCTCCTTCAGCTTCTTCTTCTTTTCATCTTATTCCTTTTTCTTTCCCCCCTCCTCCTTCCCCCTTCCCCTCCCCTGCTGTCCACCTTTGGCAGTCCAATAACCATAATATTTTCTGTCATCCACCTTTGGCAGTCCCAAACTGTCCTACGGACACTTCTGTCATCCACCTTTGATAGCCGTAATATACAGTCCCTTTTGACTGTCTTCCCCTCTTGCTCTATATTCCAGGGTGGGTGGGAGGATCAAAACTCCAGCTAAAGTGGCTGAACCACTCCTGTGCTGCCCATTATGTACCCCCTTTTGCCCCTCCCCTTCCTGTTGTTTGGCTATTGTTTTATCCCCAGACCCTCCCCTTCCCTCTTCTCTCCCCTTCTGAGCACACCATCTTGATGAAAAGGGAAGGGGTGCACCAAGACAACCTGGTCTGCCCCTTACAGGGCAAACTCCATTGTGTTAGTTTTGAGAACTGTTTATGTTGTTTTTAAGTGAAATTGTTCCTTTTTATATCTGAGTATGTTGTGATTTTTCTCTGTAACAAGGAGAAAAAAAATGGGATCTGTTTCATATTTTAATTGCATGGCTCAGGAATGTCACTGCATCTTGGCTGGCAGGACTAGTTTTAGCCAAGTGTTAGATACGTCTAACACATGGCTAACAACCAATCAAACTGCTCAAAAGTGCTTTCCATTTTATATATATATATATATATATATATATATATATGTGTGTGTGTGTGTGTATATATATATATATATATATATATATATATATATCAAAAAACTTTGTTAATGCACTAGTTGAGGGTTAAAGTGACAAAAGTAGGGAAATGTGCCATTAGGGTTTCTAACCCTAACACAATACCCCTATGCTACAGGCAGCAACAGGTGTGGGGTGTGCCTTGGGGTTGTCAGCCCTAACGTTCACCCCATTCTCATATGCTGTACCCATCTCAGCTTACTTACTCATGGAATGGGGTGAGTGTTAGGGTTGACAACTCCAAGGCACACCTCATGCCTGTTACTGCCTGCAGGGTGGGGGTGGGGTGTTAGGTTTGAAACCCTAATGCCAAATGTCCCTACTTTTGTTGCTTTAACCCTATCTAGTGCATTAACAATGTTTTTGCAATGAATTTCTTTCCTTTATGAGATAGCACTTTTTTTGTAACTAGTTTTTATAAATGTATGAGTGTTTTTCTATAATTAGTGTTTTAAAAGCATGAGCTATTATTACAAAAGAAAAAAAAGCTTTTGACCATATTCAGTGGTGGCTGTGTGATTTAAACCCAGGTCTCTTGGTTCACAGACCAGAGCCTTAGCCACTACACTACATTGCCTCCTTGAGTGTCACTGTGTCAAAGTTATCTTATTCAAAGTCAAGATAATTCCAAACTATAACAGCCAATAATACTTTACTGTTTCTCTGTATTGCCAAAATACTTTTTTTAAAACTTTGCATATTTCTGAGCCATTGAATTGTCTGAAAAATTTTCAGTTCACAAGGACACAAAATCTATACTATAATGTCTATTTTAACATAAGTTAAAAAATTACTACTTTCCTTCTATAGCCCTAATGTTTAACATACTGATTTGTAGCCCATGTTTCAAAACAATTCACATCTTCAATCTGTCAATATGTAAAAAGTAAACCAAAAAGAAATTGTTGTAAACAGTGATTTTGTATAGACCAAGCTTCCCAAAGAGGGACCGCGTGTTGTTTTCACCTGATTTTTCTAATTCCCTCAATTAAAAGAAAAAAAGATATGCGAGAAGTTCATGATTATTCATGAGCTATGAGGAGACTCCAGTTGTCCAAGTCACCCCCCTTTTACAGCTACTGTATTTTAAAGTACTTAATGAGCATGTTCAGAACCTGAATTTTTAAAGTTTAATAAGTTTGTAACTGATTAATATTTTTTCTCCAAACCAGCAAAGACAATCCTTCTGAGGCAAGCTGTTTGTAACCTGAAATTTTCAGACAAAAATTCCAAACGATCTGGGCGCTATGTGATGGCAAAAAAACAGCGATTGTTTTGTGTTTTTTCGCTACCCGCATCTCAGAATCCACACATCCAACCAGAACTAAACTTGGCATGTGAAGAGATCTACTCCACAAGAACGTGCATGCAAATTTTATAGAAATCAGTCGAATGGTTGCGAAGTCATTAAAGTGCAAAAATTGGGGTCATCCCTAACTATAGTGGTGCTACAGTGCCGATATATTCATTGCAAAAAAACTTCATTAATGCATCGGTTTGGGTTGAAGCAACAAAAGTAGAGAAATGAGGCATTAGGGTTGAGACCTTAACACCCCCACCCCCACCTTACCAATCCACCTCACCCCCACCCTCCATAGACTAACAGGTGATGGGGTGTGCCTTGGGGTCATCAGCCCTAACTCTCACCCCATTCCATGTGTAAGAAAGCTGATATTGTACTGTGCAGGAGAATGGGGTGAGAGTTAGGCCTAACAACCTACCTGATGGTGGATGTCTGTGGCTGCATGTGTTGCCTTGCCCCATTTGGCTGCTTGGTGGGGAATGCAGAGTTAGGGTTGAAAACCCTAACATTGCATTTCCGTACTTCTGTTACTTTAATAGCAACTCTAACTGATGAATTAATGGATTTTTTTGCAAAGAATATTATATATAGATTATGTATGTTATGCTATTATGTAATATTATATTATATTATTTTATTATGTTACTATAATATTCAGTATGTTACATGTTATTTCTATTCCCCCTTCCCTTCTTCTGTTTTTGCTCCTACTTTTTAGTTATTTTATTGTATGTCCAATTCCACCAGCATTTCCTCCTCACTCTGTCTAATTATTTTAATTATTATGTTGTTTAATTATGTAAATTCCTGATTGACTCAAGTCTGCATTGCTGAAAAATAAACTATACTGGGACTAACAAATACTACTGGTTTACATTTATCTAATGAAATATAGTTAATGTGGCAATGCCAATGAGCTGGCAAGTGTCACTCATTAACAGTAGAGTGCGACTAGAAATAAATCATGCAGAGAAAATATTTCTCTTTTCAATGTCCTCTTAGGCAGGAAGCCACAAAGTTACAGTGATGTCTTTCTTGAGTGCGCACCCTGCACTCAGACAGAACAATCTGGCAGCTAGCTGCTCAGTAGCAGTTGGGGTTAGCCCACTAGTCCCACCCCACAAACTAACAAATAAGGTGGTCCACTCACATTGCTCAAATGGCCATGGAGGGACTTGAGCCTGGGTTCCTCTTCCTCACAGATCCAGAAGCAAATGGTTTGATACCTTTTATTAGACCAACATAGATGTTACAACAAAAGAATAAAGTGCTCTAGCTTTTGGACCAACCAAGTCCTTCTTCAGAAGCTTTAAGACAGTTATTTAGAAAATCCCATACTATTAACACCCAGATAATGCATAAAAACCAGAAATAATTATCATTGGTTTAACATATACATTTAAAACATAACAGAAGATTATGTCAGAGAAGATAATTAACACCAATATGCTTTAAGCTAAAAAGCTAGAGCACTTTGTTATTTTATTGTAACATTTATGTTGCACCAATAAAAGGTATCAAACCATTTGTTTCTGTATCTGTTCTTACTAGGACCAATACAGCAACTACACTATTTGTTTGTCTTCCTCACAGGAAGATGTACGTGATATTAAATTATATTATTATGAAACACAGTAGTCATCAGTCACTCACTGGGACAATGCCAGTGAACACTGACAAATCACACACACACACACACACACACACACACACACACACACTGGAAGCTGGCTGCCCTGATACAGTGGGAGTGAGCGGACTAGTTTCATTCTTCCAGCTATCAAATACAGCAGTGCACTCACAGTTGCACAAACTGCCCTGGAGGTATTTGGGTTCCTCAAATGAAGATGCCTGAAATCAAATTTAAATTATATTATTATGAAATGTATTCACTAAAAATACCACCAACAGCTTGATCTGGTTCAAGGTCAGTTGGCATTCATCTGTATCCCCTTCCCCTGGGTCATGCCTGAAAATAGGCAGAATTTGTCTAGTGCACTTACCCGGTCAACAAAAACTAAATAAAATAACTAACTAAATAAATAAATATAGTAGCAGTCTGTCTAGGCACTCACTGTAACAATGCCAGTGAGCAGTGACAAGTCTGTCTCACTAATAGTCAATCCTGAGTAGTAAATACATTTTAAATTATGAAGAAAATATATTCTGCTCTAAATTTCTTCTTAGGCATGAAGTCAATAAGTCATGAATTTACAACAAAGTCTTTCTTGAGTGCACAGACTGTGCACACACATAGAACATACATGATAATGATGAGCTATATTACAACAACAGGAACAGAAGTTATCGCCATATCATCTGAGTCAGAAAAAAATTTGTGTAAAACAATTTTGTGCAAAAACAACACCCTGAGTCTTACTCTACACTACACTTATGACCTGCTGCTTGGTGCTTTATATCTACTGCAGGTTTGCGTGGGCTAATGGATAAACTACATTTTTGAGTATGTCCTCTGTCTGCTATGGTTGTATTCCTCACAGGAGGATGAAATTAAATTTAAGTTATATTACTGTGAAATATAATAGTAGTCTAGTCACTCACTGTGACAATGCCAGTGACAAGTCTCTCTCTAACAGTCATGCCTGACTAGTAAATAAATAATGAAAAAATATCTCTGTTTTCAATTTCTTCTTAAGCATGAAGCCACAAACTTACAAAACCTTTCTTCAGTGCACACATTGTGCACACACACAAAAGTAAACAGCAGCTAGCTGCTCAGAGGTGGTGGGAGTCAGCAGACAGATCCCGCCATAGGAGTTAACAAATACAATGCATGACAGTGGACTTGGCAGTTGCACAATAGATAGCATGATGTGGAATGTAAAATTCCACCAGCAGAATTAGCATGAAATTATCATTCTACCACTGGAATTTCTGCCAGAATTTCACTGGTCCTTCTTTGGATTTTTGACTGCTGTGGTCTGTGGAATTATATCCTGTGGAACAGCAGTTTTCCAAGAAAAAGCCTTCTGCAACCATTTCTGTGGAAAATATTGAGATCTGCAGAATAGAATTCTGTGGAACTGTAGTGGAACACCCATTCTGCATTTTTCTGCCACAGCATTCTGTTATTTCGCTTCTGATAAAATTCAGCAGAATTTTTAAAATTATACAAAATCCCATTCCAACAGAATTTGAAAATTATGTAAACCACAAACAGAAGGTCCTGGAGGGACTTCAACCTGAGTTCCTCACAGGAATCTGTCTACTGATATGATATTTAAATTACGTTATTATGAAATATAGCAGTACAGTCACTCATTGTGACAATGCCAGTGAGCAGTAAGAAGTTACAAGTCTCTCTCACTAATAGTCAAAGTCAAGCCTGACTACTAAGTAAATTATGAAGAAAAAATATTTCTGTTTTCCATTTCTTCTTAGGGATGAAGCCATAAACATATGAGACCTTTTTTGAGCACACACACACACACACACACACACACACACACACACACACACACACACACACACACACACACACACACACACACACACCACATAGAACAAAATGGCAGCTAGATTCCCAGATACACTGGGAGTCAGCCGACTAGTCTCACCCTATCAGCTAACAAATACAACACATGGAAGTGCATTCACAGTTGCACAAATGGCCCTGCAGTGACTTCAGCCCAGGTTCCTCACAGGAAAATGTCTGTGATATGAAATTTAAATTATATTATTATTAAATATATTAGTCAGTCACTCACTGTGACAATTTGTTTTATTTATTTAAAAGAGATTTACCAGGAAAGACATACTGAGCCATGAAACTCGTTTCCAGATGCATCCTGGGGGAGGGCGTAAGGGATAAGTACAAACAAGTAGAAGCACAATAATAACATAGAGAATAATGGATAAGCAAGTGTGTATTATGGATTTTTTTCACGCCCGAGGTGTATGATTCCCATAACTTCAAAAGCGAAGCTCGAGAGGTTAATGAGGTCATCACACAACAAGAGTGTGAAAAAAATCCATAAACACAAACTTGCCTATCTATTATTTTTTATAATTACTGGTGCATGGAGTCTCAGTAGTGCTTTAAGAAAGACAGAGCAAAAAGAAAAGCTTTGTGTCCTTGGCATCCTGCTTTATTTTTGAAACATTTCAGTTTCAAAATAGTAGACATTCAAGTGCATGGAAAATCAACTTTTGAATGGCAAAGATCCAATTAGAATGTTATAAATGTAACTTTTTTATAAAGAGACATTTAAGAGAAAAACATATACTGTTTCATTCAACTAGCAGTATGGTTTGTTATCGTTTTGATATTCTGCTTTGAATAGAAATCAGTTCAAATACAGGATTCCACAGAAACTATGTAAAGTTATCTTTTTAAATGAGTGTTTCAACAGTTAAGAAATCCTAGAAGTCGGTTAGTGAGTTGTGATCTAGGTAGTGTTGTCAGGGTAATGGCGGTTGTGACTTTCCATGAAGAGCTGTGAGGAAAAAAAAGGTTAGGGAGTATGTAGAAATTTCAGTTCTTGTAACAGTTTGATGTATGTTTGTACTGTTAAGTTGTGTAATAATTTATTTTTTTAGATTTTAATGGTAAAGAGTGACAGATAGAGGAACTGTCTGTGGCTGACAAGGAGTCATAGAGTGGATTGGAGGCTGCAGACAGTAAGTATGCCTCGAGCTGTCTCAAGGACCGCGCACTGCTCGAGGAGACTGTCAGTGAGCAGAAATTTTCAAAACGCCGTAATAACCAGTTTTTGGGTTGTTACAGATACCTGAAAACCACTTGATAAAGGGGGTCACCAGTAATTATATAGAGAATAATATATGGGGTGGTGTGTTTAACGAGATTTTACACACACCCGAGTTGTGGGATGCTACATAAACCCGAGGACAAAGCCCGAGGGGTTTATAAAAGCATCCACAACGAAATAGTAATGTAAAATTGAGTTTCTACACATCACTATATTTTATTTTCATAATTGCTGGAGTGCACTTTCACGTGAGCAATTATAAAAAATAAAATAAGACAGCAGATTAGTGTTCGGGATGCCTTGGACCACTCTGGATTCTGCTGCGGTCCATTGTCTTCCTAGTTATACTGCTGCACTTATTGGAGGAAGAGGATATTTTGATTAAAAATGTGTAGAAACATTGATTTTTGTTTAAATATTAACTTACCTCCAAGTGGCGGTTGCAGCGTCCTTCCGGGTTTGAGAGGCAGGGGCAATGTGGCGTGGATTGGGCTGCGATCTCATGTTGACGGCGCAGGTTTTTCTTTTATTTTGGTACTGTTTTGAAGTGGCTTACTTAAGACAAAGAGTTCTTTTTTTTTTTTTAATAAAAGAGAAAATTACCACCGAATATGAGGGACCATGAAGTGCACTGCGTCATGGGATTCCTTCACGGAACGTGAACGTCGGAGAACAGCGACTGAGGGATGACTGTTCCAAGGGAAACCTGGTGCATGTTTGCCGTTATAACCAGCCGAGCTGATTATAACGGTAAATTATAACCGGGTTTCCCTATTGGAAAAAGCGCTAGCCAGTAATTATAATAGAATAATACACAGTATGTACAATAATATACATTACCAGAGCAAATAGTAATGCAGGTTAAACATCAGAAGTGCGAAGTACCCAGCACACACAAGAAAGTAATGTCACAAATGTAGGAAAAGGTAGTAGAGAGAGTAAGTAGAGGAGGTTGAGGAAGAGAGGCTGGGGGGATGAAAAGGTAAAGTAGTAGTGGGAGTAAAAGAGAAAGAGGAGAAGAGATCAGATTATGGTGGGTAGGGTGGAGGAATAGAGTGTTGAGGATTAGGAAGGGGTACAAAAGGTGATTACTGGAAGTGGGAGTGAGTGAGAAAGAAGTAAGGGAGTAGGAAGAAGTGCTAGAGGGAAAAGGGGGAGAGGTAGGGTGGTGAGACGTATAGAGGTCGGAGTAGATAAGGAAAATTGTAGGGCAATGGGGCTAAGGACAGTAACAGGAGGGGGAAGAGAGGATAGAGAGCATTTGGAGGTGGCAGAGCAAATTGTTAGTGGAAGGGAGTTCCAAACATTAGGAAGGCGGTAGGAAAAAACAGACTGGCCAGCTCAGGATTTACGAGAGGGGAGCAAAAAAGAATGATGACCTGAGTTACAGAGAGAATACGTGGACAGTACAATGCCAGTGAGCTGACAAGCCTCTTCTCAGTCTAAGTCATATAGTAGTCAAGCCTGCCTGACTGAAAAATGTCTTTTTTTAATTTCGTCTTTTGCACAGAGCCACAAACAAAACAAAAAATTAAATAGTCCCTAATAACTGAGCTGAGTGCACTACACTGTGCACAGTGCACACTACAGTTACAGTATACTATTGTGCACTAGAGATGCATGAGTTAAATTCCCTGCCACGGCGGATTTGAAGTGCCCACTGTGACACCATTCTGCCATGTGAAGTGCCCATTTTAAACCCTCACTTTACCACTTTGCATTATAATTATGACTTTGCATTGCTCACTCTGCCTTACTTCACTTTAAGCCGGAGTGAGAATTCACAGGCAACCCACATACATCACATAGCTTACACAGTGTAGGTCACATGCTTCAGGCAGGCAGGGGAAGGGACTCGTACTTGAAAGAGTTACACTTTCACCTTGTAGTAGGAGAAAGAGGTTGTGTATAGAGATAAAGCCAAGTTAAATTCTGCCAGTGAAGTAGACACAAAGTAGACCACATTGCGTTACTTTATGGCTAAGTGAAGTGCCCATTGAAAGCATTACTTTGCCACTTCGCCTTGTGATGATGGTGATAATGACTTTGTGCTGGTTGCTCACTCCACCTTTAAGGGTGGAGTGAGAATTTAAAGGCAGCCTACACACACATCACATCACATGGCTTGCACAGTCTAGGTCACATGCTTCAGGCAGGCTGGAAGTGAATCATATTTGAAAGAGAGTTTCACTGCAGCAGTAGCCCCTGGCTCCAACAACACCTGGGTCCCCCCCACCTGTGCCTTGTCCTCCCTGCACCTCATTAGTGTGGGAGTTCTTTACTACACTGCCTGGGGACAGCAGTGTAGTGAAATGTAATCTGTGTGGTGTGGAAGTGTGCCGTGGTCCCAGAGGAACTCACCTTTGCACAGGTGGTCTGCACACCCACCTGTACAACCACCACTATGTACAATGGCAGGCTCAAGGTTGCAATAATGCACCTGCTGGCCCTACTGGGGAAGTGGGGGCAACATGGCGTCCATCTGTGTGTGGTGGTGTGAAGAGGGGGAGGGCCATGGATCAAGCGTCTGGTTGCTCCACAACCACCACAACCTGCAGCAGGTGACAGTGGCAACCCTATGACCAACTACCTGCCATACAGGCCAATTTGGGTCTGATGTGGAGTGAGTCGGAGACTGTTAACCACCATCTTAACAATGCTGAGCAGCAGTTGGAGGGAATTGAGGGGCACCAGTTACAAATTATGGGGATGCTTCAACTTCTGCTGTCCCATCAGAACGTTGATCATTAATTTTATTTTGTCCTTGCATCCACCACCCACTCTGTAAAAGAATAGTTCCTGATGTTGCCCCTGATCCGTCCTCCCTCTGTCTTCAAATTTTGGGCCCTTCCTCATGCACGTCTCTTTTTCTGGATGATGCCATCCTCTTGTACATTGTAGATTCCCTTATGGTACTTGATATTTTCTATTATGCCCCCCCACCCCAGTCATCATAATCTTCAACAGGAATCACTACATCACAACTTTTTTGAGGAGGGGAGGATTTAATACCAACAGACCCAGACACAGCTACCTTGACTTTCTTTTTCTCTCTGGTTCCCAATCAGTGTACCATCAGAACTGAAAAAATATATATATAACTGCTGTGATTCGTGAAGAATGTGATTTGACTTGTCATGAGTGACTGGTGTGATATGACTAATGAACCTTACGCAAATACCTACGGCTGTACTTCCCTGACCTGTACCACCCCAAACACCCTGATTTGAAAACACATATTAATGAGTACAATGGTCAAGCCGAGATACTACAAGACAGGGTTCCATGCAACCTACAACCCAAAAACTTAAGGTTTTTTAATTTGTGAATCATCATGACCATGAAGATGAAGAACGCGATTTGTATTATGAGTAACTCGCGATGATTGCCCTGACGTAAAAATGTACATTAGTGAGTACAATGTTCACGCCGAGATATGCACCACATGGTACTCTGAAGGGAAGTCAAATAAACAACTGGGACTTAAATTACAGATGGCGATTAGGCCCTAAACAGATGCAAACGCACAGACAGATTAAGACTGTGCTGCGTAGTCAAGAGATGCAGACACAAAGGCACAACAACACCCCAACCAGTGCTCACACAAGTCACAAATACAAATCTGGAAAAGAATACCTTTTGCTGGTTGGGGGAGGCAGTGAACTACAGTAACAGTCCACTACCAACATACCACAAAGCAGTACAAAATAATGCAGGTGCAGTGGATAGCAGGTTCACACTGCTGCAATTACTCTGTGGCACAATAAAAGGTGTCTGATTTGATGGCATGCATCACACACACACTCACACATGCACTACAAGTAATGTGTAACAAATTGAAAACTTCAGCAGTATAACCAAATCTTTTAAACAAACTGAAATTATGCACTGTTGCACCACAACAATCAGCAAAAAAATGTCAAGAATTACTGAAAATATTACTGTGTACATTGACAGTTACAAGCAACGTATAACCAAAACAGAAAGACTGCCTTTTTCTCCCAGTTAATCTACCTCCACCACAGATACGCACCTCCCCCAAAGCACACTTCAAGTCTCTGTCAGTACGCAGACTGAAAGTTCTAAATTAATATTCAAAATCCACACACAAACAACAAACACTCAATGATATGAGCACAGGAGGGTTTCCTACAATCGATGTACTAAATTTTGAGCAAAAAAATGGCTCAAAAAGGCTTTTTTAACAGCTTTTAGAGGGTTTGAATCGCAGAGCTCTGAGAGCAAACTGTCTCCAGCTACCACTACACATACACTACACAGATCTGAGGCTGTGCAGAACAATCTAGAGCCCATGTGACCTGCAATCCCATGAATCACTGCAAAATTCGCCTTGGAGCTCACAAACAAGAAGGCGAAGTGATGCGAAGTACATTGATTTCTATGTATTTCACCTTAAAATTGGTGCAGAAGTGGCTGGGGGAAGGTGAAGTAATGCAAAGTCATTATTTTCAATGGACTTCACATTCTTTATTATGATGCAAAGTACTCCACTTTGCGCTGCACAGTGAATTTTGGCCACTTCACCCACCTCTATTGCACACAGAAAAATGGCAAAAAAGTAACCACCCAGAAGCGGTGGTGGTGGGAGTCAGCTGACTCTGGCCTCCACAAAAAAATAATATGTTTATTCAGTGCAGTTTTGTACTTCACTGCACTTCACAGTCACTTAGACTATAAATGCTGCGTAACTTATTTTGCCTTGTTCTGTTTTTCAAACCAGTCCTCCAACTAAATTTGGAACAACAACTTAAATGTCTGTTTACTAAATAAATCCCTACAAAATTCTCCCTTACTCCCCTAATCTATTTAAAAATGTTTGTTGCTGTATTAGTCCTTGTACAACAAAATGCATAAATAAGGTGATTTGGTTCCTTTTATTGGACCAACAGAGATTACAAAAAAGGTTTCTGATTTAGAACAAGAACAAAAGATTTCATGATTTCTGCTTTTAGTCTAATTTTAATAAGTGGATGGAAGTAGACTGCTCTTTGACAGCAGCTCAGACATTTCTCTTGCTTGCCTGTAGCTTCTGTGAATTCTGAGCCATGTGAGCTGTCTTCAGAGAGCTTCCAACCTGGCCTCTGATTGGACAGGCAGTCTCGGTAGATCTTGAACCCTCCCAAATAGCAAAACACTGAATAGCCACAAGTAGCTTCTGTTGTCTGTGCTTTTTTGTTACCCCAAAAAACTAATAACCTATTATTTATGGTATTCGGGAAACACAATTCATTACTCACAAACCCCTAGAATACTTGAGCTTAAGGCCCCATTTATTAATATGTATACTTACTTACTTTTACATTTTTTGAATTCTTCAGCAAATAAAACATTTCTTATTGAATGATGACATTTTAAATTACACAGTGGTTTCAGGTTTTGGTTGGTATTTAGTACGTTTCCATACTAGTTGTAAAGCTTTCTATAAATGCAATTAATACTGCATTTTATTTTATGCTGTAAATGCACGGTTACCATTATCTGTAATTGTTGTCATGAAGTAAAGTATATGGTTTAGTGATATAGAATCCTAATAGATCATATTGTAGTAGTATATGGTTTAGTGATATAGAATCCTAATAGATCATATTGTAGTAGTATATAATAATTAGGCATCATTTTTTTAAATGGCTGAAGCCGATTGCAGTATTTTTTTCCTGGTATAATCAGGTAACTATAATGGAAGTTTTGTGAATAGATACTCTGATCAGCTGTCTTGAGACAGGACATTCCTTTTGTTTGAAGGATATTAAGAGAACTGTGAAGGGAGATAGCAGAACCTCTGGCAGCCATGTTCACTTAGTCATTCAACACAGGGGTGGTACCAGAGGATAGGAAGAGGGCACGTGTAGTACCTCTACACAAATCCAGCAGCAGGGAAGAGGTTTGGAACTATAGGCCAGTCAGCCTCACCTCAGTAGTGGGGAAGATCATGGAGACATTTGTAAGGCATATGTCCATTTTTGTAACATGGACATACATATGTCTCTACGGGTTCAGGGAAGGATGAGGTTACCTGGCACAAGAGACCTAGGTTTGACTACTCTGCACAGGGGCACCCAAGTAAATCCAACTACAGGAAGCAATAACTGTAATGTCCAGAACCAGAATTGGGATTTTTCAGTGTGGCTTTATTTATTAACTCACTGAACATAAACAAACTCTGTATGGTCCCCAAAGGGCTACGTAACTGTAATGCAGATTAGAGGTTAAACACAGCAGTCCATTTGAGGAATGAACACAATACAACAGTTGTCTGGCTTTGGACCCACCAGGCACTCAGCCTGGACTTTGCATGCGCATTGGATACACAGCCCGACTGGCCCGGCTCCCCTGCCGGCCACTCGACTGACGGTCCACTTGGCGAATGAACCCAAACTCTACTTGGAAAGACATCCTATCAAACAAGGAGGATCCCAAGCTGTGGCTCCCCACACCACTTGAAGTCTGCGACTCCTAGAGAGATTTGTTTTCGTACTTCCAATTTGAAACTCCCATCAAACAGGGAGACTCCCATCCAACAAGGAGTAATTTTCCCATCCTGTGGCTCCCCACACCACTTAGTCTGCGACTCCTAGAGAGATTTTCAAGTTGTGACCCATGTCTGGGTACCCACCCCATCACTGGCCAAGCGCATGAGGCAAGTAGCAAAAACACAGAAGAAATCCGTAGAGGTGGACCTGGTTACTAAAGATAGGGGGTTTTCCCACCTCCAGCTCCCACAGCCCATACCCGGCCATTTCTCTGGACACACAGAACTTTAGACTTTAAAAATGTAGATTGACGGTGGATGACCTGATGCACCCCCTCTACTGTGAACTTTAAATCCATTAACACTTTAAACAGATGACTGCTCTATGTTTGTCCTAGTTGACATAGTCCTCCCAAATAGCAGTCCCCAATACTTGAAATCCAACTGAACAAAAGAAGTTGTTTGCCCCTTCCAATGGGGCCAAACACTCACCCATTCCTTGCAGGTGCCCCACAGGCAAAGAACTGTAACATTTGCTGTTATACATGAACAGACTGAACTTAAATTAAAACAGGCAGCTTTCTTCCCAGGGTGGGAGAAGGGGATTGCCCCTGGAACCCACAAAGAACTTTTCCTCACCCCCCCGCCAGAGGGAGGGGGGTAAACAGACAACTACTGGTGTCCTTCTTGTTTGCTTAAGGACAAACTGAAGACTGTCTTTGAATTCCCCAAGGTTCTAAACTTACTCTGAGCTGAAGATTCCAAATGTGGCTCATGCAGCTGCGACAGTTCTATTATGATGTCATCCCTCTAGTCTCAGCTGTGACTGAGGACAGAGTGAGACAGTGTGAAACCCATTTAACTGGAGTTTCACAAGCTGCCTTCCCTGCCTACCACTAGGTCTTACTGGGATTCTAGTAACCCCGGGTAACAAAGGGGTTACACATTGCTTAAAGAAAAGATTGTGGGGCATCTAGAAGCCATCAGGGCCCAGGACCAAAGGCAACATGGATTCACAGTGGGGAGGTCACGTCAGACAAATCTGGTTGATTTCTTTGACTGGATGACAAAGGAAGTAAATCAGGGTGGGGCAGTGGACATCGCCTACCTTGATTTCAGCAAAGCCTTTGACACTGTCTCACACAGGAAGATGATAAACAAGCTGGGTAGGCTGGGCATGGGGGACACAGTGGTAAACTGGGTTAGAAACTGGCTAAAAGACAAGAGGCAGAGGGTGGTGGTAAATGGGGTACAATCTGGGGAGGAGGGTGACCAATGGGGTGCCTCAGGGATCAGTTCTCGGGCCAGTCCTGTTTGCTGTCTTCATTAGCGACATTGTAGAGGGGCATGAGGGAAAGGTCTACTTGTTTGTAGATGACACCAAGATCTGTAACAAAGTGGATACCCCAGAGGGGGTGAAAAATGAGGAGGGACCTGGGGAAGCTTGAAAAATGATCTGAGGACTGGCAACTGAAGTTTAATTCAAAGAAGTGCAAAATGATGCACCTGGATCACAGAAACCCAGAGGTAGCTACAGGATGGGGGGGGGGGGAGTTGGTGACAGTCACAAAGGAGAAAAGGGACCTGGGAGTTATTATTTCAGATTGTCTGAAAATGTCAAAGCAGAGTACTAAGGCAGCTGGGAGGGCCAGTGGCTGCTGGGGTGCATAGGCAGGGGTATCACCAGCAGAAGGAGGTAGGTAGTGATGCCATTATATAAAACCATGGTCATGCCTCACATGGAGTACTGTGTGCAGTTCTGGAGGCCGCACCTTTGTAAGGACATTAACAGGCTGGAGATGGTCCAGAGAAGGGCAATTAAGATGGTACAGGGCTTGCAGCACAAGACTTATGAGGAGAGATTAAAGGACCTTAATATGTACTCACTGGAAGACAGAAGGGAAAGAGGAGACATGATAAAAACATTCAAGTACCTAAAGGGTATAAACAAGGTGCAGAGTAGAGACATTTTCCATTACAGGAGGAGCACAGGAACGAGGGGGAAAATATGAAATTGGAAGGTGGAAAGTTAAGTGGGAGTGTGAGGAAGTTCTTCTTCACAGAGAGGGTGGTGGATGCATGGAATGGTCTGCCTCAGGAGGGGGTGGGAGCGAGCACTGTGGATGGATTCAAGCATGCTTGGGACAGGCATAGGGGAACCATAGAGGTACAGCTGTGTGTCAGGCAGAAACAGTAATCCAGTACAAGGGCTTGCGGGCAGACTAGATGGGTCAGGCAGTCCTTATCTGCCGACAATTTCTATGTTTCTATGTCTGCCCAGCAGCCCGCTAATGGAAACAGTGACACAAACCTACAAAGTAAACCATTTCTGACCTGGGTTTCATTTAGTCCATTACCTCACTCATTTGATTCATTCAAAACTCCAAATTTTCATAACCGGTTTGTTCATTTGAGTCTCTCTTCTCTCCAATTGTAAAAACAGGTGATTCTAAAAAAGGCTTGACTCTAGTGAGCCATGCAGATCATCAAGACAACCTGCTTCTGCGGTTCAAAAATGGAATTACTCTGAATTTGACATATAAAACTTGCATTTGCAAGCAGCAGTTTTAAGATTACAAGTTTAAGGGACTTCATTTACAGAAATACAGTTTACTGCTGAAGTTGGCTATTTTTTTTCTGCTTGCAGTTATTTTCGCTATTATAACAAGCATTTGTCAATGCCAAATGTTCACCATTGGTATTGCTATTGTACTAGGTGGGACAGGACTACAGTTCCCAGCAGCCTCGGATGCTGGTTTATTTACATGCATTTATTAGTGCTTTTAAAAATCAATTTTTGTGGCCCCTCAGGTCCCTCCCTCATATCTCCGGACCCTGATTAGGTGATGAGGGGATCCGGGAGCATGGGAGGAGCCTCCATTTTGCCACAGGAGCAGCTTTAAAATAAACATGCAGTTCACGCATGCGTAACCCGCCATCTCGGAAGTTACAAACAGTAAAGCTGCATTGCAAATTTTGAGGCCCTTGGGACAACAACAGTACATTATTTGTGTCCAGACAGTTTAGCTTGTATTTCAAATGTTCAGTATTTCTCTTCCCCATATTCTTTTTTGTGAAGAATGTTGTCTGCATGGGAAAGATCCTGCATTCAGGCGAATATCCCAGCTGCATCCAAATGACGAGTTCAGTGCAGAAAACATGAAATATTAAATTATTTAAATATGGGCTGGTCCGGTGGTGCTGAGGGTTGAGGCGCTGGATGTCACACCTCACTTCACGCTGGTGACCCGGGTTAGGAACTTCGCCCAGGTGATCCCGGGGGGTCAACAGAACAGATTAAGCATACTCTCCTTTCCCTGAGGAGGACTGGAGACATCCATCTTGCTGCAGTGGCCCCTGGGTGGAAATTGAGGGACTACAGGGTGGGATATGTGGGGAGATGCTGGCGGACACGGCACATTGTGCCTTGACGTCATTGCATGTCCGCACTTCTCGGGGCAAAAAATATGGAGGAAAAAGGGCAGATGACCAAGGCAGCTTGATTGCCACACTTCAGGGAAAGCGGTGGCTGGAGGTATGTAGGTTGAGCTGCAGGAGGACAAAAATAGTGATATGATAAAAAAAAATATATATTTAAATATGATTTTCTCCCCTTAAAGCAGCAGTGCAAGAATGTGGAGAACATTTTGATCAATACTTTTTTATTCTATTTTTACTGACTTGTATGTGTTCAAAAGCAGCCAAGAATACTGATGAAAACCTGGTCCAAGCCATTCTAAAAGCAGTCCTCTTTTTATTATTTGAAATGTGAAAAAAAGTAATAAAGTAAATTCAAATTGTGGAAAGAAGGGTATTGTGCAAGTCAGGAGATAAGGGTCAATCAAAAATAGCATAAACAAGTATAGGTCAGAATTTTCACCAGATTCTTCCACTGCTGCTGTAAAATGGCTGTAAGTTTTAAAATAATGTGGTTCACTTCTATGCTTCTAACAAAACAGCATTTGATAGTGAATTATCGGTCAGATTTTTTTTTTCACTTTAGCATCCCACAAGACATTTAAATAACTATTTCATTTAACTGGATGTGACAATAAAGCCTAGGTAACATGGATAATGTTGCTGTTTTGCGTAAGGCAGGCTTCTGTAAGACCCAGTTGGGTTTGTGTTTGTTTCATAAGACACACAACTGATGAGGCCAAGCCGAGGAATCCACAGCAGCATGTGCATACAATGGCAATGACTTGACAGAAATATGCTGCAGTACAGTTTTAAGGGGGGGTTAACATTTTTTAGTTTTGTTGCTTTTCTACTCCTTTCCCCTTAAAAAAATCCTTGTGTGTGTGTGTATGTGCGTGCGTGTGTGTGTGTGTCTGTATATATTTTTAGATCCAGGGGTGGATGGAAGAGGAAAAGGAAGCTATTCCGTGTGGGGTATTCGATTGTCCAGTGAATGGATTTGGGTACAGGTAGCAGACTGAATATGACATTAGAGTGCCTTCAAGAGGCACAGCTCAGAGGGAACGGGATGCAGATCCATAATATTGTGAAAGTGATAGCGAGGAGAAGGGGTGGGAGTAAAGGTCATTGATTACCTGGGTATACATGACCCGGCAAGGAACACATTATTGGATTGATGGTGCAGGGTCATGGTATATGGGTTTATTGGGTCTTGGGGACACACCTGCAATGATGTAGGCCTGTGCAATGGCCACAGCATACATCGGTCCGGGGAAGGGGTAAGCAAACCTCAATAAAATGTTTAATTGTTTCCATGGCAAGTATTTAAAAGACAGGTTGAGGACAGTGCTGATGGGAGTATGTAAATTCCAGTAGTCCACCCCAATTTTCAGAGCAGCCAGAAAGGAAGTTCAATAGAGGGAATGTTGAAGACAGGCACTCCTGAATCAGTCCCAATGAATAAGGCTGGAGAAGGAAAGAATACACCAGGGATGGAGGGACAAATCAAGAGGACATGCAACTGCAGTACAGTGCATGAGCATGGAAGCACTTATTTAAATATTGTGGTTACTTTTGATCGACATGGTGTATTACAGTGATTCACATTTTGTATATCTTGCACAAAGTTCAGCTGAGTCACTTTGCAATGCCAAACTTGTATCAACTCTATCTTACCTATGCGATTGTGCATCAGATCTCTAGCTTCTTGTGAGTAATAAAATTACAAATATCAATTAAGGGATGGAAATAAAAACCATAAAGAAACAGACTCATATTAAGGAATCTGGGGCCAGATATTCAAAGGTTTGCACGGTCCGCTAACAGTTTGTGCGGGAATAGCGCAGGATTAGCACGGGGCTGCCATATTCAAAAGGCCAACTAGTGTGGGCAAACAGCAGTAGCGCCGGGCTAAGCATAATGACATGCAAGGGGCATATTGAACATGAATAAATTCACTATGAGATATTCAGTGACTAGCGCCATGCTAAGGTGTTTAGCGCGACATAGCGTGACCCATAGCACAGTACAATTTACAGCCCAGGAAAAGCTGGTCTTAACCCTGGGCAAACAGCTTTGCACGGTGCTATCTCAGCATTAGCATGGCTTGCACGGCCCTAACATATGAGTATGACACTTAGAAACTGCCAGACAAGGAGGACACATGCCGCTCACTGATGGCACCACCATGATGCCATCAGCTGCCACCAGTCCGAGCCAAGCACAGACAGTGAGGGGTGATCTGACCCACAGGGCACATCATGGTAGTGTGGCCATATAGCACACACCTGCAGACCAAATGTCTGTGGTGCGTAACAGATGCCAGCACACACATGCATCACTGTGGGCATGGTGGCCAGTGAGGGGAGGGTGTATGGGTGGCCAGACCTCACCACAGCTCAGGTGTGGCCACAAGGCTGGGATACATCACTTAGTGCACATGGGCCAGTAGTGGGATTACGCCACCACCTGTGTGCCTGTCGGATCCTACATGCCCCCCAGCCACCTACCACACAACTGTACAGATGTCACAGCACACACTGCCGGCCATGTACATGACACTGTGTGCATCCCATGCCACAGGTGCAGCATCTGTGGATCACACAACAGCATGATAGTACTGTCCACTGTCAGTAATTACCTGCAAGCTGTGCCTGTCACTGTGTACAGTGCAGTGGTCATCACTGCCCTACATACCATAGGCAGTGTCATGCCCCTCACACTACCAACCCTCTTGCTACTGTAGTGTCTGCTGTGAACTGTAGCATGACCTACAGTGTGAAGGTTGCATGCAGCACTACCACTACCTGTGCCTATGCTGTGTTGTCCCCTGGGGTACGATATGCTATGCTATGCTGTACTGTTTACATGAAGCCCGCAGCTATCTTCATGTACTGCCTGACTGACCTACAGGTGGAGCTGCGGTTGGATCTGGCCAGCCCCTGTACCTCCAGACTGACCTACAGGTGTTGCTGTGGGACCCTGCAGTAACGCTGTGCAAACTGCATGCAAATCAGGGCATGATGAGATGCTAATGTGGCTGTTTGCCCAGAGACTATCTAAGTAGGCTCATTTGCATGTCACTTTTGAATATGGCAAAGTTTAGCGTGGAGCTAATGTGTTTGCACTGGGCAAACCGCTTAGCTCCGCACTAACGGTTCAGGGAATATTATACAGTTTTGATCACTGTTTTTTCATGTGTGCTGCTGCCTGCAGCTGTACTGGGTCCATGCATTTGACAGAACACACATTGGCCACATAGTTCCTCTCTACCTACCCTCACGTCACTGTGCACTGTGTTGTTGTTGTGGTTTGCACTTCCTGGTTGCTATATTCAGTGCTGTCAAATTCCAGGGCTACAGTTGCCCTGCACTCCCTGCCCAGTTTGCATGGCCTCTTTCCCATGCTATATTCAGAGGCAGTTGGCCCCGGGTTCTTCCTTTTGAATATAGCTTGCTTTGTGCTCCAGGCTAAGTTTGCATGCCAGGCAGTGTTAACTTAACACAGGGGCAAAGCTTTGAATATCTGGCCCTTGGTGTCTTTTGAATAAACGTTAGTTTACATTTTTTATAATTTGTTTTCTCCCACTGTCACTGTGAGGTGCTTAGTTTAGTGTAATGGCACAAACAGCAATTATAATGTACATATGTTGTGGCACTTTTCAGATGGGAGGCAGGCGCAATTATCCCTGATCTGGAAAAAGTAATCAATGTGGCACGAGTGACTGTACTCCAAAATATGAGGTGTTACTGAGACAGTGCAAGTATATTCTATGTAGTCATATAGTGAGTGTTTACTGAGTAGTGACATGTAATCAAGTACAGAGCATTATTTATTCATTTGCTTGCAAAATACCATCCCCTGAATTGATGCATTACATTTAGTGTCCTACATTGACAGCTGACTCAGGTAACATAAAAAAAAGTCAGCGTCCTGCACCTATGGTATACCATTATTTTTCTTGCCTATTTTATGCAATCATGCAGAAACACTGGATGCCAGGGGCAGAGAGACGTGTTATCTGCTGTGGTCACATGGGGCTGTGGGACAGAACTATTCCATTCTGTGTCCTTTACTGATACAAGAACTGAGGTGTATATATATATTCATATTTTTATTTTTAATACCATTTTATTCATGAACTGTGTAAAATACTTAGTGTTTCGTCCACTAAGAACAGGGGCCACTAAGCTGAGGAATTGATCCTAGACAAACTCTTGATCAGATCACAAAGAGAAATGTATTAAATAGCACTTTGGATTGTGTGGCTGTACAAGTAACACTTTTGTTTAGCTATGCTAACAAAAATATAAAAATGAACTCTGAATCAATGTATTGACAAGTGATTTCATGTAACATGAGGAAGTTTGTGACCGGAGATTGGTACTCGCACGGCAGGCATATATAACCGGAGATGTGTCTCTACTGAGGGGTAGTATGAAGCATTGGCCATATGCAGAAGAGGGTGCAACCCCAGCAGTTAGAGACTACTTGAAAAAAGGTGGGAGTGGGGTGGAGGTCAACTATCACCCATCCGGACACAGGGAGCAAGTCGGGGCAGCTGGCAACTGTGTTGTGAGGAGGACGAGATGGATGCATCACCATTCTGAAGAGTAGTAGCACATGGGTAGAAATAAGATCATCTCATAGTTGGTAATAAGTGGAAAATGCAGGGAAGAAAACTGTATGGTGGACAGTAGGTGGAATTGGTATATGTCCTCTAATGAAAAAAGGAGGATGCAATTGAGCTGGAGAAGAGCACCCCACATCATATTGCTAAATGTCTGATTGGGTGGGGTTTGTGGGTTGGGGAGTGTTATGACAGGAGAAATATAATACCGGGGAAAAGAGGAAGGATAAATGAAACTGTCAGGGAATGCTCCCAGAGATGGGGTGGGTGGGGGCTACAGCAATCGTTCATTATAAGGAAGCCAGAAGAAAGGTGTATAGTCCCACCCCACCTCACCACCCACACCCCAAATTTATAGCTCAAAGAGACATAAGTGCAGCATTACCATAGGGAAGGCATTATTGTCATCCAATTGGTAGAAGTGATGCATCTAATCCATGTATTCTGTAGAACTAGAAAACAAAGGCACATGCATGAACAGACCTAAAACAGCAAACAAATGTAGGTGAGAGGCTGCTGGGTGTGTGTGTGTGTGGGGGGGGGGTGATCCTCTCCATCAAGCAGCTAAAGTACACGTACACCAGAGGACAAACTAAGCACCACATTTAGGCATAACAGAAAATAAAACAGAAAAGGAAAAAAAGATGAGACAATGGTCTGGCAATTAACAATACATCAGATAATGAAAATATTATTACAGTACATGCTAGATATTGAAGGAGGTTGTGCAGGTACAGCCAGTGCAAATGTCCATGGAGACACAAAATAAACTAGATGTAAGAAATCAGGGAAATATGTAATTCATGGAGTCTATGATCAGGGAAATGTAGTGCTGAATAGAAGGCAATGCTTGGTGAGTGTGCAACACAAATAAAATGCAAGACAGTTTTCAGGAGAAATGTAGTAACATGCCCCACGTCATCGACAGGGTAATATGTTGGGGGTGGAGTCAAAAGGTGCATAGGTGTTAGTCGAAATTGCTGTATGAAGGGATGTTTTACTGTTAAACATGTTCAAAAAAGCCCCAAGACATAACAGAGTGGGAAGGAACTTAATATAGGATAGTGCATGGGGAACGGTTGACAACAGGGCTGTTCTTCCACCAAGTTGGCACTATGACGACGGATTACCTCGAGAGCGCAGCTCGAGAGGTAATCTGTCGTCATAGTGCCAATGAGTGGAAGATGCCCTGTTGTCAACCGTTCCCCATGTACTTTTCTATATAGTGTATGGGGGAACGTGGTTCTCTGAGAAAAAAAAACAATCACTACGTCATATTGCTGCTTAAGAAAATGTTTACTTGGTTACTGGAAGGAAAAACTTAACATTACATTCTTTGCGTTTTCACGCTTAACGTGTTTACTGTTTTATCACTTTAGATTTTAAACTTTTAACGATTAACATTTTAACTTTTGAAACAGTCACATACAGCAGCACCAGGAAAAGCAATTCACAAATCTGTGGGGAAGAGCAGAGAAAAGGTAAAATCAGCTAGCAGTGGGTCTAGCTCTGTTGAGGAATGTCATGTATTGCCCTGGGCTCTTCGTTGTCTCTAAGAAAGCTATGTATCTGCCGCATGTCATTTCGCGTTTTTTTGGCGGTTTTTTTATTCTCCTGCTCGAGGATGAATGTATCCCGCTCGGAAAGTGGTTTTGAAAGTACCGCCGCCGACATTGCTGCTAATGCTACGTGTCCTGTCAAGGGAATGAGCCCTAACTGTCAAATGGTGCTCGAGGACATGGTTTGTGATGTGCGCAGTGCAGTGAGACAAATTGTTCTGCTGCTCTGTGATCGTCACTACTGTGTGACTACAAGGTTTCGAGAACGATGGATTTCGGTGGAGAACGACTTTCCATCATACACTATAAATACGTTTTATGCTTTCTATATCAAATGACAGGTGGTAGCAACCTTGCTCAGAATTTTTGCTGTTTTTCTGAGCTACTTCCCATTGCTTTGTGTGACAACAATGTTAGATAGATCCAGATTCTGATAATATCTGTTGCATTAGCGAGTTTACGATTTCACACCCATAGTGGGGAAACTGATGGAAACAATCCTGAAGGAGATGCTGGTGACCCTGTTGGAGGTCAGTGGGGTGCAGAACAGTCGGCAGCATGGCTTTGTCAAGATCAGATCCTGCCAGACCAACCTAGTGGACTACTATGACTGGGTGACTAAGGAAATGCACAAAGGGCATGTGGTGGATGTCCAGAACCTGAACTTCAGTAAGGCATTCAACTCTGCGCCTCATGGCAGACTAGCATGCAAGCTAAGCGGCACAGTGGCTGGGGCAAAATTGGTGGGATGGGTAGAGAACTGGCTGCAGGGATGGTAGCAGAGGGTGGTGGTGGGAGGAGAATTATCATCCCCAAGGGCAGTGACGAGCGGGGTCCCACAGGGGTCAGTGCTGGGGCTGGTGTTATTTGGGGGTATTTATTGCAGACATATTGTAGGCATAACTAGCAAGATCAGTCTATTTGAGGATGACTCCAAGATGGTAGCAGTGGTGGATGACCGGGGGGGGGGGGGCTGGTGGTGACAGGGATTACAGAAAGATCTAACAATGCTGGAGACATGGCCTGACACCTAGCAACTTGGTTTCAAAGCCAAAAAATGCAAGGTGCTGCATTTTGGGGCAAAGAATCCAAAGAGGAGCTACCATCTGGGGGTGGGGTGCAGCTAGCTGTGACTGAGGAGGAGAAAGATTTGGGGGTGCTCATTATGGGAGCAATGAACAACTCAGCACAGTGTAGGAGGATAGCAGCAGTGGCCAACAAGATGCTGGGTTGTACTGCAAGAGGTATAACATCTAGGAGGAGGGAGATGATTCTGCCATTATAGAGATCGCTGGTCAGACCCCACCTGGAGTACTGCATTCAGTTTTGGTGCCCTTACCTAAAGAGGGACATTAGATGGCTGGAAGGGGTGCAATGCAGAGCAACAAATATGATCCAGGGTCTGGGGGAGTTACCATATGAGGTTAGACTGAAAGAGTTGAACATGTACTCTCTGGAGGAGAGGAAGGACAGTGGGGATATGATTGAGACCTTTAAGTACATGAGAGAATAAACAGGACAGGCATGGAGGAACTGTTCAATGGGAGGGGCGGAGAGACACTCGGGGTAATGACATGAGATTGGAGGATGGAAGATTTGGGAGGGAAATGAGGAGGCATTTCTTTATAGAAAGGGTGGTAGCAGAGTGGAATGTACTACTGGCAGAGCTGGTGGCCTGTAAAACAATGTGATGCTTCAAGAGGGGCTGGGATAGGGCAAAAAGGAGAGTCATGGGAGGGGGGTAGTGTGGAAAGGGCCGCTGCAGAGTAGGGGTGCTAGCTGCAAAATCGAGCAGACTCGACAGACCAAATGACCTTTTTCTGCTGGCAATTCTGTATGTTCATAATGTATTAATTTATACTTCCAGTTTGTAGAAAGTTAAAAAAATACAAAAAGAAAGTACAGTAATGAGTCACCGAGTGATATTTTTATTTTGCAGCCATAATTAATTAATTACTCACTGTCTGGATCAAGAGGCAGATCAGAAAAAGCTGTGTATAAGCTGTCTGTACATTTCTGCAATCACAACATTGCCTGTGATAATTCCTAGGAGAAGCTGACGGTTTTAGGAGGTGGGTAGTTTGATTCACATTCACAGAACGTTTTATCTTGTCATTTATTTTACTTAGCTTTTATTTACTGTGTAGGATACACTAGGAATACTTGTGCCTATATTCAGGAACGGCCATATAGGCATGTGGTCCCTGTTAATTGGAAAACTTGAAGCAAAGATGTATGCTTGCAAGAACCAAAGCATGCTAATGCAACTAAGGCAATCAGCAGCTAGAACTATCTCACATCAGTTCTTTAAAAAGAAGTAGGAAGCCACATAGAAACAAATCAAAAGTGCCATCCAGGAGGTGCAGTAGGACCTCACTTTGGCACTAAATCATGTTTTTCACAGCAACCAAAGCGTGTCTGAAAGTTTGGGTTGCAAAGTACGAAAAATCCACAAAAACGTTTTGTTAGCCTACTAATACATAATAGACCCACAGTTCATCACTGATCTAAGTATAATGACACTATCAGCAGACTGCTTGGAAAAAGGGGGCGCTGAGGTGTATCTATACTAAAGTCTGCTCATGGCTCACTGTCTACCCTCCGTTTACACTCTGTCAGTGCCTCTTTGCTTGAATTTACATACTGCTTTTTCAATGTGCTGCTGGCTGCTTTACACTTTGGCTGGTGGAGAGAGACCTTTGAGTAACTGCTCGCCCACTGCTTTCATTGTTGGCACTGGTAAACACACAGTCGTGGCCCTTTTGATTCCTCGATCACTCTGCTTATCTCATTTAGCATGCACACAAACCGAGATAACACTTAAAATTCTTTTCTACTAGCTGCTATGTGCCACCCATGACCCTACCCTCTGGTGCTTCTTCAGATGACAGCATCACTGACCAGGAGTGTAGCCAGAAATTTCCGTTTTGTACACAATCTCCAACAGTTACACCCCCACAATTATAAAATGTACACATCCCTTCCAAATGGCACCCCCTTCCAAACAAGTCAGATTGTTGTCTGATGATTCCTCTACTCTCTAAAGAGGTTATACATGTATCAGACCTTTCTCACTGGCCTACATTAACCCAAATACTACAGATTAGAATGATAATATTAACAGAGTGGTTTATGGTTTGTGACAGGCACTCAACAAAACTGTACACAAATGTGTACAGTGAGTATGCCTGTCTACACCCTTGTCACTGACTGCTGCTTGCCGCCACCCATCCTCGTTCCTTTGGCTTTGCCTGACATGACCTCTAGCCCCACACTCTCCAGAGTCCAGTCATTTATCCCCCCACTGCAGCTGGAGGAAGTGAGAGAGCGATTAATGAGGAACAATGACATGGGAGAGCAGGGGATGTAGAAGAAGGGGAGCATAGTTCTTAAAACAGGGAAATGTGTTATAAAATGCAGAAAAAACAATAGTAGCACTGTTGTTTTTTATCAGTTTATTATGTTTTAATTGTGTTGAGTGAGGAGCGGTAACATGGGACAGTAGGGATGTTGAAGAATGTGGAGCAAAGTTCTTAAAACAGTTAAATATGTTGTAAAATGCAGAAAAACAATACTTGCATGTTTATGTTTATCAATTTATTATGTTTTAGTTGTGTTGAAACTGACTATTGACTTAAGGGATGGGACTAGTGGGGGTGGAGAGGAGAGAGGTGGATGACATCAGCCAGGCTGAACAGGACACCAAACAGCTGTTTTCCGGGCAGTGTCCTGCAGATCAAAGGAAAAAGCCGCCATGTGATTGGTTCAGCTTTTTCTTTGGAAATAGACACAGATTCTGCCCATCAAGAAAAATTAGCATCATAATCAGCCTGGCTGATGATTGATGTGGCACTGTCTTGCCCCTTGCAGACTACTCTGCATTGGACAGACAGTGTCACACCCTTCAAAAGTCACTCTATGGCAAGAAGTTTGCTGTGCGTGTACGCACAGCAAACTTAAAAAGGGTAGCTGAAATGGAGCCTTTTAATTGGCACCAGGAATTCATAAGTCCTTATGTTAATCTTTTACTAATATGCTAGTAGAGCCTTACCACATGCATAGAGGTTTAGAGAATAAATTCCTACCTTTAAAGAGTTCTATTCTCAGAGCCACCATTACTACCTGAGCTAGCACAGCAACACCCCCACCACAGCACATGCAATTATGGGTAAAAACATATTCTTTACTCATTTAGTTGTGTGAAACCTCTTAGCTCCTCATTTGAGTCCACATCTATAGCTTCATCAGTTTTGACTGCTGATTCTGCTGGGGATGAGGTTGGGGGTGGTGTATTAAGCGGAACATCAGGAGTCAGAAATCATTTTGATCGGGCAGCACATCAATGAAATGTTTTACTGTAAAGTTACAATTCCAGCAGATGTGAACAAAAAGTGGAGGAAGTCAATAAAGAAATGGTCAGATACAGCCCCAAGTTTCAACTATACTCACCAGTGAGTTCCCTTCACAAGGCCGCAGTTTTCTCTATTTCCCAGCTGGATCATGCAGCATGACATGTCTGACTATGTCTTCATTGGATTCCTCTGCACATCTACTCAACTTGTGAAAGTAAAATAATGTCAGTGGTTACAGCGACAAGCAGGGTACCTTTTATTGTAACTAGAGTCAGTCTCTGTTCCTTAATGTTTAAAATACTCCATTCAGCCTGCCTTGTGAGTCTTGTTGAGTAGCAACGGCACTCACTAGAACGTGAATTCATGGACATCAGCTTCAGTATGTACAGTATATCTGCCTCTTAGTAGCGGAAATTGTAATGGTAAGATCTTTTTTAACAGATAATGTGATCCACAACTTTTTATATTATGCCTGGGCTTTAAAAGGAATTCTAGTGCTGTCAGACATAGACAAAAAAAAAAACTCATCAGCATGGCAACTCCTCATAAACAAGCATACACATACTGAACAATCTCTGCAAAGCCAGCAACCTCAATAAGTGTGGAAGGACTATTTAGGCACATAATTGAGAAGGATAAAATAGAATGATTATACCACAAATTAAAATTAATTTTTTAATATTTTTATAATAGCAATAAGGTACTCCAAGGGGTTATGTTAAAGAGCTAGTGCACTGCTTGGAATTAATAGTAATTTGCACATGCAATTAGTTATCACTTCCAATATCTGAAGTATTTTTTTATTTTCTATTTGCTAATTGAAAGATTTTCCACCTGGCATTATTGGGGTGATGTGTGGAGTGGCACTCTGTCTTGAGGAAAAAAAAAGTCAGTTATGTTCTGCCCACTACATTATCAGAAATGAGACAAAACACCATAAGGTACCACAATCCTTGCAGCCTTAGCAGTGGCTTTCACAAGCTACCAATCAAAATGTAGGAAATTGTGACATCACTAGTAACCAGGGAGAGCCAGTCCCTGCTGCTTCATGTGAATGTGAAACCTGGCAGTGAGAAATGGTTTTCATTGGTTACTAGTGATATCATAGTCAGTGTGGTCTTAGTGGTGACGCAGTGGAAGGAAAAGAACTGAGTTTTTTTCTCCCCTCCAGACAGAGTGCCACACCACACATCATCCCTGTACTGCCAGGTGGAAAATCTTCTAATTAGCAAACAGAAAGGAAAAAATACTTGAGATATAAGAAGTGATAGCTGACTACATCTGAAAGTTACAATTAATTGCAGGCCATTTCCAGGCAGTACACTAGCTCTTTAATGTTCAAGTTAATCACCCCATGGGGGCATATGGCACTCGGCTGCACCAAATGCCACATTACACCTTGAGGGGCTGATTAACTAGAACATTAACATATCACCTGGTTGTACCTTATCGCTTAATTAGTGATATTTTGAAATCACTATTTGCAAAATTTGAAAAGCTCATCTACATGCTGTACATACAGGCATGCACTCTGCTCTATTTTAGCACTTACTGTCCACTGGAGGACATGCCTTGTACTAGCTGACCCCCCCATAGCCATCCCCTTCCCCCCAAGTCAGCTATTTTCAGTCCCCATCCCTGTTACCAGGACAAAGCCTGTACTGTGGGCTGCTGAGGTCCTTGTCTCTGTGTTCCCCCGTAAGCTCATAGTCATACTCTGTTTAAGGTTTTTGGCAGTAGCTTCAGTAGCTGATTACTTGTTATTCTGTACTTATATTCTGCATTATGTCTCTCTGTTTGCATTACCATTGCACTGTTTGTTTAATTGTTCCCCGAGTTGTTCTTATTGTGTACACTCCTTCCCATGAAGTGTGAGCTGCAGAGGGGGCAATTCCCCTTCTGTTGTACTGTATATGCTTATGTACTTGATGTGGAAGCTTTGCAAAAGAGCTTTCACTCAAAGGTTTTTTCTGAACAACAAAATAAATAAATATGTTACATTTTCCCCAATAACGTAAGATGAGGGACTTTCAGTTCTTAAATGTGTTATGTAACTATTTTCATCTGATGTTCTACATTCTGGCTGGCAAATTAAGCAATAAGAAACAATGGGGGTTATGTTAATGTCATGTTAATCACCCACTGGGTGCGTAATGTGGCACGAGGTGCAGCCAAGTGCAATATTGCCACAAGGGGGTGATTAACTAGACAGTAACATAACTCCCTGGTGTTTCTTATTGCTATTATTATAATTGGGTTTGAACTGCTTTGACGTTTGTAGTGTTTTATTGTATTTATTGATTCTATTCTTAGCTGTTGATGTATAATAGTCCTTCCGCCAATAAAATTACAATAGTGTTTTAAGAGGAACATACCACAAAGTGGTGCAGGAAGATGTCATCATTTGCAGGAGGCTTTTCAATGGCTATTTGGAAATGACATCCTGTTACAAAATGCTCTGATATGTTCAGATACAAACCAAAAAAAATTAAATAAAAAAAAATTATGACTGGGTAATGCAGATTCCCAAATTTAAAAAAAAAGGTTTTCACTTGCATGCTTCATTTGTCTTCACAGTTTGAATGTTGTCAGAAGTCATCTGATGTCATATGAGTAGTTTAACTTACTCGTTACATATTAAATATATAGTGAAGTCTGTAAATCAAAAATAGGTGCTTTATATCTTATTAAGGGTTTAACTTGAGAAGCAAGAGAAACAATATCAAAAAATGTATTACGCACAACTTTGCAATAAAATTCTTTTTTGTTTGCTAAGTTAGCTTCTAAAGACTTGGATCTGGTAAATGAGTGTTTTAATTCCATTTGCAGATTTGTTCTGGCTAAACCTAATAATACACATCATTGTAATTTATAAAATGAACTTAACTGGCTTCCTCCCAAATTGACTTATTTTTATAAGCTTGGCTGTCTGACTAATGCTATCTTTGTACATGGTTGTAAATCACCTTTTTATAGTCTGATTAACTTAAAGGAAGATGTTAGATCTTTACGTTCTTCTAATGTGTTACATTTTCAGATTCCTAGGATAGACACCTGTATGGGTGAGAGAACTTTCTCATTTCAGTGTTCAACTTTTTGGAATACACTTCCTAATAATTGTGTTACTGTTGCTGTTGCTAAGCAGGAAATAAAAAAAAAAAACTTTGTACTGCTATTTACAATCACTTGCTGTATGTAAATGTATTTAGTATTGTGTTCACTGTGCAAATACATTTTATATTTTTGTATTGTTTTATATGTTTGTATTACTGTATGTTTTGCTTCGTCGTTTGAAGCACCAGGTCATTACTGAAAAAGGGCCTTAGCCCAGTTGTCTTACCTGGTAAATAAAATGAATTGAATTGAATTGTACAGTACTTCACGAGACGGTTCTGCTGCATGAGACAGATCAAACTATGAAATCCCTCCAGCTGTCTCATGTACAGAACTATTACATAACTGTTGAAATGCAAATCTAATTCAAAACGCAAAAATTGTTTTCTTTTTTTTGGTTGACATTCCTACATTATGCTTTGCATGACATTGCAGCAATAAGCCCATTACAACAGCTCCACATCACAGTGTTACTGCCATCATCAAGCCCAGCAGACTTGGGTTTATATTTATGAGTGAGAGTCAGCGGAGGGGGTCTTCAACTTACAAGCACACATGGATTGGCAGAGTTAATACATGCACCCACTCACTGTGAAATTGGCACCACCTGTAGTGAGCTGAATGGGACCTATTAATTACTACCCATCACCTGACTGCAAGCTATTTGTAAATCTAAGAAACAGAAGAAGCAGTAGCTCAGAGGACAAAAATAAGCATCACAAGCTGGAAGGTGCACTTACCCTGGTATAATTCACAATGTAGACACAGAAGCCCATCAAAGAGCAAGGTGGGTCAGCACTCCTTGTAGCCCATCTGTATTGAGTAAGTAATCCAAACTGCATTTCAGAATATATTCCCAATGCATCACAGATAGGCACTGAACCAAAGGTTAGTTATCAGCAAGAGTTTATTAAATGACAATGCCCGGATGGGCCTGTGTTATGCTTTGTATTATTTAACCTGTTGAATGTTAACTTTTATTCACTCTGTATTACAGAAATGATACTTGCGTTACTCTTTCTGTTTTGTTATGTCACTGAATCAATATTGTCCAGCCTTTGCTAATCACTTTTAATACTGTCTTTGACATGGTGTAAACAAATTGTTATTCTGACAAGGAACTTTTATAAATGAGCATTTCTGGTCAAAGGTGTATTTCTGAACTTTGAAGTAAATAAATAAATAAATACATGATTCAAAAGTAAGCAGCTCTGAGGTATCTCACTTCAGGAGCCAGGAAAAACTTTAAACATCACTGCAAATTGCGTATTCCAAGACTGAAAAAGTTCACAAAATCACCATTGCTTCCTTGAAAAAGGGACTGTTAAGGTCTCAGTGGGCCCACCCGATTACCAAAATTTAAATAAATAAATAAATTAATTGTTTCAGATACACTTAAGATAAAGCATAGTGCAAACTGCACAGGAATGCAAAAAATACAGATAAATAGTGTGACTATAAATACACAAGTAGAACAAACAACCTAGCAATGTGCAAAAATATAAATGACGACTGATTTTCATTTATATCAAGCTTATGCCTCATATTTAGACAGATCTTTAATTTTTTACTGCAACCATTACTTATATTGTCAAACTATATTGTACACATCGCTGCTTTATTTTACTGTGTAGACATGGGCAGTTTGTTTTTACAACAGACCTTCTTGCAATTTCTATTCAGTTGTTTTAGCGATTCTAGCTAGATTACCTGTCTTTGTACAGCACTATATTGTATCCTCTTCTTTTTGTGCATTGCTAGGTTGTTTGTTCTACTTATTTATTAAACCTTGGATTATAATACTTTTGAGCTCAGAGCTCTTTTACAAAGGTTCCACGTCGAGCATACATACAATATCAGTAATGGATACAGACTGGTAAAAAATTTATGTATAGCTAAACAAAGGTACAAACAGTTTGAAGCAAACATTTTGAAAGGAAAATAGTTAGTACATGAAGACATGCTAAGAGTAGCCAGTGACCTTGTCGGGATGGGAGGGAAGGGTAGGGTGGGTGAGAAATGAGTGTGAGGGGTTGGGGTGAGTAGGGGAAAATAGGTGGGGAAAGGGTGGTGGGGACAAAAACAATAAAGAAGAGCTAATCGAGGTGCTGGGGGTTACAGGAGGCTAGAAAAGAATGATTAGTGCTATAAGTACTTGTTTATTTATAGTCACACTATTTATTTATATTTTTTGCAGCCCTGTACAGTTTGCACTACGCTTTATCTTAAGTGTTTGAGTCTTTGTGCATTGCCTTTGGGATGCCTCTTTAACTTATTTGACATGTTTTCCATCTGTGATGTGGCTAGCCATTCAGTAATTAACGCTACCCTTTTAAGTGTTTTACTGTTTAATATACTAGCTAGCCTAATGCCACTCACTCTCTGATGAAGGCGTCACCTAATGCTGAAACGTAAGGACTGTGAGCTGGGAGCTCATTCAGGTGTGGCCAGGTAGCAATGGTGTAGTCTCTGAAAAAATGGAAGCAATGGTGATTTTGTGAACTTTTTCCATCTAGGAATATACAATTTGTCGTGCTGTTTAAAGTTTTTCCTGGCTCCTGAAGTGAGATGTCTATAAGTTGCTTACTTTTGAACCATTTAATAAACTCTTGCTGATAAGTCAATCAATCAATCAAAATCTTTATTTTGCCAGGTGGAACATCATTGAGACAAGCTCATTTACAAGATGGACCTGGGGCAAAACAATTGCCAACAGAGTTAGGATATCACAGGTTGAGTGAACGTACATAACAATTACATAGTAATAATAACAACATAGTAACGTATAACCATCGCATGTGACTAGATGCTTGCACCAGAACATAGCAATAGGTTCAACAGGAAGCAGTGCCATTTAAATACAATTGCATAGCTACATATATATGGACATAAGGTAACAAGCTAAAGTTTATACACTAAACATCATTGGAGGAGTCATAGTGAGCAGGAGTGGCAGTTCCTTTAGCATCAAAGTGTGAAGAAGATTTAGATGTAAGAGTCCTTTGATAAGTACTGTAGGCATAGCCTGGCAAGTGTGGTGAGATGGGGAAGGGAGTATAGGGAGTGGGAAGGGAAGGTCAGCTGAGATAGGAGAGGGTTGGACATGATGGCCTAGGGACAAAGGACTGTTCGAAGGGAGAACATGACAGATGCCACTGGCAATGGTTGGGGTTTGTCCAATATTTGAAGCAAAGACAGGTCGTGATGTTGGGACCTTGATTTGGACAATGACAGAAGGGAGGACTCAAATGACGCCTCAAGCAATGGTTGAGGTTTAAGTCCAGAATTTAAAGCAGTAATTAACTTTTGGTTCAGTGCCTATCTGTGATGCACTGGGAATATATTCTGAAATACAGTTTGGATTACTTACTCAATACAGATGGGCTTCAAGGAGTGCTGACCCACCCTGCTCTTTAATGGGCTTTTGTGTCTCTATTTGTAAATCTATCAGCAGCACTTACTTTCATTAATGCTTCTTATTGTAATACATTCACAAACTCAACACAGCCACTCTAACATAACGGCTATGAATAATGCAAAACTGCACTGCATCTGTTAAGATAACCCCACCCCTCATCACTCCAGTGTTGCAAAGTGCATATTGATTAAACCTGCCCGCAACTGAGCCTCTTGCTCTGTGTTGTGAGCCACACCATGGCTTTTACCATTGCACCACTGCTCAATTGTCCCATTCACGCCACCCTGCTGTAAACAGCAAGTTGCTCACTCTCTGTCAGTAAGCCACACTGCGGCTTTTACAGAATCCCACTTGTTCAGTGGTTCCCAAAAATGCCACCCTATTCTTAAGACTGGCATTCCTGGGTTTATCCCATGGCTCTCACAACAACCAGGATAACTTACCAAGTTTATCCATCACAGAGGAGAGTGCCAAAAATGTGTGGACATCCTGAGATGGGCAGAAATACAGGGATACAGGGACTAAGGAGCAACACTTGTGGGGGAGTGATGCAGCAAGCTTTGACAGGCAGAAATTACAGATTGTACAGAAACTCAGCAGGGGAAAACATTAATTTGTTGACAGGTAATGGTGGCCATAACTTCCAGACATAGAATGCTGCAAGGTAAGTAGGACCTTCATTTTTTTTTAAATCAGTGCTGCTGTAATCAGGCTGCACAGGTATGTTAATAAGTAAATTAACATAAGGGCTTCATAATGCTGACAGCCAATAAGACTGCAGCATTTCAGAGATCCGTATAATAATAAATGCTTATTGTTCTCTAGGGAGGAGGAACAGAGATATTTGTGTGGTAAGAAAAAAGTAATGGTCAGTAATTTATATAAAACAACACATGAGGTGGCCTGGTGACATGTATTTTATACATACTGTGTCTGTGTGTGTGTGTGTGTGTTTGTGTGTTTGTGTGATGCTTGATGCATCGCTCTCAGGTTTTATGTAGCATCACACACCTCGGGTATATATAAAGTTTTTGTTATGCACACCTCCACATTCATTATTCTATATATAATTACTGGCTACCATTTTTTTCTGTAGAGAAAGCCGGTTATAATTTGCCGTTATGACCGCTGGGCTGGTTACAACGGCAAACAAATGCCAGCTTTCTTTATCAGAAGCACGAGACACAAACACCTGCAAAAGAAGCTGCTTTAGTCACTCCCGCTCTGTCAGTCACATCTCTCCTGTTGGCTCCATCCCTCCTGTCAGCGGTTCAGCTCAAAAGTGAAATAGTGAGGCAGACTCCATAAAAATCTTTAACTGTCCAGCAAGGAAGAAGTGACAAAAAAAACCCTTCTTCTCAATCACTCACACGAAGATGACTAAACATAACAAAAAACACTGCAGAAAATGTTAACATGAACCCTAACCCACACTATCCTAATCTCCTTCTCTCCTCACGCAATGTGAGATCAATGGCGAACTACCTGGCAACACCATAGAAACCGGAGCACTTCCTAGCAACCCCAGACCAACTGGAACCCTCCAGACTGAACTGAAAACAGGACTTTACACTTTAAACTTTTAAAAAGTATTGCTAAAAAAGTTAAAAATTCTCTTACTTAAACATTCATTTCATGTTTAACATTTCAGCAAAAACTTTCAGAACTGGGGGAAAAAAACGGCAGCCGCCACAACGTTACTCCATAAACGACTGTAAGTTTCAATATATCCAGGCTTTAAATAAGACATCTACTGAAAGTGTTTCTTTAGAAAACAATTTTATTATTTGAAACACAAAGTATTAAAACCACTACACTGTCTCTTTACTGCAATAAAAACCTTAATAAATTACCATACTACAGTTCTCTTAATCACAGCTTTTACAATCGTGTGGGGGGGGGGGGCCGCAGCAAAAAAAATGGAAGCCAGTAATTATAAAAAATAAAGAATGGGGTGGTGGTTATTAACTCGAATTTTACATGCACCCTTGGTGTGGGATGCCTTAATAAACCCCTCGGGCTTCGCCCTCGGAGTTTATGTGGCATCCCACACCTCAGGTGTGTGTAAAATTCTCATTATAATCACCTCCCCATACATTATTCTCTATATAATAACTGATAGGGTCTGATGCCAACCAGAAATCAGAACCCATATATCTGTATCAATATGGCTTATCATATCAGGTTATATGAAGAAAGCCAAGCTGATCAATCACCTGCAAAAGAATATGTTACCCTGTTGAACTAATTGAAAACAGCCATGATGGCATCTGTCAGCTTACTTTCGCTTTGAATTCAGACCATAACAGATATTATAAAAATGTAAATATAAGTGACTATATTCATTTTTCTACACACCTTCAGTGTATTTTACTGTAACTTTCTAAACCACTCAAGTTTTGCTCTTGTGGTTTATCTCCCAAAACATAGCTTGAGTGTTTACAAAAAACTGTTAGATAATGGCTAAACTCAAACTCCCATCCTGATTGGTTAAAACAGTCTGCTAGCTGGGCTGTTATATCTTAACAACACCCAGCAAAAAACAAGTGCCACACCTACCCCACATAATAACACTTTACTTTTCAATTGTACCGCCATTATTTTTTGTTAACCCATGCAGCAAGCTACAGGCATCATCCCTATTAACTCTCCGAAACACTCACACCAAAAAAAAATATGAATATTCTACACTTAAACAAATTCTACAACAAATTTTCTTCATTCTTCCCCCACCTGAAAATCTCACACTACTAAACAGCTGGGACCTCTCCTGACGCATGATCCCCACCTGCTCCGATAGACATCCCAGCCCAGCAGCCCCACTCCATCTGCGGCATGAATTTCACAAAACTCCCACTTTCCTTGCTGCGCTTCTTCACGATCTCCACCAGCTCACTCGCTTGCTCTCACCGGCTCCCTCGCTGTCTCTCTCTGACAATAACCCAACCCACCAGCCCCACTGTACCTTTACGGTGATAATTTTCTCTTCTCTTCTCTTCTCTTTAGCTCTGCAAACCTTTAAACATCTTTAATTTAAAAAAAAAACAACTTTTTTTACTATCCCTTTCATGACCTCGGATAACAGAACTACAGCTCCCATAAATCCATGCAACAAAAAGTCCAGATCACTCAACAGCCTCTCCTAAACAGTATCACCCAGGGACTACTTTGCAAAAAACATATACTTTTATTGTATATATCATATTTATTCAGCTTCCTATTGATTTAATTCAATTTTATTAACAATGTAACATATAAGCCATTGTCTAGGTGTAATAATACCCTCTAGGGTGGGTGTTATGGGATATAATGGACCTTCCAGGGGCTATAAGTTCCTCCGCCTGCGGCCTCGGGCCTCATTACGCCCCTGCGTGGTCCGTTATATCCCAAAACGCCCACCCTGTCAGATATTATTACTTACATATCACACAGTCACCATTCATTACTATATATATATATATATACAGTATATATATATACTGTATATATATATATATATATATATATATATACATTTCTTAACAGACAGGTATCAGCAGAAATGTTTGTGATTTTTACGGCTGCAGTGAGCAGAGCCCTGCAGACATTTTGCAATTTCAGTAGAAAAAGGGAGCCCTCCAGTTTCCTAATGGACTAGACAATATTGAAGGTTTTTTGTTATCAGTATGCTAATTAATTGTAGCAGTCTGCTGTGGAGAGTTTCAAAACACTGTTTTGTGTGCTAAGCTTCAATCTGGGTAGAATTATCTTTGAAGAAAGTTTCATAGCTCATAAAAATTTGAAGTCACTCAGGTTTTCCCATGTATAAAGGGTAATTGAGAGTGAAGAAGGAGGTTTCAGATTTCAGAGGCTATTTTGAAAGGCTTGAGACAGGCCAGACAAAACTGAAGCATAAATGAAAAATCAGAACAGAAACTTACTTTCACATGAAGTGCATAGTTTTATTTTTCATTAGGCAATATTCTTTATTCCAAACCATGCAACATTTTGAGATCATAAAGATTTCTTCATGAATGAAGTCGCTGAAGTTCACATAATAATCATTGTATGCAATGTTTCACTGCTCACATACCTCACAAAATAACTCATATAATCATTTTTTTTATTCTTTTGGTAACTGGGTAAGCCCCACTATGCCCAAGTGCCTGTTTTCAAGGGCACCCTGGGAGTACTGTGGTGGTTAAGTGATTTACTTATAGTTACACACTATGCAAGTGGAAGTTGTGGGACTCAAACCCAAGGCTGCTGGATGTATCAAGCTCAGTCATTGCTCATTAACCTTTAGGCTGTACTGCCATCCTCAGTTGTAATATGGACTGGAATAGTCTCCATATTACTATTATAGTTCCACAATGTATGCACTTCCTTTTCTGCTTTCTTTTAACATTTTTTTCAAAAAATCTGTGTGTATAAACATATATTATACAATGGCAAGAAAACTTCCTGGACTCTGATTGGTCAGTGTGTGCCTGGGACAGTGATGTTATTGAACAATAACATCACTGTATGAGGTCCAGGCACACAGGTGACCGCAGAACACTACAAGAAATCCCTCCCTCACCATACAAGCCACCATGCAGCTCTCACTGCTGTGCCATGTAGAAACCCAAAAAAACAGAGTGAACACTGAATTCATCACTGCAGCCCCCCTCCCACCACCACCACACACAGCAATTTCAACTCTCGCCACTCAGGAGTAATTAAAAATTTAATTGTGACCCTCTGTCCCCTTGAAAAAGAAAAAAAAATGCAGCTTTCGTAACGTCTGACCTTTTTTTCTGCTGCCGGTCAACATCGCAACTGACAGCATGTGCACAGCTTACCGCCACGCCGTACACTCGCTGACTAAAATACAGCCCATTAATTTTGTAATATTAAATTATTTAAGTCTTGCAGGCTGCTGAGATTTACAACATGTAACTTAGCAGATAAGAGCTTTTCTCCCTGATCCACTCAAGCTTCCGACTGCACTTTCCTCCACTCCAACTCCTGTAGTCAGACTCTGGATTGCATCGGTACCAGCTTCTAAGACCAAAAATAAACTGAAATACAAAAAGTGTGTGTGGGAGAAGGAATGGCAATAAAAAGATGTGCATGTGTGTGTGTGTGGGTGGGTCACAGACACAAAAATACGGACAAGAACACTGACCTAAAATAGAACACATGCAAACTGTGAAGCAGCAGTGCCATCTGCTGGACAACTTATAAAGTAGCCAGGGACTCTTTTTTTTCAAAAATAGTATATATTTGCCCTAACCCAAAAAATATAATAATAATAATAATAAAAATACTTCAAACAAATTTTCTCTTTCTTTTTTAAACAAATGAGCCATTGTATAATAGCAATAAGGCACTCCAGGGTGTGTGTTATCGTGTAATAACATCACTCCTGGGGTGGTGGAAGCACTCGGCTTTGCCTCGTGCTTCGATCCACCCCAGGAGTGATGTTATTATATGATAACACACACCCTGTCGTGCCTTATTGCTTAATTAAATTATGCTCCTAAATATCAATATGGACACTGCTAAATAACTAAAACATATTATTAAAACTTGTTAATGGTCACACAATTGTTGACAAAATGAGTTCATTTTTAAATGCTATATCGAAACCTTCACCAGTCACAAATGCAAATTATTGTACAACCTAAGTTTGCTAGGGAGTCACTATGTTACTATGCTATACGTTATCACAAAAGAAAAAACATGTAGTTCATAATACCACTCTTTAAACATTAAAAAAATACATGTTCAGTATAGGCAGCCTAATTCACTTCACCCCTTCTTAAATTTTGTGACAATTTTTAGCCCCTACCACCTCCATGCATCCACCACCCTCTCCGTGAACAAATATTTTCTGATGTTTTTCCTGAGCCTTCCCCCCAACTTAATTCTGTGCACCCTTGACTTGGAGCATCTCTTACTTTGGAAGATGCTTCCTTCCTGTACTCTGTTTATACTGGTGATGTATTTGTATGTCTTAGTCATGTTCCCCAACCCCCATCCTCCAGGGAATACATATTTAACTCCTTTAGTCTTTCCTCATAGGTCTTATCCTGCAGGTTCTGCACCATTTTAGTCACCCTCCACTGCACCTCCTCCACCCTATGTTCTTTCTCAGATGGGGCCTCCAGAACTGGATGCAGTATTCCAGGTTTGGTCTCTCATAAGTGTCTTATACAAGGGCAAGGTGACCTCCCTCTTCTACTCGTGATACCCCTCCCTATGAATCCTAGCATCTGGCTAGCCTTTCCAGCCACCTTATCGCACTGCCTAGTTTCTCTTAAATCCCCCAAGACAATGACTCCTAGGTCCCTATCCTGCTTTGTGACTCTCAGTATCTCCCCCACCTAGTTCGTACTTTGCCCCTGGGTTCATGTGCCCTATGTTCATGATCCTGCACTTCTTTGCATTGAATCTCAGCTGCCAGTCTTCAGACAATTTCTCCAGTTTTTTAAGGTCTTTCCTCATTCTTTTAACGCCCCCTGGCATATCCACCCTATTGCATACCTTTCTATCATCTGCAAAGAGGCATATCTTCCCCTCTAGTCCCTCTGCAGTGTCCTCAATAAAGACATTGTAGAGGACTGTCCACAACACCAACCCCTGCTGCACCCTGCTCATCACTTCTCCCTCTCCAGAGTACTCCCTGTTTATCACAACCCTCTAACTCCTGCCATTCAATCAGTTCTCTACCCACAGAACTATTTTAAGATCCACCCCTAGGCTGTGCAGTTTGTTAATCAGCTTTCTATGGGGGATAGTGTTGAAGGCCTTTCTAATGTTCAGATAGGCCACATCCACCGCACCTCCCTAGTGCACTATTTTAGTTACCCAGTCATGCCGTAGATTAGTACAATGAGTTTATGTAAAACACAGTGCTTATCCTAAAACAGTAAAAGTTAGGGTTAGATGTATAAGTTAATAAATGCCATATAAGGCAGTGTATGTGTGTTAGTGTGTGTAGCAATGCTGTGTGTGTGTGTGTGTGTGTGTGTGTAGACAGTCCACTGCTATGTCGTACTGCAATATATATGCATATATATGTATATGTAATAGTCAGTGTGGTGTATATGTATTAGTCAGTGTGTGTGTATTACAACAATTAGAAGGTGCAGTTGGTTGACTCAGTGGTTAGTGTAAAAATTGCTAGTTTACACATTTCTCATTGCCCACAATGCCATGTTTTTAAGCCATATTGACTCTTTCTATATTTTGTTTATATTGGGTACCACAGACAGAATATTTGCCATGGTATTGCCATCAGCCAATTATTTTCTTTTGTTTTGGGGGGGGTGGCTTTTTCCCAAACCAGCTTACCTGTCCCTGTTCCACAAATAATTTAAAGATGCAAAAGGTGAGGAATAATCTCAAATATCACATCCCTAATGATTCTAATGCCTTAAAGCAGATCAATACTACTGGTATTTCAATTCATTGATTTGCCATAATAAAATATCCCAGTCTGTCAATAATATTTACTGTGGGATTTCATACCTTACTGGAAGCAACAAGACAGCAATGCAATGATGTGCTTTTTTTTTAGCTTAAACATTGGCTTCTGTTCCTTCTGTTCCACAATGCAGATTCCTCTTCATTTTCTTGGCAGCTGAAGTTGCCATTCTGAAATGGATAGCTGTGTTCACCTTCTTCACTTGGGATGTGACTCATTTACAATGTTTCTGGCACCTTGCTGACAGAACTTGCCATCTTAAAATGTTTACATTTTCTGACTCATAGTCCAGGTGTTGTTGTATTAATTCAGATTTATTTGCCAGGTAGTTCTTGGCAAGTGCTATGAAGTAGGGTTTCAAACAATAATTCTGTTGTACTGCTAACAACTGACTGAGGCAATTGGTAAGTGACAGTATCAAGCAATCTGTTATAGCTAAAAAAAAACCGATACTGATTTTGGTGTTAGTCTTTTCAGTTTTGATAGTACCATGAGTTGTGACTTCTTGGGGCTTAATATCCTTGAGTCCTGAGCTACTCTGTATTTTCTGAGATTTTTAGCCAATATATAGAATTGCATGTTTTCCTGCATGTTTTAGTAATCTTATTCTGTTTTAAAGTGGAACAGTGAGCACTAAGAGCTGCACACCTAAGTGTGGAGCTGGTACCAATTTGCACTTTGTGTGCAAAAACATTTTTTTTTTACTTACTGTTTACTGCAGTATAGTAGATCATCATTATCAAACTTATTTTGCAGACTTCTAAGCTGACATTTTCTGCAACTACAAATCCCAGATTCTTTTTTGGTTGATGTCTGAGCAGGGATGCAGCAGTGAGAGATTCAACAGCCTGCAGTACATGTAAGAGTTTTTCTAATATCCAATCTGTTTTTGTGCTGGTTCTGCTGACCTGGAGCTAAGTACTATCGCAGAGGACTGGTCCTAGCCCTAAGAGAACAGTGGGACCAGCAAACATCTGAATTGAACTTGTACAGTCTCTAAAACGCATTACTGGCTAGTGAATCTTTCTGTGCTGCAGCCCTACTCGGATGTCAGCTGCAGGGGATTCTGGGATTTGTAGTTACAGAAAATGTCAGCTTAGAAGTTAGAAAAATAAGCCTGATACAGGCTAATATTCTGCAGTAAACATTAAGTAAAAGAAAAATGTTTTGCACACAAAGTGAAAATTGAGATCAGCCCCACCTTTGAGTGTGAGGCTATTTGTGCTGACTGTTCCCCTTTGAGCTTAGTGCTTGTGTAAAGTGAGGGTTACTAGAAGGTGAGACCAGGGTCTTCTACTAACTCATCAGGCACACATCTAGCTATCTGAATCATGATTCAAATGGCCAGCTCCACCAGAAATGAGAGCAAGAGCAGTTTTCCCTACTGTAAACATCCATGCCCAATAGTTCTATATCATGTTGCAGTTTACTAATAAAATATCTACTCACTCACAACATGGAGGACTGCTTTGTAGCCCCTTTATCCTGACCAAAAGTCAAAATAGATTTTCCCCAGCCCCTACCCTCATAGCACTCTTGTGCCCCACCTCCTTACGTAACATTGGTTTAGATTCTCCCTTCCCCTACCCTTGTAGCACCCTTATTTTCAACCTGAAGTCAGAGGAAATTTCCCTCTACCATCCACCATTGTTGCATACATATCCCCACCTCCTCATACCTAAAGTTAGATACATTTTTTCCTTCACCCACTGTAAAAATGCCCCCTTATCCCACACTAAAAGTCAAATTAAATTCTCCCTTTCCACATATTCAAAACACCCATATCACTCCACTTTCTTCGACTCTCATAGCACCCTTATTCTTTCAGATCCCTCACCCGTTAAGTTAAGTTAAGATTAAGTTACCCTTTTCAGGCAGATCGCCAGGGCCTAGTCCATGTAGTGCCTTAAAGGTGAGCAAACCCACCTTGAAGACATCCCTCCACCTGACTGGCAGCTTGTGCAGCTCATGCAGCACCAGAGTTATATGACAGAACCTCAAAAGGCCTGACAGCAACTTGGCAGCTGCATTTTGCACTAAGCTGCAGTCGGTGGAGGGTACCTCCTGAGACTCTAAAGTAAGGGCATTCAGTAATCATGTCTGGACATTACAAAGGCATGAACTAGAGTAGGAAGGTCCTCAGGCAGAACTAGAGGCTTGATCCGGGTGATATTCCTCAAGTGATAAAAACCACTTTGGACAACTGATGACACCTGAGATTCAAATGTCAATTCATTATCCAGTAACACGTGAAGATCTCACACCCTAGAGGAAGCCAACAACAGTGTAGGTCCCAGGAAAAGACCAGTTGCCACACCAGGGGCATTCCTGCCCCACCTTTGACCCAGTTCCACTAGCAGAATCGCTGTCTTGTTGGGGTTCAGTTGTAACCAGCTGGAGAACATCCAATCATTGATCTCGGCCAGGCAGATGTTTAGCATTTCCACAGTGTTGGATGTTCCATGGGCAAAGGACAAATACAATTGAGTATTATCTGCATAGTAGTGAAAACCCACATTGTACTTCCTAATGAGCTCACCTAGGGGCAGCATACACACTGCAAACAACATTGGTGACAAGGTTGATCCCTGAGGCACACCACACAACAGGAGCTTTGGTGAGGAGGAGAAATTCCCCATCACTACCTGTTGCTTCCTGTCAGTGAGCTAGGACTCAAAAACCAGCACATGACAGTGCCAACAAGCCCACAGTACTCTCTGAGATGATCAAGCAGCACAAAGTGATCTACAGTGTTGAAAACTGAAGAGAGATCGAGGAGAACAAGAACTGACCCATCTCCTCTATCCCTCACCCTAAGGAGGTCATGGTGTACCCAAACTAATGCTGTTTTGATGCTGTGCTTGGCATGGAAACCACACTGGAGTGGATCGTAGATGTCAAAGGTCACAAGGTGCTCCTCAAGCTGTTGCGTCATAACCTTCTCAACAAACTTTCCCAAAAATGGAAGGTAGACCCGGCCCAATGGTGTGGAGGGCTGAGTCATCATGCCTTACCCCTACCATGCCGTCAACATGTGTTTGTGGTGTGAGCAGGTCATCAAGGGTCAGCTGGGGTGGGAGATAATCAAGCATCTGGAGGATGGCTGTCCTCTCCTGGGGAGGGTGGGATACAGAGACTGGTGCTTGCCTGATACCTAGTGGTGGCTGGGTTTTGGCATGCCAGATCCGAACACTGGGGCATGGAGGGGAGCAGCCGACCGGCGTGCTGCATGTGGACACATGCGCAGCTCAGCCATTGTTGGCACTGCATGCTCCCTTCTGCAAGTAAAGTGGAAAATCTGGTTCTGACCAAGCAGCATGATGGCCATCCTCAACAGGTGCTGCCCTGAGAAGACACCTCCACGATGCTGGATCCGGACTTGGTGGTTGAGTCACTCCCCACCACCCTGCAATGGAGGGCAAGCTGTGGGGGTAAGATGGGAAGGGTCTGACGTTTGGGGGACAGGGCCAGGAGGATGGCAGGAGGAAAGGGTCAGCCGGGACAGGGGGGAGAAATCATCATAAAAAAAAAAATGGAAGGTTGGAGATGGGTCGGTAATTTGACAAGATATCGGGATTGAGAGATGGTTTCTTCAGAAGGGGCCTCACCAGAGACTCTTTCAAAGAATCTGGGAAGACACCCTCCGATAACAAGCACTGGACAATCAAGGTGAACACTGGCCCAATGGAACCAGTGGAATATGTGTGCTTCAGTTTTTAGGCAACCTCAATGACCTCAGCCACCTCCTCCAGTTTAAACTCCTCCAGACAGGCAGAGTGCTTCTACTACATCGAAGGTGATCACTGTGAGTCATGATAATATTCACTGGTGGGATTCCATGCTGGATAGAGGACGCTCCATCAGTGAAGAACAGAGCAAACTCATCATACAAAGTGACAGATAAAGCTTTATTTGGCTGTAGACAGACTGGATGTAAAAGCCTGTCCACAGTCCAAAAAAGCACAGTTTGTCAGTTCTTCCCTGCAGCAATCTCCCTGGACAGAAATTCTGCCTTCTTACGGTTGATTGCCCCTGGTACTCACCATAGTGGGAACACAGAGCCAGTTTGTCTTTTGCTAGCCTGGTCCTTTGCCAGCAATGCTCCAACTTCTGACCCCTAATCTTCATCACCTTGAGCTCTCCACCAAACATGGGAGACCTCAAGTGGGAGGATTTGGGTCATACATGGACCGGTGTGAGTGCATCGAGTGCTGTGGACATCATCCTATTATAAGTAGCAACCACCTCACTTGTGCCCTTCACACATGTAGCGTCTACACTAGATAGGTCAGCCACTGCCAGAAAACCCTCAGGGGACATTCCCCACAAACGTTACTAGAAATTTAGATGGGGTTTGTTACTAATCTTTAAGGTACACAGTGTGCAAAGTTGCAATACACTGTTTTATCTAACTACTTAAGTTCAAACCTGAGAGACCGACTCCACCAGAAGTAAGAGCAAGAGTAGTTTACTGATAAAATATCTGTCCATTCAAAACATGGAGGACTGTCTTTTAGCACCCTTATATTGGCCTAAAGTCGATATTGATTTTCCCCAATCCCTACTCTCATAGCAGCCTTATGCTCTACCTCTCAATCTAAGGTTGGATAAGATTCCTCCTTCTCCCACCCTTGCAGCACCCTTGTCTTCCACCTGAGGTTAGGTGAAATTTCTTTCTCCCTTCTACCATTGTTGCACACATATCCACACCTCCTCCGACTTGACATTAGATGAATTTTCCCCATCACTCACTGTAACAATGTCTTTATAGTACACCAAATTTCAAAGTAAATCCCCTTTTCCACATATGCAAAGCTCCCTTATCACCCCACCTTCTTCAACTCTCATAGCATCCTTATTCTCCCCCATCCCTCACCAAGAATCAGATTGTTACCCTTTTTCTCACCCTTGTAGCACCCTTATCCAGAAGCAATTTCTTTCTTTCCTCTTTGTAGTAGTAGTAGTACCCTTATCACCCAGTCAGATGAAATGTCTCACTTCCTCATCCTCATATCACCCTTCCCCAACCCTTATGGTTCCTTACACCTCACCTCCTCACCCGATGCTAGATAAAATTTCCTTTTTGCCCCACCCTCATACCACCCTATTTCCTCTCCAAGTGTTATATAGAATTTCACCTATCCACACCACTACAGCATCAAGAAAACAAAAAGCAGAACTGGGCACAAGCCACACTACAAAACAAGTAAAAACATAAGGCCGTAGCAGCATTTCACTGCAAACCCGATGTTTCCCTTGAGAAACAACAGAGTGACTGTTTGAACTGTTGAATTTCCTTGGAGCGCCTCTGAAGCTAATTACCTTTTTTAAACTGCAGCATGTATTCCCTTTATAATAAACAACATAATAGCTGTTTGAGAGTATGTTGGGAATATATCTCCAGCCAGCTGTACTTTCATCAGTGTGATACACTTACTCACTTTGGGTCAACATCACTTTCATCCTTCTATATGCCATGTAAGGATAATTTCTGTTGTTGTATTTTTGGGGCTTATCTTTTATTATGTACTTGCTAATATGTTACATTTTGGAGCACGATTGTTTTCTCTAGGATCATTTTATTGTCATAGGCTGTATTCACAGATTACAGAGTTCTGAGCAGAGTTGAAGCTGGTTTCTACTGGTGTACTGTTACCTCACTCTTGAAGTATGTGTCTTTGCGAGATTTTTTACTTGACATATAATTTAGTGAGTTGAGAATCTTAGTGTTTTGTTATTCATTAGACTGATACATGGTATAATAAACTGTGGGTTGAACTCTCTGTCTGCTGTCATCTCTGGACAACATTTGAACTTTAAGTTTGGTTCAGTAGAAAGCACACTTAGGATATTCAAGCTCTCTACATCACCTTAATTATGTTCTGAAGGCCTGTTTTAAACAAGTGAGAATTATTTCTGTTTTTTCCTGCATGTGCTAAGCGTTAATAATAAGGGATTTTCTAAATAATTGTCATTAAGCTTCTGAAGAAGGACTTGTTGGTCCAAAAGCTAAAGCTATTTGTTCTTTTTGTAACATCCTAGTTGGTCCAATAAAAGGTATCAAACCATTTGTTCTGGATTTGTTCTTTACAATAAAGACATTTTTATAAATTAAACCAGCCTCACTTTTTATGGCTGTGGGTAGAGCCTACAGCCATCTTGCTATCTGTAGCTGGAAAATGGAGTATCATGGAACACATGTTTTGGACTTTTCACTATAGCCTTCCATGCCAACTAAAATAAAATACTCCCTTCTTTCTGTTAAGAATGTTGGCGATGTAACTCAAAGCTGCTTATCAGATGCCATTAGGAAACTGAAAGCGCTTGTTAAATATTTGTTAAATATTGGTTGCCTATTAAACTAGAGATTTGTTTACCCCCTTCTGAATGCAACAACTTGCACATTTAAATACTAGCATTTAAACAGCTTCTTCCTACTAGCTTCACTTGGAAATGTATTGTCTTTCAAGAAAGATTCATACCTCATAAATGTCATCCCTTTCCCAGCAAATCTATAACTTACACTATTTTTTTAACCTCTAAAGACACTATCAGATAAGCACTGTATCAGACATATGCCAGGTATTCAGTGAACTACCCATACTATATATGTAGCAATCAGCAGACATTTTGTACTATGCTTTTTTGGAAAAAAAAATATTGAGCTACAGCAAACACACACATATGCACACACACACACACACACACACACACACACACACACACACACACCATCATCATGGCCACAACATTCAAAAAAATACTGCATTCTAATATGTTATAAAACAATAAAGAAACTGTTTGTTTATGTCAGTGAACACAGTGAAGTTCAGTTTAAAGTAGATTTCCTTTACATATTTATTATCCTATATTTTGTATCCTGGATAGCGCAGGGGAGATGCTACATCCCATTGTCATAGGGATCTTCATTTACACATTTTTACACTGTATTTACTCAAGCTGTCCCAGATTAGATACAATATCTTGTTTTCAGTGGGATCATGATTTTACCATTTTGATAATGTATTTCTTCAGGATAGCCTAGTCCAGGGCCCCCATATTCAAAGGAGATGCATGGTGCATCCCGGTGGAAAAGGGAGATGTGCCACACAACTCCAACAACATGCTGCAGTGTGATATTCAAACATGTGGGATGTACCAGCTGCAAGAGAATGGGCCAGGGTGCACACAAATAGTATGCCATGCAAGCTGAGGGTACGTTCCCATGCATATGCCACGCTGTGGCATACTCAGTGGGAATGCGCCCCTCACTGTTCAGAGCAGCATGACCCACAGTAAGACCATGAATAGCTGGCCTAATCTGGCAAGCCACCCATTGGCAGGCTGTGGAAGTGCACTCAGGTATACAACAGCCTGGCAGCCCTGGTGAACTAGAGGTACCCCCTCCCATCCTGATCGATCCAACTCCATCCCCTAAGAGTTCCATAATGTTAGGCCCCTGGACCAAATCGCACCAGAGGAAACCACAGTCCATATCCATAGCATAGAGGACACCCACCCACTGTCTTGGTAAGTAGACACCCCCACTCCCCCCATGTCTGACCTGTTGTGGAGACTGGCACTGCCCTCCATACCCTGCCATGTCCAGCCACCAACTGCACTGGACCCAGGCCGAGGACCTGCAGTCCAAAATTACTCAAGTGGCTGTACTGTGCTTTGGGGCACTGCACAAGCTGTGGGACTCACCAGTGTATGCAGCTGTGTGTATGTCCCTGGCAAACTGTAAGTGGGAATTGACATAACTCCAATGCATGTCTTGTCAATGCTGTATCTTCCTGCTGTCATACAATGCTGCAGGCCCACACTCTTCCCTGTTCCCCTATGTAACATGCCACTCTCCAGACTGCTGAGGTATCCTGGGTGTCATGGGGTGTGGTATCCTCCAATGCTGTTTGCAATGTATGCTCCAGGCTATGGATAGTGGTCTGTGGATCTCCGATTGTACAAATGAATGGGAGGTTGACTGTAACATGCCTGTTCTGGGACCTGTGTGAGTGGGTACGGGTATCAACTGTCAATCGCACCGAGCAGTGTAACGGCATCAGGACAATGGATCCACATGCGAGTGCCTGAGGGTGTATGGCCACTGGGCGATATCGCCCGCACACAGCTCGTGCCTATGTATAACACATCCCAGCATCCTATTGCCAGTGCTCTGCCACCTGAAAATAAGATGCCATTTCTTCTGTGAGCTAGCCATAGAAACATAGAAACATAGACTTTGATGGCAGATAAGGACCGCTTGGCCCACCTAGTCTGCCCATTTCCCTACCTACAGGATAGGCCGCAGATCCTAGTTAACCAACAGCCTATTTCTTCCTACCCACCACAAGAATTGCCTTATGTCTGTCCCATGCATTCTTGAATTCTCCCACAGTTTTAGACCCCACAACCTCCTCAGGAAGGCTGTTCCATGCATCCACTACCCTCTTTGTGAAAAAATACTTCCTAACATTGCTCCGGAACCGCCCCCCCATCTTTAAATTGTGTCCCCCTTGTTCTTGCATCTTATCCAGGCTAAATACAGTATATAGCAAACAGCAGGCATATTCTAGGAAAATACATTGTAAAACTGTATAAAAGGAAGACCACATTGAAACTGCATCTTAGCAGATCTGCATTGTGCAAACTCATCAGAAATAATGGGTAAAAGCATCCCAAAAGCTCTCCACTGCCATATTGGCTCTGGCCAGAGTTTGTTTTGTAGTGCGGTGGGTACCCAGTTCTGTTTGTTGTTTTCCTGTACTACATTGTTAACAGTAGCAGGTTATTGTCTATAGCGGCCTTTACCTCTACAGCATCCTCATTCCACACACTTATAGCTCTCTTATTATCCCCCCTTCCCCACCCAAAGTCGGATAAAATTCTTCCACATTCACCACCTTCTTGCCACTCTTATCTCTCAACTCAGAGTTATAAACAATCTCACTCCTTCACACCCTGGTACCGTAATTATTCCACTCTTGTACCACCTGTATCTCCCATTTCCCTCACATGAAGTCAGATGAAATTTTCCTCATTTCTCCTCCCATATTTCATCCTTATTTTCCCACCAAGAGTTATGAAAATTGTCCCCACTCTGGTTACACCCTTAGGTCCCACACTTGTACTATCCTCATCCTCGACTTTCCAACTTGAAATCAGATGACATTTTCTCCTTTTCACAATCTTATACTACCTTTATCTGCTTTCTGCCATTAGTTGAAAATAATTTTCACTCCCTTCACCCCATAGCTCTTTTATCCCCCTCCTAACCCACCCAAAGTCAAATGAAATATCTCTCTCCCTCCCACTCTTGTAGTACACTTACCCTTCATCACTGTCATGGTGGCTGACATAGACTCACCTTACCTCTCAAACCATGTGTCACCACATCCAAATGACTTGGTCTTGCAAGTAGGATCCCTAAATTGGTTTTCAGTTAAGGATCCTTATTTGCCTAGTGAGTCTTTTTCCTAACATTTTGCCTGAATATATCCTGGAAGAAAGCAGGGGTATAAAGGTAATATGAAAGTGTGTGTGTGTGTGTATTGGGGGGTAGAAAGAACAAATAATATTAACTTTGGGCGGTGGTAGGGTGCTATACGTATGAGGGAGCTGGAAAATGTAATCTGGCGTGCTTGAGACAAAAGGAAAATTAATGGTGCTATGAGGGTTGGATATCATTATATGCCTAGTGCTAGGGGGATGGAATTGCAATGCTTTTTAGTTTGTTCCATTTTCAAAACTGTAAACAGTGTATATGTGTGTGTGTGTGTGTGTGTGTGTGTGTGAACTATGTTTGTATTACGTATTTGATTCCTTATTCTTCTTCTTCTGTGAGTTGTTAAATTTTGCTAAGAAAAAAATATAAATTATATCATTTTCTTAATGCTAATGATTTTGAGGGATGCTCACTGGCACAAATTGTATCAATGGGAACAAGACTGCACTCCAACAGTGGCCATAGTCCTCAATGATACTGCATCTGTTATCAAGCAAATGGGGTAGTGAATGGAGTGTGAGTTGTACACATCTTCATGGACAATCATTCAATTGCCACACAAGTGAGGAAATCAGACAGTTAACTCTGTTCTGGTGGTCTACAAGCTGGTATTTGCCAATAATTAATGTTTATAGTCAGTCTACACTCAAACACACGCACTCTGTACCATTCATTCAAGTGTAGACTCTTTTTAAATGCCAAAACATATAGTGCTAAGGCACCCATTTTCATCAAGTATCCTCTTTTGTGCAATGTTTAAGGAATTAATGTTACTTTTGGCAAGTGCGACCTGGTAGTGGTGTAGTACAGGAATAGGAATGATCAGCGGAATGTAGCACCGGTTTGGTCATTTCTTATTCAGGTCCTAATTTTTCACATTTTATTATGGTGATTTGCATACACTACCCATGCTTTCATTATGGGGTATGTGTAATTTTCTATACCCCAAGCCTGGATAAAGCTAATACCTATTAGAAAATGGACATGCAAAATGCTTCCTTCTGATTGTCCAGTTCCCTACCCAGAGCTGTGGTCTATCTCACAGTAGAGCACCCTAGAAAGCAACTACCAGCTATGTCAGCCACATCACTGGTATCATGATGCCAGTTAGAATTTTCAAAGTGGATCTGCTGCCATTTTTTTCTCTCACTTAGCGAGCAGTTTTGGTGGCCAGCCAACCCCTCCAAGTCTGTTTAATTTTCAGCGTAATAAATTCAAAATCAGTAGTCACACATAAATTAAAAATGATAGAAAGAAAACAGAAGCTGTCAGTCTGATCAGCTTCAAGTAACTGGTGGTGGGCAGTACAGTTTTTAAAAGGCAGCGTGCGCCTCTCCATAGCAGCTACACTCTGAAGAGCTGCTTGCCCATGTTGCTTGCCATACACAGGCTACCTCCCTTAAGCAAATAAATTTACTCAAAAAGCCAGTCTCTGAAGTGCCTCGGTACACTCCACTGCCTCCATATAAACCTTTTACTGCAGAATGGTGGACAACTAACTATGATAGAAGATGAGCAAGGAAGGTGTCACCTGCTTGTCTGCAGCTACATACCCAAAAAAGAAGGTTGAAAACAGCAAAGACATCTCACTGAGTTCTCTGTGGCCATTCTGTCTGCAAATCTCACTTCAGTCTCAGCATCTCACCACACCAGACAGGAACATCTCCTAAACTGTTGCCTGCTTAGTGGGGGAGTTGCCATCCCCTTGCCCCCCCCTTCCACCTCTGAGTCTGTTTCATATAAAGTAACAGTACCCACACACAAAAAAAGCAGTGGTACAAAGAAAAAGGAAGCTGTCAGTCAGATCGACTTCAGAAAACCGACAGTGTAGAACGTGGTATTCAAAAGGGCAGTGCACCTCTGTATAGCAGCTAAACACACAATTGCTGCTTCCCTGCACTGATTGCCATACACCGCTATCTGCCAGAAACAAAAGTCATAGTAAGCAAAGTCATCTCTCCACAGTTAACTGTGATTGGCGATTGGAGGCTATGGAGACAGAACGCAGGAGAGGGTTTGTGTCAGTCATACACAGTAGTGCTTTGGGAGATAGCCTTGTCTCTCTCTCTCTCTCTCCTTCACTCATTCACTCAAATAATTCTGCCAAGCACTTCCTTCTCCTGTCCTAGTCTATGTTGTATCAAATATGAAAAAAAATTTAAATAAAAAGCAACACTAGCTCACTCCCACTGCTCCCAAAAGCTGTGTATGGGAGGGGGATAGCCATGGCAGAGGCTGCATTAGCACAAAAGTCTTTAACTAAAAAAAAAAAAAAAAAAACTGGCATTCAAAGGCAGGAAGAGGAACTATTTCATGACAAAACTTTTTTTAAAGTAATTTTTAATTAACTTTTTTTTTATTAAAGTTATTTTACAGCGCACATTTTCTAAGTGCAATACCTTCCAGGGTGGGTGGTATTGTGCTATACTGGACCTTCCAGGATATATAAGGCCCTCCACCTGTGGCTTTGGGCCCCATAATGCCCTGGGCAGGCCAATATAGCACAATATCACCCACCCTGTTGGGTATTATTGCTTACATATATTGTTACAAACAAGGTACCTGGTTCTCAGTTTCTAGGTGTGACGCCAAGAAACAGGTATGAACAGCTGTCCCCGCTGTGATCACAGACCTAGGAGCTACTCACAAGAAGATGACTTAATCACTGGGAGGAAGAGTCCTGAAATCAACTGTTAGAATGTAAATGAGCCAATTCAGCTATTAGGGCTCACTGTACCATAGGTCTGATGCACTACTGGCCCCAGTACACACTCTGAAAGGCAGATATGGGGCAATGCAACTATCTGCCAAATACCTCGACCCTGCTGGATGTGTGGATCAGGATGCCCAACACCTGGCCAGCCTATACACAGTGCATTCAGACAGGGCACACACATCCTGGATGTCCAGTGACCAGATGCATGAATGTTGGGTACACCCATGCCTGAGGTCATCCATGTCCGATCCATTGGTATGGCTTGGCTGGCCTATACAGGGGCAGGCTGTGGATGTGCTTGTGTTGGACCAGCAGAGTGCAGTATGTAAAATGCCAGAAACACTCTATTGGTGGTGCAGTGCTGGGGGGCTTTCCATTATGCCATCCAGAGGGCTGACATAATCGGTGCTCATCTCCCTGACCAGCATCCAGGCCACCACATAGCAACACACAACCATAGACTCTGGTCCCCCTCCATACCACAGTGGACTGGTGGGTGGATGTTTGCAAAGGTGGGCTGTAGGGGACATTGCAGTCTGTACATGGGCCGTTATGTCCGATTATCTCCTGCTGCCACTGAACAGGAGAGCCAGTGTGGGGCCAGATGGGGTTTCCAATTGGAAGCCCACTGTCTAGTCCAGATCCATCCCTCCAGCAGGCCCTGCCACATGCATGGACCTATGTGGTTGTGCTTCGTGCAGGCCAGAGGTCAAGTATCCTAGCCCCACCCACCCTCACACATGCATACTGGGCCCAGTAGTGCATAGGGCCCACAGTATGTGAAAACATGAACTGTGAACTCTAACACACACGTTAACAAGCATGGATATCTGTGCATGATACTGTGTCATGCGCACACATCTATGGCAAGCACTACCACCAAAATGGTGCCCTTACCTACTTGACCCCATTCTTTAAGCAGCAGTATTTGTTAGTCTCCACATAGTTTTTTTGTTCAGGAACAACACTTTTCTGGCAAAACCATCAGTATACCCACTTTTCATTTCATTTTCTTTCGTTCCTGAATGAAGCTACAAAATTTTGAAATTTTTAGCAGTTCCCTGCTCACTGTGAAAGAAAACTAAACTTCTTGGTGCAATGCTGTGCTTTCTACCATTAGAAACATGAAGTTGCACCCTTCTAATACACCCATAGTACAAATCGGGTATGTAAATTCAACAGGTAACTTCAATAGACAGGTTTAATTATAAATGTGAGTCATGAGCATCTTTAATAACTTGAGTCACGAATTAGAAAGTTAACTTAAAAGAAGTGTTGTTCCCTAACCCCAGCCCAAGCAGTAATCCCTGCGATCAAGTGGACCCCCTTCTTAGCTCTAATAACTCATCCATGGCTCTATGATGTGGGTCTGTCACTGATTTTCACCCCTCCTCAGCTCATCATGGCTGCCTTCCATCTCTAGTAACACCCCATAGAACTGCTTTTAATGGTTCAAAGTTAGATGTTCTCACTAAAGATAGGAGTGCATCATCCAAAGATCACTATGCTTCGTGAATGGCCTGTTGGGAGTGGTGTGCAACTCCCTATGACTATAGCTTGTTGGGGGTGGGGGCAAGCAGGGACCACTGCAAAAATCATTGTCACAATTTTGCAACAATTCTTTATGTAAGAGGATTGGGTCCAATGTTGCTATATGCTTTTGTTCATTAGAACATTATTTACTGAACAAAAGCATTTAACAACATTGGATCCAATTCATTAGAACATTATTTTATGTGGGAAGGGGTGCTGGTGATAGCAAAATGGCTGCATCTAATGTCACAGAGCTCTGCCATTTCCTGCTTAAATGTGCCCTTCTTTTTCCTTTCTTTGAAGAATGACTACACAAAAAGCCACAAAGTCAAAAGAAGGGGCAGAAAATAAATCTGAACAGATCAATACATTTTCCCCTCAAAGTACTTGGGAAGCAAGCTCCGTTAGAGGGAGCAGCCGCATGCTGCTTCAGACCAGAGAAATGTCTTCTCCAGCTGCAGTACATCCTGAAATGGCCATTAAGGCAAAATCTCTACCGAAGCTGACTTTGGCTTCAATACAAGCATTTTTGAAGGAGTTCCAGACAGACACAAAGGACTCTTTAAATAAAATATGCACCTCTCTTACTGAAATTGCCTTGCGGCATGAAAACATGGAAACCAAGTTGGCCAGTATTGAGGAGCGGGTGGAAACTACTGAAGAAAATGCTGAGAAGCTAGCGGCAAGGGTCCTGACCGTACAGGGGGCAGTAAATGCCTCTCTTCATGAGCAGCTCAACGCCATGGCAAAGACTGAAAAAATAGAAAATACATTGCTTTTAACTAACTTACAACTAATTGGTTTGCCTGCAGCCATTCCTAACTCAGAGTTAAAGTCAGAGGTGGAAAGGATTTTGACAATGGTCTTCTCTCCCGAACAAGCAGTTTGCCAGGAAGCTATATTTAGACTGCAGTCCAGAACGGAATCACAGAAGCAACAAGACACATCTGAATCTGGGGCTAGGGTCATGATCTGTACTTTCCCATCTATTTTACAAAGAAATAAGTTGCTGCAATTATCCAGAAGCAGAAAGGGATTTATGTATGAAGGCGTCAAACTCCACCTATACCCTGACTTTTGCTTGGTGACTCAGTGCCGCTGGAAGCGTTTTCTATCACTCGGAGCTGAATTCATTCAAGCAGGGGTAACAGCTGTTCTGCAATCCCCGGCTAAGCTGACAGTGACTTTTCAAGGGAAAGATCATTTCTTTTTCGATGTGGATGTAGCCCGGGACTTTTACGAAAACAATGTTGCCTTGCCAACGGATCTTGCATCTAACCTAGAAGATGAAGAAGGAGACATGGAAAATATAACTTAGTATATCCCAATGTCAAAAGGAGATGGACATTAAGTTGTATCTAAAATTGTTGTCTGTCAGTTAATTCCATCTGATTTATTTTATGTTATGAGAATTTTGCCTGAAAATATAAACCTTCAATGTTTCTTTAAGATGGGATGGTTGAAGCTTAGAGCACGTGGAGGAAGATAAAGCACATTTTGCTATGATATATACTTTAATTTAATATAATTATATTTCATCCAAAAATTAAAATACATTTTGTTACTTTTCAGTCTACTTATAGATTATGTTTTTTCAAGATGTATAATTGTGCTTACAGCTGATGTATAAAAATTGAAATTCTCTCCGAATAAAAATAAAAAGTAAAAAAAGAATAGAACATCATTTTACAGCAAAGATCTGTAGAAACTATATCAGAATAGCATTATACTGTAAACAGTAGCTCCAAGTTGAGAAACAGGGCAGCCATCTGTTGGTACACATTGTAATTGCAGTTTAAAGTGACTGGTGCTTATGCCAGTTTAGCTCACAAAGCACGACAGAACCACCGTCATTGTTTAGATAGTCTTAGTAGTAACAGCCTAAGCCTGCTTTTTGTGTTACATTAAGTCAGTATTCCTTTGTATCTGCTCTTCAGAAACCATAGTACACATATAGCAAAAATTTGTCAAGTTTATCACCCTAAACTAAAAGCAACAGTGCAAGTTGAGGCATCAAGCTGTTTACGTTCTTTCAAAAAGATTATGATTATTGTGCAGCTGAGGCTATATTAAAGGATTAGTAGAAAGCATACCACTGACTGACAAGAAGATAAAGTGTTTTTTTTTTTTTTGTAAGGAATAGAATGTGTTAGGAAGTTTTCTTGGCATATAGGCTTTTATGATTCCAGAGGCTGGGCATAGTTCCCTTTGGTGCATGTGCCTATTGAAGTGGTGCTGCTAGATATGCAGTTAAATAACTTTTGTGATGTTTAATAGTGAATACCCAGCTTACGTCGTTATATGGTAATACTGTATGATTAGTTGTGGTGCAGTCTGTACAGAGGAGTGGTCAGCAGAATGTAGTATTGGATGGGCTATTTCTTATTCGGTGCATGTTTTTACAATGATTTGCATATAATAGGCATGCCACTTTGCATTACAGGGAAGTGAGTAATTCGGTATGCCCCAAACCAGGTCAAAGATAGCAATTGTTAGCAGCGTGTTTGTTATGTGGTTAGGTTCTTTAGAAAAATATTTTTAGAGCAGAAATACTGTATGTAAAACTTATGTCAGATGTGCAATATTTTGTATAGTTCCAAGTTAAGAAAAGGGTCAAGCATCTGTTGATATGCCTTCTAAATGCAGTTTATAGTAAATCCAACTTATGTAAAATCTGGTTCCCAAAGCATAATGGAACAACTCAGTTGCATGTATTCTTAGTGTTAAAAGCCTCAATCCACTTTTAATGTCAGAATAAATCAATATTTCTGTTTTTTTTTCCCTACTGAAACCAGAACCTACAAATAGTGACACAAAAATAGTCAAGCCTAGCACCACCAACTAAAAACACTGGTTCTGGTTGTGGCATGAAGAAGTTTATGATTTTGAAAATTATTAGCTTACAGCATGTGGCAGTCGGTGGTTTATACAACTGAGGATGGAGGAAACATTTGATGTGGTCTAACTTTGACTGCTATGAAGAAAAAATTTATTCTGGAGGAATCTGAGGTACTGGGAAGTTATCCTAAAGTATATAGTCTTATAAATGCAGAGGCTGGGCACTACCAGTCTGATGCATGTGCCTGTCAAAGTGGTGGAAGTAGACATGCAGTGATACAACTTTATTTTGCTGGCAGTTAGGGATGGGCAAGATGCCACTGCTGTACTTCACATAGATTTCATGGTGAACTAAAAAAAAGTTCATGAGGATTTTCTTTTGCCAAGGGTGAAGTTAACAGGAAAAACACCTCAAAGTTAACCTTTGATGAAGGGCAAACTCTGCTGAACCTCATGACTTTGCCAGCAAGGAAAGTGAAGTGTAGTGGCTGCCCTTTAAAAAAGAATTAAAAAAGACTTTCCCTACCTTTGTAGCAAGCATCTCTAATGCTTCTCCCAGAGTTTCAGTAAATGAACATATCACCTCCTCCTTCTCTAACTCACATAGTCTCCCCAACCCCACCCTTCTTCCTAGAGAGTCTCTACATGCCTAAGTAACACACAAGAACAGAAGATACACTTTCTTATTATGGACAGCATTTTGAAACTTGAAGTTAAGAATGTTTCTGAAGAAATACATGACTGATGAGGAGAAATATTTACTTTGGTGAATGTGATCAGTAAAGTGTCCAAGGCTTTGCTAAAACATATTAAAATGCTATCAGCTTTAGCTAGAGGGCCTTGAGATTTTAATAGTGGCAAGTTGCTGTGATTGCAGGAAACCTCAAAAATTGAATTTAAGAAATTAAACTCTTAAGAATATCAAGAATGCTATACTTCCATTAGGAGATATCATGGCATACTGAAATATGTTAGTTTATGGCTGTAGGGGAGTGGTGAGGTAAGAACATTGTATTGTTCCTCAGTTATAGCTTCTGGAAAGAGTCAGCCTGCTGCACTCTTCAGCAATAGTGCAGTTTTCTTTTTTGTGGTTAATAAGTTTTATTGATTTGACTTATTAAGACAATACAAACATTAAAACAGTCAGATACATTGGAAAGATCTTACAGTCTGTTACATATGTCTGTAGAAGCAGAGAACGGAACATGCTGTCCAAATAGTAACAAACTGAATATACTAACCAGGTAAGCAGTAGGATAATACTCTGTGCCTGGATGTATAACACCTATCCAGCTGGAGATTAACTTTGAAAATATTAGCAGTTGGTGCATTGCATTATGGCCGGCTCATACAAACATATCTTACCTGGCCCCATCCTGCTAGTTTCTGCAGTATTTGACAAAGCATCAGAAATATTGAGAGGTCCAGGGCCGCTGTCCTCTACTTTAAGCCTACAAAATACAAGACATCACACACACAAAGCAAACAGGTCTTCACTGTCAGAAAAGATACTATAATTTACTGATATTATACCATGTCATCCGTAGAGCAGTGTCCCCGATAACTCAGTAACAAACTCTCCAGCACTTGCCCCTAAATGCACCATGAGAGGAGACCATTATAGTAGTGTAGTTGTGCCTATTTAGCCAATTCCCTCCCTAGATTTCAAAAACAGAAGGAAGGGAGTCCAGAGGGCAGTATATTTAAAGAGGGTATTGGTCACAGTATGTGATATTCTGGCCCAATTGGCAACTTGAGCCATGGAGGTAAGTACCTCCCCCAGGGAGAGGATTATCTGGGACCACCATTTACACAGTAGGAGTCTTTTAACTTGCATACTGAGTGTCAGAAGTAGTTTCAACTCGGAGAGACGAAGGTGAGGGGCTGGGGTCCGGAGTCCTAATAACAGCAACTCAGGGGACTGAGGCACAGGCTTCCTAAGTATTTTGGACTCCATCTCACAGGTAGCCTGTCATAGGGGCTGGATCATCCTACAGGACCAAAGTATATGGAACAGGTCACCAGGAAGTTCCTGACACCTCCAACACAGGTCAGACTGAGCCAGCTTTGCCTTGGCGAGGACTACAGGAGTCCTGTACCAGAAGTGAACTATCATGTTCTGTATTAATTAACTACTGGTGTCAGGATATGCCCCATGAGCAAGTTTTAGACAAGACTTCCACTCCAGGTTCATAATAGGGGCATGCAGTGTTTTCTCCCATTTATGCTTGTATTCCTCTGCTTGGGATGGGATGGTGCTCCGAATGGCCGCATATACCCCGGCTTGAATGTCCTCTTTCTAGGGCCTGCCATTACTCTACCTGGGAGATTTGTTGCTCTTGGTGCTGCTTATGCCTATACGATAGGTCATGGTCTGTCCTGGGCCTGATTCATGGGGGCTAACGTACGGTGTGCGCGTTCCACCTGGAGCAGTATCAATGGGTCCAACTGCAGCATTTCAGCGATGGCTAATTGTAGAAATCCCTCAGTATCTTTGCCTTCTGCATGCTCGGAGAAGCCCAGGAAGCGAAGATTATTATGGTGACCTTGATTCTCAAGGTCATCCATCTTACTGCGCAGCATCTGTATGGTCCATTGTTGATCTCTTAATTCTGCCCTACAGTCGTGAACATGTCTCTCTGTTGCCGAGACCCGCTGTTCAGTATGCAGCATCCTGGCTTCTAAATTTTGAACCACCGGTGTGTTTCAATTAGTTGCCACAGTGACTTATGCCATCTGGGACATAAGTTGGCTGACCATCGCCTCAACTGACAGTTGCTCCCAGGTTTGTGGCAAGCAGCCTTCAGCCATATTTTCAGGCCTACCTCATCCAGGTGGCTCTTCAGTAAAATAGCGAATTCCACACAGCAAATGAAGGCTTTTTGTATCAATGAAGGTAAATTAGTGTAGCTTGAGTATTACCCCACAAGTTACAGTAGAGTGAGGATATAATACTAGCTGGTGGAAAAAGGATTTTAAAGGATATTTTCCTCTGAGTTGTGGAGCTGATCTTTAAGCTGCCATTCTATTTTGCACCCCTAGTGGCCGTGCAACTTTCTTTAACAAAAAAAAAATATATTTTTTACGAGAGATGTGAGTGTCTTAATCAGTTCTTTCAGGACAAAGTTGGGCCTATTACAGCTGGCAGTTCTTCAATGATGCAGGCATTCGATTATCATAGTCAGGGCCACAGAGAGACATGTAAACATATCTGGGCAGAGCTTGAGCCAGTATTTTATTTTATTTATTTATTTAAGTCTAGGATTACAAACACCTTTGAGCCAAGGCTCTTTTACGAAGGTTCCACATCGGATGAGTGACAGCAGTAGACATAACAAGTTGAAAACAATACAATTTGAAGGAACAATACAAATTGAGATGGGGGAGAACAAAACAGGTTACAGTCATTTCCAAGTAGATGAGTACATACATACATTACTGTGGTATTAGGACCCATACGAAGAGTAAGATATACAGGATTATGAAGATAGGTAGGGACAACAAAATCAGATGCGGCCGGTGGCATTTGTCAGGTAACAAAAAAGTGCTAGAGGGGACGGGGGGGAGAGGGTGAGGAGGGAAGAAGGGAGGAGTGTTAGAGGAGGAAACAGGGGGGTAATAAGAGCTTGTTTAAGAGGAACAGATTAAGGTTGACAATCACAGGAGCTGGAGGCAGAGAGGAGGAGGTGGAGGTTGGATTTGAAGAGGCCTAGCTTAGGCAGTGAGAAGATATCATAGCTGAGGCCATTTAACCAGCTAGGAGCTCTGTGTGTGAAGGATTTTTGCCCCTGGGTGGTGCGGCAAAGTGGGATGTGCAGGAGCTGAGATTCAGAGCCCCTGGTGGGTCACAGATTCTGCACCATATGGGGGAGTGCTTGGACACCTCGGGGGGCTAGTCCCAATGTTATTTTTTTCACCATTAAGCAGGTCTGGTACTTGATACGGCTTGACAATTGGAGCCATCCAGATTGGGCATATAGATCACAGGTGTGGGTGAGGCAGTGAGATCCAGTGATCAGCCTGCAGGCTTTGTTTAAGGTCAAGGATACATGCCTAAGGGAGTGGCAGAGGCTGAGCCACAGATGATCAGGCCATAGCAGAATGATCTAGAGTTGCTGTCAGACTTGTGACTCACATATTGTGTATTGCATCCCAGTCCCACCTGCTTTGTTTGTTCAGACAGCTTAGGAGGAGCTAGCTGTCACCCAGGATAAGTATACATTGCTTGAGCACTGCAGTGCTGCAAGGTCTTTGTCTAACAATACTATATGCATAGTCATTACTTGTGTGCTATTCCATTTATGTCATCCAGAAGGACATCAATGGATACCTGTGTTGGTTCCTGACAACTAACCAGCTCCCTCACACCCTAAGACACTACTTGTATTGTCCTGCTGCCTCCCTTTAGTCTTCCCATTGTCATCCTAATCCTCCCTCCACATCTGTTCCATGTGCATTCTAATGAATGTATTTTCAATATCTGGGCAATCTCCTAGAGCTTCATATGACCCTATATGCTTCATGGTTTGGTGACATGCTGATATATGTTCATGTGTACTGTTCCAGTATAGAGACTGGTTATGGGGTTGTGGATAGATCTCAAAGTGTGTGTCCCCTGCTCTGTTAATTTGTCATTGAGGCATGTGCTGGGATATGTGAAAGTGATTTTGGGAAGGGGTGCATGATGTGCAGCTGTGTTTGTAGTTGTCTGCTGTGTGGTCCACCTTGCAAATGAGCCTTGCTCAATGGTGCCCGCCTGGATAAATAAAGATTTTGATTGATTTGATTGATTGATTGGTTTGTATATGGCAGTTCAGGAAGTTCAACTGTGTGAATGCTGAATTTATTGATTGTTGTGCTATTCACCACCTGCACATCCCCTTGCAGTGTTGTTGAGCGGTGTGTACAGTGTCAGAATGGCACCATTCCTGTTTTTCAACATGGCAGTAGAATGGAATAAGGAGGCAAAGCTGGAGATCAAGTAGGGTCTGTGGCTTTTATAGTAGGCAAGGAAAATGAGCAGACTAGATGGGCCTAGTGGTCCTTATCTGCCATCAATTTCTATGTTTCTATGTGTGCTGGGGACATCATGACTGGGTAATACAGTAGTCATGAATGCCAGGCTCTGGATGCACACATTCATATACCAACAGTTTGTCTCCACTACAGTACCTGCATATGTGCAGGCCTATGTATAGGACACTTAGACACCTCTTATCCTCCCCTGCCACAGCTGAGGTCACTGATGCCACAACAGCCACGGTTGTACTCCATGCATTGCTGTCTTGATGGCGGTTCCTGCTGGTGTGGACCTATAAGTTTATCCACAGATTGCCTTTCTGTATAGTTACATGCAAAATCCTGGAATGAATTACATAGTGATACAAAAGTTAGAATACAGTGCTTTTGTTGTAAATAGGGTATGTCTCTAATTAAATGATCCTGTATATAAATAAAATGCTGTTGGTCTGTCTATCTATTTATTTTTATTTATTTATTGAGTGATCGGAATTACCACCTTTGAACTAAAAGCTCATTTACAAAGGATCCTCGTCAAACAGTTTAAACAAAAACGTTGATGCGGCAGCATACTTACAGTAGTCAATTTTACACATTAGCAACATAAACTTACACATTCCAGATTACCACAGGAAGGTCAACATATTTCGAGATTCAATTCTCATAATTAGACACATCTGCAACATAATAAACGATACGAATTCCCATAGCAGGTACAGATACAGCAGCTGGAGGCATTGTCAATCACATCAGAGGCCACAATGAGTATCTAGAGAATAAGTTAAGTGCAGGGGCCAAGGGGGTTTTGATTAAGGCTGGTGGATGACAGGTAGGAGGTAGGGGGGTTGGGGGGATTAATGGGGTGGGGTATGGGGAAATTAGGAGTGAGCCAAGGGGCAGGAGATAGGGTTAAGGCAGGAGGTAGGGTGAGGTTGGGGGGGAGGGGGGATAAGTGCACTCATCCAAGGCCAAGATGGGGTCAAGTGGATGTCCAGCTGGCTTCCAGTGGGTGGTGAAGATTTACAGAAGCAGTGGTCTGGTGGGGAGATCTATCTGTCTGTCTGTCTATCTATCTATCTGTTTATCTATTTATATGTGCACGAGCATCTCTTCATATGGTGTGGCCAAGTGGCATTCTGTGGGTGTGTTTATGATTCTGTGTAGATGGCACCTGTTCCTTGTGCACCTCTTTGCACCCAGATTCATAACTCTGGTTGCACCACTTTGCACCCAGATTAATATCTCTGGTTGCCTCTTACAAGTGCTGTGAATCGTACATTGTGCAAAGAACATACACAGTGTGGAGCTTTGCGCCAGAGTCACAAAACTATTTTATGGCTCTACCATTATGTATTGAGCCCCTAAAATGTTAGCCCAGAAATGAATTTAGAGTCTGTTCATTTGACTGTAATTCTGATAAGGTTTTTCTGAGTCTCAGTTTATAATCCCTGGCGGGAGGCAGGCAGAAGGGGAGATACAAATGGAGAGCAATGTGAGCAAATTTATGCGGCCTGCGGAAAAAGATCCTTGACTTGGAGGCGATTATAACAGCAGAGAATTTAGACCTCATAGCCATAACAGAAAATTGGTGCTCAGAGCACCAGGACTGGGATCTGGCCATTCCGGGATTCACAGTGTTCAGGCATGATACAATGGGGAAAGAGGGGGAGGACTAGCACTCTTTGTAAAATAAACTATAAAGGTCACAGAGCTACTGGGAAGAAAAGGGGGAAGTTAAATACTTTGGGTGAACCTGGAGAAAGGAAAAGGATCAATACTTTGGGTGGGGGTGCTATACAGATTTCCTCTGCAGAGTGAGGAATTGGACAAGGTCTTGCTTCAGGATATCATCAGGATGACAAACAAGGGAGAGTTGCTGCCTGTGGGAGATTTCAACCTCCTGCATGTATGTTGGGACCTCCCAGCAGCGGCAACCCCTAGGGGCAGGAACTTCTTAGATGTAATCCAGGGAGCCTGTCTTCAGCTACTGGTGGAACAGCCAGCAAGGGGAGAGGCAATTCTGGATCTCATTTTTATTAACAGAGACAAAGGGCCAGATATTCAAAAGGGTTGCACCATGCGCAACAGGGTTGCGCGTGCCCAACTCCAAAAATGCGCCATTCTGCGATATTGAGAAGGGGCCAGTTGCGCCACCGAAAACACGCTGAGCCACAGCGCAATGGAAATGAAGGCATGCGCAACCGAAGGGGACGGGTCCATGCATAAAGTGCGCAATTCGATATTTGAACACTTTCTGCTAATGCGCAAGAGTGGCTCAGCTGGAAGTTACGCAATGCAGTTTGAGCCAAAATAAAATGGCTCAAGGAGCGGCGCAAGAACTCGAGCAGGCCGCAAACCGGGAGAGAGACAGAGAGAGAGAGAGACAGAGACAGAGACAGGAGCAGGAAGGACAGAGAGGGACAGTGGGTCCTGGAGGACAGAGAGGCCAGTGGGGGTGCCCGGTGCAGTGGAAGCAGCAGTGGGGGCAGTGGGGGTAACACAGGAACAGCAGCTGGGGGGGGCAGAAGCCAGGGAGATGGACAGTGTCAGCTTCCACATGGAAGCTGTAATGAGGGGGGTGAGACAGCATGCTGCAGGGGGACGTGGCCGTGGAGGGGCCCGTCGGCGGTATACCCCCGACAGGCGGTATCGTGCCCGCATCAGCTACGAGCTGTACAGTGATGTTGAGATCGTGGCCCGGTACCACCTGAACAGGGCAATACTGAGACGGCTCAGTGAGCTGTGCAGTGATGTGATGCAGGCACCCTCACGACGGAGTCACGCTCTGTCCGTGGAGACCAAGGTGACAGCCTGCATGTGCCTGCTCGCCACGGGCACCTTCCAGAGGCTGACAGGGGACACCACAGGCATCACGCAGTCGGCCACGTCCACGCATCCTCACCCAATTCCTCAGCGCACTGCCTCATGCTGCGGAGTACATCCATTTCCCCAGCACCCAGCGGCAAGTACAACAAACATGCAGGAGTTCCACAGGTAGCACAAATGCCTGGCATGCTAGGTGCCATAGACTGCACCCATGTGGCCATTCGACGCCTACCCAGCCCCACGGGCAAGCATATCGGAACCGAAAGGCGCTACTCGAAAGTGTCAACTGCCAGGTGGTGTGTGATGCCATTGGGCGCATCATCAATGTCTGTGCCACACACCTGGCGGAGCACATGATGCCTTCATATGGCACCAATCTGCACTGTGCCATCGATTCGAGGTGGGAACATCCCCACGGGTCATCTAGTGGGTGAGCACATGTATGGAATGCAAACTCTGTGCAAGGGTGGAATGACACAGGTGCCATGGTAGTGGCACACAAGGATATGGGCAATATGGACCTGACCTAACACTGATCTCACTATCTCCACACAGGTGACTGTGGATACCCTCCGTCCCTGGCTGCTCACACCATACCGGCGCCCCGACCCCAAGCGCAGCACGGTTTCAATGAGCTGCGCGCAACACGGAACATCATAGAGCTGGTGTTCGGGATACTCAAGGCACGCTTCTGATGCCTGGACACCTCGGCGAGCCCCTACAGTACAACCCCAAAAGGCCTGTGGATATTCCTGGCCTGTTGCATCCTGCACAACATGGCCAAAGACCATGGGATAGCCTTACAGGTCCAAGAGAGGGACAGCGATGGGGATGCCAGTGGCGCCTGATATGGGTGATGGCCGCCCCCTAGGACGGAGGGACCCCGACTGACCAGGCAGGCCCAGCTGCACCGGGACACCATTGCAGAAGAGCACTACGCACAACACAGGTAAGTCAAGGGGACATGTGCAGGCAACACTGTCTGTCGCGCAAACCACAGGCACACAGGGGAACACACGTGCATGAAGGTCAGGGAGTTGAAGGGTCTCGACACCAACACATTAGCAGAGAGGGTGAGCACTCAAATAAACACACACACACACCAGGCAGCATACAGGAGCAGCACAGCAATGCGGAAATTACACGCTATCACACAGCACCACCAACCACCCTCACCACCTGGACTGTCCACTCCGTGTGTCAGGACCTGGGCAACCTGCACCTTGGTGTACAGTGCAATGCAGGCATCATCATCCACACGCACCTGTGAACAGCAGTTGGGAGAGTGTGCAGGTGGTCCGTGTGTCAGTTTGGTGAGCAGAGCACCCAGCAGTGCACTGCCCACCATGACACACATTGCACACAGGGCAGCACCAGACAGGGCCTGCATTGGGAGACAGCTCAGTCAGGGAGCACTGTCCCACGGCCACCACGGATGCGTGGGCGGCCCCGCCGTGGCCTAGTAGCACTGGCAGGCTGCGCAGGGCCACATCGGGTGCTTCTACTGCACCACCAGGGGTCCCAGTGCGTGACCGCAACCTTGCCCGCACAGGGGTCTGCATCCCGTGAAAGAAACTTGCACCAGGGGTGCTCGGGATGCCCACAGCAGAACCCGGCGTCGACAGGCCTGGTGTCGCACGACACCGGGACCGGGGAGTGGAGTGCGCACTGTGTGGGGTGCATGGTACAGGGCCACCAGACAGTGTGGTCAATGCGGTCGCCACACAGACCACTGCCTGGGTCAGCCTGTCGATGGCAGCGGTCACATCCGTCCGCATATGGACCATCTTGGCCCGGTCCCGAGCACACTCCCTGCTATGCCGCTCCACGGACACAGTCAGTGCGGACCGAGGACACCAATGTGGCAGCAAGTGGCCACGACCTGGTGGGGTCACTGGCGGGCCGTCGCGAACAGTGCGGGCACCGGGTCAGTGATCTCACGCCCGGAAGGACCGGAGCTATTGAGCGTGGCTGCGCGTTCCATGCCAGGCGGAGGCCTGGTGCCTAAACCACGTGAGTGTACCATCTATCACCCTGCTATTCTCTGTAGGGGTGTGTGTGTCCTGGGTGGCTGTGCATCGGTGTGTCAGTGTGTGCAGCGCGCGATGGATGGTTATGGCTGTGTGGGCAGGCAGTCTTACTGGGGCAGGGGCACTCTGCTTTTGAGTCACACTGATGTTTGTCTCACCATATGTCTCCCACAGGCCGGATGGTGACGCCGCGGACCGGCTGATGTGGGCCATGCCAGGGCCCCAGTCCCACAGGCCGTTGGCCCGCAGCGGCAGCAACAGCATCAACAGCAGCAGCAGCAGCGGCGAACTGAGCTGCTGGAGGAGTGAATATCATTACGTCATGGATGCTGATTGCATGCTGGGGGCAGAACCACCAACCATGATGGACACAACCAGATGGGTGGTAGTAGTTCCACTACACGTAACACTAGTGAGTCCCCACACTGGAGTACATGTACGGTTCCGGAACACATAGCTGCGTATGGACAGGGACTGGGTGGAAGGCGTTCACAGGAGGCGCGACATGGATGGTGCATGGATTGCATCACATATCCCTGTACAGACAGGTTGTGAACTGAACATATACTCCCTGGAGGGAGGGTGTAAAGAGTTATGATGGGGTCATCACGAGTATTGTACAGGGGAACGTGTGCAGGAACCAATATTTTCAGTGAGAGGATGTTCCAGGTGTAGGGGCATGGGATGCAGTTGGAGGGGGCTCGATAAAGAGCCATGCAAATGTGTTTCCTCACATTATGGGTGGTGGACGGTGGAACACCCTGCCAGAGGATGTGGTGGGGCTGACTTGGTCACGGAGATCTGTATGTGGGGCTCGCCATGAGGGACTTCTGGAGGTCAGGGTGAGGGGAATGGACTTATAGGACATGAGAGTGATCGTACAGGCCAAATGGCCAGACTAGGTGTCCCATAGGCCCCTATCTGCCGACACTGTCTATGTATCCATGTATGTAGGGGCGACACAGGTGACCTGCATCACAGTGCAGCATCACGAACACGCCTGTGTATGCATCACAGGTGGTCCAGGCATGCACTGGGCCATAGCTGTGTGACTGGCATCGCTGCGTTGCAACATCACATGACAGCCTAGTTTGTACTGCTGATTGGCGTGGGCAGTGTGTGTAATGGCGGTGGTGCGCGTGGCTGGTGCCGCCTGTTTGTGATGGCCATGTGCATGTTCACTGTGGGTGGGTGCATGCCATCACATGTGCAGCACATTGGGTTAGCTGGGTTGCAGGTTGGGTGGTGTTCAGGGTTGTGGTCAGTCTCAGCCATTGACTGTGTTCCCATTTTTCCTGAGCCCCGGTGTACTTGGGCGCGGCGCGATGTCCGACGCCTGACACAGCCAGCGGCGACAGCAGGAGAGCTCCTGCAAGCCCCTACAGCAACAGAGGCAGGCGGCACAGACATGGGAGGGAAGGCGGCGGGGAGGAGCAGGAGCCTGCTGGGCGTAGCCCACCTTTTATTTACCCTTCCCCATCCCTTTCACTGACTTCCCCTCTCCAGTTGTTTTCCCTCCCCTTGCACACCCTGCCTTTTACCTGTCCCCCAACATACATAGTTTTAGCTGTTTTGTTACCTCTTTTGTTTGAATATAAAATACTATTTTTGGTACAACTGCTGTGTTGGTGTCTGCTTTGCAACTGGCTCTGGGTGCTCCGTTGCAGGGTGTACATGCCATCTGGGCTACTATGGTCCTGGATATATGTGTGTGTGTGTGTGTGTGTGTGTCCATGGGGAGGTATCACCAGCATAGCATTGCCTTTCTGTTGCTCTCGTGTCTGCTGCCACCCACTGCTGGGTGCACAGGGTGGGTCTGGGTGGTCTGCTTCTCTGCAGCATGGGGTTGACGTGTGTACGGGGGTGCATGGTGTTTCCTGCAGTGCCTGTCACTGCACATGGTAATCCTTGGGGGCACGTTGCACGTGTGCTGTGCGTACAGGGGGACTGATGTGCACTGTGGTTGTCAACCCCTGGGTGTGGCACTCTCTGCCTGCCAGTGGTTGTGCTGGGGCATCATGGCTTTGCTATGCTTTAGTTGGCTTGTCCCCATGGGCACGTGGATCAGCCATCCCACCCCCAGTGATGCTGTGCTTGGGGTGTGCCAGTGTGGTGTGGGTTCTGCAGTGAGTTCCTGTGCCCATGTGTGGCATGGCTGGCGGTGGGCCCCAGCCTGCCTCCCTGGATGTGCAGTTCCATTGCTCTGGGGGCTGTGCTTGCGCTATGGCAGCTCTGCACTGCTCAGCTGAGCTTCCATGGTTGCGCCATAGCGCAGCATTTTGGCTCAGCTTCTCCTTCCTGGTTGCGCGATGGTGCAGTATGTGCGATATTCAGACGTTGGTTGCTTGCGCAATTTGCTCTGCTCCATGTTTGAATATCGCACCTGTTGCGCATTTGCGCAACTGGTTTGTGCTTGCTCCTGCTGTTGCACCAGTTTTGAGCGCAGTTTGAATATCTGGGCCAGTGTTGACAGGGTGGAAGTGACCGAATCCCTGTGGACCAGTGACCACAAAGCAGTGGTTTATGTTAGAACCAGATTGGAACAGGGCCACACAAAAACAAAGGTCCAAGATTTTAGAGGGGCGGACTATGAAAGGATGAGGCCATACCTGAGGGAAGCCCTAACCTGTTTGGGGAAATACAAGGTGGTGGAAGAAATGTGGAATGGGATCAGAATAGCTATTGGAAAGGCAACCGAAATAGGAGTCAGGAGGGTTAGTAAAAGTAGGAAAAGAAGGAAACCTATATGGCTCATGAAGGAGGTAGCAAGAAGCATGAGAGCCATAAAGAGGGCATTCCTAGTCTTCAAGAATATGCAGAGTGGGAGGGATAGGGAACAACATCTGAACTTGCAGAGGGAAGTGTGGAAGACTGTCAGAAGGGCTAAATTGCAAGCAGAGTTGAATATAGCTTGTAAAATCAAAGAAGGAGATAAGGCATTCTTTAGATACTTAGGGGAGTGAAGGAAAAACAAGACAGGGATAACAAGATTGAGGGAAGAAGAGGGGGGAGAGAGTGTAGAGGAGGACAGCCTAAAGGCAAAATTACTGAACAGGTATTTCTGTTCAGTGTTTGCTAGAGAGGAAGAGGATGGAGAGCCTAAGATGGAGCGCATGGAGGTGGGGGGAGGGGGGATTGATACCTCACCCTTCACAGCAGAAAGGGCAGTAGACGCCTTTGGGAAAACTTTGAAAAACATATTATTTAGACGCAGTTCAGCTTTTATTTCAGTACATCTTCTATACATTTCTCCTCTCCATTATTTATTACTGAAGAAAGTCCCATAAAAACAAGATCTTTATCCCTTAGTGTTCATCTGTCTCTATAGATGAAACCTTACTTGAAATCGTAATGCTCAGTTGTGACATCACAGTCGGTTGCCATGGGAATAATTGTGATGTCACAGAGTATTATGACATCAGATTGGTAAACAGCAATAGAAGATGATCAACCCTCAAGGAAAAGCTATCCTGTTTTCATACATATGACTCAGTAATAAATCATTTGGATAAGAGATTGAGAGCTTATGAGAAATATAAGCTGCTTTGTGTCCAAATATTATGTTTTTCAAAATTCTTACCAAGGTGTAAGTGGCTCTTTAAAAGAACAAGGCAGTCTTCGGGTAAATAAGACCATGGGTCCAAATGAAGTGCACCCCTGGATTCTAAAAGAGTTCAGAAAGGAACTAGCAGAAATGCTAGTGGAACTGTTCACTCTGTCGATAGAAACAGGAGAGGTTCCAGATGAATGAAGGAGGGCAAATGCAGTAGCACTTCATAAGGGAGGGGACAGGGCAGAGGTGAGAAATTACTGGCCAATAAGCCTGATGCCAGTGATCGGGAAGATCAAGGAGGCACTCCTAAAGGAAAGACTGGTAGACTAGAAGAAAGGGAAGGGGTTGGTTGATCACAGGCAACTCAGATTTGTCAGAGGGAGAGCCTATCAGACAAACTTGGTGGGTTTCTTCAACTGGGTGACAGGAGTGGTGGACTGGGGAGAGGCAGTGGACGTGGCCTGCCTGGACTTCAGGAAGGCTTTCGACACTGTTCCTCACAAAAGATTACTAAACAAGATCGGTGGCCTAGGTGTGGGGCCAGCCATAACAAAGTGAGTGGGAAACAGGTAGAACCCAAAGGGTGATGGTAAATGGGGTGCACTCTGAGGAGAGAAGGTAATGAGTGGGGTGCTACAGGGGTTGGTTCTGGGACCAGTACTTTTCAACATTTTCATTGGGGACATTGCTGATGGTCTAGAGGGGAGGATGTGTTTGTTTGTCAATAATACCAAGTTATGCAACAGAGTGGATACATCGGGGGGGTTGAAAGAATGAGGGAGCACCTTGATATACTACAGAGGTGGTCTAAGATTTGGAAACTTGACTTCAATGCTGGTAAATGCAAGGTTATGCATATGGGGCATGGAAATCTATGAGCAAAGTACGACATTAATGGGGTGGAAATAACAGTTGTGGAACAAGAGAGGGACTTGGGTGTCATCATCTCATCTGACCTGAAGGTGGCAAATGAATGCCAGGCTGCAGTGGGGAGGGCAAACAGAATGTTGGGATGTATATCTCGAGGCAAAGCTAGTAGAAGGAGGGAAGTAATTATGCCCCTGTGTAAGACCCTGGTCAGACCTCATCTGGAGTTCTGTGTACAGTTCTGGAGACCATATATGAAGAGAGATACATAGAGTTTGGCAGGGGTCCAGAGGAGGCTACTCGGATAATACAGGGGATGCAGGGAAAGGCATATGAAGGATTGCTTAGGGAGCCGGATATGTACACATTGGAGAATAGGCGAGACAGTGGGAATGTGATTGAGAAATTCAAATATCTAAAAGGTATAAACAAGATGACAAGGGGGGGACCTATTTCAAATGAAAGAATGTTCAGCAACCAGGGGAAACAGTATAAAGTTGGAGGGTGAACAGTTTAAGGGTAACGTGAAGAAGTACTATTTAATGGAGAGGGTGGTAGATGTTTGGAATGACCTGCTGGAAAAGGTAGTTGCGACAGAGATGGTCTCTAGTTAAAAGCAGTGTCAGTGGCTCAGCAGGTCGCACACTTGCCTCCGAGGCTGGGAGATCAGAAGGTTGTGGGTTCTATCCCCACACCAGACACTTGGGTTAGTATCCCAATACTGACACTGTATTGCAGCATGAGGGTGGTGCTGCACTCCTGAGGTGCTGTCTTTTGGATGAGATGTTAAACTGAGGTCCCATCTGCCTGCTCTGGTGGTAGATCAGGTGGATGTTAAAGATCCCATGGCACTTCTCGAAAAGAGTAGGGGAAGTTTCCCCAGTGTCCTGACCAAATTTCCCTCATTCACTTAAAATACCACCAACAACTTAATCTGGTTCAAGGTCATTTGGCATTCATCTGTATCCTCCTCCCCGGGTCGTGCCCGAAAATAGGCAGAATCTTCCTAGTGCACTTACCCGGTCAACAAAAACTAAATAAATAAAATAAGCATGCTTGGGATAAGCACATGGGTATCCTGGGAGGGAGGGGGAACAGAGGACAGGTAAGGTCTGGGGTAGAGGGGTGCTCAGTAAAGGGGGGATACTGGGCAGACTAGGTGGGCCATGTAGGTCCTTATCTGCTGACACTATTATGTATTTATGTATGTATGTATGTATGTAGGTTACCAGTCATTCACCATCTGCCATTGTGGTGGTTTTCCTCTAGCTACCAACACCTGTCTTAGGGAGACATAAGGAATTGCACACTCCACAATTTCTGGTAGAGAAAATGCTCTTTAACATAGTTCAAAATAAGCAGCAAAGAACCATAAGGTAAAAAGAGCTCTACATGGGCTTTCCCAACATTCTGGGTGACACTCCCACTTCATTGGGGGATGTTTGTGGCTTAGACTGAACTCTGTTACTATTGAAGAACATTTTCTTTACTAGAAAACCTGCAGTTTCATGTTCCTTGTGTCTGACCTAATGAAGTGATAACTTGTCAGCATGTCCTTCCCCCTTGTGCTTGTTTGACCAACACCCCACTTACCTGAGGCCTTGCATGTTTCTTCGCAACTCCCCGTGACAGGGTGATTGAGCCTGGGAAAACCCCTCTGGAGACTACTCATTGAGGGGCTAACAGGTGGGAAGAGCAGAGCCCTAATGAGCCATTGGTATCATCCTAATGGGCAGGGTTTTTCCCTTGGTATTCTCCCCATGGTGGTGGTCAGAGAGCTCAGTGTGACTGTGCAAATGCATGGCTCTGCTGTGATGATGCAGATGTCAGGCTGATAACCTACCCCCATGAACGCACTACAGGTCCTTAGCTATATATCACCCCCTGTGATCACACAAGTGGTGGTACTGCAGTGAGAACTGGAACCCCTCACCCTCAGTGGGTGAAAAGCATCCTTTTGGATGCTCTGTTTTCCTCCTTCCAGCCTCTATTATCCTAAGCCTGGCACTTGAACCCAAGTTGATGGCACCAAGAGTGGTGGCACTCCTGTGGTGCTATCAAGCCAATCTCTTCTTAAAAGGTTTAAGTAAACAACAACAGATATTACCTTGTGAATAAACAATTATAGCATGACTTCAAAATAACATTCATAGCTATTTTTACTCATGTTTATTTGTTTCCTTGACATGGCCTATAGCAGGTTCATTTCTATAAAATCTTGGACAACCCTAATGTTTTGCATGTCTATGTAAATCATCCATGTTATAGAAATCTGTGTGACTATCAATTTCCAGATTGCATTAAATGAAGCAATAATACATGATAAGGTATGGAACAATAAATCATGAGATATCATCCCTTGGTGCGTTGTGTAATCTCCCAAGAAGCGATGATGTCCCATAATATGCCACTCACTGGATGGCAGATCATAGTATTTAGTTCTGATCCAGGATGGTATGTAAGCAATAAAACCCAATGGTGTGGGGGTATTGTAGGAGACCCACATGACCAGGCACTAGATTTTTCAAAGCCCTCCTAAATCTCGCAGTTGCAGCCAAAAAGTAGTGCAGGTGGGTCTCCGCTTGTGGAGCTGCAGTTTTTTCCATAGCTGCGGTATGTTTAAAAGTGGAGCCATTTTGTGACCGGCTTCACGATTTATGGCAGCTTGCTACCATTTTTTCAGTGCAGCTGAGAGGAAAAGTTATACCTGGTGAGACCAGGCTTAAAATCCCCTGCAGCTGCACTGGCTGAAAATACAAATCTCTGCAGGTGCAGAGATTTTGTCCTGTGGCTGCAGCTGTAGCGTGAGACTGAGTTCCACATCTTTTGAAAATTCGTCCCCAGGAGTGTAGTGAGGACCGATGCCACAGGTGAAGCACCTTTCAGCCCCTGGAGGTACAGGTATCCCCCAGCACCCCACAACCAGGAGGATCATATTACACTTACAAAATGGGAAAAAGACAGATTTGTTTTTTGTTTTTTCAAGAAAATATTTAAAAATAAGCTCAAGTGTTTTACTGTATAAAATAGTCCTTCCACTGCTGGGATTACTTGGCTGCTGGCAAGTTGACTTGTATTACTTTTATACACATGTACTGCCCCTCTGAGTTGTGTCCTCCCCCCCACCCAGTTTACGCATGTTAGTTGTACAGTATCTCTCTGTCATTGGTTCATCTGGCTCCCATCCATTTCTACCAGTTTCTTGCTGGATTACTCACACACATTCTCTTTCTCTCTCTCTCCTCTCTCCTCTCTCCTCTCTCCTCTCTCCTCTCTCCCTCTCTCACACACATTCCCCTTGCTCAGAGCAGAGAAACAAAGAGGAGGCTGCTTCAAAATTAAAAGTCTAATCTGCACATAGATTGTTAAGGTAACAAGGCTGGCTGCTACCAAAGCCCTTTCTTTACAGGGCAGTGTTTGCACATAAAGATATAGCATTAGAAGGCCATTAGCCAATCAGAAGCAGGGGTTTTCCCAGCCTATTTTCTAAACTAAGATACTGTCATGGGTTAAAGACTGTTTCAGCCAATTAGCTTTCGTGCTTTCTCTTAAAGTCAGCCTTATCTGTCTTGCTTATTCTAGTCATTTTTCTTTAGAGATGTAATTGCTTCCTCTCAACTATATAGAGAATAGTGAATGGGCAACCATGCACAACCAGCCTGTTGTGCCACAGAGGGGTTATGCTGCCATCAGAACCCCAAGGTGGCACAGCAGACTGGTTGGGCATGAGGTTGCCCATCCATTATTTTTTATAGTCTATAGTGCCCATAAAAATAATTTAAAATCTTTTTTTTTTTTTTTGCAGAAAAAGTAATTGTTGCTGCTGTATTTTAGTCCCGGATTAAAGACTGGTTATTAGGGTCCCTGGTGTGGTTGTTAGGGAGCAGATCTCTGAATGTCTAAAGCACATGCTTCTATTGGTTGTTAGTTGTGTTTGGGAGGGCTTTAAAAAAACATGGCAGTTGTATTTCTCGCTAAGTGAGAGGAGTGTTATGGCAAGGAATCCCATTTGATTTTGTGAGTAATTTTACACATCTGGTTGATCCTGCATTGTACTGGGATCTGAAAGTACAATTATCTGGTTGATTCTGCTTTTTTTTTTCATAATGGTTGATCCTGCGTCTGCCTAACGATGCTTTGAGCGACTCTGCTGCTGCCACTGCTGACATTACTCTCTGTCTAGTTGATCCTGTGATTTGAAGCCAATGTGGCTCATGCAGCCTCTAGAAGTTTTCAAAATGTTGTTGTACCAGAGTGTGGTACAATCACATTCCATGACCTTTGAACTGTGGTACAACAACATTTTGAAAAGGATGGATTTCCATCCACAACAATGCTGCACTATACACTATATTATTTTAAGGGATACCCTAAAAAATATAATTCTGCTCTGAAGAAGCAACTGTATCATGTATGTCATCAGCTCCATATGCTTACTGTCATATCCATGTGTGCTTTTTTACCATGAAAGATTTTATTGAAGATATTTAAAACTCTAGTATTGATTTCTTCTTAATCACTAAACTTCTAATAAGAGAGGTTCAGAGTTCACAGATTCTAGGTAGATCTCTCTCTGACCATTCTTTAAGTGATCTACATATTTTTTTATCTGTATCATGCCCCAGACAATCCATATGGAGGCAAATAATACCTTACTTAGGCAAGATTAGATTATTAACTACATTAACTTTTCTATCAGTAATTTCTGGCAGGGAACCTTGGCCTCCATAGATAGATTAGAAATCATTTGGGCAGCTTTGAAGAGTTATATCAAGGGTGATTTTATTAGATTTGCTTCAAAGCAGAATAAACAAAACTCAGAAAAAGGTTGAATTGCTTTCAAAGAGAATAGAAATACTAGAAATTAGAGACCACTCTTTACTAACCGAGCCAGAAATTAAAGAACTACAACAATGTAAAAATGACCTTTTTATGCTTACCAAAGAGAAAGCAAAATTCACTATTTTAAGAATGAAAGCTAGACATTTTGATTTGGGGGACAAACCCAGTAAACCTTTAGCAAATAGATGCAAACATCAAGAAAAATCCAAATTTATTGACTCAATAATATTGGAGGCTTCAGGTGAAATTAAAATTGACCCCATAGACATTCTAATAGAGTTCCACTAATATATGGCCAGATGAACAATCCTCCTACATCTGAAGAGACAGAAAACTATCTAAGTAACTTTGCTTGCTCAAAAAGTATCCAAAGTCAGGCTACCGAACTCATCAACCAAATACAGCAAACAGAGATAGAGGATGCCATTGAGGGATTGGCTCCAAAAAAATCATCAGACCCCAGATGACTTTATGGCCAATTTTTACAATTTTTCTCTCTCTTGAGTCAGGAGGGATTGTACTCCCTCCTGACTTTTTTAACGACAGCAACCCCCCTCTTCCCGCCCATCAGTCATCACCAAAAGATTGTCCCCCTTTCTACATTAGAGCAGTAAGCAAAAATACCGTCAGGAAATACATTTCCAAAGCCATCAAAAACACTAGAGCAAGTGCTGACACACTGGACCTCAAACTTCTGTCCCTCACTCTAGCGAGGTTCTGGGGCCTCTCACCAAGATCTTTAATCTCTGCCTCTCTCTCAGCCAATTCCCTGACAAATAGAAGGCAGTGACTGTCACACCTATCCACAAAGGCAGTGACCGGACCTCCCATGTGAACTACCGACCTATCTCTATCCTGCCACCCCTCTCTAAGGCCCTGGAACGGATAGTAGCAGACCAGCTCACTGATCATCTAACAAGTACAACATCCTTTGCCGGCAGCAACAGTTGAAAAGTCAGCACTGCCACGGCACTTCTTGAGTTTATGGGAGCCATACACAACTCCCTTGGATCAGGGTCGCTTAACTGAGCTACATTCATCGACCTGTCAAAGGCTTTTGACACTGTCCACCACCGCCTCCTGCTTCATCACCTACTGAACATTGGCCTCTCTGTGGAATCAGTGAAATGGTTCAATAGCTATCTTGACAACAGGTCCCAATGTGTAAAAATATCAGGCATGGTCTCTGACACTAAACAGGTTCACTCTGGTGTCCCCCAAGGCTCCATCCTGGGCCCATTGCTGTTCAGCCTGTTCCCCAAGTCCCTCCCCGACTCCACCTCTCAGCAAGTCATACTCTATGCAGATGACGCGGTGATTCTTGCCTCTCATCATGACCCAAGCCACCTGCAACAAACCCTTCAACACGGTTTCACCTCTGTTGAAAGCTGGTTCAAAGAACATAAGTTAATGCTTAACCAGAAAAAAACGAAGACCATGATTTTCACCAGCCACCAAAACAAGCACAAACACAACCAACTCTCCTTAAATACCTGCCTTGGGGACTCCCTGGAGCAGGTTGACTCTTTCAGATACCTAGGAATCACCTTAGACCCACACCTGTCCTTTGAACCCATATAACCAATGTAGTTAAAACTGTGAATACTAGACTGGGTCATTTCCCACTGGCTGGCTAGCACCTGACTGAAGAGGCCCTCTTTGCCACAGTTCAAAGCTCCATCATCTCCCAGATTGACTATGGTCTTGTTATCTATGGCACTGCCACTACCACTGCACTCAGAAGGATTACTACCACCCTAAACAAGGCCTGTTGACTCATCACTGGGGCCGAACGGCTCACACACACCTGTGACCTCTACTCACAAGCTAACTGGCTTCAACTTGATAATAGAATTCAGTACCAAACCTGCATGGTTGCTAAGAAAATACAGTTGGGAACTGCCCCTCCCAGGGTCTGTTCACTCCTTCAAATGAAAACCAGCTTCAGAATTACCAGGGGATCAAAGCCACAACTTTTTCGTATCCCTCACTGCCGCACAACCATTGGCCAGTGTTCATTCACCTACAGGGCACCCACTTGGTTTAACGGTCTTGCCAATGATATTATCAATACCACTGGGCTAGGGGCCTTCAAATCCAGGCTCTGAAACACCCTGGTCACTTCCAACATCTGTGACTGTCATGGATAATGTGTATGCAACTCCGCTCCGCTACTGCTCTTCCTATATCTAGCTCCTTACTTTAATGCACTTGCCCTAGTTTGTCCTCTGCCCCATACACTCCACAGCACCTGACAATGCCACCTTCCTGGCTGCTTCACCCCAACCCCTCCTTATCCTTACCTACCCCCACCTCTCTTCTCTTCTCATTTTCTTACCTCCCACCTTGCCCCTCCCATTTCTTTCTACCACCCCTACCCTATTGTCCTCTTCCTTTCCACTTTACCCTCTCCCTGTCTGTTTGAAATTAATTTGATATCCTTTACCCTTATTTGTGTAACAATTTTGTCGACTGTCATGTGATACCTATGTCTTGATGCAGAACCTTTGTAAAAGATCCCTGGGCTCAAAGGTAATTGTAATCCTAGAATTGAAATAAATACACATTGAAATAAACCTAATCACTCAAATACTAAAGTAAGTAGTTACAGACCCATCTCTTTGATTAACTATGATATAAAAATCCTTTCTTTCATTTTAACACAAAGGATTAAAACTATCTGGCACCCTCTTATCTCCAGAGAACAAGTAGGATGTATCTCTAATAGACAAGCTTCTGACCATATTAGGAAATTTGCTCTTATTTTTTCTGTGTCTGGCTACTCCAATACCCCATGGCCTTGGTGTTGCTAGACGCAGAAAAAGCATTTGTTAGGGTTCATCATGAATTTTTGTTCCTCACTCTTTCTCTAGCTTTGGATTTCTTTGTAAATTTATATCTTAGTTAAAAATACTTTACTCTGTCCCCTCAGCTAGACTAAATTGTAATGGCTTAATTTCTGACATAATCAACCTAAATTGTGGAACCAGACAAGGTTGTCCCCTTTCTCTCCTTCTATTTAACTTATACATAGAACCCCTGCTTTTTTTCTTAAATACTAACCCCCAAATTAAAGGCATTAACTGTGAAATCTTTCATTGAAAAATGTCTGCATTTGTAGACACCATTCTACTTCATATTGCTGATCCAGTAAATTAATTAAAATCAGCTTTGGTTATCATACAATAATACAGTATACTCTCCAACGATAAGCTAAATACTGACAAAACGGAAGTCTTGTCCCTTAATTCCTCTTCTTTTAAAAACAAAATTTTAAATTTGGGCTTTACTTAGTCACCTCAGAAATTAAAGTATTTAGGCAAATACTTAACAAAAGATCGATCCCAGTTGATAAAACTTAATTTGGAGGATTTATGTAATGTAATTAAACAAGACCTTAAAAGATGGCACCACTTTCCTCTTTCATTCTGGGCAAGAGTTAATGTTTTTAAAATGAACATTTTTCCAAGATTATTTCATCCCCTTAACATTCTGAATAGTTTTATATCCTTGAAATGGTTTTCCAATTTAAATTCAGAAATTATTAAATTTATGTGGGGTGGTAAAACTCCAAGAATAGCATGGAGAAAACTCATTATTTCTTAGGAAAAAGGCTGAATTAAACTACCTAATTACATGTTATACTACATGGCTTCTCATATTAATAAATGTATGAAATGGATCTCTCTCCTAATAATTTTCAGGAGGTTACCACCCTATATTGCTGGACTTGGAACTAAATTTGATGAAGAAGAATAAAGTGTATCCTGATGCTATATTACATTCTGCATTTAGGTCACTACCTATAAAACTGAAGTGTTCCATGACTGAAATCTCTCAGAAAATACATAATCAAATATTGTCCTTTATAGGTCTATCCAATACCAGGAGTCAAGGTCAACTTATGTTTAACAACCCAAGCTTCAAAATAAATGGAAGTTTATACAGTCCAGCTGGTGTCCTAATAATGTTGTTCTTAGCATAGGTTCTTTTTATTAGGGATAACTCATATATTCCTTGACAGGAAGTGTTGGACAATGAGGCTCTTCACAAAAAATTCCATCCTAAGTTATTATTAATCAAAATAGCCTTGAAAGCTTGCTATGGATCTATTCCAATGTTTATTACTTCTCAGGCTCCTTTGAGGGATGTGAAAACTAGAAGTTTAAAGCCGCATCCCATCTTTAATTATTACCAGCTGTTACTTACTCAAAAATTTGGTAACGATCCTATTATTCCCCACTATTGGCTTAGGGAAACTGGTATTGACACTTTAAATTGGTCCATTTTATGGAAGAATATGCACCAATTTATACCTTTAGACAATCTTAGGTTAATTCAATATAAACTTCTCCACAATGCCTATATGACCTCTCAAAAAAATGTTTAAATTTGGTCTCCTGAAATCTGATAAATGTATTAAGTGCAACTTAGAAGAGGGGACTATTCACCATATCTTTTGGGATTGTCTGAAATCTCAATTTATTTGAAATTTAATTAAAACTACATATGGTAGGAAACTTTCCTTATAGTCTGCATTTAATTTCGAGACCTGTATTTTAGGCAACCTTACTACAGTTAAAGGCCTTAGTGGTAGAGCAATTATATCTATTTTAGCTATCTCTACGAAACAACTGATTGTTAAACATTGGATCGATAACCAAATACTCAGTATGAGAGAAAGGATATCTAACCTTTCTCTTAACTTACAGATCATTAGATCAATTTATTTTTTTTATCATAGAATGTTTTATTAATTTTCCGTTTTTCCTGTTACAATACTTGCGGTACACATCATCCAACACAGGTCAGATATTACATAGTCATTCAAAACTACATAGTCATTACACAGTTGTTAAACCTACATCCTATCTCAGGGTCTTACAGAACTCACTTAGGAACACATAAATAAACATATATGAGAGATAAGGTAAGACTGCAGCATCAAGACGTTACCGGCTAGATATAATCTCCTGAGCAGTAAAGTTATATGTATAGCAGTAAATTCTTTTATCCTAGTAAAGGTGAATTGTCAGGTATGGGAAGGGTTTTTCACAAAGGGGATGACAGATAGGTGTCCAATTTTTTGTGGAAATAGTTAAGTTGTCCTTGATGGGCATAGGACAATCTCTCTAAGATGACCACCTGAGCCATCGCCGTCAACCACATGTTAATAGTGGGATTACTGAGCTGTCTCCAATGCAGTAGTATGAGTCTGTTAGCCTCTAGCAATGCTAGCATAATCCACTCCCTATGTTTCCTGGGTAAGGGGCTTAGCCCAATAGAGTCTCCGAGGAGCAGTGCAGTATCCAATGGTAATTCTCTAATGGACAGAACTGTTGAGCATTCTTGAGCAACATTATTCCAAAGAGAGGCTAGTTGAGAGCAAGTCCATATAACATGTAAAAGGTGGGCATCTGGTTGCGAGCATCTCCAGCACTTGGAGTGGAGTAATAATCATCCCATTGAGTGCAGGGCAGCTGGGGTTCTATACCAATGCAAAATAATTCTGAGTTACAAAAAGCAGCTCTTAGAGTCTCTGTAGCCATCATGTGCATTCTTAAGAGACCGAGATGAAACCTTAGCAAATATAGCTTCACCTATATGTGTTTCCCATTTAGCCCTGCACTGCTCAGTGGGGTCAGCCTGTGCCTCACGCCAGGTAGCATAAAATTTACCTATTCGACCTTTCGTAGAGGGAAATTTATGCAATGAAGCAAGCCATGCTCATTTCTTGTCTGTACTAAATTGAGAGGAGAGAGCATTAATTGAGCTACGTAACTGGAGAAACTGCCAGAAGTCAGTATTGGGCAGGTGGAACTGCTGCTTTAGTTGAGTAAAGGATAACATGATATCCAAATTGGGCAGCATTATGGCCTGAATATGTTATATTCCTTTGGCTTCCCAGTCTGGCCATTTAATAGGTTTCCCACCTATGATGATAAATTTATTCTGCCAGAGTGTAGCATATCTCAAAGGGGGGGGGGGTGCCATGCTTTGGGAGGGGTGTGGGATAAGACCATGCATTTTCACCAGGCATGTCGTGTTTTGACCATGAGTGGGGATAGGTTCTTGTTAGTTGGACCTTCTGTGCCTAGTGGAACTCTTAATGGAGCAGAGGCTAGCAGATTTGATTTGACCCTAACCTACAGTGGATGGGATGCACCCTCAGGTGTAAACCACTTGGTGGCTTGGGCCGCCACACTTGCAAGGTGGTAACAACCTTGAAACCAGGGGACACTCAGGCCTCCTTTAGACCAGTGTGCCCTCAATTTAAGTTTCCCCCATCTATGAGCTTTCTCCTCCCATAAAAAAAGGGATACCAGTTTCTCTAGTGAGGAGAAAAGCTTAGGTGAAAGATGTATTGTAAGATTATTGAATAAGTATGAAACTCTGGGGAGAAGAAGCATGCTTATAGCTGCTACTTTGCCAGGGAGGGATAGATGTAGCTTGTACCAATGTTCCACTTCTGTACGTAGTTGTTTCAGAAGAGGGGTGAAGTTGGAGGATTCAAGGTCCACCCAGTTAGTGGGAATAAAAATCCCAAGATAAATGAACCCCAGAGAAGCCCAGCTTAATTTTGTGCAGTCCTGAGTGCAGGAAGCATTAAGTGGGGCCGAAGTGGTTTTACACTGGTTCATCTGCAGTCCTGACAGTATGGCAAACTCTTGAAGAATGGAGAGAGCTAGAGGGAGAGATTGTTGAGGGTGGAACAGGGTAAGTAATAGGTCATCTGCATATGCCGCAACTACATAGGAGTTGCCCCGAGTGGGGATGCCCAACAGGCCCTCGGTGTTAGCAAGTGCTTGTATCAATGGGTCCAGGGCAACCAATAAGAGGAGAGGAGACAAAGGGCAGCCTTGACGTGCCCCTCTGCACAGTGGAAATGGAGGAGATATAGCCAAGTTAGTCAAAACTCTGGCCATAGGTGAGTAATAGAGCATCGAGATCCACTTCCTAAATTCAGGGCCGAAGCCGTATAGACTGGGGACTTCATGTAGGTAATTCCATTCAAGTGAATCAAACATCTTAGCAAAGTTGACAGCTAGGGCCACCATGGGGGTCTTAGAGCTGACTGCTATCCACTTCAGGTTGAGTAGTAATCTAGTGTTATCGGAGCCCACCTTCCCTGGCATAAATCCCACCTGGAAGGGGTGAATTAAGGAGGTGAGAACATTATGCATTCTAGTAACCATTATCTTGGCTAAGATTTTAGTAGTATCTACAGGTAGGAGGGATATAGGCCAAATATTTGCACAGTTAAGGGGGTCATTAGATTTCTTGGGTAGCAGAGTAATGAGAACCTTTCATTGTGGGGGGTAGGGAACCTGATGCATTTACATCTTGTAGGGCTATCAACAGCAGGTGGGCAATCTCTTGTTCCAAAGTTTGATATAGTTCAACAATCATCCCATCGGGCCCCGGGACCTTACCTTTGGCCATCTGGGACAAAACCTGCTTAAGTTCGGGCACAGTGATGGGAGTGTCCAGCTCGGAAACTTGCTCCGGCCTTAAGGTAGGTATATTAAAAGGCTGACAAAATTGAGTTAGCTTTTGGGATAGCTGGGATTGCGAAAGAGCCATTTGGGTTTTATACAGAGACTGGTAGAAGAGACTAGTAGTCTGATTAATGCCGACTGGGTCAGAGGAGATTGTGCCCAAGTTAGTACGAAGAGCATGGATTTTAGCCGAGGCCTGCTGCTTGCACAGTTAGTAGGCTAATAATTTGCTGCTTTTGTCCCCCCCTTCCCAATATGAATGCTTGGATCTGATCAGGAGCCATTCCTTTTTATGCTGTAGTATTGCATTGATTTGATACTTAAGGCCTACTATTCTACGAGATAGGGACATATCTCGAACAGCTGCAGGAGAGGCTTTAAAGTGGGTCTCCAGTCCAGACAGCTCTGATTGTAATATGTCTAGTGATCTCTTTTGTGCTTTGTTTCAGCATGCTGCAAATGCAATAATATGGCCTCTAAGGCTAGCCTTAAAGGCCTCCCATACTGTGCTTGCAGAGACTCCACAGTTTACATTAATCGTAAAGTAATCCTGATTGACTTTTAACATAACCTGCTTAAATTCTGGGTCTTTGACTAATATAGGGTTATATCGCCATCTAGTATCAATTGGTCATTGACCCAGAGGGGTATAGGTGGTCATTACTGGTGCATGGTCTGACAGGTGAATGCTGCCTATGGAGTTGTTCGTGACCCCACTTGATGCAGCATTATTGGCCAGCCAGTAGTCAATATGACTATGTACTCCATGAAAGGGAGAAAAATAAGAGTAGTCTCTCACAGTTGGGTTGTCTCTCCTCCAAACATCTATTAAACCCCATTCCATCTGTAGTTCCTGTAGGGCAGCGTGGGCTCTAGGGTGTGCTTCAGGAGTGGGTCTGGACTTATCCAGAAAGATGTCAGGGACCAGATTAAAGTCACCCCCTAGTATCAGAAGGGTAGTAGCATTGTCCATTTGCAAGGCAGAAATGGATTGGCTCAGACTCGGAAAGAAGTCTGCTTGATCCGTGTTCAGGGCATAAACATTCCCCAGAATCAGTTTCCTGCTTGGGGAGCTCATCTTAATCAGAATCCACCAGCCCAGGGAGTCAGAGTTAGACTCTTCAACCATCCAGGTGCTGGATTTTCTGATAAGAATGGCTACTCCTTTAGATTTAGTGCAAGCAGAACTAGCGTGAACAGTCCCAACCCAGGATTTCATAAGCCAGTGAGTAGATTTACTAAGGAGATGTGTTTCCTGAAGTAAGGCAACATCTGTTTGTAGGGAACGTAGGTATTGGATAATTTTAGTGTGTTTAATGGGATGGTTGAGCCCTTTAACATTTCAAGATACCAGGCATAGGCCTTGGGTTTGAGGGGCAGCCATAATGTTAAAAGGTGTACTCACCCAGCTGTGGACAGGTAAGAGATGAAAGGAGAGACTCACGAGACTGTAAACCAGATGTATAACCCTTATGTGAATTACTGGGTGTCAGAGGAGGAGAGCTGCACTGCTCCAAGGGAAACACTAAGAAGTGTACCAAACAGAAAAAACCTTAGTATAACCTGTAAGAATTTAATTTATTTATTCAATAATAAAAAAAAAACAATTCTACAACATATGGGGAAACATTCACTCCTTATTAACGTAATTTAAGTTAGAATTTCTCTTTCTCCCCCATTGGGGTTCTACTAATCTTTAACTTAGGCCTATTTGATCTTTTTGTGTTCAAACCATTTTTCATTCCAGGATCGCTATTCATCAACAGTTCTTCCATGTTCTTGAAGTGACCCGTTATCTAATGTGTACCATACTGGGGATGGGAAGGGGGGGTAATTATGAAATTAACCAACAGTGTAACCAACCTGTGAAATAGTTGCTGTGAATTTATTTTCTTCTTTTGAGAAGATTGATTTGATTTGACTTGTAGTGTATTAACAAAGTTTATGAAATAAAACTTACAAAAAAAGATATTTAAAACAAAGAACAGATATAAAACAAGTATTAGCATCTCACCAATCCATGAAACAAAGAGTGGAACAATGTTAAATCCATCCATACAGTGTTACCCCTATAATGGCATGCAAAGCAAAAATCATCAGTTGCACAAAGATTATCACAGTACACAACAGATATCTCACATGTGGGTCCAAAGCATTGCTTCAGCTGCATAGTAGCATGTCCACACTGTAGCTGTACCAGTGTAGGCAGACTTGGGCATACACCTACAACAGTAGGTTATAACTATGATGGTATGAGAATATCAGAATTCAACTAAGTTCCATATTGGGGGAAGTAGGGTAGAGAGAGAATGAGGTCTGAGAAGGTTAACTCTCCTATTGTGCAGATGTGTGTGTGCGTGTGGGTGGGTGGGGAGGTTGTACGGTTATGATAGAGGAGGAAGGGGTCCCACATCTTTCAGAAGAGCTACATCATCCCTATCACTGTATAGCACAGGCTCTAAATGACTACCAGCTTCAACAGCACCGAGTGCCATAAAAGCAGGGATGGAATGGTCACCTGCCTCCAATTCATCAAAATCAGATGCTTAGCCTCCATTAGTGTTGCCAGATACCAACACTGTTGGGGCCTAGGGAGCGCTGAGATTTGAGAGGTGAGACCAAGAATCATTAGATCTGGAGAGTGTGGGATAGGTGCATGCAGTATTCTGGAACAGTCATCTAGGACTCCTTGCCCAAAACTGGAAAGCCGCAGGCAGTCACACAGAACATGCAGCAGGCCTGCGTCAGGTTGCAAACACCTCTAGTAGTCAGAGTGACAGCAGCCCATAGATTTCAAGATAGGTGGTGTCCTGTACTATCTATGGACAATCTTCACTTTTATTAGCCTGCTTTTGATATCTCTGTGTGCCTGGTATTCCACAGAGATGCAGGACTCACAGTGTCCTTGTGGTAGGGTGTGGCCCAGCTCTTGTTCCAGTTTCAATATCCCAGTGTGCTTTTATTTCTTTACACTATTCATGGATTTTCATGCATTTTTGTTTACAAGAATATCTATCTTATACTCAAGATGCAGATACATACAAACACTTTGAATCAAAAGCAAAGAAGAATTTGGGGTATAGATAAGTCTGTTAAATATAAGTGTAACCCCCACCAGCCCTCTTATTTAACTAGAAGGGCACACCTCTCAGTGTATCAAACACACAGGCTCTGGGGCATGACAAAGAGAGAGGGGTGGGGGTTACATACACAACATTACCATTTACAGGAAGAGAAGTTACACAACAGGTACCAGAAAAGCTGTGTCTGATTGCCCACCATAGGCAAGATGGGACCAATGCAGACCACAACCAAGTGTGGCACAATATACAGTACAAGTCACATTAAACTGTTAATTGTTTTAGCATTTCTGACTGAGTTCCATAAGAGTTGCTGGATCCAATACAAAGCTCTGCACAAACTGTTTCTTAGGAGTTAAAATGTAGTTTTGCATTGCATTGTGACTGGACTGCAGATACATTCTAATTGAGTTGCAAAGACATTTTACAGACATTGCTCTTGAGCTGGTTAAGCACTGAAAAACAATACAATATGAGTTACCAATGCATTGCCAACTGTAAAAAACAATGCTAAACCAACTTATTGGTGGAACAGTTTAATGTGACTTGTACTGTTCCTGGCACACACCTGGTAGGACTAATGCATGGCCAACAACCCAGGTCCCAGGGAGAAAACATTTGCTCAGGGCTATGCTAGGTTTTCACTTCTGGACGGGGAACCCAAAGTAATTCCACACGGAAGCAATAGCAAGAATGTCCATATGATGCTGGGATTCTAGAGTGTGGCTTTATTCCATAACACATGTAGGAACAACACAAAGCAATGATGGACCCTCAAGGGTTATACATAGGGTATCTTCAGACATTTAGGGTACAGAACTTCACAAATTGCATTTATCACAGGATAAGGAATTGAACTGTGGACTAGCAACCAGAAGAACACACTTTTCCATCGACTAGGCACATCTGGCCAATACTAGGACACTTCCCATATTACATAGGATGGACGTGGTACATGGACCACACAGAGCACTAAAGGCTCAAGATAGTATGACCCACATACAAGGAGTGACTGGAGAAAATCCCACTCACTGGGGCAAACTGGAAAAAATCCCACTCACTGGGGAGAACTGTTTCTTCAGGCATTGGCCACATGCACTGACAGAAAACATAGGTGCCCTTCAGAACCCGTACAGGTAAACTGGTTACTCCAGATGGGGGTCTCCTACCTTTTGGACCTCCTTGTGAATGAGCTTGCTCAATGGAGTTTTCCTGCAATCAACTTGAACTTGAACTTTTGATTCCATGTTTATACTCGGCCCTTCATCTGGTAAAATCTACCTCACGCACTGTAAAACTGTAGATGCTGTCTTGAAATGTATATTACACTTAACATACTACAAGGGACACCACAGGGGGTGTCAAAGTTAAAGGTTCTGTACATGGTCGGTCACATACTGGACTTCACTGTAGGCAGACAACTTTTAAGGAAAGGCTAAGGTAACAGTGTTCCTTTGTCAGAGAATCCACCTTAAAAACTTCAGGTACTCCTGGGCAAACTTCAAACAAAAACCATTTTACTCACAGAAAGTTGCCATACAAAGGCAGCTTCCAAAGTCCTGGGAGGATCAGGGGATTGCCCCTGAATCTTGGAGTCCTGTTCCATCCCACCTAGGATAAAGCACAAGAAAACCCAAAGAAACAGGTTTCCACCACTTCAACTGGCTGGCAAAGCTGTTCAAACAAAATCGGACAGGAAAAAACTGCAGCTCTATCTCAGAGCTGCTTGAGGAGCTGCAGTTGCACTCTGCAGCCTCCTCCACAAACTCCACTACTAGACTACTGTGACTAGTGTGAACATTCTATCTCCCTCACTCACAGTACAAGGATTGTGGCTTATGCAGCTGTGAGAGTTCCGAATGACATCACCTTCTCGGCACTCAGCTGTGACTGACAGCAGAGAGGGAGACAGAGTGAAATCCATTTAACTGGCATTTCACTACCTGCCTTCCCTGCCTACCACTAATTCTAACTGGGATTCTAGTAACCCCAGGGAACAAGGGGGTTACATAAGATAAATCTAGTCCAACTCCTCTGGGAGGGGAGAGTATCAGCACATTAGCATCAGCACATTATTTAACCATATTGCTATGGTTTATACAGCAGCATAAATAACATTTCAGTCCATTTGTACCATTCTAAATCAGATCCATTTTAGCAATGCCACAATAGTGCAAATCCATCCATTATAATACCAAAGAATACCCCAATTAAATCATAGGAAAGAAATATTATTGTTTAAAGTTCCATTTTCTCCTTTGATACTAAAATATCTTTGCCTGAAACAGTAAGGGAGCATGAGGTACCAGGGCCAGATTTTGTGGAATAGAATGCCCTCAGGAACTCAACAAGCTGGCACACTTCAAAGAAAATATTAGTATTTCCATCCTTAACCACCTTACCTTTGCTGAGGGTAGGAGAGACAATTTAGCCCCCAATTTGAGCATTTCCTGATGGTAGGCTAAACATTTACATCTTCTCTGCTGTGTCTGGTATGAATAGTCAGGAAAGATGATAAATCTGTGACCCTTAAATTCTGATGTCCTTGGCATGCTTGAATAAAAGTCTTGCTTGGAATCAAAAGCCAATGTTGCTGTAATTGTAGATTTGATACAGGCTGAAGGATATTGATTCTTCTTAATTATTCCAAAGGCTTTTCCAAGTAAAGGAGGGTTATCTGGGGAGGTAAATGGTTGTTATTAACACTTCTTTCACAGGCTATCTGATAGAAGTAAAATATTTATGAAAGTTGTGTGGTATACCTACAGTCATCAGGTTTTGATGTCTTTGTTGGTTTTCAGCATTTTCCAATTTTCTTCATATTTTGTAGTTCTCTTTGACAATGCTGTGAACAGTAGCCCCCAATCCCTGAAGTTTTGTTTCTAGTTTCTCCATCCTTTTTTTGCAAATGTGTAACCTCTTTCTCAGACTACTCCCTTTTCTTTTAAAAGTTTAACTTAAATTTGTACAAAATCAGTTTTCTGAGACAATGCCTCAAACCAACAATCATATCTATCAATCCAAACAACCACATTGTCTATTGCCTGTCCCAGAGGTTCAATAGTGTGTTGCTTTCTCCTAGTATCCGGATTTGAATCGGTTGCTTGTGACTCCAGCGGTGAAGAAGAATAAGGAACCCTGTAGGGTGCAGAGTTGATAATTTCACTTTGCCCTTTGGGTTTTTCATACTGGGTCTGCTGAGCTGATGCCTGTGGGATGTTCAGTGGCTTCGGAGCACTACCGCCCCTCTCCAGGCTACCAACAATGGAACAAAGCTGTTGACCTAGTGGTGACTACCTCAGACATAATTTGCTCTGCAACAACGTGTTTGATGCATTTTAGGTTCTGATCAGTATTCATCATAAAACAGATCAGTCACTTGAAATAGACTTGCAAATGTTTGAGTCAGTAAGCTGATCAAACTTGCAGAATTTTTAATTTTACTGCCAAGATCACTCAGAGTACGAAATACAGGTTGCACACTAATAAGCCATCTTGAACTCCCCCCTTTCATTTGTGTTTGTTTTTATAAAAAAATAAATACATATATAGCCATCATATTCTAAGAATAGAAATCCTTTGACAAAAGTTATTAAATTTAGCTGGAAAAAAATTATTTCTTTGCAACGAGTTTTGGGTAAAACCAGCTCTGCAGATTAAATTGTCTAGCTACATTTCTGTCATGCAGTATTGTAGTTTTAGTAAATGTTTACCTGACATAATTAGGGACCAGCTGGAAACATATTCCCTTTTGTGCCTCAGAATCTGTTGCTACTTATTGAAATCACTTTCAAAAAGCTTAGACAGTACCTTTGACTATTTAATGAATAACATGCTGTAGAGAAATAGAAACAGAATTTGTCGGCAGATAAGGACTGCTTGCCCATCCCATCTGCCCATTTTCCCCTGTCTATACTGTCAATGCAGTCCTTACCTGATCTCTGGCTGCTTCTCCCACTGAACTTTCCTACCAAGATTCCTTTGTGCCTATCACATGAATGCTTGAAGCCCATCACTGTTTTCACCTCCACGATCTCCACCAGAAGACTGTTTCGGGCATCCACCACTCTTTCAGTAATTTCTCACATCCTTTCTAAATTCCCCCATTCCAGCTTCTTTGCATGTCCCCTTGTTGTTGTTCACTTTCTCTCCTGAAACATACTCCCCTTCTGTACCTTATTCACCTCCATGAAGTACATATAGGTCTCTATAACATCCCTTCTCTGCTTCTTCTCTCCCAGGGTGTACATAGTGAGATACCTCAGTCTCTCCTCAGAGGGCTTATGATGCAACCCCTGCACCATTTTAGTTGCCCTCCTCTGGACAGCTTCTACCCTATCTACATTCTTCCTGAGATTTGGTCTCTGGAACTGGACACAGTATTCCAGGTGGGGGTCTCATCAATGATCGATACAGTGATAACATCACCTCTCTCCTTCTGCTGATGATTCCCTTCTGTATGTACGCAAGAATCCTGCTGGCCCCACACTGCCTTGCCACCTTTAGGTCATCAGATATGATAATCTCAAGGTCCATTTCATGTTTAGTGACCATCAATACCTCGTTCACCATTTTATACACTGCTTCAGGGTTTCTATGCCTTAGGTGCATGATTTCCACTTTTTCGCACTGAAACCCTGCTGCCATATCCTTGACCATTCCTCAAGTTTTGTCAGGTCTCTACTCACTCTCTCTACCCTCTCTGGAGTATCTACCCTACTGCAGATTTTGGTGTCATCTGTAAAAAGGCATACTTTTCCTTCTAGCTCTTCTGCAGTGTTGCTTATAAAGCCACCGAAGAGGACTGGACATAGAACTGAACCCTGAGGTACCACCAGTCATTCTGCCCTCATTAGAGTGAGTGGCGTTCACCACCACACCCTGTTGCCTATCCATCAATCAGTTCCATACCCAATTTACTGCTTCAGGTCCCACCCCCAAACTCCCCAGTTTCCTTACAAGCCTCCTATGTGGTACAGTGTCAAAGGCCTTGCTGAACTCTAAGTAAGCCATGTCCACTACCACACCCTGATCTATTATCCTGGTCGCCCAGTCAAAGAAACAGATCAGGTTCATCTGACATGACCTCTCCTCCCCCTGTGAATCCATGCTGTCTTGGGTCTAGTAACCCCTAGATTCTGGAAACTCCACTAGCCTTTCTTTTATAAGTGTCTGTATTAACTTCCCTACCACTGACGTTAGATTGACCAGCCTATAGTTGCCTGCTTCCTCACTGCTGCTGCTTTTATGAAGTGGGACTACATCTGCCCTTTGCCAGTCCTCTAGAACCACTCCTGTTTTCAGTGAGTTGTTGAATAGAGTTGTCAGAGGTGCAGTCAATGCCTTCTTGAGCTCCCTCAGCACCCTTGGGTGTACCCCATCCATCACAATAGCCTTATCCACTTTCAGACTTGCAAGTCCTCTCAGGACTCATTCCTCTGTGAATGGATTTGTGTCTACCGCCCCCTCCCATGTTTCTGCTGCTTCAGTGTGGCCCACTTCCCTCTCCCTCAACTATGAAGACTGAGCAGAAGTATCTGTTCAGAATATCTGCTTTTTTCTGATCCTCTTCCATACAGTCTCTCTCTGGCCTTCTTATTCTCACAATCCATCTGCTTGTCTTTCTCTTTTCACTTATGTATCTAAAAAAAGTCTTGTCCCCTTTAGTTACCCCTTTGGATACCCTTTCTTCACACATTTCTTGCTTCCCTCTGATTTTCCTTTTACTCCTCCCAATCCTCTTCCCTCTGCATCTCTTTGTACCTCCTGGATGCCACCCTTTTAGCCTTTAGCTTTTCAGCCACTTCCCATGAGTATATACTACACAACACACTGATTCATCCCTCTTTATGAAGTGTGTGTGTGTGTGTGTGTGTGTGTGTGTGTGTGTGTGTGTGTGTGTGTAGGGTGGGGGTGATGATGGATCTAGAATCCTTTCCAACTTTAAATTACTAGTACAATGTACTGCCGTAGTTTAAAGTTGGGAGGGAATCTAGGTCCAGCAGTCCCCACCTTCACTTCTTAATTAGTATGCTGTGCAACATGAACTAATTCATAGGGATTCTGTATCCACAGTACTAGCCAGGGTACCCTGCAATTCCCTTGTAAAGCAAACATTTGTCCAGGCTTAACTTGATGAAGGCCTATACTGTCATCATATCTGATTTCTCCAATGATAGACTGTCCCATAGGCTCACCACCCTTTGAGGAAATAAGTCAGAATAAGTGCATCCAAATGTTTTTCCTGAGCTTCAGGCTGTGTCACTCATCCTGCTGGTGGAACCAAATTAAACAGGCTCTCCTCATGGCTTTTGTCTCACATACGGTACCCCTGAGCATGTTGGTGACCCTGTGTTACACTCTCTCAACATCCACAATGTCCTGTTTGTATTGAGAGTCTCAGGACTGCACATAGTAATCTTGCTGGGGTCTGGACAGTGATTTGTAAAGTGACAGTATTACTTCCACTAGCCTGTCGGTCAATTACCTTTTAATGCACCCAAACATTTTGCTACCCCTCTTGACAGTGATCACTAACTGCTTGTCTTTCTTGTCTATTATGACTCCTGGCCCTTTTCCTGTACCTCCACTGTAGCAAGAGACATCCCATATAGTATGTACTGTTGGTTTTACTCCTGTTTCTTCTTCCTGAATGTTATACCTATCATTTGGGTACATCAAGTCTTGTCTTGGGCTACAGGAACTTAACCAATCACTCAGGATTTTACATTACATATTGTGTCATGTAATGGTACATCTCTTCAGAAAATATCTTTTTTTTTGGGGGGGGGTTAGAGAGGACTGCCAGTAGAAATTCAACTGACCTAGAAAAATTGGAAGGGACACAGTGGTTGATGATCCTGACCACTTGGTTCCTAGGAAAACTACTAGCCATGCAGAAAGGAGAAACATCAAGAAGGATGACCTTGATAAACCTTAATCCTAATGTCTTAATTGCCAATCCCATTGGGTGGAGCAAAAGTAATTGTGGTAATCATCCATTTGGACAAAGTAATCAGAGTGTCAGTCTTGAAGTGGAACATTGAAGTGTTCCAGACAAGAATAGCTTGCCATGCCAAGGAGAAGTGGAGTCATCAATTAAGGATAATGTAGCCTGGTTGACATTATATTATTTTACATTCTAGATTTATAGGCTGGATATGTCTAGCCAAGAAACTCAATGTTTTCTGTAAGCAGGATTAACATTCAGGGAGATAAAGCAGAAAAATCCTAGCATGAAGAATGGCACAAATGTTTTGAAAATACAGATAATGATACAGTACACAACAAAACCTTCAAATATCAAGGCATGCTATGTCTAGGAAAGCATGTGACACAGTGGATGATTTGAGGAGAGAGACAGAGAAAGAGATAGAGATAGAGAGAGTGAGAGACAGATAATGAAAAGGACAATGACAAAGCGAGGCAAAGAAACAGTGTAGCAGAAATATCTGCAAACTATATAGCATCCTGCTACCAGCCTCAGAATATAACTTACAGTAGCTGTATTAAAGTTTGTAGTAGTATATTTATGTCTTATGGATAGTTTAATGTACACAGTTTGGCAATACCTGTCCCAATAAAGTTATTTGAATTGAGAGAGGGAGAGAGAGAGAGAGAGAGAGAGAGAGAGAGAGAGAGAGAAAGAGAGAGAGAGAGAGCCTGAGTGTGTGGCCCAATGGTTATGAAATGGAATAGAACAGTACTATATTTGGGATCCCAGATTTGAACCCACCACAGACAGTGAGCACTCTGACTGCATAACCATGAGCAGGTTACTTTACTTTCATGTTCTTCACTCTTCCTGTTTTGCAGTTTTTTTGAAATCTTGGAAGTTAAGGAACAGTGATGTTAAAGGTATTGTGTATGTTTTCAACATGAAATTAATAAGAGCAGTGACATGTACAGTAAGATGGTGCCAATGCTGAATTTTTATTTAGTGAATGTGCCAAAATTTGGCACTTTTACCTTTGATTCTGCCCAGTCAAACTTTTGGGCCACTTTGGACCGCAATGATTTTTGGCCCAATAATTACAAACAGGTAGCATTCTAGCCCTTCTCAGATGGCCAAGGCTAGTCCTATAATCACTCGTTTCCCCCACTCCAGTCACTTTCCATTCTCCCCAGAAACTTTTGTTTTTAATAAAAATCCCACTTCTGGCAGTGTTCCAAGAGCTGACTGGATTTTTTAAAGGGAAACAGTCAGCATTGAGAGCCCCAAAGCAAAGTGTGCAGCTGGTCCCATTTTGCACTTTGTTTGCAATGACTCTTTTTTTACTTACTGTCTACTGTTGTATAATAGATTGCATCAGACTAATTTCTCTTACTTTCAGGCTGACATCTGCTTTAATTACAAATCCCATAATCCTCTGCAGCTGACATCAGAGCAGGACTTCAGAAGTAGGAGAGCTAATAGCCTGCAATGCATAATAGAGCTTGGGGATACATTATTTAACAGATTTCAAAGATACTTTTTTGCTAAATGTAAAACTCCAGTTTTATGGAAATGTATGCCCAAAATTAAGAAATATAATGATAATGAAATAAAGCCAAATGGTTAAATAAAATTATTAATAATTTATTAAAGAGCAGCTGCCATCTACCTGTGATCCTCATCTTTGTTCTACATTACATTCCTGGAGTTTGTATTTGCCCTATGTCATTAATTTTCACTTAAAATGTTGTTTTATTTATTTATTAACTTTATTACCATGTGTCCACATATCTGCCCCTCCAGGTAGCGCTATGTGCATTTTTGTCAATGTGCGATGACAAGTGAGGGAAACCATGCTGGTGCACTAACAGAGCAATGCAGCCAAATCAGACCACCATTGCAGCACGTCACACAATTCCAGTGATAATGAAACTTATGTGGCCAATTTAAGTGACCAAAACATAGAGAAGACAATAATGATGAAAATATCCTTAATGCTGTGTGGCCAAGTTTAGTTAACATTCAACCATCTACAGTATGTTCAAGAAGTGAGTCTCAATTGCCATCTGACAGCTCAGATGAGAACTCTGACCAGGGTGGGCATGGCAGTGCTGATAAAGTTGCACAAATTGGCATGGATAGAATAAATAACACCGACTAGTACTTTTTTTATGCAGTGTTATATCCTTATATACTGCACTGCCAGCCAGGATGCAATGCAGTAATGCTGCAGTATGTCATAACAAATTCTGGCCACAGCCGATAGGGCTGCAGCTGAGTAATTTGGGGTACAAATATTGATCCAGAAACAAATGATTTGATACCTTTTATTGGACCAACATGGATGTTACAGAAAAGAACAAAGTGCTTAGCAGAAATAATTCTCATTGGTTTAACATATACATTTAAAACATAATAGAAGATTACGTCAGAGAAGCTAATTAACACCAGTATGCCTTAAACTGAGGAGCCTCAGAAGGGCAAAGGTTCAAGGGTACAAATATTGAAATTTTTTTTTTATATATTTTAATACCAAATTTTCAACACAACCTTGTTAAGATCCTGCCTCATGAAGAAGGGCAGAGAAAATGTTTAACTCCTGGCTTAAAGGTGATTTTGAGCAGGGACTACAAAATCTACTTGCAGGATACAAAAACGCATTTTGGTCCGGAGTTAAAAATGACACCAGTCACATTCATGAGATGCTGTAAAGAAATGGATGTGTTGTGAATTAGCACTGTTCGCTGTTGTCTGACTGATACTGTATGCACAGTGAACTTGGAATAAAGATTTGAGCATATTTTTATGCTGTAAACTGAGTGTTCTTTGAGCACCATTTTGCTTTTGAACCATTATTACACTCTTCCCTGTTGTCCAGTTGTTCTGCCCCTCCCATGCGGCTACATGAACATCTTGACAATCATTATTACAGTTTTTCCAGGTGTCTAGAGAAGATGGGGATTTATGATGTCAGCATGGAACTACAGAGCTAATGAAGTGTTAATGTTGTGGAAAGTATCCTAATGTTATTTACCATTTATTTACTCAAGACAGCTAAAATGAATTGCAAAATATAATTTTCAATGTAATCTTGCTTCTACCTACAGTGTGAAGTACAACATCTCTTGATACAGCACTGTGGAGAAGTAAGCAACACTTTTGGTTTAGCGCGGACACTTTGCCCACAAATACTTTACAATCGCTATACAAAAATCAGTTATTGCAAAAGTCAAACTTCTGCTAATGATTTTGGTTACATAACATAGAACTTTGGCAGCAGTTTTCAAATTCTTCAATTAACAGCCTGTTTGGTTAGTTGGCCATTAAAATCAAAAGAGAAGGCAACACTTGGGGTAGGCTGCCAGTGCTGACATCAAAAAAACATGAAAGGCAATATTGGACATGAACTTCTGCTGTCAGGATTAAAAAAGTGAAAGCAGACACCATGTAACATGGCTGCACCTTTATAGCATAGATAACAAGAAGGCGATGTCTTATAGATAATAAGGAGGAGATGTCTTACCTGGGTCCTGGAGAGCTTGGGATGCGGTTCGCAAGGCAATGTCCAGAAGTATCTGGAGAAAAGGAACAGCAGTAGGTCACAAAGTGTTTGTAGCTCTTTAGGAATAAAACAAGGCAGATAGGAAAGGTTAAGTATAAAACAATACTTATCTGATCCACTGAGGATTGATGTCCTGTCAGATCGTAGATGGCATCTTGCCAGACCTTTATAAAACAAGGGATAATGGGTCAGTACGAGGAGAAAATATTAGTAAGACCAGGACCAGATAATGTTTCATTGGAATTAGTATCTGATCAGACCACAGTACAGGTTATGTTTGACTGTTCTTTAGCTGACACGAGAAGGTGACTGCCCCCCTCCTCTCATTACACCAAAAGGGATGGATGGGGGGGGGCTTGCAGTAACCAGAGGAAGCCAAACAACATATGCATGTCCTAGAGAAGGCCCCAAAAAACCCACTTCACTTGGGGTGCTTTTGGTCTTGCTGAAATCTTTGTTATGAGGAATCTGCGGTATAGGTAAGCAAGAAGAATCTTAGTAGCCAGGGCATTCTGTGCTGTTCTGCCACAGTAGTGACACAACTACTGTGGTATAACAGTATTCCTACAGCACCACTGAGTCTGGCAATGCATGGATTCCCATACACAACACTGAACCATATATTATAATTCAGCTTATGTATCATCATGTTTAAATACTTATCTTACCACATCCTTTATTACTGAGAGCATTTGCATGAAAACAAGATATCTGCATCTCAAGCATTATCTCCTTTCTGCCCCCACAAAAATCAAAATCCTGTATGAGATTAGCACACCATCAGACTTTGATGTCACAATCAGAGAATTATGTGTATATGTGTGTTTGGGGGGGGGCAAAGCAGAAGAAGCAGATTATGTTTGGGAACAAAGATCTTGTTTTCATGAAAATGTATCCTGTATTTGTATGCAAAGTAGATGGTCATATGCTCTATAGCTCCTTTTTAAAGATCAATGGCAAAGATGGAAATTAAAAAGTTACATTTGAGTCTTGTTTGGGGTTTGTTCAAAAAATAATGATATGACTAAACCATTATATAGTGTGTCCTGTGGTTACTTTAACTACAGCTATGCAAGGAAGCTCCTGTTTGTGATATCTCAGTCACTGACATTTTTCTCCATTTTCTTTCTTTTTTTCTTCAAGATCTCGTCCGAAAGCTGATTTCGATTGACATCATTCAAGGCCTGACGTCAGTGGCAGCAGTGCCAGATTGTTATGGTCAGAGCAGCTGATCAGGCCTCAAGATGCACATTGTGTACTTCCTACGCATGGTTTTAAAAATCACTCAAGTTTGGGTTGCCACATTGATAAGCTCTGCATAGCACAACCTTAATAAGGTATAAAAACAAATGTAATGGCATTCAGCTGGTGCTGACAGCTGTTTGCCACATGGAACAATTTTTAAACGAACTGCACTCTGATCAGATAATAGTCAGCCCTGATATTGCCACTGCTAACTACCTGAAATTTGTACTTGCCTAATGTTAGTCAGATGCTGCAGTTAGCACTGCTGAGGGCAAAACAGCATGAAAGAGCTTGTCATACGTGAGTGTCAGATAACTCGCAGTTTCCTGCAACTCACCAGTGCTGAAAGCTGTAGCAGTCCCATTAGTGCTATGTCCCTGTATACAGTACAGAATTCAAAATGTGAGTTGTACTAGTACTCATTTTTTGTTTGTGTTTTAATTTTGGTGAAATGAAAGTCTGATTCATTTAAAGACTATCTGATTACTCTGCAGAATCCTGCTTGTATTCAGGCTGCTTCTTCTGCTCACGAACTGTACATAGTTCTACATAAAATGTCTGATGAAGACATAGAATACAATGGCTCTATAGAGGTATCTCAAGAAATAGCACCTTATGCATCTAAGCCTATAGTTAATGATTCTTGCAGAATTTTCCATGTCTTCAACATGCTCATGATTAAATTCTCCATAATTAACTACAGGCTCTGATAGATAAAGTGTTATTTCTCGAGACACACCTCTATAGAGCCATCATATTCTATGTCTTATTTTATGTCTATGTCCAAGTCAGCGCGGAGCAAGAAAATAGTGCCAGGGGTGGCAGAGACAAAAGAACAGCACTCTGGTCCACTGAATGGAGACAGCAAAGTGCTTCTGCTTCAACTCCAAAATAGTGTGCTTTGTTCGGAAGGTGACATGCTTCCATCCCTTCTTCCTCTGTGTGACAGCAAGATGTCATGCAGAGCTCTGTTCTGCAGCGGTAAAAATGTTACTCCTCCCTCTGCAGCTTCCCCTGTCAACTCTCTTTTCATTCATTTACAGTAGGCAAAATATAACATTTATTAATGCTTCGCTTCTGTAGTTTTATTGTGTTTTCTCTCACTTATCATTACTTATCATGTCACAAGACACAGCAATAAACTGTGGATTTGTTTAGCCAAATACAATGAACAAAAAACTAACAGGGTGGTTGTTTTATATTTTCTGTAAGTTTCACTGTGTAAGTCTTACTTAAAAGAAATTATCCATTGATCATGGAGCACACCACCCAATCTGCCACCCCCCACTAATGTATCCCACTTGTGTCTCATTTCTTAATAGATGCTGTGGCAACTGAGTGACAGTGGTGTACTTGAGATCAGGTCAGTACTGGCAGTTGAACAAGAGTCAAGCTCCCTATCAATGTACAGTGTACATCAGTTTATTATACATTAGATTAGCCCACCCCCAACAACCATCCAGACAATCTCGATATAATAGAATACTGCAATGTTTAATTGAGTGTGATGATGGAGGCTGTGTCGACAAGATGTTAATTCCTGCCACCCACCCATCTCCAACCAGTTCAGCCATGCTCCACAAAATGTAATGGCAACTCAAAAAGTGATGTTTCACCAGATAGGGTGATGGGAGGCAGCAGATTATGGGACACAAAACTGAACAAGGTTGGTAAGAGGAGATATCTATGAACTCTTCAAGGGCAAATCCAGGTTGGCTGGGGGGTCCAAAACAGATGACTGAAGAGGAGACAGTAGCAGAGACAGTAGCTATGTCCTTTTTGTACATTAATGGTGAGGGGTACACAATTAAATATATTCACAACCATCTTCCCAATACTGAGGGACAGCCTGACATGACATAAAAAACAGTGTCAGGTAGGAGTGTAGTCTGTGGCTATTTTTATTGAGTTGCCAATATGTAGTCAATGGTTTCATGTATATATGTTGGTCAGTTGGGGGGGGGTGCCACACTCAATTATACATGCAGTATTACATGATGACTTCGGAGACAGATGTTTGATTCTTAATGTCAGTGTGAGTGACTCAGCAGGTTACACACTTGCCTCTGAGGCCAGAAGATCAGAAGGCTGTGGGTTCTATTCCCACTTCAGGCACTTGGGTTAAATCCCAATACTGACACTGTAATGCAGCATGAGGGGGGGTGCTGCACTCCTTAGGTGCAGTCTTTCGGATGAGACATTAAACTGAGGTCCCATCTGCCTGTTCTGGTGGTAGTTCAGGAGGATGTTAAAGATCCCATGGCACTTCTCAAAAAGAGTAGGGGAATTTTTATTGTAGAGTAAAACATAATCATACATCAAAAGGTATACAGTGTCTAATAACGCAGTGTTAAAACAGCACACAGCAAAATGAAACAAATAATAAACACAAAGGAATAGGAACACAACTGAAATAAAGACTCACAATTTTCTACAGCTAATACTGTTATTGAAAACAGGAAAAAAACTAAAACAGGGTAATTGCAGTAAATTTCCCCAAGTCCAACTGGAATTATAACCACCAAGGAAAATGAAAAGTACTAGGTGAGACAGAAATCTAATGTATAAACGGACAATTTCTCCATAATTTATGCAATTGTTGTGGAGAAACACTATGCTCTTCTAAAGTATGCAGCTTTTGAAGTTCAATAGTAACATTCATAACAACTGTCGCATGAGAGACATACTTCTGTTGCAAAACCCATACACAATGAGACTACCAAACATAATATTTCAGAATAGCACAAATAACCGGAAAAGTGAATGTCTCGAATTTACCCCAAACATCAGAGGGGATACACAATACAAGTTGTAAATATGTAATAGTGTCAAAAAGGGGTTCATTCCACTTCCTCACTGAAAAGGACCAAAAGGACATTGCATGGGGACATTCAAAGAAAAGATGGTATTAAGTCTCCAAGATCTGTACACATGTAGACCTAGGGCAATAACATTCCACAACTTGCTTATGCTTGTGGGAGTTGCAAACTCCAACTCTACCATATAAGCTAAACCAATGGATATCCCATACACAATGTGGCAACCTCACATTAGTAAGAGAGGACAATGCCAGAGTCAAGAGAGGTGCAGTGCATCCAGGGAGAATGACCACCTCAAAAAAAGTAGATGCCATAATTTCAGTGTAAAGTTGTTTCCTACCAATAGTGAGGAACCTTGTCATACCCAATTTCCAAGTCTTAATTTTAAACATAGAATCTATCATGTAAGAGGAATAAAACCCAGACCTGCAGATAACTTTCAAGGTACCCACACGCCAGTCTGGCAAAAAAGCTGCAACCAATCAAGTATCGCTGCACTCCAACCTTTAGCATTAGGCCGAAGGGTTGTGCATAGATTAGTAGTAAGAAAGACGCTATAAAAAAACCCACAGGGTTAGCCATACCCACCCCTTCCTCGGACTTCAGTAAATAAGTAGGAGACTGCTTAATGAGATTTAAATGACTCCCCCCATAGGGCTTGAAAGAAGAGACCAAGAAGTCGAGTCTCCAAGTTTTGAGGCACAGGAAAAACATAACTAATGTAAAGAAATATCAGAATGAGCAAATTGTTAATTAAAAGTACCCACTTCAGTTTAGAGATTTATTTATATTCCCAAAAATTCACATTCGCTTGAGCTAGCTGAAGAACAGCTGTCCAATTTGTTTCCACCATAGAGGAAGACCCAAATGTTATGCCCAAAAGTTTAATATTCGAGGATGTAAGTGGAATATCTGCAATACTAGCAGGGGAGAGGAGGAGTGCCCAATGTAACTCCTGCACTTTTCTGAAAATTAACCATGGAGCCTGAGGCAAGTGAATAAGCCCTTATTTCCTGGGTTACCTGCTGCCCCGCAATTATTGTAGGGAGCAACAACATGACATCACCTGCATAAGCTATCACGGACTGTGCCGGGGAAGAAGGGTTCAATGATATTCCTTTAATGGACGCATTCTGCTGAACATGATGAAAAAAGGGATCTATTGCAAAGACTTATAATAGGGGGCTTAGTAGGCACCCCTGACGAACTCCCTTCCCCATGTAGCAGGGTTGACCAAGCCAACCATTAACTAAAGGACAGATGGTGGACCTAGAATACAAAGACTTAATCCAATATACAAACCTGCCGGGAGATGGTAAGCATGTAGTGCTTGAAACAAATAATCATGAGAGAGAAAGTCAAATGCTTTCTCTTGACCAATGGAAAGAAGAAAGCCAGTAATCAAATTTTGACCTCCCCAAATAAACAATTCTCATAGCCGAATCAAACCATCCTCAATTCTGTAATTTTTGATAGAACAATATTGTGATGAACTAATAAGTTTATCTGCCACCATGCCCAAACGGTGTGCTAAAATTTTTGCCAAAATCTTGCATTCAGGATTAAGGAGCCACAAAGGCCTCCAATTCTTAAGATCTGACTTATCCCCCTTTTTGTGTAAAACAATCATCAGTGGAGTTCAAAATGAGTAAGAGAAAGTCCCAGTTTCTAAACAATAATTATACTGGTCAGCTAAACAAGGTGTCAGCTGGTCCTGAAATGTTTTATAAAACTCACTGCTAAGGCCATCAGTCCCTGGTGCGATGTTGTTTTGTAAGCCACAAATAACAAGGAGAAACTTCCTGCGCTGAAATAGGGACGATTAAAGTGCGTACTTCAGTGTCCAATTAAAGGGGAATATCCAAATCCCAAAAATAATCTAGGATAGTGGGATTCACAGACTCAGGGATGTATTTCCACGTGTCATGGTGCCCCACAACATGAAGCAAATCCTCTTGTGATGTCACCACATCCCACTGGGAATTACGCACACCTTCCATGGAGCGTTTGTCAACATGGGAACTGCAATCCTTAAAGGGATCAAAGGTGTGCCTACTGCCTTGGGTACCAAATTGCTTCTCCTGATGAAGAGATTGACCTCTATTATACTGTAGAGCCTGCATTTGTTGCTTTACATGCCAAATCTGTTCACTATAATCGCAACGTTCTGTTTCAGACCATGAAATCAGACATTGCAGCTGGGATCTTAAGGACAAATAAGTAAGATATGAGTTTCAGGCCTTGTCCCCTGAAAACGTTTTCAGGAAATGCACCAGATCCCATTTGCTATCAACCCACCAATTAAGAGGAGTATTATACAAAATTTTTACAGAATGCCTAGCTGTCCACAGAAGGGACAAGAATACCAAAAATTCAGGGTCCTGTAGTCTGCGATTATTTATTTTCCACCAACCTTTCCCATGAACTGGTGTGTTAGCCCAATAAAAGGTACATGTTAGAAGTTTATGATCTGTAAATGCATAACATACTGTATTTGCCAAAGGCACCTTAATGATATGGGAAGTAAAAAGGAAATCAATACTAGTAGACAAAGTTCCTTTATAAAGGTGTTTGCTTCATTTCGATGAATCACCCTATAGGCATCTATTAGGTTAGCTGCTTGTAAAACCCAATTCAAACAATTGAAATCACTAAACATTTTTGTCGTGGCAAGCCCCCTATCAGAGCAAGCCAATCTACAATTAAAGTCACCACCCCAAACAACCATCCTGGAGGTGTGTAAATAGGGTTGGACTAGTTGGAACAAAGACGTATGAGGTAATGACCCAAAGATGCTGAGGGCCATCAGAAATATCCAAGGAAAGTGCCCTCCCTAGGGAAATCTCTGTAAGTTTGGTAACATGTAACCCACTACAGTTAAAAAGAATCCACACACCATCACAAGGGTCTTCCCCATTGGACCAAAAGGATGTTCCATTCACCTACAGCCTAGATGTTCGGTATGTTTCAAAGGTGGTTTTCAGCCTGGTATCCTGTATCATAATAATGTGACTAGTCAGCGTTCATAAAGCAGAAAGCACTGTAAGACATTTTTTTTACCTTTTGATACTGTTCACATTAACAGTAGACACTAAAATAGACCCCGTATAGGAAAAAATAAACAAAGGGAGGAAACAAAAGTACAAAAGCATATCACTTCAATCACCCACTTGCTGAGAGGACTTTAACCTGGTCAAGACTCCTGTTGGAGCTATTGGGACACCCTCCTGTACCTGTGGATTGTCAGGAAGGGAGTCAGGGACATCAGGAGGGTCAGAAAATACCTCCATGTCTGATGAATGAAATTCCAAAGGGGGGGCATCGTGAGGTCTTTTGCAAGGCCAAAACACTTTTTTTCATGGGAATCTAGACAGTAGGCCTATTTAATTTCTTTCCTTTGGGGTGGCTTTGCTTCCCATCCTGGGGCGCTTCTGTTTTCCTTTTGTATGTATTGGTTGGAAATCAGTGTCTATGGTAGCTGTGGGAAGAGGGCCAGGCATGGCACCTGAGGTAGCTAACAGGGCTGTAGCAAGATCAACAGGAGCTACACTAGGGACAAAAAGCTGAGCAATCCCAGAAGGGTGCTCAGGCAGAGAAAGGAGATCAGAAGGTTCTACCTCTGGTGCAACAACAACTGGGTCCAGAATGTCCTGAGGCTCAGTCTGAGGAGTTGCTGAATGCTGAGAAGCAGCTTCTGCAGGACAATTGGGGGCTTATCTTCTGGGGGAGGTTGAGTGTCTGGAATGGGAGGGAAAGGGCCAGCCTCCTGTCTAGCGGATGCCCTTGCCACCCCCTGCTGCTGAGCTTGTGTAACCAAAGTGTAAGGGGGTACACTTTCACCTTTATTATACGAAGCTCATGTGCATCTCACATAAGAATGACCTCATTGTTCACACAGGTTGCATCTAAAGGAATTTAAACACTCTTTAGTCAAATGACTGTATTCCATACAATGAGCCCATTTAATACTGTCGCAAGTATTACTGAAATGACCCCAAGATCCACATTTAAAGCAAGATTTTTGCTGACCATAATAAAACAATGAACCTCTATCTTTTCCCCCCAAAAAACACACAAGATTAGTGATGTATTCCACCGTCTGACTGAAACAGCTTTACCTGAATCCTCCAAGCCCCTGTCCATATTTGTTTAGAGTCCAATATAAGAGTGGGTGTGTCCAAAACTTTGTATTGAGCATGAAGCCAGAACAGAATATCAGGAATATTGATGCCCTCATTTTTGAAAGATAACATAATTGTACAGATTTGGGGTTTGGTGAGGGCCACAGACAAAAAGGACTCCAAAGCAGGGCTTTCAATAGTTTGTTGTACTTGGACTAAAATCTGTTCAAACCAGCAATATGCTTGAAATTAATGTCAAAGTTAGCTTCTCCAGTGTTAATAAGGGCATAAAATTTCCGATGAGAAAAATTTCAGTGAACCTTTAAGCAGAGTTCGTGCAATGTACACTCTGTCAGGAGGGGTCTGCAGTCCGCTCTTGTAAATAAGGTGCACCGCATTCCTACTAGGTGCAGGTTCATCCCATGTGTGAAGAGGTGCAGAAAGATGGCTGGGATTAGGACCCCCTACAACACCAGCATAAGTGGGAGCAGGTGCCCTGGGGGTGGGCTTCAGGAGCCCTCGGGGTATCCAATAAGTCATTCCCAATGGGTGGTGGTAAATCAGCCAAACCAGTTAGGCCCTTGAGTGGGGGAACAGAATCCCCATGAGACACAGCGGCAGACTGGGCAGTATGTCCAGGCAATGTGATACTATTATATCTGAGTACAGCACTGTCATTAGCAGAGGTAGTGCATTGCCAGCCTGCATTATGTAATGCATGCTCTGGAGACCAATTTGGCCCCCCAGGAACTGAATGCAAGTCATCATGCTGTAAAATCCCCTGTTGAACACGGGAAGAAGCATGACTGGTAACATCAAGAAATGGAGGTTGATCAGCAAGAGGCCGCAGACCCCTGGTAGGCAGTGTGTGATGAGAATCTCCAGCTAGCTCCCCCATCAGGACCATGACATGCACAACACACAGTGGGTCCAGTATAGGGGTACTGGTGGAAAATAAGAGAGTACGTGGTGTTGGGTGAAGGGCCTTCATCTCCCCTTCTCCTCCTCTTCTAAAATTGCAGAAACAGATGCTGCCCCAAAGTGTTCAGTGTGCTGTTCTGAAATTAAGTGTGCTCAATCTGGAATGAGCTTAATCACTTTCTCCTCCAAATGAGGTACCCATGCTGAAATGAGCAGTGATACTGGGTCTGCTCTGTGAGACATGCAACCACTTTCAGGGTCGGACCATTTATTGGGAAACCGTGTCCCACCAGACATCATCACAAGAGCAGGGAGGTTCCTTTGTTGCACTAGGAGATGCTCCTGCTGCTGTATCACAGCAGCAAGCTGGCGGCATTTGCCTTCAAGTTCCAAGTATAAATCTTGTTCAACTTCAGTTGACATCCATCTGTATCTCCCTCCCCGGGACGAGGCTGAAAACAGGCAAAAAAGATGTCTAGTCCTCCTTCCTGGTCAACAAAAACTAAATAAATAAATAAATTAAGAATCTGTTAGCACTGGACTTGTACTGCTGTATCAAGATCGTCTGGTTGGTGGGGGTGGGGTGGGGGTGTTGTAATCGAATGCAAAATACACTACTGTACAGAGACTGCATGACTTCAGCAAGGGGTAGTATGTGCAGTTGCTCTCATTTTTTTTCTTTATTTCCCCTCTCTCACTCTGCGAGTGAGCTACAAGCATGTCCATTCTGTCTGTTTGCGAGTGAGGAGCAGTTCAGCATTTAAATCTGGATGGACTGTGTGCTTTGCTTGACAACTGAGGCTACTACTCCTGAGTCCATGTGTAAGACAGCAATCTTTGGGTTCAGTGCATAGCCGGTGTGCAGAGGACTGCCAATCAGCTGCTGGTAACTGACAAAGGGGCTGAGAGACTGTGCAGTTAAATTGCCCGTGCCACTCGCAAGAACTAGAGTGAGCTACAAGCACATCCATTCTGCCTGTTTGTGAGTGAGGAGCAGTTCAGCATTTAAATCTGGATAGACTGTGTGCGTTGTTTGACAACTGAGGCTACTACTGCTGAGTTCCTGTGTAAGACAACAATCTTCGGGTTCAGTGCATAGTCGGTGTGTGGAGGACTGCCAATCAGCTGCTGATAATGGAAGAAGGAGATGGGCGACTGTGCAGTTAAATTGCCTACTCCACTCACAAGAACTAGAGTGCGAGTGTTAGTGCAAGCATTTGAGTGGCACGAGCGCCACTTGGAGTAGGAAAGGTATTACTTAATATACTTATTACTGATTTATAAAAGGAATATTAATAAACTCAATGTGGAGCTTTATAGTAAAGAATTGGAATTAACTGGCTGGACTAAAGTAATGGATTCATCTGTTCTTGATTATAAAGTAGTTCAGTTTCCAAATGACATAGTTGGCTTATTTAATAAATATTCCCCTGTAACAAAATGGAGGGTGAAGGGTACATTTTCCCCTTGATTAAATAAAGAACTCTGTGATTTGATTAAAAATAGGGAAAATAAAAGAAAATATTATTTAAAGGTTAGGGATGTTGATTCTCTGACGTTATATAAGACTTGCAGGAATGAAGTTAAAAAGAAAATTGTTGAGGCTAAAGCTAGATATTTTAAACTTAGACAGATAAGAAATCTGAAAGATTCAAAATGATTTTGGCACTCCTTTAAACATATTTATGATCCCCAAGATGACAAAGGTATTAAGGGAAGTAAGGTAGATGGTATTTTGGCTCCTGATGGGTTAGCTATGGTAAATAGTTTTAATGACTTCTTTGTTTCTAAAACAATTAGTGGTAAAGAAGTAAAATTGGTTAGGGAGATTGATGAGGGCAGTGGTATTGATAGGGATAGTGATCAGTCTTGTTTTATTTTTTCTGACATACAGGAACCTGAGGTTTTGAAATTGTTATTTAAATTGAAGGATGGTAAAGAGGCAGGGATTGATGGGATTTCATCTACTTTGCTAAAATACTCTGCTTCTTATGTGAAAGGCCCTTCAATGACTTTGTTCAATCTTTTACTACAACAGGGTATTGTCCCTGCTTTATGGAGGGAATCCATTGTGGTTCCTCTCTATAAGAGTGGTGATAGATTCAATGTGTCTAATTATAGGCCTATTTCCCTGTTGTCTGAGATTAGTAAATTGCTGAAGAAGTGTGTTCACCAGCAGTTACAAGTATATTTTCAAGAACAAAATATACTTCTTGATCAACAGCATGGATTTAGAGCTGGTCGATCCACTGTGACGACGCTGTCCAGGTTCACGGATGCTGTACTGGTGTCAGCAGAGGAGGGTAGGGCCACTGGTGCAGTCTTCATGGACCTGGCCAGTGCCTTCGATATGGTGGATCACAATATCCTGTTAAATAAATTAAGAAAACTAGGAATTAGGGATGTCCAATTAAAGTGGTTTTCAAGTTATTTGTTAAAGCGTAGCTAAAGAACTAAAGTTAATAACCATATGTCTCAATCTAGAGAGATAATGGCAGGTGTTCCTCAAGGATCAGTACTAGGTCCTTTTTTATTTTCAATTTTTATTAATGATTTACAATTTTCTTTTACTAGTAACAACAGTTTATTGTATGCAGATGATACTGTGTTCTGGGTATCGGGGTGAAACAGTTGCGAAATTCAGGATTCCCTTCAAAAGCCATATGATGTTTTTGCTAATTGGATTCGGTTAAGTAAATTAGTTATTAATGAAATTAAACCAAATGTTATGATGTTCGGTTCTTCAAAAAGACTTGTCCCTATTCATATAGTAGGATTTGGATGTGATTCTCTCCCTTTGGTCGCTATGGTTAAATATCTAGGTTTATACCTGGACTCAAATCTTAGTATGGTTCCTCATTTAGAGAAGTTGGGCGTTAAAATCCATCCGAAACTTGGTTTTCTTTATAGAAATATTACATTTCTGACTGAAGAGGCTCATTATACCATAGCTAAACAGGTTCTTTTTCCAACATTAGAGTATGGAAGTATTACTTTTGCACATTGTAATCAGTTGTTTGGGACAAAATTTAAACTTTTGTATAATGATATTTGTAGATTTGCCTTGCATGCCCCATTCAGAACTCATCACTGTCAGCTTTATTTAGATCTTGGTGTACTTTCCCCAATTAACCATTTGAAATGTATGATAGTAAATTTTGTTTTTGGGTAAAATGTCTAGGAGATCCTTTGTCTTTATCTAAATTAATTGTAGCCAAAGTTCATGGTAGGGTACAAGATAAAATTGATTAAATCAATACATTATTCCTGGTTGTAGGTTACAAATGAGTAGGAAAGCATTTTCCTGGTACGCACCTTCATTTTTAAATGAATTTGGAGAATTGATTCAAAAAGAACATTCAGAATCTCATTTTAAACATTTGTTGTCAAAGAAACTGTATTGTGATACTGTTTGTAATTGTGATTAATTTTTGTATTTTGTGTAATTGTACTATTGTATTGTGATGTTGTATGTTGTATGTTAGGTGTGGCTGAAAAAGGGCTGTGCCCGGTCCACTTCCTGGTTAAAAATAAAACAAACAAAACAAAAACTCTCTCTCTTTAAAGGTGATAAGAAATAGCTTTGTTTGTATTTAATAAATATTTATTATCAAAACATGTGTTGTGTGTGTTTTCATCTGCCTCTTGTCAGCATTTATGCAAAGTGAGTTTTGACTCAGCGCTGTCAGTGTTTCATCTCCACAGTTTAGACCACTGTAAAACTTGGCTCAAGCTTTGTGTTGTACCCAAATGGCTGGGTGAGGTCATTAACTGCCATGTAGATTGAGTGAACAGCTGTCTCTAAGCAACTGACACTGAAACAGGGAAAACATCATTATACAATAACAAAGAGCTATCGTACAATTTTATATCTGTATTTATTGTTTAGATTTGCACTGATTTCAGGTTAGGTGGCAGTTGGCACTGTGGCAGTGTTGTGAGTGCACTGAATCCAAACCGCTGCTTGGCTTTTCTGTATGATCACTGTTCAGTGTAGTTGAACTGTCAGCTCAGTTGGGAACCTAAGTACATATCAGATAGTTCAAAACTTTTAAATTATCAATAAAAAAAATTGCTCAGCATTAAAGTCCCCCCAAAAAAGAATTTGTTAGGCATCTAAGATCTAGCATGTGTATCTAGAACATAAAAAATAATTACTTGTAGTTATTCAAATATATTTATAACAACCTATGAAGGTGCATTTTTGCATGACACACTTAATCTAAAGAGCAGGGGGTTCAGTGGTGCACCCTGGTTTTCAAACCAGCTGTTCTTTTCCAGAAATGCAATCCCTACAGTTCTGTTAACTCATTCTATCCTATTGTCACTTAGAATGTTCAGGTACCCTCTGCCTGCTGCTAGAACACCTGTGTTCCTGAAGGGGTTTTAGATCTGCAGCATTCATACAAACACACTGTGCTTAAACCTACATATCTTAAAAATCATACATCCAATTTTAAAACTGTAAAAAGAAAAGTTTTTCAGGACAAAAAGTTTTTGAAAATGAGTGACGTTTGGTAATGTCTATTTAACTGGATTTATTGTTGTGTAAAGTTATTTTCATATTTTAATAAATTCTGATGATTTTATTTAAATATAATTATTCTCTGTTTACTTAGTCATGCAAAAATATTAAATTGCTGTAAAATTGTTGGTTAAAATTGTTAAAAATATACAACAAGCATCTATCATTATCTAAATATAAATGTTGAAAGTGTTTTACCATTCTTTTAGTCAGAAATCAATATCTGACTCTCTTGTTGTTACAGCTTGAGATTTTTGGTCTACTCCACTGGTTGGAATTTTTGCAGTATTTAATTCTTCTTACCCACTGATTTTAGTTTATGAATCTGATTATCATTTTTTTTTGTTTTCCCCTTAGTTTAGTAAGAACATATTTACACATTACCTTAGAAGGACATATCAGGAAGTGATGCAGGAAGGAAGTGCTTTGTGAGGTCAAGTGCTGAAAATAGGAAGAACACTTCCAGTGTAGGTCAGTGAGCTGACACAGGAAATTGATACATTTTTTAATGCTGGAGGTCTCTATGATTATTTGCATATTTGCTGCAGTTAAAATGTGTAATTTTATTGAAATAAACTATTTTATTTTATTTTTGTAATAAAATCCCATAATAAGTATAGGAAACTGTTTTTTATTTGTGCTGTTTGCTTTATCTTACTGTAAATGAAGCATGATGTTCATGTAAAGGTTCACAGTCTTTCAGTAAACATCATGTTACATAAATCTATGTATTATTTAATTTTCTAGCATAGTTTATTTTGGGGGGTTGTATTATGGGATGGTTTAAGGTGAGGGAATGACTGTATGATGAAGCACTGTGTGTTAGTGGCGGGGGAGGGGGTCCTGCATTCATAATACATGCTCAGATGCACTTCATATGTTCTGGGGAAATGAAAAGGGCTGTATGCATGTAATAATGGAGTTAACAAACACTATAGATACATTATGGGTATACATATAGGATGATGAAATTGCTGAAAAGGCACTGGTGATTTGGGGTATACTGTGTCATGGGGAAGGGGGTGGGTGTGCCGGTACCAAGGAATGATGCTCATAGGCACTGCAGTCATTTTGTGTCATGAATTGGCACCCGTCCTTGGGGTATACTCAGTTGTAGGGAATCAGGAGGGGCTGCCTGCACCTGGTAATGGTGTTCATATGCCAAGCAGAGACATTGTGGGTACACATATAGGGTGATGACATGGGCACCTGTAAAGGTTGTGTACTATATGCTGTGTCACATGGATTGCCTGCATACACATGTGATATGTTGCAACATTCAGTATGGCACACTGTGTGGGTGGGAAGGAGTGTGGGTATGCCTGCACCATGGAGTGATACTCATTGGTGCACATGTGTACTATGTGCTATGTTTCATTTGAATGGACTGTATAAGTCATACACTGGCACTGATCACATCATAGTGCATCAGAAGTAAGGGCTGGTCTGAAGCATTATGAGCACAAGGGACTCAACAAGTGGCTGTGGAGTGATTTGAACTCGAATAGAACATTACAGTGCATCCGAGGGTAGTGTTGGAATGAATCTTGATGTGCACAATGGACTACATCATGGTGACTGAGGAGAGATCCAAATCAGTAATACACATCACAGAGTGTCAGAGATAAAGGTTGGACTGAAGACTGATGAACAGATGGACTAAATCAGTGACTCTGGTGGGATTTGAACCTGAACAGCACTTTACAGTGCAGTAGAGGTTGGGGTTGGACTGACATCAGATCAGTCAATGGACAACACCATTGGCTGTGGAGGGATCTGAACCTGAAATGCAATTCACTGTTCACTACAGTTTGGGGCTCAGCTGATGCATGATAAGGAGATAGATTTTACAAGAGGTTGTGGAGGGATTTGAGCCTGAAGAATACTTTACAGTGCATCAGAGATTGGGGCTGAACTGATGTAATATGAATTGATGGGCTAAACCAGTGGATATGGAGGGTTTTGAACATGAAATGCACTTCACAGTGCATTATGGGATTGGTCTGAACTGATGCATGGTAAGTTGATGGACAACACCATCAGCTGAGGAGGGATCTGAACCTGAAATGCACTTCACTGTTCACTACAGTTTGGGGCTCGACTGACGCATGATAAGGAGGTAGATCTTACAAGTGGCTGTGGAGGGATTCAAAACTGATTTGGCCTTTACAGTGCATCACAGATTGGGGCTGGATTGATGCCAGATAAGTTGAAGGCAATACCATTATTTTTTTCATTTTAAACAATCAGCAACTGTATATTAGGGAGAAAACTCAAGTGCAGAGCATGAGACAAACATGCTACTGACCCTAACCAGCTTATCATCCATAATGCAGGGAGCAACATGACACACAGATTTTAACATAGCCATAATCTGAACATAAATTCTTTAAAAAGTAACAAAAGGTGCTGAATTCATATGACCTCATCTAGTACATGCACAAGAAACACTATCCCATCAGGAATGCCAGCCAGATCCATACGACGTGATCACACAGGGTGACCAGAAATTATCCCAAAATGAACAAAGTGACAACTATGAAAACTTTTATCATAAATAAAAATTAAAACAAATAAACTAAAAACAGATTACACATCGAGGTTTTGGCACCAAAATGAAATGAGTATTTTAGAATAAGAGCAACACCTCCATCTTGAAACTAAGTTTCCAGTCACCATGCTCTTCCTGCATCAGTGTGTGCTCTGACTGGTTAATGGAAATAGTGACGTGTACAATAAGCACAGAGCAAGCATGGCAACAGTGAGCATCAATATGACCAAATGGTGATGCACTACAGAGCTAGGGCAGGTGCAGGTGAGGGCTGCGACCCCTAACTGAAACATCAAAAAAAAAAAAATCACTGTACACTCTGGAGCCCAGAAAGCCACTTTCCCTCCAGTGACGGTTGTAAAAAAATACAAGTCCTTGCTTGAATGCTAAATAAGTATTTAGTCCAACGTTTCAGGCACACACATTGAATAGAATAGTGGAAGGCATAACAAAAAGATCTGCGTGCAGGTTCCCTGGTGCTTCGACAATTAAGGCTTCATCAGGGGGATGATGCCTGCATCTAAGACAATCCCTTTATACCAATTAAATTCAGAATTGATGATGTCAGAATATCCGACCAATCACAGAGCTCGATTTTTAAATGCAGAAATATTCAGCTCACTTAGTGGTATAAATGGACTAATAGTTATAACAATCATGATATCAGTGACAACATGTTATTGTAGAAGAATACCCCAAAAGACATAAAAAAATACACCAAAAGTGGTGGCGGCAAATCGGATTGCTCGAATAAAAAAATATAAGTTATGAAATTAATTATAGTGTCAACCTGATCAGCTTAACATGTTACACTAAAACAAGATGATTTGTTGTTACAAGACAAACTAATGGCAGAATGAACATAATACATTTTTCACAGCACATGCAATAAATAGTAAATTTATTTATTTATGTATTAAGGCTTGTTTTCTCAAAAATAGCCAGTGGGAACGTATATCATATTAGGTAAAATCAGTAAGGGTACGATGTCCCCTATTAGCTGGTACAACTCAATTCATCAAATGTAAACAAATGCTCGAGCTGCACCAAGAGAAAGACATGGGCGCCAATCGGCGTCATCAGGCACTACAGCACATGCATTAGGACGCCATATGGCGTCATCAGGAAAAAGAGGTATTTTGTTTATGACGCCATATGGCGTCATCAGGAAGGAATGAGTTTTAAGAAACCCTACAGCTTGTAATGGAAGTCCGGGCCTCACCACAAAAATGGTTCTACAATAAGCTCTGAATGGCCTTGCCTTATTTAGATTGTTTAGGTCAGATTTAAAAGGTTGTGACTGAATTTTGGACTGTGCTAGTATTCCTCTGAACATCAGAGAGAACAAACAGTTGCACTTCTCATGGATGTCACGCATATACACATTACTGTATATACCGTACAACAGTTTCTGCAGGCAGCACCAGCTTTTTTGTCCCCCCCCCCATGTCAGGCCCCCATCCAACTGGAGTATGGCTCAAGATGGGAGACATTTCTGGCTAATCATTAGCAGGCTGGGTTCAGGCACAACCACCACACACTTGACAGTCACAGACACCAGACTGTATTTATGATACTACTGCATCCTATGTCAGCATCTTGAATCATGCAAGTGGCAGGGCTTCATCCCCTACCCCCAGTCTGCAGCCATGTATTCCTGCACAGATTACTCCATTCCCAAGGGACAGTTATGAAAATGCAGGAATCACCTATACTTCCCAGTGCAGAAGGCATCCAAGATGGGAGTGGACATTTTAATCTTTTGACTTTTGATCAGTCATAACTCTCAACAAGAGGACACCCCTATGCTTTCCCCGCACAGTTGTGGCACTGGATGTCTTTCTCCACCAGATAAGGCAGACAGGGCCTTGGTTTAATATCTTATCCAAAGGACAGCACACCTGACAGTTCAGCATCCCCTTGGTACTGCACTTGGGTGCCAGCATTTATGGCATAAGCCCAGTCCTGGTATGGGACTAGAACCTATGACCTTCTGTGCCAGAGTCGGACATGCTACCAACTGAGCCACAGTGACACCTGTGTATTAGCCTCTATTTGTTAGCTGGCAGTTTCAAGAGGATCCATTTCTAAAACATAATTAAGCTGACCTAGTTTCTTAAACTGCAAGAACAATTATGCCCACCCCCCTGCATGCATGCACACACATTCCTCTCAACTGCTATGAATTTTGCATAGCGCTATAATTTTTACACTTAAATTTAGCCTTGCTCCACAAACGTTTACTGATCTTCTTAATAATGTTAGAGCTATTTCTGGACACATAAACTATTACATCACTGAACTAACTTAATAGAAACATTCCTTAACTCTTAATATATGAGGTCCACTATGTGTAGATATATTATTCTTTAACATAAGAAAGTGCTACACATTCTGTTCATTTGCTATGAATTTTGAAGGCTATGATTTTTAAAAGATGAGAGGTTGAGAGGTATGCACACCCACACACACACACACACACACACACACACGCTAAGCTGGAGGGGAGGGGGAGACAAGAGTACTACATAGCGGTCACCACTGTGAAGTTCTTGCTCGACTGACCACTGAGTGTACTCCCTAGTCATTCCATATCATGGAATAGGCATGGGCACCTGCCACTTGGGTTAGAAACCTCAATTTGATTTAGATACTTGTGGTTTGTTTGCTGTTTGCCATGGTAAGCATTAATGCACAGACAGACAAGGACTTCTTGCTGAAGGTTGACAGGCTTCTTTACATGTTTTCTTTTACCTGCCATCCAAGATGGGAATTCTAAAAGTTTCTCTTGCCTTAGATTAAGTATTCAGGGATTAACTGAGAAATAAACCTGGGTCAATCACACAATACAAATGACTATACAGCTTCTGTAAGAAACAATGCAACAGTGATTGTAAATTAAACGATACAGCAAAGTTATTACTTAAAATAACTGTAAAGGAATTTACCCAGTTAGCCGAAATATCCAGTCTACATACTTAACAGTCAATAAAGGAAAACCTGTGTGACCAGATCACTAAACACTAATGACATGGGACACCTGGTCCCACCAAAGCAGAAGTCCATGGCAAATACACTTTTATCCTGAACTAGAAAATATACACAGCTTCTGTTCTAGGCAAACACGAAAGGAAAGTAAAAGTTGAATATGATTAAGAATGTTAAAAAACAAATCTAAAAATGCTTGAAAGAGCATTTTTAGTTTATTACAACCTTACACAAACATTTACGTGTGCATTATTTATTCTTTCTCATCCAGTCCCTTCTGCAAACTGTAGAGGGGCTTGTGCTAATGCCATTGAAGTGCCTAGTTTCAGTCCACTCTCATGATTTCCCTACGTTTGTCAACACCAGGGTCAAGGGAGAGCTAAAAGAGCACTTCAACTAACTTGGCCAACTTAGCAGATGGATTTGCCATGTCACCTCTTACAAATGTAGATAAGACCAACCCCATTCACAGCAGATGGCCATGTAGCCATTGCCTCCTAGAAACGACTGTAGGTGTCAGCAAATCTAACTACAGTGTGTCCCAGAAAGCCTACAGAAGTCACCTACAGACTTCCTGTGTGCCCTAGAAATGTCTGGAGACGTCACTCACATATTTTAATATTACTTGCCAGCCAGAATTGATTAGAATCAACTGCATAGTACCATTAGAAAGGTAATGTTGTGCTGAACAACCTTGCCACTGACACTTTGTGTGTATCATGTTCACTTTAGGAGTTATTCATATTTGTTTATGACATTTTGTCAATCTAGAACCACCTAAGCACTTTGAAGAAAACACACATTCTGGGTATCTTAGCCAGTATAAAACAAAAACCAAATTGAGTACAGTTGATTGCATAGAACCGTTGGAAAGGCAATTTTGTGTGGAACAACTGTGCCACTGATACATTGCGTGTGTCATGTATACTTCAGGACTTATATGCATTTGTTTATGGTACGGTGTGCATGGTTCAGATTTGTCCCTCAAACCTCACCAATACACCTTGACTCAAATGGGGAAAAATTATGTTTAATACTACAGAAATAGCTGTTTGTTTTACAAACAAATTATTAAAATTACATCTAATGTCGAAATGCTTAATTTGGTGTTGATATGTTACATATTTCCCAACAAAAAAAGGTTTATGGTGCATTTTTTAGTGGAAAAATATTTTGTTTTGCTGTTTCAACCAGCACAGAAATAAAACTAAATTACCTGCTATTCCTTGCATACCACTGTTGGAAAGGTAATTTTATGCTGAATAATTTTGCCACTCATACTTTATGTCTAGCACTTAAGGTTTTGTGCTATTAGCATTTGTTTGTGGCATGCCAGTTATGGCTTGATTTTACTTAGAAGGGCCCAGGATTAACTGTTAACAGTATACAGAAGACAAGTGCTGCAACTTCAGAAAGCTTCTGTGGAGGCAATGAGTTAACCCAAGCTCAAATCGGATGCCACATAACCTCTCTCTACACCCACCGCCCAAAGCACCAGAAGTAGTTTCTGCTGTTTCCAAGACACTCCTGCTGAAGTGACTGGAGAAAGTGACAGCTTCACTTTCCCACCAGATGCCGATGTTGGAGCCATGTCCAATAATACACCTGGCAACACTAACTCAGAAATCTGAGTTAGAGAAGGAAGGCGAATAAGGGAAAGTAGCACCGATTCGTACCCACGAGCAGTGAACTAAAGCTCCACATTCCATACACAGAGTAGATCCGTCCTCCCTCAGCAGCAGTGCCTCAGAGCAACTCCCCTGCCACAACACACAGTGATGGCTGTCCACCGCTACTTCTGGTCTGCACAGCTTTCAACTCCTTCTCCCAAACAACACAGCGCTAGCGTGTCTGACAATGCAAATATAAAGGAGCCCCAGCTACAGCTGCCACCTCACTCACACTGCAGCGAAATATCATTGTTCTTACTCTGTGCATTCAGGTCTCACCAGTAAGGGAGCATTATTACTCTGTTAACAAAGAAAAAAAAGTAGTGCGAGTATAGTGGTCCATGGGGAACAGGTGCAGAGGTGACATTTGTTACCTCATGAGGGTGTGTGTTCGCAAGCTGTTTTTTTTTTCCTAGTCCTAGCAAGAGGACTGCAGGGCTCCACCCACCTGCAGGCCTAAATATTTTACCATAAGCTGTAGGGAACAGTGAAATTCAATGACAATTAAGCTCTTTTTACAGTAGAATTTTGTGACATATCATTTACTGCAAGTTATTGCACTGAATTGTGTCTGACTCTGCTGTATATATCTTTTTGTACCAAACCAAAATAGCAGAATCATTTGTGCCCAGCAGTATTATAACATCAGCTATATTAGCCATGCCAAGACCCCATCCCTCCTTTAGTCATAGTTCTATTGCATGAACTCCTGTCTGACTGCAATGATAGCATGTTATATATTGTTTGCCTTTCAATTCCCCATATTGTGCCTTGTGGTTAATAGTGATTATAAGCCTTTCCCCCCAAATATGTCCTGATGACTGGGACATACTGCATAGTACAAGATGCATGTGATTGTCTTATACAATCCTGATGGCATTAGAAAGTGTCCATTACAATGATGAATTGTGTCCACTTTCCCTTCCCTCCAGCCTCTAACCAGTCACATCATGGCTAGCAAGTGGAACATTGTTGCCCTCCCCCCAACCTGCTGACAGATGATTGTGGCATGTGGAAGCACTCCCAACAACCAATCCACTGTGCAGCTTCCAAGTTGCACCTCGTAACCCCCCTACCCCTACCATGCTGACACATGATACCAACCCACTGCTCGGTTGTGTTCAAGACCAAAGTGTCCTTCCACCCTATAGCCCACCAGTATCCAAGTGGCATCTGGCCCCCCCAACCCCAAGCATGCTGTCGCTGGATAGTGTCCTATATAATGTTGAATGCTGTACCCTCATCACACAAACCCATTGCCCCTCACCGACAATGTCAAATGAGGTACTTCAGTAGTGAGAAGTCCCCTCCCCCCAACATCACCCAGCAGTGTCACAAGGGCACCTTGTCCCCCAGCCCCCAACCCATCATCCTGCAGTGTCTATGCTGCACTTGATTTCACTTCCCCCACACCCTTCTGGCACAGGATAGTGTCCTATATGATGCTGAATACTGTACCCTCACCTCCCAGACCCATTGCCACTCTCCACCTGCATGAAATGTTGTGCTTCATGACTCAGTGTAAGCAATGAACCATGTAAACAGGCAACATGCGAGTTGGCATCATTGCTGAGCTGATGATCTGGCTTGCTTGTCTTGGTGTCTGGATGTTTGAGTGCTCAATATTAAGAAGGCCCCCACCCCCAAGCCACTATCTGCCAGTGTCAAAGTGTCATCTCTACCCACCATACCCTCCCTCAACAACCCATCACCTTGCAATTTTCAAGCTGCACCTGGAACCCCAGCCACCCACAACCTGTCACACTGCAGTGTCTAAGCTGCACCTCTTTGACCAACCCCCCCACCCCGCATACACACCATGCAGACACAGGATAGTGTCCCATATGAAGCTGAAAACTTATCTCCCAGATACATTATCCATCACCCATGGTATCAAATGATGTGATTTCACAGTGAGAAGAAGCCACCCCAACACATTACCCAGCAGTGTCATGGGGCACCTTCTCAAAACAGTCCCTTCTAACCCATCACCCTGCAGTGTCCAAGCTTCACCTAGCTCCCTCCTCCCCCCACATACACATACCATGCTGACACAGGATAGTGTCCTATATGATTCTGAACTCTGTCAGGTTATTAGAGTGTTCAATGCTAAGAGGAAGGCACCCCTCCAAACCTACTATCCATCAGTGTCCAAGTGGCACCTGTACCCTACCGGCCCCTAAATCCATAACCCTGCAGTTGCTAAGCTGCACCTGGTAGCACACACCCCACCCCTAGGCTTACACAGGATTGTTTCCTATATGATATTGAATACCATACCCTCACCTGATCAATAATACTAAGAAGAAGACCACCACCTCCCCTAACCCACTGTTCTTCAGTGTCTAAGTGGCACCTGTACCCCACTGGCACCTCACCCACCCTTTATCCTGCAGTTTCCAAGCTGCAGCTGGATATCCACACCACATATTCACCCTGCTGGCACAGGATAGTGTCCTATATGATTCTGAATACTGTATCTTCACCTCCCAAATCTGTTGCCACTCTCCACCTACATGAATTGTTTTGCTTCATGACTCAGTGTAGGCAAAGAACCATGTAAACAGGCAACATGTGAGTTGTCCTCATTTCAGAGCTGATGGTCTGGCTTGCTTTTCTGCATCTGGATGTTTGAGTGCTCAATACTAAGAGGGAAGTCACATCCACCTAACCCACTAACCGTCAGTGCCCAAGCAGCACCTGGTCCCCCCGCCACCCCCAGCCCATCACACTGCAATGTCCAAGCTGTAGCTGGTTGCTAACACTCCCTCCCACACACACACTATACTGGCACAGGATAGTGGCCTATATAATGCTGAATAGTGTACCCTTATCTACTGAACCTGTTGCTACTGTTCACCAGCATGAAATGCTGTGCTTCATGACTCATGGCAAGCAAAGAATCAGTGTCTGACAGTGTTTTTCATTACCGTCAGTGTCCAAGCAGCACTTGGTCCACCACAGCACTCCAGCCCATTACCCTGCAGTATCCAAGCTGCACCTAGTTTCACCCCCCACACCCTGCAGGCAGGACAATGTACTATATGAAGATGAATATTGTACCCTCACCTCCCAAACCCATTGCCACTCTCTTCCAGCATGAAATACTGTGCTTCATCCACATGGTAAGCAATGAACCATGTAAACAGGCATCATGCATGTTGGCATCATTGCTGAGCTGATGGACTGGTACGCTTTTTTGTGTGTCCGGTTGCTGCAGTGCTACATACTAAGAAGAAGGCACCCCTCAATTGACTATCCATCAGCGTCCAAGCAGCACCTGTAAAACCCAACCCCACCCCAATCCATTACTCTGCAGTGGCCTAGCGGCATCTCATCCCCCAACCCATCACACTGCAATGTCCAAGTGGCATCTCATCCCCCAACCCATCACACTGCAGTGTCCAAGCTGTACCTAGTTGCACACACCCCCACTCCATCATGCTGGCACAGGATAGTGTCCTATATCAAGAAGAATACTGTACACTCATCTCCCAAACCCATTCCCTCTCATTCACAGTGTCAAATGAGCTGATTCAGTAATGAGCAGAAGCCCACCCCCACCAGCCCATCTCCCAGCAGTGTCATAGGGGTACCTTGTCACCCATCCCCCCAGTCCATCAACCTGCAGTGCCTAAGTTGCACCTAGTTTCATTACCTCACCCACTATACACTGCTGGCACAGGGTAGTGTCCTATAAGATGCCGAGTGCTGTATCCTCACCTCCCAAACATGCTGCTGGGTGTCTTGTTGTTTGAGTGCTCAGTTGATGAGTGAATCCACTCCCACCAAACTAGCAACATGCATTTAAACTGAACTTCATTATTGTATAATATATATTTTCTGTGATAGCAAACCTGATGTTTTGTTATGTTTTTAGGTGCTGCTGTACAAACTGTGTAGCTATGGATACCATGGATGAATTCCTTTGCTGCACAGAGGTTCTGGAAGTTGTGCATTGTATGATGTGCACTTATGTATAATAATGCATCATGAGTTTTTCATCTGTATGCCTTGACATATGGGTACTCTAAACAGCATACTTTGCATATAGGCAGCGATATGGAAATGGTCTGGTTGCAAGTATTAATGAGTACAGGTATATGTATATATATATATATATATATATATATATATATATATATATATATACACACTATATATGGGATACATGATGGGCAGGGGTGAAATATGGCAGATATCTAAACTAGTAAATAATGACCTTGGAATGCTCACGAGTGGTGTGGCGTAGCAGAACCATGAGTGAAGGTACTATCTGGAGGTCACTGTTCGCGGGATTAGATATTGCATATTCCTCAATATCATGTATGCAATTTGCAAAATAGGGGCGTAGTGTGTATTTTGTGATGTTATGTGGTGTTGCTACGAAGAAAATGTGCCATTTGCTTGGTGCTCTTTTTTTATTTTGGTTTCTTTGCGTGACTGTGCTTCGGTTTTCTGAATGGTTTTACTTTCCATTTATGAATGAGTGCTGGTTGTAATTTTTGATTGGTTGTGTGTTTGAATAGGTTCTGGTTGTATTATTTCATCGATTGTGACAGTCTGTTATGTGATTGACTCTTTGCAGTTTGCGTGAGGGTAACGTGTTTTCTGATTGGGTAGTTGCTCTGTGTGGATGAGGTTTTCTTATGTGCAGAGCTTACGTGCCATGTTTTACAATCATTTGTTTAAGAAGATTTATGTGATATGGGGGGTTGAAAGAAGGTTATTTTCTTATTTTAGGGGAACTTGTGTGTTTATTCATTGGCATGTGCTTTTTGGATATATGTCTGGTTTACTTCATTGGAGGAATTGGATTCCAGTACTTCAGTGTCACTTAGATGTGCTTGAAAGGAATGGACATACAAAACATAAAGGTACTGAAGTTAACAGAATTCTCCTTAGTTTGTTTCCTATATTACATGAGATTCATTCTATTTGGCAGATTTCTTTTATCAGTAGGGTACAGGAACTGTGTATTATTCAGAGCTGCTTAAGTAATTATAGTTTGTGAAAGTAGTCCCAGCAGAAATGAGGAACGTGCAGAGTATGTGATGACATCAGCACACTGGAAATAACAATAGGTGAGGTAAGCACAGTATGTATACATGGCAAATATTATCACTGTGCGTATCTCCACCTGGATTTATATCACATTTTACTATTTAAGAATAATGGGATAAAATAATGAGATATTAATCAAATACACATGGGAGAGGCCGCTAGACTACCAGGGAAACACAGATCTTTATGTATGTTATCATGATCGGGGGAGGGGGTGGCTAGATTACCAGGGATAATGAAAACGTACGTGTTTTTATTCACATGGGGCACAACAAAGCCCCCTGAGCAAAACCCACCCTCATATAACAGTCTAGGGCACCCCTGGACTACAGAAATGTATTTAAAAATCTGGCCATCTCGTCCCTCACTCTTTGTTCATGAGCGAGCAATTTCCATGATCGCAAGCCTGCAAATTCTTTGACCGCGAGATTCTTTGATCGCGATCGTGCATCGCGAGCGAGGGACGAGATGGCCAGATTAAAAAATAAATTTTCTCAGTCTAGGGGTGTGCTAGGAAGACAAATGAGGGTAGGTTTTACTCAGGGGGCTTCGTTCTGGTGAACCATGGTGGTAGTTTGCCGCAATTCTGTTAATTTTTTAAATTTGAACACTTTTTATTCTTTGACCATGACCCTGCAAATTCTTTGACCTTGAGATTCTTTGATCATGATGGTGCATCGCGAGCTAGGGACGAGATGGCCAGATTAAAAAATCAATTTTCTCAGACCAGGGGTGTCCTAGGAAGAGAAATGAGGGTGGGTTTTACTCAGGGGGCTTCGTTTTTTTTGGCAGAGATATGGCGTGGCGCAGTTTACATTCTGTGGACAGCGTTTTGCTTGTGGTGGTGGCTTGAAATTCATAGGATACCTAGACTTTGTGTCATGGATGTTGTTTTCAGTCATTGTATGTGTTAAATGTGAAAAGGTGTGGAACTGTGCCACTCTGACAAATGAAAATTTCAAATTTTGACATGTCATATTTTGGACACGGTTTGGTCTTTTTACTTGAAATTTGGAGGGTGTTGATGACATGTCCTGTACATGTTAACAGATGTGTTTACATGTTGGACAATATATTTTTTGTGGAGATATTGTGTGGCACAGTTTATGTTTTGTGGACAGTGTTTTCTATTGTTCTATTACATTAACATTTGTTTAGTGGCTGGTTGTGCTGTTGTCAATGTACTTTTTAGTCATTAGCTGTATAATGTGGCCCAACACTTACAAGTTGGTGGGAGCCCACCAACTTGTGCAACTTTCTACTTTTCTATTCTTTCTTAAAAAGTAAGGAAATTAAATGCAAAAAAACTTCATTAATGCATCAGTAGGGTTATTCTACAGCATCAAAAGCAAGGAAATTTGACATTAGGGTTCACACCCCTTGCACCCCATCGTGCCCCCACCAACAGGCATCGGGGTGTGTGTTGGGATCGTCTCACCCCATTCTCCTGCACTGCACCACCTCAACGTGTTTGTACATGGGATGGGGTGAGAGTTAGGGCTGATGACCCCAACGCACACCCCGATGCCTGTTGGTGGGGTGCAGGTGGAAGTGAGGTGCAAAGGGGTGGGAACCCTAATGTTGGTCTCACACTGTCACTGTAGAATAACCCTAACTGATGCATTATAAAGTTGTTTGCAATATATATATATATATATATATATTGCAAAAAAATCATTAAGATACTAGTTAGGGTTAAACCAACAAAAGTAGGGAAATGTGGTGTTAGGGTTTCCAGGAGTGACAACTGGAAGTATTGCAGCCACACTAGCACAGACACAAGTTCAAGCTGAAATTGTCCCAGATGAGTCCCCAACTGTAGCCTGGGTGAGGAAGCATAAGTAGACTAGGAGAGATTGTAAAACTCCACAAGTAGTTTTTAATTATTAGTAGTAACAGAAAATAAAAGCAAACAGAAATGTACTGAATGGTTTTTAGTATAGGCAGTCAAAAAAACAAAGTCCAATTTCTGAGTTCAAAACTGAAATCTACCATCAACCAACTCTCTGTAGCCTCAGGCCTCCAAGTCTCCCTGAAGACATTTGCTCTCTCAACAAGTCAGGCTCTGCAATTGTCAGTAGCTAGGTATAGATATTGTGACCCAGAACTTTCAGAATCTTGTCAGGTTCTAGCTTCCATTGGAGCACTGTGACCCAGAGCTTCAGAACCTTGTCAGATCCTAGCTTCCAGAGCACTGTGACCCAGCTACAAGCCAGCCTATATTGCTGACAGATTCCACCAGTCTGAGATCTAAAAGGCCACACTCTGTTACAACTGTTTCTGTTTTATTTCAACAGTAATAAACTATATCTAGTTTACAAATCAGGGAACCCAGTTTCATACATATGTTCCACAACTATACATAAGCAAGGCAGAGACATTAAAAAAGGAAAGAAAAGCAAGTAAAGTAAGAGTTGACCACACATACCAATAGGAAGGACAGAAATAGCTGGCAGAATCCTTGCTTCAAACTCTCTCCCCACATTACAAATAGGACAGGGCCCAACCAACCCTGTCACAATACAGTATAGGTGATAAATTGAGTGTATGTCACTTTAAGTGCAGTGTTTAAAACAATGGTATTTTCAAGTGATGAGCACTCCCTGATGACACTATAGGTGAAGCTGGTTGGAGTTTGTAGGGTCCTGCTGGTACCCTTTTGATTTTGGTAAGAGGCTTTGCACACTTATGAATGAACTAGAATTTCTTTCAACATTTATTGGATGTTGGCAGGGTTGATTTGGTGGTGGGTGGTGCCTTAGTTTCTTTGGTTGAATTGTCTTGTTCTCTCTGGAGCACACCCTGCCACGGGATGGCCTTTCCTGCTACCAAACACAAAAAAAACAAAAAAACGGGATGGCTATCAGAGGGTGGGGGTGCCACCAGACATCAGGAAAAGATAATTTAATTACGGGGGTGGTGATTGAAGGGTAGGGGGGTGCCACTAGACACCAGGGAAGTGGCAGCTCACTGCTCTCACTCCAGCCCACACCATGAGTTCCAGCTGTGGCTGCAGAAATCAAGAAAGTCCTATTGTTCTCATACAGAGAACATGGGTGAATGGCTGCTCTTGCTAAGCTGAGCACCCAGGATTTTGGGTGCCCAGGTAAGGTATTTCTGGTAACTGTAATAAAAAAACAAACACCAGAATCTAGTTAAACAGGTCCTGTTTAGCTAGGTTCAGGCGTTTTTTTTTTCAAAATACATAATTAGTAGGTACTTTTACTTCAAAATAAAGAAACAGGATAGCAGCTGTCATGAACCAAAAAAAAGTAGTTCATGAGACCCATTTTTGGTTCGGGATGCAGCAAATTTGTGAACCTAACAACACTCTTTGCGAACCAAAAATTTCTGTTTCATATTTGGTTGCTATAATTTAAATCCTTACAACTCAGGAATCATATAATATTTTTTTCATCAAACCTTTGAAAGGCACTACCACAGCACAGACCACGTACTCTGAAAGTTTTGCACAGAAATTCAGAACCTGTAGCCTATACTTGAGAGCAAAAAATAAATAAACATGTGAAGTATAGGGAAAATGGGAACTTTTACAAAATATGTGGTAACCAGATCTCAGAATCCACACAAAGTGCCATCATGAAGCTCTTCATGTTCACACAACATTGCACGCCAATGAAAAATGCAAATTTGTGGGCTATTCCAACAAACCCAGTCAAAGTTATTAAACTGCAAAGTTAGGGGTTTAACACTGAGCACCCTACTCAACCCTAACTATAGGGGCACTACCATACCCCTATAATGTATATAAGAACTGGTGAGCAATTTTTTTCTATGGGCTCATCCAGTTGATATTTGTTGTAATAACCAGCCAGTTATTATTGCAAACACATTCTGCCTGAGAGTCTGACAGTGTGAGCTCCATTCTCACAGCCTCTCAGCTGCAGTCACTTTCACTTTTCACTGCGGCTGTGAGAATGGATGTGATCATATTAGAAACTAGTAAATATGGAGAGACTACACGCTGCTTTTTATAAATTGTATTTGCAAAATTGAATTGTTTACAGCACTGCTTCACGAGCAGTACACATTCCAAAGCTAAAATCCAAATAAAAAAAGGCTTTTTCGGCAGCTTCTCTCACTGTTCTTAACCCGTTTCATGGTATTTTTAACCTGGTGGGAAACAATTGCTCCCCAGTAATTATAAAAAAAATAAAGTGTTGGGTGGTGTGCATATTCTAATCTTATTTATTTAGTTTTTGTTGACCGGGTAAGTGCACTAGTCAAATTCTGCCTATTTTCAGGCACGACCCGGGGCAGGGGAATACAGATGAATGGCAACTGACTATGAACCAGATTAACCTGTTGGTGGTATTTTAATGAATGGGGGGAAATTTGGCCAGGGCACCAGGGAAATTCCCCTACTCTTTTTGAGAAGTACCATGGGATCTTTAACATCCATCTGAACTACCACCAGAACAGGCAGATGGGACCTCAGTTTAACATCTCATCCGAAAGACGGCACCTCAGGAGTGCAGCGCCCCCCTCATGCTGCACTGCAGTGTCAGTATTGGGATATTAACCCAAGTACCTGATGTGGGGATAGAACCCATAGCCTTTTGATCTCCCGGCCTCAGAGGCGAGTGTGCTACCTGCTGAGCCACTGACACTATCTAATGCATATCCTTGGTGTGGGATGCTTTTTGTAAATCCCTTGATCTTCACTCTCAGGGTTTATGTAGCATTCTACAGCTCAGTTGTGCATTAAATTCTCATAATGCTAACCACCCCATACATTATTCTCTTTCTCTCTCACTCCCAAAAGTTATGTCAACATTTTAATTTTAGTACATTTTATAAAAAGGTTCATTTTAAAACAGCTCTCTTGAAAACTATATGCAGTCATGAGACTAAGTGTAATATGCTCTTCAAAAAGACAGCTAAGTATCTTTCTTAATATTATACATATCATTTTTTTTACAGATACACTGCAAAAATATTGTTTCAATAACTTAGGAATGACTGCAGTAAAAAATTTAAAATATGGGTGACCTAGGTTCTTGGGCAGGCAACGTCTTGCCATGAGTTGTCTAACCTAGGGGCATAATGGTGAGAACTGTTCTTTAAAAATTGTTTGACAGATAAAAACATGTATTTTTCAACTTGCTGGTTGTATATGATGTTAAAATAGTTATAAGATATCAGTACAAAATTGTAATGAAAACATCTTAGAACAGTGACAATGTTTCTATACACAGAAATAGTAATAGAATGAGAAATTTTCATTATAACAATCACAATAAAATTTCAAGTTCATATTTTAACTATTTAAAGTTTGTATTTTCTTGTTAATCTAACTTTTAAATTGCTAAACTAATTCAGTGTACAATTCAGAACTGTGGATTGCAACAATTAACTCAAGCAATTTAATTTCTTCTAACCTCTACTTCCATATTATGGACAGCTTGCTCATTTACAGTAGATAACTTACTGAAACTGCCATTTTGCACATTAACATAGAAACATAGACTTTGAAAGCAGATAAGGATCACTTGGCCCAGCCAGTCTGCCCATTTCTCTACCTATTAGATAAGTTGCAGTTCCTAGTTAACCAACAACCTACTTCCTCCTACCCACCACTAGAATAGCCTTATGTCTGTCCCATGTGTTCTTGAATTCCCCCACTGTTTTTGACAACAGGACCTCTTCAGGAAGGCTATTCCATGCATCCACCACCCTCTCCATGAAAAAATACTTCCTCATATTGCCCCTGAGCTGTTCCCCCCTCTATCTTCAAATTGTGCTCCCTTGTTCTTGCACATCTCTTTTTCTGAAAGATGCTACCCTCTTGGACTTTGTTGATTCCCTTGAGGTACTTGAACATTTCTATTGTGTCCACCCTCTCCCTCCTTTCCTTGAGGGTATGCATATCAATCTCCTTTAGTCTCTCTTCATATGGCTTCTGATGCAGACCCTGCAGCATTTTAGTTACCCCTCTCTGGACTGCCTCCATCCTGTCTATGTCCTTGTGGAAATGGGGTCTCCAGAACTGCACACAGTACTCCAGATGGGGTCTCATCAACTCTCTATACAGAGGGATATCAACTTCCTGTTTTCTACTGGTGATGCCTCTCCCTATGCATCCCAGTATCCCCCCAGCCCTCCTTACTGTCTGTCTTCTCACATTGCTTGCCTACCTTTAGGTCATCTGATATGACTACCCCCAGGTCCCTTTCCATTTTCTTTGTTGTTAGTATCCCCTCCCCCCATTGTGTACTCTTCCCTTGGGTTTTTTATTTGCCAGGTGCATTATTTTGCACTTCTTTGCACTGAATCTAAGCTGCCATACTTTTGATCATTCCTCCAACCTTGCCAAGTCCCCTCTCATCCTTTCCACCCCCATTGTGTATCAACCCCATTGTAGATCTTTGTACCATCTCCAAAGAGGCATACTTCTCCTTCCAGTCCCTCTGCAATGTCACCTATAAAGACATTAAAGAGGACCGGTCCCAGTACTGAACCCTGTGGTACCCCATTGGTAACCCCCCCTTTCTTTGGAGTGGACCATTTACTATTACCCTCTGCGTCCTGTTACCCAGCCAATGTTTTACCCAAGCTACCACCCTGGGACCCACTCCCAGGATATCTAACTTGTTTATTAATCTTTTGTGTGGGACTGTGTCAAATGCCTTGCTAAAGACTAGGTGGGCCATGACCACAGCCCCTCCCTGATCTACTGCTTTGGTCACCCAGTCAAAGAAATCTTTTAGAGTCATCTAGCATGACCTTCGGACTGTGAATCCATACTGGCTTGGGTCCTGTACCACGCTGGCCTCTAGGTACTCAAGTCTTTCTTTCTTTCAGAAGTGATTCCATCATTTTCCCTACCAATGAGGTCAAACTAACATGTCTATAATTTCCTGCCTCTGCCTTGCTCCCACTTTTGTGAAGGGGAATCACATCCACCCTCCTCCAGTCCTCAGGTAAAACACCATCCTCCCATGATTTGATAAAAAGGGTAGTCAGTGGTGTCACTAGTTCTACCCTTAGTTATTTTAGAATTTTGGGGTGAATCCTGTTAGTTCCCATTGCTTTGTCCACTTTCAGTCTTAGAAGTTCTTTCAGGACCCTTTCTTCTATAAATGGACTGGTATCGACCCCCCTCTATCCAGACAGCTTCTATTGTTTGGCTTAGGTACCACCCCTCCTCTTCTTTTGTGACTATGGAGTAGAAGTATTCATTCAGTATCCCTGCTTTTTCATTGTCACCCTCTGCCCACACCCCTTTATTAAGCCTCACTATCCCCCCCTTGGTATTTCTTCACTCCCTAATGAACATATAAAAGGTTTTATCTCCCTTCTTAACTGATTTGGCTATCTTTTCTTCAGTTTGGGCCTTTGCTATTCTGACTGCCTTCCCCGCTTCCTTCTGCTTTAAGTGATACAATTCTCTTTCCTGCTCCTTCTGTGTTTCCTTATACTTCCTGAATGCTATCTTTTTCTCCCTAACCTTCCCCGCTACCTCTTTTGAGAACCATAGTGTTTTTTTTTTCTTCATTTTGTTTAATTTGTTTGCTTCACACAAAGGCTTGTTGCCTCTGTGATGGCAGTTTTCATTTTCCCCATTGTTCCTCCACCCCTCCATCTTGTCCATTTGCTAGTGCTTTCCTGAGGCACTCTCCCATTTTGCCAAAATCAGCCCTCTTAAAGTCCAGTACCCTCACTTTTGTATGGCTTGACTCTACAGCTGTGTTTATCGTAAACTACACTGTTTGGTGGTCGCTTGTTCCCAGATAGTTACCCACTTCTAAATTTGAGATACTCTCTCCATCCCCGTTTGAGAGTACCAGGTCTAAGATTGCTTTCTCCCAAGTGGGTTCCAAGATTAGCTGTCTGAGGCATGCCCCCTGCAGGGCATCAAGAATGACCTTGCTCTGATATGGCTGCAGCAAAGATGCAATATCTCCCCTTTTTATGCCGTTCTAGGAATGCCTTCTGTAATTTCCTTGTCCATTTCCTCCCACTGAGATAGGGGTCTGTATACAACCCCCGTGCATATTGTGGTGCCATTTTCTGTCTCCAGGGTGACCCACAGTACATCCTCTACTCCCCGGTTACCCTTTAGTTCCATTGTTTTGATCCCTTCCCTTATGTAGAGAGCTACTTCTCTTGCTCTTTTACCCTCCCATGTCCCTCCTGTAACTTGTGTACTCTGGTATATTGCTATCCCAGTCATGGTTCTCTGTGTACCGTGTTTCTGAGACTGCCACACTATTCAGGCATCCCTCTTCCATCAAAACCACTAGTTCAGGGAGCTTGTTACCCAGACTATGGGCATTGGTACTCATCATTCTCCATTTTTTGATGGCTTTACCCCTTTTCACTCCATCCCTGTCCTTACTGTCTTTGCCTTTTTCTCCATTTACCCCAGTCCTGCTCCATATTGACTTCTCTACGATGGAGTTTACCTTGCTAACTACCCTGTTTTGTGGGGGGAGGCTGGAATTTCCCTGGTCCTTTTCAGTAACTCCCCCCTTGGCTAGTATAAATGCTTGCCAATGAAGCATTTAAAAAATTCACCTAGGATCTTGGTTCCCTTCCCAGACAGAATCAGACCATTGCACCAATATAGGTATTTGTGCCTCCAGGTGGACCCCCAGTCCCCAATAAAGCCAAAACCCTGACCTCAGCACCAGTTGTTCAACAATTCATTGAATCCCAAGGTACAGAGTACCCTATCCTCACACATGCCATAGACTGGCAGCACCTTCAAGCAGGTTACGATGTGTGTTACTTGTCTAAGGGCCCTTCCCCACTCCACAAACTCCTCCTGCACTGCCCTGATCCCATTCCAAGCCAGGTCATTTGTCCCTAGGTGGTCAATGATGTCCAGCTCCCTCTCCCATGCAGCTGCTCCTGCAATCCTGAGGATTCACTTCTTGTCCCTCCAAGCCATGGTGCTGGACAGGCATCTTACCTGCCTCTCCCCTTCCCTCCCTTCCCCAGGCCACAAAATATGGCCACAAATCAGTAATGGACCAGATCTCTGTAGTAGCTTACATTGAGCCATATCATAATGTGATATAGTGTCAATATTCGATGACACCTGAGGCTGCTTAATGCATGTTATAAGCAAAGCCCACATTACTAATGTCCCTCTGAAAAATGATCATTTCATAGACCAATATATTTGAGAGTTCACAGCATCATCTTTGTTGGGATGTTCAAAAGATGATGAAAGATTATATCCTCTCACCACTAGAGGGCTATATCTATCTCTTTATCTAGTACGTAAGCCATGTGGGCTCTCTCTGCCTTTCTCTCACCTCTCCTCCTCCTCCTCCTTGCCCTGGCCCACCTCTTCTCTCTCCCTGGTCCTAGCCACCCCTACCCACCCACCCCCCCACCTCTACTCTGGTTTCCACTGCAACTCAAGGGAACTCTCCACTTCCACTCGAGACTTGTGCTTGGTGCACCATTTGGATAGTCCTGGTTACTTAACACGACCACTACTCTCAACAAGTGTGGCCACCTCTCTACACTGTACCACCTTGCAGTCCATATGGGACACCACCTGGAACCTTGCAACTTCTACTCCCAGAAACAACAATCAAAACTATCTCTCAAAGAGCTGCGACTGTGCTCCTTAAAACTCCTGCTCCTCCTCCTCCTTCTCATCTCAGGCAGCGTCCATCCCAATTCTGGCCCTAGAAGCTCAGGCCACACACAAACTCCAGGTGCCCTTATCCTTGCAACCATTAATATCTGCAGCCTACTACCAAAGCTGGATGCACTCCAAGCCTTCATATGCCAACACAACTCTGGCATCCTTGCAGTGGTGGAAACTTGGCTGACACCTAAAGTTCCTGACTCAGCAGTAACAATACAGGGCTACAATGTTCACAGGCTGGACCGGATATCCAAAAAAGGCAGTGGTTGCGCAATCTATATCAAAGACTCCCTGTCTTGGCACCCTGTAGCAACTCCATCACTTTCTGCCTCAGCCCAGATTCTGCCAATAAAAATCATCCTAGGTCCCAACCATAAAGCTCTGACTATTGTCTCCATATATATCCCACCCAGGGACCCTAAACATGGATTCAATGATGTCCTAAACTTTATCAACTCACATCCTCCCGAAACTGAACTTATTCTACTAGGGGATTTCAACATAAACTGGTTAGCATCGAGTGCCAGTGCCTATAAAGACTCCATCTCAGCTGCTAAACTCATGCAAATGGTAAACTCCCCAACTAGGATTAACTACAAGACTGGCACTAGTACCCTCTTGGATTGGGTCCTCACCACTCACCCCACAAGGATTTCTTATACGACCATTCTCCCAGACTCACTCAGTGACCACTCCCCAGTCATGTGTGCATGGTCTAACAAATTCCTTAAGCCCCCTCCCAAAATTATCGCTAGCAGAGTCCTTCCTCATGGAAAACTTCCATATCTCAAACAACACCTGCTTCTACAAGACTGGCTACCCATCTATGAAGCAACAGATGTTAACTTGGCTCTTGATCACTTCATCTCAATTTTCAACAAAGCCTGTTACCTCTTTGCCCCTGCTAAAAGGCGCAAAACAAAATCTCTCTCTAACCCATGGGTCACCGTGGCTCTTCTCTCACAGCTGAAACTAAGAGATCACCTCTGGGCAGTTGCCAGGGCCACTGGCAAACAACTGGACATCCAAAATTACAAACAAGCACGAAATGCCTGCACAAAAGCCATTCAGCTAATGAAATCCACCTATTACAAAGATGCTCTCACCAATACATGGGGAAATGGTCGTGCTTTCTGGGACAATATCAAGGATGTCACAGGGAAGCAGCCAAAAACCTCTCCGGCCATGTTAATAGTTGATGGATCCTCAACCCTTGACCCCAAGGTGATCGCAAACATCTTTAACATGGCTTTTTCAGACCTTAGTGCTGTTCTACCCCATGACTTTTTCAAAAACAGGGCCTACTCCCAAAATACCTCAGCCCCTCAATCTAACCATCCCCTCTTCTACTTCAGGAAGGTAAGGCTGAATGAAGCTCGCCGCTATATTACTGCAGCTATCTCTAAATCTAGATCTAGTAGCGACACCCTGGACCTTAAGCTTCTTTTGCTCACCCTCGATGAGGTAATTGATCCATTAACAAAAATCCTAAACCTCTCTCTCAGCTGTGGAAAATTCCCGGACCTATGGAAAACAGCCACCGTGACACCCATCCATAAAAGTGGGGACAAGACGATTCACTCAAATTATCGCCCTATCTCCATACTGCCCCCACTCTCTAAGGCACTTGAGCGCATCGTGGCTGATCAACTTACCGACCACTTGGATAAATACAATATACCTTGTCCACAACAATACGGCTTCCAGAAAGGTCACAGCACCACCACAGCCCTTCTTGAATTCACTGGAGCTTTGCACAAATCCCTTGACAACGGCCTTCTCACAGGGGCCGTTTTCGTCGACCTCTCCAAGGCCTTTGATACAGTACACCATGGATTGTTAATACACCAACTACTGAATGCCGGGCTATCACCTGACTCTTCTCTCTGGTTTAAAAGCTACTTAGAAAACCGGTCACAGACAGTAAAAACTGCGGACGCTCTTTCTAACACCCTGCCAGTTCCCTCGGGTGTCCCACAGGGATCCATACTGGGACCCCTCCTTTTTAGCCTTTTCTTAAACTCCCTCCTTTACCACTGCTCTGAGCAGATCATGCTATATGCCGATGATGCTGTTGTATTCTCCACTCACAAAGATCCTGCAACTCTTCAACACAACCTTCAACTTGGTTTCAGTTCTGTAGAGACATGGTTTCTTAATCATAAACTGGTCCTCAATGACAAGAAAACCAAATCTATGCTCTTCTGCAGCTCTCATAACCCACAAGCTACACCACTTGGCTATCTCCACCACAGGGGAACACTCTAGATCAGGTGGGGTCCTTCAAATACTTAGGAATACAGCTTGACCCTAATCTCTCCTATGGACTTCAAGTAGATAATGTAGCTAGAGCTGCTAATACATGGCTTGGTCTCCTCTACAAACACAGACCACACCTCACGCCAGAAGCTTTGAAGGTTGCAGTCCTGAACTCTGTGATCTCTGTAATAGACTATGGTCTCATCATTTATGGCTTGGCCACAACCACAATGCTTAGATGCCTCTCAACTACCTTAAATAAAGCATGTCGGCTCATCACTGGTGCTCACCGTCTCACCCACACATGTGACCTGTACACTCAGACTGGCTGGCTCCAACTATCAAACCACATAAAGTTTCTCACCTGCTCCATGGTGAAAAAAAATCTACCTTGGCCTTGCACCTTCTGGGGTCTCAACTCTGTTACAACACCAAATTAACAAATGGCACCTTAGGAGATCCACGCTACAGCTACTGAAAGTCCCCCACTGTCACACTTCACAGGGACAATGCTCTTTTGCTTATCGAGTGCCACTCTGGTTCAATGGCCTCAGCCCAACCATCTCCTCTGCCACAACTATTGGTATGTTTAAAACTAGGCTCCGGGACTATCTCACTACCAACAGCTCCTGTGACTGCCCAACTTAACCTTGTTTCTCCACTTCCCTTTCTGCTCTAGTTGTCCCCCCAACCCCCACTGGATTCTACCCTCACATCTTGGTATACCCAATGCTGCACTTTTCACCCTCTTGCCACCCTTCCTACATTCCTTCTCCCCCCCTACCCTCTTCCCTCTCCCTATGACTCTGGCACTTCTTATCTCTTGTCTATTTTCTCTGACAAATGAAGCTGGCTGCCTTGTTACAATGCTACCCTTGAACTGTATTAATCTGTACTCTGTTTGCAATGTCCACATTGTTGTAATGCCTGTCTTGATGTTCTCCATAATTTGTATTTCTCTGACATGGAACCTTTGTAAAAGAGCCATGGCTCAAAGGTATTTGTAATCCTAGACTTGATAAATAAATAAAATAAAGAAAGTCTGGTACTAGTTGATCCATAAAGCTCACCAACTTGTCATTTGAAATTCCATGACTAATCTTTTCCACTGACTACATTAGACCTAGAACACACGAGTAGCAGTAGTAGTAATATTTTTATTCATCAACATGAATAAGGCAATTCCCGTTATTCATAACCTCATTTACAAGGGATACTCTTTTGCATAATACTGGTTACAGAGGGAAAAAGTACAATAATTCATTACAAAACAATAATGTGGCAAGCAAACAATTATGCCAACAGAAAAAAAAACAATTATATAGTAGTATAAAATGTGTACATTCATAAAATTAAATAATTCAATTAATGCTTACATACCTTTTAAATGCATTCAAAATACATTTACAATTATATAAAGGAATTAAGAGCCGGCCCGCCTGTGCAGCGGTTGGATTTTCACTTGCGACGCCGGCGACCGGTTGGGGAATGGACCAGGTCACTGGAAGCGAGCTGGGGAGAAGGATTGAGCATCCCACGGACAGCTCTCCTTCTCCGAGGAGGGTGGGAAGTGTCCGCATGACGTGACTCCCAGCGGAGGCCAGGGGTCCCACAACACCGGCGCCACACTCAATGGAGGCAGGGTAGACACTGGACATCATTGCACATCCCGCCTCAGAGGAAAACTAAAAGAAAATAAAGGGAGAGCCTCCGCTACATGAAGCCCTCCCGGGCTTCAATTAGCCACTGCCGCGCACCAACAGATAGCAGTTCCACAGGCGCCAGAATTGGGAGAACCAGCACTGTGGCCCCACCCTCCGGGGGGGGGGCATGCCCAGGGTAACCGGGAGTTGCTGCACTTGGCGGTTGGTGGAAGTCTCAGGGGCTGTAATCAGGGCAGAGACAGGATGGAGGCCTCCCAGGAAAAATGATAAATAAAAAAATATATATATAAAGGAATTAACCATATCTAAAGCTAGGCAGCAGACTTGTGACAGAGTGACTTGTAACACAGACTATTCTTTAATTTTCTTCCATGATATCTTTTTATTTTGTGGCCTTAAAGATTTTGTTGTGATGTTCCAAATTTGGAGGGCTGAATAATGGACAGAGGATTGTCCTATATTGGTTCTGTTTAGAGGGACATCTAATTCAATGCTGTTTTCTGATCTCAATCCAAACTTATGTTTTTTTATAGATGCATTGTTACATATATAATCAGGGACTTTCCTTTTGTAACATTTGAACATCAGTTCTGTTATATGTAGCTGGCTTCTCAGTGCTAAATGGAGCCAGTTCAGCTCTTTGTACATGAAACAATGACGGGTATGTTATGGGGCATCGAGGGCAAACTTGGCAAAGTGGCTGTGCATAGCCTCAACTTTAGCAATGTCTGTCCTCAAGGCCCCATAGTCAAACATTGGAATGATCATTGAATTGACCACTTTCAATCCAGATTTTAGCAGCAGATCTTTCTTTATACCCATTTTTTCCATACTGTTAATGTGTGCCTTCCATTTACACTGATTATCAACCCAGATTCCTAGGTATTTGTAAGCTTCAGTGTGCTGCAAGTTGGTACCACCCCACATTACCATGTTCATCATGTCCCCACAACTGAATTCCTTATTTCTCTCTTTGAACAGCATTACTTTTGATTTATTGGCATTTAATACCAATTTATTTTCTGTAAAAAAAGCTGTAATGTTTCAAATACCCTTTGGAGTACATCGTCAATTTGTTTTTCATCACTTCCTTTAGCATAAATAACTATATAATCTACATATAAGTGAAAAATTACATTGGGGTGTTCAAATGAGAGACTGTTCATGTATAGCACAATGGGCTGAGTATTAATCCCTGCAGCACTGCAGATATTGTTTCTCTCAGTTTTGATTGGAACTGTTCTAGGAATGCTTTTTGTCTATATCCCACTAGATAATCTTGTAGCCACTTTATGACTTTCACTGACAGACACATGGTGGGTAGCGTAACCAGTAATAGTCTATGGTCTAGTGTGTTGAATATCTTTGACAAATCACTGAATATAGCAACCACCATGAGTCTTTCTTTCAAGGCATACTACTGTAGATATCCCCAACTACTGTCACTAATGCAGTCTGGGTGCAATGTTTTTCTCTAAAACCTGATTGGGTTGGACTAATTAAATCACTCTCATTCTAAAATGTGTTAAACTGAGTTGCCACTAATCATTCAACAGTTTTTGTTACAATGCGGAGTAAGGAAATCAGTCTAAAATGTGATATTTCATGTTTTAAGCCTGTTTTAAATATGGGGATAACCTTAGCAATTTACTGTACCAGTCTTCTGGATACTCACAAGCTTTTAGGGACATTTTGAAGAGAGCAGTAATGAGGTAAGCAATGATCAATGCAGCATATTTCAAGAGCTTTCTGGGGACGTTATCCAAACCTATTGATTTTGTCTCATCTATTTTTAATAATCCAGCCATCCCTTCTCCCACCTCTGTTTCTCAAAATGTAAAGGCTCTCATTAAATTTAACTGATTTAAAAAGACACTGTATACACCTGGCCCACAGAATTAATAGCCTTACATGCTTTGGTACCCATATTAACAAAAACACTGACCAATACAGGTGATCAACAACACTTTTGATGCAAGGTTGTAGTTCAATATTGCTCTTCTTAGCAAACACAGTGAGCATTTTGTTTGTCCTATAAGAGGTATTGAAAACATGATAAGTCATATTCAGTACTGCTTATGTAGACATGATGACTCCTTTTAGTTGATAATGCATGCTATGACATAATTGTATTTATGCTGAACTCTCATGTTGCTAATTTTGTTAATCAACCTTCTGTGCGATGCAGTGTCAAAGGCCTTACTTAAGTCCATATAGGCCACATCCACTGCCAACACTTGATCTACCTCTCTAGTTACCTATTCCAAGAAATCTATGAGAAACATTTGAGCTTACCTCCTCCCTTAGAAGCCATGCTGCTGTTTGACCGGCAACACATTTTATTCAAGGTACTTCATCAGACTTTCCTTCTGAAGGGTTTCTTTTAATTTTTCCACCCATGATGATGTCAAACTGACTGGTCTATAATTGCTGGTCTGCTCCCTATATGTTATGTTTTCAATCAGCAATATATAATACTTTTACTGAGCAGCTGAAGCCTATAGATGAACTTTAAAAAACACAATATTTAGACAATCCCGGATATATTTCACATTAGTTATGCATTTATTTTCTCAATTATGTATTACTGATGTAATTATAATGATAACTTGATCTTTGCTACTTCAAAGTTAATAAGGTCATACATGGATAAAACAATGGATAAAATTAAACATGGCCTTTGCAACATGCCATATGTTGAAGTGAAGATCGGTGTCTGGCATGTTCTCTCTTAACCATTTAGCAACCTGGACATAATGATCTTTCACCAGCTGACTTATAAATATTCCAGCATAAGTCACAGAAGCCATACACTGGTGTAATCCCTCTTAGTTCGATGTTTGTGCTTCCCCCACATATGTTACACTGTTAAATAACATTATAAGAAAATTAAATGTAGAACTGCTCAATGACAAAAATCAAACAAAGTCAAGCACATCGTCATCTTACTTCATGATTTTCCCAACAACATTGCTTACCAACAATATCTTGGCAATGTGGTGACACACGAAAAAAACATTGTTCAAAAGTGAATGTTAATGTAACATTACCTGCCGATGCTTGTACATACCTTTGTTACCTATAGGCTCAACTACTGTAACTCTCTGTACTTTGGAGCCACAAGAGGGACTCTTCACAGACTGCAGCTGGTGCAGAATGCCGCGGCCCAATTACTGACTGTCCTTCTGAGGTCCAGTCATGTGATTTTGGTCCTGCTTGCCCTGCACTGGCTGCTGGTCAGGTGAAGAGTCCTTTTCAAAGTGGGTTTACTCACCTTTAAGGCCCTATACCAACTGGGTCCTGGTTACCTGTCAGAGCTCCTGATACCAGTGACCTCTGCTCGCTTCCTGTGCTCCTCTTCGAGGGGCCTTCTGGATGTTCCCAGGGTCCGGCTCAGGACCTCGGGAGATCATGCTTTTAGTGTCTCTGGGCTGATCCTGTGGAACTCGCTTGCACCTGCAGTCTGGGAGGCTCCCTTTGTTGAGGTGTTTAAGTGGAGGCTGAAGGCTCACCTCTATAGCCCGGCTTTCTCAGACTGCTGATTCCATCATTGCTGTCCAGTCCATTGATTGTGGCAACCATAAGCCTTTTTTTTATTACTTTAATGTTCTAAACTGTAATTTGTATGTTGCATTATTGGATTTTATATTTTCTTCTAGTGTTTTAAATCTTTGTTCATTTTATGAATGTTTGTTAGGCGCCAAGAGCCTCCAGGATTGGGTGCCCTATAAACAAAGTTTCCTTGCCTTGCCTTGCTTTACCATTCACTCTTGTTCAAAATAAAATGGATCATTATAGCCTACAGCTGCTGATTAACAAAAAGTTACTATAACCACTAATCACTGTGGCAAGAGTACATGACAAGGACTTATGTTAATACAGATTATGCCACTTAATTAGACTCTGCTTAAAGGGAACCATCATTTAATTGGAGCTTTCATTCAGAAATCAGTTTGGCGCAATGTATTTCAATGGCCCTTCAACTGGTTAATTGGCACATTTTATAAAGAACATCTGGTGAATAGGAACACAGATGAACCCATTCTACTGTATAATTATGGTGCCAGTTCCCATTATCCAGTAGGTTCTAACTGCCCGTGTCTGGCTGTGTGCAATACCCATGTCCTGTGTGAAATGACAAAAAAGGGTAGATTTATGTCTTGCTGATAGGGTAAAGGTTTTGGAGACACTTGCGGAACCAACAGCAATATTATCTTCAGTAGCTGCTTATTTCTGCTCTTGAAAAGCCAAGCATGGTGAATTAAACAGTTCAAGGAAGAGATGCTGTGTGAGTGACAAAGCAATGTCAATCCAGAAAGAAAATGTTGGCAAGAAGGAGAGGACACTGCTGTGGAGGATGACTTGCTTCTCTAGTTCCAACAGGCCCTCATCAAAGGTACAGGAGTGTCTAGACTCATGCTGAAGCAAAAAATGATGGAAGCTGCAGAGCACATGGAGCATGAGTCTTTCCTGCCCACTGATGGCTGGCTGACACTCTAGAAAACCAGACAGACCATTGTCTTCAAATGATAATATGGAGAAAGGCAGGTGCTGATGCAAAGTCAACATTCCTGTGTCTTACTGATGTGCTGCCCAGAGTCATCAGCAGGTTCAGTGATGAAAATGTTTTAACATGGATGAAATGGGACTTTTCTCTTACCGTGGCTACCTGAACTGTGGACACGCTCCAAAAGATCAACAACTGACTGGCAGAAAAAAGCTAAAGATTGAATCAGTATCCTCTGCTGTACAAACCTGTCAGGGAGAGTGAAACACAAGTTAATGGTCATTGGAACATCTAAACACCCTTGATGTCTGCCAAAAGATTTAAAATCACTTCTTGTCATATACACTTTATTCACAAATGTCTGGATGACTTCATTCATCATTCAAGAATGGTTACTCACATGGGACAGAGAACGTAAGCAGGCAAGATGAAAAAAATGGTGTTGTTCACCGCTAATTGCAGCGCCCATCCCCATCTTTCAACAGTTTCAAATTGTTTCAGGAAGGCAGGATTTGTGAATGGAGAGAGTTCTGATATTGAAATCAAGCAACTAGCAAATAGTCTTTAGATAAAATTCAGATAATAGACTTTGCTTACCAAATGTATTCAAAGTAAAAATATTTTAATCAATACAGCTCATAAGTCATATAATTAAATCAATGTTTCACTACTTAAATATGTGCAGCTTCATCAGGAAATATGACTTCAAAAAATAAAAATAAATAATTATTAGAAACGTTCCAAATCTCTTCAGTTTCCGTAATATACATAAGCTGTAACACAATTATGTACTGAGTTCAAAAAACATAATTCCTAAATATGTGAATAAATGTATTATTTTATACATTATAGTTCTATCTGCACACAGAAATGCATAAAAATGTGTTATTTTTCTAGACTGTGAATCATTTTTAAATCTCATTCACCTGATATTTTCTGTTTAAATATTGTATTCTTGTAGTAGTCTTCTGTAAAACTGGCTGACACCTGCATGCAAAATATATACATATTCTTTGCAAAAAAAAAAACTCCATTAATGCACCATTTAGGGTTAAGGCTACATCAACAAAAGTAGGGAAATGTCATTTTAGGGTTTCCAACCCTAAAACCCCACCCTCACCTCTGAAGCAATTAAGGGTACAGTCTTCCTTGGGGTTATCAACCCTAAAGCTCACTCCATTAGGTGTGTATGTTTCTGGAGTGTATAGAATGGGGCGAGCTTTAGGGTTGACAACCCCAAGGATACATGCTCATTCAGTGAGAGCTCAGTTGGGCTGCCGGACGTGGAGGTGAGTGGAGGACTGTGCTGGTGGCCTGTTTGGGGTTGAGGGTTGAGGGTTGGGGGAGCAGGGTGGTGAGGCACTCCCTGATAGGGTGGAGGGATGGGGAGTCCACTTGAGATCAGTGGTCGGATTTTTAAAGCTCTACTAGATTTGTTCTTTTTTGTTCTTTGATCCAATTCTTTAACCAGGTGAGACACACTAAGCTGAAAGCTTGTTTACAGGTGCAACCTGGGAGCACAGGGAAGTTAATTGACTTGCTTAGGGTCACACAGTATATGCAAGGGGGGCTGTGGGATTCAAACCCAGGTCTCCAGATTTGCAGCCCAGAGCCTTAAACCACTTTACCACAAGTTGCAGTAATCTAGGGGCTTCACTGCATCCCTGCTGCATCAGGAACCCTGCACCATATTCAGGTACAACATGGTCCCTGCACCAGAACTCTGGTAATTGCCACACCTGTAGGTGTGCACCAAACCAAGTGGCGCAACTGCAGGTAATGCCACAGGGATTCGGCTGCCCCCCTCGGTGCAACCAAAAGGGTGGCAGGATGGCCAGGGGTGGTGGGCACACACAAGGCTAGGAAGTGAGATACATTGGTGGCATAGGGCATGAGGTGGCACAGTTACTGTTGGGGAAGGGGTGGGTAGCCATGTCAATGAGGTTGCACCCAGTGGGGGTGCCAGTAACAGCACAATATTGGCATGAACACACAATGGAGAATGGGGGGTATAGCATCACACAGTGCCATGGCCCCATGGGGGCAAAGCCTTGGCAGCAGTCTCCAGGGCTGTGCCCACATGGGGCCCTGGCACTGTGTGTTGCTATACCACCCCACTGCCCATTGTGTGCCCATGCCATCTTGTACCATAATCGGCATCCCTTCTGGGTGCAACCACATTGACATGGTCACCCAACCCTTCTACACCAGCAACTGTGTCACCTCATGCCCTATGCCACCCCATAAATGCCCATTATGGCCTCTTACCAACATGTCCCCACAGTGTCTGGAGTGGCACAAGGGGCTTAGACCAGGTTTTCTATGGTCTATCTCCTGCCCCTTGCTGTGGCCATGGAGGAGTTTCTTGCATCACAGAAAAGGTGATGTTGCAGCCTCACCATGGTGTAAGCCCCCTTGCGGCATGGCACACCCTAAGTTTGGCCACAAGGATGGCGCAGCACCACAAAGGCAGTGGTTCATGGTTCAGTTGCAGACCATGTTACTGAAACATAAAAACATAGAATCTGACAGCAGATAAGGGCCATCTGGCCCATCCAGTCTGCCCATTTTCCTACTCAGTTTGGCAACCCAGCTCCTTATTTGATCTGCATTTCCCCTGCTCTCCCTAACTTCAGGGTGCCCCAATGCATGTCTCATGCGCTCTTGAAGCCCCATACTGTTTGTGCTCCTATCACCTCCACTGGAAGGCTGTTCCACAGATTCACCACCCTTTCTGTGAAAAAATATGTTCTAATATTCCCCCTAAGCCTTTCTCCCTCCAGCCTCATGTCATATCCCCTTGTCCTTGTGCCCCTCCTTCTTTGAAATATGCCTCCCTCCTGTACTCTTTTTATATCCCTTAGGTACTTGAAGGTCTCGATCATATTCCTTCTCTCTCTCTCTCTCTCTGTTCTCTTCTCTACTGAATAGATGTTAAGGTCCCTGAGTATCTCCTCATAAGGCTTTTGGTGCAGCCCCGTACCATTTTCGTTGCTCTTCTCTGGACTGCTTCCATTCTGTCTATGTCCTTCCTAAAATGCAGTCTACAGAACTAGACACAGTATTACAGATGAGGCCTCAACAGTGATCTATACAGTGACATCACCACCTGCCTCCTTCTGCTGGTTATGCTCCTTCCTATGCACCCCAGCATTCTGTTTGCTTTCCCCGCTGCTTTCTCACACTGTTTGGTTGACTTCAGGTCATTAGATATGATTACCCCACAGGTCTCTCTCCTGCCTTGTGCTGGCCAGAACCTCTCCCCGTTCTGTATTCCTCTGTTGGATTTCTGTGCCCTAGGTGCATTATCTTGCACATTTTAGTGTTGAAACTCAACTGCCATACCCCTGACCATTCCTCTAATACTTGTAAATCTTTTCTCATTTTTTCCACATCCTCTTGTGTGTCAACTCTGTTGCAGATCTTGGTGTCATCTGCGTAAAGGCATACTTTCCCTTCTAGTATCTCTGCAATGTCGCTGATAATGACATTAAAGAGGACTGGTCCCAGCACCGATCCCTGTGGCACCCTGCCAGTCAACTCCTTCCCTTCTGATTTCATACCATTTACTACCACCCTCTGGGTCCTGTCCTTTATCCAATTTTCAACCCATTTTACCTCCTTAGGGCCCACTCCCAGGTTTGCCAATTTGTTAAGCAATCTCCTATGTGGAATGGTGTTGAAGGCCTTGTTGAAATCCAGGTAGACCACATCCACCACCCCTCCCTGATCCACCATCCTGGTCACCCAGTCAAAGAAATCAATAAGATTTGTCGGACAGGACCTTTCCACTGAGAAACCATGCTGCCTTGAGTCTTGTGCCCTGCTAGACTCCAGAAACTTTACTATCCTCTCCTTAAGTAGGGACTCCATCAGCTTCCCCACCACCGATGTCAGGTTTACAGGTCTGTAATTGCCTGCCTCCTCCCTACTTCCATTCTTGTGAAGGGGGACCACCTCTGCCCTCCTCCAGTCCCCAGGTATCTCCCGTCTCTAGAAATGAGTTGTAAAGGGTCATCAGTGGTCCTGCTAGTACCTCCCTGATTTCCTTCAACACTGTCGGGTGAATCCCATTTGGCCCAATTGCTTTGTCCATTTTTATTTTCCCTGAGTTCCTCTAGGACTCTTTCCACTGAAATGGGGCTGGAGTCCACCTCTTCCCCTGAAAACCTTTCCTTGTGAGTCTTGGTCATTCCCCTGCCCCTTCCTTGGTGAATATTGAGCAAAAGCATTTGTTCAGTATCTCAGCCTTTTCAAGGTCATCCTCCACCAATCCTCCTCCTTCCTTCTTCAGTGTAACAATACCATTTCTGAACTTCTTCCTCTAGCTAAGGTATCTGAAGATGGTCTTGTTTCCTTTCTTAATATCCTGTGCTGTTCCTTCCCCTGTATTTCAAATGCCACATCTCTTGGTGCAAGGTGCTAGTTGCCTCACAAATGTTTGATGCAAGCACCGTAATCTCCCCTCCCCCAGGGATTTAATGAAAAAACATATTTTTTTACGGGGGAAGGGGACCACTACCCACTAGACAGTATACCAGATATTTAATGTTATTTATACTGTGGCTGGCAATCTGCACGAGGGGCACTAGACATCAGGGCCCCCATATTCAAAGGGGATGTGCGGCGCATCTCGGAGGAAAATGGAGATGGGCCGCACATCCCACACAATGCGCCACAGTGAGATATTCAATAAGCAGTGATGTGCCACCCAAAGGAGAATGCATCATGGCCCACAGAGAATGTATAGGGTGCAAGAAGAGGGGTAGTGCCCATGAATGTGCTGTGCATGGGCATATTCAATGGGCATGTGCCCTGCAAGAGCCTGAACTGTGCCGCGCACAGATAGGCCATGGAATGCAGACCTAAATCTGTCAGCCACCCACAGGCAGGCTGCAGAAGTGCAGCCCAGTGCATTGCAGCTTGCCAGCCCCAGTAGAAATGTGGATCCTCACCCCTGCCCCATCCCTGAGCACCGTAATGGTAACGGTACCCCACAAGCCTGTAGTGTAAGGCCCCCCCCAAGACCCCATCCTACAGTGACCATACATCCCCTCCTGCACTCCCTACCCTGTTCATGTTGGGATCCTCTGCTGAATCCCAGTACCTGTGTGAAGATGGATCCCCTCCTGAACCTGTAACCGTAGTGCAGGGTCCCCACACCTGTACCCCATCCCCGATGTCTGGACCATGATACACACCCTCCAGATATATCCATAGTGTAGTGGCTCCCCACCACATCATGACAGAACCCCCACCCTGCTCCCTGCAACCCTTCTGGAGCTGGCAACGGGCTCTGCCCTCCACACTCAACCATGACCAGCCACTGACTGCACTGTCATTGGACCAGTACTGTACATAGGACACTCCCAACCAATAGGCATGACCTATGTTCAGTACCAGTCCATTGACAGTGCAGTCAGTAGCTGGCCATGGTGGTGTGCGGAGGGAAGAGCCAGTCGCTAGCTCCAGGAGGGTTGGGGGTGTGTTGGGTTGGGGTCCTGTCATGATGGGGTGGGGGTCCACTGGACTACTGGGGATATGGGGTTTTCCAAAGGCATCCTGTGTATGTTCTGGGCTTGGGGGGTGCTTGCCTGCCAGGGGTTCAGTGTTTGGGTATGACCTTGTGGATCGGAACATGGGTGGGGGCCACTACATTGTCGATGGGCTGGGGCATGGAGATGTTTAGTATGTGATATAGTGGGATCAGGGCTGGGAGTGGGGTACACTACACTGTTGTGTTATGGGGGGAGGAACACAATACAATCTCTTGGATCAGGGCTGGGAGGGGGTTCCATGGGACCTTCAGGGTGGGAAGGACATCTGTATAGCGTGTCCCATGATCAGCGGTGGGAAAGGCCACCCCAGCGCATTCCTCCGGGTGCAGACATGCTAATCAGCTCATAATGAGCTCATTAGCATTCACCAGCTGAATATTTCACATGGGGTCATGGCGCATTACCCAATGGTGGTATTCAGCATGGACCCTGGTTGCGCTGTGCAGGACAAAGCTTTTGACTGCTCTGGGCTGCGCTTACAGGGTCAGATATTCAGACTGTATGCATGATCAGTTATGATTGCACATACTGTTTGAATATATCCTCAGAGCCAACCAGCTGGTGCTTCAATTGTGTGCGATGCATCTTTGCGTGTGTGCAGCCAGTCAGCTCTGAATATGTCCCCCCAGGGATATAATGAAAAAATAAAGTTAATTATTTACATCATGGCCGGGGATTGGTGTGTGGGGGAGAGTCACTAGACACCAGGAATTTAATGAAAAAAAAATAGTTTTTTTACGTTATGGATGGTGATCAATGGCGGGGGCCACTAGACACCAGGGATCTGGTAGATTCACCATTTATAACTTCTCCTTGTTTTTTTTTTTTTAGTGCAATTTGAACTTAAAAAAACCCAAACCAAGGCGACGTTACAAATGGTGAATTCTCATTAAAGTAGGGCAATTTCGCAAAGTGGTTCGCTGATATGAATTTGGTGGCTTCGCCTCAAATTAGCATGCAAAGTAAAACTTTGCTGCATCTAAAATAAGGAGTAGTTTTTTCCAATCTTTGCCACGGGTTGGTATCATAACATGTTCAGTTCCTGAAAACCTCAGCTGAGGAGTAGTATGCAACCTTTCTATGAAGTGTCTAGCAACTAGAGAGTTCTTATCCTGCCTTTGTATACAACTTTTATGTTTTGAGATTTGGGTACTCAGTTTATGGGTGGTCATTACTACATAGCTTAAATCACATGAACACTTCTATAGGTACACTACATGTGAAGTCTGGCATGTGATAAAGTCTGGGTATAGTTATTGGGTTTTTTTTTGCAACTTTTCTAAACTACTTCATTTTCCATGTATTTGAGCATTGTTGGCGATTTCCACGTGGGAAATTGCCTTTACCATCTGACTACTACCAATCATTGCCAGACTCCACATGTGGTACCTTATGTTCTGATTTGTATAATCTATCCTTTCAATTCCTTACTATTCTGGATACCACCATACTGTAGGTTTAGATGGAAAAGCCTTTTCTCCTTCAACATGAGCAGTAACTATTTCCCAATGTTTCTACAGTATGTTTGTAATTTTGTGTCAGTATTGTGAATATTTTGAAGCCAATACTAACTTCATCTTGTCTTCCTTCCTCTCTCTCTCTCTCTCTCTCTCTTATTCAGCAATGCTGCTCTATTTATTGCATCTACCTCTTTCAGCTTTTTTTTACAAGATATTCTTCATATCCTCTCTCTATGAATCTATCATGTAAATCTTCTTTCTCCTGTTGGAAGTCCAAATCTAGTGTAGTATTCCTACGTGCCCTCATAAACTGTCCCTTTGGTAAATTGTTAACCATACACCTCAGATGATTACCAGAAAACTTTAGTAATGTGTTTACATCTGTTGGCTCATGAAATAAATAGAAAATAATGGCTATGCAACTGTGTGTTATGTATTTGTTTACTCACCCGAGGTGTGTGATGCTCCTTAAACCTCGAGAGCGAAGCTCGAGAGGTTTATGAAGGCATCACACACTGAGGGTGAGTAAAAAAAATAATAACACAAATGTTGTATAGCCATTATTTTTTATAATTGCTGGTGCGGGGAATTTTGTGATTATTTAATTGGGGCAAAGACAAAATTAAACTTTAGCATTCAGTGCATTTATTTGAACTATACTTTCTTCAACTTGTACTGGACTGAACCTTAACAATAACTGTCAGACTGAAAAATTTACATCTGGAAATAAGTGTTGAAACAAGAAAAAAAAAATAACTTTGTTGAAATTAACAACTCGAGTCCATACCAAACCATTTCTCTGTTCGGTTTCTGTAACACAGGCAGTTCACTGTGACATGACAGCAGCCTAAAACATGTTAAAAAGAAACAGTAGAGCAGAAAAAGTTCTACTTATGGGATTCAAAATATTCTCCGTTAATGGATAGTTATGCCATTTCTTCATGCTGGGCTTCCATGACAGGGTCAGGAAACAGTTTCCAGAGGTAAGCTGTGGTCTGCAAAAAGTTAGGGAGTATCAGAAAATTATGTTTTTTATTACGTATTTCCACCTATTTTCTCAGTTGCTAATTTTCAATTCTTTACTTAAACTCAGCAAAAAAAAAACCACTAGGACTGTGTTTCTAAAGTCACACTTACCTAAATGTGGGCATTAGTCTGAATCTGTGTCAGACAATACACAGGGACGCCTTCTCTTAGGAGCACTCTGGTAGTGGTTGATGCTTATGGACACTCCCTGGTTAAAGGATACCTAAACAACATTTTGACAACAAACTATTCAAAAATCTGACCTCAAACAGGACTAAAGAAAAGGCTGTTGAATTCGTTAATGCTAAAACTACCTTTACATAAGTTACCTAAATGTGGTTCCAAAGCATTTGAAAAACGTAAAATCAGCCTTCCAATTTCAAAAAACTGCCTTACCTGTTTCTTAAAATGGCCGCCAAAGGTGTTAAGTGATGACATCATAGGAGCCAAAGTCAGAGAACTATATGGCTCTCTATCGTGCTAACTAGTTCTTTTTCCCTTTGCATAGAATTGTTTCACCAAAATGGTCAAAAACATGTGCATTATTTAGATCAATATGCATATTAGGTTATGGTTCTGTTCATTTTGTTTACTTTAACATGCTGAAATTGTGTTTTAATCTAACCGACTTGCTCTGTAGCAAACCAAAGTGAAGTACACATCTTGAATAACCTGGTGGTCTAGTGGTTATGGCGGATCCAGGATACTACAATGGGGTGCTGGGAGTGTATGCATACTTGATATGCACATTTTACCATTTTATGAAACCTTTATATTTTCTGCTATTATGCTTTTCTAGTATGTTTTTGACTGAAACTACAAATGTAATCCATATTTTTGAATGTAAACATTTGTACAATCAATAAATCAGACTTCTTCAACAAAGTGAAATACAGCAGCAAGCAAGTACATTACAATGGGGTGGGGGTGACAGCCACACCCTTCACCACCTGATAGATCCACCACTTGTTTGTAGCAAAGTTCTTCTTTAATCCAATGCCAGAGTTCATACTTTCTTGGAAATCAATAATATGCTTGTCTTGTCTTCTCATCTTTATCCATGGGAGATAATAAAAAGAAGAATCAGTATTTATATAGTGCTTTCATACAAATTGTATCCCAAAGTGCTTTTACAAGCAATGCTAGTCTGGTAGTGAAGTGACTGAATGTGTAGTGGCAGACAATTCATACATTAATACCCACACATAGCCATGGACAATTGCATGAACTGGTTTTATGGGAAGGGGAATGTTGGCTAGGACAATAGGGTCAGGTGGTGATCATGGTGCTGGCTGCCCCATATCTTATTTCTCACAATGATCTACTCATATCTCACCCCTTCAGTCTTCCCTCTTCCCTGAATATAGCAGTACCTTGCAGGAGTGGCCTTCTCAGTCCCCCTCTGGCATTCATTCTCACTACTTCTCCCCCACACCAAAAACTGGTGAGCTCATCACCCTTGTGCATCATGAATGTAGGTAGTACAGTCCCCAGGTTTTTTTGATATATCAAAAATAAACACATCTTTCCAGTAAGTCAGGCTGAGAGCAGCAGGGGACAAGGGGAATTATAGGCTTCCCTGTCTTTAAAAGATCTAGGCTACCTTTGATTAGGCACTATTAAATGATGGGTGTGCACATCATTATGCATGTCATTTAATAGTGCCTAATTATAGGTGGAATAGATTTTATATGGGTAGGAATGCCTATGTTTTCCCTTGTGCCCTGCTGCTATCAGCCTGGCTTACCAGAAGATCATGTTTATTACCAATATGTAAAAATGACACGGGTGACTGTACTAACTGCATTCATAATGCAGAAGGGTATTGAGCATTAGTATGCCTCTCCTGCTTATAATATTGTTACCCATAGTAAGTACAGTCCTTATGAGGGCATGAACAGCAGTTTTTCTGGTGAGTTCTGAGGCTTATTTGCTTGACCCTCCACGAAGACCCAATTGTTGGATAATGAGGCAGGACAAAAACACTACAGGGAAACTGTACATACTGCTTTCACTGTGCCTAAGGGTGGTGATCCACTCAATGTTTACTGTGGGAGCAGAAGTCAAACACTGAAAAAGTGGACTTAGGTGTGATTTGGCAGGTATTTTTAACAGTGACAGCTGATAATCCGTATCAGTGTAGGTATGCCCAACTCTCTGTGGTATACAATTAGTCTGAGGTGTGATAATTCTCTTCATGAGACTGCAATCTCATATGTAGCCCCAGGCAATACTAAGGAAACGATATGGATGGCGGGGTGTTCAACAGAAGTCAGGCTAGGTGCAGTAGGTTCACTTGGAAAAAGAATACAAGAGAAGCTTTTTCTGTGGATTAACAAGAATGCATAAGCTATGGAATTAGACCAGACCGGTACTTCGGAGTGAGACCTTGAACAAGTCACTTAACTTCCTTGTGCTGCCAGCCTACATCTGTGAACAAGGTTTCAGCATAGTGTGTCATTCAGGGCATCACAGAACCACTAGATCAACAGGTATTTGAAGTGTTGTACTGTTCTGCAGTTTGCCAAAGAGAAAGTCAGCTAGATTGCAAAACATTTTCAGCAAGTTAAAGTAAATAAAATGAACAAAATCATAGTCTAAGATGTGTACTTACTGATCAAAATAGTCCACATGTTAACACATGGTGTTGATCATTCTGGTAAAACAATTCAAAACAAAGAGGGAAAGAAGAACTAGTTAGGCTCTGGCTCCGTTGATGTCATCATTACTCATCACTTAACACAGTTTGCAGACATCTTAGGGAGAAGGCAAGGCTGTTTTTTGTAAGTGAAAGGCTGATGTTTACATTTTTCAAAAGCTATGAAACTGCATTTATGTTATTTACATAAATGCAGTTTTAGCATAAATGTAAACAGTAGTCTTTACTTTACCTCACAGTGAAGCCAGATTTTGGAGTTTACAGTTTTAATAAACTGCTTATTTAGGTATCCTTTAAAGACACAGTTGGGCCCAAACAGCGTTTGCAGGCTACACATTGTTAGGTCTGTGGAAACTGTTGAAGCATTCAGGCACCTCACAGTTGCAGATCTTGTAGGGAAATTATTGGAGTTTGGATTTCTTCGATGGCTGCAGAGGTACTATGGGTTGCTGAGCCATCTGCCAGATGATTGGAAACATTTGAAATATGTCTTTGTTTTTTCTCACTCAACACAGAGTAGTTATTGATGCTCTGCAAGTTTTTATGTCCAGAAATCTGTTGTTCCACTGTGGGTGCTTTGGTAGCATCTATTAGTTGCTGTATTGCTGTTTTACGGGTGCTGTGGTTCGTAATTCGCTTTTCTTGTGGTATGCCAGCTGATAACTTCATTCAGGCCATCATTTGTTTTAATTTATTGATGCCAATCTTCATGCTCCTGAACCACAAAGATTGACATAGTATAAAGTTTATATTAGGAGCGAGGCAGAATGGGCTATCATCTGTAAGTGTGCTCTGGGGTCTGTTTACTTTGTAAATATCATATGCTAATAGTGGATATAGTGGATTGCGATCTGGTGTTGCTGTATTTTCATATAACCTGGGGCACACTGGTCTGACATCATGGATGCTTTTGCCAGTTCTGGTTTTCATCTGGCGTTCTCTCTACTCTAGGTAGCAGTGACCTTCTTCAGCTTTACCCTCTGTTATGTCACCCCATCTCAAATCATACTGCTCTTTTGTACAGAGTGCAAAATAGAGTCCAATGTGAGAAAAAAAAGAAATTTAGCAAGCCAGTTGGATTTTTTATTGAAATGGTTTCAGTACTATACAGAAGGTTAATATCCTCGCCACTAAGGGGTTGTGCTTTAAGGGGCCTGTTACCTTTGCCCAGTTTTTTTAGGTATCTCTGCTTGGCCCTCAGTTTTTGTTTAGTTTCCACAAATTCTGTCTCTGCACTTTGGAAGACTGAGACAGAGTATTTTATGAATTGCAGACGTCTGTCAGTACTAACTAGTATTCCCCTTATCGTGCTAAGTTCATACTCCAAACCGTCATTTTTTTTTTTTTCACAGAATGTGAACCCTTCTAGGAGTATGTCCAGGTCTTTGGGCGGGATTTCTGACAGACTTCTGATCTCATTTTTCTGAGCTAAAAATAGATTGAATAGCTTCATATCACTACCTGTTTTTCTGGCAGTGTTCTGATTTTGCCGCTGTAATATTAATTGTTGCCTTTCAGAATCAGTTGAAAGCGTGAACCAACTTGCCATTTTTTTTGGTTACTTTTATTTACAGAGAACTACTGTTGCGGTGTAAGACGAGCCAATGGACAGTGACAGAGTGAGCACTTGGACAATGGTGCGAGCTGCTAATGGTAAGTGGCCTGTAACTGCAGACTCGAGACAGTGTTTGTCAGGGGCGAAGACAGAACTGTGTTGGAATTCATCTAAGAATGCCGTAATAACAGGGAAGCCCATTTTTTACAGCATTTGAAACTACCACTCAAGTCATGTGTTAAAGGGGGTCACCAGTAATTATATTAACTTTAAACCCATCTCCCATATTACTTATAGTGAAATCCAGGAAATCTGTTCTGCATTGTATTCCATAGTAAATTTCAAAATAATTATGGACCTTTCCATACAATTCTTGAAATGTAACAGCTCACTCTCTGTTCCTTCCCAAAAATTGAATACATCATCTAGAAAACATTACCATAGACAAATTTATCTTGGAAAGGGTTGGTGTGTGCAAAATCAAATCTTTCTTCATACAGTCTCATCAATAGGTTTGCATAGCTCGATCTTCAAATTGTGCCCCCTTGTTCTTGCACATCTCTTTTTCTGAAAGATGCTACCCTCTTGGACTTTGTTGATTCCCTTGAGGTACTTGAAAGTTTCTATTATGTCCCCTCTCTCCCTTCTTTCCTCAAGGGTATACATATTAAGCTCCTTAGTCTTTCTTCATATGTCTTCTGGTGCAGACCCTGCACCATTTTGGTTGCCCTCCACTGGACAGCCTCCACTCTATGTCTTTGCAGAGATGGGGTCTCCAGAACTGCACACAGTACTCCAGATGGGGTCTCACCAACTGTCTGTACAGAGGGATAACAACTTCCTGTTTTCTACTATTGATGCCTCTCCCTATGCATCCCAGTGTCCCACCAGCTTTCCTTACTGCCTTCTCACATTACTTGCCCACCTTTAGATCATCTGATATAATTACCCCCAGGTCCCTTTCCATTTTTACTGTTGTCAGTATCTCACCCCCCACTGTGTACTCTTTCCCTGGGTTTTTGATTCCCAGGTGCATTACCTTGCCCTTCTTTGCATTGAATCTGAGCTGCCATACATCTGACCATTCCTCCAACCTTGCCAAGTCCCTTCTCATCCTTTCCACGCCGTCTTGTGTATCAACCCTGTTGCAGATCTTTGTGTCGTCTGCAAAGAGACATACTTTTCCTTCCAGTTCCTCTGCAATGTCACTTATAAAGACATTAAAAAGGACCGGTCCCAGTACTGAACCCTGTGGTACCCCACTAGTAACCCTCCTTTCTTCATTGTGGACTCCGTTTACTACCACCCTTTGTGTCCTGTTGTCTAGCCAATTTTTTTATCTAGGCTACCACCCTGGGACCCACTCCACGGCTGGCTAACTTGTGTATTAATCTTTTGTGTGGGACTGTATCAAATGCCTTGCTAACATCTAGGTAGGCCATGTCCACAGCCCCTCCCTGGTCTACTACTTTGGTCACCCAGTCAAAGAAATCTATTAGATTCATCTGACATGACCTTCCCATCATGAATCCATGCAGCCTTGGGTCCTGTGCCCCACTGGCCTCTAGGTACTCAACAATTCTTTCCTTCAGAAGTGATTCCATCATTTTCACTACCACTGAGGTCAAACTAACTGGTCTGTAGTTTTCTGCCTCTGTCCTGCTCCCACTTTTGTGAAGAGGAATCACATGTGCCCTCCTCCAGTCCTCAGGTACCACCCCATCCTACCATGATTTGTTAAAGAGTGTAGTCTTGGGTGTCACTAGTTCCATCCTTAGTTCTTTTAGAATTCTTGGGTGAATACCATCAGGCCCCATTGCTTTGTCCACCTTCAATTTTATTAGTTCTTTCAGAACCCTTTCTTCTGTAAATGGACTGGTATCGACCCCCATCTTCAGAGTGTTTCTCTTGTTTGGTTTAGGTACCTCCCCCTCCTCTTCCTTTGTGAATACTGAACAGAAATATTCGTTCAGTATCCCAGCTTTTTCACTGTCACCCTCTGCCCACATTCCCTCCCCTTTATTAAGCCTCAGTATCCCTCCTTTGGTCTTTCTTCACTCCCTAATGTACCTATAAAAGGTCTTATCCCCTTCTTAACAGAGTTGGAATCCTTTCCTCGGTTTGGGCCTTTGCTATTCTGACTGCCTTCCCTGCCTCTTTCTGCTTTAACTGATAAAGTTCTCTGTCCTGCTCCTTCTGGGTTTCCTTATATTTCCTGAATGCTATCCTTTTCTCCTTAACCTTCCCTGCCATCTCTTTTGAGAACCATAGTGTTTTTTTCCTTTGTTGTGTTTTGTTGATTTGCTTTACACAAAGGCTTGTTGCCTCTGCGATGGCTGTTTTGATTACTCCCCATTGTTCCTCCACCCTTCCTTCTTGCCTGTTTGCTAGTGCTTTTCTGAGGCACTCTCTCATTTTCCCAAAGTCAGCCCTCCTAAAGTCCAATACTCTTGCTTTTGTATGGCTTGATTGTATGGCTGTGTTAATGTGAACCACACTGTTTGGTGGTCGCTTGTTCCCATATGGTTACCCACTTCTAAATCTGAGATTCTTTCTCCATCCCCATTTGAGAGTACCAGGTCTAAGATTGCTCCCTCCTGAGTGGGTTCCAATACTAGCTGTCTGAGGCATGCCTCTTGTAGGGCAACATGAATGACCCTGCTCTTGGATGTGCCTGCAGCAAAGGTGCTCCAGTTAACATCTGGCAAATTCAGGCCCCCCATCAACAATATCTCCCCTTTTTCTGCCATTCTAAGGATGCCTTCTATCATTTCCTTGTCCATTCCCTCCCCCTGAGATGGGGGTCTGTATACAACCCCCATGCAGATTGTGGTGCCATTTCCTGTCTCCAGGGTGACCCAGAGAGCCTCATCTGCTCCCTGTTTACTCTTTAGTTCTGTTGCTTTGATCCCTTCCTTTACATAGAGAGCTACTCCTCCTCCTCTTCCTCTTTTACCATCCCTGTCCCTCCTGTAGATTGTGTATCCTGGTATGTTGACATCCCAGTCATAGTTCTCTGTGTACCATGTTTCTGTGACTGCCACATTATCCAGGCAACCCTCTTCCATCAAGGCCACTAGTTCAGGGAGCTTGTTAAACAGACTATGGGCACTGGTACTCATCACCCTCCACTTTTTGATGGCCTTACCCCTTTTAGCCCCATCCCTGTTCTTACTGCCTTTGCCTTTTTTTACATTTACCTCTGTTCTGCTCCTTAATGACTTCTCTACCTTTATGTTTACCTCACTAATTACTGTGTTTTGTGGGGGGAGGCTGGGATTTCCCTGCTCCTTTTTAGTGCCTCCCCCTTGGCTAGTTTAAATGCTTACCAATGAAGCATTTAAACCTCTCACCTAGGATCCTGGTTCCCCCCCGGACAGATGTAGGCCATCACACCAGTAGAGGCCTGCATTCCTCCAGGTGGCTCCCCAGTCCCCAATGAAGCCAAAACCCTGAGCTCCACACCAGTTTTTCAACCATTCATTGAATTCCCTGGTGAGGAATACCTTGGCATCACCCTTGCCATAGATAGGTAGCACCTCCGAGAAGGTTACCGTATGCACTACTTGTCTAAGGCCCCTCCCCAACTCTACAAACTCCTCTTGCACTGCTCTGATCCCATTCCTAGCCAGGTCATTTGTCCCTAGGTGGACAATGACATCCAGCTCCCTCCCTTGTGCAGCTGCTCCCACGATCCTGAGGATTTGCTTCCTGTCCCTCCAAGCTGTGGCACCAGGCAGGCACCTTACCTCCCTCTCCCCTTCCTCCCCCACTTCTACCCCCTAATGATTGAGTCCCCCACCAGGAGTTGTTTCCTTCCCCTGTGAGGTCCCATGCCACCCTCCTGTGGGTCTCCTTTGTGAAGGTTCCCAGCATCCTCCTTGGTCTCCACTGCAGGTGCCTCCATAGAGGAGCCACTATCCACCAGAACAGCACATGAATTGTGGAGAGATACAGCTGGAGGGATGCAACTCTGTTCCACCTGCCTCTCCCTTCCTGAGCCCACCTGGTCCAGCCTCTCCTCTTTCTTGGCAACCTCTGAGGTAGTGGCATTGACCCTGGTGGTCCCTGGGTTGGGGAAGAGGTGTCATGAATCCTAGCCAGGTCAGCCTGGAGATGGGCAACCTCCTCCCTCAGACCAGAGAGGTGCCTCCAGATAGGGTAGCATCACAGCCTCCAGAATGTCTCCCAGAACACTGCTGCCCCACAGTCATTGCACTGCACAACTCCTATCATGTCTTATTTTGTGTCCCTTCTCCTGTTTCTCTGTATGCTTACTCTCTCCTCTCCTTACAACTCTCACCCTTCCTGTTCTGGGACACCATCTTCCTATATTCTTCAGTAGCCTCCTTCTTCCTTGCTCAGTGTCAGACCACCAGCAGCTAGAAGGGGAGGGAGAGAGAGAGCTACATTTTTCCTTTAGGGTTGACAAAGCTAATGTTTCTCTATGATCCTTCCCTTCCTACTGCCAAACAGGAAGTTCCTGTTGTCAGTCAAATCCAATGGCCATAGAAGTAGAACTGGCTTAGGGTGGGTGGGTGGAGGGGGGATGGAGGGCAATTAGTAAGAAAAAAAGGCTAGCAACAGGAAGTTGTAATTGGAATCAGCTGCTTTTATATTGTCTAAGCCACATCCCCAATTATCTCTCTCTCTCTCTCTCTCTCTCCTCTTACTGATTTAGCAAAGTAAGTTGATACAGTACCCTGCCCAGCACAGAATACACACTGACTTTCTTTTCTTTTTTTAACCCTAAATAAGACCCCTTCTACTTCTAATAAAGTAATTGTCTGCTTAATCTCAGCAGACACTGACTCCTGCTGAGATAGAAGTGTTAAATTAGTAAGAAAATGGTAGTTTCTTTAAGTTAGCTGCTTTCTGCTCTACAAGCAAGATTTCTGTCTTCCAAAGGCTAGCAACAGGAAGTTGTAATTGGAATCACATGCTTTTATATTGTCTAAGGCACGCCCCCCAATTAAGCTCTCTCTCCCCTCCTATTGATTTAGCAAAGTAAGTTGATACAGTACCCTTCCCAGCACAGAACACACACTGGCTTTCTTTTCTTTTTTTAACCCTAAATAAGACCCCTTCTACTTCTAATAAAGTATCTGTCTGCTTAATCTCAACAGACACTGACTTCTGCTGAGAAAGAAGTTTTATATTAGTAAGAAAATGGTAGCTTCTTTTACTTAGCTGCTTTCTGCTCTACAAGCAAGATTTCTGTCTTTCAAAGGCTAGCAACAGGAAGTTGTACTTGGAGTCACCTACTTTTATATGGTCTAAGCCACACCCCCAATTAAGCTCTCTCTCCTCCTACTGATTTAGCAAAGTAAGGTGATACAGTACCCTTCACAGCACAGAACACACACTGACTTTCTTTTCTTTTTTTACCCTAAATAAGACCTCTTATAAGAAGAATAAGACTAGATAAAGGTTCTAGTATATAGCCTGTTCCTGCTACTGTTGATCGTCCAGACGGTACTTCTGTATTTTCATGAATTTTTGGCAACGTGTAAAAAACAGGCATAACTGGATGTTTTTGATGTAATGCGTTGCATTCCCATTCACTTATCCACTTTCAGCTCCCTCTTCCAAACTCATATGTACACTTCTTGCTATCTCCACTAGGGGGTTTACTTCTAACTTCCTACATGTTTCTTTATCACTCAGGTGTCTTAAACATTCTGTTTTGTAGGCAGTGTAGTCTTGAACTACTACAGCTCCTCTTTTATTAGCTTTTTTAATAATGACTGTATTATCTGTCTCTAATTTTCTCAAAGCTACAGACTGTGAAGCAGATAGATCAAGCTTCATCCTTCCATTCACTGTTCTTTCTTTTCTAGTTAAATTTTCTATGTCCCTTTCTACTAATCTTTGGTACATTTCTAAGTTAACAGGAATATGCCCTGGTGGAACAATTGTTGATTTACTCTTTAAAGTCAATTGTATTTCCCTTTTTTGTGCTTGTTCTCTCAAATCAATTCTCTGCACTTCCTCTTCTGGTCTGTTCTCAAAATATTGTATCAATCTGAACGTTCTGAAAAAGCTATGTATGTCTAATTTTAGACTAGACAAATCTATCATTTAATGGAGATAACATCTGAGCCCTTTTTCTAATATTAAAAACTCTTCTTCAGTAAGATTTTGTTTTGATAAATTGTATATCACTAGTTCCCTCTCTGAGGATGTTGTCTTATAGTTACTCCCACCTCCATGGCTTTCTTGTCTTTTCCCTTTCTGACTCTTTGATCTCTTTTTCTTGGTATTACATCAAAAGGGCAACTACAATTGAATGACTCGCAAATGAGTGAGTCATATTTGCCGAAATGGTTAATGGCTACCCTGCAAGGGTAGCAACCTGGTCGAAGACAACCATTCAGATGGGTGACCGGAAGGCAGGAATAGCAAGGGGAAAGGGAGGGATAGGATAGAAGGTTTCTGTGGGACAGTGTCCCTGGTACTGCCAAGCCAGTCTGTGTGGTGTAGTGGTGAGGGTGGCTGGCTCCAGCATAGGAGGATCTGGGTTCGTGGATAAATATATGCCGCTGCCTGTGGCTCTTGTTTTTTTTTGTTTTTTTGGGGGGAGTCTCACCCCATCCTCAATATGCATCCCCCTTGAGTTGTTAATCCTTCAGTAGGAGGGTGCGGGGGTGCACAAGGGGTGCAGCCCCCCCCGCTTAAACATTGATAAGTACTAGCCGGATGTGGTGTCGCCATTTTGTGTTTATCGGTGAATTGTTTTTCAGCAATATACACTCACCATAATAGTGATCACTCTTTTGCATTCACTATTATGACATGGAACCTTTTTCTTTCTTCTTTGTTGTATGCTCCTTCTTCTTCTTCTTCCATTTTTGATGTGCTTGGCCCTCCACCTGAAATCCCCCTTCTTCTTCCTCACCCAGCCCTGCCACCACACCTGCCTCCCTTCCCCCCTCTCCAATAATCACTTTGTTCCTGCCAAAGAAATGACCACTTTTAGTAATTGTTTCCATATCAGAAATAGAATCTGCCCTATGTTTTACATGCCTCTTTGGGTTCTCCCTCTGACATGATAACCCACTCCCATGAATCCATGCTGCCTCTGGTCTCCTAACCCAATTGATTCAAGATACTACACTAGCATGTCTTTAAAACTGCCTTCATTAACATCACCACAAGTGAGTTTGCACTGAATCTATGCTTGCCATGGTCCTCCCTGCTGATACTTTTATCAGGTGGGACTGCATCTACCCTCCACCAGGACACTTTAACATTTCCTGTATCCAGTGACAGGTTGAATGGGGAAGTCAAAGTTAAAACAAGTACCTCCCTCAGCTCCCTCATCACCCTTGTGTGTACCCCCATGTGTTAGTATAACCTTTTCAAATTTCATATTTTCAAGTCCTTTAAGAACTCTTTACATGAATGGACTTGTGTTGACCTCCCTCACACCAGCATTCATGCTGCTTTTATGTGATCCATATCCCTATCTCTCCCATGCACTGCTACCAAAGCAATGCTTAGGATCTGATATCCATCCCTTCAAGCTATGGCACCACCTAAGCACCTAACCTACCTCTATCTCGCCCTTTCTGTTTCAAAATGTAACCACATGCTGCCTCACCTTCTGCTGTGGTCTATACCTCAGAACTTGGGGCCTCCCTTTCAGAAGACCAAAACATTATTTCTTTACAGTATGTTGTGTGTTTCCATTATCCAGTACAGTAAGAACACAACAGTGACTGAATTCTGTTACTGTACAGGTTGAGCAATGTGCACCTGATCTGTCATACCAACACTAATGGAACTTATCAAAATATAGGCAACTGGCAGAGAGCACTAGGTAAAAACTATTGTGGAAGGGTGAGATGAGCTACCACCAGTGTGACCAGTCACAAAGACATACAATGTTATGTTACCACTATGGTCGTCCCTTGACTATTCAACAGAATATATACAGGTGTGTGGGTTTCCTGCAGCAAACATTGTCAAATGAGTAGGCAAAATATTATTGACAAACAAGCCATAATATGACATACTTTGACCTTCTGTCACTTGGCTACAGCTCCAGAAATCTTGGTTTTCTCTAAAGTTAATACTAAACTATCAAGGACCTTGGCTCTCTTGAACTGTATTGGCATGACAACTGCATGTAGATATCGACAGATGCTGTATTCTGAATTCACACATCAGGTTATATTCTGGCTCAAATGCATTTTGTGGTAAAATGGTCACTACACAACTGGCTGTTATCAGATGCTGTTTTCCAATCTGCTGGATCCCACCTAGCTCTAAATTTGGAATTTACTGGGAATTTATGTGGCCACACAATGCTTCACTGCTGCACCAAACAGATGTAAATACATTGATAGGCAGATAAACATCATCAAATTTTCAAAATACTGTTTAATTTTCTAAATGTGCAATGGTCATCAATTGTAACTTTTGAAAAAGTGTGTCAAGTTAGGAAAATTTATCAAAAGTGCAGGACTTGTAGTGTGTAGTGAACCTATGTAAGCACTACTACATCCTGACTCCTGTCTGTCCAGTGCGTTCGGTCTGTTCCTCTACCGAGGGCCTCCTAGTGGTCCCTAAGGCCTGCCTAAAATCCTCCAGAGAATGTTTTTTTGAATTGGTGGGCCCGATATTATGGAACTCACTACCACAATTTTTGAGGGAGGCCCATCAATAGAGGTTTTTAAGCGGGGGCTGAAAGCGCATCTTTTTAAATAAGCATTTATAGATTGCTTATAGCTTACAATCTGTAACTGCTGCATTGTTATTTTAATTCAGGGTCTATTTAGGCTTAAATTGTTCTATTATTAGTGTTTGTCTTATGTTTTGATAGTACAGTATGTTGATTTTACTCCTACCCACCTGTACAGTGCCCAGATCTTCTGGGATGGGGAGGTAAACAAATGCATTTTACTTACTTACTATCAGTCAATACTTTGCACAACATATGAAGCACATGAGAAATAAAAAAAAAGCCACACTGTTGAGTATATAGTCTTTGCTTAGATTTATTTACTTTTTTAGATGAAACACATAGACATTACCACAAACCTTCATCCACCATTATAAACAGAATATGAAGCACATGAGAACTGAGAACAGTCACTTACTCTATTGCAGTACACTGCCTCAGGAAATTACATTTCTATAATGTCATTTTAATCTACCAGTAAAGCAAGAATATACAAATTTGGCAAAATAATTAACTGCTAAAGTGAACATGAAAAAATCAGTGGATAAAGTGGAAACACTCCTTTATGATCCTTCACTTCATGCCTCTGAACTGTGACTGACAGTTCTTGTCTGTCAGATCCTCACTTCACATCATTGCACAATTAGGCAGGTGCATGGCAGCAGTGAGGTGGCGGGAGTGAGTGCTTGAATATGGTCGCATAAAGTCCTGAAGTAACAAATATGATTTTCTTTTAAATGCTGAAGTTCCATTCAACATACAGATACTGAGTGAAGACTGCAATCATTGTCAATAGGATCGTTGGATCATAGACTTCTACAAGTCAAGTGGCCATAAGTCATTCAGACTTGCCACATTTCACTGGAAAGTATCCCTTACTGAACTGCCCATATAGTTATCCAGCCTATTTTTGAAGAATACCAAACCAGGTGTGTTAACAACTTCTAGTGGGAGTGCATTCCAGGAATCCACCACTCTCTGGCTAAACCAAGAACCTCGTCTAGTTGTCTTATACAACTCCCCTTTCAACTGGTGACCATGAATTCTAGTCTCCCTCCCACACAACTGTTTTTTTACTAGACCTGATGATTCCCAGAGTAGTTCATCCTGGATTGCCTTGTAGACAAAACAAAGATCCCCTCTTGCCTTTCTGTATTCCATGGAATACATACCCTGACTGTCCAATCTGTCTTTATAGTTCTTCTCATTATTAGACTGAACCTTCTTTGTGAACCGTCTCTGCACCTTTTCTACTAATTTGGTACAGCCTTTACTTTGAGGGGTAGAAAATGGGGAACCATATTCCAAAACTGGTCTAACCAGCATCCTATAGAGTGGTATTAAGATTACAGTGCTTCTGCTTTTTATATTACGCAGAATGCTTCCTACTATTCTGTTTGCCTTTAGTACTCTGTCTTTATTATGTTGTTCAAAATTTAGTTTGTTAGTTATCAACACACCTAAATCCTTCTCCATGTCTGAACTGAGGATGATCTTGTCATTGAGATTATACTGGGCTTTAGGATTATTCACATCGAAATGCATGACCCTACACTTATCTGCATTAAACTTTAACTTTCACCTCCCTGCCCACAACTCCAATTTGTTTAGTTGATTTTTGAGTACATGTATGGCTCTTTCATCATTAACTATCGCCGCTAGTTTAGTATCATTTGCATACTTCTGCAACCATATCCCATCAGAAGTCTGCATATCTGACACAAAGGTGGTGAACAGCAAGGGGCCCAAAACGGACCCCTGAGGCAGACCACTCGTCACTGGGCCCCAATCTGAAAGTACACCCCTGATTGAGACTCTTCGTACTCAGTCCTTCAACCATGAATATACCCAGTTAATGATAGAAGAATCTATGCCTAGTTTGGCAAGTGTACCCAGTAGTATCTGGTGTGACATAGAATCAAAAGCCCTCGAGAAGTCCAGATAATCTATGTCAACAGGCAGGCCTTGATCGAATGCCTGACTGATGGGCTCAAAAAAATCCAAAAGATTACTAATACAAGATCTTCCATGTACAAAACCGTGCTGTGTGATATCACAGAGACGTAGCTTATTGATATTTTCCTCCAAGTAATCTTTAACAAAACCCTCCATTATCTTACCAACAGCTGATGTTATGTTACTTGGTCGATAATTTTCAACCCGGTTCCTATCCCCCTTTTTATGTATTGGGGTGATGTATGCCTGTTTCCATTTATTAACAACTTGACTCATAGTTAAAGATACATTAAACAAAAGGGCAACAGGGCCACAGAGGACATCTGCCATGTGTTTCAGTATATACGGATGTATACCATCTGGACCACCCGATTTGTGTATGTTTAGTTTAACTAACCTATCAAACACCTGTTTATTAGAGATTATCAATTTGTCATTATTCCCGCTCTGTGATGCACAGGATCTAATTATATAATTATCCACCTTTTCCTGATATACACTTAAAAAGTAATCATTACATTTTTTAGATATGACTTACTCGTCCATAAAAATTGTATCTCCGTCCTTAATTCCTGTAATTTGGTTTGAGCCGTTCCTCATACTAACCACATAATTATAAATGCACTTATAATTATCCTTGTTACATTTTGCCAGGTCAAGCTCTGCTTTAGGCTTAGCTTTTTTCATTTCCTGCTTACATCTTTTATTACAATGTTTATATTTCAGATCTCTTTCTGAAGATGGATTCATCTTATATTTTTTGTATAACCGTTGTCATAGGTGACACAGGATCTTTAAGAAAAAATCAAAATCAGATAAGTAACTGTGTCACAACACTACTTATATCTGGGAAGACTACAGAAGTAACCTGTGAAAATGCAAAAACACAATCACAAAAAACCAAAAGAAACATGGCAAAGAGCCAATACACACACACACACACGCACACACACACACTGATTAAACAGTTCTAGAGTTATTGTAACTCATTAAAACTGATTATTAATAAGGTTGGACCAATCACTAATTCCAGTAAATCATATACAAACCCCCTGGATATGGCAAATTCATTTAATGGCAATTTCCATTCCATATTTTCTCTAAATGATGAGAACTCACAAAATATCTGATTAGATAATTCTGTACAAGTCACTGTTAGTACAGATAATATGAAAGATAAAATACATAAATTAAAATATCACAGCTCCCCGGTCATGATTTAATCTCTAGACAAATAATAAAATGATGAGAAACCACATTCCTGAACCTCGAAAAATAATCTATGAAAAATCAGTTAAGGAGGGACAGGTTCCGAAAGACTGGAGAACAGAAAATTTCATTCCCATTCTCAAAAAAAAAAAAAAAAGAAAGAAAGAAGATATAAAAAAATTACAGGCCCATTAGTTTAAGATTGGCACTGGGCAAATATTGGAAGGAATAATCAAGGATAAACTAATAGAACATATCACAAATGAAAGCTTATGGACACAGACCAACAGATATTGATCACTGGTAGATAATGTATAACAAACCTAATCTGTTTTATCAAAAAATCAGCAAAGAATTAGATAATGAAACTCTAGTAGACATAATATATCTTGAATTTTGTATGGCCATCAACCTTGTTCCACACAGGGCAGTAATAAAAAAATATGTGGGACTTATCGTTTAACCCTGTACTAATAAACTGGGTGAATCAGTGGTTAACAAAACACAGTGTGCAGTAGTAAATGGTCCCAAATCAACACCAGGCAATGTTAGCAGCAGGGTTAGGCATTGGGTCCGATAATATTTAAAATCCTGTGTCATGCACCTCGGAATTAAAAACAGTAAAGAGCAATACACATTATGCAATACAAATTTTAATTCAACAGTAAGGGAGAAAGGCCTTGGAGTAATCATCTCAAATACATTAAAACATGATAAGCAATTTAATGAGGCAATATCAAAAGAAAATAGAGCAAAGCTGGCTTGGTGGTGTGGAGGGCTAAGGTATTGAGTGCCTTACCTCTGCCATGCCAGTGACCCATGCACAAGCACATGCACAGGTTGTGGGGGGGGGGTCAGCAGGGTAGGAGAGGACTGAGTGTCCTAGGGACTTCCCTCCTCTCCCAGTGAGGAGTGGCCAGCAGTCTTGGCACATGATTGCTGCCCAGTGGAGGCATGGTGGCAGTGAAGGCTTGAGCAACCTGAAGGGAGGGGCTGTGACTGTGCAGGATGTGTGCACCTCCAAGTACATGTACTGGTGCCACACCATGGGGAGGAATGAGAAAAAAAGGGAAAAATGGAGGACGGGCAATGTGAAGCCCCGCACTGTTGCTCTGTGGCCCACTCTGCCACTCCGGACCAGGGTGAAGTTCTGATTTTGCTGTCCAAGGGGGGAGGATAGTCCATCCCCCCGGTTCTGTTGCAGGGTGAAATCTGTAGTGGATAAGCACCCCTCAACTGGAGGGAGGTAAGAGACAGCTGCTTTGGACAGGGACTGGACTTAAGAGCTGCCCCTTCTGCCACAGGAGGATAAAACCCTATACCGAAAAAAAACAAATGGAGCAATGCAGTCCATAAGAAGAAACAGACCCCATTTGGACAATGCCAGTCAATTCTGGTGTCCACATAAAAAAATGACATGTAAATATACTCAAAAAAGTACAAAAATGGGCTACAAAAATTTTTTCTGGACATGAGCACCTCATATGAATCAAGACTAGCCGAGTTAAATCTCATGGCTCTATACTGCCACAGGGTTAGGGGTCATTTATTTTTAATACTCAACATCATAAGTGATCCAGAGCTCGTGTATGACATGAATATGGAATTCAAACAGGATACTGAAGTCACTAGGGGACATCCAATACACATTATGGGTCAAAAATTAAACACAAACAAAAGAAAGTATTTTTGACTCAAATAATCATGACCATTTGAAATTCACACAAGGATACACAAGGAATTTGGGAGCAAAGAAGGCCATCTGTGGCCCATTACCGCTCCCATCCATTAGCCCGTAATAAGATATATAGCCTCTTTCTAGTATGTAGTTATCCAATCAGTTTTTGAATTAAGTCTTAGTTTTTGAACAGATGATTTCCTCTGTTAAACTGTTCCAGGGAGACACCACTCTCTGAGTAAAGAAGGCCTTCCTCCTATTTGTATTATATTTTATATGTCACAGCTGAAGTGGGTGACCCCTAGTTCCCTTGGTATCATTTTTAAATTGAAAATTTTGTTTGTTTAGTATATAATCATCCCTCATTATAGCAAAACATAACAGCAGGTCTCCCCTAACCCTCCTAGTCTCTAGTGACATACGCCTTAATTCCTTCAAGCACCTTTCATAGGACATGCTTTTTATATTATGTATTATTTTAGTGGCTTGTCTTTGGACTTTTTTTCTACATTAGTTACACCTTTTATAGACATGGGACCCCAAACTGGGGCTCCGTAGTCTAGTATCGGTCTAACATATGCCGTATACAGGGGCATGATCACCTCTTGACTGTGGCTCTTAAAGTTTTTTTTTATATTCCACAGCACGTGTTTAGCTTTTATAATTTGTTTATTAGTATGGGGACGGTATGTAAATTTATGATCTATTAATATTCCCAGATCTTTTTCTTCCTCAGAGTTACGCAATACTGATCCATTCATGTAGTAGTTACATTTGCGATTGTGTTTACCCAAATGAATTACGCAACATTTATCTATGTTAAAACTCATACCCATGGATGTTGCCCAGTCATAGATGCTATCTAGGTCTCCCTGTAGGCCTTTGGCCCCTCAGTGTCCGTCACCAACCTAGCTAACTTAGTGTCATCTGCGTATTTGCTAATCCAGCTTTCCCCTCCTTTTCCCATACTAGATACGAAAATTTTAAAGAGCACCGGACCCAGGACCAAGCCCTGGGGAACTTCACTAGTAACCCCTATCCTATCCGAGTAATATCCATTTATACACATTCTCTGCAATCTATCACCCAACCAGTCCCTAATCTGACAGACCACTCTGTAATTCATTTTTATATATGTTAGGCAGTGCAGGATTTGTAGGTGGGGAACTTTATCAAAAGCCTTTGCATAGTCCAGATAGATGCAATCCACATCCTGTCTCCTACCCACTGCTTTTGAAATTTTTTCATAGAATCATAGCATATTGGTCACACCCGACCTCCCTATCACAAACTCATGCTGCTGTTTGTCCACTTGATCAGTGTCTGCAAGGTGGGTGTCAATTACGTCCTTTATTATGGATTCCATCAGTTTACCTGGTACCGAGGTCAGGCTAATGGGCCTATAGTTCTTATAATCTGCTGTGTCGCCCTTCTTACGAATGGGCACCACGTTTGCCTCTAGCCAGTCCCCCGAAACTGTACCACTTATGAGTGAGTTTTTAAATATTAATGCCAATGGTACAGCTATGTTTGTGGAGAGCAACTTAAGCATCCTATCTGAAATATTGTCTGGCCCCACTGAATTAGAGTTTTTTAAGGATTTTATTTTGTTCAACACTGTTTCAGTAGTTATCTCAATATGACTTTCCTTATTGGGCCTAATGTCTACTTGTCCCAATTGTTTTTTGGAAAATACTGTACTAAAGTAGTCATTAAAAATATTTGCAGCTTCAACTGGATTTGTAACTATCTAATTTCCCTTATTAATAGAGCATAAATTATGTTTAGATTTTTTAGGGAGTTAATGTAACTATAGAACTGTTGCATGTTGTCTTTTTTGGCTGTGGCTGCCAGCTTTACCTCCATTCTTTGTTTGTTTTTTCAAAGAAGCTCTGAAGCTTGCAATCCACAGTTCGGTTCTATCGGTCATTGATTATGGCTTAGTCATCTATGGAGCTGCCACAGCCACATCACTCAAATGACTAATTGTTGCTCTGAACAAAGCATGTAGACTAATCATGGGTGCTGTCTGTCTCACTCACACCTGTGATCTGTATGCCAAAACTGGGTGGCTTCAACTAACTGGTAGAATCAAATACCAAATATGCCTCCTGACCAAAAAAGCGCTCCTTGGGATCTTTCCACCAGGCATTGGATACCTGTTGAAAAAATCCCTTAAGAGCCAGCACTCATACCTCAGAAACTGAACACCTCCTCATCCCACGGTGTCAGACTGTGCAGTACCAAAGATCTTTCTTGTACAGAGCCCCACTTTGATTCAATGGCATGTGCAGTGGATTGACCAATCTAACCAAGTTTGCACAGTTTAAACATTTGCTCCAGCAGCATCTTATAACTGAAAGCACCTGTGATTGTACCACCCAATCCTAGTTCCCTTCTGACTACCCCCACCTTGTACTGTGGCACCCTGTCCACACCCATTGGCACTTACATTTTGGCACTTACATGGCACTGGTCACCTACATCACCCTCTCATCATGCCCTCCCTCTATCCCCAACCCCCTGCCTACCCCCTCTTACAACCACTGACAAAGCCACTGGCTGCTACCTCCCCACTCTGATCAATATTGCAACACAACCACTTTCATCTACCCCTCTATCTTAACTCTCTACTGCATCCTTTGCTTCATCTGTCACTGTATGCATTGGATGTAGTCATTTGACTGTTTGTTGCAGCATAACTGTCAGCTCATCCATGCTGGCTGCTTCCTTACTGTTTATTCGCTGTTTATTATTGCTGTAGCAATCTCGTTATAAGCTGTAACATACATACTGTCCTGTATTTTTAAAATCAACTTGTTGTACTCCCTGTCTAACAGTAACCCCTTCCCCACTGATGTGGAACCTTTGTAAATAAGTTGCCTTGCACTTAAAGGTACTTGTAATCCGAGATTGAATAAATAAATAAATTATCATTTGCCTACACTTGTCCTGTGTTGTTTTATATTCCTTCCATACCCGAGGGTCCCCAGTATTTTTATGTAAGTTATAAAGTCTCTGCTTCTTCTTTATCAGTTTTAGTATGGGTTTGGTAAGCCATTTAGATTTTTTCCCCTTGTGTTGTAGATTTTTAATTTTTTTATACGTTTGTCACATATACTAAAGATTTCTTGTTTAAAAATGTTCCACATTTCTTCCATAGTTTTATTTTTTAACTTGCAGTTCCAATTTATTCCCTCTAGATCCATCAGAATATTATCTGTGTCTGCAGTGCCAAGATTATAAATTTCTCTGCATTCTTTACTTATGAGGATGTGTTGTCTAAATGTGAAGATTACCCCATTATGGTCGCTATGTCCTAAAGGGGGGAGTGGGGTGGTATAACAGGATGTGATATTTCCTTCTTTCATTGTCATCACTAAATCTAGTATGTTGCTTCCCCTGGTTGGAGTATTAACATTTTGGGTCATTTCTACTTCTTGACAAAGTTCTTAAAACTCAAGACCCTGTAGGATACCTGCCTCTAGTGTCATCCAATTTATGTTTCCATAATTCAAATCTCTCACAAACAGTACCTTCCCCAGTTCATAGGCTTTGTTTATCTCTTGATTTATTTCTTTGGATACCTCTACTAAGGTCCCCGGGGGGGCCTGTAACATACTCCTACAATGATGTGTCCTGTTTCTACCCTAATCCAAATGGATTCAGATCCTTCACCCCTGTTTAATTTTTTTTGGATATGTCAGTAAATTTAAGGGTGCTTGATATATATGCTGCTACCCGCCCTCACCTTTTTTATTTTGCCTGTCTAGGTGGTACAGTTCATAACCTAGGATGTTCCATCCCCAGACATTTTTGTCAGTCCACCAAGTTTCAGTGATAAAAGCCATTTTAATTCTGTTACACAGTTCAGCTTCCAGTTCTTTGCTTTTGTTATTTAAGCTTCTAGCATTTAGTAATAAACAGCATATGTCATTTTTTTGATGTCATTTGATCTTTATATGTTTTTTTTTCTTTCCTGGCCCCCCCCCATGCCTAGTTTAACTGCTTCTGTAGTGCCTCCTTTAATGCTATATCCAGTGTGTATGTGCCCAAACAACTCAGGTGTGGTCTGTCTTTTTTATACATTTTTTTTATCAAATAAACATCTCCCATAGATTAATAAATACCACACCCCTAGTGCTGCAGCCATTTATCAATCTACTATTTACCCTTTGAATAGTGTGATTTTTCTTAGGGTTGCAATCAAAATGAGGTAGTATTCCTGAGATTACAGGTGCCTGTCCCTTCATTTGTATTTGGTCTGCACACTTGAGTATTTCAGCCACAATGTCTTTCGCATGGTCCTTTCCAATATTGTTACTGCCCATGTGCATCACTATTACTTGAGTGTTTGGTGTATCATGTACTATTCTGGGTAGATGGCTTATTGTATCATTGATTCTAGTTCCTGGGAGGCAGTTCACTACTGTACTATATTTGTTTCCTTTAGTTATTATAGTGTCCATTTTTTCTCAGTATGGAGTCTCCTATAATCAGTGTCTCTATATCTGTAGCATTGTCATTAGCTGGGGGATCAGAGCTAGTCTCTGTAATGGTGCTAAGGGGGGAGTATTTATTGTGTAAGACTACCTCAGAGGGCTCCAGTGCTCTCCTCCATTTTTTATATGGTCCCTTAGATATGGTAGCCCAGCTAATGGAGTCCGAGTCTTCACAAGCGGTGATCCAACCTTCAGTGTCAGAGTCCCCACTTATATTTCCAGTAGGGCACCCTGCTTCTAGTTGTTGTGCATTTATTTCCTGTGATATTGCTTTGAGGGGTATTTCAGTTCTTTGTCTAATGACCTCAGGACCCATAATTTTAATTAATTTATAGTTTTATATTTGTATTTATTGATGTTCATTTATTGTTGTTTGTAAAGTGCCTTGGTTTTAAGAAAGGCGCTATATTAATAAAGTTTTCTTTACTTTACTACATACATTTCAACCCCTTGATTTCGTTCATCAACTTAGTGTTTTCGACACATTTATTACATACAAAGTTTTGTGTTGTTATGTCCTGTATTGCTACAGTATACATATTACATTCAGCACATTTTACTAGCTCCCCCTTCTAACACAGGGCATCCAGCAGATGTTCTACTTTAGTGTCTATGGCTGCCATTTCTTTTATAACAACAGTCTATAAGTTGCCACTGGTACACCTACTGTCCCTATGTATTGTTGTTTAGCCCTACCTTTTGTATACAGCATCCTCCATACAGTTCTTTGTACTTTGGCTCTGTGCCCCTTGTACCCGCAGGACACGCAAGACATGCGCTGATGTGCTTGTCTCTGCACGTGTCTCTGCATGCACTGCCACGTGTTTGAGCTCGCACCGCTTGCTGTGGCTCAGCTGATTTATCTACCGCAGACTGGAAGTGCTCTCCTCCTGTCCTGCAGGTCAAAATAAGTAAATTTCACTTCAATGACTCTTTAGTTTATAGTGGAGAGATGGAAATAAATATCAAGGTCCTGAGACCCCCCAAGTACAAAACTGTGCAGTTTACAGCAACTTGTAGTCTATCACTGCTATGGAGAGCTACACAAACAAGCCCCCACTTCCTGTATTAATACTTACAGCAGGTACTCCTGCAACATATGCCAAACTTAGGCATAATCATTTCTTGTCTACTCTGTTGCTTCGCTTCGGCTCATGCACTGTACAATGGTTCAGCATCCTTCAATAAGAAATTGACCTCAAAGTGAAGTGCCGCTCACTGTGGCACAGTTGATTTATCTACCGCAGACTGGAAGTGCCCTCCTCCTGTCCTGTGGGTCAAAATAAGTAAATTCCATATCCCAAAGAAATCATTATAAGTAAAACAAAAGCAGAATAAAAAAAGACTTGATTACTACATACAGAACACAGAGGATTAAATATGAGCAGGTATACAGAACAAGGCTGTGCTTGAATCAAGAGGTCTCCTGTTATGAAAGAAACCTTAGGATTCAAGTACAGCTTTGTCTGTGTATGCCTGCTCATATACAGTATTTTACGGTGTATGGGTAGGTATTACAAATACATATTTATAAAAAATAGAATACATCAAATATTTAGTAATGGAATTTCCAGCACTTTTATTACATTACTTAACTACTGTACATTGAAAAGTGAAAGCATGTGGTGCTGTAGAGAAGAGAAATACTACATTTAGGTAATAAAGCATTGCAAACTTGAACTGCATAACATTTAATAATAAGGCACAATTAGTAAACTGTATTTTGATTAGTTTGTCTGAAGAGGTAGTGCTTGACTGACCCACAGCTGACATGGTTTTGTTTTTTACGACTGCAGTGGGTATTGCCCTGCAGTCAGTTTGTTGTTACATAGAAAAAGAGAGCTCTTCTAATTCCTAAAAGACTAGATAAAATTAGAGATTTTGTGTCATTACTCCACTTTCCTTTCGTAACGCAGTGTTTCAAAACACTGTTTTGTGCTAAACTTCAGTCTGGTTAAAAAGAGAAATAAGCAGACAACCCTGGGACTATATTGTAAAATGTCACTGAATGGAATGTTTATGTATTAAATCTAATGTTCCAACTCTCACTTAAGATAAGTTAGAGGAACCCTAAACACAGTTCAAGTTACAGTTTTTTTTCTTACAGTGGAGGTTTGAAATGGACTGTTCATATACACTTTTTCATCTTTAAACTTACAATGCTGTTGAAATTCTGTTGTTAAAGTACTGAAAAAAGAATGTGTTACATTTTTTTTACAGCGGAGGTTTGAAATGGACCTGTTCATATGCACTTTTTCATCTTAAAACTTACCATGCTGTTGAAATTCTGTTGCTAAAGTACTGAAAAAGGAGTTTGCTTGTCTGTGCTAGTTACATGCCTTCTTTCTGAAAACTTAGATCAGCTAAGCTAGTTGTTTTATGGGGAGTGTGTTTTTTTTACCTTTGGATTTCAATAATCTTCACTGTGCCTGTGCTCACTATTCATCATGTTTGAGGTAGAGGAATATAAAGAGGTTATTTAAATGTAGATATTGGTATCCAACCTTACCAATTTGAGCCCACAGTATCCAGTATTAATCAATGTGAGGGGGCACAAGCTGCATCTGATTCTGACACACAGACTGACAGTTCTGATTCAGATGGCACAAATCGGAGATTAACCTTGGATTGGTCAATATTTTTAATTATAAATACCTAATCATTGCTTTATCTGTGATCTAGGGGTTATTGTCTATTTTATTTAACAAAACAAAGGTATTCCAGTCCTTCATATCATCTGTGATAGCCCCCCCATTATACTGTATAGCAACTCACTAACCTATGCTGTGTCACAAATGTTATATCTGTTTTATTATGTCTTTGTACTCACCAGTTCTGAACTAAATCAAGTCATACTGTTAATTGCATGTATATGGGGAAAGGTTCTGCAGAGGTGCCCATGTGCACCCATTGTTATCACAATTTAATGGTGCAACATATTAGTTTATTATGGTTTGGATATGGTTTCATCTTTGTTGCAGGACAAGTATGTTTGTGCATTTTTTCTCATTGTATATGTTACCTATTCTGGTGTGCGTGTGTGTGTGTGTGTGTGTGTACACTGTGATAGTGGTCCTGACTGTCTGTCCATGTACTGTCACCTGTATGACCACATGAGGATGTTCATGGACAGCGGTTGAAACTGAGCATGCGTGTGATGTTGCCATGGAAGTGATAGGCATGCTCAGGATCACGGTCCTGTTTTTGTGTGGTAAAAGTAAGACTTGCAATGCTCCTTATTATTCTTACAAAGATCCCCATGCTCAGAAGAGCATGTACATTTAGCTCCAACTATCATTTACACTTGTTTAGGAAATTCGTACATGCTCAATGCGTGTTCACATTTAGAAGAGGCATCTGGTGGCAGAGGATTGGCCAAACAATAAGGTAATGTGCTTGGTCCAAGCTAAAGTATATATTTTTTAAATTTAGGCAACAGATCTTACTGTTACTGGGGCACATGAATAGTTTATTTTGCCATAGAAGTTATTATTATAGACACACTGATCACACAAGTTCAGTATAGCTGCTGAAAGCTGACAGTGTACCTTTAATGTGTGCACTGCTTATACACTGCATTGGTAAAAGTTTCCAGACAGCTGCAAAGTACAATAAGCTGAAACTGAATAGCAGCTAGAAACAAACCATTAGACAACTTTATTAATTCATTGCAGTGAGCAGTCCACACATTAAGCAACTCATTGAAAAATGCTGAACCAGTGAGTTGGAGGGAAAGTTTAATGTGACTTTTACTGTGTGTTATACTGGAATATATGTGCATATATATGTGTATATGTATTAGCCAGTGTGTGTGTGTGTGTGTGTGTGTGTGTGTATATATATATATCACAACAATTAGAAAGTGCAGTTAGGTGGCTCAGTGGTTAGTGCAAAAATTGCTAGTCTACATTACCTTACTATCTAGACCAGTTTCAGCCTTAGCTGTCTAGTGGCAAACCTTCCCCCCCCCCACGATGTCCCTTGGAGCCTGAAAAGAAGAAAATGGTCCCACAATGTCTTTTTTTATCTGTAAAAATGTGTGCAGACAGTGCATTGCTAAATTATACTGGAATATATATATGCATATATGTGTATATGTGTTAGTCAGTGTGTGTGTATCACAAAAATTAGAAAGTGCAGTTAGGTGGCTCAGTGGTTAGTGCAAAAATTGCTAGTCAACATTCCCCCACAATCTAGATCAGTTTCAGCCCTATGCATGTTATTGCCAATTTACATGAGGTGTCTAGTGGCATCCCCCACCCCCACCCTCTGATGTCCCTCGGAGCCTGAAAAGAAGAACATGGTCCCTCTATGTCTTTTTTTAATCTGTAAAAAAAGGGTCCATCGCTGATGCAACCCTGCACCTCCAACCCAACCACCCACTGAGTACCCACCACCTCACACCCCCCAGATGTCATCACACACCCTTGCTCAACTGAACAGATCCCAGTGTGACGATCCACTGCCCCATGGTAGACATGACTTGCTGCTGGAACTGGTGACTGCTACAGTATATGAGAAATAAGGTAAGTGCAGTTGAAAACCCATTGAAATTCATTGAACTGCACTTACCTTATTTCTCAGATAGCAGTCCTCAGTTCTAGCAGCAACACGTGTCTTCTATGGGAGAGTGTATCTTCACACTGGGACCTCTTCAAGTGAGTGAGGGTGTGTTGTGGTGTCTGGAGGTGTGGGGTGGTGGGTGCTCAGTGGGAGGTCAGACTGGGGGGTTGGGAGTCACATCACCACCCAGTCTGCCCTATTAATCTCTATCTAGTGTGAGGCCCAATGCCCAAACTGAACTCTGGAGCCCCCCCTTGCCTCCAGGGCACCGCTGTGTCTATCCCAGTCCTTCTTAAATTCTGTGATGATTTTAGCCCTTACCACCCCCTCTGGTTGGCTATTTCAGGCATCCATCACCCTCTCCATGAAAAAAATATTTAATCTCATTTCTAATGAGCCTACCCCCCCTAACTTCATTTGGTACCCCCTTGACTTGGAGCATCTCTTACTTTGGAAGATTTTTTCTTCATGTACTCTGTTTATACTGGTGATGTATTTGTATGTCTCAATCATGTTCCCCCCCCTTTACTCCAGCGAATATATATTTAACTCCTTTAGTTTTTCCTCATAGGTCTTATCCCCAAGACCCTGCACCATTTTACTTGTCCTCCACTGGATTGCCTCCACCCTGTTTATGTCCTTTCTCAGATGGGACCTCCAGAACTGGATGCAGTACTTGAGGTGCAGTTTCACAAGTGTCTTATACAGGGACAAGATGACCTCCCTCTTTCTACTCATGATACCCCTCTCTATGAATCCAAGCATCTGACTAGCCTTTCCAGCCACCTTATTGCACTGCTTACTTTCTCTTAGGTCCTCTGAGATGATAACTCCCAGATCACTTGAGACTGTCAGTACCTCCCCACCTAGTTCGTACTTTGCAGCTGGGTTCTTGTGCCCTTTGTGCATGATCCTGCACTTTTTTGCATTGAATCACAGCTGCCATTCTTTAGATCATTTTTTCAGCTTTATTAAGTCTTCCCTTATTGTTCTAGCACTCCCTGGAGTGTCCATCCTATTGCATACCATTGCATCATCTGTAAGGAGGCATGCCTTCCCCTCCAAACCCTCTGCAATGTCCCCAATAAAGACAATGAAGAGAACCTGCCCCAACACCAACCACTGCAGCACCCTGATTGTCACCTCTCCCTCTCCAGTGTACCCTCTGTTTACCACAACCCTGACTTCTGCCATTCAGCCAGTTCTCCACCCACAGAACTATTTTAGGATCCACCCCAGGCTGTGCAGATTTGTTAATCAGCCTTCTATGGGGGTAGTGATATGCGAAATCAGCAAAATTTGATCTGAGAAATATTTCATGAATTACACTCAATTGACAAAGTGCAATTTGTGAAATTTGTCAATTTGTGGCACGCCAGATTGAACATGAAGTGTGGAATTTTGTGGGCACTCCCGGGTATGGGCTGTTATGTGACAACTGCATTTCTAGGTGCTACAGAAACAAATCTCAGTCTTGTACTTAGCCTGTACTGGTTCAGAACTAAAAGCCTGCCTGGAATGCCATTTCTGTTTTGATGAAGCCTTTTCAGCCTGCTCCACATAAGGATGATGCCTTGCATTAGGCTATAGGCTTTAGAGTGTATGCATGTTGTTTGAAGAGAAGCACATAAACTATGTTTTATAAATAGATTATTTTATTTATTTGACATTTGATTACCAGAAAGGCACGCTGAGCTGAGGCTTGTTTCCAGGTGTGACCCAGGGGAAGGGCAGGTGGAGTAATAAGACAATACAGTAAAGGACTAATGAGCAAATACAAAGTGTAGCATACAATGAGCATAAGGTCCCAAGCAGTAACACTAGCAAGGGAGTGTCTAGGCGATTACAAAGTGGAAGGGCAAAACATAGTAGCAACAAAAATGAAAGGGTGACAAAGTGCATCGTTCAGAACAATATGTTTGCATGGAAATAAAACCTGTAAGAGGAGACCAGTCATAGCAACACTTTGAGACAGGTTATAGCAACAAAGAGGTGAGAGGCTGTGAGACAAGGTAGACAACAGGAGCCCAAAAAGTGAGATCCAAGTACTGAATGTGTAGAGAGGGTGAATAGGAGAACAGGGAACCCAGGTAGATGAGCATACTTGTGAAGAAGGGAGGAAGGGTAGGACAGGGGGGAGACAGTAGTGGGGGGGCAGGGGTAGATCTGCGCAAGCATCTGAAGGCATGGAGGGAGGGGGAGAGGTGGAGGGAAGAGGTGAACTGGTTCTAGAGCGAGAGGGGAGGTAGTAGGAGAAGCAGCTTGCACAGCGCATGAGTGAGGGTGAGGAATGGTGAAATTTCTGGTGTCTCTGGTGTATACAGAGAAAAAGAAGGAGCAGACGGGGGAGAGGAGTGAGGAAAGGTAGGATGGGAGGGTGCCAAACCAGTATTTGGCAATAAAAGAGGCACAGTGGGATAGGCAGCACTGGGAGAGAGGGAGGATGGAGAGGGATGAATATAGTATTCAGTGGTGTATATGGAGAGAGGAGTTGGTGGCAAAGTGACAGAAGGTATTGCACATGGTGTCCAGTCTGGCTAGGGAAGAGGCAGAGTGGTACCATAGACCATGTGCACGTAGTCAAACACCAGGAGGATCATTTTAGTAATCAACTCCCTATGGACCTGGAGGGGGAGGTAGTCCTTGTTGTGGTACAAGGCTTTGAGCTTGGGATGAAGTTTGGTGTGAATAGCGTCAATGTGGGTGGAGAAATGCAGTTTGCTATCAAGCCAGAACCTGGTGTATTTGAAGGCAGGGACAGTATCAATGGAGATGCCGTCTGAAGCAATGAAGACAGGGAAAGGCGAGAGCCTGGCCAATCTCTGACTGGTGCAAAAGGTCATGGGCATGGTCTTTTTTGTGTTAACCTTAAGCTGGTTTTCCTGGAACCAGTGCAGGACATTGTGGAAATTGCACTGTCATGGGACCTCCACAGCTACAGTCAAGGGGCCAAAGGAGTAGACGATTGTGTCATCTGTGTACATGTGGATGTACGAGGTGACACTAGCTGAGGGACGGTCATTCAGGAAAATAGAAAAATGGACTGGGCAGAGGATGGAGCCCTGAGGGACACCTGCTAGGACTGGGAGGGGAGGTGACTGAACTCTACCCACCTGAACAGACTGTAGGTGGTCTGTGAGGTATGATGAGAACCAGGCCAAAGCGGATGTAGAGAGGCCTGGTACATACAGCTTGTTCAGTAGGAGAGGGTTGGATACAGAGTCCAAAGCCTTGGCTAGGTCAATGAAGATGGCTGAAGTGATGTGTTCCTGATCCATCCCAGTGAGGATGGCGTCAGTTACACGGAGCAGGGAGGACACAGTGGAGTGGTTCTTCCAGAAGCCAGACTGGAATGGAAACAGGAGGTGTGAGAAGGTAAGGAAGCCAGCAATCTGGAGTATACTACAGATTCTTGGAGTCTGGCGAGAGAGGGGAGGAGAAATATCAGCCTGAAGTTGCCAGGGGAGGAGGGGTTGCCCCCTTTATGCAGAGAGAGAACCTTGGCAAATTTCCAGGCTTGGGGAACAGCATCAAGGGAGAAGAGTAGGTTTAGGAGGTGAGAGAGAGGGAGGGCTATGGCAGGGGCAGAGATATGTAGTAGCTTTGGGTCAAGACCATCAGGACTAGATTTGGAGGGTTTGAGAGACAGGAGGGCAAGGTAGACTTCCTGGAGGGAGACAGGTGGAAAATGGAAGCCATAAGGAGGTAGGGGTGGGGGAGAGACAGTAATGTCAGGAGGAGATTGACAGGGTAGGGCACAGGTGGTGAAGAATTTGTTAAAAAATGCTGCTATATGGGAGTGGTCAGAGACCAACAGTCATCCACCAAGAGGGCTGGTGGACTGGGCTGGGGGATTGAATAGTGAGTGGATAACCTTCCAAAACTTAGTGGGTGAGGAGAGATGTGAACGGAGGTTGGCCTTGGCAGCACAAACAGCTTATTGCAGATATTACTGAGTGCCCTGTAAGAGTGGAAGTCAGTCAGGGACTGGAAGAATTTAAAATGTGCCCATGCTTGGTCCCAGGATTTGCAGAGATTGATTAGATCAACTGAGACCCACGGGTGGCAGGAGTGTTTAACCCTGGCCTTCCTGAAGGGGGCATGAATGTTCCAGATGTTGTTGAATATAATGGTGAAGAGGGATATGGCTTAGTCAATGTTGGGGGCAGCAGATACAGGGGACCAGTCAAAGGCTGCAAGGTCATTTAGAAGGGTGTCCATGCCAAGTGACCTGAGAGGCCTGTACCAGATGTACTTAGGGGTTGATGTAGGGAGACATACATTTCTTACACAGTAGGTAAGGCAGTGGTCACTGAGACCATCAGGGAGAATGCCTGCAGCGATGATGCATTGGGGGTGGGAGGTGAGCACCCAGTCCAGTAGGGAGTGATTGAAGGAGTGAGGATTGAGGTGGGTAGGTTCTGTGATGAGTTGAGTGATGTTCAAGGATTCGATCTTGTGCATAGTGGGCTTAGGAGCAGGGGAGAGCCAAATGGAGTTGAAATCCCCTAGGAGGATGAGCTCATCAGACACTGCAAGTGAGACAAGGGAGGAGAGGGAGTTAACCAGAGAAGGGGGAGAGAGCTTGGGGAGGCATAGATAACACCAACAAAGATGGGGAGGGTGAAGGGAAAGGATAGCTTAGCTAGCAAGTGCTCATCAGATGAGGGGAGAAATTCATTGAAAGAGATATTGCAGGAGATGGTATGTCAAACATAAAGGGCAACACCACCACAACACTTACCAAAGTCCAGTCAAAAGAGATGGATGTCAGGGAAAGCTAGGCTGGAGTCAAGGAATCTGGAGAAAAAAAGGTTTCAGTGATACACAAGACATCAGGGGAGTGTTGGGAGACCCAGACTTTCAGAGAGTCGAATTTAGGGAGGTGATTTATTTCATTGAGGTGGAAGAGGGTGAGACCCTTTGATGAAACAGGCGGAAAGATTGGGGGGGGGGGGCAGGTTGTATTTAACATCTCCAGAAAGAAGGAGGAGGAGGAGGAGGAAAAGCAGAAGGAGCATTGAGTGAGACTTCCACCCTTTTGAACGGGGTGGTGAATGAGAGATTCAGGAGAGAGGAGGAAAGAGACAGACACAACGGAGGGCTTCAATGTTCAGTAGAGGAGAGTGTGGTAGACTGGGGTGGATGGGGGTCATAGGAGAGAGTAGGTGGTGAGAGAGATGGAAGGAGTGGAGGAGTGGTTAGAGTGTGGAGAAGGTAGGAATGGGAGAGAGGGGGGATGGCGGGTGAGATGGAATAAGCAGACTGGATAAGAGGGAAGATGGGACATGGGTGGGAGGGGGAGAGAGGCCAGGTAAAAGAGGTAGGAAAGGAGTGTGGTGGGGGGGTGGAAACTTGGAGAAGACTGCAGTTTGTAGGGCAAAGGATATTCAGCACAAGTGACTAAACAATGAACGTAACTTAGAGAAGAGTTAATAATGAGCGCAGATTATACTAGGCAGGTTATGCAGCAGTCAGAGGAATGAGACTAGGGAGCTCATCACAGAGACCTAAGCTAACAGAATAGATCTGGAGAGAGAGACTGAAGCTGGGCCAGAAAACAAGGAAGTAAAACAATAGTTGAGAGTTGAGTGGAAGGGCAGCAGTAAGCTTGAGAGAAGGAAAGAGCAGTGGAGGAAGGTGGATAATAGAGGACAGAGCAAACACAGCACAAAATAGGAATAAAGCAGGGCAGCTGTATGACTAGATAGGATAAACAATGCAAAAAGCCACTGGGTGGTCCATGAGGTCACAGTACATTAGCAAAACATAGAAAACATAGAAATTTGCTGGCAGAAAAGGACCCCTTGGCCCATCCAGTCTGCCCAAACACCCCCCCACCTACTTTTTCTTACACCGTCTGTTCCCTACCCATCCACTTTTATTTAGCCCCATGTAGGTGTCCCAAGCTCTTTCGAATTTTTCCACTGGATCTACCCACACAACACATTTTGGCAGCCTGTTCCATGGACCCACAACCCTCTCAGTGAAGAACTTCCCCTTTACATCTCCCCTAAATCTACTCCCCTCCAGCTTGAAAGCATGCCTCCTAATGGATTTGTTCTCACTCTTCCTGAAAATGCTACCTTCCCTCACCCTGTTTATTCCCTTCAGTTATTTGAAGGTTTCTATCATACTCCTCATTTCCTTCCTCATCTCCAGTGTGTACAAGTTTGGTTCTTACAGCCATTCCTCGTATGACCTCTTGTGTAGCCCTTGAACCATCTTGGTTGCTCTTCTCTGGACTCTCAACAGCACGTCTCTGTCACCCTGTAAGTGTGGCCTCCAGAACTGGACCCCATATTCTAGCTGTGGTTTGACCATTGTTTTGTACAGTGGTATGTTCACCTCCTTTTTTCTGCTTGTAAAGCCCCTTCCTGTGCATGCTCTGAACCTTCAGGTTACCCAAAATTGTGATCCCTAGGTCCTTTTTCTGCTCTGTAACCCCCCCCCCCCCCAAGCCAGTATCTTGCCCTTGGATTTTTACGTCCTATGTGCATGATTTTACATTTTTTTTTGCATTGAACTGTAGCTGCCACTTTCCTGACCACTCCTCCAGCCTGGTCAGATCATCCCTGATCTTTTCTATCCTCCCCCAGTGTGTGCACCCTGTTATTATTCTGTTCAAAATTATATTTCTATATGCATGTTATGTTACTACATCAATTAAGGTAAAAGGACCATTATCACAGCATATGAATTGATGTAGTAACATAACATGCATATAGAACATATAAGCAGAAAATGATATCTGTGTATCAATTAGATAAAGAAATAGAGAGCAACATGAATGCATTAAGCATTATATGAATCCTGGCAATGGGGTTAGTCAGGCTCCTAACGGAGCAGTTTTCAACTTTTATTGTGACCAGTTAAATAATGCTTTAAAACTTAAGAAGTTGTGAACTGCTGAATAAGCTAGTTATAAGAAATGCATTTGTTTGACTCTGTGGTAGTTTGTACCAAACAATGAAGTGGTGAAAACATTGTTGGAAGTTTAATGACATCTTATAATTTTATTTAGATAAAAGAAATGAGAGCAGCACTACTGCATCAAGCGCTACATGTATCCTGGCAATGGGGTTAGTCAGGCTCCTAACGGAGCAGTTTTCAACTTTTACTGTGACAAGCAGAATTTTTTTTTAAAAACTTACAAAGCTGTGAGCAGTCTAAATATGATAGATACAAAAAATATATTCTTTCTGATTTTGTTATAGTTTGTAACAACCGAATGAAGTGGTGAAAATATTGTTGGAAGTTTAATGAATTTCTAGAGCAGAAACGGAAAGCAAAGTAAATGAGAACATATTGGTAAATGAGACAGCCATACATATCATATTAGATGAATATAAATAATAATAACGATACATTATTAATGAATATAATACTAAATATGATATTTTTGAATTGATTACAGAATTAATAAAAGCCCTTTGAAAAAGTACGAGGTGCGAAATGTCAGAGCAAGTAAACAGACAATAAAAATATCTTATGGAAAAAAATATCACGTGTTGAATTGTTTGAAAATTTAAATCAACCCCACATAAACTTTCTATTTTGACTAGTGTCCATCTCCCTGCCTGTCCTCCCCCTGCTTTTGAGCTCTGGCCCTCTCTCCTCCTCAACTGTGAAAACTGAGGTGAAGTAGTCATTCAGTTGATTCACCTTTTCCTTCTTCCTGTCTACCAGAGCTCCCTCCTCCCTTTGGAGTCTCATAATCCGCTGCTTGCTTTTCCTTCTGTCACTTACATACCTGAAAAACTTTTTGTCATTCCTTTTGGCCTCTCGCGTCGTTTTCTCCTCCATATCCGCCTTAGCCCTCCTAACTATTTTCCCAACTTTCTTTAGCTTCTCCCTATAAGCTTCTTTGTCTGCCACCACTGGGAAGCTTTGTAGACCCTAAACACTTTCCTTTTCTCCCTGACTGCTTCCCTCACCTCAGTTGTAAACCAAAGTGGTTTCCTCCCTTTTTTACTTTTGCTCACCCTCCTAATGCATTGCTCTGTCACCTGCAAGATTCCCTTTTTAATTGCCCCCACAGCTCCTCTATGGCTTCCAGATTCTCCTTCCCTTCTAGTTCCCTTTGTAAAATTCCTTTCATTTTCTTAAAATCCACTTTCCTGAAGTCCAGTACCCTAGTGGTGGACCTGCCCTTTACTGTCCCTGCCTGAAGGCCAAACCTTACCATCCTGTGGTTACTATCCCCCAGATTTTCCCCAACCGCTACATCCTCCACACTATCCCCATTTGTCATAATGATGTCCAGTATGGCCCCTTCCCTAGTTGGTTCTTTGACCAGTTGGTGCATAAATGCTTGCTACATGGACTCCAACAGCTCCCTACTCCTTTCTGATGTTGCTGTTGGGATTCCCCAGTTCACATTTGGAAGATTTAAATCTCCCACTACCAGGATCTCCCCTTTGCTGGCCGTCCCTTGTAATTCCCTAGCCATTTCCCTGTCTAGCTCCTCCCCCTGATTTGGTGGTCTGTAGACCACCCCCATTCTTACTGCCTCCCCTGTCCTCCCACATAGCATGACCCAATGGATCTCTGCTGATCCCTGCCCATCCCTGCTCACCGCTGCCCTTATCCCATCCCTTATGTACAGGGCTACCCCCTCCTCCTCTTTTTCCTTTCCTGTCTCTCCCATAGAGACTATACCCTGGTATTTCCTCCTCCCAACTGTGGTAGTCTGTCCACCATGTTTCAGTAATCACTATCTGATCTAGGTCATCTGTCCCCCCACCACCTCCAGATCCCCCATCTTATTTCCCAGACTCCTAGCATTTGCCAGCAGACCCTTCCACTCCCCCCCCCTCCTCTGTTTACCTTTCTACTAGTGTCTCTTGCCCCCAGTTTTGGGGGATGCGAGTTAAGTAAGGTCCAGCAACCACTCTTCCTAGACCTCCCCAAGCTTCATATTCCCCCTTCCCTAGTTTAAATCATTTCCCAGGATTCTGTCTATGTACCCCTGCAGTTTCCTCCTTAGCAGTCTAGCCCCCTCATCATTTATATGCAGTCTGTCCCTTGCATACAGGTGTTCATCCACTCATGTGTCCCCCCAGTCTCCTATACATGTGTATCCCTCCCTTCTGCACCACTGCCTCAGTCAGTGATTAAAATCCTTGATTCTTAGCTGCCTAGCCAATGCTGGCACAATGCACTGGCAGGACCTCTGAAAAAGCCATAGAACTGACCATCCCTTTACACCCCTTTGCTAGCTCCCTGAATCTCCTTTGTACTTCCCCACCTCTTCCCTGGCCAGATCATTTGTTCCAAAGTGTATTATTAGGTGTGGATTGCCTCCAATTAACCTAATGTTTTTCTTGATTCTTGGAAGTGCCCTGCTTGTCTCCATTCCTGGATCACAGAATACTGATCACCCCTTATATGCTACCCCCTTTCTCAACCAATGGATCCCCTTTATAATTGAGTCCCCATATACTATCACTGATTTTGTATTTACCAAAGATCCAGATAAACAAAAATGTAGTGTTCCATATCGGCCCTGGAGCTGGGGATGAAGTTAAGCAGTAAAGAACAAGGCGGTCCCAAGGACTAGAGTCAGGTACTAGTGGACAAGGCAGGGTGCAGATTGGTAGGTGATAGCCGGTAGAATTGCTGGCAGTTGCACAGGTGTTAACAGTACCTTGGGGTAGGGAATCATGGTGAAAAAGTCAAGCAGTAACTGCTACAGGAAGGACTGCAGAGCAGAGGGTCTGGCAGATGGTGGACACTGGGCTGACTCCGGACCGACTTCAGTTGATATCCTTAGCGCGGGTCCTTCACACAGAGGCCACAGCACAGGAGCTGCTTGGGCTACAGATGCTGAAAAAGGGGGGCAACCCTGCCCAGTAGGCTTATGTCTCTCCTTGATTGGCTGCAAGGGAGATGAGTGGCAGGCTAGGCTCTACTGATCTCCAGGGATCGGTTTCAATGTCCAGTGCTGATCAGGGGATGGGGTAGCCTGAGGTCGCTGGTGCTGACCACCCTATCCCATTGAGGGTCCATAGATGAAGGGGGAGAGAGAGCCATGGTCTGAGTGGCAGCTGGAGAAACAAAGGGAAAGGTCTGAATCTTTAACGGGTTGCACTAACCCCACCCTGTAGGTTTATGTCACTCACTGATTGGCTGCAAGGGAGGTGAGTGGCAAACCAGGGTGGCAGACTAGGTTCTCCTGAGCTCCGTGGGTTGGTGTCAGTGTCCAGTGGTGATCGGGGGATGGGGGTAGCCTGGGAGTCCATAGATGAAAACAGAGAGACACTTTAAAATTCCTGGATCCTGATTGGTTATATGGAATCTTTTCCTGCTGGTAACTCCTGCCATAATCATGGGGTAACATACCAGCAAATCTCACTACTGAAATAAATAAGTACATTCACCAACAGAACATTTCATATCAAATTTGTAGCCATGTTTCCTACTCCATAATACTACTCTGTGTCTCCTGCAGTAGACTCTCTACAAGTACATTTTCCCATGGGCCACTTGCAACCCCTTAGTGCTGTTAATAACTTTATCTTCCTTACTCTTCCTTACTCTTCCTCAGTCCCTCACCACTACTTTTTGCTTTGTCATTCTTCCTCCACCGCTATTAATGCTGAAGTCACTCTGCCTGCTCAGGCAATGAAATGTGGTACTGCAAGCCCAGGAGTCTGCAAGCTACACAGCTGACAAAAGGAACATCTTGTCAGGGAGAAAACTACCCCCCCCCCCCGTGGCTACACAGCTTGTCTTTACTACAGTTTTTATCACATGCTGTTCTCTTGCAGTTGGCCCTCACCTGCTCTCAACACCTCCCACTCTCTCACATGCTGCACACAACAAAATGCATGCAAACACAAAATTAAAAGAATGTAAAGTGCTACAACTAGCTAGCATAATCTCTTCTTGGTTGGGGTGGGGGTAGGAGCATTTCTACTATCCTTCCAATATTCTTTCTAATAAAGGGGAGAGGGTACTATTTTCAGCAAAGAGGAAGGGTAGTAGCATTAAAATCGTTAACAATTTCTGCAAAACATAAATTTAAGATAATTTAAATTAACATTTATTTTACTAAAGAATCCATTGTATAAGCACAAAAAGGCACTCCAGGGCATGGGTAATTGGGTGACTTACCAACTTCTTTTGTCGTTAAAGTCACTCGACCTTTGCCCTAGTGACACACCACATGAGGCATGGGTAAATCTCCCAATAACCTACACTCTGTCCTGCCTTACTGCTTACATAATAGATGACCTATGGTGTTGAACGAAGCTGTGATGCCATAGAAGTGGAACCTTGTGACATCATAGACCATAAGAATGGAGCTCTAGTTGTCTATGTCAAAAGGCTACCCCAAGATAGAAACAGACTTGTTGTGCACTGCTGGGCCAAGTGGTATTTTTTATATTGTAAGGTTGTTCATATAACCTAATCATGAAGTGCCTCTTTCTATCTGTTTATTTTTTTTAACTTAATGTTTATTAACTTTCATCATGGCCACCACCCACGATATTTAGAAATCTCTTTCATTATGGGTCCATTTCAACTGTGGATACTGTACTGGATTTATACTGGGGAGGGATCTGGGGATCATAATCAGTGACTTTCGTAAGCAAATGAGGTAATGCACAAAGCTTATAGCAAGGCATCAAGGGTGCTGGGGTGTAAAGGGAGGGGTGTTGACAGTAGGAGAAGTGAGGTGATTCTGCCATTGTATAAATCCCTGGTGAGGCATCACGTGGAGTACTGTGCCCAGTTCTGGAGTCCTCACCTGAGAAAAACATTGTCTGACTAGATTCATTGCAGCAAACGGTCATCAAGATGATCCAGGACCAGCAGGACAGATACTATGAGGATCAGCTAGAGGCAGTAAATATATGAACATATGAATATTGCCTGCAGAAGAAGGCCTACTGGTCTATGGAGTCTGCTCATGTTGTAGAGTCCTCAGTGGCTACTGAGGGCTGTGTCACCCATCCAGTATCTACACATTCTTGCCTACCCCCCTTGACTCAGACCCTCCCTTTAATCCTATGCCACCCTCTTTTGAATCTGTATACTGTCCCCAAGGAGAACACTTCTTTAGGGAGTTTGTTCCACTCTTTAATCACTCTCTCTGTGAAGAAATGCCACCTGATATCCCTCTCTTGAACTTTTTTTTTTTTAGTTGTTTAACCAGGAATAGCACACTAAACTGAAAGCTTTTTTACAGGTGCAACCTGGGAGCACAGGGAAGTTAAGTGACTTGCTCAGGGTCACACAGTATATGCAAGTGGGGGCTGTGGGATTCAAACCCAGGTCTGGTCTGCTGGATGTCACCAGATGTGCAGCTCAGAGCCTTAAACCACTGCGCTATACCTTAAACCACTGCGCTGCCCCCTGACAATTTAAGGCAGTGCTACGTTGTTGTTTTACTTCCACTAAGATTGAAGATGCTCTCTGTTTTCACCTTGTTTATGCCTTTCAGGTACTTAAAGGTCTCAGTCACATCTACCTTTTCTCTCCTTTCCTCTGGGGAGTACATTTTTTTTTTTTGTAAAATGTATTTATTAAGGATGTGATAAAGCTTACAGTACATTCAGACCACATGCATTAACTAATGTACAATGTTAAAATGACCTTCATACATGTTACATTTCAGTGGGATACAAAACGTGTCAGCAGAAAAAAATATACGGACATTTGGATAGAGTGACACTGATTTGTATACCATTCAAACTGCTCCCAAAAGTGCAGGGTCATTTTAATCCGGAATAAGATTAGTTTCCACTGCCAACAGCCAAGGGCCCCATATCTCCCCAAACTGTGACATTTTGCCCATAGCGCCCATTTGCACTCTTTCAAGCATCATACATGATTTTACATTTTGCACCCATCTAGAAACTGACGGAGGGGTGGGAGCCATCCATAATTGTGCAATGGTTCTTCTTGCATTAATAAGTGCAATGGACCAAAGAGGGTTTAACATCCTACAACCTAGATGCATAGGATCTGCTCCAAGTAATAGCTCTAGAGGAGACTTTGAAGGAGCGTAGCCCAAAACAGTAGTCATTATACTATGCATCGAATGCCAGAAGGGAGCAACATTTGGGCATGTGAGTGCTAGGTGAATGAAGTCCACCCTATCAGCCGCACATTTACGGCTTTGATACGATTTAGCGGAGTTTATGGTATGTGACCTCAAGGGTGTTGCATATGCCCTGTGTAGAAAATATAACTGCATTTGTCGGAGTTTATTACTCCGGGAACAATGCTGATAATGGGTACAGGCTGTGTTCCACTCCTTACACATGATAGGCAATTGGAGGTCATCACTCCATTTGTCCCTGCTAAGATTGGACTCGCTAGGTAGAGCCCCATACAACATATGGTAGTATGTGGACATGGGTTTGCTCCCCGGTTGGAGGCAAAACTATTTTTCTTCTAAAGGGGAAGGTGAGGACCACCCATTTGCAGAGGTGAGTGTGGTTCCACATCTCTGACAAATTGTCAAGTATAAAAGGAAATCTCCCACCAGTATATTCCATTCCTGACAAATTTGTGCAAAAGTTCTAAGAAGTCCCCCTTCATACAACTGATTAACTGTAAATAAACCTTTTTTCCTCCACACCCATAACCTTTGAATCATTATTGTAGAACATTTTCCCCTAGATTGCATGGAATCAAGTATACTAAGGTTTGGAGAGTTACCACCTCTATACCCCACATACCTATGCGCCCATAACCAATCTCGCAAAGTATTTGCAGTAAAAGGGTTGCTCAAATGCACCTCTCTCATGTCTCGAAGATTTCCCACAAGTGTATCATTATGAAGATTCCCTTGCAGCATGTCTTCTTCTAGACCAACCCAGGGGCAGTCCAACCCCAAATTCCCAGTGGGGAAGAAGGCCAATTGGGCAGCCCAGTAATAAAACCTAAAGTTTGGTAGCCCTGTACCTCCTTCTTTTGGGCTTTCTGCAGGGTGATTCTAGAAATCTTAGCTTGCCCCTCTTGCCACAAGAACTTGTGCATAATTGCATCTAATTGCTTGAAAAGAGCCTGTGGGATTTTGATTGGGAGAGCCTAAAACAAATAAAGTACCCTCGACAGGACAGTCATCTTAATGACCCCAATTCTCCCTAGCAAAGATAAAGGCAAGGCCGCCAATCTCTCGCAGTCCTCTGCAATCCCTGGCAGCACTGGTTTCAGATTAAGCTGGTATAGCGCCCCCACAGATGTTAAGATTAAAACCCCCAAATATCGTAACTTATGTACCAGTTGAAGACCCCCCAGCTGGGCTATGAGCTGAGCTCTGTTCATAGTGTTCCAGGGCATCAGCTCACTCTTGGACCAGTTAACTTTGTGTCCCGATATGGCTCCAAATGCTTGCATCAAGTGATGAACCAGAGGTAGGTCAGCATCAGGGTGCTGCAAATAAAGCAGTTGATCATCTGCATACATAGTGATTTTGTGCTCTCTACCCCCCTCCCCAATAGCCTCTAATGTCCACATTAGCTCTTAAAGTGACCCCTAGTGGTTCTAAAGATAGCACATATAGCAGTGGAGAAAGCGGGCACCCCTGCCGTGTACCCCTGCCCAGAACAAAGGGAGTTGATATTTCTCCACTGACCAAAATCTGTGCTGATGGATTGTGATACAGGGCTCAATCCAAGAGTGGAAGTCCGGGCCAATCCCCAATCTATCCAGAGTGTAAAATAAGTACCCCCATTCCACATGGTCAAAAACCTTTTCTGCATCCAATGCCACCACCGCAGCTCCATGAGATCTCTTGGTGCAGACCCATCAAAGTATAATATTAAGTGTCTATCTTTTTATTTTTTTATTTATTTAGTTTTTTGATGACCGGGTAAGTGCACTAGACAAATTCTGCCTATTTTCAGGCACGACCTGGGGGAGGGGGATACAGATAAATGCCAACTGACCTTGAACCAGATTAAGCTGTTGGTGGTATTTTTAGTGAATGAGGGAAATTTGGCCAGGCTAATATTATGTTTCCCCATGCGGCCTTTCACAAAACCAGATTGGTCCGGATATACAATGCCCAGAAGTATCATCTCCAAGCGAGATGCAAGGGCTTTCACCACAATTTTATAGTCTGCAGTAAGGAACGAAATCGACCTATAGGAGGCACACTTATTAATATCCTTACCCAGCTTAGGCAAGACTGTTATTATTGCAGACCGTGTGGATGGGGGTAGTTCACCTTTTAGCAGGCCCTCGGTGATAGCATCATAAAGGGGGTCAATTAGTTGGCTACCAAATGTTTTATAAAAATCAATAGAAAGGCCATCTGACACTGGGGCCTTCCCACTCTTAAGCGACCTCATTGCCTCCCTAATCTCCTGCTTGGATAAGGGTGCATCTAGTTTCACAGCATCCTCTCCACTAATCCTGTCAAGAGGTATCCCATCAAAAAACTTTTCATATTCCTTCTGAGAGGGAGTACACTCAGATGTGTATAGGGATCTATAAAAAGCGCTAAATGCATTACCTATTTCCCTAGTGCCCCGAACAAGTGTTCCCTTCGCTTCTTGAATTTGGCTAATTGTCTTGGCAGTCTCCTTTCTCTTCAGTTGCCATGCCAAGTATTTCCCTGCTCTGTACCCATCAAAGTATGCACCTGAGTTAGTTAACGGTATAGTTCTCTCCAGCTGAGCACTAGATAGGGCATTGAATCTCCACTTTAACTTCTGGACAAGTGCATAGAGGCTTGAGGAGGGATTCACCGTATGTGCCTTTTCGCAGGCTGCAATTTTGCCCCGAAGGAACTCTAATTCTCTGTTTGCATTTCTCTTAGTATGTGAGGCAAAGGAGATAGATTGCCCCCTCACATAGACCTTTAAAAACTTTCAGCGGGCTGAGTGAAAGGTATCCCCTCGGCGATTAAAAGTTAAAATTTTGTAAACTTCCCTCATATGCATGAGAAATTCCTGATTCCTAAGAAGGAGAGGATCAAGCCTCCAAGCTCTAGGGCCAGGTGGTATCCCTGCACCTCGAATGCTAATATAATGCAGGCGTGGTCAGAGATAATAATGGGCAAGTATCCCCCTCCTTCAAATGTACTACCAGAGCACTTGATGTAGCATCTATCAGTGCATAAGAATTATGGGCGTGAGAATAAAAACTATATTCCCTCCCAGAAGGATAAAGGTGTCTCCAAGCATCAATGAGGTCTAAGTCTATCTGTAGCATCTCCAAGGCCTTTATGTTTTGTGAGTTTAGTGCTGGGGTCCTATTTGATCTATTCAGCACTGTATCTGAGAAACAGTTATACTCACCACCCAAAATCCAGGGACCCTCCCATCTAGTCATATCAAGTGCCAACCTCTGAAAAAAGCCTGTATTGTCCACATTTGGAGCATAGATGGAGCCAATCAGGAACACACCCTCACTGGAAATGTTAACCTTCACCAATGCGTAGCGACCCTGCTGATCCACCAGACTATCCAAAAGTTGAACTGGTGATTTCTGAGGGATCCAAATGGAGGCTCCCCGAGCCTTAGAGGTAAAAGTAGAAGAGACCCAATCACCCCCCATGAAACTTGCAGTTTTCTGAGCTTTGACAGGAGAGAAGTGCGTTTCCTGCAACAAGATCACTGTTCCCCTTTGTCGATGTACGTCTGCAACAATCCTTTTACATTTCACAACAGATTTAAGGCCATTAATGTTCCAAGATATGAATTTAAGATCATCCTCCATCGTGCCATATCCAACTTATTCCTTTTTCCAGTCTGACATACAGCAAGTTCACATCCATTTTTTCTCCCCTGTTAGTCCCCTCCACCTCCCAAACTTAGGAATGTAACCCCCCACAAGCACATAACAACAACCTCCTATACGTACTGTGGACCAATCTGCTCCAACTTGGGGCTTAAACCCAGCATACACCAGTTTCAGCAGTGTAAGGTGCAGCCATGGCAATTCCCCACCACTTCTATTAGTCACAGTCAAAGATAATCCACCTGGCAAAACTCGTAGTGACCCCACCTCGTTTCCAACACAATCACCCCTTCGCCCCCCCAAAAGTGGAGGCGAGGTTCCCTGTACTCAGTCCACCCAGGACTGTATCCCCCCCGGCGAGTAACAGCCCACCAAAATACCCACTACAAACCCAAGGCAGACATAGAAAATCGTGTCCAGGTTGATTGCCATCAAATAATGGGGGTAACAAAGTAACTATACCCGACACAAAACAGCTGAAATTTATAGTATCAAAACATTGTATAAAAGTTGATGTATCTATAACTAAGATTCAAAATTAACATAACAGAACTTAAGCAAGTCTCTGCAGAATGTTGAGTTTCCACTCCACAGCATCCAATACTGTGGTTCAGGGAAATTGTTACTAAAAGTATAAAGGCCCAGGTCCAACCCATTGCTACCCGTATCCCAAGACATGGTCTGGCTGATTGTGAGAGCCTACACCAACATGTAGGACCAATGGTCAACTGATAATGTTATTAAATTAAACATTTAGGAGGTTAAGTATCCTAGACTGTAGGGACAGTAAGGCAAGTCTTAAAGGGAGCTGGTAACAGAGTGATGCACCTGCTAAAATTCTTATATTCCCCCTTCTCTCTGGGCAGTGTTAATTCCCTTAGGCACAGTGGTCCCACATCAAGAATCCAAGAATTCCGCACAAGGCCAGCAAGCGTTTACATATATATTCCAATCTTCTCCTCCTATCCATGACAGCGGTGGTATATCCAGACAGAAATGTGGGTCCAAAACACTAGAAAGTCTCCACTCAGTACATCCATCTTGTAGTATTCCCCATTGTAACCCAGGTCCCCAGACATGGTTGGGGTCAAAGTGAAATTGCTCACCACCAGCTTCAGCTTTAGACTACCAGTTAGACCCCTCCAACATCAAGGAGGAAATAAGAGCACCAGGGGTATGAGTAAGGACTATCCCTGTTGCTATATAGGACTCAACCTGCATCAAATTACAACTTTAATATTTAATGAAGTATCTTATTCTGCTTCAGGTTGCAAATTCTCCCTCCTGGGCTCCTCCTCCTCGATCCATTTTTCGGCTGATCTGTGACATGTGAAAAATTTAGGGCTTTGCCCCTGTTGATCCACCTGTAGGCGAGCTGGATAGGAGAAGGAAAATTTCCACCCCAATTTGTAAAGTCTATTTTTGTCCTGGCTAAACTTCTGGTGCCTAGCTTGTAGATCCCAAATGAAATCTTGAAATATTTACACTTTGTTGTTCTTAAAAGTTATAGGACCTTGCATTTTAGCTTTCTGTAGTACTGTTTCTTTGTCAGAATACCGTAAATATTTAATTAAGCAATGGTGTGGGCGCTCTCCTGGTTTCGGCTGTTGGCCTACTCTGTGCGCTCACTCAATCTTGTAGCTCATTGCCACCTCCGGAAGGCCTAGATGTTGAACTAGCCATCGATGGATTTCCACATTTGGGTTTCTGCCCTCGGTCCCCTCGTGTAAGCCTATAACCTGCAAATTTGACCGCTGGGAACAATTTTCCTGGTCGTCAAGACGTTCCCGTAACTCAGCTATGGTTGTGAGCAAGCCATTTCTTTCTGCATGCACCTCAGCATAAGAATCCTCCATGCCACTCACTCGTCTTTCCAGCTCACAGATTTGGGAGGTATGCGTAGTGGTGGTTTCTGTGAGGCTAGTAACAACTGTTTGCACTTGAGCAAATTGAGTGTTTAAGTTACTGAAGCCTTATTTCATGTCACGCTGCATTTGGAGTAGTGTCTCAGGGACTCCTGCTAATGTTTTAGTTAGTTCCATCAAGTGAGTATCTGGTGGTACTCCATCAGTGCAGGAACCCGATGGAGCAGGACAAAGACCACAAGGATCTCTTTCAGATTTCTTCAATTGTTGACGAGTCTCAAACTGCAGCTTCGCTTGTTTATTTTTAGATTTCCCAGATGCCATCAGTCTTGGGAGAAGTGAGAACAGCAATTATATAGCCAGAGAACCTGAATTCAGCTATTTAAGCTAGTCTAAACATGTTGCCCAGAGGAGCCGCTCTAGCAAGCATCTGCCATGCTTGCCAGTTGGCCAAGCCCCTCCTGGGGAGTACATGATAAGGTCCTCCAATCTTTCCTCATTTGTCCTGCCCAGCTGACTCTGAATCCATTTTTACCCACATCTGGACCGCCTCTAGCAGGTTAATGTCCTTTTTCAGGTAGTGTCACCAGTGCTGTATGCTATTCTCTAGCTGCCACTGCACCAGCGATCTCTATAGCAGCAATATGACCCTTCTACCTGCTAGAGATTCCCCTTGGAATACAGCCCAGCATTTTATTGACTTTAGCAGCCACCTTCCTGCAGTGAGAGGAGTGTTTCACATCAGTAGTGACGGTCACCCCAAGTCTTTTTCTTCTTTCCTATGATTTCGTCACCAGGACTCCCAGGCTGTACTCTGTCCTCAGATTCTTACTGTTCCTCCTTTGTGCATGACCTTGCACTTCTTAAATTGCACTGAATCAGAGCTTCCATACTCCCAATGAATTATCCAGCCTGGTGAGGTCTTTCTTAAAGTCCTGCATCACCTCTATTGTCTCCACTCTTCCACAGAGCATGGTGTCATCTGCAAACAGGCAGATCATGCCTTTTATGCTGTCATCAATATCATTAATGAATACATTAAGCAATGCCAGGCCAAGCACCAAGCCCTGTGGAAACCTACTGGTGATGTCTCTTGAGCCTGAGAGCCCCCACCACTACCACCCCCTGGGTCCTATACTTAAGCCAGTTCACCACCCATCTAGCAAGTTTCTCCCCTACCCCCAGATCCTCCAGTTTCCTGGTTAATTTCTGTGGGGCACTGAGTCAAAAGCCTTGCTGATGTCCAAGTAAATGATGTCAACCACCTGGCCTTTGTCAACTGTTCTTGTTACCCAGTCAAAGAAACTGATCAGTTTTGTTTGGCAGGCTCTCCCTGCCATGAACCTGTCATGTATTCATCTTGGAGACAGTTCTCCTCCAAAAATAATACCAGCCTTTCTCTATGAGCTTGCCCATAATTGAGGTCAGGCTGCCCAGCCTGTAGTTGCCTGGATCATCTCTGGACCAACTCTTGTGAAGTGGCACCAAGTGTATCATTCTCTGTTCTAGTGGTACTACTCTTAACTCCAGCAAACTATTAAACAGATCTGCTAAAGGATCTGCTTGTTCTCCAGCTGATTTCCTTAGCAGTCCACAGTAAAGAAAAAACAGCACTGCAGTCGAGACCGGGGTGGGGGGGTGCTACAATGAGGTTACAAGCCCTTGAAGAACACAGTTAGAAGGTAGTAGCACACTCCAACAAACAAGGCACACAGCAATCGTTGCAAGTAAAAAGATTTTCCATTTATTATTGCCAAAAATTAAGCCAGACACTGCTGTCTACAACAGAAAGCCCTGCGCTTCGACTGTTAGGTCTTCCTAAGGGGCAGCGTCTGGTAATGAATGTAATGCTCATCTAACCCCCTTGTTACCTGGGGTTGCTAGAATCCCAGTAAGACCTAGTGGTAGGCAGGGAAGGCAGCTTGTGAAACTCCAGTTAAATGGGTTTCACACTGTCTCACTCTGTTCTCAGTCTCAGCTGAGACTGAGGGATGACATCATGAATAGAACTATCGCAGCTGCATGAGCCACATTGGAATCTGCAGCAAACGGAGTTAGTTAGAACGTTGGGAGTTTTGAAGTCAGTCTTGAGTCAGTCTTCAGTTAGTGGAGTGAGAAGTTGGAAGCTTGCTGGTAAAGCAGCTCAGTGAAGGCTCTAGGAGCCTCAGCCCTGACAGAGGGCTACTTTTAGTCTAAAAGGGTGTGTGTCTCCACCTTAAAGAGAGACACAGAAGATTACTGAAGTGGTGGAGACCGCTGTTTTTGGGTCTCAGTGCCCCCTTCCTTCGGAGGGGGCAGGAAAGGATTCCCTGCAGATTCCTGGGGCAAACCCCTAGTTCTGCCTGTGAAGGAAAAGCTGCCTATGTGTTCCAGTGTTTATTTGGGAGAACAAGAAGATTTGTGAGTCACATGTGGGGCACCTGCAACGTGAGGGTGAGTGTCTGCTCTGGCTAAAAGGGCCTATGTTTTTCACACTGGGACTTGTGTGACAATGTGGGGATTGAACTACTAAATATTGGGAAGCCTAGAGTAATGGGCTAAGCAAAGTAAAAGTAGGTTCAAGTCCAGAGTTTGTTGGGATGCAAATAATATGTAGAGGAGATGTGACAGACATCTACCCAGAATCTACATTTGAAAGTTTTCAGTAAAGGAATTGTTCAGTTTCCAGAGAAATGGCCGGGTATGGGCTGTGGGAGCTGGAGGTGGGTGCCCCCCCATCCTTAGTGACCAGGTCCACCTCTACGGATTTCTTCTGTGGATTTCTACTTTGCCTCAGGCACTTGGCCAGTGATGAGGGAAGTACCCAGATGTGGGATTGTAAGGAAAATTCTCTCTAGGAGTCAAAGACTCTAGTGTGGTTTGGGGAGCCACAACAGGATAATTGGTTCATTCCTCCAATGGACCGTGAACAGGATAATTGGTTCATTCTTCCAATGGACCGTGGATCAAGTGGCCGGCGAGGGAGCCAGTCCAGTGGGGAAAACCCAAGTGTGTACAAATGGACTTGTGTACCCAAAGCTGCGTGCAAGTCAGGCTGTGTGCCTGGTGGGTTTAAAACCTGAGGGCTGGAAATAGTGATAAAGTGTTCTGTTGTCTCTAATCTGCATTACCAGGAAATGTAGCCCCATGGGGGTCCGTCTATGCTTTGTTTGTTCAGCTTGGATGTGAATAAAAGCCACACTGAAGAATCCCATTCCTGGTTCTGGACATTACAGTTATTGCTTCCTGTGTTCGGATTTACTTGGGTGCCCCTGTTCAGAGTAGCCAAACCTAGTTCCTCCTATGCCGAGTAACCTCATCCTTCCCGAACCCAGTCCCCACCAGGTACTGCTGTCAGCTTCAACAGCATGCCACCTGTCGTTTTGCTAAAAAGGCAGGGGTGAGGGGTTACACTTATATAGCCTCATACAAGATGATGTCACAAGTCACATGACCATCGTGGGCAAGTAATGCAATTAATTTTGCTGCTACTTAAATCTTGTAAAATCAGGATTGTAATTAAAGCAATGAACATTCAGTGAACAAATCTAAGAGAAACAAAAAAGTAAATATAAATTTCGACAAACAATAAGCGGCACATAGAACTATCAACTGGAGCCACCTTGTAAATTCAAACACATGGGACAAAATAAGAGCATCACAGTCATGAAGGAGTGTTTAAAATTTCACTCACTATTTATTCAAAGATAAAAAATTCAATTCGGACAGCAGCATATATTCCCGGAAGCTTGCCAACGTTTCATGTGCTACTCAACACTTTTTCAAGGCCTTGAAAAAGCGTGGAAGTAACATGTGAAACTGTTGAGCTTCCAGGAATATATGCTGCTGTCCAAATTGAATTTTTTATCTTTGAATAAATAGTGAGTGAATTTTTAAACACTCCTGTGTGACTGTGATGCCCTTCTTTTGTCCTGTGTAAATATAAATTTCACCTAATGGCACAACATATTGAGGTGCAACAAAAGCTGATGAATAAAATTAATTATTCCATAATAACAATGGTTCTTGTTCTCAGAATCATATATAGATTATAAACTCCCAAAATAACATCTTGTAGTAAGAATCCACTAATGCAACATTTATATACATTTGGCTAAAGGGAATAATTGAAATATCAGACTAGATTGGGGGTGGGGGATGGGGGAGGCTTGTCTTGAAGTAGACACAAGAAAACTTTTTAAAGGTTTCATGAATCAAGATACCATCAATCAAATTTTATGTCATATACATTTAAATTAGAAAATAGAGAGAGACAAGAAATAGAAAACTTGGGGCAAGATATTCAAAGGGTAGCACCGGGCACAAATCTGTTATGCTGGACTAGCACAGAATTTGCACCTGACTGTAATATTCAAAGGGACATTTAGCGCTGGCGCTAGGTGTTGGCACCAATGCTAAATTATAATATATGCAGAGGAGGGAATGAGGGGAGGAGCGCTGAATTCCGACACACCGGCATATTCAAAAGTATAGCGCCACGCTACAGGCATTAGCGTGACTTGTAGTGCGGCACTAAATACCACCAACAAAAACTGACAATGTGCAATGGGTGCCCCACCCCTGCTTGACTTCCGACCTCCGTGTAATGTAAAATAAATATTTTCCTGGTAGTCTAGTGGTCCCCCAGCTCAACTCCCGACAGCTGTGTAATGTAAAATAAATATTTACCCTAGTGAGTCTAGTGTTTCCCCGTGCTAGACTCCCAACCGCCGATGTAATGTAAAATAGATAGTTTCCCTAGTAGTCTAGTAGTCCCCCACCCCAGCATGACTCCGACCTCTGTGTAATGTACAATAAATATTTTCCCTAGTAGTCTAGTGGTCCCCCCACCCCCAGCATGACTCCCGACCTCTGTGTAATGTACAATAAATATTTTCCCTGGTAGTCTAGTGGTCCCCCACCCCCAGCATGACTCCCAACCTCTGTGTAATGTACAATAAATATTTTCCCTAGTAGTCTAGTGGTCCCCCACCCCCAGCATGACTCCGACCTCTGTGTAATGTACAATAAATATTTTCCTGGTAGTCTAGTCTAGTGGTCCCCCACCCAGTGAGTGATGCCACCACCCATCCGAATCAGACCCCCCACGAACCAAGCCGGCGACTGGCTCAGCCCTCCTCACACCTCCATGGCCGGCCACAGGCTGAAGTATGAATGGGCACATTCGTATCTCAGTTAGCGGCGGCTGTGGAGAATGAAGGAAGGCTAACGATCACCAACGGTGCGTCAATCTGATCGGATGGTGATGAAGTCACTGGCTGAAAGACTCAGTGAGCACCACCGAGAACAAGTCATAGATTTTATTTTCGGTGGAGGTCTCAGGTCGAGCTGGGGTGGTGCCTGCAAACCTGAAAATGTTGTGTTACACCACATGGCGGTCGGGGTCAGTGGGGGGACATGAACTACCGAAATGTACGCACCTGAGATCAAGCGCGCAGGCGAATGAGAACCGCAACCACAGGGAAAATTTAACTACAGGACACGGAGGTGGGAATCATCTGAGGGTGGAGGCCACTAGACTCAGAAAATATTCAATTTACAGTACATGGAGGTCAGGAGTGAAGCAGGGGGACCACTAGACTACCAGGGAAAATATCTATTGTACATTACACAGAGGTCGGGAGTCATGCTGGGGGGTGGGGGAGCCACTAGACTACCAGGGAAAATATTTAACTTACAGTACACGGAGGTCGGGAGTCATGCTGGGGGTGGAGGGCCACTAGACTACCAGGGAAAATATTTAATTTATAGTACATGGAGGTCAGGAGTTGAGCATGGGGACCACTAGACGACCAGGGAAAATATTTATTGTACATTACACAGAGGTCAGGAGTCATGCTGGGGGGTGGGGGGGCCACTAGACTACCAGGGAAAATATTTAATTTACAGTACACAGAGGTTGGGAGTCATGCTGGGTGGAGGGACCACTAGACTACCAGGGTTTATAGTGAATTGTGGGGCTACTGGGGGTCAGGGAGCATGCTGGGGGGAAGGCACTAGCCTACCAGGGTGTAACAGGCACACAATGGAACAGGGACCATGATGGCAGAAAAGGACTGCCTGGCCCACCCAGACTGCCCTGTTTCCTGTCTACTGGATATGCTGCATATCCTAGTTCCTAGTGACGCTACAGCCTATGGCTACCTGATCCCACTAGGTTTGCCTTATGCCTGTCCCATGCATTGCATCTCCCCCACTGTTTCACCCACTACTGCACTGGAGTACCTATGTTGTTGGGGGAGGCATCCTTCAGGGCATGTATGGCCATGGGCAGTGTGTCTGTGTTTAGCTATCAATATGTATATGTATATTAGAGGCAAAAAACTCTGTTTAATGCATCAGTTAGGGTTGTTCCACTGCGACAAAAGTGAGGAAATTTGCTGTTAGGGTTGAAACCCCCCTTGGACCCTCAGCCATCCCCCAACCATCTCCGGGTGCATGTTGGGATCATCTGCCTAACTCTCACCCCATCACATGTGTAAAGCTGAGGAATAGGGAATGGGGTGAGAGTTGGGATCCCGACGACCCCACCGCGCGCGGTGCCGGTTGGGGGTGAGCTGGAGGGGTCCAGGGAGGTTTCAACCCTACAGCGATTCTGCTTTTGTCACTGTGGAACAACCCCAATCGATGACAAACAGAGTTTTTGCCTCTAATTCCCTCTTTTGAGAATGATGACGAGGAAATAGTGAAAGTAATGCAGTGGCGGGAGTGCGGAGCCCTTTGGGCCCCGTGCTCCTGCCACGTGATGCCTTGTGGCATAGAAAGGGGAACAGCAATGCAAACATAAGTGCCAACAGTGGCACACATGGTAACGGAAATGTAAATGGTAAAGGAAATGTTAATAGAAACACAAGTGCAAAGTGATGCTGAAGTGAACAGTGACACAAACAGACATTGAAGCGCTTACAAAAATGCAACTGGTAACATGAACAGTGATGGCAGTGGTATTTAAAATGGAAATGTTAACTGTTACAGGAAAAAGAACGCGAAGGGAGAAAGCGGAAACATGAGCATAAGCGCCTGCAATGGCTATAAACCATGATGCGCATAGGCATGGTACCACAATTGTAAATGCAAATGGTAAGTTAACATGAAGAATAATGCCAAAGGAAACAGAAACGAAATGGAGCAGAAGCTGTATGGAAATCATGTAAACCAAAAACGCTGCATCGGGCACAGTAACACAGATTGTAAGCACAAATGGTAATGGTAAGAGCAACAATAACAGCAAAGGAAACACAAAACAACAGGAAACAAGTGCATATGGAGCGCAACCGTAGTATTACTGCGGGCACAATGCTTGTAATTGCAAAAGCAAATGGTAACAGTAACAGCAACGAAGGCAGCAAAGCAAAGAGAAACAGAAATGCAGACAAAAGGGCTGTCAGAATGCAAACAGCAATGTGCGCGATTGGCGTAAACAGAACAGTAGTGGAAAGGCAAATGGTAACAATGCTTGAAAATGCAGTGCAAATGAGAAAGCTAAAATGCACACGATGGTGTACACGGAAAGGTAGCATAAATGGGGACAGAAAGCAAGTGGAAACAGTAACTGTAACAGTAGCGGAAGCACATACCCTGTTTTTGCCGAACAGGTGCATAGAGAAACACAAAGAATGAATGCATTGTAATGGGCATCGAAGCTTAAAACGAGCACTGGAAGTACTTAATTGTTAATATCTCAGCAAACGCATGAAGTAGAAAAAAAATTTAAATGTCACAAAAATCATGATTTTCCTGGCTAGGTTTTTGTATTACATAGCCCATAGGGCTATGTAACTCGCAACAAAAAAATCCGTATCTCACATCGTTTTCAAGATATGAGTCCTGAAAGGCGCGGCGTACACCACCATGTTAGTCTATGGGAAAAAAATGCCAACTTCAGAGTACTGTAACTTGGCAATCATGCAATATTGTTTCACCAAACCCCAAAAAGGCACATCTGTGAGATGTTGGCTGCCTTCCCTCCAAATTTCAGCTCAAAAGACCAAACCGTTCTTTCGCAGCAGGGTGGCAAAGAATTCCTGTCATTTTGGCCAAGTCTGGAAAAGTAGTGTCGCAATTTGTGGCAATTTCACAAAATTTTGTGAAAGTGTCATGCTTACGACACTCTTGTGACACTACTGGTTCCAGAAATTTGAAAACATATTTCTGGGGTGTTTTACCCAAAATAAAGACATGGCTAGCATCCTCAGGGTCTGACTAGGTGAACACAAAAAATTGTGTCCCTAGAGGGTCCCAAATTTAAATGCAAAGCATTTTTCTGATCACCAACTGAAAACAAAATGGCAGATTTGTGACACTACTAGGGCCATTTGCGACACTAAAAAGTGCATTTGCGAAAGTGTCGAACTTTTTGTTAATTTTTCTCATTGACTTATAATAGGAACTTGTTTTTTGAATAACTTTTGAACCGTTCAATATCTTTTCACGAAATCTTCAAAAGGCACATTGGGGACCACAGCCGCACATTCCCTGAAGTTTTTGGACCGGTTGCACAAACCGTGCGACCTGTAGGCGAGAGCAAAGAATTCGCAAAAAAGCGTAATTACTCACTTCATTGTCACTTAATAACTCCGCAGCCGTATATCCGACTGGTACGAATCTTAGCAGATCCCAAGATCTACTATGCCCCATTATGCATGCCAAATTTCAGGCAAATCCATTGAATGGTGGAAAAGTTATTAAGGTGCAAAATTTAACCCTTTAATCTTAAATGGGGTACTCAACCCTAACTATGGTAGCACTACCGTGCCACCATAGTGTGTATATATATATATATATATATATATATATATATATATGTATATACACACACACACATAAATATATACAGGTCCTGCTTGCACAGCTGCATGGGTGTGTTGTATGCACTGACTGTGCCTGGCAACACACAGTTCCTGCTGCTTCCAGCCTGTACTTCTATTCTGACCAACAGGGATGCTGTGGGCATGCCTTGGCCTGCAGTGTCAGTCTGTACTTCCATTCTGACCAAAGGGAGCTTTGTGCTCCATGCAGTAACACGGGCAAACTGCATGGTAATGTAAACTAAGCAGCACCTAATGAGATGCAAATATACCTGTTTGCCCACGGATTACCTAAGTAGGCTCATTTGTATGGGAGCTTTGAATATAGCTCCCGTTTGCCTCGGGCTAACCAGTTTGCACTGGGCTAATGTGTTAGCACTGTGCAATCAGGTTAGCACCGGGCAAACCTTATTTCAGCATAGCACAGTTCTGCAGTGTGTGGCTCACATTATTGTTTGCAATCATACCTCTCAACTGTCCCTGATTTTACCTCAGTTTTACTCTGTCCCTCCTAAAAATTGTGTTTTCATGACCAAACAGTGGGAGCTGCAAGCATAAACTAATGTCAGACATTAATGTTACAGACGTGTTCTTCCTTAGAAAATGCATTTTACACTAAACCACTTATTCTACCAGCTTTCTGAGTGGATATCACCAATTTTTCAGATGTGTCTCTGATTTTTTAAGCCTTGTCCCTGATTTATGAGGCAGGGGGTTGATAGGTGTGTTTGCAGTAGATGTGAGACATCTCTGTGCAATCACACACAATGTTCTACACCTGCAACACTGGCTTGCTACAGAGTCTAATGAGCTGCAGTTGCAGTTTGCACTTCCCTGTTGCTATATTCAGTGCTGTCTTATTCCCGGGCTATTTTTGCCCTGCATTCCCAGACCGGTTTGCCCAGCTTCCTTAGACTGCTATATTCAGCAGGAATAGCACCGGGCTATTTCCTTTTGAATATAGCTTGCTTTGTGCTCCGGGCCTAGTTTGCATACTGGGCAGTGCTAATTTTGCTCCGGGGCAAAGTTTTGAATATCTGGCCCCTGGAGTTGAAATGTATAGGGAGCTAGATTCTTGTAGTGTAAAATCCAATACAAAGAAGCAGGACACTGGCCTGCACTCACCACAACACATCAGCACCTGGAAAAGAGTGAATGAAAGATCCAATTAATTCAAGAGGTTCACGAATATGGTTTTATAGCAAGTTCATTATTTAAGCCTTCTGGATTCAGACTACGAAGGCTGAAAATCCAGAAGCTTTCTTGCTGCAGCAGTTTATTTAATCTATTGCCCCCATGTTTGCCTAGGGTTATTTGTTCAACACCCATGAAATGAAAGCTCACAGGATTGCCATTGTGGTTTTGCCAGAAATGTTCTGCTACAGGGTTAGTTAGATCAATGTTATGTCTCTTATGTGTTCTTAAATTCTATGTTTAAGGAGTCTTGTGGTGCACCCAACATACAATTTGTTGTAGCCACACCAAATGGCACAGACCACGTGAGTCGAAACATATGAAATTATTTGTTTTATTGTGGCAACTTTAGTACTTCCTGGCAATGAAAAAATTATATTTTGTATGCAATATTTACACATTTTACAACTACCATACCTAAAGGTCGAAGCACAGGGGTTTCTGTTGTAGACAGCAGTGTCTGGCTTAATTTATTGCAATAATAAATAGAAAATCTTTTTACTTGCAGCAATTGTCATGTGCCTTGTTTGTTGGAGTGTACCACTACCTTCTAACCAATTTCCTTAGCACCCTGGGATGTATACAGTCTTGGCATTGAGATTTATCAACTTTTAGTGTCATTAGTCCCTTCCTTACCCTTCCTCACCATCCTCCATCTTCTCCTTTCTTGTGGTACTAAGCTGTCTTTCTGTTTTGTAAAGACGGAGCAGAAGTATACATTCAATACCTCTTCCTTGCCAATGCTACCCCCCCCCCCATAGCCTTATAATACCATCCTTCTTGTTTCTTTTCTCCCTGATGTATTGGAAAAAAGGACTTTTCCCCTCTCTTGATCCCATCCACTGTTGCAGTTCCTTCTTGGCCTTGGCCAACCAGACTGCTTTATCTGCCACTTTTGCTTTTCCAAGGTAATCCTCCCTATCCTTCTCCTTCTCCTTCTGGGTCCTCGTATACTTCCTATAGGCAGTCCTCATTCCTCTGACTGCCTGCCTGGGCTACCTCCCTGCTAAACCAACTAGGTACTTTGATTCTAGAGTTTTTTTCCTTTCAACCTGACACACTCATTTGTGGCAGCTGCCATCCTGTCTTTGATGATGGACCACTTCTAGTCAACTTCTATCCTTTCTCGGAGGTAGGCCGGGTGCCCCTTAGCAGTTCTCCCATCTTCTTGATGTTCATCTTTCTGAGTCCAGGATCCTAGTCTTGGTGTTTGTCTTCTTCCTCCCTGTATCCTGCTTGAACCAAATTGTACGGTGGTCACTCACATATGGTGGCATTTATGTTGCATTGTGAATGAGCTTATGCTCAATAGTTATTCCTAATAAACAACAACAACAACAACACTCCCTCTCAGGGGCTCACTGGAGGTCAAATGGGAGTGGAGGATATGATTGAATCATATACATTTATTAGAGGTATAAACAAGGGGAATTGCAAGGACCTATTTGTAAAAATAGGGATGCAGTCACTAGGGGGATGACTGGAGGTTAGCGTGGGGCAAGTTTAAGAGAAATTTGAGGAATGTTCTATTTCACTGAGAGAATGTTGGATCCATGGAATGGATTGGCAACAAAAGTGGTGGTGGCAGTAACCCTTAATGGGTTTAAACACAGTTGGGATAGGGCTAGGGAACTCACAGTCCCCATGGGATGGGGAGGAGGGCAACATGGGCTTGAGGGGTGGGGGAGGAGGGTTACAGCCTCTGGTAATGTTGGTTGGTGGAATGAGGTGATATAGTATGGGCAGAATCTATGAACCCTTGGTCTCCTTCTGTCATCAGATTCTGTGTTTCTGTTTCTATGTAACCTCCCCCTTGTGGGAGGGCTTACTAGCCATTTGGTGTCCTCAGCCCCATCTCCCCCGGTTAACCTTTTAGTTTGGTAGGCCCCCTGGCTGTGATTATTATTGTTACCACCAGGGGGACGCATCAAGGAAGGTATAAAAGCCTTGTTTTTTGGCCGGGAAAGGGAGAGAGAGCAGGAGTCGGCAGTTTGGCTGGGACAGTGTCCCGAGGGAGGCCCCCCTTCAGTCTAGTTAGCTCAGCAAGTAGGAGCATTGGAGTGTCAGGGGGTTGGTACTCCACTTGGGAGGGCAAGAAAATGTAGCAGTGGTCTTGAGGGTTCTGGTGGGATGGCCCTGTTTTGATTTTGGTCATCAGATGTGGTGAAAGAAAGTGTATAGGAGGTGAAAGGAGATGGACACCCAGTCATTGGGTCCTGCAGAAACAAAAAAGGGGGATTCTGGAGTCCACTTAAGGAGTGGGGTTCTCAGGTAGTGGGCTGTTTCAGTGGTGGCAGCACTGAGGCAGGGCATCCTGGAGGTGGTAGCTCTAGGATGTTGGACAGTGTGGCACGCTGCCTGGAGGTAACGTTCTAATGCTCAGGGGGCCCTGGCTTGTGATTCGCTTGGGCCTGACATGCCCGTGTCTGGGGTAGGTCCGTCAGACCCCATTAAGGGCTGGGGTTTTCCTGGTTAGACAGTGACTTTCGGCAAGGAAAGGTACCACCGTTAAGCTGCAGATTCAGTACAGGGTTGGTGGGTGATTTGCCCCTCTAAATTGCCCTTTGGCTCAGGAAATGTGTGGGTTTGAAGTTTCCCTTTTGAGCAGCTGTGGAGGCTTAGGCTGCTAAATGCCCTGAGGCCTAAGTGGCTCGTCTGTCATGGGTAGGAGTAAATCACTTCCCCATCAGAGAGTAAAGGAAGTGTAACTCTGAACTGAACATTTGGGATGGATGAGGAAAGTGTTTCTGTGGAAGAAGCTAACAGATCTTAAAGAGAGCCATGTGGGGTCTAATGTTCTTAGATCTATGCAATCCAAGTCTGCTGCATGCTGTTCAGGAAATAAGAGCACAATAATGTAACAGAAATGGAAAATCCTGTACCTGAACTTGCTGTTTGTTTTCTGCCTGTCTCTCAGCCCCATGGAGCTGCTCCAGTTAAATTTTGATTAATCTTCTGGGTCTAATCATTTTCAGGCCCAGAATAAAGTTCATGGTTTTGGAAATCTGTGGCGCTAGTGAGTTTGTAGTAGTTCTTGAACAAAAAAACAAAATATGATGTCTTCTAATTGATTTTGTTTTGATCTGCTTTAAATGTGCTAGTGGGTTCTGTGAGAGACCAGGATTCGAATCTCCCCCATCGTAGAGGGGGCTGTAGCAGGAGAGCTGTGACTTGGTGGTTGAGGTAAAAAGGGAGTCCCCAGATGTGAAGGTAGAAGCAGTGTAAGAGACTTCTGAGGGCAGTGAGGGGAAGCACAGCCATCTGCCCAGCTCTACCCCACTGGCTGTAGACTATCCCCATGGCAGAGGGAGGGGCAGGGTTCTGCAGTTGGCATCAGTGGACCCCCCCAGGGCCCAGGGGGTCTCCAGTGGGATCCTTGCCTGGTGACAGCATACCTGGCCAATCTGCATCATTGGGTGAGGCCTCACGCCCTTATACTGTCTGCTCTGTAATAAAGGTGTGGCTCCCCAAAGTGGAGGTAGTTCAAGTGATGGTCTTGGATGAACCTGCTGCAGTGGTTACTGAGGGACCCCCTAAGAGATATCAGTTCTTGGATCATGAGATTCAGGAAGTGATCCCGAAGCCTTTTCACATTGCTGCCATAACACTGCCAGATAACACCCTACACCTGGCAGCTCAGAGCAAGGTCTTAAGAATCTACATGGATGGCCCACAGTGAAGTGACCAAGTTAATATGGTGTATCAGAATGGTATGTGGCTGGAGTCAGGGGAGACTAGAAGAACCAGCATCAGGGAGTTGCCTGAGTGGTCCAAAGCTGAGCAGTGGATTAGGAGAAATATGCGTGTTGAGTATCTCACTGCTGAGTATGCTTATATATCGAATGCCTTCAGGATGTGATCAAGGAAAAGAGGTCAGATTGGGTCTTTCATGACTGTTTGAACAAGCTGCAGTCGAGACACGAAGGGACAACCCACTTTTCACAACAACTTATCCAAAAGGCCCAGTCTATCTGATTCTCTGGCCCCTGGGCCGACCTCACAGTGTTTAAGCACTTCATCCTGATGCAAGATCTTGCAGGGTGCAGGGTCAAATACTACATCCAGAGCTCCAGATAAGGTGAGTACCGACCTATTTTACTCACTTCATGTTAGGAAATACTCTCAGAAAATATTTTTAATGAGTACCAATACTCACCCACCATTTGTAAATGCACCATACTCCATAGAACAATGCTTCATAACGTAGCTGGTGATTCAAAAGAAGCAGTTTTTTCCAGATTTGCAGTACTTGTACACATCATAATTTTGTTTTACTCACTATATTTTAAAACTGATGAATAAATTACTCCTACCTGCCAGCATTATCTGGAGTACTGACAACATCATGTCTAAAGATTCTTTTTGGAGAGGAAACCACCAAGCCTCACCTGGACTTCTATTTTCCCCGGGGTGGTGGACCCCCTATTTAGAGCCCACTGGACATTGGAGCCCCTAATCTGAGCCAGGACTGTCTCTTATGATTGGCCTAAGAAAATAAAAGTTGAAATGACTGTTTTCTGATCTTTCCTAAAGATGCAAGTATCTGAAGTGTTGTGCCAGGGAGATTTTTGTCCTTATCCATTGGACTAGCACTTAATCATTTGCTATTTCTCCCTGGGACTGTGTCTGGACTTTGAATCATCTGGATTTTTGAAAAAAAACAAAACAAGAACTTTGGTTAACTATACGGTTTTACCTCGCTGTGATTCGAGAGTGTCTGATAGAGTGCGGGTGTTTTGGTGAATGGTTTAAGAAAAAAAAAGAATGATGTGTGTTTTAAAATTTATTTTAAAAGAAACAGGAATTAATTAAAATCTGTTTAAAGGTTGTACTAGTTAGCATGTTTAATAGACAGCCTGGTGACCAATTTTTTATTTTAAAATCTGAAGGTATTTATGCTTTTATTAAATTATTTTAGTGTTCATCTGACCTCCCTTTCTTCTTTAGGATAGGTTGGTAGGGGGGTTAAAGTCTGTGGAAGGGCCTTCCTGGTGTCCTCCAGAGCTAAGGCAGGGAGTGCGCATACCCTCCTGGTTTCCAAGGGGACATCAGTGGCCCTCTTAGGCCCCATTTCCAGGAGGAAATGGTTTTAAAGGTGGGAGTGTAAGCTCCCCCTCGCGAGTGGGCTTACTAGTTATTTGGTATCCTCAGCCCCTCCACCCCTGGTTAGCCTTTTAGTTTGGGAGGCCCCCTGGCCTTGATTATTATTGATGCCACCAGGGGGAAGCATCATGGAAGGTATAGAAGCCCTGGGTTTTGCCCAGGAAAGGGAGAGAGCAGGAGAGGGTGGTTTGGCAAGGACAGTGTATCTAGGGTGGGCGCCCCTCCATTCAGCCTACTTAGGTCAGCAAGTAGCAGTGTTGGAATGATGGGGGTTGGGGAAGTTGGCCCTCTGCTTCGGGGGGCAAGAAAGTATAGCAGCGGTAGTGAGGGTTCTGGTGGAATGGCCCCATTTTGATTTTGGACATCAGCTGCAACTAAAGAAAGTGTACAGGAGGTGAAAGGAGATGGACCCCTGGTTATCGGGTCCCACAGAAAGAAAAAAAAGGGGATTCTGGAGCCCACTTAAGGTATGGGGTGCTCAGGTAGTGGGGCTGTTTCAGTGGTGGCAGCACAGAGGCAGGGCGTCTGCAGGTGGCAGCTCTGAGATGCTGGACCTGTGTGGTATGCTGCCTGGGGTAATGTTCTAATGGCCAGGGGGCCCTGGCTTGGGATTCATTTGGGCCTGCTGCGTCTGTGTCTGAGGCCAGCCCTGGGACCTACCATCCCCGTGTCTGGGGTGTTGTAGGTCAGTCAGACCCATTAAGGGCTATGGTTTTCCTGGGGAAAATGTAACTTTGGGTAAGGAAAGGTGCCTGCCACCATTAAGCTGCAGTTTCAGTCCAGGGCTGACGGCTGATTTGCCCCTCTAAATTACCCTTTGGCTCAAGAAATGTGTGGGTATGAAGTTTCTCTTGGGAGCAGCTGTGGAGGATTAGGCTGCTAAACATCCCAAGGCCTAAATGGCTCGGCTGGAAAGGGTAGGAGTAAATCACTCTCTCATCAGAGAGTAAAGGAAGTGTAACTGAAAAGAGCATTTGGGATAGATGAGGGAAGGGTTTCTGTGGAAGAAGCTAACAGAACTTAAAGAGAGCCATGTGGGGTCTAATTTTTGTAGATCTGTGCTATCCAGTTCTGTTGCACGCTGTTTGGGAAATAAGAGCACCATAATGTAACAGAAATGGAAAATCCTGTACCTGAACTTGCCGTTTGTTTTCTGCCTGTCTCTCAGCCCCATGGAGCTGCTCCAGTTACGTTTTATTAATCCTCTGGGTCTAATCATTTTCAGGCCCAGATTAATGTTCATGGTTTTGGAAATCTGTGGTGCTAGTGAGTTTGTACTAGTTCTTGAACAAAAAACAAAACTGATGTCTTCTAATGAATTCTGTTTTGATCTGCTTTAAATGTGCCAGTGGGTTCTGTGAGAGACCAGGGTTCGACCCCCCCTCCCCAGTTGTAGATGAGGCCACAGCAGTGGAGGTATTCCAAAGAGGCTGGCTCCATAAACTTTTCATCACCGCTGGTCACAAGAAAAGTCAAGCACTGGCTGGGGGTGAGGTGAGCCATTGCCATTTTCTGAAGAAGTCAAAAGGCAGGCCGTCTCATCTATTACTTCTATGTGGCTGAAAAGTGATTTGGAGAGTGTCTGTTCTGTAGTTGCACCCCTTTCCACAACACCCAGTTCCTCCTAGACCTAGAGGGAGTGGGAGAGGGGCTACATCTATACTACCAATGCTAGGGTTGCTAGCCTATATTTCCGATGGTAAATAGCACCAGACCAAAACATTGAATCTTTTCTTAGTTGGGCTTGCAAGGAAGCAAGACCTTATAAAAACTTGAAAAAACACATACTATAGTTCAGAAACGAAAGAAAAAAAAGAGACATTAGTACTGTTACGTTTTTACTAGAAATGCATTGTTACTAAAACAAATAACTACCTGATACCTAACAAATACTGCTGCTTACAGCAGAGAAAACAAATGCAGTAATGCAGTGTCATGGTAGATGTTAACTTTTAGTGTAGCCTCCTTTACAACAGAGTGCTGCTGCCTTACTACCCCTACCCCACTGGTAACAGTGTCACTACCCCAGTCCTGGGTAGCTCATGGGGAGGCTTCGGTACCCAGGTGTTGGAACATTGTAGGCCTGACACAGCTGCATGTTGTTGGCTGGCATAGGTGCACTTACTCAAACACAGATTACAATATATGTAACCAATCCCCCAAATTATAATCCTGACCAGACAAACTAGTCCAACAAATTTACACTTCAATTGTGGCCTTTTCAGACTTCATACAGATGCTTATTTTAGGGCCCATAGGCTCTGAACATTTACTCATGGTTATCCTCAGACGAAGTGTTGGGGGAATGTCATATGTTATGCTCTTTTGTCGCACAGTTGTAAAAAAGAAAACATTTTTGCACTAATATAGTACAGAGCACTTTAATAAAAGAAAATCTCTTTGTTTCTGAATTTGTGCTGGTGCTACCAAATTTTACAATTTTGACCATTGATAAGGTCAGTTGTCTGTTGCAGGGGAGGGTCTGCATCAGCTTCATGACTGCTGGTTGGGACCCTCGGGCCAGGATAAATTAATGAGGTCCTACTGTGGCTGATGAAAAATCTGGTGGCTCTGTACTAAGCTCTGTAGTCCGATTGTGTACTCGCTGTCCACTGACCCTGGTTGCCATTCTGAAAGGGGTCTGAGGCACAGCCATCAGTCCCCAGTACAGAATCTCCAATTGTCCATTTTATGAGGCATTCTCCACTTGAAACACATTTAGTGTCTAATCAGATGTCCTGCATTGGCAAGCCTTAATGTCAGGTCGATTGGGGCTGTTGTTTGAGGAAAGTCCCTACTCAGTATGATCATCAGCCATGCTCTATATTGGTGGTAGGGAAAACTAATAGGCGCACTTCCAGAAATCACAAATCCAGATGCAGGGGGCCCCAAAATAGTAGCACTCCTCTTCACTCACTCCTCAACCTCCACTGTTGCTGACCACAGTCCCCAGAGGTTGCGAGGAGCATTACCCTTTATCCATAGCATAACAGGGTTCCATGCTTAACAAGACAGGTAGCCCACAGATGTGGGGGGCTGTGAATGTACCTTTAGAATATAAAATATGTGATACTCAATGACATGACACAAAACACTGTAAGCACTTTACTGCATCTTCAGGTTGAGTGTCCATAACTCATGAGTGTCAAAGTCACAAGTATGTTTTAAAAGTACTGCCTCTTCACAGGGGATGAGAAACTGCATATTTTGAGTCAGACCATTGCATATTTTATTTATACAGCATCAGTTTAGTAGTTATAGCTTTTAAATCTACTGTTCAAAGATTTAACTGTTTCTGTTTGATTTCAGCTGCTGGCTTCAGTGCTATACTGTGCAATTAACAGGTCATCAGCATTATGAAAACCGCTCTCTGATTGGCTCAGTGTTTCACTATGAAGGAAAGAACTTTCAATATATTAATTATGACAAATCTAGTAATAAAACCTCATGATATCTTGAGTTTGGCTACTAAGATCCCACTTGTTATTGTGCCATTTTAGCTCCACTGGTATATAAACCTACTTATGTAACTTATGTTTTGAGATAACTGGCCAGATAAAAAGTGATATCTCTCTGAACAAGAAAAGATATCACTGTGACATAATGTATGAAGAAAAGATATTGATATATTTTCTTTTTTTTTTTTTTTGCATCATTTAACATTTTTTGTCACCCCCCCCCACCGGACAGCCCCCATCTGACCAACCAGCCCAGCCACATCACCCGGAATTACCAGGGCTTATTTTACGCCCGGTCTGGGAGCGGAGCCTGAGGGGAATTGGTCACCTTCCTGCCACCTGCTTTTTCTTCCATTTTTACCCCAGGGGTCCCAGGAGTGGGTATGCATGTGTGTGTCTAGCGCCTGGCTCCTCCTGGCCCATGCTGCCCCCAGCCTCCACCAGGTGGCAGCCATCAGCTGGAGGAAGCCCCTTGCACCTTCCCAGAGAGGAGAGCTTGCCTGTCAACAGCTCCATCCAGCTCCCCCTCCCCCCCACCGACCTCCGATGGCCCAGGCTCGTTCCCGAACCCGGGTCGCCGGCGTGCCACGAGGTAAGGTGTCCAGCGCCTCAGCCCTCAGTGCCACTGGGCCAGCTTGATATCTTTTCTTGATGCATAACATCATAGTGATATCTTTCCTTATAACACTATGTCATAGTGCATTCTTAACTCGATAGGTTTAGAATGCTCAACCTCAGTAAAAGTACTAACCATATTCAAATATGAATAACCTTAAAACGAAAAATGATAGCATGATACTGTGAGCATGAACATTGCACAGTACAAAAATATCTACAAAATGAGTGTTATTTCTTTTATAGATACCTTTTAGATTTTTTCTTATCAACAAAAAAAAACAGCAGAAGGATTTTGTTTCTCTTTTTTGTGACAAACAAATGCGAAATAGCTTTAAAAAGAAAAATGACAGCATGGTACTCTGAAAGCAAAAGTTGTTCAACAAAAAAATGTCTACAGAATGAGTTGTTTCATTGACAGATACCTTTTACATTTTTTGTAATCAGCAAAAACAAAAAAAATGGCAGAAAACTCAATTATTTTCACATTTCCGATGAACAAATGCGATTAACTTTAAAACGAAAAATAACAGCATGGTACTTTGAGCACAAAAGTTGTTCAGTGCAAAAGTATCAGATGGGTGGTTTTTCATGTATAGATATCTTTTACTTTTTTATAATCAGAAAAAATGGCAGAAAATTCAATTCTTTATCACTTTTTCGATGAGCAAATGTCCCCACCAAAAAAAAAAAAAAAAGAAAAAGGATTGTACATCAACTTTCTCAGTATGCACTGACCAATATAAAGCTATAGGGCTCCATGAGTTAAACGGAAGTATTAGTAAATCTTGAAAACCCCTCTCAAACAACTTCTGTAACTATAAAAGAAGTTAGACATTAATCACACATTTCAAAGTCACAAGCACTGTTTTCACACATTCCAATCATATTCATCCCAAAGCATATGTCTGTATAAACAGAACATGACATGGCCTGACTGAAGATATCATATTTATCTTCATTTAAGGCCAATGATGTTAAGATCATTAGTCTCTCATGAAAAGAAATACGATATCATCCATCAGGCCGTGTCATATTCCCTATATCACTCATGCTGCAAGGATGGGATATTTATTAGGGAGGTACTGCTGAGAACATAATAAGGATAATAAGCAAAATACAACTACTTATACTGTAAATCCAGCCCAGAACAATGAATTCAAATACAGACAATGCCAACTCCTATATCGTATATGCTAAATAATATCCAATACAAATGTGCAACAAGGGGGATTTACAGTGTACTTAGAAGCACTTTCAATTCTTCACTCCAGGCCAAACTACTCCTTGGTTACCTTAGACTGCTACTGGGGAGTCTTCCCTCCCATACCTTAAACTGTTGCTGGGAAGTCAGCACTTCTTTCCTTTGTACTGTCATGGGAGCTACCATTCCCTTACTTTAAAACACCACTGGGGAGCCAAAACTGTCTTGTCCGGAGCCACTGCTTCCTTGTCATAAACTGCTGCTGGGGAGCTATCCATCACTTACTGTATATTGGACTTGTGTTGGGGAGTCAAAACTCCCTTACCTTGGAGTGCCACTGGGGAGCCAACAATTCTTTACATTTTGCTGCAACTGGGTAGCCAATGCTTTCTCACCTTGGACTGCCACTGGTGAAATGATGCTTCATTACATTGGACTGCAGCTAGGAAGCAAATGCTCCCTTACCATGGACTGTCACTGTAGAGTCAATGTTATAAGTTAAATGGACACTGTCAACCCTTTTAGGTCTCAAAGTGTCATTGGTTTAAAAAACATATTTAGTGATTGGTTACCTTCTGTAGGGATTGATGATGTATCTGGTGGTTTGATTCTGATTTCTTTCTTCTTTTTGAAAGTGAAAAAAAAGACTGTCCACTATATTGATGTTGCCACACAAAAATGTGTTTGTTACATTCCTTGACCTTCAGGGAATATAAGGGAACATAGCGGGATGAAGATAGGGAGACATACCAAACTTCCCTATGGGAAACAGGGAAGGCAGAAAGGCAAGCAAAGGCCCAAACTGAGGAAACATTAGCACAAACAGTAAAAGAACGGGACAAGACCTTCTGTAGACACATTAGTGAAAGGAGAAAGTCCAGAGTGGGTATTGCTAAGATCAAAGGGGATAAGGAGGAGTGTGTGGAGGAGGACCAAGGAAAAGCATCTATCCTAAATAGATACTTCTGCTCAGTATTTACCGAGGAGAAGGTAGGGCAGGGCACACAGCTCAGTACCATGGACACAGGGAGGAGGGAGGTGTGCACAAGTCCCTTCAAAAAAGAAAGGGTCCTACAAGAGCTCACTAAGCTCAGGGTGGACAAGGCAATGGGACCTGATGGCATACATCCCAGGTTACAAAAGGGGCTAAGGGTGGAACTAGCAGAGCCATTAGCAGAACTGTTTAGTGAGTCTCTGAGCAGAGGAGAGGTCCCAGAAGACTGGAGAAGGTCTCCTGTGATCCCACTCCACAAAAGTGGCAGCATGAAGGAGGCAGGGAACTACAGACCAGTCAGTCTTACCTTAGTAGTGGGCAAAATTATGGAGGCACTCCTTAAGGAAAGGACAGTGCAACACCTGGAATCCATAGGAGCACAGGATCTAGGACAGCATGGGTTTACAACAGGATGGTCCTGTCAAACTAATCTTATAGATTTCTTTGACTGGGTAACCAGAGTGGTGGACCTTTCATTTCATTTCATTTCATTTATTCTTTGGTAACCGGGTAAAGATACTGGACCAAAGGTCCCTTTTCAGGCCCGACCCAGACAAAAAAAAAAACATACAAAAATACACAAATACAATCAACAACAATACAAAACCAAAAAATACAAATTACAAATTGCAGTTACAAACAGATTTATGTAATAAATAACTTTTTAACCTTTGTTTAAAAGTTAAAACAGAGGGCACAATCCTAACATCAAGAGGGAGTGAATTCCAATACAATGGTGCTGCTATTGAAAAAGATCTAGAACTTGATCTAAGCCGAGACCTGGGGACATAATATAGGGGCCGTCAGCCAACCTCAGGCTGGGAAGCAATTCTTTCATTACAACAAGATCAGAAAAAGGAAAAAGGGAACCAAAGTGAAAACATTTATGCATTAGGCAGCCAACAAAATATTCTATTCTGCAACTAGGGGAAAACCACCCCAACCGAGAATAAAGATTACACCGATGTGTCCTATTGGGGGCTCCTAAAATAAATCTACAAATATTATTATAGACCACAGTTAGTGCTTGAGTTTCTTTTGTACCTATGTTATAATGCAAAGAAGAACTATAATCAAAATATGGAAGAAGAGAACTAATAGCAATTGCTGATCTAGTTTCTTGTTAGAAGAATGACTTGAATTTATATAACACCCCTATTCTTTGGTTTATTTTCTTAACCATTGACTGAATCTGAAGTGAAAAGGTCAAACTGGGATCCAATAGAGTGCCCAGATATTTAAATTGAGACACTTGTTCAAGCAGACCACCCCAAAAATCCGATATCCCCAGTTCCAGGGTGTCCACCAACATAAATTGCGTACCAAATAACATAACTTTTGTTTTAGCTGAATTCAAAACCATAACATTTGAAGTAAGTCAAGAACAGACAACACCAAAATCCTTTTCTAGAGAACAAGAAAGTTCAGACACAGAATTTGACTGAGCACAAATTACAAGATCATCTGCATAAAGCAATGATTCACTAAGCTTACAAACTCCAGGAAGTTGATTAATAAAAATAGAGAATAACAGGGGGTCCCAAAATGGACCCCTGAGGCACACCACAACTAAGTGACAAAACATCAGAGACCACAGAATCTACTTGGACAAATTGACACCTGTTGCTCAGATAATCATAGAACCAAGAAACAGTGACACTCAGAAAACCCCAGATCTTTCAATTTTGTGCAGGCCAGACCATGATCAATCAAATCAAAAGCCTTGGTTAGGTCCACGAACACTGCCCCAGTCATCAAACCCTTCTCAAACCCATGTAGGATGGTGTTCATGAACCCAACCAAGGCCATGCCCGTACCAAAGTGCTTACAGAACCCATGTTGTTGTCTTGACAGCAAGTCATGGGTAACCAAATAGGCATCAATTTGCTTAGCCACTAAATGCTCAAGTAATTTGCTGAAGGGATTCAGTATTGATATTGGCCTATAGTCATCCAAGGAAGTAGCACAGCCCTTTTTTGGAATTGGAACCACCTTAGCTTTCTTCCAGGACAAGGGAAAAATACCTGTAGCCAATGACATATTAAAAATTTAACAAAGGGGATCCATAATAAAGGGGCTAGACAATTTTAAGAAGCAGGCATCCAACCCTTCCCCATAATCAGTCCCTTTATTTGGGAGAGACTGCTGAAGATGAAATACTTCGTTAGCTGTTACTTCCATGAACAAAAACCTAGGCTCATCTACCAAAGGAACAGAAGGAGAGGATTTAGTATTTCCAGCCTGAGAAAAAAATGATCTAAACTTAGAAAGATCTGAAAATTTAGAATTCAACAATTTAACAATTTCAGGCAAGTCACCAATTTCTTCGTTGTCAACATTTATTTTCTGAATGTCAGATTTCGATTTGGGAGAAAGTAGAGAATTTATGTTATTCCAAAACTTCTTTGGATCTGCCCAGCTATCTTCAAAGCGATCCCTAAAATAAACTTTTTTAGCATTTCTGACAGTTTGAGAGACTAAATTCCAAAGTCCACGGTAGAGATCCATTCAAACTCTACTGGGTGATAATTTAAATTTAGTCCAAGCACTATCCTGCTTCTTAATTAATTTCTTAATGCTGGGACCAAACCATCCAGAAGGAGAACCTCTACACCCGAATGGTCCGCAAAGGGAAAAAGGATTCCTGAATGGGAAGAAGTTGACTGCAAAAGAAATCTAGTGCCATGTCCTTGTCTGGAATACATTCAAGAAATGACCACTCAATTAACCTCAAAGAAGAATATAACTGGGAATAATCTATCCTTTCAAATGATCTAGTCTGAAACACACAAGAAGGGGGTTTAAGACAATGAAAACTTAGAACACAAAAAGTGGCCACGTGGTCGCTTACAGAATCTGCCAAGACACCAGAGACTCCCACCCTCCCCACTCTATTAGTCAATACTAAATCCAGTAGAGAATGATTCTGTGAGATAGGATTGAGAAGGGTAGGCGCATTTATACACTGAGTCAGTCCATAAGAGAGAGAAGAAGAGATTTGAGCACCATGGTGTCATTAGCCCTCCAATTCAAATTCATATCTCCAACAACAACAGAATCACTCTGCTTTAAATAAACTTCACAAACATCCAAGACATTTTTAAGCCCTTGAAGACCACATTGAAGGGGATTATACAAACAGCCCACATTTAACTTCTTCTTTCTTTCAAGAACAATTTGCAAAACCAACCAATCAGTATCACAACCCAAATCCTCACTAGACCCTAGAAGATTAATTTCTAAATGATCCCTATAATAAATCATGACCCCACCACCCTTTTTTCGACCTTTACAGTGTACCCTAAAGATTTTATAACCCCCAATATGACACACATTATTGGGCACCCCTGGTTTCAACCACGTTTCTGATAAAGCAACAATATCAGGCAGATATAGAGCAGTAAACTGTTCAATCTCAGCAATCTTAGGGATTAAACTACGGACATTCAGATGAATAATTTTAAATCCATGATAGGATTTCAAACAATTATTCAAAGATGAAGCTTGAGAGGAAGACAGAATCTAAAAAGCAAGGCCCTGGATTCAGTTCAACATCACCAGAAACTAATGTCAAAAAGGTGGTTGAAACACAGTTGTCCAATTTAGAACAAAGTAACATGCCATAGTGCAAACAAGTAAGATAACCCCTATTCCCACATTGTCTTGTGGGCATAGGGCTACTCAACAACAATTGCCATGAATCAGTTACATCAACATCAACAACTAAGCAATTTGAAAAGCAAAAATCACTTGTCTCATATGAGGCAGTGTTCCCAGTGCCAAACCTATATAATTCAATATGATCCACATATATCAACCCCCCAAAGTATACACACCCAAATAGGTAAACACTTTGAGTCCCACATTCTTAACATAACATACTTACAGCACCAACAGTATTACAATCAAACACTCCCACACCACTGCCTCCCTTGGACTCCCTTAGACTCTCTTTCACTTATCGCACTTGCCGCACCTGCACCGCGCAAACGCCACCGCATTTGGCAAGTGAGATCTTTAAACACCTCAACCCCACAGACTGGGCTGCCACCACCAATCAAGGGGGAGAGGGCATGGCTAGCAACAGGTAGAAGAAGCTAGTCAGTATCTAGCAACAGGGCAATGAGCAGGGTGCAATTACTGAAGTGGCAGCAGCTGTAATTAATTAAACGGCTCCTGTCTTGAAAGGACAGCACAAACACCCTGAACAGTACACTTTAGGTCTCTTTTCAGCAGCACACAAGTAATCACTTTGTAAACAGCAGTTCAGCAGGGACTTGAACCAGCAGTGCTAAATAATAAAATCCCCACTGCATTAAAATGCACCCCAATACTGCGACAGGTCACACACCAGCAGGCTTAGTCAATTCCCAAAATCAATAAGGGGTTTAGCAGCATCACACTCTAGCAACATGAGCTCACACAGTCTCTGAATAAAATGGAACACAGTGCAGCAATAATAGTTACGATTCCTATAGTCTGTCCAATGACCCACTGCCACACAGCTCAGATCTCCCAGGAATACAGCAGCCTTCCAGATGGAAATGTGGAATATAGGGCTCTTCCTGTCATAACGACCAGATATTCTACACATTCCACTGAGCTTTTAAAGTGCCAGGGGGGTTGAGGGGAGCGTGACACATTCCCTTAGACTCCCCTGCACTTATCGCACTTGCCGCACCTGCACCACACAAACACCACTGCATTTGGCAAGTGAGATCTTTAAACACCTCAACCCCACATACTGGGCTGCCAGCACCAATCAGGGGGGAAGGGGTGCTGCTAGCAACAGGTAGAAGAAGCTAGTCAGTATCTAGCAACAGGGCAATGAGCAGGGTGCAATTACTGAAGTGGCAGCAGCTGTAATTAATTAAATGGCTCCACTCTTGAAAGGTCAGCACAAACACCCTGAACAGTACACTTTAGGTCCCTTTTCAGCAGCACAGAAGTAATCACTTTGTAAACAGCAGTTCTAGCAGCAGACCTAGGGGGTGCAATTGATGTTGCCTACCTTGACTTCAGCAAAGCTTTCGATACTGTTCACACATGGAAGATTGATTAATAAGCTGGGTAGGCACGGGGTGGGTCAGAAGTTGGTGAACTGGGTGGCAAACTGGTTGGTGGGCAGAAAACAGAGAGTGGTGGTAAATGGTATACAGTCAGAAGAGATGCAAGTCACAAGTGGGGTACCTGAGGGATCAGTCTTGGGGCCAGTCCTCTTCAGTATCCTGTCTGTGGCAGCCCCCACACTATGGAATAAAGTGCCTGCTGAACTGTGCACTACCAACACCCACTGCCAGTTCAAAACCCACCTCAAAGACTGGCTCCTGTTGGCATCCAACTGCCACTGCTTTCCTGAATAGCCCCCCCCGTCAGCCCTCTTCCCCATAGCTGCTTGTCTCTCTACTCCTCCCTTGCTATTACCCCCTTCCCCTCCCCCCACACCAACCTATTGCTGTCTCTACCCTCTGGTGCAGTTTTTAATGCTGCCCGCTGGTTTTGAGCCTGCTCTGTTCCACTTAACACTGCTTTGTAGATTTAGTCAGATTGTGTTATTTATTAGCTCCTGTATATACTGTGATGTATCTGCATTCCTGTTTAGCGTGTCTTTTATGGCTGCCATTTGTATATTCAAATGTACTACTGTAACCTAACAGTGTACTACACTGCTCTTCTGTACATGTTTGCTGTATAGTTATACTCTGTGCCACAGTATGTGGCCTGGGTCGTGCCCGACAATGGTCCCTGGGATCAGTGCACCTACCCGGTTACCAAAGTCATAAATAAAAATAAATAAATAAATAAAAATATCTTCATCAGTGACATTGCAGATGGACTGGAAGGTAAGGTTTGCCTGTTTGCAGATGACACTAAAATCTGCAACAGAGTACATGATCCAGGTTGTGTGGGCAGAATGAGAAGAGATCTGGAAAAACTGGCAAAATGGTCTGAAGAGTGGCAACTGGAGTTTAACACAAAGAAGTGCAAGATCATGCACATAGGGAAGAGAAACCTTAAAGCTACCTATAGGTTGGGAGGGGAGTTGCTGGCAATCACAAGAGAAGAAAGAGACTTGGGCATCATCATCACAGATGATCTGAAATCATCCAAGCAGAGCACTAAAGCAGTAGGAAAGGCTAGAGGAATGTTGGGGTGTATTAGTAGAGGTATCACAAGTCGTAAGAAGGAGGTAATAATCCCTCTTTACAAGACACTGGTTAGGCCCCATCTGGAGTACTGCATGCAGTACTGGAGGCCACACCTGCACAAGGACATTAACAAAATGGAGGCAGTCCAGAGAAGGGCAACCAAAATGGTGCAGGGACTGCATCAGAAAATATATGAGGACAGATTAATGGAGCTCAGTATGTGTACCTTAGAGCAAAGGTGGTAGAGAGGTGATAGGATCAAAACATTAAAATATCTTATGGGCATTAACAAGGTGAAAGAGTCTAACATGTTTTAATATAGGAAAAATAGCAGGACTAGAGGACACAGCATGAGATTAGAGGGGGGCAGATTAAGGGGTAATGTGAGGAAGTTCTTTATCACAAAAAGGGTGGTGGATGCATGGAATGGCCTACCTCAGGAAGTGGTGGATATGAATACAGTGCAGGGCTTCAAACAGGCGTGGGATTGGCATAAGGGAATAATACAGATGATTATGAATAAATAGGCCATTGACTGTAAAGGCCTATGGCACATTCGTAAGGTAGAAAAAAATGGGCAGACTGGATGGGCCTTGCGGTCCTTATCTGCCATCAATTTCTATGTTTCTATGTTTCTATCCACTGCATCTTTTCTGGACTTAGGACACGCCATCACAGTCTATACACCTCTAATGCAATGGGAGGAGAGGAGACTATTGCATCATAAGTGGCTGCACTGTTAGGGGTGTTGCTAATGTTCAGAAGCATGTAAAAAGAGTAGGTCAAGGATGTGAAACAAAAAATATGTGAATATTTACGCCATTAACATACATTTCAGTTCTACTTAAAAAGGAAGCATATTAACCAAACAGTAACATCAATGAATTTTAACAACCAGCAAAATCAACGAATTAAAAAAAAAAATAAGCATTCATAAAATGCTGGTTTTCAACTGGAAATATTATGATGCAAAAATGGTTGACTGTGTCTCTTTAGTAGGTATAAGAGACTCCAAGCATAAGGTTTGGGAAAGAGAACATCAAAGCAAACCTGAACCATTCTGTCTGTCCAAATCTAATGAGAGGAGACTCTACATGTACTTTTTGCGGCTCTGGCCCCTCCCTCGAAGAGGACTCGTCTTTCCGGCCAGGCATCCCCCACACCCATCCCACCCGGCCATCCCCATGGTTACCCCCCATGACAGGGCCAGTGGCGAGGGGCGCCGGCCTCCCCCCAACCCCAGAAGCCAATATCTAGATCACCGGGAGTAGGTGTGGGCACAGACGGCCATCACGGAGCCTGTCAGCTCTATCTTTTTCCTCTGCTTTTTCTCCCCAAACCCAGCCATGTGCAATGGGCAGGGTGAGTGTCTCCACCTCTGCAGAGGCAGTCTCACGCCCTGTGCGTAGGTCCACCCCTCTTCTGAGCATCGCACCTGTGCTGACCCCAGGCTTCCACTGGGTGTCAGTCTATAGTGTGGTGCTGTGTCTCCCCATGCCCAGGGAAGGAGAGCTGTCAGTGGGCGCTCAGTCCTTTGTCTCCCCAGCGGACCCCCAGGCAACCCAAGTCCGTTCCCTAACCCGGGTCACCAGTGTGGTGTCCAGCACCTCAAACCTCAGTGCCACCAGGCCAGCACTGAGATAAGACTCTTATATCATGAAAAATATCCTCAGAGGCCCTTTTACTTTATTATAAATTGCTCATATTACATTACTTGACTAAATGGGAGACTGGAAGAAGGAGAAATGCAACCGAGGTGGAAATGGTGGGATGTGGGGACATCATCTGTCCCAGCTCCATCTTCCATACTGCCCAAGAACCCCACCCCTTATCCTTTCCACAAGGCATAGAAACATAGTAACATAGAATTTGACAGCTGATAAGGACTGCTTGGACCACCTAGTCTGCCCATTTTCCCTATTTGTTTCATATACTGCAGATCCTAAATGATCTGTGGCTTACTGTCTCTTTCCTATCACTAGAGTTCCTTTATGTCTGTTCCATGTGTTTTTGAATTCCCCTACCATTTTTGCCCCTACAATCTCTGCCGGGAGGCTGTTCCATTGATCCACCACCCCTTTCTGTGAAAAAATACCTCCTCAGGTTACCCCAAAGTAAGACATCCTCCTGTGGAGCGACCTAGTATTCCACTGTTATCAGGGTATATTATCAGGACTATCAGAAGGCAAGGCAAGGCACATTTATTTATATGGCCCCCAATCCCTGACGTTCTGGGTGCCTTACATAAAAGCAGGTAGGGAAATACAAAGGTAAAAACACATACAACATGCATACAATATACATAAATATTAAAACAATAAATATAATAGTATAGCAGCAGATTAAATCTAAAGTTAAAATTAGCTCTGATCAGTCAGAGTCATCAGGGAAGGCCAGAGAAAACAGGTGAGCCTTTAGACCCTTTTTAAACATTTTAACCATTGGGGCCTCCTTCAAAAAAGCTGGAAAAGAGTTCCACAGGGCCGGGTTGGCAACTTCAAATGCACAGTCACCTGAAGTTTTTAATCTGGCCCTGGGAACAGCGAGGAGGCCCTGGGCAAGGAGTGGAGGAAGCGAACTGAGTTGGCAGGTGTCAGGAGATCAGCCAGATAGCCTGGGCCAAATCCATATAAGACCTTATAGGTGAGCAAGCCCACCTTGAAGATGATTCTCCACCTGACCAGCAGCCAGTGCAGAGCTCACAGGACTGGGGTCACATGACTAGACCTAGACAGACCCGTCAACAACCTGGCGACTGAGTTCCGCACCAGCTGCAGCCAGTGGAGGGTCTCTCCAGTGACCTCGAAGTTTAGAACATTATAGTAGTCAAGCCTGAAAGTAACAAAGGCATGTACTTGTGATGGCAGGTCTTCAGGCAGAACCAGAGGTTTAATCCTGGCAATTTTCCTTAAGTGGTAAAAACTACTTTGGACCACTGATGACACCTGAGCTTCAAATGTTAATCTGTCATCCAGGATAATGCCAAGATCCTGCAACCTAGGAGAGGCCTTCAATGGAGCAGATCCCAGGAACAATCCTGCAGCTACTTCAGAGGCACTCCCATCACACCCATGATTTGGCTCAATCACCAGAACTTTTGTCTTGTCAGGGTTAAGTCGCAACCAATTGGAAGACATCCAGTCATTAATTTCAGCCAAGCAGTTGATAAGCACTTCCACAATGTCCTGTGTTCCCAGGCTCTAAGGACATATACAATTGGGTATCTTCTGCATAGCAGTGAAAACCCACACTGAAGCACATAATGAGCTCTCCCAGGGGCAGCATATACACCATGAATAACATCGGTGACAAGATTGAGCCCTGAGGCATTCCACATGGCAGGGGCTTCTGGGAGGAGGAGAAATCCCCCATCACCACCCATTGCTTCCTACCTGAGAGGTTGGACTCAAACCAGTTGATGACCATACCAGTGAGTCCACAATATTCTCGAAGGTGATCAAGAAGCACAATGTGATCCACGGTGTCAAATGCTGATGAGAGATCAAGGAGTACAAGAATTGAGCTGCCTCCTCTATCTCTAGCCCTGAGGAGGTAATTTTGCACCCTGACTAACACCGTTTCGGTGCTGTGCCTGGCTCTGAAACCCAACTAGAATGGCTCATAGATATCAAAGGACATGAGATGCTCCTTGAGCTGCTGCGCCACTATTTTCTCAACAACCTTTCCCAAGAATGGGAGGTTGGAGATCAAACAGTAATTTACCAGGATATTGGGGTCAAGAGATGACTTCTTCAAGAGGGGCCTCACCAGAGCCTCCTTCAAGGCATCCAGAAAGACTCCCTCCAACAATGAACACTGGACAATCCCAGCGAACACCAGACCAATGGTCCCAACACATCTTATCAATGGGTCGGGGCCGGGTCCAGTTCACAATAAGTGTGCCTTAGCTTTGAGATCACCTCAATGATCTCAGCCACCTCCAATGGTCTAAACTCATCCCCAAACTATAGGAGCGCCTCTGATCCCCCCAAGTCGACCACTGCAAGGCAAAACTTGCCTCACTGATGGGATCCCCGACTGGATAGAGGACACCCTGTCAGAGAAGAACCGAGCAAACGCATCACATAATGTGGTTGAAAAAGTGTTTTTTTTTGGCTGTAGACAGACAGGATGTAAAAGTCTGTCCACAGTCTGAAAAAGCTGAGATGGTCTGTTCTTCCCTGCAGCAATCTCCCTGGACAGGAACTCTGCCTTCTTGCAGTTGATTGCCCCTTGGTACTCATAATAATGAGCATGCAAGGCTAGTTTGTCCTCCTCTGACCCGATTCTTCCACCAGCAATGCTTCAACTTCTGACCCCTGATATTTATCATCTTGAGATCCCCATTAAAGCAAGGGGATCTCAAGTGAGAGGATCTGGGTCATATATGGACTGGTGCGATGGTATCAAAAGAAAGCCAGGGGAGCCCTACTGCTCCTTCAGAAGTCAACTGCTAGCCCTGCTGTAAGTGTGTGATACCTCCATATCACATGCTAGGCATATGGGTGCATGCCAGCGTAAAGTCATTCAGTGATGGATGACTCATTCCTTCCTATGTAACATCACCTCCTTCTGGGCCACAAGGGGATTGGTTATGCAGTGGAGGGAGATACAATCCCACCAAGCACAAGGTATTCAAGTTGAACTTGATGAACGAGAAGGCTTGGAAAACATAGGCCATGAGGGCAAACAGAAAAAAACTTGTTTGTGAAAAAAACAGAAGTCTCAGGAAGACATGATTGCATTATTCAAATATTTGAAGGGTATCACACTGTCAGGCCAAATGCAGCTTTCCAGGATGTACAAGGATGAAAGGATAAGGGAACACAGCCACTGAAATGAGCAAGATTCAAAGGAAATACCAGAATGTGTGGAGGACACTTTGGAATGAACAGTCAGAGCAGGTGGTGCCAGCTGACATTGTTGCTACCTTCCAGCTGAACATGAATAAGTACAGTACTTTGATGAAACTGGTGACAAGATATTCCCACTGAGTTGCTTGGGACATAATTTGATGGGCCAGTGTCCGTCATTCTTTCACAAATTTCTATGTTCGTATATATGTATGCCAAATCCCTGCCTCACCAGTCAGCACCAGATGTCATTGCTCAGGGTGCTAAGCTGGGTCATCTGGATGGCAAGTTGTAGTGTTACCAATGTGTTAGTGAACTGGCTTAGATTTGAACATTCTGCCACAAGAATTCTGTAGCATTCTGAATTCCTGTATTCCATGGTAAGCAGACATTTCATCCTTGGAATGAGAGGAATTACTGTTGATTGACTGGTGGGGAAGGGCTCCTTCTTACTACTTTAAACAAAAGAACGTATCTATTTTTCATTTTAAAACGTTGTGCATTCTTTGTTTTTATTGGTTGTTTCTCAGTTTTTATATGTGCAATAAGATACTCCAGGGTATGGGTTGTTATCTGGTAACCACATTTCTAAGTGCTGAAGGCCCACTATCTATGAAAACAAATTTTAGTCTAGGACTCAGCCTACAGTATACTGGTTCAGATGTAAAAGCCTGTATGGAAGGCGGGTCTATGTGATAACGGCGAATGCCTAAAGGCGATCACCGTTATCGCTCAGTCAGAGTGCCGAACACATTTTCAGCACTCTGACAACCCTGGTGCACCAGCACAAGGGCACCAGGACATATTTTACTATCTTCTGTGGGGGCTTCACCCCACACCTAAGTTTCTCAACTCGAGGGGTGCATGTCGGGGGGTGAAAGTAGTAAAAATGAAAAGGTTCAGTAAAAATTGCACCAGCGCACGGACCCGAACCCAGTACCTCAGCCACCCCAGCCATTGCCCAATCCCCGACGCCACGCTGCAGCTCAACCGACGACCACAGCACCACCCCCTACAGCCTCTCCACCCCCCCAGCCCATGCTCGGCGTGCTCACTCCCACCCTCCGCGCGCAGACATATAGCGACATCCTGTCACCTAGTTCGCCCACCCCCTCATCCGGTCGCCCTACCCGTCGGTCGCTGTGAGTGGATTGCTTGAGGAAGGTGTCGCTGTAACGGATGGCGCCCTTCCTCATGTGCCCACTTCACGGGTTACCATGGAAGGCTGTTTCTGTTTTGATGAAGCCTTTTCAGCCTGCCCCACACAAGGATTTGCATACCATGATGCCTTGCTTTAGGCTTTAGAGTGTATGCATGTTGTTTGGAAAGAAGCACAGAAACCCTCACTTATAAATAGATTATACTCTAATCTTTAAAATTCCTGGATCCTGAATGGTCAGACAGCATCCTTACCCATGGGTTACTCCTGTCATAATCAAGGGGTAACATACCAGCAAACCTCATCACTGAAATAAATAAGTACTTTCAGCCGGCCTGTCGGTGCAGCAGTAGGGTTACTGCTCATGATGCCAGTGACCCAGGTTTGGGAATCCATTGTATATTTATAATAAGGCACTCCAGGGCATGGGTAATTGGGCTATTTACCAACATCTTTTGTGGTTAAAGTCACTCCGCCTCTGGCCTTTTGGCACACCACATTTGGCAGGGGTGGATCTCCCAATATTCCACATCCTGCCATGCCTTATTCCTTAAAGTACATAATAGATGACCTATGGTGCCGAACAAAGCAGTGCTGCCACAGAAGGGGAATCTTGTGACATCATAGAGCATGAGAGCAGAGCTTGGGTTGTCTATGATGTTACAAGGTTTCCCCAAGATAGAAACAACCTTGGTTTGCACCACATTGGGTCATTTGGTATTTTGTATATTGTATATTGCAAAGCTGTTCATTTAATCTAAAATGAATTGCCTCTTTCTGTCAGTTTATTTTTTAACTTAATTGTTCTTAACTTTTAAAAATCCGATTGTAATGGCCACAACACACAATATTTAGACTTTATGGATCCCTCTTGCCTGTAAGTACTAGATTTATACTGGGGAGGAATCTAAGGGTCATAATCAGTGACTCCCTTAAGCAAATGAATCAGTGCAACAAAGCTTACAGCAAGGCATCAAGGATGCTATATATGTAAAGAGAACCATTACATGCTGTAATAATTTACCTACTTCGCTATACTTGATCAGTTTTCAGAATACATTTAAAATGGTGTTACAAAACACTGCATATGTAAGCGTGATGCTACCTGATTACTATGTACAGTGGTGTATTGTACTGGCAATGTGCAAGTGTATTGCTTCCAGTGATTACCGATTGCTTTGTACTTTGTACTCTGATGTATTGCATATTTGTCCTGTACTGTTGGTTTTGTTTACATCCCAGGGTCACACTTGAAAATGGGCATAGAAACACAGAAAGTGACAGCAGAAGGGGACTGCAAGGTCCATCTAGTCTGCCCAAGAACCTACCTGGTGTTATTCCTCCTCCCCTCCTTTGCCTTTCTGTATGCCACCTTTATGTCTATCCCATGCATTCTTGAACTCGCTTACCATTTTGGCCCCCACTACCTCCTCGGGTAGGCTATTCCATGAGTCCACCACCCTCTCTGTAAAAAAGAACTTCCTTGTATTACTCCTGAACCTCCCTCCCTTCAGCCTCCTGTCATATCCTCTCATTCTCCTGCTCTCTTTCAATTGGAAAAGCTCCTGAACATTAACATTATTTATATCCCTCATATATTTAAAAGCCTTAATCATGTTGCTCTTCTCCCTCCTCTGTTCCAGGGAGTACATGTTGAGTTCCCTCAGCCTGTCCCAGTATACCACATGATGCAGTCCCTGAATCATTTTCGGGGCCCTCCTCTGCACTGTCTCAATTCTGTCTATGTCCCTTTTGAGGTGCGGTCTCCAATACAGTACGCAGTACTCCAAGTGGGGGTTCATCAGCAAGGCATCAAGGATACTATATATGTAGAGAGACCCATTACATGCTGTAATATTTTACCTAGTGTTTTGTAACGTCCTGTAGAGTGGTAACACCACCTCACTCCTGTGACTCGATTCCCCTCCCAATGTAGCCCAGCATGCAAAGTGCCTTTAGTGCCACCATTTTGCACTGTTTACCCACTTTCAAGTCTTCTGATATAATGACCCCAAGGTCTCTTTCATAGCTGGTGGAGACTATCTTCTCTCCTTCCAGGTAGTAATCCACTTTGGGATTGTATCTTCCTAAGTGCATGACTTTGCACTTTTTGGTGTTGAATTTCAGCTGCCATGTTTCTGACCACTCCTCCAGTTTCTTCAAGTCTGAAGTCATACTCCTCATACCCTCAGGGAGTCCACTCTGTTGCAAATCTTGGTGTCATCAGCAAATAGACGCAATTTACAGTACCTTCCAACCCATTTACAATGTCTACTATGAACACATTGATGAGTAGGGACCCAGTACCGAAACCTATGGTACTCTGCTGGTCACCTCCCTCTCAACTGAAAATGCCTCTTTTACCTGAACCCTCTGTGTTCTTCCTCTCAGCCAGTTACTCAGCCACTCAATCACCTCCCTATCTACCCCCATGCAGTCCAGCTTCCTTACCAGCCTTCTGTGTGGAACAGAGTCGAAGGCTTTGTAAAGTCTAGATAGACAACATCTACTGATGCTCCCTGATCTACTGTCCTTGTAACCAGGCAAAGAAATCAACCAGGTTAGTTTGTCAAGACCTACCTGCTATGAAACCATGCTGTTTTGGGTCTTGCTGCCCACTGGATTCCAGATATGTTATGATTCTGTGTTTGAGTAGTGTCTTCATCAATTTCCCTACCACCAACATGAGGCTTACTGGAAGATAATTGCCAGCCTCCTCCCTGCTTTGTGGAGTGGGACCCCTGTTGCCTTTTTGCTGTCCTCTGGTATGGTCCACTCTCTAGTGATTTGGTGAATAGTTCTGCTAGGGGTGCTGCTAGTACACTCCCCAGCTCCCTGAGAACTCTAATGCTCCTGAGTCCTACCTGGTGAGCAAATTTCAAATAAAAAAAATTCTAGTGTGCATAGGAAGGCAAACTTCTCTGTCTTTGAATTTGTACTGGTGCCACGAGTTTTGGGAATTGTGACCATTGATAAGGTCAGTTGTCTGTTGCAGTGGAGAGCCTGTCCATCATCTCCATGACTGCTGAATGGGTCCCTTGAACCAGGGTAAATTAATGAGGCCCTTCTGTGGGTCATGAGAAGTCTGGTGGCTCTAGAGTAGGCTGTGAAGTTTAATTGGGTACTCACTGTCCTGTGACCCTGGTTGCCATGCTGAAAGAGGTCAGATGTTTAGCCATCAGTCCCCACTGCACAGTCTTCAAAAGTCCATTTTATGAGGCACTGACCCCTTGAAACACTCTTTGTGTCCCATTAAATGTCCTGCATGGGCAAGCATTAATGTCAGGTTGACTTTGGCAGCTCTTTGGGGAAAGTCACCACTCATTGTAAACATTAGCCCTGCTCTCCATTGGTGGTAAGGAAAACTATTCAAGACAATTATGGAAACCAGTCTAGATGCAGAAGACCTCCAAATAGTAGCACTCTTCTTCACTTACTCTTTGACTTCTGCTGTTGGTGTCCACAGTCCTCAGAGATTGTGAGGTGCATCAGCCACTATCCATACTGTAGCATAACAGGGATCCATACTTAAGAAGAAAGGTAGCTCCATGATTAGGACCATTTTGTTTTGCCCATGATTAGGAATTGCAAATGTATCTTTAGATTATGAAATATGGGATATTCAATAGCCCGACTCAAATAAAGTAGTTTATCTTTATGTGTGAGGAGGAAGGTCCATACTGTAAGTCAGGAGTGGCAGAGCCATAAGTGAGTTATGAAGTCCTGCCCCCTCACAAGGAATGATAAACTTCATATTTGTAGTCCGGATATTGTGTATTTGATATATGCAACATCAGTTTATTAGTTATAGCTTTTAAACCTACTGTTTATTTTAAGATTTAACTGTTTCTTTCTGATTTCAACCGCTGGTTTTCTTGCTACACTATGCAATTGTGACATCATTAGTATTGTGAAAATTGGTCTCTGATTGGTTCAACACTTCACTGATAAGAAAAGAACTTTCAATATAGCAGTTATGACATGCCAACAAAAAGATATCGTAGTATCTTTTAGCTACAAAGATGCCACTTTTTTCAGAAAACTTTTATTCATTTTTAAGCATGTATTACATACAAAATATATACATTTAACATACAGTTTATAAGTTATAATCTTTATCAAAGAACAAGCAATAATTTCACAGTTAATCTTGAAACATAAACATTCCCACACACATAAATACGCCCAGACACACATAGATAAACACTTTTCCCATCCCTCAGGACTTGTGTTACTTTATCCATTTTACATATCAATATTACATATGATAATTATACTGTAGCCTTACCCTAATTTATACAAAGGTCCCTAAAAACCATTTTGAGAAAAGGGAAAGAACTCAGTCAGATTTATATTTTCAGGGGGGGGGGGATTTGCCTCTAATGCCCCTCCAACTAATTCTCTGGATGTCATCAATCATTTCAACATTCATCCATATATGTTCAAAGGAAAGAGTCTCACTCAACATATTACACAATCTATGGGGATCACATTTTGGAAGACTGTGAATTCCAGGTTTCCAGAATCAGTCTTTCAGTAGCCATTTTTCCTAGAGCCATGCTTTTTTCTTCAATCTGAGTCAAGTGAAGCAACCTAGTATCAATCTGAATCAAGTGAAGCAATCTAGTATTATAGGGGCATGGTCATACCCCTATAGTTAGGGTTGAATAGCCTGTTTAATGTTAAACCTCAAATTTTGCACTTTAATAACTTTGCAACTGATCAATGGATTTGCACACAATTTGATATGCACTGTCACGTGGGTAGATCTTTTGATGTGTCAAGTTTCTTTCCGATCGGATGTACGGATTCTGAGATCCAGACAGTGCTAAAACCTTAAAAGCTGATATTTTGTTTCAGTTTTTTCTTCATTTCATTGTGCCCAGACGGTGAGGAATTTTGGTACAAATTTTTATGGTACAACCAGCATGGATAACAGAGCTGCCATGCTTAGTTTGGTGAAAAATATTAATCTGTTACAAAGTTATTACGTTTTTAAGTCCCCATTATTTTCAATGGAAATTACCCTGTCCAAATTAAAGGGATAAAGTCAGACCAAGGACTGACCTCATGAAAAAGGATTCTTTTTCTTGAGATCCATTCCTTTTTCATGAGAATAAAATCCTTTTTCATGAGGAAAAAATCATTTTTCGTGAGCTGCCATCTTGTTTTTTTCTTCTACCAACTACAAAAGTTTGAAAATATATAAAACTGCTAAGATTTTTAAAAACAAACATCAGAACCTAACTAAGCGGGACTCATTTAGCTAGATTCTGATGTTTGTTTTTGAAAATTGTGCCCACAACAGACAGATAGATTATAAGGGTTCTTGTCTTTTTATTATCAAGATTACCACCCCACCAGAGATTCTGCAGAAAAGATTAGCCTATATGGGGGCTGTCCGAGTCATGGGAGCACACCAAGTCTGTTTACAGACTCCATATCCCACTAGATTGAGTGTCTTCTGGGAGTCAGGAATAGAATTGTACACATCCCCGGAAGAAGTAAAGCAAGCACTGAGAGATCTTGGCTGACTGGACTCTTAAGCAGACACAGGATCAATAGCTCCGCAACCACAGAGAATGGCATGGAAGGCTAGCAGACTACATCAACACTGTGCATCAAGGAAATGCATCTCTCCAGCTACTATACAGGACATCCGCAGCATGTTAAAAGGTCTTTGTTCAACCAGCATGGAGGAGAATAATTCACAAGATGCCTCAACCTGAACAAAGACAGTGAGGGCCCCATCACGTTCTATTTTTCACAGTCAGAACTTTCTTCTAGGATCCTATAATCTGTAATTGACTCTCCTACTCTTGCTATGTAATCTTTAGTCACCATTACCTGATCACTGGAATGGTAGACAACCAGTTCCTTGTTCGAGCTGAATTGGGGTATGATCTTTTTCCAACCCTTCCTTATTAACTATTGTGGATGCAGTACCCCTCCTAATCACAAGTATAAGACCCGGTTGGCATCCAGCATTTAGACTGTGGAGTATACAATGAGAAATGGATAATATAATCTCCTATCTGCCATATTACAGGATTCTCCAACATGAACCTGCAAACTTAAGATAGACTCTGCAGACCACTGTGTTTGTATGTTGCTGACTCTCAGTTGACTGAATTGGTGAAAAGTCCAGTCCAAAGTATTAAATGGGATATGGGTACAATTGGGGAGGGAGTGGTGTCCTGATACATCTGCGTGTTTTTTTGGGTTGATTTTTATATTTTGCAAACAACACCTTCATTCTTTTTACTTAAATGGATAACGCTACCACTGAAGTATTGGAGCTGCAGTCATTGGGTCACTTTCCCGAGCTGACACAGGGACTGATTTCATTATGAGCTCCCCTTACTCATATCTGTTGGGGCAGCTTCTCTGATCTCTAATATAATATTCGGTTGGCACTCAATATTTAGTTTTGGTGGTTATCAGAGAAAGATGGTATAATACATTTTTATATTACTTTTTTAATTTTAGCTGCATTATTTCATTTTTGAACCTGATTCTAAAAGCTTGAAATGGAGATTGCCACCCTCTATCTTTTACCATGCACCCTCTGATCGCTGTCCCTGGTATCTAGTGACAACTCCCACCTCCCGATCACACTCCCCTAATTGTTATTTTAGTCACCATCCCACTTGACCCCCTGCCTGTAGCCCTTTGTTTAATTTATAGTGCCAACATCAGGGGGTCTAATCCCCGTGTCAACATTACGAGCCTCCCACCAGTGTGAGACACTGAGAAGTCCACCCCCAGTGTCCTGAAGCATTTGTTATTATTAACTTGTACCTGCAAAAAGAAAACAGTCCTCTGACATCTTATTTTTTAAAACCTGAAAAAAAGAAAATGGTCCCTCATCGTACCCACTGTCCCCCTCCCTCATCCCGACCCTCCCACTGAGCACCCACGACCCCAGTCCCCTTACCCTATACTTACCACTGGAGGACATAGGCTGTCATGTTCTGTTGTCATGGTTTCAGAAATGTGAGCATGTACTTATCAGTACAGTGCCCATGGTTCTGAAACAATGAAGTGACATAGTTAAAACTCCAAATTCTTGGTTCCATGAATGGAACTACACAGAATGTTGTCCATACTAAGAAAACAATACAAAACACAACTGACAGCTTCAGCTTTCATTCAGACGCAGTTAAATAGGGATCCTTTAGAGGTATGAATATAATTCATGAAAATACAGACATTTCAAACAGCTGCACATAAGTAATCAATTCCTGTCCCCTTTAAATAAGCTCTATCTATTATTTTTCTTTGAATCATCTTATTTTTATCTGAAATGTAAACTCGTTTAGTTTTTATTCTAAGATTTTTCTATTGCTGGTCTGTCAAGGATATCTTGGCCTCTCTATTCCATTTATTGTTTTTAATTTTATTGGGGTCTTTTTTTTAATTTAGTGTGCTTTTTGGTGACAAGATCTCCCAAATATCAGCCCTTGCCTCTCCCAGCCCTCTGGTCTGCTGAGCTGGTGCAGTCCCATGGAAGTCTGTAATGGTCCTGGCCAGAAAGCCACCGGGGGTCCTCCCTGGCTTATCCCCCCCAGGGTAAGGCCATGGATCAGGTCAAAAACAATGGAGACTGTACGGCTTGGTTGCCGGCCAGGTGGCGTGGAGCCAGAGAGTGGGGCATCATACAGGGATCTGGCAGCATTTTCCAAGTGTTGGCTCCTAGGAGGAGTGGCATGCAATGACAAAGTGCACCAAAACACTGACATCTGGCATGCCTGCATGACAGTTAGGCTCTGGCAGCTGTATTCCCCATGTCTCCTCCAGGGATCAATCCTGCACTGGGCACACCCACACCCCCTCCCCCAGAGGAGCAGAGCAGTCCAAAGGATACTCAGTCTTCCTCCCCCTGGCTGGCCCTCCAACTTTCATGGTCCGTTCCAGGACGCAGGGTGTCGGCATCACAAGCAGAAGCCCAACAGCTGTGCCTGTGGGATGGCTGGGTCTTTCTTATATATCATAAGCTTATAAAACTTCCTTAAGAACTTTCTTGACCCTTTTTGTATTATTTTCTCTTTTTTTTAGATGGACAGAAAGGTCTCTGGTAGTTACCCCATATCTGTTTTTTATCGACTTGAATTTTTCCTGTAGAAAAAGATATGTTATTTAGTTAATTCTGATCCTGTCTTTTACCAATTCCTTTAGTTCTGAACCAACAAGAGCTGAGGCAATTCTTGATCTGGTGCTCACAAATGGGGAGCATGTACAGGACATAATGGTCAGTTAGCCACTGGGTGGAAGTGACCATTGCACAGTGTGGTTACAGTTGGATATGGGCAGGGAAAGCATTCTGACTAAGACCAAAATCTTGGATTTCAGGACGGCGGACTTCAGGAAAATGGGTGAAGTGCTAAGGAGCCATCTGGTGAGCATCAGAGCAGATATGGGGGTGGACCAAAGGTCCTCCATCATTAAGAAGGAATACTGGTTGCCACAGATGAATGCAATAGGCTCAGGGGGAAGAACACAAAGGCCAAAGTGCCCAGCTGGTTCAATTCTGGGGTTGCCAGGTAGTAAGGAAAAAGAAGCTGACCTATAGAAAATTTAAGCAGACCAAGAGAGATGGGGATAGGGAAAATTACCTAAGATTGGGTAGTGAGTCAAGTAAGGAAGTCTGGAGAGTAAAGGCACAGAAGGAGCTGCAGACAGCTGAAGGAATTAAGAAGGGGGAGAAGGCTTTCTTTCAACATCTAAAAAAGGGACAAGAAGGTAGGGATTGTTAGGTTTAAGAAAGGGGTGGAGTGGGTGGAGGATAATGGGGGAAAAGCAGAGATACTAAATAAATACTTCTGTTCTGTCTTCACCAGCGAGAATGACAGACCAGTACCTTCAGGAGGGAAAAGAGGAGCGGGGGGAAGGGAACACAGATGTAATGATAGAGGAGGATATAGTGAGGGAGGGGCTGCTGGTATTGAAGGTGGACAAAACACCAGGCCCGGACAGAGTACATCCAAGGGTACTAAAGGAACTGGCTGAGGAACTGGCAGGGCCACTGGCAGACCTATTTAATAGTTCACTAGAGTCAGGGGTGGTACCGCAGGACTGGAGAACAGCACATGTAGTGACCCTACACAAAAGTGGTCCCAAGGATGATCTAGGGAATTACAGACCAGTCAGTCAGACCTCCATTGTGGGCAAGCTCATGGAGACCATACTAAAGGAAAGGTTGTTGGAATATCTAGAGGAGCAAAGTCTTCAGGATGCGAGGCAGCATGGGTTCATGGGGGGAGGGATTGTGTCCAACAAATCTGATTGACTTCTTTGACTGTGTCACTAAGACAGTAGACAGAGGCCAAGCAGTAGACATCCACTATCTTGATTTCAGCAAGGCCTTTGACTCTGTGCCCCACAAAAGGTTGATAAGGAAGTTGGTGGATCTTGGTGTTGGGGAAAAAATGGCCAGATGGGTGGAAAACTGGCTGAGGAACAGAACCCAGATGGTGGTTGTGGGGGGAGAGTTATCTGGCACTAAAGAGGTAACTAGTGGGGTCCCACAGGACTCAGTGCTGGGGCCGGTGTTGTTCAATTTCTTCATCAATGACATTGGAGATGGCATTAAGGGCAAAATGTGCCTATTTGAGGATGACACCAAGCTCTGTGGGAGAGTGGACACAGCTGAAGGGATACAGGATGTACAGAAAGATCTGGAAAAGCTGGGTAAGTGGTCCAAGATCTGGCAGCCTGGCTTCAATACCAAGAAATACAAAGTTATGCGTATTGGAGCCAAGAATTCCAGGACAGAGTACTACCTGGGTAGATTCCGAGTATCTGCATCAGAGGAGGAGAAGGACCTGGAAGTGATGATCACTAGTGACCTGAAGCACTCCATGTAGTGCAAGAAAACAGCAGCAAAGGCAAACAAGATGCTGGGATGCATATCTAGGGGGATCAGTAGTAGGAGAGAGGAGGTTATACTTCCCTTGTACAGGTCACTGGTAAGGCTGCATCTAGAGTATGGAGTTCAGTAGTGATGCCCACACCTCAAAAAGGACATTAACCTGCTGGAGAAGGTCCAGAGGAGGGCTACAAAGATGATAGCAGGTCAGCAGGGTAAGGCATATGAGACAAGATTGAGGGCACTGAACATGTACTCCCTGGAAGACAGGAGAGAGAGAGGGGGGACATGATTGGGACCTTCAAGTACTTGAAAGGAATAAATAAGGTTGATAAGGAGAGTATCTTTAAGCTGAGTGGCAACCATAAGACGAGGGGGCACAGTCTTAAGATGGAGGATGGGAGGTTTAGGAGGCAGGTCAGGAAGCATTTCTTCACAGAGAGGGTGGTGGACACTTGGAATGTGCTGTCGGAAGAGGTCATCTCATTGAAGACAGTGGACAGCTTTAAGAGAGCCTGGTATAGGCATAGGGGGAAGGTAAGGATCATGGGTAGAGAGGACAGGAGGAGTGGGGAGGGAGGCAGGGACATTAGCTCAAGCTGTGGACCCTGCAATACAAGCAGACTTGATAGACCAAATGGTCTTCTTCTGCTGGCTTCTTCGTATGTTCATATGTTCTTTAAAATCAGAAAACCTATCCTGTACCAAGATATCCTTCCATTTTCCATAACCTTGGACATAGACCTGTAAATAGAATTTTGACCCTTGGATCTAGAGCTTTGTTTGTCCCAAATATGGAAATAAAGCCACAGAATGTCCTTTTTGAGCTTGATTATGGCTTTCTTTAAGTTTTCTCTCAACACATCAAAATAAGTAAGGAAATAGTCAAGTCAGGCAGTTTAAATGTTTTACTTCTCAGATTTGCCATGGAAGGGGGTGGGTGGATTGTGCACTGGATTCTGTTTGTTTGTTACATGCCACAAAAGAGTAGCACCCCTCAGCAGAAATGTAAATTGGATTTTGTGAACAATTCAAAGGTTAGGGCATGCTAGTTCTGGAATGTGTTAAGAGTTTGGGAGGTGGTGATTCTTCTTTTTAGCATGCCCCCTTTGATCATTAGGTATAATGAGGAAGTGGAGGAGGGGGGCCCTCAGCCTAGGAGGGGGGTGGGAGAGGTGTGGATGGATAGAGACAGTAGGGGCCAGGAGGTGCCCTGGGGCAAAATGGGCACAGGACAGGGGTTCTCCTTGCCTTGTGCCCATATCCAAGGGTTCTGACTTATACAGGCAGGTAGTGCGACCATCCTCAGGTTCTCGTCCCTCTATGCCATTGTTGTGCAATGCCAGGTCAATTAAAAAATAAGACCGCATTGGTGACCAATTTGGTAGCCTCTGCTGATGTGGCTTGCATTACCGAGACCTGGCTGGATGAAAATGTGGGACCCATTCTGGAGTCTGGTATTCTGTCTGTGTTCTCGGTTTTACATCACCCTAGAGTGGACCATCGGGGAGGGAGATTTGTGATCTGTTTTAGATCAGAACTGGATTTCAGGGAGATTCCAGTGGGATCTACCAGTTCCTTTGAGTGTATTGTGGGGGCTGGTGCAGGCTGCAGGATTCTTCTTATCTACTGTCCACCAGGTGATGAGAGTATTTTCCTGCAGGAGATGGCAGAGTCTGTAGCCGGATTGATTTTGGAGTCCTCCAGGTGGTTGATCCTGGGGGACTTCAATGCCTGGGTAGATGACGAGCTCTCGCCTTTTAGTCAAAACCTTCTCCAGTTGATGGAATCACTTGGCCTGACATGGGTAGTTACCACAGACACCCACAGGGGGGACACTCACTGGACTTGGTGTTTCTCCTGGGGATGGAGATCACCGACATGGTGGTGGATCCTGTCAGATTGTCTGACCATCATGCCCTGAGATTCAGTTTTGTGACTCCCCTTATTAGGCCTGCCCCAAAGGAAATGGTTCAGTACCACCCTTTAAGAGGCGTTATCTCAGCGGGCTTAATGACAGTGTTGGACCTCTTGGACATCCTGACTGATAGCAATGACCCGGACTCTCTTGTTCTCACCTATAATAAGGTTGTAGAAGGTGCCCTGGATATCATTGCTCCGGTTCGTGTCCATCCTTTGACCCTTCGCCCTGGGGCTCCATGGTATGATGGGTCTCTGAGGGAGTTGAAGAGACGGGGACAAAGGTTGGAGAGACACTTGCAGAATACTTACCTGGAGGAGGACAGACTTAGATTGTTAGATCATTATAAAATCTACCAATCAGCAATCTCCAATAAGAAGGCAGAGTTCCTGTCCAAGAAGATTGCTGCAGCCCAAAACATGCCAGCTCAGCTCTTCCGCACTGTAGACAGACTGTGCAATCCAGTCTGCCTGCAGTCTGGTCGAGCCTTGTCACAAGGAAAGTGTGATAAGTTTGTGCAGTTTTTCACTGATAAGGTGGCCTCCATCAGGAGCGAGATCACCCAGTGCCTCCCCATTGGTCCTTACTGTGATCAACCGAGTGGTACAGTTACCCAGGTGACCTGGTCTATCTTCAGCCTACCGGTAGTCATTGATATTGTGAGGATCGTCTGGACTCTGCGACCAACTTGCTGTAGTCTGGACCCGGGCCCAACTCACCTTCTTGTAGGGTGTGTTGAGGTCATTGGCCAGGTCCTGACTGGGATAGTGTGGAGTTCTCTGGAGAGAGGGGTCTTTCCAGATCCCTTAAAGGAGGCAGTTGTCTGACCCATCTTGAAAAAACCCTCCTTAGACCCTGACTGCCCGGCCCAATTACAGACCAGTCTCTAACTTGCCTTTTACAGGCAAAGTTATTGAGAAAGTGGTCACCCTGCAGCTGGAGGATCAATAAACAAGCCACGATATCTATGACCCTCTCCAGTCAGGTTTCAGGAAAAGGCACAGCACTGAGACAGCCCTGGTCAGGGTACTAAATGATTTGATGACCAGAGATCAGAGATCCTGTACCATTCTGGTTCTCCTGGATCTCTTGGTAGCATTTGATACTGTGGACCATGGAGTACTCCTTGAGCACCTGTAATTCTTCTGTCGACTGGGGGGGTAGTCCTCAGCTGGTTTCGATCATTCCTCAAGGGCAGATTTCAGAGGGTGGTGTCAGGGATTTATTCCTCGGCTCACCAAGAAATGTCCTGCGGGGTGCCGCAGGACTCGATGTTGTCCCCCATGTTTTGCAGTATACATGCTACCATTGGGAGACATTATAAGATGGTATGGTCTGAGTTTTCACTGCTATGCAGATGACTCTCAGCTGTACATGTCTTTTGTGCCCGGCCAGGAGGAAACTACTGTATCGGTGTTCAACAGCTGTCTGGCAGAAATTCAGGACTTGATAAGTACCAGTTGGCTGTGGCTAAACCCGGAAAAAACAGAGGTATTGGACCCAGACTGGAGATCTGCCAGGATGTTGGTGGGACAGCCCTCTGGTTTTGAGCTGGGAGAGTGACTGTCAATGGTCTTGGACCAGGTGCGTAACCTTGGTGTAATTTTTGACGAGGGCCAACCTTGAAGGCTCAGGTGTCAGCCGTAGTCAAATCTTCCTTTTACCATCATAGGACTATAACTAGGGTGAAACACCTGGTTTCAACTAAAGATCTTCCCACTCTGGTCCATGCCTTTGTCACCACCTGTCTTGATTACTGTAACACCCTCTACCTAGGGCTCCCGGGGAGTTGACATTCGTGGCTTGCAATTAGTGCAGAATATGACTGCGAGATTGTTAATGGGAGCTTCTAGATCCAGGCACATAACACCTGTGCTGCGTGAACTGCACTGGCTACCAATACAGTGTTGGATAACCTTCAAGGTCACATTGCTGACCTATAAAGCCCTACTCGACCAGGGACCGAGATACCTGAAAGATCTCCTGCCCTCTACTGCCCTTCTGCCCACTCCGATCCTCTGACAAGGGATTGCTGGAGATTCCCAGGGTCTGTTTGAAGACATCTGGAGGGAGAGCTTTTGCTTTTATGTCTCTGACCCTGTGTAATTCTCTTCCTCATCGGATACGAGATAGCCTGATCATAGAGAGCTTTAAAACAGCTTTAAAAACCCACCTATTCACCCAGGCCTTTTCTGGCCTATAATAATAAAAGCCTTTGTTAGGCAGTCTGTCATAAGATTTATGTTTTGTAATGGATTTTATCAATATTTCAATTATGTATAAAGCTGTGAATATGTGCTTATGTTTATATGTTATTTTATGTTTTAAATTGTAAGGACACCCTGTGGTCCTAAAGGGTGCTTTTTAACAAATAAAATGATGATGATGATCACCTGTGAAATTATCTGGGTGGCAGTAATCTACTTTAAGGGGGCAAATTTAGGCAATGCACTCTATTTAAGAGTAGTCACTGCAGTCATTTCATAGTTAAGAACAAACCGTGGGGTTCCACCTTGACATTTGGTGGTCTGGCTTACTCACATTGGAATTCCAATGTGGTCACACCACAGGGATTTTGAAAACATTTTTCTTATCTGATTAGACCATGATTCTTTTTGGGCAACCAAAAATTGTTTGCAAGATGAACATAAAATGCAGCATTGCCATCATTTTAATTGTATTGATGCAGCCCCATAAGGAGAGGGAGAGGTTTTTCCAGTTTGCTAGAAGGCTTTTAATTTTATTTTTCATTTTTATGAAGTTTTCACTTATATTTGTACTTTGATCCCAAGTCAAGATGACTCCTAAATATTTAATATTGTTTTCTATTGTAAAATCATCTTCAAATTCTCCTAATGGTTTAGTCACCCCTTTTGAAATTTGCATTGTCACAGATTTTTGTTTATTTAATCTATACCCTGATACTGCTGAAAAGCATATGACCTCCTCCAGAAAAGGCTGGCAAAGAGCAAGATTTTTTTTTTTTTTTGGAGCCAGCTGCCCTACTGTTCTGCTCCAGCCACTGGACAACCTGCTCGTTTCCCTATTTGCCTTGCCCCGGCTGATACCCACTGGCTTACCCCCCCAGGGTGGGACTACAGCACTGGACAGGCCCATCTATGACAGGAGAAGGTGTCGACAGGACCACCACTGACAATGCCTCCCTGGCTTCCCCCCCCAAGGTGGGGTTCAGGGCAGGCGATGCCTCAGAGCCGTAATTGATCAGCAGGGAGGCAGGGAACCATTGAGGCCAAGTGCCAGAGGTGGGCTTCATCCTGGGCGGCCAGTGATTTTTTGAATATGCTGCACCGGAGGCTGGACATTCAATGATGTCCAGTGTCCACTCCACCCCTCTAGCATGCTAGCGCTGGTCGCTGCAGTGCTCCCTGCCTCTGCCAGGGATCTGTCATGCACTGGACACTTTACCCCTCCCTTCCTCTGGAGAAGGACAGCAGTCTCCAGGATGCTCAAGCCTTCTTCCCTGGCCGATCCTCCAACTCCCTAGGTCTGTTCCAGAACCCGGGTCATTGGCGTCACATGCTGAAATCTAACCACTGTGCCGGCGGGCCAGCTGTAAGATGTAGTTTTAATGATAAGGAAAATATTGTCCATAAAAATGCTAATTTCAGTGATTTCCTCACCTATTTACAACCCCTTGTTTACCTGATTCCTTATAATCCACCTCAAGACACAGTATGAAAACTCCCAGGGAAAGGGGGCACCACTGTCTAACCCATTATACATATTGTAAGAAGAGGTTCAAAATGAGTTAATTTGAAATTTAACCATCATTTCTTTGTACAAAGTCTCTATTATGTTTAACAGAAGGGGTGGAATCTTCCATTTGGTTAAACATTTAGTAGTAGTAGTAGTAAAATGTTTGTTTATACAGGATTAAGAACAGCAGCTTCATAGCACCATTAGGGCCACAAAAGCCCTTTTTACAAGGTGTGCCTGTTTGATGTCAGTTTAAACAATAGTTTCACATGTAACAATACAATATCATAAAAAATACAACAGACGGGAAATACATAATGTAACATTTTCTAGAGGCATCCTTATGTAACCCCCTTGTTCCCTGGGGTTACTAGAATCCCATCAATGTCAGTGTTGGGTAGGGAAGGCAGCTGGTGAATATCTAGTTAAATAGATTTTCACCTTCTCCCTCTCTGTTTACTTGGTCTCAGCTGAGAGCAGGGAGGTGATATCATTTAGAACTGTCACAGCAGCATAAGCCACAATAGCTAGCTGTGAGTGGGGGAGTTTTCGAATTTTTTAGTTGGTCTGCAGTTGTCTGTGAGTGTGAGCAGTTGGAGGAGTGAAGAGCTGCTGTGTGGGCTCTGAGGAGAGCTTACTTTTTCTCACCCTAGTCTGAGAACCATTTGCCTGCCTTGTAGAAATGGTGGAAACCGTCTAGCAGGAGCTCCTGATGTTCTCATCCCCAGTGGGATGAGAAGGACTGCAGAATGGATCCGAGGGGCAATCCCCTGACTTGGTCCAGGACATTGAAGCTGCCTTTGTGTATACCAACCGTCAGTAAATCTGACTTTGGGCATTCCCAGGAGAAGTGTACCTGCCTTGTTTTCTTTGGGGTGTTTACTCTGACAAAGGGACCTATGCACCTAGTTCTGTTTGAGACTGTTCTCAATATGTTTTCCTAAAGTTGGCTTGATAAATAGTGGAGTCCCTGGTGTGACTTAATATGTTGTACAGAACTTTATCCTTACACTCCTATTTAGTGTTTTCTAATGCTGAGTGTGCCAAACATTCCAAGATGCATAATTCTACTGTTTGTTAACTGTTGAGGTGTAACTCTGAAAGAATGGCTGGGTATGGATGAGGAAGCAAAAGGTGGGCAATCTGCCATCTGGAGTGACCAGTTCAGCACTTCGGGTTCTGTAAGGGCGCCTGTTTATTCAGGTCATTTGGCCAGTGCCTGAAGATAAAGTTTACACCCTGGTGTGGGTTGTGCTAGTCTTGAGCACCAGAGTGCTCTGTCATGGCCAGTTGCCACATTTCCTACCTTAAAGCCTATGCCATATAGGAATATGTTCTAAGTTGTGGCCAGTGCCACTAGGAGAAGAAATTGTGTGCTCCATTGTGGCCTTTGCCACTAGCAGATGTGTGTTTCTGTTCAGGCTTTGCTGCTGAAAAGAGTTCAGATCCTATGCAATATGGGAATTTCGAGTTTCTGTTTTCTACAGATGTTGTTCTGCATTTGCCTTATGCCGTGAAGTGTAAACACTTGGGGGTCCACCTTTACCTTTGTGTACCAACTTTCTGGAATAAAGCCACACTTTAGAATCCCAACCTGGTATGGGCAATCTAGTTAATGCTTCCTGTGTAGACTTACTAGATACCCCTCCAGAAGTGCAAACTTAGCATAGCCCTTAGCAAAGTTTCTCTCCTCAGGACCTGGGTTTAGTAATAGTCATTTTGGTGTCTTGTAAATACTGATTTATGCTTTGTACCCCCACCCCTCTCTTTTCCCCTAGACAGAAAAGGTATGGGAGGTGTGCTTACTAGTTAAACAAGTGGCAGGTTACACATATATACAATACTGAATCATCTGTTACATGAGCAACGAAAACACAACTCCAGCTTCATTGCTGTGTTAAATTTAGCTATAGTCCTTTCCTTTGTTTTAAGAACAGGTGGAAGTTTATTCCAAGTTGTAGCGGCTTTATACCAGAAAGTCATTGTTACAAATCTGTTTTTAATTTTCAGAACTACCAAGTCTCTCCCCCCTTTTTTCATAAATTAAATTGATGAGAGGGGCTAGTAAGTTTGTCTGCTAGGCCAGGAAGGGAATCAAACGTATAAATTTTATAAATTAAAGTCGTCCAGATTTTTTGTCTTCTAAGTTCTAAGGGAATCCAATTTAGGTTTGAGTACATGGAACAATAATGGGTAGCAAATTTACATCTTAATACAAACCTTGCTAATCTGTTATAACATGTGTCAAGCTTTTGAAGTAATTGTTTATTTGCACTAGAGTAAACTTGACACCCATAGTCAATCAATGGTATTATTAATTGATTTGCTATAGTCAGTCTATCTTTAGTGCTCAAACAATTTGCTACTCTCCTCAGCACACCTATCCTTGGGTGAACTGTTGTAACTAATCCATTTATATGCTGTTCAAAAGAAAGTTTTTGGTCTATGTGCACCCCTAAATACTTATATGATGAAACCTGGGTTAATTTGCTACCATTTACTGTCCTGATTTGCAAGATGCCATCGTTAGGATTTTTCCTAAAAATGTCTGTGCCAAACAGTATGGTATGAGTCTTTTTGGTGTTTAAGATAAGGTTTGAAGAGGTGAACCAGTTTTATAAGACACTGAAGTCTGACTGCAATCTGGTTTCAACCTCTGTGGAATCTGATCCCACAAAAACCAGGACCGTGTCATCAGCGTAAAGCCTAATAAAAGTAGATTGTATTAGTCTGCGAAGGTCATTAATATAGATAATAAATAACAAGGGTCCTAATATGGACACTTGTAGGACACCATGGGTCACCAGGAGGAGTTTAGAACACGTACCTTCTACCACAGCCAGCTGTAATCTGTTTTCTAGATATGAGTGGAACCAATTTAATGGTTCTTCCACTAAACCTACTTGCTTCAACCTATGTATCAGTATGAAATGATCAACCAGGTCGAAGGCTTTCGATAGGTTGATGAACACCACACCCATGGATCTCGACTCCCCAAAGTGGGTTGATACCAGGTCTATAAAATCTGTGAGTGCAGTGCCTGTTGACATACATACCGCTTCTAAAACCTGACTGAGAAGTATTTAATTTGTTATGTTTTTCAAGGTAACTTTTAAGTTGGCTGTGGACAAATCTCTCCAACAGTTTTGAAAGAGTGGATAATGGGGAAATTGGCCTATAATTTGTCGGGCCAAAATCTGAGCCCCCTTTGTGTATAGGTCCAATTTTGGCCAGTTTCCAAGGACCCAGAAAGCTACCATCCAGCAAACTCTTGTTAAAAAGGTCAGTCAGTGGTTGGGCCACCTCGGGAACAGAATCTTTCAACAGTCTAATTTCAACATCATCAGGACTGCTAGCCTTATTTGATTGTAACTTATTTATTTCTCTTATGACATCTTTCTTGGCTGTGATTTTAAATCTAAAAACAGGAACTTTTTTTGGTCAACTTGAGTGCCTTCAGTTTCAAATTTAAGACACCCTGTATTATTATTTCTGCTAGGGATGTCTAAGTCAGGAAGTTCAGTAAAGTATTTATTTAGGATGTGGGCTGCACTGTCAGGGTTTTGTAAAACTCCATTCTTGAGGACCTTTATATCCTTTGAGTTTGTTGATGAATTGGTAAGAAACTTTAATAAAGCCCAGTATTTCTTAGGGTCTTTTGTTTCACTGATCTTATGGTTGAAGTATTGTGCTTTTGTTTTCCTAACCTCATGGGTCATTTTATTTCTTCTCTTTTTAAAGTTGTCCCTGGCTATCTGATTTAAGGTTTTGTTGGCTTTCCTCCATAGATGTTTTTTTCTGTAGAATAATTTTTTTTTAATTTGTCATTTATCCAAGGCAAGTGACATGATTTCCTCACTTCCTTTTTGTAGGGAGCAAACATGTTACATACTTCCAAAACATTCTTGTGAATTCCTCTATTGCCATGTCTAGGCCAGGGATGAGGGAGATCCTATACCACCTTTGTCATGACATATGAAACTGAAACAGTTGCTTGCTATACTTTTTGTAACATCCCTTTACAATAGTTACGGCTCTTTGTGGGTATAAATCAATTTGTTTGGTTCTAATGGTACAGGATACAACATTATGATCCCCTAAATTCGGGGGACAGACATTTTTTTCCAGAAACCACAATACCAGAGGACATGAAAATGAGGACCAGTATATTTCCAGGACTATCTATTTTTCCCTTCCTGGTCAGAGTTGTTATCATTTGTTCCAGGTTTAGACTCTGGAACAATTCCTCAATTTTGGCCTTTCTTGCCTCCCACGGCAGCATTAAAGTCACCCACTAGAACTGTTTTTTGTCCTTGACACACAGCCCTATAGTATCAACCAACTTCTCAGAATGGATTGTTTTGTCTTGGGAGGAATAAACCACTCCAATAACAAAATCAATTGAAAAAATGTAGACCAGCACTTGAATAAATGACTTCTGAATGCCCCAAGGTGTGGTTTAAGAGTATTATCCCTTTCCTTTAGCCCCTGTACCCCTTCTATAGGAATAATATTCATTTAGGGTTATTTCTTTATTGTCGCCTTTCTTTTCCAATCATGTTTCTGAGACAGTAATGATTTCAGGTGTTTCCAGTTTGGCCCATACATGGAACAAATCCATTTTATTAACCAGGCTACGTGCGTTATCATGCATGATTTTTATTAGCCTAGGTTCTGGTACAGGATTTGTTCCGATATCTCCACTGAGTGCCAGAACCACCAGAAGAACCCATCCATTTAGGTTTAGAATCTGGAACAATTCCTCCAACTTTTGGCCTTTCTTGCCCCCCCCAGGCAGCATTAAAGTCACCCACTAGAAATGTTTTTTGGTCCCTGACACATAGCCCTATAATATCAACCAACTTCTCAAAATGGATTGTTTTTGTCTTGGGAGGGGAATAAACCACTCCAATAACAAAATCAATTGAAAAAATGTAGACCAGCACTTGAATAAAGGACTTCTGAATACCCCAAGGTGTGGTTTAATTACTGTATTATCCCCCTTCCCTAGCCCCTGTACCCCTTCTGTGGGAATAATATTCATTTAGGGTTATTTCTTTATTGTCACCTTTCTTTCCCAATCATGTTTCTGAGAGAGCAATGATTTCAGGTGTTTCCAGTTTGGCCCATACATGGAACAAATCCATTTTATTAACCAGGCTATGTGCATTATCATGCATGATTTTTATTAGCCTAGGTTCTGGTCCAGGATTTGTTTCGATATCTCCACTGAGTGCCAGGACCACCAGGAGAACCCATCCATTTGTTTTACCAGTTGGCTTGTTCAATGTTAAATCAAACTTCACTTGATGGTTTTTCAAGTGGAACTTCACCAAGGTAAAAGCATTTCTTCTTTTAGTCAAGCCATTTCCAATTTAATATAATGGTGTTGAATGTGGGAGCACTGGAGGAGTTGGCACTTCATGGGAATAGGTTCTTCTGCACATATAAGACATATCTGGGATAAAAATATTAGTACTAACAATATCTCCAGAACATAGCTAAATATCAATTTTACATTACTACTGTAGGTCTGTTTTGAAGCCATATTTGCTTGTATACCACTACTAAATCTAAAAACAATTTTACAATGTAATCTCTTAAGACATCAAATGTTTTACTTGCATCCAAAGCTATAGCATGAAAAATGTCCTTCCAATGTTTGTATGTTGAATTGATAAAACGAAACATTGCTTGTACCTTCCTGGTAGCTTGTAGGATACTTCTACCCCCAACAAATTCATATTGTTTTGGGTGGATGGCACTAGTCACCCCCCCAATACATTAATCGGTTTACTATCATTTTGGCTATTTCATAGTCAGTGTTTAAAATCACTATAGGCCTACAATTTTCAGATTTATGTGGTACTTTACCTTCTTTTAATAGTAGCACTACTCTAGCCTCTTCCATAGAAGTGGGGAGTTGACCAGTGCCATCCACCAGTTCTTCTATCATAAGTTTTATCCAGTGGGTTAATTAATCCCTGAAAGTAATAAAGAACTTGGCTACAAAGATACCTCTTGTTATCTTGCTATTTTTATCTCCATTGCTGTTGTATAAATCAATATACAGTAGGTGATGCCATGTGGATTTGGTCTTTATTAGACAGGGTACTGCTGATAACATAATAAGGATAATAAACAATAATGAAACTACCTATACTATAAGTCCAGCCCAGAGTAATGAATTCAAATATAGACATTTCCAGCTCTGATACGTGCAACATTATGCCCAATACAAATGGGCAATAAGGGGTATTTGTGGTGAAGCATTGTTTACCTTCTCATTCCAGTTCAAAATACACCTGGCTTACCTTAGACTAGCATTAGGGATTTTTGACCTCTCTACCTTAAACAGCTGCTGGGGAGCCAAAACTCCCTTACCTTGTCCTGCCACAGGAGCCACCACTCCCTTACTTTAAAACACCATAGGGGAGTCAACATTTTCTTACCTTGAACCACAACTTCCTTGTCTTAAATTTTGCAGGAGGGTTATCCCTCCCTTACCTTGGACTGGTGCTGGGAAGCCAAAACTCCCTTCCCTTTTACTGCTACTTGGGAACAATTGTTCACTTACCTTGAACTGCAGTTATTGAGCAAATGCTTCAATACCTTAGACTGCAGCAATGGAGCCAGTGATCTCTTACATTTGACTTCTGCTGGAGAGCTAACTGTTCCTTTACCTTGGACTGTCTTTGGAGAGACAATGCTATATGCAAAATGGTATTGGAGACTCTGGGCATGAATTTTAAAAGAGGACAGTAAAACAAAGCTGAATGGTTGTGTCTGCCAAAACCTCACAAGAGGAGTCTCTTATATCATGAAAAACACCCCCTTGGAGACCCTATTAACTTATTATAAACCAGTCACGTTAGTTGGAATGTTTTATAATAGTTGTTTACATTTCAGAAGGTTATTTAGCAGTCCTACTCCTTGGCTCTGTGTGGAGTGCTCCACTTCTACTGCTCCTACACGAGAGGCCACTGAACAGAGAATAAGTGACACAGTGGCTCTCTGTGCTGATTGGCTGAAGTCACTTAAGTGATTTAGAATTCCAGACCATGGACTCATACTGGGGAGCCAATGCTCCCTCACCATTGACTGACACTGGAAAGCCAATGATCACTTATCCTGGACTGTTGCTGGGGAGCAAATGCTGCCTTATTTTGGGCAGTCATTCTGGAGTGAATGTTCCTTTATCACAGCCTGCCACTGGGGAGCCAGTGCTTCCTTACCTTGGACTGCCATTGGAAAATCAGTGGTTATTTGCCTTGACCTGAGTCACCACTGGGTTGCCAATGCTCTTTTGTCTTAGTGTACTGTTGAGGTTTGAACACTTCCTCACCATATACTACTACTGCAAAGAATCTGCAGTTGGGTTTTCCTATTAGCAATTGTTTATTTTAGTCAGTGGTCACTTTTTCTTGATTTATGTTCATGTAACACACTGTTATGTCTTCAAGAATAACATTCTCCAAACTAGTTTTCCAGTGGTGTACCAATGTATCTAATAATGCCTGCTGTGTGTATTAGAGAAATACATACATACAGTAGATACATGCACAAAAACATGTTTGATGTAGTCAGTGTTAAAGCATTTTATTTTTTAAATGGTCTCATTTACTTTTTGTAAAATGTTTTTATTTTCAGAATGGAAATAAGATAACAACATAAAACATGTACAACATGTACAGTATTGAAAAAACTGAAAAACTATTTACATAGCATTTAACAAATCCAAAGACACAAGCACATTTCATAGAAACCATAAAAAAAAAAACCTCAATGCTTTGTGGTCTAATTAGTGTGGAGTTACATAAAATAGCCAGGCCCACATTTTCAAAGGAGATGCACAGCGCAAAGTGGAAATGCAACACGCATCTCAGAAAATGGGCAGAATGCCAATATTCAAATGGGAGAGATGCAACGTGCATCTCTGGATGCACCATCGTGCATCTATAATGTATGTAGCACATGTAGCTGGAGTGTGCCCATGAAAGTGCCATGCTTTCCTATATTCAGCCAAAATGTACGGCACATCTGCTGCACATCTCAGAGATGAGCCACCCAAAGTTAGGCATGCAAAAAGCTTGCCTAAATGGCCAGCCACCCACAGGCAGGCCACAGAACAACAGGCAAGCCATCCAAAGACAGCCCTTGGAGGTGCACCATGACATGCTCCAGGCACTCACACACAGCAGTCATGCCAGGATGGATGGATGGACCCTGAGCCACAGGTGCCATGTCACCACTGGCACCATCCAGGGAGCAATCCACCCACACCTCACCCTGGATGTAGACACCCAGCAGCCACATGCTGTCAAGTGCCCCCAGGACACACCAGCAGAGAGGACAGCCACAATGCAGAAAATGTACTGGGGGCCATGGCCTGCACCCATGTGACCTGCAGGGTGCCACCTAGCAGTGGCATGTACCCAGGCTGCCATCTGGGGTAATGGTGCCCAGGTAGCCTAGTGGACTGGGGGCAGCCTGGCAGAGGCCAGAGACTGACCTGGGTCACACACCCACGGCGGTTCACCATAGGTGTACAAAGTGGGACCCACCCACTAGTTTACTTAGTCACCCTCTGCACACTGCAATTCCTTGCAGTCATCACCATGTTTCACTTATATGGGGCATGTGAGGGGCACTGCAGGTGACTGTACACTGCATATGGAGCTGCTGTATCACATGCATGTGGTATACCAATCAGACTGTGTCACCCTGTGCCTTCCCTGTTGCATGTCCAGGTGGGCCCTTTTGGCCACTGTCCAGGTGGCCCCCTGTACCTAAGTCTTACCTTGTACATGGCTATAGGTAATAGCACTGCACCCAGGCCAATGCAGTCCACCCACCCACACACAAACAGTCCATCACACCTGCCTGATAAGCTGCAGTACCTCTTGTTCACCTTTGTCGAGTGATGGGGCAGCCCTGCACAGCTGGACCTGAGCATGCCCGGGGTATACAAATGGCCTGAATACATTCTAGTAATGAGCTGCGCATGTGGGAGATGGGTTTGGAATGTTTAATGAGGTCATTTGCATATCCAGGCTGAATATTGCAACTTTGCACACTGCGAAAGTGGCTTTGAATAGCGCATTTCCCCATGATCTGCATGGTGCTCAGGTCACTTGCTGCGCAGCGCATCTCCAACTGCATAATCGCACATCTTCAGGATATTCAGCCAGACATGCGTGAGCACATCTCATGGTGCATCTTCTGAATATCTCATTATTTTGGGTTGGCGCATCTCAGATGCATGGCGCAGGCATTTGTGCGAATTTGCAGGGGACTTTGATTTTGGGGACCCCAGTATTTATTTCTGATAATACCATAAGTTAAGAAAAGTAAGTATATGGGGATTACCCAATAGGGAATAGTGGAATGGAAGATGTTCATGTGGTCCAGGGAAGGGGAACAATCCATTAAGGCCACCCTCCTGAATGATCCAGCCCACAGGCTAGCTCAGGGCCAGCAGGTCACCACAGAAACATGCCCTGCTCTATAGCCTCCATAAGCTTGGAACAGGTTTGCTCAAATTTAAGGGTGACTTCACTGGTGACAGCCTGGGCCTGCTCTATTTTAAGACAGTACAAAAGATTGTGTGCCCATTGCTGAATCGTGGGAGGGGTTTCAGCCATCCAACACTGGACCAGCATATTGTGCTCATTTATTAATGCTAGAGACCAAAGGATAAGTCCACTCCCTAGTGTCCTTCTCCCTGGGTCTGCTCCCAGAAGGCACTCTAAAGGAGATCTAGGTGGTACTGTACCCAGTACAATTTAAATTATTTTATGAATTTTGTGCCAGTAATTAAGAATTTTGGGGCACATAAATGTCATATGGAGGAAATCTCCATTTGGTGCACTACATTTTGGGCAGGATTTAGGTTTTTCAGGACGGAGGTGATGCAGTCGGGCTTGGGATACATAGGCTGTATATATAAAGTTAAGTTGGGTCTGCCTCAGTCTATTATTTTTAGAGCAGCTCTTAAAATGCTCCAGAGCCATAGACCAAAGTTCCCTGGCAAGGACAATGTCCAGGTCCTGTTCCCATGCTGTGTGCAGATGTTGGGATGGGTCCTTGAGGGCACCCTGAAGAATCCCATAATATACAGACAGTGGCCTAGAGTTGGGTTGAGATGAAAAAAGCTGTTTTTTGAAAGGATCAGGATGAACAACACTGCTTGTATTCAGACCTGTCAGTCTGTTTCTGACTTGAAGAAAGATGAAGAAATCATCAAGGGAAAGGCCCCATTGCCCTTGCAATTCCTTGAATGAGAGAAGCCTACCTCCAACATACAACTGCTTTATATATTTCAATCCCTTCTTCACCCATCTGAGAAGGCCTCTGTATAATAACACACTGTAACCCAGGATTGTCTTTAATGTTGACCATATGGCGGCATAATGAGAGATTCTAGGTAGTGTTCCCATGGTCCCATGCATTATCTTCCACACCCTTAGTAGATTCTTAGTGAATGGGTTATTACAAGTTTGCCTTGCCCCCATCAATAAAGATGATGGAAGCAGATTCCCTCTTAGATCAACCCCCAGCTGCTCTCCCTCATTTTTTAGCAATTTGCAATAGGCAGGTTTTTCACCTACTGAGAGGAATGACAACTGCGCTGAATACTAGTACAATTTGAAATTTGGGAGCCCCACCCCACCACGCTGTATAAGTCATTGCAGAATGACTCTATGAATCTGGGCTGGTTTCCCCTTCCACAAAAATTGGTGGAATATGTTGTCCAGTTGTTTAAAACATTTATTAGGAAAGTGGACAGGCAGAGATTGAAACAAGTACAAGCATTGTGGGAGTATATTCATCTTGAGTGATGCCACCCTTCCCAGGAGGGTCAAAAGCAGGGAAGACATCTCTCACAATCTTTGGCTAGTCTGGTTGTCAGGGACCCATAGTTAAGGGATATTAATTGAGTATATTTAGTTGATATTGAGACCCTCAGCTATTTAATTTTTTTGTACTACTAGAGCCCTTAATATACTGTATAGTACCATGTATTCACGTTGATTTTTTTCACATTATCAGCTGATGGCCCGCAATCGCTCTCTTTTGATTTAGCGCTGCGGTGATCAGCTGATGTTCCTCCTATAAGTACTGTATCACATCTGTTATTACTGTTTTTGGCCACTACACTAACGTAGCCACTCAGAGATGCAAATCTTATAAAGAAAGTACCAGCACCAATATGTTCAGGGTGGCAAGAGGAAACGGCAATATCCACTGGATGTTGCAAATGTGGATGCCGAAAATATTGCCACATCCTCTGGCATTGAGAACCATGTTGCTGCATTAGTTGCTTGTGAGCTAATAAGCACACCTCCTGCCAAAAGAAAAAGAGTATCAACCTACCAGACATACAATGCGGAGGTCAGGTTTGAACTTGTGCGGTACGCAGCAGAGAATAGGGTGATGTCTGCTGTCTGCTTCTACAGTAGTAAGTACAGTGCAACCATTAATGAGAGCACAATACATAAATTTAAGGCAGACTACCTTCTGCAGCTACAAACAACACTGGACCAGATCAAACTCCCCTCATTGTTGCCTTGTAAACCAAAAGGTCACCTAACTATGCTGCTTACAGATTTTTACAGATTTAGAGGAGCAGCTAAAATAAGTAGTAAACAGCTTACGTTCTGAAGGTGCTGCTGTTAATGCCAGGGTGGTGCCAGCTGTAGGTCTGGGCATAGTTAAAGCAAATGCACCCCAATTGCTCCTAGAAAATGGTAGGCACTTGAACCTAACATTAAAGTGGGCCTGGAAGTTTTTGTGCCAGATGGGCTTCAGCAGGCGAAAAGGTATGAAAGCGTGTAAGAAAACCCCATCCAATTTTAACATGCCGAAGGCTGGTTTTCTTAACAGAATAAGCAAAGCCTGTGCACAGGAGCTGATCCCAAAAGAACTAGTGATCAACCTTGACAAAACTGGTGTTACCATGGTCAACATCACTGAGTGGACCATGGCAGCAGCAGGTTCTAAACAGGTTGCACTAACTGGACTGAGGGACAAGTGCCAAATTTCGTTGTTGCTGGCGTGCACATTGGCTGGCAACTTCTTGCCCCTGTAGGTCATTTGCAAAGAGAAAATGAAGGTCTGTCACCCGGGACATCAATTTCTGAATGACTGGATCATTAGCCACTCTTTAAATCACTGGGCTTATGAGGACACAGTAATCCAGCATGTAAGAAAGCCCTTGTCCCCTATTTTGCCTATGTAGGACACCAACTGTCTCTTCCTGACAAGCAGAAAGCTCTGTTGTTAATAGATCTGTTTAAAGCACACATGACAGCAAAGGATTTGGACACAATACAGGCATTTAACTCTATACCAGTGTTTATCCCTGCTGCTTGCACTGACCTACTCCAACCTCTCAACATCTCTATCAATAAGATTTTCAAGGATATGCTAAAAAAGAGGTTTACGAACTGGTATGTGGAACTGGTGGCTGAGCAGTTGTCCTATGGAGAAATAGAACTTAAAGTGGACTTAAAACTTCAAAACCTGAAGGTGAAACATGCTCAGTGGTTGATGGCTTCATTCACCGAGCTCAGTATGAGGAGCGAGGACTGTGTACGAGGATTTGTGCAGGCTGGAATAGCTGAAGCACATGAGACATGTCTTAACCTGTGTACCCCAAGTAAGTGTCAGCACTGTGTGCACAGTGATTAGCTGTTTATTTTACCTTTACTCTGTTTGTTAATTTCAGCTTTTTGTGTTGTGGGTGTTGCTATGTGACCAGATATGGAGGATGGTCAGGATGCTGATGATGAGTGAACGAGAAACACCCACTGAACCATGCAGTGCTGACTTCGGTGTGGTGTGGCATCTCTGAGAATGCCGGCGGCATTTTTAATGTTAGACTATACCCCTTTGGATTACTTTTTGGATTACTTTTTCATTTTTTGGAGGTAATAACAAATAAATATGTGAGTGAGAGTGTGACTGGGAAAGCGTATGGAAGGTATGTGTGCATTCTCCCCCAGGTAATACTGAGATTTACAGCACACAATTGCATTTTAATTTTCATTGTAAATCAGCACAGTTTTGGATCATGGGGTTTGGATTGCCTAACTATACAGATGTACGTGTGTGGTGGGGGCAAGTGGTCTGAAAGAATCCATCCGATGCAGTGGTATGCTTGGGCAGGTAAAGATACAGGCTGAGTCCTGGGCAGGTAGAGGTACAGGTTGAGGTGGCAGCTGGATACAGCTACAGTTACTGATGTACTGTGTTGTATTTTTCACTGGTCCTATATATTTGCTGAACGATTACATTCAGCTAAGATAGTGAATATTTAGGACCAATGAAAATAAGGTACTATACAGTATTTCCCACCAAAAGATGTTAATTTTTTTCCTCAGCTGGAAGGATTTCACTCTTGGTCCAGTTAATTTTACGGCCTGAGAGAGAGGCATGTTTCTTCAGAATTGTCTGTATGTGAGGGAGACTTTCTAGTGTTTTATTTTTTCAAATATAGAAGCAGGTCATCCACAAAAAGGGACAGCTTGTGTTTCCCCCAATACCAAATCCTTCACTCTCCAGGTGATTATGTATCACCGCTGCCAAGGGTTCCAGGAACAGGACATACAACAAGGGAGACAGTGGGCAACCCTGATGTGTCCCCCTTGGAAGGCAACATTTAGAGCTAGAGACCCATTAACCAGAATCTGAGAGGTGGAACCTGTGTATAGTGTTTTAATTAAGTTCATCATGTAGGCCCCTAAGCCAAAGGTTTGCAGTGCTACAAACATATAGCCCCACTCCACGTGGTCGAAGGCTTTTTCTGCATCCAGGTCAAGAACTGCCGCCCCATCAAATCTGCTTGTTTTTGCCCAGTAGTGTATGATATTTAAAGTTTTCCTCATGTTATGCTTCCCTTGGCACCCTTGTACAAATTCACGTTGGTCCAAGTGTATTATATGGGGCAAGAGAGGTTCAAGTCTGGCCAAAATTACTCGAGCAAGAATTTTATAATCAGATATAAGGAGTGATATAGGGCGATATGAGGCAGACTGAGCAGGGTCCTTGCCTGACTTTGTTAATACAGTTATGACAGCTGACTGTATGCAGTGGCTCAACCATTCATTGTCAATTTCTTCTTTATACACCTCAAATAGAGTCCAGAAATTATTTTTGGAACCTCTTGGAAAAATCAATTGGCAAGCTGTCTTTCCTCCTCTAAGTTTCCTAATAGCCCTAGTAATTTCTAGCCTTTCCAAAGGACTACCCAGGTTTGCTGAGGTCACCTCATCTATCCATGTCAGTGGGGCCTTGTCAAAAAATTGTTGTATTTGACTTGTGGTTGGGGAAACCTCAGAGGAGTAGAGATCCTTATAGAAAGCAGTAAAGGCTTAGCCTAGTGACCTAGTATCGGTAATGATAACCTCCCCGACCCCTTCAAGCCCCATACTGTGCATTGCCCTTCTTTTTTCTTAAGTTGCCAGACCAGTAGTTTACCTCTACTGTCCCCATTGAAATAAGGTTCACATTACCCAAGAGTAATTTATGTTCAATTTGAGAGCTACTTAACGTATTGTATTTTACTTTGTTCAATTTGAGTTTATTATACAATTTTGAGGTAGGGTGTGACATGTGAGCCTTTTCTAACTCCTGGATTTTCTTCTCCAAAAAGATTAGGTCAGCCTCTTCTGTTTTCCTTTTGTGGATGCATAAAAAATGGACTTGCCCCTGATGTAGGCCTTTAAGTCCTCCCACTTTGGAGCATGCAAGGTGTCTCCCTTTTTTGTTGTTTCTTAGATATTCTAGAATGGTCACTAACATGGAGCTAGTGTAGTGGTTGTCAGCTTGGAGCCTGGGATACAGTCTTCACTGCCTTACAACATCTGCCCCCCCCCCCACTGTCCACTTGAGCAGTTACTGGGGCATGGTCAGAGATCAATAGGGATTCATAAGTAACATGATTGGCTTTTGGGGATAGGGGTATTGACAACAGCAGTCTATCAATTTGAGCACAGGAGTGGTGGGAATGTGAAGAAAACTATGCTCCCTACAGTACCTGAAGGATTGTGCTGGCACTAAATGTCTACCAAAGAGTAAGTATCTTCAATCTCGTGGAGTGCTTGGGCATTTTTTGGAAGAGGGATGGGATAGGGGTTTGGTCTGTCTAAGACAGTATCTGATGCACAATTAAATCCCCTCCTCCAGAATCCACTTGCTCTGGTATATGGCCATAGCCAAATGCAGTTTATGGTAGAAGGCAGGATACTCTATATTTGGCCAGTACACACTTCCTACCACTATCTTCTCCCCTGTATTTAACTGTAGCTGTGCCATCGCATACCTCCCACCCGGGCCTTCATAAGAACTAATTATTTGCCCCTGAAATCCCCTCAGCAGCCAGACGGCCTCTTCCCTGGCCCAAGAGTTATATGTTGTAGCCACCAATGACCCTCCCGAAGTATCCTGTAACTTTCCCATCTCACCGGTTGTAAGGTGGGTCTCCTGTAGTAAAGCTATATTCACCTTTAGTGTTTTTAATTTTGCTCAGCACCTTTTTCCTCTTGAGCATATTCTTTAACCCATTCACATTCCATAAGATTACTTTCAAGGAGGATGCCATAATACCTTTCTTTCTTGTAGAACTATATAACTCACCCAAGTACAATTTAGTGCACTCATATACCTTTGGAAATTAAACATCACATTTAACCAATAAACACGTATACAATACATAAAGGAACAGTCCAGAAATATGTCAACAATCAAGCTGCAGTATTCTTTCTATTTTCACCTACCCCTCCCCCTCCCACACCCTTCACCACCCCACCACCCCCAGCTTGCCCCCATCAACATTGCTTAACCAACCACCTGTCATCAGCAGCTAGACGACAGTCAGGTAACGTGAAGCTAGATTCAATACACCAGTCAACCCTCCCCCGCTTCCTCTATTTATGATGGTGTATATGCAAGGGCTTAGTACCCAACCTAAGTACTGTAGATCAAAGATCTTGATAACAGAAATTTTGTGGGAATATTATGATAATAGTAACCATGGTGGAGGTGGGATCTCAAGTGAGTCCCCCACCCTCCCTTATATTGTATGCTCTGTTGCGAGCGACATGCAAATCGCTGATTTACCCACTTCCCCCAAAGAAAGATAGAGAAGAGCTTCACCTTAAACCTGCAGCAACTAGTCTCTAATTTTATAACATACATAAACTCAGCATAAGCATAGCGCTGCACTAGTAATGCGTGCCTTAATAAAAGTTGCTCCCTTTCCATTCTCCATACCCAGTCTCCAAGCTGGTAGCACCTTATATGGGTGAGTATCATTGAGCAGATCTATATGAGTGACTCAGTAATACTGCTCATGTTTAGAGCGATCGTTGCAAGAGAGTGAAGGATCTTGTATAGCGAGTGTAGCAGTAAACTACACTAGCTATTATACGATACATGCAGGTGTGTGGTCGAACCCTGCTGAGCTGTCCATTTGGCATAGTGGCTAGATTCTGTATTTTTATTTTATTTTTAAGTCTGCCCCCTACCCCAAGTTGATTCTATTACTTTGGGGGTGGGGTTGGGGTCATAGCCCCCTCCAAAAAGAAGTAATTTTATTGTTACTGTTTGAGCAACTGAGGACCGTCACCGTTTGCGGTGGTCGCTGTTTCTTTCAGTTGCCCTTTTGCTTTGGGCAATATTTGCTTCACAGTTTGCGTGCAGCGCGATAAGCGAATTGCCCTTATCACATATATCCCTCAAAGCTCACATCACCCCTAAGTCATTCTGTCAGACTTGCCCACAAAGGTCCCCTCCCCCCTATCCTACCTTATCTGTCAAAAATGTTGTCAACATTAAGTCTATATTTAGAAAAAGGCAGAGAGAAGGACAAGAATACAGACTGTATTGTTGGTGTAACATCACATGGCTTCAAGAAAGTTCTGCTACATGTCAGCTCCAGCCCTTTTGCAAAGACTTGGCAGTCCGAAACCACCCCATTGAGCCCTACGCCCCAGGCAAAGTCGATGTGGGCTATGTACTTACTACATACATTTGTCCATTGACAAGTTCTCTTCTGCAGGGCTGCTGGTAGGAGTGTGGAACCTCCGGTGTCATGATAGAGAGTCACAGTCAGGTGGGAGTAGAATCACAGGATCCTGTGCACACTTTTAGTGTAGAGCAACAACAAGTGTGTGCTCCCTGACCGCCATGCCATTACTAGTGCTGACATAAAGACTCCATTCGCAGTTGTGGCTGATTACTGGGGGTGCTCAGCCACTGGTAATTCAAAAAAAAGGGGTGGAGTGATCCTCCTGGACAAGCATGTTCCAGTATTGAGAACTGAGAAATCCGGTCAGATGATGTTAGAGGGCCCATTATTTTGACCCTCCACATAACACCTGAAAGCACCAACTGTTGACCAGCCCCATGCTGTCCACACAGGAGAGTTGCACAGCCCCTTCCACTCCCCCCTCTGCTGGTACTGACACCCCATGATGCCATTGGGGGAGAGAAGAAAGGGTTTTTGAAGTGATGCTGATAAATCTCCAAATGTTGGGAGATACTTCACACAAGACAGCCCCCTCTGTAGGTCCTTGTACTCCTTTCAGCCACCAAGTGCAGCAGTTTGAAGGTGCAGAGCTCAGATCCATGAGGTCAGCTTATGTGTATATCACCCATTTTGAATCATTTGTTGATCAAAATACCCTTTTTTCCAAGCCTTGTTTTATTTTGTGGCTGTTATATAATTAGTAACACTTGATCAGGGAGCCAAGAGGGGTAGTTAATAATACGTTTAAAGCCTGCTGCCAGTCTCTGGACCCTTGGTACATTTGCAGCCTCAGAAAACAGTTTGACAGGCCTCTTTGAGATTTAGTAAGTTAGAAGATGGTGGTTAGAATGATAGCTCTTTAGTCAATTACATGGTACAGGCAGCTGTCAAAATGGACATTCACACAACCCATTCTGTTGAAGCTCACATTTTTTCCTGTTAAAGTAACATCTTCCCATTGCTTTTACCATTACAACACATTTCATCATGCATAGCATCACAGGGTTTCAGTAGTCAAGGCTGAATTTAATCAGTAGAGCATCTTTGCTTTGACTCACCTCAAGTGAACAAGATTGAAGAGCAGCCGTGCATGGCAGGGACGAAACAGTTTGTATACTGGCAGTGCGAGACCTCAGGCATGACAGTGAGAGACCATGGGCAATAGGGGGATGCTATTGGGGGTCATGTCATGAAACTAACTTCAGTCTGTAGGGACTATGCCAGGTCAGTGGTGCGGACATTTTGTCTATCCTCCTGTGCAGAGTTCTTCCTCCATGAAAATCTTGGCAGCAGACAAAGTGTCAAAAAACTGTGTTGGGCATCCTGGGTGTGAGATCTGGAGTCTGTTGGGGAATAAGTGGGCAAATTCCCAACCACGTTGAAATAATACATTTTTCATCTCTGAGAATTGCTGCCAATGGGATTGGAGTTCTCGGCTATAGTCTTGTACCACAAATTCTTTCTGACCATTCTCCAGTACAAATGAACCCTTAGATTTAGCAGCTCTCAGCATCATCTCTTTATCAGTGTAGCTCAAACATTTGATTAGAAAATGTGCTGTCTCCCACTGTCATGGCTTTGGGCCCACCCAATTGGCCCGTTCGATCTCAAAGGACTTTGATGTTTCCTCTATTTTTAGCTGTTTGATTAGCCAGTTGTGTACCTCCTTCTCTGGGCTATTCTTTTCAATGCCCTCCAGTAAGCTGAAAATTTGGTGATTGGAGCACTTGGACTTGTTCTCCAAATCATTTGTTTTGCTTTGAAGTTCATGTACTTGCTTTTTTAGGGTATTGTATTCTTTGTTAATTTCATCAAGGGTGTCCTCTGTGTTGCTGATTCTGGTCTCCGCTTCTGTCAGTCTGGTAGCATGGGTCTCAGTCCTTTCCGATAACCCTAAGACTAGTGTTGGCGAAGTGGGCAAAGTTTGCCCTGTGAATTAATTTGGGCTGGCAGTATAGCCTAGAAGTTAGAGGAACAAGGTGTGAACGAGCTTGATACATCCAGCAGACCAGACCTGAGCTTGATTCTCACAACCTCCACTTGCATACTGTGTGACTCTGAGACAAGTCTTAACCCGTGATGCTCCCAGGTTACCTGAAAACAGGCACATGACACCTAGAGTGGGCCATACCGGTTACCAAAGACTAAAAAAAAAAAAAAAAAAAATTGCAAATGGCATGCAATTTTCAAAGTGTAATTAGTGCGATTTTGCACAATTCGCAGAGTAAGGATACGACGTGAAGTGTGGAACTTTGTGGGCGAAGTTCCACACTTTGTGGTCAAAACCTTTCCTTCCCTGGTATCTAATGGGAGTTCCTCCCACCGATCACTGGTCCCAATAAATCCCTGGTGTTTAGTGGACTCCTCATCCCACCCCTCAGTTGTCATCCCCAGTAAAATTAATTAGTTGTTTAATTCCCTGGTGTCTAGTGGTTCCTCCCAACCCGCCTTTGCTGATCACCGGCCCCAGTGTCACATTATTTATTTTGTTAAATAAATCCCTGGTGTCTAGTGGACCCTCTACTCTACCCGCCGATCTGTTGGCCCCAGTGTTACATTATTTTGTTAAATAAATCCCTGGTGTCTAGTGGACCCCCCACTCCACCCACTGATCTGTCGACCCCAGTGCCACATTGTTTTGTTAAATAAATCCCTGGTGTCCAGTGGACCCCCACCTGCCCTCCAATCTGCCGGCCCCAGTAAAATTGATTAATTGTTTAAATCTCTGGAGTCTAGTGGTCCTCCCCAACCCACCATTGCCGATCGCTGGCCCCAGTGTCACATTAGTTATTTTTTAAATAAATCTCTGGTGTCTAGTGGACCCCCCACCCCACCTGCTGATAGTCAGCCCCAGTAAAATTAATTGTTTCAATCCGTGGTGTCTACTGTTCCTCCTCTAACCTGCTGTCACCAATTGCTGGCAGCAGTCACATTACTATTTTTTTTTTTAAATCCCTGGTGTCTAGTGGACCCTCCCAACCCATCAGGTAGTGTCCTCCCACCCCATTCCCCCCACCCTGACCCCAAGCGGGTGACCAGCACAGCCCTCCACTCTCCACCATGGCTGGCTGCCAAACTGAGCTGGAATGAATGAGTACGTATTTGTACAAATGCACACTCATTCATTTCAGCTCAGTCAGATGGCTCAGCCATGGTGGAGAATGGAGGGCTGTACTGGTTGTCCGCTGGGGGTCGGGATGGGGTGGGGAGCGGATTGGTGGGGCACTACTTGATGGAATGGGGGGTCCACTAGACACCAGGGATTTATTTAAAAAAATAAGTAATGTGACACTGGTGCCAGCAATCGGTGATGGCGGGTTGGGGGGACGACTAGACACCAGGGATTTAAACAATTAATTTTACTGGGTCCAACAGATCAGTGGGTGCAGTGGGGGGTGCACTAGACACCATGGATATATTTAACAGAACAAATAATGTTACACTGGGGCCCATCGATTGGCGACAGCATGTTGGGGGGGGGCGCTAGACACCAGGGATGTATTTAACAAAATAAGTAAATTGACTCTGGGGCCAGTGATCAATGGTGGGTGGGGGGGACCACTAGACACCAAATATTTAGTTTAAAAAGTAAATAATTTTACACAGGGGCTTGTGATCGGTAAGGGTGGGGCTGGCGAGCCAGAAGGGCACTGGGATTCACCATTTCTAACTTCTTGTTTTTTTTTTTTAAAACAATTTGCATTTTAAAAAAATCCCAAAAGCAAGTTGCATAATTTGAGCAGATACATTTGAAGCCAGCCTTCATATTTATTTATTAATTTTGATGACGGGTAGCCACTGAGCTCAAAGTCCTTTTTCAGGGACGACCCGGAGTAACATTACAATGGTGAAATACAGATGAGGGAAATTGGTTACAGAGTGAAGTCAAGTAATTTGCAGGTTACAATCACAGCTAGCCTTATATAGTACAGATATAGTATGCTATCTGAAAGGTAAAGACAAGATGTAATACCAAGAGTAATTAAGGAGATTGAAGACACGACTGAAGTATGGTTGCCCAAGTGAGAGAGAATGAGTAAGTAGGGATGGGGGACTATCATGTGCCATGACAATGGCAAGTGCTGGTTTCAATCATATGGGCCTTAAGTCTGGTATGGAGAACCATAAGTGAGGGGGCTTCCTGTATTGCCGGTGGCAGTTTATTCCACTATTAGGGGGCTGTGTAGCAGAAGGACTTGCCGCCACATTGTTCTTGACTCTGGGAACTACCAGCAGTGTCTGACCTGATGTCTGAAGGCTCCGAGGGGTTTGATTAATAGCAATAATCCCTGCTAGGCTTGGTGGAGCTGAGAGGCTAAGTAATTTAAATGCCAGGCACAGCAGGGGGTGCCACAAGTGAAGGCCACTGCGGCTGGGCTAGAGTGTCACAATGGTGGCTTCTGGAGTGGTCCTGGGTGGCAAAGCGAGCTATTTTGTTGTACAGTATCTGGAGCCAGTTGACTTCTTGCTTGGCTATGCCCTGTATAATGGGGGCAGCATAGGTCAGGGTGGGGAGCAGGACACTGGAGGCAATTGTGATCCTAGCTTCTGGCATAAACTGGTCCTTTAAGCGATACAAGATGCCCAGTTTACAGTGGATGATCTTGGTCACTTAGTCAATGTGGTTCTTGAAGGTAAGACCTTTCATGTCATTCTGCAGGTTTGTTAACATGGCTGGCATGCCAGCTCAGGATTTTTCGAGATCTGACATTTTCCCCCCACTCCTAGAGGTGTAACATTGTGGGTCCGGTGATGTTTTGTGGTCCAAAGAAAAAACTGTTGGTTGTTCCCTAGATTCAAACTGAAGTTTTGCCTGACTGGTTTTTGGTAAGTTCATTGCCGGAACACTTCTACTCACCATCGATGTTGTTTGTAAGTACATTTTCACAACAGAAATGATTTTTCCCACAAATTAAGTGTGCTCAAATTGTTCTGTCTCAAAGAACGTCCACTATCTTGCCCGGTTGGCCACTCCCCCCAATGGTCTCATGTTGAACTGTTACAATTAAACTCATAGTAGGGCAACTACATTTTTAAAGCTGAAGTTTTTCTTTTGTCTCCATTAGAGTAAGAGAAAGGGATCTATTCATGATGGGGGCTAGCATATACAGTAAAACCCCAGTTATTCAAACCTCAGTTAACCAAAACTCTCAGTTATCGAAAACTATAGTGTGTCTCCCAGCTTAATAGACTTTAATGTAAAATGCTTCCAGTTATCCAAAACTCAATTTATCCAAACAATTCCATTGTCCCCAGCACATTTGGAAAAATGAGGTTATACTGCACACAATTCCTGCACTGTTGACCTGTACAGCACTGGGCCATGAAGCTGCTCTATGATGGTTTGCGTTGGCAGAAGTCACAAAGACATTACAAGTGGGTGAGGGCAGTGAGGTGCCCTGAGAGCTTCATGGAAGCAGAAGATCATGGAATGTGGGTGTCCCTAGACAGGACTGCCAAACCTCCTTTGGAAAGCAGCATTCTTAAAGATAAGTACCAAAAATCACAAAACTCTGCCCCACCGAAAGTTATACTGCAAAGTATTTTGAGTTGGGAAAAAATGCTTTCATTACCTAGTATTGTCGTTTTACATCTTTATAGCACTGCTCCATAATTTGTCCTGTAAAATGTTTCTGCCAACATCTTGAGGTTGACAACATGCTTACTCCTCTCATTATCTGCAAATTTGAACTGCTGCATCTGCCAGTGGTTTGTAGCTTTCATTTGAATGGTATGAGTGGTGGATGTGGGCCACTCTGGACTGTGACATGGGTGGGTAGCAGCAATGTTTTGCAGTACACATTTTGTAGAAGTACAATATACAGTAGATGTAAAACACATTTTTTAGATAATGACAAAAATTTAAACCGCAAATGCCTAATTAACATGACAACTTTTGGCAGGGGACAGGTTTGCAATTTATAACATTTTTCATTAGAGAAATTGTCCTGATCCCTTGTACCCAAGTGACCTGGCCCTCCATGTATGGGAGTAGGGCTGGCTCATAGGCTTCTGGACCCATACAATGCCATGCCAGTGGAGTGCATAGGTGTCGTGGCAGGGTACCCCTTCAACATCCTAAAACTGGAACTAGAGTTCAGCCTCTGAGTGAGTGACCCCAAAGTGAACACAAACAATGCAGGAAGAGGCATACTACCAAACAACAGAGCAAATACAATAAGCACCATTCAATGCTAGTTGCAAAAGGATTTATTGTATCCATACTCCAAGTTGGTAAGATAATATGTAACACAGCAGTGTAAAACAGCTGGCAAGGTGCCCAGTGCTTCAACCAGGTGGGTCTTAGTCAGAGGGTGTCTGATGAAGACCCATCTGGTTGAATCGTCGGAGTACCTTGTCGGCTGCTACACATCTAACTTGGATTTTGATACAATAAATGCTTTTGCAACTATGCGTTGTATTTACTGTGCTGCTTGGTAGTGCATCTCTTCCTGTGTTTGTGTACCCCTTTAACAACTTCTACAACCCCAGACATCAACAGCCACATGCTACTGGCTTGAAAAATACTTCAGATCATGGCTGTACTCACACCACACATCCTGACCTGATCCAACCACCTGCATATCTTCATACAAAGGTCTGGAGTGGACTTGGGTGACATGTAAGGCTGAAAGGGGAGTTACTGAATACCACAGGGACCTCCAAGACCCTATAATATGGCCACCTGTCAAAAAATAGGCCTATGTTCCTATGTTCCATTTGCAAGTAGTTTGTAGACCATGGGTGGGATATTCAGACTGCGCCAGGCAGGGGAGCAAGCCTGGATATGGCGCAACTGGGATGAGCCAGGGCATGTACCAGGCGATATTCAACGGTACTGCTCCATGGCTCAGCACCGTTGAATATGGCACTGAGGGCGCACGCACTGCACATGGCACAGTGGCACTGTGCCAGTGCAAGTGGCAGAAGGGGAGCAGGGGGTTGTGTCAGCGCAAGTGCGGTTGCACTAGGTGCAGCAACTGTGATATTCAGCTGAGGCCATGCAAATGAGCCCATTATGCATGCAAGGCACAAATGGGGCCATTTGCATGTCATTATGGCCCCATTTGCATGTGGTGCGCCAATCCCCAGTGACTTGCGCCTGGCGCTCTGCCAGGCTGCAGCCATCGGGGACCAATGCCCCGCTGTCCCTCCGCAGGCGCCACTCCCATTCACCTGCTCACCATCATGTGTATCAATATTCCCTGGTGGTCCAGTGGACCAATCCCCATCACCCGATCGCGGGCATATGTTCACATAATTCCTGGTGGTCTAGTGGACTGCTACCCATTACCCAATCATGGGCGTATGTCCACATAATCCCTGGTGGTCCAGTGGACCAATCCCCATCGCCCGATCGTGGGCATAACGTACAACTCCCTGGTGGTCCAGTGGACACCCCTCCTGTGCTTGATTGTGGATGGAATGGCCATTGGACACCCTGGTGATCCAGCGGTACCTACCCTCCCCACCTGCCCACTGAGTCCCCCACCACCCTGCACCTCCCCAGTCAGCGGTGGTGGCAGCTCCCCTCACGCAAGCCAGCTGGCCACCCACCGACTGACAGTGTACCAATGGACGTCGGCCCTACTGTACACTATTAGTCAATGGGCAGCCTGGTGGCTTGCAGGTGGGGAGCTGCCACCCACCACTGACTGGGAGGGGGTGCAGGGTGGTGGGGGACTCTGTGGGCGGGTGGAGAGGGGGTTACCCTAGACTACCAGGGTGTCCTATGGCCATTCTGCCCACGATCTGGTGCTGGGGGGTGTCCACTGGACCAACAGGGAGTTGTACATTATGCCCACAATCGGGCAATTGGGATTAGTCCACTGGACCACCAGGGATTATATGGACATATGCCTGAGGTCGGGCAATGGATAGTGGTCCACTGGACCACCAGGGAATGTTCACACAGCTGCCCGCAATCGGGTGTTGGGGTTCAGTCCACTGGATCACCAGGGATATATTTAACCTATGCCTGTGATCAGGTGAGGGGGGGGCACGACGCCCCCTGGGCAGGGTGTGTGTGGACTGTGTCCTGGGTGATTGGGTGGCCACCCACAGCAGGCAGCTGCCATGTTGTGCCTTGTAAAATGGCAGCTCACCTGTGGGTGGCCAGGACTTGCTCCTGGTTTTGCCAGACTCAACACTGCGCCCCCCTGAGTGGTGCAAGGTGGGAACATGCCAGCATATGCGCCGCACATCCCGTGCTGAATATCAGGATGTGCCGCATATGCATGGGCACACCCCCCCACACTTGCACCACATACATTACTGGTGCACCCCGGCGCATTGGGGGTTGCGCAGTGCAACCTGATCCTTTGAATATCGCACCGGGGTGCATTGGTGGGTAGTGCATGGTGCAACCCCGTTGCGCTATGCACAACCCCTTTGAATATCCCACCCTTTGTGAATTTATCACAAAGTCTTGATATATAGTTCTTAAATGAAAGATATAAATTACACTTTAAACATCTACTGTAGTTGAAGAGTTCATATTTTTAAATCCTGTAGCTACTAGAGACAGATATTGTTTATACAGCAGTAGTATATTAAACATTTGCACATTTGATTTGATTGTTTGGGTGTTTTAAAATGTTTTAAGATGATAAGCAGCAATCTAGGGACTTCAGTCTGACAGGGTGGAATAGGACCCAATCCCAGTTGTTATGGAGAGTTTGAATGTAGGGATCTGTTCTGTTCTTTCCTTTCCTGTCTCTTGTCTGTCTGGTTGCGCAACCAGGGTCCTATTCAACCCTCTCACATTCACCAGAATTCAATGTCATTGTGACTGTTGTTCAGGGCCTTAGAAATACAGAACATTCCCTAATATACTCAGAAATACATGTTCTGGCAAGAATATTAGAGGCAATAATGTACATACAATTTTAATAAAAAGACTGGGTTTCTTAAAAAGTCAGCTTTTGTGTGAATTAATTGGTGCCTATTGTTAATGAGAAGTCCATAACTGTTCTATTTTGACAGACATAAATCTGCCCTAAAGACTAAAACCATTATCAGGTTGCAAATGATACTTAAATCTTAGTAACATAAATCAGGTTTACCACATTCCTTGCCGGTTAAAAGAATAAGCTTTATACAGTATTTGCATTGATTGAAACTCACTGTCATGTTCAAACTAAAGTCCAGCCTGATAATGCTTAAAGTATTAACATACATCTTCAACATAAAAAGGATCACTTTCAAACACAATAGTACTTTTATGAATGGTGATGCATTACAATGGGACTATTCAATGTATGCAGTTTGACACTACAAGAGTTAACAAGTTGGCAACTGCCAGCTGGCTTGCCCTTGCCAATAGAAATATATAAACAGTATACATTTTTTGTTATTAAGTTGAACTAAAACAAGTCATTATTTTGTGTTGCACTATTTTAGTGTCATATAATAGGAATTTACAGTATTAGTTCTATAGTACAGAAAGAAAGTTGTCAACCATTTGACAAAAAATGATTCTATTTAACTTTTAAATAGGTAGTGCTTTCCCTAGAACAAGAACTGGCCTGTACTAACAAGGCTGGGGCAGTTGATATGCATCACTGTAGAGCACTTGTTGTTGTGGTGGTGGGCATTCTAGAAGCACAGCATGTCATGGAAATAGGTACTCTGTTCCTAAAGAGGAAGGAATGAAGAATGGGATGTTGTAGGTTCTTCAGTATTCATGATTCACCCTAGGATACTCAAAGAGCTAAAAAACTGGTTAGTAGAACACCTGATTGCTCTCTATAATAAATCCTTTATTATAAAATGGGGGCTGAGAATTCTTGAATCTGTTTGGCTAACTGGCACCTTTTCCCCGTGGTAAATCCTATGCTATACCAATGGGAAAAGGTGACAGCTGCCAGTCAGCCACATCAAGAACTGCCCCTGAAATCACTCTGAGCATGAGAAAGACAGTACTGGCAAAGACAGCGACAATGCTCATTCACAGCACCAACCATTCCTAAGCACTTCTAAACTACAACCACCTAATGTCTCAGTCTCTGCTCCAATCCCGCTCCTTCTCTGACCCTGTCCTGACCCAGCTGACAACATGACACACACACACACAAATACTACCCTTTCTTCTGTTTTTTGCTACTTCATAAATGTAAGCTTCTTGCGCCCCCCCTTACATCTTACCAGAAAGAACTCTGTCCTCATCCTCCCTCTCCCAAAGTCTTCATGCTACAGTCCCAAAGATGGGAGCCGGAAGCCCTGTAAGTATGTAGATAACAGCTCCAGATTCAAAAGTTTCATCAGTTTTTATTTTTTTTATTTATTGTTCGACAGTAATAATGTGTTTACAAACAAATATTAGAAACATATTGCCAATACCAACTTTGTACATATACAAGATTTAAAATTGGAAAAAAAAAGAAAAGGGTCATATCAAAACATATCACATCTTATATCACCTTATAACAATAAAAATACTTTTGTTTATAAAAATTTCCAAACTAGGCAAGTAAGCTATATTGCACAATTGTATTTATTTTTATGTTTAATAATTTACATTTTCTTTTTAATTATTCAATTAATTTTCATTTCCTTTATTGTTGTTTGACTTTTAATATGTCATTTTTTTATCCAATTTTCTTACAGAAAGCACCTAGTTTTTCTAATACATCACTTTTTTTTGATTTCAGCAATTGAGTAACAGAATACACAGACTCCATTTGCATTTCAGATAGCAGATCTCCTAGGTATATTTTTCAGTCTTCATTATATAATGGACACCATAATAACAAATGAATCATATAATCCTTCCCAAGTTTGTACTTACACAAATTATTCTCCAATTTATAGAAATTTCTCAGTCTTACACTTTCATAATATTCAAAGCAAAATCTTGTAATTGTTTTCATTTTAATTGAGTCCTTAACTATTAATAGGTAAGGCTCTAATAAAAAATATTGTTTATTTTTTGAGAGCAATTTACTAATTTTATCATTTTTGCCCAGTTCTGTCTCTCTGAATATGTATATCATGTATTCTTCCCCTAATTTGATATTCAGTTTCCTTCCATGATCTTATAAGGCTTTCAGTAATAAAATTGAGTAACCCATAAAGTTTTAATATATATTCAGTGGCATGCAAGCTTGGGAAGAGGATTTTCATTTTCCTATATTTTATAGATTCATCTATACATGCTCATGGAAGTTGATCACTATCCATGTTATAAGCTTTGATCCAGTACAATGCTGCTCTTTGTTCAATATTGCATTGTAGCAGGATTTGTCCTACTTCTGCCCTTATTAATGGGGTTGGGGCCCCTTTGGGAAGTCCCAATAGTTTCTTATATAAATTATGTAGTATAGATTCAAGTGTATTATTATTTCCTCATCCCCAAATACAACCATACAATAACTGACTCTTCAGTTTTGCATTTATTGCTCATAGGCACCCTTTTATTGAGTTCTCTCCATATTTATAAACAAAACCTTGCATAGCAGGAATGAATTTTTTCATCTTATATTTAGTCATCTTTTTGTGTTCCCTCCAACTTAAAGTAAATATAAAAACCATGCCTAGGTAGCAAAATGTATTTACTCTTTCTATTTTATAATTACTGCATTGCAAACTAGTTACCTTTTACCCTGTCCTTTGTGTTTATTAAAAATCACAAACTTCATTTTGTCATAACGTATTTTTAAATGTACCTCAGTGCATAGTTTTTGAAATTTCAGGATGCATCTCTTACTTCCTAACAGGCTTGTTGACATAAGCACCACATCACCGGCGTAAGCCAGGTAGGGGCAGCATCTGGAGCCCACCCTTGGCATGTATAATTCAGCATCATACATCTCCACTAAGATCTTATTTATAAACAAATTGAATAATATAGGGGACAGTACACATCCCTGTCTCGCTCCACAGTTTGTAGGAAACGTTTCTGTTCTATCTTCTTCTATATTATATCTAACACTGGTTTTATTTTCCGTATATAGTGTTATTATAATGTTCAATAGTATACTGTTCATCTTATAACTCTAAGGGTCTCCCACAAGTTGTCTCTCCTTACTCTGTCAAATGCAACATGAAGATCGATAAATACACAATATAAACTTTGATTCTTGACTCTAGTAAATTTGTGCACTATATGAGAAAGAATAAAACATTGATCAATAGTTGAGTGACTTGGCACAAATTTTGCTTGTCCCTCATCTATTATTTATTGCTTTATTACCCATTCCATTATTCTTTCATATATTATTTTTGTAAATATTTTTTTGGGGTAGTGTCTAAAAGGCTAATCAGCCTGTAATTACTAGGATTATTTTTTTTTTGCCCTTTTTAAAAATTAGTATTATAATATTTTCTCTCTAAGAAGAGGAATTTGTCCTGTTTCTCTGATATAATTATATATTTTATATAAACAGGGGATCCAATCATTTATATAGTTTTTCATAATATCTAGTGGTACCCCTTCTGGATCCAGGGTCTTATGTCTCTTTGCATTATCAATAGTTTTGCATATTTCTTCCCTTGTAATTTCTTTATCTAATGGGAGTCTTTCACCTAAAACAGTTTCCAAATGTTCAACATCAGGATCATAAAATAATCTCTTAAAATATTCTTCCCAGGTCTCTGGATTTATATAACATTCCAACTCCTTATGTATATTGTCCAAGCTATATGCTATCATTTTCCAAAAGTTTTTATTATCCTTTTTCCATACTGCATTTTCAAAATCTTTCCATAGGCTCTTTCTATATTCCTCTCTTTTTCTACTCAACATTCTTTTATATTCGCTCCTCTTTTTATTGATCTCTTTCTTATTTTCTATAGAGTTCATTATTTCTTCTCCTCTTAATAATTTATTAATATCTTTCTTTACCTTCCTACACTCTCCATCATACCATTTAGCCCTTTCCTTTCTACCACCCAAGATACATTTACTATTAAAACAGCTATTCGATTTAAAATTTTTTCCATTTGTTGTAAACTGTTTCCTGTTGAGAATCTGCCCCTATTTTATGTAGATCTTCTATGAGTCCAGATTCTAATAGCAATGTACTAGACCTCTTTTTATCTATCAGTTCCCATTTTACTCATTTTTCCACTCTAATTATTCCTTCTTTTTTACAATTATCTCTCCTATTTTTAGGCCACAAATCTAACAATTTCTATTGCACTATGTTCAGTGTCAGCTTTATTACGTGTCCTTAGTTCCAAAATAGAAACCAGTACAGTATACAGTAGTAGCCAGAGACATTGCCAGCTATTTCCAGATATTTCACAAAATTTCTGAAGAGTTTCTCTCTGCTGCCCCTACTGTGGAAATGCAGAAAGCAGGAAATATTTCTGGAAATATCACAGAAATTTTGGGAAATATCTGGCAGTGTCTGGGGCTGCTACTGTAACTTGACCACACTAGCTCTATTATTGATGCACCACAAGTACTTATATATGTATAGTCCCCTGTCAGATCTCTCTCTCAACTCTACCATTTAACAATAAAAAGTTCCATTCTTCAAATATATTACAAATCTTAGATCCTCTCTGTTTCTTTTGTATCTTTAGATCCACATAAATAATGTATGTGCTGAATCCCCCACCCCAATCTACTAGACATGCCATCTTGGGGTGAGCTCCAGATGCCGCCCCACCCTGGTATTAAAATCACTGAGGACTATTATTCTACTTAATGGGCTCCTTTCTATACATTAATCCACAATTTCACTCAGATCTTTCAAGATCTGTGGGTCCACATATTAGGAGTTTACTGGGGTATATATATATATATATATATATATATATATATATATATTAAAATGATAATTTCTTGTTTTTTATTCTTTATTCTTATACCCTGGATATAGTAATTTTTTGCATTGAGTTCCTCTACTTGAATTGTTTTTACCACTTTACACATGATCAAAAAGCCTTACCCTCCCCAAAGGAGAGCAGTCCATGGGATTCTCGATCCTTCTCCCCCAGCCGACCCTTCAACGATCCAGGTCCGTTCCTGAACCTGGTTTTCCGGCGGCACAAGTAGAAACCAATCACTGCACAAACCTGCCGGCCCAGCATTATCTTTTCTACCTCACAGTTTGGTTTCAGGCCAGTTGCTAGTGCAGTCAGTTCACTGAGCAAACCTCTCGATTATCAAGCAGTCTCCCATAACTCTTGGGCCGATCGCTTCACAGGAGCTTCTGGTCGGTCCCAAAATTCCAACTATACCTCTGAATGTTTCAGAGTTTTCTGCCGCAGTTTAATCTGTCACTTTCTGGATTCCAATTGTTTAACCAGGATTCAGTTTGTTTACTATAAGGCAGTCCAAGGGTGAAGGACAGTAGCAGGGAGGCAAGTCAGTCCTTTCCCTGCTATTACTCCTAGGCTCCTGTCTTGAAGCAGCCTCTAGATAGCTCAAGCTGCTCACTCTCCAAACTCTCTGCAGAACTCCCCAAATTCAAACTGTCCCTCTTAAAAAGGCAGAAGTTAATGGAATCTGATTGGCTGTTCAAGCTGCCTAAAAACAGTTCAAGTCTTTTTATTGTTGGAGTTTAGGTACCCAAACTTTATTCCTGGAATTCTCCTACAAGTCTATATTACACTCCCAAGAGTCTCTGGACGAAATCCCAGTTTGTAATTGGCTAAGGCACTTCCAAAATGGTGACTGCAGTTAAAGCTTATGTTTAGTTTATGCAGTTCCACAAGTTCCAAAGTCTGGTACAGCCATGAAATAAAGTATTTATTTACAGCCACCCCACTCACTTGTAGCCACAACAATTCTCTTTCAAATAAGCCCACTTTCATTTAATACTTCCGTTTACTTCTGCTGTCACTACTACTGTTATACTGTCCCCCCATGCAACAGGCAGCAACTTATGAATATTAATAACGGCTCTCATACATATTAATGAGCCCCGTGACTGCCCCTTTTCAATCTTTATTGTAAAACACCTACACACCTTTTGCATCACATTGCTAAGGTCACCAGCCCCTATGTAGATTACCAGGGTGCCGGTACTGCTTAAGAACTCTCTGTTGGACTGCAGTCTGGTGGTTGGCACATCAGATGTGCTTCCTGCGCATGCCCAGCCACTGACTGCACCAAAACAATCCTGGTGACTTACGATCAAGGATTTTAGCATGAACTGGGCTTAAACAACTTCAAGGGCTGCACGGAGGAATTTGGGAAACACAACAGGGCACCAGGAGCACTGAAGGAGTTTGGGGAATGCCAGCAGCAGTGAGAAAGAAATTAGAGAAATGAGGAGGATATAAGGGCAATCAAGATAAGCCCCTTGGGGGTTACATCTCTACCCTGCCTTAAATGCTTGGCTTCCACACCAAGACCATAGTGAACTAGGATCTACAATAACACATTACCATATATGCTATTTACAATGTTAGACCTAACATGCAACATAAGTACTTACATTGTACAGCATGCTATAACTTCAAATGGTACCTTTAAACACTTTACTTAGTTCAACCATCTAACACTGTTATGACATTTCACATGTAATCACCACCCTTTTCTGGGTTGGTTAACCATAGACACATTTGACCTTTTGCATTTACTCTTCGAAATTAAACTTTAGTTTTACCTTATGTCATACTGTTTGCATTCCCATATTAACATTTTATCTTTTACTTTTATACTATCTTACATAGGTAGTCATATACATTACAATTGTCTTTCCCACACTTTGTACACACACTCTGCACACAAACCCACATGGCTGATAACCTGAACTTGTCAGCTGGCTTTGGGATTTTTGTAAAATGACTCCATGAATACTGGTTGGAGAGTTTTATCACTAACTGAGAAGTGGCAGTGAATCCTAATTTAGGAAGGGAATTGTCAGTAATATAAACCCCTTTATGGACCACATTCATAGGAAGATCTACAGGCTGTCCAGGAGAATCATATGTAAGGTGTACCACAGGTTTTACAACTCTTTCAGATCTTCTAGGTGGAAGGGGCACAGGCACAGTCCTCTCAACATCCAGCAACAAATCAGCTTCTACATTAAGGGGCCCCTCTGCACTGGTACTGCTTGTTCAGAGTTGGGGGTAGCACTTGCATCTGCATTTGTAGCATCACTTGAATCTGGTTGTTCAGTAGATGGAATCTCAACAAAATTTAAATCATGTAGCACACTGCTAGTACTTTCAGAATTAGCAATACTTTCTAAATTGTGATCAGATTTGATAGGCCTGGATATCTCAGCTTCAGGTTAGGACTCATTGGTTGGATCCTCATTCTGTTGATCAGAACTTGCTGCTTCAGTCTCTAACAGCGCCACAAGACATAAAGAGTTGTCTGCTTCTGAAGTTATACTTCGTACCTCACTATCGGGTGGCAGAGGCATAGTCAAGAGTGCAAGATTATCTGATACTTCATGATTGTCAGCACTGTCTCTCATATTACACAAAGGGTTGCCATGAAACAGCTGAGCTAGTTTGAGAGAAGGATAATACATAATCCCATATTCACAGTCATTGGACTCAGAATGATTGTCATCATTAACTGCAGCAGGACATGATGGAGGCTCTGGTTGTGGAACAACAGGCGGCTGATCGATTGTCTCTTTCGAGCAGCAGATCGGATAACAGGCCTAGTGGGAGCAATAGTTTGAGGTGCAGATTCTATAATAATTTGTCCAATGGCTAAAAGGTGATTTTGGTGTATTGTTTTTACAGCTTTTGGATCATTTTCTGGACGCACTTTGTAGACTGGCAGGTCATCCGGCTTGTTGATGACAATGTACGGCATATGACTCCACCTGTCAGCTATTTTGTGTTTCCCTTGCAAACTTAAATTTTTCATTACTACACAGTCTCCAGGCTGTAATGCTTGAGCTTTAACACGTTTGTCGTGTCTCTGTTTGTTGGCTAAGTTTTTCTTAGCAGCCATTGTATGCGCAAGTTGATGGGCATGACTAAGCTGTGCTTTGAGTTTTTGAACATAGTGTAAATAATTTTCTGTTTGAATTCCATCTGATGACATTCCAAAATGAATATCAACAGGTAAACATGCTTCTCAGCCAAATATTAGTTGATATGGTGAAAAAACAGTTGCATCATTGCAAGTGTAATTGTAGGCATGCACCAAGGTTCTTATTTGTTGTCTCCAGTTTGGTTTGTCCTACAGGTGAAGTGTGCCCAGCAAATCCAGCAATGTTCTATTAAATCTTTCAGGCTGCAGATCTCCTTGTGGGTGGTATGGAGTGCTTTTGACTTTCTTACACCCCAGAGCAAGAGCATTTCTTTAATTAAACATCTTTCAAAGTCCCTTCCCTGATCAGAATGGATCCGCTGTGGGGCACCATAGTGGACAAAAAAATTTTCAACAAGCACTTTGGCTACAGTGGCTGCTTTCTGGTCCTTAGTTGGATAGGCTTGTGCATAACTAGTGAAATGGTCTGTCATGACAAGTACATTGCTAATGTTTTTGGAATTAGGCTCTAAACTTAAAAAGTCAATACATACAAGCTCCATAGGTGCACTAGTGGCGACGTTAACCAAGGGTGATGCTCTCTGTGGCTAGGCCTTTCTTTGGAGGCATCTGCTACAAGTTTTGATATATTGGTCAGTGTCTGCACCCTTCTTGGGCCAATAGAAATGGGCATGGGCTAAGTCCAAGGTTCTCTCACTACCTAAATGTCCCATCTGATCGTGAAGGGCTTTTAAGACCACATTTTGAAATGTTGACGGTAACACTAGTGCTTTCTTATGACTTTTCCCTGGCTATCTGTTAGTTCAAGCTATAACAGTTTTTTTTTTTTGGAGCTGGAGTTTGGGACCCTCTCTAAACAGTAAGGCAATTTGCTGATCATTGGATCATAACTTGAAGACATCTTCCCCTCTGTACAGAACATCCAAGACTGGTCTAATCATGGGGTCCTGATACTGCTCCTTTTGAACGTCAGCTGGGGTGAGCTGTAGTAAGGCACTGAGGTCTAGTACTGCAAAATTACTGTAGGCTACAGGCACGCAGGTTTCTGGGGGCCCCAGGGAATTGACAAGGCAATCTGGACAGGCAATACAGTATACAGTATTGGTGTAACCTTTCTATTTCAGTTTGAGATGAGAGTGATCATTTCCCAGTTGTACCAGAGATCATAAATGATGGGAGAGGGGTTACAGTGCTACAGAGGTATAGAAAAGTTACCATTCTCAGAAATTAGAGCTTCAAAAGGAATAATATGGAACCAAGAATCACATCTGGTTTTATTATCAATCATATAAAACTTGATTGTAAGCTATTCAGCACAATTGATTGTTGATATGGATTTTTTTGGTATTGTTCAAACTAACAAATGCTCGCTTTTCTGAAATTAAGTCTAAACTAGAAAGCTTTCTTTCAGTTAGACACAATGATTATAAAAATACTTGGTTTGACAAAGACTGTAAAAAATCCAAATCTGGTATTCAGACACTATATAGAAATTATACAAATTCTAGATCTAAAACTATTCTGGTGAAACTAAACTAAGACAGATGAAAGTACAAGCAATTAATACTGGGGAAAAAACAGAGTTTTTAAGCAAAACAATGGGAAAAAAATGCTGACCACATTGAGGAATAAAGATAGTAAACTATTCTGGACATTAATAGCTAAAGGGACTCACAAATTTAAGACAGATGTACATGCATATCTCCCAGAAGATAAGTGGACAAATAATTTCTCTAGCATCTTTTATGACCCACTGGAGGAAAATTGTTCTTTCCAAGTATCTATGATTAATACCCATTTCCAACCAGTTACAACAGATGAAATCTATCTTGCGATATATACACTAAAAAGACAAAAAGCCCAGGTACTAGATGAGATTCCAGCAGAACTTTTCCTGGCTGCTGTCCTCCTATGGACAAAGTTTGTGACCCTATTTCATAACAAGTGTATTATCAATAATAGCTATCCACTGACGTGGGCTGGTACAAATATTGTACCAATCCACAAAAAAGGAAGCCTAACAGATCCTGCTACTCTATGTAGAGGCCATTTTGCTTAGTCAATGTAAATTTAAAAATGTTCTCCAAGGTAATATTGGAGAGACTTAAAAGGGAAGTAGATAGAACAGGGGGAATCTCAATATACCAGGCAGGATTTCAATCTAACTATGCAACTATAGATAATATTTTTGTACTAAAACATCTCATTGAAAAGTACATAAAATTAAGGGGTCAGAAACTTTACGCAACCTTTATAGATTAAAAAAGTAAAAGGTTGCTACTGGAATCAAATGGTACTCAGACATATAGTTACATACTAACAAAAAAGAAGTCTGGCAACTCAAAGGACTACGTCCACTTGTGCTTAAAGTGAAATATCAGAATTTATTATAAAATACATAAATATAGTAGTAGCAGCAAAAATATTACCACTGTGCAAACAATGCCAAAAAAGACACACACACCAACGTTTCACATTTTCCAATGCTTTGTCAAGGTATAATGCTGGACCTCCTATTCACATTTTTATATGCTATAAAGGTCATGTTCTCTATTTAAATCGACCAATCTCAGATAATCCAATTATAAAAACAATTTTAGGTGCAATACCAACATCAACCAACAAGGGTCAGTATCTGTCATCTATCAAATGCAAATAAATGGATAGAGGGCCTGCATTAAATATCATCACATACATGTGCCAAAGAAAAAAATAAATTTATAATCATCATACATAATATTTTCATCCAAGAAAAAATATTGTTAAAAAACAACAAGAGAGACACAAATTATGTATTTTTACATTAATACTCCTAAGAAGGAGGGGGGTTGGGTGGAAGCAGGGTACGATAAGGCGGAAGCACTAAATGAGTACTTCTGCTCAGTATTTACTAAAGAGAAGAGGGGGGTGACATCCAAGGTGGGAGAAATGGCAGAAGCAGGGGAAGTGGTGACAGATGGGAAATCATGGAGGGCAGAGTTCGAGAGGTTTGAAGGCACTGAGGGTGGACAAAGGCGCAGGCCTGGATGGCATCCACCCAGGGTACTGAAGGAGTTGGCAGAGGTCCTTGCAGGACCTTTGGTAGACCTATTTAATGCCTCACTACATTTGGAGTGTGTACCTCAGGACTGGAGAATGGCTCATGTGGTTCCACTCCACAAGAGTGGCCCCAAGGATGAACTGGGAAACTATAGACCAGTGAGCCTCACATCCATCATGGGTAAGCTGATGGAGACTATCCTGAAGGAGAGGCTGGTGGCCCTCCTAGAGGCCAAATGACTACAGAACAGCAGACAGCATGGCTTCATACATGGCAGACCCTGCCAAACCAACCTGGTCGAGTTCTATGACTGGGTAACTAGGCAACTGGACAGGGGCCATGCAGTGGATGTCCTGTATCTGGACTTCAGTAAGGCATTCGACTCGGTGCCACATGGAAGGCTGGGAAGGAAGTTAGTAGGCTTAGGGGCGGGTGGAAAGCTGGTGAGATGGGTAGGAAACTGGCTGCAGGGAAGGCAACAGAGGGTGGAGGTGGGTGGGGAGCTCTCACACCCAAGGGCAGTGATAAGCGGTGTCCCACAGGGCTCGGTGTTGGGACCAGTGTTGTTTGGGATATTCATTGCAGACATATCATGGGACATCAAGAGCAAGATCAGTCTGTTTGCTGATGATACCAAGGTTGGTGCGGTGGTGGATGACCTAGGGGATGGCAGGGTTGCAGGATGATCTGGCAAAGCTTGAAACCTGGTCAGACACCTGGCAACTGGGGTTTAATGCCAAAAGTGCAAGGTGCTGCATTTTGGGATGAAGAACAGGAGGAGTTACCAGCTAGGGGAGTGCAGCTAACCCAGACAGAGGAGGAGAAGGATCTGGATGTGCTCATTACAGGGTCAATGAACAACTCAGCACAATGTAGGAAGGCAGCTGCAAAGGCCAACAAAATGCTGGGTTGTATTGCAAGGGGTATATCCTCAAGGAGGGAGGAGGTGATTCTACCACTGTATAGGTCATTAGTTAGACCACACCTGGAGTACTGCATGCAGTACTGGCGTCCGTATCTGAAGAGGGACATTAAGTTACTGGAGGGGGTGCAGCGCAGGGCGACAAAGATAATCAAGGGGCTGGGGGACTTATCATACGAGAGGAGGTTGAAGGAGTTGAACTTGTACTCACTGGAGGAGAGGAGAGACAGGGGTGACATGATTGAAACCTTTAAATACATGAAAGGAATAAACAAGACGGGTACAGAGGGGATGTTCAAAGTAAGGGAGGGGAGGGCCACCAGGGGCCATGATATGAGACTGGCGCTAGGAAGGTTCAGGAGGGAGATAAGGAGACACTTTTTTACAGAGAGGGTGGTGGCTGGGTGGAATGCGTTACCTGCAGAAGAGGTATGCAGTAGAACAGTGGACTGCTTCAAATGAAGATGGGACGGAACAAGGGGGAGGGTTAATGAAGGGGAAGGGTGGAAGGGAGGGGCAGCTGCAGAATAAGGGGTGCTAGCTGCACATTCGAGCAGACTTGACAGACCTCTAGGCCTTTATTTGCTGGAAAATTTCGTATGTTCGTATGTTCGTAAGAATATGTTTATATTCACATACATATTATAGACATCATAGTTTATATGCCTTTTTGTTTCAAAAATGGAACTAAGCTAAAATATTCGTTTAGACCACCATCCAAATGTGCTCCTAACATATATTGTCATTTACTTTCCTGACATAATGACACATTGTCCAGATCATCCAGCCGGATTCCAATTTTACTTTTTCTAATCCTTGAAAACTGAAAGTATGATGCATTCCACAATTTTTTACATGTACAGCAAGAGCATTAGACAAATCCAACTTTTCAATACTGTGAAGATGTTCAGCAATTCTTAATTTAAAACTTATTTTGGTTTTGCCAATATAAAATTGTTTGCACTTATTGCAGGTTGCTACATATACACCACGAGTTGTACTGCAGTTAGTGAAAGATTTAAGTTTGTATATGTAGCCAGTCCCTGGATGGATAAAGGAAGTCCCAGTCTTAATATGTTTGCAGAAACTGCAAGTGCCACAATGAAATGTTCCATTTGGCAAAGAAGATTCAGGACTTTTTTTCCTTTTCTCTGAAAAAATGGCTACAAGTCACCATGTCCCCGATGTTTTTCCCTCTCCTGTGCACCATTCTGGGAAATGTCTGAGTAACCTCATTCAATTTTGACTCCGTTTTCAATATATTCCAATTTTTTTAATAATCTGTTCTATCTTGTAACTCTGAGGGGTAAAATCAGAAACAAAGTTAAGTTTATGTTCTGTATTTTTATTTTTCTGTTGCAATAAATCCTGCCTAGAAATATTGCACACTTGGTTCTTGGCAATTTCTAAACAAGTTAGATTATATCCCCTTCCTTTTGTTTTTTAATAATATATATATTTTTCTGTAATAATATTTTTTCTTGCATAAAAATATTATGTATGATGATTCTAAATTTATTTTTTTCTTTGGCACATGTATGTGATGTTACTTAATGCAGGCCCACCATCCATTTTTTTTTATTTGATAGATGACAGATACTGACCCTTGTTGGTTGATGTTGGTATTGCACCTAAAATTGTATTTATAACTGGATCATCTGAGATTGATCAATTTAAATAGAGCACATGACCTTTCTGGCATATAAAAATGTGACTAGCAGAGCCAGCATTATACCTTGACAAAGCATTGGAAAATGTGAAATGTTGGGGTGTGTGTATGTGTGTGCGTGTGTGTGTGTGTCTTTTTTGGCGTTGTTTGCACAGTGGTAATGTTTTTGCTGCTACTACTATATTTATGTATTTTATAATAAATTCTGATATTTCACTTTACGCACAAGTAGACATAGTCCTTTGAGTTGCCAGACTTCTTTTTTTGTAAACCTTTATAGATTATTCATCTGCTTTCAATAGCATCTTTAGAGGGCTGTTATGGACAATACTGCTGGAAAGAGGTATTGAGCAAAACTAAGTTGCAATAATAGTACAGCTCTACTCAAATATGTGGACCAAAATCAGGATGGGTTGTAATGGTCAACTAACAACTTTATTTAAATGTAATAAGGGTGTGAGGCACTGCTGTGTTTTGCCCCCGCCCCCACTCATTTCCATTTATATTGATGGTATGCTAAATAACTGTGAAGAAAGTGACACAGATTCTCCAAAAATCAATACACTTCCTTGCCCATTTTTAGCTTATGCGGACAATATTGTTATTTTGTCATTAACAGCAAAAGGTTTACAGAACAAACTTCATTACATAACTAAAAGGTTAAATGAACTCAAGCTGAAAATTAATATGAACAAATCCAAAGTGTTAATTTTCAGATGAGAGAAACTAAAGGAAGATGTTTGGTGGGTAAAAGTGTACTGGAAGTTGTTACTAACTATGCTTACATAGGAATTGTATTCCAAGAGAACTGTTTATGGATTGTTCACATCAAGAGATTATTAGAAAAACTAAAGCATGCAGTAGCAGTATTAACAAGATTCAATTTTAAATATGGAGGACTGACAATGAAACCTTTATTACAAGTAATCAGAACAAAATTTGAAGCTCAGCTCCTATATGGGGCCAAAGTTCTGGAGGAAAAAACACTAATACACTTATGGTACCTATTTATAAAACTCTCTGTAAAATACTAAGGTTGGTTCATTCCTGCCCAGCAGCCTACCTGAGGTCTGAACTCGGTCTTATAAATATTATTACAGCCATTGAAAGTAGAAGGCTTAATTATTGGATAAAATGTACTAGGCTAGAACAAAAACATTGGCTAAGCAGTGCCTAAATTAAAAGGAGAGGTGGCAAAGCATGGGCTATACATGTGGCTACTGGGTTAATAACATCACCATATCATTGGCAAAGCACACATTAACTAATCTCAGATGGGCTGTTGATAAAGGCATAACACTAAGTTTGAAGTATAAGAAATATGTGACAAGAAAGGTGACTAGATATTGGAATAATGATGATACAGAACACATAGCAAACTCACATTACACCAAATGGTTTGCAAATAATAATTATTATTATGGCTTTAAAGCATACCTAGATATTATAACTGAACCCATATATAGACTTGTATTTTTGAGTTGCAAATTTGAACAGTTTCATAGTAATTTAATGGATTACAGACATAAAAAAACCGGGCATACAGTCAGCTGGCTGTGACTATGGTTTTGGACAGAAAGAAGATCTCTTGCATGTACTCTGAAACTGCAGATGGTTTTAAAAACAAAGGTCTTACTGGTTAGGGCTGTTTGTTAATAATATTTATCAGATTGACAAATCCATGCTACTAATACACTTTTTCATGCAAAAGATGCATGGTCCCTAGACAGAGTAGCTAAGTATTTTTTCACCGTTAAAGAAATAAGAAGGAAAATAAATATAATCTGATATGTTAATGAATGTTTTCACACATACAGATGTGACTCATGAATTGTATATATGCTGCCTTAGGAATGATATAGCTATCCTACAAATGGAATTGTAATTTTTAAGCTTGTATATATAATGTATTTATGTATTTTTTAATCTTTTTTTGTATTTTATTCTTTGTTACTATTTGTAAAGGCTATTTAGCCATTCAATAAACTGCACTGATTGATTGACTGAGGACTAGGCAATCTATAGTTTCAGAAGATGAGTAGTCATCTTGGTCAAACTTGTGGCACAGAGCCTTTAAGGATTGTTCTGACATTCTCATTCACCCAGGATTGGAAGCAGGCCTTCTAGATAGAGCATAGGTGTCCATGTGATTGAGCCCTGGATGGTACTCCACTGAATAATCATACATTGAGAGAGCTGACAACCACCTGTGCCCAATGACATCCAACTTGGCTGAGGTTTGGACATATGTAAGGGGATTATTGTCTGTTTTTTCAGTGTTTTGGCACCATATAGGTATTCAAGAAACTGGTCTACTATTGTCTATTTCAAAGTGAGAAATTAAAGTTTATGTAAAGGATAGTTTCTCTTGGATGGTGTCAACTTCTACTGCAAATGCCACTGGGCATAATCCTTCCTCATACTCCTGATAAAGCACAAATCCAATTCCCCTCAGGTTGGCATCTGTGTGTAACATATACTGTTTAGTTGGATCTGCATAGGTGAGAATGGGCACATGTGTGAGCTGGTGAATAATGCTGTAAAATGCAGTATCACAATCAATCAGTCAATCAATATCTTTATTTAACCAGGCAGAACACCATTGAGCATTTACAAGATGGACCTGGAGTAATACACATCAACAAGTAACACTTCAACAAACTGGAATAGACATAAGTACATTGGCAGACATTATACAAGTATTTACAATTAACATGGCATGGCAGCATCATAGAAGACATTAGTAAGAGCACAATAAGTGACATATGTTATAGGCAAAGTGCAAAGGCAGGCAGAATACAACTATATGCAAATTATATTAACTGGGACTCATTCTCAGGACAGTCCCATGCTGAGAAAGGACTAATAGATGTGGTAGTTAGTACTGGATTACAACAACTTGTTACTGAACCCACTCGAGGTCCTAATATTTTGGATCTATCATTTACTAACATAGAGCAACAAATTAGCAATTTACAAATTTGGGATCCAATTGGGACCAGTGATCATTCATCTATTCTTTTTGAAATTCAACAGTTTAAAACTACACAAAGGAAGTTATACTGTACAAAAAATTATAATAAAGCAAATTTTTCTAAAATCAATGAATACTTACAAAACATAAACTGGGAATCTAATCTTCTTAATTGTACAACACAACAAGCTTGGGACTTTTTTAAAAAACATTGTACATTATTTGGAAAACACCTTTATTCCATCTAAGTGGAAATTTAATATAATAAAAATTCCCCCTTGGTTCAACAAGACAATTAAAATCAGATTAAAATAAAAATTTAACTTTTTAGGAAACTTAAGAATAGTTCTGTTCCATTTAAAACTTCTCTATTACATAAATACAGACTATCTGTGAAAAACTTAAAAAATTCTATTAAATTGGCAAAAAATAAGCTAGAATTTATACTAGCTCACACAAAAGACTATCATAAATCTCCTTTCTGCTATATAAATAGTAAAAAAGGTGTATCAAGGACCATTGGTCCCATTATAACCAATGGCTCTTCTCTATCTGATATAGGAACCTCAAATCTCTTTAATAAGTACTTTTGTTCTGTCTTCTCTCAAAAATCACCTATTAGTACATTTAAAGTTCACCATGTAGATTATCATAGGTTCTATCCAACTGACATTATACAGGCAATCAAAAAGACTAAAAGAAAATTCTAGTATGGGCCCAGATGGTATTCATCCATGATTTCTGATTGAAACCTCTATAAATATTTCTATACCTTTGTCAATTATCTTCAACAAATCCTTACAAGAAGGCATTGTACCAAATGATTGGCATTCAGCAATAGTTACTCCCATATTTAAAAAAGGCAATAGAGGTTCTGTGCAAAATTATCGTCCAATTAGCCTGACCTCAGTGGCTGGTAAATTAATGGAATGAGTAATGAAGTCTCTAATAGATCAAGATTGTAAAAAATTAGGAATTTATGATTCAAATCAGCATGGGTTTACTCCCAAGTATTCCTGCACAACCAATCTGATATCTTTTTACAATAATATAAGTACTCTACTAGATGTGAGTATCCCTACTGATGTAATTCTTTTGGACTTTAGTAGAGCTTTCGATAAAGTCTCACATGAAAAACTCATTCCTAAAATGCACAATTTAGGTTTTTCACCTGATATTGTCAACTGGACTTTAAACTGGTTGACAGATTGTTCTCAGAGAGTCAGAATTAATGATATCTTGTCTGATTCGGGTAGTGTGACAAGTGGTGTACCACAGGGGTCGGTTTTGGAACCAACATTGTTTCATCTCTTTATCAGTGATTTACAAACAGGGCCAAATAACGTCATGGTTAAATTTGTAGATGATACTAAATTGGGGGGCAAGGTTAATAATCAAGAAAATATTTCTGCATTAAAGAAGGATTTGGAAAAATTAACACTTTGGGCAAATGAAAATCATATGCAGTTTAATCAAGACAAATGTTTAGTAGTGCATTTCGGTGTAAATAATCCAAAAATGATATATTATATAAACAGACTACCACTTCACTCATCAAATTGTGAAAAAGATTTAGGGATATATGTTAATAATAAACTTACATCAAATGATCACTGTGTTAGAAATGCTTGCATGACCAACAGACTTTTGAGGAAAATAAAACGCACTTTTGTTAATCGCACTGAACAATGCCTTATTCCATTGTATAGATACATTAGATCGTATCTAGACTATGGCTCCCCTTTCTGGAATCCAAACCAAAAAAAAGACATAGCAATTATTGAACAGGTTCAAAGGGGAGTAACTAGAATGATTCCAAGATTAACAAACTTGGATTATCAGAACAGATTGAAAGCTACTGGTCTCTTCTCTTTTCAAACTAGAAGATTAAGAGGTACTATGCTTATGGTTTTTAATTTAATAAATTCACCAGATCTAATGGAAAAATGTGGTCTAACATTCTCTAAAAGGAGACATGTTCTGAGACTGCATAATAAACAGCTTTAAGTAAAAACTTACAAAACCAGCAAAAGGGGAAACTTTTTTCCAATAAGAGCATCCATTGTATGGAACACCTTGCCACAAGAATTGGTAGAGGCAAAACTAGTGCCACTGTCTTTAAAAACAAATTATATGTTTGGTTGAGGTATAATAGATAAATAATGTCCCACATAATGTGGGGAACAGTCTCGACGGGCTCTGGCCTTCTTCTGTTCATTCATACCAAGTAATACCAAGTATATACAAGGCAGATACACGTAGAGCAATGATAGGCTATTTTTAGATTAACCAAGAAGTTTAGTCTAGCAAAGCATAGCCTTTGTGTAGTATGCATAGAAAAGACAGTATAAGCACAGGGTGTGCACCAAGTTAGAGACAAGTAGGCAAGGGTTAGTAAAAGGATGTAATACTCAGGACGGGGAAGGGAAGAGGTGAAGGTACCTACATGTATAGGTATGGTTTACACTGGACAAGTGAGGTAAGTCTAAAGAAGTGTGGAGAGAAGGTTCAGAAGCTTATAGACAGTGGGAGACAGGTGGAAGTAAAGATACAGCCAGGGTTAAGGGCTGTCATTGACGGAAGCAGTTGCAGGTCTCCAGAAAAGATCATTGGACAAGATTTTTGAAGGTGGCCAATGGCACTTGTATGATGAGTTGTGGTGTTTTTTGAACATTAGTCCAGAGGACAGGTAGAGCATGGCTTATCACCACGTGACCAAAGCGTGTCCTAACTTTGGGGATGGAAAGGGAAATGCGAGAGAGATTTCTTAGCAGGTAGCCACCGAGGGTGCAGGTGAGTAGACATTCCTGGATATACTGAGGCAGCTTATTAGAGATAGCCCTATAGGACCAGAGCATAGCATTCTTGTGTTGCCTGAGGCTAAGTGAGCAAGATCCTACACTCTTGCATAGAGTGCAGTGGTGTATTGAGTAGGGGGCACCAGTGATGAGCTTCAGCACCCGGTGATGCAGGGTGTCAAGTTTGGTGAGGGCTGTGCTCTAGCTATGCTCATAGAAGATGTCTGCATAGTCAAGGAGGGGCAGGAACATTGTTTGTACCAACCTTATTTTCCCCTCATACGTTAGCAGGTGCCTGATTCTGAAGAAAATCCCAAGTCTCTGTTTAAGCTTCTTCGAAATCTCTTCAATATGGTCTTTGAATGAGAGTTTGAGGTCTACCCACACCCCCCAGGTATTTAAAGGATTTCACATAGTCTGGCAGTTCGCTGAGCAAGGTGAGGATTTTTGGGACTCTCCCTGCGGAGCAGGGATTGGAAGAGTTCACTGTTGGAATGAAGATCATGGCCTTAATTTTCTTAGAGTTTAAGAGAAGCTTAGAGTAAAGTAGATTATTCTGAAGGTGGTTAAATTCTGTTTGAAGGTCGTTACATGCTTGTTCCAAAGTAGGTCTGGTTTCATACAACACGGTGTCATCAGCGAAAAGGTGGATATCTGCTGACTTAATTCCAGCATTTAGTTCATTTATGTAGATGGCAAACAGGAGTGGGCCAAGGATGGACCCTTGGGGTACCCCTCTTGGTAGAGTTTTGAGGGGGGGAGAGGTCTCCCCCCACCTTGACCTGCTGATGATGATCAGTGAGGTAGTTGGAAAACCACTCAAGGGCCAAGTTACGAATGCCAATATTCCTTAAGGCAGCCAAGAGCAAAGTACAGTCCACCATATCAAAGACTTTGCTAAGATCAAAAAACAGTGAGCACACATAGCTCCTGCCATGCAGGGCACTCAGGAAATCATTCATGACATTAGCAAGCATTGTGATGATGCTGTGGTGAGGCCAGAAGCCAGACTGAGCTGGGTTTAATAGGTCAAAATGATCAATGTGCTGTCTAAGGTGGTAATTAACAATCTTTTCAAGAAGCTTATGGGGGTAGGGAGTAGGGAGATTGGGTGGTAATTGTTTAGGTCACTAGTACTACCTGATTTAAAGAGTGGTATGACATGGGCAGTTTTCCATATGGCAGGGAATGAGCTCTGGGCAAGGCACATATTGAAGAGATGGGTAATTGGGGGAAACAGGAAGTAGAGGCCAAGTTTAAGGAAGAATGGCTCAATCAGGTCTGCACCTGCACTTTTCCTGCTATCCAATTGGAGCAGAAGGGTCTCAACTTCCTTCACTGAGACCGGGAAGAAGGAGAATGCCTTACCTAAGGTAGTCTGAGCCTGCTCTACCCCCGGGTGGTCATGGTCCCCCCCCGCTGGCACTTGTATTCTATTTATGATTTTCTGATGGCATAAGGGTTTTCTCACCGCTATGCACCAAACTACTCTGTGGTATATTTTTTATTGTATCCCCTGGTTTACTTACCCCTCAGGTAACCACATCTTCTGCTGTTCTGCACTGTATGTTTCCTGTACTATATTGTCTCCATATGTTGTTAGCTTCCTACGATAGCCCTGTCAAGCTGTCATGTATCTTGATGTAAACCTAAGCTTTTGACTTACTGTTTGTTTCACTCAACTCTCCTTACCCTGTTTATACTCATCCTGCATCTCGATGTAAACCTCACTCATGATTGTATGTAAATTCTCTGTAACCCAGTTTGTAACCCTCCCGGGTCTCACCTGAAAATAGGCACTTGGATGTCTAGTGTGACTCACTCGGTTAACAAAAGCAAATAATAATAATAATAATAATAATAATAATAATAATAATAATAGGTGAGGCAGGGACTGGGACTGGGCAAGTAGAATTTGAGGTATATAATTGTGCAGAGGTTATTGGCAGGGAAATCATTGAAAGCTAGACCCAGTATGACAAAATGGTTGTTAAAAAGTTTGAGGATTTCAAGTATGTCAGTAGTAACGGACTTGCCAGTCTTGATTTTAGGTGGGAATAAGCTAGCAGAGCTGTGCCCTTTGTTACACAAGGTCCCTGCATCCTAACTGGTACCCTCAGAGGTACACCGTAGACAGCTAGCACTTAAGTATATGTTATACTAACATATAGGGCTAAGGGCATCTACGGTACAAGAGTAGATGTCAGGATATGAATGCATATTGTTGTAATACACTTTGCTTGCTAATACATATATTCTGCTATGTATTTTCTGTGTATTTCTTACTTGTAAGATGCCAAGACACATGTGTCCTTGGAGTAATTATAATATGTAAGACAGCATTGCCACCTTTTGGTGATTTGTACCACTACACTGAGTTATGTAAGACTCTGTATAAGAACTCTTTTGTTCTCAAACTGATGACTTTACAGAATTGTATAATGTTATCTTGGACCATGAAGCCACCTCTAATTTAGCCAATAGGGCTCATCTCTGTGACTAGAAATATTTATATCTTTCGGTAACCATAGTAATTATCATAGGTATATAAGTAATGCACACGCCTTATACCTCGGAGACCTGAGAGACCCCAAGAGACACAGAGAAACCTCGAGGTGTAGGGAATGCTTAGCACTGGCTCCCAGTTCATATTGGTAAAAACTGCTTAAGGCAACTGTGATTTATCCCTCTGGTAGTAATAAACGTATTACTCTAATGCAATGTGTTTGTGATTACTTGCATTCCCAATATCATCAAGAATCTGAAAGTGAGGTTTAGACCTCCTAACACCTTGGATATCCTTTAAAGTTTTCCAGAATTTAGTTGTGCTATTGGTTTAAGAGTCAAGTTCAGAGTGATAGTAACTAACTTTTGCTTCCCTAATTGATCTGGTGCAATGGTTTCTAGCAGTTTTGAAGGCTGCCCAATTGGTAGGCTGTTTGGTCTTCCTTGCCCTCTTCCAAAGTAAATCTCTATGAAGCAGCTCTGATTTCAAGCTGGCAGAGAACCAAGGGAAATGTTTTTGTTATTATGAGTTTTGACACTAGGAGCATGTTTGTTGATGGAGCCAAGGACAATATTTTGGAAGACTTGATAGGCTTCATCAGTCAAGGAGGCCAGGTAGAAGTCCTGCCACATGGCATGCTGCAGGTAAAAAAGGAAGGTATTAGGGTCAAAGTATCATTTTTGACCTCTTAAAGATGTAGCTAGAGGAGGAAACAAACTTAGGCTATGACACAATCCATATTAAGGTCTCCTGCAATAATAATGTCAGAGGATAAGGAGGTTAGTACATTGGATAAGTGATGTAACACCTTGTGCCCTGCAGAAGAAGGCCTGCTGCAACCTCAGATGTAGATAGGGATTGACGAGGAAAGCTGCAATTTTAGAGCAGTGCATTCAAATTCCAGGGGTACAGAAGTAGAGTTAACGATGGAGGCTGTGAGTTTGTCTCAGACATAAATGGCTATGCTCCCCCTTCCCCAGTAAACCTATCAGTTCCAATAAACAGCATAAGAGGGGATGTTTATTTCATAGTCCAGCATAGATGGCCTTAGCCAGGTTTCTGTCACTGCAACCATTAGCAGGGAGGCAAGGTTAAGCCAAGACTAAATAATGTCCAGTTTCTTTAACAAGCTACAGGCGTTGATGTGGATCAAGCTTAGCCCCTTTGTATGAGGTAGAGCAGAGGGAGCTGGGATAGGGAGGGGTGCCAGGATTGAGTTCGCTATTACCTGCACAAATTAGTATCAAGAGCAGGAGTTTTATGAGTGCACTTAATAGGAGCCTACGCAAACATGATCTTACCCTTTTGCAGGGGCTGGGGCCAGTGGGAGTTGGTGGTGGGAAGTATGTGTTGTCAGGGCACAGGGATTCATATAGGGGTCCATCTTGTTCCAAAAGGTTCATTGGGCTTGAGGTAGACTTTATCACCTTCTTTTATGGCACTTCTTCTATACTTCTGATTGGTAGATGGATATCCTTGGATCAGATTTAACAGGGGGACGAATTACTTTGGTGTAATCTTTCACAAAGCGTTGAATGTATCCACAGAAACCTAGAAATCTTTGCAGTTCCTTAAGGTTGTTAGACTGTGGCCTGGTGGTTAAGGCTTCTACTTTGCATGGGTCAGTTTGGATACCTTCAGAAGATACGATGTGGCCCACATACTTTACAGATTTCTGGAAAAACTGATGCTTGTCAATGGACAATTTTAATCTGAATTCTTCTAACCAGTCCAGAACCTTGAACAGACGAGCCTCATGATCTTTGAGAATTTTGCCATACACGATGACATCATCCAAATAAACTAGGCATTCAAGGAGGTTCATATCTCCTACAGCTTGTTCCATTAATCTTTGAAAGGTGGCTGGCACTGCAGATATGCCCTGAGGCATGCACAAAAATTTGTAGAATCCCAAGGGACAAATAAAAGCTGTCTTCTCTCAATCTTCTGTCACCATCGGGATTTGGTAGTACCTACTTCTGAGATCTAAGATGGAGAATCACTGACTCCCATTAAGACAATTAAGGGCATCCTGGATGCAGGGCATCATGTACTGACCCAGTCTGGTCCTTCGGGTTAAGGGTCCTGTAATCCACATACATTCTCATGGAGCCATTTTTCTTTTGAACCACTACAATGAGGGATGCATTAGGGCTGTGGGATTCCTGGATGATTCCAGCTACTAACATCTCTCAGAGGTGGTGTCAAACATCATCAATGTCTGCAGGTGCCAATCTGTGCCAATCACAGTTGTGGCAAAATATGCTTTCTTTGGTCTGCTTTGGCATTTCTCGAAATGGCCTCTTGTTGTGGAGCCTGATATGGTGCTCAGTGCCTGTGACACATCCGACATCCCATTCCTTTAATGAAAATACTTTACTTCCCTGTGCTAGCTTGCAGCTGATCCTGTCTTTCCACTCACCAGGGACAGGAGACTTTCCAAAGTTGAACATATTTGGGGATACTTCATTGTTTTCCTCTTCATGGCACTTGGATGGTAACACTGCAGTATCCGTGCAGTATACTGTGGCCAGGGTACAGCTCTGGGGACTTCAATGTCTCTGTCAGTCACATTGCAGAGTTGCACTACTACTCTCCTTGCATAGGCATGGGATCTAACAGGCAGCACACTGGGTTTAACTAAAAGTCCTTTAGGCAGCTTGCCCTCTCTGGGGCATCCAGCATAAGAATCTTGTTTGTAATGTCTTTTTTGGTATGCACCTCCCCACTGATGTGACACTATGAATTAGGTGGCAAGATGAGAGGTGATGGGTCCTTTTTCCAAACATACCCCACTGGATCATCCTTGTCATTCTCTTTACTCTGCATCTGCATCTCATAAGCTTTTTGTACCAGTGTGTGAACAGGTAAAGCTTGTCTGGTTTTCTGAGCTTGCTTCTCTTGACACAGCTATGCTAGGTAGCCAAACATGTATGCATTAGTGGTGATCAGTATAGGAATTCCATCATATAGTCCAGTTGAGGGACACAACAATGCCGATGTCGCTACGGGCTCATCCACACCAGCAACAGTAGAAGGAAAAGATAGCCATTCTCATAAGTGACCAAGATAAGGGTAGGATTTATCGCTCAAACTTCATACATGCAGTCCTTCAAAAGATTTTAGAGGATGGTCAGACAAGTGCTGGTTATACCAATCTTTGAATATTATGGTGACCTGGGATCTGCTGTCCAGTACATCTCAGGCCTGGATACCATGAATACGTATGATAGTCTTCATGGAAAGGCCCACCTTTCTCTTCCTGTCCAGTGGAGTATTTGCAGGAGCTTGGACAGATGACCTAGCCACAAAGAAATTGGATTTGGAGTTGCCTGAACATCCTCTGTAGTCATTTCCTGCACCCCTCTGAAGTTGCTTTATTCTTCAGAGTTCTTCCTGTAGTTTGTCGACCACTTTTTCTGGGTCCCTTCGAGACCGGCATTCTCTCTTCATATGCCTGTCCTTTCCACAGTTGTGGCAATATATGCTTTCTTTGGTCTGCTTTGGCTGTAACATCTCATTAGAGGCTGGCCTCCATTCATAGCTAGGGGGTGGGGAGGAATATATATTTGGCGGTGGAGTCAGAGCACTGACAGTAGAGGGTCTTGGTTCAGTTTCTCTCTCTCTCTCTCTCTCTCTCTCTTTGCCATGCTGAAGGCTGCACACTACATCCCAATAATTCCCCTATCATAGCAGTCAATTCATTTAGTTCAGTCTTTGGGCTGCCATCTACAGGGGGTGCCTGAGCATGCACTCCCATTCCCATAACAGATGCATTTTGAGAGTTGTGGTAGTCTTTATCAGCAGAGACAGCCATTGCAGGAACATCAGTTTTTAGTTCTCTGATTTCTCTCAGTAACTCTGCCCATGGTGGGGCATCCCTAACAGTCTCTCTCATTGAGCCTCTTAGTGGTGGCACCAGTTTTTAGTTCTCTGATTTCTTTAAGTAGCTCACTAAATTCAGGACCATCAGTGACCAACCCCCTGACAAGGGCAGGGGCCACAGTAGCTATGGCTGTGGAGGGATCCTGGGACTGTTCTTCCTCCTCAGCTTTATGTACCTTCTTCATCAGCATATAGAAGGGCAGGGGTTCAGATTTTCATTGATGCAGCCGCAGGTTGAGTAATACCCAACTGGAATGTTGAGCAGATTTGATTATGTGATCCAATTTCACTTGATCCAACTCGCTAAGGGCCACACCTCCTTTTCAGAAATTTTTTTGTAGTAGTTCCTCCAGTTCGGCTAATAAGCTGATAACAGTTCTTCCGGTTGTTGTTTAACATCTTTGAGCTTCCACAGCAGTGCTTCAGCTGTATCAGTACTCCCAAATACTTTCTCTAGAGCAATCAAATGCTCCTGGGCACTAGCATTGGGATTAGTGGACCTCAGAGAACAAATGACATTTAAAGTGGGCCCTCAGAGGCTTTCCACCAAAAAAGCATCTTCTTTTTTCAGCCTCTGAGCATTGCCAGTCCTGCAATGGTGTAGAAGCTGAGTCCATCCAGGTCTCCAGGTCATACTCTCCATTGGGTGCGGGTTGGGTACTGGAAAACATTCTAAGCTTGAGGTAAAAGTCATGACTGGCTTGTGGTGGGCACAAGCACAGGAGTAGGCATAGTGGCTGAGACAGGTGCTGAAACATGAGCAGGTGCTGGGACTGGCGAGGGTGCTGGGGAAGGGGCACCCCCAAAAGGCTGGAATAACCCTTTTAAGTCCTCAAGGATTTGGCCCTCATCCAGCAACAACTTGGCAAGCTTCTCCTCAAAACTCTCAGATAAGAGTGGGGGTTCTGGTTCTGAGGGGAACCTCACTGTCCTTAGTTACCACCCTGCAGGTGACATGGGACCTATCGATAGTAATAGTCTTTGCACTCCACTAAAGCCATTAAAGTTTGTGCAGTAGGGTCAGCCATTAGACCTGCCTTCACAGCTTCACCCAGGCACTCAGTCTTTGTAAGGCTTCCTCAATAGTGCCTCTGTTATTGCCCAGGGGTATATCTGTCAATAAACGGGCATTGTGTGGATCAACGTCACTCCCCATACACCAATTAACTAACTTCTGCACAGCCATTTCTTTAGAGGGAGAGTCAGAATCAATGCTAATAATATTGTCTATATTGGCTGCAGGCCAAAGGTAGTTACCCATATAAAAAACAGTGGGCTACAGGTGAGACCTAACTAAAATTGTTGTGGTCTGGCCACTAGGGGGTGCTAATCCCAGTGGTGCCCCCATGATGTAACCCATAGGCAGTGCTATCCTTAGCGTTACTTCGCCTGCCTGTTTTTCTGACCACAGGTTGAGGGGCCTGGATTTGATATTTTGGTGCCTCTGCCCAGAGCAACAATAGCAGAGGTATCTATCTAGCTTGGCATAATGCTCTGGGAAGCTATAACCACCCACAGACCTACCTAATGACCTTGTACCTTTGACAACAATTAACATACTATCAGTAATAAACAATAATATGCACACACCCTTTACACCTACCACCAGGGCCTGGCCTTCAGCAAATTCCCTGGAGCCCCCTGTAAAAGCAAGGGTAACCAAGCAGGTATACACTTTTAATACAGTAACCCTACTAATAATCTGCTCATAAGCCAGGTTAAATGTGAAACCACAAATCAGATTTATTAAGGTGGTCATGAATAAGGAAGGGGAATGAATCTAGATGAATGATTACTATACTGATTCGATTCAGGATACTTTGAATGCACTTTTATCAAGAACAGCATTAACTTTTCTACCTCACAGTTTGGTTTCAGGCTGGTTGCTATTGCAGTTGGTTCACTGAGCAAGCCTCTCGATTATTAAGCAGTCTTTCGTAACTCTTGGGCCGATCGCTTCTCAGGAGCTTCTGTTTGGCCCCAAAATTCAAACTATACTGCTAAATGTTTCTGAGCTTTCTGCCGCAGTTTAATCAATCACTTTCCGGATTCAGTCCAATTACTGTAATAAGGCAGTTCAATGGTAAAGAATAGTAGCAAGAAGGCAATTCAGGCCTTTCCCTGCTGTTCTTCCTAGGCTCCTGTCTTGGAGCAGCCTTTCTTTAGTTCGAGCTGCTCACTCTCCAAACTCTCTACAGAACTCCTCAAATTCAAACTGTCCCTCTTAAAAGGGCAGAAGTTAATGGAATCCGATTGCCTGTTCAGGCTGCCTAAAAACAGTTTCAAGACTTTTTATTGGTTGCAGTTTAGGCACCCAAACTTTGTCCCTGAAATTCTCCCGCAAGTCTATATTATACTCCCAAGAGTCTCTGGACAAAATCCCAGTTCATGATTGGCTAAGGCACTTCCAAAATGGTGGCTGCAGTTAAAGCTTATGTTTAGTTTATGCAGTTCCACAAGTTCCAAAGTCTGGTGCAGCCAGGAAATAAAGTATTTATTTACTCTCCCCCCACTCACTTGTAGCCACAACAATTCTCTTTCAAATAAGCCCACTTTCATTTAATACTTCCCTTTACTTTTGCTGTCACTACCACCATTATACTGTCCCCCATATGGCAGGCAGCAACTTATGAATATTAATAAGGGCTCTCATACATATTAATGAGCCCTGAGAACACCCCTTTTCAATCTTTATTGTAAAACACCTAAGTGCCTCTTGTGCCATGTTGCTAAGGTCACTGGCCCCTATTTAGTTTACCAGGGTGCTGGGACCACTTTAGAACTCTCAGCTGGACTGCAGTCTAGCGGTTGGCACATCAAATGTGCTTCTTGTGCATGCGTGATTGCTGGCGTCACCAAAACAATGCCAGTGACTCATGATCAATGATTTTAGCCTGAACTGGGCTTAAACAACTGGGGGTGAGAAACAGGAGAAATGCGGAGGACATAAGGCAATCAAGGTAAGCCCCCAATGGGGGGTTACATACAGATTGAGCACTGGCTACAGAAGTGCAGCTCCACAAAATCCACGATGCCAAAATAGCAACACTACTTCTGTTCACAGAAGTGTGGGCACCTCAGGGACCTGTGCTTCTGCAGCTGCTGGTGTGAGACATACAAACTGTGTGGGGATGCACAAGGCCCTATGGGGCCTGCACTTGTGGTATGCATAGATAAATTCATGATATCTAAATTGGAGCACTACTTTTGTCTGATGAAGGGCAGGCCCTTTTAGGGCCATACTTCTTCAGTCACAGGAATAAGTGATAGACAGGGACTTCTGTCTACAAAAGCTCCCACTCCTGTGGGGCCTGTACCTCTTCTGCTGCATGTATAAATCCATGATACCCAAACTGCAACACTACTTCTCTCAGCAGAAGCACAGAACCCTGTGCTATCCAGCTTTGATCTGAGTTTACTGGGTGCTCAATATCTTATGGCTGTGGTTTCAGTATGACTGTAGTAATTCTATGCATGCCAGATATTTTGCCTGCTTATTTGTGTGGTTTGGCTAATGTGGCCATCCTTTCATCTGATGTCTTCATATGACGGATGATTCCGGGTTGTGAGTCCTGGGTGGCTCTCCTTCAAGCCGCTGCTCAGGGACTCCTTACCAAATTTTCAAGAGCTAACATTCAATCCTGCTCCACTAGGGAACTTGTACGCTAAGAACACACACTGCCTGTTGCACTTTCAATTGTCTGGTTTGTCTTACACTTTCATTTTGGGTTAGCTCCTTGATTGGCTGGTGCTGAGGGGGTGACAGTGAAGATGTGTGCTGAAAGCTGGTCACCGAATGCGTGTTCATCACAACCCATAGTGGTAGCTCAGTTTGAGAGAGAAGTAGTCTCTGTTTGTGCTCCTCCCTGAGGTTGTCTTTTTACCTATGTGTTTTGTTTTGGGCTCAGTTTTGTGTAATTTTGACTCAGCTTGTTGGATGTAAGGTATTGGTCATACAAGGATCAATGGCACTGAGATCCCACAAGACATCCAATGTCAGTAGTCATCTTAGCTGAGGCAGTGTTTTTAGCCTCCATTACTTGAACTGGTGCCAAGATTGTGAAGGCTCCAGATCTTGGCAGCCATCTTAAGGTTTATGAGTTACTCTGTGGAGGCCTTATACAGTACCTTGAGATCTTGTGATACCACGCTACTCTCTGCAGCCATGTTGCAGGACCTGTGTATTTGTGCTTTGGATTTGATTTTGCTTGGCGGATGCCATTTTGAGTTTCACTTTGCATTGGCAGCCATTCTGGGGGCCTGTCAGGTGGTGGACATTTTTTGTTGGGACACAGCGAGGGCCATGTTGAATCCAACCTTTTTCAACTGTAAAGGACATATTTCAAGAACCAGAAACTGGGGTGACAGAACCAGAAACAGTGGTAGATTACAGCCCAGTAATAGGAACAGAGGATTGCAGGCATGAGATGATGAAGGCTTAGGACTAAAGTCATGCAGTAGGTGGAGATTGCAATTGTTTTGCTGAAACCTGGGCTGAAACAGTAAAAGACAAACAGGTACTGGGAGTAATTTCAAAAGCATACACTACTGATTTTCAATCAAGTTACCAGAAGCAACAGATTCATACAGTCACATGTTTCTCCAACCAATTCACCACTGCCCCATATGAAAGCACTGTTGAACCCCCTTCTACTATACAGCACTGTAACACCCATGCCACAGTACAAGCAGCAGGTAGGAGTTTACTCAACCTTCTTTCTGATACCAAAGAAAACACAGGACCTGTTTCCCATACTGGACTTAATGTTTATAAATCAGTTTATCTATTACAAGAGATTGAAAGTGGAGATGTTATGAACCACAATAGTGGCAGTCAGGATAGGAGCTTGTTTAACATTAATAGATCTGAAAGATGTCTATCTCCACATCCCCATCAAACCCATCCACCACACGTTTGTAAGATTTTGCATCCTAAACCTCCATATCCAGTACAAATGCCTTCCATTCAGTCTTGCATTTGCTCCAAAAATCTTCACAAAGGTCATGGCAGCTCTGGCAACAAAAAGCTACAAAGGGACGGAATACATCTTTTCCTGAACCAGGACAATTGGCTGATAAGGACTAGATCCCCAGAGTCATCACCTAAAGGGACACAAAGAACATAGCAACTACTATCCCAACATGGTTGAATTGTAAACAGAACCAAAAGCAACCTTACTCTCTCATCAACACCAGAACACCTAGCAATCAGGTTCAGCACAACACAAGGAGTTCTGTGGCCCTCAAATGACTGCCTCCTCAATCTAAAGTGACATTGCAATCTAATCCTGTCCTGGAAATTCTCTATGATCAAATCTGATGCAGCTACTAAAGCTGATGACCGCCTGCACAGACCTCTACAACTGGGCACAACTACACAAGAAATTGCTACAAAGATTTCTACTTGACAACTGGAACCATGCCTCACTGAACCATCAAATAAAACTGTCACTCCCCCAATCTGTAAAGCAATCAATTCGGTGTTGGACAGGAGATGCTATGTCAGACTATGAGCAGACAACAAAGTGACAATGTTATACATAAACAAACAAGGGGGAACAAACAGCAGACAGATGGGCAGAGAAGCAACCAGTCTCTTAACATGTGCAGAGGTTCACATAGTCAGTCCATCTACAGTCCAACTAACAGGAGAACTAAACACACAAGCAGATTGGATCAGCAGGCAGACACTCAACACAGGGGAGTGGCAGCTTACCAATGAGTATTCTAGAAGATTCAGGCTTAGTGAGGACCTTTTCAGCTAGATCCCATTGCCACAAGAACAAACCGGCAGGTCACAAAGTTCTTCTAGAGACACAAAGAGCACGAAAGTTAGGATTAGATGCCTGTCCACTCCATGGCAGACAAAAGGGCATATGTCATTCTGAAAATCTCCTTTTGTAGTGCCACTAGTTCCAAACATCTATGAATCCAGAAGCATAGTGGTCCTCATAGCTTCAGATTAGATCAGAAGAATGTGGTACGCATCAGTAATAGAGATGTTGCTAGGCAAACAAATACCCCCACTGACCCAACTGGATTTCCTGTCACAGGAACAAATCCTACATCCAGCAGTGCACATCCTCAGGCTGAGGCCAAGGCTGCTAAGAGGGATAAACTGCTAACATCAGGACTTTCACATAAAGTGGTGAATACAATATTACAGTCCCATAGACAATCAGCAAACTGCCTCTACAACTGACACTGGTCCTTTTTCACTAGATGATGCAAACTGCCACATCCTGTTCCATTCAACATTTATTGGAATTTTTGTAAAGGTTGTTTCGACAAAGGACAGTCCACTGTATCCCTAGAGGTACAAGCCTCCACAATAGGGGCAATACAAGGGAAAATCAGTGGGTCACTTCCTGGAGCACACCCACTGGTGCTAGCTTTCTTCAAAACCACAGACAATATTAGGAAAAAAAGAACTGTAGCAACATGGCAGCTGAATGTTGTACTTGACACTGTAACCAGAACATCTGAGCCTCTGGATTCAGTCTAATCATAATTTTTAACTCTGAAGGCTGTATTTTTAATTGTTTTTTGGTCTGCTCATAGAGCAAATGAGCTACGGGCCTTGTATTGTACTGAAACTTTTCTGACACTTCAAGATGAGAGAGTAATTCTCAAGACTATTCCCTCCTTTTTGCTCAATATGACCTCTCCCTTCCACCTGTCCCACGAGATCTCATATCCTTCCTTTAATCCAGGACCATACAACACTCAATGGGATGCTGTCCTGAACCTGGACATCATTAGGACATTTAAGATTTATTTGCATCTCCTCTTCTATTAACCTAAGTGGGGACTCCCTCCTTCAAGGTCTATCACTGCCAGATGGCCGAAATCAGCCATTGCAAAAGTTTGCAAAGCATCTGCCCATTCCTCCAGAGCAGCGGTCACCTCCTGGACAGAAAGAAATTCAGCCTCAATTGCAAACATCTGTTCGAGGCCACCCGGTCATACGTTCTCACTACACTACAGACTCAATACCAAGGGCTATGACAAAGTAAAATGTGGTCATATGGTTCTACAGTCAATTCCTAAGTCACTTCCTAATCATCCCACCCAATTTCCTCTGTCATTGCTATTTAGATTACCCACTTGTGATGACTTCAGAGTGCTGTAAAACGTAAGATAGATAATAGAAGTTTACTGATCTGGTAAAGGCGATTATAGGAGCACCTTTTACAGCAGTCCATATCCCTCCCAATGATGAAGAATATGGCTTCTAATCTGTGAGCATTTTGATTCAGTTGAATGTGATAATTTGATCGCTATGTATTTCGTGTCTTTATATTATAATAGAACAGTTTCCTATGTAGTCTCCTGTAGTCCTAATATGTTGTTTTCTCTATCAAACAGTGTACCTTAATGGTGCTGATGATAAAGCCCACTGAATCTGTTTTTACTTGTATCCACTTGTATTCTGTATTATTCCATTATGCTTGTTTTCTCTTGTGAGTTCATTAACTTGTTTCCAGGAGGAGTAGCTCTGGAAGTTTCATACTGAGGAAGATCTAGCAGGAAGGGGCAGAGGCAAGACTGGATTCAAAGTTTCAATTTGTGCATCAGCCTATTAGAGGACACCGCTATAACCCACTTGTGATGACTTCAGAGTGCTGTAAAAGGTGCTCCTACAGTCACCCATACCAAGTCAGTAAACTTCCATTTTGACTCATTTATAAGCTCCATGAGGCAACAATTAAGCCACCATCATGACACCAAGAACTCCATTGGTCCACATAAGATAGATAAGCAGGGTAACAGGTGCTTCTTGTTTGCAGTTTGCTAACCCACTGTCCCCAGTTCAGTCCTTTAAAAAAATATGACTCAAGATTCCTGGACAATGTGCTTATTTTCTGGTTATAACCCCACCATCCTCCTTGAACATTCCTCAGTATTATACCAGTCTAGTATCTCCTCAAGGTTTCCTTGACACTGTACCAATCTACTATACCCTGGAGTCTATGGAAAACTTATTTGAGCTTGATGCCTTATTTGAATACAGAGGCAAAGCTACAATTAGTATATAATTACTGGGTCGTGTTTTTCCCATAGTGAAAGCCAGTTATAATTTGCTGTTATAACCAGCTGGTTATAATGGCAAACACTAGCTGCCTTTCACTAACAGAAACACAGAAGTCACAGTTTCCCTCGTGCACACTAATTGCTCGGTGGCAGAGCCCCACTAAACACTCACGCTCCCCTCAAGCTCTCCTCATAGATGCTACGTCTCTTCTCCAACTGAACTGGCAACCACATGTAAAATAAAACAAACAAACAAGAAAGATCAACTCAAAATAGCTCTCGCATTCTCCTACAAATGATACGCTCTGTCTCTCTCTCTCTCTCCCCCCCAGAGGTTGTGATCTTTGGCCAAGTAACCCACTCATCACAGAATCCTGGGTTGAAAATTCAATACCTGCTCAAGTCGGGAAAAAAAAATCAGTGTGCTGTACTTTAATGTGGCAAGCATGTTTAAACTATTTCTCTCACATAAAGTTGTAGTTGCTCCTGCTGTTCTCTGAGTCATGCAAAGATTGCAACAGAACAGCAATGTATTTATATTGTATATAATTTCTGTAGTGAAAAAATTCTCCCCAGCAATTATATAAAAATAAAACATGGAGTGGTGTGTAAACTTGAATTTTACACACACCCTCAGTGTTGGATGCTTAGATTCGCCCTTGGGGTTTATGTCGCATCCAACTCCTCATGTGTGTTTGTAAAACTCTTGTTACACACACTACCACATATATTATTGTATATGTGGTATACTAACCACAGTGTATGTGTGACAGCAGTTTAGCTACTGTCTGACAGGGATCTGGAAGCAAGAGAGAATATGTCCATAACTGGTCACCAGTTCAAATCACATTTCCAAAGTAATTGATCAGTATCCACTGAAGATCATGAATGCCAAAGTAAACTGCTCTCTGCACAAAATGCAACCACAGAGAAGAACTGGGGGAAACAGCCGCTCACCATGGACAAGAGAAAACAGCAGCTCTCTGACAAGAGAAAACAACATCTCTTTCACCATAAAACTCACTCTAACAGTACACTGTAGCTTCAAGTACCTCAGCCTTTCCACCTCTCCAACTGCACTTTGCAAGACCAGTAAATTGAGCAAGCAAATTTGTTTTTAATTTGGTCTTTTGTCATACACCTATAATAGGGCATCACAATCCAATTGGAGTTATTTTGTGATCTTGACCCCGTGAGCAAGATGGGACTATTTCTTTCCATGAGTAGTGTTTTTACATTGAAATAAAATTAATCTGGACAAGTTTTGTGGTTTTAATTTTTTTGGTACGATACTATTTTTTTTCTGGCACCTCCATCTGGTGCATGGATATTCTGCCATATGTCCTGATATACTAGCCGTCACAAAACTTGTACAGAGGGGACTGTAGAAGACTTGGTTTGCTGGCCAAGGCACCTAGCTTCACCTGAGCTCTTTCCTTCTAAGACTGCTTGAAAGGCAGAGTAGAGAAACTTACCAGAGCAAGGGAAAAGGATTAAGACTTAGTTTGGCTAAGCAGATTTACTGTGTGGTGGTGTTTTTAATTTTCACTCACAGGGATTGCTACTGTTTGTTGCTAACATTTCATTGCTTTATTTTTCTCTGATTCAAATTATTTGTTGCTGGTATACCTTCTTCTGCATTATTACAAGTGTGCCTACAGGTGTGTGCTAACAGATTACTCCTGTAATCTTCTGATTCAAATTGTCTTTTACCAAAGTATATCTTCTGTTACTGCTTTATTTTTCTTTGGAGCAAAGTGTTTCTTACAGCGTATATCTTCTCTGAAATTACTGTATTACAGGTGAAGCTTACATTTTTGTAACTTTTTTATCATTGGGCTAAGCAAAATTACTGTTTGACACTGTGTTTTATTTTATTCTTGTTTGTTGCAAAGGTTTGTTGTCTCAGAGGTGTTTCAGTCTCTTTCTCACATTGAAGGAGCTAATTGCTTTTCCTCCCACAGCTCTTCCAAAGGATTAGGTGTGTATGTGGGGGGTGGAGCTGGCAAACTGTCAGTAATTTCCAACAGAAAGAAGGGTTAAAAAGTCAGGTTAGTTGATATCTTGGAGGTAGAAGACTTGGTTTGCTGGCCAAGGCACCTAGCTTCGCCTGAGCTTTTTCCTTCTAAGACTGCTTGAAAGGCAGAGTAGAGAAACTTACCAGAGCAAGGGAGAAGGATTAAGATTTAGTTTGGCTAAGCAGATTTACTGTGTGGTGGTGTTTTTATTTTTTACTCACAGGGATTGCTACTGTTTGTTGCTAACATTTTATTGCTTTTTTTTTCTCTGATTCAAATTGTTGTTGCTGGTATACCTTCTTCTGCATTATTACAAGGTGTGCCTACAGGTGTGTGCTAACAGATTACTCCTGTAATCTTCTGATTCAAATTGTCTTTTGCAAGGTATATCTTCTGTTACTGCTTTATTTTCTCTGGAGCAAAGTGTTTCTTAAGCGTATATCTTCTCTGAAATTATTACAGGTGGTGCTTTACAGGTTTTACAGTTTTATTTAACATTAGGATAAGCTTTCAGGGTTACTGCATTTGTTGTTGACTGATTGTTTCTGCTCTTACCTCCTTGTTCTTTCATCCGTGGTTCTTCTTTTAGGCAGAGGAAGGGCCCAGCCACCACCCCATCCCCAACCACCCCACGCTACACTCCTTTTATAGGGTACCACAGTTGTGACATTTCCTGTGGCAGAGCAGGAAGGGGCGGATCAGTGGGGCTCCACAAGGCGATCTCATTTACAGGGCACTAGTAATTTAACTTGTTATAACAAGTTAAACAAAGCACAATTAAACCATTACTTACATTTTTTTCCTTTTTTCCTTCTAATTCCTCTGACTAGGTTACAAACCCAGCAACTTATTTGGAATGGATTTCATTAACTGCAGGTACTGTGGAACAATTTTCAGAAGGACAGTCTTACAGGATTTAGGACACTGTCCTACATGTTGGGCCTTTGGAGATCTTAGGGCTCAGCTCCAGGCAGCTTGGGCAGAGATTGCACACCTCAAATTTCATATTGAAGAGGAAATACATTATAAGAACCACCTGCCATTTCCCCAGCATCCAACAGAAAAACCTCGACCGCAGAGGGTAGTTGGTCCAGGAGGTTGGCAGGTGGTTAGAGAAACAAATCAGGTGCCCCATCACTCTCTGCTCTCCAACATTACCTCCAAAACCATATAAACACTATACAAACAGGTATCTGCCGCTATCTCTGAAATCAAATAAAGAGGCAGAAGACACTGCAGAGCAGGACACTACGCACAGGAGCTAGCACAACAAAACTCACCCAAATCAGGAACCAAAACAAAACAAGTACAAAGGAAATCCAAAAACTTCTGATCATAGGAGACTCCATGATTCGGGAGTTGATACCCATCTCAGCCAGGGTGATGGTCAGATGTCTCCCAGGTACATCAGCATGGAGAGACACTGACATGACTAAAATTGTTCACAAAGCAGGAGAAAACATTGATGTCCTAGTACACATAGGGACTAATAGTCTCGCCAGCCCGGTCAGTTGTGGAGACCAAGAAACACCTGAATAGGCTGGGTGACAAACATATCATCTATTTAGTCCGGCATCTCCTTCTCTGAGATCCTGCCAGTCTGGGACAGGAGCAGATGGACGGAAGGTCAGAGAAGGGAGATAGGGGAGGCGAAACACGTGGTTCAAGGACTGGTGCCAGGAAAAAGGACACAGATTTGTAGGGAACTGGCAACAGTTCTGGGGCGAAAGTTCTTTAAATTTGATGGACTGCATCTGATACAAGAGAGTCAGTGCATTAGGGCAGAAGTTTGACGTCTTTGCAGAATATTTAAACTACCAAATGGGGAGAGGGGTGCAGCACCCCATACGTCGAATGGGAAGAACACCCCTCCCCCCTCAGCTAGTGGTCAAACAGGAATTCAGCATGTTTGCAGTTCATTTGCATCACCAGGTAAGAAAAAGGTTTGTCTCCCCATACGACGCCAGGTAATGCCAACTTCACCCAACAACTTACACACCAAAATCTGGCCAATGGAAAATCATGTACACAATGCTCACAGCCTGGGAAATAAGATCCCAGACCTGCAGGCAATAATGTCAGAGGCTAAACTGGACATAGTAGCAATTAGTGAGACGTGGTTTACCAGTAACCACACTTAGGAGACTTCAGTACCCTGGCTATGTATTGTTCAGAAGAGACTGAGGTGCAAAGGGGGAGGAGTGGCCTGTATGTTAATGAAAATATCAAAGCTACAGAAATTCAGAATACACATAAGGAGCCAGAAGAACTGTGGGTCACCCTGGAAACAGGAAATGGGACAGCCATAAGAACTGGGGTTGTCTACAGGCCCCAGACCAGAGAGAGGACATAGACACATTACTGTTAGAAGATATACAAAACATGACAGCTAAAGGGAGGTTCTGATAATGGGAGACTTCAACATGCCAGATACAGATTGGTCAATACCAGCAGGAACATCTGCCAGAACTAGACTCATAGTGGATTCCTGCAGGAGGCCTCAAACAACTGGTACAGCAACCCACAAGAGACAGGGCTATCCTAGATCTAGTACTGACTAACAAAGAAGGATCACAGATCTCCAGGTAGAAGGTCACCTGGAGGCCAGTGACCATCACATGGTATGGTTCAATTTGGCTACCATCTAAATCATCCCATTCCAAGGCAAAATATGGGACTTCAGAGGAGCTGAATTTGATAAGATGGCCAACAGAGTTAAGCTAGCCCTGGCAAAAGAAACACAGGTGAGGGGTACAGGCAAAGTGGGCAAGCATTAAGGATGCAATACTTGAAGCAACATCCCATTGTGTTAGACAGAAAAGGAAGTGCAAAAGAAGAAGGAAACCACTTTGGTTCTCAAAACAGTAGCAGAAAAGGTCAAGCCAAAAGGCTGGCCTTCAGAAATATAAGGGAACACAGCAGGATGAAGATAGGGAGGCATACCAAACTGCCCTAAGGGAAGCAGGTAAGGCAGTAAGGCAGGCAAAGTCCCAAACTGAGGAAACACTAGCACGAACAGTAAAAGAAGGTGACAAGACTTTCTATAGATACATTAGTAAAGGAGAAAGTCCAGAGGGGTATTCTAAGCTTAATGGAGAAAAAGGAGCATGTGAGGAGGAGGACCCTGTAAAGGCATCTATCCTAAATAGATACTTTTGCTCAGTATTTACTGAAGAGAAGGTAGGGCAGGGCCCACAGCTCAGCATCATGGACACAGGGGAGGGAGGTGAGCACCTACTCCCTTCACAAAAGAAGGGTCCTACAAGAGCTGCTAAGCTCAGGTGGATAAGGCAATGGACCTGATGGCATACATCCCAGAGTACTTAAGGAGCTAAAGGAGGAACTAGCAGAGCCATTAGCAGAATTGTTTAGTGAGTCTCTGAGCACAGGAGAGGTCCCAGAAGACTGGAGAAGGGCTCATGTGATCCCGCCCACAAGAGTGGTAGCAGGGAGGAGGCAGGGAACTACAGACCCGGCAGTCTTACCTCAGTAGTGGGCAAGATTATGGAGGCATCCTTAAGGAAAGGATAGAGCAACACCTGGAATCCATAGGGACTGGATCCAAGACAGCATGGGTTTACAAAGAAGGTCCTGTCAAACTAATCTCATAGATTTCTTTGACTGGGTAACCAGAGTGGTGGACCAAGGGGAGCAGTTGATGTCACCTACCTTGACTTCAGCAAAGCTTTTGACACTGTTCCACATAGAAGATTAATAAATAAGCTGGGTAGGCTCGGGTTGGGTCAGAAGTTGGTCAACTGGGTGGCAAACTGGTTGACGGGCAGAAAACAGAGAGTGGTGGTAAATGGTATACAGTCAGAAGAGATGCAAGTCACAAGTTGGGTACCTCAGGGATCAGTTCTGGGGCCAGTCCTCTTCAACATCTTCATTAGTGACCTTGCAGATGGACTAGAGGGTAAGGCTTGTCTGTTTGCAGATGACACCAAGATCTGCAACAGAGTAGATGATCCAGATGGGGTGGGCAGAATGAGAAGAGATCTGGATAAACTAGCAGAATGGTCAGAAGAGTGGCAACTGGGATTTAATGCAAAGAAGTGCAAAATCATGCACATAGGGAAGAAAAACCCCAAGCCACCATAGGCTGGAGGAGTTGCTAGCAGTCACAAAGGAAGAGACGAGACTTGGGCATCATCATCACTGATGACCTAAAATCATCCAAGCAGACCTCTAAAGCAGTAGGTAAGGCTAGGGGTGTTAGGGTGTATTAGTAGGGGTATCACAAGTCGTAAGAGGGAGGTAATAATCCCTCTGTACAAGACACTGGTTAGGCCCCATCTGGAGTACTGTGTGCAGTATTGGAGGCCACACCTTCACAAGGACATTAACCAAATTGAGGCAGTCCAGAGAGGGCAACCAAATGGTGCAGGGACTGTATCAGAAGACATATGAGGACAGATTAACGGAGCTCAATATGTATACCCTTGAGCAAGGAGGAGAGAGAGGTGATATGATCGAGGCATTCAAACACCTTAAGGGCATAAACAAGGTAAAAGAGTCTAACATGTTTAAATATAAGAAAAATAGCAGGACAAGAGGACACAGCATGAGATTAGAGGGAGGCCGATTAAGGGGAATGTGAGGAAATTCTTTTCACAGAAAGGGTGGTGGATGCATGGAATGGCTTACCACAAGAAGTGGTGGCTATGAATACAGTGCAGGGCTTCAAACAGGCATGGGACAGGCATAAGGGAGCAATACAAATGATTATGAATAGATAGGCCACTGACAGAGCAAAGGCAGATGGCACATTTATAAGGTAGAAAAAGAAATGGGCAGACTGGATGGGCCTTGCGGTCCTTATCTGCCGTCAACTTCTATGTTTCTATGTTATTCCTAATTCCTCTGGACTGTATCTTCCAACATTATGACAACACCAGTGTGAGAACGTGGGTCCTAGCAGGAGCATGTTGATGCATGCTCTGCCCAACTACATCTCAATGCCCCCCCCCCCCATGTCTCGGCAGCTACTACACCAGCTTTATTGCTACAGGTGATGGTAGTGCTGCAAGGCAGACAGCCCACCCTCCCTTCCTCCCCAGAGGAGGAACCCATCCTGTGGGATGCTCAATCCTCCTCTACTCCTTGCTGGCCCCCAATGACCCAGGCTGATTCTCAAACCCAGGTCACCAGCAATGTAAGTGGTAGGGCCACCACTGCACTGACAGGTGAGACCCTGGTACTGTTGTTATGCACACTAAGACACTTCAGGGTGTAGAGTATTGCTGAATTTTGCCTGTGATGCCAGGCCTCACTACAGTCCTGGGTGTGTGGATATCCACCAGCACCCACCCTGCACCCTGTTGTGTCATACTGCTTACTTTGAAATTAATGATTCAAGTTCATAAATGCAGCATTTATGTCAGCAGCAGTTTTCAGAAATCGTTTTCCTTTGGCTATGAAATGGATGAATGGTAGCACTGTGTGCTGTGACTTTGGTGACCTGTGTTAGAGAGTCAGGCCGAGGTGCAGTCAAATGGGTGACTAGAATTAAAATGTTGTGGTAGTGGCAGCATGTCCATGACAGTGTAGGGTTCTGCTGGATTCCACGACCACAGAGACCCCAGTCATGAATCAAGGAGGTTTACATTTCTGCAGGGGAAGCAACACTAAAATGTCCAGCATAAGCTTTGCCCAGTGCAGTGAGAGCAAAGAGGTACAAGAAACAAATGGGGGTAGAATCCCTTAGCCATTAGAATGATGACCACATGTACAGTATTCTTGGGCCCCATGACAAACTAGCAGAGCTGAGTAAGTGGGGATGGGGCTGGGATGTCTATAATTGTGATGCTGAATAGCTTTGACACCAGCTGCCTTATAAATAATTATGATGCCCAGAGGTTATGTTGGAACTACTTAGAAAAGGGAACTGTCAGCTGAAAGAGGGGCTGAAGTGGGGCAGCTGTCCCATAGACTTTTATACAGAAAAGAATCAGATGAGCAGGAACTCTTCTACAAATTTTAAGAGGGGGAACTGAGTGAACACCTGTGGGTTTCAGCCCAGCTAAAACAGTGTTGAAACCATACTGCTACACTTCCAAAATTAAGCAACTGCTAGATGAGAGTAAGCATATAGCCTCCACAAAAGCAAATGTGTCAAGGAAGAAGAAAGATTACTGTTGTCCCTTGTGCATTCCTGTTGACATTCACTGTTATGTTTGGCAGCCATTTGTAGTATTACGTTTATCACCATGTTCTAGTGTTATGGCAACATATAGCCATAAATATTATGTTGCTAGTTGTTTGTTAATTAATCATTATTTTATCTATAGCCAAATTAAAAAAATATATATATATAGTAAGTTTTACAGGAGTTAAAGAGCAGGTATACACTTTAGCATGTACTTTCATAAAAAAAGCAATTTATTCAGCTAAACAGTTTTCTAGAGCACATTTACATTTTAGTATTCTGCTGAGGATTTTCAGTTCTTTTTTGCCAGTATATTCATAAAGCCTATTGTGACCCACAATATGTGTGAATTTCTTTTTCTTTTTTTAATTTTTTTTTTTTTTGATCATTGACTGATAAAATATCTACTGTGTGGGGACATGCTGTTTTACTTTTGTAGACCATTCTTTTGCCTCTGAAGGTCCTCTGTTGATAACCTAATTGATCATGACAGCAACCAGTTAATTCTGACTTTGAGTAACCAAAAGGAGTGCAAAGACATCAGCAAGGCCGGAGGTAAACAATTGGCTCCCAGATGGGGCGCCATACCTCGCGTTGTGCCAGCGATCCAGGTTTGTGAACGAGCCTGGGTTGTCGGGGATTGGCAGGGGGAGAGAGAATGAAGAGTGAGATTGAGCCACCACAAGGCAGCTCTCTCCTCCTGGGAGGGACTTGGGGCTTCTTGGCCATTGGCCGCCACCAGCTGGAGGACAGATGGCAGCACTGACTGGAGGGAGCTCTGGTGCTAGCCACGGGATGGGGTGGAAGGGGCTGAGCCAGTGTCACGGGGCGTGTGTGCACCTCCATGCACACATGATGCCTGTGTGCTGGGGTCCCAAGAATAGGGGAGAAAAAGGGAAAAAAACAATAAAGTACTAATAAAAAAAAAATGTAAATTGCTAATCTGCAAAAAGCCAGACTAGCCCAGATCAAGGCAATCTTCTCATGTGGGAAAAAGAGGCTGGACCACAGCCTGTGAATTCTGGGACTGGATGGTGCTATAGTATATGTTAATACATCGCCCAGAGCCACCTTTTGCTGTATAAGAGTGGTTTCACGTGCCTTCACCTGGCGCAAGAACAGTGAAGCAAAGCTGAGCCTGTTCTGGCTGAAGTTGAAGGCAAGTGAAACCACTCTAATCTCAGGAACGAAAGTAGCAATGGAGGACATGTAGAACTAGTTATTTTCAAAGCAAATTGAAGAAACACAATGAAGTTTAATTATGAATTAATTTTAGCGCTAAGTCACAATCACCACATTCACTATAATGGAAAAAAATACTGAAAGTGCTAGTTAGCGCAAATTTATTTTCATGCAAGTTGGTACTTCAGCGAAAATAGTGAAAATTATTTTACAGTGAAAATTTCTAGTTCTACAGTATTAATATATTATTGATCGAGAGCAATTGGAAAGGAAAGCCTGGAGTTTGATGGCCAAGCAGCCAACCACTCCCACTTCCTGAGCTATATAAGCAGTTCCTCACAGCCTCATTGTGAAGAACTTTTTCTTTGCAGCCGAAGGCTGTGTTGGTTTGTCCTCTGAGCTGGTTGGGGTCTACTCCCCCAACCTGCTGCTAATGCTTGTCTGCTGGACTTCTGTGTTTTTTTTCCTGCTTCTGGTTTGTATTTTGCCTTCGGCTGCACTTGATTCTTCTGTCTTTGTTCCCTGTTTTCTGTGTTTGTGTGTCTTAGGTTTTGTTTTTTTGAGGGCTTTGTTTCTAAGCTCCTTGCATACTGCTACTTCAGGGTTTATACTACTTGCTGTCAGTTACTCACAACTCGAATTACATTCAGTTGCAACACTCAAATTCCTTGCAATGCAACTACAAACATCTGTGTGTTCAGCTCAGCCATAGCTGCTTTCCATGTTGTATGCGTAATTGCTTTCACCTGATTCTGGCTCACACTGAACCCTGGCTATACAGCTCAGTCATGCTCAACTCATTCTACTTGCCTCATTGCTGCAGTTCATTGTACTGCCTGTGACAGCTGCTTTCAGAGTATTGTTCCTCCTTTATTTTATGTTTATTGCAGTTTGCAACTCAGTGTACTCAATACAAATGCTGCTTCTATGTTTGTACACCTGCTTCAAACTCTGAACCTTGCTATGCAGTTCAATCCTGTTATTCCCATTATACACTGCTGTTCTACTCTGAGGTTAGCTAAAGCTCCTGCCGAGGCTATTAACTAGCTTTAATATCTGCATGTGGTTCTCAGCCCTTCCATTGCTTCCTTGTTTGTCCTATGGTGGGGACTGGGGGGTGTTTGGGGGTCATGGCCCATGTGGCTTATTATTTCTGTTTTAAATCCTGTCTTCGCCACTGAAAATCCTCAGAGTTTGTCACCTTGATTTGGCTTTGAAATGCCTGGCTGGCTTGCCCCACTATTCAGTGTTGTTTCATTGCTACTATGTTATGCAGACCTATGTGCAGGTCCACTTATTACTACTCTTTTACTGACCTATGTGCAGGTCCATGCTTGCTTGCTTGCACAATCATTGCTCATTGCTTATGCAAACCATTGCTTCATGCCTACTGCCATCCCCTCTACTTCAGCCTCTGGGATTCTGCTGTACTCAATTCTGCATTCGACCTTGCAAGGTCTCAGCACTCAATGCTCGTTATGATCTCAGCACACCGTGCTCATTCAGCTCACCAGTTTTTCAGGTCTCAATTAATTTCTGGGGCATGCCAGCCATTTTATTCTGGTGCAGGGTTCCTGCAGCTGATGGTCTCGCTCTGCATTTAGTCTGCATCTTGAGCGTGTCCAACTTGGGGCAGGATCCTTCTCACCTGGCCCATAGCTGGGAATGTCCTTGCCCTGGGCTTGGCTTTAGCTGCCTGCTATGTGACAGCAGCTTCTGGTGTAGAATTTAAGACTAGCGGTGAAGGGTGGTTATGACAATCTCCTTTGTCTCTAGTGTTCCACTATAATGGCTAGCCATTGACTTTAGTGGTTTCCCTAACAAGGCATCTTCACCACATTTTCCCTACAACTGTATCTAGTTCACCTGGTTTGAGTTTAGGGTGGGTAGGCCAGCTGAGTGCCTCAGCAGTCGTTACTCTCCTCCTCTACCTTGGTTGCACATATTGTTGCAGAGTTTTCTCACAACCTTCCACAGTGTTCCTGCTAGAGGGTTTGAGTAAGAGCCTTCCTCCAAATTGGAATATTTTCCACCTCCCTTTAATTGGGTTTTCCAAACTGCAGCTGCAGAGCATCACTAAATAAACTATTCCAAGCCCGGAGGGAAGGTGACCTAGGCCTTGGATCCCCAGAGATTTCCTCCTCATAGGGTTTTTTTTCTCTTCTCCTTTGCCTCAGGTCATAACTGTTAGTTAGCATAGTAGTGTCCCCTATTTTCTCTAGATAGGTTCCGCTGTTGGATGGAGGTGGAGGATGTCCTGCCATTCCCTCTCTCCTTAGAGGATCCTCTCATTCTCAACATAAGTAATCAGTATCATGCTACGCAAGCCTGGGCATTTCATTACATTATCAAACTGAGCATCTCATTACATTATCAAACTGCCTATGCTTCTCTGCTACTATGTTACAGTTACTGCTCCTACGTCACAGTTACTGCTTGCTCATAAGCTTTGATAGAAACATAGAAACATAGAAGTTGACGGCAGATAAGGACCGCAAGGCCCACCCAGTCTGCCCATTTCTTTTTCTACCTTATAAATGTGCCATTGACCTTTGCTCTGTCAGTGGCCTATCTATTCATACTCATTTTTATTGCTCCCTTATGCCTATCCCATGCCTGTTTGAAGCCCTGCACTGTGTTCATAGCCACCACTTCTTGAGGTAGGCCAGTCCATGCATCTACCACCCTTTCTGTGAAAAAGAATTTCCTCACATCCCCCCTTAATCGGCCTCCCTCTAATGTCATGCTGTGTCCTCTTGTCCTGCTATTTTTCTTATATTTAAACATGTTAGACTCTTTCACCTTGTTAATGCCCTTAAGGTGTTTGAATGCCTCGATCATATCACCTCTCTCCCTCCTTTGCTCAAAGGTATACATATTGAGCTCTGTTAATCTGTCCTCATATGTCTTCTGATGCAGTCCCTGCACCATTTTGGTTGCCCTTCTCTGGACTGCCTCAATTTGGCTAATGTCCTTGTGAAGGTGTGGCCTCCAATACTGCACGCAGTAATCCAGATGGGGCCTAACCAGTGTCTTGTAAAGAGGGATTATTACCTCCCTCTTACGACTTGTGATACCCCTACTAATACACCCTAACATCCCCCTAGCCTTACCTACTGCTTTAGAGGTCTGCTTGGATGATTTCAGGTCATCAGTGATGATGATGCCCAAGTCTCTTTCTTCCTTTGTGACTGCTAGCAACTCCCCTCCCAGCCTATAGGTGGCTTCAGGGTTTCTCTTCCCTATGTGCATGATCTTGCACTTCTTTGCATTAAATCCCAGTTGCCACTCTTTTGACCATATTGCTAGTTTATCCAGATCGCTTCTCATTCTGCCCACCCCATCTGGATCATCCACTCTGTTGCAGATCTTGGTGTCATCTGCAAACAAACAAGCCTTACCCTCGAGTCCATCTGCAAGGTCACTAATGAAGATGTTGAAGAGGACTGGCCCCAGGACTGATCCCTGAGGTACCCAACTTGTGACTTGCATCTCTTCTGACTGTATACCATTTATCACCACTCTCTGTTTTCTGCCTGTCAACCAGTTTTCCACCCAGTTGACCAACTTCTGACCCACCCCAAGTCTACCCAGCTTATTTATCAATCTTCTATGTGGAACAGTGTCAAAAGCTTTGCTGAAGTCAAGGTAGGCGACATCAACTGCTCCCCCTTGGTCCACCACTCTGGTTACCCAGTCAAATAAATCTATGAGATTAGTTTGACAGGACCTTCCTTTTGTAAACCCATGCTGTCTTGGATCCTGTGCCCCTATGGATTCCAGGTGTTGCACTATCCTTTCCTTAAGGAGTGCCTCCATAATCTTGCTGACTACTGAGGTAAGACTGACTGGTCTGTAGTTCCCTGCCTCCTCCCTGCTACCACTCCTGTGGAGCGGGATCACATGAGCCCTTCTCCAGTCTTCTGGGACCTCTCCTGTGCTCAGAGACTCACTAAACAGTTCTGCTAATGGCTCTGCTAGTTCCACCTTTAGCTCCTTAAGTACCCTGGGATGTATGCCATCAGGTCCCATTGCCTTGTCCACCCTGAGCTTAGCAAGCTCTTGTAGGACCCTTTCTTTTGTGAAAGGAGTAGTGCTCACCTCCCTCCCCTGTGTCCATGGTGCTGAGCTGTGGACCCTGCCCTACCTTCTCTTCAGTAAATACTGAGCAAAAGTATCTATTTAGGATAGATGCTTTTACAGGGTCCTCCTCCTCACATGCTCCCTTTTCTCCATTGAGCTTAGCAATACCCCCTCTGGACTTTCTCCTTTCACTAATGTATCTATAAAAGTCTTGTCACCTTCTTTTACTGTTCGTGCTAGTGTTTCCTCAGTTTGGAACTTTGCCTGCCTTACTGCCTTCCCTGCTTCCCTTAGGGCAGTTTGGTATGCCTCCTGTCTTCATCCCGCTGTGTTCCCTTATATTTCCTGAAGGCCAGCCTTTTGGCTCTGACCTTTCTGCTACTGTATTTGAGAACCAAAGTGGTTTCCTTCTTCTTCACTTCTTCTGTCTAACACAATGGGATGTTGCTTCAAATATTGCATCCTTAATGCTTGCCCACTTTGCCTGTACCCCTCACCTGTGTTTCTTTTGCCAGGGCTAGCTTAACTCTGTTGGCCATCTTATCAAAGTCAGCTCCTTTGAAGTCCCATATTTTTGCCTTGGAATGGGATGATTTAGATGTAGTAGCCAATTGAACCATACCATGTGATGGTCACTGGCCCCAGGTGACCTTCTACCTGGAGATCTGTGATCCCTTCCCTGTTAGTCAGTACTAGATCTAGGATAGCCCTGTCTCTTGTGGGTTGTTGTACCAGTTGTTTGAGGCCCTCCCCCTGCAGGGAATCCGCTATGAGTCTAGTTCTGGCAGATGTTCCTCCTGACATTGACCAATCTGTATCCGGCATGTTGAAGTCTCCCATTATCAGAACTTCCCCTTTAGCTGTCATGTTTTGTATATCTTCTAACAGTAATGTGTCTATGTCCTCCCCCTGGTCTGGGGGCCTGTAGACAACCCCAGTTCTTATGGCTGTCCCATTTCCTGTTTCCAGGGTAACCCACAGTTCTTCTGGCTCCTTATGTGTATTCTGAATTTCTGTAGCTTTGATATTTTCATTAACATACAGGGCCTCCTCCCCCTTTTGCACCTCAGTCTCTTCTGAACAATACATAGCCAGGTACTGAAGTCTCCCAAGTGTGGTTACTGGTAAACCACATCTCACTAATTGCTACTATGTCCAGTTTAGCCTCTGACATTATTGCCTGCAGGTCTGGGATCTTATTTCCCAGGCTGTGAGCATTGTGTACATGATTTTCCATTGGCCAGATTTGGGGTGTGTTGGTTGTTGGGTGAGGGTTTGTCATTACCCTGTGCATTGTATGGGGAGACAAACCTTTTTCTCCTGGTGATGCAAATGAACTGCAAACATGCTGAATCCCTGTTTGACCACTAGCTGAGGGAGGAGGTGTTCTTCCCATTCGACGATGGGGTGCTGCACCTCTCCCATTTTCTAGTTTAAATATTCTGCAAAGACATCAAACTTCTGCCCCAATGCACTGACTCCCTCCTTAGTCAGATGCAGTCCATCAAATTTAAAGAACTTTAGCTCCCAGAACTGTTGCCAGTTCCCTACAAATCTGTGTCCTTTTTCCTGGTACCAGTCCTTGAGCCACGTGTTTAGCTCCCCTATCTCCCCTTCTCTGACATTTCATCCATCTGCCCCCCCTCCCAGACTGGCAGGATCTCAGAGAAGGAGATGCCAGATGAAATGGATGATAGTTTGTCACCCAGCCTGGTCAGGTGTTCCTTGGCCTCCACAACTGACCGGCTGGTGAGATCATTAGTCCCTATGTGTACTAGGACATCAATGTTTTCTCCTGCTTTGTGAACAATTTTAGCAATGCGGTCAGTGTCTCTCCATGCTGATGTACTTGGGAGACATCTGACCATTACCCCTGGCTGGAGATGGGTATCAACTTCCCGAATCATGGAGTCTCCTATGATCAGAAGTTTTTTGGATTCCCTTTTTGCTTTTTTTGTTTTGGTTCCTGATTTGGGTGAGTTTTGTTGTGCTAGCTTCTGTGCCGCAGTGTTCTGCTCTGCAGTGTCTTCTGACTCTTTGTTTGATTTCAGAGATAGAGGCATGTGTCACTGCCTTCTTTGGGATATGATTGTACTACATTTCTTTTGAGGATTCCTAAGGTACCTTTAGCCATGAGGATCATCCTGTGGCACCTCTAGGGGTGGAACCCTCTCTGAGAGTTCCTTGCCTTTCATACCCCTACAGGGTTGTAATTCCTCTGGAATAGAGAGTATAAACAGCCAAAACCAAACTAACACAGTTGCACAAGCATAACACAATACTGGCTGCTCAGGACATTGAGTTGGAAAGGCTATGCCTGGAGTTTGATGGCCAAGCAGCCAGCCACTCCCACTTCCTGAGTTATATAAGCAGTTCCTCTCAGCCTCATTGTGAAGCTCTTTTTCCTTGGTCCACCATCCTCCCCTCCTCCTCCAGCAGCATCACTGTCTCCTTATGGGGATTCCTAAGGTAGCTTTAGCCACAGGAATCATCCCATGGCACCCCTAGGGGTGAAACCCTTTCTGAGGATTCCTTGCCTTTCGTACCCCTACAGGGTGGTAATTCCTCTGGAATAGAGAGTGTGAATGGCCAAAATCAAACTAATACAGTTGCACAAGCATAACACTATACTGGCTGTGCAGGACATTGAGTCAATAATATATTTAAAAAAACAATAAAAAATTGTTCCCAGAACATGACTGTTTCCAGGGCATCTATGCATGAAATGTTCTTCACAGAATAAGATTGCCTCATGCACAGGGGAAAGGAGTGCTCTGATTGGTTGGGAGCACTCCATCGATCTATAATTTACAAATAATATAACACATGGGAATCTAATTGCTAAGGTGTGGTAACACCATCAAGTGATTCTGTTACATCATACAGCTCCAGAGGTTTATGGCATTGCAGAATCCAAAGATGTTGGTACAGACACCATAATATATAGATTCCCTGTGCTATTTTCGTAATATGTGGGAATTGTTCTGTTACTTTACTTTTTTGTGGTCACCAGTCATTTTTACTCACTGCTGCAGCACACTCTGAAAAGTACTCTCTCACACATTCACATAGTAGCCATTGTGACACTTGGCCAGCTGGTTATGATTACTCTATGAAATTTTGTAATATAAAAAAGGTAGTGTGATTGCCTGTCATGAGAAATCCTGTGCTCCAGGGATGACCCCCCTTCCCCAGGTATCACTTCAAAGGACAGGATATGTTAAACAGCAGATCTCTGTAAGGTGATTAACTTCCCAGTTTTCTTTGAAGCCAGGAACGAAAGCATCCATTTTATGACGTCTTCTGAGGAAGCCCAGTTAATTACATCTGGTGTTACAAAGCATATTACACCTCAGTGAGATCTGGCAGGGTTAGTCATAGAAAGTCCTTTGATGTCTTTGTGAAGCAGAAAGCTGCTCATAAATCAAAGAATGAATTGGGAAGTCACAGACTTAATTAAGAGTGTCATCATTTGGGAAATGAGTTTTGCTGAACTCACAGTATTTGAATATACCTCTTGATAGGACCTCCTGTTTTGTATAATTTCTATAGCCTGGAAGGAGGAGCTAGATAGTCTCAGGGAAGGGTGGGAACACAGTGTTTTAAACTGGTATTCTGTGCTTCTCAACTGACACGTTCTTGTTTGGATTCTCTGAAGCAACAACGTCTACTTCAAGCACTATTAGAAGATATACATTAGCTAGACAAGTCTAATTGTCTGGTGGTAGGAATTTGTTTGCACATTTTAAACCTTATTCTTTTAAGTGATTGTATGTGTTTTGATATATTGTTCTGTATTTACATTTTACATTTTTATCTATTTTAAAGTAAACCTCTATTTTAAAGAGACTGCTTGGTGTGCCTTCGAAATTCTTTCTTTGACAAGTGAAGCACATGTGGTTAAAGTTGACACTGTGCATAAGCTAACGGTATACCAAACTGGGAAAAGGTAGGAGTTTATCTGAGGTCTTTCATAGAGATTTTTTACGGTTCATTTTGTACACCTGGTTAGGTGCCCATAGGGAAAAGATATCTGGCATTTCCCCAAAGAGCAGAATTATCTGAGCCTGTGCATTGGGTATGCTAGCAAAAGGTTCACAGTTTTAATCCCTCCAGAACTTGAGACCAAAGGTGATTCGGACCCACAAAACAGACAGGAGGGTTACCCTGTTCTGTTCCTGTTCACATATTGCACTCGGAGGTTGGCACTGTGGGAGCAGAGGGTCTGATCTGCTGAGTGGGGTTGTGACAGCCATGACTATAGTAGGGTCCATGGTAATGAAGTCAGTTACATACTCTAAATTCAATCACAAGGAACACCTTGCTCCCCCCAACATGGTTGCTATGCCAGCCAACATAGCCCTGTGTCTTGCAGTGGTTTATGTGGAAACTGGATGGTTTTGTTCCTTTTTTAAAAAGTTTGCTCCATTTCTGTAGATAGGGCAGGGCTACTCTTCTGTCCAAACCAGCAGGTGACTATTGAGCCACTGCAGTTGGAATGTTTCTGTGGGTGCCATTTCAAAATATTAAGCATGTGCACCTAGAGAGAGGGTTCTAAGTCATATTAGCATTGATCTGACACCAGATCAATGATATCATGAATCAGAACCTTACAGAATAGTACTATTACTAACCAAGATCAAAGATTGGATGAGCACTAGCTGGCTAAGGTTAAATCCAGACAAGACTGAGGTGTTGGTTGTGGACCCGGGTCATCCAGAGGCAGGTCTTGGGACTGGGCTTCCTTCGGGTCTATGGCTTGATGGTATCCAGCTCAGACTGGGTGCGTAACCTTTGTGTTATTTTCAATAGTAGTTTGATTTTGAAATCTCAGGTCTCCGCTGTCATTAAATCTTCCCTTTTACCATCTAAGGAATATCGCCTGGGTGAAACACCTGGTTCCTCCGGCTGACCTCCCTATATTAGTCCACGCCTTCATAACCACTGACCTTGATAACAGCAATGCCCTCTACCTAGGGCTTCCCGGGGTAGATATCTGCCACTTGCAGCTGGTGCAGAATGCAGCAGCCAGGCTTCTAACTAGTTTGTCTAGGACTAGTCATATTACGCCTGGGCTGCGTGAACTGCACTGGCTGCTGGTACAGTGGCGGATCACTTTTGAGGTTGGCTTGCTGATCTATAAAGCCCTACATGAGCAAGGACCGCGATATCTGCAAGAGCTCCTAATTCCCTACTGCCCCCACCACTCTCTCTGATCCACTGATGAGGGATTGCTAGAGATTCCCAGGGTTCGTTTGAAAACATTTGGGTCACATGCTTTTTCTTATGCAACACCTACCCTGTGGAATTCTCTACCTTGTCGGTTAACAGAATGCCCGACCATCATGAGTTTTAAATCTGATTTTAAGACTTATCTGTTTTATCAAGCTTTTTCTATATGATTTGAATTTCTGTTATAGTTTTTATTGGATTTTACTGTAAAGTGCCTTGATAATCTGAAAGGCTCTCAAGAAATACATTTTACCTTATCTTACCTTACCTTACCTTGGTGAGTAGATCCTCTCCATAGAGAAATGATCAATTCAAGTACTACAGTGTTTCAGATTTGTGAGTCGGTAAAAATTGAAAGGTGATCCTAGCACAGATAATGTGGAGTGTCACTCAACAGATAGAAAAGCTGTTCTTTTGAGGTCTTAGGGTAAAAACTGAGAATGTAGGTCAGTTCAAGGACTGTTTTTCCTATTTCTTCTTTGTGTTTAAAACCTATTCATTTTTTATTTTTCATGGGTATTTCCCATTTGTTGCTGTTTATCTTGTACAGTTTGCATAAATATTAAATATATTATATTGGCACAGTAGCACTACCAGAACTAGGTTTGAGAAGGCATTTCTATGTTAAATATTCACACCACAGGCCTAGTTCAAGGTCCACCAGATGTAGTGAAGCATAACAACTGATGAGTCATACATGCAAGCACTTTTTCAGAGACTTTGAAAAAGTGCTTGAATGCCCAAAATGTTAGTGTGATCGTTTAAGATGTTCCACTGCTGCTGCTGTGTCAGTTTTATGAATTTCTGCCTTACTGTATATGCACTTCATTAAAGTATTTAATTGGAAATCTTTGTATAGTTTTTTTTGTGATTTCCTACATCTCTGGTGGGCCTAGAGCTAAGCTTGTGGTATAGATATTTGAGGTTGGTGGTTTTGTGCTCAGTCACAGCAGGAGTGGTTTTTATTGTTTTGTTTTTCTATGTTAAAGCCCAATTTTTGCACCTTAATACTGTGTCCATCCACAAACTGAATAACGTGAAATTTAGCATGCACATTCTCAGACCCAGGATCTTTGGACTCTGAAAATTTGGTAATGGGTGACTTGAAAGTTGTATACAATTTAAAATGTGGAAAACATGTTTTTAAAGACTTTTTGCTCCCTGATACAGCACTTCAAAAATGACTGAGAGCTGAAACCTGAAACTTTCATGTCGGCTAGTGTATGGTCCTAGGGTATTTCTTAACCATTGAGGTTCCATGTGATGATAGCGATCAAAAAAACAGTGATCGTTATCATCGTGAATGTATATCACTGAAAAGCATTTTGGCTATATACATTTCTCAGCGAACTGACATCCCATGAAATAAAAGTGTTTTTTGTGGGCGGTGCCCCTTTGCCCCTGCCCCCCGCACCCTCTTACTAAGGATTCTCAACTCTCCGGGGGTGCAACTCGAGGGGTGAAATTCTGTTAAAAAAAAAAATCAAGTACACAGCCGCAAGCAGCTGCAAAATTATTTCCCCCAGCAGGTCCCAAACCCAGTGCCTACTGCACTGTAGCCAGCCACCCTCATCACCACACCACAGGCCTGGCTCAGTTGCAGCAGACTCACCTATCCTACAAACATACAAAATTTCCAGCAGATACAGGCCATATGGTCTATCTAGTCTGCTTGAGTATGCAGCACTTCAGTCAATCAGACTGCAGCTGCCCCCCATTAACTCTTTCCTCCCCCAACTTCCCCCGTATGTACTTTCCCCTTGAATTTGTCCCACCCCCTCTTGAAGCACCCCACAATCTGCATTGATACGGGTTGCTCAGGCAGTACATTCCACCATGTTACCACTCTTTCAGTGAAGTAGTGCCTCCTCCTTTCCCTCCTGAATCTGCCCCCCTTTAACTTCAGGGAGTGCCCTCTAGTATCTCTTCCATTCTGGAGAGGGAACCCACCCTGGAAGCCTACTGTATTCATCCCCTTCAGGTACTTGATGGTCTCTATCATGTCCCCTCTCTCTCTCTTCTATCCTCCATGCTATACATGTTGAGCTCTTTTAGTCTTTCCTCATAAGTTCTATCCCACAACTCCTCGATCATCTTTGTTGCTGTTTGCTGCACTGCCTCCAGTAGTTTGATATCCCTTTTCAAGTACAGGCACCAAAACTGCATGCAGCACTCCAAGTGTGGCCTCACCAGGAACTGTACAGGGGCAATATGACTTTGCTACATCTGGATGTAATCTCCCTTGCTATGCACCCTAGCATCCTGTTAGTCTTCACCGATGCCTTTCTACACTGGGCTGAGTGGTTTAATTCCCCAGTCACCAGCACCCCCAGATCCTTCTCCTCGTTGGATGTTTACAGTTTGATACCATCCATCCAGTGGCTGTATCCTGGGTTTTCGGCTCTGAAATGCATCACCTAGCACTTCTTGGCATTGAACCCAAGCTGCCAGGTGTGCGACCACTCCTTGAGTCTTGCTAAGTCCTCCTGCAGTAATTTGCTACCCTCCTCCCCATCCACTTCAGCACAGATCTTGGTGTCATCGGTGAAGAGGCTGATCTTATTCATGATACCAACCACTATGTCTGTGATGAAAATGTTAAACAGGACTGGTCCCAGTACTGATCCTTGTGGGACACCACTTGTCACTGACCTGGGCTCTGATGCTTCTCTCCCCACAACTACCCTCTGTTGTTTGTCTCTCAGCCAGTTTTCTACCCATCGGGCTAGCTTCCACCCTATACCAATACTCCTCAACTTGCAGGTCAACCTTCCCTGTGGCACTGAATTGAAAGCCTTGCTGAAATCCAGGCAGACTACATATATTGCATGGCCGTCATCCAGTGCCCTCATTACCGAGTCAAAAAAATCAACCAAGTTAGTCTGACAGGATCTGCCAGCAATTAGCCCATGCTGTCTGTGATCTTGCAGGTCATTATCCACAAGAAACTGCACCAGCCTTTCTTTCTTTGAGGATAGATTCTATCAGTTTCCCCACAATTGCAGTGAGGCTCACCAGCCTGTAGTTCCCTGGTTCATCCTTGGGCCCACTTTTGTGGAGCGGTACCACGTTTGCCTCCCTCCAATCTCTGGGCACACATCCCTTATTTAGTGAGGTGTTGAACAGATCTTCCAGTGGCTCTGCCAGGACCTCTGCCAGCTCCCTCAGCATGCTGGGATGTACCCCATCTGGCCCAGGGACCTAAGGCCCTCCAGCACCCTTTCCACCATGATGACCCCATCTGTGGTTGTCTCACCCCCCCATGCCTGCGCCCCCTTTCCCTACAGGAATGGGCCCATCCCTCTCCCTATTGAACACTGAACAGAAGTACTCATTAAGTAATTCTGCCTTCTCGGTCCCCTTGTCTACCCACCCACTCCCTTTCCCGATCCTAACTATTTGCTCCTTGCACTTCCTCTTTTCCCTGATGTACCTGAAGAAATCCTTTTCTCCTTCCTTAATCCCCTGTGCTAATTTCTTTTCCCTGGCTGCCTTTGCAGTCCTGACCACTCTGCTCACTTCCCTGGATTTCCTCATATAGTTCTCCCTATCCTCTGCCCTGTTGGTTCTCTTGTAGGTTTGGAATGCCCTTCTCTTATCCCTCACCTTCTCTGTTACCTCTGTGGTCATCTAGCTTGAATGCTTGGTCCTTGATTTCATTTGCTGGTACTTGACACAAGCTTTAGTGGATTCAATCAACCCTAGTTTTATGATCACCCATTTCTGCTCTGTGTCCATGTCAGGGTAGATGCCATCTATGTGTGTTCTCATTAATTGCTCCATCCTGCCAAAGTCTGCCTTTCTGAAATCCAGAACCTTTGTTTTTGTATTGTGGATCTCTCTACCCAAACTTATAGAGAACCACACTGTGTGGTGATCGCTCCCAGCCAGTGGTTCCTCCACCCTTACATCTGTGACCTGTTCTCCATCCTCCAGCACCAGGTCTAGAATATTTTCTTCCCTTGTTGGCACTGTCACCCTTTGGGTCAGGAAGCCATCATGGATTGCTTCCAGGAGGATCTGCTCCCTGGTGCATGTGGTGGCTGGGATGCTCAAATCCACCCCTGGTAAAGTGAAGTCTCCCACCTCCACAGTGCTCCCTTTGCCACAGAGTCTTCTTAGCTGCTCCCCTAGCTCCTGATCCATGTCTTCTTACTGGGTTGGGGCCTATAAACAACCCCCAATTGGACCCTAGCCCCCTTTGGGGCATGGAGTTGTTTCCAAATGACTTCTGACCTACCTTCCTCCCCCTCCTCCCTGACACATCCAATCCCTTCCCTTATGTAAATGGCTACTCCCCCCCCTTACATTTTCCTCTGTCCATCCTGAATAATTTAAATCCTGGGATGACCAAGTCCTAGTCATGGTTTTGGGTTGCCTATGTCTCAGTGATGGCTGCTATGTTAACCTCTCCTTCTGCCAGTAGTGCCTGCAGCTCTGCCATTTTCATTCCCCAGGCTCCTAGCATTTCGTGATACCACCCTCCACCCTGACTCTCTCTGAGCTGCCCCCTTAATTCCCCCAATCCTAGACAAAGTAGGCCCTATCATTGCTATTGGGGCAGTCCTCTGACTCCTCCCTGATTCACTCCCACCCAGCCCCTCACTTCAAGTTTAAATTGTACTTTGTGGTGATAAATTCCCTCAGTCTCTGCTTTATAGCCCTGAACCCTCCTTACTTAGATGTAACCTGTCCCCTGCATATAGATCTGGGTTCTCCCATGTGTTGCCCCACTCTCCCACTCAGCCATAACCCATGGACTCACACCATTCTCTCAGCCACTTGTTGAAGTCCATGATTCTGCTTTTTCTGTCTGTACTTGCCCTTGGCACTGGCAGCACTTCTGAGAATGCCACTGTGCTTCCCTCCTCTCTGCATAGCTCCCCCACTTCTCTGAAGCTGTCCTGAACCTTCTCTATCTGCCTTCCTTCCAGATCATTTGTTCCCAGGTGTGTACCCCCTTGCTTTCCCCATGCCTTCTCCTCTGCCCCCCATCCTGCCACCCTCCCCACTATGGTTTTCCTGTTTTCCTTGAGTAGCGTGTGCCCCCTCCCCAAGGTTCCTTCTTCAGCCTTGTTCCATCCTTATCCTTGCAGCCTCCTGTTTCTGGCTTCTCTGCACCTCCCTGCTCCATTGTCCTTGGTTTTGTTTCCTTACCACCTTTCTGCTGCCCCTTGTCTCTAGGCCTATAGGTAGCATCTGCCACTTCTGTGATGTTTCCTTTCTCCCTGATAGCGAGCCCCCCATTAACCTTCTCAGTGATTACACTACCTTCCCCCTCCTGCTTCTCCCAGTTAGCCATACCATTGACCTGATTTGCTCTAGTGATCCTCATTCCCTGTTTTTTCATGGCCCCCTTTCCTGGGGCTTATGACCTTGCTCTGGCCCTGCTGCAGTTTTGTCTCCTCAACTACTCCAACCCTGTCTCCACGTTTTGCATGTGACTACACTGGAGTTTGCAGCCCACCTCCTGATTCTTCTGTAATTTCCTTGTGCCGGCCTACTGGTGGCTGTATTGTGCATCCCAACAGGTTTCCCTTACGACTTCAGTCTTTCCTACTTCTGCCCCCCCGTGCCTGCAGCTCCCTTCTCAGCCAACCAATTTCTTCCCTCATTTGCCCCATCTGCCAGCACACCAAGCATCCCCAGCCCTCCATGCCACTGCCAGGAATATGGCTGTTCCACATCCTTGGCAACAAACTACCCACTCCAGCCCTTGCTGGCTGCCAATCCCCTTCTTCCCTTCCCACTGATTGGACCTTCTCCTGTACCAACCCCTTCCCCGTGCTGGTCTCCTCTCATCTATGTTGGTCATGTTCACTCGATCCTCCTGAACCCTCCTTCCTATCCCTCCTATAAAGCCCCCCATCCCTCCCCTTCTGGTCACTCTAGACACTATCCTATCGATACCCTTGCAGGGTAGCACATCATGATAGCACTATAAATGAGTGACTGTTTCTACAGTCACTCATTTATAAGCGCCATCATCATGGGCTACCAACCACTGTATGTGGCTTAAGCAAAAAAGAAGTAGATTTTCAATTATTAATAAATTTGTTTCCATTTTCATGCATGCAAAGCTCCATTTTTCATGAAGTTTTTATAAGATATGTTTTTGAAAGCAGATATCCTACTTTCATCGCTCATTAGTTGTTTCATTACTTGAAACCTCCATTTTTGTTAATCCATAGACTCACAAAAATGAAGGTTTGGAGACAGGGAAACAAAATGGTCCCCCTCCCATATGATCCCAATATAAAAAATATAGTTCTCTGGTAGCCAGGTGGTCCCTTCCTACTTAATCCCAATGCCACCAGTATTGCCTGGTGGTCTAGTTGTCCTCCCCTGCCAATCCCAGTATGCTGTTGTAGTAATAATTTACTGTATAACAAAAAATCCCTTTTGTCTAGTGGTACATCCATTACAGAAATATAGGTGTGCTGTGTACATGCAGAATGCATGCAACATGCTTAATTGTGCAATGCTTGCATGCAGTTCACATACACTAAGTGAACCTAAGAGAACCAGGTCATCATTTAAACATCACACCAGGTTCACATGCTGCACACTTGCCATGTGCGTAGCAGCTAAGCTGCTGCAACTCTCATCTAAAAAAAACACATCAGTTTCTATTTCTTATACTACTGCTATCAATTAGAGTCATTAAAATAAGTTTTATTTGAATTCCCATAAAAATTAGGTAAACTCATTAATTCTGATCCTTTTACAAGTTGTTTAATGACTTTTGATTTTTGTCATTAAATCACCATTAATTTGTAACGTATTGTGTGCTTACTGCATTAAATGCCTAGGATATAGTCAGTCAACATCCCCTATTCCTGTTATACAAAGAGGGTCCTCTGTGTTGTGAAACCTATCCTTTTTGTTTTGGACCATGCAAATCCCTTATGCATATTTAGTGCTACAAATGTGTTTCTCCATGACTGTTTCATCTCACTTACTTTCCCTTTGTCATTTTGTATTGATCATATGCACTATGGCCATGCTCAGCACTCTTTGTGCTGAGTAGGGTCTTGGAAGCATGCACCATGCCTCACATTTTGTCACTGAAATGAGGGACATGGACACTCAAAATGAGGGACAATAAGGGACACTAACCCATATGATGATCAGGACACATCATGAAACTTGGAGATACATTACCTCAAAACACAGTGGAAACCATTGCAATAGCACCTGAGAATGAATTTCTACCATTTAGCAGGGGTGCCATTTAGATAGGGCAGAGGGGGACAGTTGTCCCCCCTCCCATATTTGTGCCTACAGTAGGTTATTCTTATGGTGTGGCAATAATGGCATTACATTTTGATTTAATCTTTCATACAATAAGTGCTCACATGGCCTGTGTGTGCTCATGCTGCAGGTACTCTCCAGACTCAACTGTGTCTGTATTGTGTTGTTCATTCTCTTCTCCTTTTAGCAGTGGCACAATCACATGTGATGTGGATGATCTCCAGCCAAGAAAGAGCGCATGAGTCTTGCAAGTGCAACACTGTCTTTCCCACCACAGAGTAGACAGACTGCATACTACAGCTTGGAGGAGTTGATGAGCACTGAACTCTCAATAGCAGTGTTGTGGTAGCATATTTTTGTTGGTCTACTCTTAGTGAGTCTCCATCTGCCCTTGTGGCTGAAGGGACAGAGGGTGAGCTAGAAGCTAACTAAAGACTAGGCTACCTACTACTCTACTAGGCTTGCCTTGCAAAAAAAACAGCACAGACCCCCACAGCAGCAAGCTAGGCTTCTCAGCAGTGGTGACAGTGGTGTCGGTAGCTTTCGTAGGCCTTGATCAGTGCAGTGCTGCAGCAGCCACAGCAGCAACTAAGCAAGAAGCAAGCAACCCAGGTTGGGTGGGTTTGGTTGGTGAGGTGACTTGGTCATGGACCATGTTGGGGACCTGTGATGGTCAGTTCTAGCATCCAGCTTCTGGTGGAAAGAGAGGAGGGGAATGGACTGAAAGTTGGGCTGGTGGCACACTGTGCCATGCTTCAGGTTCTGGCCATATGGCCGGGTAAGTAAAAGTAAATCATTTTTTACAGGGGAATTGGGGAAGGAAGAAGTACTGAAGTATTGATGTGTTTTTCACGTTTCTTCACCTTTGGGTGGCTTCATGACCCATAGGGGATGGGTATTGTATGGAATGGAGTCAGGGAGAAAAATCATGACACAGTTCTTATTTGGGGGGAGGGAGGCAGAACTTCAGCCAGGAAAATATTGGTTAGTAACTGGGTGGGTTTAAGCCCAAATCTGATGCACTGCTCCGGGGTTTATACAGATGAGTCTCATACATTTGAATTTTTCCTGATTTGCATATCACTTTTCAGTCAAAACAAATAAGTAGTACCTTTTAAAGATGTTACAGACATTCTAGAGCTGTCCCTTGCATTCATGGACAACTGAGCGGTATGGTATGCACAGACTATTGGAGTCCCATTATAGTCAGACTTATGTCTCCCCCTTCCCAGTAAAGCTGACCTCTACATCCCCATGCACAGGTACATTATGACAAAGGGCAAAGGAGACTACACGGGTGTGCACCATTGAAATGAATAGGGTATTTTTTATTACTATTTTATACATTATTGATGGAGTGTTAGAGATTAATGAAGGCCACCGCTCGACTGACAAGGGCCTTTTTTGTTGAACAGTGGCCTTCACTATTCTCCAACTCACCATCATGACATATAAAATAGTAACAAAAAATAACTCCATTAATTTCAAGGGGGTATACCCCTGCACTCTGACCCATGGACATCATCTCTTAAAGACTCCTGCCTTTGGCTTCCTAGTACTCAAGTAAGAGACTTTTTACTTATATCTATACTTGGTGAGTTGTCTGTAGCAACATGGCCATACCCGCTACAGTGTGCGTGTTGAGTTATTGTTATTTTTGTGTGTACACCTTAAAGTATGTTTGCATGGAAGTATTCAAAACTATGGAGAGAAAATAGTAGGAGTACAGGCCAGCCAGAAATAATTAAATGGTTTTGTGGGTACGTTTGTATATTGAGGGTGGGGAAAAAACACATGTTTCCATTGGTATGTGTGCTACAGTTCAACTGTGAAACTGAGATGAGGGAGAGAAGAAAACTGAAAAGCATAACAGTGGCTACAAGCATGCCACATGTGTGCAGATGTATTCAGATACAGTATGTATTGAAGTACAAGCGAGACATATGTGTGCAGCCAGTATGGCTTAATAGTTAAAGTCACTGAACTGCAAACCAAAAGACTAGGAGACATGAAGACCTGGGTTTGAATCTCATCAACCCCCCACTTGTGTATGGTGTGATCCTGAGCAAGTCACTTAACTTTTATGTGTGCAGTTTTCAGTGACCACTTCCTTTTTGCACGCATGCCACATGCATGCAGTCTTTCCCAATTTAACATAAAAATCTTGATTTCCACACTTGCTTGCTGCATGCATGCCATATGCATGCAATCAGTCCCAGCTTAACATTTAAGTCATACTTGCAGCACATATATCACTTGGGTAATTTTATGTGTGCAGCATGAAAACATTTCATATAATTATTTCTGTAAGGGATTCTCCCAACAATCCAAATCCAACTGTCAATGAATTTACATTCTCTTGTGTCCAGTGGCACCCATATTTCCTACCAAGTGCATCCTATCCACCCTGAAATGGCAGGCAATAGACCCTCTGATCACCTGCATGGCCAGCCACCATCCACACTGAAAATCCCATTCTAATGATTAGAAACTCATACAAGTAGTGTATATTATATGCACTATTTGCATGAGTGTGTTATCATTGGTACTGGTCTGGCGGGGCAGATAATGGCTGGCCATGGAGTTTAGCAGAAGTTTCATCATCTGCTCTCTTGTTGGGGGGGTAGTGGGTGGGGACCTTAGGGAGTGCCACTGGACATCAGGGAATGTAATTAAATTAACATGGGGGATTGTAATTGGGTTGTGCTATTAGACTTCCATGGCTTGGGCATCTAGGAGGCAGGGGAGTGGTACAAAGCGACATTTCTACAGTATTTCTACCCAGGTCTGAGGGAGAGGGGCCAGGACTATGGTGTGCCTCCTATCTATGGTGATCCCAAAATCCCAAAAACTAATACAGGTCACTCAGTAATGGAATGTCCACAATCATAAAATTGGGATTGTACTGTACAGCATTTATTCTTGAACAGATGGTAACAGAAAAAAACTGTGGTGCCCTCAGGGCTTGGTCGCTGTCTAAACAGATCATGCACTTGTAGTAGGCAGAAACATTTTTAAAAACTCTTTATTGCAGTACTGAGACTTTTTACAAGAACACTGCCCATGGATGTCCACTCCCTTTATTAGGGATCTCTGGACTTTAGCAGTGCATTTATGTGGGTGACACCACGGCATTCACTTCGAGCACACACTGAGTGAACCTAGTTACCACCCCTCAGAGCCCATTGGACTCCACACTTTGCTCTTTGCTTCTCTATGGAGGGTCTGTGACTCTCCCCCATGTACACTTCTACCAGCTAGAAGACTATGTTAACTTCCACAGCTAGCACACTTGAAAGAACTGTATAATGTTTGGGGGGCCCTTATTACTAATTGAAATCAAGCATATTATAACCTTGTTATGCCATCATTATGAAATCACTCTGTTGTTAACCCTTGTTGAGTATGTTCTATACTTGGTTGGTATAGATTAACAGGAAACGTGAGCCCTTGTGATTCATTTCCTGCACTAGCAGGTCATCTCATCCCCAATTCTAGGAGCAGAAGTTTATCTTGTTTATTCTTAAAGGACAGGAAGGTGTCATATCAATGGTATAACAAAATGGAATGCTCACAACATTCATTGTTCCGCTTTGAGAAAAATGTTTAAAATGCTGGTATTAAATTAATTGTGCCAGGCTGCACCGATGAATAGTGTTGTGAAGAACACACAATTAACATTGTTGAGGAAACTTCCTGCATGATTTACTGACTGTTTAAGGTAAGAATTACGCTGAAGAGTAATTCAGTCTGTGATTACAGAATCTTGATAGCCCATACACTATAAAATATAATGTGTGGTCTTTGGTTAATAACCATGCTGAAAACACTTTTTGAGTTTTCCCTGACATCACAAAACATCTCAAGCTATGCTTTCGAGGTTTACAATGATGTCATGGCAACCTCTCGAAGTGTTTATAGCTTGGTTATTAACCAAAGACCATACATTATCTTCTATGTTAACTTCCACAACTAGCACACTTGAAAGAATTGCGTTAACATTTGCAACTAGCACACTTGAAAGAACTGTGTTGACTTTCAACTGAATCTCTTCTGGGGTCATGTGTTGTCTCCCCATCTTTAAATTCTATATACTCTACAGAACCTTTCAGAACTATTTAGGCTACAAGCTTTTGTACCTCTTTTCTGAAATCTAAGATTGCTTCAAGAAATCTTTAGCTTTGCTGGCTGGAGACTTTGAACTTTTAAAACTCTTTAAGTCTGAATCTGGGCAGCACTGTTAGTTTTCACAGTCTTTTGGGGGTTGCCCCAATACTACTCACTGAAACCTTCAGTCCCATTTCCTTTGCTGAGAAATCTTTAGCTCCTCCGGCTTCACAGGATCTGGTAGCCACCAGGTCCTGCAAAACCAGCCACTGTTTACCATACTAAGACAAAAAAATAAAAAAAAAACTGAGGGTCCTTCCATCTGACAAGTGGCCTTGGCAAAGCACCAATTACCTGTTGAACTTCCAACTTCAACTCACAGTTTTCAAAACAGCAGAGCACTGTGGCCCATGCTGCTGCGAGAGTTGTAAGTTCCATTACATCATCTCCTGCCTCAGCAGAGCTAAGCAGGTGATGATGTAATGTACTGCAGAGAGTTTTAAACCCTCTGAACTGCCCAGGCTCCCTTCCTGATCTAAAAATGATGGGATCCTAGTAACCCCAGGGTCTGTCTGGTTACATAATGAAATAAGACATTAGGGTACAGATTCCCCTGACCCATGGTGATCCTGTGAAGTAATCTTTTTTAGGGTATGAATAATCATGTGATGCAGCGTTGACATTGCTGTAATGTCAGCACCTTCTCTCCAAGCATTGGTGTGTGACTGTGTTTCCTGTTTCTAGACAAACAGTGCCAATGTTAGAGCAATGCCAACACTGCATCCCAGTACCATTAAAACCCTGAGAGACATGATTTCACAGATTCATAGAATTCTGGAACTTTGCACCTTAACTTTTCATTTCTTTACTTTTGTATTTTAGTGCAAGAACCCTAAGTGATGCATGAACATAGTTTTTTCCAATTGATTTAATATGTAGTATATCTGTAACTGTACAGTATTTTAACATGTACAGACAATCTCTTTTAATGACTGTTCCATTGATCTGCCTTAGAGAGCATGTACAAAGTGAAAAGTAAACCTGCATCTGATACAGAACAGAGATAAGGTACCTGGAGTGACTAAAGGGGATCCTATGCCCAAGGGGTCTTGTATTGTATGTCACAATATCCTGTAGTGGGACAAAAATGGAACAGCTCTGAGTGAGTAATGACCAGGTTGGTGGCAGTGTGTTGATAAGGTACAGTAAGTAAGTCAGATAGTTGAACAACCAGGTGGTCTTGGGTGTTTATTTGATATCTGTACAGTATATATGGAAAGAAAGATACTGTGCTTCCCTGATAGACCATAAGTGCTGTTATATAAATGTTTATTTATTTATTTAGTTTTTGTTGACTGGGTAAGTGCACTAGACAAATTCTGCCTATTTTCAAGCATGACCCGGGGGGATGGAGATACAGATGAATGCCAACAGACCTTGAACCAGATTAAGCTGTTGGTGGTATTTTTTAGTGAATGGGGGGAAATTTGCCCAGGGCTCTGGGAAAATTCCACTACTCTTTTTTTGAGATGTGCCATAGGATCTTTAACTTCCACCTGAACTACCACCAGAACAGGCAGATGGGGCCTTGGTTTAACATCTCATCAGAAAGACATAACCTCAAGAGTGCAGCACCCCCTCATGCTGCACTGCAGTGTTAGTGTTGGGATAATAACCCAAGTGCCTGGTGTGGGGCTAGATCCCACAGCCTTCTGATCTTCAGGTCCCCAAGGTGAGTGTGCTACCTGCTGAGCCACTGAGTCACTCATTCTTTCTTTCTTTCTTGCTTTCTTTCTCTCCTTCTCTCCTTCTCTCCTTCTCTTCTCTCTCTCTCTTTCTTTCTTTCTTTCTTTCTTTCTTTCTTTCTTTCTTTCTTTCTTTCATAACTGGGTAAGTGCACTGATCCAGGGGACCAATGTCAGGCATGACCCAGGCCACATAGGAGGCAGTTACAGAGTTAGTGACAAGTAATACAATGAGTACAAGTCATGTGGATAGACAGGCAGGCATCATTGGTGCACAAAGTGGAAATACAGACATCATTGGTGAACAAAGAAAGTAACATAGGAAAGAAAATTAATGAGAGCCTGAAAAAAAAAATTGGTCTGGCGAATTCTGCCTCCTCATTGGTTGAGGGAGTCACATGGGAACTTTTCCTATATGTAAAGCCCAGTTAGAGGAGTGTAGCTGCTGGCTAGAGGTGTGTTATTTTTAGTTTAGCTATTCATGGTAAAATAGTCTTAATGAAACTGAAACAACCACATGTTATACCCCCATATAACTAGATGTACAGTCCAAGAGAGTGAACCCACTCTCAAGCAATATAGATAAACCGATACTGCTGTGTGATTGCTAGCTCCAGGTAGACAACAAATCAAACAGGGAGAATAACTCACTCTGACAAGCCTGTGGTGATGGTAAGAAAATACTGAGTCCAACTCAAAGTTGACAATACAAACTAAATATGTTTGTTTTGCTATAACCAAGAACAGTACAAATACAGTAAGAACAGTGTGTAGGTGCTCTGGTGCTTCAGCTCACAGATAGGGCACAATTTTTAAGAGCCCTTAGAGCAACGCAAGTTGCCTCACCTTAGTGCTGAGGTGAAATCCAGGTGTCTCAGGGACCCTACACCCAATTTTATAGAAAGGGGAGGGGGGGTCCCTGCACACAAAAAAAAAAAAACAGGAGTTGTCAGGGACAGAAGGAGCATGAGATGTGCCATAGGGGGACAAGGGAGGCAGTGGGCATGTGAGGGAATTATGTGGCACCCAGCAGGGGTGCAGTTTTGATAGCTATAAAGTCAATAGGATAGGACCGGTTGGGAGGGTTCCAGAGGCAGACAGTGACATGGCCTGAGGTGGGCACATCCCTGGCAGAAGTCCCATAGGTGGCTGGGGCTGCTTCCAGGGTTGTGCCCACCTGGGGTCATGGCACTGTCCATCCCTGGAATCTCCCCAGTGGTCCCCTCCCATTGGCTTTATGGAGACTGAAATGGCACTATATTCAATTGGTATAGGTTGCCTGTTTAATAATCTGTACATCTGGACCATCATACTATTGGCAAAAATCTATAACTCAATCATAAATAAGCAAGACCACAGTCCAACAGTCCATAAAAATCTTCGATAGTCTTTTATTCTTCTTATAATTTGGTGCGAATTTATAAGAAGAAGAAGAATAAAAGACTATCGAATATTTTTATTGACTATTGGACTGTAGTCTTACTTATTTATGATTGAGTGATTGAAATGGCACTCCGGCTGGGAGCCACATCACTCCCTCACATGCTCACTATCTCTCCAACCCACCCCATGGCACCTCTTGTGCCCCTTCTGCCTCCAGCAGGCCAGATTCAGAGCCTGTCCCCCTTTGCCACAGTGTGTGGCACTAGTGTGCATCCCTTAGACCACCTCTTGGCTAGTCTAAGTGGAGTTCCCTGCTGTAGCCACAGTGGGACTTGCAAAGAAAAGGGATGGTGCAGCCCAACCATGGTGCAAGCCCCCTTGTGACCTTGCACAGAAGCCCTTTTGCTGCAAGGGTGGTGCAGGGTGGATTAGGCACAAGGCATTCTGATTTCAATGCAGCCAGCATTTGAAATTTGGGATTGCCACAAAATTGGATGCAAGGTGTCAATTGCATCATACCTATTTGGTGCAGGCATCTTGCATCACACTTTAGCATTTTAAAATTGGGCCCATAGTCTTCATCAGGGGGTGGGCTCTTAATACTGAAGCCTCTCCCCTTATACCACCTGCTCAGCTATCACTGTAATTCTATAGGTCAGTGATTTACATTTAAGTCATTGCCAAGTTAAGTGGCTCTGGGGAGGATAAGAGCCCCACAAAAAAACACAAAAGGAAAATGTGTTGAAGTGACTAAATAATTAAACAGCCAATATGTGCACAGACATTAAAAACATATTTATCAAAACTCAGAATTTAATGAGTAGGTTATTAGTTGGCAGCTATTCTAATTTGACAGTAGCATAATGAAGACATGCACCTCCAGTGGTCAGTGGCCATCTTGCCTGTTTCCATTTGTGATCTCCCGTATGACATTTTGTCACACTTATTGTGTAAAGGAGATCAGCTGTACCAAGTGAGACACTGGGAACTGGAATACAAATAACAAGACAGTGTGTCATTTTACCATATTCAGATTCAGCTACAGCATGTTACTTTTTTATAGTTGCTGTGGTTTTATAAGGAGAAAAGAGATTACTACACATACAGAGGTATTTTATGAAAGCAATATAAAAGTTCATTTTATACATTCCCCATGGAATCCCATAAAGCGGAAAGAGTGGGGGGGGGTATGGGCTTGGAGGGGGATGGTTTCTCTCTAGCATATTAGAATCTTGGCAAGTTTGTTGCTTTTGTAGAAAATGTAAATGGCACTCCACTTCTAAGAACTGAATTCAAAGAAATTTAAACAATCAACATTATAAAAGGAAGGGCTTAACGATTAACAGAGTAATCTCCTATAACCAATATTGTAAGAGATGTAAGTGATGGTACCCTTCTATGTACAGGATTCTAAAGGCATTTAAAAAATCAGCACTATTAAAGTAAGGACTTAGACTTACAGATTTTTAAATAAATTTATCTTTAACCAATAAATGTAAAATGTAACGTAGTTGCTGTGCAGTCTTATATTAATGGTGCGGAGAAATGGAGGGCCAGTTTATAGGTAAACGTGTGTATATACGGCTCACTTTGGGCTACTTAAGTGCAGTCTCTGAAGCAATAATCTCACAGAAAATGTTTTTAATCCCAGTTGTTAATGAGCTCAATTGATCTAAGGGCTTTTGATTGGAAAATCCAGTATATCTCCCTCTGAAACAACTGTTAGAGTTGGTTTCCTCCCCTGAGATCATCCTTAACCATTTTTATCCCAATAAGTTTTCTGGGGCCACTGTCATAAAATTCAAGCAGTGGTTCCCACAGGTGTCTCCATGTTCCCATTCCTGAATATGCTTGTATGTTTCGGTATATACTCTTTCAAAGAGTGTATAGTTCTCCCATCTATATTTTGTGCATTCACATGTGAGGACATAGACTATAAACTTAAAGGAACAGCTGATAAATTTCCTTACTGAAACCACTTTGACAGTTGTATTAATCCTGATATATTTGCCTGTGACTGTATAAGGGAATGCTGTGCAATGAATGAACTTATGTATTCCACTGGGGTGGGACAGGAAGTCAGTTAAGACTCATTGGTCTTTCTGGTAAAGGGCATGGATGGCAATGCACTAAATTATATTTAACATTATGCACTCTTTTGAATGGAATTGTCAGTGCATCATCTACAACTTTTGTTAGAGTGTGGTCACTTTTAAGGATATGCTAGTATTGCCTAACAATGTTTCCCACTTCCCTAGACAAATGATTGTAAGCTGTTGCAAACTGCATTTTTTACTCTTGCACATCTTGATTTTTACATTTCAGTGTTAACAGCATTTCTGTCCTGTGATCTAGACTTTTCAAAGCAGTATTCAGTAGTCTTTTATCTTATCCGCTGAAAAGGAACCTGTGTTTGAGCTGTAGTACCTGTGTTTCAGAATATGTGTGATTTGAACAGTTACATTGAATTCTTAAGAACTGACCATAGGGAATGGATTTGATCAGGCTTTTTGAGTGACTACTGTCTGCCCTGAGAAGGGTATTAGTAGCTATACTTTTTTGAAATTTGCTGTGGGAGTCCATCTGAAGGGTGATATCCCAAAAAAAATCCATTTTTTTTGGCCAAGGTGCGTGTAACGTGCAGGTTCAAGTTATTCTTATTAACCTAATGCATACATTGTTTGGCTCCTTGCTAGGAATCATCCCACACACAGATCACATAATCATTGTACTAATACCATGTTTTGATGTAGTTTCTGGGTGGGTTGCTAATAGGGCTGAAAATGAACTCCTCCTCCCAGCACCATAGAAATAAATTGGCAAATGAGGGTTCCATGGAGGCACCCATCACTGTTCCACACACCTGAAGAAAATATTCGCCATTAAACTCAGAAAAGAAAAATGTGGTTTAAGAACAAATTTGATGGCTTGTAGAATAAATTTAATGGGAAAATGTTCTCTGTGGGGACTTCTAGTTAGAAAATGCTCACAGACTCTGATGCCTTGCTCATGATCTATAGAAGTGTGGAGTGATACTACATTTATCCCAGGGACACAGTAATAGTCTCCCCATTCAAAGTTATTACACTTCTCCAATACATACATTGTATCTCTTAGGTAGCAGTAGAGATGGGAGAAGTTGGCAAGCTTCTCTCTGTGAATTAATTTGCGAATTTCTCATAATTCGCAGATAGCAGATCAATCAAAAGTGCAGAATTTTGCAGGTGAAATTCCATACTTCACAGCAAAATTGTGGACTTTGTGGCAAAAACTTCATGATTCAGAAGTCAAAGTTTCTCAGGTCCAGAAAAATTTTGCAAAGCTCTGCAAAGTGTGAGTTTTACCACTTTGCTGACTTTGCCAGCGAATTTAAACTATAAAATACATTTTAAACTAAACTAAACTAAACCACATTCCATATGTTCTACACAAAATTTCAAGAAAAAGTCAATAAACTTACATAGGTTACCTGAAATAGACTCAATTCCTGAAACATTAGGCCTGTTTGGTGGGCTATTCAATTTTTTTTATGAACTTTTGAAACGGTGTATACAACTGGTGTAATGGGGTGTGAATTCCACATAAATCTGAGCTCATTGTCTGTGATGTCTCTCACTTCTCTGGCATTTTGTAGCAGATCCAGTATTTCTTTTTTGGAAAACAGCAGTTGGATTACCACCTCATTTTCAGTAAAAGCATTTCTTAATCCAAAATCTTTTTCCATATGAAGGGATCTTTTTTGTATTAAACAAACAAACCAAAAAAAAAACATGCAAAAAAGGATCTCTTCATACAGCAAAAGAATGGGGGAAAAAAATCTAAGTCCAAAATCTTTTGCCGTATGAAGGGGTCCTTTTTCATATGAATGAAAAAAGCATACAAAAAGTGATCCCTTCATATGGCAAAAGAATAGGAGGGAAAACTAGGTTAAAAATCTTTTGCCTTATGAAGGGATCCTTTTTTGTATGAACAAAAAAAGCATACAAAAAAGGATTCCTTCATATGGCAGAAGAATTGCAAAAAACCTAAGTCCAAAATCTTTTGCCATATGAAGGGATCCTTTTTAATATGCCTGAATTTTTTTTGCATGGCCATTCTAACAAAACAGAAGTGAGTCACGAAAAAGGATGTGAAAATGAAAAAAAAAACACGCATTTGAGGGTCATTTTTTCCAACAGTGAAGGGCAGAATCCTACTAATGGGGTCCCAGTGACCAAGATACATACGTTGGTGGGTTAGCAGCATGTCATTTTTATGGGTTTTAAAATTTGTTTGGGGGAAAACAAACAAACAATGGAAACAAGATGGCAGCCAAATGAAAAAGGATTTTTTTCTCTCAAAAAAGGATTGGCCTCATACAAGAAAGATTCCTTTTTCTATGCACCAAATTGTTTTTTTTGTTCCAAGAAGCTGCTTAAAACCAAAATTTTAAAATCGAAGAACTTTGGGACAGATAAATATTTTTTCACCAAACCAGTGACAAGCACTACTGTGGGTGAGGCCCTTTCTACTCTGAAAATTTCAGAGCAAAATTCCAAATGGTCTGGGCACAAAGTGATGACAAACTGCAGAAAACTATAATTTTTTTTATGTTTTTCCACTATCTGCATCTTAGAATCCGCACATTTGACCGAAATGAATCTTGGCACATCAAGAAATCTACCCCACAAGATTGTGCATGCAACATTTCATGAATATCTGTTAAAAGGTTGAGAATATATTGAAGTGCACAATTTGAAGTTTAACACAGAAACCTCTGCTCAGCACTAACTACAGGTATATTTGTGTAAGTGCTCCACTAAGCAAAAAACTGTGTTAGTGCACCAGTTACAGATCAAGTCAAAACAACAAAAGTAGAGAAATATGGTATTAAGGGTTCCAACCCTAAATCTCCCCCCAAGCAGCAAAAGGACAAGCCCATTCAAGCAACCACAGACAACCATCATCAGGTAAGACAAACAACATACAACTGTTTCCAGATAACACAAATGCAGTAGCACTGATGTGCTACCTTTGTGGATTTGTATGTGTGTTTCACATACCACAAGACATATCCAGTCACTTCTGAGTGCAGATAAAAATCCACAATACTCAGATCACAACACTACTTCTGTGTGCAGCACATGTCCCTGCAGTCACAGACAATTTCAAGATATCCAAGTTACAAGAGTCCTTGTGTCTGTTTTTGTAGCCATAGCTACTAATGCACACTGTAAGACATACACCTGCAGGCCCCTGAAGGGCCTGCAGTTCTGCAGCCTTAGGTATGAAATATATACACCAACCTCTGGCTTGAGAAGCGAAGGCCCCACAAAATCCATGATACCAAAACTGCAACAGTACTTCTGTCTGCAGAAGTGCAGATCCCTGTGGGTCCAATGCTTTTTCAGCCACAGGTAGTCATGCACATTCTAAGACATACACACACAGTTGTGACTGCAGAAGCTCAAGCCCCTGTGGAGCTTATGGTTCTGTAGCCACAGATACAATTCCATGAATGCATGACATCAGTGCTATTGCACTTGTGTTATCTGGAAACAACTGTATGTTGTTTGTCTTACCTGATGATGGCTGCTTGTGATTATTTGTGTGATCTTGTCCTTTTCCTTCTCGGGGGGTGGGGTGGGAAGTTGACATTTAAATCCCTAATGCCATATTTCCTAACTTTTGTGGTGGTAAGTTGAGCCCTCACTTGTGCATTAACATAGTTTTTGGTAATGAATTTCCTCTCTTGTTGAGATGGTGGAATTGTATCTTTATTTACCCATGTCTCTACAGAGCAGAGTGACTGTGAAATCACCTTTTGTCACAGATTCAAAAAATTCCCCCTGCTGTGTTCATTTGGTGTAGTCCCAAAAGGCCATATTAAATGTTTGGTTTAAAAATATTGCACATTAGTGGAGTTATGCATGATTGATGAAATATTTCAATGTTCATCCATATCTTGGTCATTTTAACATATTTTTCCACAAAATGTTCAACATAGTCTTCTTATGACCCCACCTCATGAACCCGATAGGTGAAAAAATTTTTACTATTCCATATGCATATCATATACCCTGTTTGATTAGCAGTAAAGCACATGTTTGAATTTTAAGTGTGCACAAATTTATAGTATTATCTTATTGCTGGGTGGTGGTAGCACAAAAAAACTGAAATGCATTGTTCAGTGTAATGTTTCTCCAGAGGGCAGTATGCTGCCAAAACTGGCTGAAGTTGTTTGTGGGCCCCATTCGGGGTTTTTTCTGCTCTGGTGTCTGTCTTGTCTGCTGTCAAATTAATTCATTTTAAAGAGCGTATTGACCAAGATGTGGTGAGTTCTTTTAATTAAAGGAGTGAAGATAATAATTGAGAAGTGATTCCACTCACCTTGTGGGAGGTCAAATTTGTGACCTTGTCTAGTTTTTATTAGCTTTAATATTAGGTATTTGTGGCAGTGTAACACTAATCACTAAGGAGGTACAGTATGTCCCCATTTTAAGGAACATTTCAATACTTTTATGTAATAGGATCTTCTTTAAAGATTTTTGCAAACAGCCCAAGTTCAAACAACAACCACATCTAGACTTCACTGGAGGGGTGAAGGGCTCACAGCTGAAGGCTCCCTCCCCCCAGAGTGGATCTTCAACCAAGTAAAGAAAAGTGCTCCACAAATAGGAGCAGAGAGCTGAGCTAGGCACCTCAGAGCAGGGCTAGACTGATCTCCTATCAGGATCAAAGCTGCACTCACAGAGCTAAAACAGGGCCAATCAGGAGGTGCTAGGAGCAATCCTTTGATCAAAGGGCATTTAAAACATTGGCAGGAAGCACTGGATGCTGGACCTGATTGGATAAGTGAAGAGTTCACAGCAGAAGCCCCCCAGAGTGGGTCTTCATCCAAGTAAAGAAAAGTGCTCCACAAACGGAAGTGGAGAGCTGAGCTAGGCAGCTCAGAGCAGTGCTAGATTGGCCCCCTATCAGGAGTGATGCTGTGCCTACTGAGCTGAAACAGGACCAGTCAGGAGGTGCTAGGAGCAACTCTTTTAGAGTTTGTCTCCCTGTTTAAGTCCTCATTCCCCAAGAGGACCCACATGCTGCGGACCACCACGCAAAGGACAAATATGCTAAGGACACTGGAGTCTGCCTACCAGTGTCAACCCTACGAGGTGGCTGGACACTGCATCTCAGAAGGGAGACAGAGGTACAGTAAAGGAGTAAAGCAGGCATCAGGATGTAGCAGGAGGAAATCTTGGGCAGACTAGGTGGGCCAAGCGGTCCTTATCTGCCATCAGATTCTATGTTCCTATGTAAGCGGGGAACCTGGATGTCTACCTGTCAATTAAAGTAAGGTTCCAGGTTAGCTCTTGTTGTAGCTCACATAACAGAAGGGAGTGAGGTGTGATAGGGTCATGCTAAAATTTGGGGATAGGTGAAACACCCCATCCAGGGTAGAGATGAAAAAAGGGGGTTTAGAGTAAGTAAAAGTTTGGGTTTAGGAGAAACACCTATATAAGGTAGGGGTACAAAAAGAGCTAGAGTAAGCAAAAGCTTGAGTTTAGGTGAAACACCCGTCTAGGGTAGGGGAACAACAAAGGTTTCAAGGAAGCAAAAAATTATAAGTAGGTAAAATACCCAGTCTAGGGTAGGAGTAAAAAAGGATTAAAGTAAGCAAAACAAAAACAGGCAGGACAGATAATAGATATGCTAGAAGCAGTGCAGTGCAGTGCAGTGGCTGTGGGGTAGCAGTTTTCAGGGAGACTTTCTGGATACTGCGGTGCTGCCCCATCTGCATACACCTCTCTGGGCTGAGGGGGGAGAGACTGCTCATCTCCAGACCAAGTTGACTGGGATTTTGGGGGCCTCCTTCCCCACCCAGGGACCACCAAGTCTGCCACTACTGCCCCAAAGGTTGCCATGGTGGAGGGGCAGTGGAACTATGGTGGGCTCAGGAAGGGTGATGGTGGTGAATCTGAGGCACATCCTCAAGATGGTACCACTACACAACTACTACGCACTCTGACAGGATGGGACTGTCCTACAGAGGCACTCACAATAGAGACTAAGGAGGATGTGGGGGTCCTCCGTAGTGGAGACTCCAAGGTGGGTGATAGAGAACCCCTGAGGAGAAGGAGGAGGAAACAACTCCTGATGGGGGACTCAATTGTTAGGAGGATAGATTTTGGGACAGGAAAGGAGAAGAAGGTTAGGCGCCTACCTGGTGCCATGGCTCAGAGGAATGGGAGCAGATCTTGAGGATAGGTAAGGTTGAGAATTTAGGGCAGACTATGTCAGCCAAGTGGTCCTTATCTGCCGACAACTTCAATGTTTATATGATCACTAGGGAAGCAGGATGGAGGGAGAGCTGGATGTCATGGTCCACATCAGGACCAATTACCTGGCTAGGGACAAGGCTAGGATAGTACAGGGAGTTGGAGAGGGTCTTAGGCAGGTAGCAGGATCAGTTTTCTTTTCTGGGGTGATACCTGTCCATGACAGGGGGAAGGACAGTGTACTCCATGCTAGGAGCTGCAACACATGTTTGAAGGACTGGTGCAGTGAGGAGGGGTTCAGTTACATTGGGGATTGGGGTCCCACCTGGAGGGACAGAGGCCTATACAGGGCAGATGGCATACATCCATCTGGGAGGGGAGTCACAGTCCACAATGAATGGTTTAAATGTTACACTGACAGTCATTTAAACTAGCCATAGTGGGTGGTGGGAAGAAATGGGTAGACATAAACTGCCCCCCCCAAACTGAAGTGGGCAGTAGGGAGAGACCAAAGGGAAAGAAATCTCTCAGGGTGCCCAATGAAAAAGGAAACAAAGTAGTAGAAGTGAAGAAAGATAGGACTGAGAGCAGAGGAAGTAAGGAAGTAAGAAGAGATGGCATAAGGGACAGGGGATGATGACAAACAGGGTGGTAGCATATTCTGGAAGGCCATGTCTGCAAATGCTCAAAGTCTGGGAAACAAAATCCCACACCTAGAGACCATCATGGCAGAGGCTGACCTGGACATTGTCACCATTACCAAGTCATGGTGCAATGAGAAACATGACTGGGATATAGCCATACTGTCTCTGATCATGCTGTTCTTGAGCTAAAAGTCCTATAAGAACCACCAATTCAGAAATCTACTACCTGGAAACTGGATCACTGCTATTTGAGGATCCAGATTTTAAGAAATGGGTTACATAGAAATGTACAAACATTGAAATTGATGGCAGATAATGACCGCTTGTCCCACCCAGTCTGCTCATTTTACCTATCTGCTGCAGAAAAGAAGTGAAAGCATATTGGCAGGACAATGATAATGGTGAAGTCTCAAATGCCACCCTCTGTGAAGTCTTCAAGGCCACCCTAAAGGGTAGGATTATGTTCTATGCCACCTAATAGCAGAGATCCAGACAGGTGGAACAACATTCCCTGGAGAAAGAACTTAAAGAAGCAGAAGCTGCTTACAAAGCTGCTCCGTACTCATCTACCCTCAAAGCCTCCTGGCCAAAGTCATTAACCTTTACATTAAACTGAATGACCTCCTCATGAGGAAAGCAGAACTAGCCATATAGCACCTACACCACACTTTCTGGGAAAGGGGAGGAAGAAGTCCAGTAAATTACTGGCATGTCACCTGAAGTACAGGGAGGCCAGTAAGCTCATTCCAGGTCTTAAGCATGTGTTGGGCACCATCAAGCATGACCCCACAAACATTAGTGCAATTATACAGAAATTCTACTCCAATCTGTATGTTTCACCCTCCCCTCCCATGGCAGATGTGCTGGAAGGCTTCCTCAGTGCCCTGCCAATTCACACTCTCCCACAATCTCAGGCATCAGAGCTACAGCTTCCCTTCACCAGATGAGAACTGACAACGGCTATTAAATCCCTAAACCTTCACAGGGCCCCAAATGGGGATAGCTACTGTGCAGATTTTTCAAATTACTGGTGAGTGAACTAACACCATTCCTCCTTAGACTATTCCAAGAATCCCTCACATGAGCCACCCTTCCACCATCAATAAGGGAAACAGTAATCATGATACTACCAAAAAAAAGGCAAAGAGCCATCCTTACCAGGCAGCTACCACCCCATCTCACTGATCAATGCTAATGTGAAGGTGTTGTCCAAAGTATTATCTTCCAGGGTGGAAAAGGTTCTAGCTGGGCTAATCCATCCCTCACAGCTGGGATCCATCAGAGGGAGGCCACCTCAGGACCCTAATGTCCCTCATACACAAAATACAAAATGACAACTCCAAGGCAGCTGTTCTGATAGTGAATTTTGAAAAAGCCTTCAATTTCATTGAATGACAATACCTGCTTACCACTCTGGAGAAAATAGGGTTTAGCCCAGGGTTCCAACAGTGGGTCAGATTCCTATACTCCTCACCATCAGTCTCTGGTCCACCTTATTCCCCCTTCAGAAGGAACCAAGCAAGTCTGTCCCCCTTTACCCCTCCAATTTATACTGGTTATAAAGCCCCTAGCCATTGCTCTGAGGGAGCACCCCCACATATGAGGTATCCAGGTTCAAGATAAGGAATACACCACCTTCGTATACACTGATGATCTGCAGTTTACTTTGTCAGATGTCCCCAGGCTGTTCCACATATCCTTTCACCGCTCCACTCCTTCTCTTAGGTAGCAGGCCTCATAGTAAATCAAAGAAAGACATAGGTCCTACCCCTAAATGCTGCATGCATGCCTGGAACCTTCACAGTGGCATGGGAAGAACAGGGAATCACAAACATGGGGGTAAAACTTCATAGGAATTCTCACAAAAATGGGTTCCTTGAACCTTGAACTACTATTAGCATCCACCAAAGAAGAGCTGAAAAGGTGGAATGCTCTGAGCCTGTCACTTGCTGGCAAAATAGATGCCATAAAAATAATAACTGCCCCAAGTTCTTGCATGTCTTAGCACACGTAATCCTCAAGATCTCACCCCTCTAGTTTCACAAAATAGACAAGGTGACGGGAGATTTACTCTGGGAAGGAAAGCCACCCAAATACTGTAAAGAAAAACTGAGACCTCACTGGAGCAAAAGTGGGTGGGGCCTCCCCTGATTCCAGGCCTACCATGTGGCCCTTATCTCAGCCGAAATGGTACATTGGTTTCAGATTGACCCAGTAGCCAGCCTACTCAGCTTACAGGTGCAAGAAGCCATGGTTGGGGGACAGTCCCCCTTGGTGGCACTATTACAAGGTAAGACCCCCCCCCGGAACCCATCACCCAGACTGGTGGTCTCAGTGGCATACTGGAAGACACTTCACCTCTATATTGAGGAATCCCCCACCTCCAAGGAATGAACCCCCCATAGAACAACCCAGAGATCCATATTTGGGGAAAAACACTACATTGGACCTCTAGGAAAAACAAGGCATCCACTATGTCAAGGATATCTTCTCTCTGGGCACCACCCACGCTGATACCTTTGCAGGCATCATGGAGCAGTGTGCTATCTTGAAGGACTTTTTTTGGACATACCTCTAGCTGAGGGACACCACCCAGAAACACAACCATGGAGGGTGAACCCGGGCACTCTTCCTCAGTACACACCATCTAACTCTTTGGTCCTCCCTTAAAAGGAGTAGGGCAAGTGTTATTTACGGGTCTATCTGGGACACACAACTGAATCCCTCACAAATGGCCAAGGAGCACAGGCAAACAGAACTGGGTATCCTCAACTCTGAATCACAATGGAGCCACTGTTGGGACAGGCTCCACAGAGCAAGGATGGCAGAAGCAGGATAATTCAAAATAAGATGCTCCACAGATAGTACCATGCCCATCAGGCACTTACATCCATGGGTCTACTAATTGTGGACTCCTGCTGGAGATGCCAGGGAGCAGGATCCACACTGCTGCACATCCTATGGCATTGTCCCTCCCTCAACCCCTTCAGGTACTGGGTCTATCACAAATGCACCAACATCACTTGGTCATCATCTCTCCATTTTCAGAAATGCTTCTGTTAGGCTGCTGCCTGACTGGCATACTAAAATTTTCCCCACAGGCCCAGTGGCTCACAGCAATAAGAGTTGCCATCAAGCCACTAATATTATGTGAATGGAGATCCAATAAGATTCATTTGGTCAAAGAATGACTCTTGGTGGTGGGTGAATTAGGTACTTATGAGAAGCTCTTCAACTTTGCCAATCATATGATGACAGGTTACAAGTGCTGGACCCTCTTTCTGAACCTGGAATTTTGCCAGTCTAGCCTACAGACACACTAGCACAAGATCTCCCCCACTGCCTCCTAATCACTTAGTAGTGAGTGAACTTCTGTGCTCACTGACAATAGGTAGCCTGCTCTTTATAGTTGTATTCTACTGTTTGTTTTCTATGCTTTCTCATTCTTTTCACAGGAAATAAACTAACTGGCATTTTTGATGGACTTCCCATATGCTGCTTTTGGGCATTGAACTCACATTTTGGAACTGATTTCTCCTTGTGGTTCTACTGGGCAAGACAGTCTCACTGGACATTTATACTGCCATGCATTGTTTCACCACTGGTACAGCATTTACTGTCCCCTCTATATTACTGCCCAAATCTGTTCATCATGCACTGGTTTATTTATTTATTTGCTTTTGTTTACCAAGTAAGTGCACTAGACAGCCAAGTGCCTATTTTCAGGAGCGACCCAGGAGATTACAGTCTTGTTGGTTAGTATCTATCTGCTAAAAGTACTGTCATGCATCTGTTTTTCTTACCTGTAATTATTGTGTGGTTGTAGTGTATCCTGAAAAACAAAGCGATCTACACAGGGAACTTCTTTGAGAACTGCATAGCTTTATAACATGCTTCTAACAAGGCAGCCTTCTTCTGAATACAAAGAGAGAGAGAGAGAGAGAGAGAGAGAGAGAGAGATTCTGGATCTTTCTAACAACAACACTACTATTGCTCAAGATCTAGATTCTCTTAGAGTTTGTAAAGTCCATGCTGCCCTCTAGCAGCACCTCATAATACTACACTACAGTTGCATACAGTATATATCAGGTTGTTTGTTGTTTCAATAAAAATTATTAACCACAAAGTCACTACCAGCTATGGGATAGAGACTCCGGTGACAAAAAATACAGGATTGCCCATGTACAAGTGTATGTGTAAGGAAACCAGACTGATTGCAGGTCATTTAGAAAAAATGGAGAACTGGGCTGGGCTCAGGATAGAACACTGGTGGACATCTGTGCAGATAAGGAGGTTGGATATGCAGCCAAAATCTCCTTCTTGTACTGACCAGGACCGGTATGACAGGTAGGGGTGGAACCAACTTTCCAAGAGGAGAGATCTGCTCCTACACATTTTTCAAATAGGATGGAGTGGGCCACAGTGCTAAAAACCTTAGTCAGTCAACTAAAATGGCAGAAGTCGGCAGGCCCTGATCCATCACTTCAGGACTGGAACAGAAAGCCACAGATGCAAGCCATCACTGAAAATAAGATGTTGCATTTCAACTGGACTATTCTAGGTAAATAATCTGTAAAAAGTGCAAACCACTTCAGTTCTTTATTGTAGGATAGAACCTGAACTGATGACTAGCACTGGAGTTATTATCTACTGCTTCACAATTGTGGTTCAAGTTTAAGTATAGACTGTATGAAACAGTTGAATCCCCCGAGAATGGTGATTTAAGCTGCCCAAGAGTGTGGGGAGGGGGGTTTCCTATGTGATGAGAACTGCGGTTGCCCTTTTTCTAACAAAGTAGGACAACACTAGCTTTTGTAACTGGGAATAGGGTTGCCTTGGCCTGAAGTACAGCATCTTTGCCGACTGCATTTTTTTTTGTATGTTCTGTTTATGCACCCTATCTTCAGGGCATCTCTCAGGTTCCCATCTGCAGCTTCCGACTTAACCATCCGCCTGAACCAATCTCCATGCTGCTACATCAGGTATGTGGGGTCCAGGCTCTCCCGGCCCCACGAAGAGGTCCCAGACCCCAGGGGGAGTTGGAGAATCGGTCAACCTTGGACATGTGTTCGGAATGCTCATGGTCACCGATGCCCCACCCGATGGTAGAGGAGGTTTTCTTGAATGGTTTTCCCCCAGGGGTGCAGTGTGCAGTGATGTCTGTGCACGGCTTTTCTGCTGACATCTGCCGCACTCTCCACGCCTAGATCTGGCTGGTGATCCTGCAGTACCCCCAATATCCAGCAGGGCTCGCGAGGACACCAAGCAGCCCCAGGAACCCTCCCAGGGAGAGTAGAGAAGTCTCTCCCTCTCCCACTGACCCCCGGCTTCCTGAGTCCATCACTGAACCCGGGTTTCTGGTGTGGCGTGACGTGTGGTGTCCAGCGCCTCAACCCACAGCGCCACTGGGCCGGCCTTGCCGACTGCATTTTAAATGACAAAATGAACAAGGTTCAGACTTGAGGTCCCACAACAGTACATGATTGGCTGTCATAGTAGGGGCTGCTGTACATTAAGGTTTACCAGCAAAATAATAAACAGGGCCTGGACAAAGGGAATATATAGAGCTAAAAGAAATAGATGGCCCCAGATGTTCTTCCATTTCATTACTGCAATACAATGACAAACACAGGGTAACAACCTTTATGGGTTGTTTTGTTTGATTTTTCAGCTGCACAGTGAGAGCTATGCATGACATGGTGCAATTACATTGAAAAGGGGGCTCTGGTAGCACATGACTGCTAATGTACTGCAGCTGATCTCCTTTCACTGAGTGGAGTTGAAACACATCTCTCTATGTCTTCTCCATTGAGTACAGTGCAGTTGCTTCCTCCCTCCCCATCACACTATTTTCTTGCACTCATTATGAAGTTCTTAAGTAGTAGTCAAAAGCTGCAAACTTCAAAAGTGTGATGATCAGATCCAGTTACAGCACATGCATTAGACTGTATGTCCCAAAGCACTAAGTGGTATGGCAGACAGTGACAGCTGAAGGTGAATGCCGGTTCATTACCATTTGAGGAGGGAAGGTCCTTTGCTGGCTGAGCTGTGCAGCAGCTGTACTGGGTATGTGTGGGACTGTATTGGGATGACATTTGTTAACTGTTAAAAGACATGTTGATTTTTGCTTATGGAACGATCTTGAATCTTTGTCATTAAAATGTGGAAAATCAATAAAAAAGAGATGGGAGTCTCAGGGGTAGTAGCTCTGAAAAGCAAGCATGGTGTCTGGGACAGCCCCGGTATCTTTGACAAAGACAAACTATTTCAGAAAAACAAACTGTCTCGGGCCAGTTCAGACTCAGCCAGCTCAGTCCATTAATGTCAGGCAATGGCTGCATGCACTAATTCTGAAGCATCTCAAAGGCCAGAAGCATAATGCTAGCTGACACTGATTGTCTGCCCTTCCAGAAATTGAGTCACACTGTGCAGATCAGCCTTCACAGCTACCACAGGAGTCCTGATGCCTAGAAAAAGTAAGCTGCTCCTGCAAACCCTTTTATTTGCTTATAAAATGTACACCATGGTTAATGTGTTCTGTTAGGACCACTGTCTAAGAAGATGGTATGGTGTTTGTGTGAATTCTAGAGAGTTGGCAAGGGATGGGGTTTTGTTGCAAAACAAGGGTTACAGGTAATCTAGGTAAAGTAAATGAATGAAAAAATGAAGGGCATCAGAAAATTATAGATAGCGTTGTGTTTGTCATGTTGGATGAGTGTTAGAGAAACAAACAAGATCCCCAGCATTGCACTGACTTTCATGTGGGTGACCTACTCTGGGCCAGTAGCACAAAAGGAGCACTGTGGAAGCAGCTCTTTCACACAGTTCATACTGGTACTCAAGAGAGAGGGTTGCAGTGCAACCTTGGTAGCCAGCAAGCCAGGGAACAAACTTGAGAAAGGCTGCACTTTGACCTTAACCAGAAAGCTCCCACAAGCACACCCATGGACATCCACTTATGGTATAACTGCCAAATATTTTATTCCACAGACAGTGCTGTGTCCAACAGCATACATATTCAGACATTTAAGTAGGACAGTGGGTTTGTTTATCCTACTTAAATACCTGAATCTATATTCTGTTGAACACTGAGCACTGTTTGTGGAATAAAATATTTGGTTTGTTACACCACAAGTGGATGTCTGTGCATGAGGTTGTGGGAACTTTCTGGTTTAAGGTTGAGTGCAGATATTCTCAAGTTTGATGCAGTGATCTCAGACTGTAAGGGGGAGGAGGGTCACAATTGACAGACAATCCTGGCACCTCCAGTCATTGGCTGTTGGGGGCATTGGATGCTGCCGATGACCACACAGTATCTGGTCACGCTCACAAAAAGGAACAGTATTGGACATCTGAAGTGAGCATAAGTGATGGGTGCCAGAACCATAAGGGAAGAAAAAAAGACTCTGCTTCCCCCATGTCACCAGCCCTAGTGTGACTTCTCTGCCCCACCTCTCTTTGATGGCAGTCCAATGGCAGAGAATTCAAGGCCAAGTACATTAGGGGTCTTAGACATAGTGCTGAGAGTTTTCCAGTGGAATGGTGGAGGGCCTTCAAGTGGACTTGGTTTAGGTGCAGAGGCCAGGATCTCTCAGGCCAGTTGGCAGGGGACTCATCTGGCTGATAACAAGGTGGAGGTTTGTGGACAATTGGGGACAGGCAAGCCACCGCAGGGTTCTGCCTATCCCTATACCTGGTCTGGAGTTGGTATTGACATAGAAATTTAAGGTTAGAAGAGACTGTAGCTCTACTAGGTCTGCCTCCCACCACCACTTAGAAGGCCAAAATTTCCTTTTGGGGGTAGTGTAGCATGAATAATACACACTCAAAAGTGAATGTTAGACTGGCAAAATTGTGTCAACTTCTCTTTACATGTTGCTGTGGACAAGTTATTAGACTTCATCAAAATGGTACCGGGTCAATCTACCATATGAAATAAGGAATAGTCAAAACTGTGCACCACACACAGCACAGGGGAATAGAGCGACAGGGTACAAAACACCACAAGGAAGAAATGCGGCAAGCACGGTTTTGTACCCTGTCATGCATGGCTGGTAGGCAGTGACACAGAGGATAAGAACTCTGCTGGGGAGATGGTCCATCAAGCAGCTGCCGTGGCTGAGAGGGATGAGTCACCAGCAGTGGAAGGAAGCTGTGCATCTGTGGAGTGGGGCTCGAATCCTGGTCCCAGACCACTGGTGCTATTTTATTTTTTTTATTTACTTTGTACGACTTTATTTCCCCCCGGTCGTGTTTCTCCTCATCCTCATGTTGTACCCCCCCAGAGTTGATTATATAAATGGGGGGGTTCGGGGGCACAGCACCCCTTAATGGGGAGTGCGGAGGGCAGATCCCCCCCCTGCAAAAATGAAAGATTTGACTGCCATTTTTACCAATTTTACTATTCTGCTTTATGGGCTAGCGCTGGCAATGTACTTGCTTTATTGACAGTGCGGTACATTGCTGCGCTGTTTTTGTTTTCAGCATGATGACCCCGTGCCATAAAAATCACATTAAAGAAGCAGTGCATGTTATAAAAAATGAACTGATGTTTTTTTATTTATTTTAAATTATTCAGTTTTTCCTGTCTTGTGTGATGCACTTACATCTCCATTTTTAGTCTGCATTAGCATTTTTTTAGATTTGAAATGGAGCACAAATTTTAATGTAGCTAGCCACTGGTTTTATCACTATTTTCAACTTTTCCCTCAAAACAGGATATATATGTGTGTGTGTGTGTGTGTGTGTGTGTTTAAATGAACTGAGCATGATACTGGACACTCCTGTGTCTGTGCTTTTTAGCATTTAAGTGGTGATGGGGGAAGTTACAGAGGACTGGAGGAGGGTCAAGGTTGTCCTTCTGCACAAAAGGGGCAGCAGGGAGGATGCTAGCAATTGCAGGCTAGTCAGTCTCACATCAGTAATGAGAAAGTTAACTCATTCACTCTATAGGAGCTCTTTGAGAGTTCTACCACTTGTGTCCTATATACTCTTAACACTGCATCCTTGGCCTTTCTAAGCAAAATCAAGCCATAATCAGCATGCCACAAACAAATGCGAATACCTCATGAACCATACATGTGACACACTAAGTATGAGTAGCAAAGTTGTTCAGCATAAAATTATCTTTGCAACGGTGCTATACAATTAATTATAAGCAATTTCTTTTTTTTCTATACTAGTTAAAATAACAAAAGAAAGTGGTTTTTTTCAATAAAAAAGGCAACGTAAACCATTTTTGGTAGGAAAATACAGTATGTAACATATCAACACCACATTAAACATCCACACATTAGATGCAGGTACAAAAGTAATTTTGTACTAAGAAGCTATTTTTTTTAATATGAAACATGTATTTTTTTCCCATTTTATTCATGGTGCCTAGGTGAGGCTTGAGGGGCAAATGTCAGCCATACACACCATACCATAAACAAATACGAATAACTTCTAAAGTATATGTGATACACACAAAGTATCAGCGGCAAAGTTGTTCAGCACAAAATTACATTTCTAACAGTGCTATGCAGTCAATTCTAATAATTTCAGTTCACAGGTAATACAGAGAAATAGTGCTGATGACCTGAGAAGTGTCCAGGGCAAACAGGAAGTCTTTAGCTGCTGACTGAAGTCATTGTGGAAGACAAAGGGGATGATTTGCCTGCCAACTACAGGCATTTCCTGGAGGTAATGAGTTAATGGAGACACTACTGAAGGAGAGGCTAATGGAGTACCTGGAGGCAAAAGGGCTGCAGGACCACCGGCAGCATGATTTCATGGGGGGAGGTTATGTGAAACTAATCTCATAAAATTCATTGACTGGGTTACCATGGAGGTGGATCAAATGAGAGCAATGGGCATGGCCAATCTGGACTTCAGTAAGGCTTTCAATACTGTGACACACAGGAGGCTAATTAAAAAACTAAGCTGCCTGAGAGGGAGGGAGAAAGTGACAAGTTGGGTGTTAACCTGGTTAAGGATAGGAGGCAAAAGGTGGTGGTAAATGATAGCCACTCAGGTGATAGGAAAGTGGCTAGTGAAGTGCCACAGGATTAGAGGATCAGCCCTCTTAAATGTCTTCATAAGTGACATTGTGGAGGAGCTTGAGGGGAAAGTGTGTCTCTTTGCAGATGATACAAAAGTCTGCAACAGGGTTGACGGTCAGGAAGGGGTGGAGAAAATACAAAGGGATCTGAGGAAACTACAGCAATGGTCTAGAGTGGCAGCTGGGTTTTAGTGCCAAAAAGTGCAAGGTTATATGCTTAGGGTTGCAGATCCCAGGGGCTGTGTATAACATGGGGGAAGTGGAACTTACAGTCACCAAGCGAGAAAGAGACCTAGGAATTATCATATCTGATGACCTTAAGGTAGCTGGGTAGTGTGACAAAGCAGTGGGAAAGGCTAGCAGGATGCAGTGGTGCAATGGCAGAGGGATTTCTAACAGGAAGAGAGAGGTGGTGCTGCTGTTGTATCGCTCACTGGTGAGGCCTCACCTGGAGTACTGTGTCCAGTTCTAGAGGCTGTACCTCTGTAAGGACACTGAAATGGCTGAGATAGTACAGAGTAGGGCAAACAAAATGGTGAAGAGTTGCATGAGGAGCTGTACAAGGAAAGGCTTCTGGAACTCAACATTTACTCCCTGAAAGAGAGGAGAGCAAGAGGAAACATGGCTAAAACCTACAAGTACCTTGAAGGAGTTAACAAGTTGCAAGTGGAGGGTCTATTTTAGAGACAGGAAGGTACTAAAACAAGGGGGCTTGCAATGAAGCTAAGAGGGGGAAGTTTAGGAGAGATGTGAAGAAATACTTCACAGAAAGGGTGCTGGATAACTGGAATGGCCTGCTGGAGGATGTAGTGGGGGCAAAGACTGTGTGAAGCATTAAGCATGTGTGAGATGGGCACAGGGGAATATTAGGTAGAGGGACAAGGGGAGGGACTGACATCTATGACCAGCTAGGGTCAGTGGTGATGGAATAGGCAGGGATAAGGGAAGACTGGATGGGCCTAAAGGTCCTTTTCCACCAAAAAAATCTGTTTCCATGCCCACTGCTGATAATACAGTACATGGATTGTATTATACATATTGTGCTATACGTAAACGATGCTGTCATTTCGGCAGCTGGCAGAGAGCAATCCTCAATCACCACTAAGCTACAAGAAAGCTTCCTTAAGCTTGAAACATGGTTAACTCAGAGCAAGCTGATGCTCAACCATAAAGAAATCAAAAGCATGCTCTTCACTGTACCATAGAAAAACAATAAGTACAACTCCCTGTTGATACGGAGCTGGCAGGGAGATCTTATGGGACAAGTATGCATGTTCAAATACCTTGGGGTACACTTAGATAGCACACTCAGTTTCACCACTCATATTGACCATGTTGTCATAACTGCAGATATAAAACTGGGTGTTCTCTGCTGCCAAAAAACCTAAATGACACCTGCCGCCCTGAAACTAGCCACAAGTAGCTCGGTCTTATCTTCAATAGACTATGGCCTGCCAATTTATGAGGCTGGCTCTGACACCACCCTGAAAAGAGTAAAAACTCTCCTAAATAAGGCCTGCCGATTGACCCTAGGGGCTGACCATCTGACTCATACCTGTACCCTATACAACGAGACAGGAGGGCTCCTACTCCACCTCAGGCTTCAATACCAGACCTGCCTCTTAGTAAAAACAGCAGTATTGGGACTTATGCCTGAATCAACCTGCAGACTATTTAAAGTTGCACAACCCACTCAGCAAACCAGAACAGCGACTAAAGGTGGGCTCCTGGTGCCTTTTAAGTGCACAAAGCTTGCCCAGAAATCCTTCTCCTACCAGGGACCCAGATTGTTCAATGAGCTACCTACTACCCTCACAGAGTGTACCAAGGTCAGTCAATTTAACCCTGGGTTACGGTCCCACTTAGCACGTGAAAAGGTCTGTCGATGCTCTAACTAATAATAGCCCCTGCAATCTCTACCCAGATCCCCCCTAACAACCCCTTAACCCCTCACTGTTCTCGTCCTCCCTCTACTCCCTATCTATTCCCCGCTCTCTCTTTTCCCTTCCATCCTAATTCCCTTACATAGAAACATAGAATTTGATGGCAGATAAGGACCGCTTGGCCCATCTAGTCTGCACATTTCCCTACCTAACGGAGAAGCTGAAGATCCTAGTTAACCAACAGCTTACTTCCTCCTACCCCCCACTAGAATTGCCTTATGCCTTTCCCATGCATTCTTGAGTTCCCCCACTGTTTTTGACTCTATGACCTCCTCAGGAAGGTTGTTCCATGCATCTACAACCCTCTATGTGAAGAAATACTTCCTCACATTACCTCTGAGCTGTCCCCCATCTATCTTCAAATTGTGCACCCTTGTTCTTGCACATCTCTTTTTTCTGAAAGATGCTACCCTTTTGGACTTTGTTGATTCTCTTGAGGTATTTGAACGTTTCTATCATGTCCCCCCTCTCCCTCCTTTCCTCTAGGCTATACATCTTAAGCTCCTTTAGTCTTTCTTCATATTATCTTCTGGTGTAGACCCTGCACATTTTGGTTGCCCACCACTGGACAGCCTCCACCCTGTCTATGTCTTTGTAGAGATGAGGTCTCCAGAACTGTATACAGTACTCCAGATGTGGTCTTACCAACTGTCTGTACAGAGGGCCAACAACTTCCTGTTTTCTACTGGTAATGCCTCTCCCTATGCATCCCAGTATCCCCTCAGCCCTCTTTACTGCCTTCTCACATTGCTGGCCCACCTTTAGGTCACCTTATCCCCCTCTGCCCCATCCTCTCCCCCCAAAGCACATCACCGCACTGCCCCATGTTCTCTCGACAAAGCCTACTCTGGCTGAACTACTCCTGTGTCTTACTTCTGACAAAGCATCTGGCTACATACCACTCCACCGACTACAGGGATTCCTCCCAACCTGTTGGTCTCCCTGCACTTTCACAATGACAGTTAAATGCACTAACAGTGTGCTGATCAAATGTACTCTGAAACTCTAATTTTTGCCTCTGGAGTTCCTCTTGTTTTTAATTTTGATATATTTTCGGTATTGTGACATTAACTGTAATCATCTGTAACAACTGTGTGATTCTATCTGTATTGTTATACCTTGTATTGTATTTTACTGTATTGTATTTGACTGACATGGAACCTTTGGAAAAGAGTCCCAGACTCAAAGGTATTAATCCGAAACAGAAATAAATAAATTATAGTGTATAACAGAGCATCATTCTGTATAGAATTCCATCCGTTTCAAAATGTTGTTGTACTACAGTTCAAAGGTCATGGATTGTGATTGTACCATTCTGAGGTACAACAGCATTCTGAAATCTCTAGAGACTGCAAATTCAGTTTTGTTCTGAAAGTGAAAGAACCACCGGGTGTGCACATTTCGCATAATACTATACACCATAAAAAAATACAGGTTGAGCAACTTTATGCACAACCAGTGTGTTCTGCCACCTTGGGGGTTCTGATTTCCACAGACCTCTCAAGCTTTGCTCTCAAGGTCAGAGGGAATCAGAACCCCTCTGTGGCAGAATACACTGGTTGCGCATATTTGCCCATCCAGCATTTTCCATGTTTTGCATTACGTGTGACAGCTGCATAACTATCTTGCTGTACCACAACATGTCCAACCAGAGATGCAAGGAACATGGAGGGCAGAATTGGACCAATTGGCCCTTCTTGTCCATTCCCTATCCTCATACTAATCAAATCCCAAAGTTAATTCATGTATTTTGATTGTACAGAGTGGTACTGTACAACTCTCTGTTATGGGTCCTGGCCTTTAGAGGAGATTGAAAAAAACAACTCAGGGCATCTGAGGCCCAACAGACCTGTCTGCAGAGATACTTTTACAGCTGCTTAACTGGAGGACAGGCACACAGGTGAATGCAGAGGAACATGCTTCAACCCTAAAGGTAAGCCGTTATGTTGTTCTCATCCCTCCCTGTGTCCTGCGTCCTGCTCCTACACCACTTCTGACCTCAGTACACTACCAATCCCCACTAAGGAACTCTAGCAATTGGAGGTTGTAGCTCCAGATGCCCCAAACCTCATAAGCCAAAAATGCTGAATTTTCAAAACTGCCATGCACTCAGGAACAAAAGTTGCCTTACCCAACACATGGCATCACTCCCTCGTACTGGTGCCTGCAGAAAGGGAAAAAACACAGGGGGAAGCCAAGCAGGAAAGAATAAAAACAAAACAACAAACAAAAAACAAGCTATGATGGCCGACAGAGGCTACTACTGGACTACTATATTTAAGATGGCAAAGGCCCACTGCTGCACCCCCACCCCACACTATTGTGGTCTGCCATTTTCCCTGTGCTCCCAGGGTCCATAATGCCTATTTATATACAGCCCCAAGACAGCTGAAATTCCCAGTAGGGAAGGAGGATGAACTTCAGGACAGGGTTTGTTCCTGCAATTTGAGGGAGGAGAAATTAAAAGGGAAGCATTTGTTCTTGCTGTTTTGATTTTATTGTCTTACCTTGTACTGGGAGTGGGTATGTGCCTTGGGGTTTAATCAGGCTGTTTGGGATTTGAACTGTTTCTGACTGCAATTCTGTTCTGTGTGGTTACACAGAAAGCTGAAAACAGATTTAGCCTTGTGGGAGGAATGCTGGGGGAGGGGATCCTATACAGGAGCCATTTTAAGCTAATTGTTTCCGTTTGGATTTGGAGCCTGAAGGAGGATGACCTTCAAGACAGGGTTTGTTCCTGCTATCTGAGGGAGGAGGAACTAAAAAGAGAAGTCTGTGATATCTTTGCTTGTGATATCTTTACCACTTACACCAAGCTGATTACCAAAGGGAAATTCCATTCCTGGATCACACCCACTCTGCTTAAATCCATGACCTCTAGGGACCACCTTTGGCATATTGCATGTGCCACTGGTATGCCAGCTGACTGGCAGAGGCACTAAATGGCAATGAAGTCATGCACCTGTGCGACCCGACAAGCAAAAATTGCCCACTTCCTGAAGAGCCTCTCCTCCTCCTCCTCCTCCTGGGGTAACAGAAGAAAATTTTGGGACAATATCAAAGACATTACTGGCAAGCCCAATACCCCCCCCATGCTTAACATAAATGGCTCTATCTCACAAGACCAATCAACTCATTGCCGACTCCTTCAATGCTGCATTCACGGACCTCAGTGCCATCCTCCCCCTTTGCCTTTTTCACTAACACCCCCCATCTAACAATATACAACCCCCACCAGTATCTGGTAACACCACCCCACCTTCCACTTCAGGACTGCCTCCCCCATGGAGGCAAAAACCTACCTACTGCATGTCCTGGGTAAGTCCCGCTACAGTAGTGACACTCTTGATTTGAAACTCCTGCACCAGGCCCTTGATGCAGTCCTACTTCCCCTCACCAATCTGTTAAACTGCTCCCTCGGCCTTGGTGAATTCCCCCAACTGTAAAAGGCCGCTGTGGTGACACCTGTCCACAAAAGTGGTGACAGAACTTTGTGTAGCAACTACCACCCAATCTCTATCCCCCCACCCCATCAAAAGCCCTTGAAAAGATTGTCTCTGCTCAATTATCAGACTACCTTGCAAAGTACAACCTCTTATGCCAGCAGCAACATGGTTTCAGAAAAGGTCATAGTACCTCCAGTGCCCTCCTGGAATTTATGGACTTTATCCACAAAGCCTTTGATCAAGGTCACCTGATTGGGTCTATTTACACAGACCTGTCAAAGTCATTTGACACTCAATCACTCCCTCTTGTCGCTGCTCTCCCTTCCATTGGCCTATCACCTAAAACCACCATCTGGTTCACTAACTATCTACATGGGTGTACTCAGTGGGTCAAAATACAGGACACCCTCTCCTCCAGCCAACCTGTGCACTCTGGTGACCCCCAGGATTCAATTCTCAGTCCCCTTCTCTTCAGTCTTTTTCTCAACTCCCTTGCCCTTATCTGTTCCAGCAACCTGCTTCTCTAGGCTGATGATGTGGTTATCTACGCTAGCCACCCTGACCCCTCCCACTTGAGAATGCCCTGCAAAAATGTTTTATTGAAGTTGAATCCTGGTTCGCTGAGCATAGACTAACTATCAATTACAAAAAAAACAAGGTAATGTTATTTGCTAGCTCGCAAAATAAGCACAACACATTTTACCTTAGTATCTGTAATGATCTGCACCAGCCACTGGAACAAGTTAACAGCTTTAAATACCTAGGGATGACCCTTGACAGCTCCCTATCATTTCAGAAGCATGTGACCAAGCCTGCAAAGTGGTCAACATCAGGATCAGGCTACTCTATAGGCACAAGCATTGCATGACACCCAATGCCCTCTGGCTGGCTGTGACCGGTTCTATCCTTTCAATCATTGACTATGGCCTAGTCATCTATGGCTCTGCCACCGATACTGTCCTCAGTTGATTTAAGGGTACTCTTAACAAAGCCTGTCACCTAATAATCAGTGCACCAAGACTCACCCATACCTGTGTCCTCTATTCACGTCCTGGCTGGCTAAACCTTAAAGTGAGACTTGCCTATCAATCCTATTAGCTAAGAAGATCACCCTTGGCCTCACCCCACCTTTCTTATAGTCTCTCCTTACACTTGCTGCTAATTCTAGAAACACAAGGCGCTCATCTAAACCCTCCTACTCTGTCCCACGATGCAGGACATCCCTTGGCCAGCATACTCTCATGTCACAGGCACCTGTGCTGCTGAACAGCCTACCCACCGCAGTATCTGCTAAGCAAACGTTAGGACCCTTCAAATCTAAGCTACAGCAGCACCTTCTGGCTGGTTGCTCTTGCGACTGCACATAATCATCTGCCCCTTAAGCCCCTTACCCTGCTAACGGTCACATTTTATGCTTAGCTTGACTATGTCCATTTAGACTGTTACCTGCTAGTTTTTAGTATTTGTTATTCAAAATTGCCATGAGCATTGTGCTCCTCCTGCTCTGTTTTTTACCTCATCCCTCTATATTAGCCTTCTTTATTAAGCACTGAAATTTGGTTCTTGTAAATGTTTTGGCTTGTACACTATTGTTTATTACTGCAACTGTTTTACCCAGAACCATCTCTTGTACATTGCCTGCCTCACCTCACCTCACCCTTCTGTCATTCACTCAACTAATTGTTACTTAATTCTATTTTATGTTATTTAGTTCTATTCTGTTTTACTTGTAGGCAAGGCAAGGCAAATTTTATTTAAAAAGTCACCTATCCCGGAGGATCTGGGTGCCGAACATATTAAAATTTCATACAAAACTCAACCAATGAATTATATGTACACAAACAACACAATGTAAGACATAAGTACACAATACTGCAACAATTATTATAAAATTTATAAATATTACCCTCAACGATAGCTACTAACCCAGCAATAGCCATGGACCAGTTAAGGCATAAAGGTCAGGAGTCAAAATAAGGCTATACAGCAAAGCACGGGAAGGCCTGATTACACCAGAAGACCTTGAGGCAGGCTTTGAATACCTCAATGGAAGGGACCTCTCTAACAGCTGGAGAAAGCGAATTCCACAGGACGGGGGCGGCGACACTAAATGCTCTGTCGCCTGCTATTTTTAGCCACATCCTGGGAATTGCAAGGAGGCCCCTAGAGAAGGAGCAGAGGGAGTGGACCAAGACAGCAGGTGTAAGAAGGTCCTTCAGGTAACCAGGGACCAGGCCATGTGTAGGGCCTTAAAGGTGAGCAAGCCCACCTTGAAGAGGACCATCCACCCTCCACCTGACCGGCAGCCAGTGCAGTTCACACAGCACCAGGGTGATATGACAGTACTTAAGCTGTCCTGTCAACAGCCTAGCCTCCGCATTCTGCTTCAGCTGCAGTCATCGCAGGGTACCCCCAAAGACCCCAAGATAGAGCGCATTACAGTAGTCAAGACTGGACGTCACAAAGGCATGAACCAAGGTGGGGAGGTTCAGAGGCGGAACTAGGGGCTTTATCCTGGCAATGTTCCTCAGATGATAGAAACTGGTACGGACAACAGACGACAACTGAAACTCAAGTGTCAATCTGCTGTCATGCCTAATGCCCAGATCACGCACCCTAGAGGAGGCCTTCAATGTTGTGGAGCCAAGAAAAAGCACCGTCTCTGCACCAGAGGCCAACCTATCACGCCGTCTGTTTGACTCCACCACCAGTACCTCCATCTTATCGGTGTTCAGTCACAACCAGCTGGAGGTCACCCAGTCATTGATCTCAGCAAGGCAGCTGTTAAGCACTTCCACTGCACAAGATGTTCCCAGGGCGAAGGAAAGAAACAGCTGTGTATCATCAGCGTTGCAATGAAAACCCAAGCTGTACTTCCTAATAAGCTCTCCCAGGGGCAGCATGTACACTGCAAACAACTCCGGTGGCAAGACCAAACCCTGGGGAACTCAGCATGACAGGAGGCTAGGAAAGGAGGAGAAATTCCCCATCACTACCCTTTGCCTCCTGTTAGACAGAAAAAACTCAAACCAGCAGATGAAGGTGCTGGCTAGTCCACAGAATGCCCTTAGGTGGTCAAGTAACACATGATGGTCCACCATGTCAAATGCTGAAGAGAGATCAAGGAGGATGAGAATTGTTGCCTCCCCTCGATCTCTTGCCCTGAGGAGGTCATTGGCACCTAAAATAATGCAGTTTCTGTGCTATGCCTTGCACAAAACCCAGACTGGAGTGGCTCATATAGATCATGGGCCACAAAGTGCTCCTCAAGCTGAAGCGCCACCACCTTCTCCACAATCTTACCCAAGAAGGGAAGGTTGGAGATGGGATGGTAATTTGCCTTGACGTCAGGGTCCAGTGATGGTTTCTTCAGAAGCAGTCTTACCAATGCCTCATTCAAGACATCAGGAAAGACCTCCCCCAACAGGGAACACCGGACAATCAAGGCAAACACAAGGCCAACGGAGTCGACACATCCCATTAAGAAAATAAGTTGGCACTGGGTCCAGTTCACAAAAGGTGTGCTGTAGCTTGGAAGCAACCTCAATGACTTCAGCCACCTGAACGAGTCTAAACTCACCCCAACTAGGCGGAGTGCTTTCTGGATGCCCATGGCAACCACTGTTGGCTGAACTATGCCTCACTGGTGCAACCCCCTGCCTTATGGCAGACACCCTGTCTCAGAAGAAATGAGCAAACTCCTTGCATAATGCATTTGAAAAATCTATTTTCGGCTGTAGACAGGAAGGATGAAGAATCCTGTCCACAGTCCAAAAGAGCACAGTTGGTTGGTTCCTCCTGGCAGCAATCTCCCTGGACAGGAATTCTGCCTTCTTACGGTTGATTGCCCTGGTACACACCATAGTGCACACACAGAGCCAGTTTGTCCTCCTCCAGACAAGACTTCCACCAGCAGTGCTCTAATCTCCGACCCGCAATCTTTATCACCTTGAGCTCCCCATCATATCAAGGGGACCTCAAGTAAGAAGATTTGAGTCATACACAGACTGGTGCGGGGGAGTAAAGCACGCCAGACAAGGCCCTATTATACACGTCAACTGCCACGCACCCCCCCCAACGCATGCACTATCCACACTAGACAGATCAGCCACCACTACATGTTCTCATTGTCTGCTTGTAACTTAATTTGTATTTAATGATGTGGAGTCTTTGTAAATGAGTCCTTGGCTCAAAGGTTTGTAATTCCTAGACTCAAATAAATAAAAATAATTGTTCTTATGAACATGTGAACATATGAAATTGCTGGCAGAAAAAGGCCCACAGGTCTATCAAGTCTGCCAGATTGCAGCTCTTAGTTTCATATTACTACAGCAGCTCCAGCCCCACCCAAACCCCTCCCTTTCTCCCCTTTCCTGGTCTTCCCCCCTTTGTGTTCTTGTCTGTACTAATCCTGCCCTTGATTCAATCCCAGTGCCACTTAAAGATATCCACTGTCCTTGGTTCGATTAACTCCTGTGGCAGTGCGTTTCATCTCGCCACCACTCTCTCTCTAAAGTAATGCCTCATCTCCCTCCTGAACCTTCCCCTTTCCAAATTCAGACTGTGCCCACTAGTGACTCTTCCCCCTTTAAGTGGAACAATCCTCCCTCTTTGACTTTGTTTATGCCTTTCTATTACTTAAAGGTCTCTATCATGTCCCCTCTTTCCCTTCTCTCCTCCAGGGAATACATGTTGAACTCCCTCAATCTTTCCTCATACAGCAACTCCCCCAGACCCATGATCATTTTCGTAGGCCTGCACTGCACCCCTCCAGTAATCTCACATCCTTTTTGAGGTCTGGGCACTAGTACTGCACGCAGTACTCCAAGTGTGGCTTCACCAGTGATCTATAGAAGGGCAGGATGACCTGCTCCTTTCTACAGGTGACCCCTCTGGCAGTGTCCCCAAACATCCTATTTGCCCTTGCTCCTGCCCTTCTACACTGTTCTGATACCTTTATGTCCCCTGTGACTTCTACCCCAAGGTCCCATTCCTCCTCTAAAGCTGTTACCTGCTCTCCCCCCAGTCAGTAGCTGATCCTGGGATTTCTTGCTCCGAAGTGCATGACTTTGCACTGCTTGGAGTTAAACCCCAACTGCCACTCCCTAGACCAGTGTTCAAGTTTAGCTAGATCCTCTCTGAGTACCTGCCTCCCTTCCTCATTGTCCACTTTTGCAAAAATCTTAGTGTCATCTGCGAACAGGCTGATCTTATTGTTGACCCCCTCTGCGATATCTCCAGTGAAGACACTGAACAAAACAGGGCCCAGCACTGAACTCTGCAGTACCCCACTTTTTACTGGCCTTGGCATGGATGTCCCCCCCTTACAACTACCCTCTGTTGTCTGCCCTGCAACCAGCTCTCAACCCACCCACCAATTTCTCCCCCACCCCCATGTCCCTCAGCTTGCTCATTAACCTGCCATGGGGCACCAAGTCGAAAGCCTTGCTGAAGTCCAGGTACAGGACATCCACAGCATGGCCTTCGTCAACCATCCTAGTGACCCAGTTGAAGAAGTCAATCAGGTTAGTTTGGCACTATCTTCCTGAGACAAACCCATGTTGTCTCTCATCCTGTAGACCATTACTATTGAGAAAGGTTATCAACCTCTCCTTTAGAATGGTCTCCATCAACTTCCCCACTATGAAAGTCAAGATTACTAGTCTGTAGTTGCCCAGTTGGTCCTTGGGTCCACCTTTGTGAAGGGGTACCACGTGAGCCATCCTCCAGTCCCAGGGTACTTTACCTGTCTTCAAGGAGGTGTTGAAGAGGTCCATCAGAAGGCCTGCCAACACTTATGCCAGTTCCTTCAGGATCCTTTGGTGTATACCATCTGGTCTTGGTGCCTTGTCCACCCACAAGGCTTTAAGGCCCTTCAGAACTCTTTCCTCTTGGATGACCCCATCTGTCATCTCTGCCCCCCCTTCACCCTTGCCCTCTTTCCCCTGCAGTATTGGACCATCCCTTTCTTTTGTGAACACCGAGCAGAAGTACTCACTGAATGCATCTGTCTGTTCTTCCCCTTGTTCTGCCCATCCCTCTTGATTCTAACAATGTCATCTCTACAACTCATCTTCTCCCTTATGTGTTTAGAGATCCCCTTTTCCCCCTCTCTGATCCCCTGAGCCAACTTCAGCTCCTTTGCTGCCTTGGCTGCCCTGACTGACCTGGCCACCTCACTGGATGCCTTTGTGAACACCTCTCTATCCTCCTCATGCCCCAATTTTTTGAACTTAATGAAGGTCAGTCTTTTTTTCCTCACCTTCCACTCCACTTCCTTGCTGAGCCAGCTAGGTTTTTTGGACCTGGACTGCTTACTCTGAAATCTGGCACATGTATTTGTGGCCTCATTCAGCCCTTTCCTAATAACTGTCCACTTCCGTTCAGCATCCATCACTGGGTTAATTTTAGCTAAATATCCCTCTAGTATGCTGCCCATTCTGGAAAAATCTGCCTTCCTGAAGTCCAACGCTCTTGTCCTGGTCTTATCCGACTACCTCCCTGTGTTGAGGAAGAACCACACTGAGGGTGGTCGCTTCCTGCTAGAGGATCCTGTACTACCACACCACATCCTGGACTTGATCACCATTTGTTAGCACCAAATCCAATGTGTTCCCCTCTCTAGTAGGTTCCATCACTTCTTGCACTAGGTAGCTATCTCAGATAGCCTCCAGCAGCACCTGTTTCCTGGCGTGTGCTGTAGTTACTGTCTGCCATTTAACCCCAGGCAGGTTGAAGTCTCCCACTATAATTGTATTTCCCTTGCCACTGATCTCCCTGATTTGCTCCCCCAGCTCCCTAGCCACCTCCTTGCTCTGTGAGGGTGGCCTGTACACCGCCCCTATCCTGAGCTTCTTACCTTTAGGGCTTTGGAGCAGTACCCATATGGCTTCTGGCCTCCCCTGATCCCCCCTCCTCCCTGATACACAGTGTCCCCTCCCTGACATAAATAGCCACCCCTCCAGCCCTTCGCCCCTCCCAGTCCATGCCAAACACCTTGTAACCCAGGATCGTAAGATCCCAGTCATGGTATAGGGTAGCCCTGTCTCTGACATGGTGTCAATATCTACCTCTCCCTCTACCATTATTGCCTGGAACTCTGCCACCTTGTTTGCTAAGCTCCTTGCATTCAAGGATACTACAGTCTAGCTTGTGCACCACTCCTCTTCCCATCTCTCCCCCTTCCACTTTTGTCTTGGTAACTTCCCCTCATTCTCCTCCTCCCTCTCTGAGGGGGAGAGGCCTTCCAGTCTCACCTGGAAGGTGCCTCCTCCATGCTATCTGACTCAGCCCATCCCTCTCCTCAGTTTAAATCTACGTTGTTTTAATGTACTTCTACAGCCCCTGTCACAATGCCCTTGTACCCTCTATACTGAGATGCAGCCTATCCTGGACATAAAGCCCCTTACTGTTGTATGTCTCACCCCACTTCCCTACTACCCCATTCCCCATTTCTGCACACCACCCTTTCAGCCACCCAATAAACTCCTGTATTCTTAATGGGGGCGTGGCTTGGACCTGGAGAAGCTGGCAGCTTGAACTTTTTGCTCTGCCCCGGCCTGACACGAAACTGTATATTGATCACCAATATGCTGGACTGAAGGCTCACTCTATGATCTGACTCTACCTCCTACTTACCCCATCACCACTCTTATAGCTTTTTATTTTTATTCGGGGATAGCCTTGCTTTATACCACCCGGCGATCCATGCAGATATCGGCTCTGCTTTTCTCAGGTTAGGCCACGCAGACTTGGGCACGGTTTCTCAGTCGCCCAGCCTCCTTTCACAGCGGAGCATTGGCGTCTTGCCTTTCTTCCCCCTCTCCCTTGTCGGACTGTGACTAGGACTACAGACCACTAATATCAACACCAGTTATCACCTAAAGGGAAATTCAACCACTCACGCGCAAAATTATCTGCTTCCTGCCTCTCCATAGCTCGCTGGTTTTACCACCGAAGTGGATCAGTCTGCCAACAACAGTGACAGAGCCACTGCCCGGACAGCCTTGGGTGATCTGGATCAATTGCAAGTGGGAGAAACCCTTGCAAATATTACAAAAATGCTTGAGGCACTACTTTCTAGAGTGGACACCATTGGCACCTCCTTAGCGGGTAACGTGGCTGATGTCTGCAGGCTTGAGGACAAACATAATGTCCTCGAACAATGAGTGGAAGAGCTGGAAGGCCAGCATTTAAATGTATTGCACAGACTTGAGGATCATGAAGCCAAGCTTGCGCACCTGTGGCACAGAGCTGAGGAGCAGGAGAATCGTAGTAGGAGAAATAACATACGGATTCTTGGAGTACCAGAGGGAGCGGAGGGCCCTAACCTGGAGAGGTTTCTAAACGAGTGGCTTCCCTAACTACTAGAAGACCATTGGAAAGAGCCAGCAAGCGTTGAAAACGTGAACTGTGTCTTCAGCAATCTGAACAATAATAAAGGCCCTCGGACTATAATCGCCTATCTGCTGCACTTGTCAGTTAAGGAGCGGTTACGTAAGGCTACAAGAGACATTGGGGAGCTAACTTGGAGGGGCCACACCATATCTATTTATAGAGACTACATGCAAGAGGTTGCAGCTAAATGCAAAGCATATAACCCACTGAAAAAAATTCTGAATGCAAACTCAGTTCAATATTGATTCAAAGGTCTTACTTCATTGTACCTCTCCAAAAATGCAGAATCTCTTCAGGATGCTGAGGCCTGGATCCGGGGACACTGGCCGAATACGTTGGTAGGAACTACATCTCCCAGATGCTTCTGGGAACCGCAGGGCACTATAGAGCAAGGAACTAATAGGAAGGGTAACGCTGCCTCAGGGGATCATGATTATAGACGGATAGGTCCATCCAATGCAGCTTGCCCCACACACAGACAGCTATGGTCTCCATCTCCTGAAGGGACCAAGCAACCGCTGCCCCAAGTCGCACCTCACCCAGCTCCTGAAGCACTTGGTACTGACCCAAATCCTAAACTGTTGGAAACAGCTGATTCTCCCCTCTTAGCGAGACATCGTCCACGCTCCAGAAGTCCTCGCTCTACTCTGCAGAGCAAACTCACTGTGTCTCCCACAGCCAAGCTCCTGAAGGCAGACTTATCCTCACCGGAGAAGGAAAAGCATCTATGCAGCACTGATGACCGAATGGAGGCTCTTATGGATGATCCGGTCCCCTTGGACTGGGCAACAGCGATGGAAGAGAATGAAGGGGAGTCGGCAGCTAGCGCTGGGCTTTTCAAACCTGGGCTAAAAACATTCGAGGAAGCTCTTGTGACACCTAGCACTTGAAATGGGAGTGCTCTTAAAGCAACAGGATTAACTGATGGTTTGATGGCTGTATTATTTCAATTCACAGTGGTTGTAGGTCCCTATGCCTGCACTACGCCGATGATGGTGGACGATGACCCCCCCACAACGTACCCTGATATCGTCTAATGGTTACAGGCATGGGAATTATCCTTCCCCCTTGCTCTGTCTCTCTGTGATCTGCCAGATCACCCCCCAAATCGTGCCTGTATCTGCCCCCCCTTCTCCCCCCGGCTGATGAATATTGTAATCCTTCAGCCGTGCTCTTAGGAAACAGCGGTAGTCTCCAGAATGGTACCTAGGCTAAGACGCACCTCTGGTTGTCTTTGCCATGCTGTGTATAACTGGCTACCCCCTCCCCATTCTCTTATATCTCAGGTAAACTACTGCATCTCTCTTCTGTTTGAACTCCATAAGCAATGAGTGGTTTGACAGATACCCCCCCCTTCCCTCCTTCCCAGACAGGCAAATCTCGCCTGCTTTTTGCTGGTCAGTCGTGCCCGCCCCCCATTCCGGGGCAGTCCCGATCGCAGATTTATCCTGACTGCTCGAAGCAGACCTCATGGCCAGATCTCTGATGTCGGGCCAGGACAGATCACCCAAATCTGGTGTGACTGTTTCCCTCTATACATTTGGTGTCTGAAGCAGTGTGGCTTAGGGGTGTATCTGTCCCCTTTGACACGTACAACTCAGCACTGACAACTGAGTTACTGTTGATTACTTGGAAAAATCATACTATATTATATCTAACTTGTTGTTTGATAATTGTTTATTGTTAGACTACTTTTACCTTTCAAGTTTTTTCAAGATACATAACGTGTGTGTTCTTTTCATTTTATCCAGGTAGAACCCTCATCACTGCCATCTCTCCTCCTTCTCAGCACCTATCTACTCGAGGCTTACTGGCTTTATATGCCCTACTGCAGGCCTGTAGCTGGGTACCCTCTTTCCTTCTCCTTCTCCTTTCTGCCCTTTTTCCTGCTGCTGTCTGGGTGAGCACCTCCTCTTTTTGTTGCGTGTCTGGTAGGAACAATCATGGTCTCGACTATGGCTGCACTGTGTGGCTGGGTGTGTGTCTCCTGGAATGTATGGGAGTTGAACCATCCAACAAATCGAACTAAATTATTGCAATATTTGAATTTGCTAGGTGTGGACATAGCTTTGCTTCAGGAGACACACCTTACCAGCCACATGGTGCAGTGGTTGAAGAAGCTCTGGGTGGGAACAGTGCTAGCCAGTTGTGCCTCCACTAAGTCCAGGTGAGTGGCCATCCTTCTACGGAGTACAGGACCATGGACTGTTGAGGCTCAGCACCAGGACTCACTAGGGAGATGGATAGTGGCCAAGCTAATGTATCCTGGTGGTAAGGTTATAATAGTCAATGTTTATGGCTTTAACATGGACTCTGGGGATGTCTATTCAGAACTGAGCCAGGCCTTTACTGAGCTCTTTGGTGACGACCTTGATATGCCAATCCTGCTCATCGGAGACCACAATCTAGTGTGAGATATCTTTTTAGATAAGTCTCTCCCCATACCTCAGTCCCATCCGAAGGTCTTAGAAACATTAAACACTCTGATATCTGAATGGGGGTTAGGGGACCCTTGGAGGATCCATCATCTGGATGGACGGGATTATACCTTTTTCTCCAACGTACATGGGACCCATTGCAGACTAGACTTCTGGTTAGCCAACCACGCTGCAATGCCCAGGATGAGATCTTCCACCATTGGGAGCATAATCATATCAGACCATGCCCCTGTGACAGTCACATTTCTACCTCCGGGGCAAGGCTCACCCTCCACAAGGTGGAGATGTAATCCATTATTGCTTCAAGACACAGTCTTTCGAGAATACGTAAAAAAGGAGGCCCTCTCCTATTTCACTGTCAGTACCCCAGGGGACACTACTGCAACCACAGTCTGGGAGGCTTTCAAAGCAGTTATTAGAGAGAGAATTTTCTCATTTTCAGCAGCTAAAAATAAAGCAAGAGCAAGACAAATAACAGAGCTACAGAGTGAACTGGCACATCTGGAAAAACAATTTAAGTTGTCTGCCTCTAACCCACTTAACTCCTCTCTCCTGGCAGACATCACCGGCTTAAAATATAGGCTTAATGTGCTGTTGAACAGGAAAGCGGAGTGGCAACTAACCCAGGCTAAACACAGATCCTGGGAGGGAGGGGATAAAGGAGGGAAGTTATTAGCTCACTACCTGCAGAAGCAACAAATCTCCTCCAGATTACTTGCCCTAAAGAGTATGGAGGGAAAGACTGTAACAATGCCTAAAGCTATCAATTAAGTTATGAAAAAGTTTTACCAGGAGCTATACTACTCCCAAAATGCCCTATCGGATGACGAGCTATCCCGCCGACTGCAAATCTTTTGCCTAGTAATGCAACTTCCCCTACTTTCCAATGAGCAGGCCTATGCCCTAGATGCCCCTATAACCCAGGATGAACTTTGGTCAGCTCTATCCCAGATGGCTAAAGGGAAGGCCCCGGGGCTGGATGGGATGTCAGTAGAGCTGTATCAGGTACTGCAGGATGAGATTACCACCCCCTTTCTGTGAGCTCTCCATGAAGCCCAGTCAGACACAATACCCCCCCCACTAAGCGCGAGGCTGTCATAACATTAATTCCCAAAAAATCCTCGGATAGCCTGTTGTGTGCAAATTATAGACCCATATCACTTCTTCCAGTAGACACCAAGATACTGGCCAAAATCTTGGCAACCAGACTGTCCCCAGCTCTATCAAACCTGATTTACCCCTCACAAACGGGGTTTTCAAAGGGGAAATCCAATGCAGATAATCTACGTCTTGTTCTTAACCTTAAATGGTTAGCATTACAGTCTGACATCCCAATGGCTGCCTTAGCGGTCAACTTTGCTAAAGCGTTCAACTCCCTAGAATGGGCATATCTCCACCAGATTCTTCAGCTGTATGGCTTTGGACCCCATTTTTGCTCCTGGGTTTTCACACTGTATAAATTGCCTATGGCCAGAATCCTCACTAACAGGGATACCTCCTCCCCCATCTCCCTCCACAGAGGCACCAGACAGGGTTGTCCTCTTTCCCCTCTCCTTTTCCTTATAGCTCTGGACCCCCTAATCAGAACATTTGCCAGCATCCCAGGTATCACCGGCATTCCTGTGGGAAAAACCTCCTACTTAGTCAATGCATATGCAGACGATATGCTGCTTACCCTTTCTGATCCCCAGTCCTCTCTCCCATCTGTTTTGTCAACCTTACAGGAGTTTGCATCACTGTCTGGACTTACAGTGAATCAAAAGAAAACCACGCTCTCCCTCCTGAACAAGAAGTGTAGTAGGCACTGTCTGGCTGGAACAGGTATTATCTGGGCCCCGCAAGGCTTCCCATATTTGGGCATCACCATCACGACAGCCTGGAAGGACTTAGAAATGGCCAATTTCTCCCCTCTCTTAGCATCCCTGATGGCCAATATCCATCGCTGGAGGAGGCTACGCCTAACATTAAAAGGAAAGGTAGAGGCTGTTAGAATGTTTGTTTTTTCCATGGTCTGCTACCTACTTAATAACCTTCCAATCGCTCTCGCTCAAAAGTCATGTCAGGCCTTAGACAGACTAGTTGCACTTTTCCTCTGGGAGGATGGAGCCCCTAGGTAGGGAAGAGCGAAACTACGAGCCCATTGGACCAATGGAGGGTTAGGCCTCCCTTGGTTCTTGGGATATCAGCTTGCCTTTGGCATGGCTCAGGCTGCGGGCTGGTTTGCCCCACAATCCACTCCTCCTCCTCCTCCCCAGTGGGAACTGCTAGAAGTTGCCTTGTTGACAGAGGCTCCTCTTTACTGTCTGTTATCTAGCAGGAAACCCACCAGCCTCCAACTTACACTGCTCATGACAGACACATGCAGATTGTGGCGTCGAGCGATGGCAATAACAGGTGTCCCAAGGGCTGCTTATCCCCTTCTTTTTGCTATGCCCTGCTTTGGAATAACCCCATCATCAAAGTAGATGATAAACCACTTCAATGGGCCTCACGGGCCTCTAGACAGATCCAGACGGTAGCTGATCTGCTCCTTCCGAATACTCGTACACTGATGTCCTTCAAACAGCTCAAAGCTAGATATGATCTGCCATCTCAAGATTTCTGGAAGTTTCTCCAGATACAGAGTGCTTTGACCCCTCTCCTTCAAATCTGGCCATCTCAGTCACCTTGGAAATGCCTGAGCAATCTCTTCCAACCCAACAGAGGTAGAGGCCTAGTAGGTGCCCTGTATCAAACCCTTCGGGATACCCAGCCAGATGTCACCTTAATCAGTAAAGCCGCATGGGAGAGTGACCTACCTCATCCTTTATCTCTGCAACAATGGTCAGAATGCCTTAGAGTGGTCCACATGGCATATGAAGACACAAAGAGTCAGCTGATCCAATTAAAAATACTCCTTAGGTGGTACCGAACCCCTACAGTCCTCCACAATCTAAAGATAATTCCACATAATAGCTGCTGGAGATGCCACTCTTCCCCAGCCTGCCTATACCACATTTTATGGACATGCCCAATAATCAGTACTTTTTGGACCTCAGTCCTGAATGATTGCTCTACCATAGTAGGTCAGCCACTATCTCTTCAACATTACCCCCTTCTGTTGGGGGGACACCTCCACATTAAATTTGCTTCCACCATCTGATAAAGCATGGGTCCTGGCTGCTGTCATGGAGGCAAAGAGAGCCATCCTAGTGAAATGGAGGCAACCTCCACCTCACACACTTTCTCAATGGTGTGCAGCCATGGCCAGACTGGCTGTTTTTGAGAGACTTACAGCAGTGGCCAGAGGAAAACTTCCTGGCTACTACTCGAAATGGAATCCCTTCCTGCACTCCCACATTTGTATGGTGCCCTCTCCTCCATTGCAAAATCCTCCTATCGCTTGACATTAGACTGGCTCTGCTCTGAAATGTCTAACACAGAGCTTCTCCCCTGTATGATTGCTAGTATGCTCCCTACCACCCTCATCTCTATCTCCTATTAATTTTCATGTTTCAGTCCTGATCTACTGATAATCCAGATGCTCTGTCACCAAACTGCCTGGTCTATGTTAGCCAAAAGAATCTGTGTGGCAGGATATTGTTATGTAAAGAGCTGTGCTACATTGCATTGTTGTTTTGAACTTTATTACTACCAGATTCTGCACCTGTATAAACCATACTATAATCAAATCACTTAGACTGCAGTCTACGCCTTAGTGGAGACTGACTGAGACTTTTATAGGTGTTGAGGTAGTTTACTGCCATCTCATATATCATTCTGCTACAGTTGAATGTCTTATAAGCCGTTTTCGCTCTACCTGTCTGGGATTGTACTTAGTAGTATGCTTGTTATTGTATATCTTATAAACAATGTGTTACCTATTGGAAAAACTCAATAAAATTGTACATGATAAAAAAAAAAACTCCTGTATTCTTAGCTTCCTCATTGTGCTTGCCCTAGGTACTGGGAGTACATCAGAGAACATCACTGAGCTTCCCACCTGACTGCAGATACCCCCCACTTCTCTGAACCTCTCTTGTACTTCTTCCACTGTAGTGCCCACTAGGTCATTTGTTCCTAGTTGCACAATGATATAAGGCTTCCCTCCCACATTCTTTACACATTTCTGAATACACTGCCCTACTCTCCCCACTGTCATACCTGGTATACTTTCCACCTAGGTTCAGCTCTTCCTTGCTCCCTTACTTCTCCATCTCACCCCCTGAGCATAGAATTCCCTAATACAAGTACTCACTCCCCCATCCTTTGCACTTCCCTCATGGTTTGCCCTCCTACTGTTGCACCTGGGTTGCACCCCCTATCATCTCACATACACCTCACACTGTATTCGTGGTCTATTATACTGTGCTACAGCTATTTTGCACTAACATGTAGATTCAGGCACCCATCATATGAGCATGAGTGCCAGGAATGTGCTTTGCTGCTAATATTTGCTAAGTATACATCCTTTTATCGGATTGGATCATGCATGATTATCATACCTCATTATAATGCATTATGTTTGTCTTTTACATATATTCCATATATAATCTACCTAATTACTGATATGATGACTCTGAGGGATCATCAGCAAGCTGACAGTCAGAAAGCCTTTGCTAAGTCTTATACACATGCAAGAAATGCCACGTGTAATAGATCCCAGTCAGCATTTCTTTTGTCCAAGCTATAATGCTAACCAAAGCATATTCTTTGTCTCATATGATACTCATTAGTAATTCTGTCTTCTAAGTCATCATCCAATGGAGAATGACTTAGGACCAATACATATTGTTTCTCATATCTGTGACTATGAGGTAATCTCTGTTGCTATACTGTTATCTGTAGTATACAGCCTTCTGCAACCTAGCTCCACATGCAGAGAGAGAATGAGCTCTTGGAGAACCTGAGATCCTACAAATTCTGGAGATTATGTACATTCTTCAGGAGAGTGGTAAGAAACCCATCTCCCTTGTGATTTTCTCTGTCACATGCTTGGCGTAAGCAGTATAATAAACCTCTATTAGTACTCCTGCTTGTCTATGAATGTTTCTTGGCAGACTCTGAAGACATAAGAATCTGTATTATTATTAATATTATTATTTACTCTACTTTCTGAGATTGTTTACGTAACATAAATGGCGGCTGTGGCAGACATCTGGGCATTTGCCCAAGTTACATTTTAATTTTCTCTGTAAATTAAAACACTGGGTGAAAAATCCCCAATAACAAGCAGCTGAGAGTGTCTCCTGTTTAAATCTCTTCGGTCTGTTGTGTGTACCACAGTGCAGACAAAACAGTCTCTTGGCAGATATTCAATCTCTGTGTAATGAGTTGTTTTATTTATTTATGTATTTATTTATTTATTCATTCCTCTTCTTTCTCTGTGGGAACACACAGCTGTAAAGGGATCCAAACAGAAAGACAGACTGCTTTAATTTGTGGTTTCAAATCTTAATGGATCTTTACTCATCTAGGAGTCCACATAGCCAAAGGCTGTGTGTGTCCTGTCATGAACTTTAGTTTCAAACAATGTTTTTGATCCGCAGACAGTTAAGGGGTTCTTATCTTATATGACATGTCTAAAAGTATCAGTACTAAGTTGAGGCTGGATGCCTCAACATACCAAACTGCCTTCGGTGGTTGGTGTGGTTTTGCTGAAGTAGCAAAATCCAGTGGTAACCTTTTCAGCGCTATCATTGCCCATTATAGAGAATTGAAACATGGTACCAAAACAGTTGACCTGAAGGATTATTAATTGCAACATTGTTTAAAGGCTTTGATTCTGTTCTAAATAAACTATCTGTTTTGGAATCTGTGTATGTTGCTGGCAAATGGAGAATGCTGCTTGCAAGCAGAAAATTAGTCTGAAAAAGGCTTCTCATAAAGAAAGGATAGATGGACTTCAGTCTCAACTGCAGTCCCTCCAGTGAACAAGGTACTGTATGGGATGTGTATGTAAGGCTCGCCTGGACTGGGCAGTGGGCAGTAGGAAGGAGGAGGAGGAGGAGGAGGATGGTCTCTACATACTACTCAATCTGTCTGTGTGTCTGCTGTGTGCTGGGCTGACTTGTCTGGCTGGTTGAGGGCTTGGGGGTTGTGGGGCTTGGTGGGCCGAACTTGAAAAGCCAAGACAATCGATCATCATCGATCTACTGCTGGTGGCCCAGCTGGGCTCTCTCTGACTGTAGTGGCATTGTGAGTAAGTCAGACTCCCCACAAAGTCATGGAGCAAGCCAGGTGCAGGTGGTTGATTGGTAAGTTCCCGGACCCATAGGAGGTCAGAGCGAGCAGCATGGTCGGTTGGGTCCAATGGACAAAATGTTTGTTTGCCACTGTAGGAATCGGATTGACTAAATATTGAAGTCCTCATGACAAAATGAATAAACTTTTAAAAAACACATTAGTGTACATGCTGAAAGTCAAAACAAGTTTAGAAACTGTGTCAGAAAATGTGTTTTTAAGGGAGTGCTGTTGAGCCCGAGCAACGAGCAGCAACTTTTCAGAGCTCTGTGCAAACAGCTACATAATCTGCTTTAATCCTCTTTTTGAGCTCTGAATCAGCTTTTCAACAGCACCAGAGGAAAGATCGACTCCAGCTTTGCTAATATGGGTAATCCTAAGTGAGATAAAGTGGCTGGAATGTCAGGGAGAGCCAAGGGGCTGAACAGACCAGAAGAAACCACATTGGCAGATGAGGCCTCTAGCTCAGGAGAAACCATGACTACCCTGGAAATAAATTGCAGACTCTGATTGCCTCAATCTCTACTCTAAATCAGAAAATAGATGATTTTAATGGATGGGTAACAGTCCTAGAGACATCGGTAGATGGATTGAAAGGGGAGCTACAACAAGGCAGTAAGCAAGCGGATGCATCCTCCAGAGCAACGGCCTTAATGACAAAGGAACTACAGCATTTTCGCGCTCATTTGGAAACCCTGGATAATCAAACCCACTTGGCGAATGTTCAAATAGTGGGGTTTCCTGAGGATTTGGAGGGTGATCATCCCATTTTAACCATCTGTGAATGGCTCTCAGAGAAACTTTTGCCTGAAGGAACACAGGAAGAGCTGGGACATCCAGAAACTATACCGTTTGACCCCTAGAGGACGGGCCTCAAGCTCTGAAGAGCCCCATACTCTGATGTTGATTACCTTGAGTGCTGGCGCCAGGGACAAGATCCTCTAGTATGCCCGTAGAGCTGCCCCAATAATGCAAGTTGAGAACTCAGTACATATTTTTCCTGACATTAGTTACGCCATGAGACAGAGGTGTAAAAAGTTTGATGCTGTGAGGTGGGCACTACGGGAACTGAATATACCACATACGATTATCTTTCCTGCGTGGCTTCGGATCACTCACCAGAACAAAGTCTTTCTTTTTTCGGATCCTATTGAAGCCAGCAGATGGCAGAATAGAGAGTCAGATTGGAGGAATCGGCTGAAGAGGATGCTTTAGATGCTTCGGTATCCTGAGGGCTACTATCCTGGGAGAGGTTTCAGAGATCATGGGTTGTTTAAAGGACGATAGCTGGAGACCTTAAGTTGTATCCTGGTTAAAAGTTAAATCAATCAATGGTTTCTCCTCTAGACTTTTTAAAAGAGGTCTCCCAACCCCTTTCTGTTTTGGTCCCATAGGGGATCCTAGTTATATAGAAAATTAAATCAAATGGGATGTCTTTTCTCCCTCTGTTGCTATTTTAATGTTTATTTCCTCTTTTGCTGTATTTTAGGGCCGAGAAAGCTATGATAGCAGATTTTTGTATCTAATGTGAAAAGTTTAACTGTATAGATAACATAGTTTTATTATTTTCATCAAGCACTTATACATGGCATCAATGATCCCTTAGAAGGACTCTGATAATATTGGATTAGATTGCTGGACAGTCCTGTTACATCAAGGTAAGCCATGTAGCTCATAGACTCATAAATGGCAAATTATGGACTCAATTTTAGGTTTTTCTTGTATTGTAGTTACCCTCCAATGTTGTACCACAATACAGCGAATGCATAATTCACTCTTTAATTAAGGGAATGTTTTCCCATATGGTATTGAAACAGATGCTCTGTTGGCTGTATGTAATTCTTATCACAAGACTTGTCTATGATAAAGCTTAAAAATAAAGTTTTTAAAAAAGATCATTTTTTTTTAATAAGTATGAGGTTTTTTTAGCTTTAAATTTAAACTATGGATACATCTCAGTTCTGGTATACTATACAGGAGGTATTTCTAGGGGTCCTCCTTTAAACTGTTTTTAGTCTCACAGATTCTACGACTACTAGTAAACTAATATATATTTATGGTTAGCTCTGTTTGCAAAAGGGTACCTTCTAGCTTCTGTGGTGTGTTTAAGAGGCCCTACCTATACTGTATTTCAGACTCACAGTTCTTTTTCTAAATAACTAGTATTACTGCTGCTTATTTTTCTATACCAGATACTGTTTTACTGCCCTGTTTCAACTTGTTACTTTCAGGGGCTTAGTATATTTTGTTGTTGTTTTGAATGGTTATTGTGCTTTATTGGGTCCCTACTGTGTGTAGATTTGTTTCACTGCACTTTGTATTTGCATTTTAAAGAGCAGCCAGCTTCTTAGTTGCTGCTGACTAGCTGCTGCTCCCTCCAAAATATACAATACCTCACCTGCCCCAGAGTTGAGAGGCATAAATAATTCCTTTTGTTTCTGCCCATTTATGAAGTTATAATGCTGCTAAATCCAGAGCTGCTTCCTGACCTTAACCCACCAACATGCCCCAATGTAGGCATATGCAGCCCCATTTTGTTATGTCAGAAGGCGAAGGCTGTGTGTGCACGCACCCCATTGATTTCAAGGAGGGGAATTTTCCATACATTTTATTAACTTTTATAGTTGAAATTTTAATTAGAAAAAGACACAAAGTTTAAAAAGTATGACAAACTACTACATAATAAAATTCAACAATGGTGAAAGTTTGAAAAATTGGTTGGATTTTCTTCAGTTAGTTGAAGTCAGAAATTTTAAACTAGTTGAAAAAATCAGTCATAATGTGTGGTAAGTCAGTCATAATTGGTTTTTCATCTGACTCGGGGTCTCGCCATTGCTTTGCATCCCAGATGCTTGCCTCAGTGGAGGTAAAATATAACCTTTGTGAAGGAAACTTTTGGCTACATACTGGGCAATAAGATGCTTTATGTACATCATTGGATACACGCCAGTTGTGCTGCATTCCAATCATTTGTCAACTAACTTTCTGTTGTTAGACAGAGAAAAGATGACTCTGTATCCAATGCCAGACTTACACACTGGTCTCTCATTTAACAGGATCATGACATCACTGTCCTTCTTATCAAAACTCCAGCCTTGTTGGCTCATGGCCTACAATTTGTGGGAGAAACCCATGATTGTTCACTCCAACCCCTGACCTACTTGTCCCAGGGCCCTTTCTGACAGAACCTCAGAAACTGTTAAAAGACAACACTGTGTTTCATGTTTTGACTGATGACTCAGCCACACTTAACAACAGGGTCAGATAGCAGGGTTTGGAATTCTTATTGTACATCCTAGTGATGACAGTGTGCATCATCGTATATGTATGATTCACAGGCGTTGTTAAAACACACCTAGCAAAAAAAAAAAGTGAAAAGCAAGGAGGTGAGGAGTCTTCTTATTACCACAAATGTTTGTGGATGGTTTACAGATCTGGTAAATCCTTGAGAAAGACACAGCTTGTGTTAAGAAAGGAATAAGGAGATTTTTTCCTTACATAACATGACACCAGCACTCCACGAGAGGGTTAAGTTCTGCATGCTTTAAGAAATGGCCTTGATCTAATTACAAAAGTACTGCAGAAACTGTTTTTTGCTTTATTACAAATTCTAATTGGGTCTATTTCTGTCTAAACTGAATTTCTTTGGAAGAAAACAAAGTCCCAATACTCTATAGTACCGCTGTGAAATACAGTGACTTGTTTGTGTACATCACAACCTAACCAGTCTAAATACAAACTATACATTCATAAGGTTCAAGCATATTGTAGACATGAAACATGCTCCAAAAGAAGGACCCTCATTTGAGGGCAGTGTATAGGTTTCTTAATAAAGGAACTGAGGAATAACTTCCAGAAATTGCCCTTTTAAGAACGTGAAAAATGACCTTCACCTATCCAGTGATGGCCTACTCATTTGGTATCACTGCCGTAACACTCATGAAAAGTTACGGGTACTGTAGTTCCTGAACACCTGAGGGTAGATTTTATCTACTGTACCAAGTACATGATACTCCAACTGGTGGACACCAGGGAGTCAATAAGAACCCTAGACAGACTGACATCCTCTGTCTGGTGACCACGCATGAAAAATGATGTAGAATACTACATTAGCAACTGATCTGTGCAGAGAACAGCTAGAAAAAATGCATTGTTACCCCGGAGGCAATTAGGCCCCTGGAACAACATCCGGATTGACTACATTGACCCTATGCCAACCACTAAGAACAACAATAAGTGTGAACTAGTGAACATCCACCTATTTTCCAAATGGGTTGAAGCTATCCCAACATAGAGCAACACTGCCAAAGTGACTGTAAATCTCCTGGTAAACCAGCTATTTACCAGGCGGGGTTTACCCCTAAAGGAAAATTCTGATTACAGGGAGCCTGCTTTATAGACAAAGTAATGCAGGAAATTCTGGATTTGTTATGGGTAAAACAAAAGTTTCATATCCCTTACTACCCACAGTCATCAGGATGGGTGGAATGGGCTAACAGACAGATCAAAGTTATGTTATAATAAACTTGTTCAGAAAAACCCCAAAGGAGTGGGATTCAATATTGCCTTTACTACTTATGGCAATAAGAGGGACACCCTCTGCAGATACACAGTGTACTCCATTTTTGAAATCATGACTGGATGGTCTGTGAGACTCCCAGAACATTTACTTCTGGTCCTGTGTACTGCCACTGCTGATGGAGCATCAGTAGATAAATATGTTAACTCAAACAAGACATCCAAAAGGTACACTTGTTTGCTTCACAATACATGGGCAAGGTCCAACAACAGGCCCTATCCCATTGTAAACAAACTCAGCCCAGCAGTCTACCAAGTTAGACTGCCTCACAATAACAGTCATTGAAAAATGGCTACATGCCAATCAAGTGAACCTGTTAAAAGGAGATTAAATTACTTTTCCATACCCCAATGGGCTGAATAGTACTAAACTAACTATATTTTTCTTTTTTTTTTTCCTTTTAAGTTCCAGAGAGAGAGAGATGCTTGCTTTTATTCTTATTTTTCTTCTTAGAAGTATGGGTCTTCTTACAAGTCCAAACTGCACACTGTATTGCAGATGAGAACCAGTGACCTAAACCTAAAAAGCTTACTGAGGCAGAGTACCTAACAGGCCCACATGGTCTAATTGTATCCTGTGGAATTCACACTAAAGTCCAACTAGACATGTTCATCATCCAGAAGGGTAGTGAGGCCCTACTGAATGTTATGATCATTGCTTGAGATCAATTCTAGTAGCTAAGCAAATGGAAAAGGAACTGCTTTGAGCAGTGTGGTCAGTGGCACAGAGAGGCAGTAAATGTAAGGGCTCCCAGCAATTTGACCCACAGACAAACCTCCATGCAGATCTGGCCATGATCATGAAACCGTTTGATTCCCTTACGGCACAGTGGATTCTCTCTGTACAAGAAGATGAGAACATCGGAAACAACAATACGAAAAACAGAACAACACCCGAAACAGAGTGTGAAGCCACCACCTGAATAACAGCAAAGGCAAACTTGTAACTTATACCTATCCTTGGTCTACACAGTACCCCGAGACCAGAGGGCATTGGATATGTCCAGTGACATTTATTCGGACTGAGACTTCTGCCACCACATTTAAACTGACTGCTGTCCTCTTCAGACACGCCCTTACATTATGGGGCACATCTACGGTCGGTGTACTGAAATAAGGGGAAGGGGAAGGAAAATGCGCAAGTTACCTGCACCAGAACTCCTGCTGCTCGAATGACTATGCCTGGAATCATCTTCCACCCCCGAGGAGGACTGAATGACTAACCTGCTACGCATATATCCTTAAACATTGCAGGACTTACTCACACTTATTGTTTCTAGCTTAATCTCTCTTGATATATAGTCACATTTGTGATATTTTAAGCTCCCAAATACTTCAAAGGTTTATAAGATGTTAAATGAAGTCGGGGGCTGCAAGGGATGCCTACCTTTAGTCAATTAGGCAGTTTCCTTTTGTTACTTTTGGGCTGGTCTTCTAACTGAAACTGGCATTAGGGTCCGTCTCCTTAATATAGTGAATCATTATTAATTTGGTCACTGAATCTTTGTTCTGTGTGTGTGAGGTGACCCCTCGTGATATGCGGCCTAGAACAGGACCACTAGGGGGCCCTCGAGGCTTAAGCTTTTCGCTTTTACTTAGATCACAGCCCAAGTAGAACCCTTATAAATACACATAAGGTAGAAATAGTAATAAGGGATTTTCTTTTCCCTAATGCCACCTTAGGTTGGGGTCGTTCCGATCCTGGGCAAGGCAGTTTCAATCACCTAGCATTGGAGCCCTGACATAGATCAAACTCAGGAGAATCTTATAGTCATTCTCAAGAGTGAAGTACCCACTACACATGACAGGTACTAGGCACATAACTAAGTGTCCACTAGTAGCCAAATTTGGCTCCTAAAACCTTGGAAGCTTGTCTATCTGCAGAACAGGACACATTAAAGTACTATGTAAATAGTTTACCCTGAGCCAGGATAGCATCCAAGATACAGTTTTCCTGGATTTTTGATTATACATATAGATTAGACTGAGTCTACCAGCCTCTTAGTCAATACTGAAGCAAATGACAGTCTAAGAAAAGTGTTGTGATTTCTGCAAGCCTTGGGAAGAGAACATGTCATACATAGGAATGAAGGTTTTAACTTATAATGTTAACGGGCTTAATAGCCCAATCAAGCAAAAAAGAGTACTTAAGTATATTGGTGAGTAACGTAGCCATTTTGTCTTCTTACAAAAGACGCACCTCGCTCCCCATGAAGCTACTAAACTTAAGTCTAGGGCCTACCCCAAAACTTACCATGCCTCATTAGATAGAGGAAGAAGAGGGTGTAGCATTATTAATCTCTGACTCTATCCGTTTGAGAGAGGAGATGGTGGTGGCTGACCTGGGGGCGAGATACGTAATTGTCATAGGCCATATTCAGGAGGGTATGTAACGTTAGCTGGCGTGTATGCCCCCACCCAGGGTCTTCCTTTTCCTTTTACTCAGACCTTATTCAGACGATACTAGAGAAAACCAAGGGCATACTGCTTTTGGGAGGGGACTGGAACCTCACCCTGGATAGGCACTTGGACGCCACATCCCTGATCCCTACGCAGAGCACCAGGACTGCCAGACTCTTTCTTCGGCTGTTAAGAGATGGGTCTAAGAAACATCTGGAGGAAAGATACCTTTAGCTAGGATTACACGTACTATTCACACCGCAACAAAATTTATTCGAGAATAGACATGTTCCTTACACAGACCAGAGACCTCTCCAATTTTGGGCACTTTCAAGTGGGATCGGCAATCTACTCAGACCATCAACCCCCAATTTTGCACTGGGACCTCGGTCTCCCAAAAAAGAAATCTCAGTGGAGATTAAACACCTCCCTCCTGAGAGATAAAGACACCCTAAAGAAACTCTTGGCGGTAGTGTCCCAGACACTATCACATACCTCTGAGAAAGAGGTCTCCCTGCAGATACTCTGGGACACAATTAAAACAATGATGAGGGGGAAGCTAATTTCCATAGGGACATAAAAACAGAAGGAAAGGAGGGTGCAACTAGAGCAACTCAATCTCCAACTCCGGGACCTAGAATCACAGCAAAAATTAAGATGGACAAAGCAATTGAACTGCCAAATTAAAGACATCATATCCTGTCTGCATAAGCTTCACCTAATAGAAGTACAGAAATCACTTGCCTGTTTATGGCAATCTTATTATGAGGGAGGGGCGCGGGCAACTAAAATGCTTGCTATCAGACTTAGGCAGAGGCAGGCCAGGGCCACCATTGTAAAGATCAAACGTCCTAAAACTGGGGCCTTGACCTACAGTCAGGGGAAAATTATGGAGGCATTCGTAGAATATTATAAGCAACTTTATAAACCCCAACCAGAGTCCTCTAAGGAGGAAAAGGCTAACTTCCTTGAATCTCTGAACCTGCCTACTCTTACCCAAGATCAAAAAGAGACCCTGACTACCCCCGTAAAAATGACTGAGTTGGATCAAGCCATCACAAGACTAAAACCTGGGAAATGTCCCAGACCTGACGGTTTTAGTGGAGTCATCTATAAAAAACTTAGAAGGGAGCTTGTTCCACACCTGCTCAGAGTTTTTAACGAGGTCTGGATGGGTGGGGAGGCACCCCCATCATGGAACTATGCTAATATTTCAGTATTACACAAGCCGGGTAAGGACCCTACTGAGTGCACCTCGTACAGACCTATCTCCCTACTTAACGTTGACTACAAGATTTTTACCTTCATCATAGCTTCCAGATTAAACGCTTCTTCCATCCTTAATAGATAAAGACCAAACAGGTTTTATAGCGGCCGTCAAGCCCCAGACAGCATCAGGCACACCATCAATATTATAAATAAAGTCTCCACAGATAGAACCCCAACCTGCCTCCATGAGCCTTGATGCAGAAAAAGTGTTTGATAAGGTATCCTGGCCATTCCTTTTACCACCTTGGAGCATTTTGGTATCCCCAGAACATGATTGATACCCTTAGAGTCTATCAGCAGCCCACAAGCCTATATAAGGTTAAGCGTAGCATCTCGGATAGATTCTTGCTCGGCCGTGGGACTAGACAGGGATGCCCCCTCTCCCCCCTTATTATTCGCCCTATACATTGAGCCATTAGCTTCTGCTATGCGAGGGAGTCCAGAGGTGGAGGACATTAGGATTGGAGACAACGAACATGAGATTTCATTATATGCGGACGATGTCCTGCTATATCTTGCAAACCCTGATAAATCAATCCCAAAGATCTGGAATCTCTTGGAATAATTTGGCCAACATGCAGGCTACTAACTAAATAAAGAAAAGACAGAAATCTTGAAATTCTTTTACAACCCTTCACCGGAGGTAATTAAGTTATTACCTCTTAAGTGGAATAAACAGAAAATTAAATATCTGGGGATACAACTAACAAAACATATAGGGGGACTTTTTGCTGCAAATTATGGCCCACTGCAGATGCAAATTACACAAGACTTAGCTAGATGGCAACTTCTCAACCTACCATTATATTCTAAAATCCAAACAATTACCCTAAACATCCTACCCAGATTTCTGTATCTCTTCCAATCCCTACCAATATTTATCCCAAAGAAGCACTTTAAAGAATGGCAGAGACTGATTGGCAAGTTTGTTTGGCATCTTGGCAGACTCAGGATAAGAATGGCACTACTCCAGACAGATAAAGCCGACGGCGGCAGAATGGTCTCTATCTTAGAAGATTACTGTATAGCCGCTAACCTTAAGAATGCGCTGCTCTGGTCTGCTAAAACATATGAGGCCCACTGGAAAGACATTGAGTCTCAGATACAGTAACTGAGGGCCCTCCTCTTGGAGAGAGGGTTGCAGATGCCTCTATATTTAAGGGGACACCGTGCCCCCCTTCAACAGTCGAGGGCACCATAAAAATGATTCATAGATTATGGACAAAGTACGATCTATTTAAGGAAATGTGGCCACTAAATTGGTTTGCTTGGTCCCAATACTTCCTCCCAGCCAAGATAGATCACTCCTTCAGAAGGTGGGCTAGATTGGGATTTACCAGTCTGGGTCAAATGATCTCAGGGGATATGATACTAGATTTTCATTCCATTAAACAAACATACCATCTAAGGAACCAAGATCATTTTAGATACTTACAGCTTAGAACACATATATACATACTTAAAAAATTACAAGCATTGAAACCCCAAGTAAAGAATCTTTTGGAGGTCATAGCATCTATTCAGGAGGGGGCCCTTGCTAAAGGACACATATCAGCTCTCTATAGAGCATTAAAACAACTGCATCCTAGATAATCCCTTAGAATTAAAAATAAGTGGGAGCAGGAAATGGGACTAAAAATAACAAAAGAGGAATGGAGGGCATTATTCCTGATTGTAAATAAAACTACACTTACACCTAACTGGCGCGAATTTGCCTGGAAAATAAGGATCAGGTACTTTCACACACCTGAAAGCTTAAACAAGTGGGATGCAGGGATAACCCCACTTTGTTGGAGGGGATGTGGTGTCCAAGTGGCTCATCACTCCCATATTTTTTGGGAGTGTGATGCTATACGTCCTTTCTGGCAGGAGGTCTCCAGAATATTGGAGAATATATTCTCCTGCAACACACAACTAACAATAAAGAACCTAGTCCTGGGAATACCTCCTGATGAAGTCAAAGGAGCCGATGGTATGTACCTCTGAGGGGTTCTCTTGGCAGCGGATCATAACTCAATCACTAAAAAATGGCTCTCCCCGGATGTGCCTGACTTACCCCTTTGGCACTCTATTATAAAAGAAATAAGGGAAATGGAGGAATTAACATATAAGATAAATAACAAGATGAACACCTATGTGAATAAATGGACCAGATGGGACCTAGCTGCGGGAACCTAGAATGGCCTGAGGACCTGGGATGGAGGGAGGTAGATATGGGAAGAAAGAAACATAAAAGAGACTATAACAGAAATGGGGAATAAGTAGAAATGAGCTACTGTCTCTGACCTTATCTTATAGATTGAAGATGAGTGTATATCTTAGAAAGGATAATGAACTAAGTTTTGGAAATGCAACTAATTCTGTACTAATGTTATACATCGCTTATGAAATCTATAAATATTTGCAGTATGTATGGCTTGTGATGGTACACAGACTCTGAAGTTTCAATAAACTTGAATTATTAAAAAAAAAAAATTCTAGTAGCTAGACTTGATCTGGACCCCTGTTTATATTTTATTGATAATCAGAAGTTTTGCACCCAAATATATATGGCAATAAAAGTCATTAGACCTTAAAGGTTTTACCCTATGATGCCCCATAATTTGTGACACTTAATATTGAGTGCCCAAAATAGAACCCTGGCCCACCCAGTGGTGTAATAGCCACTTCTCAACCAGGTACCATAGTTAGTAATGTACAGTTCATGCACATCCCAGTGATTTTAAATCTCACCCTTTTAAGCTTGGAATGGTCTGTTATATGTTTCACAACAAACATTTCCCACTTTTGTTTAATAATTATGTTACTGGATACACTGGCAGCATGCCAGGTACTCAATGACCCCTATACAGGGACTCATAGCAAGCTTGCACCACATACACACACACACTTAGGATTTTCACATCCTGACCATTGAGGGTACATCTTATAACAGTAAACCTATCCAAATGCACTAGGCATTTTGTTTTTTTATTTTGTTTACTTAAAAAAAAAGAACACAGGTTTAGACAGGCCTACTTGGCTCTGACATATCTATTTCAAATAGGGCTGATATAACCATTATTCAAGCACATATGTTAAAGGTTCATGATTATATGAAATATAATATCAACCCACCCACATTGCATGGTATTCCTGTACATGATTTTTGCTCATGAAGAGTGATTTACATTTACAATATCAAGGGAATTGTGCTAGATTGAAATAAACATTTGTTAACACATGCAATAGAAGTGCTCCTTTTCCTCAGTGTCCTCTCCTTCTATCCACTGCCCTTTTCCCCTCCCTTCTCCTTCAGTTGCACCTCCACTTGCTCTCCTCCTCCTCCTCCTTCTCCTCCTCCATCCCTTCTGTGCTCGCTCCTTTCCACAATCCCTCCACTACGTGTACCTCATTCCACTGCCACCTACATTTTAACTCCACCTCCCTCCAACATGTTTTGGCCTTCCTCCCCCTTTATTTGGTGTGTTCGTGCCAACTCGACCTGCTTCCCTGCCACTCCCCACTTCTACCCCACAGTCTTCCCTTGTACCTTATACCCTGTATTTCCCCCTTCCCTCCTGGTCCCCTATATCTGTTCTATGGTGCCTTCACCAACCTCCTGCTCTGTTTCCTCAGCCAGTACTGTGTACCTGATTGTTGTCTCCAACCTCCAGCCCCAGCCCTCCCCTGTAATCACTCCCTGCCCCTGCTTACCCTAAACCTCTTTTCTACGTCGTTTCTGTCTGCCCATGTTTCCTACCATCTGGCAACGCCTCCTTTCAGTGCTCCCAGGACCCTATGGACTGGGTCTCCCTGGCCAAGCACCACCTTTTGGCCCTTGGCAGCCTGATCTATCTTGTGATGGAGCCCTCTCTGCCCCACTGCCTCATCTCCTCCTCACCATCTCATTCCTGTCCCCTCCCCCAGTTCCCATCTCAAGCTCTTTATCTCCAGCATAAGCTGTCTGAACAGCCTGAACACTGGACACCCCCCACCTTCCATCAGGTTCCCAGAAACAATGCTGCTCCACACCCACTGCAGCTCACAACCCTCCCGGCCTCCCGGCCTCCCAGTGCCCCCAACCCCAGTCATCCCTACCCCTCCACTCTTCCCTCCCATTTATCCAGTTGCCTCCTTGCCCTGGCCTCCACATCTTCCCTGTATTCCCTAGGCTCTAAATATTTCACAGATCTATACAATTGCATTTGTATTACTTAAGAACTGTAAATCTGCATTTCTGTCAAAACATTGTCCCCAGAACAGCCCTTACCTCAAAAAAGAAAATGCACACCCATTACATTTGCATCTGTATTTCTTTAAGACTTTAAACCAAATTTCACCCCCTTTAAATTACTCCACCTCCTGCCCCTTCCTAATAGGTGGAACCAATGCTGGGAGTGGTCCACTGGCCTATTTAATAGTGGTGGCGGTGGGGGTGGGGGGAGAAATCAGGCCACAAGTCCTCCTCCCAGTACAAGCTATCCAGACCAAACTAAAGCTAACCAAGCTACAAGAATAAATACTTTGCTTTAGTCCCCAGGAATACACAATGTAGGTCCTGCTTATTCAGCTCCAAATGCAAAGTGAGCAATTAACTAAAATAGCTGTTGGCTGCCTGCTCCACCTCCAAGTCTAAATCTGCTTGCAGTTTGATTTTGTAACTGCCACAGAGTGAATTCAAAACAAGTCCTGCTTAAAAAAAATACATAACTGCCACAGACAGCAATAAGCAATTAACTAAAATGGCCACACGTCCTCCTCCCAGTACAAACTATCCAGACCAAACTACAAGTGAACCAAACTACAAGAATAAATACTTCCCTTTAGTCCACAGGAACACATGCTCCAACTCCTGCTTCTTCCAGCTCCAAATGCTGTTTTGATTTTATTGTCTTAGCTTGTACTGGGAGGGGGTATGTGCCTGGGGGTTTAATCAGTGCTATATGGAATTTGAACTGTTTCTGTCTGCAATTCTGTCAATTTCACCACCTTTGTGTTTGATTTCAGTAGTTTCAGGCTGATGGGCTGACTGGGGGGGCACTGCTTGTTTCTGCTGCTGTTGTGGAAGCATCTAGCAGCTTCTAAGTGGGTGTGGCTGCACCAGCCACTGCCTGGGAACTCCTTGACTGATTGTTTTTGGACACAGCCTGTGGGGTTGATCCCACCCACCCACCTCACAACTCACCCACCCCAAGGCTCAGCCTTCATTTATACGGTAGGTCCCATAGTACCTTGCAACATCCTGCAACCACACAGGATGTTGCAAACAAAACAAAACAAAAAATAGATAGCAGATAACAATTAGAAGGTATAAGAAGGTAGAAGAATGAGGAGGGTACTGTGATTTGTTTTTTTTTTATCAGCACACAGCCTAAGGGGAAAAGGGCTTTTGTAGGTATGACTGCAGGGGGTCCTTCTTGCTTTAGGACTTAGGAGGCAGATTGCATTTATTTGGGGGGCAGACTTTGTTGGTTAGTTATCTTTTACTTGAGGGTAAGGTATTGGGGAGCTGGGGGAATCATGGGCGCAACAGGATAAGGTGGATTGGAGGGGTGATGGGGTGGTATGGGCATCCTTCTTCTGAAAATGAGGGGGCACTGGTGGACAAACAGTGGTTTGGGAAGGGTGGTAGGATGCAACAACTGCAGAGTGGCAATTTTTCTGGATATTGCATGGAGAGTGGGAGGTGTTTGGTGTGCAAGCAAATAAGGCAGCTTAGGAATGAGATCAGCTGCTTACAAACAGAGCTTAGGAGGGGACTAAGATCTGTGATGGTGGACAACTCAGTGGCTGGGGAGGGAAGGAGGGTAACTGTGGGGGGAGGACAGATCAAAGAGGGAAGGGTGCGGAGTGGGAATACGGGGGAAGATAGGGGAAGGAGACAGGGGGTCCTGGTTCAGAGGACAAATGAGGGCAGGAAAGAGGAGAAAAGGAATATGGGAGGGAAAGAAGAATCTAACAGTTGCAGAGTCAGCAGCAGTGGAGGGGCGAGCAGAAAGACGGAGGAAATAGGTGATAGTGAAGGGACATTGAAAAACTGGTTTGAATTACTAGCAGGATTAGGGGATGTGATAGGGAGTGCAGGGCGGAGGAGCTGATAACAGACAGGGTGAGAATGGAACAGAAGGAGGGGTCAAGGGGTTGAGGGGGTATGGTATAGGGGACTGGTCGAGTAAGTAGGGTGGTGGGGAAGGGGGAGAGGGAGGGGATGCATTAAGGCATGTATCAGTGGGAGGAGGCAGGTGGAGCCCAGTGGAGAGGGGAGGTAAAATCAGAGGAAAAGGGGGAGAAGGAGAGCAGGGCAGAGGCAGGTGACATTGCAACAGGAGTGGAAGGGGGAACATCTGAGCTGGAGGAGGAGGAGGAATGGAGAGGGAGGGAACAGGATAAAGAAAGGACAAGGCAAGCAGAACATGAAAACAAGGGTGGGATCCTAGTGCTGGGAGACTTGATTCTGATAGGAATCAGATGGGGAAGCAAGGCAGAGAGGCATAGTCTCATATGGGTGGAGACCATGCTAGGCATGACAGTGAAAAGGATGGGTCAATCTGTTCTGAAGTATGCTAAGAGGGGTAGGGAGAAACCTTACATAGTTCTGCTTTTGGGAACAAATGACCTGGCGGGAAATACGGTAGCTATAGTCCAGCAGAGGTTTGAGGAGCTGAGTCTGATTTGTGAGGAGGCAGAAAGATCAGCAACTTTCTCGGAGGTGCTTCCAGTATCCAAGGTGAGCATGGCAAGGAAGTTGAGGATAGAGGAATATAACACGTGGCTAAGAGAATGGTGTCAGTCCAAAGGGTATAGGCTGGTGAGGGAGTGGGAAAGGATCTGGGAGGGCAAGGATCTCTACGCTAAGGACAGGCTACACTTGAGTGAGGAGGGAAGGAGGGTATTGAAACAGAAACTGGGGAAATACTTAGCAAACAATGAGAATTTAAATGAGAAGAGGGGGTGGCAAGTGGGCAGGAGTCAGGAGGGATCCACAGAAAGGGAAGTCAAATAAGCTTACTTCCCTCCCCCATACCAGTGGCAAGGGACTTAGGGAGAGGTCAGGAGGGGATGCTAGAAAGGGAGAGCAAGTAGGAAGAGGGGGGGGGATGAAGCAGGGTGGAAGGTGGTAACCTTGAATGTTAGGAGTCTAGGGAACAAAACAGCAGAGTTACAGGCTCTCATGGCTGATGTGGAGGTGGATATGGCGGTCATCACCGACACATGGGCCACCCATTACCATGACTGGAACCTGGCAGTACCAGGGTATAGGTTATTTCAGAGGGACAGGGTAAAAGGGAAAGGAGGGGGATGGCACTGTATGTGAGGGAAGGACTGAAGTTTGTCAGGGAGGAAGGGGAGGATGGCAGTCATTATGGGTGCAGCTTCAGGACTTCAAAAATAGGACCCTTATTACTTTAGTGGTGTACAGGCCACCATCTCAGACTGAGGAGTTAAACAGGGAACTAGCGGGACAGATCAGAAGGACCTGTGGGAGGGAAGCATAGTGATTGTAGGAGACTTCAACCTGCTGAGAGTGGATTGGGATACCCCAGCCACCACAGATAGGAGGGAACAGGTACTTCTGGATGCCTTCCAGGACAGCTTCCTATTGCAGGTGGTCAATGAGCCAACCAGGTTAGGGAACACCCTAGACCTGGTGCTTGCAAATGGTGAGTTTGTGAGGGAGCTGGGGGTGAAAGAACCTTTGGCGGGAAGTGACCGGCACTCAGTGTGGTTCACAGTAAACATGGGGAGAAGGAGTAGAATTGGCACAAGGGTGTTAGACTTCAGGAGGGCCAACTTCGGGAGAATGAGGGAGATAGTACAGGGGTATCTGGCCAGTATCCATCCAAATATGGACACTAACCAGAAGAGGGAGGCCATTAAACTTGGAATTGTGGAGGCAACCACAACATGTACAAGGGTCCAGAGCAAGAAGGCTAGGACCAAGAAGCCTAGCTGAGTGAGTAGAGCAGTCATGGGAAAAGTAAGGAAGAAAACAGCAGCCTTTGGAAGGTGCAAAAAAACAGGGAGCGGGGAGGGCAGGGAGGAATACCTGAAGGAATCGAAGGAGGTGACAAAGGCAGTCAGGGCAGCCAAGGCATCCAGGGAACTCAGGCTAGCACAGGGCATCAAAGAGAGGGAAAAGGACTTCTTCAGGTACATCAGGGAGAAAAGGAGTTATAAGGGCCAGATAGTAAGGATCAAGAGGGATGGGGGGTTGGAAACAAGGGCACAACAGGCAGAAGCATCAAATGAGTATTTCTGCTCCGTATTTACTAAAGTGAAAGGTGGAACTATACCCAAGGAGGTGGGAGGGTGGGCATGGGGGAGGAGGTGACAGATGGGAAAATCCCAGTGGGTAGGGTACTGGAGGGCTTGAGGGCACTGAGGGTGGACAAGGCTCCTGGACCAGATGGTATACACCTCAGGGTGCTAAAGGAGCTGGCAGAAGTCCAGGCAGAACCCTTGGCAGACCTGTTGATGCCTCCCTGGACTCAGGGAGTGTACCTCAGGACTGGAGGATGGCGCTCATGGTACCCCTCCACAAGAGTGGCCCCAAGGATGAGCCAGAAAAATTACAGAACAGTAAGCCTCACATCCATCATGGGACAGCTGATAGAGAAAATCTTGAAGAAGAAGATGGTTTCCCTCCTAGATGCTAATGGGCTGCAGGATGGCAGACAGCATGGGTTTGACTCAGGCAGATCCTATTAGACCAACTGGTGTAGTACTATGACTGGGCAACCATACAATTCAACAAGGGCCATGCAGTGTATGTCCTGTACCTGGACTTCAGTAAGGCCTTTGATTCGATGCCTCATGGGAGGTTAGGAAGTAAGCTGGAAAGCACAAGGGTGGGAGCGAAGATGGTGGGATGGGTAGTGAACTGGCTGCAAGAGAAACAGCAGAGGGTGGTGGAGGGAAGGGAGCTCTCATCTCCCAGGGTGGAGACAAGCTGGGTGCTACAGGGCTCTGTACTGGAACCAGTGTTGTTTGGGATCTTCATAGTAGACATCTCAATAGGCATCAAGAGCAAGATCAGTCTGTTTGCAGATGCCACCAAGATGGGAGCAGTAGTGGATGACTTAGGAGGGTGGCAGGGGTTGCAAAATGATCTGACAAAATTGGAGGCCTGGTCGGACACTTGGCAGCTGGGGCCGAATGCCAAGAAATATAAGGTGCTATATTTTGGTGCAAAAAAAAAGGAGAAGCTACCAGTTAGGGGGGATTCAACTTGCCAAGACGGAGGAGGAGAAGGATATGGGGAGATCATAACAGAAGCAATGAAGAGCTCAGCACAGTGTAGAAAGGCAGCTGCAAAGGCCAACAGGATGCTGGGTTGTATTACCAGATGCATATCCTGCAGGAGGGAGGAGGTTATCCTGCTGCTATATAGGTCACTAGTTAGACCACACCTAGAGTACTGCGTGCAGTTCTGGTGACCATACAAAAGACAGACATTAGGTTACTGGAGGTGGTGCAGCGCAGGGCAACACAAATGATCCAGGGTCTATGGGACTTATCCTACAATAGCAGGCTGAGGGAGTTGAACATGTACTCCCTGGAGGAAAGGAGGGATGGGGGACATGACTGAAACCTTCAAGTACATGAAGGGAATAAATAAGATGGGCACGGAAGGGCTTTTCAACTTAAGGAGGGAGAGGGACACTCGCTGTCACAGTCTGAGATTGTAAGGGGGAAGGTTCAGGAGGGAAATGAGGGGACACATTTTTATGGAGAGGGTAGTGTCTGGGTGGAACACATTGCCAAAAGAAGTGGTATCCTGTAGAACACTGGGCTGCTTCAAAAGGGGGATGGGACAGGGTAAGTGGGAGGGTTACTGGAGGGGGGAAGGGAAGGAGGGGCAGCTGCAGTATAAGGGCTTCTAGCTGCACAATCAAGTAGACTTGATAGATCATATGGCCTTTTTCTGCTGGCAATTTCATATGTTCATATGCCATTGTTAACTGCTTGTAAGTGGGGATTGTGGAGGAACAGCCAGGCAGAAAGCACTGAAACTAAAACAACAAGCAGACACTGATCATGTGACTTGGCAGAGGCTACTGGGCCATTGTAATATTTAAGTGGGAACTCTTTTTTTAAGTCCCACTGAATCAGATACTTGGAATTAGAAGATATAACTCCCCCCATGATCAGCTAAATAACAAAATATCTAGAAATAAATGACAGACATCATTGCTTAAAACATGTATTCATATTTTCAACAGGTCTTGGAGCTGGAAGTTTAGCCTAGAGGTTAGAGTAACAAGTGGTGAGTGAGCCTGGTACATCCAGCAGACCTGGGACTGAGTCCCACAATCCCCACGTGCATACTGTGTGACTGAATGAGTCAGTTAACCTTCCCAGTGCTCCCATGTCGCTCTTGAAAATGGGCACTTTTGTCTAGTGGGCCTTACCTGGTTACCAAAACAATAAAATAAAAAAATAAAACAGGTAAAATTAACTGAATTTATGTCTAATCCCCTCAGGCACTTGTGCCTAGTGGGTCTTCCTTACCAAAAGAATAAAATTTAAAAATAAGCCAGCTCCATGGTGCAGAGCGAAGGGGTTCGCTCGGCACACTGGAAACCTGAGTTCATGCCCCAAACCCGGGTACCAGGAGCGGAGACCAGCAGGGAGGGAATTCACAAGTGCCCATTGGATGTTTCCCTCCTGGGGGGGTGAGACAGGCCTTGACACCTGCGGGCAGATTGGGCAACGTGCTTGGGTGACATGAGGCCTCGACATGCACCTGTACATCCCCACCCGAAGTTGCCAGATGCTCACACAAGGCTAAGAACTGCTTTGGGCAGGGCCAAAAACAGCAAAAAGTGTTCTCTGCCTGGCCGGATGATGAGTGCCAGCCCCTGCTGCCATGAAGCACCAGACAGCCCGGTCCAGCCCTGCAGCCCTGGGATGTGTGGCTTGCCAGCAAGGCATTTCCCCCCTGGAAGAGAGGGACCCTCCTGACACAGGGATATGCAGAGCTACCCAGGTAAGCTGCACATAGAGAGGCTGGTGGAATGGCGGTGGGGATTGGGTGGGCATCAGGGACCTTGGCACGCTGAAGGAGTGGCTGGACAGGGGTGCCACATTGGGAGGAGCATAAAAATAGAAAAAAAAATAAAATGAAGAGGTCACGTAGGTGCCTGACCAAGATGGCTACTTAAACTTTTAGCTACAGGTTGCCTTCCTTCTGTCTTCTGCCATCCATTGATTTTTTGCATATTGGGAGGACTAAATACTGACTGACAGACCGAGAGAGAAGTATGCCTACTGAATTGCTTGGTTTAGAAAACAGAGCACAATCAGAAAAATGTAAGAAAAGCCAGCTGAAATCACTGCGTACAAACAAGCTCCCTGTCTCGAAGATGACATTCCTTGAGGCACTGACGGACCAGCAGAGCTCCCTGTCTAATGCCCTACTACAATAAATTGCAAGCAGCGTAGAACACATTAAAGCGACAGTCACAGAAACTAACATAAAAACTGATCATCTGGCAGACAGTGTAGCTAGTATTGAAAACCAATTTACAGCTGTGGCAGTCACCCAGGGCACCACGAGGTAAGACTCCTGGAAACAGATTTGGACATCGAATGGATAATGGCAAAACTCGAGAACCTAGATGATAGGGATGTGGGGTTTAATATCATGATGTGCGGGGAGCCAGAGAAATCAGTTGCTCGGGTAGTAAACTTCAGGGGGCGGACTTTGGGAGGATACAGGAAGTAATGAAAGGGAAACTGGAGGGCATAAGGCAGGAGATGGATGTGGAGCAGAAATGGGATATTATTAAATGGGGGTTACAGAAGCAATAGAAGCCTGCGCCAAGGCACAGAGTAAGAGGAGCAGAACAAGAAAACCATGCTGGTTGAACAGCGAGGTTGTGGAGGTGGTGAGGGCAAAATGAGTGGTGCACCAGAGATTTAGGAGGAGGGGGAAGGAAGTAAACAGGGAGGAATATGCAAGATGGCCCAGGGAGGTGACCAGAAAAGTGAGAGAAACCAAGGCCCAGAGGGAGCTGAGATTAGCACAGGGATTAATGGGGCAGGGGAGAAAGACTTTTTCAGATACATCAGGGAGAAAAGGAAGTGCAAGAAGACAATGGTGAGGATAAAAAGGGGTGGGGAGTGGACAGAAAAGGGGGAGAAGCAGGCAGAAGCACTGAAAGAATACTTCTGCTCAGTGTTCATGGAAGAAAAGGGGGGACCGCTACCAGCATGGGCTGGGAGGGTGGTGACAGGGGGACAGGAGGCGACAGATGGAAGAATTAAGGCAAATACAGTCCTAGAGGGACTTGAGGGCACTCAAGGTAGACAAGGCACCAGATCCAGATGGTATCCACCTCAGGGTGCTGAGGGAGATGGCGGAAGTGTTTTTGGAGCTGCTGACAGATCTGTACAGCACCTCACTGGAGTCAGGATGTGTGCCACTGGACTGGAGGATGGCACATGTAGTACCATTACACAAGAGCTGGCCAAGGGATGAACCAGGTAATTATCGTCCGGTAAGTCTCACCTCCATAGTGTGCAAACTCATGGAAATGATACTAAAGGAAAGACCTCCAGGATGTGAGGCAGCATGGGTTTGTTTCAGGGAAGTCTTGTCAAACCAACCTCATACAATATTATGACTGGGTGACAGGTGAGCTGGATAAGGGTCATGCGGTAGATGTTCTTTACTTGGACTTCAGCAAGACCTTTGATTCGGTGCCTCATGGGCAGCTTGGGGGGAAGCTCACTGGTGTAGGGGTAGGGGCAAAAATGATAAACTGGATTACAAGCTGGCTGAGTGGCAGGCTGCAACAGGTGGTGGTGAGAGGGGAGCTCTCAACTTCAAGGCCAGTGATGAGTGGGGTGCCACAGGGCTCTGTGTTGGGGCCAGTATTATTTGGGCTTTTCATACCAGACATTGCACACGGGGTGGTGTGCAAGGTAAGTCTGTTCACTGACAACACCAAAATCGGAGCAGTGGTGGATGGACAGGAGGGATGGAAGCAGCTGCAGGGGGACCTACGCAAGCTAGAGGAGTGGTCAGAGAGGTGGCAGCTGGGGTTCAATGCAAAGAAGTGTAAGGTTATGTACTTTGGGGTGAAGAACCCAAGGAGAGAATGCTGGCTGGGGGGGGGGTTAAGCTGGGGATCACTGAGGACCTAGGGGTAATGATAACAGGGACCATGAACAACACTGCTCAGTGCAGGAGAGTGGCTGCAAAAGTGAATAAAATGCTGTGGTGCATAGCGAGGATTTTTTCGTCCAGGCGAAGAGAGGTGATCTTGTTCCTCTGCAGGTCGCTGGTAAGGGTGCACTTAAGAGTATTGTGTGCAGTTTTGGAGGCCATACCTAAAGCATGATATCAGGCTACTGGAGGGGGTGCAGAGGAGGGCAACAAAAATGATATGTTGAATGGAGGGGAAAGACTATGACAGCAGGCTGGGAGACCTGAATATGTACACCCTGGAGGATAAAAGGGACGGGGGGACATGATAGAGACATTCATGTATCTGAGGGGAATCAATAAGGACAGGGCAGATGGGGTCTTTAAGTTAAGAAGGGGAAGGGTCACAAGGGGGCACAGGCTAAGAATAGAGGGGGGAAGATTTAGGAAGGAAATGAGGGGACACTATTTCACAAAGAGGGTGGTAGCAAAATAGAACTCCCTACCAGAATGGGTGGTAGCATGTAAATCTGTGAACAGCTTCAAAAGGGCATGGGACAGAGAACAGGGGAGAGTGAGGGTGGAGGAGGTGGGGGGGTGGCAGTAGGATGACAAAGGGGAGGGGGTGGGGCAGCTGCAAACTAGGGGTGTTGACTGCACACTCGAGCAGACTTAGATAGACCAGGTGGTCTGTTTCTACTGGCACATCCATATGTTCGTATGTTTGTATGGACGAAGGAACAACTTAAGAATTGTGGGCCTGCCAGTAGGACTTGAGGGCGATAATCCAGTAAACTATATAAGGAATAACCTCCCCATCTGGCTACAGCTGGATCCTGACAATTTTGACTTTGAGATTAAGTGAGTGCATAGGATCTGCCAATTTGGGAAGCCGATTACACCCCGTTCCCCGCCTTTCATCTTTAAGCTTCTGCATTTTCAGGACAAGGAATGTCTATTATGTAAAAGCCAGGGACCTGAAAGATGTCTATGTTGGGGGGCAGCAAATATCCTTCTACCCAGATTTTTTCCCCCTCCATCCTCCAGGGAAGACAGGCCTTTGACCGGGTGAAGAAGGGGCTCCACAATATAGGACTCACTTACGCCCTTCTTTACCCGGCGATCTTATCGGTTACCTTTCAAGGGCAGAAAATGGCATGTCAGACCCTGGAGGAAGTTGATCAAATTTTTCAGCATCACCTGGGTCCCCTGAAGTCCTCACCACATGTGGTTCCCTCAGCTATGGATTTCAACGAAGTCCGGAATCCTTCCCCACAACCCAACTATCACCTGTAACCTCTGAAAAGTGAGTACTGAAAGTTGCTATTCTAAATGTCACTGACAAATTCCTTGAGAGTCCTAATCACAGTCTCAGAAGCCAGATTGTGTGGGTGACCTGCTAAAGATACCCGCTATGCACCAGGGAATGGTCAGCCTAGACCTCAGTGATTGTTAGGGACTTGCTCCCATTAAATGTTGCACCAGTTGCACTTTAGATTGTTGCCAGGGAGATGTTGTTTCAATGTTTGGATGTTTTGTACACATACAGTTAAAAAAGGTACCATCCTGGTTGTGAGGATTGAGGCATGAGGAGTACTGGAGGCCAGCTAGAAGGGGGGGGGGGCTCGAATCAGCTAGCTGCCGTATCCCGATATCGCCTGTATCCACAGTGTAGATCCTCTTTGCCCTCTGCAGGATTTGCTTTTCCTGATTACCGCATGACAGGCTCATAGGAATTGCCATCTGTCAAAACACTGTACTAACAAGCTGATGAAACTGACTAACTGCAGCTGACTCATGCTTTCCTAAGCCGATTCTGCTGGGAGCTGTAATCTACAAAATACTTCTCCGGGAATAAAATGTAAACACTGGTGGCCCAGGACACTGGGTTTGGCTCTGCCAGCCCCACCTACACTACTGGTAAAACCTTCAGTGCTGCCCATTAGGGCTGGGAGAACTTGGTGAAGTTCTGACCCTTATTAAATAAGAACCGGAACACGGTGGAGTTCTGATTTGTTCTGATTAGTTCTGATTATTCATAAATATTTAAAAAAAAAATGTGATAAAATGCATAAAAGTGGCCAAAGTCAGTCATATTCAACACAGAGGCCAAAAGGAAATAATGTAAAGCATGATTTGTATAAACATTACAGTAAAACTGCTAAATAAAAGCAATACTGCTAGCTGCTTCATGACTGGGCTGTACAGGTGGACTATCCTGCTCAGGCCCCTGACGTGAGTGTGCTGGGAGAGAGAGAGAGAGAGAGATAGAGATGGAGAGAGAGCGTGAGAGACAGACAGACAGACAGATGCAAGCACTATTTTGCCTGCCTGCCTGCCTGCCTGCCCTGTACAGTGTACACACACTGCACAGCCACACTGAGGCCAAGATTAATTTCTTAATTTGTGATTTCTGTGACTGTATAATTTCTCTTTGGCCCCCCAGTAGTCTCTCTCTCTCTCTCTCTCTCTCTCTCTCTCTCTCTCTCCTTATTCTCCTCTGGATGGTGGCACAAGTTAAAGATTTATTTTGCCAGCCTGCCCTTGCCCTGTACACATACAGCCAGCCACAATAATACCGAGAATAAACTTTATTTGTGATTTATGTAACAATAACTTTTCTCTTTGGACCCCAATAATCTCTCTCTCATTCTTTTTCTCCTCTGGATGATGGCACAAGTCAAAGATTTATTTTGCCAACCTGCCCTTGCCCTGTACACACACAACCAGCCACGATGATACCAAGAATAAACTTTATTTGTGATTTCTACAACTATAACATTTCTCTTCGGCCCCCAATAGTCTCTCTCTCTCACTTTCTCCTCTGGCACAAGTCAATGATTTATTTTGCCAGCCTGCCCTTACCCTGGGCCTGTACACAACTCTTCTCTCCCCTATTTCTTGTATTCAATATATGTTCCAAACTCACATAGGATAGGCTACATGAGTCAGGCAGTTTGTGAGGTACTACTTACCTAAGTTGTTCTCTGCTCTGAGAACAAGACAGACAGCTGACCCGAGAGTCACTGGCTGCCCGACCGACTGACTGGCCGGCCATCCGACCGACCACAGCAGCTGCAGCCCGTGCTCAAATCTCCAACAGTGATGTGTGGTCATCCTGCTCCTGGGCTTGGCTCCACTTCTCTCCTCAGTCATTTTTGATCCACCTGGCACCATTCATTCCTCCATACCCCCTTCCATGGGGCACCAGGCATGCAGAAAAAAAAGCCCTGCTTTCCACGGACCTGTAACTGGACTTCTGGGGTGAAGTACATATTAATTCAGGTCCGTAGGTTCAGGGTTCATTCCGGGGGTTCAGATTTTGGACAGAACAGTTCCCCCAGCCCTACTGCCCATCACACCGAGCCCCCCCTTCCATCCCAGGGGCAAACTCAGGAAGGCTTGCATGATGGACTGTCTGGATACCACCCTTCCCCTATCTCCTCCTTTTGTACCTGGACATATATTCACTGGTTCAAACTTCACTGCTTGATGATCCCGGGCTGTCTGCTGATTTCCCTCATGTTGCTGGGGATGGAGAAAGTCCTACTTGGGATGTTGTTTCACCATGAGGCCCATTAATGGCTGCTTCCACATGTGAACGGGGGGGGGCACATGGTGGGCTCCTGCTGCAGAGACAACCCACCATCCTAAATTCTTCACGGAAGCATGGGGGTCCACCTCAACTCTGAAAAATGTAGGTTTAATGTGATCTGAATGATACGGGGAGTTTGGACCTAAATAAATTTTGCTGATTGTGGAAGAGCAGAAAAGGAAACATCTATGCAAGCTATGACATCATGGACAGCAATTACTAAACTAAATATAGCCTGTCTACAGCCACTGTTTTCATTCAGTCCCATTGCAAGCTTCCTACTCCTCCCCCTCCCTTCTCTTCCAGTTGATGGGTTAAAAGGAGTAGAACAAAGCAGAGATTATAACTTGTAATGTGTGTGTACACTAATGCTGCTCCTACTGTACCCTTAAAGTGCACCTCACTAACATCCTGATTTCTTTTTGTCTCTCCAATGACTTTTAGCAGCAACTTTCGTCACACTCTAGGAGGCAGCCAGGGATTAACAAAATGGTCTGTTCCTAGATGAAGACTACCACACCCCCAGTTGTAAAAGAGCTGTTTTTCACATCTTCTTCCCTAACCGCCTTAGAGGTTGCGAGTAGCTTTGCAGGGCAATACCGATGCATCCTGAAAGAGACACTTGGGGAACTGATGCTGTCCCAGGAAGGAATTAGTTAAAATACTGACTTAACTGCCTTGACAACGATAACCCAATGTGCTCATTCAGACTCAAACAAAGAAGGACTCTACAGTTATGTTACCAATACAGTATATGATCTAATGCTTACCTAACCTCTTATTTTTCTGTTGCTTCCACAGGACCCTGGTACACCCTTACCTGATACAAAGGTTCTTGTTCTCCCCCAAAAACCAACCCTATCCCTCCCTCCTGAATAGTCTATCCTTTAGACAAACTCTGCAAGCAGTGGTAGAAAGGCTATGGGTATATGCTATGATAGGCCTGAACCCTGCTACATGCGCTCTCCCCTACCCCTAACATGGACTAGGAGGATATACCTGGACTTATGACTTCATCTCTTGGGTATTTCCTACAGATAGAGACTTCCACCTTGCTCTGCCCTGCACGGAGGGTCCTTCACTCCTCCCCCTCCTTTTCTCTTAGCACCCTCTCCTCCACTTCTATGATATAAATCAGGGACAGGTCCCCCAGTCACACCCCTCTCAGCCTTTATCTCCCTAGTCAAGATCCGTAGAGCCCCTCTTGGTCACATCTGCGAGGCTTGACCAATGTTGCCCCTAACTTATAGGTGTATTCTCCCCACTCCTTACTCTCTAGAGCAGTGCACACACCTTTTCTGCCACCCTCCTGGTTGCAGCAGTCCCGGAACATCGGATATATATCTCCCATGCCTGCTCCAAGGTCAGGGGACCAAAGGCAGCCTAGGTCCACCTTTCCTAACTCCAGGTTCCATGTAAACGCGTGCATGAGTGCTCCCCTATCACTAATTAGTAGTGATAACCGGTGTGCCTCCACCATAGGCACTCACTGTAGATGTATTTTACTACAGTAGGACAGTTGTGAATATTAGACTGTTCTGGTATTCCAACCTGTGCAACTAGTTTCTTAAAGGAAATAATATCGTGGTAATAAGTGTATTTATCGAGGGGTCACATGATGTGTCTGAGTGGGTGAGTTGCACTCCTCTAAACTCTGCTCCTCGGCTCACCCTTACAGCCTTTTAAACACAATCCTGGGCTAATCTCACTGGAGATCTTGGTGCACATTTGTCGGCTTAGTTGCTCCGTTGCACTTTTTTGGTGTTTCAGTCTTGAACTTAGCCAGAAAACCACGCAACTTTGCAACTGAATGGAAGCCAAAATGTGGCCTGCAGGCCTGACACATACTCCACCGCCATGCCGGAAAAAGTTAAGGCCACCAAGAAACCCAAAACACAGATGGTGGGCACTACCTAATCGAGCCCAGCAGCACTGACTCCTCTAACAGAGGAAACATTTCTACAAGAACTCTCCCCGATAAAAGAGGCCTTGCTAAGCATTACTAGCCAGCCAGCATCCCTGCAGAAAATGTCAGAGACCCTCTCTTACAGGGTAGGAGACATGGAAGCCAGAAACAGCTCCATTAAACATTGGAGAACATGCCAAGATACAGATTCTGTGGCCCTCCACAGCAGAGTTGCTAAGTTAGAAGACAAAATCGAGGACTTGGAGGGGAGCAATAGGTAAAAAAATTACTGCTGATTAGGCTTCCAGAGGGATCAGAGGGTCAGAACCCTATCTTATTTCTACAAAAAATTTGAGAAACAATGGCTGGCCCATCCCCTAATGGGTCTGGCTACATTACTGAGAAGGCTCACAGGGCGCTGTGGCCCACCCCTCCACCAAACAGTCCTCCTCGCCCCATGATCTTTAAACTCCTAAATTTTCTGGATAAGGCTCATATTATGGACAATATGAGGGATACTAAAGAACTTTTATGGGAAGGAAATAAATTAATGCTGACACAAGATCTTCCCCACTCTGTGCATCTCAAAAGGGCAGAATTCAACTCCATCATCTCTAAAATGCTAGCTGCAGGGATCTGATTTAAGATGTTGTACCCTGCGAGGTTGCAGATGAACTGCCAGGGCACTACGAAGACCTTCGAAACAGAAAGCCAGACCAAACAAGAACTCCCCAACATGTTTCCGGATCTTTTCCAAGCCCCCAAGCGAACTTTTCATGATCAAACATGGAGCTAATCTTGTATCCTTGGGATGGTTGTAGTGATCTGATGGATTTCATTTGTACACACCTAAATGTGATGTTTTCTTCAGTTTAGCAAGGACAGAGAGATTAGCATTTCTGTTTATCTGTTCAGCCCTGAGGACTTAGGAAACAGTGAGTGCAATTTAACTCCTCACTGATGGACTCTAAAAGGACACTGAACTGTCGTACACAGTGCTTTTTGGGGGACCACATATTTGTGCATATGACTGAGACCAACATAACAAGCTGGAGTCCCCCTCATAGTCGGAACAAGGAGGGTCTAACCCATGGCTACAGGCACAGGAAGCATCGAATGGGGAGCTGGACACACTCACTTGAAGGCTCATACTCCTTCGGTCAGTCATCTCATCGCTGGAAATTAAGATAGGTTGGCAGCCATGTCACTGCTGGGGCTGGGATGGCCACATGGGAGCAGTGGGGCTCTCCTCATCCTACTTCATGATGGGCCTGTAGGTGTCTCATGCAATACAGTGAAGGGAAGAATTGTTATCTATCCTGGGCCTCTATACTGGGCCAGAGTTTGGGGCAGCTACCCTTCGAGTCCCTATGGATGTAACCGCAGGTAGCCCAATAGGAGATGAATAAGGGACGATGGGGTCATAGACTATGGCCCCGCGGTGCAGTGGACTGCAACATGGTTTGCTTGTGCAAGGAGGGTGGGGACAGGAGTTTGGAACTTGCTAGCCCTCTCCTCACTGAATTAGACAAAGCAGATAAATCGATGCAGTGATACAGAATGAGTGCTAGGGGGAAGTTTGCAAACATGGTCACAAAACAAAAGACCTTTTTCAGTACTGCCAGCCCTGAGCCCTCAACTGCCTACCTACCACGTTGGGGGCATGCTGGGGATCCCATCACTATCTGCCTAATAAACAGTCTTCTCTTTTACTGATAGATCGATACTATCCCTCACTGAGGAGACTGCCTTTGGAATCCCCATGGTGGGAAAGATGGAAGGCCTCAGTGTACTTTTGGGCCTGCCCTAGCTACTGGGTGATGGTGGCTGTGGACCTGTCCTGGACAACATGAAAGATCAGAGTGGTGGGATGAAGGAACGCAGGCTTGGCTCTAATAGGAACGGTGTCTTCATTAGCTCTCCAAGCGTTGTGTTTGTGCTAGTAACCTGGTAACATCTTACTCCTTGCTGGTTATGCAGTAACAAACATATGGCTTCAGGGGTAGTAGTTAGAGTGGGTAGAGTAAAATCCTTAATAAAAGGGTTCTCTCACTCAGGGTGACTTATGGGGGGGAGCTGTTTAACTTTTATAAATAGTCTTATAACTTGTAGATAGTTTGGCAGTTAAGGCTGTGGGGACTGAGGGAGTGGAAAAGGCCGAGGGCCCACAATAGATGCGTACTCTCATCACAGGCAGGAAGTATTTGGAGTTGTGGCCTTTACCGCAGGGGGACGATGAGGGGCTCACTAGAGCTGATGGGTTATTAGTTAGTTTTTTATCATTGTGTTTGATTTACAGGGGTGGGAGAGGGAGGGAGAGGGGACATGGAGGGGGCGGTTTGAGGAGTAGGGATGGGTTGGGTCTGGGGCACCCTACTTATGTACAAGCCGGCAGATGGGGATTCGTCTAACAGCTGCTGCAGGTAACACGGATGGGTACCACATATAAATTTATCTCATGGAATATGAAGGGGGCGAATGATAAACGCAAAAGATATATGATCCTGCGCCACCTCAAAAAATATCAGCCAGATGTGGTTTTCTTACAAGAAACCCAACTTAGGCAGCTGGACATACAGTATTTCCCGAGGGAATGGGCGGGACAGGTCTTTGGGGTGGGGTTCAGTAGTAAGCAGGGAGGTGTGGGAATCCTTGTGCGAAGAGGGACCCCTTTCCAACTGATAAAATAATGCAGGTACCCTGATGGGTGCGGTTTGCTACTTCAGAGCCACTTGGGATTAACCAAAGTACTGCTAGGAGGGATTTATGGACATAATCTAGACTCCCCAGGGTTCTTCTCAAACCTTTTGGAATAACTATTAACCTTCTCACACCTCCCAATTATACTTGAGGGTGGCTGGAACCTTGTTATTTATCCAGATCTAGACAGATCAGGCCTGCACCGTAAAGGTCTCTCTCCAGCTCAGCGGGGGCTCCGGGACCTTATAGACTCGGTAGGACTGGGGGATCCATGGCGCATCTTACATCCTAATGACAGGCAATATACTTTTTTTTTCCCCCACCCCATAAGATGTTCTCTTGGATAGACTGCTTTTTGATTACTCTCTCAAATCTCTCAGGTCTTTTAGCCTGCAAAATCCATCCCACTGTGATCTCTGATCATGCCCTGGTATACATGGAACATTCTCTGAAGGGGCTAGAGGAACAGGATAGGGCCTGGTGCCTGAACTCCGCCCTTTTGAAAGACAAAGACTTTGTTAAGACCCTTGAAGAGTACATACAGGCTTACTTCAGGGAGAATGAAGGGACGGTATCGAAGGAGAATATGTTGTGGAGGTGGCGAAATGTGCCATCAGGGGGGAATGTATATGGCTGGTGTTGAAGACTGAAAAACAGAGGGCAGAAAAGACAGGACAACTGCTATCTTAGATTTGTACCCTGGAACACAGTCTTTCCACTGCCAATGACCAGGACAAGTGGACCTAGTTACATGCTTGTAGGGCACAATATTTCAGTCCACTGTCAGAGCAGGCTGATCTGGCTCTCCAGAGAGTTAAATTCCAGTATTTAGAATCAGGAGAAAGAGTGGGCAGGTTACTGGCCCTCTGGATTAAACAGTTAGAAACACAGCAAATGATTCAAAGCCTTCAGCCTATCTCGGGAGAGACAATTTTTACCAGACCTCGTGACATAGCCAACACATTCCAATAGTTCTACAAGACCCTCTACTGTCCGGAAAAGGAACACACACCCAATTTGACACATATAGAAAGCTATCTAGATTCTGTCCCACTACCCACACTACCAGAGACCCAGAGAGAGACTTTGAAGACCCCTGTCTCCCTAGAGGAGATATGGCATGTTATAGGACAATCACCTAAGGAAAAAGCTCTGGGCCCAGATGGGTTTAACAACAATTTCTATGCCACATTCAAAGGTATCTTAGCTCCCTCCCTTCCAAATTATTCAACTATCTTCGCTCGACTGGACTTCAGGATCCCTCATTCACCTAAGCATGTATAACAGTCATTCTTAAACCTGGTAAATCACATCTCTTACCTGGAAATTACCACCCTATTTACCCTTTGAACTCAGACCTAAAAATCCTAGCCAAGGTACTGGCAAATCATCTTTTAAAGATATGGCAGGGCTTCATCAGTCCGACCCAATTTGGATTTATGGAAGTACATCTTTCCTCTGACCACTTATGTAAGGTCCTATACCTCATTTCGCTAGCGAGGGAGAGGAACACCCCAGCAGTATTAGTTTCCCCTTGATGTGGAGAAGGCCTTTGATCAGGTCTCCTGGCCTTTTCTATTTGCCACCTTATGGAAATTTGGGTTTCCAACACAATTCTGTGATTGGCTTAATGCCATTTACCATCAGTCCTCAGCCAGAATCCAGTGCAATGGCATATTCTCTGCTTCCTTCCCCTTACAGCGAGGCACTAGACAAGAATGCCCCCTTTCTCTCTTCCTTTTTAACCTCTATCTGGAGCCCCATATCAGATCCCTCCAAAATAGCCTTGATATACAAAGCATCCCAGTGGGTAATGTTAAATATACTCAGCCTATGTGGATGACATATTACTGCACCTAGAGAATCCTAGCACGTCTATACCAGTAGCACTGAACATCATAGATAACTTCTCTCGGGTGGCAGGGTATAAATTAAACTTGGACAAGTCTGTGATTATGCCATCAAATGTGCATGTTCAGAGACAAGAGATCGCTGACCTGGGTCTCACCTGGGAACAGCTTTGGTAAAACTTAATCTCTCTCCTATATCTCAGGCTGTACTGGCGGACCTACAGAGGTGGAGATCCCTTCTGCCCTTGCTGTGGGGATGAGTAAACATGATCATGATGAACATCTTACCCACATTACTTTACCCACTGAGCATGGTGAGCCCTCATCTTCCCAAATCCTGGTTTGTTCATCTCCACACCTCCTTCTCTAGTTTTCTCTGGCTTGGTAAAGCAGTCCGAAAGGCGTATTCCAAGTTGATCCACAGGAAAGAGCTGAATGGCTTAAGAATACCTGATTTTTTCCTGTACTATTGTGCTATACGTTGCTGTAAAATATTCAGATGGAACTCAAGCGCTAATGATTCCCCAGATGGTTACTACACCCCCCTCTGGCTATCTCTAGAAGAGCATCTTTGTTGATCACAAGGGATCGACATAAACAGTCTAATATATGCCAGGCTTTCTGATCTCCCCAAAATTCTCCGTAATTCTCCATTATGGTGGTCTCTCAAAGCTCTCTGGCAGATCTGCTCCCATCGGGGAGTGTGGCTTTACAAAGACCTATCTCATCCTCGATTTGGAAACCCACATATCACAACAGCAAACTGTACAATTCCTCCAAACGTTTGCCCATTTCTGATTTCGTCATTGGTTTACCATGGAAGAGTTAGCTCAACCACAGCAGTTCAGGAGAAATTCTCTAGGATCACGACAGGAGTCGACAGAACTACCAGACACCTGTCAGCGACACCGGCAGGTCGACCCGCATTCTGCAGTCGGCTGCTGGTCTCCATGCCATTGCATTCTTGTTTCTTAGGGGCTTTGCCTGAACCCCCACTGAAGGATTCTCAACTCCAGTCAGAGCTGACTGGGGGGGGTACAGGACCTCTGACATCCAGCGCCGTGTTCCAGCGGGTCTCCCACCGTGGCTAGGTGCTGTAGTTGCTGTGGGGCACCTCGCTGTCAAAATGCCACTGCGAGGGGGGGGTAAATGAATTCTCTATCCCTGTCTATTACTCCTTTAAACATTTACAGTTGACCAAGGCAATCTCCTTGTTCTTGGGCTCCCACCCATGGCCGGACTCCTCCAACCCACTATTACACCTTCTCTTGGATACAGCTATTTTGCCTCACCCGATATCCAAATTCTATGACATATTACAACTTCATGATCTAGCCAAACCCCATGGAATCTGCTTCTATTGGAAGCATGAACTGAATCTGAATTTGAGCAACAAAAAGTGGCAACAAGTCTGGCGACATGTATATAAATACATAAAACAGGATTGTCTCCGATTCTTGCAGTTCCACATTTTACACAATCTCTACTTCTCCCCTATACAACTTTATAGGATGGGCAGATCAGGGTCTTCAACCTGTACTAGATGCGGAAGGTTTGATGGCTCTCTGAAGCACATCCTTTGGGAATGTGCCCTAGTAAATCCCTTTCAGCAAGCTATTAAGAGAGCTTTAGACCCTATACTGGGACTAGACTCTTATTTTACCTAAGAAATTTGCTTGGTGGGCTACTTTCCAAGGGATATGCTGGATTGCCGTAGGGCTTTTATGTCACTAATCTCAGGGGTCATCAAACTCATCATCGTAAGACATTGATTAGACCAAACTTGCCCCTGTCTAAAAGAATGGCACTCCAAAATTCTTCAAGTCCTTGAAATGGAATGACATATTGCAAAACGAATGGACCGGCAGGAGGCGTTTAACAGGAGGTGGGGCCCACTTGTGGCCTTTTTACCTCTTATATGCAGTGTATAAGATTTTTCATAGCTAGGGAGCATAGCAGGTAAGTTGTAACTCCTAGGGAATGTGGTCCGGTGGATCCCTGAACAGAGCTGTGGTACTAGCCCCCATCTGCCTATCTTACTTCAGGAGGTGTTTTTATGATTGAGCCTTATGAACCCATATGTAAATGCTATAGGTGTTCTGGTGAGGGGGATAGTGGTGGGGTGGGAGGAAGGGTTTGGGGTAGATAGTTAGATAGATAAGACAATAGTTAGTTATATTGTATGTGGCCATGCCAATGTTCATTATATGCCTTGTAATCTGTTTAGCCTTACTTAACCATTGTACAGCTTTCTGTACAGAAGCCTGATTTAATGTCTTTATGTTGCTGAGGGGAAGGAAAGCTGCTGATTGTTAGTTTATATTTTTCTTTCTTGTAGGGAAAAAACAAAACTTAATGAAGTATATTAAATTGAAAAAAATAAGTGTACTTATCTTGATGTATTTGATCCATTTCTTCTAGTTTCTGCCTATTGTATTGTGGAAGGGGATCTCACCCCCCCCCCCCATAGAGAGTGTAATAAGTAGACAATCAGTGGCTCGCTTCCTTGTCCCTAGGTGGCCATAGGTACAAAGGAGTATGGCAATCTTTGATAATCTTAACATAGTTTCCTGGACTATAAAGGGCCTTAACTGCCTTCACAAGAGGCATAGTACTACTAAAACTTAAGGACATTCACTACGACATTGCCCTACTCCAAGAAACACACCTCAGTAAGGATGAGGCATCTCGCCTGTGCTGCTCATGGGTTGGAGCGGCATATGTCAGTTCCTATACCTTAAAACAGCAGACAAACTGATAGGTGACAAGGAGGGCCATCTAATTATTATTCATGGTACCTACCAGGGGAAGCCTATCACTATTGGTAGCATTTACAACCCAAATTCCCCAGACATAATATTTTTTGAGGATTCAGTCAGTATGCTGCCCAAAAGTCAGGGTAGTATCCTGCTAGGGGGTGACATTAACACAGCTCTTGACCCACACTTGGGCAGGACTGACCCTGTAACCCAGATGGAGGTATACTCTGCCACAAGGCTTGCAGCCAGCTTCTGATCAGTGGGCTTACAGGATGCCTGGTGATATACACACCCTGACACCAAAGACTACACCTACTGCTCATCAGTACACTGCTCTTACAGCAGAACAGATGTCTGTTTTGTGTCCAATGACCTGTTTCCAAGAATATGGTACACCTCACTGGGCCAATTCTACTCTCTGACCACGCCCCAGTATCCACGGCTTTAGTCTGGGGTAGACAGAGATCCCTGAGAAATAAATGGAGGTTCAACTCCTCCCTACTCCAAGTTCCAGATTTTAGGCCATGGGTTAAATCTGAGTTGCAAGAGTACTTTTCTTTCAATGATACCCTATCTGCCTCTGTAGAGACCCAGTGGGAAGCTGTGAAGGCCACTCTCTGAGGTAAACTAATGTACTCCTCCAAACCACGTAAGGAGTAAGAGAGAAACTAGAGACAGAGAAAGCACTCTGAAAACCCTAGAACAGGAACTTTCCTTACATCCAGAGAGAAGAGATGCCCTAAGACCATAAATCTTAGAGGCCAAGGCTGCCCCTGGGAGCTCCCTCCACAACAGAACCAAATACGCCCTCTTTGGACTAAATCAGTCATGCTGGGAAGCAAGTGAACAACCTAGATGACTTCTGGACTACAGGCTTAGGGCCAGAGAGCTGAAAGGTTCATCCCTCACATCCAAACAGCAGATGGGTCCAGAACTTTCTCTCCCCTCCTTATAAATGAGTAATTTCACACATTTTACAAAAAACTGTACACCTCAGAGGCAGCACCAAGGGAGACGGATTTAGACTATTTTCACACAGATATCACTATGCCACTCATCCCTGTGAAACTGCCCCAGAACCTTACTTCCCCTAACACCCTAGAAGAAACACTTATAGCTATAAATTCCCTTACTGTAGGGAAGTCCATCAAACCAGATGGATTTACATCAGACTTTTACAGGGCTTTGGGGAATATCTTGGCACTGCAACTACAGTGGGTCCTGAATGAAGCCCAATCCAGAGGGAAACTACCCCTTACCTTTTTACAGGCCCTTATTATCCTACTACCAAAGAAAGGAAAAGACAGTGTTCTCTGCTCACAATTCTGCCCTATTTCATTCATTAACGTGGATGCCAAGATCTTTGCAAAAATCCTAGCCTACAGACTTGAACCAGCTATTAGAGTCCTAGTTCACCCAGACTAGGTAGGATTTGTCCCAGGCCATATGAGGTCTGACAACATATGGCAAACATTAGATCTCATGTGGCAAACTAGGAAGTCAGCAGAGCCTATAGCCATCCTGTCACTTGATGCTGAGGTCTTTGACAGGGTGGAGTGGACATATCTTTTTGATGTCCTGCATAGGTTTGTTATACCCCCACAATTTGTAAATATGATTAAACTCACATACACAAATCCCTTGGCCATGCTGCTTACAAATTTAATCATCTCCCAGCCCTTTTCTCTGCACAGGGAAACAAGGCAGGGATGTCCGCTGTCCCCGTACCTTTTTCTTCTGGCCATAGAGCCCGTAACCCTAAAAATATGGACATCCAAAGCCTTTTCAGGAATTCATGTGGGTGGGACGGTGCACAAGATTTCCCTGTTCACCGATGACATAATTCTGTTCCTGATAGACATAAGACCCTCTCTTAAGGCACTTCAAGAAATTATAACGGAATACTCCAGCCTATCTGGATACAAACTAAATGAGCAAAGTCCCAGATCCTGCCACTCACCGTGTCCTGTACCTCCTCCCTTTTCTCCTCGTATCCATTACAGTGGTCCACAAATGAACTCAACTGTTTGGGGATAAAACTGAAGCATGATAGCAGCCAACATTGACCTTATCCTAGACAAACTTCTGGAGGACGTCAATGCATGGAATTCCAAACTTCTCTCCCTATGGGGCAAGGTGAATGTGCTGAAAATGATTACTGTTCCAAAGATCCACTACACCTTGGGCAGCTTATCACTGCCACCCCCTATTTCATTCTTTAAAACTTTAGCGTCTAAGATGTCCAGGTTTATCTGTAGTGGGAAAACACCAAAAATCAAAGTGCAAACACTAATGAGACCATAGCAGGAGGGAGGCTTTGGCCTTCTGAATCGTAAAACACGGCATGAAACAGTGATATTGAGACAAGTCATTATCTGTCTAAAACCTAACCTCTCCTATTCATCCCCACAGTGGATCACACTTGAACTTTCACTAGCCATTTTGCCCTGTCCATCTGCCCTCACCTTTCCAGACTAGAAAATACACAACGACAATCCCCCCAGTATTAAGTTCATAAAGGTGGTCTGGTCTCGACTCGCTTCCACAGAAGAATGCAACCTTAGTGCAAACTGAATGCATCCTATATGGAACAATCCATCCTTGAAAATTGATAGCACTCCACTATATTGGGCTACATGGGCAAAACAGGGCATACGGGAACTGGATGACTTGCACAACCCCCACACAGGAGTCCTATACTCATTCCAGCAACTGTGAGAAAAATACTCCATCCAAGAGTCACACTTCTGGAGCTATCTCCAGCTTAGGGACCTACTCAAAATCAAGGTTATCAGAGACCATACCCTGACACAACTCACCTCTCTAGATACTTAGCTTGATGATCTTTCATCGACCAAACAAATGTCACATACTGTAAAATAGCTACCCTCCGAGGCTCTGGAGCCTTGAATCCCCCAGTGGCAGGCCCCAGAGAGGCTTGGGAGAGGGAACTGGGCACAGGTATCCTTCAGTCAGAATGGGACACCATTTGGCCTTGAATCTACAAAGCATCAAGAGAGGTACAAGCAAAGACACTTTAATATAAAATAGTACATAGGGCATATCATACCCCGCTGTGGCTATACAAAGCAGGCTTAGTCCCACATAGTGACTGCTGGAGATGCTTCTCCCCCTAAGCCTTCTTGTCACACATTATGTGGTACTGTCCCTTACTGGAAACATAGTGGGACAAAGTGTGGACCATTTGCAGAAATATTATTCCTCTGCCCAGGGGTAAGGATCCCAAGTTTGCCCTTCTGTCTATCCCATCCCAGATACCACTTTGACCCTGACACGGAAATCTGGGCTACTGGGGCCATAGCCACTGCCAAGAGGATCATTTTGAGGCACTGGAGGGAGATGGATCCTCCTGGCAGTGTAGAGTGGCTCAGCCTATTGACTCTGACAGCCAACTATGAGAGAATTGCTCATGCAGCAGTGGGGTGTAGGCCCCAATATCACAAGATCTGTGATCCTTATTTTCACTGGAAAGCAAATGCCCCACCTGTCCTGCTCCCAAATGGATGACTTCACCTAGGCCTAGGGTCTAACAGTCTCACCAATCAAAACAAAGGATTATGCTGCTTGCTTCCTACCCTTTAGTCACCTCAAGAGATGGCAAATATTGCCTGTTAGATGATCATTCCCACCTTACTTCTCACATTGCTTTCATACTTGGCCTGTGGACCCATCTCTACCTACCTCCCCCATCTTCTCTCCCAAGCTTCCCCTTATCCACAGAGGAAGGGAATTCAATGGCCACAAGACATTGGACAAATTACCAATCTGCCATACCCCTCATGATTACCTCTATCCCCCCCTTCTTTATGTGGTACTAATGTAGCTTTATTGCTAACAGGTTGGATTCTAATAACTATAGAAGTATTGTTATTAAGCTAGGTTTTTTGTTTGCACTTCCTTAACTTAAGTACTATACTTAAGAATGGATTAATCTCTCTGATGTTGTATGTACTGACTAACTTTAAAATCAATAAAAAAACTTTTATGGAAAACAAAATAAAATGAAACAGGTAAAATGGCAAGAGGAGATGGCAGCCGAGGCTGGAGCCTGGTAGGATGTGGTGGTCACCATCGGGGGAGTTTTTGTTGTTTAATCCTTTTAAAGTTTAAATTGTGGGTGCTGAGGTGGAGAAGGTTGGTTGTAGGCTTGTTGATGAGGGTGGGGGATAAGGGGTTGTTTTTAACACCATTGAGCTGGGGAAGGGGGGAGGCTGTTCCCGAATACAAATAGGCATGAATAGTGCCACTATTCTTTATTCATATCTGAATATTCATGGTACTTGGGTAATACTATTCATTACTTGTGTATGCCCAACCTTATAGGCCTTTGTCCTTCCTTCCTTCCTTCCAGCCACAAGCCTCCTGCCCCCAGGGAACTCCTGCATCCCTCCCAGAACCTGTCCCGATTGGGCATCTGCCTAGTTAGAGCTACCAGCCGGCTCCGGAGTCAGGAGGGGAAGTGGCCACAAACAAAACTCTGCCTGCAGCAATACTGTGTACTGTAGATTCCCTAATTCTATGATATTTCACATTTCTTGACAGTGGAACACTTATATAAGTGTACAGGTGCTCTGTTGATGGTGGGGCTCTTGTACACTCATATTATTTTCTTTATACTGCATTTCTGGTCCAGATGTTTTTAAGCATTTTTAATAAATTCATAACAATGACACAGTAACAGCAAAGTTGGGTAATAAAGTATACATAATTAATCATATAAATGTGCTGTATAAGTCCATAGACATTTCCTTCCATACTGGTTAAATGGCAATAATAGTAGTACAAAATTGTATTACAGCTGTGTGGCCATATATTATTATCACAGGCTTACTATAGGTAGTTGGTTAAGCAAGTTTGTTGAGATATCAGGAAAATATATTATGACTCTGAGTCACCTGGATGGGCCCCGCATACTGTAATTCCCCAAGTGTGTAGCGAGCTGAGGGGGAGCTGTCAGGTTGCCATACCATCACATCACTCCCCATTGTACTATGTAAGGTAGAGGGAGACACTACCTGACTAGGGTCATTAGCTAGGGTGAGCCAATGAGCCACCATATGTCCACAGCACTCATTGCTATTACAAGAGGAACAGATCACTCTCAATAGCTTGGACCTAAGTTGCCACATTTTATTAAACTGTTCCGCAGCTCCACTTGCTAAAAGCTGGGTAAATTCCATCTTAAGGCAGAGCTGCATGTTTTGGGCCCATTGCTGTGACTTGGGGGAGCTGAACTAACAGCCTGTTCTGGGCAATTGTTTTTCTTGCGTTAATAATGGTAATTGACCACAGTGATATACCCCACACACACACAGAAGATGCCTGTGAGGGTCCACACCCAGGAATAGCTCATGAGAAGATGGGGGGGGATGGTTATAGTCATAAAACTTGTGTCATGATAATTTGAACTGAGTTCCAAAATGATACTATTTTAGGGCAGGTGAGCACCATGTGAAGGAAATCACCCTTCTGCACTGCACACTTTGGGCACAGTGGGGATCAATCTGGCTGAACCCTTTGGAGCTTAACAGGTACAACATGCAATCTGTACATATAATTCAGTTCTACCTGGTGCAGCTTATTACTCCTAGAGCAATTATTTAGATATTGGTCTGCTGTGTTTCAGAGTTTTGGTGTCATAGGAATATTCAGGTCCATGTTTCATTTATTTAGGATGTCCGTGAGTGGAGGGTTCCCCCACCCCAAACATTCTATAGAATAAAGATAATGGCTTGGCACATGGTTGGGGCCTCAGCAACTCTTCTTCCAGTGAGGAGGGAGCCTGCTACCCACAGGTGTGATTAAGAGTTAGGCCCAGACATCCCCAAGCATTCAAATATATGAATAGATCTCTAGCCTCCAATCCCCACTGTTCCAAGATCAGTGAAACCACTGAGTCTCTCTCCTTCCCTCGTAGAATTGGTTGATGTTTTTTAAACCTTTTTTAACAACCTGAGTGGCCCCTGATGCAGGATGAAGATTAGACAGTTGCTGGCAGAGATCCGTCCTTGATGCCAACCATCTTTGATTAATGGAACATTACCAAGTCTATCATTCCACAATCTCCCATAAGAAGGCAGAGTTCCTGTCCGGGGAGAATGTGGCTGCTCAGAAATGACCAACTCAGCTCTTTCGAACTGTAGACAGACTGTGCAACCCAGCCTGCCTGCAAGTTCGAAGAGCCTTTTCACAAATAGAATGTGAAAAGCTTGCTCACTTCTTTGTGGCTAAGGTGGCTGACATCAGGGCATCACTCCAACCTGCATCCTCCATGGGAGAAGTGATGGATCAGCACCCAGTTGCTGCCTCTGGGCCCTCCTGGAGTTTCTTTGACCGGCAAGAGTTCATTGATGTCATGCAGATTGTCCAGGCTATGCGCCCTACATGCTGTAGCTTGGATCCAACCTCCCTGATAAAGGGTTGTTGCGATGTTATCAGCCTGGTCCTAGCGTGAATAGTCTGGTGCTCCTTGCAGACAGGTGAGTTTCCTAGCTCCTTGAAGGAGGCAGTGGTAATGCTTCTCCTGAAGAAAGCTTCTTTGGACCCAGACTGCCATGCTAACTACAGACCAATCTCTAATCTTCCCTTTGTGGAGAAGTTGATTGAGAAAGTAGTGGCTGTGCAACTGGAGAACCATTTGACCATCCATGACATCTATGAACCACTCCAGTCTGGTTTTCAAAAGAGGCATAGTACCGAGACTGCACTGGTTTGGGTGCTCAATGATCTCTTGATGGCAAGAGATTGAAAAAGCCATTCTATCTTGGTTCTTCTTGATCTCTCTTCACCGTTTGACACTGTGGACCATGGGGTATTTCTTGAATGCCTGAGGTTTATCTGTGGACTGTCTAGTACAGCCCTCAGGTGGTTTAGATCATTCCTCATTGGCAGAACTCAGAGGGTGGTGTCAGGGATAAATTTCTCTGGCCCAGTCTGTCTGTCATGTGGGGTTCCTCAGGGTGCGGTGTTTTCCCCCATGTTGTTCGCAGTGTACATGCTGCTCCTCAGAGACATTGTAAGAAGGTATGGGCTGAGATTTCACTGCTATGCTGATGATACCCAACTCTACCTATCTTTTGCACCCGGCCAGGATAGAGCTCTCTTGGTATTTAACAACTGCCTCACTGAAATCCAGAACTGGAAGAATTCGAGCTGGCTGAGGTTGAACTTGGAGAAGACTGAGGTGATAGTTGTCGACCCAGGCCGCAGGATAGAGGAGGTGGGAGCTGGTTTGCCTTCAGGATTATTTCTGTGTCACTCCCAGCTCCCATTCTCTGAATAGGTGTTTAACCTGGGGGTGATTTTTGATGATGGGCTGATGTTATGATCGCAGGTGTCAGCAGTCATCAAATCATCCTTTTACCATCTGAGGAACATTTCCAGGATTAAGCACCTAGTTCCATCTGGTGACCTGCCTACATTGTTCCACGCCTTTGTGACCTCGTGCCTTGATTATTGCAACACCCTTTATCTAGGGCTGCCTGGGATTTATATCCACCACTTGCAGCTCATGCAGAACACTGTGGCCCAGTTATTGATGGGTACTCCTCATGCCTGTCATATTTCTTCAGTGCTGCACAAACTGCACTGGCTGCCAATACAGTGGCAGATCACCTTTAAAGTTGGTTTTCTGACTTATGAAGCCCTACGCAGACTGGGCCCAGTCTACTTGAAAGAGCTCCTGGTACCCTACTGCCCTAAGCAATCACTCTGCTTGGCAGACGAGGAGTTGCTAGAGGTTCCGAGAGTTTCTTTGAAATCTTCAGGGGCCCGTGCTTTTATGTACGTGGCGCCAACCCTCTAGCATTCTCTACCCCGTCCACTTCGGGAGTGCACGTCCGTGGAGGAATTTAAACAGGCCTTAAAGGCCCATTTGTGGTTGTCAGCTTTTTCCTGATGATGATGATATTTTAACACATTTTATGATTTCAGTATTAATGTATTTGTGTTTTATTTATTATTTTAAGAAGCTTATTATTAATGCACCTTTGTTTTAGAAAGGCACAATATAAATAAAGTAGATTATTATTTTTATGTATACTGTGTACCCTTTCCTGCTCCACAAGGTAGTGATGATGCTCACATACGGAGAGGCACCTGAATGGAAGGAGAGAAATTTTTGTTCCACTAGCCAAGTTTTCATCATATTCCCAGTGAATGTGTTTCTGCTTGAGGGAGCTGCAGACTTTTCAGGGCCGGGACCAACAGCCTGTCCTAAAGTCACTTCCCAGCTCTTCTTCCTCTAATTCCATTCATGATGGTAGGGATCGGTTCCCTCCTGTAGGTAAGAAGGTCGGGGGGGGACACCCAGTAGTAATGCTGGAAGTGTGGCAAGGATAAGCCCCCCGTCTCACCCGGCAGCTGCAGGATATGCCACCTGGTGTGGGTGTTCTTCCTATTCTATATAAACCTATGTATAATGGAATCCAGTTGTCTGAAGTGGCTAGGAGGACACAAACTGGAAGTGATTTTTGAAGGTACAGGCACCTAGGCAAGACTATCATTCTGACTGTGCTAATCCTGCCCAACAGGGAGAGGGGAAAGGCCATGCAATGATCATATTCCTCTGTTATTTTATAAGGAAGTGTCTTGTAATTCTTGTTATACAACTGATTTACTTTAGACAGTATGAGCACCCCAGGATACTTAATTTTATCAGTCATTTAGGATCAGTTCTGGGACCTGTACTATTTGGATAATTTATAAGAGATCTAAGTGTCAACTTGTACAATACATGCAGCAGGTTTGCGGATGACATAAAACTAGATGGAAAAGCAAATAGAGAGGAGGAGGCAGAAAAGATTCAAAATGATTTAAACAATATTGTGGAATGGGTCAAAAAGTGGAAAAAGAATTTTAACAGTATCAAATGCACAATAATGTACTGTATGTGAGTAAAAATAACTGTAAAGTACATTATTACATGACAGAAGCCAGACTAAAAACAACAACATGTGAAAAAGATATTGGCCTGTATGTTACACATGTCCTAAAACTACAAAAACAAGTTAGTATTATTTATACTAAAGCCAATAAATTGCTTAGCACAGTCAAAAGCTATTACAAACCAGTTTGAACATATTCGTCTTCCCCTATATAGATCATATGTTTGGCTGCCTATTTGACTATGGATCTCAAGTCTGGGGTGGTCTGAACATTGTGGAGAATATTAAAATAGAAAAAATACAGCACAAGGCAATTAAAATGATCTAGGGACTGGAACATTTATCGTATGGGGAAAGGTTCTCACATTTGGGTCCGCACTCTCTAGAACAGCGTAGAACAAGGAACAGGGGGTGACATTATTTGTATTTAATATACATGATGATAGGAAATTGACAGATGCACTAAATCTTGTTGGTGGATGGAAGGAAGGAAGAAAGGAAGGAAGGACAGACGTACTAGCTAGTACAAGAAGACAACAATAAACAGAAAGACAACAGATGCAGTCCAGATAAGCAAACTTTATTTTTGTCCTCTTCTGTTTATTTTTATTTTTTATTTATTTAGTTTTTGCTGACCAGGAAAGACGGCTAGGCAATTCTGCCTATTTTCATCCCTGTCCTGGAGAGCAGAGCATACAGCTGGAAACCAACTGAAATGGAATCAGATTAAGCTGTTGGTGGTATGTGTTAGTGAATCATGGAACTTTTGCCAAGACATCGATGAAGTACCCCTTTCATTTAGAGAAGTGCTATGGAATTTTTAGCACCCACCTGAACAGCCAGCAGAACAGACAGACAGGTCCTTGCTTTAATATCTCATCCAAAAGACGGCACCTCAGGAGTGCAGCTCCCTCCACATGTTGCACAAAAGTGTCAGTATTGGGTTTTTATCCCATGTGTCGGGTGCGGTACTAGACACATGACCTTCTGATCTTCTGGTCTCAGAGGCAAGTGTGTTACTTTAAAAATTCTGTAGATTGGTTCCTTGAAGATGGACTTTGTTGAAGCTAAGCCACTTTCTAGTCACCGGTGAGAGTGATCAACATTGCACACCACAGCTCTGGAAATAGTGTTGCCACTTTAGGTAAGTCCAAAAGTAGATAGTAAACCATGTCCCCATTTACACTCTTAGCCCACCCCTTTTAGTAACCCAGAAGTAAACTGCACCCTCTCCATTGCCGCTTGTTAAGTCAGAGAAGACAGACGTGAAACAAACAATCTAGAGTTAAAATACAGAGTAGAAAGGATGTTGAGAGCTTTAATTTAAGTTTTTTAATTGACTAACTTTGCAAGTAAATGTCAGTATGATAGCAAATGTTTTATACCTCTCAAAAGCATGATCAAAACAATGAATCATTTGGCAATATCTGTTTGAACAGCATGTAGCCTGCCAAGTACAGCTCAAAACTTCAAGTACATCTGTGAAAACTGTGTGATAAGATAAGGAGCCTGTATTAAAAAACCTAAACACTGGATTATCATGTCAAAAAAGAGACAAGTGGCAACAGTTTGTGAAAACAACACCCCGGACACATACTATTATCAATAGAATGCCATGAATAGGTTGTTAGCAAGACTGAACCACTATATGAGTTACAGATAATCACTTTTTCTCAATAGCACAGCTGTTTATTTTGAATGTTGTAGTAAATTTATGTACCTGTGAGGCATGCCAAACTGACAACATTTATTAACAAAGTACCATGGGCAACCACAGTGCACATTACCCACATTTGTCCGCTAATGCTCTTTAACACTGGTACTGTATACCATGTCTAATGGGTGAGAGGATAGTTCAGATTTGTTCATTTAGTCCTTGGTGTCTCGTGAGAGATTGCCAACATAGATGATAATCACTATCAGTTGTGATGGAGATATTTTTTATTATGTGGGCACCTGTTGACTGAGACCTAGAGAGACTACAGCAACTCTCTTCATATAGGTCACTAAAGACTCATCAGATGATAATGGCCCCCAGTAATTGCTGACCTGGGTTAACATTGAATCAGTGACCTAGAGGTGAAAGGTTTTGTAATCAATTGCCAATGTATGCATTATCCTTCCTACTTCACTGCTATTTCCCTAGAAATTATGCTGTAGTACAGCTTTGTATATCTTTCACATATTCTGTGATGTATGCACTTTACAAAAAAAAATCTGAACCAGCTCCAGATGTTGATGGTAAAAATTGTCAGACTAAATCTTTTTTAAAGCTCTGATCTTGGGCTTCACTCCATACTTAGCCTTACTCCTTGGCCTTTCCTACCTGAATTTCCACAAAAGACCTCAGGGTATAAAGAAATGCTTACATTTGTGTTTAATTTAGCTAGCAAATAACACACAGCTGTGTGTTATGAGAGCTGCAAATCGCCAACTGGAAGTAATTTACTAGAACAGCGGACTTACTAAGTATCTCTGAAAAGATGATTTTAATTTGTCAGTGCAGTTCCTTAATGTGAACAGCAAAAAGTATGTTGTATTTCACTGTTCACTGATCAGGCCTTCAATGGGAATGGAGGCTGTTTAGATAGGATGGATTATACTCCAGTGGGGAGGGTACCAGGGTACTGGAGCATGCTGTGGAGCCCACCAGGATGCAATGTAGGGTCACAGATACCTGCATGACACAAGACATTAACTGTCATTGTAATTGCACTGTTTCCTGCAGCAGCTTTGCATAATTCTTCATTATTTTGCATTGCATCCTGTAGGCTCCAATGTAGGTCCACACAACTCATAATGAGGACTATAAACCAGGTTGTGGTAGTGGCAGTGAAGGTAAGAATAGATACATCCATGCATCCGAGGGGGCCAAGAGATCCCCATCCCAGCACTAGTGCAGGATGTTGGAGCAGGTTAGGTGGGGGGAAAAATACAATATGGCAAACAGGGAAAATATGTACCAAGAGGAATCAGTACAGGGGTAAGAAGGAAGGAAGGAAGGAAAAGGGGGCAGTGGAGTACAGCAGCAACAAAAGGAAGCACAGAAACAGAAAGTTTAAAGGACATACAGTATATCTGAGGGGAAGCAGCAGGTATGGGGAGTGTTGTGAGCTAATGTCAGGAGTCTGGAAAATATGACCTATGAACTCCAGGGAAAAATGGACAAAGCACCATTCAAAATAGTGGTTGTGACTGAGACATTGGCAACTCAGCATCGTGAGTGGGAATTGTGGGTACCAGAGTACACAGTGTTCAAAAGGGATAGGGAAAAGGGGAGGGGAAGGGAAGGGAAGTGGAGTGGCATTATATGTTAAGCAGGGCATCTTAGCCTCAGAAATCAAGGAAACAGGCCAGATCAAGGGGACTAACATAGTATTGGTACAGGTAATTGCAGGGGGAGGGAGGCTGACTGGATTTAAAGTGGTGTACAGGCTCCTAGCATAAAAGGAACCAGACAACACACTGGGAGAAATGATAAACAGGGTGGCAGGACATGGGGAGGTGCTAGTTTTGGGGGATTACAATTTGCCAGATGTGGATAGGAACATTCTAATAGCAGTGTACACGAAGGAGTTAGCCCCTTGTGAAAAAGATGCAAGAGGTATTTCTGCACCAGAGGGTCACACAACCCTCTAGAGATGAGGACATACCAGACCTAGACCTGAAAAAAACTGACAGTGTAGGGAGGTTCAGGTGAAGGAACTACTTAAATCCCTTGAACACAGAGCCATGTGTGCTGGGGACAGGCTGAAAGTCAATAGGGTACACTCCAGGACTCAGGTCCTGGACATCTGAAGAGCATATTTTTGGAGGATGAGAGAGGAGTTCAGAGAATTATTGAAGGATCTGACTGTGGAAATAGGAGTAGCCAGCACATGGGAATGATTAAAAAGGGAATACAAAAGGTAACAGATTTCTGTGTCAAGATGATGAGGAAGGGTATGAGGAGGTAAAACACTGTGTTTTTTTTAAAAGGGGCAGCAGAGGCAGTGAAGAGAAAAAGAAAGGCATTCATCAAATACAAAACAGACAGTAGAAGACAGTGAGGCACATCAAAAAAAGATGTGTATGGTAAACAGGGCAGTGAGGCAAGCAAAGGCAGAGCTGAGGCCAATGTAGAGGGTTAAAGATGGTGACAGAGTTTTCATTTGCTAAAAATGAGCAGTGAAAACCCAAGGACAGCATGGTTTGGCTAAAGAAAGAGAAAAGATTGGTGGAGGATGTCAAGGACAAGGTGAATTAACTGAACGATTATTTCTATTCCATGTTCATTGTGGAAGACAAGGGCCCACTGCCAGACTGCAGCATGAATGTCAATAGGGCATCACTAGCAGGCTCCAATCTGGAGCTCATCACAGAGTAGAGAGTGTTGAAGGGCCAACAGGCACTTAATGTGAATACATTGATGGGCCCAGATGGGATGCATAAAATGCTGTTAAAGGAAATGGGGCAGGTCCTGGCTGGATCCTTAGCAGACTTCTTAAGTTGTTCTTTACAAATCTGGAAAGTGCCTCATAATTGGAAGACAATGAATGTGGTCCCCAAATTCAAACATGGTGTTTGAGAGAGCCAGGCAACTAGAGATCAGGCAGCCTGACATCTGTAGTAGGAAAATGACTGGAATCTATAATAAAGGAGAGGATAGCAGTGTTGCTGGAGACCAGTGACTTGCAAGACTCCAGACAGTATGGATTTACTAGGGGAAGGTCATGTCTGATGAACCTGATTGAATTCTTCAGTTCAGTGACAAGGGCCAAGGATAGGCATTAGGCAGTAGATGTTTTGAACCTTGATTTCAGTAAAGCCTTCTTCTCCATCCCACATTAGAAGTTAGTAAATAAGCTGGATGTCCATGGGGTAGAGGACATAATAATGAAGTGGTTTAAAAATTGGCTGACTGGGAGAACCATGAGGATGGTCCTAAATGGAGAACTCTTAGGAGCAGGGGAAGTCACAAGTGCAGTGCCCAAGGGATCAGATGTAGGCCCAGTTCTCTTTAACATATTTATATGGGACGTAGACTGGTGGGGTAGGGGGTAAGATCTGCCTCTTTGCAGGCAACACCAAGGTCTGTAGTAGAGTAAATATCATGGAGTGGGTAATAGCCATGATGAAGGATCTTAAAAAAATAGAGAGGTGGTCGAGGGTGAGGCAGCTGAAATTTAGCATTAAAAAAATGCAAGGTAATGCACACTGGGCCAAGAATCTGATAACAGAATACTGGATGCATGGGGTGTTAGTGGTGAGGACACCAGAGGAAAGGGACATGGGGGTGATAAAACTGAAGAACCTTAAGGCAGCAGCACAGTGTAAGAGAGCTGTGGGAAAAGTGAAGCAGATGCTGGGCTGCATCAGTGGAGGAAAAGGAGAGAGATAATACTGCCCCAGTTTATATACCTGGCTTCAGATACTACAGTAAGTGCAGTTTTGGAGCTCATGCATGAGGAAAAATAGGGATAGGTTGGGACGTTGTGCAAAGAAGGGCCAGCAAAATGATACAGGGGTAACAAAGAATTTCTTAACAGGAGTGCCTGCATGATCTCAATATGTATCTTCAGGAAAAGTACAGGTAGAGGGGAGGCATGATTGTGACATTTAAGTACAGTACCTCTGTGAGATAAGCAAAGTGGACAGCAGTGAGTTGTTCTCAATGAATGGTACCATGTACTCCACCGGAAAAGGCATGAAACTGGCGCTGAGGGGAGATTCAAGAATGATGACAAGAAGTCCTTTTTTTAACACAAAAAGTGGTGGCAAAATGGGACATCTTCCAGAAGAGGTCCTCTTCACTGAAACAATAGTGAGGTTCAAAAAGCGGTGGAATAGGCACATGGGAAAGGAGCATATGAGCAGTTGGGGGGAGGAAGTGGAAGAAATGTTGACTGAGATGGGCTCAGTCCCTTTACTAGTCAGGATTAGGCAGACTGGATATGATGATGGGCATATATCTGATGACATTTTCTATGTTTCTGTTTAAGTTTTGTGCCTGATGGGCAATATCAATTTTAATCATAATTGTACTCCATAGCATACCAATAATACAGTACTATACAATATCATAGGATGCAGCAAGTATAGCTGCACAGTTACAGCAACTGTAGAAATTCCTTTAAATCTGGAAAGCATTTTTGTAAGAAAATAAAACAGCTCAATATGTCACATTTTATTTCAACATATTAAGGAGCTTTTTTTTCATTTGTTATAACACTAAGCACTCCTGTTTTACAGTACAGATGTCTTAGGGTTGGCTATTAAATTTATTTTCCAGGGACTTTGCAAATGTCAGCAATTTAGTATAACACACTTAACTTCAAGTTAAACTATCTTCTTTTAATTTTCCTTTAATCAAGCAGCAGTCTAAAATCTGGTACCAGCCATTGCTAATTTCATTTTCTAGCCTTCACTTGGGCAGCTGAAATAATGTTTAATGGGCATATCTTACTTTACCATGGTAATGGGAATATCATAAAGGGGCACATTTTGAGCTATGGCCATCACAGTTTGAAAGCTCATGACAGACCGTTTTAAATAAGATACTGAGCTTGGCTTAGCTAGCAGCAGTCCAGAGATACTGATAACTAAGTCTGTCCTATATTGATAATACATTCCCACCGTGTTTAGAAACTTAGGATGTTACTGAGGGTGAAGCTATGCCTTCCAACATTGTATAGTAGTTAAGCACTACATCATCCTAACATAGAAACATAGAAGTTGATGGTAGATAAGAACCGCAAGGCCCATCCAGTCCTGAGTGATGTCACAAGGTTTTACAAATGATGTCCATGTGCGTCAGATGACCATCACAGAACTAAGAGATCTTTGCAAACTTGATACAGATGTTTATATTTAGTAATCCTTACGAAATGTATTTGTTTCTGTGGAATGCCATGCCCCCTTTAAAAGTGCGTTACTAAATTCCAGTTTTAAAGTCTTTCAAAACTTCAGTTAAGTTTAATTTTTCTTTATAAACTGGGGAAATGAACAATAAACTTTATGATATGATCCTATTCAACAAAAGGGGATCAATATGTACATACAGTAAACCAGTAACCATAAACAGATACTCTTTTTTGTAAAGCTAAGGAATTGTGGAAATTGATCAGTAGATTAATGAAGAACCATGTTGAACCTGTAAGTCATTTTTATGTTTGCTTGCATGCATGTGCAAGAAACATAGTGCCACCATATGAGAATTCGTAGGTGTGCCTCCCCCACTTCCAATGCCCTGCTCCCTTTTGCCGGCACGGCTGTACCATGCCAATGAATGTCCAAGCTGTCTATGACAGCCGTTCAGATGCAGTGGCATACAGTTGAAAGGAAAACTCCACAGACAATTTGCATACTGTCGTCAGCAGTATGCAAATTGCCTACGTTGACACTGCATCTGAACTGTCTGTCATAGATAGTTTCCCCCCCAAAGAGCACATTGCTGCACACTGGGAGCTCCACCCCAGCGTGTTTCATGCGCCCTGTATGGCCGATGAGGGTGCCAAATCCACCGCCAACTCAGCGCCAACACACTTCCATTGTGCCACGCTGGAGCTGACCCTGTGTGGCAAACGCCCATCTGCTTGCCCCAAACACACTTCCAGGTGCCACGCTGGGAGCCCACCCCAGGGTGGCAAATGTCCATCTGCTGCCCCCCCAACACACTTCCAGATGCCACGCTGGGAGCCCACCCCAACATGGCAAACTTCTGTATGGCCAATGGGGGTGCCCAATCCCCCATCGGCTCCACTGCCCCCCCAAAAACAAAAGTTTCAGCTGCCATGCTGGGAGCCCACCCCAGTGTGGCAAAAGTCCTGCGTCATCTTCCTTAAAGAAGAAAAAAAGACCTAAAAACAATAAAACGGTCTCTCGTTGATTGTCTTGCCCCTCCCCCACCCATGCCCACCCTCTGTGCACCCTGTCTCCACACACCCCGACCTCACCCCATACTTACCTCCAGAGTCCGTGTGATGATCTTCAGTGGACCAGGAACATGTCTGCACTCTTCAAAGCCGACCGCGAACTGAGGAAATGCTGGTAAGCTGTATAATGGAATAAATAGGGTTTTTTCAACTTTGATACATATCTCAGGCATTTTTGGAAATTTTTTCATCAAATTTTCAACATGGGGTTCTTGGGACCCCACCTCATGAATTCTGGCACTGTCATTTTGTTATTCAGTCCCGCAAGGTGATTTCGCGGTCACTGCGTGGAACCACCTTTTGGGATCAATTTAGGAAATGACAGTGCCACAGTTTACGAGATAGGCTCCCAAAAACCCTATGTTGAAAATTTGGTGAAAAAATTCCCAAAAATGACTGTTTTATGAGCTTGAGTTGCTCAGTTCCTATGCATGCTCGTAAGTTCGCAAATTTTTTATATTTTCACTCCACTCCAGATTTTCAACATTGCTATTTTACCACTCCTCCTTATGAACAGTACAGCTGTCATTTTCACATCTCGCCCAAAATGTGTTTCCGTGCATGTAGCGCACAATGGAGCAGTCGGTGTGTGAAATCAATGTTTGGGACAGATTAAGAAAATCACAGTGACACTGTTCATGAGCAGAGGTCTTAAAATGGCTATGCTGAAAATTTGTTGACAAAAGTCCATAAAATGACTATGTTATGAGCGTGCATTGTGCAGTTTCCATGCATCCTTGTAAGTTCATGAATTTGTAATATTTTCAGTCCAGACTGTCAACACTGGCATTTTTCAACACCTCCTTAAGAACAGTACAGCTGTCATTTTTCACACCCTGGCCGAAATGTGTTTTCACACTTCCAGCCCAAAAATGAGTGGTCGCTGTGGGAAATCAGTGTTCAGGACAGATTAAGAAAGTCACAGTGACACTGTTCATGAGCGGAGGTCCAAAAATGCCTGTGTTGACAATCTGCTGTAAAAAATCCCCAAACTAATTACATTACGGGTGTGCGTTGAGCAGTTTCTATGAACGCTCATGACTTCACCAGTTTTTTTATATTTTCACTCCAGATTTTCAACATTGCCATGTTTTACACCTCCCCATGAACAGTACAGCTGTCATTTTTCACATCCTGTTTGAAATGTGTTTTCACACCAGTGGTGCCAAATGGTGTAGTTGCTGTGCCAAATCAGCTTTCCACTAATGAACTGATATTGCCACTGTTCATGAGATGGGGGTCACAAAAAGCCCACTGTTTAAAATTTGGAGTGAAAATACCAATGAACACCTGGGACATTAGGGTTTCTGACCATAACACCCCACCCTGTAGAGAATGACAGGCATGAGGGGTGTGACTTGGGATTGTTGCCTGTAATACTCCTGCCATTCCACCCCCCACCCACACCCTGCAGCCAGTGACAGGCATCGAGGTGTGCCTTGGACTATTTGGCCCCAAAGTTCACCCCATTCTCCTATACTGCATCCATCTCACCATATTTCTTATGGAATGGGGTGAGCATAAGGCCCAAAGACTCCAAGGCACACTGTGACACTTGTCGGTGTCTGCACGGTAGGGTGTGCAGAAATGGCATGGCCATTATGCCTGTTGACCCAAAGGCACACCCCAGTGCCTGTCAGTCTCTGCAGGGTGGTGGTCGAGTTGGCTTCAGTTTAATACTTTGCTGCCATTCCTATTGTGCATCTCTCTAACTCCTACACTACCAATGCCAATGCCAGCAAGCAAACATTCGGCATTGACAAATGCTTGTTTTGTAATGAAACTGCTTTTTTAAAAATATTTGTTAAAATCTGGCTCTTATTCCACCTTTAGTGTCCTTTTAGTTAATTGTGGGTTGCTCTAAGCTGCACACTGGTGGCAAGCAACATTTGTGAAGTATATGATGTAGTTTATGTTCTTTTCCACCAGAGTTCTATGGTACAACACACATGCATTGCGACCACAAGACAGGAGCTTAACAGGGACATAAACCACATCATACAGTTCTATAAAAAAGGGTCTACAATATACTGTATTTATTACTGAAATAATATGATGGAAACAGGATATTTGTTCTTTTGGAGCTCATCAGCTACTATTACTTTTTCCCATCTAATATAAAACTCTTCTAGTGATATCACAGTTATTCGCATGGCAACAATGTCACAGCAGAGGATTATGACTTCAAGCAGGGAATTTTCTGTAGGGGTAGATGAACTCTAAGGGTTATGATCCTGTTTCTTCATGTCCATAGGCTACATACAAACTACTGTACAATCTGATTTGTCACACAGTCAGTGTCAGTGGCTCAGTAGGTAGCACACTCACCTCTGAGGCCAGGAGATCAGAGGGCTGTGGGTTCAGTTCCCACATCTGGCACTTGGATTAATATCCCAGTACTGACACTGTAGTGCAGCATGAGAGGGGTGCTGCACTTCTGAGGTGCCGTCTTTCCGGTGAGACGTTAAACCGAGGTCCCATCTGCCTGGATTGGTGGTAGTTCAGGTGGATGTTAAAGATCCCATGGCACTTATCGAAAAGAGTAGGGGAATTTCCCCGGTGTCCTGGCCAAATTTCCCTCATTCACTAAAAATGCCACCAACAGCTTAATCTGGTTCAAGGTCAGTTGGCATTCATCTGTATCCCCCTCCCCCGGGTCGTGCCTGAAAATAGGCAGGATTTGTCTAGTGCACTTACCCGGTCAACAAAAACTAAATAATTTGTGTCTTAATAGTATGCTTTTAGAAGTTTTAGCAGTGGCATCTGCAGTCATTTAAGAAAGGAAGGCAAGCTCTGGCTCTCATTGGCCAATGGCAACAGATCATGCATATAAGGTAGGGGATGTGTTTTATGAAAGAGAAAGAGAAGGGGTAGAGTTTTCTTCTAAGTTCTAAACTTGTAAGCTGGATCCTTTATAATGGATATAATGGAGATGCTTGTACTGCATAGACCTGTGAAAATAAAAAGACACAGCAAACATCCTTTGCCAGTGCTGATCCTAAAAGCACATAGTGCCTACAAGGACTATAGTAATTGCACAAAATGTGTTTTAATCTGGGTCCAGCAAAGGGGGGAGTGGCTGACTGAGCAACATGTCTGACATGTTCTAATGGAGCTCCCTCGGGCAAGGACTGAAAACGTCATCTTAATTTTATGAAAACCAGACTCTACTACCAAATCTTCAACAAGCCATTACCTCCCACCCCATGGCATCAGGGAGACAGCAGAAAAAGGAGACAAAACTTCCTTTCGAGGTGATTGGGATGATCTTGGAACAGTGCCCTGCACTTGTGGTCCACACTAGATCTCAGGCCTCTGCTGCATCTAAAGCCACCACAATGTCAGAGCTGCAGTGCTCACTGTCAGGGATCCCAACCATGCTGTCGGTGATGCAGGCTGTGATGAAGGCTGGATTCACAAACCTGGCAGCCCAAATCAGTCACATACAGAGCATTTTCACTGGACTAATGGAGACATCATCTGCCCACACCTCCCACATTGATGAATTAGAGAAGTGGGGGGGTGAACTCCAAGACATGGTAGGTGATGTAAGTGGGACAGAAATAACCTTAAGTCTGCTCTGGAATACCTCTGGACCCATTCGTACAATCAAGAGAACCAAGTTTGAAGATATAACCTTAGAGCCATAGAGCTGCCAGAGGGGGTAGAGGATAAGGATTCAGAAAATAGCTTCACCACTGGCTGGTTACCCACTTAAAACTAGATTCTGCTGCAGTGGATTTTGAAGTTGAGGGGGCTTGCAATCCAGGCCCCAAGTTTATGCAGGGTGAAAGACATTGTCTTATTACATATCTTAGATACACTGACAAAGAGAAAGTGCTCAAGGCAGGAAGCATATCTGTGTATCAAGATTTCAGCCATGATTTACAATATCACAGACACAGATTTAATGGTGTCAAATCAAAGCTGCATAATAAGGGCTGGGAGTTTGATTTCTTGTACCCAGTCAAGCTGAGGCTCTCCAGAATGGGCCAGCTGGCTCAGTTTTTCACAGACTCCATTGCTGCAGAGAAATTCAGACCACTCCAGCACACAAATGAGCTTATTCATCTCAGATAAATGCTCTAATATTGACTTGTTCTCCTTGCCCCCACTGATTCCTACTTGGCTAATCAAGCTGCCTTCACCACAAGCCTGAATGCCCAGTTCAAGAGGTCCCCTACCAGCGTGGTAATGAACCATGCTATTAGTGCCTCTCTGCATAAGTAAGGTAGGGGATCATAGATATCACCTTTAATGGGTCCAGAGCATCATTCTTGGGATGATGGACAGGTAGTGATTTGAAGTGGGGAAGGGGGGTCTGTGCTCATCAGCACCAGGCACTCACATACTAACTGTCTGCTGATGACGGAGACAGAGATGATTAGGTTACCTATGATTCAACCATTGTGAAATGATGTGGTAGCACTGGATTAAAAAGTATGTGTTTGCTTTCCTTTTGTTAATATATATATATAAATATATATATTTTTTTCTTTTATTGCTTGGACTGTTTGAAGTGTGGGGAATGTGCCTGTTACTATGACAGTAAGTTCCTCAGCATATGGAAGTTGACGGTTAAACATGGCACCATAGCGCTCGACTCTGCCTAGGGGCATTGGTCTCAGTGAGTCATCCAGTGGGAACGCCCTCTTGACTGTTGCAATCTGCTGCCCTGCAAGCTCAGCTGCAGTGCAGTTGTGTCAGGAAGCCCAAGAGGCACACCGTGCTATTTTCCTGCCTCTGGTTGTTGCAGCATTAAATGGTACATCATTCCAGCGCGATCCTATAACTGACTCGGGGCAAATCAAGGTATTAGTGCCAACCATTGCACACATGTGGGAAATATCAGCAGTTTAATATGCAACAATGATTGAGAATTAACCTCCCCTGACTGCATCAAGGGATGCAGACACTGATGGGAGGAATGATCCCTGAAATGCTTTCACATTTCGCTCATTAGAATCTTTCTGCAAAGCCTCAGGCAATAGTTAGCATATACTGAACACCACATTTGAAACTCTATGTGTTCTTCATGTTAAAAGACTGCACATGTTGGTTGTTAAAGCTCATTTTTCTTCTTTATTGGCAACACTGTGACTTCATATAAGACAATGGCGGGGAGGCACCATGGCTGGACCTAGCCTGGGGCACCTTTATTCTTTGGCCTGTATGTATTGCTGTTTAAGCTTCATTTTCAAGTGCTAAATCAAAATGCCAAGAGAACCATGTCAAGTACCACCATTAACTTGTGGGATTCTCTGCCAAGCAAGGTTAGCTTGGCAAGGTGGGTGGGTGGAGGAGACAGTCAATTCTTGTATGTATTTGAACAGCTCCTTCTAATGTTTACACTGTGTTTATTGTGGCACATTAACATTTGGGGTTGCGTAATGAAGGAGAAGTGGGAGGTGGGGAATGGGGAGCGAGAGGACAGTTCAAAAAGGGGTAGAAGCTCCTTGTTTTATGTCTAAGTTGGGTAATATATATCTTTATTGTAAGACATCTCACTTCTGCCTACTTCAGGTGGGCTGTATATGTGTTTTGGTACAAACAAATGGAGAAGGAGGTTGTGATATCCACCTGGATTGTGAATGGCATGAAGAATGTAAACGGAAAACTGAAGGTACTACGGACAGTAAAAACCAAAAGCCAAAAAACCCACAGGTGTTGCTAATGCAAGAAACCCCCATGAACAAAGTGGAGTTCAAAAAGATCAGCAAATACTTGGGGGGTACTTGGGTCACGGGGGTACAGTGTACTATACATAAATGTGTCAAAGACTCAGGAGGTCGGTATGCCCTAGCCCACATTTCAGTTGCAAGTGGGTGTGCCCTCTTGGTGGGTACATTGTGCAGCCCTACACATTGAGGATCCTGTTTTTTTTTTTCAAAAACTAGCAATGGACATGGTTGACTCTTCTGGTCCCTAGGTGCAGGGTGGGAACTCTTTTTTTAAGTCTTTGGTAGTTGGGTAAGGTGCACTAGGCACAAGTGCCTGTTTTCAGGAGGTGACCTGGGAGCACTGGGGAGGTTAAGTGACTTGCTCAGAGTCACTCAATATGCAAGTGTAGGTTGTGAGAATCAAACCCAGGTCTGCTGGATGTACCAAGCTCATTACTCTAACCTCTAGGCAATACTGCCAGACTTTAATTGTGTTTGCAACAATGTGCTGGACAGGTCCAACCTGAAGCCTGTTTCTATTTCACACTTTGCCCAGGCACTGGATCCTTAGAGACCACCGTTAACCTGATGGATGGATGGAGGCACTGCCTTCCTACAAGTAGGGGATATAGTTTCTACTCCCATGCTCATCAATCCAATGAGCAAATCAATAGCAGCTTGATGGATGCCAGCATCCTGCCTTGGATCACTTCTACCATGTACTCTACAATCCTAATTTTCAATCATGCCCTCTTGGCCATGGCCTCTCCTCTGGCCAGGTTGCTGCTATGGGCCATACTTAGAGACTTGACCCTACACTACTTAAAGATAGTGAGTTCAATGATTATATGGCTAAGTCTCTCACTGAGTTTTTAACATGCAACAAAAGAGGTGACACTGTGCATGGAGTCAGGTGGTAAGCCCTAAAGACACTCACCAGGGGTCAGATAATAGCATATGTCTCCCATGAAAAGTGGGCTGGAGAACTAGAACTTCAAAAGTTGGAACCCAAAATTGAGGCTTGTGAAAAAGCGCACATGCTTCAACCCACTGCTCCCCTGTGCAGTGTTCTTCAGAAGCTCAAGTGGAGGGACAACACATTATATAGTGCCAAAACAGAAAGAGGGATTTTCATACTGCAGGTGGGTAACTATTTTGATGGGAATGGGGAGGACTATTTAGCCTGGCAGGTAAAAAAAAGAAGGAAGGTGACATGACTATTGCACAGATAGTAACCTGACCAAGAAAACTTCACAACTGAAACTACAAAAATAGATGAGGACTTCTGTTTCTTTTATAAATCACTATACACCTCTGTGGTTTCCTCAATGGCCCAGCAATTTGACACCTTCTTTCTGAAAGCTGAGGTCACTCCCATTGACTCTGAAATCTCAACACAGTTAAACAGCCCTTTGGAAAGGTTTTTTGTTTATTTATTTTTTTTTTATTTTGTTTACCGGGTGAACCCACTGAGACTAATAAGTCCCTTTTTCAGGGGTGGTTCGGAGTTAATTACATCTAGAATGATTACAGAGTGCATAGGTTTACATGGAGAAGAGTAGATGGATAAACAGAGATACAGTACTTGTTTGCAAATTCAGGTAGAAGCACAAGGCAATATATTACATACAAAAAAGACAAAATTGTGAGTTACATATATTTAAGATTACTGTACATGGTAGTTAACCTATCTAGCAGGTAAGTGCCAGGAGGGTTCAGGAGGAAAGAATAATTTACTCAGTGGTTACAGTTGCAGATATTTAGTTCAAGTAGGTGGGCTTTCAGGCCTTTTTTGAAACCGCCAAGTAATGTGCATTCCTTCAGGCAGGTTGGGAGAGCATTCCACAGGGTTGGGATAGCAGTGGTAAATGACCTGTCTCCAGCAGTGGTCCTTGTACTTGGGACTAATAGTTGGTGGGAGCTGGAGGATCTAAGAGGTCTCCTGGTTGTTTTGTTTCAGTAACAGGTCCTTAAGGCCGGGGGAGTCTTGCTAGTCTGGAGCTTGTATGGTAGGTAGAGGGGCTGGAAGGCTAATTTCCTTTTTACTGCTGGCCACTGAATTTAGTTCAGGACAATACAGCGGTGTTCCTTGGAGGGGTCAGCTATGGCAAAGTGACCAATTCTATGGTATAGAGATATAAGTTTGTACAGTTCAGTATTCCTGAGGGAGCAGAGGATTGAGGACCTGTAGAGCAAGGAGGGGAGCAGGATGGTGTTTGCATTGCAATGCCTAGACTCTATTGTGAGGATAACATTTTGTGAAAAAATTTGAAAAGGGGGAAGGCCCCTTGGGCCTGATGCCCTGCCCATAGATTTTTTTAAATGCTTTTCCTCCATTCTACTTAGTGGGCATGTTACAGGAGAGTCTGCAACTGGGACCACTGCCCCCCTCCGTGCATTGGCCACTATTACTGTCTTACCTAAAGCAGTCAAGCACCCCACCACTATTTTCCTGCTATCACCCTATATCATTACTAACAGCTGACTACAAAATTGTAACAAGGGTCATAGTTGCACATTTATAGAAAATGTTACCCCAGTGTGTGCATCTGGATCAAGCTGGTTTTGTTAAAGGGCAGCAAGGGACAAAGAATATCCACAGAACCCTAGACATTATCTGTAATTGGTCTTTGGCAGTGTCAGTGGCTCAGCAGGTAGCACACTTGCCTCTGAGGACGGAAGATCAGAAGGCTGTGGGTTCTATCCCCACACCAGGCACTTGGGTTAAAATCCCAATACTGACACTGTAGTACAGCATGAGAGGGGGGGCTGCACTTCCAAGGTGCTGTCTTTCAGATGAGACATTAAAATGAGGTCCCGTCTGCCTCTTCTGGTGGTTGTTCAGGTGGACGTTAAAGATCCCATGGCACTTCTCGAAAAGAATAGGTGAGTTTTGATTGAAGAAACACAACAAATGCATTACAGTTTATACATAGTTGAAAACCTATTACCCAACCTCAACACCATAATAATACGTAAAACTGTAACAATATTTACATAATACTCAATGTCATCCAATTGTATTCTCCAAACCACTTTTCCTTATTTTTCTTTCTCTCTCTATTCTTTACCCACACCCTTCATATTATTTTCATATTAAATTTACTATACAGGTCCCATCTTAATACACCAAACATCTACGTCTCAGAGAAACCCATAATCTCTTTTTTTTCCCTTTTTCTCTTCCCATCTCCCTTATCTTGCTTTTACCCCCTTTCTTTTACTGTTTTTCACTCAGATTATCATTCATCTTTTATTACTTTTCCCTTTTCATGCCTTCCTAGTTGTTTACCATATTTCCTTCATATTTTTATGTCATTTATTTCCATTCTACTTCTATTTACATTTTTACAATGTTACCTCCTTCAATTTAATTCTTATTCATATTTTATAAAGTATGTAAAGCCTTTCCACCACATCTGAACTTTTTCCCTTGGATGATTCCTACAATCTTTTCTATAGACTTCATTTATTGCTTGAGTGCACAACTTTCCTAATCCAACTTACACCATTTCCTTTTGTTGCAATAGCAACTGGCAACGGCTTTGCCACAGGCAGTATTTGATACTTGCAAAAATTACATGTAATGTAGCCCAGTGGTAATGATTAATCAATTCTGGGAATACCCCTAAAACCAGGTTTTTATAACTAATTTGCTTCATCCATGGCATCTTCCACTCTTTTTTACAAAAAAAACCCCACATTCCTTTGGCATATTCACGATTAAACAAAAAATGCTCATGAGTTTCAATATCCACTCCACAACCTGGATATAAGCAGCTTCATTCTCCTGCAGCTTTATGCTTATGGTTACCTCTTAAACCTATTTTCCCATAGGCCATTAACCATTGTACATCCCTCATTTTGTTAGGGAATCTTGGATTATTCAGCATTTTATATACTAACTTATTTTCTGATACTGATCCACCTTTAAACTCAGGGTCCCCTATCCCAGTATCTGCCACTATCTTATCAAACAGTCCCTTCCTTGTATAATTCTGTATTTGAGTCTTAGTTATTCCCCATTTCTGTAATTTCTTAAAAGTTGGTTTCAAAAAATGTGGTATTCTCCTCATATTGATACCTTCAGGTAATTCATTTATCCACTCCTCTGCCCAGGCCTCTAACACGTTCTTACCCCATAGACCTATTTTATTATTCTGTTGCTCAAACATATTACTAACATTTTTGTACCAGTACAGTGTGTGGAAAAAAACTATTGGATTTATCATACCCAGCCCCCCCAATTTTCTTTTATATGTTATTTCTCTCTTTACTGGGTTCAACCTACTGGCCCATAGTAACTGGAAAAAAAGGCCCAAAATTCTAGTTTCCAGTTCTGTCTGTAAGGGAAAAACTCTTGCAATGTACAAAAAACATGGAAGTAAATACTGTTTTATCACAAAAACCCGCTTATTTTTTGACATATTCCACAACTTCTATCTGGCTACCTTCCTTTCTCCATTCTCCAATGCCTCAGTCCAATTCAACAAAGTCATATCTCTCTGTCCCCCCACTGGACTCCTAATATTCTACTTCTTTCATCTGAAATTATAATTCCATCATAATCCTTCACCTGCTGTCCAGGTCTACCCAACCACATTCCCTTACTTTTAATTACATTTATCACTGCTCCTGATATTTGTGAGTATTTATCTATTCCCTCCATTATTCTTGGAATTCTAGTACGTGATGACAGAAAAATATTCAGATCATCTGCATAAGCTGATATCGTTACCCTGTTTCCATTCTGATCTCCCTTAATTCCCTTAATCTCTACTGCTCCATTTATTTTCCTTATCACTGGATCAAGTGCAAAAGTGTATAAAAGTGGACTGTCTCACCCCTCTTTGTAATGATATTTCACTCCCTATGTTGCCCCCTACTTCTGCTCTTACTGTCACTTTTTTAATACAATACTTTTATCCAGTTACAGAATTCTCTTGGCAGACCATACCTTTCTAGTACTTGCATTAGAAACCCGTGATTCACCCTATCGAATGCTTTACTTTGGTCTGTTGTTAATAGACATCCCTCATTTCCCTGTTTATGACAATATTCTATTATGTCTCATGTTATTGATAGGTTTTCTTGGATATTTCGCCCTGGAATAGCACAAGTCTGTGCTTGATCAATTAAATCTGCTGCTACGTTTCTTAGCCTTTTCTGGAGGACCTGAGTCAAAATTTTGAACTCTGTATTTAAAATACTCACAGGTCTCCAGTTACCCAAATTTTGTGAATCCCCATTTTTGAATAAAAAAAAAATCACAATTCCTTCTGAAAACTTAGTCGGGACCTGTTGTTTTTCGTACATATTATTATAAATTCTAGCTAAAAAAGCAGCCATAAATTTAGGAAAAGCTTTATTAAATTCATTTGATATCCCATCCTCCCCTGGAACTACCCCATTCTTCAGCTGCTTCATAAATTCATATACTTCCAACTCTGTAATTTCATTTCTAAGCATGCTACACTTGCTCACATCAATTTCAGTTATTTGCACCCCTAGTAAATATTTTTTTAATTCTCTTTTATCTAGGTCCTTTCTACTTACCATATCCCTTAAATGTTTTTCTGTTATCAAACATATCCCCTCTATGAAATTAGTTATATTTCCCTCATTATCCCTCAAACTGGTTATTGTAGATTGGTTCTTTTTTTCTTTTAAGGCTTCACATGGGTCAGAAAAAGGTGTTTTCTGTGTTCCAAAACTAAACTCAGTTGCCAGTGTCACTGCCCTATCATATTGCACTTTCTTCAATTGCCTTTTGACATTTTCTGTCTTGTCAAATCTTCTTTACTAGCATAAGAGACTTCATACAGCCATAACAATTGGTTTCTCCACCCTAGGTACTCCAAAAACTTTTTTCCTAGCCATTTTCCTACAATAATTCTTCATCCACTCGCTAACTTCTTTGTTTAGATCTTGCCATCAAGTGATTAAATCCTCATGCAAACATAATATCAAGGCCCTAGTCACAAAAAGGGTTCCCGTTTCTACTTTCACTGATCCTTCTACTAAACAAATTGTATTTATCTTCCACCTCTTCTTTGGTTGTTCTGTCCCTGTATCTGTACAAACCAAGGTTTTAACCACCAGGTAATCCAAAAAAGAACATGAGATTGCCTCTGTTTTCAAGATATCCATTCTATTTGTTGCAAAACTGTAATCAATTTTAGAGCAAAGTTTACCCCTTGAATAAGTAAACTTCACTGGAGGTATTGCCTTAGAAGAAACCTCATTGAAATCTGTGGCCTTAACCATTCTCTGTGGTGCTAATGAATCACAGTAACATTTTTTTCCTGATTTTCTCCTTTCTGCTACCTCTAATAAACGATTGACCTCCCCCCCAAAATAAACATTTCTGGCCATGCACAAAAATAGCGGTACTAGCTCAAACAGTTGGACCCTTTCAGATTTAATCTGTGATGCATATAGCACTATAAATCTGCTTGGCTGCCCAATGGGATCAGAGCAGTGCAACTGGAGTTTGTGGAGTTGGGGAGGGGCCTTAGACAAGTAGCATACACGGTAACTTTCTTGGAAATGCTACCTGTCTATGGCAAGGATGAAGCTAGAGTACTCTGCATCATGGGATTCAATGACTGGTTGAAAAACTAGTGCAGAGCTCAGGGATTTGGCTTCACTGGGGACTAGGGCTCCACCTGGAGGGATGTAGGCCTATACAGCTGCAATGGTCTGCATCTATCCAGGAGGGGAACCAGGATCCTAAGTAATAGGTTTAAATGCTTCATTAGTAAGTATTTAAACTAGCCAAGGGGGGAGGCATTGAAAAGGAGAAGGGAAATCCTAGACCCCCAAAAATGCAGGCTAGTTAGTGAGGTAAACACCAAGTTAGAGCAGTCAATAGGGAGAAGGGCATGAGTAAATGAAGAAAAAGTCAAAGGCAGTAAGTACAGGGATGGGGCAAAAAGAAATAAGCCATAAAAAAATGGAGGGTAATGAGTACCAATGCCCACAGTCTAAGTAAAAAGCTCCCCGAAATGGTGGCCTTGATGAAAGAGGGATGCCTGGATATCATGGCAGTCACAGAAACATGGTACACAGAGAACCATGACTGGGATGTCAACATACCAGGGTACACAATCTACAGGAGGGACAGGGAGGGAAGAAGAGGAGGAGGAGGAGTAGCTCTCTATGTAAGGGAAGGGATCAAAGCAACAGAACTAAAGAGTAAACAGGGAGGAGAGGAGGCACTGTGGGTCACCCTGGAGACTGGAAATGGCTCCACAATCCACACAGGGGTTGTATACAGACCCCCATCTCAGGGGGAGGAAATGGACAAGGAAATGATAGAAGGCATCCTTGGGATGGCACAGAAAGGGGAGATATTGCTGATGGGGGACCTGAATATGCCAGATGTTAACTGGAGCACCTTTGCTGCAGCCACATCCAAGAGCAGGGCCATTCTTGATGCCCTACAGGGGGCATGCCTCAGACAGCTAGTTTTGGAACCCACTCGGGAGGGAGCAATCTTAGACCTGGTACTCTGAAATGTGGATGGAGAGAGGATCTCCAATCTTGAAGTGGGTAAGCATCTGGGAACAAGTGACCACCAAACAGTGTGGTTCATGATAAACTTAGTTGTTGAGTCAAGCCACACAAAAGTGAAGGTACTGGACTTCAGGAAAGCTGATTTTGTCAAAATGGAAGAGTGACTCAGAAAAGCACTAGCAAACAGGCAAGAAGGTGGGGTGGAGCAACAGTGGGGAAACATCAAAACCACCATCACAGAGGCAACAAGCTGTTGTGTGAAGCAAATAAACAAATCAGAACAAAAGAAAAAAACACTATGGTTCTCAAAAGAAGTTGCAGGGAATGTAATGGAGAAAAAAATAGCATTCAGGAATTATAAGGAAACACAGAAGGAGCAGGACAGAGAACTGTACCAGTTAAAGCAGAAGGAAGCGGGGAAGGCAGTCAGAATACCAAAGGCCCAAACCGAGGAAAAGATAGCCAAATTGGTTAAGAAGGGGGATAAAATCTTTTATAGGTATATTAGGGAGCAAGGATTGACTAAGGCAGGGATACTGAGGCTGAATAAAGAGGAATGTGGTTGGGCAGGGAGTGACAGTGAAAAAGCAGGGATACCGAATGAATACTTCTGCTCTGTATTCACAATGGAAAAGCAGGGGGAGATACCTAATCCAGTCAATAGAAGCACTCTGGATAGGGGGTTGATATTAGTCCTTTCACAGAAGACAGGGTTCTGAAAGAACTCTTAAAACTGAAGGTGGATAAAGCAATGGGGCCTGATGGGATTCACCCCAGAATTCTAAAAGAGCTAAGGGAAGAACTAGTAACACCACTGACTACCCTTTTTCATAAATCATGGGAGGATGGTGTGGTACCTGAGGACTGGAGGAGGGTGGATGTGATTCCCTTTCACAAAAGTAGGAGTAAGACAGAGTCAGGAAACTACAGACCTGTCAGTTTGACCTCAGTGGTAGGGAAAATGATGGAATCACTTCTGAAGGAAAGAATTGTTGAGAACATAGAGGCCAGTGGAGAACAGGACCCAAGGCAGTATGGATTCACAGCTGGAAGATCATGCCAGACAAATCTAATTGATTTCTTTGACTGGGTGACCAAAGTAGTAGACCAGGGAGGGGCTGTGGACATGGCTTACCTAGCCTTTGCAAGGCATTTGACACAGTCCCGCACAAAAGATTAATAAACAAATTAGCCAGCTTGGGAGTGGGTCCCAGGGTGGTAGCCTGGGCAAAACACTGACTGGACAACAGGACACAGCGGGTAATAGTAAATGGAGTGCACAGTGAAGAAGGGAGGTTACTAGTGGGGTACCACAGGGTTTGGTACTGGGGCCGATCCTTTTTAATGTCTTTATAAGTAACATTGTAGAGGGACTGGAAGGGAAAGTATGTCTCTTTGCAGATGACACAAAGATCTGCAACATGGTTGATATGCAAGGTGGGGTGGAAAGGATGAATAGGGGCTTGGCAAGGTTGGAGGAATGGTCAAATGTATGGCAGCTTAGATTCAACGCAAAGAAGTGCAAAGTAATGCACCTGGGAAACAAAAACCCAGGGGAAGAGTACACAATGGGGGATGAGATATTGACAACAACAACAATGGAAAGGGACCTGGGGTAGTCATATCAGATGACCTAAAGGTGTGCCAGCAATGTGAGAAGGCAGGAAGCAGGGCTGGGGGGGCTACTGGGATGCAGAGGGAGAGGCATCACCAGTAGAAAACAGGAGGTTGTTGGCCCTCTGTACAGACACTTGATAAGACCACATCTGGAGTACTGTGTACAGTTCTGGAGACCCCATCTCTGCAAAGACATAGACAGGGTGGATGCTGTCCAGAGGAGGGCAACCAAAATGGTTCAGCGTCTGCACCAGAAGACATATGGAGAAAGACTAAAGGAGCTAAAGATGTATAGCCTCAAGGAAAGGAGGGAGAGGGGGGACATGATAGAAACATTCAAATACCTCAAGGGAATCAACAAAGTCCAAGAGGGTAGCATCTTTCAGAAAAAGAGATGTGCAAGAGCAAGGGGGCACAATTTGAAGATAGAGGGGGGACGACTCAGAGGTAATGTGAGGAAGTATTTCTTCACATAGAGGGTTGTAGATGCATGGAACAGCCTTCCTGAGGAGGTTGTAGAGTCAAAAACAGTGGGGGAATTCAAGAATGCATGGGACAGACATAAGGCAATTCTAGTGGTGGGTAGGAGGAAGTAGGGTGTTGGTTAACTAGGATCTGCAGCTTATCCGTTAGGTAGGGAAATGGGCTGACTAGGTGGGCCAAGTGGTTCTTATCTGCCATCAAATTCTGTTTCTACATTTCTATGTTTGCCATATACCATCTACCATCAAGATCCTTCATGCTTTCAAATCCACTAATTTCTGAAACTTCAGTCCATACCCTGAAAACAGAATTCCTACCCCGTCCACCCTTTCTGCTCCATACGACCAATATGATGGTCCCCATACCCATTCTCTTCGTACTTATGACACTAAAAACATTGAATTTAACCACGTCTCTTGTACAAAGATCACTTCAGAAGCCAGACCCCGTAATTCTTCCCTTACAATCCCTCTTTTTCTTCCATTCAAGATACTGCATACATTTGCAGAGGCTAAGGCAAATGATACCATGTTACTGTAAGTTTTATTTAAAATTCAATTATTTTCAGCACAACTATTTCCCTTTCAAATTTGTTTCCTTTTTCTTTTTTGTGCCATGTCCTGTGGTTAGGTTTGTTTCCTCCATATTCTGGTGTCCTGAATGCACTGATGATGTTGCATCTGAATCCTCTTCTATGACCGAACCCTCAGCCTTCTGGTTTTCTAGTATTTCAAAAGCATTTCCTAGCTTAATGTCATGAGACACTCTCCTTTGTTACTCCTAAGGCTCATTCTTCTCTCTTGTTCCTGACCTCTAACTGATCCCTCTGGTGGGAGGGGGGAGGCATAACAGTCATCTCTTTCCTGATATTTTCTTCCATCAACTCTTCATTTTGTACCCTCCTATCATCAGATTCTAACTCCTCCTCCTCCTCTTCTCTCATCTTGGATGAGTGATCTCTTTTATCTTTCCTTGTGGGCTTACTTTGCTCCACCCCTTAGGGAAGAAAAGGGGGCTCTTGTTGTAAGGAAACCTGTTGAGATGGGGCTGATTGGGGGGGGTCATGATGAGAGGGGGAGGAGGGTTCCTATACCCTGCTTTCTCTTCTTCCTGTTCACCTCCTGGTTCCTCTCTTGGTCTCCCTTTTTATGATTTATTTATGAGATCTTTTGGGTTTACACTTTGGGATGTTATTTCTTGCTGCCCAAGGACAGTTCTGATATAGGTGACCATACTCTTCACACAGGTTGCATCTCATGTGGTTGCAGCATTGTGAATTACCATGACCACTCTCACCTCATAAGCCACATCTAACAATATTGCATAAATTTGATAAATGTGATCTAGACCCACACCTGTATGTGGCAGGCTTTTGGCTGGCCACGGTAGAATACCACACCCCTGTCCCTCCCAAAATAAAAGCTGTTTGGGATGTGTTCAACCCCGTCATTTGTTTGCTGTAACTTAACCTTGAATTTCCATTCTCCTGTCCACAAAAACTCTAAATCTATTATTGCTTCTGGTGGGCCAAGCACCTCGCACCTCTGCTCAAGCCATTTATTTATGTCCTCCACATGCACACATTCATTTTAAAACAAAACTGTAATCGTCTTGACTGTTGGTTTCGTCAATGGTATTGCCAGAAAAGGGACCCATAAAGGTGAATATTTCATCAAAGAATATTTCTGCCAGAATCTATCTAAGCCCCTTAAGGACCGAAAATGAATGTCAAAAATGTCCTCCCCAGACACATGAATAAGCGCATAAATCTCTGTGGATATAAATTTCATGGAATTCTTCAACAGGGTTCTACCAGCATACACTCTGTCTGGGAAGGCCTCCAACCCCCCTTTGTACCTCAGACATACCACAAATCTCCTGACGGGTGGGTCAATGTAACTTGCTCTCTGTGGAGAGGAGTCTGTTCCCTCTCTCCCCTTGGGGGGGGTGCATTTCTTCTCTGGTCCTTATCCTCCAGTCTATTTCTATTTCAAGAACCTCCGAATATGATTTTGATTTATTTCAGAGGGAACATTGGGGTTGTAATTTTCAATAATTCAGCCTACCCTCCTTTACTCCTCCTTTCCCTGGGCCTTTTTTTCCATTCTCAGTTTCTTTTTCCTGGTATTCCATCATATTTTCCTCTTGATCACCTTGCTTCCCCCCCTTCCATCTGATTTCCCATCGTATTACACCCTACAGGCCTTGTAACCCGTAGTCTGTCTTTTTCCAAAACATTAAAATGTACATTACCATCACGAGGTGTGGGGGTCCATACCTCCTCCTGTTCCCATTGTCCTTCTGGTCATTGCTTCCATCCTGCTTCCTGAAAAGCAGGATCCAGGGACCATTTTTCCATAATTTCCTCCTGTTCAGACAGGCCGAATGCCCATAACATAACTTGTCTGGCCATCAGCTTTGGTACAGGGCCTCTTCCTTTCCCCTTAGCTCTTCCAGATCCTGTCCATCCTTGCTCCTACTAGTTCCTGGCTTTGGATTCACTCTCCAGTTCGGGTCACGTCTCCGCTCTTCCATTCTTCTTTCATCTCCTTCCTCCAGCAGTTTTTGTTTGGATAAATGTTTTTCTTCCAAAACATGCTCCAGGTAAGCTGACGCTTTAGTTTTATCCATCGTCACATTAAGGTCTACAATGGTTTCTCCCTCTATCTCCATCTCAAAGTCGATCAATTCTGCCAATTCATTCTCCGACTTGTCCATTGCCGGAGCAGATTCAAATCTCTCCTCCTCATCTGACACCCTGCTAGTCACAGGTCCTGTCTCAACATTGTCCGCACACTGGGGCTCTTTTGTTTCTTCCACTCCATCCATCTCCTTTGATTGCAGCTCCATACTGACCATTGCTCACAGGCAGCAGCACCCTCTAGAGTGCAGTAGGGGAAGTTCCCCGGTGTCCTGGTCAAATTTCCTCCATTCACTAGAAAGTCACCAACAGCTTAATCTGGATCAGTTTCAGTTGGTTACCATCTATGTTCCCACCCCCGAGTTGCCCCTGAAAAAGGGACTTCTAGTCTCAGTGGGCTTACCCGGTCAACAAAATTCAATAAAATAAGAACTCAGCCAGGGATATGGCGGTGGTTCTTATCCTAGATGCAGAGAAGACCTTCAACTGAATGGAGTGGGGGTTCATGTTGCAGGTACTCAAAAGAGCTGGACTGGGGACACAGTTGTTGTGCTGGGTACAGGCATTGTACTATGCCATTACCTCTCAGATTATGGTCAATGGCTCTTTATCCCATGCTTCTGGTCTAGAAAGGATACCAAACAGGGATGTTCTCTATTACCCCTGCTCTATGTTCTGGCACTAGGCTCACTTCCAGCAGTGATTAGAAATATACCTAGCATTGAGGGGTATGAGGGGGGTGGACGTGAACACAATGTTGCTCTATTTACTGGTGACCTTCTCTTGTACTTGTAGGATTTATCCGTGGATCTCCTCTCAACACACACCCTCAAACAATCTGGCCTTCTCCGTGGACATAAAATTAAGTGGATAAGAGTGAGGTCATGCCAATGGGGAGGTAACACAGAGAGAAGAGTGCCAATAATAATACTATGGGCCTATTGAATGGAAGCAAGCAGGGAGTAAGAGGGGTGGAATCTTAGTGATGGGGGACTCAATACTAAGAGGAGTTAGGTGGGGTAGCAAGGGGGAGAGGCATAGTCGCATTTGGGTGGAGGCCATGCCAGGAATGACAGCAGAAAGGGTGGGACAGTCTGTTCTGAAATATGCTAGAAGGAGTAGGGACAAGCCTCATTTAATTATTCATCTTGGGACAAACGACCTGGCTGACAAGACAGTAGATATAGTCCAGAGGAGGTTTGAGGAACTAGCACAATTATGTGAGGGGGCAGGAAGATCAGTAACTTTTTCCGAGATACTTCCGGTGCAAAAGGCAAGCACAACAAGAAAGCTGAGAATAGAGGAATTTAACGGATGGCTAAGAACCTGGTATTGTGCTAAAGGGTAAGGGCTGTTGGGGTGGGAGGGACCTGGGAGGACAGTAGTCTCTATGCCAAGGCAGACTACACTTGAGTGAGGAGGAAAGAAAGTGTTGAAACAGAGGATGGAAGAGTATATAGGGAAGTTGGGAATTTAAACTAGGAGTGGGGGGTGGCAGTTGGGGAAGAGATATGCAGAGACCACAAGTTGGGAAATCATATAAGCTTACCCCCCATAACAGTGACAAAGGACAAATGGCAAGTACTGTTGGTGATGCTAGGAAAGGAGGGCAGGATGGGGGGGGAAGGGTAGAAGGTGGTTACCCTTAATGCTAGGAGCCTAGGGAGGAAAACTGCAGAGTTACAGGTTCTCATGTCAGAGGGAGAGGTGGACATTGCAGCCATCACGGAAACATGGGCCACCCAATATAATGACTGGGACCTGTCTGTACCAGGGTACAGGTTATTTCGTAGGGACAGGGTGATTGGGAAAGGAGGGGTGGCACTATATGTGAAGGAAGGACTGAAGTGTGTAAGGGAGGAAGGGGAGGAGGGTAGTACGGAGTCACTTTGGGTGCAAATCCAGGATTCCAAGAATAGGATTCTTAGAATGGGAGTGGTGTACAGGCCACCATCTCAGACAGAGGAGTTAGACAGGAACTAGCGGACAGATCAGGAGGACCTGGTGAGAGGTAGTGTGGTGATTGTGGGGGACTCAACATGCCAGGAGTGGACTGGAGCACCCAAACAACCAGGAACAAAAGGAGCAGGTACTGCTGGATGCCTTACAGGACAGCTTTCTGCTGCAAATGGTCAGTGAACCAACCAGGTTAGGGAATACCCTTGACCTTGTACTGGCAAATGGGGACTTTGTGAGAGAACTTACAGTGGAGGAACCGCTGTCAGGGAGTGACCACCACTCAGTATGGCTCACATTGGGTATGGGCAAGGAAGGAGTGGAATCTGGCACAAGAGTGCTGGACTTCAGGAGGGCTGACTTTGGGAGGATAGGGAAGTGGTAAAAGGGTACCTGGCCAGAATTCAATCTAGTATGGATACTAACCAGAGGTGGGAGCTCATAAAGCTGGGGATAGTGGAGGCAACCAAAACCTGCTGCAAAGCCCAGAGCAAGAAGGCTAGGGCTAAGAAACCGAGCTGGTTGAGCAAGGAGGTCATGGAAAAGGTAAGGAGGAAAAGAGCTGCCTTTAGGAAATACAAGAAAACAGAGAGGGGGGAGGACAGAGAGGAGTACTTGACAGAATCAATGGAGGTGACAAGGGCAGTAAGGGGAGCCAAAGCATCTACGGAACTCAGGCTGGCACAAGGCATTAAGAAGGGGGAGAAGGACTTCTTTGAGTACATCAGGGAGAAAAGGAGCTGTAAGGACCACATAGTAAGGATTAGGAAGGAGGGGGGTTGGGTGGAAGCAGGGTACGATAAGGCTGAAGCACTAAATGAGTACTTCTGCTCAGTATTTACTAAAGAGAAGAGGTGGTGACACTCAAGGTGGGAGAAATGGCAGATGCAGGGGGGGAAGTAGTGACAGATGGGGAAATCATGGAGGGCAGAGTTCGAGAGGGTTTGAAGGCACTGAGGGTGGACAAGGCACCAGGACCAGATGGCATCCACCCCAGGGTACTGAAGGAGCTGGCAGAGGTCCTTGCAGGACCTTTGGCAGACCTATTTAATGCCTCACTACATTTGGGGTGTGTACCGCAGGACTGGAGGATGGCTCATGTGGTGCCCCTCCACAAGAGTGGCTCCAAGGATGAACCGGGAAACTACAGACCAGTGAGCCTCACATCCATCGTGGGTAAGCTAATGGAGACTATCCTGAAGGAGAGCCTGGTGGCCCTTCTAGAGGCCAAAGGACTATAGGACAGCAGACAGCATGGCTTCATATGTGGCAGATCCTGCCAAACCAACCTGGTCAAGTTCTGTGACTGGGTAACTAGGCAACTGGACAGGGCCATGCAGTGGATGTCCTGTATCTGGACTTCAGTAAGGCATTCGACTCAGTGCCACATGGAAGGCTGGGAAGGAAGTTAGGAGGCACAGGGCGGGTACAAAGCTGGTGAGATGGGTAGGAAACTGGCTGCAGGGAAGGCAACAGAGGGTGGTGGTGGGTGGGGAGCTCTCAGACCCAAGGGCAGTGACGAGCGGTGTCCCACAGGGCTCAGTGTTGGGACCAGTGTTGTTTGGGATATTCATTGCAGACATATCATGGGACATCAAGAGCAAGATCAGTCTGTTTGCTGATGATACCAAGGTTGGCACGGCAGTGGATGACCTAGGGGGATGGCAGGGGTTGCAGGATGATTTGGCAAAGCTTGAAACCTGGTCAGACACCTGGCAACTGGGATTTAATGCCAGCAAGTGCAAGGTGCTGCATTTTGGGATGAAGAACCCAAGGAGGAGTTACCAGCTGGGGGGAATGCAACTAGCCCAGACAGAGGAGGAGAAGGATCTGGGTGTGCTCATTACAGGGTCAATGAACAACTCGGCACAGTGTAGGAAGGCAGCTGCAAAGGCCAACAAAATTCTGGGTTGTATTACAAGGGGTATATCCTCGAGGAGGGAGGAGGTGATTCTGCCACTGTATAGGTCATTAGTTAGACCACACCACACCTGGAGTACTTCATGCAGTACTGGCGTCCATATCCGAAGAGGGACATTAAGTTACTGGAGGGGCTTCAGCGCAGGGCGACAAAGATGATCAAGGGGCTGGGGGACTTATCATATGAGAGGAGGCTGAAGGAGTTGAACATGTACTCACTGGAGGAGAGGAGAGACGGAGTGACATGATTGAAACCTTTAAATACATGAAAGGAATAAACAAGATGGGTACAGAGGGGCTGTTCAAAGTAAGGGAAGGGAGGGCTACCAGGGGTCATGATATGAGACTGGAGTGAGGAAAGTTCAGGAGGGAGATGAAGAGACACTTTTTTACAGAGAGGGTGGTGGCTGGGTGGAATGTGTTACCTGCAGAAGTGGTATGCAGTAGAACAGTGGACTGCTTCAAACGAGGATGGGACAGGACAAGGGGGAGGGTTAATGAAGGGGAAGGGCGGAAGGGAGGGGCAGCTGCAGAATAAGGGGTGCTAGCTGCACATTTGAGCAGACTTGATAGACCTCTAGGCCTTTATCTGCTGGCAAATTTCATATGTTCATATGTTCGTATTGATACTGAGGTTGATACTGAGTTTCAGAGATGGAAATAGACAGTATGTCCATACATGTCCACCCCTTGATTAATGCTAATATGGATCCATGTTTACCTTCCTGTAGCAATTTGTCAACTCCCCTCTTGAATATATTGCTATTACAGCTATTTGCTAAGTCCTATGGTAGGTTATTTCATAGATTCACCACCCTCTGTGTATAAAACTGTTTCCTAGTATTTGTTTAAACATTGTTGTTTTCAACTGTTTATGATGATGCCTTAGTGCATATATTTCTTGTCTGCTGCTACAAGACCAAAGGCAGCATCATTTAATTGGGGATGTCATGCCAGATGAATCTGAGTTATTTCTTTGACTAGGTGACCAGGGAAATAGATCAGGTGAGGGCAGTGGATGTGGCCTATCTGAACATTAGCAAGGCTTTTGGCACTGTGTCACACAAGAACTGATAAACTGAGTAGCCTAGGGGTTGGATCCAAAGTGGTGAGTTGGTTAGGAACTGGTAAATGGAGAGATGGCAGAGGATGGTGGTTAAGGGCACTCACTCTAATGAGGGAAGATTGACCAGTGGCATGCCACAGGGCTCAATAATGGAACCAGTCCTCTTCAATGTCTTCTTAAGTGACACTGCAGAACAACTGGAAGGGAAGGCATACCTTTTTGCAGATGACATTAAAATCTGTAACAAGGTGGACATTCAAGACAGGGTAGAGAGAATAAACATGGACTTTGGGAAACCTGAGGAGTAGTCAAGAGCATGGCAGTTGGGGTTCAATGCCAAAAAGTACAAAATCATGCACCTAGAGCAAAGGAACCCATGAGCTGAATATAGGATAGGGGTGAAGTATTAACAGTCACTAAGCAGAAAAGGGACCTTGGGGTTATCATACAGTATCTGATGATCTCAAAGTGGCCAGAAAGTGCAACAAAGTAGTGGGTAGGACCAGAGGGATACATATAGAGAGGTATCTGTAGCAGGAAGAGGGAGGAAATGCTGTCATTGTATCACTCAATTCTGAGACCCCACATGGAGTATTTTGTCCAGTTCTGGAGGCCACACTTCAGAAAGGACATAGGCAGGGTAGAGGCAGTCCAGAGGAGAGCAACTAAAACAGGACAGAGTTGCATCAGAAGCCCTGTAAAAAGAGACTGAGGGATCTCAACATGTACACCCTGGAAGAGAATGTGAGGGTACATGATGGAGACCAACACATACCTGACAGGGATGAACAAAGTGCAGTAGGGAAGTCTCTTGTAAATGAAAAAGTGCATCAGGACAAGAGGGGCATGCAATGAAAATGAGTGTGAGTAGGGGGTTAGTTTAAGAGTGGTGTGAGGAAGTAACACTTCACTGAATGAGTACTGGATGTGTGAAACAGACTGCCATTGGAAGTGGTGGAAGCAAAAACAGCAGGCAACTTCAAGCATGCATGGGATAGCATAGGGGTATCATAGTAAATAGGCAGGAAGGAGGAAGGGTCACCAGAGACTAGTTATGGTCTGTGGATACAGACTAGGCAGAAACCATCTATGCAGAATAGATGGCTCAAGTGGTCCTTTTCTGCCAAAAAATTCTATGTTCCTGTTTCTAAAGAGCAGTGAACTAGCAGGGGGGAGAGAGAAAATGAAGCAGGGCTTGAGGAAAGCTGGTGTCAAGTAATCAGGGATAATATGGGAAAGAAAGGCAGGATAGCAGACAGTCACCTAATATATCTGGCAAATAGTTATGAGATTATACCCAGAAATATGGAGACTGAAGGAAAAATGAGATCCCGATTACACAGCATAATACAAATGGTGATAAGAGAAATATCTTGTTGGAGAAATATGTTATTGGGGATTCAATTCTCATGACCATTTGTTATAATAGAAAGATTATAGCAACTGTGTGTACAGTAGTTTACCAGAAGCTAAAGAAGCCAATATTAAATTTGACTTGGAGGGATTACTTATTAACTCAGGAGAGAAACCTGTCATAACATTGCATGGTGATGCTAACAACATAGGGAGAATAATTGATAAAGATATTGGGAAGGATTACAAAGGATTTTGAAGATATTGGCAAAAAAGCTAAAGGAGAGGAGATGTCTGGTAATATCAGACATGCTTCTTGTACCAAGGGTTGGGATGGACAGGACTTTAGTAATCAGAAAAATTAATGCAAAGAAACTGGGATAAAGGAGATGACTTTATATTTCTCAAGAACTTGGTTACTTGGTAGTCTAGGACAAAAGAAGGCCAAGGCCCATCGTTATTGTCCCCCACTATGAAGTGGAACATTATTCCCAGATGTGATTTGCTGTGAGCCAGTTATCCAAACCCTTTTTAAATGAACCAATCGTATTCAGCTCAATTAGTTCTTGCAGAAGCTAGTTACAATATCTAGGTGCCCTTATGTAAAATAGTTTAATCTTTTATTAGTCCTAGCCTTGCATACTTGCAGTTGTTTACTGTGGAGTATAGTCAGTATTTTACATGTTGCATCTAATAGCCCACACTGTTGTGCTAGATCAGGGAATTTTAATAATTTAAAAAGGAATAGGATATCTCCTGTACAGCATCTTTGTTGTAGAGAATGTAGGCCTCTGGCTTGGAGTCTCTCTGTGTAATTTTTAGTAGATAGATATGGGACCATCCTAGCTGTACATCTCTGAATGCGCTCCAGCCTATGTCCTTACTAAGATAGCGGCTCCAAAAGGAAGAACCAAAATTGGAGTATGGTCTGATGTGAGATCTGTATAAGGGTATTAGCATTCTTCAGTTTTTGAGATGAAAGTGCGATTAATAGATTTTAATAACCCGTTTGAACGTTTGGCAATTTTAGTATAATATTCAGAGCAGGAGAGTTTATTGTTAATGATAATGCCCAGGTCTCTTTCACAGTCTGAAAACTTCAGAGGAATATTGTTTAAAGTGTATGTTGAGCTGGATTGTGTTTTCCGAAATGCAGAACAGTGCATTTATCAATGTTAAATGACGCACCATTGGCAAGAGCCCACTTTTCAATAACTAGAAGGTCTGCTGCTAGAATGTTCAAGTTTTGAATATTGTCTACTTCCCTCCTAACTTAGTATCATCTGCAAACTTTGATAAAAATTTGTGTGACTAATCTGCATGTCACTGATAAATAGGTTGAATGGTGTGAGGCCAAGGACTAATCCCTGGGGGATGCCACTGCTCACAAGACCAATATCAGACTGAATTTCATGGATTTTAACCTGCTGTGTTCTATTTGTTAGCCAACTGTTTATCCAATGCAGTAAGTGAGGTGAAAAGCCTTGTAAATTGAGTTTATTGATAAGTTTACCGTGTGAGACTTTATCAAATGCTCTGCTGTAATCCAACAAGATAACATCCATGGAAATTTGTGAGTTAAGGCCTTCACTTATATGATTATAAAAGGTGATTAAATTAGAGGTACATGAGTGACCTTGCTTAAAACCATGCTGTGACAAATCTGTAACACCAAATAATTCCATTTCTTTATCTAATAAATGTTTTATTATTTTTTTCCATAAGCTTACAAATGACTGAGGTTAAACCGATAGGTTAATTATTCTTGGTATTAGATCGGGAGCACTTTTTGCAAATGGGGATGACCATAGCTTTTAACCAATCATGTGGGACCACTCCTTGTGTTAAGGATTTATTAAAGATGATTGTCAATGGGGTTGCTATAGTTTTGGAGGTTTCTATAAGGAATCTTGGGCTAATATCATCAGGACCTGGGCTTGATTTAGCTATGAGTTTTTAGGGCTTAGATGGTATCTGTTAAAGAAATTATATGTGGAGTAGATTGTACAAGAGAATCTGTGAGTTGATGGGATTCTTTAGTGGAAAACACTGAACAAAAATAGTCATTAAAGGTGTTAGCAGTATCTTTCTCTGATGTGATAGTGTAGTTATTCACGATAAGGGTGCCAATATGTTTATTACTACCTTTTTACTGTTAAGATATGAAAATAAGGATTTATGACAGTCCTTATTGTGTGCTATTTTAAACTCTAGGTTATGTGTAGAGTGTTTAATTAACTGAGTTTTTTTAACCTCTAATTTATATTTAAGAAAGGTATTCCCTTTTTTACTGTTATCTTCTGTTTTCAGGCGTGAAAATAGTTTCTTTGTTTTTTTTAATTTGGGTTTTAATAGATTTGTTGAACCAGATGGGGATTTTCCCTTTTTTATTGTATTTTATTTTGACTGGGACAAATAACTTTTTGAGATGTAGAATAGAGGATTTGAGATAATTCCATACATCTTCAAGTGATAAGGGAGTGAGAATTGTGTTCCAGTCAATGTTGTTTAGGCTATCATTGATGCGCTTATAGTTTGCTTTGTCATAGTTCTTAAATATGACTTGATTTTTAAAAGAATGATGTTTATGAGTTATTTCAAGCAAAATGGAATTATGATCACTATTGCCAAGTGGGTCATATATACTGACTTTGGCTATTTTATGACAGATGTTAGTAATCAGAAGGTCTAGAATATTGTTATCTCTGGTAGGCATTGTTATTATTATTTCAAGTCCAGCGTCAATTAGTGAGGATACAAAATATTTCTCATGGTTAGTAGTGCCAGAAATTGTAGCCCAGTTTATTTTGGGCATATTAAAATCCCCCATGATTATAACATCATGTGAGTTAGCTAGATGAGAAATATCATTAGATAGTGCAGTAGTGTACTCAATATCAGCAGATGGGGGCCTGTAGCATGTAGCAATGGCTAATAGTGGTTGACCTTTAAACTGAATATTGACCCAAATACTTTCAGCATTTGTTGTGTAGTTACATAAATGAGATGGTATGTCATCCTTAACATAGAGGGCCACCTCCCCCGAGTGATTATCTCTGTCCTTACGGTATAGTTAAAAAACAGAGCTCTCTTCATGATTTAGGACTGATATAATGTATTGCTTAGATATGTATGCTAGATAACAACCTTTTTGTATAGAATGCTCCTACTAATGTAACTTCTTACATATTAGTTAGCAATGTATTTTAGATACACAAAATTCTCTGTAACCATTCTTTGCATATAGTATACATGTAAGTGTGTATAAAAGAAGTTCTTCTTGCACTGTTTTATGCTACCTGCTGTGTCAGGTGTGCTGATTCCTCAATAAGAAGAGTAACTGGAAAAAAAAATCAGAGGTCTCTTTGGACCATATAGATGAAGGGTCCCACCACTTTTCCATAACAGCTATAATACTGATGTCATGAAGAGCACATTCAGCCTCAGGCTCCGCAATTTTTAATAAGTTTAATGATCTTGTATTAAATGATAAGATATTGCACATTCTCACATTATACGAGCGGTTCCTATTTCTAGAGATGTGGGGGTAGCCCTATTCTCCCCTCTGGAAATTAGTTTAAATGGTCATCTATGGCTGATGTGATACTTTTTCCCAACAGAATGCTATCTATTCAATTAAGGTTGAGACCATCCCGGCAGAAGAGAGCAGATTTATCATTGAAATCTTCCCACTGCATTAAGCAAGAGATGCCTTGTCTGATGCACCATTCATTCAGTGCTTTGATTCTGACTGAAATAGAATGGGAAGCTCTGGGTACTGGTAGGATTTCTACGAAGCACACAGTACATCCTCTGTCTACTAGGACATTGTTAAGTGTGACAAAGTTTTGTTTTAATTGGTCAAGATGTGTTCAATTGATGTAATTGGTCCCAGCATGAATAATAACTAATGGGTTATTCCTTGCATTAAGAAGTATGACTTTAGCCATTGTGGTTAACTGAGATATTTTAGCTCCCCTAAAACTAGAACAAGTATGAGATTCTTTATCTGGGTTACAAACTGCCCTATCAATATGTTTGATAATGGAATCACCTATAACTGAAACCTCTTTCTTGTTTGATAGAGGTGGAGACCTGGGCTGAGTTTTCTCAGTGGATGAATCCTGTACCTCTGTTGACACACACTCTTTAATGTTTCTACTGAGTGGCACACTAAATGTGACTATATCCTGTCTGCTAGTAACCACTTGTGCTTGATTATTAGTGGATAGTGTGCATGAGTTATCTAATAGTGGGTGCACTTGGTTATCAATAACAAGCAATCATTGGTTGACATTCATCTGTATCCCCCTCCCCCGGGTCGTGCCTGAAAATAGGCAGGATTTGTCTAGTGCACTTACCCGGTCAACAAAGCTAAATAAATAAATAAATAAAAATAAATCATGGTCTAATCTTTGTATTTATTTTGTAATGGTACTAAGGCGCTGTTATATACTTGGCCCCCTCTACTTTCTTTTGAGTGTTTATTAACCAAAGCCCAATCATCCACAGTTGTTTGGGGAGAATGTATTAGCATCCCCGGGGGCAGTAGTTATATCATTGGTTGCTTGGGTATTAGTGGGAACTGTTGGTGTCTCCAATCTATCCTGTCAGTGATAGATATCATTATGCAAGCAATCAGTAGAGACAGTATGTATTACACCTAAATTTCATAGGGACAAAAGTATTATCATAAAAGATTGTTGCTCAGCTTATCTGCTATTTACACGAACATGGACTGCACATGGGGGAGGTGATACTGAAGATATAATCAGCTCCCCCTTTTTTTCTAAAATCAGACATATAGTAACTTTTGAGGAAGAATATCAGCATAAGTCATGGTTCCAACAATATAAATGCAAAAGATCCCAGGAATAATGATCCATGGTAATGAATTATATCTAATGTGAGACATTTAAATAACATATGGAAATAAATGTCCTTGCTGACAGCTGAGAGGAGTGAGGTTTGTGCTGTCACTGTAACATGGTAGATTGAGGAGGATAACAGGTCAAAATCAATTGAGGGCTACAGTTTAATAAGGAAGGCTAGGAAGGATAGGACAGGCAGAGTAGCCATATATATATAAGTAGTAAAGTGAAGTGAAAGAAATAAGACACCCATATGGTAAAGATCAGGAAGCAGTATGGGTTTCACTTACAGACAATGATAAATGCCACCTATGCTACTATACTATACTATACTGCTACAGACCTCTGGATCAGACTTTTTTGATAGATGAGACACTTTCTCAAGACATAATGGAAATTAGCCACAAGGAAGATATAATGCCCATAGGAGATGTAAATTTCTTAGGGATCAACTGAGTTACTGGAGTAGCAAGATCGAGAGTTGAAAAATAAAACCTTTGTACAGTTATTAAATGATAACAACCTGGAACAGTATGTCAAATCACATACTAGGATAACAAATGTTTGACATAGTGTTATGAGACATGGCTATGGACATTAGTGAGTGAAAGAGTAAGGAGCTGCTGGGAAACAGCAACCATAATATCATCCAGTTTACCATCAACAGAAAGGTGATTAAGGAAAGAGGTATCACAAAGTGCAGGAAATTTAATAAAGAAAACTTTAATAAAATGAAGGCATATTTAAAAAAGTTGCAGTTGGAAAAAGAAGTTCATATGAAAAAGTGTTACTGAAAAGTGGATAACATTGAAAAACCCCATACAAACTGAACAGGATCATATTCTGATGATAGAAAACGTAATAAAAATGGTGAATTCTCAGTTTGGATGAATGCAACCATCAAAAAGAAGCTCCATGAGAAAATAAGCTGTTAAGGTTGGCAAACTCTACTATCAATCAGGAATTTTGGAACAAATATAAGAACCTCCAGAGAGATTGTAAAATCATAAATAGACAGGCAAAACTGAATATGAAAAATAACAGTTCTAGTAGTTCAAAAGGGTAACACTAAAATATTTTACAACTTTGTGAAATCTAAAAGATCTACATTTAAAACCGTCGGACTGCTACCAAGGGGGATAATCTAAAAACTGGAGAGCAGGAAATTGCTAACACTTTCAATAACTCCTTCTGTACAGTTCTTACTAAATCAATGCCAGTGCTGATTTACATGCTAATCCCCATACTGAGGGCTTAGTGCTAGATAGGGAGATTATCAGAAATAAACTATTGGTACTAGACCAAAATAAGTTAGCATGACCAGATGATATTCATCTGAGAGTGATCAAAAACTAGCCTATAAATTTGTTGATCCAATACTTGAAATTCTTAATGGCAGCCTACGTGAGGGTCCCACGCAGATGTCTGAAAAATGCTATAGTTGTTCTAGTCCATAAAAGCAGTCAGAATGATGAAATGTTACAGACCAATGAGTTTGATATCTGTGGTGGGCAAGATTTAAGAATCCATTCTGAGGGATTTGATAGAGCAGCATGTGAAAATTAATTAACTGAAGTGATGAAGCACAACATGATTTAGGAAGGGTAGATCATGCCTGACAAGCTTGATTGTTTTTTTGAGCCTGTAAGCAAGGCTGTAGAGGAGGTCCTACCAGTGGACATTGTCTATATGGACTATAGCAAGGCCTTGGTGGGTTGACAACATATAGTAAGAATAAATTGTTATTTATCTGGGTGGGTAGAAGTGTCAAATGGAATGCCTCAGGGGTCTGTCCTGGGCTCAAGCCTGTATAATATTTATATAAGCAATGTATAGTGTGCCCTTGGGGGCTGGATGTTGAAGTCTGCTGACAACAGCAAGATGCATTTTGTTGTGGACTCAAAGGAAGCAATCAATAAATTATAAGAAGTGAGAAACATCATAATATGTGCTGATTAGGCTAAAATGAAATCCTGTCCCAAAAAGGTTAGGGTCCTACACTGAAGCAAAAATAACACTAATGCAGTCTGTACTATGAATGGGAAAACAATAAATTCCTTTAACAGTGAGCAGAATTTAAGAGTTGTAATATCTGACACATTCAGAGAGGGACTCCAGTGCAATAATGTGGTTAAAAAGTGCAAATCATTGCATGCATCAAACACAACTTTGTCAGCAGAGATAAGAATATCATCTTTCCACTCTACAGATTACTGATGAGGTCTCATTTAGAGTAATGTGGGCAGTTTAGGACTCCATATAATAGGCTGGATGTGATACAGTTGGAAGGGGTAGAGAGGAGAACTACAAAAATGATAGGAGGATCAAAGGATAATGATTACTATATAAGACTTACTAACCTGGGGCTTAGTATTCACTTGAGATGACAAGGATTAGAGGAGACATAATTTTGGTGTTTAGAGCATCACAAGATCAAGAATTACAGGAATGTCTGAATTTAACAAATACACAGTGTGAGCAAACACTAAGGGGACACTGCTACCAGCTCAAGGAAGAGTTTTATAAGTCAAATCAAAGGAAACACTGGTTCACTTAGAGGATGGTGGTATAATGGAATAACTTGCTGCAGGAAGTGGTTGAGAGTGATTCCCTGACTACATCAAAATAAATCTGGACAAACATATGAGCAATGTGGACATATGTAGATGCATCAGCTGCAGCAAGGGGCACACATGCTGGGCTATTAACCTCCTTTTTTTCCAAAGATTCTATGTACCTATGTTTCACAACCATTCAAAATTCAGAGGGTCAATTGGTGTTATTCTTGAATCTGGATGCAAAATATTCAGACTTGGCCAGTCTGGTAGCATTAGTGTGGGCATTTGCAGAGTTGTATGTACCTATATAAAGCCATTGGTGATCCAGTGGCCTTCTGAAAGCATAAAGCAGAGTCATGAGCATTGAAACAAGTGGTGAGCTAAAGCACTGAATCTGGGAAGGTGAAACCCCTTGACCTGGGTCCTGCAGAGGGGGCATGCCTATCCCAGAGAGAAGAGAATTTAGAATGAAAATTTAAGAAAGCATCATCTATGTGTAAGAGGTCTAAACCTCACTTTCAGATTCTTGACAATATTGGGAATGCAAGTAATCACAAACAAGTTGCATTTGATTAATAGACAAGTTTATTACTACAAAAGGGATAAATCACAGTTGCCCTAAGCAGTTCTTACCAATACGAACCGGGAGCCAGTACTAAGCGTTCCCTACACCTCAAGGTTTCTCTGTAGTCTCTTGGGATATCTCGGGTCTCCGAGGTGTAAAGCCTGTGCATAACATTATATACCTGTGATAATTACTATGGTTACTAAAAGATAGAAACATTTCTAGTTACAGAGATGAGCCCTATTGGCTAAATTAGAGGTGGCTCCACGGTCCAAGATAACATTATATAATTCTGTAAAGTCATCAGTTTTAGAACAAAGAAGTTCTTATACAGAGTCTTACATAACAAAGTGTAGTGGTGTACATCACCAAAGGATGGCAATGTTGCCTTACATATTATAATTACTTCAAGGACAGGTGTCTTGGCATCTGACAAGTAAGAAATAGACAGAAAATACATGGTATAATATGTGTGCATTAGCAAGCAAAGTGGATTACAATAATATGCATTCATATCCTGACATCTACTCCTGTACAGTAGATGCCCTTAGCCCTATGTATTAGTATAACTTATACCTAAGCATTAGCTGTCTACCGTGTACCTCTGAGGGTATCAATTAGGGTGCAGAGACCTCATGTAACAATTCCCCCCCTTGTTGCCTCAAAGGGCAACACAGGCAAATCCAAGGAAAGAACAGGAGCAGTGGTCATTTACAATCCCAACGCGTGAGCCTTGTAAAGGAACTCGAGCTGCTCACAGTGTTGGCATAGTGTACAATGTAGGCAGCAAAGCATAATAATCAAAGTGAATATCAAAAATGCTTGTATAATAACAAAACCTTTAAAAGTAATCTCTAACCAGGTGTTAGTTAACTCATTATTCATATCTCCATCGTTTATCAAATCAAGAACAGCTTTATTGGCTTTGGTAATATTATTGCTGATGTGGATGAGGTGTGTGTCCTTTCTGTCTAAAAAGGATTTCAGTGTGAGTGTAAGTGGGTCTACGTGTACGTTAAAGTACGGTAGGTATTCGGACAGTGTGAGTAAATAATCTGGATTACCATCAATAATATCTGCATCCATAAGGGGGACGGGGTTATAACAGTATGTCCAATAACAGTCTTCTGGTGGGGAACAAAACAAAAGTTGGGGTAATCAATAGCACAAGTAACAGAACCATATGTATAAGATTTATAGTTAGTCACAATACAGTATTCACCATCAGAGTTGTACTGTGAATGTACAGTAGACAGTCTCCACTTTTGCAACTGGACAGGGCATGTGTAGGTTGTTTTCGAAATCCGCATTGACAGGCGATGAGCTTCCTCACGATAGGACTGGTAGAGTTGATCAGGAGACAAAGTCGAGTCAAAAGAGTTGGTGCCGTTATCAGTGATGTCATCATCCATGGTAAAAGTCCAATCAATGCTGTCTGGAGAGTAGCCACAAACAAGGCGTATAACATCAAACATATCACATCGGCACAAGTAGATGTATTGCTTTTTCGCACAGCAGTCCGTGTGCGGTGCCACCCAGGCATCCAGGAAAGGATGGTAGACCAGTAGAGGTGGTAGATCCAGGCGTTCTCTGTAGATATCATCAACCAAATGCCCAATGGAGTGCTCCAGTGCAAGTTTGTCGAACAAAGCTGTAGTGGGATCAAAACGTGGTAAGGAGACAGTAAAAGAGACAAACATGGTATCTGTTATGGAACACTTCTTAGTAGAGAAACAAGGATCAGTATTAGGGTGTCTGGTCACAAACCCCAAATTTCTCGCTGTGGAGAGAGGAATAGATAAAGTCTGTTGCATACACAGGGATACACAAGTAGAAAGTTTACATTTAGGACAATACCATTTGGAAATGCGTCTATCATGTATGATGTCGGGAATTCTTTCAGTTTCTAAATCACGGAAGAGGTTGTTGATGGTAGTGAGAATGTATGAGCCATAAGCGGAGCAGAGTATTTCCCTACCAATATATTGTTTCTCAGCTTCTCTATTGTTCTGTTGTATGACTGCATTAATCTTATCTTTTGAATCAGTGAATGTTTTAGCAATGTCGTGCATATTGTATATCGTGTATCTTTCTTCCTGGCTAAGACCATCCACACCATGCAATAATGGAGGTAAAACATTATTAACCAAACCAGTGGAGAACTTTGAGGAATGACTTTTGATAGCAGCAATGTCTGCTTTATTCCAAATAGACATGGCAGTACCAAAAAGACCTATGACAGTACCTGTAGCACCTGTTACATCAGAACTGTCAACGTCACGTTTATTTTGTTTATGATTCAAACTACCAGGAGGAGTTTTCCTCCTAAAATTACCTCTATGTTCAGTAGAATAAACCCCAGTAAAGGGATCCTTAGTACAAATCTGAAATGCAGCTAGACTATCAAGCAATAACGTACTGTAAAAAGCAGATGTATTAGTGTTGTGACACATACCAAATTCTTTCATGTTCCAGTACATGAGATTTAACAAAACAGGTATATGCATAAACTGTAAATTATTAATCAAAGAACCTGGGAGAGCAGTGGCTGTGAGGCCACTATGGGGACCAGGGTTTGTTTTGGACATTCCAAAAGTTGTTTTTCAGTGGGCGGTAACACAGAGAGGTACATGGCAGCAGAGGCCATGTGGTGTACAGCACAAAATCTGCAGGCAGAATCTTTGGAAAGAGAATTACAATAAGAAGGCTCTATTAAAGCAGTAATGTTGTACAAACCAGAGTGTCTCAGTGCAGTTTGTAACAAAGACAGTGAACCACTTGGGGATAATTTAGCATTGGGCCAACCCTGAAAAGTTCCCTTGGAGAGTTTGGCCACAGGGAGGATTTGTCCTTGTGATGTGGTTTGCCACTCAATTTGAAGGGCAGATTTGTCAGGAGCAATGACAGAGGCAGTGAGGTAAGCATTGGAACCTTCCTGGACAGTGATCATAGTATCTGGTATTTTGATGGAAACTCCCTCTGTAGGAGGTGCTGGAGGGTCCAACTGTCGAAGGAGGTCCGGTACCGTGCCTTGTCCACAGAGAATCACTCCTGAAAGGAGGAGATATAGGAACAAGATAGCCATCTTGTCAGTGTATCTGAAAAGGAAGATCAAAGATTAGTATATTAGTACAATTCCACCCAATGGGGTTAGGAAAAGTAAGTTAAGTTCCTTTGTACAGTTTCAACTGGTTTGCATGTAACCATTTGTCAGTCAACTTGTTGTTGTGAAGGAGTCTAACCTGATAGACTGCTGGACTGAGCTTGTTGACAATGGGGTAAGGGCCTTCCCACTTGTTGGAGAAGGAGTGGATGGGATGTGCAAATCGAAGTACCATTACCTGATCTCCAACCTACCAATCCACTTCTTGTGCATGTTTGTCAAATTGCATTTTGGATTGTTGCTGGCTTTGCCCATGCAGTTTGCAGCATACAAGTGTGTGTGTATGAGGTCTTTTCTGAGTTTTTCCACATACTGATCCACAGACACACAGTCTGCGGTGGGAGTGTGCAGGTCAAACAGTAAGTGTTCAGGTAATCTCATCTATCTTCCAGTCATCACCTCAAAGGGTGTCAGCTGGGTTGTGGCTGAGGGTGTGCTCCAATTGCCATAAAGAGTAAAGGCAATAGGGAATCCCAGGTTTTGGGATTGTCCTCAATAAATTTGGAAAGCATTTGCTTAATCCATCTGTTGGCTCTTTCTACTTGAACTGAGGATTGAGGATGATAAGGTATGTGGAACTTTTGTTGAACTCCAAGGAGTTCAAGGGACTCTTTCATCAACTCACCTGTGAAACTGGTTCCTTTATCGGACTCCACCTTAAGAGGCAGGCCCCACCTGGAGAAAATCTGTTCCACCAGGATTTTGGCAGTTGTCTTTGCTGTGCATGTCTTAGTGGGGAAAGCCTCAACCCACTTAGAGAATAGGTCAGTTACCACAACAGCATACTCATTGTTTCTGCTGGTATTGGTCAGAGGGCCAATAAAATCAATTTGGATGGCATGCCAAGGGCCAGAGTGTCTTTGTGGTAGAAGTTTGGCATTACGTTTTGTAGGTATGGGATTGTTTTGTGCACAAAAAAGGCAATTGTCTATGTATTGTTTAACATCTTTGGTGATACCAGGCCACAAAGCGGTGGTCTTAAGTCGTTGGAGGGTGTTTTCTGCTCCTTGGTGTCCACCAGTAGGAGTATCGTGCACTTGGTGCAAAAATTAAGATCTTAGGTGTCTGGGGACTAGCCACAATTTGGTGGTAGTGTCATCTGGTTGGAACCAAATGAGCTTGTCATCAGGGGATAAGTGCAACTTACCTTCATGTCTTCGGTATGGATTATGTGTAGGTAGTCTTTCTTCAGTACCTTTGTCAAGGAATCTGAATACCTCTCTAAGTTCAGTGTCCAGATGTTGGGCTGCTGAGAGGTCCAGGGGAGAAAAAGACTCAGATTTCTTCTTGAGGGCTGCAACATGCACAGCCGCATTAGCTTCTAGATGATCCATCATCCAGATGTCCCCCCCTCAGGCCCCTTCCTTAGCAAGGGTGTCTGCCGTGTCATTGAAAGCATGATAGGGGTCATGGAGAGAGTGGGCTTTGACCTTGTGCACATAAAGTTTGTGTGTGTGTATTTCTGTGCCAATGCATGTATGTAGATTACCAATTCTTTGTATTTCACTGGGCTGCCGTCAGAAGAGAGGAAGGAGTTCTTCTACCAAAAGGGAAGAAATTCTGTAAGGGAACAACAAACCCAATTAGAGTCTGTTAAAATGATGGTATCCTGAGTTCCATGTTGGATGAACTCAAGGGCGCAGGCCACCGCTGCCATCTCTGCGTAGTGCGATGAAGCTACACTACAGTGTTTAGATATCTTGACAGTGTTCCCATAAGGATAGACTACCAAAATACCTATCCCTGCAATCTGTTCTCCCTGATAGTAGGATGCTGAACCATCAGTGAAGATACGGCACAAGGAGGTACTCTCGAGTACTTGTGGCGTGGCAGGGAGGAATGGACCTGGATCTGGGAGGTCAGGTGACTGCAGTGTACAGTCATGGGGTTCTCCCTGAAAAAGGAGCCCATGAGCTAGTAGAGATGGAACTTTGGTTTGGTGGACCTGGATATCTCTATCCTGGAGGAGAAGTGACCAATGTGTCAGCCTAGTGTTAGAGACTAACCCATCCGTCACTCTATCTGAGAGTAGAAAGGTAGTTGGCATGTGGCTGGTGTTAAGGATCAGTGGTGAGTACCCAATGATATACAAGAAGTGCTTGACAGCCCAGTAGGTGGCCAGAAGGTTCCTTTCACAAAGACCATACTTCTGTTCCACTGGGGTCAAGAGCTGTGATGCATATGCGATGACTGCTGACATGGCAATGTCAGAGGTGGCACACTCCAGATGGAATAGTAGTGCTGGATTGGGGTTGACCAGTGCTGGGGTGGAGGCCAGAGCCTGCTTCAGTGATGTCACAGCCTGGGTGTGAACAGGACCCCAAGTCCATGGAACATCCTTTTTGAGTAATTCATGCAAAGGAGCAGCTTTCTGAGCAAAATCACAAATGAAATCTCTCGAATAATTTACCATACCTAGAAACCTTCGAAGAGTTGCCACACTGGTAGGCAATGGCAAGTCTTGTAATCCCTGTACCTTCTTCCAGGTAGGGCTTCGACCTTGGTCAGTTATTTTCAGACCCAGAAAGAGTACTTCCTTCTGACACAATTGTGCTTTTACTGGGTTACATTTCAGGCCTGTTCTCTGGATGAGAGTCAGTAGTTCGTCCAAGAGATCCAGGTGTTGTTCCTGCGTGGCTGTGGCCAACAACAGGTCATCCACATATTGTAAGAGACATTGGGGGGCTGAGAAACTCTGTAGGGTGTCCATTATGTGGAGATGGAAGAGGGATGGACTGTTATGAAATCCTTGTGGCAAGCAAGTCCACATGTATTGTCGTCCTTCAAAGGTGAAGGCAAACTTATATTGACTCTTGAAGGCCAATGGCAATGACCATAAACCATTGGAAATATCCAGGGCACTGAACCATTTCTGATCTGGTGTTAGAAGTCGAAGCACATCTGGTGCTGACACCACAGTTGGGAAACAACTGGGAGTGACCTGATTCAGTTTCCTGTAGTCAATAGTAAGTCTCCAGGTGCCTGTGGGTTTCTTCATGGGCCAGACGGGGGAGTTGGCAGTAGAAATACAAGTTCTGATTACTCCTTGTTTGAGGAGTGACTTGATCGTTTCTCGAAGAGAAGGCAAGGCCTCAGTTAGAAAGGGGTATTGCCTTTGCCTTTCATGTGCCAGGCCTGGCACCTCAATGACAATGTGCATTCTGCCACAGTCATGCTTATTAACTGCAAATGCTTCCAGATGTCGTTGCAGAATAGGTAGGAGTTTCGGAAAACGTTCATGGTTCTTGAGCAAATCTATGACATCATACTCTTTGTTATTTATAGATATTGTTGCCACAGCATGCAAATCGGGAATCAAGATGGTATGGTATTGACCCTGAATCTGTATCAGTAGCATGTTAGCTAAATCCACCACACAGCCGTGTGGTACAAGGAAATCAATGCCTATGATACTAGGATGATCATGCAGTACCATTAGTTGGAAAGCATGTGAGGCCTTTAAATGGCCTAGCTCTACCGGTAAGGGTAGAGAACAGTATGCAGGCAGCCTAGTACCATTGGCTCCTGACATATTGATCTTCCATCCTGTAGACCAAGGGGACGTGTCCGGGTGTTTGTCATGTAACACAGATACAGCTGCACCTGTATCTAGTAAGACTATTAGTTGGCGGCCCCCGACCTCAGCCTCAGGGCCTTCCGTTTGTATCCAAGACCAGCTTGTTTACAATACGGACTGGGGCCTGTAATTGTCCATCCGTATTGCCGGAGGCATGCAGGGGTTGGGCCTGACTTGCATGGATGACTTCACAGTGTTGTACTGATGCGATATAGGGAGGAGCTTCTGGGTTCAGGCTCATATGGGCCTGAGGGCTTGTACTTCCGGTGTCTCCATGGCCGGTAATGGCCTGGGCCGCCAGCTGTACTGCCGCAAGGGTCTGTGTGGGAACAGCATCTGCAACAGAGTGTACTTGTCCCAGGAGCTCTCGGAATTTTTGGTTTTCTTCAGCTATCTCCCTATATGAAGGACCCATTCTCTGTAATGGTTTCCCTCTGCCCTTATGCCTCCTGTTTTTGCGCCAACTCCGGTTCCCACCCCACTGTTGTTGTTGTTGTTGTTGTTGGCCTTGTTGGGGGTTTTGTTGGTTACCAGCTGGAGGGGCTGATGGGTGTTTGGTTTGCTGTTGCTGGGCCTGTCCTTCCACTGTATAGTGTGTCGCGGTCCCGGAGGTGGGCTCCATGGCAGCAACTTTCTTGGAACCGGAACCCAAATCACGGATGTACAGTTGATACACCCTCTCAGTTGTCTGAAAAATATCGGCAAACCTATCCGTATTTGGGTAAGTGGTTGGCTCCACCTTTTCTCTTATGGCTGGGATCATGTTCCTAAGGAACAAGGTCTTATATTTGATAAGATCTACATCTGCAGCTTCTTGTGCCAGGTGTTTTCCTGCTCGGTAGGCCATCCAGAGTCTCTGGTGGTAGGTTGCTGGGCTTTCTTTTGCATTTTGCTTTATGGGGTATGCCAGCATCACTCCTACTACACCTGGGCTATGAGTGGAGATGAGCTCATCTGCAACCTCATCAAAGGTAGCGTTCCCATCCTGGCGAACTGCTTCAGGGAGTTTGGCCCATAAACCAGGATCGATGGTCTGGCGTAGTATTTGAACCTGATATTCTGCAGTGAGGCTGAGCAACTCGCATTTAGAGCGCACCTTTTCCAAGTGACAGCTAAGGTTGTCAGACGGGCTCATCCGACCGATACTGTCAGCAATTTGCTGGACAGAGTAGGCCATTTGTAGGGGATTAGAAGGTGGTGGATCAGGCAAGGTACTTGCGTCTCGTGCACCATCAAAGGCTGCGCTGAAGCTGCAGCTTTGGCTGCATGCAGACAACACCTTCTGAGTGGCAGCTTCTTGAAAATTTGCTCAATCTGACTTTAATAGCTTTCATGCTCCTTTCAGGAAGAGGAACATTACCTAATGCTCTATCAATCATGGTTTCTATCTCTTGCCTGTCTTCCATACTAATAATGGCTACCGGAGGCACCGTCAGGACCAGGCTTGGGCCTGCCCCCCCCCATCATGGGTGCCGCCATGTTGGCATTTCCCATGATGAGGGTCACGACGTCGTCGACGTGTGACCTGGGGAGTGGTGGACGGAGACCCACCATACTGTGGATGGCTGGGTGGGGATTCTGGGCCATAGTAGGGGCATGACCGGGCGTTATACTGTGAGACATCATCATCAGACAACTCCCCTTCTGATGACGAGTGAAAGGCAGGGGCTATGCCTCCCATTGCTTTAACATGGCCAGCCAAAACCTCACGCTGATGGCGCAGTTTGTCCATCTTAGCTCTACATTCATCATGATTCACACTTGCAACATCCATATCAACCTGATCCTGTTTCTGCTTCTGCAAAACACGGTACGCGGTGCTCAGTTCATGATTGTCCCTATAGGCTATTTCTAAATCTTTACGTACCTGATTAATCTCATCCTGAAGCTCACCCATTTCATCACTCAACTGTGCATTCGCAGCACTCAACAAATCATTAATTTGCACAACCTGACTCTTATCCTGTCTCAGACTTTCACACTCCTGCTTCAAAGTACACATTTCTTGTTCACCAGCCTATGCTGAATGATGCAACAGTGAATCCTTTTCATTTCGAAGAGTTTGGAGTTCAGACTCCAAGTTCTGCTGCAGTCTAATACATTCTGTTTCCTGTAAACACATCTCTTGCTTAAGAGATACGATCTGCAGATCAAGGGTGCGAAACCTCGCTTCGGAGGCTTCCAAAGCAGCGTAGAGAGCGGCGACCATCAACCGTTTAGCGCAACGCTTATTGGTTGATTGTCGCATCTCTGTGTACTGGGTTGAAATCCCCAGTACAGGGTTGTCGGATTGACTTGCGTCCCGTGCGAAGTCAGCCCATCCTCCATGGGAGGCAAGGAAATTCGAGACATCGAGTCTCAGTTCTGCGCAGATGTCTGATACTGTGGCCATTGTGTGGGAGGGAACGAAAATTCAAACTGTGGAAAAGACAGCATGTTGTGTATCGATCCACAACACGAGTACTTTAAACACAGCTGGGCTACTGTATAAGTTGTAGGCTTGCAATTCAAAGCTGCTATGGAGTGGGTCAAGATGACATCAGCCACACCCAAAAAGTCAGCCAGACTTTGCAAGTGACGACAAACTGGCAGGAAAAATGGGAGAGGTGGTACGGGAATGTACACCTACAGTCCCCGTGGGGAATGGGGAAGTTTCAGCAACAAGTGAAAACTTACAAACACCAAATATCGCCTGCACATGGTTGCCAATTTGTAAGAGGTCTAAACCTCACTTTCAGATTCTTGACGATATTGGGAATGCAAGTAATCACAAACAAGTTGCATTTGAGTAATAAACAAGTTTATTACTACAAAAGGGATAAATCACAGTTGCCCTAAGCAGTTCTTACCAATACGAACCGGGAGCCAGTAATAAGCGTTCCCTACACCTCGAGGTTTTTCTGTAGTCTCTTGGGATCTCTCGGGTCTCTGAGGTGTAAAGCCTTTGCATAACATTATATACCTGTAATAATTACTATGGTTACTAAAAGACAGAAATATTTCTAGTTACAGAGATGAGCCCTATTTGGCTAAATTAGAGGGGGCTCCACGGTCCAAGATAACATTATATAATTCTGTAAAGTAATCAGTTTTAGAACAAAGAAGTTCTTATACAGAGTCTTACATAACAAGGTGTAGTGGTGTACATCACCAAAGGATGGCAATGTTGCCTTACATATTATAATTACTTCAAGAACAGGTGTCTTGGCATCTGACAGGTAAGAAATAGACAGAAAATACATGGTATAATATGTGTGCATTAGCAAGCAAAGTGGATTACAATAATATGCATTCATATCCTGACATCTACTCTTGTATGGTAGATGCCCTTAGCCCTATGTATTAGTATAACTTATACCTAACATTAGTTGTGTACGGTGTACCTCTGAGGGTATCAATTAGGGTGCAGGGACCTCGTGTAACATATGTCAGAGGATGAAGAGATGAAAGACCAATTGATGACATAAGGGTCAGATAGAAAAGCAGACAGATCAATTGATTTATAGGACCAGATGTTAATTACCTTAAGTGGTACTTTGGATGGTGAACATTACTCACACAGTATACCACGCATAAGTCACAGAGAGTGTCAGGGGAGATGTATACTTTCATAATGCACTGTGGATGGAAGGAGAGAACCCAGTCTACAGAACAGTGGTCAGAGAAGGAGATGTTGAATCATCAAGGCTCTGTAATGTGCTTCCTAAGCTGAACTGAATATTGTAGGTTTGAGTTTTGTAGCAGTCAAATGTAAGTACAATTACCAACACTAGAAGTTCATTGGTTGCTGCAAAGAGGAGAGAAAGGAGAAGAGATAGAGAATACAACCCCTTCCTTCCTTCCTTCCTTCCTTCCCTCCCTCCCTCCCATGTGATCCAGGACTGAGATACGTACAATCTTCAGGAAACTTTGGTACTGGAGCACATTATGAATTTAAGTTTTTGGGGTCCCATCTGTATTCATCTGACAGCATCACTTTCAAAATCCTGTGGTGATCATGGGAGTTATCAGATCCCCCAAAAGCCAATAATAAATGCTGTTGGGTGACATGAGTCTCCATGGAAAATGGCACACAGTGTTCAAAATGTCTGCCTCTTTTCATGTTTAAAACAGGTCCCAATAAAAACAAGCTTTTAAGGTTCAAGGCAAAATCCAGTTTAAAATGTACCTGTTTAAATAGCTTTGTCTTAAAAAATGTTTAAACCCTTACATTTAATACAGTTCCGTTAACTGTAACTCAATTGCTTATAGGTTTTTGCCTCTTTACTGGTCTTCTAAATACATTCATATCAACTACCATCTATACAATACATTGTGTTTCAGAAATCTCTGATTTTCAACTGTTATGTTTGTGACCTCAGAGTATTTTTGTCATGGAAAGCACTGCCATATCATAAATAAACTGAATTTAAAGTTGGAAAATCCCCTTTAATGCTTTTGACAAGAGTTCCATGGATATGTTTGCAACAACGAAATAGGATCTGTGATTGCATTCTGTTGGATATTTTCATGGTTTTTCTATTCATGACCTCAAACTATGAGTTATTAATTATTGTATTTATTGCTTTAAATAGATAAAATAGAAAAAAAATGGCTTTAACAAAACCTTTCCACTTCAGAGTCAGTTAACTCCTCCCCCAGTCTCCCCATAGATATATCATATCTGGTATTCTGGCAGCACCTCAGCCCACTGTGCACAATCCTTAAAAATAAAAACTCCTCTGTAATCTGACCCTTGATCCATATGGACAACTGCATCCATCAAGCACAGCAGTTAATAGAAGCAGTTAGTATAGCCTACAGCATTAGAGCACAGAACAGTGAACCTGGAGACCAGGAAAGCACAAGTTTGAATACCACAACAGCCACTCGCATGCCATGTGACCCTGACAATGTCACTTAACTTCCTTGTGCTTAATTCTGTTCTGGGAGACACCTGGAAATGTGTCTTAGCTCAGTGTACCCTCTCCAGTACAAAATCTAAATAAAAAATCAATATCTTCACCCTGAACCCTAATCCATGATGGGGCAAATGGTGACATATGCCATGTGGGCTATCTTGTGCCCTGCAGCTCTTTACCAACTGAACATCAGTCTCCTAAAAGTGACCCTCCCTCAGGGCACAAATGTCCATAACAGTTAAGTCATTCCCCCCAGCCTCATGTCCATGATGGCAGTGATAGGCCGAGGCAATCTGAGCAGCTCGGTCATCCCCATAGTCTCAGTCCTAACAGTGAGTACACTAGTAGTAAAAATGAGCTCCAAATCTGGTCCTCCATTACAGTCTGCCTAATTTCACTCAGTAATGCAAGGCAGACCATGCTTCCCCAACCCCTTCCCTCCATGTGCTGAAACTATCAGCTGACAGCTTTTATTTTTACCACTGAGACAATGTGGGTCACAGGGACTGTAGAGGGGGAATGACTGAACAGCAATGGATGTCTCTTAGCCTTTTGTACCCTATCATGGATCTTGAACTGGAGTGAACATTAGTAGGCCTTAATGCTAGATGGGTCAAATTAGGGAGGAGAGGGTTAAAATAATGAGAGTTTTAGGTAAGTCAAATTGAAAACACTGAATGAGAACCAGATCACCCACAGGGTGAATGTCACCATTTTGCTCCCCAATCAGGGCTCTGTGTCATGGATGTAAGGATGTGGATCTGGAGCATGGGTGTGAGGATGTTGATGGGTCAGTTGCCCCTATTGAGCAATTGATAGCAGTTGGGTTAGGAGGGGGTCACTTTAAAAAGACAGAGTTTAAAGAGGGGAAGGGCTGGCAGGATGCCAGATATCAGATATATAGTACCTATGGAAGTGACTGAGGGTGGTGACCAAGTGACTAGTCAAGTCACGTGGTGAAAGACTACAAGGCTTTTGTTTTCTATTTTTAAATTTCCAGTTTTCCAGTTCCCAAATACAAGTGACCTGCATAGGACCTGATTTACATTATTCAGATCTAAATAATGGATATCTCATCAGTCACAGTATTCAGTAACTAATGATCGTTCCTCACAAAGCCTTAATAAAATCATGGGGAGAGAATGGAAAAAATGCAAAATGCTTTCTATGGTAGAGACTTGTACTTTAAAATGATTGACAGGTGATTTCCCATTGAATAATGCCCAGTAGGTCTAAGGAGATCCCTGTGCTGTGGAAACTTCAATTATGAATTTCAAGGCAAAGCAAAGCAACCCCCCTTCTACAGTTGAGCCAGAGCTGTACTTTTTTTAAACAAATGGGAGCTGATATAAAAAGACATTTAAAACTCTGCTGAGCACTATTTACACACTGGAGCTCTGCCATTGTAAGTTTCAGGTCCACTTAGTATGTGATCATAATGGAAGCGCATGTGATCAATCTGCTTCTTTAAGTGGCTACACATGGATTCCATAAACAATTTACAGAACTTTAAAGCTCATTTGCTCAAGCTTATAGGGTTGACATGGAAAATGCATTGCAATGTAGTTATTATGGCCATAATGTGTCTGGGAAACAGAAGGGAAAGAACCTTAATTAAATCCCCAATTTGATTGTTGGAGGGGCCAAGGTCAAGTGAGCTTTGACTTTGTATACAAGATAGACCTCTGGCGTATTAATTCAGTTCTGATAGGGTTTTAGGTCATATCTTTCAACCCTCCTACATTAGGAAGGGCGTCCCTTATTTCAACCCTCAGATGTCCACTGTCCTACATGGAGTAAGTGTAGTTCTGCAAAAAGGATTTCTCACACTTCTGAGTCTGTGAACATAATATTTTTAAAATACAGGCCAGAGAGTTTGCAGCAAAAATACTGCATACAATATATGAATCATTGTTTGTGCAACTAAAAACTTTATGAATATATAATCAAATTGCTGTATTTCTACTGCATTCAGTAATGCCATATTTATGTAAGGAATAATCTATGATTAGATGTGCAGCAGTATTGTAATAACTGAACAACCTGGGTAGGCAGCCACAGCCAACTAGGAAGTAAGGTTATTACAGCATTGACACCCACTAGGAGTGGATTATTAAACTTATAACATTTGTAAAATGGTCAAAAGTGTTATAAGAACTGATAACGTGTCTCACTTTTTATCTGTGTTTCTCCATATTTTGGCCCACATTAGGATGACGAAAGGTTCAGGGTTATGGCTTATGTGGCAAAAAAAAAAGAGGATCAACTGAACCATTACAAATATTTAGCCTCAACTGGGATGGAGTTAATGTTTAAAAATATTTGTTTTTTTACCAAAAAAGGAAATAAAGGATTTGGTTATACATACCACTAGAGGTTTATGAGTTACAAATAGTATTTTCTGAATACCACGAATAATGCATTATTTGTTATTCGGATCCAAATAACAAACTGGCAGAATTCATCCCCTGTTCTATTCAGGAAATGCTATTGTTTAATATATTCAGGTATTCAGTATTCATATTCATATTCGTATTGATTTAATATAAAGAAAGACAAAGAAACAGCCCTCCCACCTTCCTCGCCAACCCAAATTGTTAACAATTTCTGCACACCCTTGTAGCCCTACCTTCTGATGGAATCCTAATCCCATTCTCCTTCTTGCAAGCACCCACAATTTGATCTTTTAATCTATATTTAAAAAAATGCTCCCACAATGGGCGACCTGCACAACCCACCCACTTCCATGATGGGCCACCATCTTTCAGTGCAACAAATATGTTCTATCCCCCATCCTAGTAGCACCCTTCTCCACCCTCCTTCCCCAGCACCCAGGGTTTCTTATCAGAAGTTACTTCAAGATGAGCTTGAGAATGAAAAAGAAGACCGATGCAATCAATCCTTCTCCACAGCCAGCCAGTTTCTGCTGAATGAAAGTGCTTGTGCACACAAAACAGCAGATCATGTGATCAGTTGGTTTTATGCGAACAAGTGCACAAACACTTTCATTCAGCAGAAGATGGCTGGCTATGGAGAAGGGTGGGTTGTGTTGGTCGCTTTCTTTGTTCTTGATCATGGCTTGAAGCACCTTCTAATACAAAAAGTTGGATACTGGGGGGAGGAGGGGGGAAGAATGTACTGCCAGGGTGGGGGGACACATTTGTTGCAGCACTAACAAGTGTTGAAAGATGGCAGCCAACCATGGCTGAGGGCTGGCTGTGCCAGTCACCCATTGTGGGAATTATTTTTATGTTGTCTTATGCACGCAGTGCAAGCAACATTCTGTGGCAGCTTGCTGGAGTAGCAGGTTGTGGAGGTGTGGCAGTGTTATGGCCAATGCCACCACTGCTTTTTTGGACTTGTCTCTGTGGCAGCAATGAATGAGCATGCTGTTAATGACAGCAGTTGAGAAATGTGCCACCAACTTGAAAGAAATTCACCACTGCAATGAGAGAGTGCCCCATCATTGTAGGGAGTGCCTTGCCTGCTGAAACATTTCACTAAACATGGTGGCATCTGTCGCCGTCTGCCTCACAATCCTTAAAAAGCCAACTATGGGGGTGCCCAATCCCCCTATCAGCATGTTTATAACCCCCCTCAAGACTGTGTGGCACACTGGAAGCCCACCCCAGTGTGCTTCGTGGTGTTCTGGAAGCTGACCACGCCTGCATGTTCCTGCCCCCGCCCAACCCACCCCACCCCCATTTGTGTGCCACACTGGGAGGCCACCCAGTGTGGCCAACATAACCCCCCAAAGTCATGGGGCACACTGGGAGCCCACACCAGTGTGCCCAACAGTTATTTTATTTATCCTGTAAATAAAAAACCTTCCTATGATGTCCGTTCCTGAAACAAAGAAAACAGCCATTGTTGAGTCCGGAGCGACCCCCTTCCCCAAACTGCTCACCCCATACTTACCTCTGGAGATCTGGTGCCGCAGTCTTCACTGTAGCGGGAACACATCAGCAGTCTTCAAAGCCGCCTGTGAACTGAAAAAATGCCAGTAAGCTGTATAATGGCACCAATGGGGGGGGGTTCAATTTAGGAGGATATCTCAGCCACTTTTATGACTTTTGGCTCCAAATTTTCAACATGGGGTTCTTGGGACTCTGTCTCATGAAATCAGTCACTGTCATTTTGTTATTTGGTCCTGAAAGGTGATTTCACAGTCACTGCACGGAATCACCTTTCAGGATAGATTAGCAAAAGGACAGTGCCACTGTTCATGAGGTGGGCTCCCAAAAAGCCTATGTTGCAAATTTGGTGAAAAAATTCAAAAAAATGACTGTGTTATGGACATGCATTGCGCAGTTTCCACGCACGCTCGTAACTTTGAGAATTTTTAATATTTTCATTCCAGAGTTTCAACATTGCCATTTTTTCACACCTCCTCTTGAAAAGTACAGCTGTCATTTTTCAAATCCTGCCAAAAATATGTTTTCACACATCTGGCGCACAATGGCGTGGTCGCTGTGGGAAATCAATGCTCGGGACAGATTAAGAAAATCACAGTGACACTATTCATGAGCAGTGGTCTCAAATGCTTTCATAAGGTGGTGTCACAAAAAGCCCATGGTTGAAAATTTGGAGTGCAAATACCAACAAACGCCCGGGGCATTTGGGTTTCTAACCATAACGTCCCACCCTGTAGAGACTGATAGGCATCAGTGGTGTGACTTTGGATTGTTGGTTGTAATGCTCACTTCATTCCATCCCCACCCCCATCCCCACCCTGCAGCTAGTGACAGGCATCAAGGTGTACCTTGGACTCTTCGGCTCCAAAGTTCACCCCATTCTCCTATGCTGCACCCATCTCAATGTATTTCCTTATGGAATGGGGTGAGCGTAAGGCCCGATGACCCCAAGGCACAACACAACACTTGTCGGAGTCTGTAGGGTAAGGTAAGGTGAAATGGCATGAGCGTTATGGCCAATGACCCAAAGGCACACCTCAATGCCTGTCAGTTTCGGCAGGGTGGGGTGGGGTTGGCATCAGTTCCATACTTCACTGCCATTCCTATTATGCATCTCTCTTACTCCTGCACTACCAATGCCAATGCCAGCAAGACAACATTCGGTATTGACAAATATTTGTTTTAAACATACATTTAGATAACCAAATTGTGGGTGCTGGGGTTGAGGAGGGTGGGATTGGGATTCCAACAGAAGTTGGGGTATTGGGTGGAAATTGTAATGGATTTGGATGGGGAGGAGGATGGAGCTGCTGTTTCTTTCTTCTTTTTTTTTGGATGAAATCAGCCAAACAATAAATATAAATATGAATACTGGAATATGTGGGGGCTCAAATACAGTATTCGGACCGAATATTCAAAATAAGTTACTTCCCACCCCTATATAGCACCTTTCCTGTGATGCATACTGTTTCTTTTAAAGCTTTTTTACAGTTCAGGAGAGGAACTAATTGACTATTGCTGCCACTAGGCATTCAGGGAGATTCAAACTGCACATGGACAGATTTGAGTGAGGTGATATAGATGTTTAACACAAGAAGCTTAAAAAGGATACAAATTGTGTCCCTGGCCTAGTAATATGGGCATAACAAAAATTGTACATGTATACAAATATTATACTCATCTACTGGGAAAATCCCCCTGCTACCTCAGCAGATAATTCTATGGTAGTGTTGTCCATAAAAACATCCAGTCAGTTTTTAAAGGTGTTTATGGTGAGTGCAACTACCACCTGTGCCAACAGACTTTTCCATTGTTTGACTGCCCTTATTGTATAAAAGTATCCATGCACAGATGTGCTGAACATTTTTTGTTCTGACAGTAACATGCAATTTTTTATTTTTGCTAATTGTTTTTGAAGCTCCCATAAATAAAATCTCCCATTTCATTATACAAACCTGGAATTTGCTTACTTCCTACATTGAGATATTTCATAATAAATAATCCCATTTAAAATATATAATGCTGGAAACAAAGTTTAATTGGGGGGTGCTGTTTAATAGCTTGAACTGTCTTCATGAAACAGACTGTTTTTTATTTACCTTTCATCTCCCTCTTTACCCATTGGGTCAGACTTTCCATCAGCCTGTTCACAAGCCCTTGAGCCCATGCCTGTTGGACTGGTCACCATTTGCCCCCAGATACACATTGACTGTCTCCTCCATATGCTTCTGGACATACCCCTATGGGTGGCATGGGTCTAGAACACAGCTGGCAGGAATTTACCTTAATAATAGGAAGGGGGCTGTAAATCAAGTGGCCCAGGAACCACAACTGGATAGACAGAGTGTGGTTGTATCAACATCTGCCTTAGGGTCACCATTTTCACCAGTTCTTCATTCCCCAAGTACAAGTACAAGCTTTATAGAGCACTCAGCTAAAGACAGTAGACCTATCTGTCCAGTCAAAAGCATGCAGGTACCAGCATCATCCACAACAATCCAAATGACACTCAGTGGCACAGAAGTCGACCTAGGACACTATCACATCTCATATTATGCTAGAGACAAAATTTCACACCCTTGCTGGAGCTGCTTATTCCTACTCATATACCTTCAACCACTCAGACCACTAGGGAACAGTCATATAATGGCAGGAGCACCCAACCTTTCCAAGGTATGAGGCATCCAAGATGGATGCCAAGCACTTCTTCTGTTGCCAAATGTGTGAAAATTCAGACACAGGATTTGAACCCAGATTGTCAGCCTGGTAAACCTCACCACTTACCATTAAGCCATTTTGTGCCCTGCAGTTGTCTATATTTCAATAGAGTATAGTGAGAAAACTCCTGTGTCCAGATTGGTTAATCACCTTTCCAAGCTTTGCAAATAATACAGCACAGATCATGGATTGGATTTGAATATTTTCCCCCTACAGCTAGGCTGCATCGCTAAAGTGATATCACTACACCCTCTGGAAAAGTCTATAATGGCAGCCAGTTTTTCCTCCTCTCTGAAATCTTCAGCTAGGCTGTAATATAAAACTGCGTTAAATAAAAACAAATAAAGGTGATTTACCATCATTATCCCCCTTACACAGTTACACACTTTTAAAAAATTACTATTATTCATAGTTTTAAGGTATAGTGTTCTGTTTCTTGCTACGAAAATTCCTACTTCTACTGGATATTTCTCAATTTACCAGGGAAATCACTGCTGCTTACCCAACCACACATAAAATTGAGGCATGGGCTCCATAAGAGGCCTTACATTAGTAACCAGCCTCTCTCTTCTCCTAAAGTTGATGCGGCTTAGTAGAGAGCCTCATAGGATTAAACCAGACTTTGAGTTCTTTAGTGGGCCTCAGCTAGCAGAAAGAGTATCTGGAGTTTGTGCTTTGAGTTTTCAGTCTCAGCTAGAAGCAGGAAACCCTGACATGAATATTCATGACCCTGCTCTTCATCCTTTACATCATAAGAGGAAAAGGCTAGGTGAGATCCCAGAGGCAGAAGATCCAAGTCCAGAAAGGATTCTGTCCAGATCCACAGAGTTCTGAGGCGCCCAGAGGTAGAATTTGAATACAGGAACACCTGAGGAGTGGGAGCTCCATCTCTCTTCACCCCTTCATGGGTGGTGAGGTGCACCTCTAAGACCAGCCAGAGGAGAGAGACCAGAAGAAGTGCTGCCTGAAAGAAATGACTCCTAGATTTGAAGGGCACCAGGGAGTTGTGGTGGGCCCCCTTTCAGAGGAGGTCACTGGGATCCTTGATGATTCACTCCCACCAGAACACTTGGGACGGAGAAGTTAGTACAGCTTGCATGGCAGAGCTCCATATGAAGACATTGTACCTAGATTAATATTTCATCTCTAGGCATGGAATAGTTTAGTGTTAATAATCATTGGGATAATGTGGCCTGGTAAGAATTTGTGTCAGTTAAGTGCCATGGATTTGGGCCAGGCATGGACGTCCATTGCTTTGGGCCTCTAGAGCTATCAGTGTGCTGTCAGAAGGCAGGCACATACAGCTGAACCAACTGTTCGATATTTAGGAGTATGCCATAATTTGGTTGCTAATTTATGTGATGCTACTAGCTTGTGAAGTAGACAAGTGAAGGTACAGTTGTCCCCATGGTAGTGTTTGCGCTGCCTGGTGGGGTGCCACCAGACAAATGGTCTTGTGGGTGCTAATGTCCACAAGACCCCAATATGGGAGGTAGAGTTTCAGATGTAGCTGCAGTGGTGGTATGCCCTGTCAAAGCAAAGGGTAATAAAGTGTAGTATAGTGGCAGCAGTGGTAAATGCTGGATGGCAGAAATGGTGATTGAGCATGCCAGTGAATGATGAAGTTATGGCGAAGAGTGATTGAAACTGAAGTAGCAAGGGTAATGGCCTTCAAAGTTGCATAACAACAGAGACAGCTAATAAATATCCAACCTGCTTGACTCCAGGTTCCAGTGTGGACTTTTGGTTTTTATGTGTGTGTGTGGTCTTATGGTTTATTATGCCTTTGCATACAGTAGGTATGAGGAGCTCCTGGTCCCCATCTGCCCTGACCAATGGTGGGTAGGTAAGAAGAAGGGTACTGGTTTAATGATGTAAGGCAGGTGCACCCCCAATTAGATATCTCACCAAATGCTCCTATACACCAGTGTGTGCCCAGCCCTTACATGTTGTATGTGTTTGTGGGGGGAAGGGTATAGTTAACATTCTGCCAGTGAAACTGTGCAGAATTTTGAATTCTTCTTCTTTATGGTAAACATAACATACATAAGGGAACAAACACAGAAATTAATAAAACATTATGGGTTTTTTTTTGGTTAATTCAGTGGAACGATATAATGTTTGATCTTAGCAAAGCCTTTAACACTGTAGACCACAATATTTTGATGAATACACTTATAGCTATGGGTATAGTCCCAAATGCTGTTGGCTGGTTTAGGAAATACCTTACAAGGAGACACCAACAAATAAAATTAGAAGGACTATCATCCTCTTGTGCCCAAATTCATAAAGGTGTGCTAGAAGGATCAATACTGGGACCATTGTTGTTTATGATTTATACAAATGAGTCGGGTGCTAATATTACAACTGCTAAACTACATTACTATGCAAATGATACTGTGCTTTATGTTGCACGTCCTACACTGGAGATGGCCATGAATGCTCTTCAAGAAGCATTTGAGCAACTCCAAATTAATCTAAGTGCATCGAAACTGCTTCTAAATGCCACAAAAAACAAATTCATGGTATTCTCTCCTAAATCCTTCATACCTAACCCCACGTTGGGCACTACTATCCTGTCAGGCAAAAAATTAGAAATGACAGACTCCTTTAAATATTTGGGCATGTGACTGGATAACAAGTTATCCTTCACGTCTCACATTGATAATCTCTGTAAAAAGCTATGCCAGAGACTGGGGTTTTGCTATAGAACTAAACTCTGATTCAGCCATGAGGCAGAAAAAAAAGACTAATACAGGTGACCTTTCTCCCCCATTGGACTATGGTGATCTCATATATAGAGGCTCAGGGACTTCCAATGATGCAACCCTCGAAGATGGCTGGCTAAGCCCAGAGCTGAGTTGCAGACCTGTTTTTAACCCTCCCTTTAGTGGTTCAACTTCATCAGATTATTTGTTACTGTAGCTGTAAGAAAACATCAGAAATTGGCTGATTCTGCTATATTTGTGGTTCCTTCTGTCCCCCAGTACTTATGCCACAGCAGACCTCTTCCCAAGGATAGGTGGCTGCAGGCACGGTAGATGATCTTTCTCAGTCTTCTAATGCTGGTGGAGATCAAAGATTTCTGTAATGAGATCTACTGCCTTTACTCTGAATTAAAAAACTTAGTTGCCTCAGTTGAAAGGAAAATGAGTGAACTGAGGCATAGAAACCTAGAAATTGCCAGTAGATAAGGACCACCAGGCCCATCTAGTCTGCCCCTAAACCCTACACTTGTTTGCAGCCTCTGACCTTTCATGGTCAACAGCTTTTCAGCACTCCTTCCCACTTCTAAGGTTCCTTTATGTCTTTCCCAGGCATGTTTAAATCCCTCCACTGCGGTTGCTCCCATAACCTCCTGTGGTAGACTATTTCATGTGTCACCACCCTCTCTGCGAAGGAAAACTTCCTCACATTTTCCCTTAACCTGCCATCTTCAGTGGGTGTCTGGTTTCAATAGTTGAACGGACCGGTTAGAGTGGCTCTTTACCCATCTGCTTCAAGACACGCAGCAGCTAACTGATAAATGTGATGACTTAGAGAACCGCTCTCAATGGAATAATGTGCAGCTTTATGGGTTGCCTGAGGGGATCGAGGGTTACGGGGACTTAACAGACTTTTTACAAGGGGTTCTCTTCTTGGTTTTGGACATTCGTGACCTTCTAATCTTGCCAATCAAATGGGCACACCAGTTGCTTTTTAACCCTGCTAAGGAATCAAACTCTTGCCCTCGCTCCATCATTATTGATTTTTTAACTATGCTGTCAAGCAAGCTAGTGTATTCTCAACAGAGCATGGAGGAAAGGACAGTATCAGGAGCATCAGCTAGTGTTAACTAATGATTACTCACCACTGGTTCAGTGCCAGAGGAGAGTATTCGTTCCTGTCTTTAAGGTCCTTCAGACCCATAATCTAGTTTGCTACCCGTCATCCAGCCTGTTTGTGAATGTATTTTCCAGAGGAAGTCAAGACCAATAAGGGATATACAGGTGGCCCCTGTGGGATAACCAAATTATCTTGTACAGTTGCCTGTGACCACGAGTAACCTCATGAGTGGTGAAGCCATGAGTGAGGTTCACAAGAGGTCACTGTCTACTGTACAAGATAACTTCATTATCCCACAGGGGCCACCTGCATATTTGACTTATGCAACAGGCATTTAAAATAAACATTTTTGGGGGGGTTGTGAGGTTTTTTTTTGTGGTCGTTTTTGTTTTGTACTCTACTTTGCCTGTAGTTTCTTTCCATGGTGAATCAGTTTCTTGAATGGGATGGTGAGCTCCTCTTTGTATTGGTTGGCTGGTTTTGTGTATTTCTGTAGCTGATTGGTGTAGGATTTGAGTTCTGCAGTTGATTGGGTGCAACTGTTTGTTGGAGGGGGTTGGAAATTTTTAAAAACATGGCAGTGGTTTTTCTCGGTTGCTTGCAGAGCACAGTTTATGCTTTATTTTAAGAAAACATGTTTTTTTTCCCCCGATGAGCTGTAAGACAGGATATTTTTTTTCAGATGCAGCACTTCATGGAAGAACATATGGTGGATTGTTAGGCTGTGGCTGTGGTCGGTCCGGAGTTTGAGTATAGGGAAAGTGAAAGTGAAACCCAGGGGACAGAAACAAGGTGAGCAACTAGAGAGAAGTGAAAGCAATTAGCAGTTGTGGAGATGGAGTTTTTTTTTTCACTTTGTTTTATTTTATCTTTTTGGCCCTCTGTCTTGCCACTGATTATCTGCCTGGTCGTGGTGACTTCATGTGACTTCCACCTTCCTGCCATGCTCATCCCCTCGAAACCCCCGATTTACCCCTCGGAGGGTGGGGTCGTGGCACTGGTCAGGTGCCATGATCCTTGTGACTATCTGGGGAGAACCAGTTGGGAGGCTAATTGAAGCCAAAGGCAGGCTTCATGGAGGCATCAGATAGAGGGAGTTTTCCTTCCATTTTTTACTGAGGGTGGGGATGTGCAATGATGTCCTGCATCCACCCCGGCCCCTTGGTACTGTTGGTCGTTGGCAGTTGTGGCGGTCCCGGCCTCTGCCAGGGGTCTGTCAAGTGCCAGATGAGATCACCTCCCTCCTCCTGGAGAAGGAGAGCTGTCCACAGGATGCTCCATCCTTCTCCCCCGGCTGGCCCTCCAGCAACCTGGGTCTGTTACTGAACCCAGGTTGCCGGCGTTGCAAATGTAAATCTGACCGCTGCACCGACGGGCTGACCTGGAGTTTGTTTTTGAGAAAGGAAAAAAAGGTACTGATTGTTTTTATGGGAACTGGGAGCCAGAATGTGGAATGTAGGCAAAAAAAGAGCAGGGGAGGGAAATTAGTGACAGCTGAGGCATGGGGAGGGGGGCAGTGATGTGGAAAAGGAACTGCTGTGTCTGTGTATAGGATGATTGATTGATTGATGTGATTTATTCATTATAAAATGAACATTGTTTACTCCAATTGAGTACAAAACTACACTCATTTACCAGGGGTAAAGTCTTCAGAAGCTGGAAATAGTGCTGACCGGCTGGCCAGCTGGGGGGGGTGACGTAGTCACTGTGTGGATAAATTTAGTATGATGTAATCACTATTGTAATAACTTTAAGTTAATCCCATAGTGATTATGTCATACCTCATTTATGTTGACTGTAACTTGGATAAATGGATTTATCCTGACACCTATTACGTAAATGAGCATTACGACTCCGCATATCAGGGTCTTCGAGAACGGAATCTGGTCACTGATGAACTGAGGGAGGTACAGGAGCTGTGGTATAAATGAGCCCTCCAAAAAGAAGTATGGACAAAAATTTCTCCTGAAGGAAAGAAATGGAGAAAGGAACAAGCTTTGGAGGAAATTCATTCTCTTTTGTGGATATTCTGATGGGACAAATCAGAATGAACTGAGTTTTTATTATTGAATTGGTTTCACTGGTGTGTTTCCATTAGTAATACATCATTGTATTTATAATTGTAGCCCTGCTTTTTGTGCTATTGTTTAATCTGGGAGGTAATTTGATTTGTTAGGGGTGCTCTTTCGGGGTCTTTTTGGGTCAGATGTGTGGAGGGGTGTTGGGGGCTGGACTTAGGTTGATGCAGTTTTCTGTTTAGGTTTTTGATTTCTTGTCTTTTTTTTTCAATTTTCTTATTTTTAGATTGTTGGCTGGGGGCTGGAAATTTCTATGTTGTGATTTTAGTCTTTTTGTGCATATTCCCATTTAGCTAAGATGGCGGGCACTCGTTTTTTTCTAGCATGTTCTTTTGAGTGAATTTGTACTTCCAGTTTTGTAGGATGGCTAGCCACCTCTTTCTTTGTTAATCAGTTATGATTTCCTGCTGTTTAACAGGCTACAGCTCTATCCCCCACCTGCAGATAAGAGATGTGAGTCCACGGCACTTTTATATATAGTAGTATTTTGGCAGGTTCTATGGACCCAACCTTTGACGTGACTGGTTTAATTAGTTTGGGTAGCCATTGTTTAGTTTTTGTTTTTGTTCTATTGTTTCTTATGTTGGCTTGCCATTATTTTGAAGTTTCGGGACTGCTTCTTTTCTGTAGCAGCTGAGGATAAGAGGTAATGGTGATCCTTAGTTATTTCTAGTACATAGTTTTATTCTCTGCTCTCTGTTTCTTCACCTTTTTTATCTTGTTCTTTAATGTGTTCATGTAGTCAGGATAGGCTGGGAATTATTCTTTCTTTTTTTTAGGGGGGCTTCTGTTCATTCCCAAACCCGGACCCGGCCAAGCCCCTTCAGCTCGCCAGATACCCCAGCCTTAACTAGGCTGTTCAGGCAAGTCAAAGCAGAGAAAAAGTATGTCGCACCAAGGAACAGTTGTGCCAGGTAAAAAATCAGAACAGCAACAAATTCAGGCAAAAGTCACTGGAACTGGCACCAACCAAAGAACACTAGTATAGTGAGATTTCCCAGTGTGTGTCAAACTGCTATATTTCATTGAAACAGTCCATATATGCAGGAAAAAGTCACTCACCAAGGAGATAATACTTGATCCAAAAATCCTTTAATCCATAAATATAAGATAAAAACTGTATACAAGTCCATGGACATAAACCACAGTATAAAAAACAGTTCCCCAAGAACACTTCAAAATGCTCCACCCGCTCCACAGTCAGCTCGACTACACATCACCTGACATGTTTCGCTCCACTGAGCTTTTTCAAACGTGTGCATGTAGGCAATTACCTGTTACTTAAATACACCTTCCCTTTAAAGTGATAGTATTCAATATACACAAATCCAAATTTAGACATGGTTCAAAGCCCACTATTTGTTGAAACACACATTAATTCTCATAAATTATCATAACCTCCTTCTCTTAATAAAAAAACAATGATGTCAAGTATAGTGCAACCAATAACAACATTATATAGGCACTCATACAGGGCAATGAAAATTATTGTAATTGTCCATAGATTTATCAAGAACACCAAATCCTTTAAGCCAGTGCAACCTAAAAACTAAAAAAGCAAAAATAATTAACACAAGAAATAAAATACATATATCAAAATGATCATAAGTAGCCACCAGCACGTATTTCTTCATCACCTATTTTTAAGAAACGGTTTAATATTGAGTGGAAAACTTGAGATTAAACCGTTTCTTAAAAACAGGCGATGAAGAAATATGTGTTGGTGGCTGCTTATGATCATTTTGATATTTCTTATGTTAAATATTTTTGCTTTTTTCGTTGGCAGATAAGGACCGACAGGCCCATCCAGTCTGCCCGAAGGCACTACACTAGTTTGTTTCCACTGACCCTATGCCTGTCCCATGCATATTTAAAACAACCAACGGTGTTTGCCCCACCACCTACTGTGGCAGTTCATCCCGTGCATCCACCACCTATTCTATGTGAAGAAAAACTTTCTTTTGTTGCCCCTCAACATGCAACCCTCCAAATTTAATGTCATTCCCCATTATTGTATGCATCTCTTGTATTGGAAGAAGTCATCAACTTTTACATTGTTTATGCCCCTAAGGTACTTGAATGATTCTGTCATGTGCCTGATCTCTCCTCTCCTCTCCTCCAGTGAGTACATATTGAGGTCCTTTAGCCTTTCCTCATATGTTTTATGGTGCAATCCTTGTACCTTCTTAATTACCCTTCTCTGGACCGCCTCTACCCTGTCAATGTCCTTATGATGGTGTGGCCTACCGAACTGCGCATAATACTCTAGATGAGGCCTCACTAGCGTCTGGTACAATGTCATAACTACCCCACATTTTATGCTTGTGATACCTCTACCTATGCATCCCAGCATGCTATTGACCCTCCCTGTATTCTTTGTAGTCTGATTAGACACCTTTAGGTTCTCAGAAATGATCCAGGTTCATTTTTTCCTTTTTAGTGGTCAGCACACCCCCAATCCTGTAGCATTTCCCAGTGTTCCCTCTTCCCAGGTGCATTACCATAACTCACCCAGTCAAAAAAAAAAAAAAACAAGTAATATGTGAAGAGTCTCTTACCGGGGTTAGTAGGGAAGCCAGAATCAGCAATCTTGAGAGGACAATGTCCGGCAAAACTGTATAGTCAAATTATATGAAAGCAGTCACAAATGATCTGTAGTTCTTAATGAGTAATTAGTAAATACAGGACAGGTTAGTCATACAGTAATAATTATCTGATGGGGACGGAGTCAGCATCCTGGCAGACCTGTTGAACGGAAAGGAAAAATAGGTTAATACGAAGAATATACAGTAGCAATACAGAAGAACACCCCCACCTCCTCACTGTCAAACACTACTTCTTCCCTTTCCAACCACATACCCCTCCTTCTCTTTCAGTCCTATCTCACCTGTCTAGTATTTTTATGTGGTGGTGAGAGGCTAGACAGAGAAGCCTTGCTCACCCTTACCAGACCCCAAAGGAAAAAAAACAACATATTTCATTTTCCCTCTCATACCTTGCGACTCCAAAAGAAAAGCTCTTCTTGGAGTCCAATGACCCACCCATGCCCACCCTCACCAAAACCCACCAGAAATAAGGAATCCACCAATTTCCAGTGGTCCCCCACTGTAATCCCATACCATGAGCCACCACAAGATAAGGACTTGCTAGAGTCTGGTAGCCCTCTCATGCCCTCCCATACAAGGCCACACCACAAAAAAAGCATTCCCTGTTGTCAGTTAGGTCCCCGTTCCCTCCCAAACCAGGCTCCTCTACAAGTAGACAACTCTGTGGTGTCCAAAGGCCCTAACAATGCCCTCCAAAGACTAGGCTCCAACACCAGAAATGTAAAGCACTCCCTCTTGTCCAGATGCCACAGCCAAAAATAAAGAATTCACTGGACTGGACTCCAGTGGACTCAACCAACCCTTCTTATACAAGATACCACCATGGGTAAAGCATTCCCTGGTGTCCAGTGATCTCCCCATGCTTCCTATAACAGGTGCTACAACAAATACAGTATTCCTTGGTGTTTATTGGTCCAACCTAAGCTCTCCCATGCCAGGCACTACTTTATATAAAGAATTCTCTGGTGTCCTGTGGTCTCCCATACCCTCAAATAACAGGCCCAGACAAAATAAAACAAAGTATTATGAGGAGACTCACTTACCAGGATACTAGGGAACCATTATCAGGAATACTGAAGGGATAATATCTGACAAGACGGTAAAGTAAAATGGAGGGGGTGGAAACTAAGGACACAAAGGAATGCTTTTTCTATGACAGTGCCATGTCTTGAGGGTGAGGATGGAACCTACGTATGCAAATGAATGTTTTTTCTGTGATTGTGCCATGTCTCAGGTGGGGTGAAACCAATGGACACCAGGCAATGCTACTTGTATGATGACACCAGGTCTCAAGAGGGTGGGGGTGATTCCCCAAGACACCAGTTGTGCGGTGGTCCCCCAATTTACTCCGATGCCAGGTGCCACAACAAGAAAACCTTACCTCTAGTGTCTTATGGCCTTCCTGTGCCATCCCAAACCAGTCTGTATCCCCAAAACAACATTCCTTGTTGTGTAGTGGTCACCCAATTAACTCTGATACCTAGCACCACAACAAGTAAAGCTTCCGCTGGAATCTTATGGCCTTCTCATTCGCTCCCAAACTAGGCCCCACCCCAAATACAGCATTCCAGGTTGTGCCTCCCCATTTGTAATTCTGTCCCCATTGGTTAGAACTAGGTAAAGAATTACCATGTCTATAGTGTGATCAAGCACAAGCTGCATGAACCCTGTTTCTTGAAGGGATTCCAAAATATCTTGGCTCATGGTTGAAGTAGCTGATGATGCAGTCTACGATACATCTGGTATATTGAAATACCACAGCAGTCTCCAAAACTACGTTCAACAATAAGTGAATTATCACCTGTTACCCAATTGCCCCTCACAAGCCCTCTAATACCAGACTCCATACAAAAAGGGGATTCCCTGTTGTCCAGTGGTACCCAATTACCTTGCATACCAGGCGTCACCACATGAAATTCACTTCCTGGTGTCCAGTAGCCCTCCAATGTATTCATATACCATGCCCCATAACTCAAAAAGGATTCCCACTTTGGTCAATTGTCCTCCGATTCTCTTCGAAACCAGGCACCGCTTTAACTGAGATTAGTGGGCACCTGTCCAACTCAAACACTCGTGTACTAGACATGACAAAATAATATGTGGAGAGCACCTTACCAGGATAATAGCAAGTTGTAATGGATACCTGGTGGTCTGGGCTTGACTTGACTATGGAGTCTGGTGCAGGAATCTTGATGTTTCGACTTCCATCAGACTATAAAATAAAATATAGGAATGGAGTCATAAAGGATTTGTAGTTCTTAGTGAATTGATAATATTGAACATATTCATAATTGAGTAATATTTATCTGATGGGGAAGAAGTCCTTATCCTTTCAGGCACGTGAAAGAGAAACAAAAACAGATCTATAAGAAGAAGTTACAGCAGCGAGAGAAGAAACCGGGAGTGGATAGATATGAATGGGGTATCATACTACATTTGAGAAAACAGTGGCATATAAGATAAAAAATTACTGCTAAAGCTGAGTGTAAAAACAGAGATATATAGAAATAGAATTAGTTAAGATAGGATAAGGGAAGAGATAATGTTAGCAGTTGAGAGGATTAGAAAGACCAGTGTTCTCCGCCTAGATGGCCTAGTTTCCTGTGATTGAAAGTAGTATCCCGGGTGGGATAGGAAATATTCTATTTAGGTCACTTGCCCAATGTTATTTGGCAATCAGTTAGGTTCATTCCATGGCCCTTTTCATGTAGTGCATTCTTGGCATCTTTTATGTCAATAAAGCACCCAGTTCACTTCAACCATCGAGTTGTTCCAACATATACCTTCATAACATGCGCTGTCATGAAATTAGCACCCTAATTCTCACCAAGTTTCAACACTCACTAAGATAAGATGTATACACAATAAAACAATGGGTTGAGCATTGGAGCATTGTTCTGCCTGAACCACAAAGACACACTGAATCTAGGAATAAACATTATTTGTGATTTCTGAGACAGTAAAATGTCTATTTGGTCCCCAATACTTAGTGTCTCTCTCTCTCTCTCTCTCATCCATTCTAGAAGGCACAAGTCAAAAATTGTATTTTTCAGCTGGCCCGGTGGCTGAGGACTGAGGTGCTGGATACCTTGCCTCATATTTTTGTGACCCAGGACCGGGAGGCGAGCCTGGGTCGTCGGAAGTCAGCAGTGGGGGGGGGAAGCGCGGAGCTGGATAGAGCTGCAGGCAGGCTGTCCTCTCCGGGGAACCGATGCAGCATCCCTCGGCCAATGGTGACCCCTAGTGGAGGCTAGGAGCTGCACGGGCTCAGAGGGAGGACGGGCATTAGGCTATGGGGTGGGGGATAGGGGTCATAACTGGGGCTGTAGGCGCATGCGCGCCTCCACGCGCATCTGTTCCTACTCCTGGGGCTCCTGTGCAAAAAACCAGGGGCAGAAAAAAGCCGGCGGCAATCAGGCTGATGACCGGCTGCCTGCAGGCTCCGCTCCCAGGCTGGGTAAAAGGTAAGCGCCGGTGATTCCGGGGGACGAGACTGGGGGAGTCGGTCAGATGGGGGAGGCCAACTGGAGGAGCTTAAATAGGAATAATAAAAAAAATTGCATTTTTCAATCCAGCCCTTGCCCTGCATGTACCAACTGTGACAGGAAAACCTTATCTTGTGTCATCAAACGAAAAGCACTTAATGGTGTCCGATGGCCTCCCCATGATCTCCAAGACCAGTCATTGCCACAATAAATGTCTTCAATGTTGACCAGTTATACCCCAAATTCCTCCACACCAGGTGCAACAACTTGAAAAGAAAATAACTAACCTTGACTGTAGAATAAAATGATGTTCAAAAAATCTCCAGAAATGCGGACCAGGACTCTACGAAACAGATGTTGTTGTTCAGTAAGATGTCCAATCAGATTTCCTGCAGAAAGATATTCAGTGAGATTATAATAAAAACATGCCCTTCAATACAACATGCCACTACAACTAAAGCATTCCCTGGTGTACAATGAACCCCCATAAACCCTCCCATACCTGGACCATGAGGCATGTTTCTGCTGGCATTTTAGTGTGTTCATGCGTAATGCATAGAACTAACCTTGATAAGTGAATAAACTGATGTTCGAAAATCTCTGTAAATTCGGACCAGGACTCTATGAGACTGATGTTGTTGTCAGTCAGTAAGATGTCTGATCAGGAGCTTTTCTGCAGGAAGACACAAAGTGATATGGAAATACAAAATGAACACTTGAGTAATGCATATGTGTATGCGGTTCCGGGCATCGGCTGATATGAACTGCCAAGTTGTTTAACAGATTAGCAACGACAATGACTATGGGGTTATGACCAGATAACATCAGTTGGCATTTTCACCACCCTTTAGTGTGTGTTAATGGATCCTGATATTACACTGTCACAACCAAATAGTGTTTTACCTTACTATGAAGACAGAGACTTGCAATTACCTCATGAACACTTGACTACTGCATATACATATGTTGTTCTGGGCATCAGCTGATATCAACAGCCAATTGGAATAAGAGATTAGCAAGGAAAATGACTATGGTGCTATGACCAGATAACATCAGTTGACATTTTCACCACCCTTTAGCATGTGTTAATGTCTCATGATATTTCCCGGTCATAACCAAATATTGTTTTACCTTACTATAGTCTCAAGAGACCTGCATTGATGTAATAAATACTTAAGTAATGCATTTGTGTATGTGGTTCTGGGCATCAGATGACATAAAAAGTCAAGTGAAATACTAGATTAGCAAGAAACTGGTTCCATTGAACATAGTGGAATGCAGTTTTGGTGGTGTGGCCTGATATGGGAGGAATTGTTGGTGGTCTTTGGACACCAGGGAATGCTTAACCAGTTGTGGCACCTGATATGTGAGGGATTCGGGGGAACATTGGACATCATGGAATGGTCTTTTAGTTGTTTGGGCCTGATAATGAAGTCCCTTCCATATCAGGCCGCAACACTAAAAATGTATTCAACTTTGTTAAATTGGCCCCCAAATTCCCTTGCATATCAGACGCCACAAGGTGAGCATTTCCTGGAAACAAATGGGCCCCCACAATCACTCCGATATCAGGCATCACTACCAAAAAATGCATTCCATGCTGTTCAATGGATCCCCAATTCCCTCCCAAATTAGGTGACACATCAATTTAAGCATTCCCTGGTGTTCAATGGTCCCCACAAGTCCTCCCATATCAGGTCCCACCACCAAACATGCATTCCCTGGTGTCCAGTGGTCCCCAGTATTCTCCCATATTAGACATCACAAAAAGCATTCTGTGGTGTCCAGTGGACCCACCCATGCCCTCCCATATCATGCCTCAGCAACAAAAACATATTCAGAGTTGTTCAATGACCCCTAATTTCCTCCCAAAGCAGGCGCTACAGCAATTTAAGCATTCTCTTGTGTCCAATGGTCTGACACAAGTCATCCCATTCTGGCTCCACCACCAAAAATGCATTTCCCTTTGTCCAGTGGTTCCCCAAAACCCTCCCACATCAGGGGTCACCACAAGTTAAGTATTTTGTGGTGTCCAGTGGACCCACACAAGCCCTCCCATATCAGGCACCACCATCAAAAATGCATTCAGTGTTGTCCAGTGTTCCCCCCCCATATCCCTCCCATACCAGGCAACACTCCAGGTTAAGCATTTCCTGTAGGCCATTAGAATACGGTGAATGCTTAACATTCTGTGGCACCTTATATGCGAGAGAACTGGAAGTCCATTGAACAACACTGAATGTGTTCTTGGTGGTGAGACATGGGTCTATTGGACACCACAGAATGCCTAACATGTGGTGACGCCTGGCATGGAAGGGTATTGGGGGACCATCAGACAACAGGGAATGCCTTTTTGGTGAGGGGGCTGGATACTGAAGGGCTTCTGCATGGCCATATTTCACAAGCAAATGCTTGACTTGTTGTGGCACCTGAAATGGGGAGGGAATTGTGGTTCCATTGAGCAAAATGGAATGCATTTTTAGTGATGAATCCTGATATGGAAGGGCTTCTGGGGGTCATCACACACAAAGGAATGTTTAACATCTGGTGATGCCTGATGTGGGAGGAAATTGTGGGACAACTTGACATCAGGGAATGTGTTTTTGGTGGTGGAATCTGATACGGAAGGGCTTATGAGGAGCCTTTACACACCAGGGAATGCTTAACGTCTGATGTATGAGGGATTCGGGGGAACATTGGACACCATGGAATGATATTTTAGTTGTTTGGGCCTGATAACGGAAGTCCCTACCATATCAAGCCTCAACACCAAAAATGCATTCCACTTTGTTCAGTGGTCCCCAAATTCCCTCCCATATCAGGCGCCACAACATGTTGAGCATTTCCTAGTGACAAATGGCCCCCCCACAGTCCCTCCAATATCAGGCACCACCACCAAAAATGCATTCCACATTGTTCAACGGGCCCCCAATTCCCTCCTAAATCAAATGCCACAGCAATTTAAGCACTCACTGGTGTCCATGGTCCCCCACAAGTCCTCCCATATCAGGCCCCACCACCAAAAATGCATTCTGTGTTCTTCAATGGTCCCCCAAAACCCTCCCATATCAGGTGTCACCACAAGTTATGGTGTCCAATCAACCCACACAAGCCCTCTCATGTCAGGCCCATCAGCAAAAATGCATTCAATGTTGTCTAGTGCTCCCCCTGATCCCTCCCATACCAGGCGGCACTCAAGGTTAAGCATTTCCTGTAGGTCATTGGACTACAGGAAATGCTTAACTTGTTGTGGTGCATGATATGGGAGGGAATTTGGAAAACATTGAACAACAATGAATGTGTTTTTGATGGTGAGGCATGATATGGGAGGGCTTTTTGAGTCCATTGGACAGCAGGGAATACATAACTTGTGGTGATGCCTGATATAGAATGTTATTGGGGGACCATCTGACAACAGGGAATGCCTTTTTGGTGGTGGGGCTGGATACTGGAGGGCTTCTGGATGGCCATATATCACCAGGGAATGCTTAACTTGTTGTGACGCCTGAAATGGGATGGAATTGTGAGTCCATTGAACAAAGCAGAATGCATTCTTAGTGGTGACTCCTGATATGGAAGGGGTTGTTGGGGTCATTGGACACAAGGGAATGTTTAATATCTTGTGATGTTAACCAGTCATAACCAATTAGTGTTTTACATTACTATGATGAACAGTGACTTGTAATGATCTCATTAACACATGAGTGCTGCACAAAGCACAAAGACAGCCTCCGCGGGACCAGGACTCGCCACCGCCCCCCACAGACCACAGAATTCAGGTACACGGCTGAAGGAGCAAGAGCTGCAGGCACTTTGTTTAAACCCCGCCGGCACTGCATGCTGGCTCCCCACCGCCCCCACCACCACCCTTGGTCGGCTCTTTCTTTTATAGGCAATATCACGTGTGGTTCCAGAACCAATCAGCCCATTTTTCCACTTGCAGGTTATACTGGCTGAACACTAGGGGGATTGTGCTTGCCTAAGCCTTCATCCCTCTCGTATAGCAGCTCAGCAAACATGCCTACTCTGTGCCTTGGAGTACTCACACTGCTCCTTTTTGTCCCATTCCCCCCCCCAAAAAAATAGCTACCAAAAATCTTGCTAACTCCCCTCTATATGAACATGTGAGAACAGTTCATCCCCCCCCAAACCCCTCATCTGCCATCCATTCTCCATCGGCATGCCACACACACTGGGCTACCCAACTGCCCCATCTCACCCCCCCGGTACCCATAGCCCCTGCAGCCCACAGTAGCAAGCAGTATTCCCCTGTCCAGGCTCTGCCCATCCTTATCTCCCTACCCATCCCCTGCACTGCTGCCCCCAGATCCTCGCATCTGCTCAACCAGCCCCACCACTACCGCCGCAGTCCCTTCCCCTGTCTCATCATACTAGTCCTCCTGCTCTCTGGGAATGTCCACCCCAACCCCGGTCCAGGTCCTACTGCATCGCCCCCCTCAGGGCAGGGACTTCGCATTGCCTTCATGAATATCTGCAGTCTCCCAAGGAAGATGGCTGCACTCCAATGTTGGGTCTCCCAACATAAGCCCGACATTCTTGCCATAGTGGAAACCTGGCTCTCACCTTCAACCCCGGACTCGACTGTCTCCCTTCCTGGCTTTGTCCTCTTTAGAGAGGATCGCGTGGGTAAATGTGGCAGTGGATGCGCTGTCTACCTTACAAACTCCCTCCTGGGTCATGCCCTACCCGGCCCTAACCTTGGCCATGGGGTACAAGCCATCACCTTAAAAATTACCCCTGACCCTGGATGAGGCCCTCTCTACCTCACAACCAGCTATGTACCCCCATGTGAACAAAGCCAAGCTATCCTCTCCCTCACCGACTATCTCACCACCCTGCCATGCAAGACTGAACAGCTCATCTTAGGTGACCTCAACATCAACTGGCTGGGCTCCAACTCAACACTGATTAAGGACAACTTCTCAGCCCTAGACCTAGCCCAACTAGTGACTCAACCCACCAGAGTTAACTCGTCAAGTGGGACTAGCTCACTACTTGACGTTGTGTTCTCTAACTGCCCACACAAAATAAAGGATCTTAATGTCCTAGCCAACTCCCTCAGTGACCACTCACCCATTCTCTGCTTCCGGTCCTCCCCCACACTCAAACCCATGCACCAAGCCACCCCCATCACCGTTTCCTCCCAGGAGGACTAAACAAGCTTAAGCGGCACCTTGCCCAGCTCGATTGGTCCCCGATCTCCCTTGCAACAGATATAGATATCGCCTTAGCCTTTCTCACCAGTGCCTTTTGTAAGGCCTGCGACGTCTTCGCCCCTGTCATCAACACCCGCACTAAGAGACGCACTGCTGCCTGGATTTCCCCCTTCCTGATCCAACAACTTAAGCAGCGTGATAACCTTTGGAGCATTGCTGTTGAAACTGGCAGGCTAGCAGACAGGCAAGCTTATAATACAGCTCGCAACCAGTGCACCTGGGCCATACGGCAAGCAAAAGCCAACTACTATCAATCCATCTTGACTTCCTCCTGGGGCTCTGCTCGATCCTTCTGGGATAACATGAAGGAGTTAAATGGTACAACCTGCACCCCTCCTCCCTCTCAGATGGTCATAAATGGCACTATTAACACGGATCCTTCCTGTGTTGCCGACTGCCTGAACGCATCCTTTTCTGATCGAAGTACTATCCTTCCGTCCCACTTCTTTGACCCCATCCCGGTAACCAACTACCCAGATATCTCTCATCCCCCTTTTCACTTTAGGACTATCTCCCCACAGGATGCAAAACTGATCCTCCTAAAAGCCCTCTCCTCCCATAACCCAAGCTGCGACCCCCTTGACTCCAGGATGCTCCGCCTAACTATGGATGTCTTGATAGCCCCCCTCATGGACCTTATTAACCGCACCCTGGGCCTCGGCCAATTCCCAAATGCATCGAAGCAGGCTGAAATCATCCCTATACACAAGAATGGAGACCACACAGTACCAAACAGTTACAGACCTATCTCCATCCTCCCCCCTCTCTCTAAGGCCCTGGAAAAAATAGTATCCACGCAACTCGTGGACTATCTTTCCACCCACAACATTCTGTGCCCAGAACAACATGGCTTCCGCCCTGGTCACAGCACTACCACAGCTCTGCTGGAGTTTTCCCACTATATACACTCAGCACTAGATGCCAGAGAGCTGGCCAGGGCAGTGTTCATCGACCTGTCCAAGGCCTTCGATACTGTGAGCCACCCATTACTGCTGGAAACCCTCGGTAAACTGGGGTTCTCAACCGGTCCGTTGACCTGGTTCTCCAGCTACCTCTGTGACAGATCCCAACGTGTCAAATTAAATGGTAGCCTGTCTATGGCACTGCCCGTACACTCTGGAGTACCCCAAGGCTCCATCTTGGGCCCCACTTTGTTCAGTCTCTTCTTAAACACCCTTCCCAGCTCTTGCTCAGGCAAGCTGCTACTATATGCCGATGATGCAGCCCTAGTCGCCTCCCACCCCGACCCACTCACACTCCAGAGCTCCCTGCAACTCTCCGTCAACCAAGCTGAAAAATGGTTCCTCGACCATCGCCTGGTTCTGAACCTCAAGAAAACAAAGGCCATGATCTTTGCCCACCGACAAAGTAACTCCAAAAATGTTCCTCTTTGCATCCTTCCCAGTACCCTTCACCCCCTTGAACAGGTAACCAAGTACAAATACCTGGGTATCACCTTTGACTCGGCGTTCTCCTTCCATGCCCATATCCATGCCTTATCCTCGGCCATGAATGCCCGGATTGGGCTTCTCTATCGCCACAAAAACTGCCTCCCCGAATTCGCCCTACAGCTGGCAATCACTTCCTCCATCCTGTCATTGGTTGACTATGGACTCCCCACCTATGCTGTCGCTGACCCCACTGCCCTCACAAAAATCCAGACCTCTATCAACAAAGCCTGCAGGCTCCTGACTGGTGCCCCAAGTAGAACGCACACATGCCAACTCTACTCCACCACTAACATACTCAATTTTGAAGAGCGGCTGCAATATCACACCTGCATACTAGCCAAAAAGTCTCTACTTGAGCTTTGTCCCCCAGGTGTCACACTTTAGCTTCCACCTTGGGCCTCCCCACTCGGTCGCTACCCGTGGGAAGCACCAGTGCCACCTTTGGAACCTGAGACCAGGACCTCACTGCTTAAGATCCTTTCATCACAGAGCACCGTCCTGGTATAACTTCCTCCCTTCGGATGTCACTGCGCCTCTAAATTGGCCAATTCAAAATCGCCCTTCGCAAACACCTCGTTAGCTCACGGAGATGTGTGTGCCTATCTTAGAGCCTACCGTGAGTGCCTTTCAAACTTACCAGCTCCTACAGTATTAAGTATATAACAGTGCTCTTGTTTAGCCTGTCATCAATCTGTATACCACATGCTGTATCCTACATGTCCCTCTGGGAACCCAATGACGTTGTTGTGTGCTCCCTGGAAACCCAAATGTTTAGATGGCACTTTGATGATTCTGTATTGTATGCTGCATGTATTTCACCTGTACTGTTCTCCACTGTCTTACTTCACATGTAGATTGTTCCCCTCCCTGTGATGAGGTGCCTTTGTAAATGAGTCTCTGACTCAAAGGTTGCAAATCCAATATATGAATTAAATGAAATAAAAAATAAATATGTGTATGCGATTCTGTCCATCGGCTGACATTAACAGACAAGTAGAACAACTAATTAGCAAGAAAATGACAATGGTGTTATGACCGGATAACATCAGTCGGCATTTAAACCCTCCCTTAGTGTGTTAATACCTCCTGATGTTACCGGTCATAACAAAATAGGGTTTTGCCTTACTATGATGACCAGAGACTTGCAATGACCTCATGGACACTTGACTACTGCATATGTGCATGTGGTTTTGGGCATCACCTGACATGAACTGCCAAGTGGAATAACAGAACAGCAAGGTTAATGAGTAAGGGATTTTGACCAGATAACATCAGTGAGCATTTTCACAACACTTTAGTGTGTGTTAATGCATTCTGATGCTACCTGGTCATAACCAAATAGTGTTTTGCCTTACAGTGATGACCAGAGACTTGCAATGACCTCATGAATACTTGACGGTGGGGGGAGCTGGGCTACAGATAGGGGCCTTCAAATTAAGAACCCAAATGAGGAATGTCTTGGAGACCTCCAGTTGAGCCACCGACTTGTTCTCCACCGGAAGATGACAGACCAAAATGGCCACCTAATGCACTTTCAGAGAGGAGTAGCTGAAACCCAAGTTGTAGAAGCACCTTAGATAATCCAGGATCCTGGGCACTAGGCTGGAAAAGGGTTCCGAATCCTTGGAACCTGCTCAAATGGAAAACCGTTTCCATTTCACGACATAAGTAGATCTGGTGGAAGGCTTTCGGGTCTCTTCCAGGATGTCAGCAACCTGAGGGGAAATGCCAAAGCGAGCAGTGGCTACATCTGCAGGAGCCAGGCATGTAGATGGAGGGATCTGAGATGTGGATGGACTAGGGTCACCTGAGCCTGGATCAGCAGATCCTGTGACATTGGGAGAGGGATAGGAGACTCTTATGAGAACTGTTGCAGTAGAGAGAACCAAACTTTCCTCAGCCAGAAGGGAGCGATGATGAGGATCATGTACGCCCCTTCTGCCCAGAGTTTGTTCAGAAATCTCTGAATCAAGGGTATTGGAGGGAAGGAGTAAACAAATCTGTCCCTCCAATACAGAGTCCTGCCATAAAATGCCATGCTCTGGAGCGAGCAAGCAAAAGGTGGAAATCTTGGCGTTGCCGGGGGGAGGCAAACAGGTCTATCACTCCCCTATCAGGCGGCACAAGAGGTTAAGCATTCCCTAGTGTACAATGACCCCCTCAAGCCCTCCCATATCAGTCCAGAATACCATAAAACACATTCTCAGTTGTCCAGTGGTCCCTATATTCACTCACATACCAGGAACCCCTCATGTTAAGCGTTCTCTGGTTTCTGATGACCCCAAACAAGCCCTCCCATATCTGTCCCCACCACCAAAAATGCATTCCCTGTCATCCAATGGTCCCCCAATTGCCTCCAATATCAGGCATCGCCACATGTTAAGCATTCCCTGGTGTCCAATGGCCCCAAAAAGCCCTCTCATGTCAGACCCCACCACCAAAAAATGCATTCCCTGTTGTCCAGTGGTCCCACAACTCCCTCCAATTTCTGGCTTCACCACATGATAAGCATTGTGTGGTGTACAATGTCTCTCCCCACAAGCCCTCCCAAACCAGGCCCCAACACCCCCCCAAAACACTTCCCTGTTGTACCCCAATTTCTTCCCATACAACACTCAAAAACTTATAATGAACTAACCTTGAATAGTGAATAAAGAGATGTTCAAAAATATCAGAAAACTTGGACCAGGACTCTATGAGACAGATGTTCTTGTCGATCAGTAGGATGTCTGATCAGGAGCTTTCCTGAGGGAAGACACAGTGATATGATAATAAAAACATCCCATCCTCTATCAGGAGCAACCTCAAGTTAAGCATTCCCTTGTGTACAATGTCAGGCCCCACTAAATCACTATAGGGTTATGACCGGAAAACATCAGTCAGCATTTTCATCACGCTTTAGTGTGTGTTAATACCTCCTGATGTTACCCAGACAGTATCAAATAGTGTTTAACCTTACTATAATGACCGGAGACCTGCACTGACCTCATGAACACTTGGATGCTGCATATGTGTATGTGGATCTGAGTGTTGGCTGACATGAACAGACAAGTGGAAAAACAAAATAGCAAGGTAAATGACTATAGGGTTATGACCGGATAACATCATTCAGCATTTTCACCACCCTTTAGTGTGCATTAATGCCTCCTGATATTACCGCATCATAACCAAATAGTGTTTTACCTTACTACAAGGACCAGAGACTTGTACTGACCCAAGGAATACTTGACTACTGCATATGTGTACACAGTTCTTGGTATCGGCTGACATGAACAGCCAAGTGGAATTACAGAATAGCAAGGTAAATGACTATGGTGTTATGACTGGATAACATCATTTGGCATTTTCACCAGCCTCCAGTGTGGGTTAATGCCTCCTGATGTTACCCTGGTTATAAACAAATAGTGTTTAACCTTACTATAATGATCAGAGACTTGCACTGACCTCTTGAACACTTGGGTACTTCATATGTGTACGCGGTTCTTGGCATTGGCTGACATGGACAGCCAAGTGGAATAACAGAATAGTAAGGTAAATGACTATGGGGTTATGACCAGGTAACATCAGTCAGAATTTTCACCACCCTCCAGTGTGTTTTAATGCCTCCTGATGTTATCCATTATAAACAAATAAAGTTTAACCTTACTATACTGACCAGAGACTTGCACTGACCTCATGTACACTTGGATACTGCATATGTGTATGTGGATCTGGGCATTGGCTGACATGGACAGCCAAGTGGAATAACAGATTAGCAAAGAAAATTACTATGAGGTTATGACCAAATAACATCAGTCAGCATTTTCACCACCCTCCAGTGTGTATTAATGCCTCCTGATGTTACCCGGTTATAAACAAATAGCGTTTCACCTTACTATAATGACCAGAGACCTGCACTGACCTCATGGACACATTGGTACTGCATATGTGTACATGGTTCTGGGCATTATCTGATATGAACAGCCAAGTGGAATAACAGATTAGCAAGGAAAACGACTATTGGGTTGACGGAATAACATCAGTCGGCATTTTCACTACCCTGCAGTGTGTGTTGAAGCCTCCTGATGTTACCCGGGCTATAAATAAATAGTGTTTAACTCTACTATAATGACCAGAGACTTGCACTGACCTCATGAACACATTGGTACTGCATATGTGTATGTGGATCTGGGCATTAGCTGAGATGAACAGCCAAATGAAATAACACAATAGCAAGGTAAATGTTTACGGGATTATATCCAGATAACATCAGTCGACATTTTCACCACCCTTTATAGTGTGTTAATGCCTCCTAATGTTACCCGGTCATTACCAAATAGTGTTCAACCTTACTATAATGACCAGAGACCTGCACTGACCTTATGAATACTTGTGTACTGTATATGTGTATGCAGTTCTGGGCATCGTCTGACATGAATAGCCAAGTGGAATAACAGATTATCAAAGAAAACAACTATGGGGTTATGACCGGATAACATCAGTCTGCATTTTCACCACTCTTTAGAGTGTGTTAATGCCTCCTGATGTTACCCGGTCATTACCAAATAGTGTTTAGCCTTACTATAATGACCAGAGACTAGTACTGGCCTCAGGAACACTTGGCTACTGCATATATGTATGCGGTTCTTGTCATCGGCTGACATGAAAAGCCAAGTGAAATATCAGATGTGCAAGGTAAATGATTATGGGGTTATGACCGGGCAACATCAGTCGGCATTTTCACCACCGTCCAGTGTGTGTTGAAGCCTCCTGATGTTACCCAGCTATAAATAAATAGTGTTTAACTTTACTATAATGACCAGAGACTTGCACTGACCTCATGAACACACTGGTACTGCATATGTGTATGCGGATTTGGGCATTGGCTGACATGAACAGCGAAGTGGAATAACAGAATAGCAAGGTAAATGACTATGGGATTATGCTCAGATAACATCAGTTGGCATTTTTGCCTCCCTTTTGTGTGTGTTAATGCATCCTGATTTTACCCAACCATAACCAAGTAGTGTTATACCTTACTATAATGACCAGGTACCTGCAATGACCTCATGAACACTTGACTACTGTATATGTGTATGCGGTTCTTGGCATCAGCTGACATGAAAAGCCAAGTGAAGAGCTGGCCAGGTGGCGCTGAGGGTTGAGGTGCTGGACACCACGCCTCACACCACGCAGGTGACCCAGGTTTGGGAACGAGCCCGGGTTTCTGGGTGTTGGCAGGGGATAGAGAGGAAAAGCATCCGGAGGACAGCTTTCCTCTCCCGGGAGGGACAGGGGTCCCTGTTCAGTGCTCGGCTGACCTCAGGCGGAAGCCGGAGATACAGCAAGTGCTAAGCATAGAAAAGGGGCGGGGAGTGGCAGACATCAGTAAGGCCTTGACGTCAGGATGCAAGCCACTCCCCAGAAAATGGGAAAAAAGACCTTTCAGCTATGGTGGAGACAGAGAACCAGAGCTTGCCCATGATTTACAGCCACCCTCCTGGCGTCGATGCCACCAGACAATTTTGGGGTGTTGGAGCCCACCACGTCCCTGCCTGGGGGGTAAATCAAGGCTACATGGGTGACAGAGGACTGACCAGGTAGGAGCAAGCTGCTGTGGGATGACTCCTAGGTACTCCCGAGTAGACCAGAGCTGGAGGGAGAGAGGAAGAAAAAATAGAAAGTACAAAAAAAAAAAAAAAAAAAGCCAAGTGGAATATCAGATTTGCAAGGTAAATGACTATGGGGTTATGACTGGACAACATCAGCCAGCATTTTCACCACCCTCCAGTGTGTGTTAATGCCTCCTGATGTTACCCAGCTATAAACAAATAGTGTTTAACTTTACAATAATGACCAGAGACTTGCACTGATCTCATGAACACAATAGTACTGCATATGTGTATGTGAATTTGGGTATTGGCTGACATAAATAGCCAAGTGGAATAACAGATTAGCAAGGAAAACAACTATGGGGTTATGACAGAATAGCATCAGTCTGCATTTTCAGCTCCCTCCAGTGTGTGTCAATGCCTCCTGATGTAACCTGGTCATAACCAAATAGTGTTTAACCTTACTACAATGACCAGAGACCTGCACTGACCTCATGAACACTTGGTACTTCATATGTGTATGTGGTTCTGGGCATTGGCTGACATGAACAGCCAAGTGGAATAACGGATTAGCAAGGAAAATGATTATGGGATTATGTCCGGATAATATCAGTCAGCAATTTCATGACTCTTTAGAGTGTGTTAATGCCTCCTGATGTTACCCCGTCATTACCAAGTAGTGTTTAACCTTACTATAATGACCAGGGACCTGCATGGACCTCATGAACACTTGTGTACTGTATATGTGTATGCAGTTCTGGACATCGGCTGACATGAACTGCCAAGTGCAATAACAGATTAGCAAAGAAAACGACTATGGGGTTATGACCGTATAACATCTGTCAGCATTTTCACCACCCTTCAGTGTGTGTGTTAATGCCTGCTGATGTTACTCGATCTTAAACCAATAGTGTTTTACCTTACTACAATAACCAGAGGCTTGTACTGACCTCAGAAACACTTGACTATTGCATATGTGTATGCGGTTCTTGGCACTGGCTGACATGAACAGCCAAGTGGAAAAACAGAATAGCAAGGCAAATGACTATGGGGTTATGACCAAATGACACCAATTGGCATTTTCACCACCCTCCAGTGTGTGTTAATGCTTCCTGATGTTACCCGGTTATAAACAAATAGTGTTTAACCTTACTATAATGACCAGAGACCTGCATTGACCTCATCAACGCTTGTGTACTTCATGTGTGTGTGCAGTTCTTGGCATCGGCTGACATGAACAACCAAATGGAATAACACAGTAGCAAGGTAAATGACTATAGGATTATGCCCAGATAACATTAGTCAGCATGCTTTCTACTCTTTATTGTGTGTTAATGCCTTCTGATGTTACCCGGTCAGTACTAAATAGTGTTTAACCTTACTATAATGTCCAGAGATGTGAACTGACCTCATGAACATTTTGGTACTGTATATGTGTATGTAGTTCTAGGCATCGGCTGGCATGAATAGCCAAGTGGAATAACAGCTTAGCATAGAAAATGACTATGAGGTTATGACCAAATGACACCAACTGGCATTTTCACCACCCTCTGGTGTGTGTTAATGCCTCCTGATGTTACCCAGTTATAAACAAATAGTGTTTAACATTACTATAATGACCAGAGACCTGCACTGACCTCATGAACACTTGGGTACTTCATATGTGTATGTGGATCTGGGCATTGGCTGACATGAACAGCCAAGTGGAATAATGGATTAGAAAGGAAAACAACTATGGGGTTATGACCGAAATACATCTATCTGCATTTTCACCACCCTTTAGTGTGTGTTAATGCCTCCTGATGTTACCTGACCATAACAAAATGGTGTTTTACCTTACTACTCAAGAAAATCACCAAATTGAAACCTTTCTTGTTTTGAAACTTGCAACTTTTATTAACCATACAATATACAATATCACAACATAGGAAGAACTTCACATATATCAAGTTAGGAAGGAAATTCAAAATACAACTGATATCCATCAAAAGTCAAGTTTAAAGTTCCAAAAGAGTCTATGTGTCATTGAACTGATAAGTGTAAAAATGAACCATTGTTCTCTTCTGATTTGCAGGTGCTGTCCCAATGAAGATGATGCATGAAAAACTCTAAGGTATCAAGTCAGGACAGGGGTTATTAAATTGAACTTTGACATTTGCAAGTACACATCATACATGTTAATTCAGTTACAAAATCGACCCATTTTATGTCTTATTAATAAAGCATATACATCCAAACTCTTGTTTATAGTTTGTCAATTCAATTGTCAGTTCTTCTGATTACATTTGTTTTATATCGTAACATATTACTAACAGTCTATAATATGAACAAATAACTGCTGCACAACTAGAAGTGAGAGTGAACATATGTATTATTATATATTTTCTTTCAAATGCTGAACTGATTTTATCATCGGTGTCCATTGAAACACCAGATGGTACAACCTATGTGGTGACGAACACTTTCATACCATAACATTCCTCACTCTGGCTGGGAATTGAATGAAGATTAAGTGTTCATCATCACTATGCTTGCTTTGAAACAGCTCAAGAATATCCATTGATACACTGAAAAATATTGAAAATATGTAATATTTGAAAATCACATGAAACATATTCAATGGAAATTTTCAGATCAATACTCCTGTGTATATTTTGCATCCAGCAGAGTGGAGCAGAGGGCTGAACCATCCATGACTTTCATCTTGTCATACTGCTGGATGTTATTCACATTGTGAGTGGTCCCCCATGGCTCAGGTGTGGTGGCACAGCATTGTGTCTGGTGGACAGTGGGGCACAGGACCCAAAGCAGCATGGAGTCACAGTGGGAAGGTCATGTCAGACAAATCTTATTGATTTCTTTGACTGGGTGACCAAAGTAGTAGATCACGGAGGGGCTGTAGACATAGACTACCTAGACTTTAGCAAGGCATTTGATACAGTCCTACACAAAAGATTAATAAACAAATTATCCAGCCTGGGTGTGGGCCCCAGGGTGGCAGCCTGGGTCAGACATTGGCTGGACCACAGGATGCAGAGGATAATAGTAAACGGAGTCCACAGTGAAGAAAGGGGGGTTACTAGTGGGGTACTGTAGGGTTCAATACTGGGTCTGGTCCTTTTTTAATGTTTTTATAAGTGACATTGCAGAGGAACTGGAAAGAAAAGTATGTTTTTTGCAGATAACACAAAGATCTGCAACAGGGTTGATACACAATGGTGGGGGTGGAAAGGATGAGAAGTAACTTAGAATGCATAGGGAGAGGAATCACCAGTAGAAAACAGGAAGTTGTTATCCCTATATACAGACAGTTGGTGGGACCCCATCTGGAGTACTGTGTGCAGTTCTGGAGACCACATCTCCACAAGGACATAGACAGGATGGAGGCTGTCCAGAGGAGGGCAACCAAAATGGTGCAGGGTCTGCATCAAAAGACGTATACCCTCGAGGAAAGGAGAGAGGGGACATGATAGCAACTTTCAAGTACCTCAAGGGAATTAATAAAGTCCAAGAGGGTAGCATCTCTCAGAAAAAGAGATACTAACATACTAAAATGCCAGCAGAATAGGCCTAACGGTCTTTTGTGTCTGCTCGCTTGGTCAGCCCCCACCCTGGGTGCTGACCTTGCTGTCCCCCTCGCCTTCTCTGGCTTCTCCCTTCCCAGTTCCAGATATTCTTGCTGCATTGGATTTTGCTTCCAGAACCCTTCCCCTGTACCTGTCCCACCCCCTCTTGAACCCCTCCACTGTCTCTGCCTCCACCAGCCCCCTAGGCAGTGCATTCCATGGCTCCACCACCCTCCCAGTGAAGTAGCACCTCCTCTTTTCTCCCTGAATCTCCCTCCAGCTTCCACCCATGCCCCTAGTGGCCCCTTCCTCCTTCCTTCAAGCACCCTGACTGTTCCTCCCTATTTACCCTCTTCATGTACCTGAAGACCTCTATCATGTCCCCCGGTCCCTTCTCTCTTCCAATGTGTACATATTTAGCTCTTTGAGCCTCTCCTCATAGGTCCTGTCCCCAAGCTCCAAATCATTTGGTTGCCTCCTCTGGACCCTCTCCAGGAGGTTAATGTCCCTCTTTAAGTGTGGCTCCAAAACTGCACGAGTACTCAAGGTGCGGCCTCACCAAGCAGTTATACAGAGGGAGTATCACTTCCCTCCTTCTGGAGGTGATCCCCCTAGCGATGCATCCCAGCATCCTGTTGGCCTTGGCTGCTGCCCTCCTACAAGTCTCAGAGTTGTTCATCTTGACATCCACCACCACCCCCAGGTCCCTCTCAGCCATCGAGACTTGTAGCATTTCCCCCCAGGGTGCACACTTGGCCTGGGTTTCTGGCCCCCAGGTGGAGTACCTTGTATTTCCCTGCATTGAACCTCAGCTTCCACTTTCTAGACCATCTTTCCAGAGCCTCCAGGTCCCCTGTAGGGCCACCTCCCTCCTCCCCATCCACTACACTTCCAGTTTCGAGTCATCTGCAAAGAGACTCATCTCACCCTGATTCCTGTCCTTATGTCAGATCGTGAGGCGTTGAACAGAAGGGGCCCAAAGACTGATCCCTGTGGGACCCCACTAATGACCCTCCTTGGGGATGAGACTATCCCACCAACTACGACCCTCTGGGTCCGGTCCTGGAGCCAATTGCCTATCCATCTGATCATCTGGTTCCCCACCCCCATTTCTCGCAGCTTATCCAACAGGCCCATGTGAGGAACAGAGTCAAATGCCTTGCTGAAGTCTAGAAAGAGGACATCCACTGGTCTACCCAGGTCCAAGGCACTTGTCACCCAGTCATAGAACTCCACCAGGTTTGTCTGACACGATTTCCATGGGATGAATCCATGCTGTCTATCGTCCAGGCACCCTGACTTATCCAGGTCCCCCCCTAGCCTCTCCTTGACAATGCCCTCCATCACCTTGCCCACCACCGATGTCAGGCTGACAGGCCTGTAGTTCCCTGCCACCTCCCTTGATCCCCCTTGTGGATAGGCACTATATGCGCCACCTTCCAGTCTTGGGGCACCAACCCTGTCCTCAGAGAGATGGTGAAAAGCTCTGCCAGGGGTTTCGCCAGGACATCTGCAAGTTCCTTCAGCACTCTGGGATGTAATTTATCCGGCCCTGGTGCTTTCTCCATCTTATGGGAGCTGAGGGCTTCCCTCACTCTCTCTGCTGTGATTTCCACTTCCGGTACCTCTTCTCCTGCTTAGCCCTCCCCCACCTGCCAGTGATGCCTCCCTCTCCCCAGACCTGCCGATTGGTAGGGTCCCCCTCCTCAGTATCTCTGTCTCCTTCCATGTATGATGCAGCACCCCATTTCCCTGGTGAAAACTGAGGTGAAGTACTCATTTAGTACCTCAGCTGCTCCCCGGGTCTTGTGCCCATCTCTCCCTGATTTAATCCTGCTAATCTGCCCCTTCACCCTTCGTCTTTCCCCAATGTATCTAAAGAACCCCTTGTTCCCTCTCCCACTTCCCTGGCCAGGTTCTGCTCCTTCCTTGCCTTAGCAGCCCTCACCACCCTAGTGGCCCTTCTAGCCATCAGCTTGTACTCCCTCGATCCCTTCACCCTTGAGCACTTGAATTGCTTATAGGCTGCTTTCTTTCCCCGCACCACCTCCTGGACCTCCCTGGTCCACCAACAGGGTTTTTGGGCCCTACTGCATTTTCATCTTACTCTTGCACAGGTGCTGGTAGCATCCTGCACCCCTCTCCTGATGATTTCCCACCTACTATCAGCGTCCATGTCTGACCCAATCCCATACAAATGCTCCTTAAGGATTCTTCCCATTTCCTTAAAATCCGCCCCCCTGAAGTCGGTTACTTCCGTCTTTGTGCAGCCTTCTACCCCTCCTAGTTCCAGGCAGAACCAGACAGTGGCATGGTCACTCCCCCCAATGGGTCCCTTATCTCCAGGCCCCCAATCTGGTCACTGTCTGCCAGGACCACATCCAGTACCCGTGCCTCCCTGGTCGGTTCCCTCACCTGCTGAGTTAGGAATGCATCTTGAAAGACATCCAACAACCTCTGTTCCCTGGTCACAGAGGATGTCATAGTCTCCCAGTCTGTTCCTGGCATGTTTAAGTCCCCGAACACCACCACCATTCCTCTGCCCAGTCTGCAGTGTCTCCTAACATCTGCCACCAGACTGTCCTCCAGCTCCTCCGCCAGGGCAGGGGGTCTATACACCACTCCTATTTTTACTCTCTTGCCCCCCCTTGTTATCAAGGTGACCAAATCGCCTCCACAGTTCCCTCCGCCTCCTCTACTCCCCCTATGCCAATGCAGTTTTTGACTATCATTGCTACCCCTCCTCCCCTTCCCTCCCCCCTGTCCTTCCTGAACATAGTGTAACCTCCAGATTCAGGTCCCAGTCATGTCTTGCAGTGGCCCAAGTCTCCGTGACCGCTGCCACATCCACTGCTCCCTCAGTTAGCATCGCCTGGAGCTCAAGCATTTTATTGCCCAAGCTCCTAGCATTTAGCAGGACTACCTTCCACCCTTTCCCTATAGTTCCATTTCCCCTGCTCGTGTTTCCATGGGGATTCTGTTTTCCCCTGGTCTGCACTTTGCCAGTTGGCCTTTTCCTGCAATCCTCCTGGTCCCCAGGGGTGGAGACAGAGTCCTCCTTTATCAGCACCCCTTGACAGCCTTTTCTCCCATCCCACCCCCTTCACAAGTTTAAACCCCACTTTTACCAATGAACCCCTCTATTTTCAACTTAAGGATTCCTCCTCCAAATTGAGATGTAGTCTATCTCAGCATACAGCTCCTTATCCTCCCAGGTCTCCCCAATCCCCATCAACCCATACCTCTGGCCTCACACCACCCCTGAGCCACTGGTTTATCTCCCTAATTTTCTTTTGTGTTCCCCACTGCCCTTGGCACTGGCAGGATTTCTGAGAAGGAAACTGCATCCTATGTCATGACAGACCCTGGCGCTCCCGAATCTTGCCTGTATCTCTAGCTCACTATTTCCCTCAATGTCATTTGTACCCAGGTGGACCAGTATGTCTGGGGAACCCCACAATCCTTTGCCAGCTGATATACCTCGTGCTTAGCCCTGTGCACCGTTAGTCCAGGGAAGCATCTTGTTCTAACTGGCCAGGCTTCTCCCTCCCTATCCCATTTGATACCCCTGATCATAGAATCCCCCAGCAGGAGCACTCTGACCACCCTTTCCTCCATTCCCCCTTCCATGTCCCTCATCCTTCTACAGGCCCCTCCACCCAGCTGGCTCCTTGTTCCTCCCCCTATCTGGGTGCCACATGCCACCCTCCATATTTACCATGGCCACCCCTCCCTCCAGTCCTATGCCTCTCCTCCTCCTGAGTATCCTTCTGTACCTTGCTAATTCCCCCCTCACTGCTCGCAACTGGTCCTTCTCCCCATCTGCTAAACTAGCCTGGCTCATCCTCCCTTCCTTCCTGTCTCCATTTAGCTCCTCCTTGCTCGTCGTGCTCCCTGGCCTAAACCCTCAGCTCCCTTTACTGAATCATCCTTGTACTTCTGGTCCTTCTCCTTTACCTTTCCTCCCAACTGTTCCTTCTCCTTGCGCTTTCCTCCCTCTTCCCCCTGCCCCTCCTGCTCTGATTCACTGCTCCCCATTCTCCTGCATTCCAGGTCCCCCTGTTCTTCCTGCTATCTGGCCCTGCCTCCTGCCTCCCACTCCCGCTCCTTTCCGTCTCTAACCACCTCTGTCGTGGCTACATCACCCCCTCATCCTTGAGCAGAAGAAGAGAATTGAAGCGGTTACTGAGTGTAAGGTCTGATCCACCTCCCGCCTTGCTTCCTTCTGTCCAGCCCTGGCCATCTGCCTACTTCCCCTGAGAATGTTGTCCCTCCGTCCCCTTTGTGAGGGTCCCCAGTTACCTGCCTGCTTCCTTGGTAGTGTCCTTTTGGACCCCCTCTGCCAGGGTCCCTATGTGACCCCTGAGTATTCTCCTGCACTCCTTTCCCTATGCCCCCACCCCCAGTGCTTGGTGCAACCCTGTGGGAGATTCCCAGCCCCCTTCCCCAACCATACCACCCCCCTTCCCCAGCTTTCTCCTAATCCCCGCAACCTCCTCCCTAAGCTGTGCTAGCTGGTAGCACACTGGGCAACCACCGAACTTCCAAGCCCAGTCCAGTATCATGGCTGCTCCACACCCTGTGCACCCCACCACCCTCCCAAAGATGCCAGCCCTAATGATGTGTGGTTCCATCCCTTCCAAATAGGTTTCCTTGGGTGAGCCACCAGGTTCCCCCTAGTCCAAGATCCACCCTACTGCCTAATCAGGTCACCCACTAATCTTAGAGACAGTCCCACTGTACACCAGTAACCCTGTTACTAGGTGCAGTACAACACATTAAACTTATAAGGAAATGAAAAACTCCTAAGCTCCTCTCTCCCAGCCTTTAAATCCAACTCCCAGTGGCTAGAAACTACATGAGCTGCACCTGCAGCCTTTTCCTCAATTGCAGGGCAGGTGTTCCCCTATAAATTTGCAGACTTCTGGGAGGGAGGGTGGGGAGGGCGGGTCCTGGGCAGACACCTGACTCGAGAGAGAGTGCATCAGCCCTGTGTCTCCCCTCCAAGCCCAGCAGCCAAAGAACCAGGCCCAAGCAAATCCCACCAAATAGGTTTTAAATCAGAAGAAATAGGCCTCTACCAGCGCAGCCTGTTACACAGTGAAACATCCACAAAATAAGCCCCACTTACTGCCACCAAATCAGTTTACAAACATCCAGCAGTCCCCAAAACAATACCCTGCTAGCCCCTTAGAAGTAAGAAAGAAAAGAACTAACCTACCAAGTAAAATCCACAAGAACCCTGTGAAAACAACAGCAGCAGCTACTGTCCTGGAACACAACTGATCCTGTCCCCTTCCAGTTCTTTCTGAGATGCGCAGAAACAAGGGGGCACAATTTGAAGATAGAGGGGGGATGGCTCAGAGATAATATGAGGAAGTTTTTTTCTTTTACAGAGAGGTTGTGGGTGCATGGAATAGCCTTCCTGAGGAGGTCATGGATTCAATAACAGTGGAGGAATTCAAGAATGCATGGGACAGACATAAGGCAATTCTAGTGGGAGGTAGGAGGAAGTAAGCTGTTGGTTAATTAGGATCTGCAGCTTATCCATGAGGTAGGGAAATGGGCAGACAAGGTGAGCCAAGAGGTCCTTTTCTGCCATCAAATTCAATATTTCTCTGTTTCCATCTCTTCCCATTGGACACAAACCTGAGGCATTGGTTCACCACTTCCATTAAGGATGCTATCAGTTATGCCCAGTGTAATTCAACCACTTAACTCGGGTCCCCCTTCTCCATGGTCACCCTGATATATCTTCCCATCTCAGTGAAGTCAGCCCACTTGAAGTCTATGAACTTCAGTGGTGTGTGGCTCAATTTCAGTCCCTGTCTGCTTGCTAAATCACACTATAGTACAGTTATGCAAGAACTTACTGTAACAGTAGATCCCACACAAGCCCTCCCATATCAATCCCCACCATCAAAAATGCATTCAGTGTTGTCCAATGTTCCCACAAATCCCTCACATACCAGGTGACACTCCAGGTTATACACTTCCTGTAGGCCATTATACTACAGTGAATGCTTAACTTGTTGTGGCGCCTGATATGGGAGGGAACTGGGGGTCCAGTGAACAACACTGAATGTGTTTTTTGTGGCAAGGCATGATATGGGAGGGCTTGTGTGGAGCCATTGGTCACCACAGAATGCATAACTTATGGTTTCGCCTGATATCAAAGGGTATTGGGGGACCATTGGACAATGGAGAATGCATTTTTGGTGCTGGGGCTGGATACTGGAGGGCTTCTGGGTGGCCATTTGATGACAGGGAATGCTTAACGTGTTGTGGTACCTGAGGTGGGAGGGACTTGTGGGTCTCCTAGTGTCCTATAACCTCCACATGCCCTCCCAAAGCATGCACCACTAAAAGAAAACAATTTCTGTTGCCCGGGCCACCCCCCACCTTCAACCACAGAGCATAATCACAGAAAAATCATTCAGTAGTGTCCAGGGGTTACCCCCCACCCTCCAACACCCTGCACCATCACACATAATGCATTCCTTGTTGTCCAGGGGACCCCCCCAACCTCCGAGACTAGGCACCATCACACAAAAGGCATTTACTGGTTCTTCTCACCCTCCAAGACCCAGAAAAAACACACATAACCCATTTTCTGGTGACCAGACCCCCCCACCATCACCTCCAAATACCAGAAAACCATCACAGAAAAAGCATTACCTGACGTAAGGGGGACCCCCCCCACACCCTCCAAGAGCCAGCATCATTACAGTTCATGTATTACCTTGTCTTCCTCTCCCACTCTGAGACCCAGCAACACCACACAAAACCCACCTTCTGATGTCCAGGGCCCAATATCACCTTCAAACACCCAGAACCATCACACATAATGCCTTCCTTGTTGTCTGTTGGTCTCCCAAATCCCTCCCATACCAGGCACCACAAAATGTAAAGCGTATAACTGACCTTAACATAGAAACATAGAAACATAGAATTTGATGGCAGATAAGGACCGCTTGGCCCACAGAGTCTGCCCATTTCCTTACCTAGTGGATAAGCTGCAGATCCTAGTTAACCAGCAGCCTACTTCCTCCTACCCCCACCCCCTAGAATTGCCTTATGACTGTCCCATGCATGCTTGAATTCCACCACTGTTTTTGACTCCACAACTTCCTCTGGAAGGCCGTTCCATTCATCCACAACCCTCTCTGTGAAAAAATACTTTCTTAAATTACCTTTGAGCCACCCCCCCATCTTCAAATTGTGCCACCTTGTTCTTGCACATCTCTTTTTTTCAAAGATGCTACCCTCTTGGACTTTGTTGATTCCCTTGAGGTACTTGAAAGTTTCTATCATGTCCCCCCTCTCCCTCCTTTCCTTGAGGCTATACATATTAAGCTCCTTAAGTCTCTCTCCATATGTCTTTCGGTGCAGACCCTGCACCATTTTAGTTGCCCTCCTCTGGACAGCTTCCATCCTGTCTATGTCTTTGCGGAGATTGGGTCTCCAGAACTGCATTCAGTACTCCAGATGGGGTCTCACCAGCTGTCTGTACAGAGGGATAATAACTTCCTGTTTTCTACTGGTGATGCCTCTCCCTATGCATCCCAGTATCCCCCCAGCCCTCCTTGCTGCCCTCTCACATTGCTTGCCCACCTTTAGGTCATCTGATATGATCACCCCAGGTCCCTTTCCATTTTTGTTGTTGTTAGTATCTCACCCCCCATTGTGTACTCTTCCCCTGGGTTTTTGTTTCAGGTGCATTACCTTGCACTTCTTCACATTGAATCTAAGCTGCCATACATTTGACCATTCCTCTAACCTTGCCAAGTCCCTTCTTATCCTTTCCACCCCACCGTGTGCATCAACTCTGTTGCAGATCTTTGTGTCATCTGCAAAGAGACATACTTTTCCTTCCAGTCCTCTGCAATGTCGGCTTGTAAAGACATTGAAGGGACCGTCTCATACTGAACCTCGGTACCCCACTAGTAACCCCCTTTCTTCTTAGAGTGGACTCCATTTACTATTACTCTCTGTGTCCTATTCTCCAGCCAACTTTACCCAGGCTGTCATCTTGGGACCCACTCCCAGGCTGGCTAACTTGTATATTAATCTTTTGTGTGGGACTGTGTCAAATGCCTTGCTAAAGTCTAGGTAGGCCATGTCCACAGCCCCTCCCTGATCTACTACTTTGGTCACCCAGTCAAAGAAATCTATCAGATTTGTCTGGCATGACCTTCCCGCTGTGAATCCATGCTGCCTTGGGTCCTGTGCCCCTCTGGCCTCTAGATACTCGACAATTCTTTCCTTCAGAAGTGATTCCATCATTTTCCCTACCACTGAGGTTAAACTAACAGGTCTGTAGTTTCCTGCTTATGCCTTGCTCCCACTTTTGTGAAGGGGAATCACATCTGCCCTCCTCCAGTCCTCGGGTACCACCCCATCCCCCCATGATTTGTTAAAGAGGGTAGTCAGTGGTGTCACTAGTTCTACCCTTCGTTCTTTTAGAATTCTGGAATGAATCCCACTAGGCCCCATTGCTTTGTTCACCTTCAGTTTTAAGAGTTCTTTCAGAACCCTTCCTTCTGTTAATGGGCTGGTATCAACTTCTGTATCCAGAGTGTTTCTACTGCTTGTTTTAGGTACCTCCCCCTCTTCCTTTGTAAATGCTGAGCAAAAATATTTGTTTAGTATCTCTGCCTTTTCACCGTCACCTTCTGCCCACCCTCGCTCCCCTTTATTAAGCCTCACTATCCCTCCCTTGGTCTTCCTTCACTCCCTGATGTACCTATAAAAGGTTTTATCCCCCTTCTTAACTGAGTTGGCTATCTTTTCCTCGGTTTGGGCCTTTGCTGTTCTGACTGCCTTCCCAGCTTCCTTTTACTTTAACTGATACAGTTCTCTGTCCTGCTCCTTCTGTGATTCCTTGTACTTCCTGAATGCTTTCTTTTTTCTCTTGAACCTTCACTGCCACTTCCTTTGAGAACCATAGTGGTTTCTTACTTCGTTTCGTTTTGTTTATTTTCTTCACACAAAGGCTTGTTACCTCTGTGATGGCAGTTTTTATTATTCCTCATTGTTCTTCCACCCCTCCTTCCTGCCCATTTGCTAGTGCATTCCTTAGGCACTCACCCATTTTGGCAAAGTCAGTCTTCCTAAAGTACAGTACTTTTGCTTTTGTATTGCTTGACTCTATTGCCGTGTTTATTGTGAACCATACTGTTCGATGGTCGCTAGTTCCCAGATGGCTACCCATCTCTACATCTGTGATCCTCCTCTCTTCATCTCCATTTGAGAGAACCAGGTCTAAGATTGCTCCCTCTCGAGTGGGCTCCAATACTAGTTGTCTAAGGCATGCCCCCTGTAGGGCATCTAAAATAACCCCACTCTTCGAAGTGACTGCTGCAACTGCACTCCAGTTAATATCTGGCATATTCAGATCACCCATCAGCAATATCTCCCCTTTTTCTGCCATTCTAAGTATACTTTCTATCATTTCCTTGTCCATTTCCTCCCCTGAGAAGGGGTCTGTATACAACCCTGTGCGGATTGTGGTGCCATTGCGGTCTCCAAATTTACCCACAGTGCTTCTTCTCCTCCCTGTTTTCCTTTTGTTCTGTTGCTTTGATTCCTTCCCTTATGTAAAGAGCTACTCCTCCTCCTCTTTTACCCTCCCTGTCCCTCATGTAGATAGTGTATCCTGGTATGTTTACGTCCCAGTCATGGTTTTGTGTGTACCATGTTTCTGTGACTGCCATGATATCCCGATGTTTCTCCTCCATCAAGGCCGCTAATTCAGGAAGCTTGTTACTCAAACTACGGGCATTGGTACTCATTGCTCTCCATTTTTTTATGGCTTTACCTTCTTTTGCAGCATCCCCCACTGACCTTCCTACCTTGGTCTTTTTCTCATTTAGTACCCTGTTTTGTAGGGAGAGGCTGGGATTTTTCTGCAGCTTATCAGTGCCTCCCCCCTTGACTAGTTTAAAAGATTGCCAATTAAGCATTTAAACTGATTGCTCAAAAGACTTGTTCCTTCCTGGACAGATGCAGACCATCCTGCCAGTATACGCTGGTGTCCTCCAGGTGGAACCCCAGTCTCCAATGAAGCCAAACCCTGTGCTCACACCATTTTTCAACCATTCATTAAACTGCATGGTGCAAAGTACCTGCCTCACTCATGCCATTGACAGGCAGCACCTCAGAGAAGGATACTGTGTGTGCTACTTGTCTTAGGCCCCTTCCCAATTCTACAAAGTCCTTCTGCACTACTCTAATCTCATGTTGAGCCAACTCATTTGTCCCTAGGTGGACAATGATGTCCAGCTCAGACTCCCGTGCAGCTGTTCTCGTGATCCTGAGGATGCGCTTCCTGTCCCTCCAAGCCATGGCACCAGGCAGGCACCTTACTTCAGTTTTCCCTGCTCCCCCCAGTTCTATCCCCCTAATAATTGAGTCCCCCACCAGGAGCTGCTTCCTTTCCTTGTGGTGTCCTCTGCCACCTTCCTGTGGGCCTCCCTTGTGACAGTTGTCCTCAGCCTTCTTAGTCTCCTCTGCAGGTGCATCCATAGGGGAGCTATGCTCCCCCAGAATGGTGTATGGATTGTGGAGTGGAACAACCGACTGGGTGTGCCTCTGTTCCACCATCCTCACCCTCCCTGAGCCCACTGTGGTCCAACTGCTGTGCTTTCTTCGCAACCTCTGAGGTAGTGGTGGTGGCTCTGGTGCCCCCTGGATGGGGGAGGTTCCCTTCCTACCATCCAGTGTGGCCTGGGGGAAGGTTCCCCTTACTACTGTCCAGTGTGGCCTGAAGACAGGCAACTTCCTCTCTCAGGGCAGAGAGTTGTCTGCAAATAGGGCAGCATCTCAGCCTCCAGAAAGACTCCCGGAAGACTGCTGCCCCACAGCCATTACATTGCACTACTCCCTACTTGTTTATCTACTCTTTTTTGTGTGTGTGATTGGTTTGTTATATAGAAATATATATATATTATATAATGTGTATGCTGATATTGTCAGTGCAGTGTGCTAGAGAGGATATGACAGTGATATGCACATTGCAGTCTTGAGGAAATGATGTCAGAACCCCAGGTATAAAGGAACTATTTCCAGGGGTGGGTGGGGTGAGGGGTGGGAAGGGGTTGGGCCTAAACTGTGCCCTCACAAAACAATCAGCTAAAAGCTCTGACCCACCGCTGTGATGAGTGCCTTCCTGTCAGCAAGATGCCCTACACAACAATTTGACAGAGAAAATACCCTGCTAATCAAACAGAGAAAAATCCAGACATCCAAGTCAGACACAGGTAAACCTCCCCAGCTCCAAAACAGCCTGGTGGTTTGTGCTCTGAAAGCAGTCAGCCCCAAAATAAGTCAGCTGTGCTTTAAACTCTTCCTGCACTGAAAATCTTAAGAACTGTAACAAATGTAAAGCTAGATCCACCTCCCTCTGTTGCTTGAAAGACTGTCTTTTCCTGACAATTCTAAGTTCCTTATTTCGCCATTCAGTTAGAAGTAGCCTCCACCTGCAGACTATCTGCTACAAACCAAAGACAATTGTAAGGTTCACCTCCCTCTGTTGTGAGCACAGAGTGCAATATAGAATTTGCAAGCACAATATAGAATTTCTCACACAGCTCACAGGTGAATAAAGAAGTAGTGTCCTTCCAGGTCAAGAAGATGTGTTTTGTGTCTCTAAATATTTCAGCCACCAGTAACTTATAGTAATCTGATCTAGTCTGGATATCTCCAGCCAGAGCAATTTGTTGACAATGGTTGTGATGCAACCTTTCCTGTTCCAATCCACCACTTTGTGGTCTGAAAACAATGAGGCGAGCAATTTCCTGCCCTGAATCTGTCTGTGTTTCAATTCACACTGCAGGTTTTGCTATGACAGCTTCTTAACCACAGTAACTTATTTAAAAATAGTTTAACTATCACAAACTCCTACGCACCAGTAAATTGTTTAAAAACAGTTTCTGTCCCAAAATTCTAGTAGTCAATCCAGCTACCCCCAAGGGACAGCCAAAATGCAGTATTCAAACACTTGTGAAGTTATTTCCAAGATAAGCAGAGTTTGCAAGCTCCTTTTTCAACTCCTCAGCTACCTGTAAATTTAAAAATAGTTTAACTGTCAGAAAATCCTAGTAGACAACCTAGCTACCTCCAAGGGTCTACCCAAATGCAGTATTTAAATCCTTCTGAAGTTACTCACAAGATAAACAGAGTTTACAAGCCCCTTCTTGGTTAAACACTAAATAAATATGTAAATAAAAAGCAATTACCAAGGGTAGTTAGTTTCACCTCCCACAGAATTGAGCAAAAGTGCACATTGTTGCAGATATCAAGTGCAATATAGAATTTCTCACACAGCTCACAGCTGAATAAAGAAGTAGTGTCCTTCCAGGTCAAGAAGATATGCTTTGTGTCCTCAAGAAGATGTGCTTTGTGTCTAGTAATCAAATGAAGTTCGAAATTCTTTCAAAAACTTGGACCAGTACTCTGGTAGGGAGATATTCTTGTTGTTCAGTAAGATGTCTTATCAGGAACTTTCATGCAGGAATACAAGCAGTGAGATGATAATAAAAAACATCCCCTAACTTAAACTTTCACTGGCATACAATTGCCCCCCACAATCCATCTCATACCAGGTTCCACCGCAAAAAATGCAAACCACCAGGAATGAACCACTGGACATCAAGAAATTCTTATTCTGTGATGGTGCCATGTCTGGGTGGATGGAGTGGAACCAAAGGTCATAATGCAATGCTGCTTGGTAGGTGGCACTGGGTCTCAAAGGTTGGAGTATGCATTCTCACCACCCTTTAGTGTCTGTTAATGTAATCAGGTGCCACGACAAGTAAACATTCCCATAGTGTACTATGGTCTCCCCAGGTACTGCCAAACCATGCCCCATCCCAAAAAACAGCATTTCCTGTTGTGCAGTAGTCACTGCTTTCACTTTGATACCAGGCACCACAACAGTAAAAGCTTCCCCTACTAACCTCTACTTGCCTTCTCAAATCAGGACTCACTCCCAAAAATGGTCGCCAAATACACTCCATAACTAGGCACCCCTAATAGGCACTTCCATATGCCTTTTTGGTGGTGGGGTCTGATATGAGAGTGCGGAAGGGCTTGTGGGGGTCATTGGACACAAAGGAATGTTTATCATCTGGTGATACTTGATGTGGGAGGGATTTGTGTGACAACTTGACAACAAGGAATGCATTTTTGAGGGTGAGGTCTGATAACGGAAGGGCTTATGAGGGGCCATTGGGCACCAGGAAATGCTTGACATATTGTGGCACCTTATATGAGAGAGAATTGAGGGTCCGTTGAACAATGTGGAATTCATTTTTGGTGGTGAGTCATGATATGGTAGGGCTTATGAGGGGCCATTTAACACCAGGAAATGTTTAACATGTTTTGTCGCCTTATATGGGAGGGACTTGGGAGTCCACTGAACAATGTGTAATACATTTTTAGTGGTGTTGCCTGGTATTGTAGGGCTTGTGGGTGGCCATTGCACACCAGGGAATGCTTAACTAGTTGTGGCACTTCATGTGTGAGGGATTCAGGGGAACTATGGACATCATCATTTATTTTCTCAGAAGAAGCCAGAAGGGGAAGGAAGGAAACATATTCAATTCAGTGCTTTAGAGTAACTGGTAATTGATATTTTTCTTTTAAACTTAGATTGTGGGCTTTTAGTGACACTCTACTTTCGTTGTTGTCTTTACTTATAATTGTTTTTGGGCTGTTGAAAATTTAAAACATAGTGGTGGTGTAATTCTGTGCTGTCTTTAATTGCTACAAATTTTATCTTGGCTTGTCTGACTGCCCTGTAGTTGGGTGAAGGGTGTTAATTGTCTGGCCTCTGACCTCAGCTACGTGATAACTGGAGGTGGGGCTTAGTCAGAGTTGAAGTAGCAAGTAGAGTTTATTTTCTCAGAAGAAGCCAGAAGGGGAAGGAAGGAAACATATTCAATTCAGTGCTTTAGAGTAACTGGTAATTGCTATTTTTCTTTTAAACTTAGATTGTGGGCTTTTAGTGACACTCTACTTTCGTTGTTGTCTTTACTTATAATTGTTTTTGGGCTGTTGAAAATTTAAAACATAGTGGTGGTGTAATTCTGTGCTGTCTTTAATTGCTGCAAATTTTCTCCCCCACCTCCCCTTCCCCTAACTTTTAATTATATGCCCTGTTAAATCTGATTGACAGGAGCTAAACACAGGGTATAGTAAGGGGTGTGAAGTAGGAGGGGCATAAGGGGGAAGAAGCCTACCCTCAGCACGACAAGTGTTTTGATTCATTTATTTATTTATTGGTTTCTTTTTCTTTAAAAAAAAAATTTATCTGAGAATCAGTGGCAGGATTTTTAGGACAGTAAATTAATAAAAAGGGAACTAGGAGAGCTTCAGTAGCAGACAAGTAGTGGAATTGCAGTATAATGTGGGGAGTGGTGCAATGCAGTGGCTGTGGGGAAGCCATATTCAGGCAGACCTTCTGGACACTGAGGTGCTGCCCTATCTGCATGCATCTCTCTGGACTGCGGGAGGAGGCAGCCAGACTCCGACCGGAAGTAAACTGGGTCAGGAGTACCATCACCACTATCCAGGGACCACCCAGTCCAATGCAACTGCCTCAAAGGATGCCGAGAACGAGGAGCACTTGGATGACAGTGGGCTCAGGGAGGGTTAGAGCGGTTAGGCAGAGGCACATCCCAGATCCTATTCCACTCAAGAACTCCATATGCCACACTGGCAAATGAGGACAACCAAATAGAGGTACCCAGAGAAGTGGAAGGAAAGAATGTGGAGGTTAGCCAAGGAGGTAACCTCAGCAGGGAAAGCAGTGGACCCCAGAGGAGGAGGAAGTGAATCCTGGTGGGGGACTCCATCATAAGAGGGATCCAGCTAGGAACACAGGAGGGGGAGGACAGGGAGTTGAGGTGCCTACCAGGTGCCACGGCATGGAGGGATGGAAGGAAGATCCTGGGGATCACTGGGAAGGCAAGACGGAGGGTGAGCTGGATGTCATTATCCACCTAGGTACTAATGACCTGGCAAATGGGAGCCAAAGGAAGTTCAAGAAGAGTTTAGGAAACTGGGGAGGGTCTCAAGCAAGTAGCTACTTCCATCACTTTCTCAAGTACTACCTGTGAGAGCAAGGAGAGCATAGAGTGCATGCACCAGGAACTTTAACTCATGGTTGAAGAACTGGTGCTGTGAGGAAGGGTTTGGATTCATTGGTGACTGGGACCTACCTGGAGGGATGGAGGTTTGTTCAAGCCTGGCCTGCATCCATCCTGGAGGAATCAAGCACTCAATGATAAGTTTAAATGCTACATTGACAAGCATTTAAACTAGCAAAGGGGCGTGAGGCCAGCAAGGAGGGTACCTGCTTGCTCACCCCCCACGGCTAGCAGTGGAACCAGTGAACCAGAGGAGTGGCTATCTCTGCAAAGCAGTGTGCAAAGATGGAGATTAGTGCCCAAGAGGTGGATAAGCAGAAAAGGGGCAAAATTCAGCAGAAGGGCAGACAGCAAGGAGAACCAGGGATAAATGACAACCAAGGAAGGGGCTGGGTAGAACAGTGAAACAGTCTAGGGAGGTCAAATCATGGAAAGCCATGTGTGCAAATGCCAGGAGCCTTAGCAACAAGATGGAAGATCTGGAGCTGTCATGGTGCAGTCAGACCCTGGACATTGTGGCCATCACTGAAACCTGGTGTAATGATAACCACGACTGGGAGATGGCCATACCTGGCTACAACATATTCAGAAGAGAGAGACAGGCAGAAAGGAGGAGGAGTGGCACTGTATGTGAAAAATGACATAAGGGCCACAGAGATCCAGGAGGAACAAAATGGGGAGAGATACTGTGGGTTAAGCTGGAAAGGAAAATGGGGACAGCCATCCGCATGCAGTGTGGTCTATAGACCACCAGCCCAGGAGGAAGAAACAGATAGGGAGCTGATGCTAGCCATCCAAAGGATGGCAGACAAGGTGAGGTAGTACTGGTTGGAGACTTCAATATTCCAGACGTGGACTGGAGCATCCCAGCAGCAGCATCAACTAGGAGCAGATTTATCCTGGACTCCCTTCAGGGTGCCTTCCTCAAGCAACTGGTCATGGAACCAACTCGGCACAAGGCAATACTGGACCTTTTGCTCACAAACAGGGACAGTGTGATGGGGGTAACAGTGGGGGAGCACCTGGGAAACAGTGACCACCAGTCATTGTGGTTTGAAATCACAGAAAGAGCAGAACCAAACCACACAAAAACACGTATCATGGATTTTAGGGGGGCAGACTTTGGGAAAATGGGGAGATACTTGAAAGAGGCATTAAGGGGAATGGGACAGGAATCAGGGGTTGAGGAACAGTGGGCAGTATTTAAAATGGGGATTACAAGAACAACAGAATTATGCATTAAGCAGGTTAACAAGAGGAAAAGGAAGAGGAGACCATTATGGTTTTCCAAAGAGGTAGCAAAGAAAGTGAAAGCCAAAAAGATTGCATTCAGGCAATACAAAAAGACACAGGCAGAAGGGGATAGGGAGAGGTACCAGGAGAAGCAAAGGGAGGCAAGGGAGGTCAGTAAGGGAAGCCAAAGCTCAGACAGAAGAGCACATTGCAAAATCAGTGGGTAGAGGACAAAACCTTTTACAGGTACATAAGTGAAAAAAAGAAAGACAAAGGAGGATAGTGAGACTGAAGGGGAGGATGGGGGCCGCGTGGAGGATGACAACAGTAAAGCTGACATATTGAACAGGTATTTCTACTCAGTCTTTACTGAGGAAGAGGAGGGTAATGGGTCTGAAGGGAGTACAAGGGGTGAGAATGGTGCAGAAATGGACACAAGTCCCTTTACACGAGAAAGGGTCCTGAAGGAACTGGAAGTAATAAGAGTTGATAAAGCAATGGGGCCAGATGAGGTGCACCCCAGGGTCCTTAAAGAACTAAGAGAGGTGGTGGCTGAACCTCTGGCTATCCTGTTTAGCCGATCACTGGAAACAGGGGAGGTACCCAAAGACTGGAGGACAGCAGATGTAGTCCTCTTATACAAAAGTGGGAACAAAGAGGAAGCAGGGAACTACAGACCAGTCAGCCTCACCTCGGTAGTGGGGAAGATCATGGAAGCACTACTGAAGGAGAGATTGGTGGAACATCTGGTTGTCAATGGACTACAGGACCCAAGGCAGCATGGTTTCACCAGGGGGATGTCATGTCAGACCAACCTCGTTGAATTTTTTGACTGGGTGACTAGGGAGGTGGATCAGGGGAGGCAGTGGACATGGCCTATCTGGACTTCAGCAAGGCCTTTGACACTGTGCCACATAGAAGACTATTACACAAACTGGGGAATATGGGTGTGGGCAGGACAGTAGTGTGGTGGGTAGGTAACTGGCTGGGTGGCAGGACACAGAGGGTGGTGGTAAATGGCTGTCACTCCACAGAGGAAGAGTGACCAGTGGGGTACACAGGGATCAGTGCTAGGACCGGTCCTATTCAACATCTTCATCAGTGACATTGCTGGGACCTAGAAGGCAGAATTTCACTGTTCACTGATGACACAAAGCTCTGTAACAGAGTAGACACACCAGAGGGTGTAGACAGAATGAGAAGCGACCTGCAGAAACTTGAAGAATGGTCAGGGGTTTGGCAGTTGAAATTCAATGCAAAGAAGTGCAAGATAATGCATATGGGGCACAAAAACCCTGGCACAATATATCAGTTGGGTGGGTGAGGATATAGCATGCACCAAGCAGGAAAGGGATCTTGGGGTTATCATCTCTGATGACCTCAAGGTAGGGAAACAGTGTGACAAGGCAGCAGGTAAAGCAAATAGGATGCTGGGATGCATAGGCAGGGGCATCACCAGCAGGAAAAGGGAGGTCATAATTCCGCTATACAAGACACTAGTGAGGCCCCACCTGGAGTACAGTGTACAGTTCTGGAGACCATACCTACGTAAGGACATAGACAGGGTAGAGAAGGTTCAGAGGAGGGCAACAAAGATGGTGCATGGATTGCATCACAAGTCCTATGAAGACAGGTTGAAAGAACTGAACATGTAATCCCTGGAGGAGAGGAGGGAGAGAGGGGATATGATAGAGACATACAAGTATCTTACAGGGAGGAACAGGGTGCAGAAAAACACTATTTTTAAGCGAAAAAGATGTTCCAGGACTAGAGGATGAAGTCGGAGGGAGGACGATTCAGAGGAAACATGAGAAAGAATTTCTTCACAGAACGGGTGGTGGACAAGTGAAACACCCTGCCAGAGGAAGTGGTGGGGGCTGAAACAATCACGGGATTTAAGAATGCATGGGATAGACATAAAGGAATTCTGGAGGTCAGGGGTAAGGGGCAACAGACTTCTAGGAAAACAAACTGAACTTACAAGCTCAAATGGGCAGACTGGGTGGGCCATAGGCCCTTATCTGCCGACACTGTCTATGTATCTATGTATCTATGTATCATGGAATGGTCTTTTGGCTGTTGGGGCCTGATAATGGAAGGTCACATCATATCAGGCTACAACACCAAAAATGCATTCCACTTTGTTGAATGGTCCCCAAATTCCCTTGCATATCAGATGCCACAACCAGTTGAGCATTCCCTGGTGACAAATGGCTCCCAACAAGCCCTCCTATATCAGTCACCACCACCACAAATGGATTTAGTGTTGTTTAATGGACTCCCAGTTCCCTCTCAAGTCAGGAGCCACAGCAAATTAAGCATTCCCTGGTGTCAAATGGTGCCCCAACAAGCCCTCCCATGTCAAGCCCCACCATCAGAAAGGATTTCCAGTTGGTCAATTGTCCCCCATTTCCCTTCAAAACCAAGCACCACATGAACTGGAGTTCATTTCTTTTTTTTTGTTTTGTTAACCAGGTAAGGCTCACTAGGCACAACTGCCTGTTTTCAGGTTCAAGCTGGGAGCTTTAGGCTGGTTAAGTTACTTGCTCAGAGTCATACAGTATGCAAGCGGAGGTTGGGGGAATCAAACCGAGTTCAGCTGAACCAATCTCATTCACAACTCATTACTCTAACCTCTAGACCATGCTGCCAACCGAAAAAAGGTGGTTTAAAGGGCACCTGTCCCACCTAAAACTTCCTGCATCAGACACCACCAAGAAATATGTGGAGAGTTACTTACCAGGATACTATGTAGTCAAAATCAAGAATCTGGAAGAGACGTTGTCAGTCAGAACTGTAAAATACAATATAGGAATAGAGTCACAAAGGATCCATAGTTCTTAGTGAATTAATAGTATAGAACATGTTCATAAAAGAGTTATACTTATCTGATGGGGAAGGAGTCCTCATCCTTTCAGGCATGCGGAACAGAAACAAAAATATGTTAATATGAGGAAGATACAGTACCGTGAGAAGAAGCCGCGAGTTGGCAGATACGGATCAGACTACATTTGAGAAAACAATGAAGCACAACATAAAAAGTTACTGCTAAAGTCATGTATGAAAATAGAGGTCTAGAGAAAGATCACTGCTCTCTGCCCAGATGGCCTAGTTTCCAATAATTGAAAGTATTATCCCGGGTGGGATAGAAAATATTCCTTTTTTGGTCAGTGACCCAGAGTTGTTTAGGTAATCAGGTGAATTCACTGATCCATTTTATGGAGTCCCTTCTTGGCACCTCTTCTTTAAACGAAGCTCCTAGATCACTTCAACCATCAAGTTGTCCCAATGTACACCTTCACAACATGCACTACCATGAACTTAGCACATTAATGCTCACCCCGCTTCAACAGTTACTAAACTAAGTTTGGTACATAATTAAACAATGGGGTGAACATTAGGGTTCCCAACCCCAAATTCACACCCCTCACACCTGTTCTAACATGTAGGGTAGATGTATGGGCTTAAGGTTGGTCCCCAGTTTTTTCTCCCCCCCCCCCATATCATAAGTCACAAATTTATTTTTCCCAGCCTGCCCTTGCTCTGACGGTACACACACAGCTTCACTGAGGCCAGGAATAAACTTCATTTGTAATTTCTGTTACTGTACAATTTCTTTTTCATACCCATTAGTCTCTCTCTCTCTCTCACCACTGCATGGAATAAGTCACAAATATATTTTTCCAGCCTACCCTTGCACTGACAGTACACAAGCACAGCTGCACTCAAGTAAGAAATAAACTTTAATTGTGATTTCTGTGACTGTAAAATTTATTTTTCATACCCAATAGTCTCTCTCTCTCTCTCTTTCTCTTTCTTTCACCTCTGCATGGCATAAGTCACGGATTCATTTTTACCTGCCTGCCCTTGCACTGACTGCATACATGTGACGTCTCCCGTTTTGGCCGGGAGAGTCCTGTTTTTTTAACTAAACTCCCGCCCCCCCCCCGCACGGGAAAGCAAATTTCCTGATTTAGACAGTCGCAAAAGAAAACAATCTCTATCTGTGTCCCTCTTCATCTCTCTCTCTCTCTCCCGGGTCTGTCAGGTGTTCTCCCACTCTGCTCCCTGTCTTACTATCGCTGCATACAGTGTTCAATGGGCTGAAGGGTCCGGACGCTTTGCTGCAGGTGGTGCGTGCAGAGTGGAGGGCGAATGTGTTGAGTTTACCGGTTTCTTGCAGGCAGCTGGCAGTTGGCAGCAGCAGCAGGCTCCAGAGCAGTCTCATTACCATCGTGCACAGTAATTTTACCCAGGCAAACCACGCTATTAGTAAAAAAAAAAATGCAGGTACTCACTGGGAATCCAATCAGAAACTATACTATAGACGCCACTCGACCAGTCATGCATGCTATTACTTTTGCTTTGTGACTTTTCTGATTGGATTCCCTGTGAGTACCTGCATTTTTTTTTCCACTAATAGTATTGTTCAACGTTCCTGTCTAAATTATTTCACTATGTGGCATCGAATAAACTGCAGGTCTGTTCCTGAAGTAATGGTTTCACAATCTCAGATTTATTGTTACAATAAAACCATAATAACGGCATCACTGCCAGTGATCGGCGTGTGGAGAGCCATTAATGGCCGCACGAGGTGGGTGGCTGGGTACTTTCTCCCACCTAAAAAGCAAATCTCCTGGCTAATTTCACAAAACCTCCCTCCTGCACAGATTTATATCATCACATGTATGTGACTGTCCACACAGAGATCCACACTAAGGCCAGGAAAAAACTTTGTTTTTGATTTCTGTGAGTGTAAAATGCCTCTTTGGTCCCCAGAAGTCTCTCACTCCCCCTCTGCATGGCATAAGTCACAGATTTATTTTTTCACATCCTTCCCTTGCAATGACTGTGCACATACAGCTGCACTAAGGCCAGGAATAAACTTCATTTTGTGATTTCTGTGAGTGTAAACTTTTTTTTGTCCCCATTGGTCCCTCTCTCTCCCCTCTGAATGGCATAAGTCAAAGATTTATTTTACCAGTCTGCCCTTGCCCTACTTGTACACACACATAACCACACTAAGGACAGGAATAAACTTCATTTGTGAATTCTGTGACTGTAACATTATATTTGGTATCAGTAGTCTCTTTCTCTCTCTCTCTCTCTCTCTCCCCGAATGGCATAAGTCACATTTTTTTTTCAATCTGCTCTTGTGCTGACTATACACACACAGCTACACTGAGGCTATGAATAAACTTCATTTGTGATTTCTGTATCTGTACAATTTCTTTTTCATACCCATTAGTCTCTCTCTCTCTCTCCCTCTCTCTCCCTCCCCCTCTGCATGGCATAAGTCACAAATTTACTTTTTTGAGCCTGCCATTGCCCTGACTGTACACACAAATCCACACTGAGGCCACAAATAAAATACATTTGTGATTTCTGTGGCTGTAAACTGTCACACAAAATCCATTCCCTATTATCCAGGGGCTCACCTAAAATCTTCAAAACCTGGTACATATTTTGAGCCCAACTTTTCAAGATAGCCTACTTAGGACCACACCTCTTGTACCAATTACATAAACATTTTTAATCCCTGCAAAAACTAAATTCTGTGCAAATTCAATACCATTCTGCACCACATTTGTGATAAATAATTTTGTCAATGATTTGAAACATTACAGCTGCAACATACCTGAGTAAGGATAATAAAAAGACTATACTAAAAATATGGGGGAAAATACTGAAAATTTCCCTAGTTACCAGAATGTGTAGAAAAATGCCAACTAATGGTGATAACTTTTACATTATTAGATATTTTGACCCCAAATTTTGAAAATAGTCTTCTTATGGACCCACCTCATGAACAATATACCATAAAGGTGATTTTGACAGCTGACTGTGCAGTTACCTTTTCAGCGGGAGTTACATATTGAAAGTCATATTGTTCATTAGGTGGGGTCCCTCAAAAGCCATGTTGAAAATTTGTGGTCAAAATCTTGAAAAATAACAAAGTTATGCATGAAAGTTGAAATGCCCATTTAAATACTGTACGTTGAACAGCATTTACCTTACTTTCTCGGATTGCATTCCACAGATCCAGCAGCAAGACCTGGATGATTGTACAGCACAAGAAAAATATTATCAAGGACATTTTTCTTTTTTTGCAGGAAGAAATCGGGGGGGGGGGGGCAATAGAAAACAGAGACAGCAATGGGAGAAGGCTGAATGACCCAGCAGCAATTGGTATCTTGAGAGGGAGAGTGAACCGGATCAGTTGAGTGATGGTGTGTGGGAGTGAACTGAGGGGTTTGGGGAGGTATCTGCTAAGTGGGAGGTGGCAATAGGGGGAGGTCAGAAATGAGGGAAGATTGTGCAGCATAAAAGGAAAAAATCATTGATGGACAGTTTTCTTTTTGCAGAAATGAATTAATGGGGATGGTGGAGCAATAGAAAACAGACAGCGATCCCAGAAATCTGAATCACACAAACATCAAGCGGTGTGTTCAGAGGGAGTAGATCTGAACCTGGGATGGTGTGGGAAGGTATCTGATGAGTGGGAGATGGCAATGGGGAATGATTGAGCAGCATATGAACAAAAAAGCAATGAGGGACTTTTTTTGAGGAGGTGGGGGGGGTGCTAGACAACAGAGAGGGCATTGGGGACAGTGATGGGATGATGGGATGAAGGACCCCTGGACTACCAGGAAAAACACAGTCCATATCAAGGACAGCAACTGGATAACTGGGGAGGGTTCACTTGACTACCAGGGAAAATACAGTCCACGTTGGGACAGTGATCAGATAACCAGAGAAGGGGAAGGGACTACTGGACTGCCAGGGAAAATAAAGTCCACATTGGGGAAGCAATCTGATGATGGGGAGGGGAGGAGGGACCACTGGACTACAAGGTAAAATACAGTCCACATCAGGGAGAGTGATCCGATGACCTGGGATGGGGGAGGGACCACTGGACTACCAGGGAAAATACAGTCCTTATCAAGAACAGTAACTGGATGACTGGGGAGAGGGGAGAGACCACTGGACTACCAGGTAATAAAGTTTTGTGGCTGAGAATAAAAGTTCAACAACCGGACAGCGATTGGAGAATGAGGGAGAGGCCACTGGACTAACAGGGGAAAAATATTCAACAAAAAAAGGGGATCCCTATCACCAGCTTCAATGAAAATGTATATTTGTTCACTAAAAAGTTTTTTGATTGTGAATATATACTCTATTAGGGCAGTATATGGCAGTCAAGCATTAGCAGATGACAGTATGGCACTTGCATTAATGGGGCAATCTCCAGATCTCGCCGAGTGACCGAGCTGCTTTATTATGAAAAAATATATAAAAATCAAACATTGCGACAGCATTACCAATAGGTAAAGCTACCTCATTGCAAATGTACTCTTTCAAACAAAAACAAAAAACAAGTAAATTGTTATCGGCCCATCTTACATACTCACATGAAACAACACTTGGTTTCAGAGGTTGCTGGCATTTTTTTTTGACTGATGCGATCTCTGCAATTGTTAACACTCGTCACTTGTTTTATAAAAAACAGAGTAATGTACATATTATGGATAATACCTTTGTAGTTGAACAGAAACAAATATATATTATACTGCCAACTCTACTCAACTTCTAAGGACCATTGCAAATACTGCCGAAGGCAAACTCTACAAAAAAATTAGTCGCTGTCAATAAAGATAAAGAAAACAGATGGTACAATCTGGCAAATTACAGGCAAAAGAACAAATATTGATGGAAAAAAGGAGGCAAATTATATTGTGAACAACCCACTGCCTTTTCTGATCAGCAGTATTTAAATAAACGGTCATGGACAAAAGCGCAAAAATCAGGACAAAACTCTCAAAACCTTACTTTTGAAAGTAAACACAGGAGTAGACAGGAGTATATTTTTCAGATGACAGTGTTCAGCTTAACAAAGCAGTATTCTAGGTCCTCAAGCTGAATTTTTTTACATGGCTAAGTCAACGTGATGCAGAAGAATGTTTGAGACAGGCAGAGAGCAGAAAAAAAAAAACACCGCTAAAACCACCTGACTCTGCAAACGCTGTCAGTTTTTGATTGGATCAGCATGCCCTACAAGATACTTTGTGATCTCTTGCATGCACTGCTGCTAGGCAAATTGAGATAACCATTAGATTTGCTAAGTTGTGGGCCTAAAAAAAAAAGATGTTTCTTGACGTAGTAAGAAGTCCACATCAGCAAACAATGTCATTTAGTCAGACGTAGTATTGCGTTGCTGGTGGTGGGAGAGTTAAAGAGGCAAGGACCCAACACCAAGCCCTGAGGTAACCCACTAGTCACTCCAGCCCAGTTTGACATCTCTCCTTGAACAATCCCCCTCTATCTCCTTTCATTTAACCAGGCTTCTAGCCATTCAATTATGTTGTTATTGAATTTGAAGTTTTTCAGTGTGTTTATAAGTTTGAGATGAGGAAGCTTATCAAAAGCTTTCAAAAAGTCCAAGAACATGACATCCACAGAGTTTTCTTTGTCTAATGCCCTACTCACTTTTTCATAGAAGACTAAGAGATTTGTCTGACATGATCTTGCCTTCCTGAAACCATGCTGCACTGGATCCTGTAAGTCATTTTGTTCTAAATGCTCTGTAATATAATCCTTTAAGATGTTTTCCAATATTTTCCCCATAACAGAGGAGAGACTCACAGGTCTATTATTTTCTGGCTCTGTTCTTGCCCCTTTTTTGAAAATAGGGACCACTAAGGCTTCCCTCGACCCCTGTGGCACCTCTTCTTTGCCTAAGGAAGTCTGAAAGATGAACATCAGAGGTGCAACTAGTTGTTCTGATAATTCCTTTATTACCCTTGGGTGAATTTCATCAGGTCCTTGTGATATGTTTATGTTGATTTTGTTTAACCTGTCTAGTACATCTTTTACTTTGCTGATGATATGCCCTGGTGTAGGACTTATGTTGTCCCTCCTTATTTTTGAAGTCTCAGTACTGAAGACTGAACAAAAGTATTTATTTTGAATTTATGCAGCTTCCTTATTATTTAAGATGTTTCCTTCTTTATTTTTGAAAGGACCTATATTGTTTGTATTTATCTTTTTATTGTTTATGTATGTGTAAAAGGTCTTATAATTATCCTTTACTTGTACTGCCAATTTTGAATTCATATTCTTTGTTGCTTTTTAAATAGCCCTTTTTACTTGTTTGACCAAATTTCTGTATTTAGTTATGTTTTGTATGTTGTGGCTTCTTCTTCTTTTTTTTAAATTAAATAAACTTTATTCTTTTACCATCAAGTACAACATTTCAACTTTAGTCCTACATCTTGTATAAAAACATATAATGGTACAAGGGCGTGAAAGCTCCAAAGTATAAATACCATACAATTATGACTCAATGATTTGCTTGTGACATATAATGCAGAAAAGGCAAAAAGAAGACCTCTGCATGCCCTCCAATCAAGTAGTATATAGTTCCTCCTACCTCCTCCACACCCCACCCTTCCACCCTATCCCCCAGAGCCACAAATATCTCCCCCAATGGTGCCCACCCTCAAACAAACATGAGCCTTAAAATAATTCCTCTTAGAGTTACTATAGGGCAACCCATTGGGACTTTATACTCCCTAAACTACTACCCTAGTTCCACCCTGCTTCATTAGGAGGAAAGGGAGAGAGACCAAAGTATAAGAAATTTGTCCCATCTAGATTTATACAGGGGAAGCTTACCCCCTTAAACTTGCAATTTCTTTTTCAAATCTTAGATTATATAATAACTCCTTAACCCATTCTATGTAAGATCCTTCCAATATCGAAGTACAAGCCGTTTTACTGACAGGGGAAATAATGGCCATATAGTATTTTTTCTCTTTGAAAGGAACAGTAGAGTAATCCCCCAGAATACAAATCTGTGGTGAGAAAAGGTCTTGCAGCCCTAACAGTGGATCTGCTCTATCCCTAATAACACTCCAAAGGGATGCTACTTTGGGGCAATCCCATAATGTATGAAATAGTGTTCCGGGGGCTGCTTAGCACCTAAAACACAAGTTACTCTGTGTCTTGACCATTCCATGCAACTTAACCAGAGTGTAGTAAATGTTATGCAGAATATAAAACTGCATTAGCCTTAAGAGATCATTGTTGATATACTGATAAACTCCCTCCCAGATTTTCTCCCAGGAAAAATTCTCTTGTGGGAACAGCTGTATCCAGTAACTAGACTGGTCCGCCACCTCTGAATTAAGTGCCAAGTATATCCGTGACACCAGGTGGGATATAGCATGTGGCTGTTTAACACAGTCAAGAAACTGCTGAAGGGGAGAAGGCTGCTGTGTATTCCATCTTTTTAAACCAAACCACTTTATTAACACATGCCTAAGTTGGATACTGAAGAAGGAGTATTTATTGGGAATCCGTAAAGAGATTAAAATCTCCAGTGTCTCTTTCAGTATACCGTCTAACAGCAAATCACAAACTTTAATTTGGAGGTCCGAACATTCATTGGGAACCCTTATAATTCTATCCCCAATTTCAAAATTTGGGTTATTGAATACCGGTTGCATTGGATCCATTTGGTTATTGTATTTCATGGCCCTGCAAAGTTGTGAGTGCACCTTTAGTGAGATGTATAAAACTGTGCCTTTTAAATCACTGGCTAACCTACCCAGGCCAACAAATAAGAAACTCTCTGGGGAATATTTAGCTAGTAAGTTTCACTCCAACTGCAACCAAATAGGAAGATTGGAGGCAGTACCTGTGTCCCTTGGGTTAGCCCCCCCAATGCATATAGTTAGCCATGTGACTGGCTAGGTAATAATGGAAAAAATTGGGAGTTTAAGGCCCCCCCCCACTGCTTAGGAGCACTAAGCCGATTATATGCTCTGAGTGGGGTCTTACCCCTCCATATAAACAATGAGATAATATTGTGGAGTCTACGGAACCAACTCAGGGGAAGATAAAGATTTAACATATTGAGTGGATAAAATACCCTCAGGAGCACATTCATCTTAACGACACTAATCCTCGCCTGAAGGGATAAATGCCAGGAGCTGCACCTATTCAAATCTAATTGAATTTCTTTAACCAGATTGTCTAGGTTCAGCTTTTTCATCCTGGATACAGATGTAGAGAGTGTTAGACCTAAATACTTGAGTTGAGTAGACCACACCATAGAGAGCGGGGTAATATAATCTCTAGAGAGCAGGGGATTCAAGGGCATTACCTCCGATTTACCAATATTAAGTTTATAATTCGATACTATGCCGAATTTGTGGATTATTTGGAGGGCGGATTGAATGGACTCACAGGGGTTAGAAATACGGAGAAGGATATCATCTACATAAACTGATATTTTTAAATGAAAATTCCCTACCTTAATCCCCTGAATTCCTGGAGAGGGTTTTAACTGTCTTATTAGCGGTTCCAGATATAAATTAAATAGCAACGGAGAGAGTGGGCACCCCTGTCTGGTGCCAGATTTTAAGGGGAAAGCAGAAGAAAAAACTCCATTACAGTACACCTTTGCCCTGGGTCCAGAATATAATGATTTAACCCAGGAAATAAAGGGGGAAGGAAAACCCGTTACTGCTAGAGTATCAAAGAGAAATACCCAATCTACCCTTTCAAATGCTTTCTCCGCATCCAGGGAAACCAATGCCATTAGTTTGTCCACCTCCCTGGACACGGAGAAAATATGTGCTAATTTACGGATGTGATCCGATGAGACTCTACCCTGCACAAAACCAACTTGCTCAGGACTCAGTAGCCCCATCCAAACCTTAGCCATCCATACAGCCAGAATTTTAGCAAATATTTTTATATCGTAGTTCATCAATGAAATGGGATGAAAATTCGTAACCTTATTTTTCTCCTTACCAGGTTTTGGCAATACAACTATATAGGCCTCCAGAAGTGTCTTATCCATAATTCCCTTTTGGCATATAAAGTTAAATAAATGTAGGAGGATAGGGGTTAATTCTTTTTCAAAAGTTTTATAGAAGTTGGACGCAAAGCCATCTGGGCCCGGAGCTTTGTCTCTAGCTAAGGAATTGATAGTATCTCTAATTTCCTGAGAAGAGATAGTGCTAATCAGAAACTCTTGCTGGGCTACCTCTAACGTAGGCAGTGACATGGTTAACAAGTATTCCCGGATTTCTTTGGGTGAAGGAGCATTTTCTGGGGGTGTACAAGTGCGTATAATACTGTTCAAATTCTTTAGCAATTTGTCTAGGAGTTGTTAAGATAGCATTATTTGATAGGGAGTAAACATAAGGAATCAATCGGGATTCCTCCTGCTTTCTTATCCTCATTGCCAGGAGGTGACTAGCTCACTCTCCTTGCTCAATGTATTTGGCTTGAGTTTTAAAGAGGGCATATTCCGCTCTCTCTCTCAATATTTCCACATACTCACTTTTCAGGACCTCTAACTGCAATATCTCTTCCTCTAATGGAGGATTTGATAGTGAACTTTCTAAGATCCTGATCTCCTCTAACAGGGCTTTAACCTTAACTTCCTGCTTCCTCTTTTTGGTAACCAATATTCTAATAAATTCCCCCCGTAAACAGCACTTTAATGCACACCATATTTTATCAAAATCAGAGATAGAACCATCATTCTGGGCCATAAATTGCTGTATAAGATCCTTAATCCTTTTAACTGTATCCTCCTGGCTAAGAAGCTGGGAATTTAGTTTCCAGATAGTATCCTTATGGATATGTGAAACTAAATTAACCTCCAGCCAAACTGAAGAATGGTCAGAAAGCACTCTGAGGGCGATCACACTACCCACTAAACCTGACATAACCCTTTGATCCAGCAGGAAAAAATCAATTCTGGAGAGAGATTTATGCACAGGAGAATAATAGGTATAAGCCCTTGCATCCGGGTTCAGAACCCGCCAGGGATCTCGCAGACCATATGTATCCCTTAAATCTCGAAGGGATCTCTGGGCTGGGGAAAGAATCTGCCCTGTTAAAACAGACCTATCCAAATTGGTGTCTATCACTAAATTCCAGTCTCCTGCTAATATCATAGGGAGACTACTGAAGGGAGCAAGATTTAGCGAAAGATTAACAAAAAATTCCGGGGAATCTTTATTCGGCCCATATAGAGTACTGACCAGAACTTCTCTGTTTTCTAAAATTCCTCTCAAGAAGAGGAATATTCCATGAGGATCAACTACCTTCTGCAATTCTAAAAATTGGATCCCTTTGGTAAACAATATTGCAACCCCACACTGGGATGTGGATTTCCCTGCTGCATATACTGTCTCAATCGGTACTCTCCTTAGCAAATTATTTTCTCCTTCCAGTATATGTGTTTCCTGCAGTAAAGCAACTTGACAATTCAGCACTGCTAGGTGTTTAATTATTTGAAGCCGCTTTACCCGGGACCTAATGCCCTTAGTATTCCATTATATAATTTTTATAGTAATATACTTTATTAAGGGAGCTCATATTCGTAACTCTTGCACTTAGCACCAGCATATACTGTTACAAAAAGTGGCTCCATTCCCTGTCCCCCCCTTCCCCCCTCCCTCCTCCTCCTCCTCCCTCCTATCTCATGTCCTCCCTTCTCCCCCTACCCTTATATCCATACAGGTCCCCATGTTCCGCCTATCCCACAACCCTAAATCCCACTCCACCCTCCTTCCCCCTCCCCTGCTCTCTCTATCTCTAGTGGTACAACATTTATATCTCCCAGTCCTAAAGACTGAACTCCTACCTCCCTCTCTGGCATGATGACGTCCATGCTGCCTGATGAGTTCTCTCACCCTATGCCCCTCCTCCCTCACTCCCATCTTGGGAATTATTTTTGTTCCCCAAAATACTTCCCCCGAACTTACAATGGTAATTGCAAGTAAAATAGATGCCTAGGTGTAAGATTCCATAATCTCATTGTCAAAAAATTACAAAAAGAAACCAGGTAACTAACCCTATGAATATTTGAAATTGAAACTTTCCAAATTGAGATACAATGCTATTTGCCACCAACAAAATTTAACCCCATCCACTCCCAAGTCAAGGTTACTTAAAATAATATCTAAACTGCTGTTTAAACCCTTTGGTTGCACAAGCATTTGGTTACATAAACATCAAAAGGGAAAATAGCCCTCATTAATGATACCATTACTTCGCTCTTCCCACCAATAGTTAACAGTCATTCAACCTTTGAGTAACATAGAGAATAATCCCCCCTTGTTTATCATATTACTTTATGACCCTCGTCCCATATTTATGTAAGAGGCACAAGCCGCCTCAGTATACTCGCAAGCCTTCATTATTATTATCCAAATTCAGGATGTCCTTCTAATTATATAGAAACCAAATAAAAAAAACAGGTCCGTACAGTGCACATCACGCAACTAGAGTACAAATTTGCATCCAATGTCTGCTAGATGGCACTGTGAACTCATTTAAACAAATCTGGGAACCTATGTTTGCAGAATTCTGTCGCTTTGTCCACTGTTTCAAATGAGTGCCAGTTCTCCTCGTGGGTTATTTGTAACATTGTTGGATATCTGACTTTAAATTTGATACTCACCGAAATGAGCTTGGAGACCACAGGGTGGAGGGCAGAGCGCTTCTGTCGGACCATATATGGCAGGTCTTGTGCCATCCTTAACCTTTTTCCTTCCCATTTAATTTCTCGGAGCTCTTTTAATTTGGCAATGATGTATTGCTTATCCAGAAAGTTAAGCAGCTTGAACAAGAAGGGCCTGGGAGGGGAGCCCACAGACTTCATAGGCCTTAGGGAACGATGTGCTCTCTCGATTATATAAGCGGGGCCATTAGGAGATGGCCCTGCTAACCTCTCGCAGAGTTTCTGGGTAAACGCTACTGGTGCTGGCTCCTCTTCCCCTTCAGGCAATCCCAGTATGACCAAGTTGTTCCTCCGCGATCTCCCCTCGAGATCTTCTAGTTTATCCTCAGCTTTCTTAAGCCATTGCCTCACCTGCCCCATTTCTGGCTCTTGATGCTGCCGCCAGTCATCCAACGAGGATATGCGGGCCTTGTTATCCAAGGTCCGAATAGTAAGCTGATCTAAAATCGCCCTCATGCCTCTCAACTCCGAGGCTAACACTAGTAGTGTATCCTTTATGAGTGTTAGCTCTTCTAAGAATCGCTTCTCACTAAGCACTTCTGGCTTAGAAGTGGATGAGCTCAGGTCTTCTCCATGGGCTTTAGATCTTTTAGACTGCTTCTCCTTGGATGGAGTAGAGGGAGGTGTGTGCTTCAATGCGGCCTTCTTCATTTTGGCATCCATCTCCCCCGAATTCTCGTCTGTTCAGCCCGATAACCATTCGGGTTAGTTTCTGCCTTCTCCCCAACTTTATCAAAACTGCAGGGGACATTTAAAAGACTTTGTAAAGCTTGATTTGAGCGAGGTTGATGCCGGAACTACTCGCGATCGAACCGACTCAGGCAGCCATCACACCGGAAGTCCCCATGTTGTGGCTTCTTTTGGTTTTCTGATACCATCTATTGTTTTGGTTTATTTGTTTCTTAATCCTTGAGTTTAACCACCTGGGATCATTTTTTTTATTTTAGTAGTATATTTCTCTTTTTTAAGTATATAATTTTGAATTGTCTTTGCTAGTTTTTCCACAAGTATTTTCCACATCTCATTTACAGTTTTGTTTTCTAGTTCTTTTTCCCAGTTCCATTGTGCCATAGCTCTCCTCATAGAGTAAAAATCAGCCCTATTACAGTTGAACAAAGTTGTTTTTCCTGTGCTTATTTCTTTTAACACTTCCTTGATTTAAAAAAAAAGACTGTCTGGTGATCACTGTTTCCTAGTGGGCTATCAATTCTGATCTCATTTACCAAATTTCCATTTTTGTTAATATTAAATCCAAGGTACTTTCTGCTCTGTTTTTCCCCAGTACCAGTTCCTCAAGACTGACTCGATTGAATGTTTCTACAAACAATTTTTCAGTTTTTGTATCTCCTGCTTGGTTTCCCCAGTCTATTCCTGGCAAATTAAAAATCTCCCATAAGTATTATTCTATCTCCTGGGTCTAGATTTTTTAAGTTGTTTAGTATTTTCTCATCATTATCATATGTCATTGAAGGTGGTCTGTACAAAAGTCCTAGTTTTATCTTGGGTGAGTTTTTTGGTATTAATTTTATCCACAGTATTTCAATATCATCCTCTTCCCTTTTTATTTCTTCAAACTTTATTGTTTCATTTATGTAAATGGTGATGCCTCATCCCTTTCTATATTTCCTAGATAGAGAGAACAAATTGTACCCTGTGATATTTTTATCCCAATCATCATCCCTTGTCCACCAGGTTTCAGTAATTAGTGCAATTTGTATATGGTTTGCACTTAATAGGTGCTGTAATTCATCAAATTTATTTATTAGGCTCCTTGCATTAATCATTACCCCTCTCCAATCATCTTCAGGATCTTCGTGATTTAATTTTAAGTGTTTAACTTCCCCTCCCCCTTTGTCCAGTTTAAATGAAAAGTAACGGCTTCATTTATTTTCTTACCTAATATGCATGTACCAGCATTATATAAATGTAATCCATCATATTTAAAAAGGTTATTATTTCTATAAGTGTTTGTGTTTTCCATAAAACCAATATTGTTTTGTCTGCAGTAAGAACGTAACCAAATGTTTAGTTTATCAATTTTGTTGTTTTTGAAACTATACCTTCTAAATACTGGGAGTAGGCTTGCAATTATAATATCCCCCCATTTTTCTCTAATTCTATTTATTACATGTTGGTAGTCTTGTTTAATAGTTTCCTCATTTCAATTTCCAACATTGTTTGTGCCTACATGCAATATAAGTAATGGTTTCTCTAGTCCTTCCATTAACCCATCTAGTAGTTTTCCTATATTTGCTATTTTTACACCAAGGAGCGAACTCACCATTGTGTTCATCTTTCTTCCTTGGCATACCATTGAATCAATGCTCTTTGTGATAGAATTGCCTATTACAAGGATATCTTTGTTTCTTTCTCTTTCTCCTTTTGTTTTTTCTATACTAAGGCCAGTTTTTGGTTGTTGTTTTATTTGTTTCTGTATGTCTGGAAGGATCACCTGTTTGTTTTCCTCGTCTGTGACTATAACCTCTTTGTTTTGTACTTGCTTGTTGTTTTTTGTGGTGTTTTGTTTGTCTGATTTACTATTCATTCATCTCTATATTTTCCTGTTCATTTCCATTGATCTTTTCCACCACATTTTTGCCATCCTGTTGGTCCTCAGAACTTGTGTCTGAGATAGCAAACTTATTTTCCATCTCAGGGTGCACACTTGTGTTAAGCATGTCTTTCTTTCTTTGATGTTTCTGCTTGTGTACTACTGCCCATTCATACCTCTCATTTTCAGTATTTTCCTCCATCCCAGTCTGTGGTTCTGTTTCTTGTATATCTGTGTTTTGTTTTGGCCTTTTTATGTCCTCTGAGAATGAATCTATGAATGCTTCTAATTCTCCTATTTCTTTCTGTATATCCAACATCTGAAGTAATTTTTCTATCTCAGTTTAAAATGTGCTAATTAATAGGCATTTTTCACATATAAAGTCCTGTGTTTCTACCTCCTCCATATACATTTTACATTGGGTACGTGGTTTGTGTTTTTTTCTTTCTTTTTCCTTTTGCCTGCACCATGGTAAACTATAGTGCTGTGTATTTATTCCTATAGTACACTTCCAGCTGTTAGTCAAGGGTACCTACCAGATCCCCAGTGTCTCCAGCTGACACAGCAGATGCACAGACACACCTGTCTCTGTGTACGTCTCCGCAAACGGCGACCGCGCGCTCGCCCCGCTCAAGCTTGCCCCACTCACTTAGATCATTCGGTTTATGCAAGCTGAGGACAGAAAGTGTAGGTGTCACTTCCTGTTGCTCCTGCATTACCAAGTTGCCAACATAAACACTTTAGTGATGTTTTAAAAACCATCAATGCACCACCTCATTCGGCTGATTTAAATCAATAAAAGCGAGTCCTTGTGGCTGCTCCCCCACTGTTTAGCAGCAGCCCAATCTAGGTTTCCAACTGCCCTGGCACGTACTTCTGACTGGAATCTGCAGTTTGTTTTCTGTGTCCCACACTCCACCTCTATGTGTGGGTTTCCTTAGTCTTGTTGCTAGGCAATGGCCTGCAACTGTCCTCTCACCAGAGGCCACTAGTATCCCATCAAAAATACTTTGTTAAGTCCTTAAAATGATGTTTGTAAGCTCAGACACAGTTCTCTCTCCACCTAGAGCCCCTGTGTGTCTCTGTTTACTCCACAAACTCACCTGCTCACTCGGGTCATTCAGTTTGTGCAGGCTGAGGACAGGACATGTAGGTGTGTCACTTCCTGTCTCTCCTGCACTACCAAGTTGCCAAAATAAACACTTTAGTGATGTTTTAAAAACCAGCAATGCATCACCTCATGTGGTGGATTTAAATCAATAAAAGCAAGTCCTTGTGGCTGTTCTCCCACTGATTAGCAGCAGCCCAATCTAGGTTTCTAACTGCCCTGGCATGTACCTCTGCCTGGAATCTGCAGTTTGTTTTCTGTGTCCCACACTCCACCTCTATGTGTGCGTTTCCTTAGTCCTGATACTAGGCAATGGCCTGCAACTGTCCTCTCCCCAGAAGCCACTAGTATCCTTTCAAAAATGCTTTGTTAAGTCCTTAAAAGGATGTTTGTAAGCCCAGACACAGTTCTCTCTCCACCTAGAGCCCCTGTGTGTCTCTGTTTAGGATTTCAGTGACCAGGGATGAGTGTGACATCCCCTTTCTCTACTGCATTGTTCATGGTGTACAGGTACACTGCTTTGCACTGGAGCCTCTGCAACATGTAATGAGCTATTGGCCAGAGCCGACATGACTGCAGTTACTCCATATGAGCAGTCACTGAGCTCACAGCGGGACAGTCTGCTGTGCCCAAGATGGCCGTTGGAGCTCAGTACACATGTATAAGAAGGTACACATGTGCAAATGCACCTCCATACTTGCAGTGAAGTTGTGCATGTGCACTGAGTGCCAGCGGCCATATTGGCCAAGGCAGACTGTTCTGCTGTGAGCTCAGTGCACATGCACAAGTTCACCACTGGTGCAGAAGTGAAGTCACACATGCACATTTATCTCTGGCAGCCATCTTGAGCATGTTAAAGAAGTGTGCCAGTGGATGGGAGGGCGCATGAAGAAATGACCGATGAGCTGAGGGCTTCAACTTGCGCTTGCGGAAGGATTGTGCTGCAGCACAAATTGTGTTCTTCAATCAGAACCTGGTGAGTTATTTTTAAGAGCTGATCACAAGATGGCTACAGGCTCCACATCCTGCAGCCGTAATAAAAAGTGGAGTTTCACCTGATGGCAACATCTTGTTTTAGCTGATGAATAGGTAAGATATTCTGTTGTTGCAGACCCTGCAAAATTCTACAAGCCTTTACAGAGTGTCTAAAAGACAGATGTAGCTACAAAAACATAATTTGTACTGCAGGTCTATGTTTGTATGCACTTGCCACTGCTCTACGTGCATATGTATTACTAGCTACTTGAGTCTCCCTCTCCATATAGAATATATAAAATTAACATTATAAATATAATACCTGTTCTTATTGTCTAAATCATAAATCCTAACACAGTTCAATTGTATTTCTTACTATTTTATGTTTATTGCACTGAACATACAAATCAAAATAAAATCAGCATGTCCTATCTCCTCCCCCACCAACTAAATACACATAGTGCTGTAGGCTTACCAACTAGTCAGTGTCACTTCCTGTATGATGCATCATGTGCTCTTGTGAGTTGCCCCTCGCCAGTCCCCAAACATACACTTGTACCTTGTTATTTGTGCACATAATACATAGCTCTGCTCCAACAACAGAAGCTAGTAAATTTATTTTTAGATGCCGCCTCCTCTTGCCCAATCTAAACCAAAACATGAGTGTCATGCAGGGAACAAAAGTATGGCATCAATGCACAGTGTGACCTCTCCTGTGTCCTGGGGACAGTTCTTAGCCAGCTTGTGCAATCAGAGCAAGTCATCACCACCACCCCCAAAAAAAACAAGACCAGTTAGAGCACATTCATCTCAGAGTCCCCCCAAGGTAAAGCACCCTGATGTGCCACTTTTTAACCGTTTAAGTTCCAACTAAGTCCATAGAAGTCCATATACAGTAGACACAGAAATAAGTGACAGAGGACCCACTTGGTCAGCCAGCATGTACCACCTTTCAGATATGCACTATTGACAGTGTCACTTACAGTACATATCCCCATAGAAACTGCCTTGTCATGCCTTTTTAATATGTCAGTGTGGCCCATCCCACCCAACTGCCTAGCTGAGGCTCCATCTAGTCTGACCAAGTCAAGCAGTGGAGTGGAGGAGTGTATTAATGGACATGAGGGAGGGGGGAGAATCCAGCTGTGATCCTAGAAAATTAAAAAAGTCACTTTTGAATCTTATAGAAGCCTTCTTCTGTTGTTGGGGGAGGGGGATCAGCAAGATGTCTCATGCTGTGATTGGGATCAGTGAAAATTAAATTAACAATTCATAAAAATCAGTGACATGCTGGTTGATTCTGATGCTGGGCTGCAGTGTGTGTAGCGTGAGCATGTACTACAGCACACCATCAGCCAGCATGATTTTGACATTAAGGATAAGAATGATTTGTTTTTCACTGATCACGATCACATTATGAGCCATCCTGATGTGTGCCTGTTCCACGAACATAAAAACAAGAGAAGCTGTGTCAGAAAGCATGTTTTTTATTTTAATAAGATCACACCCTACCCCTCCCACAAACACACACACACACACACACACACACACACACACACTGAGTTGAACAAAACAGAAAGTATATTTCCCAAACTCTGCACAGGCACCATGGCCAGATTAATGGAAGTGGGGACACTACTCCAAGTCATATTTTGTGGCCTGGGGGCCCCTAAATGACAACATCCCACTCTTCTACAGTGCCGGGCTGGCAAGGCAGCAATGACAAGGGTACTCAAGCAGGATGTGGTTTATAATGCTGTGTTATGCCACATGACTTGACAGGTCACATGCCTTGATTGTAAACAACACAATTCAGAATGACCAGTTACTGCATAAAGAAATATTTTATCGGTACAGTATTAACATTTTGTAAATTTTCACTTTTTAGTTACCTATAACTTGTCTTGTTTTTCCCTTGTCACTACTGTATGTACCTTGTAACTATTTTTGTTATTAATAATTATGGATTCATTATTAATTATGGATCCTCTTTTCTTCCTCTTTTTGTCCCTCCTCCGAGACACACCTGGACATTAGACTTGATTAGTGTGTCCTGCCTTCCCAGATATCAAATTCAAATTCCACATAAATAATTTAATAAAAATGGGATTGTAGCCACAATCTCCTCGCTCATGCCTCCTTAAATACATTTTCTTTGCCAAAACCAAAAAATGAAGCATGTATTGAAGCAGTTAATGGGGCTCAAAGCTCCCTCACATCATTTCCCTGCTCAAGATTCCTTCGAGCTCCAAACCTGAGACATGCTCAAGCTCCTTGCCTCCGCAATGCATCTGCCACTATCACCCTCTGTGCAGCTATTTTTGTTCTCAATTCTGTCTGTTCTCCAACTGTCTCCTCTCCTCCATCTCCATTGTCATTTATAGTTTTGTTGTCAACTTAAAAGTTGCTTTGCTGCTAATGCTGAGTTACCACATCCTTGCCCCCACTCCAAGTCATTGATGCCAAAGCAACTAAAGAGAACTGTGCCAAGGAGACTGAGCCTTAAGAACCCTGCAGGACCTGCAGGTGTTGACTGCAGTCACTCCAGAGATTAAGCTTCCTAGAGCAACCTCCTGCAACTTCCCAGTAATGTATATGACTCAAATCAAACCAAGACAAAACTGTGCCAACAAGAGCAAATCCCACAAGTTAGTTCCCCTCAGGTGACTTATCAGCACCTCATGGTCCACTCAGTGCCAAACTTCAAATCTTATTAAAGACTCATCAGTACACTACTCAGGTTACTGAACACTCACAGACAGACCATGACCAGAGGCAACCACAGCTTAGTTTGTTTCTCCAATGCAATAAAATGAGTTATTTCTGCATCACAATTGGCTTGGACACTGCAGAACACAGACAACTAGTCAACACAACATACCTGGTGTGGCCTGACTGATGTGAATGTAATGAGTCCAGTCTGTCCTCTTGATTGTTTCCTCAAGGTCACGCAGGTGACAGTGACATGACTCAGCCCTGCAGTGCGGCCCGGCATGGGAGGACTCCTCACAGTCACAGCAGGACCAAAGGCCTAACTAGCAGCAGCACTAACTTATCCTGGCTAGTGGCTACACGGAAAACACCAGCAGCATGCGACGCTGCACTGAAGCCGAATCCAACTCTAGGTGACCCCCTGCAGCCTGCTCAGACTCTCTCTCTCTCTCTCTCTCTACTTCTATATGTTTAGGCAGAGACTCTTCTTGTTTGATAGATGAGACCAGCCACCGGCACCAACAACTGACCACCACAGCTCTCTCTCATTTTCCTACTCTACTCCTCATCACTGTCCGGTCACACACTCTGACGCCATGCACACGAATGCACTGATTTCAGCTCCCCAGTAGTCACACCTCCAGAGGACCTCTGATGGACATGATTGGTTGTGTGTTGTGGGGTTAGGGTGGATCAGAGGTGAACTCGGAGCTGCCCATTGGAGAGACTGAGAGGCTTGCTTGTTCAGAGCGGCTGTGGGGGAAGGGGGTCACCATTCACCAGGCTGACTCAGTGGGGCAGGGGGGCTGACTGACTCCAAGAAAGTGGGTGCTTTTTGGGCAGTTCGGCCTGTTGGCAGTCACCCAGTACAGCCAGGATTAAAGAAAGTAACTGTAAATAGGTTAACAGTGGGGGCCTTCCTGAATCTCGGGGCCCTACGCCATGGCGTAATTGGCATACAGGTTAATCCTGCCATGACAGGCACCAGTGCACAGTGTGAGAGACTTCTCAAGTTCTCAGTTCTCCTCACTGCTCTATTTTCCTCTGTTGTCCCCTTAGCCTAGGGCACACACACAGCGAGGTGTCAGCACTACTCTCCATCACCACACCAGCACTCATCAACACTGTCGGCAACTAAAATTGACACTATCAACATTCCCCAGTTCCTCAGGAATGCTACGTCATGGAAGATGTCTGGACATCAGAGAAATGCAGGAGGAAGAGTGAGGCAATGCAGAGCCAGAAACAAAGTACATATCTCTTAATGAGCAGGGGGTGCGATGCAAGATAGAGGAGTAGGACAGAAAAAATATGCTGCTGACGAAGTCTTCCATCATGGCATAGTAAAGGAGGGGGTTAGGACAGGAGTTGAAAAAACAGATTAGTTAGCTTCTCCATCATGCACATTAAGTAAGGCCAATAACGAGTGAAAAAATATACTGGTGTTCTGTCACACACCTCAATTAAGGACAATGCTACCCCAGCAGAAACAAACTAAGACATGCCGTATGTGGCATATACTTTTTGATGTCACTGACCTGAAGTAAACACATATCTTTCTGCACCACCCAGCAGCTTCTGAACTCTCCTATCTTCAGTGAGAAAGTCTACCACTAGATTTAGTACATGTGCAAATCAAGGTATATTCACAAAACCACCATCCTTTAATGCTTTTACAATATTAGCTCCATTGTCTGAAACCACAGATCCTGGGGAAAGCCATTCTGAGAACTAGGGCTGCAAAATTGGTTCACCAAAAGAACTGAAGTCTTCAAACTTTGGATATTCGATACTTTCAGACTGTGGCAAACTACCAGGGTAAATAGGTAGACTTTTTGGTTCAACTGGTTCACCATGGTCCAAATGTTGTGGACTGGGTGAACCAGTTGAACTGTGGTTCACAAATGACACATGAGAAATGATGAACTGCAGCCATGATGTGCTAAGGATAACCCCCAGGAGTCCCTGCAGCCATGTGCCTGCAAAGCACCCCTCCTTCTTATATGTTTTCCTTTATTTCCCAAAGTCAATCCAAAGGCTTTGTACTTGGCAAGCCAGGGTAAACCACACGACAACTCAGGTGGACCCCACACAGTACAAAGGCAAAGTTCAACTTTTTGGAAGTTTGCACACCCTACCAAGAATGATTTCTTTAACTCCTGTAGGATATTCACACCACTGTGATTTTCTTATTCAAACCTTGCAATAGAGAGGCAGCCTGTTTTTGAGGATGTTTTTGGTCCCTGGTAGTGGCGCAGGATGTTGTAGAAGCAAATGATACCCTGTGGATGGTGCCAGTCATGCAGTCTGCCTGCTGTCTGACCACTTGTTCACATAGCTGTTATTACATGTGCCTCTTCAACAGCTGATGACCACCAGGCACTGTTTATCTTCGAATGCAGTTCCCTATAAAGGACTGGCATAGCCTTTGTGGAGAATATGTCAATGAATGGAGCTAGTACTGAGAGACAGCAATCTTCATTACTTCCTTAAAGTTCAGTGTAATCATTGCAGATATTGCTTTATTTAACTACTGAGTATCTGGACAACTGTAGTCATTCATATTTAGTTGTCTGTTTAAACCCTGATGCATCATTAACTGCTTCTGAGGTGCGACTGGCACACTGAAAAAAACAGGAGGAAACAGAGAACTCTTTCTCTTTTCAACTGGGGAACTTTCTGATTCTAATAAGGACCTAGCAGATAAAGATGGTAACTATATGGTGAGCACATTCAAAGCCCTGCTCGGTGTCTGAGGGGTTTTGTGCTGGATATGTTAAAATTTACTTATACCACCACTGCCAACCTGTGTACCACTACCAACCTCTGCAACACCCTCTGCCGTGTCACCTTGTGACTTATTCCTGGCCCGCTAAAGTGGATGTATTCACAGTAAGTGTCTAATTTAGGCTGATGTGCCAACATTGCTTGCCTATCTTCCTCTGCTGAAAAAGGCCTTATAGAAATAACATATTGTTTACATTCTGTTGTTTGGGTCAAGTAACAAAACAAATAAACAAAACAACTCCAAACAAAAGAAGATGCCATTTTCATTTTTGCCCCTGGCATTGCAATTTCTAAATCATCATCCAGCATATCTATGTTGAAGTCTATCATTGTCTCAATGTCCTCAGTGGATAACTGGATATGAGGCTCACCCTCAGTGGAGACATGTATAACTTTCTCTGCATTTCCTTTTCACTAGCCTGTAATGATCTTTCCTCTGATGACCTTTCACTAGGTTGTTTTGCACTGACCTTTCACAACAGCAGATTCATCTGAGTCCTCATCTTCAAAGTCCCTGTCATGCATTGCTTCAGTTTCAGGAATATAGTCACTGTCACTGCTGTCCACATGGCCTGACTATGAAGAGCTCACTGAGGAACGGGAAACTGATGAATCTTGAGAAACTGGCACATTGTATACATGTGTGTTTATTCTTTGCTTTACACTATAGCACCTGTAGCTGCCTTTTTTTAAATAACTGTACCTTTTCCAAATCTACTTTTCTTAACTGCTGGTTCATCAATCAAGATTTGCTTGCTGCCCTATTGATTAGCATGTATTTGTTGACTGGGTATCACCTACAGTAGCAAACAAACATGACTGGAGCTCAGAAAACAATAAGGACTCGGAATATGAGAAAGCTGCAGTGGGAAAAGAGAATGCACCTATACTGCAGTAGAAGAAGCACTTTCTGTGACTGTTTTTTGTCTTACAGGCATTGGTGACAGATATTAAGATGGACCTTGTTGCCATCACAGAAACCTGGGCAATGGACAACAATGACTGGCACCTCCCAATACCAGGATACTCACTTTTCAGGAGTGGCAGAAGTGGAGGTAAGGGTGGGGTAGCTCTTTATATCTGCAAGGGTACTGAAGTAGTGGTGGATAGAAGAATCAAGAATGGAGATGAGGAAGTCAAGTTACTGTGAGTGCAGCTCACTGCAGCTTTGGGCAAAACACTCCACCTGGGGGTGCTGTACCAACCTCCAGAACAAGGTAAGGGAAGGGAAAAGGAGCTAGGAGAAGAAATAAAAAGAGTGGAAGGAAAGGGGGAGGTAGTGGTAGTCAAGAGATTTACACCTACCAAATGTAGACTGGGGCTAACCAGTAGCAAATAGTTCTAGAAGTCAAGCTATATTGGAAAGCCTCCAGGACTGCCTGCAGATCCAGCTGATAAAGGAACCTACCAGGTAGGGATCAATTCTGGAGTGTGGTTCTCACAAATTTGGAAGCAGTAACAGCAGTAAGAGTAGGGGAACCACTAGTGAACAGTGATCATAATTCTGTCTGGTTTGTGTTGACCCTAGGGGATGAAAGAACACATTCAAGGATGGAGGTTCTGAGCTATAAAGAGGCAGAGTTTGACAAAATGAGAATGCTGGTGTGTAATAAACTAGCGAAAGAGAGGAATATAGTGGGCGTGAAAGACATGTGGGGGTTTATGAAAGAAGCCATGCTTGAGGCAACAAAACTCAGTGTGAAGTCAGTTGTTAAAAGAAATAAGTGCAAGAGATCCATATGGTGCTCGGCGATGGTCAAGGAAGCTGTCAGTACCAAAAGAAAAGCATTTTATAGATTTAAAAGGAGTCAGGGGAAGGAGGTGTGGGTGGAATACATTCAAAAAAATAGAGAAGCAAGGAGGGCAGTAAGGGAGGCAAAGGCAGCCACAGAGCTGCAGATTGCTGAAGGTATCAAATCTGGGGGAAAACATTTCTTCCATTACATTAGGGAAAAGACAAGGAAGGGAGGGGGGAATTGTTACTTGGTAGATGATTGTAAGGTAATTGAGGATGATGGACAGAAGGCCACCATCCTCAGCAACTACTTCTGCTCTGTTTTCACCAGGGAGGATTTGGGCCCCCTACCTGAAAGTGGCATAAGTGCAGCCGCTATGGGAATTCCAGGGATGGAAACCCCAGTGTTCACCAAGGACAGGATCTGGAAAGGACTGGCAGCCCTCAAGGAAGTTTAATGCACCAGATCCAGATGGGATGCATCTGAGAGTGCTCATGGAGGTGGCAGAAGAACTGACTGATCCTCTAGCATATCTGTTCAACAACTCACTTCAGTCAGGGGTAGCAAAATTACATGTGCAATTGGGAATAGTAGGTGGGCCAAAGGCCCTTATCTACCACCAGCATCTATGCATCTATGTATCTATGTACACAGAGACTAGAGAGTGGCCGATGTGGTATCACTCTATGAGGGGAGGAGGATTGGGAAGAGGTAGGAAACTACAGGCTGGTTAGTCTCACATCTATTGTGGTGAAGCTGATGGAGACTTTGATCAAGTAAGGTCTTTTGGATTACCTGGAAAATAATTGTCTCCAGGATAAAAAGCAGCACAGGTTTGTGGAAGGGAGGACATGCCAGACCAGCCTTATTGATATCTTTGACTGGGTAACAAGGGAGCTGGACATGGGCCACACAGTGGATCTTCTTTACTTTGATTTCAATAAGGCATTTGATTTAGTGCAACATAGATGCCTGCTGAAGAAGTTGAAGAACCTTGAAATGACAATAGATGTAGTCAGATGGGTGGGAAATTAGCTCAAGGGTAAGCAACAGAGGGTCATTTTCAGTGGGGCTAAGTCAGTGGAAGGGGAAGTCACAAGTGGTGTACCACAGGGATCGGACCTGGGCTCAGTCCTTTTCAACATGTTCATTGGGTAAGCTTGCCCTCTTTGCTGATGACACTAAATTTTGTGGAAGGGTGGATTGCATTGAGGGAGTTTGGGAACTGCAACATGACTGTCAAAGGCTAGATAAATGATCACATTTGTGGCAGCTCAAGTTCAATACAAAGAGGTGTAAGGTAATGCACCTGGGGAAAAGGAACCCCCCCCAGACAGAGTACTGTCTAAATGGGGATAAACTTAGTACCACTTCAGAATAGCAGAACCTGGAAATCATTATCTGTGACATCCTAAAGCAGTCAAGCCAGTACAACAAAGCCTACAGCAAAGCAAGCAGGATGTTGGGGTGTAATGGGAGAGGTATAGATAGTAGAAGGTGGGAGGTGATCCTCCCCCTTTATCAATCCTTGGTGAGGCCACACCTGGATTACTGTACCCAGTTCTGGAGCCCTCACCTCAGAAAGGATAAGGACAGGCTGGAAGCAGTGTAAAGAAGGGGGTCAAAGAGATGATATAAGGTTTCCAAGGGGACTCCTATGAGAAGTGGCTGAGTGTGCTGAACATGTACTTACTGGGGTCCAGAAGGGAGAGGGGGGGATATGATTGAGACTTTAATGTTCCTGATGGGCATAAATAAAGTGCAGCATGCAAAGCTATTCAGTAGGAGCACCAGCTCAGCAACACATGGGCATGAATGGAAACTGAGAGGAGGGAGCTTCAGGAAGGATTTGAGGATGTGCTACTTTACTGAGAGTGCAGTAGAGCCATGGAACAGTCTACCTGCTGAGGTGGTGGGTGCCAAGACCATGGAGGGTTTTAAGCATGGGTGGGACAGAGTAAGGGCAGAAAAATGAGCTTTGCCCCAAGTACCAGAGTAAAGAAGGAAGAGCTGAAAGGGAAGGGGTAGATCCCCAGATTAATGCTAGGTTCTGGATAACTTTGGGCAGATCCAATGGATCCTTGGTCTTTTTCTGCCGTCATAGTCTATGCTTCTATGTTTATATATTTCTTATGAATTGCTATTTTTCTCTTTTTCTTACTGATTCCGGAAGCTTCTTTCAGAGACCCACTCCTTTCCATTTTATTCTTCATATCATTTAATAAGTTTTAAAATTCAAATAACAGTTGCTGGTCACAAACTAAGCCAACTTCCTTCCAAGAAAACCTCAAATACCTTCATCAGTCACCATGGCGAAATTGGTGACAATAATGAGTGAATGCCTCAGATGAGGTAACAATTTGCTAACAATAGGAAGACTACAAGCTGAAACTATTACACAGCTGTCAATGGCTGATCCCTCCCCCCACCAAAGAGGCTACATGTGATGCAATTCATTACTGGCTCCGCATGCACAATGTATTTTTCTTTATTGGACTACACTAAAGAAAAATGGTCCTGCTTGCATGGGAATTGGCTGGCGATGTTACAGACAGCAGCTACTCAACTGCCAAAGGCTGCCCCCTCCTCAAAAAGGCTTTAAGTGTGATGCAAGCCTTTACCAGCTGTGCTTACACAATGTTTATTGGAGTACACATGTAACCCCACTGTCCCAGGGGCTTACCTGTTTTCCCTGGCTTCCCCCCTGTTTTTTTCCCCATTCCTGGCTGTGCCACAAGTGTCCCCCATAATATCCAGGATCCTCCCTTGGGCACACACAATGTTTCTTGAGAAGCAGTGCCCAGGGAGCAGTAGCCTGGAGCTGCCAGTTTGTTTTGCACCTTTGGGTGCTTACTGGAGCTCCACACATGTGCAGGAAGTGCATACTCTTTTGGCCATTTTGGCAGCCTTTCAGTTTGTCTCTCCAGAGGTCCTGGTCCCTGGGTAAAATAAAAGATGGACCGGAGACCTTAGCTAAGCTGGAGAGGCAGCAGGAGGAGAAAAATAAGAGTTTTTATGAGCACCAATCATGCTCGGGAATCGGGGAGCCACCTCAGGAATATTAATGATGCAGCTCATGAATAATGTATCAGCTGAGCCTGTCTAGTGCTGGATGAAAGTGGTAACAGTGCTAGAGATAGGCAGAAGAAATAAAAAAAATAATGTCAAAGGGTGTACTGTGTGCAAAAGAAAAGGGCATGATATAGTTCTGAAGGGCAAATGTTAAATAAATGTATCTATGTGGGCTTGATTGAGGCTTTAAAGTGGGACACTGTATGGCATGCAATGGGGCTTGGAGTGAGCTGCCTGGGGACCATCTAAAATGGCAGCAGTGTCTGAGAAAGGGCTGAGTTACTATGTAAAATAATGCAGTCATTTAGAAGGACACATAGGTGGCTACAATTGTGAGGGGGAAATAATTAGATAAAAGTAAAGGGTTTGGCTGCAAGAAAGGCTTAAACTTGGGACACTGGATAAACTGTATTGAGACTGTTTACTTTGGCAGCCATGATAGCAATCATGTGATTCCATCCAGCCAACCACAGTGCCAGGACTACACAGGAGGATTATGTGGCTTGTGAAACGACTCTTGGGGGAAAAATACCAGAGAATATTCTGCCACCATTTTGAGCAGCCAATGAGATGTCGTGGGAGCTTCAGACATTAATTTTCTTTTAGGACAGTGGTTCCAGCCAATAATGAGCTGCCAGAAAGCTCCCAAAAGAATAGAACTTTTGGACTCTGTGTCAGTTCAGCAGAAGCCCCTCCACAAGGAGGGGGGCTCCAGTCCCTATGCAGAGAATGGGGCTGCAAGGCTGGGAGAAGGCCTGCCTGGGTCTGCCAGCAATCTGGTCCCCAGGTCTGGGTGTTTGCCTTTCCCTTTCTGAAGAGAGTTGGAGGAGAATGTGCATGCAGCTCTGCCGAGGAGAGCTGCAGGATTCTGAAGCTGTGGTAGGAAGCTGCAGCACACCGATGAAGATATAAAGAGAAGGATATTTGAAAAGGGAAAAGGGATTAGGAAACTAGACTGATCCTGAGGAGGAAACAGCCTCCTGGTATTCATCTGCACCTCCACAGTGAGACATGGGTAAGCTGAGAAGTGAATGAAAAGTTGTATGAAAGTATGGAAAAATAAAAAGGTTCTGTCTGACCTTGGCATAGAGAATGCATCTAAGGAGATGAGGGGATGAGACAGGTCTGTGGACTGGTGGTAGCATGGAATAATGGCTACTGGAAATTGGATTGGAATCCAGATTCTGAGAAGCTGAAGAGAGAGAGAGAGAGAGAGAGAGCCTCTTCTGGGATTATTATGCACCTACGCAGTGAGAAAATAGACTTTATTTATGTTTTGCTGGGCAAGAGTTCTGGAATTGTATGTGAGCCAGAGCGAGAATGATTGCCATGTTGAAGTTGACAGACTGTGAAAGCAGAAGGATGAGCAGGTGCTATCAGGGTGGATGCCTGCTGTCTGCTCCTGGAATACTGCTGAGAAAAGAGACTGCTGTGATTAGGGCTGGACAGACAGTTCTGCAGGTGATCTGGACCCCTGGTTCGAACCCACAATCCACAGACATGGATAAATATGGACTTTGTCACAGAAGACTGGTTCCAGGTCTGTGGAAATGCCATTTCTGCCATTTTGTTAACTGTTGCCATGGGGATGCCGTCGGCACACTTGCTCCATGTACAGGCACTGGCGGCAATCAATCAGGCAACAGACATCACATGATAACTGTGCTGAGTGTGCAACACAGCCCAGACAAGAGAAGAGGATGGTCGAAGAGCAGGAGCACCTCAGCACAGACGCTGCCAGAAAAAGTTGCCAAACAAAAACAAAAACCAAAAAACTTATATGCCTCTCATCTCCCTTACCATAAAGCATGTGGTACTGCATCACTGGAAGGACCAATCCACTATTTCACATCCTGAAAGGCCAAATGAGCTTTTGGCTAATCTTCACCTAGAAGAAAATGATGGCTAGCCTGCGAGATCGGCTATTGGTATATCATAAAAGGTGGGATAACTTTTATACCTTGCTCTCACTTGCCTCTAACTCCTGAAAGAAACTCCGGGGTACCCTCTTGATCCTCTCTCTCACTTGGTTCCTGTTTAGGTATGAACTATCACTGAATATGCCTTACTGCACGATGGGATAGATTGAACAGTTATATACCTTATACTATTATAATTGGTCTCCACTATTTCTGGGGATGGCTATGATTTGTTAATTTCCCCTCTTTTCATTTCTTCTGTTTCAATATCCTAAGCCCTCTGGGGTGGAAGAGGTGTAGTTTGGGGAGGGAGGGATGGGGAACTAGTGGGTCTTAGCTTTTTTAGGGAGTTATCTGTTTAAATTTTGGAAGTATTTTTGCTGTGTTTTGTGTCTTTTGGAAAACTTAATAAAGTTTATTGAATTTCAAAAAACCACAAATATATAAAAAAAATATATGAAGGAGGGAGGAGGAGGAAGAGAAACTATGGAGAGTCAGAAAAGGAGATTTACCAGGGCTGGCGGGGGGAACTGATCGTTGGGGTGGGTGATGGTGGGTCGGGAGTCAGGACTTGGCAAGACTGGAAAAAAGAGGAATCTGGAGAGACTGGGGAAATAGTGGTGGCCTGGGTGGCTGCTGGTGGTGGATGCAAAAGGCAGGCAGTGTGGCAGTGTGACTATATGTACTGTACATGAGCAAGGGCAGGCTGGCAAAATCTTTGACTTGTGCCATTGCAGAAGATCCAAAAGAGAGAGGGAGAGAGAGAGAGAGACTAGTGGAGGCCCAAGAGAGATTTTACAGTTACAGAAAATCCCAAATGAAAGTTTTTTTTCTTTCCTTGGCCTCAGAAAGTGTAGCTGTGTGTACATGAGAAAGGGTAGACTGGCAAAATCTTTGACTTGTGCCATTCCTGATAAAGAGAAGAGAGGGAGAGACTACTCGGGGTCCAAGAGAAATTTTACAGTTACATAAAATCCCTAATTTTCTTTTCCTGGCTTCCTTGTGGCTGTGTGTACAGGGCAAGGGCAGCAGGGTGGTAAAATAAATCTTTAATTTGTACCATCCAATCACGAATCACAATCACTTGTTAACATTCATTCATAATCTTGTCCAGAGGGGAGAGAGTGAGACTGCAGGGGGGCTGACGATAAATGGAATAGTCCCAGAAATCCCAAATATTTTTTTTTTCCTGGCTTCATCATGTCTGTGTGTACAGGGCAAGGGCAGCAGGGTGGCAAAATAAATCTATGACTTGTGATGTCCAGAGGTGAGAGAGAGAGAGAGAGAGAGAGAGAGAGAGAGAGAGAGACACAGGGGGCCCAAGATAAATGTAACAGTTCCAGAAATCCCAAATACAGTGTCTTTTCCTGGTTTCAGGGTGGCTGTGTTCACAGCGCAAAGGCAGTAGTGTGCAACATAAATTTTTGACTTGTGACATCCAGAGAGGAGAGAAAGTGACTGCAGGATGGCCCACAATAAATGTATCAGCGACAGAAATCCCAAATAAAATGTTTTTTCCTGGCTTCAGTGTGGCTGTGTGTACAGCGCAAGAGCAGCAGGGTGGCAAAATAAATCTTTGACTTGTGCCATTCAATCATGAATCATGATCATGATTCACAATTTCATGTATTAAAAAAAATGCTGTTCAGACAAACAACATACAAGTTGATGCGCCTGTGCTGCTGACTGTGGGTGGCCCAGGAGATAATCTGACTTTGTGACTTGTAGCAGGCTGTTTACAGTACAACACAAATAAAGTACAAGTACTGTACACACAAGTGTCATCATCATCATCATCATCACTCATTCCCCATTATTCCTCCTTATTATAATTAGTTTTACAGTACAGTATATTGCGCTACATTACATATGAGCATTAACCAACCCCTAGTGTGGGACTGTGCTGCATGTGGCTATGCACCAGATGTGTCTGACTCTCCAATTCAAATTCTGATGCACACTTTACAGTTGCTGAATTTGGTCCCTTAACAGTAACTAACTGGTAATCTTGGAAGGAAGTGGTGGTGGACTGCTGTGCTGTCAGTGTGTTGTGTACAGTCACGAGTCATGATAGTAAATTTGTCCCTGGCCTGTGGGTGGGAGTCATCAGAAGGACATCACGATAGTTAGAGAGATCTTTTGTTACAGGTTAGAATACTAATAAAAAATGGATCAAAGTGTTGATGAGGTGCATTCCATTTCTCAGGTAGGCAGTGACACTGCAAAAGACAGCAATCAGCATGAAAAGGGAAAACAAAATCAAACCCCAAAAAGTGATTTTTTTACATCTAAGGTTTCGTCTCCCAAGTGAATCCTTGAATCCAAAAAAGGTGAATGTCTCAGATCATCATCAGACCCAACTAAAAAAAAAGTTATGTAGTTAAAAAACCTAAAGGCATGGTGGGTACCACACGCAGAGGCACCCAATGGTATGGAACAATTGCAAACTATGCTACTGCCAGTCCCTCATTCGATTCTTTTGAGGTTGAACCCCACGAGGATAATAATAAAGATGAATAGAATAATCAGGAGCACAAGGTTTACTGGAGGGGATGGAAATTGCAGATGAAGAAACAGGCTGAAAAGTTTTGGTTGTGGAGCGGGGCAGTGGGAATAGACCACAAGAGGAACAGGCCCAAGAAAAATCTGGGGGAGGGCCCTGAAAAGGTAACCAAGGTGCCATGCCTTCCTGGGGAAAAAATGTAAAAAATATCATCTTTTGTTTGGTCATACCTCTCCATTAGTGCTTCCAATGAGTTGGTAGCAACATGCACTATTTGTAAACAACCAATCAGCAGGGGTAAAAAGAAAGGAGCATTGGGAACTTCAGCACAGAAAAGGTACCTAGACAGATGTCATAACATTACTGAGAAGTCCAGTTGTGAGTCTCAAAGTGAAAGTGACAGCGATAGCTCACTACATTCAGGGGTAACTTCCACAGATGAAAGCAGTGGCAGCCCCCACAGCACTACTGACACACCTCCGACACCACTTCCTGGCATTCTAAGGACTTTCCAGTTGGTTACTGAAAGTGACCATGTGTTCAAAAGCCCTCCTCCTTCAAGGAGACAGCTTACCATCTCAGAAACATGTGAGCATAAACCAAATATGCCTTGACTCACCCTGTTGCTGTTATAATAACCAAAAAAATTTCAGAAATGATAGCTTTTGATTTGCTACAATATAACATGGTTAAACATATAGGATTTACTCGGCTGCCTGAGTACCTCCAACCTCGATACAGTATACCATTGCAGAAATACTTCTCGACAACAGGAATTCCAGATCTTTACAGTATCGTATGAAAAAAGGAGCATTGGGAACTTCAGCACTGAAAAGGTACCTAGACAGATGTCATAACATTACTGAGAAGTCCAGTTGTGAGTCTCAAAGTGAAAGTGACAGCGATAGCTCACTACACTCAGGGGTAACTCCCATAGATGAAAGCAGTGGCAGCCCCCACGGCACTACTGACACACCTCTGACACCACTTCCTGGCATTCTAAGGACTTTCCAACTGTTACTGAAAGTGATCATGTGTTCAAAAGCCCTCCTCCTTCAAGGGAGACAGGTTACCATCTCAGAAACATGTGAGCGTAAACCAAATATGCCTTGACTCACCCTGTTGCTGTTATAATAACCAAAAAAATTTCAGATATGATAGCTGTTGATTTGCTATAATATAACATGGTTGAACATATAGGATTCAGGCAGCTGCCTGAGTACCTCCAACCTCGATATAGTATACCATCGCAGAAATACTTCTCGACAACAGGGATTCCAGATCTTTACAGTATCATATGAAAAAATTAAGAGAAGTCTTGTGCAATGCTTTTTTTTTCCGAACTCTGTTTTTTCCTTCCCTTCTTGAGTCCCGCCAAACTCTCTCCAGTGACTGCCCTGTCCTGGACTCTACCTCCCTGCATGACCCCGACTCATCTCCTCTTCTCCTCAGCACTGGGCATCCCCCAGGTCTACCCTCTGGGGGAAGGGTCACCCCTGCCCAGGGTGCTCTTTCTTATAGGGTTGAGACTGGGCTGGGGAGGAGACAGGATGAGAAGCCAGCCATGCCTGACTTCTGGGAGTGTGGTCCTTGGGTGGGAGGCGTCATCACCTATCGGTGGGAGGAGGGAGGTATTTACTTAGTTAGATCCCCTGTGAAGCCTGGGCCATCAAGGCAATGCACTGCCATGGCTCCACCACCAGGCATACGCCACAACGCTGCATTTGGCCACCTCTAGCCACCACCAGAGGTCACTCCTCCAGCGAACGCTACCTCATCCCTCCCCGGGAAGAAAGAGTGCAGTCCTGCAGATGCTCAGTCTCTTCCCTCCCCTGCCAGCCCCCAGTGCCCTGGGCTCATTCTCGAACCTGGGTTGCTGGTGTGGCATGAGTTGTGGCATCCAGTGCCTCAACCCTCAGCGCCACCTGGCAGGCAGTCTTGTGAAATGCTGTTCGGAGGGTGGTATATCTCACAACAGATATCTGGACAAGCTGTCAGCCTGTACCTTTCATGTCTAACATGGCACATTGGGCATGTTTCGATAACTTATGTGGGACTGGGGACAGTGAAGCATCGCAGTTTGCTGTTCTAAGAATGTTTTATTTTCTATCTAAACATACCTCATACAACGTCAATGAAAAGCTCCAAAAACCAATACAGCAATAGTTCACTTCACAGGGACTGTCAGTTTGCTTTATAGTTGTAGATAATGGGTCCAACATAAGGGAGGCCTTGGAGGAGGGTGGCTTTGTTCACATTCTCTGCTTTGCACATTGCTTAAATTTAATAATTCACAGTTTTCTCAATGACAACAGGGAGATTAAGGCTGTCATAGCACTGCTAAAGGAATATGCACTCATTTCAGTCACTCAAGTAAAGCCCATCACTTGTTTGAAAAAATGAAGCAGTAGCACAGTTTACTTTTGCACAGACTGATCCAAGACATTTCTACTCAATGGAATTCAACATTTTATATGTTCCCAGGGCTGTTGGAACAAAAGAAAGCTGTCAGGCTCCACGCCTTAGAAAACAAAATTGGTGATGCAGACATCTATATTACTCCACCACAGTGGGCCATGCTGGAGTTTCTAATTTTCCTGCTCCAGCCATTTGAGGAAATCACCACAGAGGTTAGTGCAAACACAACAACTCATAGCCAGGCGAAACCCCTAATAAAAATTGTAAAATTCAGACTGAAGCTAATTAGGGAAAAGTTAGAGAAGCAAGACAATTTCATGATCACTCAGGCTGCCAGTGGTACAGCTGACACATGAAGGTTGGCCCCCAGAATACAAAAAGATCTAATGAGACTTATGATCACAAAAGTTGCAGAAGATGACCCACTATGTAAAATGCTTCATTCTGAGTACTACATTAAAGCAACAATCTTGGACCCATGATACAAATCAAAGCAATTATTGAGTGATGATGATGACACTTGTTTCCAAGAAAACAAACAAGAAATAATTGATGAGGTGCATGCTGTCATGGAACAGGGTACAATAGCAGCACCACATTCAGAATCTTCTTCACGACACAGTACAGCATCAGGTGGCCCATCCTCTACTGTCACAGCATTTTCTACCTCTTCCTCCTCAGCCACTGCAGCCAAATCCTCTTCTTTACCACCAGTCAAGCATAGCACTATCCCACAGTCACTTGGTTCAGCTTCATGTCTCTGGAGTCACTTAGAAGATGTAATTGTAACATCTTCTTCATCTCCCTCTTGTAACACAGCCTCAGCACAAACCATCGTTGAAATGTACCTGGCAGATCCCAACATCATCTGGAATGATGATCCTTTGCAGTACTGGAAATCCAAACAAAATATGTGGCCTGCTTTAGTAAACATTGCAATGAAGTACATGAATTGCCCTCTGACTAGCGTGTGTTTAGAATGATTGCTTAATTCAGCTGGTAACATAATTACTGACACACGATCCTGTTTGACACCAGAAAATGCTAAGTGCCTCACATTTCTAAAAGTCAACATTACTCACTTTAATTTCAAATATGATACAGTGGAGGAGTTTATGGTTGAAGGCATAGTGGCCTCTTTCAGGGAGCTAAAAAAAACATTTTTGGTTTATCTTTAAATACATTTTTCCCATATTTACAGATGAGAAATTTTATTTTTAAGAAACATGGGAACTCTTTGCAATTAAAAATGGGGATATTAGAGCAATTGTGTGAGAATTTCAAATTCTTTAAACATTTGATTGGGGAATTTGTAATCTTATTAGTAAAACTTCACAAGTCATATCTCTTCTTAAGCTTAAACAAGCTTGGGAAAAGGATAGGACTCTTTCCATTAAGGATCCAACTTGGGAAACATTAGTTAATCTTAGGAATTATCTATTAAAAATAATAGACTAAAGCACATCTACATAGATATACTTCACAGAACGTATTTAACGCCAGTAAGGTTGCATAAAATAGATGGCAACCTATCCAAAATGTGTCAAAGATGTGGAAAGGCTAGAGGAACATTAGACCATACGTTAGTTTCATGACAAAAATTGGAATCGTTTTGACAAAAGATATTTTCCTTCTTTGGTAAATTTATTGGGCAGGATTTCCCCTTCTAGCTGGGAATTGCTTTGTTTGGGGTTTCTTACTTGAATTTGAACCTGGGTGATTTAACTGATTTAGTAAATCTGGTGCTGATTGTGGCATGAAAAGCAGTATTAATGCACTGGGAAGTTGTATTGCCACCAGAGTTCCTAGAATGGTTGCAGCTTATGGTTGATTTGCATAAGGTGGAAGGGGCATATTATAGAATGAAGAATCAAACATTTCAATATCATCAAATCTGGCTTCCATTCATGTGTTCAAAAGGCTTATTTTAAAGCTGCACTGTCAGCTTTTTCCCTTCGTTTTTTGGTAAAAACGAGCAGTATGCCTCATGTCCACATACCACTTAGGAAGATGCTTGTAACGCCCATAGGGATATAAAATAAAGGAATGTGTACCTGGCTTCTTAATTTTTCTATAAATAGGTATTCAACCAGCCCGCCCGTAATCCTGCACATTCCGGAAGTATTTCTAGGTCAGGACTGTGCGTCTACCACAAGCGCGGTCCCGATGTATGATTATTTTCACATGGATGAAGAACAATCATGTTGCGCTTATTCCTTGCGTATTTCTCAAGTCTTACATCTATCTGGCACCACAAACCGAGCGCTGGAAATGTAATATTTTCATTTTTAAGCTGCAGCCTAAATCCCGTGCTTGCGCGGGATCTTTTGGTCTTGCATCTGGAACGCATGCACGGGATTTCGGCCACAGCTTAAAAATGAAAATATTACATTTCCAGCACTTGGTTTGTGGTGCCAGATAGATGTAAGACTTGAGAAATATGCATGGAATAAGCGCAACATGATTGTTCTTCATCCATGTGAAAATAATCGTACATCGGGACCACGCTTGAGGCAGACATGCGGTCCTGACCTAGAAATACTTCCGGAATGTACGGGATTACAGGTGGGCCAGTTGAATAGCTATTTATAGAAAAATTAAGAAGCCAGGTAAACATTCATTTATTTTATATCCCTATGGGCATTCCAAGCATCTCCCTAAGTGGTATGTGGCCAAGAGGCATACTGCTCATTTTTACCAAAAAATGAAGGGAACAAGCTGACAGTGCATCTTTAAATAGGAAAGTGCAGGTGACAGGGACAGTCTTTGGTTATGATGAGAAAGAGTGGTGCTGATCAAGAACATGATGAATTAAGGTACCCCATGCTCTGAATCAAACATTAATAAAAAGAAAAAAAAAGAGAAAAGAAAAAAAAGAAAACAAAAAAGAAAAAAAAAGTCAAAAATGATACCTGAATCAAACATTCACTGACTGCTCTGAGCAGGCCCTATCCACAAAACACTTTCAAGAATTCATGTCTGTGGTGAAAATCTTTTGTGAATAGGGTCTACTACAAGAGGTAGCAATTATTTGCAACAAGTCAGGTCAGGATGAACTAGGCCAGGCAACTATAACTTGAATGATCACATGAGCAGCACAGAATAAAAAAAAAATAACATCTGTGGGTTCAGAATCCAAATACAGAAAGCAACTGCATTTCATGTCATAAACTTACTTGGTGGTACCCGGTACTACCATCTGATCTGGAAGGTAGGGTACTGCTGTCTACTACAACTACTACCGTTATCACCTTTTGTCCTCACAAGTCATGACTACTATTTATCACTTTTTGTCCCTACTCCAGTGCTTACTACTACTACTTGTCATTTTTCTTTGCCCTCAGCAACAGATCCTGACTGTACTGTTTTAATTTTAGTACAGTGCATGGCTTAGCAGATGCCTGGAACCCAGAAACTGAATAATCTTTGTATATTACTCATGTCCCCCATATTTGGCTGTGAATACTTCACAAAACAAAATGCTACAAAATTGAAAATTCACATCATTTCTTTATTGTTTGTGTGTGCAGGGTATGCTAGCCTGGTTACATATCACTTACAGTAATTGGGCTGAGATTATTACATTACTATATTTTATGTTTGATACTTAAATTACTTGGCAGTGGCTGGCAGCAATTGTGGAACTAGGAAGGATGTAATTGTGCTGTGTGTCTATCATCAGATCTTTGGGTGGCAGTGGCAAACTTTTTTATGACTGCACTGGACTTGACTGGTGCGATGTGTGACTGGCTGCCTGCCTAGGTGATGGTGATCACTGTGTCTTTAGTTTTTCTTCAAGGGTTCAGCGTGTTGACCAGATTCAGTAGAAGTAGTCGTAGTACTAGAAAACATTTTACCACCTCTTGGACCAGGTAGTGTTCTATATACCACAGTACACCAGGGCATGTGAAGCAGTTGCATTATTCACATGGGTAGGGTAGCTGGGCTCTCTTAGTGCTGCTCATTTGATCATTCATATCCATTTATTTGACTTGTTTGGCTCTGACTGGAACATCCATCAAAATAATACCCACACAGTACCATTAATAAAAAAAAACTTAGCTGCCTGGCAGTACCTGCAGTGCTTGGCAGTGCCATGATATACTGTAGATATTTGCATCTGTCTGTCTCTCTCTCTCTCTGTCTCTCACAGTCTGTCCCAGCACACTCATGTCATGGACCGAGCAGGATATGCCACCCCACCATTATAGGCCAGCCATGAAGGGGCTAGTAGTGAGTGATTGCTTTTTTATTTAGCAGTTTTACATTAGTTTTTATACAAATAATCCATTCAATTATTTCCTTTGGTCCTCTGTGTCAAATGTGACCGACTTTGGCCACTTTTATGCATTTTTTTCATATTTTTTCAAATATTTGTCAATAAATCAGAACTAATTAGCATTAATCAGAACTAATGAGAACTTCACCGTGTTCTGGTTCTTATTTAATAAGGGTCAGAACTTCACTGAGTTCTCCCAGCCATAGTTGTGATGAACCTGCAGTTTAGACTCTGCATCCCCGGGTCTGGGAAACAGGGAAGAAACAGAAACTGCTTTATTATATCATTATATAATGTTATGGATCCTAGGGGAACTTTATTAGGGAAACCCGATGTATTAGATGGTTGGCAGGGAGAAATCAAGATCAACCTATTAGGAAATGATGTTGAAACTACCTTAATAAAATGGGTTTGTATTATTAGCAAGGTGGTGGGTGGATGGGGGCAAAATTCATTGGTAAAGGTTATCAGCACCAAACAACAAACTAAAAGGGGAAGATTAAGATACTTTAAAATGTGCAAATTAAGTAAATTGATGATCATTATGGGTCTGATGATGTGTGGAGATGTCCACTTAAATCTGGGACCCCCATTTGATATCAATAATGATTATACTGCAGAAATTCTTAAGGAGGATGGTTTGAAGATCGTGCACATCAATATCTGTAGTTTGTTTAAATAAATTGAAACCTTGAGAGATTGGACAGAACAATATAAGCCCGACATTGTAATAATAACTGAATCATGGTTGCACAAAGGGATCCAAGATAATGATATAGCTTTGGAAAAATTTAATGTATGGAGGAAAGATAGAAATAAAAGAGGTGGTGGGGTGGTAATTTATGTTAGAGACTGGATTAATATAAAGGAAATGGATAATTTAAATAATTGGAATGGAGCAGAAATTCTTCCTCTAGAAATAAAATTTCCCTAAAGCAAATCTGTATTACTATTGGGTATGTATCGTCCACCAAAAAGTAAATTGGTAGTGTTTGATGAAATGCAGGAAACCCTGAAGGATTATTTGGCTACACATGAATTATTAGTAATTGGAGATCTAAATGTTGACTGGGGCACAATAGAAGCTCATCATGGCTTGTTAGACATGACCACTACCTTGTGATTAACCCAATTTATAACAGAGGTTACTAGATTAAATACAATTAACCCTGTTAACTCAACTATCTTGGATCTTATATTTACCACTAACTTTGATAAATATGAGAAAAGTGGGGTTTTGCCTGACACTATGTCAGATCATCAAATGATTTTTGTATAAAAAAACAGAAGGTAATGAGAGAGACTAAGCATACCATACATATTAGGACATATAAACATTTCGATTATATTGAATTTATGCAAGATTTGGAAGGGTACAATTGGGAAAGAATGGAGCTGGTCCCAAATGCAGAGGATGCTTGTGATATGTTTCAAAAAGACTTCTTACGTATTTGTAATAAACATGCTCCATTAAAGGTTAAATGTGTTAAATCAAAAAACGCACCTTGGTATGGTCCTGAATTACATAAAATTAAATGAGCCAGAGATAGAGCATGGAAGAAAGCTAAATTAATAAAAGGAAATCAGGAGTGGATTAAATTTAGACAGCTTTGGAACACATATACTAAAGAGGTACGGAGGGCTAGACAAGCATATTGTAATGATAAATTATCTAAAGAAGTAACTGAAAACCCAAAGGCCTTTTGGAGTACTATAAATAAATTACATAAAGGACAGAAAATGGATTATCCTCATCAATTTTTAATTGATGGAGCTAAGATGGACTTAGGAGATGGAGTAATAAACACATTTAATCATTTTTTTATTAATATGGGTACAGGTGCATTAAAAACTGGATTGAATCTCTCAAGTCAGTTATCTATTGTAGACAATGGGGAGAATTATGTAGAAATGAAAATGCACAACAGAATGAACAAATGCCATTTATATTTACCCCAATAACTAGTAAGGAAGTTAGAGAATTGTTATTGAAAATTAATATAAATAAATCTAAAGGCATGTATGGAATTCCAAATATTCTATTAAAGTTTGCAGCCCCTGTTATAGATCAGCCAGTGGCAAATCTATTTAATATGTTTCTCCCATATGCAGAGATGCCTAAAATTTGGAAAACTGCAAGAGTTGTCCCAGTATATAAGTCTGGGTCTAGAATGTTGATAGAGAATTATAGACCAATCTCCCTATTACCAACTATGTCGAAAATTTTGGAAAAAATTGTGGCCGGTCAAATACAGGCTTTCTTAAAAAGAACTAATTTACTTAATAAATTCCAATCGGGATTCAGACCAGAACATGGAACTACTACGGCCCTGTTGAAGGTTACTGGGGACATTATAGAATATCTGGATAGGAGGATGCCAGTGGGAGCTATTTTTATTGATTTATCAAAAGCATTCGACACCTTGGACCATGGCATCCTACTCTCCAGATTGAGAACCTGTGGTATATCCAAGATGGCAGTCAATTGGTTTGGAAATTACTTGAACTCGAGACAACAACAGGTAACCATAAACGACTGGACCTCAGAATTGAGAGAAATCATCTTGGGTGTACCACAGGGATCTATACTTGGACCTATTTTGTATAATCTCTATATGAATGATTTACATCTCTCACAACATGGGATACAGTACCATTTATATGCTGATGATATAATTATTTATGTGGCCAGATTATCATTGGGTCCAATTCAGCTAGCACTGCAAAAAGCGTTTGATCACGTACAGGACTTTCTGTTGAGCTCCAAATTAGTTTTAAATGAAAAAAAGTCACAGGTTATGTTATTTTGTAAGGGTAATGGGGTTATACCTGAACAGAGATGACTTCAAATTGTGACTGTTACAGGGACCACCCTAGAGCAAGTAGATAGTTATAAATATCTGGGGCTTTATTTAGATAGTCATATTAAATGGGACATCCATATTGAGAGTACAATTGGAATACGGTAATATTGTCTATATGGGTGCCACAAAAAAGCAGTTATCCAAATTGGACATTATGTACAATAAATTGGATAGATTTATATTAGGAGTACCGAAAATAACACATAGATTAGAAATGTACAAAAAGTTAAATTGGGTTTCCCTGCCTCAAAAAAGAATTTTAAATACAATTACACTTCTGATAAAATGTTTATCGGGGAAAGTCCCTGATTATATTGGTGAGAGTATTAGATTAAAAACCCCTATTAGGGAATTACGTTCAATACATAGTTTGGCATGTGAGATACCAAAACGAAATACTGTTCTGGGAAAAAATAATTTTATATGCATTGGTTCTGAATTATGGAACAAGTTACCTGACAATCTGAGACCAGTAAATAGAAAATTCCAGATAAATTTGATTAAAGAGTGGTATGTGAACCATACAAATATAGAAGGGGAATTAATTCTGTAGAGCGAGGGAAATGAGAAGTAATCCTGTACTTGCATATGTACTGTATGTGTTGTTTTGTTGATTGTTATAATTGAATGATATATGACAGTGGAATTTGCTATTGTTATCTGTTTAATGTTTATTTATAATGTATGTGATAATTTGTATTTTAATTATTTAATACAAGAGTAACTGGTATTGCACTTATGGACCCCACTGTAAATGAGCTTTGGCTCAGTGATGTTATCCATATTCATTTTAATATGAATAAAAATTTTACCTACTTACCTACCTGCTTTGGTTACACACCGTAGCTGGTTTGATTGAAGAAAGAATGTTGACTTAAAGCTTCCATTCTAAATCCAGGCCAGGTGGGGAACACGCTAGCCCCCATCAAGTGGGGTCTGTTGGCTGCTGGGGATCACAGGTTTATTCCCGAGTGCTAGGGTACTCTGACCTGTGAAGGAGCAGGGCAGTGAGGCCACTCCTAGGTCTGGATTCCTTGTGGCTGGCAAGCTTTGCTATATGCTCTGCAACAGGCCTCAATAGGCTGAAGGGTACAAGCTGTAAGATCTCCAATCAAGCTAAAGATCCAAGATGCAGCTTCCTTACCCCTTCAAGTTCAAGCATTGAGCCCAGTTCTGCATCTGCTGTTTCCACCAACCCCCAAGACTTCTGAGCCACCAAGGGACTGATTCTGCTGAAATGTGAGTAAAAGCAGGAATTTCCCTGTGCCTGGGGATGTATACAGTTTAACTGTGTTCCACTTTAAGTATGTGCTCACTGGCATAGGAAACCAGTATAGTAATATGGGAAAAGTGTAAAAAGTTGATTTAATTCTGCAGGAGAACCAACGCCGGCCGACTAGCTGCACCTCAGGCCTGCAACTAACATCTGGGTACCCAGGGACAGAATGTGGTCATCATTCTGGAACTGGCACCAATGGGATTGGGTTTTGAGAATACCTGCAGCAGTCGTATAGCTAGGTAGAAAGATGGTGGCTGCATTGATTAAAACATGTGGGTTTGAAAATAAAAAGGGAAATGATTGGGAATTGCTAATCTTTAAATGCCAATCCAAACGTTTGCATAACCTCTATTTCACCTTACCCCATCCTAACCCTCCCTCCCTATGTAAATGAATTATGATGCTACCGTTTCAGAAAAGTGCTGACTCAAGAGTCTGATTTTAGTGAGCATGTTAGTAGCTGAATTTGAAAGTGCTAATTGCTTGAAATGTTGGGATGTTCGAGTCTGGCAAGTCCATGTCTGGGGTAACTGTTTGGGGAGGTGGGTTGGTATGACATCCCAGGGGGTGGTACTGGTAGAGATCATACCCACTTAATTGTACTTTAGGTGGAGGCACCATCATTTTATTTTATTCTTGGGAAAGGACCCCCTGATAACAGTTGTATGGGAACCCAGGCCCCTTAACCTTGTATCCTGATGGCAAGGCAGGGATAGTGGCCCTCTCTAGGATGGCACCAGAGAGGGGCTACACACAATAGAAAAATGGTCCTGCTTGCATGGGAATAGCTGGTGATGCTGCATACAGAGGAAATAATGCAACTGCCATGGGCTTCCTTCTTCTTCCAAAAAGGCTTCACACTTGATGCAAGTCCTTACAGACTCTGCTAATCCAATTAATTTTTTTATTGTACTACACAAAAGAAAGAACTCTCCTGCTTACATGGCAAATGCCTGGTGATACTGCAGACAGGGGCTACTCAACTGGCAAACGAGGCTCAATCCCTCTTAATTTACTTTAAACATGACACAAGCCTTTACTGGTGCACTGTTTCTTTTTTTTTGGTTTGTTTTGTGCTGCAAAAAAAGGTAAACTCTTTTTTTTCCTTCTTTCTTTTTGTTCTTCTTTTCAGGAAACTTTATTTTCTTTTTCTTGTTTAAATCTCTTGTCTTATTTGTTTTCTGTAAGTGTTTTCTTTTTCTTGTTTAAAAGACATGTCTCTTTTCTACTTGTATTTTCTTTGCCGCTGTGCACTGCTGTTGTGCACTGCAAAAAGGAAGTACTGTGCACTCATGTGCATGCTGCACCGCTAATCTGAGCCATGATTTGGGAGGGGGTTAATTGTAGTCAAGAATCCAGGCTAATCAATCATCTGCACTCACTAACCCACAGTCTGCTTTCCACAGTAGCTTATAACAGTCCAGAGGGAAGTGGAGAAGCAGTCTCAATGATACAGACTGCTCCTCTTCCCTCCTGGTCACTTGCACTATGCACTACAATACTCATGTGACTGTATGAAGCTATCGGGGAACGTATGGTGTAGGTTAGAGAGGAGGGATGACTGACTAGCCATAAATCTTGACCACTGGTGATTTTTCTAAATCAGGAGTTGGGGGAGGGGTCCTACGTATTATAAAGGACATTTTGGGTCTATATGGGGAGTCGAGGGAAATTAGTTTCTAATGTTATGCTACTTTGCAAAATTCCACTTCTGCTGGAATTCCACATAAGGTGACTAGGACTGTTCTGCTGCAAAAAATTGGTGAAAATGCAGAATTTTGCTAATTGGTGCAAACTCTCACAGAACGTAGGAAAAAAATCCAGTTTCATGAGAGAACATAGCTCTGTAATTTATCAAACACAACTGCAGTTCACATTATGATCTTTAACTTTCCTTTAAAAAATAAACTCTGGTCAGAGCCGACTCAGCTGCGCAGAGCTTTTATCTGTGGTGGCGGCGGGGCATGGGTATTGGAGCGGCGGTGAACAGTTATCAGAGCAGCGGTGGCTTTCAGAGTGGCAGTAGCAGTTTCAGAGCGGATGGCTCAGCTGTCGACTGGCAGTGGTTTGCCATTTGCAAGATGGCAGTGGCAATGGAACTGAGCATGCGTGATACTCGTGGATGTGCAGTTCTGACAGAAGTGCGGAACTAAAGTAGTGTGCCCGTGGAGGTGGGGGCAACCATTCCATAGAGGGGAGCTCCATCAGCAGAGGACAGCATCAATGGAGCCAGCGCTGTACAGATTTTAGTGCATCAATGTAGCAGAACACAGGTTTGCGTTCCATTCACAGACCATTTTTCTCCTACAGTGATTGCAAAACAACTGCAGATCTCCCCCCAGGCAGCCATTAAATGATAACAGCTGTTGACTTCTCCATAGCGGTAGTGCTTGTTTAAATCATTTTCCTAAACATGAATAAAGTTTACTGTTTCTCCTCACGCGGTCATACTTTATAATTAAATGCATGTCAAGTTTTACTTATGGTAAGACTCCCCTTTGTGAAATTAATCACTTCCTGTAGCATTAGATGCAATGATCTGAGGTTAACTTTGAACACCCTACCATTTCAAGTCGTAAAGATTCAAGCCTAGGTTTATGCTTAGAAACATAGAAACATAGACTTTGACAGCAGATAAGGACTACTTGACCCACCTAATTTGCCCGTTTCCCTACCTATTGGATAAGCTGCAGATCCTAGTTAACCAACAGCCTACTTTCTCCTCCCCCCCCAGAATTTCCTTATGTCTGTCTCATGAATTCTTGGATTCCTCCACAGTTTTGACCCCATGACCCCATCAGGAAGGCTGTTCTATATGTCCACCACCCTCTCCATGAAAAAAAAAAAACTTTCTCACATTGCCCCTGAGCCAACCCCCCTTCAATCTTCGAATTGTGTCCCCTTGTTCTTACACATCTCTTTTTCTGAAAGATGCTAGCCACTTGGACTTTGTTGATTCCCTTGCGGTACTTGAAAGTTTCTATCATATCCCCCCTCTCCCTCCTTTCCTCAAGGGTATACATATTAAGTTCCTTTAGTCTCTCTTCATATAGCTTCTGATGCAGACCCTTGTTATCCATGGTTCAGCACCCCTGATGTGCCTCCACCTCGTGGACAGCAACTTATATGTAGGTATATGTACCAACCTTGGTGCAAAGACACTTATATAAGAATAAGTGTCAGGATCTGTGTTCTATTATGCTTCACTGATGTTCAGCTATAAGAGGTGTTTTTTGCTCTGTTTCTACTGTATTTCTATATGTAGGGGAACAGTGCCATCTTTAGCACTTGCACATTGTTGCAGCTGACCTTGGGGAAGAATAGTCACATTGTGCTGTTATCTATGCAAGCTATGCAACATTTCACACTAGTTGGGACAGTTATTCAGAACACCTGTTTTTGTCCAATTATATTCATTTTATATATCTTCCTTAGCCATTGCTATAGTTATTATCAGGGTATAAGACCCCTTGTAACATGTAACTCTTAGAGAGAAACTGTCTGCATTGCCTAGGTATGGAAAACTGGTACTCTCCCAGTGTTTACACTGTATTGGTAATAAGTCTGTATTATCTATCTGTAATAAATTTCATTTATTACATGAGTACCACTTGTCTGTTGTCTGCAACTTCTGTACTGTTCCACCAAGAACCTGACAGGGGGAATTTATTACCCAGTTACATTTGGTGACCATGTGCAGGTAGAATGTAAGAGGCAAGATTCACATTCAATTAATTTTGAATGTTGATTAGTGCAGTGCGATTTTCGCCTACTTGGGCCTGCTCATGCTTACAGTGGTAGCAGTTGTGGCAGACCCACACCGTCTTGGTCTCGGGCATGGCAGACCCACACTGGATGCTCTTACACTCTCTTTGTGAGTGACAGCGTACCCCCCCTGGCATGACTGATCAACCACCATGGACCGGAAAGCAGTAGGTAACAGTGCCAGGGTATTTTACCAGGTTTTTGAACTGCTTATTTGTTTGTCTACCCCCTTATTTGTTGTGTCTGACCTGTGCACAGAACTGAGACTCAATGTCTCAAATGACCTCACATCCCATGGCAGATGGACAGATTTCATGCTGGATGCCAAATCTGCAGAAAAAACATTGCTGCTAATATCTGACCATTACTTAAAGTCCAAACAAACAACCAAGAACTACAACCTCAAAGATCTTTGGTTGTGGCTGTACATATCACTGTTGAGAGTTTCACAGTGAGGTGTGCCTCCCTTGAACTGCAAAATGCATCTCTAAAAAAAGAGATGGGCTTGCAGTCATTGGAACTACAGAAAAAGGAAAGGAAACTAGTGGAGGAGACACAGTCACTCCATGATGCTAATTCCAAACTGCTGCACTGTACTGCTCATGACACTGAGCAAGAGTTATGTTTGTTAAGAGATGATTGTGAAAGGTTGAAATGTGATAAGAAACAGTTTGTGCATTTGAATGATATTTTGAGTGATACGAATGAGGCTTTGAGAGATGAGAATTCTGAGTTGAAAGAGGATTACAAGCGTGTGAGTTGTGAGTTGGATAAAGACCTTGGGGAAACATCGAATTGGGCGCTGCATATAGAGTGTTGTAGAGAGAGAGGTTGAGAGAGGTATTGAACAGGGCACTGCAAAACTCTGTCACAAGAAGTATAGACAAAAGATGGTGAAGTTGTGCCATCAACAGGAGGTTCTTGCCGGCCATGTTAAGGCTATGATTGGGTTTCATTATACGCCCATTGAGACTGCATCATCCAGCAATGACGACTCTGATTTTGATGACAAGACATGCCACGTCATACGTAAGTCCAACCCCCATGGTGGAGCAACTTCCGCTTGCCATTCACAAGATGGCACAGATGTCAGCACACACACTGTGTTGCTACGTCTACACAAACATGGTGGACGCCATGTACAACACCAAGATGGTGGCCTCATGACACAGGCAGAGGGCCTGTAACCCATAATGCACCTCTTATTTATTTATTTATTTCATTTTTGTTGACCGGGTAAGTGCACTAGACAAATCCTGCCTATTTTCAGGCATGACTCGGGGGAGGAGGATACAGATGAATGCCAACTGACCTTGAACCAGATTAAGCTGTTTGTGATATTTTTAGTGAATGAGGGAAATTTGGCCAGGACACTGGGGAAATTCCCGCTACTCTTCGCTAGTGGGTGCTGCGTTTCCCTTTGCCTCTCTCAGTGTGCTTGCAGCTAGAGGAGGGGTTGGATGTGTGGGAGGCTAAGGAGCTGATCACCTCCTTGGCCCCTCTTTTCGCCTAGTGATCATTATGGCTACTACTGATAATGAACAAATGTTGCATTGATGGATTTAGCCCCAGATACCTCTGTTTCGGAAGTTTTGGATACTTTGATTGTATCTGCTGTGGACTCCATTTTGCCTGAAAATTGTGCTGCTGCTGATATCCGATGACGCTTACAAGATGAAGAGTGACATTTTATGAGTATCAGGAATCATTTATTGCAAGACCTAGACCGTGCATCGGATGCTATGAGTGTAGTACAGGAAACGGATGCAGCATGATCCCCTGTTGGGCTGGACAATGCACTACCTGAAACATTGGAGACAAAATCCATGGTTGTATGGCTTCCCTACATAGTAGGGCTACAACATTGATGGCTGTGAGTACTACTGATACGGGGGAAAGTTTTGAATTGGAGGGCTTGCAGGGTCCTCTGATAGGCATGGACTCTGCCCCGGCTGCCTCCGTGGAGATAGAAGTTGCTGTGTCGGGTGGCATGAGCTCCTCTCGGGCTGGGAATCTTTCTACTGATGGGCCTGAGATGCATTCTGAAAAGACTGGAGATGTGGGTACTGTTAACAATCCCAGTATATCTTCCTGACAAGGAGAGTGTTCTCCTCCTGTGTCTGCTTCCCCCATGGATACAGAGCATTCTGCTGGGGTTGTTCAAGCCCCTGCTGCCTGGGTAATGACGGCATTAGAAACCACTGGCTGGATGAAGAATCCTGCTGGGCTAGGATGGGATGCTAACTTTATTGACATTTCTAATTTGCTGGACTCTACTGGGGCTGTTATAAACTCTGTTCCAGATTCAATAAATGCTACCCCTACTATTGGACTGGATTCTGTCTCTTTGCCCCCTTCTGGACAAGTTACCCCTCCATTAGCTATGAACACTGCTCCAGAAACTTCCCGTCATCCTATTTTGGATGTCATTGGATGTCTCGAGGGTGACTTGCCTCTTGCTTCTGCCCCCCCTTTAGAAGCTGGGGCTTTGGTAGTTGAACCGCAACAGCAGGATCCCCCCTTGGTGGTTGATTCTCAACACCTGCCCCACATACAGCAAATCCCAATGTATGGCATGACAAAGTAAATGAACGTTTGTTTCCTGCTACATTTGGTTTGCTTTCAGAGCCAGCAACAAGACGTAATGCTGTACGTCTCAAATTTAGAGGACTCTTATCAGAAGTTCCTAATAGGCACTTTGTAGGGCGTGAACTTCCGAAAAATAGCATGAAGTTCTACGCTTATGAAATATATGCCCTTATTCATATGCCTGGGGACTCGGTTTTTTATGTCAGTTTTAAACATCCGGTGGACCTGGAACATTTCTGGAAACAATTCCAGACTCTCAAATCAACACCTTTGTGGAAGCCTTTTATGGCTATCCCTCTGAAAAAACACGTGATGAAGAAGATTACTGTTTTATTTCGAAATGTGGGGGTAAATGTTGCTGATATAACATACTGGCTGCAACAACATTGTACTGTTAAGGGTCAACCTGAGCCAATTTTAGATGATGAACACCTGTGGACTGGGGGTTGACGTTATCTTGTTGATCTGCATTTAGAACAGGGTTTGACTAAACATCTCCCTAATTTTTTTTTTGGGAAGGGATAGAGGGGTAATTTTCCCTCCGGGACAGCCCAGAGCATGTTACAAGTGTGGTACTTTAGGGCATCTCAGTAATGTCTGCGACAAGCAAAAATGTGGTCTTTGTGGGATTTGGGGCACATAGGTGTGCACTGTAGGAGACCCATGAAATGTAATTTATGCGATGAATATGGACACACCTTTCATAATTGTTCATGGGCTTCCTATAATAATGCTGATCCTACTATACGTGCTGAACATGATGTTTTTGTTGCCAATGCCCAAAAAGAGAAACAACGGTTGCATGATTTATGTCATCAGCAGCCTCCCCCTGCTCCCCAGTCTCAGAGACTGGAAGGATCGAAAATTGTAGTACCCATTGAGCCTGCTGATCAGGGACATTCTGACATGGATACTACATGTGTAGACACTGAGGGTTCGGAGGTTGTGACGACCACCGCTTCTGCAACCCCCCTACCTTAAGTTATCTCCCCCACTGTACCCCCACCTGAAATTGCTGTTATGCTTGCATCAGGAGATGACTCTTCCCATATTCCTGCACTAACCTTTATCAGGCTAACATGCCCCCTCTGGATTTGCAGCAAGACGCCTCTTTTCAAAGGGTGACGCACTCAAAATCATCTAGGGTTGTGTTGGACCCATATCAGGTCCCTCTGCCCCCCTCCCCCAGTTTCTGTTCATAACTCCTATACCATGTTGCTCGAACAGGATGGTGAAGAGGATGGCGTTGACTCAGATATCTCATCTGTGGCCTCCTCGCACACTGAAACCATGCCTGATGTGGGACTGGTGCTAAACCAAAGCCAAAAAAAATGGAAAAAAAGAAAGTGACCTGTTCTCTAGTTTTTTTTTTCTTCTTGTCAATTCTCGTTTACTTGGATAGTGTTTCCTTCTTTTTTGTCCTACCATGCATGAGAATATTTCTTTTCTTACTATTAATGTTAATAGTATTAAGTCTCATAATAAAAGGAAGGTCACTTTTGCCAGTCTACGGGAATGCCGTGCTAATGTTAGTTTATTGCAGGACACTAGATCACATTCCTTATCTGACCTTAAAATGGCTGAAAGGGACTGGAGGCGGGGTGTTTCTGTTTGGTCATTGGGAGATGACCAATGTTCAGGATTGGGTTTCTTGTTTTCAGACATTGCTGTTACCATGTTACATGTTCTGGATGTGGTTCCAGGTTGAGCTATGCTCCTTGATGTGGTCCTCTATGGTTGTGTATATCATATTATTAATATATACACCCCTCAACTGAAAGCTGAATGAACTTTGCTTTTTAGATGCGTACCTGCTTACTTACATACTTCAAAATTAATATTGTGGGGAGGAGATTTTAACTGTGGACTTGCTCCCGAGACTGGTGCCATAAGTCACAGAAACTTTATTGTGATACTAATGCAATACTTCAAATTATTGTTCAATATAATCTATGAGATGTGTATGACATATTACAAGCACCTCCTTCTCATACCTTTTATAAGGGAGCTTTATCTTCATGTATTGATTTTTGGTTCCTCTCTGAAAGAATCACTGTTTTAGGGGCTGCAGTACTACCTCTCGAAACCTCTGATCATATGATAGTTAGGGTATTGATAGGTCAATTCCAAAAGCTTTTGATGGGGTGGGCCTATTGGAAGTTGAACCTGACTTTGTTAACAGAAGAATTTATTAGAGATCATATACAGTCCCTTTTGCACTTACGTTCTACCCTTTGTTGTCTGTATGACAGTCCCATTGAGTGGTGGGAGGATACTAAACTGGACTTGAAATTTTTTTTTACTCAATTGTCTAGAACAAAGGCCAGAGATGGCTACCTTTTATACCTTGGACATAGAGCTCAATATTTAAAACTATTGGCTCAAAAAGCATCCCCGAATGGCACAAGACATCAGAAGCTTTTGGATCTAAAGGAACGTATGTTTGGGTTCCTTAAATCTCGGGAAAATAGATTATTTTTTCAACAAAAGTATTTACTTCAGGATACTAGACAACAAGTTAATCTTTATGATTTAACCGCTTCTGCGTCAAATCACTATGTTATGTCGGCCTTACTTGATGATACAGGTGAAATGGTTACTGATATTTGGGGTATTCGTCAAATAGTCCAAGCACATGTATATAATACTTTTCAGGATACTACCTCTGACACTAATGACTTATTTTTTCAGCATCTTAATGTACCTTCCCTATTACCGGAAGATGTGAAAAGTTTAGAAGCTACAATTAGTGATGCAGAGTTTGCTAAAGCCATTGCTAAATTATCGGTTCATACGTCACCAGGCATAGATGGATTACCTAATGAATTTTATAAAACTTATCTGGACTTGTTACCTTGGTTAAGACTTTTTTTTGAGGCAATTCAGACTGAACATAGGCTTGGACTTAGTATGAGAAATAGGGTCATGATTTTTCTTTATAAAAAGGATAACCCTGCTCTTTTGAAAAATTGGAGACCTTTAAGTTTATTGACCTCAGATTACAAAATATTGGCTAATATTTTGTCCCATCGGTTATTTTCAGTTGCTCGGAAATTATTAATTCCCACACAGTCTTGTGCAGTCCCAGGTAGGAACATTATTAATAATCTTGTATATCTTCGGGAACTTGTTGAACAAGGATTGCAACAAAACTTATCAGGTTATCTGTTGTCATTAGATCAAGAGATGGCATTTGATGCTATTAAACAAACTCATATTTGGTCTGTTTTGAAATTTTTAGGTATACCACCGTCTATGCTTGATATGTTACAGACACTATATTCCGATGCTATGGTTAGTTCTTTGGTAAATGGACATATGGGTGTTCCTGTCTCTTTAAAACGTGGTGTTCAGCAGGGTTGTCCCTTGAGTCCGATACTTTATGTGTTTGGGTTAGATCCATTATTACGTTTGATAGCAGAGAACGCTCAGATTTTACCTATTGTAACAACAGGGGGCTTTGTTTTTCACAAAGTCTTAGTGTATGCAGATGATTGCATTTTTTCTGTGGCAGACTTAGCATCTAGTAAGAGAATATTGCAGATAATTGAACATCTCCAAAGTATAACCGGTATTAATATTAATTACACTAAAAGTAGATTGCTGGTTTTGGGTGATGCTGAGTTAGTGACTGAATTTGATATCTTGATTACCACTGATAATATAAAGTTGTTGGGCATTTTTTTTGGAGCACGGAATGCTATGCAGCTAAATTGGGATATTGTTTATGATCTGGCTTCTCAGCTCTTCGTTGGCAATCCTGGAAAATGACCAGGAAAAGAGTTTACCTTCTTCATGCTTATATTGCACCTATTTTTTTATATGTTTCTCATGTGTTTCCTTTACCATTTTCTATGCATGCAAAAGTCATGAACCTTTTTTTTCAGCTACTCTAGGGTAGTCGATTGAATCCTGTGAAGAGAGCGCATACTTATCGATCATGGAAGCAAGGTGGTCTTAATATGCTATGACCATTGGTATATTTTTTGGGGAATTATTTCTATAGTTCCATAAAACCTATGTTATTGGGGTCTATGGAATTTGGAGATTTCTGTATGCACTCGTGGGAACCCCTTTTTTAGCTGCTTGGGGATGGGGTAGATGGCATCCCTCTGAGAAATTGCTCCCCTCTTATGTCAGGGATACTTTGAAACACATTAGACTTTGGAAGGTAGAATTTAGTTGGTTTATTTTTCATGGCAAGAAATCCTTTTATACCTTTATTGTGGCTGCCTGTTATATTGAAGAACCTTTGTTTCACATTTCTGATCACATTGATGCTTCTCTACTTCTAGCCAGTATAATAGACCCTAGGATACCTATGAAGATGCAAGATGTGAATTGGTTATGTGGACATCAGAAGCTGAATATTAAGAACAATCAAAAACACAAACAGTTGTCCGAAAGGGGTTGTCCAGAACAACAGTGTTTAGGTCGACTAGAAACTTTACAGCATTTATTCTTTGAGTGTATGCATGTGCGAGATTTTTGGCATTCCTTTGCACACTGGTGGAATGAACCACTTTTTGGTAATATGTCTTATGAGATTCTACTACTAGGACAAATATCTGGAAGCTGGCTAAAATGGCATAAAAGTACAATATTTGTTCTCTTAGCCTGTCTTAAATGGTTGTTATGGTAGGCTAGATGTCAGAGATTTCTGCAACAGAAGGTGATACTTCTGCAAGACCTTTTTTTTCAGCTTCAGAGTGAGCTGGATAGACTTTCTGATCGTGAATCTCGAACTTTGGGACCTGATATCTGTAATGATTTATGGGGAAACATTACTTGGGTGGGATAATTTACTTAGTTTTTTATGTCTGCCTCATTCTTGGTTTTTGTTGTTAGGTTTTTTTAGAGGGAGAGGGATTTTCATCTTTTTTGTATACCTTAAGCAATTTGATTTGATCATGTATGACTGTAATACTTATTTTTGTTCTGATTTGTGCACTTTCTTTGGTGTGATGTAACACTGTGCTGTATTTCTCTGCTTCTGTTATTCTGAATAAAAATTTCCCCATTCTTTTCAATAACTGCCATGGGATCTTTAACATCCACCTGAACTACCACTAATCCAGGCAGATGGGACCTCGGTTTTATGTCTCATCTGAAAGACGGCACCTCAGAAGTGCAGCACCCCTCTCATGCTGCACTACAGTGTCAGTACTGGGATATTAACCCAAGTGCCAGATGTAGGAACTGAACTCACAGACCTCTGATCTCCTGGCCTCAGAGGCGAGTGTGCTACCTACTGAGCCACTGACACTGACTCAACTCACTCCCATCACTAGGAGTGATGAGTTCGAGTTTTGCAGCATGATTAATGACATGATCAGTAGGATCACTGTCCTGGAGGATCAAAAGAAGTTCATCTGGGACCAAATTGACAAAATACTAAGAGAGTCGATAAATTAGGATCACATGTACAGGTCCATTGCTGATGTGGCAGCAGAGGCTGTGGTTTGTGGGGCCATGCAACAGACTAGCTGGGTACTACTATGCACACTTCCAACCCCCTACAAGTCACTCATTCTGTCCAGCAAATTGCAGAGAGTATTGGACAGATGGGCCCAACTGACATTCTCAGTTGCCACTTGGAGAAAGAGCGCTCCCTCTGCGAGAAGCTCTCTCTCCAACCCAAGTACCAGGTTCAAGTCTTGCAACAGATGATCAAACCATCCCTCTGGGCCAGCTGTCAGAGACAGTGTGGAACAATGGTAATGCAACCTTTGATGAGATCACCACTGCACTCATATGTGCAAACTCCCTGGGAATCGTGGGAACACTCTTGGCCTTCAAAGTCAAGCAAGGCACAAAGGAAAGCCCAGCCACCTACCATCAACGGTTGTGGTTCACATACAGAGCTGAGAAGGCCCTCACAGATGAGGACTTTGATATGGACCAAACTAAATACAAGGATTTGTACATCTGGAACATGTATCTGGCCCTGCGGGAAAAGGTTGAGCTTAATGTTTTCCCGGACTCCAACAAGTTTACTTCTATCCCCAATAAGACGGAATAGGCCTATCAGGTTTATCTCCATACCCTCTCTTCCAGCAAATCCAACAAGGTAGCTGCAGTTCAGCCTACCTCAGATGCTCCCATCCACTACATGGTGGAGGGAAATAACCAAAAACTTTTAACCCTTCTGATGACAAACAGTCATACGGGGGGGGGAATGGAACTACAGAAACAACAGGAACAAGGACAGCAAAGGCAGTTGGAAAACTCCAAATGCCTGACAGAATAGCCAGAACCAATACCAAAATGGTCCTAGCTATTGAAAAATCAGAGAAGAAAATGAAACCCTCTGCAAGCTGTTGGAGAAAATTCATGCAGAAAGGGGAACCACAGCTACGTGAACTATAGCTGCACTAGCCCCGGTTGTTGAGTAATCAAGCAGTCATGGGGGGGGTTGCATTGGTTACTGGCCAGGCCGATGTGACATCCAAGGTGGAACTACCAGTGCAGGCCATTGCTGAACCTGTGGTGTCACAAGTACACTTGTGCCCAGTGCAAGACATACGGGAGGCCTTAAAAGATCCTGCTGGCCTTTGATTTCAGGAAGAGGAATACAATGCCAATTCTGGACATTTGGATTGACAATTACAGGCCCTAGTCCAGATTGTGAGTAACCTGATTGTTGACACACTCAGACAGCCTTGTGTAAAGGCCATGGTCAGGGGCTGCCAATTTACCATGCTTCTGGACACCGGAGCAGCCATGTCAGTCCTCCATGATGAAGACCTGGACTCATCTGACTGATGCACTGGCTGGAAGACCAGTGCACAGGGTGTAGATGGTACCCAGCTACACATCTACCGATCTATTCCTCTACATGTGGTGGTAGGCCACCTCAGGACTAATTTTGCTTTTGACCTCATGGTTCTACGTCATCATCCCAGCATTCTGGGAATTGACAGCTAAGCATTACACAGTTGTATAATGGATTTAGCCCAACAGGCTACTCATTTAGATCAAAGGACAATGTAATGCTGTTACCATCCCAAACTCACACATGGTGGCAGCTGTCTCCCATAACACCAAGGAGTATGACGCCATGGCCCTGTTCAAGAGTCATGACCTGTTTTCTGAACTTGTACCCTTGCTGCAAAAACACCTTAACGTGTTTGCCACCAGCAAGCACGACTGTGATAGGATGAATACTACCATTGAAATCACAGGGCCTGACCCTGTGAGGCAGAAGCAGTATCCATTTTCTGCTGAAGCTTTGCCATCACTTAGGGAAACCATTCAATCACTGCTTCAACAAGGAGTGATTAGGACCTGTGTCTCTACTTCCAACTCACCTATTTGGCTGGTGAAAAAGCCAAATGGAGCCTGGATACTCACAACTGACTACAGAATACTCAATCAGGTTACTCCTAGCTGCACACCAACAGTAGCATCAGCACCTGAGGTACTCAAGCTGTTGATACCTGACAAAAAGTGTTTCACAGCTCTTGACATTTCTAATGGATTTTGGTCACTTCCATTAGCACAGGAAAGCCAATACAAATTTGCTTTCAATAGCCCCTCTCTTTTCCATCTCTACATGATGGATGTTCTGCAGGGATTCTCTACACCCCAGTGTCTCCTGCAGTACGTAGATGATTTTGTCCTGGAAATCACCACAAAACAAGATTATTTGGCTCTTCTAGACTAACTTCTGTCTCTTCTAAAGAGAGCAGGCCTCAAGTGCAATCCCTCCATGGCACAACTGTGTGAGAAGGAGATCATTTTCCTTGACCTACACATCACCAACCAAGGTAGGAGCCCAACTGTCAGAAAGATCCAAGGCTTGCAAGATCTGCCACTTCCTACTAGTGTGGCAACACTCAGACCCTTTCTAGGAATGGCAAACTACTCCAGGGATTTTATCCCTGATTTTGCTTTGAAGGCCGCTCCCTTGTATGAACTTCTGAAAAAGGATGTCCCGTAGATATAGGACCCCACTCACACTGATGCAGTGACACAGCTCAAACAGGCCTTAGCCTCCGCCCCAGCATGGATCAATCCCAACCCAGATCTTCCATTCCATTTGGAAACTGCCACATCTGATGTGGCCATGTCTGCAATGCTGGTACAAAAGCACATAGGATATTTCAGGCCCATTGCCTATGCTTTTCAGATGCTGTGCCCAGTAGAGAGAAGGTATAGTCTCTATGAAAGAACACTTTCGGCAACCTACTGGGCCGTCAAGAATTTCATGAAATCATTGGGTATGCACCTATCATCTTGCATACCTGTCACACCCCAACCAACTTTCTGCTTTCAGACAAAGTAAAAGATGGTTCAGTTTCTAATACCAGACTCACCCACTGGTCTTTGCTTTTGCAGGACAGAGACATTAAAATACTACCTGCAAAAATGCCATCCATCCTAGCTCATGGCCTACTCTACACAGGTAAGCTCCACCGCTGTGCACTGCAACCTCCTGACATAACCGAGCCAGGACCATTTCTGTCAGCAACACCGGCTATCTTAGAGGATACCACCATGTATAGCATCTTCACAGACAGCACCCGCCTCCTATGTGGAGGGGGAACAGGTAACAGGATTTGGTGTGTTCATAGTCTATCCAGATGGCGACTTCTAGTGCATTGCTAGGAAATGTACCATCATTTACTCACAGTATGCCAAATTGGCAGCTGTGGCCTGTGCTCTAGAGGTTATGCCCCATGGCTGTAAGGATGCTATCATCTTTGCAGACTCCAACTGGGTCTGCTCCTCCCTTACTGAGTTTCTACCATTCTGGGAGGAGAATAATTTCACATCCTCTGATGACATACCTGTCAAATTCAGGGATTTGTTTGTGTATATACACACACTGACACAACAGTTTACTCATAAACCCCAGCTGTGGCAGCCATCTTCTTAGCTGCCAACACCAGGCAGAAACCACAACCAGAACCTCCAATGGACCTTTCTGCTGCACTGAAATCTGACCCAGAACTGAAAGATGTGTTCCAATACCTGGATAAAGGAATTGAGCAGGCACTGCCTAGTGGTAGTCCATACAAAAGACATTCTGACAACATACACCTATCTCATGATCAGAAACTGATCTGGTATAAGGACGATACAGGTCATGAAGTGTGGGTTGTACCACAATCCTTATGAACCAAATCCATCCATATGGTTCATGACACCCCCACTGGTGGTCACCAGGGGGCAGATGACACCATTCAGAGACTTAAAACTGTCATCTGGTGGCCTGGTATGACCAAGGACAAGGAGCACTATGTGGACAACTGTATAGTGTGTGCCCAGAGCAATCCTATTTCATTGAAAGGAAATTCCAAACTACTGTCACAAAGGCAATCTGGACCATAGAATGTGATACAAATCGATTTTATTTGCCCACTGACTAACTTGCACTTGTTGTCACAGACTTGTTTTCCAAGTGGGTTGAGGGATTTCCTACTCGAAATATCACGGCAAAGACAACTGCATACATCCTGGTGGATCAATTGTTCTCCAGGTGGAGCCTACCCCTTAAGGTAGACTCAGACCAGGGAACCAGTTTTACAACTGAGCTGATGAAGGAGACATTCCAAATGCTTGGAGTAGATCAAAAATTCCTAAGAAAATGGGCTTAAAAATATAAGAACCCTCACTGGCTGCAAGGGATTACATTAACTTGCAGTGAGAGCCCACTTAAAAACAAGTGCAAATTGAGGGTGCCCCATTACTTAATATAACCTTGGGCACCCCGTATTTTCAAACGGAGCTGCCGCCATTTTTTCCAGCTTGCTTACCGAGAGAGAGACCTCTGACTCCTAACACAACTTCATGTGCCACAATTGAACTCGCTTCAGTCCAGACACAAAATGCCTTTAGAAATTTAAAATAACAGTTAACTTATTCCTACCCTAATCGCATTTGCTGCCACCGTTGCTTATCTCTCCCACTGCTTGACGCACAGCTCAGATCCCACTCGGCACACCGCTCAGGTACAGCTTGCTGCCATGCCAGATTAGGCTTTCGACTCACCCACTGTACTAACAAACTATAAAACAGACATAAAATCATAACTTGTACTATAAAAAGCATGTTAGCAGTCATGTGTCCTTTCCAGTCCCTCCATCCTGACTGAACTTCTAGGTGCATGGGTGAAGGCACGTGCGAGATAACAGCTTTTTTTTTGAATCCAAGCACATTAACAATAATTATAAAAAAGGGAATGCAAACAGTAATAGCATACTGATACAAAAATAAAAATGTTGTACCAAATAGAAGCCCTGTATGTGGGTTCGTGGCATGGGGGGTAACCATGGCAACCAGTTTCAGTAACCACAAGTACAGAAGCTCAACTGGATCAAAAGTCCATAGTTAAAACAAGAAAGCAGGTGGAGGAACTACTTTTTAACACAATAAATAAAATACTTAAGGTATTTAACTTTTTAGCATGAAATCTTTTACTTTTTAAGCATATTAAACTCAGTGCCCATTTTCTAAGCGCAATAATACCCTTCAGGGTGGGTTGTATGGGCAATAACGGACCGTCCAGGGGCTATAAGGCCCTCTGCCTGCAGTGTTCATCCTCATTACCCCTGGGCAGTCCGGTATTGCCCAATACCATCCACCCAGTCAGGTATGTTGCTTGCATATCCCATACCATCCTCAATCCTCAGGCCAGGTAGAAAGAGCAAACAGAAGAATCAAACAGATGTTATGCAAATTCATCAATGACAATCCCAAGGACTAGGATTCCCTCTTGCCAATAC